>JAINUG010000015.1:6495060-9270928 GCA_029706075.1 Aldrovandia affinis
ACACTCAGACACAGACACACACACACACGCTCACACTGACAGACACACACCCACACTCTCAGAAACAGACACAAACAGGTGCACACTCATGCACACACACACATTTTCATGCACATGCAAACACAAATAATAGCCTACAGAGAAGCCCTTCCAAAGATGAAGGGAATCACACTGGTAATGCTTTAAACGATCACTCACAATCTTATAAACTATGGCTGTTCAAATTTCACGTGCAACACAATAGCCAAAAAGCCATTATGTTATGCAAGCTTTTGTTTCACCAGCAAGATACATTTTTTGAAGACTTTTTTGGCAGAACATTGCTTAACTTTTTGAGTGTAATTTTACATTACATCCTGACTGTTTGTCTGTGCTCATTCCAGTCTGGATGTAATGCAGCAGTACACAATTAACACTTCTTTTCACAGTGACATGAAGCAGCTGTGTGTGACGGGTTAGGGCCTAACACGTCTCTCACTCACATGCAAACACACTTTTCTATTTTCTTTTGGGCACATGTTGATCTCCGTAATTCTTCTTGTTACCATGCAATGCAACGTGCACTTTCAGTATATTGTTCTATGGAGACATTGTAGACCTACTGTACATCTATAAAATCATGGGGCTTTTTTTTATTCTTGCATATTATCGAACCTGTGTCTTTTGTGAGTGGTGTGTGAGAGACATTATTTTGAGAGTGCATGTTGGCACTTGAATCAGAGCTTATTTACATCATTTGTTTTGACTACTCAACATGTTTCAGACAGTAAGACAGAAAAAAGGGAGAGAAAAGAGAGGCCACTCCAGATGAGCAATCCACATCCGTGTCAGATCGGCTTAAGAACGAAATTTAAAAAAGGCCTTGCTTTGAGTTCCAGGGAGCAGGGCTGTGCTCATCTAAAGCTTAGCTAGGGAACAGATGTCCACAGAGCCTTATAAGGAGCACAAGCCGTTTCGACTGTTGACAGTGGTTGAGTTTAGGTGGTGCAGATTTTGTTGTTCTCCTATTAGTCATCATGCATTTTGACGTTTCAAATTTGTTTCGTCCACGGAAGACAAATTAGACACACCGTCTGAGAGATGGAACGAAAACAGACTTGGGACGGATCGTTATAATTAAAACTGACAATCAAAAATTTTAAAACCTACAAACACAGCCTTTTACTTCTTGCTTCATTATTTGCTCATTATTCCCTGGAGCATTTTCCTGGCAGTAACTATGGGTTATAAAATAGATATTTCTGTGGAGTGTTCTGTGGCTTTCGAGGACTGAACAGCCCATACACGCTGCACAAACGAGACACTTGTAAAACTTCAGGGAACAGGAATGGAAAACAAATGAAAAGTTTAAGCCTGAAAAGTCATGAGTCAAGAGCCATGATTTAAATATTATCTGTATTTGCAACTTTACCATATGAAAATCCCTTTGTCAGAACATTCAATACTACTAGATAAAGCTTAATTGAAACTGAATTCTATACTATAAAGGGTTTTATCCCCCCCCCCCCACAGACACAATTAGTGCCACCAGAGAATCTCATGCATTTGAATCTTGGCAGTATTTTGAACAGCGATGTCTGGTGTCCAAGGAGAGTGGTTTGGCCACAGCCAGTAGAGTGTAGCCTGACGAATCAATGGCTGATACGCACAGACAGGCTATCGTGAGCAGCCCCGTTTCCTGGCAGCGAGTGAGCGCGCTTGCCTTCACAGAGGGACGGCTCCATATATGTGACGTGACACGAAGAGACGGAAGAGTTGACTTTTGCAGGAATCACACTGTAGGCTACTGCAACGCTGGCTGTCAAGAGAGGTGCTTTTGTGCAGTATTTTTTAATGTTCTGGGATGAGGGAAATTACCATCTATAATTTTTCTTATAGATGGTAATTTCTTAGAATAAAATCTTCAAAAAACATTTAGGTGTTCATCAAGCCATGCAGGACTGCCTGTACGGCCATCAGAGGTTGCTTGCATGTGATTCATATGTGAAAATAGGTTCCAGTAGGCTCATAGGCCACAGTCTACACAGTATCCGTTGGCATGCAGACAAGTTAATTTTAGCAACGAGCAGCCCACCTCTCAGCACTTTTAAAATGACTAGAATCAAGGGCATGTCTATTTTATTCTCAGGAAACTTTCAAATAAATTACCTAACTGAGTGCTTCTCAACCTCTTTCTCAACCCCACAAGTCACAAGCCATTTTGAGGCCCATACCTTGTTACACAATCTAATGACTCAGGCTTGAATGAGTTTTGTTGTTTCTTCAGTAATTATCTTATTTCTCAACAACCACGCCCGTTCAGACCAAGAGCCCCAAAAGGTTTACACATATAATGCGGAAATTATTTCTGGTAAGGGTGTTTATATTGTAACTGTTATAAAATTGTCAAAAGTGATCTGGGGTATACTTTTCAACTTATACTTTACGTTTCTCAGAACATGGCCATGTCACAATGCTGCAACACTGGTTGAAAAGGAATGACCTACACTTTGATGACTCCCTGTGAAACAGGGAAGGATAGTGACAGACAACATGCTTATGTTTAAGCTCTTTGCATACTGTACATATTTATTTAATGAAGGAAATATATTTCAGGAAACAAAAGCTCCATTATGCTTTAGAATCAAATGGATTTATGTTGGAATTTAAATGTCAAATGTTGATGTCTGTTACATAACAAGCAATGCTCTATGTCAGTGGTTCTCAACCTCAGTCCTGGGGACACCACTGTGCATGCTGGTTTTTGTTACAGACAATGTCTTTATCAATTAAGGCTGTTGAAAACATGTGTGTAAGTTCTACCATCATTTTTTCCTTAAACTTATTTAATACAATGCAGGTTTGGCTCGTTGCCATTTGCTTTCATTGACCTCTTCATTTTCCACAAATGGTTTAATTTCAGTGACCAGGTGTCCATACTTTCAACAATTAGGCCCCCACTGAATTCACCTGCCAGTCTATAATTGAATCATTAAAAAAAGTAGCCCAAAAGAATCATGTGACTTATAGTGCATTAGGTGATCTGACTGATTTAAAGTCCTGGGATGTGAATATGGGACATTTATTGTTCATGGCATGCATAGCTATTTCTAACATAATATGGCCTTAAGAGAGTAAATCACACTTTAATAGAAACGAAAAGTGTCTAATTAAGAACAATTAACAGCTAGTTACAATTCAGAGGTTGCAATTATGGTTGGAACGAAAAACAGCATACACAGAACCACTGCTCTATTTTAGATTTTTTTACCAAGGACATAATTAACAAATTGATCAGATTATATTTGTTTAGGTTAATATGTACCACTTACATTTCTGCAGAGAATCTATGTCATTATCGTTGAAACTCTAGTGCTTGAACTACTTATCTTTTAGGCCCATTTTTCTTCCACTCACCTTCAGGGATATCACCATTGACCTGCCTCCACATATCTCCTGAATCTCACATCCCTGTTTCTCAAAAAACAAAACCAGTTTCAAAACCAGTTTCTCCCTCCATGGAAATGGGGGTCACTGACTTGGTTGGATTCCAAAATCACACACAAGACAATTGCTGTTCATACTGTTTTACATTATTATTTACATTATATTGTACAGGTAACTGCAAAAACAAAGGAATCACCAACATAAAGTGTCTTAATAGGGCATTGGGCCCCCAGGAGCTGCCAGAACAGCTTCAATGCCATAGCTAGTGTCTGGAACTCTACTGGAGGGATGCAACACCATTCTTCCATGAGAAAGAGTCTCAGGCACCATTCTAGAATCTCCCATAAGAGTTCAACTGGGTTGAGATCTGGTGACTGAGACAGCCAAGGCTTATTTGTTTACATCGTTTTCATGCTCATCAAACCATTCAGTGAACACCCGTGCCCTGTGGATGGTACATTGTCATCCTGGAAGAGACCCCTACCATCAGGACTAGGAAAATGCCCACACCATATCACTGAACAGTAAACGTGCTCACTACTATGACGCTTGTGGTGCACTGAGACATCAGCCATCAGCACAGTTTAGTTACTTTAGAACTGAGATTGAAGAAGACACATTTGCATGAGCAGCACTGTGTAACAATCCAGCCACATCAGGGTGTGAGTACTATTTGCATAGTACAAAGTATGTTTTTGTGTGTAAAAAACACTCTCCCTAAATTCGTGTTAGCTTTGATTCCAAATTCTCCATGTATGTATGTGGAAAAGGTGCAGCCATGGACATTAGTCCCACATTAAGCAGAAATAATTTTCTTGCATGTGGATACCAAATAATAAAAACCAAAAGTGGAGATATAGGGGACTGTAAATGCAAAGTTAATTTGATGGGTTCTGCTGAGATCAGATAAATAAAGCGCATAAGAATGTGTCTGTGAGTGCCATTGTTCTCCGACAAAGGCGGATCCTTTTCGGCTTATTTATGCCCCCTCAAAGTGTTAATTCCTTTCTCATGCCTATTTGCAACTGACATCTTGTTCTGTTTCAATATTGCCTTGTGGACTTGTTTGATATGGCGTCTCGTGTTTTACCCAGAGTCCACTTTTCATAATGGATATGGTCAGGCACAATGGTTTCTGGTTATTTTAATAACTTCACCTTTGGGATGTTTTTGCCTGAACTACTATTAAGGTCTCCCTGAGCCAATGCTTCAGTCGTAGGCACAAACAGCCAGCCAATTAATCAAACAACTAAATACATAAACATTTTTTCTGCAGATTGCCATCATGCCATCTTTCTCCCTGTTAATATGCGGTCTACGCTGACACACCAGCGGTGGGTCTGCAGGCCCAGATATGCCAAAGGTCTGTTTGTGCGCTTTTTGAAGTGTTTACACAGCGCGTTGTTTGGGAGAGAGCAGAGCAAATATGAAGGGAAACGAATGGAAAAATGATCCCCTGTAACCCGATTTGAACATTGCACTATCAAATTATATTCAGCATTAAAACAAGAGCCTATTGAATAATCGAGGCAGGCTTTGTGTTATTAATCAGTGCAATTGCCACGACCTGCTGCTTTTTAAATAATTATTGCATACAATTTCTGTCTCTAAGGACGTTACGACTGGGGCGCACTTATCCAGGCATGTGGCCACGTCCCAACAGAGATCCCTGCCACAGCACTTTCACCACTCTCAGCATACATCTCAAAATTACACATTTCTGCTGACACATTCACACACCGACCTACAAAGCACTGTGTCTTTTCCTGTAATTCACCAATATTCCACCTTTTTAGCATTTTAATATATATTCATACATTTATATATACACACCTTATATATATATATTTATATAGTGAAAATGAAATAGAATGAAGTAAGGAAATTATGAGGAAACATTTTGGCATGAATCACACAAACCTCCATTCGTCATGCAACCAGGTTTCACAACATTGTGGCAGAGTTGGGTACTGTTCCAGGAAGCTTGGTTGAACACAAACAGATTTGCAATGTTTCCATTTGCTCTCAAGATCCCAAAGGCTTTTCTGTTATTTAGGTGCATCTGAGTCTGTAGCCAGCACACTGTAGTAACAGGTAGTAATGAGGCCAATTAAGTATGAATATTTTTAAAATAGCCAAATCTGTAGCCACATCACCATGAAAATAAATTGCTTTATTAAAGGTGCCTTATAATGCTGATACTGTAGGATCTAACAACAAGCCCTATACTGTGAAGGGTAGTATTTCATCTATGTGCAATCTACAGTGGATTGTTAAAAAATGATAGATCATGCTGGGACCTTGTCCAAGGCAAATCAGCAATATTATATTAAAATGTATTTTGCTCACCCTTTTGGCTCACAGTACAGGGATCGCATGAAAGATACCTGCTACATGTCAGGGGTATTAGGTTGCGTTGAGCGTTTAGATAATATTTACAAAGCACGAACAATGAACAAGAGAGTGCAATGAGTGCAGCTGACGAGACAGTGATGTAGAGTAAGGGCTCTCCATTAAACTGCATCAAATAATGTCAAGCTCTAGGGTCACATTGAAGAGATAAACACATTTCTACCGATGGGAGGAAAAATGAAGTGATGAATGATGAATGACAATGAATGACATTGGTAATCATAACCCCCACACACACACACACACACACACACACACATACACATACACACCTGTTGAAGTAAGGTTGAGCCCAATAAAATGCATCAGAGATGAGTCATCTCCATCCCAGCACATTCACAAGTGCAGCATGCACTTAGTTTGGCATACAGCATGGCACAACACTGCTACACTGGAAGCTCCAATTCCAGGTAAATATTTCCAGAGGAGGCCGCTTCCTGTCCCTCAGTCCATGGCTGATGAAGCTTTGGCAGCCATTGCAATGAATGGTATCGTGTGTCCACTGTGCACCTTCACTCAATCCCACAATCACACATACACCTCAATCCTTGGAAATCCTTCCTTCTGCCCGAATGTCAAAAACCATGGTTGTCTGCCAGGTGAACCACTGCTTAATTCTGCATGGTGAAATAATCCAATACTTAAATGAACTCTGCCTTGCCAAAACTCCCTCCCTCCAACACAAAAGGTGCATCCACACCCGCAGTGTGGTATGCCCTTGCTATCGCTGCACCGCACCCCTGAAAAGGCATTTCAGGGTCTGTTGGAGGAGGAGGGAAAGCACAATCATATTCTGAGGCGTGTTTGTACCTTGATCTCAGGAACAAAGCTGTGCGATCAATACTATACAAAACTCTTGAATTTTAGAACGCAACCAGCCAGCAGGGATACTATTGAACCCGCAGATGCCTGTGCTCATTACCCAGCCTCTGAGATATTTTTGCATTTTGTTGAGAGGAACATTCTGTAGTCTTGTCTCTACGAAGTGCAACATACAAGCAGGTGGAGAAGAATTCACTTGCGAGGCATTTGATCCTAGGCTTCCTTACTTTTTGATGCAGCTATCCTTTCTTCTTACGAACATCTTTTTATCCCCCCTTTATCCCTTCCTTTCTCCCAATTTGCAATAACCAATTGTATCTGTAGGCCCGTACCACACTGTTGAAATCCAGGGCCCTGAGTATATCACAACCTCAGCCAGCTCAAATATATAAGGCAAGGCTCTTGCAACTAAACCAAAAATACAGCAGTCCTTTGTTAAAGCACATCCCCCTGTAAAGAAGATTAAATATGACATGGCTGTACCTGTTTTTCATTAGCAACGACAGACAGCCATAATCATTCCATGTACAGTATGCGTAAAGACCATCAAAATATCTGAAAAAACCACTGATCACTATGGCTTGATTGTTCAGAACCTATCTGAAACATTTTCATACAGTACGCTGTGAGAACCCTTCCTACCGAGGGCCTTGGCCAATTTTATATTTGTCTTCAAATGTTTGATCCTGACAATCATGTCATAATTAACAAGCAATGTATAACTAATTCACTAACGCAGTCAAAATACAAGCTCAATTGTGTGCCAGATTGAATGTTTTCATCTATTATGAATGATCCTGCAAATGAATGGCAAACATGTTTCAAATTATTCATCCAATTATTACCGTGTATGGGAAACTTTGTATTCAGCTTTTGGATTAACTAGTTTTGTAGATGCCCATGAACTTTGCTATGTACAGTGTATCATGTAAATTACATAAAATAATTTTTTGCTATGTAGCTGAAAACAGAAAATGCCAACTCAGGGCTTTAGTACAAATTATGCAGTAAAGAAATTGTGAAGTAGCTTTGCCACATAATACCAAGGACCACCTTTGCCCCATTACTTCAGGTTATAGATAAGGAAATGCAGCGTATGAGAATAAATATGATAACACATACATTTGAATCAAAGCTCAACAAAATCGCACTTAATCTGCAATGGCAGGACTGCCATAATGTTAGTCCTGCCATAATCGAATGCTCTTGTTTGACTGTTAACATGAAAGCATCCTCAATCTGCACTGCACCGTGCAATCAGTCTGTCATTATTTTCCATGTATTGTACTTTTCCAGTGATTTGCAACTTCCCGTATCTAAGAGTCCTATCAGGTTTTAATCACTGTGGTCATTAAAGATGCCATGGCACTCTTGCCAAGAGTAGAAGGGTACCCCCTGTAGCAAAATTCCCAATGCAGCTTTCTCAACCTCGTTACCATATTCCAACTAAATTGGCAAAACCAATCACTTCCCCTCTTCAGCTGATGTGTGATGAGCATTCTGACACACAGATGGACGCTACACATTGGGGGTGAGATTTCAAGATTTGTTTAGAAATAAACGAAACGCGCTACAGGCATTTGACATGCAATGAATAATTATTATGAATATTCTTACAGTTTATGCGTGAGGAATTATGCAAAGCTATTCTTGCGGTGATCACTTTTCTCTTTCTCCCTACTGTATAAACAGTGGACACCTATAAACACCTACTGTATCAGTCTCTGAGACTGTCATTTTTAAATGGATGGGTTGAAGGTCGTATCTAACATGGACTTGTGTTCTTCTTATTCATATTTAAACCTGCCCATCCAGAGAGGGGGGGACAGAGCGTGAAATTCACAGACACCCAGTTGAGAATAATTTGAGCTATTCAGCATTTTCAAAGGATGTATTGCCATGATTCATAGTGAATTATGCAGTTAAGGCTTTGGCCTGGATGTAACTCTTAAATAACAAATGTGGCACATGAAAAATGGATCTCTCATTTGTGGTTTTGCTTTTAGCGATTTTTGTGCTCTTTAAAAAAATGTGACCAGCTGTCATCAAAATTTCAATCACATATGGAAGTGTGTAATTTAAGATATTTGACTGGCATAGCCTCAATACAATAGAAAGACAATAGAAAAAGTTGGGAAAAAATCCTAGGCATGTACATTACAATGAGTTTGTTCTCATATAGGGAATTGACAGCACACTATTGTAGTGATAGCAGACACATGGGCTTAACTAGCAATGTGCAGTATTTCCCTGAGGATTCGCCTCAGTGCCAAACCACTGAGTACCATGTGTCTGAAGGTACCATGGTTCAGTTATTACCCATAATAACAATAATGATATATTATTATTATTGCTGAGAAAACACTTAATATACACTTTCATTTAAACTTCGGTTTATTTCAAAGCATAGATGTATTTGACTGAACCATGGTACCTTTCACCTGCATGGTGCTCATTGGATTGGCACTGCAGCGGATTATTATTAATTAATTATATATTAATTGCACAGGCTGCCATAGATCCATCAGTTGATTTGGCAATGTGACTGCTGACGTGGCAGTTTTAGTAAGACCATTGCTCATATGAGACACTACTTCATTGTCTTCAGTAGGGTGGGTCAGACCACCTCTGTGTGTTCATTAGTAAGTGTTGCAACTTACTTCATGGGCTTAAACAGCGCCTGTCCATAGTTCTGGAACGTCATGATGAGCTTAAGTTGGGTGCCACCAGACTTCATGGCTGTTGCAAAAGAAGAAACACAAAAGAGGTGATATTCAAATGGTGTGAGCTGCCAGCTATATCTCATCTCTTCTGACACAAACACACACTAAAGCAAATAGCTTGCTCTCCATGAAGAGCAATGCTGGGCCAGTTGCAACATGGGGCAAGTTAAAACAAAGCCTGTTAAATCCATTACAATTCAGATCCACATTTCATTCGCACACATACATACTCCTTCAAACCATTCTCTGGCGCTGCTGGGCCTCCTCATGAAAGCCTGTCTCTGTGACTTTGAAAATGAATTCTCACTTTTGCTTAAAATGATTTCTTGCCTTATTAAAATGCTTTATGCTTCCATCAAAGGAAACTGCATACATTTAGCTCTTCTTAAAATGTTGAAGCACAAAAGATGTTCAGTGAATGTATGGGCTATGGTGAACTATCCATAGAAATGAGCACCATGTTAAACTGTTTTTATTATATTAAAATAAAAAAGTCACTGGTCATTCAGGACATAAATAGTTAAATAAAAAGGGTTCTATCTTGTGTTACTTTTATGGGTTTGTTTTATGTGTGTGTTACTGCAGTTCACAGTATTACAAGGTAGGAATACAAATACATTCCACAGTAACACCAAGATGTGATGTAATCCACAGTGAGATGATTTTTTATTAGAATTCATGTTTTAATAGCATTTTTTGCATATGGAAAAGGACATCACACATTTCAGCACTGCAAGTCTACAGTAGCTTGCCATTTGTATGGCTTCATTAAGAAATAGAGCAGTAATATTTGGGGGTACAACAGACAATAATCTTTGCACTGTAATGTACAAGTGTATTTCATTTACACATTATTTTGTTATTAATCATGAATAGCAGATGTAATTGCTCATAATTTCATATGTGCATACTAAATATGATTGAATCCTTCTGAGTAATGGCTTTAAATAATGGAACTTCCACCTGCAATGCTAATTCACTTGAAAGCAGAGATTATACAGCCCTGTACTCTCAGTGCCTGATTATGTCAGACTGTAGTTGTTTGATTAAGAAAGGGCGTGGGGGTGAAGGACAGAAGTATGGTCGGTAAGCACTCACTGTTCTTTTTTTCTTGGTAAAACCAGATAAGACACATGTAACCCCAATAATGGGGCAGAAAAAAAATGAGACTACTTCAATTTACTATTTTACCCTTTCAGAAGCTACAATGGCTAAATGAAATATGCAAATAATAAATTTCTGCCTGCAATAAGGAGACCATAACATGAATAATATGAATAGAAGAATAATGTATTATAAAAGTAGAGAATAATGTAGATGACATTAACATAACATTCAACCGCTATGCCCCATTTGACTGTACCATTCTGAGACAGCGCCTGATCCTCATTTAAAATGCAAAATTTAATTTAAATGTTTTATGGTACATACAAACTGCCATAAATTGAAATGGCACTCAATTGCAAAGTGTCCATAGTGAGCTTCTGGCCAGTATTGCAATACATATTTAATGGACCTCATTTTGGACATCAGTTAGCAGTATGGTTGAGACAGGTGTAACAGGACATGTTCAGTTAAATTACAAATAACATACTAAACAATGATAATACTGCTCATGTAAACTAAAAATAGTATGAAACCCATGTTAAGCATACAATACAACAGATATGATCTGAAAATAAGTGTGCTTCATTCATAAGTATTTGTGCCACTTAAGTTGTTAATTGAGAAGGTAAGACTAAACGGCATTGCAGTTTGAATGACCCAACCGAGCCATTCACTAAAGACCGCCTTTAAATATTTACATAGTCATTTTCTCTGCATGCTTCAGATGCTTACAGACCTGAAAGAGGACCAGCCTTCATTGGACAGGTTCCAGGTGCTCTATGAGCATGTATTCTTACGAGCCCATCTGTTTGACCAAGTGCTTCATAAAAGCAGGACTATTTTAAAGATAATGGAGGCAGAATTTTGGAAAGTACTTTGTACCTGCCTTCTGAGCATATCGGATACAATTCTGCCATTGACTGTCTTTCAAACAACAGAGCTAAAAAATGACAACATTTAAATGTCTTTCTTTTCATGATGGACTAGGTTTTAGGATTTACTGATCCATTGTATAAATGATTATACAGTATACCGGTCGAAAGAAAATCCCCCTTAAAATAATCTTACCGGGTTGCTCTGTGTAGTTCTTTATACTGCACCCGGTTCTTTACCAGACACCTAGGTCTTTACACTTCTCTCTGTCCGTTTGATTTGATTTGATTTGATTTGATTGATTGAAAAGGAATGCAGAAATGTCAGTCCTGGGGCTTTCTTTGACTATTCACTGTGTGCAAATAAATAAACATCATCATAATGACAACAGTTGATAAAAAGACACCTCTTTTTGAAATGTGAAGGGAAACAACATTGAATTCATCAATCACACTGCTTTGACAAATGTTTTCCTCAAAAAAAAATTAAGATGGCATTAAAATCTGAAAAGGCCTTTCATTTTGAAAGAATATTCATGAGGTTTAGTAGCAACAATACAGCTCCCTGGAGGGGGAAAAATCATGATGCAAGAGGAAATGATATTGGATTTTGCTGAATTGTTGATGCATTTGTCATTACCTGCCTTGATGGAAATAGGCCAATTGTCCCAGTGTACTTGGCATTCTGTTAATGTTTCTGTATAAAGTTTCTCTGTAGGGACATTAAAACATTTCATCTGACCTAATTAAAATGTATGATCTTGCAAAGTTTCAAAATGATTAGCAATATGTGACACTAAATAAGTTTCCGTTCGTTAAACATTTTTTACCACTTCCTGCATGCAATGTCTAAATTGTTCTGTTGTCTCGTGCCCTGTAATTTAAAACAATAAATAATATATATATGTACGTGTGTGTGTGTGTGTGTGTGTGTGTGTGCTTTCAAGTGCAGTAAATGTATGCTATGTAGAATAGTTTAAAATATAATAGCTTGAATAGTTGACTGCCTAAATAAGGAAACGCCAACATAAAGTGTCTTAATAGAGCATCACAAGCTACCAGAACAGTTTGAATGCGCCTTGGCATAGATTCTGGTGTCTGAAACTCTGTTGGGGGGATGCAACGCCATTCTTCCACAAGAAATTCCATCATTTGGGGTTTTGTTGATATTGGTGGGAAACGCTGCCTCAGGCAATGATCCAGAATCTCCCATAAGTGTTCAATTTGGTTGACATTTGGTGACTGAGGCAGTCATGGTATATGGCTTACATAATCGTCATGCTTATCACACCATTCAGTGACCACTCGTGCCCTGTGGTTGGGGGCTTTGTCATCCTGGAAGAGACCACTCCCATCAGGATAGAAATGCTTCACCACAGAATGAAGGTGATCACTCAGAATGGCTTTGTATTTATTTCCTTTTACCGTGCCCCCTAATGGGTTGAGTTGACCTAAACCATACCAGAAAATTGCACCCCACACCATAACAGAGCCACCGGAACCCTTCCTTTACTCAAGTGTTTCCTTTATTTTGGCAGTTACCTGTAAGTTCCATTGATTCTGAGAGCTTCTGTTAACATATATACAGGCACTGAGGTAATCCTCGATACAAAAGTTCAGGCAGACATGTTCCTCAATGTATATGACCGATCCCATATTGGCAATAAATGACTGAGATGCTCAATATTTAACTGCTCTTGCACAAATATCTTCATAAATCCCTTCCATTAGCACAAAGGTCTTCCTGTCCTACTGCTTGCATCCCTTTTGATGTACCATGGACCTTGAAAAAATTACTTTGGAACCAAACATTTTCAATGTATGATCACACAATAATACAATATTGCAATCCTTAAGGCCTTTTATCATTCCGGTATTTCTTTCTACACACACCCTTAACATACTTACATCTTTCCCTATGTTTCCTGTCATTACTAAATCAATAATTAAACTTCTAGGAAAACCCTGAGGCAAAATAAAGATGGGGTTTCTTTTAAAATCATACAAAGTCATGGGCAACCAACATTTATTTTCTGTCCCTGTAATCAAATGTGCACCATATACAGTATATTATAATGCCTGCTACTGTAATCCCTGCGCCCTGCCAGCACACAACAGTAAACCTTATAATGTGCCATGGCATTAACTCGCGACAGACTTACCAACACTGGTGATTCTTTGAGAGACAAGGTCCTTCAGCAGTGCATCCATGACAGGGTTGTGCCTGGAGTACAGTTCGTAGCGGTTAATCCCAATGTGGAATCTGAGCCAATTTGGGTAAGAGTCTGCAGACGAGTCTCCAGTTGGAGCATACTCCTCTTCATTCCCTTCATTGTGCCTGCGAAGCAATGAAAATGACATTAAATGCAACTTCACGGGAGACAAGAACATTTTATTGCAAGTACAGTGACTGCAAAGAATTAGGCCTATGAGACTGCAGCATGCGTTGCCAGTTAACATTCTGGCATTTAAAGACAATATGGAGACACGTGATGCGAGTCTGAGCAAGTGCATTTGTCAACACAGAGATAATACCTCATGATTCAGGTGCATCACATTGGTAAATTAATCTGAAAAATGGAGCTAGCCAAACATCATTTCACAGGCAGCATCCTAAACTACTATTTTACATTGGATTTGATCATACATCTCAGCATGGCAGTAATAACATGATGAGCACAGTGAGCTGTAGACCTCAAAATGTATAATTAGCCTACTTAACATACCGCTTAATTCTTATTTGCAGTGCTTGAAATAGGATGGAGTAATGGTTAGGGAACTTCTGGTCTGGAACCAGATGACCACAGGTTCACACCCTGTTAGGACCACTGCAGTTATAGCCTACCCTTGAGAAAGGTACACAGTTTTATCTGCTTCAGTAGATAAGTAGTTCTGTGGCTAACACGTTAAATAAGTTCCCCTAAATATGAGTGTCCTCTAACAAATATATAATACTCAATGGGACATTTTGAGTCTGAATAATGTTTAGTATACATTCATCTTAGATAACTAAATATACCATTCTGAACTGAACATGTTATTCTGAACATTTTTCTTGTTAACAGGAATTGTGAAGTTTTGCAGAGAACGGGTATAAAAATTAATGTCTGACAAAGATTGCATTAAAAAAGGAATGATATTGAATGAATGGAAGGGTGATTTACATTATTGTTAATATTAGCACTTTTATGCCTGACTTATTCACTGCTACACCTTGGTTTCTAACTGATAACTAACATTATAAACATTCGACATATTGGCTACTTTTGTTATTGTAGAATAACGAGGTGAGTAGGGTAAGGGGATTCAATGTCAGGTAAGCATTACTTTTTAGCACCTCTTTTTGCCGACACTGTATTGATGTACCATCATTGAATGGCTTCCGCACAAAACGTGTTTGTCCAGCAACAATATTATGTTGAATAATATATATATATATATATATATATTCAATCGTATTAACAATCACCCAAGCTATACAGTATTTGTGGTTACTGGAGGGAAAATAATTAATCTACCACTATAGAGGAGGCGAAATACCTAATGGCAAACGTCAACAATTTTACGATTGAGCCAAATACATGCAAAATATTCTCTATTCACTGACTTAACCAAAGCTTACCACTCTTGATTCTCAGCAGCTTTCGGGTTGAATCTGATGTCAGTGTTGACGTTGAATAAGGTGTCTTCGTCGGTAAGCGGTGGCAGGGCTGTCTTGTATAAAGGGTGTTCAAAGAGAGCTGATAGCCTGGTAGAAGCCTTGACAGGTAGATTCTTAATGACGTTCGTGTCCTGTATGAAGTGCTTCTTGGTCTCTCCATTCTGCGTGTAGTGTTCCAATTTTTTAAAAACCTCAGTTTTGTCACCGGCCCCTGTAATCTTTTCCAGGGAATGCGAAGTAAGATTGGAACTGGGCTCGTTGCTAAAATCTTGCAGAATTCTCAAAGTATGCTTATTAGGCCAGCCCGATTCTGCTCCAGGTCTGGCTCGTTGCTTCCCCCAGCTCTGAGGCTCTTCGCTCGGTCTGTGGGAGCAGGCGCAGGCGCTGTTGCCCGTACTCGGTCCTGTCGCTCGCCTCTCTAGCTTTGGTAACAAGTCTATCATAATGTGCATGGTGCACGCAATCAGAAATACCATGAGAATTAAAACTCGGAATTTACGAAAGAGTATCATCTTCGTAGTTCCCAGTTTGATCAAATTTAAATGTTTATTTGAAATGATTAAGATATACAGAAAAAAACTAACTACATCACACACGACATTTATTAGACCGGTTGCAAATTTAGAAAAATACAAGTTAAACAATTTGCCGTCATCATTTGCTGATATGATTAAGGATCTCAGTGTTCAGACAAATAATCCTTTCTATCTATGTTAGAAATCCAGTTGAAGGCGAACAGTTCTTTTGGTGAGCATAGTCTAGAATTCTTCACATGCAGCCAGGTGAGATGTGACCACTCGGCACCAACCGACAAAAATATAGCCTACTGTAAGCAAGCAGCTTTAACGCAACTCCTAAATCGGTTGAGCTGTTGGTATTTCGTTGTATGCGGAACTGAATATCTCAGAATGAGGCAATCGCAGGTAGCCTACTGGAAGCTGTTTTAAAATGAAATAGAAAATCATCCATAGTACGTGTAAGCAAGGTCTCGATAGCGGCGTTCCATCTTCAGAACCTGTATTCTGCAGTGCTGGAGAGGCTGGCTCACATCATCGGGGTATGGAGAAGGCATTTGTCCAACACGTCCTACAAAAGGAGCGAAAAGCAGCGAACGTTGTCTTATTCCTCAACAATTTAAAATGATTATCACTGAAAACAAGCCACCGTTTTGAGATTGAGGAATTTCAATAGTCCCCTTTACGTAAAGCAACCCACAGCAGTATGAGTTTAAAAATGAAACGTCAAGGGGAAAAACTGAACGAGCTGCTTAAACAGAAAAGAACATCCATCCTTTTCAGCCCCGCAAACCAAGATGCATAGCTACCAACACGTATTCAGTGTCTAGCACAAGGTACCCACATTATCCTTCAATCTGTGTTAAAACAAAAAAAGTGGATACAACTAGGTGCTTTGGCAAGTGCAGATTTTTTGGTTTCGCCCCTGAAGCTTTACCTCTCATTCCAGTCGAGTCGAGCTTGTGCTCTTGCTGTTTGAGGCTGGGTGGGTGTGTTAAATATTATGATCAAGCCCTTCTAAATCCAGCCTTGCCGAGCGTCACAGGGACGAGATTGGCTGAGTCCATACACAGGCAGCGATAGTAACACGAAAAGGCAGCAACAATCTGAGACTGTAAGCTTCGTTTTCTTCTATAGAAATAATTCCCCCTGCAGCTCCTATTAGAACAAGAAGAGGGCGTCTGATTCCAAATATACCAGGAAATAGGGGAAAGATCATAAAACACAACTGCGAGCCATTTACCTTACGAGTGTGTCGCTTATTATTTTTCAGTAGATTTAGGCTACATATTCACGATAATGTCGTTTTATAGCCTACTGAACAACTGAGAGCAACTCTGTCGTTGTGTGATTGTAGTTGCGGGCCGCGGGCACAGTAGCCTATCTCTAGATCCATCATCACAGTTCTGAAGGATGTGTGCTTGTCTCCACCTTTAATGCAGAAAGTGACCTCCTTTAATCACCCCCATTTCCTTTTGTGCACAGAACTGTCAGATGGGCCAGGGGAAACATTTGTAGTTGTGTAGGGGACAATCAAATTCTTTAATTATTTCACTAATTCAAGAGCTTATTGCAAAGCTACCGACTATATGTATTTAGAAATACACATCTCTAGGCATATTGCCACTAAACAGGGGTTATGTGGAATGACTGCAAACCTAAACATCCACACAATGGAAAGTATAAAACCATACATCCACCAAACATTGGAAGATTTAGATTTTATTTCTCAACTGATTGATGCTGATTGAGCAGATCCTCAAAATACAATTAAGCAGTTAAACAGTTATTTGAGCAAGAAAGCGTGTCCTGTTGTCAACCTTTGCCTCCCCTTGTTTGACAAACATTGCCTAGATGTTCCCTGAGAACATATTTGTTGTACTGTTCCACTACCTCCTTCAGTGAGGTTTTTGTCTGCACCTGGTGGAAACTAAACCTAGTCTTACAGCACAAATTATTTGTGTTCTCAACAAACAAATCTACAACAGGGTGTAATATTCCACTCAGATACACCATCTGTTTGGTTAATTTTATTGTAAATAAATAAAATAAAATAAATAAATGTTTTTGAAAAACATATTCCCAAGGAAATTCAGCTTTGTAAATATCACACAATTTAGTCCAGTTCCTTAATCACTGCTCCACACGGTCACCTGTTTCCTAATTGTTGGCAACTTGGAGTTAAATTGACTAACGTACAATTTCACACTAAAGTGAATTCTGCATAAAATATACATGTTGCTTTGTACTAACACTAACAGCAAATAATTATAATGGTGCATGGTGACACTTGGACTTTCAACTGCTATTCTTCTCTGTGACTAGGAGGTACTGTGGTAACTACAGTTACTACCTACCCTTTCCATGCTGATGGTATCCTAAAAATGGGACAGGTGCTTGGTTACCGGAGGCCAACAGATCACGATGTAACCTCCAGCCATAGAGGTAGAACCAAGGACAAAAAAGTATTTTGGCTTTACATTTATTTAAATATAGATAACCACCTTCAATTATTAACAAAGCTATGAGACTTGGACTGTCAGGAAGAAACTGCTCCGAATTTGTCCATGTAAAATTGTAATCATGGTATTCATGTAGGAGGAATGGCTTTTTTCTGTCATTAAATATACGATAGGACTTCTTCAGTGTTAAGTGAGCCACCAATGGGTTAACATTGTGCTTTTCTTGTATCTGGGCTTAGCATTGTTAAGTTTTCCATTACTTCATTAAGACATGTAACTGCCAAAATAAAGGAAACACCAACATAAAGTCTCTTAATATGCCACTGGGCCACCGCAAACTTCAGAACAGCTTCAATGCGCCTTAGTATAGATTCTAAATGTGTCTGGAACTCTATTGGAGGGATGCAACAACATTCTTTATGGTGGTGGAAACATTGTCACGGGCGCCACTTCAGAATCTCCCATAACTGTTCAGTGAGATCTGGTGACTGAGATAGCCATGGCATATGGTTTATATGATTTTCATGCTCATGAAACCATTCAGTGTCGGCTTGTGCTCTGTGGATGGGAGCATTATCATCCTGGAAGAGACCACTCCCATCATGCTATAAATGCTTCACCATCAGATGAAGGTGATCACTCAGAATGACTTTGTATTTATTGGCACTTACATTGCCCTCTTACCTTTGCTCTAAAAATAGCTATCCTGGTGGGAGTGGCCTCTTCTAGGATGACAATGCTCCATCCACAGGGCATCAGTGGTCACTGAATGATTTGATGAGCATGAAAATTATTTAAACCATATGCCATGGCCATCTCAGTCACCAGATAACTATCGAATTGAACAGTGTGCCCGAGACAGGGTCTTCTACCATCATAAAAAAAACACCAAATGATGGAATTTCTCATGGAAAAATTATGTTGCATCCCTCCAATGGGGTTCCAGCTACTTGTAGAATAAGAAGCATAAGGAGCACAAACAGTCAGGAGTTTTTGTGTTTTTTGTGCCTATCAATTCTAATATTGGCTGCAAGTTATATGTCAATATTTGCAATGTAATTTGTTGTACTGTGCTAAACATGTGTAGATGTGTAGATTATATGATTCTAAAAGGAAAATATCTTAAGTACCAAACACTAAATATGTCTGAGGTAAACGCTACAGCATTATTTGCAATGTTTCTAAGACAACAGTAAGGTGAGTAGAACAATGTTTATTTTATTTTGTGTGCTTTTTTTGTTTCAAAACAAAAATCTGGCAAAAGCATTGTGAATTGGAATGATATGTAGTTATATGTCTTGGCAAGCTGCCCCCAATTCAATCCTATTCCAGTGAACAGAGAAAGGCATTACTGCCTAGAAGTAAGTGCTTGCATATTTTCTCAAAATAGGAGCTTTGTGGAAACTGTTGTGACTTATAATGTGCAAGAGAGGAGTCATCTCAAAATACCTTTTCTTAAATTCATGGGCTGTATGAATATGTCAACAGTGTTTTCTTTGAGATAAAATCTGATGCACAGATGGTTCTACAGTATGTATACATTTTTGAGTTGGCAGGCAGACCTTTCAAACCATATAGAAAGACCAGCTATTTTTTCAGCCTGCTAATGTCTGTGATTATGTCAGTCAATTATGGGATTTTCCACTTTGTGAAATGATAGGCTAGCAGCCACAGTGAATATTATAGTAAATAATTTTCAAAGTTATGAAAGGGAGAAAGGGAATTTCTACTTTCCCTAAATTACATTTCTTCAAAATTGAGTTTATATGAATGCCTCTCCCAAAGAGTGTTTCCTCAGCACCAATTCTGATTGGAAATTGATATTAGAATTTGAGAGAAGCTGTAACCAACTGCACTGTAAAAAGAGTTGAACTAATTTAAAGACAAATGTAAAGTAGGCTATATCTCCTGAAAGTTTATATACAGTGATTTTGGTTAAAGTATTACTTTGTATTGACACATATTAACAGTTCCCTGCTTCAGATTGTAAGAATATTTGGGAAAGAGCTGGAAGAGTTAAAATAGTTAAATATGGAAGTTGAATTTGTGAAATAACTCAGCATACAATATCGCATATTCAATGCTGCAAAATATGCAGTAATTCTCTGCCTGAGATAATTCTTTATCATAGCTTGAAAAAGCAGTCAAGTTTCAACAGAACCTATTTTAAACTGTTTGGAGATGCAAAATAAAATTACTTATTTGTTTAAATTCAGTTGGCTTCCAAACTGATGGAAATTAGTTTTGAATTAAACAAGAAGAGACAAAAAGGAAAAAAGTTAATAAAATAGCTATGAAATTTGTTTCCCCTATTATTTGATTGGTATTTCCATCAATTCCTGATTTTGACTTTCCATCAATTCAATTGATCTGTGCCTGTGTTGATTGTATCAATTTATTAGTCACAGTTTTTGCATGTGTTTTTCTATTAGGAAGTAATGCAGTGCCATATATCAGAATTGAAAGTATCCACTTTAAAATCTGAGATACTGCTATTGTACGTTTGGGCAATGTTACAGAGGCTTCAGAAAAATATACAGCTATATACTGTATATGGATAAAATGTAATATAACGCCCATAGATAAAGGGTTCTGCTAAACTAATACAGTTGTGTAAGACTAGCATTGTTCCCGAACTAGCTTCTAAGTTATATCACAATAAATTAGGTGATTGTATAAAATAATATTGGTTACAATACTTTTGAGTTTTCGCATCTACAGTAGGTGAAAACAATCTTCACTGAAGCATAACAAATTCCTTACAACATATACCAGTAATTAATATAAATATATACATATATATATATATATATATATATATACTGTATATAAATATACAAGGAATTCATTTCCCCTCCTGAATATTACATTTTAAAGAACAATGGAACATTTTGGGCTGGAGAAGGAAGTGGTCAAAATGATAAACTTGAGGAAGCTGAACTGAGAGGTCATGCCATTGTCCCCCAGACAACTCCATATCACCTAGTCTAGACACTTGTCTATATTGGGCAGCTAGTGGGAGGCTTGCCGTCTCACCAAAGGAAGGCTAACAATAACAAAACACACAACCATTGGGTCAAAATGTACTGTGTTGGCCCATTCCTTCCCAGAGATGGGTTCTGGCGATTTGCACATAGCTGGCAGCATGCATCTCTGTAAAGGAGATCTAAGCCAATAAAGTGAAATGACTGTGGAAAACATTTCATGAGAACATTTAGCACTGAATTTTGCAATTCCAAATGTTTGTGGTATTGTGTCTCTCTTATTTAGATCAAAAGGAGTATGATAGTCTTTAAATAATATGTCTGTATGAAAAACTTCTCGAGGGTTTAAAATTACAGTTTATCAAGTCAGAAAAAAGACATTCCCTTCACCCTTGCCCAGGGCTACTGTCTATCAAATTCTGATAGTCCCAGACAACAACAAAGGTATCATAAAAGTCAGAAAAGTGTGCATTTAGAAACTTTTATTCTGAAAGAATATATCCTTTCTATAATAATTGTCAGAACTATTGAACACATTTCCTCAAAATATCCCTTGTTTAAAAAAAATAAAGCCTTGGAGCAGGCGTCCAAACAAATATTCTGATGTTTTCAAACAGACTTCTTTGAAGAGGCTTATGGAGTAAGATGACATGTTCCAACAGTTCCTGAAAGAATGCAATGCTAGAATAAAAAGAAAAAAAATTGACAAAGCACTGGTCAGACAGTTATAAAGGCCTCCGTGGCTGATAGAGCTGTATTCACACTGGAGATGAAATCACCCCCCCAAAACCTGCTGAAAACATGAGGGTAATGAGGGAGGGTCAAATGTCCATACCGACATTTTACTCATTTAAAAGCATTGCTGGATTCTAGAGGTTTTTTTTCTCTTCAGGATCACTTTACTGAATTCAAAGCCAGCCTGCACTATGGCACAGGAATATAACCCTTTCATTGAATGCATTTAGGTCTTCCGCCTTAGTTATATGCAAGTTAGCATAGGGAGATGGAGGTTTGGTTTGTGCATTTTACAGGTTTCAGGTATCAGCCCGGTTCAATGAGTCTATATAATAACAGGAGAGAAAAAACTGTTAGCAGCTGGGGTCCAGATACGATGTCACTGCACACATTGAACAGTGTTCCCCCTCCTCTCCAGCACTCTGTCACTGTGGATCTTGTGTCCCTCTGTCTTCCTCTGCCAGTCACTACATGGTGGAGCCTGCGTTTGGAGGTGGCTCTTAGTCAGTGAGCACTGACAGCCACGCAGCTGCTTGGTATTCCTCTGCCTGCTGTGTTTTGATAATAAATTATTTTTTTGATGATACATGGCTTTGGGTGTAGGTTTGATGTTTTTTTGTGGTTGGTGAATGAAAACCCTTACCTATTGACTTGACTGTTCAGATTTATTTGTCTGAACAGCAAAAGTAATATAATTAAATAATAATTAAAGGGAAAAGTCAAATGTTTTAGTTCCAGGGGCTTCTGTAAAATGGAAATGTTTAATGTTATTATAATTGAAAAAACATTTTTTATGGCAAACTTTTTTTGTCTTCAGGGTATTTCCTAAGCCATATTGACAGCTCTTTTCTGGAAGGGATTTCAGTTCAGCCCCAGAACAGGCAAAGATATTTTAGATATGATATGTTTTCTGTTGCAAAAACCTAACTATCCCTGGTAGAACAGGAGTTGCAGCTTTCTATAGAGGTATAACAGTCATGTATAACTCTTACCAAATGTATTAGAGGAATATGCCAATAGAGAAATTATCATCATCTAACCAAATCAATAAATCAATCAACAACCTCCTTGTGTTCTCAACTCCCCATACAACATTGAATGGTATTTCAATTGTATGATGGCTTGACATTGACTTTAATGATCATTAGTTCACCTTGGTATTGTCCTCTAGAGTAGGGGTGCCGCGGCCCGGTACCGGTCCGTGAGGCATTTGGTACCGGGCCGCACAGAAATAATAAAAACGTTTTAATTTTAATTTTATTTCCATTTTATTGACTATCGCAGTCTGCAGGGTGTTTTATTTTGAAAAATGACCACTTCCGTCTGTGCCTCTTTTCCACACTTGTCTCAGTTTTTTTCCATGCACCCCGGTCCGTGGAAAAATGGTCTTGCATGAAACCGGTCCGTGGTGCAAAAAAGGTTGGGGACCGCTGCTCTAGAGGACCACTGGTCAACACGATTTTTATTGCCTAGGGTTTTTCCAACTGATCCTAGCTAACTTTTGGGTGCTGAATCCAAATCTGGCATTCGTTTTTGCCTATCACATCAGGTTTTTGAACTATAAAAAATCATTATTTTTGAGAAAACAGCAATTTTACACTCGAAGTTGAAAAACACTGTTGCATTAGAAGATCGAGAGATGCAAAAATGTTTACAATGAAAGGTACCTACTTCAATTACAATATTTAATTGTAAAACTTAGATTTGGTAGAGTCTTAACAGCAGATTAGGTAGAGTCTTCACAGCTGCAAATCACAAAAAACATAAACTTATGTAAAACATGTTTTTATGACTTAAAACATTTGTAAAATTATTTTAAGGCCCTAAATGAAGTAGTTTTGGTGAGAATAATCAAGCTTTTGCTGTTTTATCCCCACCAAGATTGCCAGACTGGATGGTCAACTTTAGTAAAATCCATGAATATGGAGCATAGATTGAGCACAAAAACTTGATGTGATAGAGCAAATCTGAGCCCAAAATTTGCCTTTTTTTTTTGTAGACCAGTGAGATTGAGATTATTTTCTCATTGTTTAAATATTGCATTCCTTTTTTGTTCCATTTGTGGAAGTTAAAAGGGAATTCTAAAATCCCCAAATGGGACACATATCTAACCTTTATTTAATATTTAGTGTCCATCAATAATGTTTGAGGGACTGGATTTCTCTCCCTGAAAATGTTTTTATTGCACCTTTTAATCCTTTTCTGGAAAGAAATGTAGAATGGAAGCCTACAGTGGATCCAAAGTGGGCAGCTGCAGGATTCTGCTCCACCCATTTGTGCTTCTGCATATTTTAAGCTTCCTGAAATATAAAAACTAAATAATTTGCCTATTTTTTATTGTCTGACAAATGCAATAGATAGAGCAATGGCCATTTCTAACCCATCTCCACAGTGCCACCCACAATCTTCCTCCAATATAGTACATTTGTTTGGCGCTAGCGTGGTGTCCATCCCGACCTCAACTCAATTCTTTATGGTTGAATGAGGGGGTGAAGAATATGGATGGAGGTTGATAATAATGACAACAACGCACAAGGCTTGGCAGCTCATTTGAAGAGCCCAGAGGTGAAGGGAATGGTGGTGATGAATTGCCAGTCTGCCAATATGACTGACCTGGCAGCCTTGGGATTACTCCGGCAGCATCTGCCTAGCAGGAAGTGACACAGCTGAACATCTCTCCCTCAGAAATAGATGTGCTGTAATCCTTCCCATGCACATTCATTATGCTTTGTATTGTATTGAATGAAATCCTCTTTCACGATGGGCTACACATGTGTATCCATCTCTCTGTTCCTCTCAATGTGTTTGTTTGTTTATTTGACCATTTTAAAAACATACACAGCTAAGATAACTGGTGCACACTTTAAAAATGATCAAACATGACACAATGATGTATAAAACACATTTCCATGTTGGTCCCCTTTCTGGCAAGACGATGTGGCATGCTCAGCATAACATAGACTTTGGTGGAAAGAGTACTTAGGACATGAGGACAAGAGTACTTAAGTATGAGATTGCAAAAATAAGTTCAAACACATAAACAGATGATCTAAGATAATGATTAGGACTGGATTTTTCCAGCGTGTATAACTGCTGACTGGATATACTTCCCAGAAACAAAGTGACAGACGAAGTGACTCACAACACAAATGTGAGTGGATGACTCCATTGTAGGCACTGGACACCGATACATTTTCGCCTTATTGAGGTCAGTATCAGATGTGTCCCGCAGTATATTGTGCATTGACTGGCGAAACCACACGAGAAAAAGACGGCTAATTAAAAGGTGCAGTTTCGTGGAGGGGGAGGGGAGAGCAGGGAATACCTTTGGTGTTTGATGACAGTGATATAGACTTCAGTCATTTTACAGAGACAATACGGTGCTTGTCAGAGAGCTTGCTTATCTCTCATCCGCCATGGATCACTCTTGCTGGATTTTAAGCCTGTGCTATGCAGTGGCTTTGGTCATCGCAAAACTCAAGACTTGACAATGTATTTCCACTGGGCTTAGTGACTAATGAACAGAAAGCTCCCATCAGGTTTCAGGGTGGTTTTGATTTTAGACAAATCCACTACAATACAACCTTTAAAACCCATTTGCCTTCTTGCTTATGATAAACAGATCATACATATACAATATTGCCAAAGCCTGAATTATTAACAGGTTTCCAACTAACTGGACTGTTGTTTAGAATAAATGAAAAGAGGAAAGCTTGTGTTCAGATGTAAGGGAGCATGCACACTAATGTAGTTTTCTCATGGCATCAAACAGGGCTTTCGTACGGCAAGTATATTGCAGTGTGGGTCAGTAAGCCTACGTGAGGTAGGGCTCAAATATGATCTTCATATTCTGATTTATCATTCAGATGACAAACTACAATAAAATAAATCTTAGTTTGGATATGTATACCAGTTCGTGTCTAAACCCAGGGCTTGCATTGTGTGTTTATTGAAATTCGAAACGGTGAGTGTGTTCTGAATCAGATGAGCACAACTCCTCCGAGCATGCATGATTCATAACCCGCTAATGGTAAAACATAAAGAAATCATATCAACAGCCACTGGCCTGTCAAAAGAGTGGAGCTGGAGTGATACATCAGCTGAGAAACACTGTTGACAATAACACACACTGACGCACTACACTGACGCACGCACACACACACTGCTCATGAGACGCTCACTGATCATGTGATGCACTGATTATACTAACACACTCTGATCATACTAATACACATTGTTTACATGATTAAAACTCACTGATTATACTGACACAGGCTGACATACTAAGACACGCTCACACAAATACTTCCTGATTATTCTAAGACATGCTTTTCATGTCACTAAACTATACTGATAAACGCAAGACAAGTCAACACAAACAAGTGGGAAAAAGACACATATGATGTTGCCAAAAGACACTGGTCATACTAAACACACAATAGTCAATGTAATGCATACACACATCATACTAACACAAACTGATGATATTTATTATTTATTTTGATTTGCCCTCCCCACACAAACTCGCCATCCGTCTCTACGAGGCAAGCTAATTTTCAGAGGGCAGCGAACTCTGCTTCCTTCAAAACGGAATTTGCCCACCCACGTTGAGACACCCTTACGCACTTCAAAGCTAATTTGTGCCAGCTCACCCTCCCCCCTCCCCGCCAGAGCCCGTCTGGCACAGTCAGGTTTCAAACTGCGACCGTGATAGGTAGCTCACACCCATAAACGAGTGCGTTAGACTGCTACACTATTGGAGACCCCTACCAACTCTCATTCTAATACACACTGTTTGTGCTGCCATTGTCTTATGGCACTTAAAGGTCATAGTGTTGCCAATAGCAACACAAAATGATAATTACACACACACACACACACACACTGTGAATGCTCATGATAATGCACATGATAGTACATACAGCCATACAAACTCAATGAGAAACAATGACAACAGTCTATATCATATTTGAGGTTATGTATTTTAAGAAAGTCAATGGTACTAATCAAACATTGCTTTCTTAGGCTACTTGTTTATTTGTTGTGTAAATATAAGCATATTGTTTGACATATTTTATATATAGCACCACTTTATACAGACTTTCCCAATTTTCTTGTTTAAAATGATCTTTCAGTTAGGAGATATGAATAATAATTCAAACAGCAGCTGTCACCCAATTTAAAATATAGAGAGGAAGACACCAGAGGAATCAGAACCGAACTAGCATGAGGAGATTCAAGCTAACCAAACAATTAAACCTGCCTTGGTGCTATCTTCCACTGACAAGTCGACCTGCGATATGGAATTGGATATGGAGTGCCTCAGACCCTCAGATAGCACAGATAGCAGAGGATTTGTTCTTTTCAAATGGCTGGCTGCAATACTGGCTGTAGATAAGCAAGTACAGATTTATGTACAGTGCTGGATGTCTCAGCCAGGTATCAGGGAGGACAGTCAGCTCAGATGGCAACCCTCTCCATCCTGTAGATGGACATGACAGAGATGGATAGGGTCAGGGATATTGTATAGCTTGCAAGCATGGGCAATGATGGGGATGCAGACCTGAGGCCAGGGCATGTGCTTTGCTGCGGTTGGCTGGATGTAGTGGAGGGAGTGGGTGATTTAGTGTAGCATTATCATGTAGCAAATTAAAAAATGAAGTAATACTTGTGCTGGTTAGAGAATGACCCTATCTGTTCAGCTTCTGGACTGGGGTGAAAATATACAGATTTTCAATTGGGAAGGGTGGGTTTTTACATCAGCTTTTAGAATGTGGTATTTGATATGATTTGAAACTCACTCTCATTCTTTCTAGAATTTGTTGTAATTTCCACATAAAGGTCAGAGAAGACCTTTCCTTTCTCCCATCCTGGAGCAATATCATTGCAAATATTGCAGACAATATACATCGCCTATAGTGCCTATTGTGCCTATTGTGTGGATACAAAACTGGTATAACCTTGACTGAAAGAAAGCATCCATGTAACAAAACTCCACATTTGTACTGGAGCATATCAGGTATTATGGAGGTAAAAGGGGTATTAGAGATAATATCGCCCTCTGTTGGTCTAAATAGGTTTTACGCCAAGGTAGTATTACAAAACTGAATTACGACACTGATTCAGATCATCCAATGTCTGTCTGGTGTTTCTACAGAAGAAAAACAAGTGGTGTCCTCTCTGTAGGCTGGTCAGCCTTTAAGCAGAACAATAAAATATATCTTCAGGGTTTTTATTACTCAGCAGTTATCTGTTCCCTGTTAACTAAAACTGAAACTTGAGACAAATCAGCCACAAAAATCCCAGAGCTCTATTGTATTTTCTCATAGCCTGCAACACCTGCTCAAATGACCAGGACCTAAGACCTAAGAACTCTTTATCAGTTGTAGGGATGTAAGAACTGCATACAACTAGCTTTACCTTGTCATTTTGTCTAATTGCCCTTTTATTTAGAATCAGCTGTTCCTGTGTACAGTTATCATCCTGCCATCTTGTAATTTTACAGTAATACTATTTCTATTTTTCTTAGCCATCAATTATCACCAAGTTGTGTTTAGCCATTCTGAAAACAGTCACACATCCAACAACAGGAATCATTTAATAATAAATTGACAATTGATTGAAGATTACTGAAACACAATGTGAATGATATCAGTCAGTGACAATGATACTTATATATGTTTGATAAAATATATTATGTACATTATTGGCAACTAATATTGTTTGACATTCCCTTTCTGCTTTGTATGTGGCCATACAGCAAGGTTTTTCTCCTTGTAGTAGTCTCATGATTTTAACCTCTGTGTAACCTGGATATTTGGCCATGAAGTGTGGCCCTCACTGGCCTGACAGTGGCCAGGAGGGAGAGGGTCCCATGTGGATGGCTTGTCACTAAGTGTCCTCATGCTGTTTGAAGCTCCCTGACTACAAAGAGATTAGGGGGCTGACAGATGAGTCTCTATGGACTTGTGCACACGTGAGCTCCGTTTTCTGTATTAACAACAGAAGGACCCCCACTGCCGAGCAGAACCACCACCTCCAAGCTTCTGTGTTGTATATAGTTGTAGACAGCAACGTGCAGAACCACCACCTCCAGTGAACTGAGGGTTTGCTTCTGTGTTGATTTGGATAACAAATTTAATAGACATATGCAAGGCGGCACGGTGGTGCAGTGGAACGCTGTCGCCTCACAGCAAGAAGGTCGGATGCCATGCATTACAGTGACACTGAGGGTTTGTCTTTTTTATACAACCAAGCATTTTGTAGTGGCTTGCTGATTTGGATAACAAATTAATAATATACATATGCACTGCATTTATATCTATGTGGTACCATGCTGGGTTACAAACTGCGACCCATGATAACCTGTTAATGGATGGATGGAATAACTGCATTTATATCTAGTCATTCAAAATGATGATAACCTGTTGTCTATTTTTAAGTCATTCAAATGATGAACCTGGTCTGTTTTAAGTGTTTGCGTGAGGAATATGCGTCATGCTGTAATGTTTTAACTGCACAATTCGAGATGAAAGAGAGCTTATGACAGGAATCACTCGAGTCAATTTTAATCTGTTTGACTAATCAGATCTAATATTGGCAACGCAGTAAATGACCACATTAAAAAAGCACATTACACTCTCTTTGGCTGGGGAAAGCAAATGTAGAGAAGGCGAATAACGTTGGCCCGACAGAAGCAGGAGGTGAGATATGAGGCAGATGACTGGTGATGACCCTGGTTGTGATGGAACACGGGGGAGGCAGTAATAAGGTACCATTGCGAAATAACACAGCCTGCCTGCTCACAGAGGCCGTTTCGTGTCTCATTTTCACTATTTGTTTATTTATAGGTCTGGTTGGGAAGCTACACCTACTCGCACGCACATCCTATATGTTTATTTAGGCATGATTTAAAAGGCCTGTGTGTGTGTGCATGTGTATGTGTATGTGTGTGTGTGTGTGTGCGTGTGTGAGAGAGTGGCACAAGAAGAGAGAAGCCCCTGTGTCTTGTTTACTGCCTCTTGAGTGCTCTGCTGTGTATGGCCTGTGCTCTTTCACCTAATCCTATAATTAGACTGGAGCAGGCGTATTTGAGGAGCATGAGGTTGGTGGGAGAAGCAGTACCACATGTGTATGTGTGTAAGTATGCGTGTTTGTCTGTTTGTCTGCGTGTGTGCGCACTTGTTTATTTCTGTGTGTAGATTTGGCTTGATGATGCCCAGGAATGATTACTCTGTTCTTATTATAGTAATGACCCACTGATAAGAGCAACTGCCGGTGGAAATACATTTATTTGTTTTGCTCATCCACTATCCTTGCCATATCACTCACAAAGGAAAATAAATGCTTGTTAAATGATCTTTAGCAATTTTAGGGAATTAAAACATTTAATGTGATCCAGATTCAAAATGTAAAGGAAAAATATAATAATAATTTCTGGAAACAAATTTAGCAATGTGGAGGCCCTGCCATTTTAAACCGGCTTTGACATTATGTAATTTATTATAAAAGCCATTCACATTTATTTTATGTCATTTAAGGAGTCCTACCCACAGGGTTCATCTCTAGGAATGAAATAGACAGCATTATAAATGAAGCAGTCATGGGTGGTTCTTTCTTTTTTATAAAAACTTATATTAAAATATATAGAGGATCTCAATGGCATCATCACTTCCTAAAAAAACCCTGTCACACGCCACATGACAAACCCTGGACGGGAACAGAGCAGCCAGGAGACACGGAGTGGAGTTTGTCGGTCTACGGACCGGATTTTATTTAATTTATTTTTCTGTCTCTCCCCCCAGACATGGGAGAGAGACAGTGGGAGTAGCAGGTTAACATATAACAAAGACAAACACAAACACAGACACAAAATCTTCACCCTAATTGCCGCAAAGCTTTTGGGTAAAAACAACAAACTAAAATAACAAGTTAAAATAACCAAACTTACGGGACACCGCGCCTCTTCCTCTGGAGTTCCCTTGGAACCTCCCCAGGCACACACATATCCAGTGACCTTTCAAGTGCTTCCTCCCCATTCATACTGAGACACTCAAACTTTTCAGTTCGAGTTCTCTTACCCATGCATACAGAGACACTCAAACTTTTCAGTTCGAGTTCTCTTACCCATTCATACAGAGACACTCGCCACTCCCCACAGTGAGAGTTCTGGCAACCAGTCCCAAGACACTCCTCTTGTCAGGAACGGTGTCTGAAAACCAGGCGCGGACCCAGAAATGCAATAATGTATTTTATTGCATAAACAGGCAATGGTCACACAGGAGCAATCAGGGCAATACAGGGATCCAAAGAGTGGTCGGGGACAGGCAAAGTTCGTTCCAGGCTTCAGTTGTGTCAGAGGCAGGCAAGGCGTAGTCAATGGGCAGGTGGAGGTCGATAACGGGAAATCAGTCCAGGGAATACAGAGAGGAGCTAGACTGGAACCACAAGGAGCATGAACAGGTGGGTCGGGAACGAGACTGGGACACAGACAAATATGGGAGCACTAACAAAAACATGATGAACAAAAACACGGGTAAACAGAGAAAACGCTGGAGAGTTGTGTAGGCATAAGCAAAGCACAAGACAATCTGGCAACAGACATGGGAAAACTCACAGTTTATATACATTTATACATAACGAGAAACAATCAGGAATTAACATGAATGCAGCAGACTGCAATCAGACACATGAGGAATAAGTGAAAACGATAATACAATGACGAGACTGGGAACAGGCAAGTGAAAGTAAAAACATGGACCGGACAACCAGGAAAACTTGGAATAAACTACAAACACTTAATTACGGGGAACACGAACACGAGACATGACACCTCTTTCAGTGAGTTCTTGGGCTGTTGCCCAGAAACCCTCTCCACTGTCGAGTGCGAGCTCTCTTTCACTAAAACCGAGGGCAAGAGGCGGACCCTCCATCCAGGGCACCCTCTCGCTCTCCACAATCACACTGAGGGAGAGAGGCGGACACTTTTAGTGCATCCCCTCTCCCTCTTCCCCACACACACAAGAAGCGCACTACTCAGTCACTTTCGACAAACGCACACAAAACTCCACAAACACCAAACATCCCACATCCCACATTCCACATCCCACATTCCACAACATTCCACAACATTCCACAACATTCCACAACATTCCACAACATTCCACAACATACGTGCATGCGCACTCTCACACACCTCAAGACAAGACTGACTGATTCCCCACTCGCCCCACCGGCTCTTAAATAGGCTTAGTCTCTGCCCAGCTCAGGTGGGACTCGTGAGGCAATCACCCAATCACAATCATTCACTCACATACTTACACAGACACCCAATCAGCCAATTGACTTCCATATCAATTGACTGATTGACACCAATTAAATAATTAAATAATAATTAAACCAATTATGACCTTTGGAGCTCCCTTCCGGGCGACAGTTCACTCTCACACCCTGTGAGAGTGCCAAACCTGCCCTCGGAAAGTCTCACTGCTCCAAAGGCCTCTACCACATGAAACAACACAGGCAACCATGCCACTCCCACGTATAACCGACGTCCTCCACAAACCCCAAACACATTAAAACCACAGAGTCATACTACTATTCAGCCATCATACAGTATTAAACTATGAGGAAATATAATATGATCATGGCACACAGAGCCAATACCATTTAAATGTCCACTCCTATGGACATAGGCACCAAAGGCGGATCTATAAGTGGGTAAGAGGGGGGCCCTTGCCCAGGGGCACCCTCCCACAAGGGGCCGCAAGCAATCCATATGTTAGTCATAATTAGACAGCTACTGATATTATAACATAGGCAACTAGGTGTCTAGGCAGGTTGTGGACAAATATCATTTAGCTTGCTTAGTTGGAAAGTTGCTGGAAGTACCGAAGTAAAATGCTGGTAATTTAATAATGCATTATCCATCAGAGCACAAAGGAACCAGTACGGAGTACTGTTGCATTCAAGATAATGGCTTACACATAGTTAATAACATTAACATGTTTTCAGTTGTGAAATTTCCATAATCTACCACTTGTCTTGGCGAAAAAAAGAAGAAGCAAAAAAGAATTTGAAATAGAAGAAAGTAATACTTCCTTTATTGCTAAAGTGAAATGTTCAGTGAATTTTATGGTTTAGCTTTGCAGTAGGCAACTTGGGTTTTAGTTTATTTTGGTGTCCTCAAATAGGAAAATACACACACACACACACACACCTAAATGTTATTTTACATAATTGTACATACAGTACATAACTACATTATTCTTCAATGAGGTTGAACACAAATGGCATCAATTTGCTACAGATGCAGATGGTGGCTTTTTTAAGCACCTAAATAACTCAAAATGTGTAATTATTACCTAGTGAGCAAATGTTTCTGACGTGGGCCTGTTAAGCCTACCACGAGGGAAAAGAAACGGAAGTCTTCCCATATAGCTGTAATGGGGGTTGATTAAAGTGTCTGTCACAGCCTTGGAGCTTCAGTGTAGCGATGAGTCAGCCATCCGCTCTTGCAAGATCAGTAACCTGTTGTTACTGTTATTAACATTTTAAAATAAGGGGGAACAGCTCTACAGCCAAACAGCAATGGTAAGGGCTATGCAGAAAGCTGGACTCTTCCCCTGTGCAGTGTTATGTCTAAATAACAGAAACCTCAGATGGAGAGACCATGACATAGGATGTCAATGACACAAACAAAATTATTTTTATTTTGCTATAGCTCCAGCTCATCTTATTTTGGTGTTGCTTCAGTGCTGTTCTGTGTGCTTGGATTTGAGTGCTACTGATTGCATGCCCATTCTCATTACTTGCAGGAAGGCTCATTAGACAGCTTCTGCAAAGAGATTTTAGCCAAGCCTAATTTATAAAACCTCAATGCATTTTGTCCTAAACTTTTCAAGTGTTTCATGTTTTCGGTTTGTTTATTTGTTCATGCCATGTTTCTTCGCTAAGTCAGACAGTCTCAGTTTTCCTCAGTTTCTTTGCAAGTTAAGGCCAATGCTCATCATTTTAGAATTAATCTTGACCTCTGTGATGTCTCCTAACTTTTATTTCGATTTTATCTAAAAGGTTGATTTTGATACACACCATAATATGTAGGCTATAACTGTATATATATAAGGCTATATTATTTTAGTTACACTATGTATATCATTGGAAGGTTAACTACACTTAATATTGTTAGGTTAACTACGTAGATTAATATGAAGTGAACCGCCTGAAGCTAGAAAGCTAGCAAGCCAGCTGTTTTAGCAGGTAATGTCAACATCACAAATTGTCAGATCATTTTGAACGTATTGATTGTGGTAACATTACACAAGGTGATCTTTACTTAAAAAGAATGTAGCAGGTGAATCTCTTTGTTGTAACTTACTGTATTTGTGCTCTGTATAACATTGATTAGCAATGCATGTCATTAGCTAACTAACCTCTGTGGGCGGGGAGGGGGTAAGCCTAGCAGTAGATAACTAATGTTAGCTAGCTGACTGTAACTAGTTATGCCAGTCAAAATCAAGCTAGTGTTCTGTTGTTGTTAATGAAACATTGGAAGCATAGCTTGTTAACCATGCAGCTAGGTAGCCATCCAGTGAAACTCAATGATGATATATGTCACTGGGTAGCTAGCGAGGAGCTTTCAGTAGTGTAAATTAAGTGAACTATGAGAAACTATCAACCTCGCTAGCTAGTTGTTTTAAAGAAATGCTGTGTCATTAGATAACTTGCTAGCTGTATGAAAGAATGAAAACATGGCCATATGTGGTTTTCTAGCCATGTTTGTTGTTTAAGAGTAGGCCTACAAATTCAGTCTGTGATTTTACAGCCTATCTTGTAGTCAGGCTAGCTATCTGAGTCAAAAAACAATGTTATTCATCTTTTACACATGAAATGACAAGAAATGTTTGTTCACCGCAGAAATTATACATCATTGGTGGTTGTAGCAATGTTAACTTGCCTACTAGCTTCCCTGCACCATCCCTCGCTGTCACTTGTAAGATTTTTCTTTTACATGTATTTTCCTTTAGATTATCATATTTCTGTTCTCATTTTTCTCTACATTCTCTTTACTTTTATGCTGTCGTTATTGAGTGCCTGACAAGCCTTTCCTAATGTCCTTGTTTTGCAGTTCACCTATCACATTTTTTTTACACTCCTACTGAAAAAACTTAACAAAAGATGAAAAAACCTAGTATAGATGTGCTCAGCAACAAACACTAAGATTTTTCTTTTACATGTATTTTCCTTTAGATTATCATAATATATTGTAAGCCTTTCCTCATGTCCTTGTTTTGCAGATATGAAAAATGTAACAAAAGATGAAAAAACCTAGTATAGATGTGCTCAGCAACAAACACTAGTAATATATTGTATGATATGTTATGTATGATTGTAACATTTTTTTCACATTTATTGTTATTTATTGGAAATGTATTTATTTAATTTGTCATAATATTTCTTAACATTTTATTATTGATTTGAGGTCCCCTTATGTCCTCTGTGCCCCTGAATACAACGTAGTTGCACCCCTGATGCCATGGAAATAATGGGTATGATGTTAATATATACACAGTCAGCCCTGCACTCTTCTATGAGATAGCTGCTTTCACAATGTTAATGGTTTACTGTGGGTGATATCCTTGTCTCAATTGGTATGTGGCTTGTATTTATTGTCATGATTCTGTATGTGATGGTAAATGAATTTATTTCACGATTCACAAATATTTCTGTGTGTATGCTGTGTTTATGCTATGAATGTGCTGTCAATATAGGAATTAAATTGTACACCTAAAATGGATTGGACAGAATGGATGTTTGAGCAGGCGTCTTGAGGATTTGTGTCTAATTCTAATTAAACTAACAAAGAAATCCAGCTGCTCAGGTTTTTAAATGCTTGATGTTTCAATGCCTGAACCTACAGCACATCCCAAAAAGAGTGCTGAGAGTTTTGTCATTTCCATAATTTTCTCAGTTCCCCCCACTGTCTGCTTCGTGAGCTTGGTGCCTCTGGATTAAAATTCTACTGTGACCATTTTAAATAAATCAAATAGTACTACAGTAAAACTAAATTAAATATATATTGAAAATAGTTACTGCAACAGTGTAAGGCCTACATACTCTTAAGGCCGTGTGAGATCGGCAAGAGGGAGATACAAAAATCTGCTGATCACTCGGTTCCCCTTGGTGAAGATAAGCTAAACCGAGAAGAGCAGTTATGTCACTTTAGATTGGAATCAGCCCTGCCCTGCCCTGGTATTTAAAGGCCCACATTGAAAATATTTTGCTCTTATCAGTACAGTGGTATTAATGAGAGAACCAGGGCCACAGTGAAGCAGACACGAGCCTCTGTACAGGAATCAGGATGATCTTTTGGTGGTGTCCTTCCCAGGAGTCCCACTCATCCCACAATTCACCTCCCCCCCCTGCAGATCTGTATGCTGACGTTGAAGGTTTTAGCTAGTCCTTTCATTTCTAACACACTCTGCAGAGCCAGGAACCGTTCACCAAAGCCTTTATCAGCAGGGCTGACAGACTGTAAAATATCTCTGTGGCCCCTTCGGCCCAGCCCAAACAGATTGCTGAATCAACAAGAAGGTTCAGGCTCTCATATGTGTGCTCACACCACTCAAGAATCAGACGTCTTTGTTGAAGTGGAAGCTTGTGGATTACTGCCACTCATTCATCCACCATTCTGCTTTCATTTATCAACGTGATCTGTTTTTTTTTCCTTACAACGAAGCTGTCATAAAACACGCCCCAGATTCCACAGGGTGAGGCTAAGCTTTTCAATCACATTTAAAGTTAGCAAAAAATTATACTACCTTTTGGGGTAGTGACATTAATAAATCCTGCATTAAAAAATAAATAATAAAGTAATATGCACATGCATATGTATTGGCCATGTTAAGGAATAAAGTGTGAACTCCAATATCTCATTTCAAACCGTGCACTTTTGTCAAACTGAAGGCTGGCCTGGAATCTGTGATGAAGTGTTACTGTAAGTTTGGCCCGGAAGACACAATGTTTTTACAAGGGAGGGGGCACCCGTGGATCTCAGTTTGAGACAGTGACCATGGAGCGACTCAATGTGGCTGGCAGTACCAGGCCCTGCAATGCATTCAGTGCTGTTGCCTTCCGGCACATTGTGTCCCTTCAGGTGCAAGCGTAAAAGAGTTGCACTTCTCTGTCTGTGCTCTGGAAGTGGTTACATAATGGGGTTATTGGGTGCAGTGGATGTCAATTCAACGTCTTTTGTTTAATTAAAAAAGGACAGCATTAAGGTCCATGTCCATAATTTGTGGGATAATTTAGTATTACACTTTTAATACTCATGTACAGCATGATTCAATAGGTCACAGATAATGCAGGATATACAACTGTGACACTGAAGTGTACACATATGAAGCTCCATCTCTTCTTAAATTCTAATATAATGAATTTAGCTTTGCTCTTGCAGCTTAGGAGTGCTGCACAGTGCAATCTTAATTTATATTTTTCTTCATTCTATTTTAATTCACACAACCATCACATGTTGCTAGTCTAGAGGATTTGAAAAATGCTCATAATGTTACATTTCTTAAAGCCTGAGCTTCTTTAGCACTCCCAGTGGACATTTTATTTAAAAACTGCAGCAAAGTATACCTGCGAGAATGTAATTGTGGTTCTGCATTGTGGTCAGAGGTACGTATATCCCAGGCCATGAGACTAGGTAGACAGTTGAAATGGTGGTCAAAAGATAACAACTCCAAGTGACTGCTACTTACATACAGTAACATACAGTTTGCTAGCAAGCAGGGGTATAATACATTATACCGTTTGGTCTTATAGTTTGTCATAGCAATGATTTATATAACATTATAAAGGCTGTTATAATTACCTATGAGTTGTTATGAGTGCTTATATCAGTGTTTATAGAGCATTATAAATGCATCATAATGCACTATAAATACAGCTATAAGGCATTATATGTGTTTTCTTCATAGAAAGTGTTGCTGTTTCATTCGTGCCAATATAATTAATTTTATGTCTATGCTCTACCATGAATTGACCTGCCTTTCTTCTATAAGTAATCCAAGTAATCACTAAAAAGTATAATGCCGCTGTTGAGAATTTTTTCCCCATTGGGTTCATTACTCATTGATATTCTTTTCATACACAAATTGTGGTGGGAAAAAAACAGCAGTGAAACATACCTCTCCTCATAATAGCTCCCTCTCTGGAGTCAATAAATCATACCTTCACATTTTATAAACATGACAAATTCCCAATGAATCATCATAACGCATACGTATATAGTAGCAGAATTGATTTAACGTAATTAAAACATATATGCACCCTTGTCAAGGGCGACTTTTCATGTATTGTCCATATATACCACTGAATGTGTACTGACACAATTCAAGAATTTCATTTAATATTGCCAAAGGCAGTGTTACATCAAGGATTCAAACCTTCCCATCACTCTCCACTTTTTTCCCCAGCCATTTAGAGAGCATAATGATGGTATCTTGCCGGTGAAAGGGCACTACAAGAGTAATTCATTAACAATGAGGATGTGGATTTTTTGCCTTGTAAAGAGCAGTTGATAAGATGAACCTAACCTGTGATACTGTGTGACATGATCCAAATTGCTATGCGTCTCAACAGCGTTCCAGGGTGTGGTAATACTGTAATGTCAACCTGAGGGCGCAAGACCAGTATTTTTAATGACAGCCTGCTTAAATCATACAATACTGCCATACATGTTTCAGAAACCTCGGCCAGATTTCAAAACCAAATGTAGACCCAAATATGCCAATTGCTATATATGAATGCACAGCTGTACTTGTAAGTGGGTTTTTGTTTTCCACAGGTTTGGAACCTAGACCAAAGCCAACAAAGACAGCAATAGGTTAGAATTTAGTGGGTGGGGATTAATTTAGTGTGGACCTAATCTAGGATCTGTTATCACATTTATACAAAGAAACAGTATATTGAAAGAAATATTTAAAACTTTCCTTATGTTTTTTTAACCTAGGGATAATTTTAACCTGCAAATAAGATGTGTTTATGCAAGGAATTCAGAGCAAAAGAAAGCATGCTTTTGCATGTTTTCAGCTGCCTGTTATTGAAAAATAAAAATATTAACTCTTTAAGTCCAAGATAAAATAGTATAGTACCTTACCTGACCTCATAAACCATACTGTTTACATGTGTATATAAAAAAAAACTGTGACCTCCAAGTGGCGCAACTGGTAAAGGCACTTGTTCTTGTGCAGGTTGCCTCCTGCAGCCTGGGTTCAAGCCCAAGCTGCACCAGCCCGGCTCTGGCCGGGAGTCCCATTCGGGGGCAGCAATTGGCTGTCGGCCCCCAGGGGGAGTTGGAAGGGAAGCCAGCATGAGTTTGTCGCATGCAAGCAGCTCTGTGTGTCGGGGGATAGATGAACTAGAAGAGGGTCCAATTGGCCACCAAAATGTGGAAAAAATATGAAGGAAGTGTAAAAAAAAACCCTGGAAAAAACATTACACTGGAATCATCAAAACATGTAGTGAGTACATGTGTTAAAGTTTTTAATAACATGAAATATACATTTGCATAGCACAAGTGATACAGTACATCTTGAGACTGATGGAGTTTTGCACTATTTGCAACTTCTGTATATCATAATAGGCATAGCTAGTCATTGTATATGCTCTTTAGATCAAACAAGAAATGAGGAATTAGGATAGGTGCATTGCTGTATTTGACAACAGTTTTAAATGCACATGCAGCTTTCACGTAATAAGGATTACACAATGTGTTTAGTATTGCTCAAAGATGACTCAGAGCAAGGATTTACTGCATGTATCAACTGTGATGCTGTTTTGCAGTCTTTCTACAAGCTGTTATGTACAGGTCTTGATTTTTCTCATTAACATAATTCAGTATGATTTTTCTAAAAAGCTGACATCAGAATAGATGCGTTTATAGAGTTATTAAGATGAAGTCAAGGAGGCAATCATAAGTTAAGAACAGCACCATTTGGGAAATTTGGAAAAGTGTGCAATCAAAGGCAGAGAAAGCAACTGGGGGATTGAGGTTCGGATACTCTCAGCATTAATTAGTTCAATCTGGAGACGAGATGGAAAAGGTTATGTGATATGCCTGGCTTGCTTCAAAATCTGCTTTGTTTGTTTGAAGTTTACCTTGGGGAGCTTTGTATTTCAGAGCTCTCTGAATTGGTTGAGAATATTTGTTGGTGTTTTACAGCTGTTTGTTGCCCGATTTCTAAGCAGCAGATGTCTTTATCATCCAGATTGTCTATCATTACTGAACAGCAAATCCCCCACTGCTTATTTATAACTGGAAATATGTTGTCAATCCAGTTGTTCTTGCTTTTAAAGTATTTCCCCTTTGGCTTTCAAAAGGTTGGAATATTTATCTTTATGGTGTTTTGGTGATCTCCATCATGGTGCATCAGTGTTATCAGTGGATACCAGACAGTTCTATTAATGGTTTTTTTTTTTTTTGACGGCCTGATTCATTCATCCTTTTGGACTAAACTTTTGCTCCATAAAATTTTTAGAACACTTTTAGGATATGTTTTTTTCCTGACCTTTCGGCAATGGCTTCAACACAGGCTACTTTCCTCCAGGCCAAATAAAACAGGCTTTGCTTTTCTTTTCTCTGAACAAAAGCTGTATTGAACACAGACTGCAGCCAGTTGTTCGACCCGCACCAATCCCAACCGCAGTGCTTTCTCTCCTTATCAGGTATCAGGGGAAATTCCGTGAGACTTTCACCTTTGCTGCGCTCTTGTATGGAGCAAGCCTAGCAGACACATTCGGTTTCTCTCATCTTCTCGTGACCCAAGGTTTGTAATTAATTTGAATTTGGAAAGGCAGAAAAGGTTGTGTCCTTAAATATTTTTCTAATGTAATATCCTTCTGTTGAACACAGGTTGACCATCACCCATCTGATTGCTATTAGAATAATATAATGTGAATTAAAATAATTCATTCCACAATGCATTTCACCTAATGAAAAATAAATTTTACTGTAAACCATTTATTATTTAAAACATTTAATATAATTTAAACTGCTTTCCAAAATGCCTAAAGGCTGACACAAAAGACCCAATGTGAACAAAAGATGAAATTGTAATGATTTAAAATCTGAGTAGCTACAGACCAGAATACATTTTCAGAGATTTATAGAGAACAGAGATGTAGTGGAGTATTGGTGCAATATTTTTATGTTTACATAGGTGGAAACAAATAAGACTCAAAATGTTCCTGCATGTTTACCCCCCTATGAGAAGAACAAAGCTACATTATTAAGAACAATTTATTGACTTGTAGAATTCATATTTTTTCCACTGAATGTGTTGAAGGCCTTTTCAGAATTGTAATTCAGGGTCTGGAATGAAACACATATGAGCTCTATGCTTTCAGTTTGATCATGATTTACTTATACAGAGAAACATGAAGCATTCAGTACAACGGATTGCAGGGCACAACAAAAAGAGCAAAAGTACCACAAAGAACAACTAGTAATCTATAATAGGAATGGGTCATTGCCTTGGGGGTTTGTGGGAGGCAGGCAAAAGGTTGAGGAGCAGAGAAAGCAGAGCATGAAGGCCAGGACTGTAGGGAGTAATTATGGTTTGGCGGCAGGTAGATGCAGCACAGTGATGGGATGAGTGGCATAACTATTCAGTGGAGGAAGGAGAGGGTATAAAGGTGTGGGAGTGGCAGGAATGGCAGTTGCAGCTTGTTGGCAATGGGGAGTAAAGTTTTTGCACAAATTGAGTTATCAGTGGCTCTGCAGACCAGCCAGGAGGGAGTAACATTCCATAGAAGGATGCTCATTGGACTATAAACTGGATGCAATAATAACTTCTATAGCATTAGTCAAACAGTACCAGGGCCCTAGGTAGCTCACTCATGTGCAGTGTACTGTGTGAGGTAAATCCCAGGGCTTGAAATTGATAGGAGTATACTATGTTAGTGTAGCGAGAGATCAGTGTCCGTGTTTGTATGTGGGTGGCTATTCTGAGCATACCTTAAACCTGACATGTTTGTCCACAGCAGACTGTTTACTGTTCTACACATCTCCTGTTTCACTTCTGGGGTAGTGGTCATAGCAGATGTAAACATTCTGTTGTGTCATTCTCTCCCTGAAGCCTCTGGGTAAGTGATACCTACCACAAACTTAGGGTCTACGCTTGCCACAGCTCGCATGTGCTAATATACTGAGAATGCTCATTCTGCATTGTTCTATACATGCAGAAATTATTAAGCATGTTTTTTCATTTGTTCAAAAGGTGCTGTATTTTGTCACATTTCCTGCATTTCTTGAGAAAATGGGGTTGTTATTTAATGCAATAAGTTCACAATTATATATGTACAGTGCCTTGAAAAAGTATCTGGCCCCCAACACTTTTTTTTGCATTTTCTTGTCTCAGATGCTGAATTTGAAATAAATTCAAATGGGATTTTTTCCTACTGATCTACAAAGCCTTTTGCATCAAGTCAACCTAAAAGAAAAAAATCCAGAATTTTCAACAATTTACTAAAAATGAATAACAGACATTATCACATAAATAAAGTATTCATACCCTTTTATAATAGCTAGCCTAAATTTGCTCAGGTGAAATCAAATCTTGCTAAAAATTACACAGTCATTTAATGGATTCCACCTGTGTAATCATTAGTGAATCACCTGCTTTAAATTAATCTGTGAGGATAAATGTCCCTCTCTCTGCAAGGTCCACCATCTTGTCTGGAGGCTGCAAGAAAAGATTCAAAATAAAGACCCTGGAGAAGGGTACAAAAAAATTGGCCTTTAACATCCCTCGGAGCACCATGCAGTCCATTGTACTGAAGTGGAAGAAATATGAAACTACCACCACACTGCCTAGATTTGGACGTCCCACCAAACTCAGTTGCTGGAAGACAAAGGGACTTCTTAGGGAAGCTACTTTGAGCCCAACTGTAACCCTGAATGAGTTACAGAAGTCAGTGGCTGCGATTGGAGAAGATGTACATGGGTCAACAATCTCCAAGTCATTCCACAAAAAGGGCTTCTATCGGAGAGTGGCAAGAAGGAAGCCATTGCTGAAAAGAAACCATATTCTGGCCCGCAAAGAATTAGCAGAATGTCACTTAGGAGATACTGCAGAAATGTGGCAAAATGTTGCTCCATCACGGTGTGCAAAGCTAATAGAGACTTATCCAAGAAGACGTAGTAGAAGCCAGAGGTGGTTCAACAAAGTATTGACTGAATACTTAAAAAATGACAACATCTCAGTTTGGCTATTTTAATCTTGTTATAGTTTACTTTTTAATTTTCTTTTTTTTTGACTGTAAAGAAGAATGTGTGTATCAGAAATACACAGGCTGTGAGACTCTTAAATGTGAAAAAACTGTTGGGGGCCAAATACTTTTTCAAGGCACTGTATATATATATACATATTGTATATTGTATATTGCAATGCTGTCTTATAGTAAGTAACTGTTCTGAGGGAAAAGCAATCACAGAAAATTTATTTATATAGCTTTGTATGTGCTATGACGCTAACGTTTTGATAAGCAAACAGCTGGGGAATTATATTTTTTCTATTAAAAGTACAGCAGTGCAGATGGGTGATGGATGGATGATATTCAGACTGCATATGAGAGTGCAGGCCTTCCCTTGCCATCTGGAGTTCATGCTCATTCAACATGGGCAAGACTCTGAGGAGTATCTTGTATCTTTAGCTGACATCTGCACTGCTGCCTGTTGGATATCAGTGAGTATCTCCACCTGATGTGGGTTCAAGAAGGCTCACAGGTAGTGGCAATGTTCCCTGTCTGTGTTCCCTTTCTGTTGAGCAAAATCGTTATCGTTTCTATTTTGTTCACTGAGGATGGATATTGCTTTAATTAAGCTGGATGCAGCAACAAGCAGGAGAGCGAGTCTCACTGTAGATACTGTAGATTGTTTTTAAAGTTAGGAACAAATACTACATTTATTAAAATTAATTATGAACAGTTGTTGACTTACTTGTTCTCTCTGCGTCTTCCCCTTCTGCAGCCATTTTTGTTCGCTAGATACTGCCTTTTCAAACTGTTAGCCAACATTAGTGAACATTCATGGCGAACAGAAAGAAGTTTGATGGTTAACGTTAGCTAATGTTAGCTAACTTTTGACATGTTGAACGCACGTCTGGTTCTATGGCTTCAGTGCAGTCTCCACCATCATTAGTGAGGAATCCCATTTCCAAAAAACAATCTCACAGTGATCACAGGATTGTGTAAAATGTGTACATTGTGTGTATTGTATGGCAATGTATTTCCTAGTTTGACTGGTACAGCACAACTTGTGATACAGAATGAGAATTATGTATGCTACTGTTCTCTTAGCAGTTGGATTTTGCTAGTCCCCAGAGGAAGCGTTGATTGTGCCTGTTATTTATAAGGGCATAAATGTTGCCCTACCCTATAATGGGAATACTTTAATATTAAGGGTCAACATAAACAGAGTACCTCTCCATCTGGTGTAGAATTACCTATGAGACAGACAGATACAATCCAACTACTACTAATAGAACTATAGGCTCATACTTATCTTTTTATGGTGGGGGTATTTTCCCAAGTGCCATCAATAGAGCCACTGGTGAGGTACCATTGTAGGGATTAAAAAAACACATTTTCGATTCAACCTCCAAATTTAAGTAAGCTGGTTACCTTCCTGTGTGTGACAGCCAGCAAACCTGATTGCTACCAATAATTATTCTTCTCTCATGATTCCTTTTATCAAGATATATGACATTTTCAAAGTATCATATCATGTGACATTATTTCAATTAAGCCTAAAGTGCTTTAATGTTTGTTTCAATCTGCTGGTGAAAGGCTGACCCTCACGTTATTGTCCAAAAATACAGACACAGAGCCCAGCACAAATTTAAAAATACAAGTTAGCATGAAAATAAAACATGAAATGCTCAGTTTGTGACACATTAACTACTGGACTACTGAACTACTGGAACCTCTTGATTAGCTGTTACAGTTGCTTTTGGACTATTTTTGAAGTTATATAAACGGATGATAAACAGAAAACTGCAAAGCTTTTTTCCTGTCTACTGTTGGCCTCAGATTTGTGCAATTATTTGTGGAATTATTTTGAGTTTATCATTCAAATAATTTAGATTAGCTGTTTGAACCCTACTAAAAGAATAATCTTGTGTGAAATAAACATTTTGGAAAGGCGCATATGTAAAGGGTATGGGTGGAACACTGAGAAATTGAGATATGGACAGTCTATATTTTTGACAATCAACCTTTAAAGGTCATATTTTTAAACCTTTGCCTTAGAGGGTTCACATAATGTAGTGTTTTGGGCTCTTATCCAAATTTTCATGTGAAATCTTTTGACAAATTATTCTTATATATTTGTACTGCCCATATATTTTTGTGGGTCCAGACATATAGTAACACACTGTGAAGCAGCAGTTCTGGTGAAATAAAATCAGACAAATCTGCTGACCATGCATAAGGGACTGATAAGCATGCCATGTCCTTCCCAAAGAGCAATATTTTACGGCTTTACAGATATTTAGAATCAATATTTTACAGACTCATTCCCTTTCACACGCAAGCATTATTTTGATAATGTCTCCTACAGATTACGGTTTAACTGTGGTGTAGTAAGCCTTTGGAGCTATTTTTTACATAGTCTTCAGGTGAGAGGATTATTTTGGAGATGAGTCATAAGCAGAGATGGTGACTGACAGGGACAAAGAGAGTGGAGTAGAGTGTAGGCAATAGAGGTAGTCTTGCTTTTACTGCTGTGCTCTGTATTGCTTTTTGGCATTCAAAAGATTTTGAGAACATCATCAAAATCTTTCCCTCTCACACTTTTCATACTACATAGGGAAAATATATCCCCTAAATCTGGCAATATAAAGACTACATGGCTGCATCATGCTAAAACATTAAAATTAAGTGTAATCCTGTAATCTATGAAAACCATAGCTAATTGCTTAAATATTATAATATTGTAAAAATAATACATTTGTCACATTTAGCTGACAATTTTTTTTTACCGTGAGAAAAAACATAATAATTTCATTAATATTCTGCTGTTTGTTGATTTTTTATTTTAAGCATGTTTCACTGAATGACAGTGCAGTGATGCATTGTTTGGATATTATTATAATGTTTGCTTATAAAATTGTATAACTTGATGGCAATTGTGTGCTGTCATTATGCGCATTTTAATTAGGCAACATCATTCTTTAATTCATTACATAAGAACATAAGAATACATAATTATGAGAAAGGGCCATTCATCCCATCCAGGCTCATTATATCTAAAAAGTATCCAATAGTGTATCTAGCCTCAACTTGAATAGCCAAACTATTTCTGCCTCAACTACCTGACCTGACAAGCTGTTCCAGGCATTGACAACTCTCTGTGTGTAAAAAAAAGTTCCTAATATCTGTGCAGGATTTGCCTTTAACTCATTTCCACCTGTGGCCTCTTGTTCTGCTAACCAAACTTTCAAGAGCTTCTAGATCTTTCTTGTAGTGTGGTGCCCAGAACTGCATATAGCACTCTAATTGAGGTCTGACAAATGCATAACATAAGACAAATAACATTAATATAATCTCCTTTGATTTATATCAAACATTCATAACTTTTAGCTATATATCCCAACATCCTGTTGGCCTTTTTCAATGCTGTAGCACACTGCTTAGATGCAGATAGACTTTGATCAACTACAATTCCTAAATGTTTTTCTAATTGAACATCTACTAATTTTTCTCTTCCCATAAAATACTCCTGTCTTATATTATTATTTCCCACATGCATAGCTTTACATTTAGCAACATTGAATGTCATCTGCCATGTTTCTGCCTATTCAAGGATTTTGTTTAAATCATCTTGGATTACCTGAGTCGATTCCAAACTGTTTGCTAAACCCCCAAGTTTTGTATCATCTGCAAATTTAACTATTTCGCTATTAACGTCCCTATCAAGATCATTTATGTAAATAAGGAAGAGTAGAGGTCCCAGCACTGATCCCTGTGGGACTCCAGCACCTAGGTCAGATACAACCCCATCTACTGTTACTCTTTCTATTAGCCCTTGCAACCAATTATGAACCCACTACTCCTATACTTCCTACTGGATTCATTTGAACAATGTGCCACTCGTGTGGTACCTTGCAAATACTTTTTGAAAGTCCAAATATATAATATCATAAGCCTGGTTTAAGTGAAAACACTGTAGCCTCCTCAAAAAAGTCCAGGAGGTTTGTTAGGTATGATCTCCCATTAAGAAAATCATGATAGCTCTCCCTTAAAATACTATTATTTTTCAAGAATGTCCCTAATAATACATATCCAGTATTTTACATGAGATGTAAGTTAAAATTACATGTGACAGTATTTTCTGAGTACAGGGAATTAACTACATCTCTTTCGGTCATATTGTGCACACACCATGCAAGCAACTGTATTTCATTTGGAATTGAAAATGATCAAAGTAAACATTATTGTGAGTACTGTATATAAAATGTCTAACATTTTTAAGAATTCTTAACATTTTATTATATCATTGTATTCTTCAGATATTGACACTGCAGAATTTCTAGGCTGATTTGCTTTGTCATATACTGAGTTACTTCAGAAGTAATTGTCACATTGGCCTCTCAGCTGTACTGTATTTGCCACATATGACAGAATACAGATGTCTGGGCTGTGTCAGTATGGGTGGATAGAAAAAAAGGTGATGCAGTTGTCAAAAGCTGAAACAAGCTTATTCCGGTCTGCTCTATCCCAGCCGTTCCGGGCGAGAGGCAGGAATACACCCTGGACATATTCAGAATGCAGTCTGCTGCACCTGTTGGGCAAAAGTGTGACAGTAGTGACATTTCATATTTTATCATTTTGACTCACCACCAAATTTTACCCACAAAACTAAAATGGAGTGGAATGCGAAGTAATTAACAGGGGATACAACACAAGACAAGGATAGCAAGGGAACACAGCAACATGTTCAGTGTTAAATTAACTCCAACAGCATTAATTCAGTGTTAACAGAATTTATATGAGTCCAACAGAGATTAAAATGGATTCAAACTGAACATTTTGCTGTGTATACCCACACTGTACATATTACTCACCAAACTCGTTAAACTTTCTAAGTTTGAAGATGTTTATTTTGTGTTTTTCATATGATTAAAGATAGTGGAAATATCTGTTCTAAGAGAAGAGAGGAATCCAGTAAATCTTTGAGATAGGTCAAAAGGGTCAACAGTTATGGCATTTAAAAGTGTGTTTTTTCAATCGTATGCTATAGCGCCACTATTTGGCCCAATGGTGCCATATTGTCAGGGTGTGTGTTTGATATAATCTTCTACAAACATGCCAAGTGAACCAGTACAAAAACCTTAGGGTTCCAGCACCTATAGTGCTTGGACCCCTAATAATAACAGAGCAGTTTTGTCCCCGTGCTATCTCTAGATTGACAAATATGACACACTAGCAGGCCATCATGCTTAAAGTCTGCTAATGGCTGATTGTTATATAAATTGGCATGCTTGCTAATTATGTGAATCAATCAATTTGGGGTAATTATCAAGTAAAAGGATATGTTCTGCTTCCCCTACCTTTAGCTCTTCAGCTGTCACTGACTAGTTGATTGACATATTTTAAAGGCAAGTAGAACAAGTGCCTTCTAGATTCAATTATGATGCTTTCAAATGATGCATGAGATCTAGAGCATGAGATGGCATGATAAAAATGAAAATTAAAGCATGACTACCTACAAGCAAGTCTTTCTCAAGCATACACTGATGCATCTGTGATGGTTTCCTTCGTGCACTATCCTGGAAGTAATCTTAGCTGCCATGAAATACATTACTTGCGTAAATAAAAGTATACAAGCATGAGTACTGTATGGCAATGCTGTGACATTCATACAAGTAATGCGGAATCAGTCGCTGATGGGTGAGTCTTACTTAAATTGGTAAGATTATTCATTATAAAAACAATCAAAATCAGGTTGGGGACAATTATCAATTCATAGGTAAGAGTTCTCAGGGTTCCCTATTTCTTACCATCACTGGAAACAATCATTTCATTTCACTTAATATCACAAATGCAAGAAATTAATGTCACAGAGCACTTTGCAGATGCACACTAAACCAAATAAAATCTATGAAAGATACAGCATATAATAATAAAATAAACTGAAATGATAACAGAATGAGTTACATGAATGTTTTGTCATGTATTTGAACCTAGTTTGTACATAAATACATTTGATTCCTTACTAAGATATTCAATTTATTCTGAGCCCAATATTCACAAAAATGCCCCAAAACATGTGTGTTGTCTTCTAAGCTTTGCAATAACATCTAAATTTTGCGGTGCCCTCCTACATTAGCCCTTGTAACTGTTTGTCATTCAGTATTTAACACTAAATGCATCTGCCTTTGCCTGAACTGAATTGACAAATTTCCACATTTCCATTATTTTCCAGGCATGAGAGTCAATTTGTGCACATTACTTTCACCTGTATGGGTATCAGGGAATCTTTCACACAATCTCCAGAATTAAGTGAGCGAGTGTGTTAGTGAGTGAGTGAGAAAGTCGGTTATGGAGAAGCCATTATCTCCTTCAAGGAGGTGGAAAGCATGCCGTGTTTATAGGGTGCAAACATCATTGGAGAAAGCCCAAGATAGGGCAGTTGCCAGTAAATTGACAGAGTGGAAATGGATAGAAATTGACCTGAGCTGAGACATAACTGTAATTGAACAGGACTAATGCTGCATAACCCATTATGTGAAGTCTGTTGATAAGTGCCACACCTGCTACGGAACTTTGTTTTTCACCTGATTTGAAATGTTGCAGTCTGATGGGAAGTGTTACTGTATGAAACACTGATGCACAGAAAGCCAATATTACTAGCCAGATGCGTACATTTCTTTGTTCTAGTTGAAGTTGTGATGCTACCAAAAATGCGGATAACATTGGTGGCAACTGGGCATCTGTGTTTTTTTTCTTATTTTCACCAGGCTTAACAGGTTAAATCATTTCCTAACCTGTGCCCAGTCATCTCTCTTATGAAAAAAGTTATGCAGTGCAACAGATGAAGTTGAATTAATTGGAGCATATCGCCAGTCATAAATGCACCATAAATCAAAGTGATGCCAACAAAACATGTAATCAATCTGTCTTAATTCAGATGCTAAAATAAATATTTTAAAAGAAATTAATTTGATCCAGTGATATCCTACCGGTGAACATCTTCATCAGTGGCTGTGTGTGCATGTGTGTACGTGTATGTCCGTGCGTGCGTGCGTGCGTGCACGCATGCATGATGTGTCATCCTGCAGCCCAAGCCTGCAGTCTCCTCTCCATAGCTGAGGAAGCAGGGTCAGAGGGGTCGGCGCCAGTTGAAGATTTCTGTTTGTATGTCTAAATGTACCGTAGAGGTGTTTACTACAGGTTTTTTTAGACTTTCTAATTAACATGCATGAGCGGAAAAACATGCCGTCTAAAGATAAGTCTCACTGGAGAGCCTCTGAGATTAAGTGTTTAGAGCTGTGTGAGTGAAACTTCATAACGAAGTGTCCTCTGGGTGCCACCCATTGCAGAACCAATGGCAGAGCTGGGCTGGGACTGGTTTCTGTGGCCTGTGATGGATGTCAGGGTCACTGTAACCATACTGCGGTGTGTTGACTTGCTCTGTGGGTGGAGGCTCTGTCCAGGAATGTGGACAGGTGGGCGTGAGTGGAAGGCTCTGGTCATTGTGGATTTCCCCTTTTTGGTTTGAGACAAACTGGAATGCAGAAAAACCTCAGTACTTTTCTTGGACCATGGCCATGTGAGGGAGGAAAGTGAGCCTCTCTGTAATCCTTTCCAGGCTTCCTTTTTTAAATGTTATTTTCCTCCAAGAGAAAACAAAAAACAAACAAGCTTTTGCCATAGCCTCTCAATCTTTACTCTATTAAGGAAAAATATTTTGTGTTATGCTGATACCAAAAATTCTAGAACAGTGTGGTATTAACTTATAATATGTTTTTTTTGTTTGAAAAAGTAAAAAATGCAAATGTTATATCATCTATATGATTATTTTATGTGTCTCTGTGGCTAAACTGTGTAATGCTGTCATTTGATTGTATAGGCTTACATTCCATCAACATACAAGAGATGATGCATTTATTTTTATACATGCCAAATTGGATGTGTGAGTAAATTCATACAAAAATATAATGCAATACAATACAATGTAAATAAATCCACCTGTAATAAAAATATAAAAATGCAAAGATACAGTCCAGCACCATATACAGTTAAATTCCAACATCCCTGTAGTCAGTCCCAATCTGCCCATACATAGACAAGGTGGACCAGGAACAAGAATGTAATGACACACCCCTTGTGTAATTGTCCCTGTAAGGAATGCAGAGTAATTACAGGGAATATAGGTGATTTTGGCAAAAAGATGCAGAATGTATTAATTCCAAAATAAATGCAGCACAAAGTTCACACACAAATCTGCTACTGTCATGCCTCAGGAAGTACAAAACTAGTATACGAATTACTAAACCAGTAACTGGGCACTTTTTGTGTCTGCTGGGTGAACCACTCAGAAGTAATGTTTGACCATAGAGTGTTTTGATGAGAAATGGACCATAGTCTAAAGGGGTTGTTATGCCTAATGGAACCCCTCGTGAATATGATAATCAGACTGGGCGTTCTCATTGGTGCCTGCAGTATTGCTGTGGCGATCAGTGAATTGCACTGCTATTGTTTTAGATGGATCCCAAGTGTAGAGGTCTTCATGTGAATTGATGTGAGAAGATAAAATGATGCTGTGTTTTCTTTTATGAGGGCTAGAACAGGGACAGCGTGATGCACTGCAAGACGTCAGACCTGCATGCAGCGGTGCCAAGCGGTGGTATTTAAAGTCCAGGTTCGCTTCTGACTGCAAAGTTAATAGATCCAAATTGACAACATGCTTCTTAGAGTGATATGTTTTGTATTATTGAGTATGTATTGACAAAAGTCAAAATTGTGGAGTAATTTTACAGGAGCTAATTGGGCCCTGTGCATTTCCCACAGCGGCTGTGTATGTTTGGGGTCTGGCAAGGGAGTTCATGATTGTATGGGGGGGGGGGGCTGGAGAGTACCCGCTGGAATTTTATTAAATTGTATGTTAATGATCTGTTCAGTGTTTGTCCGAAGGGGTCTAAATAGACCTGTTTCTAAAACAGCTTCAGCACTGTTTACCAAAACCATATCTATTTGCAAGCCAGGAGTGTTTGCTGTGGTCACGAGTGTTTCCATTTATACTACACTTCTGTAGGAATAATCATGTGTCTGTGAGCCATGTTTATTTGATCATATTAGTGATTAGCCTGGATTATGTGCCAGGGGTATGCCGCAAATGTAATCTAGCATTACTGTCCTGGGTATTTATACAAACCACTTGTTGGTTGTTGCCAATCTGCAAATAAAAGGCCAGAGGGTATAATGCAATAATCTGGGATTCTTTTGCAATTCCTATGTGATTGTGGTGCTGTGGAGTGACAATTATTTGTTTATGTGCAATATTTGGGCAAGGTGCAATATACGACTGGTTGTGCAATATTGGAGCTAAATGCAATAAATATTATATGTAGGTATTGACTCATGGCTAGTGCAGCCTATTTGATGTGATCAGGGGTGGCCTTCCCTCCCCCTGTCAATGCCCCAATTATATTGGCTTTTATGAATTGAGTGTGAATAAAAACAACTTTTTTTCCCCCCTTAAACTATTTAAACCTTAGACTGTTTAAGTGAGACCCACATAAGCTGGTCTTTTACAGTAGACACCATACATCAATCCCACCCACTATCCCTCCCTCCCCATCCTCCAAAAAAATATGTACCAGGGTTATCTGACTGGATTTACATTTTACATTGACATTTTAAGCATTTAGCAGATGCTCTTATCCAGAGCGAATTACAAGATGTGCATGAATACATGGTATGATCAATCATTGTTCGCGCAAGAGATCAGTGCAGTAATACAGCAATAGACATCATTGTTAGTAGCTGTATACCATACCTGTAACGCCAGGAAGGAAAATGTTAGTAATGTTTATTTCTTTATTTATTTTTGTTTGAGAAAGTTTTAAACAAGGATACATACGAAAAGCAGTATTAAACAGTTAAGCAGTGGTGACAACAATTAGGTAGATGTACAGATTTCAGTGGTAATGGAGTCTGAAGAGGTGGGTTTTGAGTCTCTTATGGAAGATGGCCAGTGACTCCGCAGGCCTGACCGAGTGTGGAAGATCGTTCCACCACCGAGAGGTCAGGACTGAGAAAAGAGACCACGAGGATGCAATAAGAGTGCGATGAACACAAACATTCCATATTCTACATTCTAAACACAAACATTCTAGAATATAGATGAACAAAACACAAACATTGTATATTATACATTGAAAACACAAAAATTCCAGATGAACAAAACACAAACATTCTATATTGTACATTCAAAACACAAATATTCTATATTGTACATTCAAAACACAAATATTCTATATTGTACATTCAAAACACAAACATTCTAGATGAACAAAACACAAACATTCTATATTGTACATTCAAAACACAAACATTCTAGATGAACAAAACACAAACATTCTATATTCTCTTTACATGTTGTCAGGCCTACTCCTCCTGGACATCTCCTTCCCTGGGTAATTTTGAAAATCACACTACATTGACATTGAAAGTACACTACATTGACATTTTTAGGCATTTAGCAGACACACTTATCCAGAGTGACTTACACAGCTTACATTTAGGGAAGTTCCCCTCATAGAAAATACCCTGAATCTTACTTTGACACTTAAAACTTTGAGAAATGCTTTATGATGGTTGCTGTGCTGTTTCTATATAAGTTTCCCTGAGTCTTCCAGACAGCTGGCTATTTTAGGTGCTGAAAAGGAAGGGGCGATGGAAATGGTAAGAAATAACAGTTACCTTCACCAATTATTTCACCCCTAGGTAATAATGCAGAGCACTTAGTCCATTCAACTCATCCTTGAGGCATGCTTATAGTATGTATCACCCTATCAGGCTGAAGAACTGGTTTTTTTTGCATGGAGCATGAAGAGTACAAAGCCATGTATAATGCAGCCATACTACTGTGTGAAACTGGAAAAGGCTCATGAAAAAATCGCTAAAACAAGCTTTAAATCTTTGCAATGACCTAATGGTGATTCGTTAATGATCTTTGCAGATGGTATTTTTTCTTACAGAGGCATTTTCCCACGTTTCTGACAGATTTTTTCAGGAGAAGCTTGATCCAAGGGGATTTTATAGATTTTCCAGCAAAATCAGATTAAGGATGCTGTGTTTGAGAGCTTAAACTCAAAGTATGCTCTTTGCAGTCACTGGATAAGGAGAGGTAAATCGTCAGTCCTTACCTCATACCAGTTTCCACTGGAGTTAAAGAGGCTTTTTCTTTTACAACCCTCCCCCCACCCCCACCCCCCACTCTTTATTTTTAGCTATTGTGACTACAGGCAGTGTTTAATGTCAGTGTGTTATGCCACAATTCAAAGAAAATAAAACATTTTCCTCTGCCTCTGCATTAAATATGGTAACGAATAAAACGAATACCCTATACAATTATTTGAAGCCTCATTTGCATATAGACATTCACTATATATGAATGTATACACCAATAGGTAACTTTTAAAATAAAGGAAACACTTGAGTCAATGAGGGGTACAAAGTATATTGAAAGCAGGTACAGTTAACAAATGCAGGTGCAGATAATAAAGCAATTAACATCCCATCATGGTTAGGATTATTTATAAAAAATGATGTACAGGCCCAGTTGCCCATTATTTTGGCTACCATGGCTAGAAGAAGAGATTCCCATGACTTTGAAAGAGCAGTGATTGTTGGGGCACATTTGGCAGGAGCTTCAGTGACTAAGAAGGCTCAAATGAAGAACAGCGACTAAGGTGATGTTGGCATGGAAGTCTGAGGGAAAGACATCATCATCTAGGGGCAACTGTGGTCAAAAGTGCGTACTTCTTGACTGTGATGTGCATGCATTGGTTTGAGATGCAAGACAAAACAGACGAGCAGGTCTGAATCAGTTGACTGAAAATATCAATCTAGGGTGTGAACAGGCAGTTTCATCAAAAATAGTCCATCGAGAACTTCACCGAGAGGGATACTATGGTTGGGTTGCAGTGCATAAACCCCATATTAGCATGTTTGCGAGTAAAGTGGTGCAAGGAACACTGCTCAGTGGGATAAAATCAGAAACAAAACAAAAAAAAACAAACAAAAAAAAATAGAGAATGGTCAGATGAGTTGTCCTTTGCCATGTTGTCAACAAGCGGATGAGTGCTTGTGTGGCGCAGCTGAAAAGAAACCTACAGGTGCAAGTGCTTGTTGCTCACGCTGAAGGATTCTGCTGGCTCTGTTATGGTGTGGGGTGCATTTTCCTGTAATGGTTTAGGTCCACTCAACCCCTTAGAGGCAAGGAAAACAGCAATAAATACAAAGATATTCTGAGTGATCACCTTCATCATATGGCGAAGCATTTCTATCCTGATGGGAATGGTCTCTTTCAGGATGACAATACCCCCACAGGCCACAGGCCATGAGTGGTCATGGAGAAGTAGTGAATGGTTTGATGAGCATGAAGATGATGTAAACCATATGCTATGGCTATCTCAGTGACGAGATCTCAACCCAACGCAACATGGGCTGGGACACTGGGAGATTCTGAAGCAGTGCCTGAGACCGTGTTTTCCACCACCATCAACAAAACACCTAATTATGGAATTTCTTGTGGAAGAATGATGTTGCATCACGCAAATAGAGTTCCAGACACTTCTATGGCAAAGTGCATTGAAGCTATTCCCAATGCCTTATTAACACACTTCATGTTTCCTTTATTTTGGCAGTTATCTGTATATGTATCTAATGGCACACACTTGAACTATATTCTCAAATGATTTAGTTAAACAATACTTTGCAAAGAAGGAAAGCTGCAAAGGGAGAGAATTTCATGTTGGAACTGATTTGTGATGCACACCCTACAATTAGGACATGTCATAAATATCCTACAGAATGGATGGAGTCTGTCAGCTTCCTTGATCAAAGAGCAGAATAGGCTGTCCAGGCAGGAGTCATTTTCAATCAAATTACTGCACTTGTGTCACTAGTCTTTACAGAGTACTTGGCCCCTACTCAGTCCAGCTGCACTACATTCAGCTTTGAATAATTAAACATTTAAAAAGTAAAATTTTTTGTGAATTACATACAGTTATGAGATCCAGTGGTCATTAAAATGAGGAAGAAACATTTAAAAAAACCTTAATCAACCAGTGTTATAATGTCTGTGATGCTCGACAGACCACTGAAAGAGAAAACTCTCCATTCAAGTGGGAGGCAGGAACATGTTCATTTTCTGAGTCTGGATGGAAATCATGCATTTTTTTCAAACAGCTTAATATATAATAATATACGCCATTTAGCAGAGGCTTTTATCAAAAGCGACTTACAGCAGTGAATGCATATTTTTTCAGTATGTGTGGCCCCAATCGAACCTACCTAAGTGAACCTAAGCGATGTCAACACTGTGCGCTACCCACTGAGCCACACAGAGTTTGTAATCACAAATGCAGCTGAATACGTTTTTACTCCCTGAAAAAACATATTGTCCACACCAGAAAATGTTTCTTACTGACAAAATGTGTGAGCAGTGAAGTTGGGATGGCGTGCAGAGCAGGTGGTTTACTTGATTGCATTAAAGTGACAACCTGTCCCAAATGGGTAAAGATTTATAGGTCTGATTCCTGTCATGCTGTAATGTCTGCTAAAAACTAGCCTTAAAATACAGCACACTTTGAGAGAAGAGACACGTGTTGAACGATGGACAGCTGCAGTAACCATCGTTGAGCAAAATCCTCAAAATATTGATCCTTTTATTCACTGTGAACTTCACTCTAATGGAAAAGCACATTTGCCAGGTAATTTACTTTGCATCAATTGAAGTGGAAAGAAATATTGTACTAAAAACTTTGCTTGTGTGTTTTTTAATGCATCCACATTTGATAAATCTCTGAAACCGCTTTGCAACAAAATATTTGCTATGGCTATAAAATACAATTGAGAGCTTCTATGTTGTTCCAATACAGCAATACTTGAGGCTCACTGCAAATCTGTCCTAGGTAAATGCGTTTCCGTTATTTCATTTCAAAAATTATCTTTGTTCCAAGAAAGAAGCTATGCATGATGTGGCATTGATCATGAAGATTAGGAAAACACAAAAGGTATTCATTCCTGCCTTTTTAAAATCCTTTAGTACTTGAAGTGTTTTATGAAGGTATGAAGTGTATATTCTTCCCAGAAGTATGCAATGTTATATTTGAATTTGGCAATATTCAGGCTTGAGCAAACATGAACTAAAGGCCCTTGGGATAAATGGGATATACAACTTAATCTGAAAGCAGAGAGGATTCTGAATATGGGACATATGCCCATTGCTACATCTGACATAGATCTGTATAAAGATGCAGTTGCCAAAATAAATATTATCAAAATCAACTGGATCCTGCATATATATTTTTTTCAACAAACATAAATGTCATGTCAGGGCCTTTTTCAACTGCCCATAAAATGTCCTGTAAATGATACTCGTGCCTTACACTTACATTTCTAACAAAAGTACCTCTCATTTAACAATAGTCCAAGAGGATTGTATTACATTTGTCACTGATTTTTATTAATAACATATGAAGTAACTTTTATTTGGATCATCCATGCATTACACCTGGGTGTAATTAAACAACTTCAGTTTCTCTCTCCTTAAATCTGTATTAATTTAGCTTTCTAGTCTTTTCTCTATTTTATGTTTGTTTGGTGCAGGGGGGAGAGGGCAACACCATCGGTTGCCCTCTCCATCGATTTGTTTGAATTCCCCCTTCCCTTTTCACTCCCTCTTTACCTTTTTGTTTTGGGTCTTTTCTTTTTGCCTATTGCTTTGATAGGATTAGCCATGGTCATAGACCTGGCCATCTTATTGACCCCGAAAGACCCTGTTTTTTGTTGCCTATCAGTTATTTTGTTGGTTTCCCCAAAGCAACCATTTTGTTTTATTTAGAAAAGGGGAAACATAACACTCCTCAAAGGGACCGTCAACCAGAGTCGGATAGGTTCAATAAAAGCCGCAACACAACGTAGAAAAGAGAACACTATGGCAGAGGAAGCACACCGCCAGCTGCTCAGGACTGAAAGTCTTGATCTGCCCTCTCCACAGGCATACCCCGCCACAGCGCACTGCGACCAGAAAGAGATGGATCCAAGGGCGGCACATCCGCAGGCAAGATACACTGCTGGTAGAATTGTACTTGTCTCCTGTGTTTCTTCAATGATCTACACCCAGTCACCCCCTACAGCCAGGTTACACATGACACGGGCTCACAGAATCACTTCCTTTATTAGCACAGAAAAAACTGCTTTTAACCACACTCCATCCACAGTTTAATGTGGCCCAGTTTCTAAAAATAGAATCAACCACACAGTACCAATGTTTCAGCCTCTCCTCACCACAGAGGCAAATCTGTGACTGGCCAATCCGAGAGCATTTCACAGTCAGAATTCCCTTTCACATTTGCAAGAGATCATAAATGTATCAATTAACAGCAGGTGAAAGTCATCAGGAACACTCAAACACACAAAGAAAGGATCTTCTTAAATGGGGAACAACACAAACACAAACACAGGAGTGACAAAATATATTCATCCAGAGCACGAAACATAGCACACTTGGAAAAAGAACCCAAAAATCCAAAGGTGTAATGAAATAACGTGTATAAATACACACACGTTGCACACTAAACTGCACAGAATAATAAGGCATGCAGCAGGCAATACAACTCAAATATATACAAAACCAAGGCTCCCCAACCCTGGTCCTGGAGGACTGCAGCTGTATACTGGTTTTTGTTTTCACTTTAAAAATCAGCAACCAGTTCAGACCCAAAGAAAATGGTTGAGGTGCGTTAACTGTGCAATCAACTGCTTTAATTGATCAAATAAGTGCTAAGTAACAGTGAAAACCAGCACATCCTGTGACCCTCCAGGACCAGGTTGAAAAGCCCTGCACAAGACACAAACCACAATCTCTTATGTGACAACATAGCAATATAATAATTTATGAATAGCCTTTGTATTTAATTTGTATTGAAAATGATTGAATCTATTCCTTTTTGCATTGACTTTTTACTTAGGGGTCTATTCTGATGCTCGCGTAGTTCAGATTTTCTCTGATGCAGAATGATTTAAGCACCTCTTTCCTGGATGCGTGTATTCTGACCTGATGCATGTAAGCTAGCACTACAGAGATCTGTACCTGGTTTTATTGAAAAAGGGGTGCAATGCCTATTTTCCAGTGCTGCACGCAGACTTGGAACCAGGCTATGTGCCCTGAAAGGTGGAATAAGGAGCGTGTAAATATGCACATACTGCTTATCAATTGTAATAATCCAAGTCCATGTGACACAGACATTTTTCTAAGAAACAACACTAACCAATAATAAATAATGACAATAATAATTTTCATAACATCATTCCCCTTTCACATCAACAGAAGTTCAACCGTCTTTTTCTTTCTTTTAATGTTCATGGTAATCTAACACAAGCCCAAAGTAATGAATCATAGTTATATCAGAAGTCTCTTAGCTATCCCCAAATACACACATTCTACTCTTAGGTGGGATATATAATCACACACAGTAGTTCAATACTTAGCGTTTCAACCAGTTTTGATTACCAGGCTTAGCACCCGTGTTTGCAGTTGATTAAAAAATTGGTAATTATATATTTTATCGCGGCAGCCTCACCTTCCTAGCATTTTTATGGACCACCTAAATGGTTTGTATATACATACATACAGTATATGTATGTTATTTCTGCTATATCACTGTTATATGACACTCAACTGTTTCTCTCCTTCCTCCATCTATATAATATAACTATTGTTTATACAGTAGCTCAATCACCGGAAAGTCTATTCAGAGCCCCTTCACTTTTCCCCAAGAGGCCACTTTGTTGTCACGTCTTATAGCAGGCCTTCCGGCCTGTGCCAATTTCAAATGAATTAAATTCATTTTTTGTCATCAATCTACACACAGTACTCCATAATGACGAAAACACGTTTTTAGAAATTGATGGAAACTTATTCAAAATAAAAAAACTAAAATATATTGCCAACTATTTTATAATGAAAGTCACCCACACCTTGTAAAGCTTAAAATGTAAAATGTAAACTGAATAAAAAGGGTTTTATAAAAGAATTAAATTCATTTTTTGAAAATTTCAATGGATGAAAGTCACCCACACCTTATAGCACTGAATAAAGGGTTTTATAAAGGACAAATTCAATGGAGTGGCCATGTGTCGGAATGAGCTAATTAAATTATACTGGGTTATACTGCAACCCAGGATGCACTGAGTATACAGTACCGGTCAAAAGTTTGAGTGCACCTTCCATCTGTATTACAGCTAATTGGGTACTCTTTCCTTCTTCAGCAAGATAACAACCCGAAACACACCTTGAAGTTGTGCAATAACTATCTGGTGAAGGAGAAACATGAAGCACAACTCAAACTAATGACCTGGCCTGCCCAGTATCCAGACCTCTATCCCATAGAACTTGTATGGGATGAACTGCAAAGCAAAGCAACCCACAAGTGCCTCTGGGAATTGCTGCAGGAGAACTGGGAAGACATGTCAGGTGATTTCCTGCTGAAACTTATCAACGGAATGGCCGTGTTTGTGAGGCTGTTATCACGGCAAACGTTGCTATTTTGAGCAAGATTCCAAGATTCATTTTTTCAATTCAATTTTACTTTTGTTTATAGTTTTTTGTGTTTGTGTTTTGTCATTTTCAAGTAGAAGTTTTACAGAAACTTATACTGTGTAAAACATTGTCAATTATGGGATAAACCTATTTTCCAGCAAGTGTACTCAAACTTTTGACTGGTACTGTAATTCAGAATAATTCACCCATTTCAGACGTATGCAGGTGTCTATCTCAAATCAGAATACTCGTATCTAAGTCCTGTGCATCTGAGGGTTCATACAAAGCGCATCCCTCAAAAGTTCCTCAAGTCAGAATCAGGCCCTCAGTGACTACACCTGCTGCCAATACTTGGGAAAGGTAAAACATTTATGAAGGTTTTTCCAATAAAGTTTGTGCATTCCTTCTTTCCTCAAGTCAGTGCCCCCTGCCCACAGAGATGGAAAGTGGGGCCACTGTCAGCAGCAAAATTGATTGCTGTCCCAGAGGAGAGACTTGTGCCTGCGCTGAAATGACCTTGATATATATTTGGTTTTGTTTAGCTGTATCTTTTTTTGTTGCGGAGACTTGGGACCCTTTGAAAGTTTGACATATATGAACATATATATGAAAAAAACAGATCAATAGGCTCGAACTGACCTGACTATAAGACGGAGTGTCCTTTTGTTTTCCATAAAGTAATAGTATGAGCGGTACGCTCCCATGAGTTTCACACCAGACCCACAGTGAATTAATAAAAAAGCAATAGATGCACGACACAAAGCCATGTTTCTTAAAATGGGAAACAACTGGCTGCTGAATTTTGTTCTTTTTACTGACATTTTTTAAAAGCTGTTGAGATTTAAGTACGCTTTCTGGTTTATTGCTTTTTTCAAGGCCATGGACAGTGAAGTACATATCACTGCTAATATGCATTTCAGCAATATCATGTTACATGCCATTTAATCATAATAATATTTATCTGTATCTGTTTTATTCAGACCCCACAATCATAAATCAATTCGATAAGGTGACACACTTATTCAGGGGCAGTGCTAGGGGCTGAAGACATTCGGGGCTTAGCCCACGGACAGAGGCAAGGCATACACGACGCAGGACTGTGGTGTCCAGTGGTTTATCACGGTTTATTCATTCGTTACATTACGGTTCTGATTACAGAGTCAGAAGAAAGACTATGGAGGAAAAATGTCACACAAAATGTGTGGTTATTAAAAATAATAATATTTTTTTTTAAAAGATCCGGGGCTTTTCTAAAAAACATTCGGGGCTTCAGCCCATTAAGCCACCCCCTCGTGTCGCCCCTGCTCTTATTTGTAACTAGCTCAAACATATTTTGATAAAATATTTACAAATCCAGCATAAGACTGTTGTTAGTAATAACACTGCATTTGCCATTAATGTATTTTTTTAAATTTGAATAAAATGCACATTATAAAATGAATCTACTATTAGCTATATATATTATGTTTTATCTACAGATAACTGCCAAAATAAAGGAAATACCAACATAGTGTCTTAATAGGGCATTAATAGGGCTACCAAAACCTAATAGGGCTGCCACAAGCTACCAGAACAGATTATTTGCACCTCAGCATAGATGATATAAGTGTCTGTAACTCTATTGGAGGAATGCAACACCATTCCTCCACAAGAAATTTCATAATTTGGTGTTTTGTTGATGATTGTGAAATACCCTCTCTCAGGCACTTCTCCAGAATCTCCCAGTGTCCCCGCCCATGTTAAATTGGGTTGAGATCTGGTGACTAAGATGGCCATGGCATATGGTTTATCATTTTCATGCTCATCAAACCATTCAGTGACCACTCATGCCCTGTGGATGGGGGCATTGTCATCCTGAAAGAGACCACTCCCATCAGGTGATCACTCGACACCATTGCCTGTATTGTTTGCACCACTTTAATTGCAAACGTACATTTTTTGGTGTAATAAGGAGATTATGTACAAAATATGCTTTTTTGGTTTATTCGGGCATATCACATAATCAGGTACAGTACAACTGCAACCCGATCATAGTATCCCACATTGTGAAGTTCTTGACGGACTGTTCTTGATTAAACTGCCTGTTCACACCCTAGATCAGGGCTGCTCAAGTTCGGTCCTGGAGATCTACTGGCCGTGCAGGCTTTTGTTCCAGCCCTTCACTAACACACCTGATTCGAACATTCATTACCTTGACGAGCAGTTGATTAGTGGAATCAGGTGTGTTAGTGCAGTGATTCATGGAATCAGGTGTGTTAGTGCTGGGCTGAAACAAAAGCCTGCATGCCCAGTAGATCTCCACGACCAAACTTGGGCACCTCTGCCCTAGATTGATAGTTGCACTTCACTGATTCAGAGTTGTGTGTCTGTTTTGCCTTGCATCTCAAACCAATGCACAGACATCTTTGTCAGTGACTTTGAAAGAGAGGTTATTGTTGGGGCACGTTTGAGAGGAGCTTCAGTGATGAATTGCTTTATTAACTCAGGGACACCTGTGTGGAAGCACCTGCTTTCAATATACTTGTATCCCTTATTTCCTCAAGTGTTTCCTTTATTTTGTCAGTTACACGTATGTTTTGTTTTGTAGCTGAATAAAAAGTTGTGCAAACAGCCACATAATGAAAATGAATACAATGAATACACACACACACACACTATATATATATATATACAGCATATACAGTATATACATACATATAGGCTATATACTGTATGTTACTACCACAGCACCACTGGTAATAATTCAACAATATATATGTCAATAGAGACACATCTGTTAAAATGACTGTAAAAATGTGCAGGCTGTGAAAGAAAAACCCTTGTTATTTCTCTCTAGTCTGTCTTTGTCAGTAGGTGGGGAGAGAACAGAACACAATTATGCAGAGAGTAGCACAGGGCTGCATGCAGTAGCCTTTCATTAATTACACAGGGGACCTGGAATTCACGCTGTGCACACCTGCAGACTGGCATTTCCTATGCATGTCCGACCTCTCACAGCTCGTGGGGTCAGTACCAGCACTTTGCTCTTCAGATTAAGCATGCAGCGGCAGTCACCTGCTCAAATGTCACTGCTTGTTTCCTTTAACAAGGTGAGGCAGTGGAACAAATTAAATGCAGATGAACCCATTTGATTTCCAATAACAATCACTTCAAACGTCAAACGGGGAAGTCAAACAGCTAATAAATAAAATATATGAAATGCAAAACAAAAATGTAATATGGCTGAAACTTATTTCCCCTGGTGAATGAAGAAATTCTATAGAACAAAGAAACAAAATTATGATTGATTAAGTATAATTTTAATATGAAGGGAAATATTGCAACAAGATTGTTTTCATAAAGTGACTACAGGTTATGAGCAGTGTACACATATTAAGAAAGTAGTTTTAATAGTAATCCATGTAAAGGTGTGTTTCTGAGATAGATTACAATGAAAACACATAAAGCAACCATATAAGTCCTTGTTTATGTGGCAATTCCGTTCTTTGTGAGAAATAGTTTTGTATTGATATGCTATACTGAACTTACTGTACTGTACAACTACACCACCTATAATATTAGACAATTTTTTCCAAGAGTTTTTATTGAGTCATAGACCTTTGACCTCTGTATATCTTTGTTGCTCTGCCATTCACCGAAATAGAAGATGTTGACTTAAGTCCTTTTGGGTGGATTTTCATTTGAAAAAGCCAATACAATTAGTGTTTAATTATTTAATCATGTTATTGATTTTCTCCCTGTGGTAAGAGATGGCTGACATCCAACATGTGATTGTGATTGATTACAAGCAAGAACTAAATTGAAGAGAAAGTACACAAAGGATTTAAAAGACCCTCTGCTATATAAGGTTGTATGCACAATGCACATACTATGTAACTATTTCTGAACTAACCTTCAACCATTTCATCAAGTTTTCCCAGAAAAATATTAGCTTTTGAATTGTATTTGTTAAATATTTTGTATGAATATTCAAGTGTGAGCTAGAAGTGTTTTTTTACTTAATCAAAAATGTTGGAGCTTAGTGTATGTCCTACATATCTTGACTATGCACTCTGATTGAATGCCTTGTATTTCAATGCCTAAATAATGAGCTCATAAACCTGAGTATGTTTTGAGTAAATTGGGAATAACTAATAACAATCTACGTTGGCCCTTTTGGTTGTACCTCTTGCAGTGATAGTAATAAGCATGATTATGATTATTAAAAGGCTGAAAGTAATATTTATGTAAAACATGCTAAGGGCCACTAAACATCGATCTTTCTATAGGCAATGGGATAATGGAGAAAATCTGCCGGGTGTACCATGTCCATTGGTTGTGGTGGGATTTCTTCCCTCCAACTGAAATCTTGAGCTGCTTCCAATCTACCTCCTATCCCATGTTCGCTAACTCCCCTCGCCCAAGAGTGTGGCACCTGACATATTGAGTCACCATAGAAGGAGAACTTAAGCACTCTCAACAGCCCTGCTCCAGTGAGTCTGCAAATGTGCTGGCTTTGGCAGTATGGGATACATTTATTTTCCAAAACTCTTTGTGTTATAGGCAGAGACAGCCTATATAATTTAAAACATAGTTTGTTAAATATACAGTAAGTACAATGAATGAGAAACACTCATTCATGAACCAAGAACCTGGGGGCCGCAGGGTCTGCTGGTTTTTGTTTTCACCTTAAAATCAGCAACCAATTTAGACACAAGAAACCAGGCGAGGTGAGTTAATTATTTCATCAACCGCTTTAATTGATCAATTAAGTGCTGAGTAACAATGAAATCCAGCACACCTCCAGGACTAGGGTTGACGACTACTGGTTTGGAAGAATTAGCAGTCGTGGCTCATCACCTATAGCCACCTAAATGTGTAGATGGCAGGGAGTTTCTGCATAATGGACCCCTGGATCATTTTCACAATCTCAGGGGGCTACATTATCATAGGGGTTGATCCACATCCCAAACCAATGATCCATCCTCTGTCAAACCCAAGGACAAAAAGAGCAATTAGGAAGTAGGAAAAGTAGGAAAATACCATGCTCTTTTTTGGAGACAGACCCAAGCCTGTTTTACTGAATTGATATCTTAAACCATGGTGCTAAAAAATATTTGTTTATCAACTGAGCTTGTCAAAATACCAATATTGCACAAACCGACTGAATTTTGATCATTGTTTAGTCTTTGTGCATCCTCTTACATCCCCTTACAACACTCATTTTAAAATAAAAAACAAGTTTGCACAAGTACATGAGCAAAGCTACTGATGTATACAAATTAATATTTGTGCTACAGTCTATGCTACAGCTTTGGTTTTTTGACAATATTGTGGGAAAGAGTAGCCATAAACAACCTACCTGGTTCTTCACAGCAACTGTTTACACTGTAGCAAGGGCGTAACCACATATTAAATATTGGGGGGGGCATAATGGAAGGGAATGTTTTCTACAAATGATTGGGGGGACAGATATAGCTGTTTTAATATAATTTTGGTTTCTGATTTTATCCCATTTTATCCCAATTTGGTAGCCAATTAGACCCGCTATTTTTTAATGTCAATCCCCCCCTAGTAATGTGATGTAGTCCCCACCGGTAGTGACAACACGATGTAATGCCTCTTCCGAGACGGCACTCGCCAAGTGTCGACCATAACCCGGTACTACAGGGCCACTCTTATGCGCAGCGAACCTCATGTCGGCTTCCCTCCCCCCTCCCTGGGGCGGACAGCCAATCGCCGCCCCTGGTGGCGCTCCCGGCCAGAGCCGACTCTGGCGAGACGGGGAATTTAACCCCGGTCTCCGTGGCCATATATAGTTGTTTTGAATATTGTGGGGGCAGGCATGTCCCCCCTGTCCCCCAACTCATTACACCTATGCACTGTAAGCAGTGGGAGCTAGTAGAGTATTTTCAATGCAAAAAAGTCTTGCATTTTGAGAGCATAATGCAAATTTTTTTATAGTTGAAAATGAAAGATGGACACACTGGACACAATTAGGCAGCTTAGATTTTGTATCAAGAACTGTGTGGTTCTCACAGATTATGTAGTTTGGTAAAGTGAGCCAAGGAAGAGATATGAAAATGGATAGCTGCATTTCTGTTCATTTGTATCAAGCTAGATGCCACACCAGACCCTATGACATGTGCAGGTGATTGTCTTGAATGTATTAAGCCCTTTACATCGCAATGACAACATAAATATTTCCTTAACGTTTGCACAAGATGGAAAATGATCCATTATTTGCGTTTCCCAGACTGCAATGCATGCTTCAGTAAGTAAGAGGTTGTTCCAGGAAACTGAACAGAATGTTGCAGAGAAAGGTGGAAGGGTGGAAGATACATACAGCTGAAAATATAATTATAACACAATAATGGTCTGTAAGTGGTTGTGTAACACAGGTTTAGTGTGTGCCAGTGCCACAGGTTAGCCACTGTCAGCCACTGCGATTTGCTCATATTTCTTTAACACCAAGGATGGCATAAAAAATGGTTTAAAATAAAGCCTGGATTTGGCAATGATCACTAAAATTCTGCTTTAACAATGTGATTTGTTGCCCTAATTTGTTGCCACAGAGATGGAAGACTCTTGCTGCTGCTGGTTGGTGATTGGTGACACACCAATCCCTGACAAATGCATTCTTCATTCAAGTCCAGGAAATCAAATCAATTCTGAATTCCGGTTCTGAAGGACGGATGGGGGTCACTAGCAAACTCTTGGAGAATCCATCAGTTGCATTGTATTGTATTATATTGTATTGCATTGCATTGCATTGCTTTGCTCCATGCTTTGATGTTAGTAAATGTCAAGTATATTACTTAACTATTCGGAAGGAATACTGAACTTGCTACATCTTATGATAGCTTTGAAGACAGGGTTGCCAGCACTAAAGCTGGGCTGCCATAGGGATTGAGACACATGCTGTTTAAAGCTAGAGGGCTAGATTTACTAGGATAGTCACAGCGCAAATACGGTCGTTATATAGCGACACATTAATGACCAATTTACTAACACTGATTATAGTATGCAATAAATGAAATTAAATGCCCTCATTTGCAATTTGTGGGAGGATACACCCATAAAAAAGGTCAGAAACAACATGGTATGCTCACACATCCAGATTACACCAATAAATGTGTAACAGACACAGTGTTCAGCACTTGTAATTCTTAAGCACCACCCCTTGTATGACGTAAAGTACTTTCTGGTCAGGTAAGCCATTTAGGCTGATTTACGTGTGTATATAAAGACTATGGAAACGCTTCCTAATCAAGCTGGTTTCCTGGTTCCGGTTCTACCCCATGGCGTTTGAGGTATTTTGTTATACTCTTGAGACTCCACAACAACCGAGGCTCACCTAGCTGCTGTTTTGCCTAGATGAGCTAGTGTTTTTGCTTTTCCGTTGTGGTTACAACGTGGCCTTGTGTAACATTGATGTTCCCCATTTCTCTGTGGGAACTGCGTGATGTTGGTTTGGTGTGTGCTACTTAATGCGAAACCGTCATTGCAGTTTGAGACACTCTAATTCTAAACCATCGATTTGTGGGATTACTAGTTGGTACGATTCATCTAGTGCTACCTATTTATCACGATCACTAGCCTTTCTCAGCATACTGATTTGAGTCCAGCCATCGTGGTCTGTTTTCCTGCAGTAGTGCAGTTTACATGTCTTTTGTTTATTTTGATGAAGCCAACTGTTTCTCAGCGCATATTACATTTTAGCACTACATGCATACTAACATTGTATATTTTCTAGTGGCCTGCCCGAAGAGCTGAATGTCCAGACTAGTGGGGGTGGTTATAGAACAGGAGGCCCCTTCCCTTCACTGCACCGCATGTTCTTTTGTGATAATTACTTCTAACACTGTCTTCCACCTTTTCTTCACAGAGTGCAGTGTGTGCATGGTGTGTGTGCGTGTGCACGTGTGTGCATGAGTCACCAGAGCACAAGCATGATTGGTGTGTACCTGGAATAGCCCCTGGTAGTAAGTATACCTCCCCCTAGTTGGGCCGTCTCGCTCCCCTTTTTTATAGTGCCTTTGGCAACTGGTTTCTGCTTTGATTTAGGGCTAATCCTAATCTGGAATTACCCTTTTATATTTGCTGTCTCGGCCTTGATAACAGATATTTGTTTATAATAAATTAATACTCCTTTTTGATAATCTGCATCGTTCCTGCCTCTTCTTGCTTATTACCCTTTTTTTGCAGGTTCTTGAAATTATAAATAAAATGGAATATTTTTCACTTTGACCTCACGTCTCTGCTCCATTCATTTAGTTGAATAGACCTGTTGGGGAAACCTCTGCTTTATCATTAAAGTGTTAAAAATATTTATTTGGGCGCAATTCCCATCGTGGCGTAGTCTGGCATAGCTATTGGTTCTGACTGTACTACTCACAAATGGATATGCAACAACCAGGCACAAGTAGCGAGGGAAAAACGAGAAAACATTTTACAGATCAGGAAATAGAAAACATTTTACAGATCGAGAATAAGAAAAATTGGAGTGACATTATGAAAGAAATGAAATCATTAGGCATAACAAAGCAAACAGTAGATGATGTAAAGAAAACAAACAACCAAATATGACATGATGTTAGGTGGCGGCCAAAATAAAAACTTTGATACAACATATTGCGGGAAAAAGACACCGGCGGTGGTCTAACCTAGGAACAAATATTAGAATAAGAATAAAGAATAGAAACAACTAAACTTGTGATGGGAGAAGGCCACTGAACGTCTGCAAGTCAAACTGTGTTCACGAGCCATTCTATACCCTCCTGACCGCATACACACATAAGATAATTGTTCAAATTCAGAACTGCATTTTATACTGACTGCTAGCTGATGACAAATTGGTCAATAGAAATCATGCATCCTTCCATATAATTAATATTTAAAGTTCTAGTAAATAATAAGCCTATGTATGCTATATAGGATATCAATTTAAAATTCAGACTTAGCTATCTGTAGATACAGGTAGCCTATTCTATACTTTGCAACACATTTTGTGATTATTTGTTTTGCATTGCTGGGACAGCGACTAGCACTTCGGAAAGCGCTATACAAAACTGGAATTGTGAAATACCTAGGCGATATCAGCGATCATTAACTACCACCTGATTTCAAAATACTGCATGGTACTGCCTGGCTTGCGTTAGAATTTAAAGTTCTTAAAATTGTAACGCAAAGAGGAGAGTCACAATTAAGGTATGCTTTAGAAATCAGACAGAATACTTAATTGACCTAATTTACAAAATCTCCACCCTGTTTTAGCACATTCACCCCAGATATGCATGAACAGATTTAACTATTCATCTAAAGAAAATTTGCAAAGTGACATAATCCCTGCAAATTATTATTATAAATAGTGATTTGACTCATTGCGACCATTTATTAAATCTAACGTAGGTATTGCGACCTTGTTGGAAAAGCAGTCATTTACTAAATCTGGCCCTGAGTTGCTTAGTTTAGCTTCTGAAGCGGACAAAGAGGGCGAGCCTATTGAAAAAAACAGGCCCATGTGCAAACAACAACAAAAAACAACAAAAGAAAACTTGGCAAAGCACTTTTTGTCAATTTTTGTCCTGAAATAATAATCTATATGTTATATGGTCTGGCCATACATTGACCACTCTAGCTCAATAACTAATATTACAAATCTTTGTAGCTAGCCGATTTCATCTCAATGAGTTTGACACCAACTTCTTTTCAGTCAGACTGAGCTTTCTAGCTCGCTTATGGCGCTTTTTTACAATGTTAAAAACAAGCATTAGATGCATTTCATTACATTTTTATAACACAAAACAAAACACATGCACAAACACATTAGAAAAAGTATATCCATTTATACTTATATATGCAAAAGAGAGCAAATAAAAAATAAAACAAAACACAAGCAACTGTACATTACATAATGAAACCAACTATATGCCTATAAAGGAAAAACTATTTTAAAAAGTTCATAGAAAGTTCATAGAAAGTACAAAAGTTCTTAATCATTTTAAACTCATTTGCATGTATTAATAAATCCCATCTTTTATAATTCAAACCAGGTTATATCCTTACATGGAAGGATGTAGAAGCAAATATTATTTAAATAATTGCATATTTATGTTTAACCATTATAATTATAGCACTGATGATATTATTGTTAACATTACTGCATAATTATTCTAATTATTGATGCCATTAATATACCATTAATTCTTATATGAGAATTATAAAAATTATAGTGTCATAAATGACTGTAGATGTCATTATAGCATTATTAATATGCTACCAACGGGATTAGGAATTGCTATAATATTTCTTTATTTTCATTTAATATACATGTAAGAGTTGGTATACCCTATATATAATAATTTTTTATACCCATAATCCCTATGTATCCGTTTACTTAATACACCCCTGTTAGGTCTGATGCATGTAATAATAAATCCAATCCTTCTATAATTCAAACCTGAGATGTACTTACATGGATTGTAACGGTCTAGCAACAACTGAACTCTATGAACTGCTAGAGTTTTATATTTTACCTTTTGAATGATCATCCATGTTCAGTAAATATGCTGTCAGGGGACTAAGATATTTCATAAGAGATAAAAATCAGTGATAGTATGAAGTTGCCAGTAACAGGGCAGTTATATTGAGGAGATGAACACTTAAAAACCCATAACAAAACCAGAACAAAATGAGAGCAGAGACAGTAGTATCACAATGGGACAGTCAAGCAGAGGCCACAAGGAGACAGTGATGTGAATAACAGTAAATAGACATATAAGATAAACCAAAACCAAATCTAAAAAAATAAGCAGTTCACTGCAAAATTAAATCACCACACGTTAAGTAAAACCACCTACAAAACCACCAAAGCACCACTCCTCTGTCCTGGACGGCTGCCACTATCCATAATAAATAAAAGAGACAGATGCGAAGCAAAGTTCAAATGCAGCAAATCGTTTTGTATAACTGGTTAAAATAAATGGTAATTGGCGCTCCTGTCCAAAAAAACCACAAACAAAAAGGACAGTGAGTGCACATGCCTCAACAGTGTAACATAACTGCTTAGAAACACCAATGCTTAAATAAATTAGTCTGCAACATATGATGCAAGACTGTTTATTTGTCCAAGGTTTCAGTCTTGGCACAATGGCAATATTAAATACTGCAATTAACTGTTAAAATGATCAATTCCAACACTACCTCAGGACACAGATCCCTACTATACTAACAACAAACACAGAATAAAACAATATATTACCTCGGGCGGCTGGCAACAAGTTCCTCAGCGCCCCTACAATTCCAGACATGGAGATTAAACACAACAAACCAAAAATAACTTTATTAAATTTATAAACTTTATTAGTTTTAAAAGGAAAATGTCTTAAATGCTTCAGCCCCATGTTTATAGCTGTGAACCGGCTGAACTTAGTGAGGGACACCTCTTAACATGCATTACATCTGTAACTGCAAGCACAATACTTCCTTATTTATACATTTATGTTTTGATTAGCTTTTCACTGGGTCCTAGATCCCCACTTGTATAGACCCACCTGATTTTTTTGCCAAAATTGCTGAGTGTGTCCAGCTCCATTACAAAGATTTTCATCATGTGCTGTGTGGGTCCTTGCTTTAAAGAGTGGCATAGTAGACTAACATTGCAGCAGAGGGTCCTCTATTTACAAATATTACTTCTATTTCAGCTTATTTGAGGCGAACACAGCATTGTACTTGTGTGTAATCGTATTAGGCCTCAGTGCTTACATCCACACAGGTGTGTTGGAATACAGAAGGGGTAAGAGTGTTTAAGGAGAGGTATGGCATATGTTTGACAGCACTAGAAAAGCAGCAAGATGAAGAGGAGGTAGTGAAGAGAGAAGAGATCAGGTGAGACTGCTTGAATGGAGAGAGAGGGGATATAAACCTGGGGGAAGGAAACTGGTTTGCTAGAAACATCAATCAGTGGGAGGGGAGAAAATAGAGAAGACCAGGTGTGGATGAAGAAGTAATGATGTCAGTAAGCGGTGCAGCTGGGGACTTGTACAGCCTATGTACTGTGGCAACATTGTCTTATAGCGTTTTTCCACTGGACAGTACGGCACGGCACTGCACGGCATCTGTGCTCCCACGTTTCAGTGCTTTTTCAGTGCTTTTTCCACCCCACCAAGCAACCAGTACCCGTGTTGAATTTAGCTATTGCTCTGTTTAGGTACTACCAAGCCAAACAGGGACCTAAGGGTGGAGCTAGTAATACTGCAGACCATTGATTTGTCAAGCGCAATTGTCACACTAAATCTCCGATGGTTTAGACACAACCGCCATGTTTTTTTTTTAGCTTCACTTTGATTATTGGTAGGCTATTATTCAAAGAATAAGTTTGGCAAAGTTTGGCATTATTGTCAGGTTTGCGTGATAGGTTTGTGTTACGAAAATTGAAAGGACAAAGTATTGTAATTTTCATTCACGCAATTAGAATGTACATTTTTATAGTACAACATTTTCATTCCTCACATAAATATATTTTTAGAAAGATATATATAGGAATCGCTTCAATGCAATCCGATGCTCAAACTAAACCCAGGCCTTTGAAACAAAAGTAACAAAAGACACTGGACAGTGTCAAAAGTGTTTGAACAGTCTTGCAAATTCATAAATTGTCAGTCACATTAAAACATTTTTAGCTCATAGCTATGGCTGCACGATATGGGCAAAATCTCATATTGTGATAATCTTGCTACATATTGCAACTGCGATATCGCACGCGAAGAAGACTCATGGTTGGAAAATTGACCATTGATATATATGTGTTGCAGACATCTTTGAATAAACATTATATTAAGTGAATTAAGTGATATTGTTTGGAACCCAAACAATACAATATTCCCCAATTTTAGCTAACCCTACTGAAATGTTGAAAAAGAAAATTGCAAATGCTCATATCGGAATAGCGATCGGAATACGATATATTGTTCACTACTACTCGTAGCTCATTCTGGACATATTTTTGCAGCAACAAGCTACATAAAAGCATGGATGTAAACACAAAGACAAATATAGCGAATGTTTTCATTTTTATACGGTTGAAAAATGTAGGCTATAGATGTAAGAAATCTGAGGTATTAAATGTGATCTTGGTAAATTGGAATTCATTGGAGGACCAATGCTGAATAATAAATATGAAAGATTATATAGCCTAATGTGAAGACACTGCATGGTACTTCCTGTGCTCGCTGCCCCCAACATGACCCCCAAACGCCTAGGTAGAGGTCAGAAAATTGTAGCTAATGTTACGGGGAAAGCCGTGTTCTCATCATTATTCATTAATTCATTCACATCTGTGATGACTTGATGAGCTTCATCCAGCATTCCCTGTCAAGCATTGCATTATGAGGAGACGATCCGCACAGTCCTGTCTCCAGTTCGATGGACAATTTAAGGGTGATGTTAGGTCGACCTCTACGACGGGGAGAGTCTGGCGTCCAAAGGAGGACATGACTGGCTGGCTCATTGTGCTGAAGGATATGTCCGGCTAGCCGAAGACAAAAGCCATGTTCTGCTTTTGTGAATTTGAGCTGAAATGTTTACAATGTCAATGTTAATGTCACCACAGCGGTCGCATTCTTTTTTGTCACTTCAGATAACTCCTCCATCTTCACGGTTCTGTTGTGCGGTGGAAAAACGTCACGGACTCGACCGATGAAGGGTATAATTAGGGGTATGGATGGTTACCGTGCCGTGCTGTCGGTGGAAAATCAGCATTAGAGAGCCTTTGGATGTTGGAAACAGTGTCCACCAACTAACTAGGTCGGCAGGTGGGGGAAGGGGTTATAAAAGAGGAGAATGTAAAGAACAGTTAGCTTTGTTTAGTAGTTGCAAACTAAAATTGCCTACAGAAAAAAACAAAAAACTTTTGCTGGTGTGACGGAAGATGAAAAGGTGGAGAGTCCCGACTGATTGAGGGTCAAGTTACTGCAATCTTGCATTCGCTACACTTCCTCTTTGCTGATTGCCGTTTCCCCCTCAACACGTAATCCCCTGGAGAGCCATACGGGCTGGAGGAAGATGTTCGTGTTCACCTGCAGGAGAGAGGGAGCACAATGTGAAGGGTGAAAGATAGTGCAGACGTGGGAGTGGATGTGACAGATTTAGCACGTCCATTGGAGAAGCAGTCTATAGGGGTTGGGGGGTTGGGGGGGGGAGAACACAAGGCCAAAAGGAAAAGAGCAGAGGAATAGCACTTTTAAAATTAGTAGGTATGGTAACAGGCTAATAATACTCTTTTTATGAAACATTTTTGATACTATTTTAATAACCAACTCCCTTATAAATGTTTTATTGTTCATGATAAAATGTAGAAAACTATGAAGTTATAGTGCTTTGAAGTAAACCTATAATAGAGGGGAGGATGTGTCTTCATGTGTACAAAGCCCACCAATGCACAACAGAGAACATCACTACTTTTTGTTAGTATCCAAATCTTAGTAACCTAGCATTTTCTCAGTAAGGTGGAAATGAGTTCTCAGATGAAAAATTATGATTACACTATAACTTTTTCATACTAATCACAAAACTCACAAAAATACTTCTTCAAGACCTTATTAATGACTTAATAATTACTTATTTAAACACTAATAAGTATTTACTAACCATTTATTAGGGCTTTGATCAGGTACCATATTTGACATGGATTATGACAAGCCACATGCTATTGGGATTGTCAGTAATAACACAAATATTAGTCAAGATTTGTTTTCATTTTTAACAGTTTGTTTCATTCTAATTTGTGAGTAGTTCATGAAGGTTCTCATGAATGGGCATTCAAGAAATATGTTTAATGAATTGCCTAATTCAACAGTTTAATGCGGTCATTCCTGCATACTTACTTAGTCATTAGTGTGCTAAAAAAGCCAAAACAAACCATTCATAATCCGATTTGTGTTCCCTATTCTAAAGTGGCCTTTTGTTCTTTGCTTTTTGTTAGTTAAAAAGTATAAATAATGTCTTAATAATCCCATTGACTATAATGAAATAAGGGATTATCTTTCACCTACTGGAAATGTTGCTAAACCAAATGTTCTGAATGCTGAGATTTGTTTTGTAACTTGTGTAAGAATGAGGAAAAGACCCAGGCACTCTGGTAACTAATTAAATTACATCCCTAAACCAATGGCGGAACTAGAGTTTTATACATGGGGTGGCCCATAGACCATGACAGAAAATGAGTGTGTAACCCTAACCTGGCATCTAAGGAGCATGAATGAATCCTATGATTGCTGATTAGAGGTAGAAGTGATAATTCACTTAACCCGGAGTTCTTCAATGTGGCAGACAGTGTAGTCCACTAGGGTTACTTCACTAGAATGCTTTAACATACTATGAATAGCCAATGTCTCCACCTGGGAACTGCAGCTCAATTTCTTTCTCACACACACACAGACACAAACACACACACACACACACACACACACTGTATTGTACTCACATACTGGAGAGACCTGGGTCACTCTGTTTTCATGAATATATAATCTGGGTCTATAAGTGTTGAACATCCTAAATATTTTCAGAAAATAAAGCTCAAGCACCAAGGAGATAAGATAGCATTTGTGTGTGACATCATTTGCATTTTAAGCATTTGCATAGTTTATTTATGGCAGTAAATTTACATAAAAACACACTGAAATGTGACATACCAGGTATGACCAACTTGTACAGACCTCTCTGATCCACCCAAGTCAAACAATATGTTTTTTTCTGTCTGACTGAAACACAAGGGGCCCTATTTTCGTGCCATCATTAAGTGGCATTATGCCCTAGTGGAGGCGAATTGCCAGTTTCGTCTGTCGCAAATTGAATATTTCCCGTCTATGAGTTTGGCAATTTCGTGATGCGCAATGAAGGCATTTGTGCAACTATGGGTTGGGCAGCGCAATAGGGGGTGTGACAATGAAAACAGTCAGGCGCTATGCAAGTTTGGTGTCAAATAATTAACGTCCAACTAGACCACCTCTTAGCACAAATGCTGGCGCTCTGTGCAACGGGTTTTATTCTTTGTATGATTCTTTGTAAACAATATAGGTCTCAAAATATAAACTCAAATCATGAAAATAACAAATTAATTTGCACCTTAATTTTCCCCCTCTGATTACTAGTTAGATCGCGCCAACTATAATTTCTTACACCTTTAAGACAGCAAACCTCCTGGTAATCTTTTTGAGTAACCAGATTGATAATAACTCCTCTTTTGAGTTCAAAGCGCTAACTTGCTGAACACTGCAGCTGTACAAAACTGTCATCCATGTGAAGAAATTGCCAATATGCATCTACACAGTGACTCAACTTTCCTAAAAGTTGTTCAGGAAACCTAAACACGGTGCAAGTTTTATGATGCTTTAACATAAGGTGCTTTTGCCGCAGGTCTGCTGCACTTGTGTCAGTCGCTCGCGTGACTCGTGAGCTGTGGAAATATTCTCTCTTCTTCGTCCTCGATTTGAAAGAGGCGCCGCCGATGTCAAAATCTTCTTTCAACAAGAGGTGAAATGAGATGTCAATCAGCATCAAACTGCCAATGATAGCCAATTAAATTTTAGGGTGGCACCCGAGATGGCCAATCAGATATCAGGGGTGTCCAGTGCCACCCGGACACCCCTCTGGCTCCGCCACTGCCCTAAACCCTTATGAATCCCCCCAATCAGGGGCTCCTGAGTGATTCAGTTGGTAGGTGCTTGCCATAAGTGTAAGTGGATCCCTGTAGACATCACTAGTTTGAGCATGGGCTACTGTATATTGTTACATTTCAGATACTCACCCGGTGCCTACAGGTTACCAGTGAGAGATGTATGTCTTCTCTGGTCAGTGGTATAGCATTCTGTGTAGCAAGTAGTATGGAATTTAGTCGGAATGTATCAGAAAAGTGCACATGCTTCAGCTACATTGCTCCCTATGTGGGTGTACAACAGCAGTTATCTTACCAGTGGTTTCTTTAGTGAGAATTCAAGATATTTCCTGTCTGCTTTAAATAGAACAGTAAATCATACAGTATCTGTAGTGAACAGGATATAGGAAATATTTTATGTTCCACTATTAGCAATGAGGCATTATTTCTATTACACCCCGTTTCACTGGTCAACAAGCTCTGTACAACCCTGAGTGGCTCATTGTGTTGGAGTTTATCCTGATTTCCATGGCTCAAAGAAACTTCATGTACAATACACCTGCTAGACAGGATGGCAGTCCACTGCGGGGCACTTAACCCCAATTCATATCTGTTAATGCTGAGTACTCACCACAGGGCCACTGAGCTTCATTTGTTAGCATACATTATACTGCTGGATAATAGCCGGATAATTTATATCTGTGGTCTTTGGCGTTCAGAGTATGAGTGGTGCCTTTATTGTGAAAATATACTGGTGAAAAAGTGGTGAAAAAACAATAGATATTGTTTTGATTAGGCTTGAATGCTATGATTATTAATTGGGGAAAAAATCACCTGGAGACCAATGGATCAATGGATCAATGGACCCATTTTCCAAGGGGGACATGGAAAGAGAGTGGAGCAGTACCGTAGAAAGGATCATGACCAAAATATCAAGTATCACTTTTGAAATTGATTTCATGCCTGGTAATGCATCTGACACTGCTAAAGTTCTGCTCCTCAAACTTCTTTCTACCAAATGGATCCAAGAAAAGGAACTGTATTGAACTGCATTTTAAAAAATTATATATTTATATATATGCTAGATGCTCTTATCCAGGGTGAATTGCAAGGCTATCATAAGATTTTCAAAAGCAAGAAACCAATTAGTGGCTCTATGAATAAGAATGAATGAGACAGTGTATAGTACTCTACGGCAGAGCTAGGTATTAAGTTGCAACGATATGATTATGTTATTAATAATTCATACAATATTATGATTTATTGACTATTATTGGTGACCATAATTATACACTTAATACATGATATATAATGGAAGTATTGATTAATGTCTAGTTAGAAAATGTATAATATTTGTTAATGATTACTCAAGTTTTTCAAAAGGCTAAAATCCTATTAACAATGGTTTATTTAATAGTAAACAAAGGAGGTGCTGGCCAGACACTGCAACAAATATGAAATGAAAAGGTTTAATAAATCCCTTCTTTAAAACATTCAACCCCCCCCACCCTGCAGTGTGTTACATTGAAACATGTACAAATTAAACACACAATCGGAGCAAAAACATTCACCATTTGCCACAGCATGGCCCTATCCAAGACTTGTTTACAATGAAGCTATGGTACCAAATGTAACCCTGAGAGAGCAGAAAAGGAGAATACAAATATTGCCATTATCTCTTTTACCACTTTTAATCTCATTAACATAATAAAATACTGTGTGAGCAAGGAAGGAAGCGTGTGGCATCAGAGCCCCAGAGATATTCCTGTTTTTCATCCATCAGACAGGTAATTGTAGGAGTTATGACTCTGTTCCCAAAGATCCTTGGCTGCTCTGAGGTACTGATAAGGTAGCTCCTCTGCCGGTCTCACTGCGGTGCCCCATGCAGTAATTGAATACATCAATAAGATTTCCACATCACATCTAACTCCCTCTTTCTCTTTTTCGCTCTCTCTCTCTCTCTCTCTCTCTCTCTCTCTCTCTCTCTCTCTCGCTCTCATTGGCTGTCTGGGTATTAGACATAATCATATTTTCATTGAGAGAAAATGGGACTTGGATGAAATAATATCTGTGTTATTCACTGAGGAGACTAAGGGGAAGGGGAGGGGGGCAAAGTCTACTCTGAAACCAAGTTTTTATTTTTTTTGTAATGTCTTCCTCTCTTTTCCGCCTCCATCCCTCCTTTTATCTGATGGTGATCTGGTGACAAGGAGGTAAATGGGTCCATAACTCAGTTACACTAGCTGCCAAGGCATGACGAAAGAAGGATCCTGTCTCCCTCTATAATAATGAATGGCGAGGAAAGGATTTGGCTGCATGACTGGACATTCACAGAAGCATTGATGTTGTTATCTGCAAATCTTTTGACATCATCATTGCATTTCCATGTCATTTTCAGTATGTGAATAATGGTGCATTAGCCTGCTTTGATGGCGATGCTGATGAAATGTGAAAATACTGAACTTGCACACGTCTGATTTATTCCAAGTAGTTATAAATGAATCACCATGCTACTAAAATATGTGCTATCTGGACAGCTTTTCTTGATTTATATTTCTGACATCTCCCAGTTATTTTACATGTTATGTAGCGCATATTAGATTCCTCTCTCTACCCACATAGTATTACCTCTCCCCCTAACCATATTAAAAAATAATGAGAATTAGAGAAAAGTCAAAAGATTAAATGGCTGTTGTTTTTGTAGGATTGTACATTTGATACTTGGTACTTTTGATATACAATTTAATATTTTTTCTTGATGTGCGATTTATACATTTTGACATTGATATATTTGCTTCTGATATATGACATTTCTGATCTTACATCACTATATATATAGTATATAGTATGTGATATATTTGTGATATATTTTTTCTGACATATGACATATCCAGTTTGAATCAATACAGCCTCCCATAGCCTGGTGAATAATTGGCCACATAGGTCCACCAGGGAATGAGGATTTTAGCCAATAGGGTTGTCCCCAGCCCAGGAAGTAAACTCCTCCAATAGAATGACTGTGTGGCTCAGCATGTGGATTGTAGAGTGAAAAGAGACAGCAGCTGGCATCACGCACTACATAGGAGAACACATGCTTGTCTGTACTATCCTGAATTGAGAGAGGATGATGTAGTAATGGGATGAGCCTACAAATACAATTGGACGTTACGATTTGGAGAAAAGGTAAACTGGGGTAGAAGCTGTGGAGATGGAAGAAAAACTAAAGATTGAATTGTAAGGCCTGACAAATAGATGCAAGTCATTAATCCCGTTTCATTACACTTTTCATTATGTTCAGTAGGGATCTCGTAATGAGTTTTAAATAAAAAATAATGTGATGGCCATGTTGGATTTCTGTCATCTAGACTGGCTGGCACAGAAACAGGTAGGCTTATTCATCCTCTAAATATAATATATTCATTTATCTCCTTTCCCCCAGTAAATTAACAGGATAAAGTATATCAGTTTAATTTGATTTTTTACCTCTGAATAGAGACTAATAAGGAGCACCAGTATATTTATGCATTTTCTTCATTAATTGGCTTTTAAAGTGTTACACCAGATGTCCAGCTATAAAAAAGTAGCCACAGAGTTTTGGCTACAGTGCTGGTGACACAGATATATTCTACCTCTGGAGCAGAACCGTAACTAGACTAAAATGTTGGGAAGATGTGCAAATTCTTTTTTATTATAAAAGCACTAACATTACATCAAGGGTTTTTCATCTGATTCATTTCCAGTCTGCATGTGAATAGCTCATTGAATTTATCACATTCTGACACCAACATCATTATACTGTAGTTGCAACAATGTTCTGTCCCTGAACAATCCTCTGAATCAAATTCAAGAAAAGTTTATTTACTCGTTGAACTACTATTGCAGTTTATTCTTCATTTTTCTTGTAGCTATATACACATGCATGTATATAATAGCAAAATGAATCTGCACGAACAACTACACTATCAGCACAAAGTTCACTACCAAGACCAGGAAACGTGAACATATTGTACTTTAGCTTCTGATCTTGTCGCCTACATCAGTGGTTCCCAAACCTCCCCTTAGGGGACCCCACAATCGGTCCATGTATTTGTTCAGTTCCACCACCAGCACACCTAATTCAATAAGTGTTGATTAGTTGAGTCAAGTGTGCTGGTGATGGAATTTAACAAATACATGGACCCACTTCTAGTAACAAAAATATACAGGTAAAATGCCAGGATCTGCATATCTAACCATTCATGATCAGTGTAGCAATCTCGTGCAGAGTTTTGTTCTGAAATGAAAGGATTTTACATTGTAAATACACAGAGGTAAAAGGAGTGCTGTAATGGATTTAATTCCAATACCATTTCCTTTGGGGGGGGGGGGCTTTAAACAGTGCTTTAAAAGACAGCTTCAAAGAATCCCACCTGAAGTTCTCAGAAGATTTGCCTTTAGGCTGAACTTCAAAATACTTTCACAAATGGAAATAATCCTTGAAACTAGTGTTTCTAAAAGGTAGAATGTGGAAACTGGAATGCTAACGTTAAAGTTAAAGTGAGAATATACTAATATGGTATCTATATTTAAATTAGACTTTTCTACTGACCCTACATTCTGCTTTCATTGTATGTGGAAACACCAAAGGCTCTTTTATGGAATAAAAAGCCCCACGATCTATTAACAGCGCCTTCACCAATACTTTGTCATTAATATTAAAAATAACTTATAATGGTCTCTCGGGTGGTGTAGCAGTAAGAACGTTCAATGCTGCCCACTTCGACCAGGGTTCAATCCTACCTAGGTCGCGCCAGTTCAACTCTGGCCAGGAGTGCCACTAGGGAGCAGCAATTGGCTGTCTGCCCCAGGGAGGGGGGAGGGAAACTGATATGAGCTTGCTGCATATATGAGTGGTCCTGTGTGTTACAGTGACTGTGGTGGGTGTCGGCCCGGAGGAGGTGGTACAGCGCTCACTACCAGTCTCAGCACTAGGGCAGCGACATCTCATACGAGGGTGGGGATAATTGACATGAAAAATAGGGTATAATTGGCAACTAAAAATAGGGATAAAAATGGGGAATAAAAGCATATACAGGAAATATATATATATATATATATATATATATATGTATTTATTTTTTATGACTTCTAACAAGAAAATGTAACACCTCTTTGCTGATCTATTATACATATGTTGTATGTTGTATGTCCTCAAAGCTAGGGGCCCTATTTTCGTGCTGGCGCTAAGCGGCGTTATGACCTAGCACTGGCGAATTTCCAGTTTCGTCTGTCGCAAACTGAATATTTTCCGTTTGGCAATGTTGTGGTGCGCAATGAAGGCGTTTGCGTGACTATGGGTTGGGCAGCACAATAGGGGGTGTGACAATGAAAACAGTCGGTGCTATGCAAGTTTGGTGTCAAATAATGAATTTGCATTAACGTCCAACTTAACGCAAATGCTGGCGCTCTGTGCAATTTGGTGACTTTATTGATGCGCACATATGAACATAAGGTTATCTGAAATCACATGAGAATGTTTTGTGAATATTGTGAATTTCCCCCCATGTTGAGGCAAATTGTCCAATCCATGGGTAACTTGCAAGCGTAATCAATTAAGCTAAAATCTATTTCACCACAGCTTGTGGTTATTCAACGCATGGACATGAAAGACTGAAGCCAGCAGGCCATCCATCGCTACCGTTCAGTAAGATACACCTGTTAAATATATGTTTGTATGTGTGACGGTTTCAGTTCTACCCGCACATTGTTTTTCTTATGTGACAGGGTTTTATTCTTTCCATTTGCACTACAGAAAATCGAGTACATAATTGGACGCCGAAGGCGATACCGTGAGCAATACCCTGGGTTTGGTAGCCAGTGTTGGCCAGAAGGCTATCAGTTTGGCTGTGCATGCAGTTTCTTCCAGTCTTGTCCAACATGCAAATTAGTTTATTACTTTTCCTACACCCGACAGCCAGCAGAGAACTAAACAGGATTTTTATACGCAATGTGGATCCCCTGGGGTCTTGGGTGCACTGACTGCACAACTGCAGTCACGCGCACCATTTTATCACGGTATAATTTATGTGAATCAGAAGGAGGTCCACTCCATTAATATCCAGGTGGTTTGTGATGCACACTCCAGGGTGACGCATGTAGGCCTACTGCATGACGAACATAAATGAAACAGGCCTAGTTGCAGTTGTGAGTTTTTTTATTTATTGCTTTCCATTGAACAATTACATTAAATTAGAAGAAAATAAACATTGTTTTTTAAGTTGGAAAGTGTAAAAATAAGGAAAAAAATACATGGTAAAATAAAACACTCTTTTAACAATGCAGGTCTCAAAATATAAACTCAAATCATGAAAATAACAAATTAATGTGTGCCTTGTTTTCCCCCTCTGATTCACGCACCAACTTTTCTGCACCTCCCGCACAAGCAAATCGCTCTCCTCTTTAGAGAAGCGCTCATCCATGTCAGGAAATTGCCAATTTGCTATAGCGTTGGCCATTCACTCACTCACTCACTCACTCACTCACTCACTCACTCACTCACTCACTCACTCACTCACTCACTCACTCACTCACCACTCACTCACTCACTCACTCACTCACTCACTCACTCACTCACTCACTCACTCACTCACCATTCACTCACACACTCATACCTACGGGCAAATTTAGACTCTCCAATTAGCCTAACGTGCATGTCTTTGGACTGTGGGAAGAAACCGGAGTACCCAGAGGAAACCCACGCAGGCACGGGGAGAACATGCAAACTCCACACAGAAAGGCCCCCGGCCTGGATTCGAACCCGAGACCTTCTTGCTGTGAGGCGACAGTGCTATCCACTGCACCACCGTGCCGCCCAGCTTGCAAGGTTGTGGAACATAAATAATACACATAGCTGCATTCATGAAAATGTATTTTTCATGAATGCAGCTTCATTCACCTCTCAGTTAGCTGCTACTCTACCAGTCAGCTAATTAGTTAACTGCTACTCTGCCAGTTAATTCACTTTATACACTTTTCAACTGACCATGTTACTAACGTTAACCTACCCCTTCAGTGACTGTTTAGTGACGGCAGAGATCATCCAAAGATTCTATTGCTCCTGACGATTGACAAAGGGGCACTTGGAAGAGGCACTTGGAAGAGGCATCTTTTTCAATAAAACTATGGACCTAGTGCCATCTTTTAGTTCAAAACTATTTCTGGGATATTTAACATTTACATTTTAAGCATTTAACAGACGCTCTTATCCAGAGCAACTTACAAGATGTGCATTAATATATGGTATGATCAATCATTGTTCGCACAAGAGATCAGTGCAGTAATACAGCAATAGACATCATTGTTAGCAGCTGCATAACATACCTGTCACACCTGGAAGGAAAAAGTTCGTAATTTATTTATTTATTTATTTTGAGGAAGATTTAACCAAGTATACATATACAAAAAGCAGTAAGAAACATATAGGCAGTGGTGATGACAATTGGCTAGATGTACAGAATTCAGTGGTAGTGGAGTCTGAAAAGGTGGTTTTGAGTCTCTTGCGGATGATCACAAGTGATTCTGTGGTTCTGACCAAGGGCGGAAGATCATTCCACCACCGAGGGGTCAGGACAGAGAAGAGGCGAGACCATGAGGAGCGGCTGCTGGGCGCCCGGAGGGATGGGACAGTCAGTTTGCCAGAGGAGGTGGAGCGGAGGGGTCTGGCTGGGGTGTAGGGTGTGATAAGTGTCTGGAGGTAAGGGGGAGAAGTTCCTCTAGCCGCTTGATAAGCCAGCACCAGTGATTTGAATCTGATGCGTGCTGCGATGGGGAGCCAGTGCAGAGAGGAGAGTAGAGGGTTGACATGGGTGAACTTTGGTTGATTGAACACCAGATGTGCGTCAGAATTCTGGACTAGTTTCAGTGGCTTGATGGTACAGGCCAGTAGGCCTGCCAGCAAGGAATTGCAGGAGTCCAGATGTGAGATCACCAGGGCCTGGACCAGGAGTTGTATGGCCTCTTGGGTGAGGAACAGTCGAATCCTCTGGATATTATGGAGGGAGAATTGGCAGGTCTGGGTGATTGCTGCGATGTAGCCCGAGAAGCACAGTTGGCCATCCAGGGTCACTCCAAGGCTCCTGGCAGACAGGGACAGAGACACTATGGAGCCTTCTACGGCGATTGAAGCATCAATCATCAGGGAGCCCTTCGCTGGGCGGAAGAGCAGCCCCCAGGTTCAGCTTCAGGTGGTGGGTGGACATCCAGGCAGAGATTTCTGCTAGGCATGCAGAGATCTGCGTTGGGACCTGGGTCTCAGAAGGAGAGAAGGAGAGAAAGTGTTGAGTGTCATCAGCATAACAGTGATAAGAAAAACCATGAGCAGAGATGACAGGACCAAGTGATTTGGTGTAGAGGGAGAATAGGAGGGGGCCTAGCACCGAGCCCTGTGGGACTCCAGTGGAGAGGGTGTGGGGAGAGGAGAGGGATCGTCTCCATGCCACCTGGTAGGACCTGTCAGCCAGGTATAACTTGAACCATGTCAGTGCAGATCCAGAGATTCCCATCTCGACGAGAGATGAGAGCAGGATCTGGTGGTCCACGGTGTCAAATGCAGCTGACAGATCGAGGAGGAGGACGGAGCTGAGAGATTGGGACTTAATCAATTGTAGAGCCTCAGTGACCGCAAGCAGAGCAGTCTCTGTGGAGTGGTCTGCCTTGAACCCAGATTGGTTGGGAACAATCAGGTTGTTCTGTAGTAGATAGGCAGACAGTTGGTTATGTACAGCCCGCTCTAGTGTTTTGGAAAGGAATGAGCGGAGAGAGAGACATGTTGGTAATTAGAGGTGACAGCAGAATTTAGAGAGGGTATTTGGAGGAGGGGGATGACATGGGTGCTTTTGAGGGGAGAGGGAATGGAGCCAGAGGAAAGAGAGGAGTTGATAACATTGGAGACAGGGAGGGGTGAGAAAGAAGATGGGGGTGAGAGGTTTTGGTAGCGAGATGGGTGAGGGAGGGTTAGGTGTGGGAGGGGATGGGGGAAGGAGTTGCGAATGTCATCGACCTTCTTGTGAAAGAAGGATGCAAAGTCATCCGCGGTTAGAGAGGAGGGGAGTGGGGGAGGAGGAGGGGTGAGGAGAGAGGAAAACCTACAGCACAGTTTGCGAGGATTAGAAGCAGAAGATTGAATCTTGGAAAATAAAATTTGCAGATTTAGCAGAGAGAAAAATGCAGATTTAGCAGATGTAACACAAAATAATATTTTATTATTTTTAATAAAGTAATAAGTGGTGGGGACAAAATCTGCCCAGTGGAGTTGACGCCTCTGGTGCCAGTGCTGAATATGGATGAATTGGACTTAGTGTCATGTTGGGAGGGAGGGTTTTGGTCATCAGGTTGCCTTAACAGCTGATCAATTGACTGCAGTCTGCCTATGCTATTTGCTTAAGAAGTGCAGTTGTGGCTTGCAGTTGTAAGTGCTAGGTTGTGCTCTGCCAAATTGATGGAGAATGTTGCAGCATTGGATGATGCAGTGATGGATGTTGCAGCGATGGGACAGGCCTACAAATACAATTGTGAATTTGAGATTGAGAGGAAAAATAAGGTGTAGAAATTTGTTCCCATGCAGTATTTCATTAAAACTTGAAGCTGAATGCCTTACAATTGAGCAGGACAAACTTCTGCTGAAACCTTTTCCCATTTGAGCTTCTCATCCACTTAGTTTCTTTATTCACACTTTTTATTTTTTCCAGGTTTGTGCCTCTGGGTCACTGTTACTTCAGAGTTTGTCATGCAATTTAAACTACAAAATCTACACTTGTTTTGCTATTCAGTAAAGAAATACAATGGAATTACACTCCATTATATCGTAATGTATTTGTTTAACCAACATCCATATTCAAGACAAACAACATTGGTTATTTTTATTTGGCTGAATATAGAGAACATTATTTAGACTTATTTATGCAAATGAGTGCACATTGACTCAAGGGTACAACATCATCTTGGTTCCCCACCTATAATATAAAATTGAATCATGGCTGGTCATGACTGGGTACAAATTATCCACAGTGAGAGAATTTTCCAGTTTGCGGTTTACAAACTTTCAATGCTCCATTGCTGCTGTTTATTATTTAAACAGTTGTTTTTGAATCCGGTTGTTTTTCAGAGTTTGGTCATTCATCCAAATCCTTTTTGAATTTCCAATTGTATATTCACTCTTGTTGTTGTGTTTTATAATGTTGCATGTGCCTTGCTGGTCCATTTGACAGCCAGAGGCATTCACAGAACTAATGACTCCATGATGCTGTCTGTTTCTCAGTCCTGGCTTGCTTCTTTTACCTAGACATGCATTTAATTTTTCACAACAGAGGAGACAAAGCAAAAATCAATACATGTGTAAATGATAAACCGATAGATGCATCAGTGACAAACACATGCATGTGCACACCACTCCGGTACATATGACAATCAATCCAATATAATGTATATGCCAATGACAAACAAATATATGCATCAATGACACACCAATATATGTGTCAATGGCACAAATACATACATACATCAAACCAATATATATATATATATATATATACTGTATGGCATGGAAATCAATATACATGTACATTAAATTGATTATATTCATATATACTCTACATGTATATGCATCAATGACACACCAATATATGTGTCAATGGCACAAATACATACATACATCAAACCAATATATATATATATATATATATATACTGTATGGCATGGAAATCAATGTACATGTACACTAAATTGATTATATTCATATATACTCTACATGTGCATGTACACAAAATAGATTATATTCCTAAATGGTTCTCCATACCCAAAAGTTAATGTTTGAGGTGTTGTCAGCTACTATGCTAAAAATAAAATGGAAAATGCTAGAAAGTACATGTTGACAAATCATCATTCGACAGTGATTCTGAGCATACTGTATTTAAACATTATTTATTCAAATTAGTCCAATATTGGTTTTGTAAATTAATGCTTAGGTACTTTGACATAATAAGATGGAAGTACCAATTGCATGTGTTTTAGTTTTCACTACGTCCTCTGCATTCCGGGAAATTAATAATTTACTTAAAAGAATATTTAAGATTGATTTTTTCCTGATTTATTAGTTTTGGGGAAATGTTTTACTTCCATTTGTTACATAGTTGTATTTCATCTTCCAGGATCATAAACATATTTCTTCTTGTTTTAAAATACTATGATAACTATAATTATTTTCACAATTATGCAACACTGTCATGCCTTCGCTAAACGGCGTTATGCCCTAGTCGGAGGCGAATTGCCAGTTTCGTCTGTCGGAATATTTCCCGTCTCCGAGTTTGGCAATTTCGTGGTGCGCAATGAAGCGGTTTGCGAGATTATGGGTTGGGCAACGCAATAGGGGGTGTGACAATGAAAACAGTCGGGCGCTACGCAAGTTTGGTGTCAAATAATGAGTTTGCATTAACGTCCAACTAGACCACCTCTTAGTGCAAATGCTGGCGCTCTGTGCAATTTGGTGACTTTTATTGATGCGCACATATGAACATAAGGTTATCTGAAATCACATGAGAATGTTTTGTGAATATTGTGAATTTCCCCCCACGTTGAGGCAAATCGTCCAATCCATGGGTAACTTGCAAGCATAATCAATTAAGATAAAAACTATTTCACCACAGCTTGTGGTTATTCAATGCACGGACATGAAAGACTGAAGCCGGCAGGCCATCCATCGCTACCGTTCAGTAAGATACACCTGTTCAATAAATATATGTTTGTATGCACATGGTTTTTCTTATGCGAACGGGTTTTATTCTTTCCATTTGCACTACAGAAAATGGAGTACATCATTGGACGCCGAAGGCGATACCGTGAGCGATACCCTGGTGCTGGCCAGACGGCTATCAGTTCAGCTGTACATGCAGTTTCTTCCAGTCTTGTCCAACATGCAAATTTGTTTATTACTTTTCCTACACCCCCGACAGCCAGCAGAGAACTAAACAGGATTTTTTTTACATTAAGTTAGAAGAAAATAAACGTTGTTTTTTAAATTGGAAAGTCTACAAATAAGTAAAAAGAGATGGTAAAATAAAACACTTTCTTTTAACAATGTAGGTCTCAAAATATAAACTCGAATCATGAAAATAACAAATTAATGTAATGTTTTCCCCTTCTGATTCACGCGCCAACTTTTCCACACCTCCCGCTCTCCTCTTTTGAGAAGCGCAAAACTGTCATGCATGTCAGTAAATTGCCAATTTGCTATAGCGTTAGCGTACTGGTATTTAAAGGGATAGAAAATATGTGTTCTGATTGGCCATTATGAAACCAAACCCCCACCACACCCACATGTATTTTTTAAAAGTGAATCCAACCTCTTTTACAACTGCGCTGGAGGTGCGCTATCATCCTGAATCATGGAATTACCAAAATTGCGTTAGACACGCCCTAAAGCGCCACCGTCTTCGCTTTGCGTCTGCGTTACCGACACCGTCCTAATTCACCAAAATAGGGCCCCTTATGTCCATATTAAATAAAATATGTAATATGTAATATGTTGTAGCCCCGAGTAGGCGCTTTCTATGGCTTCATTATAGAGGGGAAATACCTTTCGGCACGCTGGCTCCACCCCCGTGCCGTATTGGGAACCCCAGGACTGATTCCACAGCTGACGTGCGTAGCGCAATTGCAAAAATAAAAGAGCGCTCTCACACAGGTGCGCTGTTGGGAGTAGGTACGAGATTGGGTGGGTAAGAGTTTGGCGAGAGAGATAGAGAGATAGAGAGATAGAGAGATAGAGAGAGAAAGAGTTTGGTTTGGGAGAAAAGACCGCGTGTTGAATTAACACCGCTTTGTTCTTTTGAAAGTTTGTTTGTGATTATTATTTTGTGGCAATTGGACGGATTCTTTTTTGGATAAACGACAACGGATTGGACGACGATGAGGACAAAGGATTTACCCCGGAACGAACTACGACAACGGAATTGGATCACCGAAAGAACAACAACGAGAGCGAAAGTTTGTGGACATTGTTGAACTTTCAGTGACATTGCTTGCAAGCCGAATATCCCTACACGGGAGCGGCGTTTCCGACCGCGGAATTATCCGCTGTAATTAATAAATCTGTTTTGATTTTGAACTGTCTCCATTTTTATCGTTGCATATTGATTAAGTTATCAATTATTGGCGGAGTGGAAACCCCACACCCTTGGTTGCGCTACAATGTAAAACATTTAAATGTGCCCTGCAAATATAAGGACAAGTTGGCTACAGTCTACAATTTGGATTGACTCCATCAGCACTCTGCCTAATGTAATCAATTCAAAAACCTTTATTTTATAATATTGTGCTTTTTTCTGTTCACTTACTATTTTATATCCATCTGCATTGAAAATTGTTGCGGAAGCTGATGCAAAACAGCAGATGGGCAAACAATTGAGCCCCGTCCAGCCCTTAGAAAAGTCCAATCTGCCTGGGTTAAACTACCAATATGTTGCCAAACATACCTTTTAATTTTTTATCACAATCCATATATTTACATATATTTATCTTCAAAGTTCAGCTGTGGTTCACAAGACAGTGAAATACCAAAAAAAACATGTTCTCATAAATTACAGTAAAAGAGATATGTTTACCCCTGACTGCAAACATCAAGGTCATGAAACAATGATTTGCCAAATATATATATATATATATATATATGTACTGTGTATATGTAGTTAAAAACACAAGTTACATGGATGGAAAAAAGTGTCACTTCAGTCATTAACTAGCCTATATTTAATTATGTTTGAATGATTCAAATGAAATCAGGCCATAATGTTACAGCTTTGGGCACAGTTTGACCTTCATAAGCACATGACAATTTGTTTAAAAAAATGTTTAATGTTTTAATACCATTATACAATAAACACTGGAATTGAACACAAATTGTCCACAGGTGTAGTCAATTAAACTCATAACACTAAATATACAAGTGATGTCATTAGACACATATGTTTACTATCCAGATAAGAAAGTGTCTGACCATGGAACATTCCATACATAGATTTTTGGAAAAACACCATCAGTGAGCCTGTAACTCTTACACCGTAAAAGGTATTTCTATTCAGATATCAGATTTTAAATGCTTACAAAATAGAAAAGACTCAATTTTTTTTCTCTTGTTTGGGGACAAAACATAGATTTTCTTAGAAGATAAACATTTTTGGGGGTGTTTTTCATTGCCTTGTTAAAGGTTTATTAATATTGTGCTATTGTATGTCATGTAATTGGAAAGAGTTATTTATCAGCTTTCTGAAGATGTATCATATTTAAATATTTGGTTTGACACCAGTAAACTATGATCATTAATGCATTAATGGTCACGTTATGATGATAAATGGAACATTCCACTCAGGCAACTCTCATTTGCATGTACATGCAAATATTTGGAATTTTTGGTAATTTGTTTACCAGTTTTGTTACACTTTGACAGTAGGGTGCTTTACATGTAAGGATTTTGTAAGGCTCACTGGCCAGATGTGGCATCCCCCATGACAAAAAAACATTTTCTGTACATAACTGTTAAAGTGCCACTACAGAAAAAGGTTTTTCCATTGAAAACTGATGTTAAGTTTGTTTATCATGTGCACTTGTCCATGCAGAAAGTTTTTTTCAAACCTTTTGACATTAAAGAAAATTGACTCTATTTTATGCATTTGTGTGTCTTGTCAAAATGCTGCCACTTCACTTAAAGCCTACAAATACCAATTATAGTGTTTTATAATTAGCTTATGATATACTATGTCCATCAAGATCACTTTACATTAGGCAAAGAAATAAAACTTATAGTGCTTAATAAAGCAATATATTTCATTATATCCTGTAGGAAAGTATGTTGTATGTGATGTTATAATTGACTATACCACCATTTTCACATTTATTTTATGATGGACTATAGCCTGTTGTGATATAGAGCCTTATAAGCAGATGTATGGTATAATACATTATATCACCTGTAACATACATTTTGCTAGCAAGAAGGGCTATAATATATTATACCCTTTGGTCTTATAGGTTGTCATAGCAATGATTTATATAACATTAAAAAGACTGTTATAATTACCTATGAGTTGTTATGAGTGCTTATAGCAGTGTTTATAGTGCATTATAAACGCATCATAAGCTATAAGGCATTATGTTTTTGCTTCATAGAAAGTGTTACAAACATTTTTGAAGTCTTTGGTGGGAAGAACAAATTTGAAGGTATATCCAATTAGTTATTTGAAATGGTGATAATAATACAGCCATCATTTTCTTACTGTATCAACATTTTCTAAATGTATCATAAATCATAAACAAAATTTAAGTCCATAATTTAATAATTCACTACATATCAGTTTAATAACAAGAGAGAACACAGCAACCTACAGCATGTTTCCATGTGAAATGTAGAAGTTGACTCATTGCTGACCGTATTTGTTAATGAGAAGTAAAGCTCTGTATATAGGCTACTATGATTATGCATACAGATGCACTTCAAAGAGACAGGGAATGCCACCTCATCTAGCACATGCATGTAACACACACCTCAACTACAGCTATTATAAACTGGAACACTGACAATATATCAGCTGAGATGAAGTACAAATGCTTTGAAAAATATCTTCACTGCATTGTTTGTGATGGATTCTACTCGTTTTTATTTTCAGTCCAGATATCTTTTGATTATTATTATTATTAGTAACCCTGTGGTAATACAACACCACAAATAAATATTTGGTTGTTTGTTTCTTATAAATGTATTCATTATGGCTATTCAATTTTAGCATCAGTGCTTGATCTGGTTACATTTGCTGTAATGAATTCACACATGACAATTAAAACATACTACAATAGATTATAATACATAATCACCATAATCTAATAGATTCATGAAGGATAACTGAGGGATGAAGGATTATTTTCGCATAAATTACTGTCGCAGCCGCAGTTTCCTTTTCAAAAGGTTTTGTTACTAATTATGATCAGGGTCTCTCAAAATGATCCATGGTCTTGTACTTTTTGCATAATTTTATTTTATTAAATGTAAAGCTTTAAGTTATTTTTGAATGCAGAACTCAAACTGGATGTTTAGTTTTGGACCTTGATTCTATGTGAGCATGTGCCACACTCCTTCTGTAACCCTACCAGTATTTCCATAATCATTATTCACCAATGATATGGTCAGATGCAATGCCCCCATATTTACAGTACCCCCGAATACAAGAAAATTATGTTATGCCTGTTTAGCCGCATACATTGTCTTATACATCCTTGCTACTAAACTTAAGCCTGTTAGTATATTTAATTTTATAAGAAAATAGCTAAGAGCAAATCATATAGGCACTTTAATTAACACGTCAGAGGCTTCTTCACTGGCCGACTCAATAGAAGGAAATTAAGCGATGATGGAGACACTAACGTCCCTATCTCTCCATCGCAGCACAAAAACCAGAACTGATAAAATTAATTGCCTTCTGTCACATTCATGTAAATGAAGCTGTTCTTCTGGCTGCAAGGGTGGGGGAAGGCGGGCATCTCTTCTGTTAGCATTCTTCATTTTAGAGAGAGAAAGTGTGGAGCGGAAAGTGGTTGCTACTTATTCTGTACCCCTCACAGTAGCTGGGGTACCTGGGGTATTTCACATACACATGCAACATTCATATAAAAAAAAATGTATCCTCTGCATGGTATTTCATAGTTATTTCACTATCTCATAGTATGACCAACTGTCATCTGCTCTGTACATTACTTTGAGTAATATAGATCATAATATGTATGAATTTTCAGGCCTATATAAATATTTGCTGTGCATTTGTGTTATGTTCATATTATTCCAGTGATGTTTCACCTATGATCATATAAGTAACATACATGCATGTTTTAGACCAGTAAATGTGTTTCCATTGACTGGTTTCATAAAACTTATTTGGCGATTGACTGTTTTTATATAAGAACAGTTCCTGGCTATCTCCAGAAAAGCCTACAATGGTAATCACAGTTACAGGACATAGAGAGAGATAGCACAGTGGAGATACAACTGGGAAATTGTCTTCTAAAAAGAACATTTTTGGTTGAGGTTGAGCTGCAGATGTGGGCCAAAACAGGAAGTAGATATATGTACTGTATATATCCCTGTCCATTGAGACAGAGGCTTAGCATCCCTAATAAATATAGTTGTAATTATTTCTCCTTCTTATTAATTACATTCATTAATATTTTATTATTCGCTCAGCGAGAGCACAGCATTTCAGTTTGTATTGCACACCAGTTTCTCCCAGATCACTCGTAAACAGAAAGCTTAAATATGTACACTAAGCACTAGCCTTCGTCATTCCCAGTGTGTACCCGAGAGCAGCATGCGCATGCAGAGAGTTACATTTGTATACATCAGCACTTTTGTTCATGGTTTGCGGGGAAAATAAAGTTGTGCATGGTATTACAGGCACCTTTCTGGCTGGGCCTCAAAAAGTTATGAACATAGCCTATTTGTTTTCACAATCATAACCCCCATCCTTCAAATGTGCCAGTCTGTCACCAAGTTCAGATACAGAGTGAAGGAGTAATGCGTTGTACAGCAAAGCTTGGCAATTTCACACACACACACACACACACACACACACACACACACACACACACACACACACACACACACACACACACACACACACACACACACACACACACAGTACACACACCAACCAAAACTTGTTTCATGCAACACAGCCAGGCCTAGTCATTAGAGAATGCAGACATCAATTTCAAGGTCATTGTCATTGTAATTTGGGAGTCACTATCATTGTATTTGCTTAATTAATTAATTACCTACATTTCACTTGCTAAGTTAGCTATTTGTGGTTGTATACTGTGACAATAACTAGCTAGCTAACTGGCTACCTAGATAGTAGCTAACTAATCTAAATTGTGTTAATTAGCTATCTGTTTTACATTTCATTTGGTCTGTTCTAAAGGGGGGGTGTTAGGATTGGTAGCCATCAATATCTAATAAGTCAACTTGGGGGGATTCATTGTAGCATTCAGCATCTCATATGTTACAGTGCTAGTATTTGTTTTGTTGAGAAAAATAACACGTTTTTCTACTCAGCTCTATTTCACTTTGTAAAATTGCAAAATTAACTTGACTTAATTTGAGCTCTCAAATATAATATATATTTAATTGTCTTTTCATATAAATTTATACATCAGCACTTGTATTGCCAATTGCCATTATTCGGTTTGTTTGGGAAAGGGAGGGTGTTGGGTGTCAATGTTTCTATTGTGCTCTGTCTATCTCTGTTTGTAAATTTGTAAAGTAACAGGACTTAATTCATTGTAGCAATCATGTTGTACATTGAAATGTTAGGAATATGTTGTAATTTGTTCAGTATACATTTAATAATTCCATCATTTCTTTCTATTGGCAGTTTACAGTTAGAAGACAGTGTTCAGAGCAGGAAAGATTGTGTTGGAGAATGAGACAGACTGCCTCCTGTCCAGAGTGAGAAAATACGACAGCTAGGGAATTCCAGAAAGGTCCATCATTGTATAGTTATGGTATGGTATTTTTTTTTTGATTGCATTAATTCTGGCATACATCTCTTCTTGGATTTAATTTAATGACACAAAGATGTTCATATGCGTAACTATCAGGTTTTCAACAAAGATGTTACCAAATTGCAAAGGCTCACATACAGCAGGCCTCCAACGGTTTTTCACCCCAAAAAAACAATTTGAAAAACAAATTTTTATCAACGCGCCTTCCTTTAATGCTTGTATCCTGTGTTTTATATTTTAATGGACTTTTTGTGCATTTTGCTTTGATTAACACACTTCCATGTACTACTATGTAAAGCACTTTGAGATTTCCTTGTAAGATAAAAAATGTTATATAAATAAGATTAATTATTATTTATTATTTTATTATTGAAACGTTTAAGGTTTTACCACTTGTAAATCCTGTGGAATAAATTACCACGGTGGTTTTGAACCCCCCCAACCGCAGCCTTAGCCTCCTCAACCATGCGGAACTCCAGCCTGATGCTTCTCACCATGCATTGTGCTGATTCTCCACCAGGCGTCTCTGCAGCCAATTGAAAATGAACATGTACTAATTCCACATTGTGACTAATTGGTTAGAAGATTAATATGGCGGATAATGATTCTGTCTATTTACATCCTGCTCCTTATCCTTATCCTGGAAGTTTCAGGAGTCTCCCATATTTAGTCCTGGGCTTCTGCATGCACACAAATGATATAAATTATTTTGTGTAAAAGTACAACATTCCTGTAATGACTTGCTACTGTACCTAGCCGCTCTAATCAGCTAGCAGGGATGTTAATGTACTCTCTACAACTTTGAAACTTGAAAAGGTAGCTAGTGACAAATATGTCATTATTTACAAAATGTACAATTTAAATTGATAAAGCCTGGAGTGGTGATTCCATTTTTAATCTGTAGGTTTATTGGCTTGATAGGCAGAGATATGCTTGATAAGACTTATGACAAGTATGGCAAGAAGGATCTATTCAAATGTGAAAAAACTCAGGTAATGACATATGACTCATTTTAGGTTCAATACACACATTGGCCGAGTACTCTGAATATTCTGCAGCAGACTAGAGTGAGACTTTCATGCATGCCTTTCATGTATGCTTTCATGAACCCACGATTCTAAATGAACCTGACAACAAGGGCTCTCCATACATGAATATGAATATGACAGCACTATGCAAGCATAAAGTTCATAGTGTTGGATAACTACAGTCAGGACCAGAAATATTGGCAGCCTTGCTGAAAATGAGCAAACAAGACTGTATAAAACTTATATCAGTATTACTGAGATATATTGTAATTTTCCAATGCAAAAAATATTTAACTTTATTAATTATTCAATGGAAGTGGCCAAAATTGACATTTTTCAAGTTGCCATTTTTGGCGATGTTCATGCAACCCTTCCAAGAGCCTGTTGGTATGGAGGTGGCATCTTATAAGAACATAAGAATACATTCGTTCGGCCCATCTAGGCTCGTCATGTCCTAATCTAAAGAGTATCTAGTACTACATCTAGCCTGGGCTTGAATAGCCCAAGTGTTTCTGCCTCTACTACCAGACCTGGCAAGCTGTTCCAGGCATTGACAACTCTCTGTGTAAAGAAAAATGTCCTAATATCTGTGCGGAATTTGCCTTTAACTAATTTCCACCTGTGGCCTCTTGTTCTGCTGACCCCACTTATCTTAAAAAATCTTTGGTATTTCACTTTGTTAATCCCTTTTAGGAATTTAAAAACCTCAATCAAATCCCCCCTAAGTCTTCGTTTGCTAAGCTTAAATAGATTGAGTGCCTTAAGTCTGTCATCATAACTTTTACCTTTCATACCAGGTATCAGTTTAGTTGCCCTTCTTTGGACTTTTTCAAGAGCTTCTATATCTTTCTTGTAGTGCGGTGCCCAGAACTGCACACAGAATTCTAAGTGAGGTCTGACAAAGGCATTATATAACATTAATATAACCTCCTTTGATTTATACTCAATACTTTTTGCAATGTATCCCAGCATCCTGTTGGCTTTTTTCACTGCTGTAGCACACTGCTTTGATGCAGATAGGCTTTGATCAACTACAATTACTAAGTCTTTTTCAAATTGAATACCTACTAACTTTTCTCCTCCCATAAAATACTCCTGTCTAATGTTTTTATTTCCCACATGCATAACTTTATATTTAGCAATATTGAATGTCATCTGCCATGTATCTGCCCATTTGGGGATTTTGTTTAAATCATCTTGGATTACTTTAGTCGATTCCAAACTGTTTGCAAACCCCCAAGTTTAGTATCATCTGCAAATGTAACTATTTTTTTACTAACGTCCATATCAAGATCATTTATGTCATAAGGAAGAGCAGAAGTCCCAGCACCGATCCCTGCGGGACACCACTGCCCACAGCAACGAGGTCAGATACAGCCCCACCTACTGTTACTCTTTGTATTCGATTATGAATTATGCCAATTATGAACCCACTCTGAAACTACTCCTGCAATTCCTACTGAATTCATTTCAGCAATGAGCCTCTCATGTGGTACCTTGTCAAATGCTTTCTGAAAGTCCAAATATATAATATCATAAGCCTGGTTCAGGTCAACACACTTTGTAGCCTCTTCAAAAAGTCCAGCAGGTTTGTTAGGCATGACCTCCCTTTGAGAAAACCATGTTGGCTCTCCCTTAAAATACTATTATTTTTCAAGAATGATTCCAACTTATCCCTAATAATACATTCCAGCATTTTACATGCGATGCAAGTTCAACTGATGGTTCCCTGGGTCAGTATGGTCCCCCTTCTTATATATTGGAATTATACTACCCTGCTTCCAGTCATCTGGTATTTCTCCAGTGATTATGGATTGAATGAAAATATCTGTCAATGGTTTATATATAATTTCCCCAAGTTCTTTGAGTACTCTGGGATATATGCCATCCGGGCCTGCTGCCTTATTTGTCTTAAGTTTTTGTAGTTTTTGTAGTACTTCTAACCAGACCCAGTATTGATTTCCCTCTCGTAGGCTGAGTAACAGACTATACCAAAAAGCAGTCATTGACCATATCTAAAAACTCCTCTTCACATTTGCCATTCACCTGCCATCTCCCAATTTATAGAGGGGTAATTGAAGTCGCCCATTATTATTGTCTCTCCTTCAGCACAGATTTATTTTATGTTACCAAAGAGTGTACTATTTATGTTACTGTCTGAAGCTGGAGGCCTATAGCATACTCCTATATTAAGGCCGTTCTCATGATCTCCCAGTAATCTAATCCAGATGTCCTCACAAAAACAAATCTGTTTATAACTGTAATTGCCTGCACATTAAGATTGTCTTTCACATAAAGGGCCACTCCCACTCCTCTTTTATTAGTTCTATCCTTCCTAAACAATTTGTACCCCTCTACATTATATTCATCCCCATCCGCTGTGCCAAACCATGTCTCAGTAATCCCAACAATGTCATAACCCCCATTCAACATGACAGCCTCCAGTTCTTTATGCTTCTCGCATTTAAACACATGAACTTCAGAGCCTTACTCACACTTACGTTGTCCTTCCCCTCCACACATAACTGTGCCGAACCACCTCTATTCACATTATGATCCAAAAAATCTTTATTCATTATATCCTCAGATTTATTATACTCTGCCCTGGTATCTTCCATCTGGGCAGTCTGTACCTCCCTATCCATAATACTACTACTACTGGTTGATTTTGAGACTTTGTGACCCCAAGATGCAACTAAAGTCTGCAGTGGTTAGTGGTATGTTTAACCATTTATGCATTTTTTAATCCATTACCAGACTTCTGTAGGTCAGCAACCCTCTGTCTCTTTTGATTTGACAGACAGATGGGTGACACATGGATTTTACATGTATGTTATCTCATTTTTATACCCTAGTGAAACAGAAAATGATCAAAATACAATTCATTAAGAATTAACTTTCTTAGAGATTAACTTTATTTTAATTTTATTGCAGATTACACTTTGTTTGGTTTTACTTAAAATAATATTTAGGGGTGCCAATAATTTTGACACCTAGGTTTTTAAGAAAATAGTCAATAAAAAGAAAAGACAAATTATAATAATTGTATTAGAATCAAATGATATAGTTTTCCCATATGTTTAAGTGTAAAAGAGAGCTTATTACCAGTGTTGTTTACTTTCATCAAGGGTGCCAAAATATTCTGGACCTGACTATATATTCTCTATAGATCTACAATACAACTGGAATATCAGGAGACTGTAATGTGATTATTAGAAACAGTGAACATAAGAAATATATATGTCGATATAATATATATATCTTATATTATATCTATCGATATAATATATTTTTACGAGGAAGTGTATTCCTTCAAGGAAACAGGGAACACAGTGTACATTTAGGATATTTCTGAATGACTTCATTCTGTGTTGGCAGAAATACTTACAGCTTTCTCAGAGAGCCCATATACATTGTGTAATAGAATAGTGCAACGATTCAACAATCAAATTGTGTAATGTTCAGATGATGTTCTGTTGTTGCTTTCTCCTGACTGTTTAGGTATGTCTTGTTAAACAACTTGCTATATTTAGCAGTCGCTACCTACCCCGGTGTCTTTGACTTGGTTCTACCCCCTTTCCTTCCCCTTTTTTTCTTTTGCCTTCTTAGAGTTCATTTTGTTGATTCTGTTGGTTCTGCTGTTCTATTGATTAGTCAATTGTGTGTTTAATTATTAAATGGTGCCATGATCAGAACTAGTTCATTGATTCATTTCCCTAGTAATTGTATTAATAAAAATTCTGATTATCGATATATTTGCTGCCCTGTCTTTTGTTTAGCATAAATTGGGTTCTACTGACAATCGTTCTCACCAACTGAATATTGAATCAGTATACGTTGATGCGACCCCTGCTAATGTCACTACAGTAGCCTTAACTCAATTTTCTTTACTGGGTAATTATGATAAGTGCTCTTTGAAAATATGACAATAAATCATATAATTGATCATAAAAATCATCTATACTTTTGTGAACTTGTTCATTGACAGAATTCACTTTTGTTCTCAATCAGAATGTCATCCATTTTCATCACCAGGTAATATCATTCCATCATCTGTCCTTTTAGTAACCAAAGTGCTACAGAACCAAATGACCTAATATACACTTATGTCTGTAATATCATTAAACTAATGGATATATTACTGCCACAGAATTATGATCTGCGGTTTTGTGTAGATAACACCAATTGATCCCTGTCAGCAAACGTACTTTCATGAAACAGAATTCTCCCAGGTACCACACCCATACTGTAGAATGTATTGTTCTCCCCGCCCCCATTGAGTCATCTAAGATCTCTCTACAGTAAGAGTGTTGCAGTAATTGATTCCATTTGTGAAACACAGGCTAATTTTCCCTTAGTGACAACCTTGACCTTTGAGTGTGAAACACTCAGCTGTGCTAATTCCAATGCCATTAGTGAGGCATTCTTATTTGAAGCTGTCCTCTGCCTCAAGGCAACTATGGTTTATCTGCTTTGGTTGCTTAATGAGGCATACATTGAAATGACATATCATTTTGCTCATCTACTTCATGCTACGTCTTAAGTAATGCCCACTTTTGCACAAAAAATGAACATAACTTCTGCTGCATGGTTACCACCTCTTCTAACATGATTAATTTTGAATAATTAAAATTTTGAGTAGAATATTCTGTTGTAACCAGTGGCAACTGGTGAAATTTTAGTTAGGTGGGGCTATACCATTACAACCCCCCCACCAGACATACACACCCTCACCCCCAACCACTACACCCACCCTCTTCCACCTATGCCCACCAGTGCAGCAATTCAACCTGTAACCAGACACATACCATAGGCCAATTTTTTGAATATATATTAACTCACACAAAATACTGTGCATTAGTCAAATAAATAAACTTTTATGCACAATTTGACATATCAATCAACAAATGTAATTAAGAATATAAGAATACATAAAGATGAGAACAGGCCATTTGGCCCATCCAGACTCATAATTTCCTAGTCTAAAGAATATCCAGTACTGCATAAAGCCTGGACTTGAATACCCCATGTGTATCTGCCTCAACTACCTGACCTGGCAAGCTGTCCCAGGCATTGATAACTCTCTGTGTAAAAAAATAACAACTTCCTGATATCTGTGCAGAATTTGCCTTTAGCTAATTTACACCTGTATTAGTGGTAGTTCACTTTGTTAATGCCTTTTAAACATTTAAAAACCTCAATCAAATACCCCTTAAGTCTCTATTTGCTAAGCTTGAATAGATTGAACATCTTCAGACTTTCCTCATAATGTTTACCTTTCATACCAATTTAGTTTCCCTTCTTTGTACTTTTTCAAGAACTTCTATATCTTTCTTGTAATGTGGTGCCCAGAACTGCACATAGTACTCTAAGTGAGGTCTGACAAAGGCATTGTATAACATCAATATAACCTCCTTTGATTTATACTCAATACTTTTTGCTATATATCCCAGTATCCTGTTGGCCTTTTTCACACCTGCTGTGAACGACCTTAGATGTGGATAGACTTTGATAAACTACAAGTCTTTTTCAAATTGTACACCTTCTAATTTTTCTCCTCCCATAAAATACTTGTCCTTTTTATTTCCCACATGCATAACTTTACATTTAACAATATTAAATGTCATCTGCCATGTTTCTGCCCATTTTTGGATTTAGTTTAAATCATCTTGGATTACCTTAGTCGATTACAAACTGTTTGCTAAACCCCCAAGTTTTGTATCTGACTTTTTTAATCATTTAACTATTTTGCTACTAACATCCCTATCAAGATCATTTATGCAAGTAAGACAGAGCAGAGGTCCCAGCACCGATCCCTGAGGGACTCCATTGCCCACAGCACCCAGATCAGATATGACTCATCCTACTGTTACACTTTGTACTCGACCTTGGAGCCAATTATGAATCCACTTTGAAACAACTCCTGTAATTCCTACTAAATTGATTTTGACAATGAGCCTCTTGCGTAGTACCTTGTGAAATGCTTTTCGAAAGTTCAAATACATATATAACATCATATGGTTCAAGACAAAACACTTTGTAGCTTCCTCAAAGACGTTCAGGGGGTTTGTTAAGCATGACCTCCCCTAAGAAAACCATGTTGGCTCTCTCCTAAAATAATTATCCTAAAAAAACCTGTCCCTAATGATAAATTTCAGTATTTCACATGAGGTGCAGGTTAAACTGACATGCTTATAATTCCCTGGGTCAGTACGGTCCCCCTTCTTATATGTTGGAATTATACTACCTTGATTCCAGTCATCTGGTATTTCTCCAATGTTTAGGGATTGCATAAAAATATCTGTCAATGGTTTATATATAATTTATATATAATAAGTTATTTGAGTACATTGAGTACTCTACATTAGCTATTATTTTAGGAATATTTATAACCTCTTCTCTGGTAAAGATCTCAACAAAGCATCTGTTTAGTGTGTATAGTAATATACGTATCATTATAAAGCAGAGCACCTTCCTTATTCTCAATGCACTTAACCTCATTATTGAATTTCCCTTTTCTACTGAAATATTGAAAAAACTGCTTAGGATTACTTTTTTCATCTTGGGAAATTTTAATTTCAAAGTGCCTTTTAGCTGCCCTTATTTCCTTTTTAGCTTTAGCCCACATATTACAATAATCTACCTTATTTCTCTCCGAATTGTCCTTTTCTATAGTCTCTGTAGAGGGAGACTAGGGAGCCAGGGTTTGTGACGGGGGGCATTGGGGGGCAGTGCCCACCAAACAGACTACTGTGCCCCCCAAACATTTTTTGTCTCATAATAATAATAATAATAATAATAAAGTGAAAAATGTGTAACAAATGATCAGTTTGGACACCCCCCCACCCGAATGCCCACCCCAATGCCCACCCCTTAGATTTGTTCTGGCTCTGACCCTGATACAGTCTCTTCTTTTGCCTCAAAATCTCCCGTAATGATTTAGTCATCCACTGTTTTTTCATCTTACTTTTCCATATTTTTGGGATGAATTAACACATAAGTAAATACTTATAATTGAAAAAGGTTACAATTGAACTCTAAACATTTCAGCTGAATAAAAATTCTGGTATGACCAACGCAGCTTCACCTTAAACTTTTCCACCAAACTTGAGTCACTAAACAGTGACTCAACACTGTTTAGCGCTAAAGCAACATCGTCAGCTTTAGTCTGAGACAGATGCCATCGTTGACTTCAGCTCAATCTATTTAAAACTGCAACTAATACTAAAACTAGTTAGCTAGTACTTACTATTAGCGATGTGTTGTTTACTGTTTGTACATTAAACATGATTTATTTTCAGTAAATCGGGGGCTTCCCGACAATGCAGGGCCTGTTGCAATTGAAACAGGTGAAACAAAGTCAAGACCTCTGCTAAGTGTAACCCATGTTTCCATATGGGCAATTGCCAGATACTTGCCTTATTGACCCTCAGATGTGTTAAAGGCCACATTCATTCTCTAATATTTTCATAATTAAGATAAATGCTTATAAACAGGGTTGTAATCTAATGATGGAAACTGCATTGACTGAGTATATTGCAAACTAAATGTTGATGGAAAGGTCTTAATGATCAATTGATTTTTAATTAATGGTGTATCAATATCACGTTTATTAAACAATGAAGGTTTTGAAGAGTGGTGTTTCATTCTCATGATAATGTTGGTATGCTTTACATAGTTACCTTTACTTTGTATTTTATTCGCTAAAATGCAAAACCTTTTTTTCTTAAGAAGAAGAAACTGTTTATTATTATATGAGACACACAGATCAGTTATTTGACCAGATCAAAGTGGATGACTAATACAAAAATGGCATTAAACGGCCCAGTGGTTCAGACATTGAAGAGTGGCAGAGGAAGATCTTCAGGTAATTAATTGCTGAAATTGTATTTACATTTGGACGGATTGATTATGATTATGGATTATGATGGATATCATAGTAGTTCTTACATGTAGATGCCTCTGCAACCTTGCCTTCATGCCTTCTATCATGCCTCTGCACTAAGTATCCTGGCACATGGTTGCCTATGCACTAAGACCAGGCTTCTCATGGTGGTATCTATCTTCAGATCCCTTAAATTTGTTAAAATACCACTGCCTTTGCACCAATTCTCACCCACAAATGACAGACTCAGACCCCTTCCACACTCCAAGGGCAAACGCTAAAAAACTGGAATGAAAATGCCAATCTAGGTGCATTTGCGCAAGCAAAGGGATTTTTGAATCATCAATGTAGAGGCCATAGTCTCTCTCCAAAAGATTTCACCCTATAAAACTGCAAATTGTACCATATTATTAGCCAGTTATTGGTCTTCATCACAACCTGACAATGCTATAGTAACTGAATGTGCTACTAATTTCCAGAACAACCAGCCACAATGCAAATAAAAAGTTTAATTGCTTCACAATATTGCACCTGTCAGGTTGTCTTCAATCCACTATTTATGAAGCTTAATACTAGGCATATTCGTAAATCGTTGCCCACAATGTCACTTAAAGACTATTATGCATTAAGAAGACTATTCTTGTTATTATACAAAATCATAAAAGGTATTAAACAATAATTAAAACAAATAATAAAATTAATAAACTTTATTTATATAGCACATTTCATACAACTCATTGCAAACACATTCATACAACTCACCCAAAGTGCTTCACAAAGAACATTAAATAATAATAATAATAATAATAATAATAACGATAACAAAATACAATAAAAACATGATATAATTGAATAAATATCATGTAAAAATAATAAAGAAATGTAAAATAATGAAAGGATCAGGACAAATAATAATCAGATAGAGATAAGATAAGAATAAAAGTAATAAAAACAAAAGCAACCCAGATCAACTAAAAGTCAACTTAAAAATATGTTTTCAACTGAGTTTTAAATTATGCGATTGTTGGTGCCTCTGTGATTCACAGAGGCAGGCTATTCCACAGTCTGAGAACATAAAAGTAAAAGGAAGCTTTACCTGTTCTTTTGTGGTTAACATGTCTCTGGTGATCTGAGGGCAGGTTTAGGCTGATATCCTTCCAAAAGGTCAGCAATGTACTCTGGTGCCTAGCCATTTAAAAACAAGGAAAAGGACTTAGAAGGAAATCAATTCTAAAGAAAACAGGCAGCCAGTGCTGAGATGCATGTACCGGGTTAATATAAGCTCTCTTCCTTGTTTTGATCAGTAGTCTTGCAGTATAATTTTGAACTAATTGTAATATTTCAATACTTTATTTTGGAAGGCCAGAAAGAAGTGCATTGCCATAACCTGGTTTGCTTGAAATTAATGCATGTATGACTTTTTCAGCATCAGGTTGTGAAAGAATGTGGAAGAAAAGGTTGTGGTCGTATTTTAGCTATGTTCCTTGGGTGAAAAAAGTATTGAATCTAGGATCACCCCTAGGTTTCTCTCCTCTGGTTTAATATTTAATGCCAGGGGGAAACTATTTGCACATAATTCTGAATTATCTTAGAAATTAATACATTCTGTGGTTGTCCACTATATCACAGGGCAAAAGGTGGTACTGACATAAATGTAAGTTATGACTTATAAACTTCTCACATGACTGATGAAATGTGAGATAAATACCAAAATAGATACATTTTTATAGGCTGCATACGAGCTCAAGGGATATAAAGCACTAAATTGACAAGCGATGACATTACACATATTTCTGAATATTGTTGGGGGACCATGGACTAAAACAGTTACCATCACCTTGACATTTTGGTAGATTTTGGTACAATATACAATATTGCTACATTTCATGATAACCTATTTAGCATATAATATTAATTATAGGCATGGTGTGAGGCATCAGGTATGGAGAAGTGGGGTTACTGTATAGCATTTTGTAATACAGTTTAAAAGTTGTTCATGCAACAATGGGTGGTTTAGACAAATATTGTAGTGTACTGTAGAGCCCGACTGATGTCTGATAGATTTTATTTCTTTATTTTGGTCCGATGATGATATTGGATTTTGGAAAGACTGGGTCCGCCGATTGCCGATATCTTGACCAATAATTTGTGTAAAAATGTCTAAATTACAACGTTGAGAATTGAGAATATTGAACCTAATGATACTATGAATAAGTATACAAATAAATCTCTTACAGCTTTTGTTGTTATTAACAACAACAACTATAATACAATAAAACAACGATCAAGCTAGCTAATGAAAGAATCATGTGTTGACTGTGGATGAAAATGGAATGTGAAAACCTCCTTATCCCTAAGACACACTCATTCGCCATTATTAGCCTCTGGTTTGTTTGTTGTTGTTTGCTGTTTTATCTCAGAAATGCAATTACCAGTAGCTACAGACAGTACTGGTAGCACCCTCCTGTAGTAAGTGACTTTCGCTAGCCAGTTGACATTCCTGTGGAAAGCAATGTTCATTTTGCCACCAATTTTTGATTTAGAGTCATAGTCTTAGTCTTTTGACTAAAAACATTGGAATTTTAGTCATTTTTCAGTTTTCTTCATTAATTGTAGTCAAAAGAAAAAATGATTTTGTTCATAATAATATTATTTATTTATTTGTACAAACACTACTGAATTATTATCCACTGTCTGAGGATCTTCACTCACTTCATGCCTCCCTCTCCCCCTCCTAGTAATTCTCCCCCAATGAAATGTATGCATTTCAGTTAGCTTGATATTTCAGCTAGAAAATCTCTGCTTCAGTTAGCTTGTGTATCCATTTTAGATTGTGATATTTACAGTTAACAAGGTTAATGTTATCTAAGTGAAAGCACACAATGCTACATAAAGAACAATACTTAATGATAACTAGCTACGTTTACAACTGAGAACCAGTTAATGACATCTATGGGTATGCTGCTGTACTCCTAGCTAAGAAATGATTTTTGCAGTGTAGCTATCAATAGCTAATGTAAAATGTAACTTGTGCCAAATAGCTAAGAAAGCTTAATATGCACACTAATGTAGGTAGTAATGATTTATGTTACAATTGTTACCAATGTTTTCAAATACACCAACTGTAGCAAACATTAGCTGCAATTAAAGCTGGTTTCAAAAAGCTAGCTTGCTATACTAGCTCAGAAAATGTCTTACATGCTCCCTGTAGTCGGACAATATCGCGACACAAACTTGGTCAGTCATTTTCCATACTGCATACATATGAGGATGGTGAAGCTTCAGGTGCCTCTTCAGATTTGTTCTATTTTTCCCTGACATAGGTGCTTGTAATGCTATCAGCATCTTTCCTTGGCCCCGAGCTAACTTTGCAAAGTGTCTTCTTCTTGACATCATCATATTAAAAATTCTGCCAAACCTGAATTTTTTTCCCCCTCCCAGAACCGACAAGGGACAATTATTAAGGTTTGCTTCAAATAGCATAGCTAACATTTCAGTTGATGGTGATTACTAAACTCATGATAGTACGCAATGGGCAAATGAGCCTTCACATAATTACAGCTATGGACAACTGAGTTCACAAACTCCACGTAGGTTATTCAGCCAATTATAGACATACATTGAGCATTCTGCAGCTTCATGCATGCTTAGCTACTACTGGATCAACAGAATCTGATATACACTATTTAAACTCTTAACACATCTTCAACATTTTCCCCTTATAGGATCACTGTTATGTTTGTGCATATTAAAGCTATTACAAATAATAATAGCACATCAAGTAGCTCCATAAAGTATATATTACATTTATTACTGAATAAAATACATAGAATTTTTATTATTATTAGGCAAAACCTGTGGCCCTTATATGTGTTCCTAATAATAATAATGTGCTTTTCTGGATGGTTGGTCCTTTGCTCATAGTATTGTTTGAAACTGGAAAGTATTTGTAATTCTTCAAATTTAAGGTATATGAAGTACGTGTGAAATAAGTGTCAGTATTGTATTGTTTTATGAAGGTAGTAATATTAAATATCAACCTACATCATAGGAATGATTTACATATGTTTATGGAGTGCGCTATTTTCAAACACAGAATATGAAACTCATACAAAATATTTCATATACAATTTGAGACATTTTGCGATGTCAAATTTGAATAAACCTAATGAGGAATGAAACAACAAGATGAAGAAACACAGGGCCAAGTTACTTGAACGAATGTGCAAATATGTGGGAATCATTGCTTTGGAACAGTACTTGTTTAATCATTTTTATATCAATTATTTGGTCCGCAGACCAAATTTAGGAATTGTATTTTACTGTACAGAGTATATGCTTTGTATAGGTGAGTAACTTAAATTATTATTTTTTTTAAATACATTTATTTCTAATTTTTTCCAGTTTTTCTCCCAATTTGGTTGCCAATTATACCCTCTATTTATTTCAATTCCCCACCCCCACGAGTCCGCTGCCCGTCCTCCGGGAGCGAGACACACATTCCTGGCCGATTGTTCCTGCCTCTTCCGAGACTGAAATTCTTCCACGGACGCCTTTTACCTTCTCCTCAACAGACTCGTGCCGGCTCACCCTCACCCTCCCCCCTCCCCCGGAGGCGGACATCCAAATGCTGCCTCCGATCGGGGCTGACGACCAGGGCCGGTCTGGTAGAGACGCAGGTTTCGAACTGCGTTCGTGACAGGCAGCGCACACCACACCAAAGTGTGGCACGTTAGACCGCTACGCCATCCGCCGCCCCAGGTGAGTAACTTTTTATGTTGAAAATGTTTTTGTTGAGATTTCTACATACAGTAGCTGTAATTATATAGCTAACCACATTAGCTAGACTGCTTGACACAGATTGGTAAACAAATGTTAGAAATTAGCTAACCAACTGTCAAACCTATATTACAGATACAAGAATGTATTAATATGTATAAAACATTGGGATACTTCGGTGGCATAAATGCCAATGCAGATGTTTTTAAAACACCAAACATTGGCTATTGAATCGGTTGGGCTCTACTGTACTGTACACTATTGCACAACATATTCTCTCTCTGTGATCTAAAATCCCAAACTGCCCATGACATTTGACAATATAGTATATACCTTTATGGTAGCCCTCCTCTTAAACAGCCTTGACTGACCTCTAAAATGCAAAACAAATCTATACCTTAGTCTGAACCTGCTATATATGCATTTCTGCATTTTCCAATTATTGATTATTTTTAATAATTCACTTTTTTTGATTAAGAGAACAAGATTTAGATTTTTTTTTCATGGAAATTCCAAGTGAGCTGATTGTGAGGAGCTTAGAAAATGAGCAGACTCAGCAACTATGCACACATCTCCAGGAAAAGTGCATCAATCACTGAGTAGAAAATGAGTGGAAGGCTGAATGTCAAAGAATGGCTGAAATAGGGACCCTTCAGATGCTAGGAAAATGAACAAGAAATAGGTTTTCAGTTGATCATTGGATGAGTCCTGAGGTTTATGTTCTGGAAAAATTTGGAATGTACAGCAGTCAGTTAACAATGCCTGCCATTTTTATCCTCTAAGAATTTAGCTCACCAGCTAATACATTTTGCATTTGCAGAAAGGGTCTATTTTATACCTTATCATCGCTTTAAAATTAAAATCTCTGACGATAAAATGAGTTGAAGGTGCATCTGGGTGCAGTAGGTACCTTCATGTACATGTCCTGAGAATGGCCAGTTGCAATGTCTTTTTGCAAGTTTTTTACAGACTGTTACTGACAACCAAATTAATTTAAATGCACACAAGAGACATCTTTTATTGGTTAACTCGACTCTTTCTAAGCAATAAATCCTGAGGGGCTGGGGGGAAATTATATATGACAGGAAATTAGATGTAGTTTCTGTAGTGGGCTGTTGTTGTGACTCCTTTTCCTTCACATGTACTGTACCTCTTTCATCAAACATTGTCCCCCGCCCAATCTTTCAGAAAAGCCCTACTTACCATCGTTCGCATTGTTTCCACTCAACAAACACTGTTGCTAAGAGACAGCTTATCATGATCCTGCCGCTGCAGCTACTGCAGGGGCCAATCATTTTTGTGTTCCACTGTGCTTCAAGACCATGCGAAATACAATGACTTTTTTGCATTCCTTAGAGAGGAAGTGTCATCAATGCTTACTCCGTTGAGAATACTGAAGAGTATACTGAAGGTGTTTCTTGTAACCATCAGTACTCACAACCCACGTCACGGTTGCTTTTCTGTCCTTTTCACTTCATTCCTTGCTCATCAAGTTTTGGTGAATTAAATGTTTCTGTTCATTTGTTATGGTTTCTGGCTGTTAAAGGACTGTGCAAAACCCTGGCTGTCCTCGGTGTTACAGGATTCAGCAAGCACACTCATGATACAACATTTTTTCGGTTAACTATAACTATAATTGGTTGAGACAATTATATTATATTATCTGTGCTTAAAAGTTTCCAAGTGTGGAACATGGAATTATTTGGGGGAAATAGGGCCACCCTCTGATTCTATAACTACTCTGATTCTAAAAGTGAGTTCTCTGACAAATCTTGGGCTGACATCTGATCATGCCATGAAGTTGTCATCCTCTTGATTTGTGTGGAATGTGCACATCTCCTGACAGGAGGGACCCTGGAGAGAACATGATAGTCAAGGGCCCTCCAGGTGCGTTGTGATGATAGGATGCGATGTGATGTGATGAAAGGACACTGGACAATCATGCTCAATTATATATTCTACTTTTGCAGCATATCAAAAATCATGAAGTTCATATAATTAAAACTCCTCTTCTCTGTGTGTGGTGGTGTGATTGAAACATTTGAAAAATCAAAAAGGGCCTCAGTAACATTTAAAGTTGAAATAGAAATTTGCTATTAATGCAGGGTGTCCAGGACATATATATTCTATACACGGTCTGGTTGAAAGGATATGTTTAAGCCTAAGCCATTACCAGCATTCCAGTAGGTAGAGAAACATTTTGCTTCATTTATGTTGCGTTTACGTTTTTTTAATGCATTTTTTTTGTCATTGGGGTTTACAGTATTCACTATGATATGAACACTTATTGCCCTCTAGAATGTCAAGTATTCATTTGAGAAGCCAGTCCAAGTTTTCGAAAATTACCCAAAACCTGTTACAGAATGGAATATGCACTACCTAGATTTTCTAGTCATTAAAAATGAGGCAATCAATTAAATTGCTGGGGCAATATGCAGATGCCATTGCTTTTAGGCTATTATGAATAATTGTATGCACTGCAATTTTGTATTTTTCTGACAAGTTTTAGCTCCATGTTGTTTCTTGAGGCATTCCTAGTGATGCTTCAAATTGTTCAGCTGCTTCTTTATTAACTAATTAATTATAATGGGCCATAAGGACCTAAAACCCTGGGCAAAAACCTAAGCCGAGAACAATAGCAATTATATAACACTGGGAATTCAACTTTTAAAGTAGGGAGTAGCCTTCAGATGGAATTATTTATTAATTTGTTGAAAATGAATTTAGGTTTTCTGATATATTTTTACATTGTGAAACACTATAAATCTTCCTTTTTAGCATCTGTTCTGATAAAGGTATTTCATATAAGCTGATTAAAATCGCAGATCAACACTGATGAGAACAAACAGTCCAATCCAAATCAACTAAAATAATCTACTGATGCCCAATAGAGTTTGGAGAGGTTCAGAGGAACACTATGCGGAACGTTTAACAAAATGCAAATCTTAGCTCAATAGTAAAATACTAGTGCTAATGGTCATGCAACCTTGATTTTTAGAGAGATAATTATAAAAAATAACTTTTAAAATGTCACAATGATGACACTGTTCTGCAACCGCATTATTGAAATATCTTTATTCTAAAAAATTGTAAGCTTCAAAAGATTTTCACATAACCTTAAGTCATTTACAAAGGCAGCCATGATCAGTCATTTCCCATTGTGAAATTCTTATTGCTCTTTAATTCTATGTGCTTCATGATTTCTCTGTTTTCATAAATATTAACATTCTGCTATTTGACAGAATTAATTGTGAGGTATGTGACCATATGGTTTTGTACGTGGGATATACAGTATAATCTGTATATACAGACATTTTATTTTAATCTCTGTAAAGCACTTTGAGCTGCAAATGTCGGAATTTACAAATAAAGTTATTATTATCATTATTATAGGGATACAACAAATATGTATTTTTTAGCAATTTCAGACTTGTATGGTGGATCTTATGGTCCCATCATTGCATTATGGACAATATCTTATGAGGTCTTTCACCTCAATCAGTACAGTTCAACAACCCTGTACATCATTTTATAATAAGCATAATAACTATAGCTAGCTACAATGCATGATGTAAATTTACAAGTCTATACTATTACATTTCAATACAGCTATTCTAATGTGATTACAGTTAACCAACTGTAAACCATATTCAGAAATGTATTTTCTTTGCCTGACATTAATCTCTAATCTCAAATCAAATTTGTGTACGAGTTCTCATTTTAGCCTTCACTCCAGTGGCCTGTGAAAAGGCTATTGTAATTATTTTTGTCATAATAATTATTGTTATCATGCTGAAGCTGATGATGTTGATGATGATATTATTATTATTATTATTATTATTATTTCATAATTTAAGTATATGTAATTAGAAGAAGGTGCTGTCTTTATGCTGCAAAAATATACAATCCAAAGTATGAAAATATTTTTTGTACAGCTCACATGGTGAAATAAGACAGGGATTCAAGTCACAAGACAACTATTTATATTATTACCATACAGTTGTATCAACAACATGTACCAACAGGTACTCAATCAAAAAATCAGTCTCGTGGAAGGAATCTGAAGTGCATCAATAAACACAAAATCACAAAAAGGTCAAAATTAGAACATTTTTCATTCACAATGATGTTTCGCACATTTTGGGCACTAAAATCTATTATGTTTGATCATATTTGATTATTCTAATACATTTTTAAATACCCTTATTTTGTAACTTTTATAAGTCAAAATATTTGAAATTGCATATTACTGCATCCGATGTTAAATAATACAGAATAGCATGAATATTTTGATAATTTAATGTTTACTCATGTTTTTAATTCTATATTATGTTAAACCCCAAAAATATGTTTTGTAAAAAAATATGTAAAAGTGAGGGATAATGGTTGGCCGAAGTATATGCAAAAGTCGAAAAATATTGGAAATTGAAACAAGCACCTCAAACATTATCTTGAGTATCTATAGTATTGTCAAAGACAATGTAAACATGTATAGCTATTAAGCTACACATTTTGTTTTTATTAGATCTTATTGCAAAAATTCTCAGGGAAGTGAGAATAGCCCATACATTCACAGGGAGCAGGCAGAACTTCCTGCTCTGAACTACTTATGCAGTGCCTGGAGAGAAGTCATAGTTCTGGCTACTGGAGCAGCTATGAGACCACCGCACAAATCGAACTATGTTTTTATGAGGTAAGGAAAAACATCAAATTCCAGAAATATTATCATGCTCACCACAAGAGGTCCCACTACACTTGGCTAAAAACATTAAAACATTAAAAATAAATATATATGGGAAAGGTTTCACATCGTGGCGAAATACGTGTTCCACAAGGTGCCAAATTACACTTTTAAATGATCTGTTTATTTTTTGAATACAACAATATTTATTCATTATTTTTGCTGTTTTACCAAGACATCTAATTGGACCAACTTATCAGTGCAAATAGCTAAGGCACAGAAATCGTAGCTGCCATTTCTTTAAGCAGGGAATACAACACTTTCAACTTAGTGCATTCAATGAAAAACAAAAAAACATCAGCAAAGATCATTTTCTCCCTTAATGATACTTCACTCATTAAACACAACTCGTAAAAATCTACAGCGATTTATAAAATCATGATTGTTTCCAATCTAGCAAACATGACTACGCATGAGATCACCTAGATAGCTCACTAGCTATCTCTAGCTATATTTAAATACTGCTAGCTAGCTAATGTTAGCTAACAAATGAAGAGACAATCTAGTAGCACCCAACTTCAGCTATCAAAACCCTAACCATTACATAGCCAGACTAACATGCGTGTCCATGGACAAAGTAGCCAGCTAACCAAGTGGCTATGTAGAAAGCTAGAGCTATCATTTGATAAGCAATTGGTATTTACTGACTGATCTCTGTCACCACTATGAGCAAATGAGTTTATCTGCTGAGCGGTCACTCACAACAATTGATATATGAACAACGCGAAACACCAAAACCTATTACTACTCTTTATTTATTATTAAATGAAGATTACAAAGTACAGTATAGGATGTACACAAGAGTTGATATAGACAATAACATATGGCTGTGTGATGGCTTGTTGAACATGCGCCGTGTGGTAAATTCTGTGGTAAAAACACAAAGTTATATCCTTAACAAGAACTAACCTAAACTGGTTGACTGACTAACCTAACTTAGATAGCTACTAACAATGTTTTTGAACTGCTATTGCTCTGCTTGGGAGGGTAAATGTTGTTGGGAGGAAGTAATGCGCATACCATAAAGACACTTTAGTAGTCTGCTGGTCGCTGCCATTTTAGCTGTAAATAATAGCTCTTAACAATGGCTTTGTGTTGCAATGGCTTCCAGTTTCATTTAGATTACATTTTAAGCATTTAGCAGATGCTCTTATCCAGACTGACTTACAATATGTGCATTAATATGGTAGTAACACTCATAGTTTGCTCAAGAGATAAGTGCAGTAATACAGCGATAGACATCATTGTAGGCAGCTGCATACCATACCTGTAACACTGGGAAGGAAAAGGTTAGTAAAAAAATGTTTTCCCAGCATTATTGTACTGAAGTGTATTTTGCTAACACACAAGCTAACATTTTACCATTCATTTTGAATGGAGCCTCATTTCCAAAAATCTAAATCTTAATAAAAACTATTGCACATGAAACTGCTTTTCCATCAGTGCTCTGGCTTGTTTAAAAGTCTGACGTGTTCTAATTTGGTGAGAAACTGTATAACATTGTAAAAATATGGTAGAAAATCATATTTGTCTTTTTAATAATAACTAGTGAACAGATTTGTATTAAATTGTGAGGATTAGATTGAATAGTATTTGTCCTTTGCCAAAAAAAAAAATCTACATTGGTGCTGGAACAGCATTTTGATGATGATTTTTGCATTTTGAATTTTTGCATTTTGAATGTACAACCATTATCACACAGTGTTTAAAGTACAGTACACAAAGGCTGCAAAAATGAACATTACTTCAGTCCATATGCACATTTCCTTTCTATTCAATGTGATCATATTAAATATACAATAAAAGTATACACTTCAACTTGTTTTATAGTGCCAATTATCCATACAAATATGACATCATATGCTGTGAGTGATCACCTAAAAATGGCTGATGGCTGCCATAAAGGGTTACTGTAATAATATTTATCCATTTGGTATATGTAAAATTGCCAAAAACAAAATATTGCTATTATGTTTACTCTCATCTGTATAGCCTGTATCCTACGGGTACATAATGATGAGTCTTTGATCATGAAAGGAAGGTTTGATATATTGCTGCCATTTTGAGAGGAAGATAAAACAACTCAATCAAACCTTATGACATGAAGCTGTTGTCTGGTTTCTCATTGCTCTGATTGTGGCATGATGGATTTACAGAAACAGGACCAAGCTCTGTTGTTTTTTTCTCGCCTTGGGTGAAATTTAACTTGCAATCACAGAGCTGTGGTACCATGCATACCATTTCACCTGGATGTAAACAATGCTGTCAGAATGCAAAGATTTTATTTGTTTTGTTCTCTTGCACCTGTTCTATTTTCATTCACTCTTCTTTTCACTCTCCTTCACTTTACTGACATGCACACCCTGCTGAGTCGTATAAAAATCATGTATCAGGGACCATCATTTAACAGTTACACAGCCACATATAAATGGGTGCATACTTTTAATAATACAATACTTTCATTGTCTAGCGTATGGTATGCTATATTTTTCTGCAAGGAAATTGAAGCTGTTTATTAGATTTCAATAGCCATCATTGTACACATTGTGACGTCATGAGAGGTTTGACCAGGGCAGGTCGGTGTGGGGCAGTGCAACAACACACAAAAACAGGCAAAACACAGATAGTTCAAACTTAAAGTCCAGATTTATTTCTCCTCAGGGCATCAAAGGGTACTTTCCTCCAAACAATAATCCAAAATCCAAACATTCAAAAAATGCCTCAATCAAAAATGTTAAAGTTCATCCCAACAATAATCCTCTTCTAGAAACCATTCTCAATTCAAAAGGTTTACTTTCCTTGGTGTGGTTTGTTTCTTCCAGCTCCTTTCAGCCATGTGCTCGGCTCCTCACTCTCTCTCTCTCTCTCTTTGTCCTGCGTGTGGGCCTTCTATACTGGCCTTGATTAGGTGGCCCAAGCACCTACACCTGGAGTCGTGTTGCATTGTGGGGCTTGTAGTGTGTACAACGGCGGCCATTTTGTGAAGTGGCCGCCGATCAGCAGGGGAATGCAGCACTCCTCCACCACACGTCCCCCTGTGATGCCACAACATCCTTAAATGGTAACCCATCCTACCCTCTCCAACATCATAGGTGTAGAGGTAAAGTAATTGAGGAGGAGGCGCCAATTCAGTAGAGGACTCTTAAACTCTTGTTCATGGTAGTGTTCTTTTCCTTCCTGTTTTTCTCGCTCCATTGTGCTACAAAGGGGCGTAGACTATGCTGCATGCATGCAAATGGATCTGTGCTGTGTACAGTATGTCACGTCTGCAGCACTTCAAAAGCATCGCCTCCTCTTCTATATGGCCCCTCCATATGGCTGCTGCAGATGCTCACAAAGCTCACAGAACTCAGCGCTCCAAGATCCAACACGTTGAGGAAATGCATTCAAGGCTTTCTCTCTGACACACAGCTACCATTGTTTTCACAAGGTACTGAAATCAGTTCAGTCAGTGTTATTTTCCATAATGTTGGCTTTAATATTATTCCATCTAAAAATTGCTTCAGAATTGAGCAACCTAGTCAAAATCCTGCTGAGATCTGTGACTTTCTTCTAACCTTGTCATAACTGCTGCCCACTCTTTAATGGCGATAATGCTTCCTTCAGAACATACTAAGTATGTTAACTTCCTGCTAGTCTATTTCTTTATGGCAATCAGCAGGAACGTGTCAGTTTTATCCTCATGCCCTTTTACAGACTTAGCATGTGTTGATATTCTCTCATATTCTGTTTATGCTCTCATATTGGACAAGGTGATAAATGTATCCTGTGAGTGTTTTATTGAATGAACAAAATAAATACATAAATCTGTAAAGTGTGACAAACTGCATACAATCTCAGATCTTTTTAGAGTAGTTAAATCTATGAACATTTTGTGATACTTCAGTTTTGAGATAAAGGATGACATGTATTACATTCTAAATTAACTGCACAGTACACCCACAAGTTTGTACTAATTGATACCTGGTTGAAATCAAGTGAAATACATTGACCTGATGTCTATATCATAGGAAATCTATATTAAAGAAAGCCAGTGGTGGATAATACTAGGCTTCTGCCATTTTTAAACCAGTTAAAAAAAGGCATTTTGTGCAAAATGTTGTACTATACATTTTCTCATGAGGATAAGTACTACTACATTCATCATATAGCATTTTTGTGATTAGAGATAACAAATACTTGATCTTGAAAGAAGTATCATGACATCTGGGTTAATAAATAAATAAAAAATAAATGTATCAACAAAAATCAATATTCCCAATGCAAAGCCAGGGTCCCTGTTACTTATTTTAAGTAGCTGAATAATTGTGGTAAATAGGAAATACTGTGAATATTTTAGTACAGTTTGCTTCAGGTACACAGTAGTACATCTTCTCGAAAGCTGTTACTGGTTAGAGCTCACAGCTGTAATCTCATTGCACACAAAGTAAAAAAGGTGATAGTAGGGGTGATTGGGGGTGGTTCCTATGAAATATATGCACCAATTAAGGCCTGCCAGAATTCATTTTGCCCCCTGTCATGGGGTTGAGTGCTGGGCCGAGGCAAGGGATTAAAGAGGAAATCACAGTAAATTAAGGAGACTTAATGGATGCTGCTTTTAATTTTGTTGAGCAGTGTTCTATAAGCTGTATTTTAATCAATTTGGCCATTTTTGTAATTTTGGCTTGATGAAGCTCTCTCCTCAACAAAGCCATTGCAGGGCCCATTCATATGGGTCCATTAGTGTATCCTCGGTTTGCTAAGTACCTCACAGTTTCTGTGAGAGACTATACTTTCGAAAATGAGAAAGTGGCCCCAAATGTAATAATCTACCTGCGCGCATTGAATTGGTTCCAATCTCCCATGCTGTTTAATACCCTCTGGAAGGCTTTGTGCCAGATTTCTGTACTGTGTCAGACTCTGACACTCAATCGTCCACAAAGGTAAAAAGGTTTGTACAGTGTCAAGACCCCATTTCATCCCTGAAAGCCATAGCAGAGAGAAATCACATTTCGAATGCAGTTGCTGTGCCGTGGTACAGCTACACCCACTGAAAATGAAATATTTCAAAGTAGCTTTTCACACAGCTTTATTCACTCAGCATTGTACAAGCATATGCAGGAAAGGCATTATTTCATTACAATGTTTCCTCTTTTTTTGCCAGCAGAGTAAAGAAATTTAACTATTTTCTTTCGATTAAGTATTTAAACAACCAACCAATAAAAACTCTTCCAATTGAAAAAAAGTCCCATAGGTTGATAATCAAGCAAAAATGCAATCTATCATTTGTGGCTGCATTGAAGGTAAATAAGAAACCATAGGAAATCCTTTTTCATTGATTGGGAGCATGTTAGGAGGGTGCAGAAAGGTCATTACAAGGCTTTGGTGGGGTACTCACAAATCCTTGTATTTAATGTTCTTAAATTAAAGATGTATTAAAGCTTTATATTAAACATATTAATATTTATTTTTTTATTTATTTATTTATTTATTTATTATTCTGTTATTAACGTTACTCATAATCTTGGTCAAATACTGAGATTACGCCTCACTTACTCACTGTCACACTTATTTCTCCATATCAACCGTGTAACACCAGAAAGGGAGAGATTCATATTTTAATTGACAGAACAATTGCTCAATTCACTGTAAGCCATGGCTTGGGTATCATTTTAGGGAGCTATGATTGGGATAAAGCTTAAAAAAATGAGTTAAAAAATGAACCAAGCTCTGGTCTTTGACACATTCGTATAGTACAAGGGTGGCCAACCCTGGTCCTGGAGAGCCACAGGGTCTGCTGGTTTTTGTTTTCGCCCTAAAATTAGCAATAAATTCAGACTCAAGAAACCAGCTGTGATGAATAATGTTGTATTACTAGTTGAAGTTTGATGACATTAGGATGCAGTAATGTTTTAAAGTTGGTATACATCCTTAATGCAATTATGTAGGCTGTAAACTCTTAGAAATGTACTCATGTACAATTCATCACCTTTAAAAAATACTGAAATTCATTCTGTGGTGTTACAGCATTTAGTCTGGATGTTTTGTCCACTGACCTGGACAAGAATTGTGGTGCAGAATAATCTGGGAGTGACCTCTCTTATCTGTCTCTATGCTCCTATTCTCCAGAGGTACTTGTGGGTCCACAATGTCTTTCAGCCCCGCAGGCTCTCAATAACCTCTGATATCGCTGCTCCAGTGAATAGTAACATTACTGTCTAATGAATGCCCCCTTCGGCCATCATAGTATACTGGCCTACAATAATTACAGTAATTGGGTTATGTGGTCTATTTGCTATATCCTGTACAGGGTGACATTGTGGCTATAGAACTGGGCTTTTAACCAGAATATTGCAGAATCTGTTCCCAGTTTGGACACTGCTTTTAGTTGTTATTTGGCCACATTATTGGATAGTTCCTGAAAATATAACCCATGTAATTGCTGTATGCAATCAGTCTTCTCAGTAAACAATTGCTGTTGAAAATAAAATTAAAATGGTATCGGTATGGTGGTCCAGCATAGTATGTCAAGAGATTTAGCTTTCAACCAATTATGGGATCTACTACATGAAAAAGGTTGGTGTCTCCTATGGCACATCTTCTACTTAATAAACTCCCTTGTTCGACTATTCACCTCCAAACTCCCTATTTCCACTGATTCCCGCATTCCACCATCCACATTACAAACCTCCTCCTCCCACTAAAAAAAGTGTCTCCTGGCACTATTCACATTCCACACTCCACTTTCAACCCACTATCTATTGCCCAAACTACATGGGAACCAGGAAGTGGCCATGGAGAGACAAGTTAATACAAGCACAACATGACACAGTCCATTGTAAATAAGCCTTGTTATCATCAATAATTAATATGATTTGAATGGAAATAAACAAAAATATTGCAAAATAAATATAACAAACAATATAAAATGTAGCCATGCAGTTTAGCAATTGTCTAGCTAGCCCTACTTCTGAAGTTTTATTGACTACTTAGCACTAGGAGCACCATGACATTTTTCTTGCGTTTGGTGATTTTAAAATTAAAATAACTTTTCTGTTGGGAAAGTCACATCACCCCCAGTCCCTAACTTTTCCTAAATATGTTTTTTCAACACACTTGCGTTGTTTGTATTTAAATATAACAAAAGGAATGACTGTAATGCTACTCTTTTTGCCATCTTTTGGGAGTTGGTGTCTGTAACGTAAACAGGACACTTTCTCCCCCAGACATATGATAATGCCACATTGAAACTCATGTGTCCCATTTACTGTGTTATGTATCACATAACCATTAGTCTAGAATGGGTGAGGGGAGGGAAGAAGAAAATGCAATATAATTGTCTATTGCAATAATTATCCATTATCACAAAGATTTCTGCTTGTGTAGGGAAAGGAGGAGAGCAGCAATTTCTAAATGAAGAAATAAACGGATATGCAAAAGCAAGCGCATATTTACAATATATCGACACTTATATTGACTTATACATACACTTATTTTTTAAAAATGGCATTCATATATTTATATGCTGAAAAGGAGAGAGGAGAATATTTCATTTTCTTTGCACTGAAACATGGATACTTATTTTTTGTTATAAATAGAAGATTTTACATTCAATTACAATTTCTGTCTTATATTTTTAGTCAAAGATATACAGTGGGGAAAATAAGTATTTCACCCCCTGCTGATTTTGTGAGTTTGCCCCCTTACAAAGAAAGGAACGGAACGGTCGGTCTATAAATTTCATGGTAGGTTCATCTTAACAGTGAGAGACAGAATATTTAAAAAAAATCCCAGAAAATCACATTATATGAATTTTAAACATTTATTTGTGTTTTATTGAGGAAAATAAGTATTTCACCCCTAGCAAAACAGCAAGAATTCTGGCTCCCACAGACCGGTTATGTGACCAGGAGGCACACAGATTAGTCCTCTTACTTAATTAGTACTCCTAATGAAGTACTCGTTACCTGTATAAAAGACAACTGTCCACAGAATCAATCAATGAATCAGATTCCAACCTCTCCACAATGGGCAAGACCAAATAATTGTCTAAGGACATCACGGACAAAATTGTAGACCTGCACAAGACTGGAATGGGCTACAAGACCATTGGCAAGCAGCTTGGTGAGAAGGAGTCAACTGTTGGTGCGATAATTAGAAAATGGAAGAAACACCAATTGACCATCAATCTCCCTCGGTCTGGGGCTCCATGCAAGATCTCACCTCGTGGAGTGAACCTGATCATGAGAAAGGTGAGGGAACAACCCAGAACTACACGGCTGGAGCTTGTTGATGAGCTCAAGGCAGCTGGGACCACAGTCACCAAGATGACCATTGGTAACACACTACGCCGTAATGGATTGAAATCCTGTAGTGCCCGCAAGGTCCCCCTGCTCAAGAAGGCACATGTACAGGTCCGTCTGAAGTTTGCCAATGAGCACCTGGATGATTCAGAGGAGGCTTGGGAGAAAGTGCTGTGGTCAGATGAGACTAAAATCGAGCTCTTTGGCATCAACTCGACTCGCCGTGTTTGGAGGAAGAAAAAGCTGCCTTGGACCCCAAGAACACCATCCCACCGTCAAGCATGGCGGTGGAAATATTATGCTTTGGGGCTGTTTCTCTGCTAAGGGCACAGGACGACTTCACCGGATCGAGGGGAGGATGAATGGGGCCATGTACCGGGAAATCTTGGGTGAGAATCTCCTTCCCTCAGCCAGGACACTGAAAATGGATTTCTAAGGATTTGGAGAGGATCTGCAAAGAGGAGTGGGCCAAAATCCCTCCTGTGATCTGCGCAAACTTGGTGACCAACTCCAAGAAACGTCTGACCGCTGTGCTTGCCAACAAGGGTTTCTCCACCAAGTACTGAGTCATGTTTTGCTAGGGGGTGAAATACTTATTTTCCTCAATAAAACACAAATAAATGTTTAAAATTCATATAATGTAATTTTCTGGGATGTTTTTAAATATTCTGTCTCTCACTGTTAAGATGAACCTACCATGAAAATAATACCGTTCCTTTCTTTGTAAGGGGGAAAACTCACAAAATCAGCAGGGGGTGAGATACTTATTTTCCCCACTGTATTGACAAGAAAATATGTTGTGTTTCTTATTCTTACAAATACAGTACGAGTATGCAGTATCAATAGTGCGTGTGGTGGCATGCTGTAAAAAACGAATACATTATTCTGCTTATGGAAAGTTTAGGTTTCCTAATGCTTCTTAAGACCTGCCCGACCAAAACCAAATCCTTTGACCATAACACCCGGTTCCAATTGGAGTTCCATCCATCCATCCATTATCTAAGCCGCTTATTCCTGGTCAGGGTCGCGGGGGGGGGGCTGGAGCCTATCCCAGCATGCGTTCCGGGCGAGAGGCAGGAATACACCCTGGACAGGTCGCCAATCCATCGCAGGGCACACACACCATTCACTCACACACTCATACCTACGGGCAATTTAGACTCTCCAATTAGGCTAACGTGCATGTCTTTGGACTGTGGGAGGAAACCGGAGTACCCGGAGGAAACCCACGTGGACATGGGGAGAACATGCAAACTCCGCACAGAAAGGCCCCCGGCCTGGATTCGAACCCGAGACCTTCTTGCTGTGAGGCGACAGTGCTATCCACTGCCCGCCAATTGGAGTTCCATTTAGCATAATTCCAGATGCTTATTTTTGTTGATTACCCTCAATATAGGCTTTTTTCTGGCAGCCATTCAAAAAAGCCTATTGGCATGGAGGTGGTCTAATGGTAGATTTGAACACTCTGTGTCTCCAAATGCAGCTCTCCAAAAGTAGCCCTTGGATTTTGTTTTGCCTCCCAAACCATCTGCCTAATTGTGCATGGGGGTAAGATGCATTTACGTATACCAGTGGTTTGAAAAATTCTTAATTATTGACCTAATAGTGGAAAGTGGTATCTTTAGTTTATATTTATTTGTTTGTAACCATCTCCTGACTAGTGAAGGTCAACAACCATTTGCTTTTAGTTCATTGCCTTTCACCGTGGTGATGGATGACAAATGGATTTCACATGCGTGTTACCTTATTTGTATACCCCCGTGAAACCATAGGAGGCCACAATATAGTTCCAAAAGATTTAGATGAACTTATAAAAGTAGCATGCTAATGCAGATTTATTTTTGTTGAATTGTATTCAAAATAATTACAAGGGGTATGAATTATTATGACACAAATCTTCTTTTGAAAAAAATGATATTACTTGTTAAACAAAATATTTTTCTTGGAGCAACTGTATCCGTATAAACAATATAATTTTCATATTTTTCGAGCATACAGTATAGCTAATTAGCTGTATTGTTTTTTGTATAGCCCTCTTTACTCATCTTTATCAAGGGTGTGAACAATTTTTGAGGATACTGTATGTGTGCTATGGAATGTGTTTACTGATCAAATTGACTAATAAATAGTTAAATTAATGAAATGCAATAACACCACGGTGTCTGGCACGTATTGTATTCACTGTCTCATAAGAATACACATCTCAGGTAACAGCTAATAGCTAGCTAGCTTTCTAGCCGCTTGTTTGCTATAGTTTTGGAGATGGGAGAACGGAACATAGCTTAATTTATTGTTAAATACTGCACAGCATGTCATTTTAGCATACAGTGCTATAATTGCATTTTATTAATTCATCTTTCAACTTATAAGGATGGGTTTTCCTCTTTGCTTAGTAGACACACTCTGTAGCAAATGCTTTCTTCCAATCCACAGCTTCATCTTTGGGCATGAAATTGTCAAAAAAGTTGTTTTCATGGATTGGCAGCTTGGGCAATTAATATAATGTGCTATAAAAATAAAAAAAACTTGGACAACAGCAAGCTCTTTGTCATAGTGGCAAATGGAACCTGCATTGTACTCTTCATACTTTCATGCTTCTCTTAATCCCTTCGCGTAAAGCAAGCCTTTCTAATCTTACTGTACTTGATTCAGAAGGTAATTCTGCCATCTAAATCTCATCTAAATCCCATATGATCCAACTGCTGACTCAGTCATCTTGCTCATCTCTTTGAGGATCCATACACACTGAGGAACATAAAAAGTGGCATCCAGAGGACCTGATAATGCATGCTATACATTTCTTATTTAAAAATATTTCCATAATCTAAGGTTATAAGAAACATGCTAAGAAACAAGTTAATGATGATGGCACAACTGGTCACTATACTTGGAGCCAGCCTGCTGCAAAAACGGATCATCTCAGTCTTAGACTAATCTGATCCAAAAGCTGATTTTCATTTGCGATTGGAAGAACAACATTTCAAGCCACACATTGAATCAGTGTTTCTATAGATATGATGCCCAACCAGTCACTCACACCCTCACTGGGCCTTGGTGGGAGGAAATAGGATGGACAAATGGACAACACTATCTCAGTGTAGTAACCAGCATTTCTGTAGCTGCTAAACTATACATTTAGCAACTACCTTGAATCGGGTCTTGATAGTGCATACACTGGGATACTGAGATAGATTAAGGTGGTCCACTGGTCACAAAACAGTACAATTATATTATTTTATTAAAGATTTTCTTTAACAAGCAATATATATAAAAAAATAAATAAAGATATATGTCGCATTATTGGCACCCCTAATAAATATTTTAAATAACATACAATAAAAATAAATCTGTATTAACCATTTATTGTTTGATTTTGAGATGTGCTTGGGATAACTGTCTTGCTGGAAGATCAATTTCAGGCTAAGTTTCAGCTTCCTGGCAGGGGGAAACCAGGTTTTTGGGCAAAATGACTTAGTACTTCCTGGACTTCATTCTTCCAATTACCATAACAAGAGCCCCATGAACAGTAGATGCAAAAAAGCCCCAAAACATGAAAGATCCACCATTATATTTCACCGTAGGTATAGGGTCATTTTCAACATAAGCGCCCTCCCTCCAAAAAGCTACATTTTAGTCTTAAACAAAAGATAACACCTGGTTCCAATCAGAGTTCCAGTGCCGATCTCTGATTGGAACTGGGTGTTATGGTCAGATCAAACCAAAATTGTGCTTTTTGGCCATGTACGCCAGAGGTGGGTTTTTGCATCCGAAGAAGGACACTTAAAAAGGACACTTACAAGCTAGCAAACTATATAGGTATGTAGTACTGTATTGATTCCATTTTTTTATTGACCATGTGGAATCACTAATCACTATTAAAAAAACGATTCAGTTTGCCTGATAAACTGATTCTCATTGTTCTACTCCCTCTTCATAATCTATCAAGATGTAACTTAATATGAATACATGAAAATATTTACTACTGTAGATACAGTGTGGTTGTTTGCTTTTCTACTCTAACACAGTGTTCACTGTAATGTTATATTGCTGACTGCCATGGAGATGATTGGAGGCACTTTCTTTGCTTAGTTATACTTTTTTTAAAGACTGATCTACTTGCATACTTCAGACATATGTCAGATTATTCAAATTACACGGTAACCCAATTGACTCCTGTCAGACCTTTTATAGTGATATTTCCCTTCTTTAATCCTTTCAATTATTCAAATGATGTCTCATGCTACAGCTCTCAAAATGTGCTTGTTTGCTGACATTTGATGACTGTTGCTATAGGTGACACTACTGATAGTGACATTTACGTTAATTAGTCTTGCAAAATAGTTACTTTGTAAATTGAGCTGTCACATACAAAAATCTATTTAGGAAGATGCTATGACCTTATTGCATATAGTTTTGATAAATTATGGATGAGTCGTTGAAACTTTCTGAAAATAAAATATAAATATATAGCGCTGCAAACTGAGTTATGGGCATGCACTTTTCACCACCTCTCTCAAGAAGCTGCAGCTCCTTTCTGATCCTCAAGGCATGCCTCGCTGTAGACAGGGACGGCGCGAGGGTGTGGCTTAGTGGGCTTAAGCCCCGAATGTTTTTAGAAACATTTCATTTTAAATTATTATTATTATTTTATTAATAACCACATGATGTGTGACATTTTTCCTCCCTAGTCTTTGTTCTGACTCTGTGTAATGGAATGAAGTACCACGATAAGCCACTGGACACCACAGTCCTGCGTTGTGTATGCCTTGTCTCTGTCTGTGGGCTAAGCCCAAATGTCTTCAGCCCCTAGCACTGCCCCTGGCTGTAGGCACTAAATTTTCAGTAATTAGTGGCAATTACTCAAATAAACATGACCAATTATACACTTAAGTGCCAATCTGAGTGTTGGTGCAAGGATGCAAGTCTATAAATTGACGTTGTTTCAGAGAGGGGAGTTACCATAAAGCCAAAAATGGAGGCTACTACAGTCTTTTTTACACTAGGCTATAACACCAGGTATTTACACCTCTACGACAAGTCATGAAAGTAAGAACAACAAATGATCTAGCAATGATTAAATTCAACACCAAAAAATACAATATTGTGCTCCCTTAACCCCCTAAAAATCAAGGCATACCATCAATAACAATTTTGTTATTTATATTTTTATTTTGCCTTTAGGCTGTCAAAAAACATTTTCCTTTTGCTTTCAGTTGTTTTTATAAGTTTGTGCGGTTTAAAAATATCCGCCCACTTATTTCAACATATCGGTTTCTTTGCTCCAGGATGGGCATTATATTATTTATTATTATTACTATTATTACATATTGTATCCAAACTGGAACCTTTTAACAGTTACCGTTTTGTTTTTAGGTACTTACTTACTGTACTTGTTGCACCATCAGTGCATTGCAGGAACCTTGTACTTTGTTTGGGCCAGCTTTATTTTGGGGGGAGTAACAGAGACTGAGCAGAAGTACAGCAAAGATGTGGATTTAAACCAGGCCTTTAAGTCACATAGCTCAAGTTATTAATTCAAACCTCACAAACAACTGTAATTAAAACATTATGTCACTCAACGTTTTTATGTATATTGTCTTACGTATGTACAGTCAGGAATCAGGTAGCTGCCAGGTTATTATAGGTCAGTGTGTGAAACATGGTCTTTAATCTGTATTTGTTTTTATAATTGAACTTGGGCTGCATCTAAAGCCAGAAGATATGAAGGGTAACTATGGACTCTTTGGATCTTTGAATTCAAATTCAGTTATAGCTGAAAAGGTGAAAAGCAGTAAAATTGGAAAAAATGCATGATGTATTTGTTGACAGTTACTAGTTATTGCTGTAAATTAAACACCATCTGTCTGTTTGTATGAATATATGTTAGAGGTAATGCACATTTAACACTGGTACTATGTTTATGATAATATGTTTATTTAAATAAAATGATGAAAGAGCTCATCACAAAGTGTATGTTAGCAAAATGTAAAAGAGAGCATCACCCTCTGCAGTCATAAAGTCCTTGTGTCATTTGCTTCCAGAGTTGGTGCTCTAGAGAGATACAAAAAGCCATCGGCATTTAAGCACCATACAAACCTGAAGGTCATGCAGCCTGTGTTTGTGTCCTGGGGAGTGTGTGATCCATTTAAAAGCTGTTCATCTGAATCTCTTGAGCAATAACGGCTGCTCACATTCTGGGTTCTTACTACTTTTGGCAGACTGAGAGAAGGATGCGGGCCTGGAGTCTTTATGGGCAAAAAAAAGAGAGATCAATCTCACCGCTGACCTGGTCAGGTATTTTCAGACTGTTATGTTTCATATATGTCTTACATACTGCTTTGTGTAAAATTCCTGAGTATCCCTTTTTTATATCCCCCATGTGGGAACACTTTAATATTTCCTAATATGAACATTTCAAGTTATAATGCTTGAAATGTCGGTAGCATGCCTATTTTAGCCAGCCAAAAACCCCACTAGACATGTACCTAAAGCAATGGAAATGATATCTATTAATTTACCATCCAGTATAACCATGTGACAACTGACAAAATGTAATACAATTTCTGTGATGGTTTATATTACAAGAATTTCAATTTAGAAAACAAATCACTATTTGATCTTAAATGGCTGTTCACTGTTTATTTTAATAGTAGTTAAAATCATTCTAATAATCCAATCATATTTTTCTTCACTGCTAATATGCTTGGTAAAACCTGAAATGTATCCAACTCTAAACAATGCAAGTTTTTTCCCCCACCCCTGAAGCACTTCTCTCAATCACCGTAGATAGGAGAAACCATAATTCAATTGAAAGAGCCATAAGAAGCTTAATGAAAGATAAACACTCCCTGAAATACAGAACTAAGCCTGTTTATTTTAATTAGTTAAAATCCCCTCCAACTTGCATTGATATAAATAGTTAGATATCCAGTTTGCTGTTTAATGACCCAGACCTTCAAATGTTTTATTTCACTATTTATTACAATTCTCGGGGCACTAGAGAATGCAGATTAGAAGATGGTAGAAAAAGTAATTTGTTTGCTGAAAAATTGAAACAAGCACATTATTTCTTTAGTAATCCTCTTACTTTTAATTATTGGTTTGGTTGTGTTAAAGGCAACATCTGGGAACACAATTTGCCACAGGGGTTATGAAAATGAATTATTTACATTTAGTTTTTTTCTAGTTTTGAGGTAACTGCCTTTGTTGATAATATATATGAATATGACAGGTAATGACTGTGTTTATGACCAGCAAGGTTTTTGCTGATAGGTTTGAGATAGATTATTATATATTTTTTTAACTTATAAAAATAAAAAGATGAAAACACTTTGACTATCATTTGTGGAGTGGTTTTGGACAAAATATGCTTAATCAATGACATTTATGTCAGTTGTAATAAGTGGGTATATATGTGGTCATGGCAACCACCTCATATATTTTGTCATAAATACAGCCTTGCATGTACTTTATAGAAATACCTTATGTTAGGCATTCATTATAGGGACCCTGATCTCTATTCTCAAATCCTAAAACATCACATCATGACTGTTCTCTTTATACCACTGTTCTATACTGTTTTAAATAATTCAAATAATAAACATTTGGAAAAGATTTACATTCATTATTGTTAACTCATAACATATTGTTGCTATGTGGGTGTAAATGAGCAGGGTCTTCAGCTATATTGAATCTTCATTAAAAAAAGGATCTCTGAAAAATATTTATTTTCCTGTTCCCAGTTAGCTTAGTAAAAAACTGGAAATGATGGATTTCTACCATGACCAACACGAGGGAAAAATTCAATAATTGTACATTTGTGTGTGTATACCACTTTACAATAATGTAAAATGGGAGTCTTAATTTTATAAAGGGGGACCAGCACACTGGAGCAAGAAATGCCTCTATTGCATTTGTATTTGTGTTTTTCTAGGCCCTGACCTTATAGATCAATGGGGCTGAATTTTATAACAAGCCGTGCAAAAATAAGCCACACCTAATTGTATTGCTGTGAAATCATAAAGTAGCATTATTATAGTCAGTAGCAGCTTTTTTTCCCCATTATTCACAGATGCCGTGATCACTCAGGGTAGAATTTTAAAGGCAATATCTATGCTAATGGCCAGCCTAAAACTAAAAAGAAACAGGATTTGTTTTTATTCTGAAAGGTATAGTCTGTGGTACTTCAGGATTTAGCTTCCAGACAGAGCCTGTCTGCCATACTTCAGCACTTCATATAGGAGTAACATGAAAATTCCCTTGACAGGGAATTTGCCAACCCTAGATGTTTTACTGTTTGACTGGATAAGTACACTAACATTCAATTCACTATAGTTAAATTACTAGCAGGCCAAGTGAAATAGTTTTACTTGTAAACAAATAAATTGATCTTGCTAACCCATCATCATTCATTGTTAGCAAAGTTAGCTAGCTAGGTAAATTACTAATAAATAGATGCATGCACTGTGTATGCTAAAAATGACTTGAATTGAATAAATAAGTACATTTTTTTGTTGTTTTTACTAATGATGTGCATGCAAATAAAATAAAAAACAAGGAAATATAACATGATAACTAAAAAGTAGTTTGTTGAACTAAGGACAAAAATGTGACTTAACATTTGATGAACTGAAGCATAACCAAATAATTTATTTTAATTTAATAATTTAATAATTAATGTAAAAGTTTTTTTAAGGCAATTGATTTCCTCTTTTTTTTGTTTAGTTTCTTATAAGTATAAAGTGCACTATATCAAAACCTCTGAAACAATTATATACGTAGGTTCATAGCTAAGTGTGTTTTAAAAGTATCCTAAGTGATTTGACATTGCCACATGTTGTCCTACCCAAAAAACGCTGGAACTACAAACTACAAACTAACACGAGCTAGGTATGGAACCTAAAAGAAAAAACCCTGAAACTTTGAACACAAATGATGTAGAAAACATGTAAATATTGGAGAGACATTTTCAAGATTGGTTGAGCTGAGAGTGGTTCAGTTTATTAGCACTGATACCGAGATGGCATTTTTCCTCCTTGATGGGTTAGAAAGGCTGGTTAGCATTTGCTATCACCAACTATTACCTGTAACATACCTACCATGCCACATTTATGCAGTGGCAATGACTACAACCATGCAGTGGCTGATGGGCACACTTGACATGGATGATCAGGTATAGCTATAGTAGATTGTATAGGTCTGGAAATTAGTGAATGCCTAAATATCAGTATAGGAAATATAGAATAAAATATATTTATGTATGAATTTCCTTTTTTTTCTCATTTATTGATATATCACTTGTATATCAGTTATGAACAGTCAACAGCCGTGACCTCAACCCCCATGAACCAGCTGCGTTCCCATCGCTCTCAAGTACATCAGGTGAACCCTGTACAACATTGTCGTCTATGATATACAATTTGTGTCGGTCAGCTAGTGAAGTACCACTATGTCACTTTTTAGAATAAATATTGTAAGCAGGAGTAGCCTATCTAACAACAATTGAGAAAAAATATAGAGAACGACAAATAATGTCAAAGGTTTGCAAGAGGTAAGACTCTTTCAATTGTAGTTCTTAAGACAGGTTTTTGTGCACTAACACTGTCGAATGATACTGAACTTGAAGTAAGGTGAACTGAATGTACTGCTAGAGGATGAAGATGTGCTTGCTGAACTGACTGGATCAGCGGCATGATAGAACCTGAATTGAGGTGGAACTGAATGAATCATAGTCAGTGATTCAAATCTTTGTATTGAACTGAATGTCACAATTTGACTCAGCAAGGTGATTAGTAATGTCCACCACTAATAGCCTACCTCAAATAGCTCTCCTCGCATGTCATTCAGAACACTATGAGAGGGTCGGGCAACATAAGCTGTGGTCCAAAGGACTACAGGCACTTCCTTTGTCATGTGTACTACGGTTCGTGTAGTGATGTCAAATCGCTTAGTATAAACTCAACCCAATTGAATTTGCTCGGCAGCTTCTATTATCAACAAAGACAACAATCCATGTAAATCGAGGATACCGTTTTATCCTGTATTTGCACAAGTGAATGCTAGCATCTGTAGGGGAGGGTCAAGTAGTAATGTTTTTCAAAGGCAAGGGGAGGGTAAAAAAAAGCATGTAACTAGAAGGAGGTTAATGAGATTTTTTTATGACATGATCAGGTTTGCAGCCCCTCTCCCCCCCCCCATAAATAAAGGTGTCCTTCAACCTGGATCCTGAGTGACTTTCAAAAGTGCTTATCTGCTTTTTTGCATGGCATAAATATTTAATATATAACGTATGTCATAGTTAATGTTTAATTTCCTGTTTTCTCTTTTCTCCCAATTCGAAATGCCCAATCATATTTGTAAGCCCTTATCACTGCAACATCCTCTGTCAATTCAGAAGAGCACAGACAAGCACACATTCTCTGAAAAAAACTTATGCTGTTAGATACCGCTGCTTTTTTCTCTGCAGTCTGCAACTGGCTGAGCAGACATTGTTTGGGAGGATCATACTTCAGGTGTAGTCACAGTCTGCATTGCCACAGCCAGGATTCAATACCAGACCATCACATTACTACACTGTACCATTGCTTCACCAGGATGAGTAACTTAGCAGCACATTTACATTTTACATTTACATTTTAAGCATTTAGCAGATGCTCTTATCCAGAGCGACTTTCAAGATGTGCATTAATACATGGTAGGAATAATCATAGTTCGCGCAAGAGTGCAGTAATACAGCGATAGACATCGTTGTAGGCAGCTGCATACCATACCTGTAACACTGGGAAGGAAAAGGTTATTATTATTATTAATTTATTATTTATTTAAATGAGGAGTAAGCAAGTATACATATACAAAAAGTATAGAATGAGTAGGCAGTGGTGATGACAATTGGCTAGATGTACAGAATTCAGTGATAGTAGAGTCTGAAAAGATGGGTTTTGAGTCTCTTGCGGAAGATCACAAGTGATTCCGTGGTCCTGACCGATTGCGGAAGGTCATTCCACCACCGAGGGGTCAGGACAGAGAAGAGGCGCGACCGCGAGGAGCAGCTGCCGGTCGCCCAGAGGGAAGGGACAGTCAGTTTGCCAGAAGAGGCGGAGCGGAGGGGTCTGGCTGGGGTGTAGCCCATACTTAATGTTGTGTATTTTTAATAGGCACCTTCTTTATTAATACTCAGATTAACCTGGATTCACACTACTGTGGAAGTTCTCTTAGGTACATTAACTGAACTTTAGTTAAACTTTAGGCAGTTGAAATTGTGTTTACATTGCTATATGTTAAGCAGTTATTCACAAGGGGGAATGTTTTGTAGATTTTTTTGCTAACTGCACTGCAGTCTTAGTTAGTAAATATTGACAGCTTCCAACCACATGCTGCTAAGCCCCCACAAGTGATCCCCCTCCAGTGTTTGTCCTGAAGGTTTGAGTTTGTCTTTATGTGGAGGAAAGGTCACAGTGGATGATAGAATCATGGAAGACATTATAAATCAACAATATCTATTTTGATTTATATGAGTAGTGTGCAGACTTTATTTCCTTCTTTTGTTTAAATGTTTTGAAACAAAAAACATGTTAATGCTTATTCATTATTAGAAGGAAACAGAGGACCCATATGTTATTTTATGTGACATTGAATGAAGCACAATAATCATCTTTTTTGCAGCATAATTTATTCATCTTGCATACAGTTGCCATCAGAACTAAAATAATTGAAGAATAGCTCTATGTACATAGCAGATCAATTATAACATGATATAAGTAATGAAATGTAAAAATTTTGGGATAAACAGGCATTAGTGAACAACACAATTTCCATTGGCTAATGCAAATTTTCTGTAGGTGTATTCACTACGTTTCTCCTTTTAAACCTTTTAAAAACTTGCGTACAGCAAGCTGAAGGAGTATCTAAACTAATGGCACTTTACATACTCCAGCACTCATCCTCATAGTGTGGAATAAACAGATCACAGTGTCACAATAGCACTTATTTCCAAGGTGTTAACTTTCCAAGGTGTATTCACTTTCATTGGAAATTCAACACTCCAGACTTTGCTGCGTCCTTTTTTTACATACTGTTGTACGTCGCTATGTAATATGTGGTTGGCATAACTATAGGAGAGTAATGTCTTTTTTAACTCCTGCCTGATACTCAATGAGACCGTGGCAGACAAAGTCCACAAAGTCCATTTTGTATTGTTAAACCTTCAAAAATCCCACCTTAGATTCCAAACCCCAGTCTGACCTGACTGACCTCAAGTGCTAAATAAGCTAGAACTTGTCACATTTCTGAGACAAACTGTGAAACAACAGCTAAGAAAAGGGATGTGTGGTATTATCCTCTGTAGCCTGTGTATTAGCCTGTATTTTAAAACTTTAAATAGCTGGAAAACTAGCTAAATTTGCGAATGGCATCAAACACGTTATTAACAAACCCATTGCTGCTGATAGACTACTTTTATTTTAAATAACCATGTGGAATGATAATTTAATTGACTGTGTTGCTGTCTACACAGTTTAAAGTGATATGAATGAAATCAAAACACCTGTTGAAAAACCTGTTGTTGCAGATGGACTGTTTTTAAATAACCAAACCCATACTTTTTTCGGACTATCCCTAGTCTTTGATCTCTTGAACGTATTCATCAATTATTTAATTAATTAAGTTATGCATGATGCCCTGAATAGATCAAATAACAACAATATGTAAAATAAAATGATGCTGTGACTCAGTTTTCTTTGAAAACATTTCTGAAATGCATATACATATTCATATCCTCACCCCTAATGTATGCTACACCCCTAATGTACGCTAAGATGTGATATCTCAACCAAATGCTTTCAACGTAATAAAGCCAAGTTACTCACATATACAAAGCATATACTCTCTGTACATCTGTAAAACACAATTCCTAAATTTGGTCTGCGTACGAATTAATATTATTAAAATATGGTGCCAAGTTACAACTAAACAGTCCCAATATATTTAACAAAAACTAAACCAGCAGTACCCCAAAGCAATGGTATACCTATATTTTCCTACATTCGTAGGTAACTTGGCCACTGCTATTTTTATTGAGACCATATTTTACTCTCAGCATCTTGCGGTGTGCTTGCACAGTCACTTTTTGCTATCTGATTGACAGGGATTTTTGGGGAGGGGTATTATTATTGAGAGGTTTCCTGCTGTGCTTTTGAGATAAGTTCCATTGTATCCTCCTTGATTAAAATAAAGTAATCATTTCCACTGTTACTGTAATTCTTTGAAGAGCCAGTTCAAAGCCTTCAAATATGCATCAACCCCACGCCCTTGTTTCTCTCTCACACCTTTGATGGGCACATTATCGTTAGAAAGTTGCATAATCTCGCCAGATAATGTTTCAGTTTTGAAGTACAATTTCACATTATTTGGGGGCTGATAGGAACCTAATTATGAATATAGTGGATCAGCAGCACATCAGACAAGGCTAATTAAGCCGGCTTTCTGGCAGTGATAATTGGGGTTGTAGTTCAGGGCCTTGAAACATGGACCCTGATTTCAAGCAACAATCACGGGAGACAAAGATCAGCAGACCACAATGACATGAATGAAGATGTCATATTTATTTCCTACTTTATGCGACTATTCCACCATGGTATTCTACTGCTGCAACAATGCTTTGACGACTGATCACAACTAGTCCAAAATACAAAGATGTGAAATGACAGTGTTGCACAAAACTGGCTGGTAGTAATGATACACTGGCTATGAGTGTGGACAGTGCTGGCACCTGGAACAATTTGTGTCATCTTCTCTTGGATGCACACATTGTGTGGATAAAGGATTCTCCATAGCTGGGTGGAAAGAAGGACACACAGCTCAGGAAACAATAATGTGATATCCTTTTTAGTTTTAGCATTCATTGTCCATGTTACAGATGTTTGATGAAATTATGCAAATTCTTGCATACAATCTTCTTTGTCAGGCATGCTTTTATTTGCATTAAAGACAACATTTTGCAACAGTATAGGGAAGACATTTTAAGAAAGACATAGAAATACTAAACATAACATAACCCTGTATCTGTTGCATTAAAGGTGCATATAATTTACCCAATTAAAAAAAAAAAATATATATATATATATTCTGTTTAGGCAAAAGGGCATGTGTGTGATTTGGTTTGAACTGGGCCTTTAAAAAAAAGAGCACTGTGGCAGAGACAATTGCTGGCTGATATCGCAGCTGCACAGGTGACAGCACATCATAATTAACAGTAATGACTACAGCTTCAAGAGGTGCCACAGACCACTTATCTGCTCCTGTGTCTTAGGAGCAGTGGGGGATGCTTGGGGGTTGCATTTCTCAATATTCAATCATCTTGTCTGCTCCACCACTCATACAATGGAATTATTTATTTCCCTGAAATATATTTGCATGTTACTGAAATTACTCACAGACCATTAACACATGCATCACTGTATTTTGTAATTTGATATCTCATATCTTTACAATGTAATATATTTATATATTGGTTTTAATTAAATGTAGTTTTATATAACATTTGTTCTACTTTATTTGTGTTGTAGATTACTGTAGATACATTTATCTGTAGAGTATTAATCCAAGCCATGGATGTGTATATATATTGTGGCAGCCCAAGGGGCTGCACAAGAAAATGGTTGCCTGGCCTCCAACACATGGCAGCCCAAAACACTACATTTCCCAGCAGGCCACAGTCACACCTGAACGGAGTGAAGGCAATGGAGCTAACGACCAGCTGAAGGCCATTTCAAGGCCTATTTAAAGGGCTGAATCACATCACACTGAGAGAGTAGTAGGAACGTGTCTGGGAACGAGTTGCTGTGTGTGTTTGGAGAGTATACCTGTGAAGTCTTTTGACCAGCCAGGATTTAGAGAGAGCGTGTTGGAGTGTTTTGTGTTTGACCGGATTGTTTGAGGACCCCCCTTTGTGTTTGACTACGGACTGGATTGTGGACTTGGACCTGGATTTTGGATTGGATTACGGACATTGACGACGAGCTAAGGATTGTGGACTTTATGTGTTTGTATTCCCCCGAAGACTCCACCCTTTGTTTTGTGTGTCAGTATTCGTTTAATAAATTATCATTGTGTTTATATTACTGCCTCCTCCGTGTTCTTAAACTTGCATACGCCCTCTGCAAGGTCTGTGTGTGTCGCCCAACCCCTGGGGACACCACAATATATATATATATATCTATGGCTTGGACTAATACTCTACAGATAAACGTATCTACAGTAATCTACAACACAAAGTGTGGGGTGACCCTCAAGGACCTTTTTAGAGGGTGTAAGCAATTGAAGAAAATTTTGAAATACATACATTTCCCACAGAGATCTATACATTCCCTGTTATGCAGGGAATCTGTATATTCACTGGTGTGATGGGGAATCTATACCTTCCCCACAGGGAATCTGTAAATTCCCTGATAAATGTGTAGAAAGGTGGTTGAAGCATGGAAGGCTAACATGAGCAGATGTCCATGAGCTGCCCCATGGTCAGTTGGCATACCCTCTTGTACCCTCCAAAGTCATTGGATGTGCTCTCATATCATTAAAATAGTCATATATTATCATCAATTAAATCATCGATGCTGCTACATAATTCATGCCTATTTGGTAGCCTGCGCTATGGGAATGAATTTTCCATTTGGGGCAGCTCCTCATGATATTATGCATATATTGAAAGATATCAGGCTTGTTTTCCTGTCAAATCACCATTGGATGTTGCTATAATTGGGTTTTATGGTGTTGAAATAAATTGAAATCTGAGATTTACTTGTTGTTCTGTCTGGCTTATATAATCTGCAATTTACAGATTTCCCAATTTGACACATTCCCCATAACATATGTACATATACAGTATATATCATATTTTGGTTAATGCTAGTTGACTGCACTTGAATTGTTATTAAGCTTTAAAAAGCAAAGAAAAAAACAACTAATCACTTATTGCTAATCACTGGCATTGTAGAAATGGGTTGCATGGATTTGACTGATTCTTACCATTTGGTTTGTTGCCACTGTAAGCGCTATGGAGCCCTGCTGATGGAGGACAATCATCCTGCTCTTTTATTCATTGAGATAGGAATATCTTTCATGATGTATGAATAATTCACAATTATTTTTGACCATTTTTGGCATCAGAGAGTGACTGTGAGTGACACAGAAGTCCAGGTGGTGTGAAGATATGCTTCCGATTTACCCCTTCAGCAACCAACTGTACCTTTTTGAAAAACTGTACGTTTTCCAAGTTTGTCCCCACAGTACTCTCGCTCTTAAAAATATGCTCTTATTGTAAAAATAAATCACATTTCTTGAAGGCGATGCTAGAGTGGTCACAGCACAGACGCATTCCAAGGATTCTTCATCCAAAGTGAACCAAAAATATATAATGAAAAAAATAAAATAAATCATATTTCTGTTTTTGGCACCAGTGTCACTGAAAGCCATCTGATCATTCCAAGCAGCAGAACAGAAGTCTTTGCCAGCAACTTTGAAGCAACTTTGCCAGACAATGCTCCCAACACTGGATATAGATGGTTTGTGTGAGCATGATGAAAAGGGAGGCTGTGGAGAGCCTATTCAGACAATTGTAGACTGGCCTGCCAGCCTGTCTCAGTCAGGGTCACCTTGCAGCCAGCCCTGTAAATATGAACCGATTTGAGAAAGCAGACAGTCAAAAGTGCCAGACTCTGGATACAATAACTCAGTGTATTAAGTCAGATAGGTCAGAAGACAAGCTACTGTCCTAAAAGGTAAGTTCCATTTTTTTGATAGCAGAAGGTAAAATCCTAAATTAGGTTATAGAGTGTCCAGCTGCCCATTCCTATTCACCAAAATAGTTTTTCCCGCCATCTACAAATGGGCCTGATATAGATGGATCAATATTAATATTGCTTGTGGGGTGCTGACTGTACCCAGCCAAGGAACACAATTCACACAATGACAAATACCTGGGGAAAAATACCATACTTTCTATATTTATCTTTATTTTCTATTCTATACAAAAGGTGCACAATTCATTAGCAGTAAAACAAATAGTTTGCCATGTTTTACATTTCTAGTCAAAGTAAGGAAAGTTTGTGTGGATTTTTATAAGCAGTTCTTCATTTATGTGAAGAAACATAAACTATGATATGTGTAATAAGGTAGAAGAAATATGTGAGACTAGGTTATTACCTTTGAGGTCACCTTGATAAAAGGCAATGATGAAGTTTTCTCCCAAATGAATTCAAGCACTGGCCCCAAACAAAGAGATGAATTAAGACCTGACAGGGGTGGGTGATACATTCTCAGTTCTTCTTTTGTCCTGTAGTAAGGCAGGTGAGGACGAGCCTACTGTTGGTCTGACTTGACACACAACATGATGAAGGCCTTGGAATAATGTTGAATTTTTTGGCTGACTTTTGTTGCTAACTCAATTCTGGGCAACCCTGACCTGGGATTCATCCAAGACTCCGGTACATTCTGGACAGTGTCAACACAGAGGTTACTGTCTGTTCAGATGTATCTTGAAAATAAGGTTCTTCTTTTGTAGTAACATCCCTTTTCTCTTGAGTGTATACATGCATGGATGCCACCTGTCATGTGTAAACAGGTACATTATGCAGGAACTCTAATTGACTATATTAGGCAGAATATATGAAATCAAAAGGTTATTTTTCTGTATGGAATGACCTTATTGAGATCAAATGATCAGGATGTGAAGGTCCATTGAATCTCTGTGATACTTTATATAATTCCTACAATACATTTTATTTTAGTTTATTTAGTTTATTATTTTTTTAAGTTTATTTTAAGAATTATATCATTATGATTTCATCAAGGGGAGTTGAAAACAATTACTATAATAAAAAAACAAACATAAGCTGTCTTATTTATATATTTCATTGTGGTTTTATTGGTAAATATGTTATGCAGATAATTGCATACCAAGTATAGAACACAACCTGCATTGCCTAACAACTACCTGCTATTATATGTTCCTTAACAACAATACAAGCAAAAGAAGGACCTGTTATTTTCCAAGTTGTTTTAGGATACTTTTGTACCTGTTGCTTTTCTGTTCAGGAGTTCAGGTTAGCTCAATCTTGATGTTGTTATCATCTTTGTCTACAACTAATCTATTATTGTAGAAAAAGTGAAATTAATTGCACAAATGTAAATGTTCTGGGTAAGAAAAGTGAGCTGTGTTACTATAAATCAGTGGTTCCCAACCCTCTCCTTGTTTTTCTCTTTCAGACTTATTGAAAAAAGTGTGAAATGGCTTTAATTAGATCTAAAGATGTTTTCTAAACATACTCTTGGAGACCAATGATTCAAAATCATTTTAGGATGCAAGATATCACGATGTTGATACAACTTCATATTAATTACATTACAAACATTTCTTCACCATGTTGTCACAGGTGCTGTAGAATTGTTTATTCTGACAATATCAGAATGTTAAGACTAGAAAATAATCAGTATGCAGCATTCCAACAGTATGTGGTTGGGAAGTTTTACACTGTTAATTCACACTGTTGTGGCACTGGTTACACAACTCTATCAAAAATAAAGTGTGTACCATATGTGTTATGTCAAACAGGAATGAACCCAAACGCAGACACAGACAAGGTTTCGAATAAAGAGTGATGATTTAATAATAGTAATAACAGAGGTGGTGGAAAACGATGAGCTGGACAACGGAAGGGATGTACAGGAGGAGTGGATGAGATGACTGGGCAGACAGGATGAGGGAACCGGAGGGCAAGCTAAGCATGCAGGCAGGCGGGGCTGGCAGGATGGACAGAGCTGGCAGACAGACGAGGAATGGACCTGAACATGAAGGGAGACAACAGAAACAAGGGTTAACATGAATTTCACTCGACACACAAAGAACAGTAAACACAGAGTTTTATACAAGGATTTCTAAAGTCAGTTTCTACCAAGGTAAAGAGAACAACAATCTGACGATGAATGACTGGAAAACCGGGGTAGATATACTGCAGGGCTGATGATCTTGATGGGAGGCTGGTGTGCCGGAACGGATGACGGGATTAGCAACAGGTGAGCATGATGAGGAGTAATGAGGGTTGATAATTGAATAATAGAAAATAATAAAACAATTAACACAAACAATCACGAGGGAGAAACAAGACAAAGGAAAAGACGAGACAGGAACAAAGGGAATGTGACAATATGACATGTTATAAATCTTATTTACAGCTGGAGGCACCATAAATAATCTGTTAGGTGTCAATTAAATTCAAAAATCACAGCGGAAGCTGAGGTTGTATCAAGATGGTGTCCATATTAAAGCAGTTCAACTAAACTAGGGATGACAAAGGTAGCATGACTTCCTCTTAATCTAATAGGACCTATTCAGTATGCAATCATTTCAGACCACATTCAGTATTTGGATAAATATTTTAAATTCTCTTATTGTTTACTATTTTGTACTACTATTTTTTATAGTAGAATGCTTAATATCCAGCTTATATGTTTCCTTTTTACCAGATTTAATGTGTGTGTGTGTGTGTGTGTGTGTGTGTGTGTGTGTGTGTGTGTGTGTGTGTGTGTGTGTGTGTGTGTTTGAGTGTGTGACTCTGAGATGTGTGTTGTAGTCCATTAGTGCACTGCTGCTCACTTCTCTCTTCACTTTAAATTCAGGGGTTTGAGCACGATGCATGCAGCAATTCCATTGGTAATGTAGATCCAAGAAAAGTGGTTGTGTGACACAAATACTTTCTGACCTGTGAATTGTAAACAAGTGAAAGGTAATCAACTGGAAAGAGGTTTTGAGTCAATTTGACATTGTGACTGCAAGGGCTCTGCATGTACAATCAAAATGTACATGTACAAACTCCAAATATATGCTATTTTAAAAACATTTTTAAAAACAAATGGGCTACTTTGATTTGATAACGGTAGGAGATACAGACAGACAATACAGTAATACAAATGACGGATTTATTTTACTTTCTTTTTATAGTTTTCCTGGTGGGCACTACCTCAGCTACCCTGAATTAGGCCATGGCCTTGTGAACATACAATATAATACTGGTCTTAAGTAAGTTACCTTTGGAAAAAATGGGGGTGGAGGGCCATAGACATAGAGGATACCCATAGCCAGATTGGAACATTTACATCTCTGAACTCTGTTATGTTCGATAATTACCGTTCAGTGCATGCTGCCTGATTGTAACAAATTAGCATTCTTGGAAAGCTACTGCATCATCCAAGCATCTACATTATGAGGCATTAGTGTAATAATATAAACATTTCCACTAAAATGTGGCAGATTTATCTTGGCTCATGGAAAATTCATTTGAAAAATGTTGCAAATACTGCTGGACACACAGCACACTGCAAAGAAATCATTATTACTGCTTTCATTTATCCAGTTCTGATATTGATATGTTAAGGGCTCATTTAATCTGGCTGCAACACATGCATGGGGGATATTCATTTATGCTGTGATGAAAGCATATTGATTCCTTTGTTTGTTTGTTTATATGAGATTAGAAAGGAGATATTGATCACTTTAGAGAGGAAGAAAAATTGCACCAATATTTTAAAATCTAACCATAAATCAATCAAGCCATTATAAAGGCAAAGCATCTGTACACAGTAATTATAATTCTTGCTTGGAAACATATTTTTTTAATAGTAAAGAGACCTGTTAAAAATGTACCTATGAAAAAATCCAGTCGTATGTAAAGTAGCAATTATCTATCTTCATAAAACCTAGTATCAAATTTGGATAAGAGTAATGATGTACTGAGGTCTCTGGTCTCCTTCTTTGAAATTCCTGTGCTTATAAACATCGAACAAAAAGTTCGGAAATTTGTGTTTGGTAGATTATTTCTCTGTTGTAACAATGCTTCTTAAATTGTATACCAATGGAAAGCCTGTTTATTTCCCTTTTAAATGGTGCCCCATTTGTAAGGAACATGCATTTGTGGGAAAAATTTACCACTGTAGCAGGGCCCATGCTCACAGGTGCTGCCAATCAGGTGCCAATCAAGCATCTGATTGTCAGCACCTGGGGGTACCGGAAGCTCAAAACAAGAGTCAATAGCAACAACAGAATAAGCTGTTTGGCATTGGCAGAGAAGATTTGGCACATTTTTCATGGGCGCAACCCACATACTCAGCTGTGCTGCTCATCCCACAAATAGATGTTCCTTACAAATGGGGCGCCATTTAAAAGGGAAATAAACAGGCTTTCCAACGGTATAAAATGTATTGCCAAGAAGCATTGTTACAACAGAGAAATAATCTACCAAACACAAATTTCCGAACTTTTTGTTCGATGTTTATAATACATTACAGTTTAATGTGACTGAATGAAATTTCCATGAAATCCAACTGATCCATGTATTCCACCTGATCAAATTATGGAATCCATAAAGACCGCTACATACTGAGCCGATGGCCTCAGACCAGTCAGAATGAGCGATTCTTATGCATTAACTACAGTAAATCTTCACAACCCAGGGTAAATAATAAAAAGGTTTAGGTCAAATGTTGTCCATACTTCACATTCTACAAACAGATTGTAGAGGAGGCAAAGTGATGCTGGTCCTTTTCAAATTTAAATGAAATCTCATATAAAAATGCATAAATTATAATAGTTTAGCCATCTGGCCCTGTTTCTATTTGAGCATCTATGTAAGCACTGCAAATTTGGACACATTTTAATGCTTCCTTTAAACTGAACCTCAAATTGCACCCTCCTCCTCTGATTGGCTCAGAGGTTACAGGTTCTTCACTGGTGTCCAACCAAGATTATGGAGAATCTGGGTGGAGCTACTGACTACATTTGTTCACTACCAACTGAAATGATACACCAGGAAAATGTTCAGAGCCAACTGCATTGTCACATTCTCTCTCCCCCTCCCCTCTGTGCCTAAACCATACTCACCTGCTCCCACTGTCCTTGTCCGTCGCAACCTCCGCTCTCTCTCCCCCGCTGCCCTGTCCGCTACTGTTCTATCTTCCCTTCCCCCTACTGATGCCTTCTCTCAGCTACCTGCTGAGGAAGCATCGTCCACCCTACTTTCTTCTCTCTCCTCCTCCTTTGAGTCACACTGTCCTCTATCCACTAAACCTGCACGCCTCCGACCCCCCGCCCCCTGGCTAACCGACTCCATTCGGGCTAACAGACTGAAACTGCGAGCGGCAGAAAGGAAATGGAGAAAATCCAAATCCCCTGTAGCTCTGACTGATTTCCACACACTCCTGGCTTCCTTTCCTCTAACCTCTCCTCTGCTAAGTCTGCATTTTTCCTTTCCAAAATTCAATCTTCAGTTTCTAACCCTCATAAACTCTACTCTATTTATATTTATTTATATCCTATATATTTATTTATATCCTTCTCGCCCCTCCCTGACTCAGACATCCTTCAACTTGTCCTCTCCCACCGTCCCACCACCTGCCCTCTTGATCCCATTCCTTCCCCCTTCTTCCAGTCCATTGCTGTGGACATCCTCCCCTTTGTCTCCAATGTCATTAACTCCTCTCTTTCCTCTGGCTCTGTCCCCTCTTCCCTCAAATGCGCTCATGTTGTCCCCCTCCTCAAAAAACCCTCTCTGAATCCTGCTGTTATTTCAAACTACCGACCTGTCTCTCTCCTCCCATTCCTTTCCAAAACGTTAGAGCAGGCTGTCTATAACCAACTATCTGCTCATCTCTTACAGAACGACCTGCTTGATCCCAACCAATCTGGGTTCAGAGCAGGCCACTCCACAGAGACTGCTCTCCTTGCTGTCACTGAGGCTCTTCATGGGGCTAAGTCCCAATCCCTTAGCTCTGCCCTCCTCCTCAACCTGTCGGTGGCATTCGACACTGTGGACCACCGGATTCTGCTCTCATCTCTTGTCGAGATGGGAATCTCTGGATCTGCGTTGACATGGTTCAAGTCCTACCTGGCTGACCAGGTGGCCTGGAGAGGATCCCTCTCCTCTCCCCACACCCTCTCTACCAGAGTCCCGCAGGGCTCGGTGCTAGGCCCCGTCCTATTTTCTCTGTACACCAAGTCACTTGGCTCTGTTATTTCTGCTCATGGTTTTTCCTATCACTGTTATGCTGATGACACTCAACTGTTTCTCTCCTTCTCTCCATCTGATACCCAGGTCCCGGCACGGATCTCTGCATGCCTGGCTGACATCTCCGCATGGATGTCCACCCACCACCTGAAGCTGAACCTGGGGAAGACAGAGCTGCTCTTCCTCCCAGCGAAGGGCTCCCCGATGATTGATGCGTCAATCACCGTGGAAGGCTCCATAGTGTCTCCGTCCCAGTCTGCCAGGAGTCTTGGGGTAACCCTGGACAACCAGCTGTGCTTCTCGAGCCATATTGCAGCGATCACTCGGACCTGCCGTTTCTCCCTGCACAACATCCGGAGGATCCGACCGTTCCTCACCCAAGAGGCCACTCAACTCCTGGTCCAGGCCCTGGTAATCTCACGTCTGGACTACTGCAATTCCTTGCTGGCAGGCCTTCCGGCCTGTGCCATCAAGCCACTGCAACTAGTCCAGAACGCTGCCGCTCGTCTGGTGTTCAACCAGCCGAAGTTCACCCACGTCACCCCTCTACTCTCCTCTCTGCACTGGCTCCCCATCGCAGCACGCATCAGATTCAAGTCACTGGTGCTTGCTTTTCAAGCAGCCAGAGGTACTGCTCCCCCATACCTCCAGTCACTCATCACTCCCTACACACCTCCCAGACCCCTCCGCTCCGCGGAGTACCTCTGTCAATTGAGCAATTCAATGCGTCAATATGATGTTGTTTTGTCTTTTAAAAATTTATTTTTTCCCTTGTCTGAAGCTCCCAAAAGTAATTGCAAAGTCATTGTATATCATGAATTGTATTACAATGCCAAATCGGAAGACCGACTTTGCCGAGCAGGACATAATTTTAAAAAGGAATGACTAATAACTTACAAAACAGATCAAGCTTAGATTACTACCACAATAAACATAAGTAACAACATACGGGTTGAACTGTATTGAATTGAAGTGCGGTGAATTTTTCCTTTAATGCACAAGATATGTTACACTGGAGTAATACAGTCAGGCTCAGAACCACACCTTCAGCATACGTTTTAAACAATGTGGGTTTAGAGCAAATACTGACACCAATAATATAGATTTCCTTTGATTTATTTTATGAGCAAAGAAAACAGTACTGAATAGAATGCACTGTAAAATATTAATTAAGGGCGGTGAGATAATCGAGAGGGTGTGGAACAAAAGTCTTGTTTCTTTGTGATGGGCGTGGAGAGAATTAATTTGGGCTCTGTTGAAGTAAAACACAGTATAGAAAATGCACAATCAAATTGTATTTGTGATCTGTTACCTTACGAGTGTGTTAGAAGTTTACTGCATGACTATAGAGCAGGGGTGGGCAATTATTTTTTACATGGGGCCACATGAGAACAAGAAAATATTATGGAGGGCCGGACCGAAAGGCTGAACTAAAGTCTGCATAATATTAATTGTGTTTCTTTATATAAAGCAGTAAATAGCATTGTTTTGATAAGTTGGTAAGACTGGTAAGAGTATATGTTATAATTGAGCAATGAAAAAGAGAGGTTGTCTTAGAAAAAATGACATTTACTCAATACAATTTCCCAAAACAATGGTTAACGAAATGTGAACATTTGTACAGTTTTTGATTCATTATATTAGTGACCATTTTCAGCCACATTCAGTAAGATACATCATATTAGAAAATAATGATGCCTACATTTGTAGTTTAATCACATTCACACTCATCACTCATTCTGTGTTTTTCACTTCTTTTTCTTGTTCAGTGAGAGAAATCTAGTCTCTGTTGGTCTTTAACAAGTGCATCAAAGTCAGGTTGAATGTCTGAGGTGGAGATGCGAAGCACAGCTGACAGATGATCATCAGTGAGAGAGGATCTGTACCTGGACTTGTTAAACTTAATCACTGAGAATGTTTGTTCACATATGTAGGTAGAGCCAAAGAGAACAAACATCTTCTGAGCATGTCTCCTCATGTTTGGAAACTTCTCTTGCTTAAGGGAAGAGTAGAATTTCAGCAGTGGTCGTGACTTGAAGTGCTCTGCCAGTACTGCATCAGACTGCAGGTCAATGAGTTCCAGCTGGACATCACTAGGTGCATCATCCACATTGCAGGTAAATGGAGAGGAAATCAAGTGCATTTCACTCTCCATTGTTCTGAGATCTTCAAATCGCCTTGAAAACTCACCATGCAGTGCTCCTAACATAGATGAGTACCTGCGGAGATTATCATCTGATGGGGTGACTTCTTTCAGTGTTTGCATGTGAGTGAGATTGTTGCTCTCCAGTTGCCTTGAAAGAAACTGTAACTTCGTCATGAAAGCCTTCACCAGGTTGTGCATTTCATGGACGAAAAGGCCCTTGCCTTGCAGTTTGGTGTTCAGTGCAGTCATCAGTGCAGTCACATCAACAGCAAATGCAAAATCTGCCATCCACTTCTCATCTGAGAACTCTGGGATGTCTTTGCCTTTCTTCTCACAAAACTCTCGGATCTCTGCTTTCAGATCCCATACTCTTTTTAGCACTTTGCCCAGGCTGAGCCATCGGACAGCTGTGTGATAGCTGATGTCACTATGTTCAGTCTCGTGCTCCTCTAAAAGTGCAACAAACTGCCTGTGATTCAATGCTCGTGCTCTGATGAAGTTTACTATTTTAGTTACAACATCAATCACATCGTCAATTTTAAGCACTGACTTGCACAACACATGCTGATGTAAAATACAATGCAAAAATACCACTTTCTGATCTGCGTTGATTTCAGTCACTTTATCTTGCATACGTTTCAACAGCCCGACATTTTTCCCTGTTAGATTTGGACAACCGTCCGTTGTGACACCCGTCAGTCTGTCCCATTTCAGTCCCAGTGTGTCCATGCATGCATTTACCTCCGTGAACAGATCGCTCCCGTCGTTGTCCCTTTCATTGAGCGCATTGCTGCCAGCTCCTCCGTAATCTTGAAGTCCGTTATCCCACGGACAAACACAAGTAACTGGGCTGTGTCACGGACATCACAGCTCTCGTCCAAAGCCAAGGAGAAAAAGTCAAAATTTGCCACTTCACGTTGCAGCTGAAGCTCCAAATTCCCCGCAATGTCCTCGATCCTTCTCGTCACGGGTGCGCCTAGACAGCGGGACTTGCTCAAATGCTTCTTTTTTTTTCAGGACATATTAGTGCTGCAGAGTCCACCAAGCACTCTTTTACAAACTCTCCATCTGTGAATGGCTTACTGTTTTTAGCGATTTTGTGGGATATTACAAAGCTGGTCCTGGTTGCTGCATCCCTGGATGTGTGAAGCTTGTAAAAAACCTTGTTGCTTTTGTAGCTTAGCTACCAAATCTTCCGATATCCGCGCCATTTCAGCATCATTCAAGTTTTTAAATTTCTCCGAGTGTTTCGTCTCGTAATGTCGACTCAAATTGTAATCCTTGAACACGGCACTCTGGTCTCCGCAAACCAAACACACCGCTTTACCTCTGACTTCAGTAAATAAATACTTAGCAGTCCATGTCTTCTTGAAAACCCTGCATTCAGCATCTACCTTTCTTTTTTAGTCGACATTTTGGGGGTGAAAGTCGTCTGAATGGAATGGAAGCTAACACTGAATCAAGCTAGCACCATCTAGAGATGCAAGAGATAGATGACACCGGAAACTACTTAATCACATTATGAAAAGACAATTAGAAAAATACGATTGACCTCTAGTGGTCAGTGACCGCAGTTACAACGTCAATTAAGGTAAAATAAGAAAATACATTTATTTTGTAATTTCTTATGAACCTTACGCGGGCCGGTCAGAGTCAACTAAAGGGCCGCATGCGGCCCGCGGGCTGTAAAATGCCCAGGTCTGCTATAGAGGGAGATATCCAGCAGCTCTGAAGAGTAGATGGCTGCAATGAGCAGATGCTTCTCATGTTACCATCTGGGAGGGGACCATTGTGAATTCCAGGAAAACAATATACTGTACCAGCAAGTTCTTCTGGAGAGATTCAACTTCAGGTGATCTTGACCCTAACTGTCTGTAATAATTTACATATTATGGATTTGAACCATTTGCTATTTGATGAGACTCTAGGGGAAATTGTTCAGATAGAATGGCAAATTTAAACCCATTTAACTGTGTTTATCTGAACATCAGATACTCTTATGCATCCTGACTAATAATATTACGCTACAATTGCATAAGCAACCTACTTAGTTCGAGAAATTATGAAGGCTCTTGCTCAAGTGAAAAAAGACAAGCGACCTTGGATTCAAACTGGACTTGGATCAAACTTAGGGGTGTGACGATATTAAAATATGAAATAGTACTATCATAAACTTAATGTAATACCGTGATAGTAAATGACGTGGCAAAAGCTATTTTCATGCGGGAGAAAAAATATTTCAACCGTTACCCTACTAAAATGTCTAAATAACCCATATTACATAATATAATACTGGACCTGGGGTGTCTGCTAATGTCATTTAATCCCATCACTTATTTGGCTGTTCTTGCTGTTCTGCGCACCTGCAGACAGCTCCCTTGCATTTTCCAAACCTGGTAGGTAGCGGTTATTAACTAGCTAGCTACACAGCATAAATCTCAGTTTGTAGTCCCTTAAAACTTTCGATGTCCGATGCTGATTCCAATGCCGAGGTGGTCTGTAATGACAAATTATATCCCCCAAAAAAGTGAACTCGTTCATTCGTGTGGACTCACTTTTGATCAAATAAAATAAAAGATAGTGTTGTTGTTGAGAACGGATCTCCCATCTGTAATTAATATGGGAAACATGTAATGGCCAGAGAAGGGAACAAGTCAAACCTTGCATTCAATCGGCATGAGCATCATCCTTCACATTATGGCACAATGGAAAAAGTGAGTGGCTAAATATAGTACTAGATCCGAAAAGCTGATAATGCGATAAAGCAAAATGTTGCTTAATTCGCAAAGTGAATGATTTAAATAGATTTTAACATACAATTACAAGCAGTGAACTATATTCAGTTTCATTTTTTGTTTTATTTTTCAATTAAAATGGTAATATACCGAAAACCATGATATTGACTAGTACGATTATCATACCATGAAAATGTCATACCGTCATACCGTCACAGCTCTAACCAAACTGGACTTTGATCCATAGCTGGCAGTATCAGGTCCATAGTTCTGTTCCCTTGGCCCTACTCCAAAACAAGTTTTTAAAAGTTATAGAATTCCTTTTACCCAAATGAGCTCACTTCTGTTGATGACTAGAGGATGAATAACTATCTTCATGTCCATCAATACATCATGTAAACATGGATCCTTTATGCTTGCACTTGTAGAAAAGTATGCCTATGTATGAGTGTTTTTGAGAACTGAATTTCAAAAGAAAGAAAGTAAATGAATTTTTCTTTGCAATTACTCTCAGTGGGCTGCCTTCCTTCTTTTCTGTTAACAATAGGAAAAACTGAATGATAATGTAGAGCTTCAGGTGATAGGAATAAGTTGAACTAGACATGGTTCATTTAGCACCCATTAAATAATAGTAATACAAAAAAAAACCTTTCTGTGGGAATGTGTCCTGGGGGACCTCTTTTGTTTGGTCGCTGTATTTCAAAATAGAACATAAGTCTTTGCAATGTCAATGTCAGGATGATAATATGGTTTAAGTTATGCTTATTTCATAGAGACTCCTGAGCTTGAAACAGCGGAAGCTAAACGCTTGCCTTTTAACTGCTTAGTGTCCCGAACCTGTTTTGGATTGATTTGCATTTTTAACAAGTGTGCCAATTTGAGGAAGGATCACCCATAAGCAGTAGAATCCTTTTGACTTCATTCTAATGTGGTGGCATTACTTTAAGCCCACAAACTGCCACTGGCCCAGTTCCTCATTTCACACTAAATTAAATTCTCATGTAATTGAAAAATGAATGCATAGCATGCACTGTTGTATTCATTGAAACATGTACAATTTTGACACTTTGACTTTGATTTCTGGATTAATCAAAGCATGCATAATAGATACATTCCAGAGCTATGTAGAGAAATAAGATATTCTTAGCAAAATAATTATCTCTCAGTTTCTCCTGTGCTGCACATGTGCAGGGCTGGTTTCTCACCATCAAATTATTATTATTATTATTTTATTTTTTTATTTTTTATTTTATTTTATTTTTATTTTACCTGAATCCCACCTGGCTTTCGTTTTTGGACTCTGAATGGGTATCCATCAGAGACAATGACTAAATTAAACTGCTATTTCTCTTTTCCTCTGCCTCCCTCTTTCTGATTGATACACCTATTTCACATAAAGATTTCACGCCTGAAAGATCCCAAATGGGTCCAGTCCCATGACAAACAAATCCATTTTTATAGACCTGAAAGTTGCTGAGCTTGAAAATTGTTTGAATATCTTTGAAGCACCACAGAAACATATACTAATCCATCTGTTACTGTTTTATGACACAGTGGATTGGTATTGATATCTCAAACATGCAACCATCTAGAGCTCATTGTTGAGAGGAAGCAATTATCTCTCTGTTTGTACGTATCTATGTACAGTGAACAGAGGAAACAAAAATAGTCATTTGCACCTATATGAAAATATATGGATTAATTGATCCATTCTTGTATTTACTTTGGAAAAAACTATTTCACAATTAAAATGTAAAGTAAGTTGCAAATTTAATGATTTCTGCCAGAATAAATTTTTGTTTTCTTAATGTATTAACCCATTCAGACCTAAAATGCCTGCAAACCTAAGCTGAGGGTTTTCTATTTTAAAACCTAAGCACAATTATTCTACCACAACCTCTTAAAACCTGATGGGTTTTCTTGGAATCTCAAAAATTAAAAATTTTTCTCAAAAAAGCCGACAGGCCTGTAATCAATTGTCGCAAATTATGGTGGAAAATAAGTATTTGGTCACTTCATTTCTGGCCCCAGACGTCTTTATTTCAGTTACCGGTATTAATGGAACCTGTTTGAACTCGTTATCAGTATAAAAGACACCTGTCCACAACCTCAAACATTTCATTAATCAGAAACAAAAAAATCTGAATCTGCGTAACCTTGTTGTGAAGAAACGTCAATCCAGGTCTTAATGGGTTAAGAAAGGGGGAAACCTCTGCTCCGAATCATAAACAATGAAGGAAACCTAATAACATCAATACAAGCACTGGATAACCTTGAGAATCTCAAAAATTACAGCAGTTCTTCTTACCTGTCCCATTTGGTAATACATGTTAAGGCTAGTGTATAAAATATACCATATTCACCCATTATTTGGTATATATTCTGGGGAGTTTCCAAAATAACGAAACTGATAATCACATAATAACCCATTTGATACAATTGTCTACATGGTTGATGTGGATGCTGCTGAAGTGTATAGGCATCTGGCATCAAAGCCTCATGCCTGATTAAATTATTTGGTTCACTTTGAGATGGCAATATAGTGAAAAATGTCAGATATATTTAAACCAATAACAGAATTTCTTCATGGTAGCAAACTGCAGGCCATGCAGCATGTGACATCATTATTTAGACATATAAGAATGTGCACATATGATGCTATTTCAGCGAATAGAACATGCTAAAAAGAAACCTGAAAAACGCCATATTGATTTTCTGTAGGAAGTAGCTTGCTTGCTATCTAGGCTAATACTACCTAAAAGATTTATAGTATTGTTTTTATAAAAATAAAAATTTATGATTTCCCCCTGTTTTTCTCCCAATTTGGTGGCCAATTGTTGGATCCTCTATTGATCCAACTATCCCCCTTCCACAAGCCTGCCACCTGCAGCTACAGGACCAGCCACAACGGTGGTGGCAGGGATGGCGAACCTCCTCCTTCGAGACGGCACTCACCCGAGCGCTGACCGTGATTCCTATATGTCCAGAGAAGCTTTCTGTGCTTGCAGTGAGCTCATGCTGGCTTCCCTCCCCAGTTCCTCTGAGGTGGACAGCCAATCGCCTCCCCTGAATGGGACTGCTGACCAGAACCAGGCTCTTATGGAATCAAACCCTGGCTGCAGTGGGCAACCATGCTTTAATATAAAATAAAACTGTCTAGTTAAGAATAATGGGACAGAGTTTGCAATTATGGTTGAAAACCAGAACCAGGCAAGGTTAAGAATCACTTAATGACTCAATTGAATCAAATTGTTGCCCTGGCTGTCTAACTGTTGGAGAAATATTGTCCAATTTTTGGAAAATGAAAAAGCGATTTCAGATAGAAGCAGACAGAAGGGTATACAATATGCATTTGAAGGTTATTTCAAGATATCACACTGACTCAGCAACAAAATGGTAAAAAAATTTGAAGCGAAAGCCTACAGATCAGAGTAAAGTGAACCAAACCAGCATTGAGACAGAGGACACGACATTGAGTCCTGTTCCTGTAAAGGACCAAGGTTAAGAATCACTAGGTTGCTATATAATGACTCAGTGTGCTGGACATTACTCTGGTTAGCTCCACAGGGCTCCACCCTGGACCTCTTTTCATCAGCCCAGTCTTCCACAAGATTTGGGCTCGGGACTGGGCTTCCCATTTGACAAAGTGCTGAAATAGTAATGAAAAATAGTATTACATTTTGACATCAAGGTAACTTTACCCACTTGGTTTTCTGAGCTTGACTGTAACATCTTAGTTGCTGTCTGGATCACGAATAACAAAGCTAACATTTAGTCGCTTTAAACTGAATATTTCCAGACCGCCACGTTCTCCGCTAACACTTTTCAGGATTTTATTTAGGTTTTTGTATATCTCCTTCAAACCTTCTGGGTAACGAAAGTGTCACTGTTACACGTGCACAACGTTTAACCATAATTTGCTAAAAATCCGCAAAACCAGCTCGAAAATGAAGAAAATTTCTAATTTTTTAATTCAATGGAAGGCAGTCAAACACTGTCGGATCCTCTGTCGGAGTATGTGGGATTGGCCAGTTTGCGCGTGGTTTAGCGAATCAATTGTGGCTATGGGGCCATATTTTCAGGGTGTGTGACAATGCAAAAAACAGTCGTGCGCTATGCAAGTTTTGGTGTCAAATAATGAGTCAAATAATTTGCGCTAATATCCAACTAGACCACCTCTTAACGCAAATGCTGGCGCTCTGTGCAATTTGGTGACTTTATTGATGCGCACATATGAACATAGGGTTATCTGAAATCACATGAGAATGTTTTCTGAATATTGTGAATTTACCCCCACGTTGAGGCAAATCATCCAATCCATGGCTAACTTGCAAGCTGTAATCAATTAAGCTAAAAACTAGTAACTATAAGCTAAAAGCTTGTGGTTATTCAATGCACGGACATGAAAGACTGAAGCCTGCAGGCCATCCATCGCTACCGTTCAGTAAGATACACCTGTTAAATAAATATATGTTTGTATGCACATTGTTTTTCTTATGTGAAAGGGTTTTATTCTTTCCATTTGCACTACAGAAAATGGAGTACATAATTGTAAGGCGATACCGTGAGCGATACCCTGGGTTTGGTAGCAGGTGTTGGCCAGACGGCTATCAGTTCGGCTGTACATGGGGGGTCCACTCCATTAATATCCAGGTGGTTTGTGATGCACACTCCAGGGTGACGCATGTAGGCCTACTGCATGACGAACATAAATGAAACAGACCTAGTTGCAGTTGTGAGTTTTTTTATTTATTGCTTTCCATTTAACAATTACATTAAACCAGAAGAAAATAAACATAGTTTTTTAAGTTGGAAAGCCTACAAATAAGGAAAAAAAGAGATGGTAAAATAAAACACTTTCTTTTAACAATGTAGGTCTCAAAATATAAACTCAAATCATGAAAAGAACAAATTAATGTGTGCCTTGTTTTCCCCCTCTGATTCGCGCGCCAACTTTTCCGCACCTTCCGCACAAATAAATCGCTCTCCTCTTTTGAGAAGCGCTCCTGGCGCAGCCACGCAAAACTGTCATTCATGTCAGGAAATTGCCAATTTGCTATAGCATTAGCACACTGGTATTTAAAGGGATAGAAAATAGGTATTCTGATTGGCCATTATGAAACCAAACCCCCACCACACCCACATGTATTTTAAAAAAGTTAATCCAACCTCTTTTACAACTACGCCAGAGGGGCGCTATCGTCCGAAATTACCGAAATTGCATTAGACACGCACTAAAGTGCCACCGTCCTCACTTTGCATCTGTGTTACCGACACCGTCCTGATTCACCAAATTAGGGCCCTATGAGTGCTTGGATTGCTGCTTGCAGCTATATTTATTATTTCTGTATTTTTATTGTGATTATTTAGTAGATATGGTTGTACAATAATCGTGACGTATGTCAGTTGCGAAATTTGTTCCAATGAAAAAACTAACAAAAAATGTGACTAATAAAGTAAAAAAATAATTTGTATTTGCTGATTTCCCATAGGTTTGGCCACCAGTATATTTATATAGAAAAGTGGTCAGAAACTCAACTGCCAGCATCTTTTACTACAGCTAATTATATATTCTTGTTCAAGGAAATTAAATTAAATTGCATTATTGCATATTTTTCAAATGTGCAGTCAGCAATATACATTTCTATAGGGACTTGTGTAGACTTGTGGTGTCTTTTAATATGTCTGTATAGCACAGAGGGCAGTGTGGGTAGGTGGGGAAAAATGTATATCTGTAGCAAAAGGTTTTATTTGTTTATTTATTTATGTATATATTTATTCATTTATTTAATGCCCACAGGCTAGTGCTAAATAACATAGTAAACAAGGTAAAGAGGACGCTTGACATACTTTCAGATATTAGAGACTGCATAATATATCAAAGCAGATGTAGCTTAGCAGGAGTGTTTTTGTGTGCAGTGCATTGGAAAAGAAAGTGGGACCCCACAGATTGAGTTATGAGGCCATGAGTCATTTATCAGATGCCTGAAGGATGTGTGGAGGACGTCGGTCTCGGCAACATGGGAATGGCATGGTTGCCTTTGTTTTTACATGTTGTGGAGGCCTTTGGAGCAGGGAGACTTTCCGGGGGCAGGTTTGGCACTCTCACAGGGGTGAGAGTGAACTGTCGCCTGGAAGGTTGCTCCAAATTGATTTAATTATTATTTAATTGGTGTCAATCAGGTAATTGATGTGGAATTCAATTGACTGATTGGGTTTGTGTGAGAATGTGAATTGTTTGGTGTTGAGTGATTGCGATTGGGTGAGTGAATGATAGACGGGTGATTGCCTCACGAGTCCCACCTGAGCCAGGCAGAAAGTAAGCCTATTTAAGAGCAGGTGGGGGCAAGTGGGGAATCAGTTAGTCTTGTCATGTCATTGATGTGTGCGTCTTGACAGTTAGTCTTTGTGCGTGCGTGCGTGCGTGCGTGCGTGCGTGCGTGCGTGCGTGCGTGCGTGCGTGCGTGCGTGCGTGCGGTGGATTATTGTGGAGTGTTTGATGTGACTCTGTCGGGCATGGTGGCGCGTGTCTGTAATCCAAGCTTCTGGGAGGCGGAGTCTGTGTGGAGTTTATGTTGAATTCTGTGTGCGTTTGTTGAAAGTGACAAGTGCTTCCTGTGTGTGTGGGAAAGAGGGAAAGAGGGCGCACTAAGAGTGTCCGCCTCTCTCCCTTGGTGTGATTGTGAAAGAGAGCGAGATGGCGCCCTGAAAGAGGGTCCGCCTCTTGCCCTCGGGCAGTGGAGAGTGTTTCTGGACAACGGCCCGAGAACTCTCACTGAAAGAGTGGAGAGTGTCTCGGGGCTGGTTGCCAGAGAACTCTCACTGTGAGGAGTGGTGAGGGTCTCTGTGTGTTTGCGATAAAAGAGAATTCGGACTGAAAGGTTCGAGTGTCTCTGTGTGCATGGGTTTGGGAAGCACTTGAAAGGTCACTGGATATGTGTGTGCCTGGGGAGGTTCTAGGGGAACTCCAATCTGAGGAGGCGCGGTGTCTTGAGATGTGTGTGGAGTGTGTTTTGGGACAGTGCGTAGAGTTCTACCCTGTCCCGGTGAGTGTTGATGTGTGTTTAATGTGAATGTATGAAGGCGGTGTAGAAAGCCACTGACTGTCTGTGTTGTGTGTTCCCTGGAAGGGGATTCCCCCCTCGGAGGAGGCAGGGCTTTCATTAAATTTTGATTATTTTAGTTTGTTATTTTAGTTCATTTTTGCCCGAAAGCTTCGCGGCAAGTAGGCTGAAGACTTTGTGTTTGTGTTTGTTATATTTTAACCTGCTCTCCCACTGTCTCTCTCCCGTGTCTGGGGGGAGAGACAGAAAGAAATAAAAAAAGATTCTTACCATCAGCTGCTCTGCTCCAGTCCAGGGATTGTCATGTGGCGTGTGACAGGATGCTTTTGGGATAAGATTTTACATTTAGGGGCTGGTCTTTAATCTAACTATATTGACTGCAATATTTTTCAAATAAATTGGTGGATTATTGTTGGATATCTATGAATTCCTATAAAATTATGAATAAACCAGAAAATTGTCCTATAGCATATAACAGTGCTGTTTTGGCCATCATTATACATCTACAGTACATGCAAGATTATTTTGATTTTGATCCATGATGGAAAAGTAGTTAATGTTGTATGCATATTTCAACTGCTGTGATGCATAACGTGTACAGTTGGAGTCCTGCATCACCCTGCATTGAGGTTCTCCTGCATCATCATGCATCCTGTCATTTTTCATACACCTTTTATGCTTTATCCTTGTCTAAACATAGAGCGTGCATTGCATATAAAGATATATACTGTATGGTATGGTACATACATGAAGTTAAAGGAATGTGCATTACAAATGAAAAAAGGTCATTTGTAGTGCCAGCTAAGAATTGATGCCTATGAATGAAGAGGACATATCAACATTAGCTTGTTTGCAAATCTGCAGACAGAGAACTGTGAGAGGCTAGCTAAGCCCCTCCTTTTTATGTCAATATCATTATGCCCAAATCAGGTCTGTTAGGCTATTGATGCCACCCATCTTTGTAATGTCTACTATTATCGTATGGCTTGCACGGTGAAACTTTGCAATGCCTCTTACTGATATCTTAGACAAAATAGCACCTCCAGCCACTTCTTGCTTGAGCACTTATACAGGAAGATTAACATTACTTCCCATATAAGTCATTTTGGATTGATTGCTAACTGAGAAGAGCTTTGGCAACCCAATATCTATTATTCAACTATCACAGTATTCTTGACCTAATTTAACCACAGTGATTGCTTCAATTGTTACACACAGTACTTTTATGAGCTTTTTCATTGAAAATACATTTTGATCTAAGATAAATTCTATCTTCTTAAGCCAGCCACATCTAGGTTCCTTCTGTCCTTGCATTCACAAGTAAACTAAATTTTTCTGAAGCATGCACCTGAATGGAAGAGCTGGTTCTTAAAACCATTTCCACAATCTCTATAGCTACTTGACCTTTTAACTCAATTCTAGCTTCTATGCTCTAAATCATTTTATGATTAACATCATCAATGACTCGCCGTCACAGACTGATGGTGTCATAGGCTGGAGCGGTACCTTCATTATATTATAGTTTGCAGTATCGGTTACCCCCTTTTTAAAAAGGTCTTTACCTTGAAATCCCTAACAACTATTTACAACTTGCACTTTCTCTTTAAGATTCTCGAGTAGCTCTGCTTCACTGCCATCTCCTCCACAGTCAGCTGTATGATGCTTTTCAGTCTAAAAGCATGTTCACATATACCACTAGCATAGTGGGGGCTCCAGGTAGGAAAAGAAGGCATCAGGTATATTTTACAGCTTATTGTGGAAAATGAATGAATCAGATTAATTAAATTATGACAATGTATGTGTCAAAGACCAGAGGATTTTTTTTCTTATTTGAAAACTAAGAGCTCAGTCAGTTTAATCATGAAAAGTCACATGACTGGAGGCAGAGCTTTAGCCCAATCATAGCTCACTAAATTGAAAGCCATGTCATATAGTGGATTGAGCGATACCACTGTCTATTAAATATATTCTGCAGTGCTCACTCAGGAGGCAGGCATTCACCCAAACACTGTGATATTATTGACAACAAATAGTGTAATAAAAGAAAATGAAACCACAACCTGCCCATTAGCTCATGCTTCTCCTCCCCAATTAAAATCATTATGACCACTGGATCAGTGCTAGAAACATCTATGGCTGTCTATATAGTTTAAGGACTAAGATCAAAGTGAAATGCACAGATGCTAATATTAAACTAGGATGCTGGTGCATTAAGGTATGTCCAACACCTTTCTGGTAGCGGTAGTGCACCTGTGGCGCAGTTGTAAAGAAGGATAAATTAGGTGGAGAGCATTATGACCAATCAGATCATCAGCTTTTTTCCCTTAATACCTTTTCCACAGTGAAATGGTACATTTGTCATGTCTAATGAAGAGCTTTCACTTCCATAAAATGGAGTACATAATTAGATAGTGTATCACGTGCCAACACCCTGAGTGATTGCAGAGGTTGGATAGGCACCGAGAGGAGGCTCCGAAGCACCACAAGTGCATTAGTTGCTGCGTTTACATGTCTGTTATTAGTCGGAATAAGCACTGAATTTTAAATAAAATACCAGCATATAAACCACAACCACAATTGGAACAGAGTAGCCTGTGGCCTGTATACTTCACACACTTCATTCACATGACAGCAAAAAACTGGTCTGGAGACAGAACATTTCTGCTGAAAACTTTGATTTAGCAGATTTGTGGTTCTCTGTGGCTTAGAGCACAGTACTCAAGCTTAGGTTGTGGGTTCAATCCCCGATAGTGGTAAAGTTGGGAACTCCTACTAAGCCTCCTCTTCTTCTCACCATCTACAGCTAAGCACTTTCAGGATGGTAATATCTTGTTGACCCTGTCAAATTCTTGAGTAGAAAAGAAACAACAGAAGAACTGTGCAAAAAACAATGCATTTTTACAAGCTGTTGCAGTGTTGGCGCTACTCAACAAGAGTGCAGTGTAGATAGCAAAAGCTAGAAAAACGCACAACACAGAGAGATATTTTTAGTATTTGTGAATTTATAATAGAGAAAAGAAGCAAGGTTCTGACTGAATTAGTATAGGTAAGATATGCAACAGGAGCATTGGAGAGTAAGGAACTGTTACAGGGAAATTCATAGGCTCCACAGGACAGAGCAAAGACTGTGTCATAAGCAATAAGTTAAAGCCCAAGGAGAAAGTATTCCTTCTAAATTTTTAAAGATCATTTGGTGTCAATGTCTTGTGTGTACAAGACTTCTGCTCTTCCACAGCTATTTGCACATCTTTATTTGTCTTTCTTACATTAGAAATTGTATGAGTCAAAACGTCCTCAATGTCCTGTCCATTTTCAGTGACACTAATAATCTAATTCCATTGTTTTCCGGAAAAGGTGCATTGATATATATTTTTTGTATATTTGGAAAGGCTCCCACAATGACCTTATGGAATTTTTGAACTGCATCAACAACTGTATCGATTCTATCAAATTCAGTCTGGAACCAGATCCTCACAAAGTTCATTTGTTGTCTATTATGGGAGTCAAATTTACACTATCCTCTCTGTTAAACCTACTGACAAGAATAGTTTTCTTCTCTGTTGCAGCTACCATTCATTACCATTGAAAAAAGGTTTGCCATATAGCCAATTTGTAAGGATCAGCCTCATTTGCACTAAAGATGTTCAAATCGAGGCTGACAAGTTGTTCAAGCAGTTCATGTCAAGAGGGTACCCAAGAGATGGTTTGGAGCTAGCTTTGAAAAAAGTATGCGGCAAAAACAGGAATGAAATTTTCACTAAGTATGAATCAAGGAAAACAAAAGAGTTCTCATATGTTTTGAACACTACACTCAACCATGGATTATGAAATGGAATATGAAGAAGCACTGGAATGTTTTTCAATTGGCCAAATTGGAAAAGAGATTGTTTACACTTACTCCAAAGTATCATTTGAGACAAACTGGTACTTGCTGACACACTCAAAAGCATTGATGGCCACCAGGGGCACTTGGATAACGCATCAGGTTATTTTCCTTGCCGCAATTGTGCAGCCTGTTGCAATAGAAGAAAAATGAATGCTTTCATCAGTTTTGTAGCCAAAAAAGAATAATGCTTTTAAAAACTGATAACGTGCAACTCTTGTTATGTTGTCTACTCACTGCCTACTTACTAAGAAGTAGAATGAATGAACACAAGATCTCAATTCGCAGGTCTGATCCTAAATCCCCTCTTGCCAAGCATTTCACAGATGCCCATCACTCAGTTTCTGACCCATCATTCTGTAGCATCAACATTGTTTTCCCCAATTGTAGGGCAGGGCATTTACAATAAAGTGAGTCTAGGTACATATTTGACCTCAAAACACTATACCCTAGTAGATTACATATGGAACTGGAAATGACATTTTTCAGGTGAGGTCATTATCATGCTATTTTCTCTCTCCTCCAACCAGATTGCCCTGCTGAAGTCTGTTCATGCACCAGAGTTTCCATGTGCTATAGGCCAGTGAAGTTTAGCCATGTGACTCTTTGACCATGTTAACTAAGCCAGTGAGAAGACATTGCACTCCATTGCCTTGATTGTAATTCAGTACACCTGCTTTTTCCTGCTGTATAAAAGTGTGTACTATGTTGCATTGTTCTTTTGCACTGAGGGGAAAGACTGAAACATTTGCACACCTGCACCTTGCACTTTTTGTACTTCTGCACGTTGTACTTCAGCACGTATCAAATTTAAATCACTGGGGCTGGCATATCAGACAGGGGAACCATTCCCTCCTACCTCCAGACACTCATCACACCCTACACCACAGCTAGATTCCTCTGCTCTGTCTCCTCTGGCAAACTGACTGTTCCATCCCTTGGGGCACCCAGCAGCCGTTCCTTGCGTTCTTGCCTCTTCTCTGCCCTGACCCCTTGGTGGTGGAACAATGTTCCGCATTCAGTCAGGACTATGGAATCACTGGTCATCTTCTGCAAGAGGCTAAAAACCCACCTCTTCAGAATTCACTACCACTGATTCTCTACATTAATTACTGCTATCACCACTGTTTACATGTTTAAAAACGTAATAAAAAACCCCACTACATTTTCTTTCCCTGTGTTATAGGTATGATGTGTAGCTGCCAACGATGATGTCAGTTGAAGTGTTACTACACTGATCTCTTGCATTAACTTTGATTCATCTTACCATGTTTAAATACACTTTTTGTAAGTTGCTCTGGATAAGAGCGTCTGCTAAATGCTGCAAATGTAAACAAGTAAAAAAAACCAACCAATTTCTAGCCTTCCTGTCTTACAAACTCCCATCCTCCTTACTTAGAAGGCCCTACTACTGCCGTAAATACAAAACATTTTTCACCATTATAGTCTCTCTAGAACACTTTGGCCTGCTCATCATCCTTGAAAAAAAGCTGTATTTTGTGGATGATTGTGCAGTGTTCAGTGTTGAACCTGTTCATCTGTGTTTTTTGGCACCATGTTAAGACCCATTTCTTTGGCCTTGCCTGTTGTAATCTTGCGTGTCCTTGATCTTTGTTCTGTTCGTTACTTGCTTAGTATTTCCAGTGTTGTTTTATGCTCTTGTACATCTTTTCACCAGAGGACATATTGCTTGAGATTTCCTTCTTTACTTTCCAATGTTTTTTTCTGGCTGTTTCACACTGTGCAATCTGTTTATGGCTTGAATCGTTTTTTTGTTTTGTATTACTTACTACCAACCCTTGCATTTTTATATATTGTTCTGACCTTTTGTGCTGTACTAATTTCCCTTACTTCTCTGCTTTGAAAATGGAATTGCATTTTTTTCCATTTTTGTTTTATTTATCATAAAAATATACCATCCTCTGATTTATGAAATGGAAGAACTGATTTGAAATAAAATCCATCCATCCATCCATTGTCATTGCTTATTCCTGGTGGTGGTGGCCATCCCAACAGGAATACACCCTGGACTCCCTGATTTCACAACTGAAATGGAATGTCTGTCTTTGGACTGTGGGAAGAAAAGTCCACATGATTTCACGAGAGAAATCAGAAATAAAATGTTGCCAGTTAATAAAAGTTTTATTGCCAGTACACCCATTTTTTATATTGTGTTATTGGAATAACATCTCATAAACATCTCAGTAGGAACCTGAGGAAAGCCACCTGGGTCAAAATCTCTGAACACATTATTACAAAAAATTCTAATTTTATTATTTAAATATTTTACATTTGCATCACCAGATTATTAATTTAATTTAAGTATTAATTGATATTTGTGCTCTGAAAATAGTTACTTCCAGCTGTTTCAGCAATCTCTGTTATTCTCCTGGAGGGAATTATAGAGGAATATAAAACATGCCCTGAAAAAGCTAAATTAATCTGATGTTGCCCAAGAAAATTTCTCAATACAGCAAAAATAAAGTAATTGGGTTGTAATGATCATGATTTTGCCTTTTCCATTTTTTTGTGACATTATTAGGATATATATTATGTCCCTAAAATATTCTCAAAAGTGTAACAAGAGCAGTTTATTAACATAACTCTGGTGTCTATCACTTGATGGAAATAAAATGTACACAATCTAATCTAAACCCCTAGTAGACTTTGTGAAAGATTTAACATTTCAAAAGGGATCAATGTACACCATGCCATGGAGGCTGTTTCATGATACAGCCGAAATGATTTTGCGAAGAAAAAAAACAGAGGTTATAAATGGATTCTGGCAAAAAGCATATTGCACACTGATATCATAAATAATGTATTCATACAGAGTGTGTATTCACACAGAGATACTTGAGAAAATTAGATTAGGCCACTATAGTCCGTTGGAGGCTTTTGCCACTAAACGTATCTAACAAAAGCAGAGGTGATGCTAATATGTGTGTAGTACCAATTAAGTATGCTAAGAAAAGTTTAAACCTATCCATGAAGCCCCCAAAATATATGCCTTATGAGGACTGCTTGCTTCCTAGAATTGTGCCCTCTTCAGCCACCCCCTTGCAATGGAAAATAATTCAAGGGCCTGTATGTGGTTTATGCAGGTGTGCCATCACTGCCAGCAGAATGTAACAGTATGTATCAGTGCAACAGGACAAGTTCAAACTTTGTTGAAAGTATTTGCAGTCCAACAAGAACGCTTCACTTCACAGTAGCTGTCAGCTTCACCTTCGCTTCTATTTTGCCGGACAGGAAATAGAAAGCATTATGTTCTTATTTTCATGTTTTAATGACTGTCTTCTTCGTTTGTAACAGATACTACTGTCTGTGTAGAAGCAATCTTCCAAGCAAGCCTTATAATAATGATATGATGACCCAGCAGAAGGCCTGAACAGCACTGGCAGCTAAAGAACTAGCAAGCTGAATGACTTCATTGCTTCAGCCGACAGGAGGATATTGCTTTGGGAGGTGACATGAGGGCAGACAGGACCTGGAAATTGCGTATGGCTTCTATAGAGATTTTGGAGGTGGTGGATCTGCGTTGGAGTATACATCATTGTCACAGTGGTTTATGTTTCACATTATATGTGAAATTTGCTATATATATTCAGTCACATTTAGACTGTAGAACATTTAATATGCCAAAGCATATTGCACTTAATGATAATTACTGTAATTCTTAAGAAAGCTGCCTACTGTTCTTGTCACAGCGAAGTAAAATCCTTGACAGCTTAACAGTAGATTCTTTTTTCAAGATAAACCACTCTCTTTGAAAATATGAATGGCAAAGGGTAGAGGCAGGTGGGGCATCCAATGCCATTTCATCAATAACATTTTTATTCGCTGTTGGTTCTCATGAAAAGCACTTGACACAAATTTGGAGAGGGCTATTCAATCCTTTCAATCTTGGTTTCTACTTTCTGACAATACATTGAATTGAGACCTTTTAAAATGTTTTTTAAATTCACACTATTGTATAAAAATAAATGTGAGGTAGTTTGGGGATTTATCTTTTATTTTGTTATGTTATGTTTTTATTTTGTCACAGCTTAATACAACATTGAAACCAGGATTTGTAAAGGTCATTACACGGCATTGCACTGCTGTTTTAATCTGAAGTTAAACCCTTTCATAACATTCCCTGAAACATATTAAAACAGTTAAACACTCCAGTCTCAGTTTTTAGAATATTATATTTTACATTTCATAAATAACTAAATTACTTAAAAATGAAATTACAGTCAATGAAGATCATGCAGTAAAGAGCATCTCCAGCAAAATCAAGTTGTTTATATTATGACACTGAGACCAGTTATATCAGCAGTCAAGGAGAGCCAATACAACTCTCAACTGAGCTATTCTGCCTCAGCAATGGTGCTGGTGTGTCATTTTATGATTTGAACATACAGTATATAGCAGTGCCTGCTAGAGAATTACATCCCATTGCAGCCAAAGAATTGCTAGTCGGATAAGAGCATTATACTCTCTCAGTCCAATTCTGTTCATCTGTCTAATTTCATTGAGCAGTTCTCTTTTTGCTCCCAAGACACGTCTTTGCAGGCATTCCATTTCTGTCCTAATCTTGTTTGGAAACTGAACACTTCCTATACTTTACTTGTCCCTTCCCCTCCCAGCAAGAGAGCCAAAATGAATTCCATAAGCAACTCGACATTAAGTCAAAAAAGGACACAGCCATAGAAACACAGAAGACAGCACCAGAAGGCAGAAGAAAATGGGACACACAAAATTGCAGATGCATTCTGCATTTCAGTAATAACTCATGTGATCTACTGGTATTTACTGTGTTTATGTGTTGTATATACACCATGGCTAGTTAAGCTTTCATTCATCTATCATTACAGTGAAATCACTGTAAACAATTATTATGAGGTGGATATCAACCAAATCAAGGTTGCAACCCTTTCATAGAGAGGTTGATATCAAGGATATAAAACCTTGATATCAGTATTAGCTTATGCAGAGATCAATCCATTTTTTATATATTTTTTTATAAATTACAGGGTTAATGTTGAAATGAAAGTTGTTGCTTTAGTGCCACACCTGTGCATATGACTGAGTTTGATATAATAGATTCACAAACCTTATGGCAAGCAATTTTAACATTTAATCTTCATCTTTACAATATCAAGGATTAGACTTTCTACTATCAAGAAGTGTGTTTTTCTTGATTCTTGATCTGAAAAGATCTATTTATTTAGTATTTAAACCAAGTGTGTAATCACATGTTGAATATTGAGGAGAACATAATGAAAGGGAATGTTTTATATCTACAAATTATTGGGGGGACAGATATGACTGTTTTGAATATTGTGGGGGACATTCCCCACCTCCCCTCAATCGTTACGCCTATGATTTAAACCATTTTCTCCCTTTACCCTATGGAAAGTTCAGTTTATGATATCAAAAACTCAAGAAGTGCAATTGCTGTTATCAGAAGCTCCTTTTCCATATATCAATAATTATAATACACTTCCTGATACCAAGAAGTTCCTGATATAAAGAATTCAAGTTGTTGATATCATAAACTATTTTTTTCTAAGTATTAAATGATAAAATCCTCTTCACGTGGTTTAGCCCCCCTGCTACCTAACTCAGGAGGGGCAGTCTTTCAGCCCTGAGTCACCTTGGACTGACCATGATATGGTCTTTTTTGGACACACCCTGTGCCGGCCAGAAGAAGATGGGCTCCCCCCCTTTTAGTCTGGTTCCTCCCAAGGTTTCTCCCTATCAAGGGAGTTTTTCCTTGCCACTGTTGCCTTTAGGCTTGCTTTTGGGGGGGTCTAGGCCTGGGTTTCCCCTCTGTTAAGCGTTTTGTGACAATTCAATTGTGAAAAGCGCTATACAAATAAATTTGATTTGATTTGATTTGATTAAAATTACATTCCTTTGTTATCATGAAGTGTAGTTTTTGATATCAGGAATTACATTTTTTATATCAGATAGTGGAGTTTTTAAATCAGAAAGTGCAATTACTAAAATCAGAAACTCCAGTTCCTGATATAAAAACATATACAGTATGTCTTGATATCAGGAATTGTAAGTAGATGCAAAATTATGTGAATATCTTTCCATTGGACCTATCAGCATGAGGTAATTTTGGATAGCGTGCGCACAAAACCTGCTTCTTTAGTTTGCTACTTTTAAAAATTAGCTAAAATGTAATTTAGATCTTTCATACAAATCACCCCAGAAAAAGAATGTTGCCAAAATAAACTATTGCTATAGCAAGCTAATATTGCAAAATAATGCTAAATTAAATCTTTGGCATATTTAACATTATAATGCATAAAATACATATGCTTACAAAACAACAAGCAACAAGTGGCAGTAATGAACACAAACTAAATATTTGATGCACATTACTTCACATTTCAAAAGGAGTGAATATTTTGCAAGTGCTAAAATGTAAGTCATACAAATCACCCCAAAAGAAGGAAATAAACTAGCTAATATTGTAATGCTAAGCAATCTTTGGCTTTATTATAAGCACAAAATACATATGCTTACAAAACAACAAGCAACAATAAATCTCATTTTAGGACATTTCTGAATATTTTTTCTTCATGTCAGGGAATCATGCCAATTCCTGATCATTTCTTCGCCAATTCCTGAATTGTACTTCCTGATATCAAGAATTAGCTTTTGATATCTGGAATTGTACTTATTGATATCAAGTCTAATGTTGATAGTCTCATCTACCTGAACTTGAGCATTAAATGTAAAAATGGCTTGCTATACACCTATAGACACAACACCAAACAAGTCTTCTAATATGGTTGTATGCGGTTATGTATGCAAATGAGGTAGTAAGTGATGAAGCATGCAGATGAGGTTGGAAACGGAACCGCATGCAAATTCATTTGCACCCTATTGGCCAAGAGCAGAGTCTTCAAAAGGATTTCCTCATGTGCTTGTGCCTCCAAGATTTGCATGCTTCAATGCTTACCACCTCATGCAAATGTGTTTGTCTGATAATAAGTCTGATATGAAGCTATCTTGCCAACAATATGTTGATATCGGGGAACAAACGTTAATATGGAAGAGGTTAAGTGTTGCTCTGTGAAGAGAGCATATTGATTTGAAACAAAGTAATGTCTATGAGTTAAGGTGAGGTTATGTTTTCAACCCATGATTAATGTGATGCATTCGTGTTGGTATCTACTAAATTATGAAACAGTGTGCCACATTTCATGTTTTTTTTAATGTTCATTTCAAAGTGTGCATGTGCTCGTAATTTATGACCAAGTGGGAATTATCGACACATGCTCAAATATTCGGACAAATCCTATGCAGGTTTGATGAATCAGACTTGACTTTGGTGTACTACCACTTGTAAAAATACAAGCATGAACACTTATCTATGATTGTGTGACAAATGAGGCCCAATGTGTTTCTATACATGTAGTTACATTCTTCTCTGAATCATAGCATCGCTTAATACATGCAGAACAAACCTTTTCTCACAGACAGAATAAGGCATCAAGTTAATTGTGTCTTTTTGGAATAATTGTGTTTGACTGCTATTTGAAATATATTTTGAAACCTCCTTTCTCACCTTTGCTTTTATGTGGAGTTCTTTGATATGACTAGTGGAGAACTGTCAGTCAAACAGATAACTTTATTCCCAGTTTGGTTGGTGTATGGTTCTGAGGGAGAACTTTTCTGCGAATTAGGCCACTCGCAGACCTAATACAGTCAAGACCCAACACCCTCTCTGCAAGAGATAAACACTGGAGTAACAGCTCTTTGATGTATTTAAATAATTAATTTTAATTTCTTGACTTTATGTCTGTCTATTTCTCTGCTACTGGAATGCCTTTTACATGCCACACCTCAGATACAAGTAAAATAATTTCCACATACAGTAAATTCAGTTATTGAAATGCTATTGATATTGATTTAAAAGTGATGAGAAAAATATATTTAAAAAAAGCATATTTGTAACAGCAGTAAGCTGTATCTAAAGCCAATTATAATGCTAAAGGACCATCATATACAGCACTTCTTAAATAACATATATTTCAACAATATCTCCAATGTAACATCAAAGAATCAAAATTAAACTAGTATACAAGTTAGTTAATATGTATCAGAATGAAATGTCACAAGCATAAATTGCATAATAATAATAATAATAATAATAATAATAATAATAATAATAATAATAATAATAATAAAGAAAATGCCCTTAATGGCTTGGCAAGGGCATACCAGTTATATGAAACAACCGCAGAATATACTACAATGATTGCATTTTCTTTATCTATGGAAAACAAATCCTCTGTCATTTTGAATAACAAGTTCATTCATCAGTAATTAGTTCTTGAAAAGGAACTGACAATGAGATTGATTTGAAAATAAGAGAATAAAAAATACAAATATTCAACAGGACAGACTTTTTAATTCATCCTGTGCTGCATTTCATAAGATGTGATATGATAAAGTCTATTCACCAAAGGTACAAAGAGAGAGAGAGAGGCTAATAAATTATTAATCAATATGAGACACCGCAAGATTACTCTGTTCTGTAGGGGCTTCTGTGAGAATTTTCAACCAAAGAAATTTAATTTGGATGGATAGAATTTTGCTCTTAACTTTCTGCTTCAGCTTATCTATTATTATTAATGTATTTTATGAATTATTAAAAGGACACTTGAGATTCACATTTTAACAATATAAAATGCGCTTTTTCCACACAGTAAACTTCCAACAAAGTGATCAAACAAACATTCACACGGTGCAGGGTTATTTATTGATGTATTATGTAATTGAAAACATGATTTACATCAACACTCAAAAGACATGGCATTCTCTGTTCTCTTTGTTTTGTTTTAATATTTTGTCTTTTCTGACAACAGAATAATTTCCAGTATGTTTACAAAGGAATGCTCAATCAAACAGAAGAATAAACTGTCGTAAAACAGGAAAATATTTATAAACTCTTTTAAATGATCCACACACGTTTACTGAAGCAGTGAGATAACCAGATAAGCCACATTCTCAGTAAGATGAGCTAGCTGTATTGTTATATCATTTTAGTAAAACATTAAATAAGTAAAATTCACAACTCTAAGCAAGATAATAACAATACTTTTGAATACTGGTTGTTCAGGATTCTAAAACATCTCCTCAATATCATAATGTAAAAATAAACTTTCAAATAATACAAATGAAGAGCTGATATTTGGGGGAAAATATAAAGCTCCAAAGGGTCATTAAACATGTAATTAATACATCAAAAGGGGAAAATCTGGCCTTCAAGAAAGCCCAAGACAGAAACATGAGAATTTATGTTAGAGGCTCAGGACTCAACTTTTTTCCCTATGTGCACTATAAAAAAATGTAGGGGCACAGTCCAACATTTAGGGGCACACTCAAAAATTAGGGGCACACCATCGCAATGGGTACGACATCTTTAATGGTGAAATTGCCTTTTTAATGCATAGAAACACACACAGGGAATCTGAAAACAAAGTTATTGTGCTTTACAAAGACTGGGTTCACATTCAGTCAACAGTAACAGTTTACAGGCCAGCTTTTGTAGTATGTCATCTTGATAATTTAGAAGAAGACAACCAGTTCTCAATTCATTGACTGTGGTCAAACATTTCCAGAGAGGATCCTTCTGTGCTAATTCGTATGAGATCCTCTGTGGTTGACACATGTAGAGAGCGTCTGGGGGAATTTCTGATGAGATTTTGTGCAGAAAACCCCCTCACACTGGGGCATCTGACATTGGTAAGATTAGCATGATCTCCACCAGATGCAGTATGTTCTAGAAAATAGTCATGATAATTATTGCTTAGGTGTACTTATTACAAACTGATTTAACTTGAGTAGTACAGAGCTATAAAGATAAAATATTGAAATTATACTCTACTCTATATTATACTTACATTATTTACCTTGAATTTGTTACAGTATGGTTCTTTGGGCATCAAAGTCTACCACAAGCTGCCGTATGTCTTGTCCTTAAAGGTGTGGCTGAAAAGAACCTTGTTGAAGTCTCTCCCACTCATCCTGGATGACTTCTGTCTGTCACCCAGATCTGTATTGTGTACAGCACAGTGTGCTGTCATTCTTCATATGGGTGCAGTGAATGTGAGTGAATGTTAGTTAACCTCACCTTTGGAGGACCTCTTTAAAGTGTTTCAGGAGGTTAATCACAACATTAGTGTCGTAGGCCAGTAAATCATCTAGGGTTTCTGGCCATGTGTTGTGATGCGATATTTTGAAATGCTAGGCTGTAGTACTTGCTGCCTCCTGGCTCTCAGCATCAATAAGGCTACCAAAACAAGACTGGAGGACCTCTACAACAATTTGAATGTCTACATGGATGTGTTTCTTCATGTTGTATGGACCAAGGTCCGATTCATTCAATGCACAGATGTTCAACCAATGTCATTCCCTGTACAGGAACATACATAATAATCATGTGTGTATTGCTGTACCCATATCTCTACTTTAGAGAAGAAAACATAACATAACGATACACATAGGGAAGCTTTCTATGCATGCGGCAAGCTCATGCCGGTTTACCTCCCTCCTCTCTGTGGGGCGAACAGCCAATTGCCGCCCCCGAAAGGGACTCATGGCCAGAGCCAGGCTGGTGCAACCCAGACTGCAGTGGGCAACCTACACTTAGGGCAAGTGCCTTCACCAGTTTGCCACCCGGGGGCCCCGTAATCTAATCTCTACAACTACAACCGAGATTACGAGGAATTTTACCTTTTTTGGCATTCCTTTGATGTCAGCATTCATTTCAGAGGAAGCCAGATGCTCCATGTGGTGATGATGTACTGGCCACTATCATTAGCTGGGTCATCACCTCTGCTGGGTTGCAAGAATACACTCAGGGCTCTACAGACATGAGGAATCTATTGAGTCCCCTTCACACTGTAAGGGCTGCAAATGTGCACCCCAAGCTGCTCACCAAGGTCACACAGCTCCTTTCTAGGCTGAAATGATAGGTCTTCCACACAAGATGGTGTAAGTCATAAATCTTCTCAACTATCAGCTCCTTTCGCTTCAGGTTTGGAATAAAAAAACACAAAAGAACCCACAAACAAATATTTTTAAGCACAAGTATATAGATAAGTGAGTAAAATTGGTGGGTAAATATATATATATATATACCAAAATAAATGACTACCTGTGCAGCATACCATAGATTAGTATCACATGCTCCCCAGCTTCTCTCCCCATGTTGACAGAGGCACCTTCAGCTCCAAATGCCACACACTTCCTCAACCAATCCCCATGTGGGCCAAGGGCTTCGAAGGAAGGCAGCCTTTGTAGTATCAAGTACACCTTCAATGACAAAAAAAAAAATCCATTGTTTAGAGGTTAGGCTGCTTTTACAGCCATCACATATAGGGTAGAAAATAGGCCTACTTGATTTTTCTTACATCTTATTATGTAATATAACTCATAATGCTATTTATACAAAAAACACCCCGTAATGCTACATAAAAGCTAGAGTTAAACTCACATTTGTAATATTTATGTAGGAATAAGGAGTATAATTTGTGCACACCTGACATTGTTATATATTGGGTTGATGTAGACACTGTTTTTTAAATGGATTAGAGGACTAGACCTCTCAGCAATGAGGTAAGCAATATGGAACTTTTACTGATATTCATCCTCAGCTGCCTTCTTGCTTCCTCATATGATGCTATCTCCCCCGGTTCATAGCAGACTGAATGGTTAGGGAATTGTTTGGCTGTGATTTTTGGATTATTAAAGAACCTCTACATTCTTACAGAGTATTGTAAAGGTAAAGTTTTGCCTTACAGTATTGGCAAAACTTTACCTTCATATCTTGCTCATACTTCAACCACTGAAAATGTATCTCCCATTGCATGTTGTAAAGGTAGCACTGCTAGAACTAGTGCCTTCACTGGAGGTACATGGTGGCGGGTTGACAATACTGTCTTCATTTGGGTCATGTACCTCCGGCCGTTGTCTTTTCTTTGGAGCACCGCTTCCTCAGTATGAGCCTCATTGGTAACCTCATTTGTGGTGGCCCGTTTAATGAAAAAGCTATCAATTATTTTCATAGATCTAGCTAGCTAGCCCAGTTGTATGTGATATGAACGAGCTAGCTACTGGTGAGTAGCTGTAGCTAGAGTTTGTTCTGAAATTCCACCAAATTTGTGTACTGGACAACCCCAAGCAACATTGCAAGCCATGCATAGCCTACTCAGTTCTCCCTAATGGCTTCTTCATTTGAAATATATATTTTGATCAATTATTTTTTCCCAATCGCAGGACAAAAATTCCATCCCCACAGGTGCCCCTAAATTTTATTTCAAGTTTGCACAGGATTAATTTCTCGCAAATGCAAGTAAAACACTCAGACTGTACATCTCTGAGGCTACAAATATCCAGATATTTTTTGCTTAAGGTTATTATAAATAAAATCAATGGCACCTGGTGGTGTAACCTCATGTACTGTAAACAAAGGTAGATTCATTTTGGAATATGACAGAAGGGTGCTTACCAGATAATTAATAGTGCTTGTAATGACGCACGAGTCATGGTCAAATTCTGTAGAGAAATGAAAAGAGCTACATTGGGAATAAAATCATACAGTGTGTACCAGGCTGAAGTTAGCTACCTAACTGTTTTGGCATATCAGTAAATAACAAACTCACAATAAGAAATTTAGCTAAATTCGATAGCTATTTTTAGTCCTTATATTATTTATTTAGCACTATTCATAAAAAGTGCATTGTATATTGCAAGGATACAGTAGCAAGAAAATATTTTTCAGCATGCTTCATTGGTGATTGGGGTAGGGGCCATATAAGGGCTGTGCTACACCAGCTAAAAAGGAATAGAACAATTATGTAAAGCCTCTAGATCTTTCACACACACACACACACACACACACACACACACACACACACACACACACACACACACACACACACACACACACACACACACACACACACACACACAAATTAAGATACCATGTGTCTGCATGTGAATAGTACATTTGAAAGTGAACAGTTCTGTGATGTAAAAAAGTAAAGAAATCACCCTTTGATTACAGCATGTTTCAAAGCTCAGTTGGTGGAATGATTACATTGTATGCATGCTTGCAAGAGGTGACTCAAAGTTCTTTTACCTTCCTTTTCTCCTTTGAACATGTTTTCCTGTCTGCAATATCGATATCAATTCATGATGTGGTGTGGTATTATTTATTTCATTCCCTGCATTCAGCCAGTTATTAAAAATGCAAACCTGCTCTTCTGATGATTTTAGATGGTTGACTCTAATTCTGGAGTTATTTACTGGCACATGCACACTTACAAGTGTGTCTAGCCACAGACTTTCACACCATGGGGTACATTCTCATATAGACAACACATTTATCAAAAAGTTAATTAGCTGTAATCTGGTAAAAACATGAGCTGGAATCTGAATCTGCACTTCTATAAATAGTCACACATTTGATCGAATTTGATAATTTCCAGGACATTTATCTTTTCATAAATTGATCACGTCTGTGTAAATCTAATTCCTGAAAAGGATTGGCCCTAGAATGATTTAAAGGAGTGGGAGCACACTTGTGTTGCTTACACTGGTGACTCATGGGTCTGCATGTTGGACTCTGGCCAACCTACTTAAAAGCAACGAAAGCGAAATTCCCAGCCTTGTGAGAAAGGATGAATTGCTAAGGGTTGCGCTTGGGGTGGGCTTGCCACAAAGAAGTCCCGCTGTGTTTGAATTGCATTGCAGTTGAGCCAGAAAGAGTGTGTCTGACATTTTCAACTGGGTGCAAACTAATGCCAGACACGACAAAAATGACAAACAACGTGCTTCTGAGTATTACTGGGTGGTGTTATTTAGTATAATTTTTCTTTACTGGAAACAATAAACACAAGTTATGTGACTCATTTTATCATTTTCTAGTAAAATAATTCCATGTGAATAAATACCTCTTAACCTCATAATTCAAAAAGGATTCTCTTGGGTTGTTCCAAAAGCACCAAAGCACACAGTTTAGAAATGCTGAATATTGCATATTGTTTGTTCTTTGTCTTTCAATGAGCACCCATTTTATATATTTTCCCATTGATTACAAAAAACAAAGCTGTGTTCAAATTATTTCTTATTTGTCTTTCTTTAACTAATGCCACCTAGAGACAAGGTACTGTAAGGAGTGATATATATATATTTTTACAGTAGGCATAAGTGTAATTTAGATAACAGATTTTACCAGAATCTGATAACACAGAAACGTGCACAATGGTCTTGGGCAGCATTACAATGGCCATGTAAACTGTTACAATCAGATGATAAGACATATAAGTAGCCTATGCACAGCACTTTTGATCAGGATCATTTCAATGGCACCATTCAATTTACGGCAAATGTTTTTATTTTTGTCTTTGAAATCATGCACATCAATCTGATTGTGCTCTGGAAAAGTCTTACGCATAGCACGTAAATGGACAATAGAATCAAATGACACAGTTTTCAAGGACACTATACTTAGTGAATATAAGTTGAGAAATGAAGAAATGACTGAAACCTAAAAATGGTTACTATTTCCTGACTACCAAGTCAAAGAATAAGAAAACAATTGATATTCCAGGTTTATGCATATGTAATTGCTTTAAAACTGTTTAATGATCATTTGAATTAATATAGTTTAATGCTGGCGGCACGGTGGTGCAGTGGATAGCACTGTCGCCTCACAGTAAGAATTAATCCAGGCCGGGGCCTTTCTGTGCGGAGTTTGCATGCGTGGGCTTCCGGTTTCCTCCCACAGTCCAAAGACATGCACGTTAGGCTAAGAGTCTAAAGTAGGTATGATGAGTGAATGGTGTGTGTGCCCTGCGATGGATTGGCGACCTGTCCAGGGTGTATTCCTGCCTCTCGCCCGAACGCATGCTGGGATAGGCTAACCCTGACCAGGAATAAGCGGCTTAGACAATGGATGGATGGATGGATGGATGGATAGTTTAATGCTGATATTAAATAATATGCTTGGCATAATAAACAGTGATTAACGATCAAGTTAATTATTTAGTATTAATAAACAACCAAAGTATTGTATTTATATAAAATGGGTTTCATTAATTTATGATTGATAATGGGGCTTGTTTTTGTGCCACAAATGCAACATGAAAAGGGATGCATATGGACAAAATCATGTCAACGTGATCCTATTACCCCCTGCCATGGGTAGATTGCAAAAGCAACCCTTTATCACCTCTGTCTCACCTACTAGGATCATTTACATAAGTAGCATTTGACACTGCATTGTTCATGCTCCACTGTCTTGAGAGGAACATTTTTATCATGATCAAATTGCCATTTTTGATCAGTGTCCCATATTATTGGTGCAAATATTCCTACTCAAAAGCAGGTGTGTAGATGTGCATTACAAGCACAAGTTGTGAATTCCAACACAAATTATTCCTGCTCAAAATGGAGAATGTAGTTATATCTCAACAAACATGTAAAAAAAATTACTCACATATATAATGTGTGTATTCAACATATTTCACAGAAACTATACAAGCACTGTTCCAAAGCAATGCTTCCCATGCTTTCTTACATTCATTCAAGTAACTTGGCCCTGTGTTTCTTCATCTTGTCATCTAGTAGTCCGTCTCAAGAGAATGCAGTCTTTGTGTGTGTGTGTGTGTGTGATAAATATTGCCAGGTGTCAGCAGAAGTCTGTGATGAGGGTCTGATGGAGTGCTTGTGATAGGTAAAGAAAGGTTTTAAACACTATTTAAACTCTTAACAAATCTTCAACATTTTCTCCTCAAATTGCATATACAGTATGTTGGTGTCACATGAAAACAAAATTAAGTGCATTTTTCATAGCACCAATTTAGTGTATATTCAAGTAGGATCATTGCTATGTTTGTGCATAGAAAAGGTATAACAAATAATAATAGCACATAAGTCCATAAAGTATTCCATTTATTACAGAATAATATATTTATATTAATATATATATATATATATATAATATATAATATAATATTGTACATTTACATTTTAGGCATTTAGCAGATGCTCTTATCCAGAGCGACTTAACACAGTTTACATTTCTTTACATGCAATCCATTTATACAGCTGGATATTTTTACTGAAGCAATTCAGGTTAAGTACCTTTCTCAAGGGTACAACAGCAGTACCCCACCTGGGAATCAAACCTGCAACCTCTGAGTTACAAGCCCAGTTCCCTAAACATTACACTACACTGCCACCCAATAATAATATTGTAAATTATTATTAGACAAAACCTGTGGTACTTATATGTGTTCATAATAACGATGTGTTGTTCTGGGTGGTTGAGTGGGTGGTATGTGTAATTCTTGTAATAATAAAAACTATAATGCTCTTGTGTAATGTAAAGTATGCATTTATATGTCATGATGCTCATGTTAAAAACTGTAGGTGTCAGAATTGTATGTCATGTTTTAGGACTTCTATGGTTGTAATGTTTATAAAATATAAATCAACATCATAGGGAGGATTTACATCCACAGAGGGCTCTAGTTTTGTTGTCAAAGTGCAATGCGCAGATAGTAGTGCTAATCAAGGTGAATTCAGGCGTGTCTTTCTCCATTCCTTGAGTTTCGTGACAAGAGACAATAACACACCTGCGGTGCAGTTGTAACACAGTTTGGTTTAAGAAGAATAAATTACCTGTGGGTATGATGAGGGTTTGGTTCATTATGGCCAATCTGATCATCAACTTCCATTTAATACCTTTGAACTGGAAATTCTGTCCTGTGTAATGAGCAAGTTATGAAACTTGCTTTCACTGCAATACAATTGAGGACACAATGGATGGTGTATCATGTGGCAATACAAAAAAAACTAAACTAAACTAACATGCATGTGTATCCATTTACAATTGAGAAAAGCACTTTTTTCAGTAGGAAACTGATATAGTTGTCTGGGAGGAGGAAGAGGAAAAGACGTGTGTTGCACGTTCAAGTGCATTGAATCACTCTTTACAAGTGCAAAGCTCAAATACATTGATCCACTTAGTTGAATAGAGATTGTATTTCAAATAGTCGATTATTGAAAGATTTGCCTCAGAGGTGAAATACAGAACATCCACAAAACGGTCTTGTGTGATTTATGGCATATCTGCTCTATCTGTTCATATATGCCCATTATATATATATATATATATTGTGGCAGCCGGATGGGCTGCCCCAGGAAATGGCTGCCTGGCCTACAACACATGGCAGCCATTTTCACTACATTTCCCAGCATGCCACCGCAACACCTGAACGAAGTCAGGCATGGGGAGCAAACGACCAGCTGAAGGCCATTGCAAGGCCTATTTAAAGGACTCGATCCCATTGTTCTTGGAGAGGAGAGGAACGTGTTTGGGGAAGGAGGTGGGTGTGTTTGAGAGAAAGAGTTTTGAGAGAGAGTTTTGACCAGCCAGTATTTTGGAGAGTTTTTTTGAGAGAGTTTTTTGGAGAGTTTTTGAAAGAGAGTTTTTGAAAGAGTGTTTGAAATTGTTTTTGTGTTGAAATTGCTTACTTGGAATTGGATTACGGACTGGACAACGGAACTTGGACCTGGATTTTGGATTTGGAACGGACATTGACAAAGAGACAAGAATTGTGGACTTTGTGTTTGTATGCCCCAAAAGACCCCACCCTGCGTTTTGTGTTTGTTTGTTTCAATAAATCATCATTTTTGCTGATATTACTGCCTCCTCAGTGTTCTTGAACTTGCCTACGCCCTCTGCAAGGTCAGTGAGTGTCGCCCAACCCTGGGGACACCACAATATATATATATATATATATATATATATATATATATATACACATATATTCCCAAACTAACACATCATGTATCATATATCTTTAATTCATTGATTGTGGTAACGATACATAAGGTGATCTATATTTATGGAGAATTTAGCCAGCGATTCTATAATGTGTTGTATTTGTATTTCATTTAGCGTCAAATCGTTAATTGAAATGCAGCTGAAGTTCCATCCATCCATCCATCCATCCATTATCTAAGCCGCTTATTCCTGGTCAGGGTCATGGGGGGGCTGGAGCCTATCCCAGCATGCGTTCCGGGCGAGAGGCAGGAATACACCCTGGACAGGTCGCCAATCCATTGCAGGGCACACACACCATTCACTCACACACTCATACCTACGGGCAATTTAGACTCTCCAATTAGCCTAACGTGCATGTCTTTGGACTGTGGGAAGAAACCGGAGTACCCGGAGGAAACCCACGCGGACACGGGGAGAACATGCAAACTCCGCACAGAAAGGCCCCCGGCCTGGATTTGAACCCGAGACCTTCTTGCTGTGAGGTGACAGCGCTATCCACTGCACCACCGTGCCGCAGCTGAAGTTAACTAGCCTATTGTTCTAACAGGTACTGACAACATCATTGTGAAATTAATAAATGTGTGGAATACTGTATATGGTAATGTAGCTAACATAAAAGACCGGCAGGACACGATATACGCCAGTTGTACACTGGCTGCTGCTATTGTGTTAGTCTGAATAGCTATGACTGTAAACAGAAGGGATCAGTTAGGGATTTTTTAAACAAAAATCACTTAAGGCCTCTACACGCTTCTGCGTAACTTGTGCGATTTCTTTGCGGTTCGCGCAATGCAACAATGTCACAAGCACTCACCAATTTATACCTCTACAAAGGTTATGCGCAGCCTATGCAACATGGTGTCCTTACACTTCTGTACACTAGTAGGCGTCATTGTATTGAACAAGGTCGGTAAAGTTTTCATGAAAGCAGGGAAACTCCTGTACCTTCAAACTTCTTCAGCCAATCTTTCCTGAAGCTGGTCCACCTCCATTCGCTAACCAACCAATCAATGATGCGCAACATCTACGCAAACTGTTGCGCTGCGGTCGCGAGTTTGATTTTGGTGCTAGGTACGTGACATCCTCTGCAACACCCTCTGCGTAGGTCGCAGAGGTTGCGTTAATGTTGCAGAGCCCTGATTGTGTTGATGTCGTGTTGCTGTCGCGTTGCTGTCGCGTTGCTGTTGTTCGAGCCTGTAGAGACCTTTACTCCCAAAAGAGTCAGCTTTGACCACCTGTATCTTCTAAATATATATGAATGAGACATTCTGCAACTATTACCCCCAGAAGCCATTTTTGTTAGTTTCATAAAAATCTAAAGTGATGAGGTCAGTTGGCAAAGGAGTTCCAATTACTCTTCCAGGAAGAAATCAATATAACTAAAGTATAGAAAATATTGCTATGGAAATGGGAGTGCTTCTATCAAGGGATCTAAAGGACTAACATACCTTAACCCTGTCCATCAAAATATGGTTGGATATTGTATTTATATAGGCAAAAACTGCATGTTGTGTGTTGTTAAATTCTGCTTCAGATGTTTTTCCAAAATGGCAAAATGTTTTCTCCCACTGTTCCATACACTTCTTATTCAAATAAATACAAGAATACATTTTGCAACCAGCTTGAAGAGTGTCGGCCCTAAAGTCTCATTTTGGGGACTTCCTGTGGACTGAAGTCCCACTTTGTGCCATTAAGAATGGGAGAATTAAATGTGAACACACAATGGATTGCAACCACAATACAACCAAATACAATGCATATCAGTGTATTGCTGTTCCTAATGATGCACATTTATTGTGCCTTAATGGGAAACCATACACAAATTGAACTACAATGTACAAAGCGTATTGTTTTCCCTCCGGGTGCATTGCTTTTCATAGTAACATGTTTTTTTTGTGCCACATTAACAATTACAATCCACATCTTGAAAAACGATGCATAGATGTATTGCATTTCACTCCAAAAGAGAGCCAAAGAGCCATGCTGTTGTATTTCACTGTGTGTATTGTATCTAATTCTGGTATTCTTAATCTGGGATATATGTAATCACACGGCTGAAGGAATTTATCAAAAAAATATGAATACCATGAATGAACACTTTAAAGCTCTGCAGCATAATTCTTATATGCTTACCATTAAGGCTCGTTCAGTCAATACTTCTGCAATTGATCAATCTTTAAAAATTCCATGGTCCACTCCCCCATAGAAAAATACAAATATCTGATGTCTCTGTGAACACTCAGTTGTGTGAACACTCAATACTCTTTGTATTGATCGTCTACAGAAAGGTCACTGTTACCTTTCTGACTGATGTGTCTGAATTGTAGCTTGAGATACCAATATATACTAGAAAATAGATATGTTATGACATTAACCCTTCCATTTTGTACTCCTATTTTGAACATTTGGTGGTGGCGGATGTAACATTTTCAGAATAAATGTTTTTGAAATGGTTGGGACAAAGTGAATTATAAGGCCTGGAATGAAATGACAAAGTTAAAGCCAGTTCCTTTGTTCCAGCTCTTGTTTGTAGACAGTAATTGTGTGCCTCGTGTGTAGGTTGCGGTTGGATGTACAGAGTTTTCTTTGTTTTGCCACCTTATTTGGTAAGTGTAGGTCAGAGTAGGGAAGCAGCTTCCTGGAAGACCCACTACTTTTCCTTTTGCCCCGGTAGTGAGGAATAGAAGACCTTGGCATTAGGATAGAGCAGTGGTTAGTTCCATCTAACCCCATGTTCAATCATATTTATAACTTCTGTGAAATGTGGCATCACCATGTGTTACGTTTTGTTTTGTGATTATTGTTTATCTGTTGTTTAGTGTATATATTTTGTAATAGACCTTTTATAACCACAATGACTTAAGGGAAACATTGCCCATAGGCTCCACGCGGTGGTGCTGTTAGCTCGCATTTATTAATGAATAATACTGCGAGCTCAATTAGTTACTTTGTTCAATGGACAAAGAATGAACAATCCAAAACCTAACATACAACGATACACTCCCACCCAGGCCTGGGTAAATACTAACAACCGCACAGTTTGTGCACGTTACTATAAATGTAGTGGTCGTTGCCGACCGCGGATCTTCATCGACGCACTGCTGCTGTGCACATCCTCTCCGGTTATTGAGTGCGTAGCTTGGGTCCGGCGGACAGGGATGAAGAAGTGGAGGCCGTAGCTGACCTGCTCTTGTCGTCACGAGCAGCGAATAGGCTTCTATGCAAATGTTAAAACTTGTACTCAGTCCCACAGTCCCAGTACAACTTACAGCACTGTCCTTCCTAAGGTCTTTTAAGATTCGTTCTGCTTTAATTGCTAAAACTAGTAGCCGCTTTGCTCTCCTTTTCATAATCTCCTCACACTTTTTCTCCACTCTCCCGCCTCTCGTCGATCCAACCCCCCTTCACGCATACGCACCTATGCATTACGTAACCCGCCGTTACACTTTGTTGTGCAGCTCGTGCACTGGTGATTTTGGGCATTGTGTTCAGTGTTTTTCCCCGGTTATTGGAACGCGGGCAAATTTTGGGACGTAACATAACTTCACTTCAACTTTTATATTCGTGCAAGCCTTTATTTTTCTTCGCAGACAGTTTGTCCAGTTCAGCCATCACTTCACTTCACTTCAGCCATTATTAGCAAAGTTAATTGTAAATGTTTATTGGATCCAGGCCTTAGTGTGGTACTGGGATTGCTTTGCTGTAGGTTGCACAATACTATCATTAAAACATATACAGTATGTAGGCTATTTATTTTTAAAAAGCCAAAAAAGCTTTTAAAAAAAAGCTGAAAATCAAGTCACCTTGGGCCTCTTACTTGTGACAATGTCTTCCCACACATTGCTTTTCATAATGGTATAGTACCTGACATGAATGAATGCACAACTTAATTTCAGACCTAGATACTGTGACGATCGTGATAAGGACCCAGACGCAGATCAGGGATATGGCAAAAGATAGTTTATTACAGGCAGGGGTCAAAACCAGGAATCAGAGAATCGGAGGTACAAAAACACGAGGCAGAGAGAACGAAAACAGGTAGTCAAAAGGTCGATATCAAGAAGGCAGAAGGGCAAACAATCAAAATCACTAGATACATTTGATAGAAATACAAATTAGAAAGGTAGGCTCAGGGAAAATTGAATCAACATTTGAAATGAAAACACTGCATGGGAGACACAATGGAAAGTGAGACAATAATGGAACACAAATAACAAGGGGGCAACACGGACACTGAACCATACAAACATATAGACAAGACCTGGTGCATAGTTTTGAGTGCATGAGAGAATAGAAAGCTAATCAGGGATAGGATAATGGGAGAGAGAAATGACAGAAATAAGCGTGAGATAATTAGTGATTAGTAGTGTTAGTAACTAAATCTAAATCCCTAACGTTAGTAGATTAGTTAGTTAGTACTGTACACATCTAACTAATATATTCGATCACAAGGAAAGAAGAAAACGAGAAAATTCTAAATGCATGACAAGACAGGAGTGGATCACGAACTACGTGACAGAACAATGAAAACACAATACAGAATTAACGAAAGGGAACAGATGAAACACGACGACAAAAACCACAGAACAGGGACTCAGAATATAACAGATACATTTGATAGCATAGAAAGAACAATAGCATCCAAAGCCAAATAAAATTCCGTTGAGATGGTGCTTTTGAGTGCATGACCATCAGTAGTGACAGTCTGCTCTTGACCTACCTCACTTTTTCTACAATTTTAAATATGTGCTCTAGTGGGCATTTCATGACATAGAAATTAAAAAGAAAAGAAAAGAAAAAGTTTGCAATACACTAGCCCACCCACCCATTCCCACACACCCCCATCCACCCCAGGACCCCATGGATGAATTATGTGCATAGTGAATACTTGCAGTTGAAAGTTCCATGTTGGCTATGTCTATGTAAGCTAAGATCTGATCCTGCACTGATAGAGAATGAGGGGTTTTTCATTGGCATGTTAGCATCCGTTTAGCAGCCAGAAAACCAGCTAACCAGAGGCGTTTCTGTTTAATGGATAACGCTAAATTGTATCTGTCATTGAGTAACAAGACAGCTGATGAATATGTAATCTTTTTGGATATTATAATGGACATCACATCACAGACCTTCTTCCAGAAAGCCACAACCCCTGGGCATTACCACATCATATGGGAGAAATTACCCTGGGTGTTTGGTGAACACAGAGTGCAGTTAGGTGAAGGTTTTGCTTTCATTAAATATAGTTTGCGAGGAATAAAGTAAATTCTGTGCATACAATTTTAATGGATCATTTGGTGGTTGGAATTTGTATAAGATTGTTCTAGAAGATTGTTATGGATATATTGTTCTATATTAGTTGCCGATCAAAATTTGATTAAATTCACTAAACTGATCTATTCTCTGGAATATATTCCAGAGACTAGACTCTTTGATCTGGTCAGTACCTTGTGAAAGGAATGGATGATAAGTCTGCCATCTCAGGACATCTCAGTAATTCATTAGTTGCCAATGTAATATTTCAGTCATTACATTGTACTGTATGTAAGTAGATTTAGACAGTATTTTTGGCAGTGCATCAAGACATGCAAGCTTCCCTATAAAGCTACAGCAACAACAACAGTAATGTAGAAAAAATCCTTAAAATGTAAATGGGAAAAACATTGAGAATACATACCTGGAAAATCTTGTACCAATTGCAAACATTGCCTCACTGATTACTCATTGCATTGCTCTAGCTGTAACAATTTAGATTAAAATATGTAATTTGTAAATGATTATTCCATCAGCACTTGCTACATATTCCTTCTAGAATTAACTGTATTTGTTATTGTAAATATTGCCTACATCTGTACTGTAAATCAATTTCCATTTTAACCTTTACAATAATGGAATGGAAAGGAATGCAGTAATTGCTTCTCCCTCTTAGGTTTAAGATTACCATGTGTATGTGTGTGTGTGTGTGTGTGTGTGTGTGTGTGTGTGTGTGTGTGTGTGTGTGTGTGTGTTTTGATCAACCTCAGATGCAAACTTTGCTCTTGGGGTCCATAAAGAAGGACATTTCTGTGATTTCTTTCCAGACAATCATAAATATTCCCTAATATCTGTAGTCCTCTCTCCAGGGCTTTTGATGTGATTAAGCCTAAAGAAGTACATTTCAAAGCAAACCTTCCCCAGTGGAAGGAAAACACTTCCACCATGTCTCCACTCAGCTCCACTCAACATTCTAATGGGATACAAAAGGGGTTATTCTACATTTTCCTAAATTCATCTTTAAATGTATTAAGGTTAAAAGAAAACACTGCTTGAAATATATGCTGAATGGAGTCAATGCGGTGCAATGTTTGGTGTAGGAACTAGAGAGACACAGAATGGAACAAACAAACTAACAGTAGAAATTCTTGGCAATGAAAGTGAAATATGCAACCTGTTCTTATCCCTGATGTGTATATTATCATACACTACCAGTCAAAAGTTTTAGAACACCCCCATTTTACTGAAATTTAAGCAGTTCAAGTCCAGTGAATAACCTGAAATGGTACAAAGGTAAGCGGTAAACTGCCAGAGATTTTTTTTTAGTTTAGGTTACCAAAAACGGAAAAATAACGTACGTTTTTTGACAGTGAGTAGTTTCCTACACCATCAAAAGGCACTTGGAAACTGGAGGAAACACTGACAGAAAGAGGTCTGGCAGACCTAAAACCACAACAAAATCAGAAGACAAGTTTCTGAGAGCCAACAGCTTGCGTGATAGGCGGTTCACAGGACAACAGCTTCAAGCACAGCTTAACACTGGTAGACGTAAGGAAGTCTCAGTTTCAACTGTGAAGAGAAGACTTCGAACTGCAGGTTTGACAGGTCGAGTGGCAGTAAGAAAGCCATTGCTAAGATGGCAAAATAAGAAAAAGAGTCTTGCCTGGGCCACGAAGCACCACTAGTGGATTACTGAAGACTGGAAGAAGGTCTTAAGGACCGATTAATCAAAATTTGAAATCTTGAAATTTTGAAATGTTTTTTTAGGCTGTCGAGTAGGCGAAACGATGGTTCCTCAGTGTCTGACACCAACTGTCAAACATGGAGGAGGAAGCGTGATGGTCTGGGGCTCTTTTGCTGTTTGTTGGGCCCACTGTAAGGCTCTGGTCTTTTGAAAGCAACTACCATGACAAAGTGTGGCATGTATAGCTATAAAGCTATATGATTTTGTATTAAGAAAGTGTCATAATAAAAATAAGCAGAATAACCATGACCAATAAGTAATCCTGATATAACACTTGTCCTGCATGCAGACTAATTAGAATTACATTCTTGTTCATCACCCCAACACATTGATTCAAATATGTACTATATTTAATGTATACTTCATTGTCATTCAGTTGCTGAGGGAACATTCACGTGATGACTAAATAATATGGCCCTGCCTCTCATATTAATTCATTATTTAGAGAGGATTTGCATTATTATGGGATCATTTTAAAGAGGCTAATTCACTTCCATTTCTCAGGTTCTCTTTGGAAATGCTTTGGAAAAAATAACAGATTCTTCACTATTGACTCCTGCTATTTCAGTCCTTTTTGACTCGGTCACTACAGTGCTTCTTCATTTAATTAAATAATGTTGTTGCAATTCAAATTTGTTAGCAATGTACCCAAGTGTGAATACCAGAATTACCTCATATGTCAATTACCTGAAACCAATCTGTATACATTTCACTGTAATAATCATTTTAATTGCTAAATAATATCTGAAATATTTAAGCACAATTACCCTGCTGATTTATTCAAGAATTTGCTATTTGATAATTCAAGCATTAGTATATAATACCACAGGAGCTGCCTCCAAGATAAGAGCTTGTGGTGAACGGAACTTGAAATTATATGCTAAGCTTTCACTCCAGACAGTTTATTTGTGTCAAAAATGAACATACAGTACTTAAAAATTTTAAAACACTTTCAACTTAAGTAATGATAATGATACAAATATATTACTAATAAGAATATACATTTAAATGGGTGATATTTTACTGCATGGTAGTTTTAGAAACACAGAGGAACAAATTGCCTGCAAAAGATTTAATGAAAATGTCACGTACAGTGGGCTTCCCAGTACTGTAGAGTGGTGCAAATAAAACAATAAGACATGGCACATGTAGCCCATGTCCTTGATTTAAAAGTATATGTTTTCCATTAATATGATTGACCTTTAAGCAAAGAAATTTGAATGAGAAAAACAAGCAGATATGCCCTCGGTTTTGAATTGCTAATAGCTACGGTAATTAAACCCTGAAAGGGAGAACCAAGGTCCTAATTACATTTGTGACACAGTGGCAGTGTTGGGGAAGTTACTCTGAAAATGTAGTTAACCAAGTTACCAATTACTCTACACTGGAAGTAGTTAGGCTACAGCAAAGCTACCATGGTGAGAAAAGTAGTTAGCTACATTAAAACTACTTTTAAAAAGTAGCTAACTACATTGAAGTTACTTTATGGAAAAAAAAACTGTGTACATAAATGGTCATTGCTTTAATTACTTTTACTTTAGCTCTTCTAAATGAATTACCTTTAAGTGCAGATAATTACAAAGCACTGGGTACCTGGTAATTAACACAATGTAAAATAAAGTGTAATCAAATTAATTAATTTTCAATACCGAAAATAAAGTATGTACCTCCCTCTGACAAAATATTTTCAGGGAACTCTGATCTAACAATGCAAATTAAGGATAAGTATGTCTTTAAAATGTTGTACACAATACACAAAAAATACCAAAAATATGAACACTTTGATGTCACACAATAAGCATTGGAAAGCACTTGTTTGTTCCTTTTGTACCTAGGTCATCTTATCTTTAGTGTGTGTGGGGTGTGTTGAAGAGAACTGGTTCATACTGTAGTCAGTGCTATCCTGAGTGTGAGCTACTCTACCATGCAGGTCTCTGCTGCTCACTGACACACAGAACTCAGTACTCAGTCATTGGTCTCACAGCAGAACCTTTGATTCATACGGCACATTAGCAGTCTCTCAAAGTTCTTGTCTGACAGGCAGTTGCGCTTTGCACTGAAAATGTATTTTTCCACACTGAACAGACGCTCACAAGCTTCACCAGCTGGCACACCAGTGTTACAATTTATGAACACTCTTCTCATTTTTGATGTTTCATATGTAATTTAATTTATCATAATGACAATTGTCATTGTTTATACTGTTTATGTGAATGAAAAAGTGAGTCCAACTCACCAGTTAATTTCACCTCTAATGAGACAATTGAGCCTGTCTCTCATTCACATCAATCAATCAATGATTGATAAAAGTTCTCCCAAAACTTTCCCAAAACATTTTTTACATCTTCCCATGTACTCCTGGAGACTGTCCACATTTTCCCTGGGTTACACGTACCCCTGGTTGGGAAACACTGTTCTAGGCCAACCTGCCTCCCTGTGTATCTGTACACACTGAGAAGTATGGCTAGGGAAAGATGCTTTGATCTCCATTCATTTCAATGGAAAAATGTGCCTGCTTGCGCTTGGCACGTGAATGGAGACTAAACTAACTAACTGTCACATAATATGAAAATATGATTTTTATGAGCGCCCCACCAAGAGAAAATAGCACCGGCCTCACTGCACACAGACGGAATCTAAATGAGTGCTCAAAGTTGGCACTTGGCAGCTCTGCTCGGATGTTTGCTTGTTGAGAATTGCTCGTTGATGTTTAAGGATTGAACCTAAGCCACAAACTCTGTTTTGAGGATGAAAATCCTGAAACCCAAGTTCAACATTCAACTTAACCATCCCTTTAGCTAATGTAGTTAGCCAGAGTTGCATGGTAAAACACCAGCTAAATTAGCAACCTAATGTTAGCTAACTAGCTACTCACCTGAATATGTGCTCTCAAGTTTGAGCTTGATGTCTTCAAGTTGAGCAACTTCTGCTTTGTTTGGCACAGAATGCACTGAAAAGTGCATCCTTTCTCATTGGTGGTTCCACCTCCTCGTCCATGATTAGCCAAGAGTACCGCTGCAGGTTCTCATCAAACAAAATGAAACAGCTGCATTGAAACCGTCACATGACATTTTATATTTTTAGTAAAAATAAATAAATAAATAAATAAATAATAATAAATATAATAATACTGCTGCTGGGGAGATGTAACTTGTACGTTTTGACCATGCTACCCGCTTGAAAGCTACTAGATTTGGGAAATAATTAAACTACCACACATTACTGGAAAATGTAGTTAAATGAGTAGTTCTGGTACCCCCCAACACTGCTCACTGGTAATTGTTTTATTTTTCACTGAAGTAGTGGATGAATAACATAATATGTAGCTATATTGCTGGGAAAAAAAAAAAACATAGGCACGTTCCCTATCCAATTGAGTGGTTTCTAGGGTATTGATTATCATAATCATTAATAAGCATGACTTGGGATGGCAAGTGACAGGTTGGTGGGGCATTTTTGGTGGAGTGTGGCACTTTTCAGGGTTTTCTACAGATATCAGTATAATATGTATAGAGAGATATACGAGAAATATAATATAATGCAATGTAACAATATATTCGACACTGAACTGCAGTTTTTTTGCTTTTATCAGGTTTCCATTATCCAAAACCGTAATGGATTTGTTTTATAGTGTTTATCCTGTTCTAACTTTTTTAAATTGTTTTCTAATTCTGTCACTCTCACTGTGTACATTTCTGAATATTTTTCTCTGTTTTAACTTTTAGTTTAAATTCTTGTTTCTAATTTCTTTATTACACATTTTTCTGTATAATAATCATTTGCTCCAAATGTGGTAATAACTTGTTACCTTGTTATATCAATAATTTACATTACGACTGTACTTAATATCCTACAGTCTCTTCTCTGAGCTGTCTTACCATCACCTACGGACAATCCCATTGTGAAGGGCACTACACCAGATTTTAATTTGATTGATTGATTGTATGAAGAGTTCTCACCATGATAGCTCATCAGCAATCTGTCAGGGTTGAATCACAGTTGGTAACTTCTCTCCCCTGCAGGCCTCACACTAGAAAAAAGTACAGTGAAAACAGTCAAATGTGTGTCGAAATTCAATACATTTCAAATACAGCATGGGATGCCATTACATACACAAAGAGAGATTCTAAGAAAAATCAACGGGAGATTGTTTAGGCCAATAATCATTCATAGAAGAAAACAACCCAAGTTGCCATGCTTTTCATAAACATGGCTAGATTCATGCAGCTGCGAGTAGGTTAGGTTACATATGTATGCTATAAATAACACTAAAATAAATAAATTACTCTATGGCACATATCTTTTTATCTCTCAGATTTAATATTTCAGTTGAGCCAGATGGAAGTTCAAGGACAAAGGCATTACAGTGAGAAAAATGAAGCCCTCTCTGGGTGATGTTTAAACATTTACCTGTATCTGTTCTACAGTGCAGTGGGTGTTTGATTCCATTACACTTTCATTACAGTCATACTTAATGGTTATGTCACAGTCTATTAACTGCATTCATCTTCACCATGATATATAACAAGACATTGCCATACAGAACAAAGAAAAATTACTCTGACTCACTGCAGTGGCATTGTAATTTATATATTATTTTCATCACTTTGGAGCACACAACCATTTTCAGATTGTGGTTTCATATTAACAGCAGCTTCCATTGTGTTGATAATGGCATCCTGTAATGCTTTTTGTAATCTAAACAACTCAATTATCTGTTAGGCTACTGACCATGATCAAAGAAATTAGCATAACCACATGCAATTTAAAACCAAGAAATGACATGTGCGGCCCATGGAATAAATCTTGACAGCTGACACGCTTTTGCAATTTGGAATTACATTTTTAAGAGAATGGTTTGTGCTATGCATAAAAAATATCAAATTCAAAGGAACTCCCTTGGCAGTGTGCTTCCCAGCTTGCCAAAGTTAATCTCTTTTAAAAAACGCTTTTAGGCTTTCGACCAATGCCATTTCCCTTCACAATTTATGAGGATCTAATCAATAAACAGCTGAGCATCTACATAAAAAGGGTAATGGGAAAGCCACAGGAAACTCACTTCAAAGACGCAGGCATTCATTTTCTCTGAAATACGCAACGTAGCAGCTCCCAGCTGACTAATAAGAAAAATTCATTTCAATATATCATATTTGCATCATGCACAGTAAGCAGACCAAGGTGATATTTCGAATGCACTATGTCAGGGAGACATACAGTATATACAGAGAACCGGTATTTGTGCATGTTGACACCTAGCTATCCACTATAATAACAGGGTTGTTCAACCGCTCTGTCACACCGCCAATATTACGCTAAAACGGACATTGTCACATACATATTAATGAAGATAAGTGTGGATCTTTGTGATTTTTAAATATTATTTAATTGATATTTATTGTCTGTCATCATTCATTACTGACTATATGATGTTGTACCCTGAGCTGATACGCAAATTGACATGGAAAAAGAGCACTACAAGCTCACTTTAATGTGTAAACTCACTTATAAAAACACTTTATATGAATAATCTATACGTATACACTGCTGTGCAAAGGGTGTGGAAACTAAAAAAATAAAACTGTGTTAGAAATTTGTATTACGTGCAAATCACATTTATGAAGAAGAACATAAATCAAAAGAATACACAATATACTGTACTATTGTAAGGAGTCACCCTATCCCTTCAAAACCACTTCAATTCTTCCAGGCAGAATTTAAAGCTATTTTGTATTCATCTATTGTGGAAAGGCATTCCATGCTTCTTCCAGGACCTCCATTCATTTTGTGTTTACCAATATACTTTTTATGTTGATGCAACAGTTGCACAACAAATGCAGCATATGATATACTGTATATCATAATTATTTATTTTACAATGATTGCAATTAAAACAAAATCTATTGTTACTTGTGTAGTATCTATTGCATGCATTGATTCTGCTCCAAAATAGTCAATGAATCCTCCTAATCCACACCCCCAAGTGACTGATGCAGCCTCTGTTACACCCACTTTGTGCAGAAGCTAAAAAAGCAAGGATGAAAATGGCTACCTTGGAACATTTTGTCATCAAACATTGTTATATTCTTATTTTCTACTTCAATTGGGTTTGCGCCCATTGTCTGGCAGTGTCAAATTGTGACTCAGTGTTGTAGGCTAATCACAAGAGGCTCACATCCAATATGTATAATTTTGCAAGCAATACTGGTGTAGGCCTATGATACTGTGATATTTAAAAGCCCACGCATTCAATTTCCATTCAGTCTACCAGCTACCAGGATACCCAGGCTATAGACTAAGCACCCAGTTGAATTCATTTTAGTGTAATGGTGATTTGTAGCAATGCACATTCTATCATTCTTGACTGTCATTGGTATGATCATTTTAACAGGATGGGTAGGTGTGTGTGTGTGTGTGTGTGTGTGTGTGTGTGTGTGTGTGTGTGTGTGTGTGTGTGTGTGTGTGTGTGTGTGCACGTTTGATGGGCAATGGACCCCTCATTTTCTGACTGTGCTGCTCTGGTGCTGATTTATTGCTGGGCATCTGTTGATACAAAACTGTGCTTTTCTTTATTAGTTTGTTATTAGTAGACTAATGCTGTTTAATGGCACAGCTGTGGCAAAATAAGTGATTAATTTTTCTTGTTAGGCTTAATGAATGACAATCGTGATGCTTCTATTTGTGTCTTCAGAAACTTTCAATGAACCATGGCATGATATGTAATAACTCCAGATAACTTTTTTTTTAAATAATGAGATACATATGCAAGAATGTCATACATTTCCCTAAACCAACCTGGTTTCATTACTGAGGTAAACATGTAATGATAATAATTGTTTTGAACAATGCAGCAATATAGTAGCTAGTCATATAGTTCTAACCATCTAATAAATTATAATGAAATAATTGATCATTAAGCTATTATATACTGTATTAGGTTAGGTTACCATGACAAACTGTATTAGGCTTAAAATATTTTTTATCAAATATCATTGTGGTGCAGTGGTTAGCATTTCTGTTCCAAAGCTCAGATAGTTTTGACTAGCTCCTAGCTCCTTTTCTTTCTGCACACTATGGGCACCAAATCTTAACTGTCTATGCTTCCATATTGTGTGGAATACTGCTAAATCATTAATGCCATTACCTAAACAGAAAAACAGTAGCCACTTAAATACTCCCTTAGTGTGGGAAAAATATGTCTGTAAAAGTTCTGGTGAAGTGGTGCATTACCCCGTGGAAATGATCTTATATTTTATTAATTACTTTAGCAAGTATGATAATATATGTCTCAAGTGTGGCCCATTGGCATGTCTCCAAATGAGAAAGAAGTGAAGTGATGTTGATTAAAATGTCACAGGATGTAACTAATTAGCCTCGTGTTCCAAAGGGACAAGATATACAGCAGGATACTGTCTTCCTTTAAGCCCATTGAGATGCATTTGAAATCAGTCTCAACAAATGGAGCCTACTACTGCACATGACTGTAATACTGTCATAGTTTCACACGCTTAACAAAAAAAAACATTCACATGCCTCTCTCATTCACATGCCTCTCTCTTTTTTGCAGTTCCTGCCCTGTATTATGTAGAGGACTAAGCCTCTAAAAAGGAAAAAAAAAGGAAATGAATATGAGAACAAATACATACAATTTGCCACAATGAATACATGAAACAGGTACAAATAAATAAGAATATATAAATTAATATACAGTTATAAATGAGTCATGAATGCATTTTGTTTATATATTCATTCATTTATTCATTTATTTATTCACATTACTGTGCCTTTATATTTGTTGAATGTTGTTATTTGTGGTCAGTTATTCATTGCTTAGTTCCTTTATTTATTTATCACTACATTTCTCCTTTGATTATTTGTAGTGATTTATCTTTTTTATCCCCCATTTTTTTCCTTTGCCCCAAATTTGGAATGCTCAATCAAATTTGTTGGCATATAGAGTCAGTTAGGGAGAGTGCAGACTGGCACATACTTGAAGTCATTGCACTGTGTATGTCACGTGACTGATCGACCAGAGTCGCTCTTGTGCAATAAGGTGGGAAGTTCCGCACCAGTTGAAACCCTCCCTCCTTGGGCAATGCTGTGGCCAATTATGCCCCACCCTGCAGGGCTACAGGCCACAGTCAGCACTGGCAGGGTCAGGTCATGATTTGATTTCAGGCCAAGGGCTGCATCGCTGCACTGAGAATGAGTGCTTTAGCTGGATGCACCACCTCATAGCACTATTTCTTGAATTTACGTATCTATGCATTTGCAAAATTGTTCAATTTGGCAGGTTTGTTCTTCTTCAGTTATTCCTTGTGACATTTGCAGTGGTGAAAACAGATTACTTCATTAACTGAGGGAGTTAGCAAGTTGGTCACATGAAATGGCAAAACTGGGTATCAGTCAGAAGAAAGAGCCAGTAGTAGTAACGGCCAATTCAGTTGGGATTATTTCTCTTTTTTTTACTGAACCAGCTGTTCTTCAAGTTGTTTGCCTGACAGACAGTTAGAAGTTGGACAGCAGATGGGGGGAGGCCTGCCAGGTAAGTTTAAAAACCTGCTATGCTGACAGATGAGATAGGAGAAAAAAAATGTGTTCCCATCTTACTTTATGATCAGGCCAACCATGCATACATACAATTTGTTTCTATTGTGTTCAATACATCATTGCAAATTCTAGCAATTACATTTGCAACAGCTTGCTGGATACAGTGGAATCTTCTAACAATCACATTTTTGGCAATGGCTTATATTATTATTATTATTGTTTTTTCCCCCAGATATGTAGATCCACTAAATATTCAGAAAATATTTACCTTAAATTAAACATCCAAATTAAATGAATTGAATGAATACAAATGTGCAACAGTACATCCTGCATTTGCTGACCCTAATGCCCTAACCCAAGGAATTGATTGTGACATTGAGGCCTATCAGGAGCCCACTGCAATCTGGTCTCGTTGATAATAACTTTCCATAAATTAGTCTCAATCCATAGCCTGAAATGTGATAAGGAAATGTAGAAAGTGTGAATATGATGTTGCTTGGTGGAGTTTTAATTTGTGTCATACAGCTGCCCCTTGAGTGATTTGGGCCATATTTTTCATTATTTGCCTAATGGTAAGCAATATCGACATAGCTTATAAAGCAATTTATGTCCCCATCTTTACAAATTGACTGCAGTTACTATTAGTTTTAATGAATTGCTGAAATATTATTTTATTAAAACTGCTCATAATTGGGTCACATTTTTCATAATTTGTAATATCTTATAATGTATCAATGCTGTCACAGAATTAAACTTGGGTAGAATTAAATTGCTATTCATCTACTAATCAAAAACTACAAACTTCAAAAATGTGCTTTGATCAGCATTTGATTTGAGTTCAGGCTTTAATGAATCATGGACCTTTAGAATTATGACCTTTAGAACTTTAGGACAGTTATCATCAAACTGATTAAATATTAGTTTCCCAGTACTTTCTGTAATGATTCTTTTTTTATTAGCCAAGTTTTGCTGCTCTTCAAATATTATTCCAAGAAGAGGTGAGCAGGGAATTCTAATCGCAGACTGTAATTTATTATGTGAATGGCTCCCTCACTGTGATTCTGACAGATCCCCAACTTTCATCTAGACTTCAATCATTCTCGTTCCATTTAGCACACCCTCCCTGGCTTTTCATCCTAGTTTCTTGCGTTTTGCTTTATTGTTCATAGCTAAATATTTTAATTGCTGCCTGAGGCCCTATTCTTCATTAAACAGTGTGGCACTTAGAGTAAATCAGATTTATCTGTTCATTAACCATATCCTACCAATGTGTCGCTAACTCATGTGAAATAATCCTCACTGTGCATCAGTGAATAACTATGAATTGCAGGCATTTCAAACTGAGTAAGGGCAATGGTTTGTCATTAATTAGGAGGGATTGATGGAACAGACTGATTTGGTATTAACTGATTTCGCTACTAATTTATCGGACCTCTTTTCACTTTAGGTTGTTCAGAGAAGTATTTCATTTTCTAATTGATTTAGAACTTAATTTAACATAAAAACCATGCATGAGTGATATAAAAAAAATTGTATGTACACTCAAGAGCTGGTTACAAGTATATGTTGCACCATCATTTCTCAACCAAACCAGAACTTTTATATGAAACAAGTATTTTTGTTTTCAAGCAACTGTCAAAACCTTAGCAATTTGTGATTTTTTACACTTGCATGATAAAATGTCATGTTGTGCATTTTAGTTTAGAGATATTGCTGAGTTTAGATTTATATTTACATATAAATTAAACACCTTGTAGTGCCATGTTCTCAGGACTTGTAAGCATAGCTTTGATTATCACCTAGAGAGGATAGGAATGTAAGCATATGGCTCAAATTGTTTTTATTTGCACAATTGTATTTGCAACTAAAAGAGTGACTGAATCAAGTCACAGTCAACTGGCAATAGCACATTTAAATATTTAAATACATTTATATTTGTCCATGCACAAACTACCTTATCTTTGTCGTATACAGGGTAGACCTTATAGACGAATCCTAGAAAAGTTAGTGTCAGGAGTATGCACATTGTTTTCAGTATATTTTAAATCTAAAATATGAATGTGGAAGGCGTCGGTCTCGGCAACATGGGAGTGGCAGAGTTGCCTTTGTTTTTCCATGTTGTGGAGGCCTTTGGAGCAGTGAGATTTTCCTGGGGCAGGTTTGGCACTCTCAACCTGCGTTTTAACAGTGGGCGATTTGGCAACTAGTTGCCGGAAATGCATTAATTGTCTATGAGAGCAGGCAACTACCGGCGACTGCAGGCGATTCGGTGATGTTACATTTGTGGGCGTGGTGGCAACACAGAAAAACTAGAAAATGCTGAACTTTCGGGCAATATCGCCCAGTAAGAGCCAATCAAATTCATGTGTTGCTGTTTTTACCTTCCACGCAGAACCGACACAACACCGAAATTTGGTTCCTAGTTCGACACAAAATTCTGTGGACCCACACACGGGACCTCCTGTGTTTCCAGCGCAAGTAAATGGCCGCAATTGTAAAAAGCCTTCTGAGTTTGCGGTTCATGGTTGAAGGGAACAATACTGCTAGCCAACTAATATTTATAATAAAGATTCTCCCTCCAAGAGCATAAACATTATAAGCACTGATGAACTATTTGTTTACCATGCAACAATTTCGGAAGCACGTCGGAACCACGTTGAGGAGGCCATTCAAGCATGACAACACACGGGGGAACCCCCACTGGCCGATTTCATCACCTAGAATCGCCGGCTGTTAAAACGCAGGATTAGGGTGTGAGTGTGAACTGTTGCCCGGAAGGTTGCTCCAAAGGCCATAATTGATTTAATTATTATTTAATTGATGTTAATTGCTAAGTGATTATTCACTTACCTGTTTGTGTGTGAGAATGTGAGTGGGTGTGGTCTGTCAATTGTTTGATGTTTCGTGATTATGTGTGTGAATGTTAGACCGGTGATTGCCTCACGAGTCCCACCTGAGCCAGGCAGAAAGTAAGCCTATTTAAGAGCAGGTGGGGCAAGTGGGGAATCAGTTAGTCTTTGTCTGATTATTTGTGTGTGAGTGCACGTGCACATATTTGTGGAGTGTTTGATGTGACTCTGTCGGGCATGGTGGCGCGTGTCTGTAATACAAGTTTCTGGGAGGCAGAGTCTGTGTGCGTCTGTTGAAAGTGACTGAGTAGAGTGCTTCCTGTGTGTGTCTGGGAAAGGGAGAGGCAGGCTCCGCCTCCCTCTCTGCTTTTGCGTTGAGACCTCGCACTTAGGCAGTGGAGTGTTTCTGGACAATGCCCCGAGAACTCTCACTGAAAGAGTGGAGAGTGTCTCGAGGCTGGTTGCCAGAACTCTCACTGTGATGAGTGGCGTGTGTTTAGGTCAAAAGAGAACTCCGACTGAAAAGTTTGTGTCTGTGTGCATGGGTTTGGGAAGCACTTTAAAAGTCACTGGATATGTGTGTGCCTGGGGAGGTTCTAGGGGAACTCCGGTCTGAGGAGGCACGGTGTCTTGTTGAGATGTGTGTCGGGACAGTGCGTAGAGTTCTACCCTGTCCCGTAAGTGTTGATGTGTGTTAAATGTGGATGTATGAAGGCGGTGTGGAAAGCCGATGATTGTCTGTCTGTTGTGTGTTCCCCGAAGGGGATTCCCCCCTTGGAGGAGGTGGGGCTTTCATTTATTGTTGGTTTATTTTAGTTTCTTTTAATTGTTTTTGCCTAAAAGCTTTGAGGCAAGTAGGGTGAAGACTTTGTGTTTGTTTTATTTTAACCTGCTCTCCCACTGTCTCTCTCCCGTGTCTGGGGGAGAGACAGAAAAAAATAATAAAGATCTGGTCCGTAGACCAGCAAACCCCACTCCTCTGCCACTTCTTACCATCGGCTGCTCTGCTCCAGTCCAGGGATTGTCACGTGGCGTGTGACAATTAACTACATTATTCAAGTTTATAAACATCAAATCTGTATTAAATACATTTCCTCAGCTTTCTACTTCTGTAACAAGACACTTAAAAAAACTTTGTAGGCCATTGGGCCTTTTTTGCTCTTGGAAGGACAACACACACACATGCAAACTAGGCAACTACATTTATATTTAATTTATGTGACTTGTGTCGATTCCCAATTTTGTGTGACTTTCTTAACGGAAGCAAGCATTGTGCAGCAGCAAAAAATGTAATTTATTCAACCTAATAGAACACTAGACTTTAGTGTTTTTACTACATTGAAAGTCTGGGAAAATGCTAACTGGTCAAAATGCACGGTGAGGTAAAATGGGAAACATTCCAATGAACCTGGCTGCAACATCAACTGTTCCCAGGTGCAAATGATTAATTAAGTCGTCACTGACAGAAACATGTGGGGTTTGCCCAAATCATGTGATACCTCTTTTCATGCTAAAAAGACATTTTGGAAACACCTGTCATGGTGTGTTTTGCACACACACAGAAGCAATTATTTGTAGCCCTCCAAGATAAATTTGCTGCAGCATGCTATTGGAAACTGATAAGTAGGGAAAAAAGAAGGGAAAGTCTCCTTGTTAAACTAAAAGTAACCACAGATAAAAACTTGAGAGCAATTCCCATCTGTCTGTTTTTGTGGATAATGCTAATACTATTTTATTTAACTTGAAAATAACCTAAACTACAAGAGATTGGCAATTGACATTATTGTAAATGAACAGCTGAGCAGTAGAGGACCCTTTGTCTGATTAGAGGAGCAGTTCATCTTTACTCATTATTAGCAAAGCAAATCAATCACTCCAGTAATATGGATAATTATTGATTAAATATATGGTATATACAGTCATTTAACCTGGACATTGTATTAAACCATCCATCCTTTCCGGAGTAAATATGATAGATTGCCAGCATTTGTACATGTTAATTCAGCAGAGGAGCAATCTGCCCTTATAGCAGGGATCTCAAACTTACAGTAAGTCCTAGAGGGCTGCAGTGTCTGCTCATTTTGTGCTTAGTTTAAGTCATTGATTTGCTAAAGACTCCGCAACCCTTGTTTGCAAGTTTAAATTGGCTGCTGATTAAAAGGAAACCACAAAAACTTCAGCATGAGTTTGAGACCCCTGTCTATAGTGATCAGTGAAGCCAAAGGGATCTTGCCAAGTTTTTGCTCCTTATTTTGCTTACTTTCTCCAAAATAAATTGTCAGAACTATTTTGGGTAATTAAATCAAATTGCTACTTTGTCATTGCAGTGATTGTGCAACCAAACCCACGCCTACTCAGGTTTACAGCCAACCAGTCACCACTGTCTCTTATATAAATGAGTGGTGAATATAAAATGCATGTATATGAGACACTGCCTTTGATATAATCAATTTTTTCACATTTTCACTTTGTGGCATCCTTTGGCATGTTAAGTAGACCACTAAAGTTATCTTGTGTTGTGCTGCTTCTTTTTCATTGCTGTTCACTTTATGGCAAAGAGCAGCTGTGGGTGAAATATTTCATACCCTGGGCAATTTGTCAGAGTACCTGTCATTAAAAGCTTGGACTGCACTAAAGGTCTTCAACTAAGGACCGTCTGAAATGCCTTTAACAATATATTGTTTAATGAAATCTTTATTACTGCAATGAATGGCAAACCAAGCAAGATTGATGATTTCTACTGTTAAATGTTGCTGATATAACTTTCTGCAGCTCCCCGGGGATTTATCACTATAGCAGCAATCTGTTCAATGTTTAAAAATATATAAAGCGAAGGGAAAGTGAAATGTCTTCAAATCTGTCAGCCTTGATAAAGGATATATCTACATTTAATTTATATTCAATATAAAATAATGGGTTTTAGATGGTGGTGATTCAAGTCCACGACTACAATTTTTGACAGTATTTAAAATAGTAGTGAATGTCTTAAAAATGCAGGAAGCTACTTAAATCACGACAAACTTGCATTTGGATTAGTCATGACACACACGGTAAGGACCATGATCATGAGTAGTCACTTATTTGATTTGTCACCTAATTGATTCAGTTGTTAATTTGGATCTTGGAACCCATCATTTGTATTAAGTGCCCACAGGAACCTTTTTTGCCCTAGGGCAGGGTTACTCAAATCATGGTCGCCGTGGGCCGAGTACTGTTGTTTTTCCACCCACCCTTTACCTGGGAGTCAGGTGTGAAGACATTCTGGCCAATCTATTGAACTAATTGTTTAATTAACTAATTGAGAGAAAGGAAAACCAGAACGATTTGTGGGCCAGATTTCAGTAACCCTGCCCCAGGGCTTTACATAGGTTGTGTCTCAGCCTCAGTCAGTGAGTCTTTGTAGCCTGAATTATTTGTGCCCTTTTATCTTTGTGCTCCACGTGAACATGTCTGTAAACACTGCATCTATGGACTGTATCCTCAGGGTTACTTTGAATGCTTTGCGAAGGTAACTTCAGATAGCTGAGAGTAATTTTAAACCAGGAGCCCAGGGCATTAAAATCATTTGCAAGTTATGCTGTTTTTTTTAACTAATTGATGATGTGAAACTACTGTAATGACTGCAGAACAAAGCAGGAGTTTGCCTATGCCCTTAGTGAACTCATTCTGTGGTCATCCATTTTGCACGAGTCTCAAAGTTCTACAGACAGATGGTCACACTGCAGTGTCTGACCTCAGCACATCATGTCCTGCAGTGCAAATCCAGTCCTAGCCATAATACATCAAAGTAATGTCTCCCCACGATCAAATGGAGTACCACTACTAATCAACTGAAATATCTCATAAATTCTTTGTTTTGTTTGGTCTCACAAATACCATAAGACAGAAATCAAGGCTGTTCTATCCTGATCGATACAGTATTCAGCCTACTAAGAATAATCATTTTTCACACAGCCCTCGAACAAATCAAAGCTATGGGAGGGATATTGTACTTAATCTAATAACACAGTTCTAGTGACAAAGGCACATAAAACACTATATAAATGTGCTTTACAAATTCATTATTTTCTTTCAATCATGAGCTGTCCCCCTTTCTGCACTTATAGGAGGCAAGTGAATGTATTTTTTTAAAGGACTTTATTCAGACCACGCATGAGGTGAATGCATAAGTGGATCTAATTTTGAGTATCAAGGAAATAACACGAAGGTGACCTTGGGTGCTTTCTTAAATTATGAGCTGGCCTCTTGCAGAGGTTAAGAATGAAAATTGGTTCAGAGGTGTAAAATATGCATTATTATAAGGCTCCTCTGAAGTTTTAAAGGAATACTAATAAACGAGCTTGTGCATATTGATTATTATCTCGTTCCTCTCTTTGGAAGTACACTTCTTTGAGGTATCTCTTCTTAGACATTTCTTAGACATGGTCCAAAACAGCAATTTGGATCGCTCATTTATCATTACACTCTGTTCTACTACCTGTTGGTTTAATACTAGTCTCAGGTGATTGATTAGTGGTGACCATAAGGATTGCTGCTTTGCATTTTTGTCAAATATACTCTAAAGATCTTTATTTAGCCAACGAGGAATGACACTGGTTTACATGTATACATGTTTATCACAAACATACAGCTGACAAGAATGCAGACACTGTAGTTTAGGGATAGATAAAAGTATACACCAGGAGAGTTTCTGACAGTTTTTGCATTTGCTGTCAAAGATAGAATTATATACAAAAGCACCCCTTATACTGTATCTGATTAGCATGTCAGTAGAGTGGTGCATCAAATTATAGTGCATTACTATAAAATTCTAAGGACTGGCTATTATAGTCTTAAGCAGGTGGTGAATCAATGGATTTCATTATCTGGCCCAAATTAGTATGATTTGTGTTGTTGTTTTAAAATATTATTAGCCATTTTTAGCAATATTCAATGAAAATGCTTATAAATAAAGTAAACAATTATGTGTCTAGGTGTAACATGAACATATATGAACTAGGGATGTAAATCATTTGGTAATTGGATACTCTCTTTCTCCACTTGAATACTACTTATTTCGTTAGTACATTGTAGGGTAGCCTAGTAGTTATACTTGTGTATATATATATAGAATATTTAGTTTGGTAAAGTATTATAATTCAGATCATTGTAATAGCCATGCAACAGTAAGGCTTTAATGATATCAGCTGGATGAAGGGATGAATAGATAGAAACAGGAGTACTGAGGTAGCTTTTTGATTATACATGTCTGTATATAGACATTTACAGCATATGGCTATTATAATAAGGTTTTGCTCTATTGGCATGACATATTTTACAATACATATTGCCAAAGCTTGTATAGTTGTCATACGAATTGTATTGTCATGACAGTGAAAAGAAAATAACTATAATAGTGTGCATCTCAGATCATGTGGTGTCACTAGGCTGGATTAATGATCCAACTACTTTGAAAAGGGCAATCAGCAAAGATTGGCACTTTGCAATGAAAATGATGCAAATAAGATAATGTAGTGATATCCTTCTATAATATCTGTGTGTCACACAAATGAGTTTACACATAGCTGGTGAAACTGACCACATGCTGGACTATTATGATAGGGACACAAGCAGAAAGGATGAAACATTTGAGACTCTGACTGATTTCACAATCTCTACAAAATATGAAGAAGGAGAAAAATAATATAGTTTATTATGTTCATTTTGTTCAAGAAAATAAAGCAGGGGTGGTGGATAGCGTAGCGGTCTAATGCACCGTATCTTGGCTAGTCTGATACGAGTGTGGCTGCTTATCAGGGATGCGGTTCAAAACTCGTCTCTGCCAGGCCAGCCTGGGAAATTGGCTTGTTACCTGGAGGACAAGCAACGGACTCATGGGGGAGGGTGAATTGAGATAAATAGAGGGTATAATTGGCAACTAAATTGGGAGAAAAAACAGGAACAAATTAGAAAAAAGAAGAAGAGGGCCTCCCGCGTGGTCTAGTGGTTTCACCATCCGACACTGGCCGGCGACCGGGGTTTGATTCCATGTCGTGCCAGAGTCGGCTCTGGCCGGGAAGGCCACCAGGATGGCAATTGGCTGTCCGCCCCAGGGAGGGGGGAGGGAAGCCGACACAGTTCGCTGCGCACAGGAGTGCCAGAATTACAGTCGACAGCATGACGAGTGCTGTCTTGGAGGAGGCAGAGCTTCGCCATTGTCACTGCCGGTCACAGGGCTACGGCAACAAACTATGAGGGAGGGGATTGAACATTGAAGCACAGCGGGAGTAATTGGCTACCAAAATTGGGAGAAAAACTGAAAAATACATTAAAAAAATAAGAGAATATAGCATAGAAGTTGTACCAAATCATTTTGTCATTACTGAACATCTTTCTTTATATCTTTATGGGTAAGGTCATTTGGTGAGCTAAACATCTATTTGCAGCTCAATAGTTAGCTAGCCATTATAGTCGGAAAGCTAGATAACCAGTATTTAAGGCTTTAAAACAAACGTCTTACCTGAAATTTGGAACTGGAGCCAACAGGAAAGGGTTAGCTAGCTAGTCAGTTAACCCCCTGAGGTCCGTGCTTAGCTCAGAGAGGCTTTGTGATTTTGGTGTGGTCTGATATTTATCTCAATTTCATCAACTTAACACACACTCCAAAGTGTTTGATATTTTTATTTGAAGGACAATCACAGCTACATTTATATGCCATAAATAGCTTGGTCAGTATCATATGCAGCTTGTAAATAGATCTACAAACACACAAGTTATAAAGAGTAAATTTTTCTGCCGTCACAAAAGTTGTGAAAGCACACACTAAACTATAGTGATGAATTGTTTTGCCAATATGCGTTTGTTCATCAAGGTTTTGGTTATGTAAGGATGTCAAAATAGTTTAGCACATCTGAGATCTACAGTAAATAGCTAAAAGCCAGTTTTTTTCACAACTGGTCAAATTTATTTCAGGCTGTGGGAGGGCTATATGCTAATTTCCTGAATATTCATGATCCACACCTGTAAGATCTGTCAGATGGGCCATCTCTCTCTCAAAGGCCATCAGACAAAGACAAAAGCCATCAGAGTAAGCATTTCTTGCGACCAACAGAAGCCAGTTTGCCAACATCCGTTTTCTGGGTTTAAGCAGCAAGCTAGCTTTGGCGAGTGTAATGTGCTCATCATGAATCTTTATAAGGTAATGTTAAGGCTATAAATACTGAACGCTTTTGTGAAGTGTACTCATCCTGAATCTTTTTATCTGCTATGTTAGTGAGCTAACAATTTATTTGAAGCTTGCTAGCTGGCTAGATAAAATTCCGCAAATGGGAAAAATGAGATAGATCCAACACTGTTTAAGCGGAATGAGAAGAAACTTTTCAGATTCCTATCCCCAGCAAAAGTAATAGTATTCATATGATTCCAGTAAAAACTTAAGCAGGAAAGGAGGTTCTGTGTGGCTCAGTAGGTAGAGCATGGTGCTGGCAACACCTAGGTAGTGGGTTTGATTACCACTGGGACCACATATACTGGAGGAAAAAAATTACTTTTAATAAAAGTGTCTGCTAAATGGCACACATATTAAATTGTTACATCAGAACATTTTTCAGCAACCGCTCAATGTCATGACTCTGTTTACTGTTGCACCGGCTGAGATCCCAGCCATGGTTAGTTGTCAACAGAACAGCATTCATCTGCTAGTGAACTAGCAAGTAAGGAGACAAAAACAAATGTTTTGATAGTGAGAGAAATGAGCTAAACAGCATATTTTTCATGTACTCCAGTTCAGCATCAAACATCAACTATCATATCCAACATGCTATATAACTAGCCAAGTTTATGTAACAACATGAACTCTGAATCAAATAAAAAATAGCGATCATAGAATGAGTTAGCTAGTGCTGTTTGGCATTAGACAGCGACCTAGCAACCTATCCAAACAATGTGTGGTCTTATGATTAGAGAACCAGTTGCTTTTAATTTTATACTGTCTCAGGCAAGTTCGTCATTGCAATATGAAGACATTATGGGGAGGTAGAGACGTAGAGCTGTAGCGACTACGTAGGCTAGTGTCTCGTTCCGGATCTGGACCTCCCTCCTGGAATGAGGAACGAGAGCAACAGAATGTCCAGTTCCAGTTCCTTCGTGGATTCGGTCCTCAGTCAGTTCCAGTTCAGGAACTGAAGTTACTGTTGCTTTCGGTCACCCTGACGGGAGGGGCTCAGAGAGCACGCCCCGCTCAAGCGGTTCAGTGCTGTCGTTGGCTGATGGCTAATACAGACTAGAGCCTAATGGTGGAAATGGTTAAATAGGAGGAGCCGCTGCAGTTTCAACGAATGGCAGTTCCCAACTTTAGGTTGACCAAAGGAATGAATCCGACACGGAGGTGAGTCAGTTCCTTTCGTTCACCAAAAGGATTCGTTCAAAAAGAACGAATCATTCACGAACGACACACCACTAGTCAGTGAGAGTGGCCAATAAGAAACAGAGCTATTACGATCAATTTAAAAAAACTTAAGACAATTCTAATTCCAAATATTATTAGCCAGCTAGCTAGCGGAAATGGTGCAGTTTCTTTGCGGCAGATTGCAAGCATCAGTCGTGAGTACATCCCTGTAGTTTTATACATTTCCATCCAATGGAAAGGAGTTGCAACGATGGATTCAAATTAATAAGGTATGCTATGTCATCCCAAATGAGCAAAAGCGAGATAAACTACATGGGTGTTCATTATTGTAAAATTTGTTTGCTATGGGAGTATTTCAGCTATTGTATATACTCTGGTGAACTGTAATGCATACAATAAAATACAAATGAGAAAAAGGACATGTAGCTTTTATTTATTAAAAACAAATAATACATGGCATTCATGTAAAACATTTCATTGGGGATAAAAGGGATGACGATATTTAACTGCTGAATAACTTTGCTGTTTGGCTGCTGTTAAGGTTTATTAGCATAATGTTTGGTCAAATAAAATGTTATGTCAAAATATCTCATAAATAACTTTCGTCAGAACCCAGCAAACATGATGACATTTCTGAAATGTAGACAGCTGATTCCTAGCTAGCCCAACTAACAATGAGCTACCTGCTGCTCTCGCCTTATACACTCACCAACACACAATATGATCTGCTTTTAATGCTGGCCCTAACATAACAAGTTAGCTCCCCCTGGGAATACTTAACAGTGACATCCACTCACCCACGCCACAGAATCGACTCTCTTAAAATTCCATTGTTCTAATTGCTTAACCTAGGACTAAACATATCACAAGGTGATATTAACATTAATGATTTCACTGTGAATTATGTATATGTCCCTATGTGGTATCCTCCACAGCAGTATCCATAGCAGAACTGATGTCCTTCTTCAAGGACGACTCTAAGAGCGTTCAGTGAGGTGAAAACCATTGCAAGTCAGGACACGTTGAACATTTTAAGTATTAATAACTTTTTAACCCTATTTCTCTTTTCTCTTTCCCTATTAAAGTTTATAGCCAAATCAGTTTTTAACTAGCTATTTTAATAAATAAACTTGTTTTTATTTATTTTACTATATGCATATGCACATGTTTGTACACCTGTACCTACATGCACATGTCAATGTTTGTAAAGCACTTTGCACAAACTCTGTTGGAAAAAGTGCTGTATATATTCTTTTTTGACTTGATTTCTAAGCCTATATTGTTAGGCCTATAGTGTTAGGCTTTAATTTAGTGCATCAATGTGTGTTTTAGAGCCTCCGCAACATCTTCGTCTACTATCCCCACCACGGTACATCATGCCGACTACTTCTGCCTGAAATGAGTGAAAACTACTCAGATTGTAGTCAAACATCAATCATTCGATGAAGATCACCCACCAATGTGACAAAACTCCTGAGTTCAATCAAGCAGGAGCAGTCAACACAATCTGTGGTGAACAATGATTTTCATTCTTCTAACGAGGCCGTCGAGGGAATGGTTGAGGACATTTGTCTGAACTTTTAGGACTTTGATGATGAACCATTTATGGATGCTTTGATGGACACTGGTTATGTAGCAGAGGGTGATGTTGAGGATCATGTTGATGATGTTGAGGTTGATCTTGACTATCATGTTGAGGTTGAGGATCCACAAAATCAAAGTCTTAGAGACTGTTAGTTTGACTGGGCTCTCGAGTTTGGAATCACATTAGTTACCGTAACAGCTCTGCTCTCAATTCTGATGTTCTATCATCCAACCTTGCCTAAACTTCCAAACAGCTACACCTTGTGATTACAGATTAACTTTGATAGGCTGCCTCTTTTAAAAAGTTGTGTTAGTGTTCAGCTATGGCCAATTTTAGGATTAGTCCAGGGATTTAACATCAAGAAACCCTGTCTGATTGCCCTTTTTGGTGGAACATCCAAACCAAATTAATTGGCAGAGTATCTAAAATATTGAGTGACAGAGGTAAAGAAATTACAATCTGGCTTTACACTCAAAGGAAAACAACTCTTCATTACAATTAGTTCAGTAATGTGTGATGCCCCTGCTCGGCCTTTCATCAAATCAAATACATGGATGTGACAAAGTCATCATATGGTATACATTAATAGTAAGATGACCTTTCCTGAGACTAACTGTGCCCTGAGAACTAATAGGACTTTTGTTTTACAGTCTGATGAGGAACATCACAAAAATACATCACCACCTAGTGAGACAGATATAGATATGGTAACAGCATTTCCTCACCACTACATGCACCTTGTATGTCTAGGAGTGACATGCAAACTGCTAGAGATTTGGACCGGCAGCACAGGTCCTCTTCAGTTTACCATCTAATTTAACATCTCAATTGTCTGAGAACCTACTTTCTTTGAAGAGCTATACCCTAAACTCCCTGAGTTTGCAAGAAAGCCTAGGGCTGTTGTAGAGAGACATAGATGGAAGGTCTGAATTCCGACAGTTTTTACTATATACTGGTCCTGTATGTTTTATACAGTGTACAATAAGTTCATGCTTTTATCTGTTGCCATCTCAATTCTTGCTAGCCCTTCCCCAAGTGACTTCTCAAAAGCATTACTAGTATATTTTGTAGAGCATTTTAGCCAGCTTCATGGTAGATCATTTATAAGGTACATAGCCTTATACATCTGAGAAATGATGTGGAACAGCATGGTCAGCTGGATTCTATCTCAGGGCAGGGCCGTGCACAGACACGAGTTGGGGTCGCCCAGGTAGCGTTCTGGAGGGGGTAATTGTGGTTCGGATCTCCTCTGATAACTGGCTTGCGTCTGTAATTGGATTGCTACAGTCTGTGCAGCACGGGCAGTCACTGCCGAATCCTGGGTGACTTGGGCCATGGCTGAAAACTGCTCCGCCAGAGCTTGGACGGTCTGCTGCAACATCCGCAGCTCCACCTCGTGTTGTCCCAGGATAATCCATGATCCATGGTTCCATCGTGGCCAGATTTTTCTGTCAGGAACGGTGTCGGAAAACCAGGCGCGGACCCAGGAATGCAATAATGTTCTTTATTGCAAAAACAATAGGCGATGGTCAAACGGGAGCAATCAGGGCAATACAGGAATCAAAGTTCGTTCCAGGCTTCAGGTGTGTCAGAGGCAGGCAAGACATGGTCAATGGGCAGGCGGAGGTCGATAACAGTGAATCAGTCCGGGGACCAGAGAGAGGAGCAGGACAGGAACCACGAGGAGCACGAACAGGTGGATCGGGAACGAGACTGAGACAGGAATGAACACGGAAGCACGAACACGGAAGCACGAACACGGAAGCACGAACACGGAAGGAACACTGAGACACGGAATGAACACGGAAGCACGAACACGGAAGCACGAACACGGAAGCACGAAACCAACACGGAAGCACGAACACGGAAGCACGAACACGAGGAAACAGACCACGGGTAAACAAAGAAACCGCTGGAAAGTTGTGTAGGCATAAGCAAAGCACAAGACAATCTTGCAACAAATATGGGAAAACGCACAGTTTATATACATTTAGATATAACGAGAAACAATCAGGAATTAACTCGAATGCAGCAGACTGCAATCAGACACATGAGGAATAAGTGAAAACAATAATACAATGACGAGACAATCTGGTAATGAACATGGGAAACGAACAGCTTAACTACATTAGACATAACGAGAAACAATCAGGAATTAACACGAATGCAGCTAACTGCAATCAGACACATGAGGAACAGGTGAAAACAATAATACAATGACGAGACTGGAAACAGGTAAGCGAAAGTAAAAACATGGACCGGACAACCAGGAAAACATGGAATAAACGACAAACACCTAATTACGGGGAACACAAGACGTGACAAATCTAACCTTTGATCAAGACTCCAGCATTGGCAACATACATTGCCTGGCATTGCCATGTTTGTTTCATGTCCCATGCTGGCAGTTATTCAGTTATCATATAAGGTATCACAACTAGAATGAACAAATGCTGGATGATATCTTTGCCTCACTTTAATATGTTCAAAAATTACAATGATCTCTGCACATTCTTATTTTAATTCTTTTTTTTATGTTTGTTTGAAGGTTACCAAAAACGGAAAAATAATGTACATTTCAGAGTTATAAAAATCCCTTTTTTGTTCCCTTTTCAGGGAACAAGTAATGGGTTAACGTGGGTTAACAATCACTCTGTGCAAGTCACCGACTCTGGATCCAGCAAAAGAGCCCCAGACCATCACGCTTCCTCCTCCATGTTTGACAGTTGGTGTCACACACTGAGGAACCATCGTTTCACCTACTCGATGGCCTACAAAAACCTTTCAAAATTTCAAGATTTCAAATTTTGATTCATCGGTCCATAAGACCTTCTTCCAGTTTTCAGTAGTCCACTGGCGGTGCTTCATGGCCCAGGCAAGCCTCTTTTTCTAATTTTGCCATCTTAGCTTTCTTACTGCCATTCGACCTGTCAAACCTGCAGCTCTAAGTCTTCTCTTCACAGCTGAAACAGACTTCCTTACTTTGACCAGTGTTAAGCTGTGCTTGAAGCTGTTGTCCTGTGAGCCGCCTATCACGCAAGCTGTTGACTTTCAGAAACTTGTCTTTTGATTTTGTTGTAGCTTTGGGTCTGCAAGACCTCTTCCTGTCAGAGTTTCCTCCAGTTTTCAAGTGCCTTTTGATGGTGTAGGAAACTACTCACTCCCCAAAATTGTACATTATTTTTCAGTTTTTGGTAAGCTAAACTTTTTTTAATTTTTTTACCTCTGGCAGTCTACCGCTTACCTCTGTACCATTTCAGGTTATTCACTGGACTTGAACTGCTTAAATGTCAGTAAAAATTTGAAAATGGGGGTGTTCTAAACCTTTTGACCGGTAGTGTATATTAACAAATTAAAATACCTGGGATGTGGATGGGGAATATAAACATTAACTTGCATCAGGCCACTTCTGGGGGTATTCTGGCTCGACAACGGCAGACTCGGCGCATTTCTGGCCAGTCATTCATTACTTTGGTCGGGCCGACCAAATCAGTTAGGGCCGTGATTGGGCCGAGTATTCATTGCCAGCTAGGTAATGGTTATTGATGTTTATTTGGACATTTTTTAAATAGCTAACTGTCCTATGCTCCGGCTAGATCTGTATTGCAGAAATTGCTAAAAGGCTAGCAGCTAGCAGGCTAGCTAGCTAATGTCAGATAGCTTTCGTATATATTAATCTGCTTTTTAAGTTACCATTAACTGTACAGTTAATAAAGTAAGTTTCATGTTTTCAGGGGATGTACCCGGCAAGCAAGCACCCATCAGGCATTAAATGCTAGCAACAGGACTATTCAACAAATATTTTTCCTTCTTTTAACAGCTGATCCTCAATCACGACTGCCTTGCCCCAACTCTCCGCTCGCAGACCGCTGTAGTGCTCATAGTCAGAGATAGTATGGACAGTTTTACTGTATTTTTGATAATGTCACCTATATTGCGTTGCTGTTGTAATAATATTGTAGTGGAGTAATATTATTAAAAAGTCGGGTGAACAGGTAAAATGCAACACGCACGTGTTATAATTATCATTATAGTTCTCTGTTATAGTGTAATAGAGTACCATAGCAAAGGGCCCAAACGTTTCATTAAATGTTCTGTGGATGCTCATCTTTAGAAGGTAGTAAAAGAAAGTTGCTATGTGAAAGAACATAGACGCAGTACATGCACCACACACACACACACACATATACATATATTTGTTTCTGTATCTGCTTTGTGCTTCCAGCCATGGTCCTTCCCATTCAAAGCGTATTTACAAAGGATTTGTAAGTAGTTTATATATTATGTGTGTGTCTGTGTGTATATGTGAGTATTTTTTCTAACTATTCATATCTATGCTTATAAACCTAGTTCTATCCTTTCTAAAGCTGCAGTATTTATGGTGTGATATTTGTTTGCTTATTTGGGGAAGATAACAGCTGACTTTGCAACAATATGATGATGTTTGCCTTTCTGTTGCAGTAAGACAACTGAGTGCCTTTGTTTGGATTCTAAGCAGTTTGTAACACTCGCACACCGATGCTAGTAGACATTCTCATTAATCACAGTGCTAAAAATAATTTAGCTGTGCTTACTGCATTGATTTGGATTCTGAAGAAATAAAGTAGTTTTACAGTTAAGCGTCCTTTTAAATAATCCTGCGTCTAAGTATATTGTAAAAGTACATCTAGAGTCTTGCAGCCACATCCTCCGTAATTAGTGCATTGTGTTTTAATGCACAGTAAATCAAGGCATTTTGTCAAACACTTTCAGCTAGCCCGATAGCTAGCAAGCGGTTATAATTTCCAATGCATATTCTCCATTCACATTCAGCTTTATGTTGCTCTGTTTGGTCATTTATCCTGATAAATTAACCTAATTATCTAGTTTTCTAAAATAATGGAAAAAATACAGATAATGTGTTTGCAAATGTAATTTGAACTGTTTTCAAAATGCCTTAAAGGGGAGAACTAATTATATTTACTTCTGTGTGCTTTTTGTCATTTATCCTAATCTCAGAACCTTCTAATCAGTGGTGGCCCTATCAGAAGGCTCATCACACAAAATGTGCAGGGCCCCAACCCTTTTTTTTGTTATGAAATGTTTTTTTAAATTATTTATTTATTTATTTTCTTCTCATTTTCCCCCATTTTTTCCAACCAAATTAGGTTGCCAATTATACCCTCTATTTATCTCAATTCACCCTCCCCCACGAGTCCGCCGCCCATCCTCCGGGGCAAGACACTATTTCCGGGCTGATTTTTATCCACCTCTTCCGAGACGGAAATCTACCACAGACGCCTTTTTCCTGCTCCTCGACGAACAGCCAAACGTCGCCTCTGATTGGAGCTGACGACCAGGGCCAGTCTGGTAGAGACGCAGGTTTCGAACCGCGTCCCTGACAGGCAGCCCACACCACACCGGACCAGCCAAAGTGTGGTGCGTTAGACCGCTACGCTATCCGCCAGCCCATCAAATGTTTTATTTATTGTAAAGTTATATAAACAAGACAAACAAGACAAAACAAAAATCGATGCCTACACAGAGTAGGAATCAAACGTGGCTGTCTGCGCCGGCTATAGTTGTAGACTATAATTGTTGTTGTTGTTTTTTTGTTTTTAGTTTGTTTTCCCTTTTGACAGAGGTCTAGACAATAGAAATACATTAAAAAAGCACCTCCGTCGAAAAGCAAACATCTTTGGTGGAACGTAATAGTGCAACAGTTAGATAGCCCAAACAAAATGTAATACAGTTATCATATTCGAATCCCCTTAACAGACACCACATTTCTCACCAAGACAACCAAAATACACTATAAAAATGTAAAAATAAATAAAGACCTGGCCTAGCTGGCCAACCGAGCCAGCCGGACAACCGCGCTGAGCAAAACCCGGAGTAATATGCACTACCTCAGTCTATGCTCCAAATCCCAGGGGGCCCAGAGTTCCACTCAGCAGAGCCATCCAGCCAACTAAGCCAGCCAATCATGAGGAACAAGGGCCTGAAATCAGTCCAATAGTTCCTCAAACACAGTCAGCAGTTCAACAACTGGCAGTATGTAGGCAGCAGTATAGTGTAATGGTTAGGGAACTGGACTTGTAACTCAAAGGTTGCTGGTTCAATTCCCAGGAGGAACACTGCTGTTGTACCCTAAAAATATCCAGCTGTATAAATGGATTGTATGGAATGTAAAGAAATGTAAACTGTAAGTCGCTCTGGATAAGAGCGTCTGCTAAATGCCTAAAATGTCAATGTAAATCTAACAACAACGCAACCCCAATCACAAACAAACAAAATAACAAACAAATGCAGAAAGACAGAAAAAACACCCTGCCACCCTCCCACCCACCCTGGGGACCTAAAGGAACATAAATATACTCATATACTCAACTCAGCAACAACATTCAAAATATCAGATCATTTAGTTTCCCAGATATCTCTGACCATAGATTTATACTCCTCTCGTTAGCCCCATGCATTCTCGCTGTCGACAACTCCATCCCAACTATATCCAAAAAGGAGAGAAACAAGTGCAGGGCCCCCAACCCTGTGGGACAATCCACCCCCCGCTGGACAATCTTTAAAAAATAATTTTTTATACCTTTATCAGAATTGATTTGATTTATTAATTTATTTAATAAAAAATAAATAAAACCCTCTCATTGGTAAAATGCTACTTTTGTACACAACAACACTGTCAATTGTCTGTGTGAATAGAGATGCTACGAAAGTTGACCATCCCCTTGAAGAGAACAATAATTTATTGTATTACATTAGGGCAGGGCGGCACGGTGGTGCAGTGGATAGCACTGTCGCCTCACAGCAAGAAGGTCTCGGGTTCGAATCCAGGCCGGGGGCCTTTCTGTGTGGAGTTTGCATGTTCTCCCGTGTCCGCGTGGGTTTCCTCCGGGTACTCCGGTTTCTTCCCACAGTCCAAAGACATGCACGTTAGGCTAATTGGAGAGTCTAAATTGCCCGTAGGTATGAGTGTGTGAGTGAATGGTGTGTGTGCCCTGCGATGGATTGGCGACCTGTCCAGGGTGTATTCCTGCCTCTCGCCCGGAACGCATGCTGGGATAGGCTCCAGCACCCCCCCGCGACCCTGACCAGGAATAAGCGGCTTAGACAATGGATGGATGGACATTAGGGCAGTTTCATTTTATTTTGTTTGATGGTTTGTCATTTTATCTTTTTTGTATTGCACTGCATTGTTATTTCATATCATTTTGTAAATTTTACACAATATATTACTTTTCTTTGTATTATTATTTATTGTTTGTTACATTATAATATTATATAATTATATATTGTATAACATTATAATGTAACAAAGCAGTTCATCTTTATTCTGAAATAAATAGTACTTTCTATGCACGTACAATTGTTGTGTTGATTTACAATAAGTGTACAGCTCCGACTGCGCTGTGCTGTACCCCCCATTTGAAACCAAGATGTCCAGTCAACATATTTGACATTGTATGCATTTGTACAGCTATTACAACTATTTACTGATACAATTCATGTTAAGTGGCTTGAGTACCACAAAAGTCCTGCCACTTGAGTCCTGCAACCTGTAATATAAACACCACACTATGAAAATTGTACATACTTCTCATCTTAAATCTTGCAAATAAATAATGAAAAATAGGCTAATTAACTGCACAGGTACAGTATTACAGCATGATTGGTTCACCTTGCAGTTGCTCCAGGCATGTGGTGTCAAAAATGAATCATGTCTAAATAAAATGAACTTACATTTTCAAATAATAAGCATATTAGGGTTATTTTCACTGAAAGTTTTCAAAACTGATTAAATCTGAAGGTAACTTGGCAGATCATGGTAACTGTACAAGTGTATATAATACAAGTGAATATTTTTTTATTTCCAAAAAGAAAACCTTTGTTTGCATTTACAAGAATAAAATATGTTGACCTCTAATCTGAATAAAAATCCTTTATAGTCCAGTTCGGTCAAGATGTTAGTCATAGCTCTTTTGTGTACTTTACAGTACACAACCAAGCTTCCTGGCTATTTTGCACTGTGTCCTCGACAAAATATGGCATGTGTATAATTCTATACTTGTATTCAGTCACTATTTCCACATTGAAATCCTTGTTATTTATACCAAAATTAAGTTCCTTTACCAGACTGAACTATTGAAAAAAGAACAGTGCCATTCTTTTTCCCCTCTTGGGCTATGTGTTGCTCTTGCAGTCCTAAAGCAGGACTTTCTTGTTATGATTAGGATTTTACAAGGTTCTTCAGCTATACTTTTCCAACTAAGCAAGACTAATGAAGTGTAAGTTCTAGTCCTCAATGACAAAAGAGGAAGTCATTTTATTTTGTAAGGAGGCTTTGAAGTTCAATTCCCTTCAAAGAAAATGAAACTGATCTGTCCTTTTGCTGTTATGGAAGATCAAAATGTATTTGTGTAGTTGGTATATAAAACTATTTCACAATTCTCATTGTGTGGGGCTTATGAATTGGTATGGATCAGGTTTTACTCTTTAGGAAACTTTAATGGCTTTAGGAAAATCTAAGCTCTACTGAGAAATTTGAGTGGGCTGTTTTTCCAGTTTATGATTATTGAGTTTGCCATTTGGGGATTTAATCTAGTGGTGGGAATTTCAGTTCCTTTCAGGGACTCGAATCCTTTGATTCAGTTCACTACGATTTGTTCACCGATTCGTTCAGTACTACTTTCTTTTCTTTCATTCGCAAACGACTGTTAAACATTTCTCCCCATTTCTCTTTTTTTTTAACTCAATTGTGGTCTGTTTATACACAAAATTATGTATTTGTTTAAAATAAAATTGGCTGTGGTTTCATTTAATTTGCTCTTGCCTGACTACAATAGCACATTAACGAGACTGTAGTAATCGACGTGATAAAACAAATGTGATTTGGCCCAGCTGAACGTGAAACTATCCTTTTTGCTGATGATTTCTTTATAGCCTATTTTTATATTTTGCTATCAAATGGAGCATTGCTATTCCAAAAGTACAGCATATCATTGCTTTCTTTATTATTAAACATGTGCACTTCTCATTCCATTGCATTCTTTTTATTTTAATAAATTAACACACTTGACCATGTCAAGCAAGTTGAGGCAAGAATAGAGCAACTATAAATTTGGCAGTATTCAAAATACAAAGAACATCCCTCCATCAAAAAATAATAAATGGATTGGACATTTAATCAACAATATTAGGGTTTTGCCAGTAATCAAGTCATTACCAATCTTTATATGTACAATATATTAATTGATTCTCAAACTGATCCATTTATCCTTTTCTTTTATACCAAATCCCAGGTAAAATGAGCAAAACATGGTAAGACAATCCTTTTGTCGAATGTATGGATGTTCTACATCATCCTAGGATGGCTCAACTTTGTAGGTGTCTTATTTATGTCATACCAGATGCATGCACCCATTGACTTTGAATGGTGAGTTACCAAATGCTACCAAAACCTTCACCCACATCCAACATTAACAAAAGACAAAGCCACAACACCATCAAGAGCAGTTGTCGTTAGGCAACCGGCAACTACTATGGTTGACCTGAAGGAGAAGAACAGACAACAAGCTGGAATTAGCTGAGCTAATACTCTCTAGTAGTTTGTAAAACCATGCATATAATAGCTATTAGCCACTGATGTTATTTTGCTTTCCAAGAACATACCTGCCAATCATTGTTTAGTGTACTTCAAACAACATGTAGGCCTACATGTTGTTTGAAGTACAGTAGACCAACATAGCTACAGTACTGTAGCAGGTGTCAATGCTGTGTGCAGGAAAACCTTGTTAGTGCATATGTGAAATGTGCTTTTGATCAAAACCTTTAACATCTCACTTAAAACAAAGTTTTGGGATTTAATACAATACAAATCTACAATACAAATATGCTACCAAACCATATTTTGTCAGTTTGATCTCTTTTTTCTGTCACAAGTATTCTTCTGTGGAACTCTACCTCTGGAAATATTCGACAGCCCAGGATTCCATGCCTGTGTGACCTGTGGTAACTGTAAGTAGCTTCTTTAACTGATTTCAAATATACAGAGGAAGAAGCACTCCCACTTTAGCACTGTCTGTATAATACATTTGTGGATATTTTTCTAAACATCTCAGCATTGGCATTTTTGGAGTTGTCCCCCTTCTGTGTTAAGTAGTGTGCAAGTCCTTCTTCCTCTATATATTTGATATTCATATTTTGGCCATGGCATATGGATAACGTCAGTGTCATGCTCTTCAAACAATTGGGTGACTACTCAAACTCTGTGGACCCATTCTAATGCACAGGCCATCTTTTGCAGACTGACAAATCTCGAAATGGTTTATTGTGCTTTGTGTAGGATACAAATTGGCCTCCCGTTTAATCATGTGAACTGGTGAGTTAATATTATGACAGTAGAACAGTCTACATTGTTATAGTGAACTGTGTCTGTAAACTGGGGTCTGCTGCGTAACTTATTTGTTGGAGCTTTGGTGTTGCATCAAATGCCAGTAATGGGGTGATAAGTTATTAAGACAAGAGAAAGAGCCATCCACATCCACATTTTTACAGTTCAATACTATCCAGATTTGTATATGATATTTTCAGTGTTATACGTATGTAAGAGTATCTGTATTTTTTTTATCTAATCAGGGACCTAAAATGTATGACAAATTCACTACTGTAAGTCTAATATACCATGGATACACCAATCCACAAAGATCCGCCCCCTGCTAAATGGCATATATAATAATAAGCCTCAGTTACTTGCACTGTAACCAATAATCACCCCCCATTTTCCAGCATGTTTTTGCAACTGATTTGTGTTCTCTCAGTAACGGCTTTTCTCTTTCGCCACCCTTTAGTTCTAATCCCTGGGATCTCTTGGCTTCATTCGGTGCTGCTAACGTTCACACTTGTCACAGTAGATGAACAATTCCACAGCGGTCAGTGAGGCGCACAAATCTGTCAGGGAACAAACTGCCCATTTTCACCATCCCATCATTCTCTTATCAACTGTGAATACAAGCTCAGGCATGCAATCAGTGACATGGGACAGCATAAGACTTCCCATCTGTTGAGTTGTGCACATACTGTAGTGAACACATTGTTTCAAGTTTGGTAGTATTCATTCTGATGTGTCAACCTGAATTAATTCAATTTCACTAAATGAGACATTATTGCACAGTGAACATTGGCTTGGTCGGTTCTATCGGGACAGGATCTATTAGGACAAATCCAACATATGTGATATGACAGCACACAGTAGGTTAGCTTAATATAGTAAAAATTCTCAATTAACAGTTCCAATGGGTCAATCTAAAGTAGTATGAATCCTTATGCAATCTCAATGAGCAAACCAAAGGAGAAAGCAATGAGAACAAATTCTGGCCAAAACGTTTTACAAAAATAAATCTCTGGGTAGCAAGGTTTAAAGAAGAAGCTTTCTGATCTGCCTCTCATGGCTGGCAATGTATACTTTAGATGTTTTAGGCTTTATAGTAGTTTAAGTGTGCCAACATGCCATTGCAATCAATCTCAAACAATTGATTGCAGGAAGTAATATTGAACCAGGTTAAACGGTTTTGGCTTTATAAAGAAGCCCAAAAGGTTCCATTGTGCTTTGACACTCCATTTCCATTGCCTTCCACTCCTTTTGAGAAGGAACATGATCTTTGGGTATGAGACACAAATTAAACCCAAACTCATACAGATGCCCAGAGATCCCCACCTAGACTCCTTTTTTATGTTTTCTTACATTAATTGTGCTGTTTTTGGACTCCACTTACCATCAGCCACTGCCCCCAGTCATAACACAGTGAGTGTGTCTTACATATGTACTTTGGGTGAGTTGGGAGAATATCATGAACAACTCTAGAATTGAAAGAGTCACAATCAAGTATTCGTTCAAGCTGAATCATTGATTTCTTACCAGTTATCCTTTTTTTGGTTTTCCACTGAAAATATGAATAAATATACTAAAGCGATATGCTCATGCAACATTCATACCAAAAGTTGCATCATCATTTTGATGCAGTGAATCTCATGGAATCCATTTGTCATGTGTCTGTGTTGATGTGAGTAGTGATTGCAGTGGTAGCACTGGGGCTGGAGTAATATGACCGGCACCATGCTGAGTGGAGATGGGACCTGAGCCCTCAGCTCTACCCGGGTTGAGTGATGGGGTCTAGAAATGAATATTGGAATCTGTGCAGTCAGGCAATGCTTTTCTATTCTTTCATAGGGCTTTAGGCCATATTCGCTGTAATGCTATCACAATGCTATAAACAGCCCCGTTTAAATAAGATCAGAACAGGCTATGGTAACAAAATGGGCAGTGAAACTGATACTGATCTGATTCTCCACAAAGCAAAAACACTAAAATCCGCATTCAAAAGTTAATATTTCTGTGTGGGCATTATTGCCCCTGAAATTGAACATACTGTTATGCATAGCTCGTTTGCGATTAATGATTAGGCATGGATTAAATGAAAAACATAATATGCTCAATGCATGAGAAGGCCAGTAAAGACTAACTACATATTACTTTTTATAAGTAAAACCATGGAAAAGGGGAATCATTCCGCAGAGAGGTGCTCTGTAAGACTGTCGTCAACAAAAACAGCTCTCAGTGAAATCCAACTAGTCATCTGTCCTCCTTAATGTCTTCTTACCTGCCAGGCAATTTGTATTAGCTCCACTTAGACTTGTACTAAATCAGAGTTGGTTTCTCCAGAGAGACCTTTGGAGAGAACAACTGAAAATAAAACTGTGGCACAGTAGCGGGCGCCCCTCCAAATCTAAGGACAGCGCCCCAGAACAAACGGCGCAGCAGAGGGAAGCTGCGGACCAAAGCGGGGCAGCTGTCCGGTGCTGAACCTGGGAGACGGCTGGGTTCAGTCCCTCAATCAGCCAGCTGTCTCCCATCTGGTAATCAGAGGGCGCTGCATAAAAGGAAGGACACGCAGCGTCTTGGGAAGAAGCGCCTACACGAGGCACATGGCATTGGCAAAAGCCGCTTTCTACCTCCTCTCTCCCTCCCTCCCTCCCTCACTCTTCTCCCTCTGTCCTCACCCACAGAAATGGATTCCAGCGCCAGCTTCCATGCCGGGTTGGACTGAGACAACTGTCGCAGGACTTCATCGCCCTGCTCCCCGAACCTATACTGCCAACTCTGGCGAGTTTCATTGGACCGGACCTGATGTGGCTCCCAGAAACCAGCAGAGAGCAGCCTTAAAGGAACAGAAGAAAATGATTGGACAGTGCAGTTTTTTCCCACTTGTGTTTTCTTTCTGTCTTTTCTTTTTGTGTAAATTTAAATCATAATTTTTCCCCCTGTATCTATGTCTTCCTCAGGTGATTTGTCTCACTGTCCGTCCATTGTCCACACCCACATCTTGCCATGGTGACAAAAACCAATGCAGACATAAAAACTAGGCAATGACAATAACTCTTCAGAGCACACATTTAATCAGGTTTTAAGATTAAGATTAAAAATATCGAGCATGCTTAAAAAAATATTAGTTGTACGATCGGTGCAATGATCAATTAGCCATGAGTCGAAATTGGCAGATTTTAGCCAAAAAACCACACATCCACTAATGATAGTTCCAAAACTTCCAAAACAAGATCATTGCCAAACTGTAAATATAACTGATCAAATTTGAATATGAAATGTTCCCTATTCCAATGATAATTCTAGCTAACGTTACTGCAGATGCCAAATACTTTTTTCCAATAGCTCCCGAGCTTGCCAGCTGGCTCTGATAATATTTCTGACTGGAATTTCACAGCATAATTTCAAGAATCTTTTGCACCTTATATTTTTTGTAAATCCTGATAACTCGGGAAGATCCTGCAATGTACTAATGCTGCAAAATCATTATATTTCATAAGTCTCTAGGTCAAATGAGGCAGGAGTCATAATCCTTTAAATATTTTAACATGCGCCACCATGTTGCCAATCAGTGGAAAACTTGTCATTGTCTTTCACCATCTATCAATGTGCCAAGTTTAAAGAATTAATCAAGTGGCCATAAAAGTGCAGATGAGTACAAATAATCCAAAATGGCAGCTAATTCAAGATGGCGGTGACCTATAGGGCCCAAAACAGGGGGTAGACAAAATAATGGAAACATCAAATAATATTTTACTATGTATTAACTATGACCAAAACTGATCCACTGCCATGTCTAGCAGTTGTTAACAGGCCATTTTGAGTTGAAGGATTCCTTTGGTTTTCTCCAAACATGAACCTGTTCACATTGTAAAAGTTGACTCATCAACAATATTACTGAGGTTTGGTGCTCATTACACCAGGTTATCTTTGTGTATATTGGCCTTTGTCTGGGGTTCCGCCAGAGATTTTGGGCCCCATGAAAACTTATGATGCTGGGCTGCCCTCAGGTCGCGCGTAGGGTGCAACGCCAAATCTTTGGGTTGTTTTTTCCATGTAAAATGAGTACAATTATGAGATATCAGCTCCACCCCACACATAACCATTGCTGCAGTTCTCTGCTGTATCAACAAATCATCAAATCAAAGTATTACACACAATTTCTACAGTGAATAAGATACTAGCAACTCACTGCCTAGAGTAGCGCGCAGTGACAAGTTGAGGCAGCTGGACCGAACCATTTCATGTAAATAGAGGGGGGGAGGTTTTGGCAATACAGAGGCTCTCTGTCAGCCAACTTTTTGCCAAAAACAAAAATAAATCATTCGTTTTATTAGTACATGGTAAATAAAATATTCTATTAATGATGATATAATTTTTCATTTTTTTACTTAATGTTCTAATAATGTTTTAGGGCCCCCCTCTCAGTCACGGGCCCTTAGAATCATCCTAACTTTTCATGGCAATACGGAGCCACTGGCCTTGGTTAGAAGCAGTTTACAAATGGCAGCCCTTTTTGGTTTGTGAAGCATATACAATTTTTGTTGAGACTGGGTCATAGAGGTGTAGATTCAGTTCATGTTGTTTTTAACAACTGTCCTGTTAAGTGTCCATCTATCCCTGTCAATGAGCTTACACTTGCGAACACTGCTCCTCTTCCCCGATGCAGTTTTTCCTTGTTAGGCGTATGCCGTCATGATTTTCAACACTGTTTCCTTTGACAAATTGAATAATTTTGCCCTTTCTGTGACTGATGCACCTGCAATTCAGGCACCAACGATTTGACCTCAAAATCTGTTAGATCTCTCATGTTGCTTTCAAAACTCATATATTAAACTGTTGATTTTTAAATGTCTTTTATATCAGAAATATATTATATTAATATTAACATTAATATGAAACATAGGTGTAGACTCCTTTTTAATTGCGAGTTACTGAATGAGTTACTTCAAAATATGAGTCCTTTTTAATGAGGTGTTTCCATTATTTTGTTTACCCTCTGTATATATGTTCCTAATGCGGGGATTGGTAAGTGCAGCAATTTTGAAATATCTGCAAAGGAACAATGTTGTTGTATAGATTTTCATATTAGTAGCTCTATAGCGCCACCATGTGTTTGGGTCAATGCTTTAAGGCTGGGGTCTTTATGTGGCTGCCAATGTAAATACCAAGTTTCATAAGTTTATGCCAAACTGTTTGGGATACATAAGCATTTGTGTGAAAAGCCACGCCTACTGCAAGTTCATTGGATGATTGCACATGTTTTTTGACGTAGCAACTTTCTTTAGATAATGTTTAACAGTCTTCATCTGTGCGTGCTGTTTACCAAGTTTCATGCAAACCATCAAGGAGGAGATAGATTTTTAAGATTTTATCAAAAAAATCTAAATGGTGGAAAATCAAATATGGCGGACTTCGTGGGTTCTGGAGGCAAATTTGTTCTTTGTGAGGAGGGGGATCTAGTGACATTGGTTTCAAGTCTTTTGGTCAAATACTGTATGTAGTCTGACGTTAAGTTGGCATATACATTTTTTTTTTTTTCTTGTGATCAACACAGCAGAGTAAATTTCAGCCAGCTAGTTATTAGCATTTACAATTAAACCTAGCTAAATTTCAATCAAAAAGTGCTCAAGTGAAGACAGTAGAAGGCAGTAGCATGCCTGATTGCTTTTGTTCATGGGTTAATCAATTTAACTTGGCCACGAAAAAGTCAATGTGCCAGTTGATCTCGACCATAAAGTGAAAGTTGCAACGAAAACACCACCGCAGCAAGCGAGTTAAGTTTGTTCATTAATCACTTCGGCGGCATCCACACACCCCTTTGATAATGGGATTTAAGACAAAATAGTAACACTCACTCTATCTTATATTTAATTTTTTTCTTCTTTCCGATTAAAAGCATGCATACGCATAAATGTGATCTCATTAAGAAACGTTGGAGACTGCTTGAATATAATGAATATAATAATAAACCTTGAATACAATAATTGTAATGATTTATAATGAATACATAATGCATGCTTTACATTAATTATTAGTGCAATTTGCCACATTTGAGAAAACCACTGATTAATTAAAATATTAAGTATAATATTATTTTTCATGGCACTTTTTAAAACTGTGGCTGAAAACTAGATTAAAACTGGATAGTTTATAGTGCATGTCTTTTGGTATTGTTATCTGAAATGAATGGATCCAATTCTGTAAATCATCTGGGGGAAAATAACTTGGAGAACAAAAGATTTTCTGTCTTTATTTGGCAAAGATTTTAGTCTACATTTTACTAGTTGATGTGCAGGAGGTTTTATCCTATTATCTGAAAATAATTCAAAATAAATAGTTTTGCAAGCACACTTCTTTTATTCCTCAAGGAATCTCAATTGGTTTGTTCACTATTGTGCTATCACAGGCTGGAATTTGCTATAAAAGAGACCCTTGCTTTTTTCTAACTGATGGCAAATTGTTCAGTGGTTAACATCTCTGATGTGCCTCTGTACAACTGTTGCAATCATGGCACTGTTAAGAAAAAATAACCCTGTAAAGCCACAATGTTTCATTTCAGTGCTCAGACAGGAGTGGTAATAAAGACCTCTGTTAGAAGTAAAGTATTTACTCAATAAGAATGTACAATGTGCTGGCTTTGCACTCTGCACAACCTGTTATGACAGCATCAACCGATTCAATCACTGATATCCTCCTATATTGATCTGGCAATCAGATGTTATACATGAGTTTCTTTAAATCACACATGCAATTTGAGGAAGAGTATTTTTGTATTCTGTTCCTTGTATCTAAAATCTAATCTGAAAATACAGCTTGGATAACTACAGAGGTGAGGATTGTACACTTGTAAAAAATAAATAACTGAAAAGAACTTGAAAAAAAGAACGTTTTAAGCTAACGTTTAAACGTTTTAAGGCCTGCGTCTAGTTAAAATGTGCAGGAATGCAGCCCCATTGATATTCTCATCATGATACTTTGATCATTCAACACAAATATGTATCAATAAATATCATTAATGAATATTTCTAACCACATGAGAAGAGATATTAAATTGGTTTAAATTGAATGCATAACTTTAAAGGTATTTCTTGAATATTTACGGTATGGTGTGGCAGAGCCTCCAAAATTGGAATGCATGGTCCTTAGACTTTTAATTTGTGCAATGTACCAGGAAGTCAAATGGTTTGATAGCCAATCAAATTGAAGCTTTTACATTGAAGCACTTAGTCAAAACATTTCAATCCCCAATCATGCTTAAAAAGGAACAATTTGCTCTCAGTACAACAAAACAGCAGAAACAATGCCAGAGAGCCCTGGGGACTGTGGCCCTGTCAGATTGCTGCTTTTCTTAGCTCTGCATGGTTGAGATTAATGACCTTGACATTTCAGACTAAAGCACAATGATGAATCAAACAATGCAGGGCAGAGATTAATCATATCTGTGATCAGTGTTGCCATTGTCCTTTTAAACCTTTAATTTTTTTTCTTTGTGTTTTTTTTCACATACTATTTAAAAAGGTTGAAATTCAGCTGTGGTGTACTGAACAAATCTGTACAATCTAAACCGTGCAGCTTTGACTGCAATTTATGCTGCACGCAGGTTTATTCATCAAGTGGGTTGTCCACAAGGTGTTAACCACAGAGAAGTCTCATTAATGGAAGCAATAGTTTTAGTCATGTTTGACTATGATTTATTTTATTTTGGAATCTCATTTATTTAAACTCTCCCACTTTAACTTGCCTTTCCCTCATATACATTTCCTTCAATATTTACACACATTACATTTTAAACCTGCATTATATCTAAATATATACTGTATATTTCTAAAGTATGTATTGGAGGGTATAATGATGCACAGGATTTGTTTATTTTACATTAGCTACCATTAGCATCACTGTTACATACTGCACAATTGTACATAAATTCTAGTCAGAGTGGAGCAATTACTTTTATATGCATATACAGTATGTGTATGGCTTTCTATGGTTAATGTAAAGTTAGCATAGCTGTTAGTAGTATGGCACAGCTATATTGTATGGAAGCAAAAATATGCCATAATTGAAAAGAAAATGTAGTTGGCGTACATACTGTATATCTTGTATCAAATCAAAATTGAACATACAACCAGTTTACGTTTTGAAATTGCTTATTTATAGTATGCTTTATATGTGACAAATTGTAAATTAAATAGAATCATTCATTAGGGGCCTAAGTCTGCAGTGCTGGAAATATGATACAGTTTGCCCAACTAGTGGCGCTATATATATACTTTGGTGGCGTTATTAATAGGCACATATGAACAGATAGGGCAGATAGGTGATAAATACCCCATCGCACAAGACTGTTGTGGATGTTCTGTACTTCAACTCGTTGCCCCTTATATTTATGTAAGCTGACTTTCCCTAATGAAACAGTAACAAATCTGGCTTGGAACAAAAGTGCAATTATCAGTAATAAAAAAGTCAGAAGGGAATATTATTACACTCATCATCTTAATGAGGAAATTCTTGTATTGCATTCACTTTTAAATAAACTACACATCTAAAAAATATATTTCATATTGGAATGGAAACAACCAGTGATTTTGCAGATGTTAGGAGAGTAAATTGTATTCAAATTAAAAGAGAACCTCTTGAGAACAGGTCCTGAATCACTGAAGGATTTGAACACACAAAATAACTGTAAATAAGGCAGGAGGAAAAGACAACAGAAAACTGAACATCATTCAGACCTTTTTCACCAAACAGAGTTCATGCAGAGGTTCCTACAACTCGCAAATTGTTCAATAAATGACTATTTGAAATACAATGTGTATTCAAGTAAGCAGTTCAAAATATTTGAGCTTTTGCACTTTGCACAAGGATATTGCCTAATAAAATAAGAACATAACAGATACATATTTTTATTATATTTTTGTTGCGTGATGCGGGGCAACGAGTCAAAATGTGGGACATCAGGTCACCCTATGTGTATCAGAAGTGTATCAATGAAACGTTTAGTATATGTGGCTTTGATGAAAATACACAAACTAAACAAAACGAATGTGCGCCACACGCCTTTTCCTCTTCCTGACTACTGCATGTCAGTGTATGTATATCCATTCCCTACTGAGAAAAGTGCTTTTCTCTTTTTTTTTTTGATTTTTTTAAAAATGAATTTAAAATTTGGTTGCCAATTATACACTCTATTTATCTCAATTCACCCCCCCCATGAGTCCACCGCCCGTCCTCCGGGTCAAGACACTCTTTCCGGGCCGAGAGATCCACCTCTTCCGAGACAGAACTCTACCACGGACACCTTTACCTGCTCCTCGACTCGTGCCGGCTCACCCTCCCCCCTCCCCCGGAGGCGGACAGCCAAATGCCGCCTCCGATCGGGGCTGACGACCAGGGCCGGTCTGGTAGAGACGCGGATTTCGAACCGCGTCCCTGACAGGCAGCGCACACCACACCGGACCAGCCAAAGTGTGGTGCGTTAGACCGCAATGCCATCCGCCGCCCCCAAAAAAGAAAAGTGCTTTTCTCAGTAGGACACAGATATACATGTACGTTACTCGATAAAAATGTACCGATTTGCAATATATTTGGTATAGAGCATGTTTGAATCTAGCTTTACACAGATGTTACTTGTTTAGTTGTTTTGTTAAAAGATGGCCCAATGGCAGGGCAATAACCTTGCATGAGGGCAGGCTGTTCACAAAAATTGTCATAATTGCCAAACAATTTGACATAATGTAATTTAGTAATCAGATCGACCTCCACATTAGGACATTAGCACAGTCCTGCAGCACTGGCCCAATAAAAACACATGGTTACTCTATAGAGCTCCAAACATTTGTAAAAAAATAAATGTTTTAACTGGTTGCCACCATTTTGAATTGGCCACAACGAGCCAATAAAAATGCAGTATGATCAATAAATTTGATATATATGTATAGCTATGGTCATAGAACCTACCAGCAAAGGTCACATCAATTTGACCTCATTGATGTGCAATAACATGAAAATAACTTCAAAACCAATCAATGCATTTTTCACAAATGTTATAGGCTGTCAAAGGATGACATCTAACATCAACAAAATGATTTACGGACATATTTGCATAATCTGTCCTTAATCTTCATCCATAATCACTGCTAGGGGCTATATTTTTACATTCATTCTACTTAGATGTCTTAGTACAACTTGTAACACCCTACAGGGTTTGGTTGTAGGTGTTACGTGGAGTAGTGCAAACCAAGAAACAGATCCAGGGTTAAATGTAACAAAAATAGTTTTAATGAAAGGAAAAATCCACTCACGAACACAAACAATGGGGAAGGCACTCAAACGGTTTGAATATTTAAATAAAGTCCAACACAACTCAAAATCTCTTAAACAAAACTTAAACAAAAAGTGTCTTTTACCCTGGGGAGCTAACCCCTTACCCAGAGCCTCTCCAAATCCTGGCTGGTAAATAGACGTCACAGGTTTCACTTCCAAAAACTCCGTGTCTCTCTCTGTTTCTCTGTTTCTCTGTTTCTCTGTTTCTCTGTTTCTCTGTTTCTCTGTTTCTCTGTTTCTCTGTTTCTCTGTTTCTCTCCACTCCACTCCACTCGCTCCCTTCACAAGGGAAACCTGGCTCCTTTTATTCACTGTTGATTGATTGATTAGGTGTTAATTAATTGCAGGTGGCAGTCGTTTTGGTCCTGCGAGGTCGGGGTGTGGCACCATATGAACCCCTGCACATGGCTCTGCCTGCCAGGTTGCCAGAAACTCTTTAATAAAGCAAAATAAAAAAAATAAAAATTTAGTATATGATTTCCATTTCCTTGTTGTGAGCACAGATGTGGAGCCAATACAAAAATTGCTTTACTTTATTCAGTTTGACCATGCTTTTTTTTTTGCCTTTTAATTTTCTATTTGTCCCAAATAATGTGTACTCAAACAAGGAACTGAAAAAGCAACCTGGATGATTGCATTTTCAATTTCATTTGGGCACAAAATATGTTTACATAATAAGGAAATGAAACAGCCAACTGCACTATTCAATTGTCATTAACCAATTAATGTTTTAATTATGGCAGATTTTTTGCTTCCACAGTATTGCTACAGAGGACATGAATGGAAGTTTGATAAGAGCAACAAGATGACAGGGACATTTCAAAATGCAATCTTCTGATTACTGAATAGATATATGCAGTCACCACACCTCACAGGACATAAATCACATTTCCTTCTTTCCTACACCTTTTTCACTTTTTTTCATTTCACTTGGCACTAACCTTGCCCCCTATTACCAGGTTAGCACCAGTTTAACAGTGAGCCTGGTTTTAAACAACAATGAAACAATTATATTTTGGTCAGTTATGTTTGATAGAGCTCCAACATAAAACACACATATTATTAACAATTTCAAACCTTTTTTATCATATACATGTTTTTTATTAACCATTATATTCATTTTGCTCAGGGCTGTTTTCTCTGTTTTGTTCTTCATTTACATAGAAAAATAGAGGAGGATTATTGAAAATGAAACATTATCGGATGGAACATCTCGACGAGAAATTAGGCCAAAATGTAACTTAAATACATTTACTTAACCATTTGCTCACTTAACCAGCGTCAAACTACTTTTTGAAACAGTGGCACTTTTTCTACTTGCTGACAGGGGATTCTGAATGTTTTTATTAGGCTGGGGTGGGAAAACATAAATATGGTACTGTGGGATAGGGTTGCTATGGGTGATTTCCGCGTTAGCTGAGAAATGAAGAAGGAACCTTATTTTTGCTGAGGTATATTGCTTCAGCATTTAGGTTGTAACTGGGAAATGGCACATACAATGGCTGACATATGGAAGGCTAACACCAAACAACTAAACCATGTGAGTAAGTACTTGTAATGCATGACGCGATGTCTGATGTCCTGATATGGTAGAACTACAGTGGTAACGCATACTGCTTTGTACTTTCAGATAAAGAGACTTGCACAGAGGAGAACATCCATTGTACTGGTGGGGATTTCTTTATTACATTGGATTCCATGGCCCTTTGGGAGCATTCACTCTGCACACACAGAGGAGAATAATATTAACTGTCAGCCATCAGAGACAAGATCCTGCTTGTGTACCAGCAGAGTAGCATGAATTATTACTTGTAACAGCACGTGCTTCTTCGGTATCACAAGCCTTATAGTGCACTGCTTTCTTATTTGACCCAACTCGCTCTAACAGATATTGCACTCCTGTTTCAACACAGGAACAAACAGGACCAAGCAGTATGTATGAAACAAATATTTCATTTTTTAAACCTGAGATTGATGGGATATGTTAGGGTGTTGATGAAGCATTTATGAAAGCAACTATATATGTCCATATTTTGCTTTCTTTTCATTTACATGTACATTTTTCATTTTAGGCATTTAACAAACCTATATTGCCATATTATGAGAGGACCACACTGAGAAATACTGAGTGCAGCAATGACTGATATTTCCCCATCAGAGGAGTCTGAGCGAGATGGAGTGGGATGAGCTCAAACACAGGGGCAATCATCGCTCATGGGAGCCCTGCTGGCTGTGTAACGGTCTGCAGCTGGGTGGCTGCGATCTGGGCTGCAGGCGTTCTGCTTGTGGAGTACTCTGGCTGCTATCTATGGTCCTGAACGCTTATGTGCTGTTTGAGGTTCTGACCAGACTGCCACTGCACCTCCCGAGGTACTGCCCCCTTCTCCACGGCCCAGACAACAACAACAACAACAACAACAAAAAGAACAATAGCAATCATTATCTGCACCAATGCAGCGTAAAACATGCTTCGACAGCTTACATCTCCAATAATATAATTAAAGGGATTAAGAGCTTTTGCATAGTTTTTTTATCATAATCTATTACAAAATATTGTTCTTCCTCATTACCATACTGGGTGAGTTAATGATCCTTAATGATTTGCTGACTGTACTTGAGCGATGTCAAATCCTACCAGATAAATACAGTGCTGCAGGGTTCGTGCTGGCTGATCGATTCATTAATGCTCCATGTATGACAGACTCCAATTAATGCGTATCATCTGACAATGTAAAAGTCATGCACTCCCGCCTTATGCAAGCAGAGGAAGTGCATTTTTACCAGCCCCATGAAATTAATAAAAGAATTATACAGAGCATTAGATTCAGATTTTTGGCAGTCCCATCAAGCATATTCTTGCCTTGTGAAAACCTGCCCAGATAGCTAAACATACTTAATTGCCATCACTACCTTGTGTCAAATATTGCCCCTTATATTTATGTAAGCTGACTTTCCCTAATGAAACAGTAACAAATCTGGCTTGGAACAAAAGTGCAATTATCAGTAATAAAAAAGTCAGAAGGGGATATTATTACACTCATCATCTTCATGAGGAAATTTTGTATTGCATTCACTTTTAAATAAACTACACATCTAAAAAATATCTTTCATTGGAATGGAAACAACCAGTGATTTTGCAGATGTTAGGAGAGTAAATTGTATTCAAATTAAAAGAGAACCTCTTGAGAACAGGTCCTGAATCACTGAAGGATTTGAACACACAAAAGAACTGTAAATAAGGCAGGAGGAAAAGACAACAGAAAACTTGGAACAGAAAACTCAACATCATTCAGACCTTTTTCACCGAACAGAGTTCATGCAGAGGTTCCTACAGTGTACAGTGTACTCTTCTTGATGAAACTGCCTATATACGTACGTACATACATACATACAAGTAACTGCCAAAATAAAGGTAGGAAATAAAGGGTGCTGGCATCTCTGTTATGGTGTGGGGTGCATTTTCCTGGCATGGTGTTGGTCCACTTAACCCCTTAGAGGTCAAGGTAAATGGCAATAAATACAAAGCCATTCTGAGTGATCATCATCCTATAAATACAAAGCCATTCCAACTGAACAGTGACCTGATTCCACTAATCAAAGCCCTGATTGAAGACTTTGATTAGCTGATTTCAAATCAGGTGAGCTTGGCTGGAACAAAAGGAGTTGTCCCCATTTCTATCTTGATGGGAGTTGTCTCCCCCAGGTTGACAATACCAATCCACAGGACATGAGTGGTAACGGAATGATTTCATGAGCATGAAAACAATGTAAACCATATGCCATGGCAGTCTCAACTCAATTGAACACTTATAGGAGTTTATGGAGAAGCGCCTGAGACAGCACCACTTTAGTTTTCCACCACCATAAACAAAACACAGAATGATGGAATTTCTTGTGGAAGAATGGTGTTGCATCCCTCCAATAGAGTTCCAGACACTTGTAGAATCTATACCAAGGCACATTGGAGCTGTTCCAGTGGCTTGTGATGGCCCAATGCCCAATTAAGACATTGCAAAAAGAGGAAACAAACATGCACAATCGTGCTTCTGTTACTTAGGAGGTGCTGGCTATGCAATACAAAGTTCAACAATTCATTTCAATTGAAGACATCATTTTTCCCTTTGTTTCAAGCTTCATCAGGAAACTCATGTTGTTCGTTCTTATTTCACTTGGCAAAATGAAACATATGAAAACATATTTTTTAACCAAAGTTGGCTAGTTCTGAATGTGTGGTCTATTGGAGTGCCAGAGTATTTGGCTTCCAACTCTTGTCTTCAATTGCCCTATTACAGACATCCCACCTCTCCCGGAAGCTCCGGGATTCTCTAGGAATTTGGTATCAGCTCCTTGACACCTGTGAAGGGTCAGAAATCTCCTGCAAATCTCCACCACAGAAGCCTTCTGACCTCTCAGAGGTGTCAGGGAGCTTATGCCAAATTCCAGAGCTTCCGGGAGAGGTGGGATGTCTGCTATTAAGACACTTTATGTTGGTGTTTCCTTTATTTTGGCAGTCACCTGTATGTATGTATATATATATATATATATATGTGTGTGTGTGTGTGTGTGTGTGTGTGTGTGTGCATGTGTGTGTGTGTGTGTGTGTATATATTCATTTGTTGCAAAACAACTTTCCTCAGCACCAGTGCAGTTGATTAAGCCTTAAGATAGAAATACAAAGAAATACTATAGTGCCAGCATCTCACATTGCAATTTACACTTGAAATGCTTTGATTGCAGAGATCCTTGGGGTCGGCAAATGGGGAGGGAAACCATGTCTTTCCTTAATGGATATTTCCTTCAGCCTTAAAGGAGCACTTCCCCAAACTGGCTTGCTTTGTTACTTCTTTCACATGATGTAGTTTGTTTTTTTTCCTCTCATGTTGGAGAAAAATCCTTGGACCTCTTGACAAAAGCCATTGTTCTGTGGCTATGATGTAATTTCTTTAGATTTTGTCAAATCTATATGAAGATTTAGGCGTGAAGTATGTTTATTGGTATTGAGAAAGTAATAAAGGTTAAAATGTGTATATTGGGGTAGCAGGACGGGACAAGTTTGATATTATAATCCAGAAGGAACCTAAGTTAGTTAATTTCATTAAAACATATGTAACAATTATGGTACCCCAAAATGAGTTTTATCATCATCATATTGGCTTCTCTTCAGCAGGTTTTCCATTATGTATGATTTCTTAACGTAATTTTATTAAAATGAACTGTGGAACTCAAACAGTGGAACTCTCTTCCAGCCCAGATCAGAAATGCTGTAACAATTACTTTAAAAAAATCAATTGAAGACATTTTTCTTTGATTGTGCTTTTATGTAACGTGTATAAAATTGGCCATTTTCTGTACCTGTAATGGTGATTGTATGTGTATGTAGCTGACTGAAAAATGTCCTGGTCTGCTTGTACTTCTACAATGTTTTTAATTGTTCAGTGCCTTAGGGCAACTTGTCTTGCTTTGCTCTGAAGGAGAAGTGTGCTTAATCGAGCAAGTGGTCATTGGAAATCCAGTATGCCCTGCAGAGCCAGTCCCAGTGTTCATTGTGTGGTGAAGCATACAGACAAGTGTACTTCATTTACATACCTGCTCTGTTCACCAGAGATGGAATATTGTACGTATCCTTTAACATAACCTCCGCTAGCAGGAGGAGGCAGATTAGAGAAACATCTTCCTCGTTGACAGTGGACCACCTTCTCGATCCAGAATGGTTTGCTAAACCAAAACAAATCATGTAAAATGTATCCAAGAGCTGGACAGCACAATTTTCAACAGGGTAGAGGAACTACTTGCGCATTAGTGAATGGATACTGAAAATATCAGATAGGAAAATGTCGTTTTTAAAGGTGCTTTTGTTAGAGTATTCCTTTAATTTAGTTGGTCTCCTATTAATGTGGCTCTCTGAAGCTTGTCCTCTCTACAGCCCCCACCGTGTCATGCTTTGACTAGATTTTAATCCACCCATGAACACTGACAGAAGAAAAAGGCCTTCAGCAGTGGACTAAAACATTGCACACAATATATATATATATATATAGTATATGCTGCAGAAAAGTGAATATGAAATAAAATGTGCCTCAAGGAGTGAGGAGGAACTAATGTGAAGAAAGAAGCCTACTTTTGAGAGATGTTATGGGGGAAAAAAAGATCAGAGTGGGAAGCAATGGGTGTTAAAATATGCAGAGGAATAGAGACAGAGAGGGCATTATTCTTTTCTGTGACCTTCTGTTCCCCTGGAGGTGTCCTGTCCCATTTTCTGTTGACACTGATATAAACTGTGAGGCCCTGACACCTACTTGGCACAAGGCATAGCCATAGAGCCTATCTCAAAGCAACATCCCACTGTCACATTGTCTGCTTCTCACAGGCCTGATGCACCCAGTTATAGTGGAGGAGGCAGTGTCACAAAGGCTATGAGATCCAGCATTTCCCTGTTAAACGTAATTAGAACATTTACGGGCTGAACAGCTTTGTTTGAGTGGCATTCACATAAACACTTCCTTATAAATTAAAATAAGCTGTGGTTACATAAGAAGCAGGATAAAACCAACAAATGCATCTTTACACTGTATAGAATAAGACATATTATTTAAACAATGTAACTGTAAGAATAAGCTGCAAAATTAAACCCTCTGGTCCAACAACCCATGTAAGGAATAAACTATGGTGACCCATACACCTTCCAAATGTAAACATAAGCCTGGGAATGGTGAGGCACCCCAAGATGAATCATGCATTGTACTACTAAAGAGACAGTTAATCATTTGTGAAATTTCTTCTTCTGACAAAGGAGAGGATTACAACATTATACATTTCTCAGTTCAAGAGGATCATAATTTTTTTCGTTATCATTCAAAAAAATATTGAAACTAATATTGATAATAATAATAGTAATAATGATAATTAATTGCATTTATATAGTACATTTTAGTCATTGCAACATTTGAAAGTGCTTTAAAGGGTCAGGGAGGGGGAGCAGGGGGTGCGGTTGTTACTCACATTACAAAGAGCACAATTGGGAATATGGCCAGGACACTGGAGAACCCCTCTTTGTAATGTTAATTTTACATTTTTTTTTGGTATTTGGAGTATATGAATGTATTTGAAGTTGTACTTTTGTAAGCAGTTACATAGTACTAGGTTGGAAACACGGGCATCGTTAGACCTGGGCATTCAGCCCCCAATTTTTTTGATGGGCCCTGAATCTTTTGATCATAATGCCCATTGTTCGTTCCTGCAGACTAACATTTCTCACGAAAGTGAGGTGACTTTCCTGGAAAAGATATGATTAAATGAATGAAACAACCCCCTCCCCCTGCCTCCACTCAACAATTTGTCCATGGGCTGGGCCCCGAATGTGTTCAAAACCTAGTGACGCCCCTGGTAGGAAAGGAAAGTAAATGAAGAGCAATCATGTACAGTGAGGCAAGACAATCCGTGCTTTCAATTAAGGAACATTGGAAAAGCATAAAAGCATTGGACCCAATTATCTCTGCATCTGACCAAAGTACTCCCCTGATCAGATTTGCTCGTGCAGCATTTCTTTTTTCGATTTACACAAAGATTGAAAATTATCTCAGATTTCATCTTTGTTCAGCAGGTGTGTTTTGAATCTATCTGCTCTGTGATCAGTAATTACTGCAAGTTGTGCCCAATTCATCACAAGGGGCTCACCGGCCCTGGCAGTAAGGATCAGATACCTCCATGGTGATCCTCCAATCAAATAGGTTACACTCTGCCGAGTGAAGATTAACCTCTTCCTTACCCACATATCCCTTAAATGTAATTTCTGTTATTTTGACAAATTTCGAATGGAAAATTGTGCTTTGGCCAATGCCAAACATACATATACTATGTATATAGTGGTGCAGAGAGCAGGGACCCAGCCCCCTTCTGTTTAGGCAGGGAGATAACACACGCTGTCACCCACTCCAACCTGACACACATACAGCACCATGGACAGTGCCAGGATCCTCGCCCTCCACTTCAGCTTGGGCCAGTCATTCAATAATGAGAGGCACTTAGCTTCCCGAATGAGGCCAACTGTAGCGAGTCGGGTTAATGACCCCTGGCTCTACAAAAGCCGCTACTGCCTTCATTCGGGGAGTCCTCCCGCTCCAAACTTTTTTTCCTAACTTGTGTGGTTTGATTTCTTCTGGAGTCAGGGTAGAGCTGAACCTCCCATGGCCAAGACACGGAGCCTGGCAAGATGCCTACTCCACCCCCGCCCTCCTGTGCACTTCCAAGTTCCCAGCACCCACTACTTAGCGCACTACTACCATAAAATACTTATTTTTGCACCCCTTTTTACCTTTCAGTTTTCCCCTGTCATATAAACATTGTGTTTTCCTGAATTCCAGACACTTTCCTTGTCTGTGCCCCCTCCATGGCTACTATAACTGGTTATGCCATAATATATACAATAGAAAACTGTATGGCCTCCAACACATGGCAGCCAAAAAACACTACATTTTCCAGCAGGCCACAGTAACACCTGAACACTGTATAGCTGAAGGCCATTTCAAGGTATTTAAAGGGCTGATTACTACACTGGGAGAGGAGTAGGAATGTTTAAGGATGTATTTGTTTATATGTAGTTATTAGCCAGTATTTGAGAGAGAGAGTGTTTGTTATTGTTTTGTGTATGAAAATTGGATTGTTTTACCCCCTTTATTGATATATAACTGACTATTTTTTTCTTAATTTAAGGTCTATACTTGTCTAGAGTTTATTTATTTATTTGATACTGCCTCCTCTGTGTTTTTGAATAGTGTCCTCTCTCCAACTTGAAATTTAGGGGAGATGAAGGAATAGGCATTTCTGCTTGGATCTTAATGGGTACCAATATTTGTTCATAGCCTCACTCCTATTTGAAGGGATTCAAGTCAAATGAATTAGATGGTAAGTTAAATGAATGGGATGCCTGGTTACATTAGTCCAGACATAAATGTACAGCCTCATAAATGTGTATTGGAGTACTTTCCACTGATGTTCCTCTCATAAATTGTATATAGTAACTGCAGGAAGCAGCTGGAATTCTTGTCGTAATCATATCAACGACTCCAGCATGAGCTTGCATGGGATTAACATTTATTCAGCATTGTCAGCTATGCCATGTATCAGGGCCATAGGAGGTCCGTACACAAGGATTCCTTCTATTGTCCTGTCTGTTTTCTCTGCAGACTCGGGTTTTGACATTGAGAGCTTTCTTAAACTAAATAAAAGGGTGGATTTATAACAAAGGAGGAGTTGAAAAGCCAAATGTCCAGGATCATTGTGGTCACTATTAGCATGATGTTAATGACCAGTTTAGCAAGACTAATTGAAGTAGGTATGTACAACAACAAGCCGCAAATGGCACTCTTTTGATGTAGCAGTTTAAAATTTCCCAATTGCAAGGATTTAATTACCCTGAGAAGAACTTACAGTAGTGTCCGCTGTCTAACGTTGTAAATGTCGATATTTATATGTACCAAACAGGCAACAGCAAAGCAATTTAATTAGCAGGTTTTTCTGCTGGAGGGTTGCTGATCTGCACACCCCTTTGAAAAGACAAATGCTTTCTCCAGTGAAGAATCCTGCTCAACAGGAATGAAAAAAATAAATCTACTTTGCTTTGGTGACTTTTTCAAATGGCAACATTTGGAAAGGACAGCAATTTCACTCTCTGGATAAATTTTTGCTCAATAGATGTTTGGTTTTTTTCCTCTGTAGAAAGTTCATATTTCTATTCCTCATTTATTTTCCTTTCCTCACAATTTATAACACCCAATGTTAAGCCCATTCCATCATGGCAACATCCTCTATCAATTTAGGACAGAATCCTTTGAGGCATGTGCTATGCCAAATCATCAGATAATTGATCATCAGAGTCTTGAAATCATATTCCTACTAGACTAATGTATACATTCATCAACAAGGAGTACTTAGTGTAACAAAACAACTTTTAAATTGTCATGCTCACTGATATGCTATCCAACAGATCCCATGTTGCAAGCTATTATCATACCTTGTTGCAAAGTATAGTGTATAACACCATCATGGGCTGGATGTGTAGTTGAAAAGTTCTGCTATGATGATCACAATGTAGCATTTTTAATAACCGTGTAACAATCCAATGGGCATTGTTTTTAATTCAGGCAAGATAAATGTGCGTAATTATCCAAAAAACTAATATGCAGAATACCCATAGCTGCAATTAAAACATTAAACACAAAACAAAACATTTGTGAGTAACAAGGCAGACTTAAGCATATTTTTGAGTTTTTTGGATATCAGGGTAAAGTAACTTCAACATGGCTTTTAATATATATATATGTGTGTGTGTGTGTGTGTGTGTGTGTGTGTGTGTGTGTGTGTGTGTGTGTGTGTGTGTGTGTGTGTGTGTGTGTGTGTGTGTGTGTGTGTGTGTGTGTGTGTGTGTGTGTGTGTGTGTGTGTGTTCTTCAGAATCTCTGCAGTTATGTGGCAGTTTAATAATGTTTGCTGCCTCAGGATGTAATAACCAAACACCTGACTACGTTTGTGCTCCAAATATGAAATGTAATTTAATATTATACTGTCACAAACCTTTTACAAAGGAAGGACCTTTTAATGGGGGCTCATACAAAATTAAGACATCTGAATCCAAATTTTTTACCATACGGAAGAAATACTTTTACATATCCCAAAGAAAGCTTCTCAAAAGATAAAAATGTGCCTAAAACTCCTCATTTCAATTAAGTGAATAAATTATAATCAAATACAAGCAGTCCCTGGGTTACGAACGTCCGGCTTATGGACAACTCGTACTTACAAATGGACTGCTATAAAGCCTATTATGTTAAATTTTTTTAGTTAAATACAATGGTTCGTAATAACGAACGCACGCACTACTTGTGATGCTCATGAAAACATTGCGCGGTTTCAGCGGTTCGTCGGCTCAAGGAACAGAGATCACCGTCCATTATTTTAAGTCACATCACTAAGTAAATCCGATGCAAGTGCTGGTGATGCATCAAAGAAAAGGAAAACAATCACCATGGAAAGTAAAGTTGAAATAATAAAGAGATCGGAGAGAGGTGAAACGTCATCAGCCATTGGGAAAGCATTAGGCTACAACGATCTGAAACAATTTTAAAAGACAAAGGGAGAATAATGGAGCATGTGAAAGGCCATGCCCCGATGAATGCCATGATTATTACCAAGCAACGCAGTGGTTTAATTATTGATATGGAAAGGCTATTGATAATTTGAATAGAAGACCAAAACCAGCGTAATATGCCGATTAGCCTTTCTTTAGTGCAAGAAAAGGCTTGAAGCCTTTCTTTAATGTTTTTTTTACAGTACAGTACTGTATGTACATAGTTACTTTGATTATTACTGTATTATTATTATTAATATTACAGTATTATTATTATTATTATTATAGTATTATTATGTACTGAATGTTATGTTTAAGATGTTTTATTGTATTTGGAAGTTTTTCTTAAGTGTTTTATATGCACAGAAAGGTAAAATAAATACTATACTAAGACAAACATTTCACTAAGTGATGATTAATAAGAACTGTATGTACCTTACATACAAATTCGACTTAAAGACAGACTTAAGAATGGATCTTGTTCGTAACCTGGGGACTGCCTATAAACCTGTTATACTCAATAATCCATATTATATAAATCAAAATCACAATGGCACCTTTGCTTCAGTTTTCTGTGCTTCAGATTCTTGCTAGAACTACATATGGAAATATGCTCAGGCCTGACTCTTTCAAATGAAATACAGTAATAGCAAACCAACAGAAGCCACACCAAAGCCGCATTAATAATGCACCAGATTCCAACAATATGCTTAGATTTTTTAAACCAATTGCATTGCATCGATGTGAATGATGGGTTAAAATAATAGCATTGTGATGGCTGTCATATTTATACTAGAATCACATAATTTGTCCTAGCAGGAAAGTTAGAAAAATTGGGCATTATTTTGATATGAATGGCACTATAAAAATGCTGGCATTTTTGCACATAAGCATAAAAACTTATAATAAACTGTTATAGAAAGAGTTTACAAGGCCTTTTATGGGTACTTTTTTTTCATTGTATGTATATATTATATGGTGCCTACACTGATTTTTATGTCCATTTTTTTTTTGGACTACCCATTATTTCCAGTTGTAATTTTCACTACAATATTTCTACAATGCATTTGCTTTCAGCAATCACATCTTTGAGTTTGGCAAATTTACAGCTTTTCTCTGGTGAAAGGAGAGTATGTTTGTGGTAGTCACAGGTGTTTGTGGGGATCAGTGGATCACACCAGAATTTTTACAGCACTTTTGAATTGAGATTGACTCAATGGATGGAACCCGTGACTTTACCTCTGAACACAAATAGGAATGTATTAATTACTTGGAGGACATCTTGGAGCGTTATTCAAGTGTTTGCTGTTGCTGCCTTCAATGAATCAGCAGCCAGTTCTGTTCCTCTTCACACACACATGAAAGGCCCAGTCATTCTTGCCATAGATGTGGTTTTGAAGGATGGTCATAAGAAGGAGGGTAGCCGTTTGATCTAATGTGTTATACCTTGGTCCGGTGGGCCCTGAAGTGAGCAGTGGGACATCATGAACACAGTAACAAAAGGTGTTTGACACAAGAGCTGCCAAAAGGCCCATGTAGAAAGGCCTTTCTATTTTCCAGGCCTCTTGACAGTGATAAATCATTCTGTAGCCCTAGGAGATTGTATTTTTTTATATGCAGGAATTTGTATTAAGTCTATTGGAGAAAAGGCACACTCCATCAAAGAGCTGGGCAGTTCAGTCCCTTCCTGGGGTTTGGGTACAGTGTTGTACCACCAACTACTCAATTAAATTGTATGCCTTTTTGAACCAGAATTAAATTAACTGATAAACTAATATATGCAAACGTGTATTATTCATGTAGATCCATGTTCCTTCCCAAATTTGTAAGTTTAGTTCATCTGACTAAATGAAAAACATTGGCACAGGACATTAGCTTCATATAATATACTTCAAAGAATATGAAGACAGAGGCCGTTTTCATCACAGTGCCTTCATTTGTTCTCAGGCACAAGGTGCATATAGTCCTGCTCCACAAAAAGAGATGTGCAATACATTGAAAGTTAATGATCTTTCAGCACTTCTTGTAGTCAAACATCCATGCTGTACATGCAAAGTAATCTTCCCTGTGCCTGCCTTGTGCTTTCTTGAGATTTCAGCAGAATGTGCAAAACTGATTGCTCTATATTGTGGAATGTAGCTTTTATTTTTCTCCCCAATTTGGATTCATTTCTCCTCTCGCATTACAGCTTCACCACCTGCACCTGAACACCAGGAGCAATCTTGTGGAAGCATGTGCACTCCACCAAGGCTCCAACCTGTGACAATAGGGCACAGTCTACTAACTCAGCCACTCAGCCCCGAAATAAAAAAGGGATTTTCAGGTGCACAAAACATGCTGTGTAAAAAAGAAATTGGGTAATCTGAACATTACCTGGCAATGTTCCATTACACTATTGACACACACTGTGGATGATATCATTTGCATGCCCTACATCAGACTCTAGACTTTAAGAAAATGATCTACAATTAATGATATGTTTGTACCGGAACTAACAGCGTTGACAACTGGAAGACCAGCTTCATTGTTATCTGAGCTGAAGACTGTGCTGCATGTGATATCAAATTGTTTCAGCGGTTTCTTACTATAATTAACATGCTTCAGAATGACTTAGGTGTCTTTGGCTCTTCAGACAAGTTTCTATGTCTTCGTTATAAAATAATTAGAATAAATGTAGCTGTTGAACCAATTATGTAGGTGCTGGGATATTAATGAGGCATTATCAGGTCAATTACTCACAGAGAGGGTAAGGTGTATGATGCAGATTTCTGAAGACAAAGACAAAGAACAACATCCCTCTTGCTTTTCGCCAAACAGTCAGGGAGTTTATATAATATTTGAATATTTAAAAGTACTGTACTGTATAGCTTCTAACTGATAACTGAGGTCATTTGTTTGAACATAAAGTACAGTAACCTGTCACCTTGATTAATTTAACAATTGTCCCTTGTGTCAAGTGTAACAGCTACTAAAGACAGATAGAGGTGTGTTGGAATATATAGTACCTGGCTACAAGAGCATGCACAAAGGAGATATATATGCACACTCTATTATAACATGACATTGATATCCTTAATAAGCTTGTAAAATACTATCCATATAACAACACATATTGTAATAACAAGGGCAAAATAGGGCAAACACATTTTTGTTAAAAAGGCAAACATATCTGCTTTACTATGGCTGTCCAGTTCTGTCATTCCTGTACTTATAAATAATCTTAAGAGCAGGTTTTGAGTTATTTTATTCCTCCTTTCTATTAGTAGTAGTTGGTGTTGAAATATATCAAACCAAGTGAGTCTGTTTTGTATTCAAGTCTCATAATAACCACTTGGATTGGAAAATATTTTCTACAAATAATTGTACATAGTTTTGTGATGAAGATTATTAATCAGTATCTGTGTTATGATTTTAACAAATTTAATTGAAAGTGATGCTGATGTTTTTCAAGTTTCAATTTAATTGGAACAGAATTATTCCATTTCTGGGTAATGCAGATTATGCAGACCATAGATTGCCAGATACAGTACTAGCCATGTATGCACACAGAAGTCTTGTAAAATTGACTTTGAGTAATAGTTAGTACCCTTATTTCATTTCTGAAGCAGCAGCTATTTGTAAGTAGATGGGCTCCTAACATTTCTACAATAGAAGAGTTCAGTAATGTTGAAGTTAACTTGTAGATCCACTCAGCCATCAAGTTTTGTCCCTAACAAGTAAATGAGGGATACAAAGTATATTGAATGCAGGTGCTTCCACACAGGTGTGCTTCCTGAGTTAATTCAGCAATTAACATCCCATCATGCTTAGGGTCATGTATAAAAATGCTGGTCAGGCCCAGTTTCCCATTATTTTGGCTACCATGGCTAGAAGAAGAGATCTCAGTGACTTTGAAAGTGGTTTGATTGTTGGGGCACATTCGGCAGGAGCTTCAGTGATGAAGACCGCTCAACTTGCTGATGTTTCATGAAGAACAACGGCTCAGGTGATGATGGCATGGAAGTCTGAGGGAAAGACATCATCAACTAGGGGCAACTGTGATCATAGGGCATACTCCTCGACTGGGATGTCTGTGCATTTTTTCCGAGATGCAAGGCAAAAACAGACAAGCAATTCCGAATCGGTCAACTACAAGTATCAATCTAGGATGTAAGCAGGCAGTTTCACCAAGAACAATCCATTAAGAACTTCACAGAGAGGGATACTATGGTCGGGTTGCAGTGCATAAACTCCTTATTACAACTAAAAATGCATGTTTGCAAGTAAAGTGGTGCAGAAAACACAGACAGTGGTCAACTGAGCAGTGGACAAAAGCCATATGGTCAGATGAGTCACCCTTCTTTCTGTTCTCAACAAGCGGACCAGTGCATGTCTGGCGCACGCCAAAATAAACCTATAGGCCCGAGTGCCTGTTTCCCATAGTCAATGGTTCTGGAAGCTCTGTTGTGGTGTGGGGTGCATTTTCCTGACATGGTTTAGGTCCACTCAACACCTTAGAGGGCAAGTTTAATGCCAATAAATACAATTTTGAGTGACCAACTTCATCCTATCATGAAGCAGTTCTATCCTGATGGGAATGGTCTCTTCCAGGGTGACAATGCCCCCATCTACAGGACATGAGTGGACTGATTTGATGAGCATGAAAACGATGTAAACAATATGCCATGGCCATCTCAGTCACCAGATTTCAACCCAAGTGAACACTTGTGGGAGATTCTGGAGCAGTGCCTGAAACAGCATTATCCACCACCATCAATAAAGCACAAATGATGGAATTGATATTCCTCCAATAGAGTTCCATAAACCTACATACGATAATACGTAATTATATAACATATAATCTACACCAAGGCTCACTGAAGCTGTTCTCGTGGCTCGAGGTGGCCCACCGCCCTATTAAGACACTTTTTGATATATTTTTTTGATATTTCCTTTATTTTGGCAGTTACCTGTAAGTGCTTGTTTATCGTACCACATACAGTAGGTGTGTATAAAAAAAGATTGATTATCCAAAAAAAGTAACACATAACCCATGCACAAATGTGACAAATACGGTCACCCATACAAGCCTCCCCAGGAGAAGAGGTTAACACTGTCTGAATTCATTTGTTATTTATGAATCACCAGCAGAGCACTAATTCCTCTTCCTTGGGCATAAGATAAAAGAGGAGGCCTCGACATTGACACGGAACAGTCTTGCTGTGCCAGAACAGCAGCAGGGGGCAAATTGATAAGCCATATTGTTCAGCAGTAACAGCATGACAGCTCTGGACACTGCATGTCCAAGATATTGTATTTTATTTATTATATTATGATGTACATGTACACACAAGAAAATGTATAACTCGCTTTTTAACCAATATAAAATCCATCTACTGTGTAGGTGGACTAAAGGCGCTCTTGGACAATGTCACCTTTACCCATTATGAATCATTGATAAGAATGTGGTATCGGGCTTTCAGAAGTTTCGCATAAGATATGCTTTAATGGCTTGGCTCGTGTTTTTAGTGTAGAACAAAAACAATAGAGATGTTTAAAATTTTCATGATATAATTCTATACTCATTTTCAGATTTTATGTAATAAAAGTAATACACAGAGTACACATTCAGAAATGCAACTAGTTGGGTACATAATTATAGTATTTTGCAGGAAATATTGAGATTAAATCTTGCTTTGTATTTTGACATAGTATTTTTTTTTTACCATATTGTCATGACCAAAATGCTGAAATGCTTAAATGGTTTTCTTTACTCAGTGTCTCTCCCACTTTAGTACAGCAATGGTTGTGTGCTGTATAAAAATAAAATAAATGTAAAAAATAAACATTAGAAATGTTAATTTGAATTAATGGAATTATTAGATTTCTATATTATATGAAATAGTCGGCTTGACTACTTCCACTTTTGTTCTTTCCTTTCGAATGTGACCTCCCCCACAAACCTAATTGGTGATTCACAGCTGAAGTCATAATTTATAGCTGTGCAATGCCGAAGACATCAGAACAAAAAATGTCTGTATCTGTACAGATCTGTGTGACCCTCATCACATGATGCTGTATCTGGAGCTTATTACTGGAACCATATTTGCAACTGTAATCATCAGACTGACAAACCAATCTAGCCAATATGATTTGATGAGAGGAAAGGGACACAGAAACATGGAAAATGAGAAATGCAGTTTGAACAACACTTGATGCACTATTATTTTTAATCCACATACTTCGGAATATAAAGCAAATAGTGTTCATAGCATAAATCAATGATATCATATAAGAAAATGGCTACACGTAGCATTTTAACAGATATATAAATAAAGGAGATACAGTAAATGAACAAAATGTATTCAAAAACACTTTTCTAAGGATTTTGTAGGATCAAAGGCAGTTCCAGTCTTCCAGTCTTTTTATCAAACAAAATAGATGGTTTGAAGACATGAGAGTTAAATATATGAGGTACATGGCAAACTTTCCTTTTACAAGAAGACTCCATATCTTAGTGAGAATAAAAATACATAACATACTGATCATTGTTCCAATTCTGTGTTTCTGCAACAACAAAAAGAAGAAACATTGATCTGGCTGCCAGTGAGACTTTAAGTTGTGTTCTAAGCCTGCGTGGTGGCAGGCAACTCTCTGCCTGCGTGGGATTCTACTTTAATCAAAATATAGTGAAGATGTCAGAAAGAGTCTCCTTATTAGGCCTTTTGTTCCTTTCAAGAATACACAGTAGACCAGGCTTTGTTATTGAGTGTTAATGAGCACCAGTGGCAACTCCAGGGGTCTCACTCCTTGGCTTCCAGAAAAAAAAGCAGAGCAGATCCAGGAAGTGCTCAAGGGCTGCTTCTTACATTGGTCCTAACAAAGTAATCATTTTTTTCATTGATGTTCATTTCAATATATATATATATATATATGTTATCAGTTATATGTTACGACTTGAGGATACCCATTGGCATAATATGAATGATTTATTTCAGACTGAAAAACTATTTGCTTCAGATACTGTTAGATACTGACAAAAACATGCCAATACACTGTGAGATCTGAGGATTACATTTTCACTTTGAATAAAGTTTTCTTGCCTTTCTTTAGCTACATTGTTTTTGATCTTTCTCTTGATTTCTTGTCAAACTATAGTAGTCCCATGGTACATGATACAGAGGGTTCATATATGTCTACTGGCATCAAATGGTGAAAAAACTGCTTGCATTGAAGGCCAAACAATGTTCATAAAGGCCTGGTAATATTGTGGTGGCAATATTTTACATAGTCTAGGTTTCCATTCCCCAGTTGGGAAATTAAGTGCACAAAATACAGCATATGACCTTACACATATCTCTTAGATAGTTGCCTAGCTACTGTGCATCTGTATTTTGCCTCATTTTTCTTCTAGGTCATAGTTTGCCACCATGTGAGCGCTATGATATACAGTAAGGTTCCTCTTATAGATCATTATTAGGCACTATACATATGTTATGTAAGTCTGTTGCTCTAAATCCCTCCACACATCAAACCGACTATAGGCAATGACTACAGTCCACTGCTCGTATATCATCTTTTCCCCTACCAAGATGCACCATAACACACCGGGCTGAGATTGCCATGAGCCATCCTTTACTGAATCTGATTTGAGTCTGTGTGAGGAGAACAAAATAAGCACTCTGGTGGGCAGTGAAGCAGACTCTGGTCTTGCTCTCATCTTAATGATCCAGAGCAAATAAACTCTTTGTAAAAACGTCCTTGACTCTACACACACTAAAAACAACAATATCACTCATGCAATATATGTAAATGTATAAATGCATTTTTCTGTTTGAGCATCCATGTATAAGCCATGCCAATGTGATTTGGCATATTTTTAGAAAACGTCATGTCTGCTTCTGCTCATCTTTGTGAATAGTGAGTAGTGAATGGGGAAAGCACTGCCTGTGCCTTTTCTGCCACAGTGTTTACTTCCCACAAAAGCTCAAATAATTGTCCTTGTACCCTCCTCTTCTGAGATTGGCACAGAGTTTAAAGAACCTTTGCCAACACCTGGCTAATATTCTGGAGGATAGGGGGAAGCCTATTTGTTGGTTGAATGTTTCTTAAGGATAATTGTTAAGGATTATGAACATGCCACTAGATTTACTATGCAGATTTTAGTGAACACTGTTTTTTAGATTTATGCTCAACCACTGTGTTAATGGCTCCTCTTTACTTATTTTTTTGTTCTTACTTTACCTGAGGTATGGATTGAATCATGAATATTTCCTGAAATCTTGTTTTGCTTAGTTGCAAATGAATGTTGACTATCTGACTCCTGTTTTACATTTTTTAAATGGAACAGAGCTTTCTGTGTGAATCAATAATTATACAGTAGCTGCTTACTATCTACTTTTTGTAGTAGAAGAAGAATGATAGCTACCACAAGAAAATCTATATAGCTATAGTTAGTGACCCTAGTCAATAAATTCAGGCATTTCAATAGTCTGAAGCGCTGAAGATAAGCAGAGGACAGTAGATCAGTTGGGGTCAATAAACAACCTCAAAACTTAATATAATTGAAGCAGATAATATTTTCTCTATATATGTGCTGAATGAAATTTGTAGGTATCACTTTCTACTGCAGGGAATTTGTATTATGTTCAGATCATCTCCAAATCACATCCTCCACCTTCCACCTAGACCACCGCTCCCCCTCCCCCAATAGAAAAAAAGAAAAATAAGAAACAGGACATGAAAGGGAGTATAGAGCCGGGAGGTAATTTGCCGTGCTTTTGAACCCTCCCAACGGATTCGACAGCAATATCTTCATGCAAGGCTCTGAGAGGCAATTCTGATGGGAAGAAAGAGAACACAATCTTCCTCCCCTTTCTTCTATTCTCATTTCCTACAACGGTACACCACTTCGCAGGTGACTCACAGCTTTTAAATGTCTTTTTAAATTTTAATATTTCATCTTGTCCTGTCATTTCTCACATCCACATCAAAACAATGAGCATGACCAAAAATGTCATTAACAACAAGGGAAATGCCACCGGGGGAAATCTCATCTGAACTGAAAACAAACGGAGGACAAAATATGCAGACAGGACAAAATATGCCATTTCGAACTATTCATTGATTAAGTTCATGTATCATTCAAATTATAATACATGGAAAAATCACATACCATGATAACATATCATTTTATTATCCTATAATATAAACCAATTCGTTTATAATATATCCCTGTGTTAAATGCATAACTACATTCATTTGTTTGAGTATTGAAATAGTAAAAAGAGTTACAGAAATATTACAGTGTCAACAATCATACATAAACATTGCATTTATGTAATTGTGCTTATCATTATATTTAATATATGAAATCATATTTGATATACAAATATAAGTATGCACCAAGATTAAACAGCAACACAAAACCAAACATGTTTTACTGTAGCTCTCCCCTAAATAAAAAATATGTTAATGCAAAACTCAAAAACGAGTAGCAATGTGGTCTGAGGTACAGTCACAGTTCAAAGCAACATCTTCTGAAAAAAATAAAAATAATCATTCTCATGATAAAAATTAAAAACTAAAATAAATTGTTAAAAAGTCTGCCAGAATCATCTTAACTTGGTCATGTCAAAATGCTATTTGTGTGTAAAAAGGTAAAAAAGGTGTGTCTGTTCTTAATTTAAATAGTTTAAATTGAAAATGTAAATACCAGAATGTCAATATAGCTAGGGAATATTTTGTAATACATTCCTGCTGAAATAGTAAGAAAAAGTATGTAAATTAAAGTGGGAAATCTTGTTGAACAAATGTGCTGCTATTTTACCTTGATGTTGGAGCAGTGCTGATGCTCTCTTCCACCAACACATGCAGCAAAAAATATATATGGGCCACATTTGAGCATCCCAAGTATTTGCTCAGTCATCCAACATGCCACTGACAGCTGACGATTGCAATCTTTGGTGTTAAGGGTGCAACAAATCACATCATTCACAAGACCTTTAATGAGAAGCTATTGTTTCCTAGAAGCCATCAGATGGTCATCTCTCTGAAAGGCTTTTAAGTGCAGACCAGATTATTACTGAATGTATGTGGAATTTGGCAACGTAACCACTTGGACATTGATGGAATGAACCTGGAATGCACCTCATGGTTCACATAAAGAGCACTTTTGATCGATGGTGGACACAACTGCATGTGTGTGAAGTCAAAAGCGCATGCAGCAATAGGGAGTCCATTATTGTCCAGAAAGCTTGGTTTTATCTTGCCTGGTGGGTGTTAAGGGAAGTTTAATGTACCTTTTTGACCAAGACGAATGTGAAATTGTGTAAGGCAGAACTAATCCTGACTGCCAGTGCCCACTGTGGCCAGGGGTCCCGCATGGCACCACATAGTTAGCCATAGTTAGATGAGTTATATGCTGCAGGTTATTCCCTGCCTCATCGTGTAATAGTGTCAGTTTCCCCCAGCACAATAACTTCAAGGCTCAGCTGATGGATTGGAGAGTGAAAATAAGTGGCAGTTGGCTGCAATGCAATGCTTGTGCTAGTGTGTATCCTCACAAATTGACGGTGGATGTTGCAGCAATGAGACAGGCCTACATTTACAATTTGGTGTTCCAAATTGGGAAATAAAGCAAAATGGATTACTATTGCCACCTTGAAGTGGCAACAAATTTATGCCGCCTCTTCCTATGGACTTTCTGTGGACTAAGGGAGAAAGTAATGTGTAATCATTCTATGGGAAGATATGAGAAAATGAAATTAAATCTCAATATGCATTTGGGAGCTTTAACCTGACACTACCATTCAAAACCATGTTGAGGCAGTGCTCTTGAGAAAAACGTTAGTTTGAACACCTGCACTGGTATAAAGTGAAGACTAAAGTGAGACTGAAAATATGAAACTAAAATCTGTCCATGTTTCATTACAGAATTCACTGCATATTTGTACAGAGGAGATATGAATAGTTAGTGTGTATCTGAATATTATTTATTTCAATTTAATGAGAAAAAAGTATATGTATAATTTTGTCACAGTATAAATGGTCTCATTTGTAATTATGAATTTTCACTCTTGAAAGTTACATTCTGTAGAAGGATTAGCTATTATGAATATCATTTTAATATGCTGGCTCATTAAATGATTCATTTTCATTTTCAAACAAAAGACAAAGCTATGGCCAATCAGATTTCAGGTGACCTCGCCATTTTTTGTGTGACTGCAAAAAGAATCCAGACTTTCATACAATGAGTCCATAACAAGACTAGCCAGTCAACAACTTTGAACCCACAAAAGTGTAATTAATTTTGTCCACACCTGCTGAAATACTGTGGTCCTGTCTTGGCACATCCAGATACGGTGCACATACATAGTGCGGTGATGCATTGTATGACTCCAATCAAATGTGTTCTGTGCCATTTCTGTCTGTGGGTGGGAGTCCTGCAGCCAGAGCCATCTTTGTGGGGGTGGGCAACCGGTGCGACTGCCCCAGACCCTGCCCTTCATGGGGCCCCACGGTGAGAGGGGAAAAATGAATTTAAATAATAATAATAATTTCTTAAACAACGGGTTGGCTATTATAAACAGTGGTTGCTAAGCAGTTGCTAAGTCTATGATGTCATCACGTTAACAGCTAAATCCTGCGTAGGATGACTCGCCCAGGGCCCTGCCCACCCCTTGAGATGGCCCTGCCTGCAGCAACATATAATTGACCATGGCATTCCCCTGGGAGGAAGGTTTCCAGTAGGCAGGGTAACCCCATACTTCATTGCTATGTAGTGTCCCCTCCAGTCAATCAGATGCCTTCAGGCTGCCTATGACTTCCTTCCTCTTCAGCAGTCCACCAGTCAAGTAGCTGTGGAGCTACATCGCTGAGTGAAAAGAAGCAGAATGCCGTCTTCACGCATATATGAAGATGCTTGTGTTAGAGCGTTCTCAAATTGATGGAGGACGTTACAGTGGTGGAACGGGTCTACAGTTGCGATTAGGCATTCAAAATTGGGGAGAAAAAAGGGGGGAACATTTTCAGGTTTGTTCAAGAACGAGCCCAATGTGACGCATTCATTGCAATCAACCCATGACTTTACCGTTCATCTTTTCAGGTGATCTTGGTTCATTTCCAATTGTTTGCCAATCAAACTCTGACGTTCCTATTACTCTCTGAAAGAACTGCACAGTGCTTGGCGAAAAACAAAAAATGAATATAACAATATATTTATTAATAACTGTAACAACTAACATCTAAAAATACACAACATTTGTTTGTAGATGCTCTATTATCTGGAACCATTTTAAATATACAGAAACAGAGTCAACTCCCTTTTCTCTCCATTAGCTCAGAAAAAAGCAAATCAGATTTACCTCAGTTGCAAATTTACAATTATTTATTCCATTAGCCATTAGTTGTCCTCTCAAAGTGCAATGGTTCGCAAAATTAGAATCCTTATCTGAATGTTCCAGCCATTCCACTGTATTTTCCAATAAAATGTGTAAATTACATGGGATGTTCCCTGTACAGCGATATGCTGTCGGGATACAGTAGGGGCATTTACAGTATTAATCATTGTTCTGTGTTTATCTAATGGCTCAGGAATCTGCAGACAGGGAGTTTGTTGCTTGCCTATTTCCTAGTTGAATAATTGTCCACACTTTTTAAAAAGATGGGTATATAGGCTACCTAAAACATGTTCAATTCTTTCTCCCCTATGTGCATTTGTGTGTTTGTGTTTGTGTGTGTTTATTGTCTAATTGTCCAGTACAGAGACACATAAAATACATGAAGATAGATACAAAATAAAGGAAACACAAATTAGGTGTTCTGGTGGATCTGTTATGGTGTGGGTGCATTTCCCTGGCAGGTTTTGGTCAACTCAACCCCTCAGAGGGCAAGATAAATGGCAATAAATACAAAGCCATTCTGAGCATTTCTATCCTGATGGGAGTGGTCTCTTCCAGGATGTGAAGTCCCCCATCCAGGGCAGAGTGGTCACTGAATGGTTTTATAAGCATGAAAATTATATAAAACATTTATGGGAGATTCTGGAGCAGCGCCTGGGACAGTATTTCCTACCACCATCAATCAACAAAATACCAAATGATGGATTTTTTTATGGAAGAATTATGTTGCATCTCTCCAATAGAGTTCAAGACACTCTAATCTATGCTGAGGTGTATTGGAGCTGTTCTAGTGGGTCATGGTGGCCCAACACATGGCAGTTACTTGTAGTTTAGTGTGCTATGCCAAATATATATACGTTGGGTGTGCTACGCCAAATATACTATATACGTTGGGTGTGTAGATGGCCCCTTCAATGTACGCACTGCATGTTTTAAATAACATTTAAGTGTTAACTTTTAAAAATCTGAATGTCTACTTCCACTGCAGCCTGAAACCCATCCATAAATATATATCTTTGGACCTCCATGTGTTAAGACAATTGCCTCATACACCTTCCAGCACTTTTTGGCTCTATCCCATAGATACTCTCACACCTTGCATACTAACTCTCTAGCCAGGATACCCACAGGCTACTTGTCTTTCTTGTGAGATAAACTCTGAGGCTGATTTAATACCCTGCATATAAGCTCACACGTCAGTCCTTTGTTTACAGGTCAGTGAATGGAAAAAACCTTGGAAATTAAGTGCAAGTCTTTACATCTTACTGTATGTGATCAACAGTGGAGAAGAACATGTGAGTATTTCAATGATGGTTCATTGGCTATCTTGATCATTGCCAATCTTGATCACTTCCTGTTTATCACTGCTAATTGGAGTCTTCAAATGGTCAACTTGTACAAACACAGCACAACTGTCCCAAGGTCAATTAAACTGAGGATCAATCGTTGAAATATGGCCAAAAGATATTAATGATGGTTAACTGTTGCTCAGTTAGACTATGACATAAAAAGACCTAACTGGAATTGATCATGATCACAAATTCTGTTATTTCAAATATCGAATTGGATCAACTTTCCTATCAGATCCAAGAGTTTGGTTCAATACAGTTCATCATGGTTTGGTCACACCTTAGGGCCTGGTCCAAAAATAAATGCATGCAGAGTTGACATACAGTATATAGTATACACAGGCTATGTGCTGCACTCTACAAGCCTCAGAGAAGTGCTCCAGTTGAAAGGGTTGCATTGTGATTTCCAGTTAAAAGCTATGGCTTTTGTTCTGATGAATAATGTAGCTGAGATATTAAAAAGTAAGAGTGTAGTTTGACCTGCACATGTTCCAGTAGAATTATATATGCATCACAACACAATATTTGAGAGAGTGTGAGACAGGAGCACTGTATACTGGGCGGGGGCAGGGCTGGGTGGGCCTTGCTGCTGGGTGGGTGTTGCTGTTTTCATGTGAACTCATTATAATAACATTAATTGCATTAATGGCTGTTGGCATGACAAGCAGAGCTTACACAACGGTAACACAAAGTTGAACATATCCCTGACTCTAGGTTTTGGTGCTGCTGACCATAAGGAGCATACGGAAGATATGATTGGATGATTCTGATGATTGACTGTAATGATTTGCCAATATGTAAGACGCAAGCACCATATGAAATTAATGAGAGTTCTTTTCAGATAAACTGGATCATGAAATGTATTTTCTTTCTTTTTTTGAATAGGAAAAAGACTTGTTCAAGTCTAAACTGTGATGAAGGGCTTCATATACACGCGCGCCAAGACAAGACAAAGGCTAACTCTCAATACGCACACATAATGACATGACAAGACTAACTGATTCCCCACTCGCCCCACCTGCTCTTAAATAGACTTACTTTCTGCCTGGCTCAGGTGGGACTGTCTAACATTCACACACCTAATCACAAAACACCCTCACACCCTGAGAGTGTCAAACCTGCCCCCGGAAAGTCCCACTGCTCCAAAGGCCTCCATAACATGGAAAAATAAAGGCAACCCTGCCACTCCCATGTTGCCAAGACCGACACCCTCCAGAGTATATTTTACTCTACATTACTAATACAATAATTCAGAAAAACATATTTTGTTTTATTAATAATATGTTTTTCCAGAAACATCTGGATCACAATTATTCATACCCCTAACTATTCTTTTAAATGTAATCCAACAAAAACAAATCTTCATAAATGTACAACTTATTTGAAGTTCATTGGAAGGTTATGGAACTATACAGTGGCCTACAATGGTATACTGTTTCCCTAGGGCATAATAAAGGGGGAGCACATGTTTGAAATACTGTGGTCAGCCATCATCATGGTGAAAGGCAAATAACTCCCTGAAAGCATCAGACAAAAGGTTATTGAGCTCTACAGTTCAGGAGATGGTTACAAAAAAACAAAAAATTTCAAGATACCACTTTCCACTGTTGTGTCAATTATTAGGAAGTTTAAGGCCACTGGAACAGTGGCTAACCTGCCAGGTAGAGGACGCAATCTATCTTGCCCCCACGTGTAGTGAGATGGATGGTTCGAGAGGCAAAAAGAAGTCCAAGTTATAAGATCTCCAAAACAACCTGGCATCTTGGGGTTACAAGGTGTCTAAAGCCTACAAAGTCGACAAAGCCTACATGACAATGGCCTTACAGCAGAGTTGCAAGAAGCCTCTTTTGAAGACAATTCATAGAGAAAGGTGTCTTGAATTCCCCAAACTACATCTGAACTACAATTGAGTGTATTGCGGCCGAATCTAGTTTTTTGGACATGTTTGGTGTCAAAAGAATGCAAGTAATGTTGGAAAGCACCTCATGCCTATGGTGAAACCATGGTGGATCTTTAATGCTTTGGGTTTGTTTTGCATCCGCAGGCCCTGTGGCCCTTATTAAAATAGATGAAACCATGAACTCCAGCATGTACCAAGACATTTTGTCCAAAAACCCTGTTCCCTCTGCCAGGAAGCTACACCTTGGCCGCAGATGAACCTTCCAACAAGATAATGATCCCAAACATACGTCCAAAGAAACGAAGAAATGGTTGACAGAGCACAAGATCAATGTCCTGATGTGGCCATCTCAGTCTCCACACCTGAATCCAATTGAACATTTGTGGTTTGAACAAAACAAAAACTGTCCACAAACGTCAACCCAAGAATCTGAAGGAACTACAACAATTCTGCATGGAGGAATGATTGAGGATCACCCCAAAGCAGTTCCATAACTTCGTACGACACTACAGAAGGTGACTACTAGCTGTTATAATGGCCAAGGGGGGAACCACAAAGTACTGATAACAGGGATGTGAATATTTGTGATTCTTGATTTTTCTGGGGGAAAAAATATAATTTGTGAACCGTTCAATTGGTTCCTGCCAATCCATTACTATTAAAGAATATCATTTTAGGAATATTTTGAGCATAAAATACAGTTTATTTTATATGATCTCTTTTGTTCATATTTATCAAGGGAATGAATAAAAACGGAGTCTACTGTATATAGCTCATTATAAAAGCATTTTAATAACATTGTAAACCATTATAATACATTATTTAATACCATTTCATGTTAAAGTGAATGAGGACATTCTGTTCATAAAGTTGTTTGTTGACATTTGGTTTGACATTTTCTCTTGTCATTTAAAACCTTCTTGACTGAGATAATCTGAAACAGAATCATAAACCCATTCTAGATTGAGAGTGAGTCACATCCAATGTGCATGCACATTTATAGTGAATGATCTGGAAATATCAAGCTTCCCAAGAAATTGAGCAGAAATAATTGAATGGGTTTAGGCATTTATTGTACCTATGCATTAGAAATAATCTAAGCATTTTCACGTGTATTAAAAACTTGTAAACAAACCATGCATGACTAGAGTATCTAGTGTGTTGATTATACAGCTATGCTATTTCCACAATGACTTTAAAAACTTTAACTTTAAAAAATAACTTCATTATATTTTTCAGGTATACCAAAATTTCCAAATCCCCATCTTTTGCTGTACAACCATACATTTATACCATCCATGTGTAATGAGCTAGTTGAGCATTTATATAGGCTGTTCTGTGCCTTTTCTTTCTCTTCATGCTACAAAACAATTTGGAGACCACATAACCCTCCTCTACCATGGCCAATGGCTGAAATAATTGTGTCTAAGACTCTTGCTTCCAATAATACAAATAATAAATTATTATTTTAGTCCTCGCTCCTATTTATTCATTATTAATCAGTGCTATAATTTTAATAATTATTGTATTATATATATTGCGGTGCATTTTGCTCCCCTTTGGTAGTTTCTGTTGTTTTGTAAAACGCTCTGTAAATGTTTAAAATGAAATAGGTTGTGCACTAAAATTAATGTCTTATTCCTATAAGTAAATTCCTGTGTGTGTGTGTAAAAGTATATTTTTACACACACACACACATATATATATATATACATATATATTATTGTTACATGCTTTTCAGGTTGAAATAATTTAAATATGCTTTAGTGAAATAATGAGAATTTAAATTCAGTGAAAAACATCCCTCACAAGACTGAGTCACCTGTGTTGTAGCACAGGACATTTATTGTTAGAGAAAAACACTGACATGTTGATGACAAATGGCAAACTTACATAGATTATACTTATATTTATATACTTACAGGGTCAGAAAGAAGGCTTTCAGAGTACATAGTAAAAAGGAATGAAAAGTAAAGATGTCAGACGTGTTGTGTTGAACTGCCATTCATAAGTGAACCTTGAGCTCTGAATGCATTTATCACAAAAAAAACGCTTTCAAAAAAAGTTTCAGAACTACTGTCTTTCATTACATCTTTTAAAACTTGAGTGTCTTTTTTGGACGTGCATAATTCTGATTTAATTGATAAAGCACCTTTGTTCTTTGTGTGCATGCAGTGTGATATGGAGAGCAGTATGCTTAGCCAGTGAACCCATGACTACCATCCCAAGATTCATGATCCCATGAGGAGGCTTATTTCATGGTTAATTTCAGAATGCACTCTTCAAGAAAATTGGGCAATCAATACTCTATATAGAAAGCAGGATTTTCTGAAAGGATTTTTGAGGAGAATTTTAAATACCCCATTGTTTGCCTCAAATTTGTCAATTTGTCAAAACTGGCCAGTGTATAAATAACACTATAACTAATTTTTTTATTAGGTATTATTATTCTTATTATTATTACTACTATCCACATCTGTTTTAATAGCCACACAGACAAACAATAATTACACAGACAAGAAAGACAGATATTTAACCTTGGCATGTGTTGTTTTCAACAGTGGAGTATCATTAGCACAATCCACAAAATAGCATAAAGGCACAGGTCAGTCTGTCACTTTGCTTTTTGCTGTTTGATTTGGAAATACTCAACAAAAACTCAACAGCAGAGAAAGGCAGTCGAGCATTCTTCTACAGATGAAAACTTACTGAGAGCCTTTGCATTTCATGTACCTTTTTCTTATACATTGTCAGAGCAGGTTCCCAAACAGCACTGTTTTTTTAATTTACATTTTTAAATTAATTTTTTAAATTTGTTTCAGATTTTTCTTGTTTCTCCCAATTTGGTAGCCAATTGCACCCTCTATTTATTTCGATTAACCCTCCCCACATGGATCCGTTGCTCGACTACTCGAGGCAAGCCAATTCTCTGTGGGCAACGACCTCCACTTTTCCTCCAAAACAGAACTTGCCCACCCACCCACGTTCTGGAGACTCCCTTTCCGTGCTTCTCGGCGGTCCCAAGCCGATCTCCCTCCCCCCTCCCCCTGGGGCGGACAGCCAAATGCTACCCCCGCTCGGGTTGATGACCAGGGCCAGTCTGGTAGAGATGCGGGTTTCGAACCGCATCCCTGACAGGCAGTGCACACCACACCGAACCAGCCAAAGTGTGGTGTGTTAGACCGCTACGCTATCTGCTGCCCCTAAACAGCACTGTTTACAGGGTAACCTCCAAATATTATTTGAAGTTAATTAGCTTTACAGATTTTTTCCTTATTTCCATCAGCAGCATATTGTGTTTCCTGTTTATGTCAATGATCGTTTGTCAACGAATATGTCATATGTCAATGTCAAGGAAAATATGTCAACATATGTCAACATATTTTCAAGGAGCTGTGTAATATATTTAGTAATAGCAAGTTGATGTTATTCTGTTTGCATACTATCTCTGTATGCTCAGTGGTGTGCTTTCCTAACACAATTAATTGGGGCTTTCGAAGCAGGGGGGGGGGGTGTTGGTGATATCATATCTTAGCACACAAACAACATAGATTTTACTATCTAAAAGTGTTTGTTTGAACTATATTACTATGTAGCTACAATGTCACTCACACATTTGAGACATTTCAGAGCTGCATTCAGCAAGTAACCCGGTAACTGAATCCATCAGTTTAGCAGCAGTATCGTTAGCTCGTTCAAAATTTTTAACTTGAAGACAACGGCTCATGATACTGTAATAAAACGTGTTTCAATGCATTGTCTGCTCGTCAAATGGCCACTGCTGGTGTTTCTTTTTTAAATTTCTCCAAGTAACGTTATCTAGCAGGATCTTAAAATTTAGCTTTTATTGGGGCCCCAAAATGAGTAAACCCGTCCCTGTGTATGCTAATAAAATGTATATATTATCAAGAAATGTTCTAGTTTTATCTTTGTTTTCATTGGTTTTATTTGGGATGTAACATCATATCTATCATTGTTGACATTTGTAAGTGTAGCCCTTGAAATATAAAACAATACAGGTTACTGCTGATTGCACCTAAGTTTGTAAAAGAGAGGTATAACACAAATTGAAATAACCTGATTGGAAAAGTTTGCACTTCTATGGATATTCTTGGACAATATTAATAATTGATATTGTGTTGCATAATCATATTCCAGGATGGAAACCATACATATTTAATTTTGAACTAAGCATTATAGCATTACTTTGAGCTTTCTTCACTTTTCATGAATTATGTAATAATAATGTGGGTCTTCCTCTCTAAGGGAGACAGGGATGCACAATGGTGTTACTTGCAAGGGTTTATTCAAGACTTTGAATATATTTCCATATTTCTGTTTTCCTCTTTTTAACAGCATTGTCTTGAATTGCACAATGCATGTAAGGAGTCATTTTCTAGGGTTTACATTTTTTAATTAGTATTGCAAATAGAGAAGCATGTCAGTTTCCTTATGAATCTTGTTAGAAGCCCATTTTAATGTATTATTAATTATTAATAAAAGAAAATATTGAATGACAAAGTAAGTGTAAGTACAAGCTTCTGGCTTGATATTCAGACTCTACAGTCATAACATCTTGATTTTCTACAAAATGCAAGAGAATAATCTTTCCATCTGCAAGGAAAAGGACCAGCAACATTATGTCCTGCTCAGCAAGACTTTAAATGACTTTAATATACTACAATTTAATGTAATAATTCACATATACAGTGGGGAAAATAAGTATTTCACCCCCTGCTGATTTTGTGAGTTTGCCCCCTTACAAACAAATACTTATTTTCCTCAATAAAAGACAAATAAATGTTTAAAATTCATATAATGTGATTTTCTGGGATTTTTTTAATATTCTGTCTCTCACTGTTAAGATGAACCTACCATGAAAATTATAGACCGTTCCTTTCTTTGTAAGGGGGCAAACTCACAAAATCAGCAGGGGGTGAAATACTTATTTTCCCCACTGTATATACACTCAGTGGCCACTTTATTAGGTATAGCTTTCTAGTACTGGGTAGGACCCCCCTATGGCCCCAGAACAGCCTGAATTATTTGTGGCATGGATTAAACAAGGTGCTGGGAATGTTCCTCAGAGATTATGGTCCATGTTGACATGATAGCATCACACAGTTGCTGCAGATTTGTTGGCTGCACATTCATGTTGCAAATCCCCCATTCCACCACATCCCAGAGGTGCTCTATTTAAGTGAGATCTGGTGAATGTGGAGGCCATTGGAGTCACTGACCTCATTGTCATGTTCATGGAACCAGCTTGAGATGACGTGTGTTTTGTGACATGGCGCATTATCCTGCCGGAAGGAGGCATTAGAAGATGGGAAGACTAGCCATAAAGGGATGCACATGATCAGCAACAAGACTCTGGCTGTGGCATTTAAACGATGCTCAATTGGTATTAAGGGGCCTAATGTGTGCCAAGAAAACATTCTCCACACCATTACAACAACAACACCACCAGCCTGAACCGTTGACACAAGGCAGGATGGATGCATGGATTCAAGATGGCGGCGCGTACACATCGCGAGGCCCAGCGTCTACCCAGATTGTGCGAATTTGCAGTTATTTACCTATTAGTTGTAAATCTGTTTTTCCAAAACAGTCTTGCACTAATATCGTACACCCGTGAACATCTTTTGGACCTTGGATTACAGCAATACCACGACGTTAAAGTCGTTCTTCCGCTCCCCAGCGAGATCGCTCGCTCACCCGGGACTACTACCGCAGTGCGCCCGGCCGGAAGTGCTCCCGACCGCGCAGTGAACGTAAACAAAGACGGGGTAGCGGGGGAGGCTTAAAGGCTAAGCTAAAGCTAGCTCCTCACCGGCAAGCGCTCCCCAGCTTATTCCTCGCCAATGTTCGCTCTCTGGTGAACAAGATGGATGATCTACGGCTGTGGATTATCAACCACCATTTGATTAAGGACTGCAACGTCATGATATTGACGGAATCCTGGCTCAATAGCGAAATTCCCAACAGTGCTGTTGAGCTAGCAGGACGCGAGCTACTACACCGAGCGGACAGATCAGCTGACTCGGGCAAATCACGGGGGAGGAGGTTTGTGCATTTATGTAAACAAAGCTTGGTGCACAGACAATTCCACTGTTGAGAGTCACTGCTCTGTTAACCTGGAATATCTCGTAGTTAAATGCAGACCTTTTTATCAGCCTAGGAATTTACAGCTACCTAGTGATTGCAGCATACATACCCCAGATGCTAATGCCAAGGCAGCAATGAAAGAGCTCCATGCTGCCATTAGCAAGTATCAGACAATGCATCCGGAGGCAGCCTTTATCGTTGCAGGAGATTTTAATCACTCCAATCTGAAGACTGTGCTCCCCAAGTTTTACCAGCATGTCTCTTGTCCCACAAGAGGCAACAAAACTTTAGACCACGTTTACACTAACATAAAGGAGGCATACAGAGCTGTTCCCCTCCCCCACCTGGGACAGTCTGATCACCTCTCTTTGTTCCTACTACCCAAGTACACCCCACTCATCAAACGGATTAAGCCCCTGACCAGATCTGTGAAGATATGGCCTGAGGGGGCAGACTCTGAGCTACAGCGCCGGCTACAACCCACGGACTGGAGCCTGTTTGCCACCCAGGCCACCACAGACTCCCACACAGACATTCACTCCTACACCTCCTCTGTTTTGGACCATATCAGCTCCAACATCGACAGTGTCACCACCACCAAACGGATTACCACTTTCCCCAATCAGAAGCCGTGGATGAACAGAGAGGTCCGCTTACAGCTGAAAGCACGTGACACCGCTTTTATATCTGGTGACAAGCGGGCCTACTGCTCAGCCAGGACTGACCTGAACAGGGCAATCAAGCAGGCCAAGCACAGCCACAAGCTCAAGGTTGAGGATCACTTCAACACCAATGATCCCCGACGCATGTGGCAGGGCATCCAGGCCATGACGGATTACAAACCCTCCAACAACTCCCCCCCCGCAACTGACCCCTCCCTCCCTGATGAACTCAATAACTTTTATGCCCGCTTTGATAGAGACAGCCGGGAGACGCCCACCAGGGCTGCTCTCCCTGCTGATCTCCAACCCCTCACTATCTCCCCCACGGATGTGTTCAACGCACTGAGCAGGACTAATGCACGCAAGGCAGCTGGGCCTGATGGCATCCCCTGGCCGGGTGCTCAGGAACTGTGCTGAGCAGCTGACGGAGGTGTTCACTGACATTTTCAACCGGTCTCTAGCCCAGGCAACTGTCCCAGCGTGCTTCAAGACCACCTCCATCGTGCCTGTGCCGAAACACTCCTCCGCGACGAGCCACAATGACTTCCGCCCTGTTGCACTCACCTCCACCATCATGAAGTGCTTCGAGAGGCTGGTCCTGGCTCACCTCAAATCTGGCCTCTCACCACCATCTCTCGACAAACACCAATTTGCCTACCGTGAGAACAGGAGCACGGACGACGCCATCTCTTCTGCGCTACACTCGGCCCTCTCCTACCTGGACGAGAGCAACACTCACGTGCGAATGCTGTTCATCGACTTCAGCTCAGCATTCAACACCATCATCCCATCCAAACTCATCTCCAAGCTTGGTGACCTTGTGGTAACCAAGGACTTGGACATCATCCCCTCCGTCTGCAACTGGATCCTTGACTTCCTGACCAACAGACCCCAGTCTGTTAGGATAGGCAACCTCACCTCCTCCACCCTAACCCTGAACACCGGCGTCCCACAAGGCTGCGTGCTGAGCCCCCTTCTCTACTCCCTCTTCACCTACGACTGCACTCCTATGCATGATACCAACACCATCATCAAGTTTGCAGACGACACAACGGTGGTGGGCCTCATCAAAAACAACGATGAGACGGCCTACAGGGAGGAGATCCAGCACCTGGCGACGTGGTGCGCCGACAACAACCTAGCACTGAACACCAAGAAGACCAAGGAGCTCATCGTGGACTTCAGGAAGACTAGGGCTGTCGCTCACGCCCCCGTCCACATCAATGGGGCGGAGGTCGAACGTGTCTCCAGCTTCAAATTCCTGGGTGTCCACATCTCCGAGGACCTCTCCTGGACCTTCAACACCTCATCACTGGTCAAGAAGGCTCACCAGCGTCTCTTCTTTCTGAGGAGACTGAGGAAAGCCCACCTATCTCCTCAGATCCTGGTGAACTTCTATCGGTGTGCCATTGAAAGCATCCTCACCAACTCCATCATGGCCTGGTATGGCAACTGCACTGCCTCTGACCGGAAGACACTGCAGAGGGTGGTGAAAACTGCCCAACGCATCACTGGCTCATCTCCCTGCCATCAAGTCCATCCACGACAGACGGTGCCTGAGGAAGGCTCAGAGCATCATCAGGGACTCCTCTCACCCTAACCACGGACTGTTTGCCCTCCTCCCCTCCGGGAGGCGCTACAGGAATCTTCGTTCCAAGTCCAGCAGACTCAGGAACAGCTTCTTCCCCGCCGCTGTCATCTCCCTGAACTCCTCATCCCCTCCTCACCCCCTCCAGTGACTGCCCCTCTCCACCTCCCCGTAGTATCCTGACCTAGACTCTGGATCACTCCGGACTCTGGATACTATGGTTTACTCTTCATGTAGTAACTCTGTTCACTGACTCTGGATACCCCCCTGACTACCCGCACTAGCTCTGTCATACCTTCATTCTGCACATACCCATGTACAATATTGTAATATAGCCTTGTAAATTCTGTATAATTTTGCTGTACTACCTATACATATATTTATATATTTATACTCACCTGTACTTACCTATACATAACTGCACTAGTCTGTATATAAATTATAGCAACATAGCAACTAACTACCTTTATAGTAATTATTCAATACTGTGCCTGTTAGCATTATAACTTCTGCTATAGTACTGTATTGTTGCACTTACTGACATGTTTGCACTCTGGTTAGATACTAAACTTCTTTTCGCTGTACTGTACCTGTACTGTACAATGACAATAAATTTGAATCTAATCTAATCTAATCTAATGGATTCATGTTGTTTATGCCAAATTCTGACCCTATCCACATGTCGCAGCAGAAATCAAGATTCATCAGACCAGGCAACGTTTTTCCAATCTTCAACTCTCCAGTTTTGGTGAGCCTGTGCCCACTGTAGCCTCACTTTCCTGTTCTTAGTTGACAGGAGTGGAACCCGGTGTGATTTTCTGCTGCTGTAGCCCATCCACTTCAAGGTTCAATGTGTTCTGCATACCACTGTTCTAACGCATGGTTATTTGAGTTACTGTTGCCTTCCTGTCAGCTTAAACCAGTCTGCCCATTGTACTTTGATCTCTCTCATTAACAAGGCGTTTTTACCCACGGAACTGCCACTCACTGGATGTTTTTTGTTTTTTGCACCATTGTCTGTAAACTCTAGAGACTGTTGTGCATGAAAATCCAATAAGATCAGCAGTTTCTGAGATACTCACACCACCCCGTCAGGCACCATCAATCACTTCACGGTCAAAGTCACTTAGATCACATTTCTTCCCCATTCAGATTTTTGGTCTGAACAACAACTGAACCTCTTGACCATGCATTGAGTGCATTTAGTTGCTGCCACATGATTGGCTGATTAGATAATTGCATTAACGAGCAGGTGTACAGGTGTACCTAATAAAGTGGCCACTGAGTGTATATATATATATACAGTACCCTCCAAAGGCCGTATAAAATAAGTAGCACAGGTAATGAACTATATTGTATGCTCAAAACAAAACAATGTGGAAATAATATATTTGTATACTAAGACAATGGCTTAGAGAAAAAGATTTAGTTTAACAAGTTATATTTCCCCCAAAAAGATTATTAACTATTCACACCCCTAATAATTATTTTAAATAAAATCCAACAAAAATTAATCTGCACTAACATGTTACTTTTTTAAGTCTTATGGCTTCCTGTGGTATAAAATGGGGTAGCAGATATGGTAATGAGCAACAATATAGCTCATTACCTGTATTGTTTATTTTTTACAACCTTCTTTGCTCATCTTTGTTGAAGTTGTAAATAATATTGGAGGGTACTGCATATATACAGTATATACTGTATATATGATTTTGTATTCTATGTCAATATTTATATGGGGAATACAAAAACAACCAGGAATGTGAAAATAGTATTTATATTATTACTATATGTATATAGTAACTTGACTGAGGAACCATCCATTAATGACATTAACAACTGTACAACACACACACACACACACACACACAGGTCATTCCCACTGGGATCACATATACTGAAAAATTTATTCATGCACTACTGTAAGTCGCTTTGGATAAAAGCATCTGCTAAATGGCATATACTATATTATTATATTATTTACACATACAGGTACCTGCCCAAATAAAGGAAACACCTGAGTAAATGAAAGGTTCTGGCGGCTCTGTTATGGTGTGGGGTGCATTTTACTGGCATGGTTTAGGTTAACTCAACCCCTAGAGGGAAAAATGCCAATGGCAATAAATACAAAGCCACTTTGAGTGATCACCTTCATCCTATGCTGAAGCATTTCTATACTGATGGGAGTGGTCTCTTCCAATACCCCCATCCAGAGGGTCCGAGTGGTTTCATGAGCATGGAAACCATGTAATCCATATGCCATGGTCATCTCAGTTACCAGATCTCAACCCAATTGAACACTTATGGGAGATTCTGGATAGGCCCCTGAGACAGGTGTTTTCCACAACCATCAAACCATCAAAAAAACACCAAATTATGGAATGTCTAGTGGAAGAATTGGGTTGCATCCTTCCAATATACTACCAGACGCTTGTAGAATCAATGCCAAGACACATTGAAGCAGTTCTGGTGGCTCACGGTGGTCCAATACCCTATTGAGACACATTATGTTGGTGTCCAATAATGTTACCTTATTTTTCAAAACAAGTGCCATTTTTCTATCCTGTATACACATTGATATTACAATGCTTGAATGTGGATTATCAGTAGATGCATGTAAGGATTTGTATATTTCTTTATCATGCATTGTGGAACAAAAGGACATTTTTCAGATCTTTGAATGATTTGGTATTACATTACATAGATTATAGGAAACCAGCATGAAACAATGCTAATCTGTGTCAAATCAGCCAAAAGCTAGTTTTCACAGCATTTGTCCTAGATAGGTAAGTGCATTTTATTATGTGTTAGGAAATGGGACTTTGGCATACAGCAGAATAAAACAAACAGTACAGAAGTGTGCAGCAATTAAAATCAAATAAATGAGGCACACCATTGTGAATCATTTACACAAAGCGGTGAATTCCTTTATTTTACAATAATTACTGTTCTTTAAATGAAGTGACTAACAAACTGGACTTTGAATAGGAGAGATATTATTGTTGGTACAGGGGGGATTCTGGCCTCTTCTCATTCTGAAAAACATTCTCAATCTGGATCATATATTTATATTGATTATACAGGGGGGTAGGTCTCATTATCATACTTAATAATAGAGTTCTGACAGTCTCCACGAATATTGTGATATATAGCTACAGTTAATGTGGGTATTTGCATATTGGGGTGGCAGTGTAATATAATAGTAAGGGAACTTAGCTTTTAATGCAAAGGTTCCGTGTTCCATTTCCAAGCAAGGCACTGCCGTAGCACCCTTGAGGATAGTTAAGTACTTAACCTAAATTGCTTCAGGAAATATCCTGCTATATAAATGGTTTGTATGTAAAAATAAATGTAAACTGTATCGCTCTGGATAAGAGCATCTGCTAAATTCCTGTAATTTGTCTGTGTATGCCACATCCACCATTTGCAAGCCACATTCACCTTAGAGATATAAATATGTGTGTGTGTGTGTGTGTGTGTGTGTGTGTGTGTGTGTGTGTGTGTTCGTGTGTGTGTGTATATATATATATATATATATTAGGGTTTTGCTATTAAAGGATTTGAGAACGGCTCCCATTCAATATATATTATGGGGGCCAAACAGGAAATATGTAATGAAACCTGATATATATTAGTATATATATAGTATATATACTGTACATTGTTTCTTGATATATACAGTATATATGTCGATCGGCACAGGCATATATTTGGGCATCCCTTTGGGTCCTTATTGAGATATACTCAACGCAATCCAAATAACATTTTAATTGGATTTGAACTGCAAATTATAATATTGCATCTTATTAAGAACTTTGATGTGAATATAACCAGTGACATAGTCAAATGTAGTTATCTGTTTGATTTTTATACACCCACATTTTGGGTCTTCATGCGATTTGTTATGTTATGCAGTGCGATTTTTACGATCGCTGCACCGTTTTTAAAACTATGTATGGGGTATGGTTAGCACCAAAACTACTGCATATGCATTTGACAATGACAGGTTTGTTACTTGCGTTTTACTTATTTCAGAGCTTCTTGCAAATTACTTTCCTAATAGTTTTACCAATAGTTTTACTAATGGTTTTGCGAATTGTTTTGCTAATGGTTTTACTAATGGTTGAGCTAATTGTTTTAATAATTGTTTTTCTATTTGGCTAGTTTAGCCAATGGTTTTGCTAATGGTTCTACGAATGGTTCTACTAATGGTTATTCTAATTGTCTAGCTAATGGCTTTACCAATTGTGCACACTTGTGCCATGAATTGTGTAAAACTATTAGGAAAGTCATGCAAGTAGCTCCACAGCGAGCTCAGCAATATGTAAAATGCCAGTGGGTGGTACCCCTATACATAGTTTTAAAGACTTGGCAACGTGCAGCGATTGTTTGCTGTAACATTGTAGCTACTGCACAACATAACAAATCGCATTAAAACTCAAAATGTGCCTGTATTAAAATAGGACCGATAACTACATTTGACTGGTTATATTCACGTCAAAGTTCTTAATAAAATGCAATATTATCATTTTCAGTTCAAATCCAATTAAAATGTTATTTGGATTGCGTTATATATAAAAGAAACAACGTATGTATATCAGGAAACAACATATACATCAGGTTCAATGTACACTATATGGCCAAAAGTCAGTGGACACCCCTACTAATTATTCTGTTCAGGTGTTTCAGCCACACCCATTGCCAACAGGTGCAGAAAATCCAGCATATAGCCATGCAATCTCTACAGATAAACATTTAGAATTCAGAATGGTTTGTAAAGAGCTCAGTGACTTTAAACTTTGGAGGTGACACTGTCATAGGATGCCACCTTTTGCCACAAGTCAGTTCATGAAATTTCTGCCCTACTAGATGTGCTCTGGTCAACTGTAAGTGCTATTATTGTGAAATGGAAGCACCTAGGAGCAACAACAGCTCGGCCACGAAGTGGTAGACCACGCCAACTCACAGAGCGGGGCCGACGAGTGCTGAAGCGCCTATCATCTGCTGCAACACTCACTACAGAGTACCAAACTGCCTCTGGAAGCACCATCAGCACAAGAACTGTGCGTCGGGAGCTTCATGGAATGGGTTTCCATGGCCGAGCAGCTGCACACAAGCCTCACATCACCATGCGCGATGCCAAGCGTCGGCTGGAGTGGTGTAAAGCATGCCGCAACTGGACTCTGGAGCAGTGGAAACGTGTTCTTTGGAGTAATGACTCACGCTTCACTATCTGGCAGTCTGATGGACAAATCTGGGTTTGGCGGATGCCAGGAGAACGCTAACTTCCGGAATGCATAGTGCCTACTGTAGTTTGGTGGAGGAGGGATAATGGTCTGGGGTCTCAGGGTTTGGGATAGGTCCCTTAGTTCCAGGGAAGGGTATTCTTAATGCTACAGGATACGAAGACATCTTAGCCAATTGGGCGCTTCCAACTTTGTGGCAACAGTTTTGGGAAGGCCCTTTGCTGTTCCAGCATGACTGTTCCCCTGTGCACAAAGCGAGGTCCATAAAGACATGGTTAGATGAGTTTGGTGTGGAGGAACTCGATTGGCCTGCACAGAGCCCTGACCGTAACCCCATTGAACACCTTTGGGAGGAATTAGAACGCAGATTGCGAATCAGGCCTTCTCGTCCAACATCAGTGCCTGACCTCACAGATGCTCTTTTGGCTGAATGGGCACAAATTGCCACAGACACACTCCAAAATCTTGTGGAAAGCCTACCCAGAAGAGTGGCAGCTGTCATAGCCGCAAAGGGGGGTCCAACTCTATATTAATGCCCATGGTTTTAGAATGGGATGTCCAACAAGCTCATATAGGTGTGATGGTCAGGTGTCCACTGACTTTTGGCCATATAGTGTATATATCCAGAAACAACATATATACATGTATATCAAGAAACAACTTATATATAGCAGGTTTCAATGGATATACAGTATATCAAGAAATCTCTTATATCCGGCTTACGGACAACTCGTACTTACGAACGGACTGCCATAATGCCTATTTTTTTTTTAAATTGAGTTAAATACAATGGTTCGTAATAACGAACGCATGCACTACTTTGTGATGCTCATGAAAACATTGTGCGGTTTCAGCGGTTCATCAGCTCAAGGAACAGAGATCACCGTCCGTTATTTTAAGTCAGATCACGGTCCCATTTTTCTCTTTCTCTTACCCTTACAACGATGCCTCCAAAGCGTAAATCCGATGCAAGTGCTGGTGATGCATCAAAGAAAAGGAAAACAATCACCATGGAATGTAAAGTTGAAATAATAAAGAGATTGGAGAGAGGTGAAACGCCATCAGCCATTGGGAAAGCATTAGGCTACAGGCGGTCAACGATCGGTTTTTAAAAAACAATTTTAAAAGACAAAGGGAGAATAATGAAGCATGTGAAAGGCCATGCCCCAATGAATGCCACGATTATTACCAAGCCATGCAGTGGTTTAATTATTGAGATGGAAAGGCTATTGATAATTTGGATAGAAGACCAAAATCAGCGTAATATGCCTATTAGCCTTTATTTAGTGCAAGAAAAGGCTCGAAGCCTTTCTTTAATGTTTTTTTACAGTACAGTACTGTATGTACATAGTTACTTTTATTATTACTGTATTATTATTGTTAATATTACAGTATTGTTATTATTACAGTATTATGTACTGAATGTTATGTTTAAGAAGTTTTTTTGTATTTGTATTTGTGTATTTTTTTGTTTTTATTAAGTGTTTTATATGCACAGAAAGGTAAAATAAATGCTATACTAAGACAAACAAGTGACGATTAATAAGAACTGTATGTACCTGTTCCGACTTACATACAAATTCAACTTAAAGACAGACTTAAGAACGGATCTTGTTCGTAACCTGGGGACTGCCTGTATATCAAGAAACGACTTATATATATCAGGTTTCATTATATATTTCCTGTTTGGCGCATATATATATATAACCCCAGTTTATAAATTAAGAAGTTCCTCAAGCTATAGGTAAGCATATTTTAGTCATGTATACACTTTAGAAAAAATGTTATACATGCATTGAAGTCTAATGCAATACAACACATATGCTAATATTGTCAAAATAACTGTAATATTTGGATATTTTGTACATTATATATATAATTTAACCATAAGCATACAGCCAGTGGCACAACTGTAGTAAATAGAGTATGGATCTAGTCTTATATAAGCATAAAATAATGCAGGGAGTGAATCTGATTCTGTTCTTCGATCTTACCCGTACGTAAATCAAACTAAACATCTGTAAGATTGGCTAAGGATTAAGAGCTTAACTCCGTGTTCTGTCTATAGGAAAATATACAGATGATCTCATTTAGAGTGGGTCATGGAGGGCCTGTGATCTGGTGATTTGCAATATGAACATTTGTTTGACCTTCTTTTTATGTTTTGCATATCATAGTTATCAAAACAGATTTGGATTGATCCCCTTTCAAATGTGTACTCTTTGAGAGCCTTGGGTCTGCAAACACTTCTGTGAAGCTTTAATGAATTCTGGATGTGGATACTTATATGAAGGGCAGCTTTATAAAGGGCAAATTGTGTCCTTCTAGTTCTATACAATGTAATGCAATATCATTTTGACCTGGCTTTTTCCAAGAATTGTACCCATTCTATTTGGACTCATTTTATCAGACGTGATTGTGGCCTAAAATTACACTGCAGATGTTTTGTTGTTTTAATGACTTTTTTTAATGCAGCCTGATGTTTCAGATACAAAGCCAGCCGATGTGCAGGATCATGCATGCAGAGGGTCAAACCCACCACGGATGCGAGGGTCAGAGTGCTGCCTCTCAGCAGACTGTGCTGATGCCACACATTTCGCCTGAGCTCTGATCAGGATGTGTGCAGATGTTACGCATTCTTTCGAGATTTTAAGCCTGCTGACCAGTCTTTGCCCAGTGGTTTGTCCCATTGAGCCTTTAAATCATAACCAGCTGTGGTTGCACTTGCCCTACAAAAATTACAACTTGGAATGGCTGGAAATGAGATGTTTTAGCTCATTTTTACTACATTGTAAGCTTCTTTGACACTTTACAAAATAACCAAAAACAGTAAACTATTTCAATACAATACTTTAATTGATTTTGGATATATGGCTGTAAATTTGTGTTGCATTGATCCCACTTTCCACCTCTAGAATATCATATAACTATATCAGGCAATGTACAGTGTCTAGCCTAGGATTTCAGCTAGATAACATGCTACTACTATTACAAATACAGTATTTGAATTCTTATTACTATTATTATTATTATTATTATTCATAATAGTATTAATAATAGTATTAATAGTATTAATAATAATGACAATAATAATACTAATAATGCTGATAATAATAAAAAATTATAATGGGTAAAGATATTTGCATTTCTATGTAACAAACAACCTTATGACTCATGCACATGATTGGGGTGCAAATATACACTAACCTTGTTGGTGTGTCAGGTCTTGACTTAGGAATGTCAGGAATATGACTTTCCTTGGAGGAGAAACGGGATATCGCAATGTCTGCCAGATTTTGATTTGACACATTTTTAGCAATTAAAGTCTGTGGACTGATTTTTCAGGCGAATGTGACACAGTGACTCTTTTCATCTGCCTGTAGTTGAAAGTATGGCTCTCTGCTGGCAGACTGCTTATTTATTGGGAGAGATGGAATTATACAGCAGATCTTTATTACTGAAATAATGTCCTGTCTCTGAACTCAGATGTTTCAACTACATTGCATCCAATCAAGCTCCCAACCTAAGTCTGTCAAGATTGAGACAGTATCTGAAATGATCCATTTCATGCTCATCCCATGTAATGATTCCAAAAGCATTAGACTTAGACCCATTGTTTTACAAAAATAAATGTGTTTGGAAAAAAGCCCCTACAATCCCCAACACAGTTCAAACAGTGGGATATTTAAGTCTAGGGAATCAACTTCTCTTGTTGCTTCAATGTACTTCAGATACCTGTGTCTCTCAGAAGGACACAATGGAAAATAGGGCAAGCCAGTGCGCCACCATACTATGTCTGATAGTTGGCCTCTGCTTGAAATGAGATCTGCGGTTGATGGCTTTCAACGAGATGGAATAGGACTGCTGAGCCAGCTCCCTTCAGAGGGGATTAGAAAATAAATTGTGTCTGTCATGTGGATGGAGATATTAGTTGTGACATTACATTAGCCTGAAGAAGAAAATAGAAGCAATAATACATTTCCATTTAAAATCTTTGGAAAAGAAGTTTGGTGTTCAACTCCACCTGCTCACCTTGCCATCTCCAAACTTTTTTTGATCTAGATATGCAAGTATAGCATGTGGAGTTAACTGTTAACTGATTCCATGACACCATTTCTTCCAGTTACATTTTTTTGTAACTTAATCTGAAATGCTATTAATAGCGTGCTGTGCCCAATAAGCCATTCTTTATTATATTGGAGGAAAATTAATTCTGTTGTCCTGGGCTTAGTTGTGTTCAATAGACTTAACCCAAGCCGGGTTTAACAATTGAGAAAAAATGAAAGCTCCATATATTTAAATCTGCAGTATGAAATGTCTGCCACCAACCTACAGCATCATATTCCCACTTGTATACAGACATTTATCTGTTTACATTTAGTGTGTATAGTTTATCTAAAAAACCATTAATGTTTCAAATCTTTTTTTCAGTGACAAGACAAGATGTCTTTCTGTATGTGTCTCAGTATTTCTATACATTTACTTCAATACTTTAGCACTATATATTGTATAATATTGCATTCATTTAAACCCTTAGATGTCTTGAGAAGGTAGAGCAAATTATAGACTTTGTTTATTCTGTATTTGATTTGGCCAGCATGACTGTGTGTATTCTCATCAAAATAGCCAAAAGACTATTTACATTTCTTTCAAATGTAGTGCTGTATGTCACAAAAAATACATCATTTTAGATCCCTTCTGAAAGGCACACATCTTAACAGCCATAAAGCCTGTCACAATTAACATTTCAGTTCAAATTAAAATATTAAAGCTGAGTTACGGATAGATATTTTTGATCGATTTGACCTCAGGAGATTTAGATGAAAGCCTTTTGCAATGTTCGCTAAGTATTGCTTTTTCACTATTTGTTGAAAAGGGAGGGGGTTACATTAAAATAAGTGAATTTATTTTCCAATAAATATTTCAGAAAAGTCATATCTTGCTGGCATACTATATGTATCACACATACATAATGTACATTAGATATTGCATTCATTATTTAGATTGGTAGAGAGGGCAGAACATATATGAGCTTTTGTAGATCAATATCCTCTCCATATCATTATCACTGTTGCGGTGATGGGAAAAGGAAGATTCTCATGTGAATTTGAGGAACTAAAAACAATCTCACCAAAGAAACAACAAAATACAAAATATGCATTCCTCCCCTCCTCCCATAACAGTCATGATTTTCTTCAAAGCAATAAGGACAGCTTCCTCGCACTCATGAAGACACTGTATAAAAGTAGAGAGGGGCATCTTTGCCAAAGGTGTAATAACGTTCCAATAGAAATCATGAACAAAAAAGCATTTTTTCTAGCTTTTTTAAAAGTAGAGTTCCTGACATATTTTGTCAGGAAGTTGTGAGGCTATAGTTTGGGCCTTTGAAGATACGTTAGGCTGTTGCCACATGCTAATGACCAAACTATGTCTCAGTGCCTATGGGAAAACAAAATACCTATAAAATAGCAAAAACACCTGCCAAGCATTTATCTTCCATAAAAAGGGAAATTACCTAAAGCCAAGACAACCTCACTAAATATACAGTATGCCCTGATACTAAAATATGTTCAAAAGTATCTTTTGAAAATATATTGAATATTTAGAGGATAATATCAATGCAGTTAGTGATATCTTTGTCTCATTGTTCCCCGAGGGGACATCATTGGCTGGTTGCCTGAAAAAAGAAGGGAGGCCTCAGCAAAGTGGGGGAAACACAGAGCAATTAAAGTGCTGTATGATGGGATCTTATCTGGAGAAAAACCTAAGTCTTTTTGTATTTTTTATTATTGTATAAATTTGTTACAGATTTTTTCCAGTTTTTCTCCCAATTTAGAGGCCAATTATATCCTCTATTTATTTCGATTTGCCCTCGCCGCCCGTCTCTATGACGCTAATTCTCTGAGGGCAGCGAATTCCGCTTCCTTCGAAACAGAATTCGCCCACTCATGTTCCGGAGACACCCTTACGTGCTTCTCAGCTACTTCATGCTGGCTCACCCTCCTCCCTCCCCCTGGGGCAGACAGTCAAACTCCGCCCCGATCGGGACTCCCCACCAGAGCCAGTTTGGTACAGTTGAGTTTTGAACCGTGACTGTGATAGGCAGCTCACACTCATAAAGGACCAGCCAGTACGGGTGCGTTGGACCGCTACGCAATCGGAGGCCCCGAAAAACTTAAGTCTTGCAAGATTTTATTGGTTAAGTAAAGGAACTCATTTTAAAATTCCAGTAAACAATCTACACCAAAGCACAATCATTTGAGAGACATCAGCTACTCAGATGTACTGTATGACAGAATGAAACTGCGTGAAAATAACACATTTATAACTATAGAAACAACTAGTTTGTTTGCAGTTTACTTTGTTAGGTTTCCCAAATTCACCTTCAAGTTTAACTGGCTTTTAATACCCTATAAAAGGGCACAAGAGAAGCAGGGAGATTATAATACAATGGAAAGAGGATTAGACAGGTTAATTGAATAAGGCCATTTGAGCATTTACATTAGCTGATTCTTGCCTCGCATAAGAGTTCCCAGTGTATAATGATTACAAAGAGACATTTTAACAAAGAAAAAAAACCCTGAGGCAGTTTCTTCTCACAAAAAGATCATATTGCTATTCATGTCAAAAGAATGATTTGACAATAATATAAACAACTGGAATCATTTGGCTGATAAAAGGGTCCATGCTTTTAAAAAAGGTATAAAAGATTTTTTACATAGAAATGTATTGTGTAAAATGAAATATTTTCTATTAACCCTTTGATAACTGAGTTCTAGTTCTAATTCATAGTTCTTAGAGGAAGCCATTAGCAGCCCGTTATAATGTAATCAATTAGAATCAACTAGAATGTTATGGCATGTTCTAGAATAAACATCATAGTGTGACAGTACGCCTTAAAGGGTTAAGACACTGGATTACATCAATATTTCACCAACAGCTTTGGTTAGTTCTGCAATCATCAACTTGCCAAACAAATGCTTGCTATTATGTTTAAGTAACTGTTAAGGATTTAATTCAAACCTTTGGCTGAACAGAAATCATTGTTGAATTAATTCAGGTATCAACAGAGAACTGGAGTTGAGTGCCAACACAGCAAAACATCTTAATTCTATATTACAAGGCGAGGCTTAAAAACATTTCTGCATTTCCATACTCAACATATCCTAACTTTGTTCATGGGAATGTCCAACTATAAAAAATAGGTTTCACTCTATTCCTGTCCAAGGTTTAGGGCTTGGGGTTTTTCAGGATTAGGACCACCTTGCCGGATAAGAAACCTTTGATAATAAGGAGCTATAGCTTACCCTAATGGTAAAAAATACAGGTAACTGTCAAAATAAAGGAAACACTTGAGTAAATGAAGGGTTCTGGCGGCTCTGTTATGGTGTGGGGTGCATTTTCCGGCCATGGTTTAGATGTACTCAACGCCTCAGTGGGCAAGGTAAATGGCAATAAATACAAAGCCATTCTGAGTGATCACCTTCATCCTGTGGTGAAGCATTCTCTTAAAAACATTTTTTCCTCCCAATTTGGTAGCCAATTATACCCTTTATTTCGATTCGTTCTCCCCCACGAGCCCGCCGCCCGTCACTATGGGACAAGCTAATACCCCGAGGCTGGCAATGATCCACCTCCTTCTTGATGGAACTAGCCCACCTACTTTCTAGGGATACCTTTCCGCTTCTTGGTGAGCTTGTACCGGCTCTCCTTCTCTTCTGGGGTGGACAGCCAATCGTCGCACCCGATCAGGGCTCCCAGCCAGTGCCAGGTGGTGAAGAATTTCTATCCAGATGGGAGTAGTATCTACCAGGATGACAATGCCCCCATCCACAGGGCACAAGTGGTTACTGAATGGTTTTATGAGAATGATAATGATGTAAACCATATGCCATGGCCATCTCAGTCACCAGATCTCAGCCCAATTGAACACTTATGGGAGATTCTGGAGCAACGCCTGAGACAGCATTTTCTATCACCAAGAACAAAACACCAAATGATCAGATTTATTGTGTAAGAATGGTATTGCATCCGTAGAGTTCCAAACACTGACTTCTATGTCAAGGCACATTGAAGCTTTTCTGGCATCTCGTGGTGGCCCAACGCCCTACTAAGACACTTTATGTTGGTGTTTCTTTTATTTTGGTAGTTACCTGTAGCTAAGTATAGTATTGCTTAACACTTGACAATTTATACAATTGAGTAATCTGCAAGTGCATTGTCATGTTATCCTCACAATTTTTGATAGGTATATTTATTTAAATAGAATTTTTGATTGTGCCTTTTAAAAAAACATGAATTGTATTGCTCTAAGCTTATCCTTTGAATGCAAGCTTTCATGGAAATTGTGGCTGTGGATAGGGATGGTGAAGATGAGGATAAAAGTACCAAGCAACGTTTCAACATTTTCCCATTCTGTGAACTAGGTTTGTTCTCTCTCATATTTTACAAGGTTTTCCCCAGGGAGAGCCATTTTGTTCATTATTTGGTGAACGTTGTTCAGAGTGGAATTTAATGGTTTATGCATATGGGAATAGCAGCAAGCACTGTTATGATTTAGTGTGATGTTTATTTTATGGAAATGATGCACAAACCAGGCTTGTGTGCATTTATCAGTGTGTACAATTTTGCTGTTGTCTCCCCCCTGCTCCCACCCAATAATAATGATCCACGGGAAGCATTGTTTATTTGGAAAAAAAGTTTGTTTGTTAGGGTTGGGCAAAATAAACCTTTAACAATATTTCATTTAGTAGTGATACGCCCATAATAAAAATTGCTTGTATATGTTTCTTGTTTAATCCCAAAACAATTTGGTTGACTGGAGCACATATTTGTCAAAAGCCTAGCATTTAACTGTTAAAGGGCAAACAAATTAATATTCTGTGCTATTTATGTACTGTCCCAAAATTGCTGGTTTCATTAGGTCATAATCCTAGATACTTCAGCTGTGGCTGTTGAAATTCTTGTGAATAAGCTCCACAAATGGGGACACTGGAAAGTTATCTATGAAATAAACGAGGACATACAGCATGACAATAGTTGTGCCATAAGGGAAGGGTGGAGGTGAAATAAGAAAACAGATTGAATATTGACCCCTGAACAAATCCAATATTGAGGTGGGTGGAAAATATATTGAGGAAGAAACAGTTGGGCGACAGCCTTAGCTTTAACAAACATGCTGTGAGCCATTTATTACTGCACTTAACATACAGGCAGCAATGGCTGTGACTCTTCAGCCCTTCTCTAACCATTCCAGAAATGAGACAAGGAGTTCTCGGCTGACTTCTCACAGAGCCAATCTCTCAACAGCTTTTCACTGGCGTGTTGGAGGGAATAAGGAAAACTATTATATGAAAACTCGCACTGGTCTGAAATTCAGTATTGTCCATGTAATTGGAATGCATGAGTATTATACTGACTATCGAATCACAATAGATACTAATGTGTGTTGTTCACACTGTTGTTATTATTATTATTATTATTATTTAATTATTATTATTCTTTAATGTGTGTTATTTATTATTATTATTATTATTATTATTATTATTTAAGGTGTGTTGTCTATTTATTATTATTATTGTTATTATTATTATCATTATTATTATTGACAGCAACCATAATAATAGGTTGGCCTTGTTGTGCCAGATACCTGATGTTAAGTGGGCTTGGGTTAGTTGCTACTGGAAATGACGTTAGTGGGACAGTGGGGGGCATTCTTCCTTTTTAATCAATGAAAATCCAATGCACCAGTGCAGTAATGGGTGATTGTGCTGTAGGAGGTGTTGTCTTTCAGATGGGTTGTGAAGCCAAGGTCTTCGCTCACTGTGGTCATTAAAAATCCCAAGGCATTTACAGAAGAAAAGTGAGGGCGTTAACAATGCTGTCCTGGCCAATTTCCCTTTCTCAATCTGGTCACATAATAATCTCTCAACAGCTAATTGTCTATACAATCCTCTGCATTCTCTAATTCCCCTTCCCAATAAGGAGCTGGGGTTTCTGAAAACCTCCCGTGGAAAACAACAGGAGTCCACATTTGTATCATTCCAAGCATGATCTATATGACAACTTATCATGGTTGATCTACTACTAGCCAGTCCACTGGCCAGAGTAGATTATTAATATTATTATTATTATTATGATTAATATTATTATTAGTAGTAGTAGTAATAGTATTATTAGTAGTAGTAGTAATAGTATTATTATTAGTAGTAGTAATAGTATTTGTAGTGATAGTAGTAGCAGTATTAGGCATTTTATATAGGTACAGTTTTTATTTTACAGCATGTTAGTCATCCTACTTTTGAGAGATGCAGTGTTGCTGGTTTTGCCCAATATTTTTACAGTAAAAGGAATGCAGTTGTATGAGGACACTCGGGTGAAAGTGATGAAAGTGTAAGTTGTCAATCGAACGGGGAGTCAGGCTGAGGCACAGGGTTGAAGCTGGGCTTCATTGCAGTTTCTTAGCCTCAGTAAAGCCTTGTTAGTCAGTGTGAGTTATCCTTACTTAAAGGATGAAATGAACTGTTCATCCTTGTGTCAACACACAAGGACGGCAGCATGCGAGAATGTTTAAGTCTGCCTTTCATGAAAGCAGTAACTTCTCCTTGAAGACCTTCCAGCAGATGTACAGAATACACCTTCCTAGAATTTACCCATCTGCGGCTGTAAGGAAGATGACAAGGCTTGTGTTCAGCTGGGGTATAATTATCAGAGCCGCGTGCAGCGTATGCCTGGAGGAGATTTGAGCATTAATATTTCATATCAAACTGCTTTGGCAAGTTCAGGTCAGACAGACAAGATAAAAGAGCTGGTGAGAGGAGTGTTCATTAATGCAAGTTCAGGAGACAGTGACACAATTAAATCTAAGAATGTTGCAGGAATTGGGTTTTTTCCCCATAAGCATATATTATTATTAGATGATGAACCCAAAGCTATTTTAACACAGAGGAAAGAATAAAACAACAATGTTTATTTTCCATAAGCATCTGTGTATTGTATAATCAGTGTCATAACTATCTTTTTTAAACTACTACTTTACTGGTGTGCTTCGTATTTCTAGGTGACTGTTTTGGAATGGCTGGACTCAAGGACATAGGCTTCAAGGCAGGGCTGAATTGGAAATGGTAACCTTGTTTTTTTGGTTTTTTAATGATGTTTCAGCAAAGTCAAAGGTACGGATTCAACAGAAGTGTGTTGCAGTGTCTTGGCTCTAGTTGACATTGATTTTATTAGAATAAAGCCAGCTATACTTTATTGATTTTGTTAACCAGCACAAATAGCTCATTAGAAAAAAAGCCTGCAAATTAACCAATAAATCAGCTTTTGTAACGGACAGATTGCTTTCCTCAAGTTGTAATTAACTCCTGTTTGCAATTACGGAACTATGTTCAAGGGGGAAAAAGGCTTCACATTCATCTCCCATAGAATTATTCATTTAATTCTTAAAAAAACATTGAACAGACTGAAATATGTGTATTTATTTATAGTTTGGGGAAATACAGCAGGAAAGCTGCCACATTAACAATGAAAGAAATTATTCATAAACCAGCTTCTGATAACAATTCTTCAAGTAATTGTCTATCTCAGTAATTAAGAAAATGTACAAGCAAACATTTGCAAAGGGAGCTGGGCTGAAAACACTGTGTTTGGTGTTTTCCATTGAGTTCGAAGCAACGATTATCTGATTGCTGTTTTGCAAATTTAGTGCACAGGACAAAAAGAGTGTTTAATAAAGCAAGCTGCATGGGCAAAGAAGGAACTGCTTCTGTTGCAAACCAAGTCACTGTTTAGACACCATTAGACACCATTTCCTGTATATTCTTCTCCAAACAAAACATCTTTGATGCAAGTTTGTGTTGATATTGTCTGTTAAATCTGTGATATAATAAGCACGTTTTTTTTATATTCTCTCACCCAGTCGTGAATCGATATTCACTTCCTCCATATTGACACAATTGTAGAGGTTTTGCAACCCAATCGTGCCCTTGTCCTTGCAGTACATCTTATCCTTCGATTCAACCTTTCATCTTGTACTATATTTTTTACTCTTTAATTCCGTGCTGTCCCATGTCTCCATCAAATGGACGTCTAATTACTTAATTACTTAGGCATGTATAATTAATTTGTATGTCAGCATTGTTGACATGGCCCTTACCACCTGCATGACATTCACAGAGCAATTACGTTTCCTTTAATCATCGGCGCGGACACTTTTTTTTTGCTTCAATACCAACTAACAGCAATTTATTTCAGGTTCTTTAGTGTACCAAGTACAGACTCATCAACACAACTAGTGCACTTCTGACCCAATACTCTAAAAATAATCCCATATTATTACATTTCAGGAAAGATAAATTGCAGGAAAGATAATTGCACACATATGTTTAATGCATGGAGAAAGCCGCTGTTGTCGCTAAAAAAGAGACTTGATCAGCAGAGAGACATGGGGAGAGTATTTTGGATTGTAAACATCCTTCTTATAGAGATATCCCATTGATCAAAATGATTTAAATCCCGCAAGTCAGACAATAATAGTATTATTGCATGAGGTGGGGCGGTGGATGGCGTAGCGGTCTAACGTGCCACACTTTGATGTGGTGTGCGCTGCCTGTCAGGGACGCGGTTCGAAACCTGCATCTCTACCAGACCGGCCCTGGTCGTCAGCCCCGATCGGAGGCTGCATTTGGCTGTCCGCCGGCCGGGGGAGGGTGAGCCGGCATGAGTCCGTCGAGGAGAAGGTAAAGGCGTCCGTGGAAGAATTTCCGTCTCGGAAGAGGCGGGAACAATTGGCCAGGGGGAAAAATTAGAAAGTTTTTATTGCATGAGATAACTGGATCCACGCAATCAAACACACACCATTCCTCCAGCACGGAGGCTTCTCTCTACGCATTTCCTTGACTTTGGTCCATTCAAGCTTACAGTGGCATCAAGACTCACAGTCCAAATTTCCCAGTGCACTGTCTGATGTCCTGAAATTAATAGACTATTGCTTCCTATCTCCCTATTGTTAGCTCTATCTGGTGCTGCCACCACAGTTTCAAAACTCTATTTAAACTCATATTTTACAGCTGTGTTAATTTACACAATTACTTTTAAACACCCTGCTAAATGGACATGGATATGCATGTGCATATTTTCATAACATTCATAGTAATTTTCAGTTCTCTTACCCTGAACTATGGTATAAGTTATTTTTCTGTCAATGGTTGATTCCAATGCACGTTGCAGCATTCTTTTCAACTAAAACGTGCTGTTGGCAGATTTACTGTGATTTCTTGCATACTACTAATAATAACTTTCTCCCATTCTGCAATAACTGCAATGATGTTCTATATCTCAATATTTAGGAAATGTATATCCAAATAGGTTCATGGATTTCAAGTCAATGAAAATTTAAAAAAATAAAAAACTGGATGGTGCAACTAGTAAAGGCACTCACCAGGAGTGCAGATTTCCCACTATGGCCAGAGTGGAGATCTCTGGCTGCTCCAGCCCGGCTCAGGCCAGGAGTCCTGAGGGAGGGGGGAAGGAACCTGGCTTGAGCATGAGCTTGCTGAATGCACAGAAAGCTTCCCTGGTGTATTGGAATCACAGTTGATAGCCAGGCGAGGTCAGTCTTGAAGTAGGTCGTTCATCCCCTTTCGTCACTGCCGGTACCAGGGTAGTGGCTGGTTCCGTAGCTGTACCCATGGCGGGGGGAGGAATAGAATCAATAGAGGGTACAATTGGCCACCAAATTGGAAGAAAAAACTGGTAAAAAATCTGTAACAAAATTTTTGAAGAAAATGTCACATCCACAAGAACAGGATGTTTGGTCTCCTATTCTGACCTTTATCACATACTTTCAATTCGATTAAACCCACATCAGGTAGAATAACAGCTTCAACCAAAGTTTCCAGTCAGGTGGAATGTGCAGTAAGGCTTTGAATAGCATACTTTTTTTCCCAGTAGCTGTACCATTAAGGCTCATTTCCAACTCTGCGAAACCACTTTGTTTAATAAGCATGTATGGCAGGCTGTAAAGACAAATGGAGCAGTGAGTGTGTATCATCGGGGATCTGGTCCAAAGATAGCATCAGAGAGTGGCCTGGACAGTGATGGAAAGGCACAGTAAAATTATATTCCTCTATGCTGACAGTACAGTATTTCACCCTGGAGCCCTCCGATGCAGGACAGTAAAAAAAGTGCAATGCTTTATCAATGTATGCTGTTTGACACTACTGCATTGCATAGTTATTTGGCAGAATGCTTACTTCCAATAATTCATAATTAACTTTAAAGTATTTGCCATATTGTCTTTCATAAAAACAAATATAAATCACAAAGTAAAAACAGCATAAAGAGCTAGCAATAGGTTATAGTGTATATTATAGTGTTATAGTATAGTGTTATAGTATTTTGAGCCAGTAACCTATTATCACATTTCAGTTTCATGACAATGTCAGTGCTAAACCTGGAGTTTAACCTGAAGGTCATCTTGAGGTCCTCTGTTCAATGATCTAAACATTTCACTAGGGTATGTCCTTCCAACAGCTACACAACTAGCATAGCAAAGTGTTCCTTTTCAAGATAAAATATGCAATATTGCTTATTATTTGGTGAAGGTTGTGTATGCATGATTCTTACTGGCGGTAGTTTAATAAAAAGTGAGCAACAAGTATCACGTTCCCAAATTGAGTTGCATGGTGATATGAAGGATCGGGTTACACAGCTTTGATTCAGAATTTCAAATTATTTATGAATAATGCAAAAAATCTATCAAAATGTACAGTTTTGAACTGAAAACTGAAAAATGTATGCAGTGTGCAATGATTGCTAATCTTGTGTAGGTTTCATCGGTCAGTGATTTTATTAACCAGTTGTTCACCAGAATGCCCAATCATATTTGTAGGCTGCTCGCACTGCTGCCACGTGCTCTGTCGATTTGGAAGAGTGCAGGCATACACATGAAGTGCGTGCTGCCAGTTTCTGATTCTTTCTACTCCTCAGTCCCTATGCCGAGCTGAGCTGTGCTGTATTTATTGAGTAAGCCACATGCCCAGCTGCCGCAGGCTTCATGCCCAACCGAAAGTGCCTGATCAACCGGAAGAGTCACCCATGCACTATGGGATGAGTACAATCCTACAAACTGAACCCCCCCCTCCTTGGGTTACTCTATGGTTAAGGTATGCGCTATCCCACGGGGGCTTCCGGCCACAGTCAGCACTGGCATGGTCACAATTTGTGGGATGTTTCACAACCGGAAGCAATTTATAGCTGCAACCAGCAATTACGGGGGTGAAGCACTCACAGCCACAATGAAGCCAATGAATATACAGCCAGTCTACAGCGCCGGACAAGTTAGGAAAATCTGTCTCCGGCTCATTGTGCCGATCTTGATGGCAACCTTGTGCATCCTGCTAGGGAAAAAATGTATCAATCGGTTTGGAAGTTATACAAATGTCCCTATTATAGCGCCCCCATGAGGTAAGTTGATGTGACCTTTCATAGGTCATTTCTATGAGCTTCGATGTGCATTCAATTAACTGACCTCTTAAACCAAGGGAGCATTGGTCAGTGCTCAGCTGGGACAAATACCTGCAGCTACTGCGGCCCCCAGGAGAGAGTTGAGTACCTATGTCCTACACAATCCCTTGCATTCCCTCCCCATTTTGATTCCCCAGGTCATCACTGCAAATAAGTGAGTTCAAACTGAGTTCACAATTTATGATTGCGGGAACGATAATGGACGGGAGTTTATGATAACAGGAATATAGTTTTTCTTTACCCTTACATATTGTTTGGTTCAAATTTGACCCATTTTCATATTTGAGAGCAGTAAAAACACCCTAAATGACATTCTTTTAGCCAGAAATTTTGTGACCCAAAATGTACAAAAATTGAAATATTTCCAAATTTTATATTTTTGTACAGCTGCTACACATTTTTGTACATAGAGGCTGTTCTGGGTCAAATCTGACCTGTATTTATTTAAATTAATTTTAGGTTCACCAGAGGGGGTCAAATAAAGGAAAAGGGTGGTTATGGGGAATCTTGAAACAGTGCAACTGTACATTGGCATGTCTGTGTATTTTTTTCATTGGGACAGTGGGGACAAGGGGGACCTTGACAGTGTCACGAGACCTGCCCATGTTCCCACCATACTGCTACATTTGCCAGGGTCCCACCAAGGCAGGCTCCTGTAGGCCTTTGATGTGTCATGGGGGAATCTCGAAACAGTGAAAGAGCAAAACTGTGCATAGGCATGATCATATATGGTGTACATAGGGAACAGAGGTCACAGGGTGCCTCGACACTGTTCGCGAGATCTGCATCTGCCCATCAATTCCCAGGCAACCAACATAGCTCAAAAGAGGGGTTGGGGGGGGTCATGATTAGCTGGAGTCATGGCAGCAAGACTTACTGTCCAAGAGGCCATTGATCTCTTCTTCCAAGATGAGCAAGCAGACAGTGAGTTAGAGGAGGAAGTGTGGAAAATACATATGCAAGGGCAACACATTCAAAGTTTCCTGCTACTGTCCCGATTGCAAAGACTAATATTTGTTTAGCAATTTTGTTTGTTGTTTTGTTTGTTGGGTAAGATAGTCAATGTTATATTGATAGTGTAGTTTGATAGAGTAGTAGTGAGAATTTTGTTGTAGCAGTAATGTAGCTGTGATGGCAGTAGCAGTGAGGATATATATAATGTTGCAGTGAGGGCAGTGTTGATTGTTTATTATAATGGTTGTAATAAACCCCACAGTTCAAGAATGTTCTTGCCTTCTTCACATTCAATAAAATTCATTGAAATCATTATGGCTGTTATGTTCTCCTGTCTTACGTAAAATAGGACAATGATATTGTGTGATAATGGATGTTTGTTCTCCATAAATGAGTGGTGTAAAACCTAAAGAATACACTCTCCCTGCTCTCTGAAACACTAATTAAGAATTAACCACTAATTTATTAATTACTGTTAGGGTGTTTATGGATGCAAAATAGATTTGTGGTTCAAAGTTTGGTATAGAGACTAATTATGAGGGGATTCTTGGGCTGGGTCAAAAATGATCCGGTCCATACTGTGAAGGGATAGAATATGAACAGTATGTAACAGTTTTAAAGAAAATAAATAAATAATAGTTCATATCAGAAAATGATGATTAAGGGTTAAAATGGCTTGCCATAGCCATTTGTTAAAGCTTTTCTTAGCAGTGGCTTCATCAGCTACTTTCTCTCTTGCTGTGTGGCCACTAATCAAATAACTTTAGAAGTGTTTCTTCATCAGATGCCACTGGATTTACTAGCAAAGCAATTGGCTACCATACAAATCAATAATTAAAAAATGTGTTTAAAGAAATGTCACATTTTTAACAGACATGAATTTGATACCACAGTGTAAATTCATAATTTGTTCAGGTCAAAAAATAATTGAACATCTGTCAGACCTTATCTTAAGCAATTCCAAACCATAGAGCTTGATCGAGTCATGATGGCAAACAAGTCAATTCATCTTCCTCAACTTTCAAATAAACACATACATCTAAAACAGATTAGAAGTATACTTGACTAAAATCTATTCCAAATAAAGCCCTACACGGCTTGTTATCTTTCACAATTCTGATTAGTATAGCATAACTTTTAAGGCTGACAAAAACTTGAGCTGTATTAGTTGAATGGAGCCATATTACGTATCACTCCCAGTGGGATATTATTTCCGATCAGGAGAAAAGGTCTGGGAAACAAGAGTCTTCTGGTGATAACAGGAGAGGGTTTAAAACAGGTATGGTTATATGACCCTCATTTCTTCGATGTCAGGGGCATAACTGTGCCCTTCCAACCCTGAAACAGACCATAAATGTGTGGAGTAATGGAATCGCTTAAAGAACAGAGGATTCATTCAGCTCATACCTCTGTGTGTGGCCTGGATTTCTGTTGGTGCTTGAGCCAGGGATTTCCATGCATACACCATTAGGTTATCACTCGCTTTACAGTGAAATATTGGTAGGCTGGAAAACATACCTGTCTTTTGTCTTAAGGTCCGCTGTATCTCTGCAGGCAACCACAGCGTCCTAGGCAGTGCTTAATTTGTAAATCAGAAGGTGCCGGAACGCAAAGTGCATATGAGACCGGAGGGATGACGTGGCGGACGCAGGTCCCGGAACACATATAGAACACGGTGCTGAAAACAACATGTCATGTACGCAAATACCCACTTACTATGCTGTGGGGCTTACATGCCTCAATTTCAAATAATGTGCATGATATAAATGTTCTGCAAATAATTTACGATTATTTTAGGCTCCTCTGCACAACACACGCAAATGCCCACATCACCACATGATGCCCACGTCACCAAATGTTTAGCTGTGGGGCTTACAGGCTTCAATTTCAAAGAATTTGCATGATATAATGTTCTGGCAATAATTTACGATTATTTAGGCTCCTCTGCACAACACACGCAAATGCCCACATCACCAAGTTTAACTGTGGGGCTTACCGGCCTCAATTTAAAATAATTTGCATGATATCAGTGTTATGGCAATAATTTAAGATTTTTTTGGGTTACTACGCAAATGCCCACATCACCACATGCTTAACTGTGGGGCTTACAGCACTTGCAGTCAGCAATTCAATGCTCAACAGGTCTAACAAAACAATAATAATAATTTGCAACAGTTCATAATAACGAATCACAAAAAGTTTACTAAAATTCCAATATTATTTCAAGATTGGCACGGCGGCCTATTAATAGACAAATGCTTACCTTATCTAGTGGTCCAAAACACCCCACATCACAGCCATGTCCAGATTCTCCTCCTCCCTGTTTCGGGTTTTGCTGCGTAAGTCTGTGGCAGTTCTGTGTCCTTTGGCCACCCACGACCTTACGTAAGGTACTGGATTGAATTTGGCCAGGGGGGGTCCAACAAGATTCAGAAAGAGTAAAGATGATATGGTGGATGTGTGCAAACTGGCACGGGTCGAAGTGCAAATCAAGTTCATTTGAGAAAATCCACGCTCACACTCAGCACTTGCTATAGGAATGCTATTGACCGCAACAAATAGCTCCTTCAGTGCATCAGGGATGTCTTTTCCATCTGAGTCTCTGTACTCTCTGTAGGCCCGTATGACTGCGCGCGGGCTGTCAATGTCAAAGCGCTGACACAGCGATTCAACCTCAGTCTCTCCATACATCGCACCTGCGTTCTCGGGCCAGTACTGTGCGTAAAGCACCTTCAACTCCTCAATAAACTTGTTGTATCCAGTTTTATCGGGCAACCGCCCCCCTTGAGACAACAAACGGTCCTCCAAGTTCTTAGCCACACTTAGGAAAAACTGCCTCTGGTTAAGTGTTTTGTCGCTGGGTTTTCCTACGTTCAGTGTGACGCCCTGGAAAGAGTTTGGAAAAAGGATAGCAAGTTTAACTGTCTTTTTGACATTTTTCTTTGCTGTTGCTCACTTCTGATCCTCTCTGCTCAGCAATCTGCAGCAAGTTTTGTCAATTTTTTGACTGTGTAGGCTACACGTGTGACATGCGGGGTCTAATTACCCAGCAAGCTTTTCGCTCAGTGCACTCGCTTTAACGTTACACCCAACAGTTAGATCTCCCGACTTTTAAAGACTAAATCGAAACTAATAAAGAACGTGAAATTACTTGATAATGGGTCTGTAAATTAAAATATATATTTGTATTTTATTTTATGTTATCATTTTTGTTTTTCTACCACGAGAGGTACCGGATCCTCACAAATAGGTACCGGAACACAGGCAGTCAAAACCCGAGAGGTCCCGGATCCTGTTCCGGCAGGATCCGGCACAAATTAAGCCCTGGTCCTAGGTGGAAAGAAGGTGATTCAGAGCATGATGGTAACTATAGAAACAAAACACAGAGGTTCTCTGTCCAAACTCACACTGCAGAAATCCTGCACTAAAGAAGTTGACTGCACTGTAAGCCACAGTAAGTCAGAAGAAATGACTTAATTGGCTGCGTGCAATTTCCAAATAAACACCACGCCATATTGATTGGCTACGACTGCTACCTTCTCATCATGTTTCAAATTCAAACACAGTTTACAGCAAACTTCGCTCATTCCAGAGTGGTCTGAGCTGAGCTCTCTTAAATGATGGGCTTTGATCTGTTATCATTCCTGAGGGGGTCACACTTCTCAAAGACAGGCTGAATAAGTGGTCTCCCTCCACTGGAGGTCGAAATGAATCTGATTCCAGGTGCTCCGTTGTCAGTCTCTAGGCTCGTAAGAAGCAGCGTCAGGAGACGGGTTGGGAACGCGCGCTCCGTTAGGAACCCGTTGTATCAATAGATTTTCAGCGGTTTCATTTACTCTGTTTATCCACTGCTCTGTAAAATATTCTGCAGTTCATGGACGTTTGGCGATTACTTTAGAGTAGCATAATCACATATTCATTTTATCATTTGATAAATTGCAAAGTTAACAGTATTTAGTAAGTCACCGTGTCAAACGTAAAACAAGCATGCATAGCACAAGACAAGCATATATTTATATATAACGCATATATTTCATGTAACTTTCATATCCGTTTCTCCCAGTGCCTAGAGTTTGGATCTCTAAAGAAAAAACTCATGCCCATGCTTATGCCTATGCCTATGTCTCATCAGCGCATTGCCAATCTGGGAGAACGCAAAAAGGCAACGCAAACCTCAAGTGAGGTCTCTCCTCTTTGTGACGCTTCCACGCGATCTCGACATTGACCTTTTTAGTTTTCATGGGCCCCTCGGGATCTTTCCTTCCAGTCTCTCGTTCATGATGTCATCTAAATATTCAAAAGTCAGAAAGCCCAGTCCGAGCACGAACGCAGCGGTCCACGGCAGTCCAGTTAGTATTGTGTAATGAACTGATTTGCATGAATATTTCATTTAGTCGGTTGCGATACTCTCCGACACCAACGACATTTGACGAGCAAAAATGCACTCATTGTGAATCGCCCCTCCCCAAATGCCTTAACAGCGGCTTCCATGTGAAATGGATTGACATCTAATCAGTGATATTCATATCTGTTGCTCAAAATGTATACAATATGGAGCATAAAAGGTATTTCAAGAATCAAGCAATGGGATGTCAATCCACACTGTTACCATACATTTTTTAAGTTGTCATCTTGCACAGATAGGTACCCAGCAGAGCCTAATACATTATCTGCAATAGCAATTGAAAGAATTTATTTGTGAACAGTGCTTCATGTGGTTTGTGCAAACTGTCATGAGGTGGCACATAACACTCCTCAAAAGGCAGGTTATGTCCTGGAGTACCACAATACATTTTAATGGAACAGGCTGTCCAAATAAGGTCTGGTTGGTGTTGGTGAGTCTGGTCAAGAGAAGTGAACCAGTGAGCAGTCTGTCAATCAGGTCTCTCCAATGTGCACTTGAAGTCCTTGAATTGCCAGTAAGAGAAGAGATAATTATCAATATGATTTTAGGAGGAATGGAGGAGTACAAATATGGGAGAGATAATTGATCCTTTCAAGGAAGGAAACCAATTTGAGGGAATGGAAGTTCCACTGGTCCAATTAAATACGTTATCTAATCATACACTGAGAAAATGACTTTTCTAAGAAACAGACTGTGATTATCCCATAAAGCTTTAGCTAATAAATAAGATACTATTATTATTTTATTTTTTTATTCTTACAAATGTAAAGGTAGACAATTATCCATATTCTGGGACAAGACAAATACATTTACAAGACAAATAACTCAAATTTTCAGCGACTTGTAAAATATTTAAGGGGTATTTTATCCGGGTCTGTGTTATCCAGACATTAATCAAGGTGAAAGATATTATCGGCCTGACACCAAGGCCACATTGCACACAGAGGACAACATTTGATCTAATGTAGCTTTTAAAAAGAGATTTGACCTTTCCTTTGAGTGATTCTGCAGACACATAATACCAAACTAGAAAAAATATATTGCATTTCTGTGCCCTCAGAAATGCACATTGTTAACATATTAAGGATGTTTTATTTGTGAGATATACTGTACGTATGCATGTGCTGGAATTTGTATGATATGTTTTGATTTAAAAACTGCAATTTTAACAAAGGTTCTGCTTAACTGACTGAAGTGAGATGATCCAATAGGCTGACAAACAAATCGACATCAAATTACAAAAGGCTGTTTTCCATTGTTTTATGAGCTGTCTTCTTAATACATTTATTCATATGTCCAGTGGATTAAAACCTGCTCTGCCTACTTTAACCAGGTTTGTATCGTCTTTCACCTGTATTTCCTCTACATATCAGTGATATTATTACAAATATTATTTTCAGCATGTAGCCTACTGTATTCAGTCATTCCAATCTGCCAGCTCTCTGCCTTAAATATTTAAATTATAGATCCTTTGTTGTTATAAAATATTTTCTTCTTCACGTAAAGGAGGATGCCAGCAACGCAATCTGTTATCCTACCCCTTTAACACACGTTACCATGAAAGCATGCACAGATTGTTAACATGTCACAGTAGCAGAGATCTCTTACAAAGAGACATTTGTTGGCACAACTGCTTTTTTTTAAAGGATTTAAAACATTGCAACATCTGGGAATATATCCTGGCCCTGAAAGCCAAGTCACATGCACAGATGATACTGTCATCTAGGGGATCTGGTGGGGGAGGGCAGCTGACAAACATGCCTTGCATCACATTTATATAAAGATCTTTAAAAGCAGAACAAAAGACCGAAGATTTGTGCTCAGCATGAAGATTAAATTGTGGCCGTTTCCACGGAAAATGGAGCTTTCCATAAAGTCTTGTCTCCCTTCGGCGATGTCTCACTTGCACAGCTATTTCAATAAGAAGCTCTCCTGAGGTCTGAGAATTCACAAGTTGAAAAGGGTAATGGAATTAGAGTTTGCAGCTTCTCTCAAATAGAAGCACTTAAATTGCTTATTTGTAACAGGTCTGAGTCCCCTCCCTTTCTGTGAAAAAGGAAATAAATCAGAGATGTGAGACTTTAATATATATCATTTAGGATTTCCGCATACAATTTACTCTGGCTGATAAAAATCTGATGCTACAACAACTGTTCTGCTTGGCATGTTTTAGAAAAATGTTGTTTTGGTGTATTTAATATGAATAATGATAATGATGTATATTAATAATAATGATAATAATAATAATAATTTAAAAAATTATCATCATCGTCATTTATGGGGTTACCCAGAGGGGCTTTGTGATGAGAAATGATCATATTTTACATTACATTATATATAATGTAATGTAAAATATAAAACCAGGGAATATACACTGGCCTACAATAGATTGAATTAAAACAAAACTGGTTTTATAATATGTTTCTATTCCGAAATTACAACAATAGGGCTAAAGTGTGGTGAAACTGGCAAACAACATCCACCAACACAGATTTATTGCCCAACCAGCTCCCTCAGCAACATCATTGCATTCATGATCTAATCAGCAGAGCTGGAGATCTGCTTCCGCTAAAGCCTTTCACTGGCAATCTAGTGCTTGACTTCCTTTCGTGCATAATGACCATCTTGTCAGGATGGGGCCCAGCTGCAGTTTATATTGTTTGTTATATGCTATCTTGTATTAATCAAATGAGCATGGGCTATGTAGCCAACAGTAAAGCTATCAATCAACATCGTATTAAAATGGCTGAAATTCATTCATTGCTTGTGGGGGGGAGACACACTCTTCCTGTGTCTTTTTTATCTTAATATTCTTTCATTATAATGATTGATTTGTAAATAGGGCAGCCATGTTTAGGGTTTTGGACTATAGGTTTGTATCTTGGGTGGAAAAGCACCTTTGATCAATACCATATTAGTAGAACCCTAAGCAACACTGCAATAGTTGAATCCATCTTTTTTAAATGGAAAGGACAGAAAATATAAGAAGTCTGAGGGGTGTATGCTGAATAGTGTGTTATGTCTGTATCCATAGTTGTGTGGATGCAAGCAAGAGCACATGTTGGCGGTAAGGAGGGAGGGATATAGTCGGCTAGCTTGTCCGTGTCTTGACGCACACCAGTGACCCCCGCTGGTCAATTGGGCACCCACAATCTGGAAGGTTCGATTCACAAGTGATGTATTGAGCAAGGTGCAGTACTTAACCTAACATACTTCAGTTAAAATCCAGCTGTGTTGGTGGATAATATGTCAAAATGTGCTTCTTTTAAGTGTTTAAGTTAAGTGTCTGTTAAGTTAATTAATAATGTATAAATTCAACAGAAAAAAATAAATATTAATTAAGATGTAGTTAATAATGTATATAATGTAATGATGTATAAAAATGGAGAACTCTAATGGGATTTGATATCAGATTCAACTTCTTCGTGATTTGACGCAAACGGGTCTTACTTTTCTTGGATTAAATCCAGAGTGACAAAAGGGATAAGGTAAAGTACCATTTGCATGTGTGGTTTTTTTTTCCAGTTCAAAAGTGTTTTTTTCATGCATATGGTATGCATACAAAATTGCCTCAAATTGATGTTTCATCAAATTAGTTTTATCATCAAGTACCAATCAAGGCTTTGATCTCAATAACGGAAGATAGCATCAAGCCCACATGGCAAAATAAGAAGATTATACTTGAAATAAGTAAATTGCCTGGGGATAGTTAACCGACACATGTTATGCAAATATATTTACCACTCTGTGATGCTTCTACACGCCCTGTGTTATTGCAGCTCCACATTGGTAAATGTGCAGTATTTATATCAACAACCCTGAGATGCAACATGAATAGAAACGGAAGACAACACATATGTATATGCAAATAGGAAATAATGCTTAGTAGGCATGCTATTTGTTTTCCCCTGATGTTGAATTATATATTTTTTAATCATGTTCCAGCCTTTCCTGACTTTATCGCCTGAGAGAGATAGAAGTAGAATACATTTATTCACTGCCTAAGAAGTTTGGGAAATACACAGTAGTAACCTCATCAGTGTGTTTCATCAATCATGATGAAATGTCTTTGAAATACCCAGCTCCTGAAATCTGATCAGAAAATCAAATAAGAGATGCTAAGGGTAGGATGTCTGGGCCAAATAGTGAAGCATGCCAAATAAATTTTGCTAACATGAATAAGATGATCAAAATGATGATGGATCTCAAATTGGATCTTGAATAGAGCAGAGTGAATTTCAAAGGCAATTATTGGAAATGTACAAGAGACAAATGTGTGTGTGTGTGTGTGTGTGTGTGTGTGTGTGTGTGTGTGTCTGCGCACATGTGTGTATATATGTGGCAAGATGTTCTTTGCACTACAAATGTAATCGGTGAATCTGCAGCCTTGTTAAACAATGTTTTGCAGTGTTACACTGCATTATCATTTGCTATCTATAATATATGAATTTGCCATGACTGGAGAAAGTTGGAGCAAGAAATATTTTCTTTGTCTTCTTTCTGAAGGATATCTTTCTGAAAGAAATTGAAGGATACAAAATTACACTTTACTTTAAATGCTTCTGTCCTGAAAGAAACTTATTTAAAAGAACAGTCAGCAAAAAATACACTTATGTGATATTGAATGTTTCACTGTCACTTAAATCAAGATGACTTATGACAATGAACAGTGGACTTGACAGACTGGAAAAAAAACCTAATAATGTACTCCCCATGTAAGATTGGACAGGTCAAAGTGTGTTGATTACATTTTATGTATGATTTCTTGGAGTTACATTCATTTGAATCATGGTGGTATAGCAGTTTTATTTCACCCCTTTCATTCTTCACTTTGGTCATAATTGGCTCATACTGTATATCTCATTGTCTAGCTGAAGGGTTTTTCTCCCCAAAATTACACAAGGTAAAAATGTCCAACACTGTGTGTAATGCCATGAGGATACTACGGTATGTATTCTGAAACATTACATAATAATGTCTATACTATATTTTATAAAATGTATGAATGTGCACGAATATACATAATGCATGCCAAAATCCCTTAAAAAACGCTGGGTGGGGGATAATGACATTAATTGGATAATGATTTATATGGGTAGCCATTAGTTTCATTCATTCAACTTTTTGCAATCACAGAAATCATCAGTGGTTCATATCATAATGGCTCTAAATGAGCTAGCAAGCAATATAAACCTCCTACTAGTGTTGTTGTGACTGACACCACTTCCTGATGCCCCCACTTAGCTGTGTTGCATTACAAAATCTCTGTGGTGCAAAAACATCCATTCGTTGGGATCTGTGCTGTGCGTTTGGTGAGCTCTTGCATGCTAATACTTCATGTAGCATAAATCTGCCTTTTTAACATGGGCAATTGTGCATATTTACATTGCATATCTAGTTGCAGCCTAAATAACTGCCATCATTTGTAATTTGATTTTGTAATTTTGGCTCTACATTTACCAGAGTGACCTAGCTGCAACTAGATTAAGATTAGCTTCTCTGTAACTGAGATTAAGTTTATTCAGGAAATCATACCAACGTGTTTTTATAAATGTTTATAAACATATAAATGTTTTTTTTAAAGTTGTAATATATTTTAGGATATAGTGGAGTCCGACATGGGGGTACACAGTACACACAAAGGATAAACAAATGACATGACACATCAGTGTGTAAAACTGAACATATTTGAATGCCCTCAACAACACAGAGTATTACATAGATGATGTTGTTTGATCATGTTTTTTTATGTATGGCTCTGTGATATAATATACAGTGTCCCTTTAAAGTCTTAACCTCGTCTCAAAAATGTCATCTCTTGTTGCCTTACAGCTTGAAATTAAAACATTAAATCAGACTTTTTCCATCTTTATTTACGCATTTTACCCAACAACTACAAAGAAAACAAAATTCTTCAAACAATTCAACATAACATAATGACACTATAATACTAAAGATATTTGAAGTAGTTTTGTAATTATTCATAATGTTTTCAAAAAATGTTCTGGATTTTGGTTTATTCAACTCATATACATCTGAAAATGGATAGTATGAAAATCTGTGTTTCATTGTTTTTATTAATCTGTACGATTTTCATCACATACTATAAGTGTTGTGCCTAGACCCACTGTGATTGAAACATCTTTTTATGATTTTTTAATGATATCAACCCTTGTTTTTTTCTGGCAAACTAAAGAAAGTACATAAACATCAGTAATATAATTTTAGTTGAAAATGAATGTAAATTCTTTCAAATGTAGACATCTTTAATATGCTTAATATGCATCCAAGGCTGATGTGACAAAAATAGCTGATGCAAGAACAACAAGTCATAACTACTGGAGGAAGTGGGAATGGGTTTTCAGGAAAAGGCTGCTATGACACGTTAAAGTGTTTACACACAAAAGTGCTAACTGCAACTGTCTTTTCTAACACACCGCATAATAAAGGTTGCTTGCCAACAAAAATATTAATTTCAGCTCAACATTTGAAGTGGTGTGATACCAAACAAACCTAAATATATGTTTGTTTAAAACAAAAACTGGTTGCACAACATAAAAATCTTCTTCAACATTTGTCCTCTTCATCGTTCCATACCCCTTTCTCCACTGTATGTCAGAAACAGACAGACATCTGCAAGAAAGTGGCAGATGAGTGACTGTATGCCAATCATATCCAGTGAGCAATGATTTGCAGCCCTTTCCCTGAACCTAAAGTCAGCTCACCAAAGATTAAGGTTATTTTTCTAGTTAAAGCATTTCCTGTCTTCCATAAAATACATAACAAAAGTGAATTTATAATAAAAGAACACACACAAAATACAGAATGAGCAAAGATTTCATTTTTTATTATGGGCAGTGATGTACCCAATGGACATGTATATTAATGAATAATAATTTGCACTCCTACACCATACCCACACTGGTGCTTCTCCTAGTGATCTTTTGCCATCAGAATTTTAAGTGATTATTGTGTCCTTTATCATGCAAATTAGGTGGTAAAATAATATTGAGCTAATGTTCAGGCTTATTCTATCATTTTTTAACTTTTTTTTTTGTTTGCCCTTAAATCTATTCTCTATCCTTTGAGGTCAAAGTCCTCTGATGTTTCGCTACATTGTCATTCCATTATCACTTGGCTGTGTGGTTTTGAGCATCTCTCTGAGATTAGTGATTCAACTTTCAAATGACGTGAAGCCTCAATTTGTTCCTGGACTATGAATCCATCCTCTCCCATGGCTTCAGAGAGGATGCTTGTTGCGGAACCATTAACTGGAACTGGAACTGGAATTTTTGGAACCATTAACTGTTCATCTGGTGCACCGGGAGAAGAATATCACAGAACTAAATGAAGGACTTTGCCAGTGTGATTCACTGAGGGCAAATTTGACTTTGATGAAACCATAATTAGATTCTTATCTCTTTCAAAAAGGCTCCAGCGCCTACCGTATAATTGCACTGCCACATGTCTCCGCTTTTGTTAATGGACTTGGTTCCAATCAATGTTTAATGAAGACTGGCAAATTCAACTCTACAGATTAATCCTAGACAGCATATCACACGGACAGGTAATTCTATTAGTGTCATACATAGACCTGCTGGCTAAACACCAGTCAGGGGGATTTTCTACACAAGTACTGGGCTTCAGAAACAACACAATGTCTTATTATTATTATTATTTCATCATGTATTCTTCATCATGTAGTGTGAAGTTATATATTTTAAAACCACATCTAGTTTGCACGGAAATTTACAAGATTCTGTTGCTCAATAGGAAAATGTCACAGATTAAAATAACCATGTTTTTTTAGCAAATAAAATAAATAGCACGGCGTATTGACATTTTCTGAGTGACTAAATCTGATTGTACATAAAAGCAGTAAAGTGGGTAAACAAAATAATGGAAACACCAAACAATATATGAATATTTATGAACTAATAAGGAGTATGTCAGTCCCCGCACAGCTTTTGTTGCTGTTATACACATTTGTAATTGTTTCTACTGGAATATTAGACCGTTCTTCAAGAAGGAAAGCCTCCAGTTCTTTGACAGGTGGTAGAAATCTACTCCACACTCTACATTCCAGAACTTCCCAAATAGGTTAATGATGTTTAGATCCGGTAAATTGAGGAGGCCATGGAAGGTGTTTGACTTAATTCTGGTGTTCATGAAACCACTCGAGTCAATTTAACAGTGTGTATGGGGGCATTATCATCTTGGAATATGGGAACATCTTGAGGAAACAATGTTGCACCTTAGGGTGCATCTGGTCACCTAAAACACAGTGGCAATGAAATATAATGATAAGGGAACTGGGCTTGTAACTCAAAGGTTACTGTACCTTATCGTAGTGATGAAAACAAGCTGTTACGCTTTGAATTTGTGGAGCTTTAAATCAGGATTTATTTTAGACATGAATTAATAATGAATTGCATATAGAATCTAGGAGCTTGTCTCATTCTATGTCCTCATCATAGAAAATGTCACTGCTTCTAACCTACAAATCTATCTGGTATGGCATTCAGATGTTATGGAGGTCATTGTGAAATTCTGTGATATGAAAAAAGTTAAATGGAGATAGTGGAGGCAGTGCTCCTCTTATTATAAAGTCAAGACAACCCAGAGACCATGCTTTACTGTGTAGAACTCATCCTGTCTTTGGCACTAGAATGCCATGCACATGGAAGAAAGGCAGATAACGAAGATCAGTCCTTCTGATTCACGCTGCAACATTGTAAGAAATGTATTCTTGAAATCGCTGTTCTCATGGCAACTTGCCATTTCTGTCTGGTGGGTGAGTAGTGTCAACAATAATCTGCCACCTAAAATCAGACTATATTAGAAATGAACATTTTAACCCTGAGAGCTCCGCATTAGCAGATGTAAGTCTCCCCCACACAGGCACCACCATTACAATGTATGTGTGAGAACCAATTAGAGGCATAAATTAAAGCTCCAACCCACCCCCTTACATTCCTCATTATTTGTCCTGGTATTGGTCAAGTTTGCCTCTCCATTAAATATTATCCTTGTCATATGTTATGATATTAGCTTTTCTCTTTTAGAGAACACGCCAGTTTCATAAGAACTTCATTTCCAGTCTTGCTTGATACATGCAGATTATCAAGTGTGGGTTATGTTTTACAGAAGTTTTTGTGTAGCAAATTGTCTAACAGTTTACAGACAAACTTTACATTTGTCTTACCTGTATGCTTTATTTGTATTTGTTTGTAGTATTTATAATCAAGCAGCACACGCAAATGATACACAGTACATAGTATTTCACATGAAGGTCACTAGCCACATTTTAATATTACATTTTACATTTACATTTACATTTTAAGCATTTAGCAGACGCTCTTATCCAGAGCAACTTACAAGATGTGCATTAATACAAGGTAAGAACAATCATAGTTAGCGCACAAGATCAGTGCAGTAAAACAGCAATAGACATCATTGCAGGCATCTGCGTATCATACCTGTAACACTGGGAAAGAAAAGGTTAGTGTTTTTGTTTTTTTAAATAGTGTAGAACAAGTAAACAGTGGTGATGACAGATTGAGTAGATGGACAGTGTTCAGTGGTAGTAGAGTCTGAAGAGGTGGGTTTTGAGTCTCTTTGCGGAAGATTGGAAGTGATTCCGCAGTCCTGACCAATTGCGGGAGGTCGTTCCACCAGCGAGGGACCAGGACAGAGAAGAGGCGAGACCGCGAGGAGCGGCTGCCAGGCGCCCAGAGGGATGGGGCAGTCAGTTTGCTAGCGGGGGGGGAGCGGAGGGGTCTGGGCGGGGTGTAGGGAGTGATGAGTGACTGGAGGTATGGGGGAGCAGTACCTCTGGCCGCTTGAAAAGCAAGCACCAGTGACTTGAATCTGATGCGTGCTGCGATGGGGAGCCAGTGCAGAGAGGAGAGTAGAGGGGTGACGTGGGTGAACTTCGGCTGGTTGAACACCAGGTGAGCGGCAGCGTTCTGGACTAGTTGCAGTGGCTTGATGGCACAGGCCGGAAGGCCTGCCAGCAAGGAATTGCAGTAGTCAATATTATATATATATATATTATACTGCAATATTATATTGCAGTATAATATAATCTTATTTGAGAATGGCCTTTTAACATACAGTACTAACATACAGTTTTTTGCATGGATTTTTAAAGTGAAATTGGCACAAACCTGGAAATAAATTCAGCATCTGATACACTGCTCGTCCTTGTTTTGCAGCTATCACAGATTACATTGAACACTTTCATTTTTATTTTATTTGCACTCTACTACAGGGTAATAGAATATTTAATATAATCCATTTATACAGCTGGATATTCACTGAAGAATTTGAGGTGGAAAAACCTTTAACAATAACCCCATATAGGATTTGAACCTGCACCATCCTGGATACAAGCCCAGGCCCCGACCCACATCATGCAGAGAATACACTGTATTGTCAGCAGGCTTGGTTAAACAAAGCAGTAATGCTTAGCACCATGCATGCTTTTATTTCCTTATGCAGGAGTTTGGAAATTACATTTGACATTTTATTTGGTGTGGAAGTACTTACTCCAAATAACTCTATATCCATCTTTTTAATGTTACACTATGGGCCCTATTTTCATGCCGGCGCTAAGCGGCGTTATGCCCTAGCGCAGGCGAATTGCCAGTTTCGTCTGTCGCAAACTGAATATTTCCCGTCTCCGCCGAGCTTGGCAATTTCGTGGTGCGCAATGAAGGCGTTTGCGCGCAGTGGCTCCGTATTGCCATGAAAAGTTAGGATGATTCTAAGGGCCCGTGACTGAGAGGGGGGCCCTAAAAAAATATTAGAACATTAAGTAAAAAAATTCTACATTATATCATCATTAATAGAATATTTAATTTACCATATACTAATAAAACGAATGATTTATTTTAGTTTTTGGCAAAAATTTGGCCTCTGTATTGCCAACACCCCCCCCTCTATTTACAATAAATGGTTTGGTCCAGCTGGATGCTGCCTCGACTTGTCACTGCGTGCTACTCTAGGCAGTGAGTTGCAGGTGAGAGTGATAGAGCATCATGTTTCAGTCAGCAAGAGATAAAAGTAGATTCCAAAAAAGAAAAGAAAAAAAAGAAAGACAGGAGAGAGACAAGAAAGGGCGACAGTATGTCACCCAATTCTTTACAAAGAAAGGTGGCTGTAGTATTTGAGTGGTGGAAAATAACCTGTTATCTTATAGTCCAAACTTAAAGTGAAATAGCTAGGCTACTTTTGCTCCTCTACCATTAGCTCAGGGGTGTCAAACTCATTCCATCGTGGGCCGAGTGTGTGCAGGTTTTTGTTGCAACCAGTGCACAACACCAGGTGATTTCAATTAGTTCCCCTCCTTGGTTGAAGAAAGAAGCTAATTAGTGAAATCACCGTGCACTGGTTGCAACAAAAACCTGCATACACTCGCCCACGATGGAATGAGTTTGACACCCCTGCATTAGCTAGTAGTTACTATTATGTTTACATTTTGCAACCCAAAAATTTGGCATTGCGCACTATGCGACCTGAGGGGGCCCCAGACCTGAGGGGGCCCCAGCATCATACGTTTTCATGGGGCCCAAAAGGGGGTGGCAATTAAAACCCAGTTTGCAAGTTTGGTGCTATGGGTTGGGCAGCACAATGGCGCTCTGGGGTGTGGCAATTAAGGTTAAAACAATGAGAATGGGCGCTATGCAAGTTTGGTGTCAAATAATGAGTTCACGTTAATGTCCAACTGGACAGACCAATCCATCACAGGGCACAAACCATTCACTGGCGCTCTGTGCAATTTGGTGACTTTATTGATGTGCACATAAGGTTATCTGAAATCACATGAGAATGTTTTGTGAATATTGTGAATTGCCGCCCCCACGTTGAGGCAAATCATCCAATCCATGGGTAACTTGCTTGCGACAGTGCTATCCGTAATCAATTAAGCTAAAAACTATTTCACCACAGCTTGTGGTTATTCAATGTACGGACATGAAAGACTGAAGCCAGTGGGCCATCTATCGCTACCGTTCAGTAAGATGCACCTGTTAAATAAATATATGTTTGTATGAACATTGTTTTTCTTATGTGAAAGGGTTTTATTCTTTCCATTTGCACTACAGAAAATGCAATAGGCGATATGCGAAGGCGATACCCTGGGTTTGGTAGCCGGTGTTTACCAGATGGCTATCAGTTTGGCTGTACATGCAGTTTCTTCCAGTCTTGTCCAACATGCAAATTAGTTTATTACTTTTCCTACACTCGACAGCCAGCAGAGAACTAAACAGGATTTTTATACGCAATGTTCAGTTACGCGCACCATTTGATCACGGTATCATTTATATGAATCGGAAGGGGGTCCACTCCATTAATATTCAGGTGGTTTGTGATGCACACTCCAGGGTGACACATGTAGGCCTACAGCATGACAAACATAAATGAAACAGGCCTAGTTGCAGTTGTGAGTTTGTTATTTATTGCTTTCCACTTAACAATTAAATTAAGTTAGAAGTTGGAAAGCCTACAAATAAGGGGGGAAAAAAAGAGATGGTAAAATAAAACACTTTCTTTTAACAATGTAGGTCTCAAAATATAAACTCAAATCATGAAAATAACAAATTAATTAATTTCCCCCTCTGATTCGCGCGCCAACTTTCCCGCACCTCCTCGCTCTCCTCTTTTGAGAAGTGCTCCTGGCGCAGCCGCGCAAAACTGTCATGTCAGGAAATTGCCAATATGCTATAGCGTTAGCGCACTAGTATTTAAAGGGATAGAAAATATGTGTTCTGATTGGCCATTATGAAAACAAACCCCCACCACACCCACATGTATTTTTTAAAAGTTAATCCAACCTCTTTTACAACTGCGCCGGAGGTGCGCTATCGTACTAAAACACGGAATTACCGAAATTGCGTTAGACACGCCCTAAAGCGCCACCGTCTTCGCTTTGCGTCTGCGTTACCGACACCATCCTAATTAACCAAAATAGGGCCCATTATATGGTGCACTCCACTCAACCTTTATTTACACCACTGATTTACAGCCACTGAAAATCTTAAAACTGTTTCCATTAGAAAAATGAAAACTTTTCAGCTTTGAGAAACAGCATTATTTTTAATGAATGTATTCACTTTCATTTTAAAGTTTGTTCTCTAAAAATAGCTTAACAACATCTGATTACACTCCACATGTTTACATTCTGATTTATATAACTGGGATAATTAATAAACCACTGAAAGACAGATAAGAAATGCAAAAACTGGCATTCATTTATGAGGTCATTTATATTTAAGAGTCCTCATTCTGAATTTAAGAGAAATCCTTGTTCATATTGAATTATTCAGATATTGTACAGAGGTTGGCTTTGCTTAACTGAGGTTAATTATAATAATATTCAGATATAATTATATTCTGCAGAACATGTTATATCATTAATTCAGGATGATGTAAAGATGGGTTCTGTCAGTTTTCTTGTGTCTTCTAGGTCCAAAATGACAAAACAATACATTTGTCTGAATATTCCTCACATACAGTGAGTATTATATTGTATATAACAGTCAATCCAACTGAATAATGAATAGCTAAACCATCTTTCAGGTGTGGCGATTGTCAGACCAGCTGTGTGTCCCCGTCCCCTTCCCCTTCACTGACCGCATGTCCCTTGGCGTGATGGATATGAATTGCTGTCTTCGGCTCTTGCAGGTGTCTTATCCCGCAGACTCCTCAGACCACTCGATTGGCTGTTACTGTGAGACAGTTTTACATGGTGAGGCTCCAGTGCCCTTGTGCAATTTGGCTTTGGAGTGAATCTGGCTGAACATGCCAGTCTTGATATTACTGAGCAAATTAAATCGAGGATGGGAGTTGGGGAGGGGGGTTATAATCCTGTCAGAAACACAGAGCAGCTCTCAAGTCTGTCTGCCAAGAGATCAGGCTACCCTTGGAGGAGCATCATTAATTGGTTAAAGATGTGTAGCGTTGACAGGGCTTCCTTCCCTTTTTTTTCTCAGGAAAGAATATAACATCCTACAGAGGAAACTGCGTACAAGAATGTTTGCTACTCGCTGTCAGTTCTCCATTGTTAAACAGAACACAGACGCCATGAGGTTTGAAAAGAAGCTCTAGTAGAAGACAATGCCATTGGTATTGATGAGAGTAGAAATCGTTTTACAAGAAGAGATTAACGGAAAGAGAATTACACTTTTACAATTCAGCAGATGAAATATATTCAGTGCAAGTAGCTTTGAACTATTTAGCCTATGACAATCTACCGTATTATAGCAAAGATCGCTGTCTCTATGAAGGGCAAGGGAAAAGGATGAGACCGTCTGATATTATATCATCAATAGCTAGTACAATGGCAGTAGATCATCATTACAGCTGGAATGTACATACACCATGCTTCATCATTACATTACAAATAATAGGACTCTCATCTTTACAAAAGAACTACATACTACTATATATATGTATACAGTAGCAGTCAAAAATTTGAGTGCACCTTCCATCTGGATTACGGCTAATCGGGCACTCCTTCATTCTTCAGCAAGATGACGACCCAAAACACTCCTTGAAGTGCAAGAACTATCTGGTGAAGGAGGAATGTGAAGGACAACTCAAACTAATGACCTGGCATGCCCAGTGTCCAGACCTCAATCCCATAGAACTTGTATGGGATGAACTGGACAGAAGAGTCAAAGCAAAGCACCACACAAGTGTCTCTGGGAATTGCTGCAGGAGAGCTTGGGAAGACATGTCGGGTGATTTCCTGCTGAAATGTATTAACCGAATGGCCCGTGTTTGTGAGGCTGTTATCACGGCAAATGGTGGCTATTTTGAGGAATACAAGATTCTATTTTCAATTCAATTTTCTTGAACATTGCTTTGATGTTCCTTTTCTTTATTGTTACATGTGGTTTTTGTCATTTTCAAGTGTTTACAGAAACTTATACGGTGTAAAACATTGTCAATTATGAGATAAACCTAGTTTCCAGCAGGTGTACTCAAACTTTTGACTGGTACTATATATATATATATATATATATATATATATATTCATATTCTGAGCTGAGATTTAATCATATAAAACTGTTCCTGTCTTAATTCAAAGCTTGTCCCCTAATCAAATGTACAATTTTCAAACTGATGCTTATCTGCACAATATTTTTGTCATGCTAATATTTGATTCTCAATGTCTTTTGCAGAGCAGATTATGTTCAAACCATTTAAATGTTCACATTAAACACAACTAATCAACTGTGCATAAGATAGAATCTCAGATAATATGAAGGCATACCAAGTGCTGAGATAGCTATGAAACATTCTCTTTTTAGTTTCAAGTTTGAAACTAATTGGTCTCACAAAAAAAGACATTTCATTTGTTGTTTCTTTTTCGAAAAGTACAGGATTAAAGTTATATCCTTGAATATGAAGATATGAAGAAAATGAAGATACTGTCACTTTCAGAAGTTTAAATGCGGAGATCTTTTCAATATGTTATGGATTGCAGCCACAATGCCCTTAGTTTTCAATCAGACATTAAACTACAGAATTGTACAAATATATAGTCTCTTTTGTTAATCCCCAAGAAGTGTTTTCAAAATCTACTGTCCAAAATACCTTTTACAATCTAACCGCATTGCTTATTTATATGACCCAATGAGCTTCATTTTAGCTGTGTTTTTGTTCCAAGCATACAGTAAGATCACAGCACTTGAAATGAAATGTGTTCTGAAATTAAATGTAACATACAGTTACAAAATGTTTTTATAACTGTAAGTTTGTTTTCTTACTTCATGGAATCAAAATGTTTTTAATTGGGATTTAAAAACTGATCAACACAAAATACTCAATATTGTCAATTTTTTCAAATAAAAAAAACAACAACCATAAAGCTTTTTGTTAATTAATTACAAATAAAAAACTGACTTCAATAAATTCCATAAGTATTCACCCCCCTTAACTTAATACTTGGTATAAATATCTTTAGTAAAGTTTGAGTAAATCTCTACCAGCTTTGCACATCTGGACACTGCAGTGGCCCAGTCAAAACCCAGACCTCAATCTCATTGAGAATCTGTGGAAAGATTTGAACATTTCTGTTCGCCAACATTCCACATCCAACCTGCTAGAGCTCAAACAATTTTGAGAAATTGCAGTGTCCAGATATGTTGTTTTTTTATTTGTATTTGACATTATCGAGTATTTTGTGTTGATCAGTGACAAGAAACACCAATTAAATCAATTTTTATTCCTTGAAGTAAGAAAGTAAAATGTGAAAAATACCAAAGGTGGTGACTACTATTTATGCCCACTGTATGCATGTAGAAAGTCAAAACCCACCTCTTCAGACTCCACTACCCCTGATCTCTGTCCATCTAGCTAAATTGTCTTCACCACTGTCTACTTGTTCAACACTATACTCTTTATAAAAAAATAAAAAAATAAAAAAATTAAATAAAAAAATTAAAAAAAATTAAAATGTAAAATACCTTTTCCTTCCCGGTGTTACAGGTATGGTACGCAAATGAGGTCTATTGCTGTATTCCTGCACTGATCTCGTGCGCTAACTGTGATTGTTCCTACCATGTATTGATGCACATCTTGTAAGTCGCTCTGGATAAGAGCGTCTGCTAAATGCTTAAAATGTAAAATGTAAAAATGAAAGTGTAAAAGGGAGTATTTTAGACAGCACTCTGCCTTTGTGGATATCCATTGAATAAAAAAAGGACTGACACATTTCAGAGTCAAGCTCCTTGATTTAGAAGATAGGCTACTTGTGGGCGACAATTGAGTCCTTCATTTTGACCAAAATACATTAATGTCTGGAATGTCTTCTATATCCAGTTCCATGGACTAGGCACCCCTTCCGCGTTTTGTCAAATTTAAAATACCTGTGTGGAGCACCAGCACTTACAATAACAAAGCTATTAATTATTTTTCAGACTTGACATTGTTTTGGACAAACTTAATTGATATGCAAAGAAAGGGCTTTTTAAAATGTGATCTGAAAGGCTTATTTGTCCATAAATGGGGTGTTGAACTTGTTTCCTGAAAAACTGTACATCCATTCACATGCATCAAGCAAAATGAAAGTATATGACTACGCAGCTTACTGTGAAATTGGTTTGTAGAAGTGTCAGAGTATACATATGACATTCTGATTTATTGTAGAATGCTAGTTAAGAGTGGTGATATTTTTTTTAATGGGGGATCTGTTTGAATTTTTTATGTGGGAAGGTGAGAGGTTGGGAAAAGATCTGAATATTAGCTACACTCTCAAGGCATCTGACGTCAAACATGGAGAAGGCCAAAAGATTTTCCAATCGTTACTATTGACCTAGCTCTTCAAAAAAAAAAAAAAAAAAAGAAGGTGGTACATTTATCAAGCTCAGCTTTCATAACTGTGACATTTTAACACAGGCAAATGTTAATAGCTGGAAGGTAATTGAAGCGATTTAAACGAAATATATTAAGTACCTTAATGGTTTTCCTTACTCCAGTGCCTAGTATCTAATCACGGGAAGGGGGAAAAATGCATTAAGCCTCCGAGAGAGTATGCAATCTTAGTCTGAATAGCCCGCACGTACACATCTCTTTTCACAAGCTGATTTTCTCTGAACTAATTCAATGGAAACAAAGCAAGCCTGGGGATTCAGATTAATACCCACCGCCACATCCTCGGGAATCCCTCCTGAAATACATATTTGTAAAATAATAGCTGTAATAATATTTCACCAGGTGATGGAGCAGCACTGTATTCTAGGCCGTGCTAATGGATCTATTCTCTCCCATTACTGAGGGTGTTATTGAACCAGCCGGGAATGGAAGGAGAGGCCTCTCCCCCAATCTCCCCTGATATGTGCTCCCCCCATTTTGACGCATTTCACAGATTTGGTCAAGCCTTTGCAGTAAAATGCAACATTTTTTGTCTTTAAGGGGACCGGTTTCTGTGATAATGGAGGGAGAAAAAGCTGGCCATCTCGGTCTTTAAAATGCATCACAGATGAGGCTCTCTAATAATAGACAAGAGTAAAGTGCAACACAATTAAAAGCAGAGATTCATCCCGCAGATGATCAAATTCTGCACAAGATGACTAACGACTACCATAGTGGGAGAGCTGACTGCCGAGTGTTGAAAATAAAATCAACAGAAAGAAGCAACAAACAAATCTGCAATAAGCTCACAATGCTAAATGTACATTTAATCAATGTTCAAATGTAAAAGTATATATATATATCACTGGATTTCCAGACTGTAGTAAATACTGGCTACTCTCTCTGTCCCTTATAGAACCATTAAATTCATACCTTTTTATAACCATACCAAAAAAAAAAACACCTGCCTTTATCTTGCGAATGTGATGCGTGAAATGTTTTGAAGTGTATTAGTAGTGTCTACTCTTGTCTGTGTTTGTCTAAACACCCTCCACAGAATGTATGAACAGAATGGTTATTACATGTACCTAGGTTTGATCAGATTCACATTACCATTCCCAAACCATTGTTAGGGTTTTCAATCACTTGATTTTCAATATAGTCATACTGTTATATCTGTGATTAAGAGGAATATCACAAATGATTGTCTTAATAGCTTAAAATCTCTGTATGTCAGTCAGGTTTTAGACTATCAGAGCAGGGCATTAATCCATCAAATAAAGAATGTGCTGACATGGCACAGCTTGAATTATATGCACCCAAACATGCATGCAGTGTAGATCTAAATAGTTTATAACTGAATTCCAAGTGTAATCTAAGAGATTGCTGCTGCTGCTGCTATAATATTGCTGGCAAGGTTTATAAAAAAACAAAAATGAAAAAAATCTTTACAATAAACGACTCCTGTCCAGTAGGGGAGAATAGCCTCCATATTGCAACGTTCAGGGAAGTCCCTGCACAACGCAAAAGTAATTCCCTTCTGAAGAAATGGGAAACAAGGAGTTCAGGACGGACACAAACACACAGCCAAACACCCCCCTTGACCTACAGGAGACAGTAAGATAAAACACAAGACTGGTGACTGCCACTTTGATTATGAGGATGTATTGCCACCAGGCCAGGAATCATGGAGGATAAGGCATGCAGAGGGACTCCTGGAAGTCCAAAGACCCAAACCAGTACGTGTCTGATGGCCACCTCAAAATGGGAAAGGAATATTCTATGACCCGCAGACTTTAGTTAAACTTCTTTATCACTACTATCAAGTCCAGGATGGCAGACATATTCCATCCAGCTGTAGACACACGGGGCCAGATTTACTAAAGGATTGTGACTGCTTTTCGAGTTGCTACAAGGTCGGGTTTACTAAATGGTCACAATGGGCCAAATCGCTATTAGGATGTAATTTGAGGGGGTTTCGTCACTCTGCAACTTTCCTTTAGATACATAGTTAAATTTGTTTATGCATATGTATTCATGGGGTGAACGTGCTAAAACAGGGTGGAAATTTAGTAAATTAGGCCGATTAGGTATTCCGTATAATTTATTTACTCTCCTCTTTGCTTGAGGATTTTAAGAACCCCTGAAAACAGGTGGTGTTTTGCCGCTGATATAGCCAAGCTCACGTTCGATAAACTATTCAAAGAATATGACCAAAATAAGGAGCTAATTCATATGGGTGGTTTTAATTTGAACTGGTCTGAAAAAAAATAAAAAATAAAAATTGTAAAAATAAAGGTTTATCACAGACAAATATGATCTAGATCAATTAGTCCATGCTCCTAAAAGGATAAAAAAATCCTCAAAGGCACAACAATATTTATAAATTAAACTATTTGCGGGTTACAGTAATTTCACAATTCACGTTTTGTATTGCGCTCCGCAATGTCCCAGGTACACACCTTATACACCACCTACATATATTTTCCTGTAGACAGAGAAGACATTCACCAAACAAAACAAACATTTTCACAATGTGCATTCTATTGTTGTTCTATCAGTGCTAATATTAAATTCTAACATCATATACTGTTCGTTTTGTTATGCTTAATCCTTTTTTTTGTGAGGTCAATTCAAATATTTCTCTCTCTGTTGGTGCATTATTCCTATGCTGTAGTACGGCATTGTGACGCTGTACCTCGTTGACCACTATTTCTATTTCCTGATCTCCATAGTTACGTTATTTTTCGCTAAGTTTTCTTGGCGCTTTGTGATCTGGACGTGTTAGAGTGCCATGTTGTTTCGGACGCTTTATGGGTGTCTCCCACCACAAAATTGCAAATGAGGGCGTTTTGTTTCTTTGATGGTGTAATTAGAACCTCTCTTGGGTTAACTGACCGTTAACGCGCCGGCATCTGCGACAAACTGCGCATTATAACCACTGTGGCCGTTTCCTTAGTAAATCTGGCCCACAGTTTTGAGGAGCTGGGATTGCACTGGCTAGCCACAGCGCTCCGCATACTGATATAGCAGTGAATTAACTCTGCCCATTAGAGTGAAAGACCCAGCATAGCCTGAAAACTCCAGAGAACTGGCAACATTCCACCAAAAGAATACCAATGCAGAAACACAAAGCAGTTGAATGACACTAATTCCACTTGATAGACCTTCCACACAGGACAGGAGGCAAGAGCAAAATACAAATAAGTAAAAGGGTACTATAACATCGACACACAATATGGCCATAGACCAAAAACATTCACTGATTCAGTGAAATATTCAGATTAAGAAGGGAGCAGAGGAGCCTGCACACATTGCACCACAGTATATCCACCTCATTTTAAATTGCCTTTATTTGATGTTTATGTGATATTTCTACTTGCGTGATGCGTGATACTTGCCTTGGATGAAAAGAAAGAAAACTTCCCTTGATATATGGATATCCTTGCAGAGGTACATCTTTGTTTCAGGACACAGAACATCTGGACAAGAGACTGGTAGCAAAGATGGCCAGCTTTTTGAATGATGAAAGAGGAAAATTAATGAGCCTTTAGCAACCAATCTTATGGTTGGTAATGAGATTTTTTTCAAAGATGACACTTACAATTGCACCTCTGCAGATGTGCGTTAGCTTCATTCCTGAATCGTCTCCATCCCTCCACATGGCACGTCAGTCATAAAGATAATTTTAATCATCGAAACCAAGCACCCCCCTACACATGAACAACACACACAAAACACACAGACACACCTGAAAACAGGGCCGGGCCTGCTGAAGAGCAGCGCGAGTGGCTGTCACTGAACTGCAAGCTCTAACACACAGCGCATACATTCAGAGTAGAGCTGGAGTCTCTTCTCCCACACCTTCATTAAAGAAATCCAGGCTGTAATACATTGAAATCAATATGAATAGACTTGATTTTGATCTCCCACCTACGTTATGAACCAGATTACTACCCCCCTTAGTCGGACTGGCAGACATGCAGCACCGATCCCCTCGGAGAGCAGGAGTCCCCAGCTTTCCCTGGCTCCGGGTTCCCAATTCAATTACCGCTGTGCCTCTGGCAGGCGGAGCGGAGTCCAGGCACTGCAATCCTCCTGCTGGGCTGCATCAGTCAACAGCTCATCTCCCAGCTGTCAGACGGGACATCAACAGACCAGGGAATAGCGCAACGGCAGAGCAGAGCACAGCGCATCGCATCGCATGCCATCCCTCATTCGAAAAGTTAATGCCACTCGTCCGTCTGCCCGAAATCGCGCTCGATCGCGTGCGCCGTCCATCAGAGCGCGGCGAGACCTCGGGACGGAGGGGCGCCACGTTGGCGGCGGCTCGATTCAGACGCCCGTCTGCAGCTTCTTTGTCTTCCCGACGTCGGCCGGCGGGGCCAGGTGCGACGGGGAAGGCGAGCGGTAGGGAGGGCGCGCGAGCTAAGGGCGAGCGGACCGTCAGAGGCAGGGGTTTTACGAGCCGGGAGGCTCCGCCGGACACTGTAACTCAATGTAGGCCAGCGGCGCACGCTGACATTTACTGACAGGGATTAATCACAGTCACTGGAGGGCGACTGCGGGATCCCAGCCTCGATCCTCCGCAGAGGGAGAGGCACGGGGCAAAACTCCCAAGGTCGTTCCCCCCTCGAGAAGCCATCGAGCTTGTGTACACCTACAGTCCGCGTTAAACCGGACCGCCGCCGGTAACTACACGTCAACCGCGGTTTATTGGGAGGGCAATATTTCATCTGACATTATACACCAGCTGTGCTGGGGAAATACCTTCTTTTGTAAATAAGTGACAGGGAGGTAACAAAACGTGGTTCTGTGTGGCTCAGTAGGTAGAGCATGGCGTTGGCAACGCTTAGGTTGTGGGTTCAATCCCCACTGGGACCACAGATACTGAAAAATGTATGCATTCACTACTGTAAGTTGCTTTGGATAAAAGCGTCTGCTAAATGGCATATATTATTATGATTATTATTATTATTATTATTATTAAAATGTAGGAGTTGTCTGTAGCAGGGCTTTATAATTTAACCAATTAAATTATAAAGCCCTGCTAATTTAAATACAAATGATCTTTACATAATGCATGACAAGAGACTGGTTACCAAAACAGCATTTTAATTAAACAAAATGCATATTTACAAAGTGGAGGTAACTCAAGGAATCTAAAGGCTTGCTACAGTACCATTACAAAATAGTTGAATATGTATACAAAAATGGTCACAGCATTTCAGTGGCAAGGAATATGAACACGTCCTTTTCGATAATACATAGCTTGCAGTTCGCATTTCACTGTAGAAACGACGTGATATAAATCCAGGTCTTAAATCTGTATCAGGTACAGACGCGTATATCGTCGCGAACTCCGCAGTTCTTCAGGGAAATAATTATGTGTACATTTCGTTCCAATGCGATAAAGGGGAGTAACACAGGACCTTTTCTCTGGCAGAATAAAGCACAATCTCTATGATTTCAGATAACTATAACAGACATGATCCCGTTAGGTTACCTTTAAACATGAAATAAAACTTGCAGGCAGTGACACTAAAAGGCCAATTAATACCAGTTATTCGCAGGGTGCAGAGGCAGAATCTGGCAGAATGAATATATATATTATATATATATAAAAGACTACTGCTCTCCCTCATTACCTTCTTTAAATAACTTGATAGATAAGCTATACAGTGTGACAAACAACATTTCCAGACATTTCTCTAATTCATGAATAACAGGCTCAGCCTTTTTTTCCAGACAAGAATAAAGCTCAGCACTTTTGTAATTCAATGCACAGTGGCGTCAAGGGGACACGGGACACACACACACACACACACACACACACACACACATACACACATACATACATACATACAAACATACACACAAAATGTTTGGCTCTCCTGTCGATTCAACAATTCAAATCACAGCATGGAATCTCAGACTACTGCCACGATAAAAGAAAAACGTCCTCCTGTACTGGCGGTCCCTTTCCACGGAAACTAGATGGAAATGGAAACGCACGGCGTGTGGTTAGCCGTTTCTTCGCTGTCGATTCCTCAAAGTGTGACAGTGGGCCACGGAAAGACTCCCCTCCTCCCCCAATTACTGGACTCAAGACAATAGCTGAACTGCAGCAGCAAGAGTCTCATTGTCACAGCCTTAGGTTCAAGACAAGTTTTTCTTCAGGGCTTTTCAAACACCTTCAAATATCAGAAGGGAAAAAAAACCTACTGACAGGAGGGGGGAAGAAAGTCTTAAGTAGTCTGCATAAATGTGGAGACACTGTGTGTTGGGGCCATGACATCATACCCGTGCCTGACTCCGCCCCTTGTCTCAGAGCCATGGGTGCCAGGCAGGGTCCATGCGGCACAGGTTGTCCAAGCTGTTGGCGGCGGCCACCAGCGTGTTGACCTTGCTTTCGCCGCCCTCAAACTGCGCCAGGTTGTGCAGCCGGGTCATAATGGCCATGACGGCCTTCTGGACCAGGGAGACCAGCTGCTGGCTGTCCATGTTCTCGGGCTGCCCGGCCGGGGAGAGGGGCATGGAGGTGTCCTCCTGGGTCTTCTTGTGCCAGGCGATGATCTCGTCCCGCAGCACGGCCTTCAGGATCCCGTCCACCTGCAGGGAGGGGAGAGGAGCGGGACGGTGAGCGGTGTTACGGTTCCTCGTATATTTGTGCTCGGCCCCTGTTGTTGTTGTCTGCTTGTGTCTTTCTGTGCAGGACAGTGTTTGGCCAGCAGGTGGCGGGGCTTTATTGATAAGACTGGAGGACCAGTTCTATATAAGGCCGGACGGTGTAGGCCAGGGGTGCCCAAGTTTCGGTCCTGGAGAGCTACTGGGTGTGCAGGCTTTTGTTCCAACCCTTCACTAACACACCTGATTCCACTAATCAACTGCTCGTCAAGGCAATGAATGTTCAAATCAGGTGTGTTAGTGAAGGGCTGGAACAAAAGCCTGCACACCCAGTAGCTCTCCAGGACTGAACTTGGGCACCCCTGGTGTAGGCGGTCTACCCTCTCCCGGTCCAGCCGAATGGACGTCGCCACTTTATTCATTAATCAATTCTATTCTTTTGTTATTAGTCTACTTGTGTACATAAATCCCTTTTTTTGCATCATAACTCGCCTGGTTTCCACTTTGTTCGGTCCACCCGACCTTGGATCGTAACAGCGGGACCAGGGGAACGCGGTCACGGCGACGCCCGCGGCGGTGAACGGGGCGGAAAAACCCCCCAGCGTGTCTTATTTCTCCCCTTCTCTCAGCGTCAATCGAAAAACCATCCAGGTGAGAAACGTGTCTCAACGAGCATTTTTACGAGGTTCGCGGAACAGCCCGTGCACAAAGGGTCAACAAAAACAGATCAATAGCAGACTACGACTACGACTCCCAGACGTCACACAAATCTAATTCGGGCCACTTAAACACGTCACTGAAGTAGGACAGAGACTGGTGCGGGCGCGTCTAAAGATTTCGCAGATTATACAGTATCGCCGTCTGATGACAAAGCCCACATTTATCTGAGCTACTTCATCATTCTCAGTGACATTGATTCCCCATTAACTACACTTACTCCCAGCGCTTAATTGTCAGTTTTGACATTTGTTCTTGTCTGATTAAAGGCGGTCTTGACTAAATGGTGCGGCACGCATTTAACAGAACATATGTCACAGTTTGCCTATGATATTTCGTATTCCAGCTTTGTAGGCGAAAGGGAGGAGGGGGGTGAAAAAAAGGGCACGTCGTTCCTCCAGCATGTTGATAAACAAGAGAGAAGGCCAGGCATGCACTGGAGGCAGAGCAGAGGTCATTAACTGCCTGATAGCTTGACAACAGACCAGGAAAACATTCCCCCTGCATATTCACTCATAAACAGCTGAGCTGCAGAGGCGCCAGCATTATGCCACAGATCAAGACGAGCGCTTTGAACGAGGCTCGAGAAGAGTCTGCAGGCTGAATTTTGAGACCCAAAGTGGTCGGGAGAGGCAGGTATCAAGCCGAGGGCAGTAAGACGGGTGCTAGGGAAGCCCATGTCGGCTGCTGTCAGGGCAGGCTAACTCCGAGCAGGACCTTAAATTAAACGCAGTGAACCATTATGACGAGACTCATCTCATCCCGGGCCCCTGATTATAGGAGATATTAATTTCTCCCACATTTACTGCACTTCTTTGATAAATGCCCTCTGCGAAGAATGCGAACGCTTTTCAGCTGATGGGGCTGAGATTGCACGAAAGCAATCAAGCACCGTGCTGAGTGGGCCATCTACATCGAGGTTCACAGCTTGATCTCCCCGCTTCACTTCAAGCGCCGCACTCACGCCACTCCTTTGCCTTCCATTTAATTATCGACAGGAAGGTACAATCACTTAGAACCAATTTGAGTCCTTCCTCCACTGCCATTTAGCCTGAGAGCCGAGGGGTCTTTGTTTTGCACATTTATTATAGTAAAGTAGACAGACTTTTGTTTTGCAGGGACATTTCTTTTTCCTTTTAAGTCATTTAAAAGTGATTTAAAACAACGCTTTACTTTTGAAGCTGGCAACTCAATAAAAGTTTGAACGGAAGCATGGAACAGGAACAATGCGACGACTTTAAATTCAGTACTATAACGCTGTTTTACATATTCGTGGAGGGGGCTCGAGGAGCAGTATGGGGGAGTGGTCACAGCGTTGAGCCTTGTGGCCGCTGGGTGGCGTATCCAGTGAAAGCCCTTGCCCTTGATGCAGTAATATGCCCCACGGTCCACAAAGAAATACTGACTCCGCCAGTGAAGATTTGGGCTGACAATTAGTCATTGCGTGACCCAGGGAGGGACGGTGGGCAGGGTTTTCCCCGCCTCATCGCGCACCAGTGATTAGGGTTAATAGGGCGCCTGCAGTCTGCCTGCCCCAGCTGCGCAAGAAGTGCAGGCCTCCGGCACAGCGGCTGCACAGCTCAGGTGGCGGATTACAGAGTTAAAATGGAGCGGCGGCTGGCTGCACCTGCTTCGGAAGACGCGCCCGATAGTCTGCCCTCTCCTGAACAGACAGAGAACGGTGCAATGACGGGAAGGGCCGAGGACTGCAATTGGACAAAAAACACGGAGCTTTTGAGCGTAACATCGCAGGCTCAAATTCCAGCAGGGATAAATCTGAGCGATTTCAGTCACCCTGGAAAAATAATTTGCCCGAAACAAGCTTACAATGCAATGCCGGGACACGATCTGGAAATTTACTCCGACTGAGAAAAGGCAAAAACCTTCAATCTGAAAGTCGATACGCTAGTCTGAACCACAGTTATTGTGACAGAGGATAAAAATACCACAGTGTCAATCATGGCCAGGCGGAGTGGCTGTTTGTTCTCGGCCGTCTCCGGGGACCGTGGGAGGTATGGAGGAGTTGCCACCGCATCCTCCCAGTGCCACAACCAGCAGAGGGGCCCAGGGCATTGCCCTGCCACTTCCGTAATGACTGCTATTTTCCCCTTCCTTTGTTTTGTCCTCACCACCTACTGCATTTTCACCTCCCAAAGAATTTGCTCAATTTGGATAGGACTCAAGGGGATGTTGCATGTGCTGCTCGCTGCACTGTTATTATGTGACCAGTGTGTACTAGCGTTGGCTTTATTTAAACAATACACCCACAGTGCCGGGGCTGAGTTGTTTTTCTGCTGTATTTCAGGGATTTTCTACTTCTCGGCTGACCCAGCCCTTTTTCTGTTTATTCAAAAAAAGAAAAATCAAATAATACATTCAAATCTGCTCTGCCTTGAACACAGTCAAATAAAAGGCCATGGGATTCATCAAACAACTAAGTGTTATAATTAAGCTAAGCAAATGTGTTTTTTTTGCTGTTGTTGTTGCTGTGATATTCTGATTATAATCCAATTCATTAGGTCATAAAGTTAGGCACACACACACTTTTAATATACTGCACAACGATATATATATAAAAATTGTGTGAGTGTGTCTAACTTCCTGACCTAATGAACTGGAGTATAATACACAACACCTTTAAGCAGAATACTCCTTACTGCATGTAATACATGCATTTTGTGTTTAAGACACGTGCATAGAGGGCAATGCTGTGTTTTTCCTACAAATACTGGGTGCATTTGAAGTCACTGAATTAACTGGATGTCCTGCCCCCCTCCCCTCCTTATAGTGGGCGCAGCAAGGCTGTGCTTCTGTAAAGGGTTTTTGTCACAAGGTAATGGTTCAGTGATCTGGCCTTTCTCTAATCCTTCCCCTCATTAAGACACACATTACCTAAGCAATGACACCCCTTGAGGCTGTTTGATCATTCAGCTGGTCCTCTTCCAGGAAGCCAGATTAGAAGAACTACACTTTGAGCATCACACAATTTTGCCTTTCCCATGTTGCCAATGCAAAAAATAAAAATGCAAAACAAAAAAAAATGCAATTTTTAACAGGCATGATTGTGTTTCCATTTTTCCTTTAATTTGTTGCCCGGGACTATTACTTGCCAGGTCATCAGGGCTTGAAATCACAAATCCTTCCACTCCATTTGCCTAAGTACTTGGGAGTTCTAAAATAAATCCAAATTAACAATCTGAAACTTGCCTTCCTCCAATTTTGTGGGGCTTAATGTGAATTCACTTTCTTTCTACGGTGCATGCCAGTAAGAGGGCACCTGTATTGGTGACTGGGGCCACTGCAGTGCCATGGCTCTGTTAAGGCCAACGTTTATGTAGTATTGCATTTCTGCATCAGAATCTTTATTATTATGTAGCCCTATGTAACAATGCAAAAAAGTTATAATTCTCATCATAGCCTAATAGGTTGTAATCCAACTCTGTTGTCTGGCTCTAAAATTGACTTTATTACCCTGGGTCCTACTCGATCACTGTATCAGTACATCATTGATGATGCAGTAAACTGAATAATTTCTTTAGCTAGTTGTGTGGCTACATGTATGCAAGTTACAGCCACAAACCTATAGTTAAATGCAGAAAAATCAGATATGAGCATTGTACTTTCGGCTGTGACTGGATGAAACAACCCTTGGAACAGTAAGGTCACCCATTCACTGGCTGGCTATCTGGATTCTGCAATTACAACATTTTACCACTAGAGAGGGAAAAGTGCAAAAACTACTTCACAAAAAAACACCAGCAGGAAAAACCCAACAAACCACAGCCCCATTTTTGGACAGCAAATGAAACTGAAGGCTCACGAACCGCGGTTCCGCTTTCAGTTGCGTAACCTTTACAGCCTTATACAATTAGGAGGAATCTTGAAAATGTGATTTGTAATGACAGATTTCTGAACCAAGGTCATACATATAGCTTCAAGAAATGAGCCAAATGTCACCAAAGGTACCTTCAAGTAAGTGACTAATTACTAAATAGTTAATAAGACAAGTTGTCGAGGAACATTTCAAATCATTCATTATTTCAGCTTCAAACGAACGTCCAATAAATATCACAACATTAAGTGGGTCTTACAACTAACCCAGAAACGAACAACCATAGTGATTCCCCCCCCCACTCTTAAGATCTGTGCTGTCCCTTTTCTTTGAGAAACGACATTTTAACAGTGCTGGTGGGGGAAAAGGTAGGGCTTGACGCTGACACACTATACCTTGAAGTTGGGCTGAGCGAAACACCGGGCCACTGCAATCATGGAGGCAGTGAGGGGTCCCGAGACCCCGATGGTGGTCAGGAACTCGGAGATGTTGGGAGTGAGGCGGAACGGAACAGGCCGGTTAGCATCCAGATCACCGGTGGCGTCGTTGATGTCAAAGCGGAAATACGAAACGTTGAGCTTCCCGGTGTCCTGTTAATAGCAAACGCAGAATTGTTAGGATTATACACAAAGTAGGCGAAAACGATCTGCTAAAAATTATAATCGCGCCAGCTCATGGCCCTAGCCAAGGATATGATGTTGAAATGGGTTCTTCTCAGATTGTGTGGTTGGGGGGGGCTTTTCCATAAAAACCGACGGCCCACCAAAAATGTTAACTGTCCTGACCAGAACATGCATAATCCTCCAATTTCCCTTTCCATTTCTCATCCGGCCAAGAAACGTGTGAATACATGCCGTGGCTTCGTCTGCATTTATGTGTGAAAAGCGACGGGTGAGTACAGCAATTCAGACGAGATAAGGTGCTATTTGAGGACGGTGCGCAGTCCTGACAGCTTTATAGAAACGCATTTAATTCAATTTCTTCTTTTCTGAAAGATGGCCTTCAGCTTCCAGGGTTCGCCGATACCCAGGGAGGCTCAGATAAGCTCCCTGCCATGTTCTAGATTGAAGGTAATGCCATGAATGTTAACGGCACAACAGCCGCCCTTCGTTTCACTCCACCAACGGCACAGACGCCAGGCCCATTGCCTCTGAAGCAAGGGAGGCGCACCTGTATAAATGGGGTCCATATGGAGGCCTGAGAAATAATGTTCTCATGATGCCAACGGAGGGAGGCTTTTCTGCTTTATATATACTGTAGGGGGGCCGCTTGTGATTTCAAAGGCCGAAATGCATACAGTATCTCTGAGATGCTCTCATGCATGAAATTGTCCACTTACTTTGACACATGGGCCCAAAAAAATAATAATGAATCGGGAAAACTGAACAGAATCAATATCAGCATTACAGTGTGCATCTACCATTTTTCCAAAGGCGGCCGGCATAAAAGCTCTTCATATTTTACACACGTACTGAACTAACAATTTGCTACGCCACAAATACCGGCTGGCTACATTACCACTATGGCTATAATCACTCATCTCATTGCCATGCAACCATGGGTGCTTTCATCAGCTAGCTGGCTGGCGACACTCATCAAGGCAATTATTAATAGGTCCTTGCCTGTGCAGGGGTTGATAAATGTTATTAGTGAAAACACACCCTGATTCAGATTTTCGTCCAAGCGTTTAGGACCTTTCCCTTTTTTTACGGCTTTTATCACTGTGAAAATAACACAGCACTCGATGCGCACGGTGGATAACACTGTACATTGAAGATGCAGTTCAATTTGTGCACGCCGCGTCGAAGCAATGCACACGACGTAAGGTGTGCTGCTGCACTCCCAATAATAATGCAAAAATAAGTCAAAATTAGTCTACACACTTTCTACGCAGGAGGGCAAGCCTCAATAACGGTCGCATTTTGTTCCCCTGAAAATGAAACGTTTTTATCTTTTCGACCGCGGAACTGACAAAACAAACAACGATCAACGGTTCCGCTTTATCTAAGCACATAAACGGAAACGTAATGTGCGAGTGAGCGAAACAGAAAATCTGTGTAAAGGGAACAAGATAACGTTTCTGAAGATGAACAGGGAAAAAATGACGACCTGAGGGGAAGAAAGGAGAGAGAAAAAATTTAGAAAAAATAAAATAAAATAAAAACAAATAGGATATTTCAGAGAAATTGTGTGATTTTTTTGATGTGTAAATACACAGCGGCAAGTCTTTCCTGCCTCTTACTGTAATCTGCCTGTGGCTAATGGGATCTGCAGAGTGGAACAGGCAGAGAAGGGTTTAATGCTCTGGCCCAGCTGCCCACTGCTCTCCACAGTAATCCCTGTCAGCAAAGCCAGATTAGGATCGCAGGAACAGCATTTGTTTGACACAATCATTTTGAATAATAACTTTTAAATGCAGCGCTTGCCCCCAAAACGATGGCAAGTTTCCCCGCAGTAGGGTAGTCCTTTCAGATACTATCGGCGCTATTCAATCCCTTTAATTGAAGCCTCCAAGGTTTCTGGAGAGCAATCAAAAATGTCTGCCACAAAAACACCCTCATAACAGAGGCGGTATAGCAATCAGACACAGGCGGCAGTGTCAGGACTGGCAAGGCTAGCATAATATAGTGCTTCCCGGACAATGTTCTCAAAAGGCGCCTGGGACCGGGACCATCACCATACTGCGATGTTATTCTCGTGATATTAATTGGTTATTTAAACAATGACCTCACATGTACCAAATACACAAGGCTCAGGATCTATAAACGTAAAAAGCATTTGAAATGTTGAGCCTTTACATATAAAATGTGCAAAAGAACGGCCTGAAATTGGAAGTAAAACCGCGTCGATTTCAATACTGGGAGTGTGGGCACAATCAAAATGAGTGAGATTGTGCTTATGAGAAAGATAAGTGAGGTTGATTGTTTGACTCGATAACAGAAGCCCATGTGCAACATGAGCACTAATATGAGAGTGAGGAGTCGGGACCAGGAGGGGGCGCTATTGTGCGAGAGCCGCTATCATGACAGAGTGAGGACATGGGGAGGGGGCGCCGTGCTCTACCTGGGCGATCTGCAGCATCTCGGGGTTGAGGCGGTTGAGATGGAGCATGAACTCGGCCAGCCCGATGAGGGCCAGCTGAATGGTGAACATCTTGCGGAAGGTCCAGTAGTCGGTGGCGTTGGGGAAGGTGTGCAGCGCCCACTCCTTCAGCATGCTCCGAGGGACCATGTTCCCCTGCACTTCTTTCAGGATGTCCCGCAGCACCTGTGGCACAGAGGCCCTGGCTTTAGTCTGGCTGAAGCTGGCGGCCGTTCATGGGACCAGACCGCCTCGCTAAGTGGTATGGATCACCACCATGAGTCAGAGAGGAATCGGTCCAGGTCTCATTAAAGTGGGGACATTTTGGGCGAAAGGAACGTGCAGGACGCTATGATCAGACTTTAGTTGTAATAATATAATATAATAATAATAATAATAATAATATATGTCATTTAGCAGACGCTTTTATCCAAAGCGACTTACAGTAGTGAATGCATACAGTACATTTTCTGTATATGTGGCCCCAGTGGGGATTGAACCCACAACCTAAGCGTCGCCAACGCTGTGCTCTACCAACTGAGCCACAGAGAACCACCTCAAAATGTCTTAAAATAAGAGGGCATTTGAACGACCACTACAGGCCTCAGCAATGGCGCTGGCCAGATGGCCTCCAGCAGGTCCTACCTGATGGCTAGCCTGGGTTCCCCGGGCCTGCACGGTGGCCAGGCGGTCATAGTAGCGTGAGATGGGGTTGTCATGCTCGATGCCCTTTTTGGCGCAGCGCTGCTTGTAGATCTCCACCAGGGACAGCGATGAGGGGTTATCTTCAACCAGCCGCATCTGAGGGGACACCGCCACCACTCTGGGCACTGCAGAGGAGGGCAGGCAGGCAGGCACATGGCACAGCTGAGCTTTATACATAATTATGTTTCTTAAGCCCAAGAAGCGGCTACGGTAATAATACAGGAACAAAAAAAATAAAAATCACCTATTCAATCTCCGGAAAACAAAATGCAGTGCAAATTATCCTTGTTCTGTCACAATTGAACACCAACCATAAAAAATACATATACTGAACAGATTGTATTTCTTTCCTTTTAAATGCACATCGGTTCCCAATGAAAATTGCCTTGATACACAAATTGCCATAATAGAACGCGACTGAACATTTGCATAAGCTCACCGCATTTAATATAACCATTTCATCGAGGAGCAAAACAAAACAGGAACACAAAATCCCCATTTCATTTCTCCTTTAACAAACCAATCCATTTCCAGAAACAATGAATGAGAAAACATCTGTGCAGGGCAATCCCCTGTGTATGCGCAAGGAAAAGAAATATAAAAAACGAAGGGAAGGGGAAATTCCTTTCAGGGCCCGAAACAATCAAGCAGAGTCAACACAGGCCCACGTGCCAATTTTCACCCTGCCGGAGTCTCCACAGCTCTCTGATCTCCCAGGAAATGAAGCCCTGTTTGGGGGCCAAAAGGTATGGCCATCGGGCCCCTGACATTTCCGTCAACATGTACAAACGGTTCCTGGCCTATGGGTCGGCATGACATTCCATCAAATCGGCCGCGTGTGAACATCACGACGTCTACAGAGCTTTCACGGACACCTCAAGGTGTCTCTTAGGGATGTAAACAAATGAACAGTTCATTCTAAAAGGGCAACACGATAACTCCACCAAAATAATTGGTTAATATGATGCAATTTTAAGCATTTGTGTTTGACCATTTCATTGTTTTTAACTGAAATTAGAAGAAAAAAAAGGAAGGAAAGGAAAAGAAGGAAAAAAACCCTAGGTTATGCTCAAATCCTGTCAATGGAGGACTACCTGGTGAAAGAGCAAGCCGTGCTTTTGGGCTCAATAACTTCATGAGGAAATTCGAGTTTGAGTTTACTTTAAGGCAAAACTCAAGCTATTTTGTAAAAACTTACAATTGGTTGGGTAGGAACAGGAAAATGAAGCTGCATAGAGTTCAAAATAGAATGTGTGTGCCTTGAACAAGCCTGATAACAGAATTAAAGTTTAATTCATGTTTAATTTATAATGGCACAGTATTTTGCCCGCAGCTAGTGGGCAACCAAACTAACATAGCTACCTGTGGGAATTAATCTGCCATTTGTAATTGTCTTTATTGGACAGCAGAGAGTGCGGTAGAATAATTGCTATATGCTGAATGCTAAAACAGTGCAATAACTTATTAGCTCTGTGTACTCAATCAAATCAATGAAACATCGGATGTTTTATTTTCGTCTGATAACGCATCACAGTTCTGATGTGTCTGTGTGTGTGGTCGAGTTCGCACTAAATGACGTAAAAACAAATGCTCCCCTTGTCCCAGGAAGATCCTAAGGGAAAGGGGAGAGGTCGGCGAATGTAATCAGCCAGCCGAGAACGTGAAACAGCGGAGGAACGGAGTGACTAGATTGTCTCGGCACCCTATCGCTCCCTTGCCGGATGCCCTTGAACTTTGACCTGGAAGAGCTACAATACTGATAAGTCTATCATGGGGAGACAATTTAGATCTCATCTCTCTTCCCGTCTCCCCTGGGCAGCACCCCGCATCTTACTTTATTCATTGCGGCCTTTTCTCTCCTTCAGGTGACGGTTCCCCTGTCTTATTCAGACTTTCGCCTCCGCAGTTTCCATGCTGCTAAGCTCGAGACACTTTCTGACCTCAATTTTACTTTTTCTTAACCGTGCTTTTGTAAAAGAAATGAATGCAAATACTGTGTTTAGAGCAGCGAAGACCTGTGGGACACCAGCGCATTGCCTCCCTCGCATGGCACTGCAACAAAGCTGCCGATGCTGAACATCGCAGATCGGGGTTCGGTTTGACTTCAAAATGACCCAAAAACCCTGGTGTTCAACTCTAGTCCTGAGTGGGATGAGATATTCTGTTATTTTGTAATGTTTTTTTTTCTTCTAACAAATCCATCTTTCTATTTCTCCCCAACACTTAAATGTGTATGAGCAAAAATCAATATTTTCATGGTAGTTTAACCATGAATCTCTATTTATTACAGAAAAGATCTGAGAATATTACATTAATTTGCCACTAAAGGGACAACATACAGTACACTTCAGGCCTGATTGACACAACATGGAAAAGTGTTGCAGGTTACCTGCAGTGCAACCTGTTTGATGGGCTTTAGGCAGGTGAAGGTGGAGAGAGAGAAACCCTGAGACGGATAACCTTGGTGATGTAGGCGGGTGAAGGTGGAGAGAGAGAAACCCTGAGACGGATAACCTTGGTGATGTAGGCGGGTGAAGGTGGAGAGAGAGAAACCCTGAGACGGATAACCTTGGAGATGTAGGCGGGTGAAGGTGGAGAGAGAAAGAGAGAAACCCTGAGACGGATGGCCTTGGCTATGGCCGTCTGAGCGGTGACGCAAGCGCAGGGGCGGCGTTACCTGTGAAGAAGAGGTGTCTCTTGGTGGTCTCCTTCCTCTTCTCCAGGCAGGGGTTGAGCAGCCGCAGCAGCTGTAGCACGCGCTCCTCCCGCCGCGACTCTGTCAGGCAGGCGTCGTTCATCACCAGGTAAGGGTAGATCTTCCCGTTGTGGCCGCGGATGTAGAGCCGGCGGGCGGCTGTGTTGTGCTTCTGGACGATCTCCACCCTGGGCATGAACCTGCAGGACAGCGGCAGACGTTACAACCCCTTAGTCCGGTAGGAACTGGTCGTGCCTTCGCGGGAACTATGACAGCCCTAACCCGATTCACAGTGATGTTTTTTGTCACGCCGTGTTAATTTGGGCGGCTATTAAGCTGAAAAAATCGGGTTCAAAATTACAGTAATTCAATTTGCGATGCAACGTATCGGCGCAGCAAAGTGAATTATTCACCCCGCAGAGGCTTGCGCTAACATTTACAGAGTGCATGGCGCAGCCAAGATGTGCGCCCCCGATGAGACGTATGCCCATGCAGAGCAGAGAGCGGGTGAGTCTCAGCACCTGGCAATCTTGATGTAGTAGTGAGTGGGCTTGGGCATCAGGAACTCCCCGGGGATCTCCACCTCCGCGGTCTGGGCAGAGAAGTTGCTGAGGAAGCGGCATTTCTCCTCAATGAGGAAGAACTTGGGCAGCTGCTTGGTCTTGGCCTCCAGGATCTTGATCCACTTCTTCAGCTTGGAGATGAGGTTGTGCAGCTTCATGGAGCCTGGCACACTGAAATCAAAGTCTGAGAGGAAGGAAGGAGAAATTAGAAAAAAAAAAAAGAAGGGGGTAGAAGAAAGACAAACAAAACAATGAAGGAGCCTATTCTGCGTTCCTCAACGCGTAATCAGTAAGACTTCATTAACAGCCATCTTGATTTCCTCATTTCCTCAAAACGAGGTGCTCTTCTGGTTCATTTCCAGAAATGATAAGGAAATAATAATAATAAAACAATAAAAATGCACTAGTCATAGACATGGTAAATAATCATTGTGTGAGGGTGGCAACTATTTCTGGTTCCAAATGAAGGCCTAGGTATAGAGAAATATTGTTTCCATTCAGAATGACATATAACAGCACCCCAAACAAGGAATAAAGTTGGCCATCATATCCTGTGGGAAAGAAAGGGTGCTTTTGAGAATGCATATGAAATACAGTATCTGCCATGCTCCTTTGTGAAAACAGTGCAGCTGAAACAGAGCTGACTAATTCCGGTCATAAAACAGCAAACATGTATAGAATTTTAAGGAAATGTGGCATGCATAATTAAAATCTGTTGAGCGTGAACGCAAACTTTCCTTTGCGTTCGGCCTAATTCATCTGCACAAAGTGCAGATCCTGTTCAAGGAATATAGCATATCTATCCACCAAACACATCTTCCATATTAAATTATGCAATTATAGTACAAACTGTACAATTCTGAAAGGAACACAACCTTGTGTTGTCCTTACAGGACCACACCAAATTAGATTTGTGAGTTTCTCCAATCTGAGATAGTAATTTCGAAATAGGACCAACAATGGTCATTATACGGTCATGGTCATGGTACTTTTTAAGGGATGTTCAAGAAGAGAGCAAGAAGAGGTGTTCACAGGGCACCGCTGTCATATGACTGTGCTGGACTGTAATGGGTTTCCTGCCATCAGCTGTATTTTTTTCTTCTTCTTTCTTTCAGCAAGGTAGCTTACTATCGTACCGCCGCTTAGGTAACAATCAAACCGTGACAACAGAAATTAACTACAGTAGCTCAGAAGGGTCAAAACAGGGAACTGTGATTAACTGCAATTACAAATTTCAATGCTTTCACTATAATTAATTTATCCAGGTAACGCATTAAAAGTGACAGCTCAGCTAAGAATAAATAAGCTTTACATATGACATGACATAAATCAAGATTAAACACAGCGCATCGGATATGTATATTAACAAACACAAACGCGGGAAGTCACGGCGTAATTAACCTTCTGACGGTGCACCATCCTCGACTTGTGAGCCTTGATAAATTGATATCAAGAACTGATTTGCTCAAGGGGCAACTATGTAAATGACTAATCTTGCATGCCACTTCCGCAAGGAATTCGAAAAACCTTCTCCAGCCGAGCCGTCAAACAGAGCCCTCGCACCCTACAGGCCAATTTTAGCTCCCTGCAACCTATTTCAAACGCCTGCCAAGGCTCCCACTACCTCCGCATGCTGACGGGTCCATACTTTCAACATGCGCCTTCAATAACACTAATAAGTGGACGTCAGATGTCCTGCTTGACATCCTGATGAGAAACGTTGCGCGAGAGACGCCTCATCCCCCCTGTTCTTCTCAAGCGAGGCAATGTCATTAAGGATCAGGTAGCGACGCTGAAAACGCATCCGATTTTCAAACGGATGCAGATAATTCAACAAGGGGCCTCCTTATCACGAGGGAACTCTGCCGGGGCTCTGCAAACAATCTCCTTTCACCTCTCGGAGAAAATTAAATAATTTCAGACGGGGATTTGCGGGGCGTGGATGATCAGAGACGCGTTTTCTTAAAGGAAAGAAATGTGAATTCTGAATGCGGAGTGAAAATGCATAAAGGTAACGAGATTAAAACAATGAACATTAAATAAAACAAATGGGAGGTCTGGCTGCAGGGTGGCTCTGCAGTCGGCCAGATTGACTGCACCTTGTCGCTCGCCAGCACCCCCTGCTGGTCGAAGGGGCCCCTGCGGCCTACCTGTATAAAGCCGCATATGAAGCGTCTTCCTCCGACTCAGGTCTGTTAAAAGATTAATCAGAGGAGAACGTGTGATTCTGGTGCCCTCCTGGATTTTTAGCACTGGTTGCAGTGAGTGCAGCTTGCAAACACGATTGGGCATTCCAATTTCTCTTCATTACAGAGGTAAAAAGCTGAAAAATATAATAAATAATAACTTAAGAAATGTGACGTCTTCTTTAACGTCACTGACTTTCCCCCGCTGTTGTTCATCAAAATATTTCAAATACGGATAAAAGGGACTGCATGTTCCAAAGCCAAAAGCCTTTTGAAACCCAGTGGTATTTTCTTATTCTGTGAAATGGAGTGAAGGGGGAGGGGGGAGAGCTATTTTCAAGTTGTGTCTGGCTCTGGTGTTCATTGGGGAGTTGAATTCCAGAGTGCGCCGAAAACAAACTCCTTACTCCCTGACCTGTGAATCTGAGCTGGAGTGTTGGAGCACGTAATGTTTTCTCCATCTAATAATGCCCAGAGAGTGGAGGTTACCCACCGCTAAAAATATCCCAGACCCCGCTTCCTCTCCCCACTCAACTCTCCAGTGAGCACAACTCAACACAGTCTTCATCACTTCAAGGGCTGGCTGAGCATAGCCTAGCCCTGAGCACTGCTGGCTCTGTGCGCTGAGGATTCTGGGGGTTGTGAAGAGGCAGCTCGGATGAAAACCTAGGGGAAATGCTTGGTATATCGGCCATTTACGTTTGTGTGTTTGGCATGTACAACTGAACACTTTTCCAGGGGTTAATTTACAAAAGATTACCTAATTACATTTTCCCAATAACATTATATTACAAAATGTATTACAAGCTCCAATTAAATCACCTGTAACAGATAGCACTGGAGTACAATTGACAGCCTATATATAGCAAGCCGAATGACTAATCTATGTAATGTAATGCAAGCACAAGTAAACCTGCGTAGACAATTCCCTCAGGATAGCGATGTAATCTTTGTTTCAATAGTCCTGAGATTTGCACGACTTGTGCAATCTTGACAACTTATGTGATACAAAATGAAATGGCTGTCATGCAATTTCTGACTGATTTTTTCTGAGCGAAAATCAAAAACCGAAATGACTGAACATCTGAGAAGATGTCAAATAAAATAACTGAGCTGCTTCGTCTCCCTTCAAGGGGCATTTTTCCCCTACTTTATTCCACAAAATGCATTTCTTCAAAACAACTAATGCATGCAAATCGTATGTCCCTGATTGGATTTTCACGTGCAGATGAAAGCCTATCCTTATCAAATATTATATATTTGAGCAGAAATGTATGCCCCCCCCGCCACCCACCCCCCCTGGCTCTCATGGCCTGCAAATCCCCTGGAAAAGCGCAAGAGCCACAATGTCGAGGAATGGACCGTTCCAGACTGGGGAAACCGCGACGTAAACCGTGTTTGTTCTGCTCTGATGGCTCTGATGGTTTTACTGTAACACTCCATTTGCATAAAGAGCAGCTGGGGACTGGCAGGGCCGCTGAGTCCAGGCCGTCAGTGCGCCTCCTCGCGCTGTGGCAGCTGGCACCCACACATCCACATTCCGCCACCTCTTCCTCATCCCGACGGGGCCTGGTGTTGCACTTTCTTTTCTCCGGAGAGGGAAAATTGTTCAATATATATATATATATATATATTGTTGTTTTTTTGTCTTTTTTTTGAGGTCTCAAAATGATCTAGGCTGGACATGAAAGTTTTGAGGATGAAACGGAGGGAGCTGCGGAGAAAGGAATTACGGATGAAAAAGGGACAGATGGAAGGAGGTGGACGGGACGGAGAGGCTGCGTCGTACACTCGAGCGTTCGAACGTGTCGTTTTAAACTATACGTTTCACAACAAGCGAAACCAACGGTGACCAATCATCTCCACGGAGGAGAAACTTGTCGCCTGTGGCCTACGGAGCAGAAGCGTGAAAGAAAAAGCTTGTGCCTCGTTCTATCCCTTGGTTGACACTCGCTACGATTTTGCCCTCTTATCATACTTATTGATGTGCTGTCACGTCCAGCAGCCTCTGCTCATTTCATCATCATAATGCATTCATAATGGCCAGCATGGGAGCAATGCTTTAGCAATCATATGCTCCAGACTATCATGTTGTAGCCCACATTCACGCTCATCTGGAAAGCGCAGATGGGCTCTGGTGCAGCACCTGATGAGAGGGGAGGAACCAGTCTCCATTTGTGCAAGTGTATAATTGGCTTGAACCATAACCTTTTATTAACAATAATAACATAGCAACTCCTAGGCACGCTTGCGGCGGCAATTATACGTCTGAGAGCGCATTATTCACATTATGTCAGGGAGAAGATGCTTGACGTGCAAACCGCCAACTTGGCCCATTGGTTGTGGTGATCGGTGGCTCCCGATTCGAACCGTTTCCTTTTCGGTAATTCGTGCTCACAGCTCCGCGGTCAGAAACGATAGGGGCTCTTTCAGTGGGCCCCTTGCACGCATTTCCCAGAGCTTGGTTGTAAATTGCCCGTGGGCTACCAGTTAACACCACTTCTTCGGGAGGCAGTACAGGAAAATGACCGCCACGAAAGCTTTCACTAAATGACTGGGGGTGGGGTGTGGGGGTGGTGTGTGTGTGTGGGGATTTAGCACCGCACTGCAATTTCTATGCAATCAACACCACCTCAGAAAGCACACTGAGCCTGGACCATAGTCGCCAGCCTTCGCCCATTAAATTTAATCATATGGTTCAAAACCCCAATTATTTCCTGAAATACAACTGTTCTGCCTGGAAGAGAACACTGCATCCGACACAATGCTGAAGTTGCTATGTAGGTCAGCGTCAAGGCGGCGTGCCGCATTCAGGCAAAATCCCATCAGCACGTGTAATGTTCATGCACAAAGGCAAAGTGTGAAAAGACCAGAAGAACCTTTACCTGCTGGGGCTTAACATGTCTTAGGCTTTGGCTTCGCCCCAGACATCTGAAAAAGTGTTTACAATATCAAGGACCGTGCTGGGAGCGGTCTTTGTTGTGTCAAGTGCGCAACGCCATGACAAGAACGCTACATCAAGACACAACTTGAACGGCGAAAAAACAGGTCAGAGGACTCTCGAAAGGACATAATGTGATTTTCTTTCCCTCGTCTCGAGTGCCAGGCCACTATCGGTAACCGCGTTTTCTTCTGTCGCGCCTTATTTGTATCTAATGGAGATAACGGCGAATGACTGAGGCAACATCCGTGAGACTCAACTAGCGCAAAATGACAGCTACACCACCCCAAAAGAGCCGGCAAAGACGACGACGCACAACTGGACCTCCGACGCACAGCTGTTCACCGGCGAAGACGGAACATCCTCCGATTCATCCTCCAATTCAGCCGACAATAGATGACAGTGCAGATGACCTGACAGCTGTGGCCTAAGCACGCTCAAAGTGCTTCAGGGATGTGACTACAAAGCCAAAGAGGTGATCCTGACACCTGCTGCAGATCATAGAGATGCTCAATAAAAGATTCTGCCCCTTTCTTCAGGGACAGTAGCCATGGTGACACAATGTCGTTCAGACGAAGGGATGGTAAGGCTGTGCGGTGAGTATTTTTGTCAATGAGCGTTTTTCTCCATCATTTGTACACGGGAGTTATAAACGGATACCCTAATTCAGATCATGCCTTTTTCTACTATGCGCCAGCGACAATAAAAACAATAAAAGCAGGTGAAAGTAAATGATATCCATCAGTACGGAACAGCCGAGCTTATGACTTCTCATCCTCGCACTGGAGGAGCGGCGGTCATGCTGCAAAAAATGAACGGCAAATTTCTGATTCGCGGAAAAGATCAGAACAATGCAATGCTTGGTGCGTTTACTGCAAATACCTCCATCTCAAGATATCACCTGCGCCCTCGTGAAAAAAACAAACACAGCGCAGAGCGCCATTAGACCGAGTCCGCCTTTACTTCAGGATCGCTGCCTCTGCTTTCGTGGCTGCCATCCTAAGTGGAGATTTTCAATTATCCTTTTGAATGAACGATTTCAAATACTTGGGTGGAGATTACAAAATTCTTGGGGGGGCTGAAATTTTGTGTATTTTTGCATGGCATTACATCCTTTACTGTGTATTTGAAAATTATGAGTTTTAATGTTTAAGTATGTACACTTGGATGGATGCTGCTGCTGCTACCTGAATTTCCCTTTCGGGACAATAAAGTTGAAGTTGAACTTTGAACTCTGGCCATTCGGCGGGTGGTGTTGGACAGGGGCACTGACCTGTAGTGAACTGGCCCTTCATCTTCTGGAAGACGGGGTCCTGGGCTGTGGCCTGGGCCCTCCTGGCCAGGGACTCCGAGGCGGCGCTGGAGAACATGGTGGAGACGTTGGAGACGTTCTCCAAGCCCACGCCGAAGGTGCTCACCAGCTTCTTCACAAAGTTGAGGGTGTGCGGGGTGATCTTGGCGTCCGAGACGGCCCCGCTCTTCTCGAACGCCACCGAGTAGCACTTGGCCAGTCCCTGCTGGAGCTGCCTCAAGACCTGGGGGTGGGGTGGAGTGGATGTAGAGTTCAGGAGTCGTGTAACAGAAGGGGAATGACGGGACAAAGGAATGGGCATCAAATCAGGGGAGGCATGCATTCTCCCCAGTGCATACAAATCATACAAATTTACATCAGCACTGCAAGAAAACACCCTGGTGAACTTCTTGTGAGAAAGGTGTGCTGGCATTAACGCCATTAAGTGAAACAGACAAAAGGAGGGAGGGGGGGGTTTCACTATAGCTGGGTCCGTGAGCCAAAGTTTGACATTCTCTCGGTGTCTGCATTTTTAGCCTTCATCTATAACAGGAAAACAGCACTTAAGTCTCTGAGAAAACACATCAATCAGATTTTTTTTTTTTCATGAATAAGTAAGAGCCTAAGGGACTATAAACAGCACTGCAGGAGTTTTGCTTTTACAACTCTTTGACTGGCAGTACTTAGTGGGTAGGAGGTGTATGGCCTGCTGCGACAAAGGTAATGAGTCTTCCAAGGAGAGGGAGGGGGCGCTGGAGAGGAACCCTTCCAACAAAGTAAATACGCTACACATCTTATACAGTGCACATTTGCATCAGATTTCCCCCCCTGCTTTTCTCCCAATTTGTCAATGGTCAATTGTACCCTCTATTGATCCAACTATCCCCGCTTCGACAAGCCTGCCTGCAGCTACAGGGCCAGCCTGCAGCTACAGGGCCAGCCAACCGCCTTCGAGACGGCACTTGCCCGAGCACTGACCGCGATTCCGATACGTCCAGAGATGCTTTCTGTGCACGTGATGAGCTCATTCCCACCCACCCTCCTCTGGGGCGGACAGCCAATCTCTGCCCCTAAACGGGCCTGACGGCCAGGGCAATCGAACCCCGGCCGCAGTGGGCAACCTGCACTCTGGGCAAGTGCCTTTACTGGTTCAACTTTGAAACTACTGCATTTTCCTAGAAGGGAACCATCAAGGCCTTCTAAGTCTTCAGTGAAGGTCTAAGAAAAATGTGGTCACAGTTCGCCACCACATTTTCCTTAATCAAGCCTCAAGTTGTGCCTTTCAAAATAGTGTTCAAATAAGTGTCTGGTAGGGGAGAATTATAGACCACTAAACTCCAAAAGAATACCAAACAATCTATTGGCACAGCAGCGCAAGTCATTTGCTGAAACAGATAGGCTTCAGGGGGCAGAGGCAGCCTGCCCTGCTGTGGCTCACATCCCGGACCCCACAGCTAAGGGTGATTCTGAAAAGCAGACTCTCTCGCCCCTTCCTGCCAAGCTTTGGAGAAACTTGCCTACACCTGGCAACTGGAGTCAGTCCCCCCCCCCGGTCCAGTCCAGCTAAGAGAAGCAGGCACGAGCCCAAGGCTGGGACCGAGCAGCTGCCTGTGTGTGTCACTCTGACAGCCGTCTCCCCCTGTTCAGTCCTACACACTCACCGCACCCATCAATCACCACTCCCCCTGGGAACTCCTGATTAGCATCAGTGCAAAACTAAACCCTATCACAGCAAAAAACACTTTTCAGGACCATTGAATCCAATTTGGGATGCCCACCTCTTACCTTACAAGTAATCTGAGATAGCAAGGTGGAAAAGTTTCGGGTTGTGGAGCAATTTTTAAAGAATGCGGTGCATTTTTGATGCGTGCACATTTGAGGAAATGGGAAATAAAAGAGAGACGGTTCAGATATTCAGATGTCCTTTGAATTTTACACGTGCATAACATTGTACATCCTTTCTATGACTCTTTATTTTCCATGTATTAATACTGCGTTATAATGTGCTCCTCGAACAACGGGGGATAATGGTTTTCCATTAGGCAAATTTTTGTTCATTCACTATGTGACACAGACAGAAGCGGTTGAAATGCGCGAGTCCGGTGCTGGACGAACGTCTCCTCCAGGAGATGGGTGGACGTGCTGTGCTTGCTGGCCCGTGAAGTCAGGGGTCTCACCTCCTCGTGCCAGTTCTCCCTGAACCACACCATCTGATCCACGATGCCCTCCAGCGAGGACAGCAGGGTGGGGTGCAGCTCCCTCTGCATGTGCATGATGCGGCTGCAGCGCCACATGGGCGCGGTGGCTCGGATCGGACCCGGGTCCGAGGCCGAGTGGGGCTGGGCGCCTACTGAGCTGGGCTGCTGTTGCCCAGAGTCTGGGTGGGGGAGGGGGGAAGCAAGCGACAGTTAGCGAGATGCCCATCGCTAGTCAACATTAATTGACCAATCTGAAAAGCATCATTACCACTTCAAAGTGTGACATCAGAACAGGTGTGGACTACACAATATGTCAAGGCTTCTACATAACTGCATTTGGACTGATAGAACAAACATCTTTGGGTAGTCCCATTTTCCCAATAGTCAAAACGTATATATATATAAATGTACCCTTTTGAGCAAAAGCTTAAATGGAAATAATAAAATATATATATAGAATAATAATGCTTTGTAATAATGCTGTATTAAATAAAACATTCTCGTCTACCGAATAAACTTACCGCTTTTGTAGCGCTCTCTCTGTTCAATTTTGAGCGTCAGGTACAGGGTTCGAATGGGGAAGTACACAGCCTGCGGATACACTCGGCCCACCTAAAATAAATAGGGAGATTTTTTTTTTTTTAAAGTTGTCTTACAAACTCAGAGTCCCTGAGAAGCAAAGACCATTTTCATCATTTTTCGACTTGCAAGAAAAAAAAAGAAAGAATGAAAAAAATCTCATCAATGCAGAGAGAGACATAGAGAGAGTGCTAGACTACGACGGACAAGACTGACGGAGCACAGAAAACGCTGTTCTTGGTCTGTGAGCAAACACAATTCACAAGCCACAACAGGATTTATGTGTCGGTCAACGGTCGCGAAGACTCTTCCAACTCTTCGGTGAAATAAGAGTGAAGAGGGGGGGAGGTTAACACAGCAGTGATGAAGCTTTCCGTCAGAGGGATGACAGTCACATACACAGCTTCCCATTACAGTTCACAATCGGAGGAGCGGAGTCCCATAGCAAACAAGCCACGCCTGCTATCAAGGGCTAATTGGCCCTGTGGCTACGATAAAGCCGTCAGTCACAGGGCTGGCTCTGCACCGTGGAAGGCCCCCTGAGCTCCAGAGCTCTGGTCTGCGCCGGGGGGGTCAGGACGCACTCATCCTGCTCCAGAGGGGGGAGAAAAGAGACACGCCGTCTGGTTTTTACCCTGATAAGCCGGGCAGACAGCGGCGCTCCGGCCACGGGCCGACTGACACCGCCGTACCTCCACCGAGATGTGGGCCGCCAACTCGCCAAGCCGCCGGCCTCCTCTCTAGCGTGCACGACGCGGCGCTGGGGGCCGGGTCATCGAAAGGCGGATAAACGCGCGCCGAACGGAGAATTCCGAAGGGCCCGGCCTTCAGGACAGGTGCAACCTCCACCCCGATAGCCTTACTGAGCTGCAAAGTATTTTCCCGAGGATTCCCCCCCCCTCCCCGTCACCACCTCCACCTTGCCGTATAAAACTTTTGCCGGATGTACGCGTGCCCGGTATCGAATGGGACAGCTAATTACAAGCCCCACTTATCCTGTTACTGCATTATTCTGAGAGCAGCGCAATGCGAGTGCCCGGATAGCTTTGGCGGGAGATAAACAGTAACATAAGTGGCGGGAAAGAGGCCTTAATGACACGGGCGAGTCCTTAAATCAGGCCGCAGATGCTCTCGGGTCTCGGGCCGCGGCGCTGCGAGGGCCCATTAGGCAGAAACCCGATCCCCCCTCGCGGGCCGATAGGAGCGCGGAGGTGCAGCCTTTAAGGGTAAAGAGACACCGCCGGCCCGGGGCTCAGGCTAATGTTCAAAGTGCTGAGGGGCGCGCTAATGCACAGCTTTATCGGCCTGCTAAGTGGTGCATTCAAAACCGAACGGGAGAAAGGAGGAAATCGCTATCTTAATTGGAGATGAGGCTTGTCATATCTTTTCTTTGGGGTGGTGATGAGGGGGGGGTGGGGGGCGTGTGCGCAGGAACGCTGGGTGTTAGTTTCCCCGTTAAGTTCATATTCATCCCTGAATGCCCTCGGGCGCGACTTCATGAATATTTCACGGTACATTTTTAAAACATCCCGCCCTCCCCTTCAAGCGGGGTCATGCATAAATTATTCACGAACGGGATAAAGGAAGGTCGACGCAATAAACAATTCCAGAAGATCGCCGGCGATGGGCGCGGGAGGCTGGCGGAGGAGTGTATGCGTGCTGACATCTCAATGCCTTAAATCGTTCCAGGGCCAAAACGTTTCCTTTCCGTCGCTTGCGAGTTGTCAGGCTCGGCTAACGTTCCTGCGGCGGACGCGCTTCCACCACGGGACTGGTAAAAGATGAAACCGCGTTGGTTATCAAACAGGGGTTGTCCGGTAAACCGTGATGACAGACGGCAAAGTTAGCCGCGTTTGAAGTGCGAGGTGCAAGAGACCTCAGGTGTCTCGCTCAGGTGTGTACTTCCTGAAACACCAAAACGAGGGAGGCTCTCTGTGGGGGGAGGCGGGAGGCTTTCGCTGTAGCTGGCTGCTCTTTGAAGTTCAAGTGCTTTAAATTGTCCAGAAATAATACCCCATTAAGAAAGGCAAATTAGTCCCCAGTTTAATTATAAGTTGTATTCCGGCGGAAATAAGCTGTTTGATATTAAGTTAGTAATGACGCTTTACGCAAATAAATAAATAAAAGCCGCTTTCCGCGGAGTGAAGCAAATAAAATTGCCACCGCAGAATGGGAAGCTCACCCGAACGCTTAATTGGATAAATCAAATGTGCTGAAGAGCATCCTCTTTGGGAATGAGTGCCGCGCATTCGTCTTGATTAGGCTCTGATGTGCACGCACGTACACGCGCGCCACCAGACAGATGGAAAGCCAGAGATGGCGGCACACAGACACAAACAATTAAGTGAACTCGAATACGGGGAAACGTGAGCAGGAGGAAGCGGTGAACGAGGGGAGCGGACATGCTTCTGGACTGGAAAGCTTCTTTTCAATTTTTTTTTACCCAGCAGCCAAGCTGCATGGCTATCAATGCTGCGCAATAATTACTAGGGATGGGCACGGGTAATTGATTACCCGTGTACCTGCAAGAGCATCCACCGCTCAAATGCTAAAGCTACTCAGAATATTGGCAATTTGCATATTAATTAGGTCGCACGTGAGTTTGATTGGTTTCACGGATCCATAGTTTCGGACATTGTCGTTCTGCTTTGTGAGTACGGCGGTTTGGACGCCTAATAAATGCCGCAACAGCCGTTTGAGCCGTTTGCCTTTACTTTGGCTTTTTTCTGGGATTTAAAGCTAGGCCTTAGCTTACTGAATTAAATTCAATCAATGCTGATATTAACAACAGCTTTGATAGCCTATAGTTATTTTAAATTGGTGTTATAGCAAGCTTCTTAAAGCCCTAAAAACAATTGGTCTGGTTTTCTTATTCAGGAACATGTTTGTGATGTGTTTTACCATTTGGCTGGTTGACATTTGTGCACAGAAAGGCAAGACATTTGTTTACGGTAACACATTGACAGCTTACTATAAATTCTAATTTGAAAGGTGCCAACATGTTTGGTACCAACATCTATATGGCACATTTTATTTAACACACATTAATGCAAAATGGTGTGGCCTACACAATTATGCCTGTCACAGTGCTTCACGATATCTTTTTTGCAACAACTAGTGGAAATAGCAACATCAAAGCTAGAAAACACTAGCAGAATGTTTAAAATAAGATTTCTTCAGATAATGTGCAGATTTTTTGCCTTCTATTTTATTATTATTTTACTCGGTTACCAGTTGCCGGATTACTTAATTCCCATTTGGGTAATTGTGAACAAAACATTTTCAAAATACCCTCCCAAAAAATATCTTACTAAGCAACTACCAATAATTCACACTTTAGTGATGCAACATCCTCTGAGGAGTGGCCTCAGGGGAGGGAGAGACGAATAACCATCTTGGGGAAAAACGGCGCCCCTGAATCCATGTGCCCCAGCGGCACACGCCACCCTGACCGACATGAAATTGCAGGGGCATGCCTGCACCCTGTTCCCGGTGGGTTCAGGCGTGCGCGAGTAGCACAGGAGCGAGATGGCGGGCGTGAGACGGACGGGGGGAGGGACCGCTGACCTGGCTGATGAGGTTGAGCAGGGGCTTGCCCTCTGAGCCCACCAGGCAGGTGAGGAGCTGCGGGATCCAGGCCAGCCACTGGATGGGGGGTACGCCAATGCAGTACTTATCCACAGCGTCTGCCAGCGTGTTCTTATCGTCGAAGCTGAGTAGCCAAAGCACCTGCAGGGGGGAGACGGAGGCGCGACGTGTCAAAGGGCGGTGGATAAGTGCACACATACACTTCATGTCACGACACGGGTAAATTACAAACACTCAAGACTGTGAGGGACAGCACAAGATTATTGGACATCAAAAAGCAGTACTTCAGTACTTCAGGCGTGGACTAGTGGTTTCAACGTCCAACGCTGGCCACAGCAACCAGGGTTCGATTCCCCGTCGTGCCAGTCGGCTCTGGCCGGGAGTGCCACCGGGGCAGCAATTGGCTGTCCGCCGCAGGGAGGGGGGAAGGAAGCCGACAGAGTTCGCTACGCACAGGAGTGGTTCTGGGGTGCCGGAATTACAGTCGAAAGCACGACAAGTGCTGTCTCAGAGGAGGCAGTGCTTCGCCATTGTCACTGCCGGTCACAGGGCTAAGGCAGCAAACTATGAGGGAGGGGATTGAACTAAGCACAGCGGGAGTAATTGGCTACCAAATTGGGAAAAATATTTGTATATATTTTTTTAAAAGCAGTACGTCAGAGATAAATGGATGATGAAAGCACAACCCAGCCTGCCATGGATCGTGTGCTGTAGCGCCTCCTACAGGTGGCAAGGAGGTGCTGACAGTGAGGCAGGGACAGTTGCAGGTGACTACTCTATCCCACAAAGACACTGATGGAGACATTAACCCTTGACCCTCTCGGTGAGCAGGCAAGGCCACACAGCTTGTGGATAATTACTGATAATCGCTGGGCATTTATTCTCATTTATCACCTGCAAATTGCAGAGGCATCCCTCAAAACGTGCGCAGACAGCTTCTCTTTGCGCAAAAGTAAACACGTTCCCAAAATATTAGTCCCGAGGAACTAGGAAATTACTAGAATTCTCTTTTACAGTACTGCAGGAGAGTATGACACTTTGGCAAACTGTGTTTAGCCTTTCAAACCCAAGCAAAACATTTAATTTTCTCTTCGATAAACGGCATACGCTGGGCCCCTAAGGACAATGACAGTGTGCGGCGTAATTAAGGGGCTGCAAGAAAAACAGAGGCACTAAAAAGATACATTAAACACTGCCACTTGACTCCCTATCACCTGTGTGGACAGTGCTTAAGCATGTTCCGGAACTTTTCATTCAGATTCCCCCACCCCGCCACATGGCAGCCAGCTATTGAACTCCACTCTTGAAGTGGCCACAAAAACGGTTCAAACTCACATAAGACAAGCACTTGTAGAATCACCCATTATACCATAAGGCTCAGAACTATGCAAAGTAACTGACAGGTACGGTTATGCAAGCAAATAAGCTTGTTAAGATGTTATTAGATAACACTACAGATTGACCATTACAATATTTTGTCAATTTCCAACTTAATACTATCATTAATATTGTTAGCAGAACAATATTAATGACAGCATGACTTTGGAGCTCCACAATACACATGGGCATCTTGAGAAAGGATATCAAAAGTACAGGCAAAAACATCCACATAGAATCAGGGAAATGAAATACTAGCATTTTTAGCAAATAACTAGCATTGTGTTTGTGCAAGTTTATAGTGCACAAGTGTTTTATATGTGTTATAGTGCATAAGTGCGAGTGTATAATATTGTAGCAAAATGCAAAGACGCGAAGCGGGGAGTCAATCCGCGATGCTGGTTACGTAAGGACTGGAGCGCGTCTGCAAAGCGCGTCTACCCTGCACACTGTATACCAGAGCGTGTTCCATTGATTGACTGATCCGAGTGTTTCATTGTTAGAGGGGCCGGCCTGCATCGAGCTCGTTGGATTGGAGTGACAGGGTGGAATTAAGCTCTTAACCTCCGGGCGGAGGGATCTAATTCGAGCCCTGTAGTGGGCTTTATTGAAGAGAGAGGGTAAAGAGAGGGGGTGAACACCCACATCTCCCCTCGCGCTTGTACAGATTAGTAATCCATATAATCACAACCCCCACCCCCTCACAGTTCGCTCGTTCAGGATGACCCGGCCTCTCTTGAACGAAGCAGGGCCTGAATGGAGGAAATTGGATGTGCGGGACACGCTCAGCCATTGCACCGTGCCACGCACCGGGCCTCTCTTTGATAAGGTTTACCCAGCTGCATCGCAGGAAATCTTTTTACTCACCAAGCAATGCTGACTCGGCGCATATCGGAACAGAAGCTGAGGAGCATCGCGCATAAATAACTATATAGGCAAAACAAGCCATCCGTACTCTATGGCCAACAAGTGCAGATGTGTGCGTGTGTGTGTGTGTGTGTGTGTGTGTGTGTGTGTGTGTGTGTGTGTGTGTGTGTGTGTGTGGAGGGGTGGGGTCACACCTTGGCCAGGTACTTGCGGGACTTGCTCTCGTTTTGGTGGCGGCAGGCGTGCAGGTAGCAGGTGATGGCGGACACGCCCAGGTGCAGCTGCCGGTCCTTGACAAAGATGTTCTCCAGGTAGTCTCCCCACATGGCCCAGGCCTTCACCAGGACATCGTGCATCTGCACCGCCGCCGAGAACGCCTTGTTCGCCTCCTCTGACCTGTGGAGAGGTCACACAGGGCAGGGGGTCAGACAGGTTCACAGGGCAGGGGGGTCAGACAGGCTCACACGGGGCAGGGGGGTCAGACAGGTTCACACAGGGCAGGGGGGTCAGACAGGTTCACACAGGGCAGGGGGGTCAGACAGGTTCACACGGGGCAGGGGGGTCAGACAGGTTCACAAGGGGCAGGGGGGTCAGACAGGTTCACACAGGGCAGGGGGGTCAGACAGGTTCACAAGGGGCAGGGGGTCAGACAGGGTCACTCAGGGCAGGGGGGTCCGACAGGGTCACTCAGGGCAGGGGGGTCAGACAGGTTCACATGGGGCAGGGGGGTCAGACAGGTTCACATGGGGCAGGGGGGTCAGACAGGTTCACTCAGGGCAGGGGGGTCAGACAGGGTCACTTATGGCAGGGGGGTCAGACAGGTTCACCACAGCTGGTCTGCCCACCTCCACATCTGCCTGGACCATGAGGACACTTTTCAGCTAAAACAAAGTGAATCTGTTCTGTTGAGTGGCTTGTAGGGTAAACAGGCACCACAAAGCAGCATTCAATGAATAAAGTCGAGCTAAAAATAATCGAATAACGTCACTGGTACAGTGCCCCCGTTTACCCCCATCTCAAAAATGTTGTGGCTTTACAGCCTAAAATTAAAACACATTAAATCAGACTTTTTCCACCTTTATTTTCACATTTTACCCTATAACACCCAAGTGGTAAAAAAACGAAACACATTCTCAATACAGCTGCCATTGTATGCCGAACGTAAAAGCTGACAACCGGCATCACTTGCCAAAAAAACAACACAAATCACACGGTCCACAGAATAAGACATTGACACGAGGTCGAAATGTTCTGCGAATCCGTTCCAAATAGACAACTTATCCGATTTAATGTTTTCATTTCAGGCTGTGAGGCAACAAAAGCTTTTTTGAGATGGGGGTGCAGAATCTAAAGGGGTAGTGTACACTCCTTCACAGAGGCTTGCAGGTGGGCTGAAACTAAGAGCAGAATGAGTCCATTAAAAAGCCATAAGCTTCTCATTGCTCAGTGTTACTTCCAAGCAGCACTGTGTTTACGGTTTACGTAAGCGCCGAGGACAGGTGTGCCACGCTAAAGCAACAGAAGCATGCTTCCACGGCCATTCTGCTGACTGAGAGAAACACTGTCACATCTGCTCCGTACGTGTTATTTTCCATGCATGTAATTAGATTTGGGTTTTTTTTTGTACAATTTTTTTTCCCTATGACATAGAACAATGGGGAAATACACCCTGTCAAAATACAAATAAAACATTACAGTGTCTGGGAGTTTTTCCACAGCTTGGACATCTCCTCCAGTTCAAAAGGCGAGCGCTCTACAAACGGGTCCCGAGCCAATCACGTACGACGCAGACTTTATAATGAGTTTTTTGGCGTGCAATAATGTCGAGCCTGATTGCGAGGGGAGCCAGCTCCCTGCGATACACTTGGCGTCCTGGCCTCACTGAGCACGTGGAGAGAAAAAAACCACAGGAAACAATTCCCGCACGCCACAAAAGTGCGGCATCAGGCGTCCGATCCGGCGCGCCCCCACTTTGACTAAAGGTGCGCCTGTTCCAATGGTTTGCGTTCAAGCGTTGTGAAGACGTTGCATACATTACGCACTGCTCAGGCTGGGGAAGGTTCTGCTGATACAGGAGATTCTGTGAAATTACTACCAAGGTAATTATTCTCCACCGCACATCTAATAAGCGGCCTGTCTTTCCCCAGGAGAGACGCCGCTGCTGAACGCACTCGGAGGTGAACTCGGCGCTGGGAGGGCACGACCCCTGAGGGTGGCCGTGCGGTTGTGCTGCCAGACGCCGGAGAGAGGCCACCACCGCTGGGCCGGAGCCATCAGTCACCGGCGCAGAGGAGACACCGAGCCTGCGCGTCTCCCACGGGGCTATTAAAGACATGATTGGCCAGCAGAGGACGTATTGACCGAGCTGATGCCTGCTCATTAAAACCAAAAGCAAGCTGTGGGCACGCTGTGGCTGTCTAGAATAATAACCCGACAGCACACACAGCATCTCCGGGGAAATCTGCACGTGTATGGACGAAATTAGAGCAATTGTGTTCGGAGTCGACTATGATCCATTGCAATATAAAAAAAATGTATTTTTTGAAATCAGGAGTAGAAAACGAAGCATATTGATCTTTCGAAGTGTACCTGAATTACAGTTTTTTTGTTTTTTTGTTTGGTTGTTTGTTCCCAAAAGATTCAACTTGGATAGTTGCATAACGGTGTCTCTCAAGATTATCTGCGCAGTGGGTGGGTTGAACGGGCAGAGGGGTCTGGTCGTGATTTCTTCTACTGCAAAAATGGTTCAACAGTGAGGGGGCGGTGAGATTTACCTTGAAAAGAGAGAAAGAAAGTTGAGAAAAAATGGAAGGAGCGCGGGCATTACATCCTACACGCACTGTAATTATTGGAGTAAACGCAAGGCTTAATTCTCTCAAGAATGCGCTGCTCAGAGGTTCTGAAGCGCTTATGTGAAAGGGGGAAATGAGAGCGTCGCGTTTCGGTCAAAAGGAATGAGCGGAGGACAAGCGGGGGCTTCAATCGCGAAGCGTTTGAGAGAGTTCATACCTCTGCAGAGGTGTCAGCCTGTCATATATAACCCTGCACGGGGGAGATGGCTGGAAAGCGTAGCCCGACTGCGAGCGCAAATGATAAATCGGGCTGCCCGAAAGTTGTGGACGGGCCACGAGACCGCCGACACTGCGGTGCTCGAGCGTCCGGACGGTGAGCGAACGCGACGAGTTTCGGGGATCCGACAGAGCCTCATTAGAGCAATCCTCCGTCCCGTTAGAACACGCTCGGCTCAGCGCTCCGCATCCACTGCAGCTGCCAGAGTGCTGATTAACATTGGGAGAGTGTGGGCGAGGTGGGGATTTGCCCACCGCTGCTGAAACCGGCAGACAGATGATCAATTTCTTACGTGTTCAGCACAGACAACTTAAAGATTCCGGTAATGCGAATCGAGGACCGGAGGGAGTAGTGGGAATGTCTAACGAACAAGCGAACAGAGGAAAAGCCTAATCACTCATGTAGACGCTTAAGAAGGGAGAGTTTATATTCTCCTGCATGGAACGGCCTCCTTATGAGCCATTGAAAGGAAAAAAATAAAAATAAAAATAATCACGGAGAAAAAAAATACAGCTTTGACGTGACACTTTTCAACTGGCTGTATGGATGCCTTCAACACACTGAAACAAAATGTAGGACTCAGAAAGCGTTTCTCAGCGTGAGGGGTTCGCAGGCTGTAGTTGGAGTCTTTGCTGCCGTTGCCTGGCGGATGGCAGGCGTCATGCTAACGCGCCTCATTTCCTGTGAGCCTTCCCCGTTTGCCCCAAGGACTAAAGCAGTGGAAGTGCTTCCGCACCAAACACCAAAACGTCCGCTGAGGAGTCCCGTCCCGCCCCCCCCGGCAAACACTGCTAAAGATTCAATAAGCTGCAGCCCCGGGATTAATGAGTCACGTGTAACCACGAAGGAAAATTAGGAGGCTTTGTACAAACGGAATAAAAAATGACCGTAATCCGCAAATGATCCCTTCACCCTCGAGTTTAACCGCGCCCCGGCTCGCAGACGACCAATTAATCCTCCTGTCATATCGATCGCTAATGATTGCGCTGCTCCCAATAATTAATTCATGCAGCGCTATGACCGATCGCTCATCGCAACTGTTTGCGCACTGGCTATTTTCGAAACAAACGATGAGCGACGACAGCCGGCGTTTGTTCATATTTAGAACTGGGACCGTTTGATTAAAGGGCAGTCAGGCGAGGCTCGGATTATCTATTACTGTATTGGGAACAATTATGGCTTCGATGATGGGTGGGGAAAGAGAAAGGAAGAGAGATGAGAGAGGGGTGAGGGGACATGCTTCAGGCTATGGTTTCACTGTGTGAGTTAACACTTCTGTTCCACTGGGCCAGACTGACGCTTGGCGGAGGGGACAGGTCTAGGGAGGAGAGGGCACTCACGTGCACAAAGTGATAGGAGAGGGGGAAGGGGGGGGGGGGCAGAATCTAACTCTGCCTTTGCAATCCGCTGATCAGGCCAGAAAGGAGGACCGTCCCGTTTTAAACTGCCATGTGCTGAACGTATACCTCGAAAACATGACAGCCAGCACCCCTTGCCCAAAAAAATACTACAAAAAAAGCACGTGGTCCACACAATAAGACATTAGCATGAAGTCAAAATGCTTTGTGAATTGGACACCTCGACTGCGGGTCATAGACAACTTGTTTCGCGGGAATGGGACCGCACAGATTTGCATTGCATCTGGCTGCAGGTGCCAGTCTCTTCCCTGCACTGGATTGGGACTTACTTGTTGATCTGAGCCAGGAACATGCCCTTCAGAGCATAGAACTCAGCCGTCATCTCCTTGGTGAAGTACTTGAGGTTGGTGGACTCGATCACCTCCAGGCCCTGATGAAGAGAGGAAATGACAGACAAGGCCCGAATGAGCGATCCGTCCAACATGATATAGATATAGATGTAGTGAGAGCAAAGGAGATGTACTGTGTCACAGGCAGAGCTCAGCTCAGCTCAGCTCACCGAATGGGAAACGTTTCAGCCTAATAACGGAAGTGGGATTTTCAAACACGGAAAGGTTTCACTTTGATATGCGGTTGTAGACTGCGACACTTACAAACTGTGATTGATGTAACCTGGTGATATTTCGTCTTCAGCCTGAAACCATTAGCGCTAAACGCTTGTTCGTGTAATCACTAAATTTTTGATCTATATATAGCGTGTAATGTATGTGCCCCCTCGGTGAAGAGTGTGACGACCACCACAGGAGGTCTACAAGGTGCAAGACTTCATCAACCAGAGAGACTTGTGGAAATGACTGCGGTTGGAAGGCGGCCTAGAGTATAAAATTGGGAGTTCCAGTAATAGGAGTAAAAAAAGTGTCTCTTATTAAGCCCGTTGGCAGTTTAATGACTTGCGGGCTGTTGGCGCTGCCTCAATTAATCAGGTTGCTCTCCGGGCTAAGAGAGGATGCTCCGACCACAGGCAGGTTTTTACACCATCCGTCTCCAACTGGAACGAAATGCAGCCACTCACTTCCCTCAGTGGAATAAGTGAAGGGGTCAGATGTGGAAAGAATGAGGGCACTATTACAGCAATTCAGCTCCCTCCTTTCAGCGATGGCCATGCTCGGTGTGCATAAAATGAACATGCGGGGAGGGAGGATAATTAGGCATGGCAATGCTAAGTAGCTCATGTGCATTTCTTTTAAGTGGGCTAAACTGAAAGTTCGACACAATTCGGGGGGCCAAAACTATCCTTGCAGGAGCCAAAATGGACCCTTTGGGTAGAGCGAAACGCATGCATGCACGCGCACACCCACATCTGCGCACGCCTACACACAGGCGCACACACTTCAGTTGGAGGGGTGTCAATGAATGAATGAATGAATGAATGAATGAATGAATGGATGAATGAATGAATGAATGGATGGATGAATGAATGAATGGATGGATGAATGAATGAATGAATGAATGAATGAATGAATGAATGAATGAATGAATGAATGAATGAATGAATGAATGAATGAATGAATGGAGGGACAGATGGATGGGCCACGAATGACAGCCCCAGCTGCTCACCTGCATGCACTCGTTCTTGCCCATGACTCCCGCCAGCTGCAGGTAGCACTTGACCTGCTGGCGGATCTTCTGGAAGCAGTCGACGATGGGCACGGTGGGGATGGTGTGGATGCGGCTCAGGATGTCCAAGGCCACGTTGACCAGGCCCTGCTTGCGGCCGATCTTGCCGTACTGGATGATGGCGGAGGCGGAGGCGTGCACGCCCAGCATGGCGTTGTTGGTGTTGGGGTCGTGCTGCGTGTTGGTCTCGTAGGCCGTCACGATAGCTGGACAGAGAAACAATGACCAGGAACAAAGTGAACAGGGTTCCCACTCAAATCAAATTTCCATTTTCCATGACATGTCCATGACATTTCAATGAAAAATTTAAGGTTTTCAATGACCTTTTTTTGGCGACTGACACAAAAACAGGACTTTACTTTCATAACTTAACGCATTTTGTTGCCAGTGCAAATACACATATCATTGTGTGTGTGTGTGTGTGTGTGTGTGTGTACACCCGTGGCAGGTGGCAACAACGGTGGCAGGGGAACAGAAATTCTGCGGTAACGTTATCGGGAAAGAAGAAAGAAATATATAACGTTACATGGAATCAGACATTTCCATGACATAATAATTTTCAATGACTTTCAAGGTTTTTCCATGGCGTGTGGGAACCCTGAGTGAAACATGCAACACATGAAGGTGGGCATCTCAGCTTCGGTAAAACGTTGCAAAATCAAGAATGGCGCATCTATGCGAGGCGAGTATGTTGCGCAAAACCAAAACAAATGACCAGACATCCTATTAGGTGGACGTAGACACCGACATTCCCATTTGCCACCCTTCCAAACAGACTCAAAGTCATGGAGCTCAGGGCTTTCCTCCCTCATCCTTGCGAGTCATTTCCAAATTGACGTTTTAGATTTGTGCACGATGCCTTAAAGGCCGTCGACCGCGCCCTTTCTGGACTAGGTCCGCACCGCGAGCCGCCCTTCCCCCCGTGCGGGCGTACCCTGGTAGTGGTGCTGCCGCCACATGAAGATGCTGCTCCAGTGGGAGAGATCGTCCGACACGATGGGCAGCCGGTTCCTCCAGGTCTTCACCACCGTCTTCATGTCGTGCAGGCTGGTGTTGCGGCCCAGGTTGGCTGGCTGGAGGCCCGCGTTGATCTGCGCCGCCTCCTGCAGCTCTATGATCTGCTGGGCGGCCTGGAGGAGGAGGAGAGAGCAGAGGTAGATGAAGACTCTGTGAGCTGATAAACTTTCAAAAGAACAAAAAACGAAAACGCCCCTAATCGCATTACTCAGACCTGATTGGGGGCTTGGCATCTATGGAAAAAAAATATATATAATAATTAAAAAGAAGAAAAAAAATAAACGGTGAGATCTGGGATAGCGTGGTGCTTAACAGATGGATTGGAGTATTTCAAACACACAATTGTGCTGACGGTGCTGCGTTTGATCTCCGTCGACCTGGTGATATTACTCCATGTCTAATCTGAAAAGCATTCCGCACGAGGGGACACAATTTGGCATTTCTACCAGGCCAAGCAGAAGTCCCATGAGCAGGAATATGAGCCGCTTCACACCCCGATACACCTGAGCTCGATTCAAAGATATAAGGAATCTGTTGTGATCTGACTGCGAAATGAAAGATGTATGTCATCAACTCAATCTGTCAATCAATAAAATAATTTTGATATTGATCAGACAAAAAAAAGGGGGGGGGGGGGCTGTATTTATTTTATTTTAATTTTTTTAAGCTATCAGATAAGTACATTTTGGAACGGGGTGCCTCAAGCTTGGCTGAACCTTGGGGTTAAGGAGTGCGCCAGGTGAGAAAAGATACTAAAATAAAACAGCAGGACACACGCAGTTTGCTTCCTGCAGCTGCTGTAATGAAGTAAGAATTGTAGACTGAAGCAAGCACCCACACACAGACACACACACGCGCACGCACCCAGCAGAGGAACACTGATAACAATGTATTCAATTCTAATACCCACTTTAAAAGATAAATGTCCTAAATCAGGCCACAGACTCACCAAATCAAATCTCTCGAAACAAAATAAATTAGGCAATACAATATTTTTCACAATTATCTGTTAATATCAGCTGATGCCAAGTTATAACCTTCATTCTGAGTGCCCATTCATCATGTAAATTTAATTTTCTCGCAGGTATTTAATCAAATGCTATCTGATGGAGAAAAGTAATTACCGCCGTTCTAAACTTACTGCTGCTCTCCAGTCTCTCCCTGCCACCCCTGTCTTTTTTAATCGCTTTTATTGGACTTTCTGGGAAACCACTTTATAACGGTGAATTTTGGGGAGAAAACAGACACAGTATGTGTATATTTTCCACTGCAAACTGCCTTTGGTGAATGATGACACGAGCATATTTTGCCTAAAAGGACAATAACACACATAATGTGGCAGCTAATTTTCTGCAGCTTGACCGTGATATTAAGTATGTGTAACGTACTTAATATTGCGGTCAGATTTTATGATTAGATACGTTCTTGCTAAAATCAGCTTATATACTTTTTTTTTGGCCAGAGTATATTTTCAGTCCCGCCATTGTAATCATTGTGTAATAAAGGTATCTAAATCGTACGCTCAGAAGAAAAAAAAAACATTTTAACGCAGTGAACAACACAAAACAAAGAAAAAAACCAAATGACTGCATCACAGAACGTCCACATCCGGGGCAACCAACTGAGCAGAGTGCAACCCTGGCCCCAACCGCATACGTTGCAATAGTGTCTCGACAGGTCCTCCAGGTTATAATTAAAACATACTCAATGTACTCAATATGTACTCATACTCAATACTACATCAATTCATGCATCTAAATGCAGAAAAAAGCTGGAGCCAGTTTTGCACAAACATGGCAGTCCAGAGAGCCCTTCAAGGGTTCGACACCCAAGCTCTCTCCCCTGGCACCCACGGAGCCCTGGGGTCACCCCAGTGTCACACACAGGCCGCCCGTCACCCTCCAGAGATGATCCAAGAGCGGAACTGACAACGCTACTAACCTTATCACCTCCTTCCCTCCCGCACTCCTCTACTCCATGCTGGGCAGCGGGTGGTAGCTTGTCATATCAGCGACAACCCATGCTTATATATTTTTTTCCATGTATGATTATGTACTCTACTCTGACATAATTCTTTTCATAAAATAATCACTTTAGGCCAATGTTTTTTTTTCAGGCCCATCCACTGCAGAGAACTCCCAGACAAAAGGGGCAAAGATTTAACTTTCCGATTGGATTCCTGCTTCAGAAAAATGCCAATGTGTGCACATTTTGCCATCAGGATCTTTAGATCTGGTGTGTTCTCACACTGTACACAGGTGGGTGCTATGCATTGGGGTGAGTCAGCTCTCTTCATTTTAAAGTGCTTTTGAAAAGGGTGAAGGGAGCTACACAAATGCAATTCATTCAGTAATCATTTGTGTATTCATTCATAGTCCCCTGTAGTGACTGTGGTAAGTTTAGCAGTCTGGAAACTGTATTCATTCTGCAAAAGTTGCTCCCATGGACTTACTGCACATTTTTGCATATTGGCCGAAGTACAGTACCAGTCAAAAGTTTGAGTACACCTGCTGGAAACTAGGTTTATCTCATAATTGACAATGTTTTACACCGTATACGTTTCTGTAAATACATGAAAATGACAAAAAATACATGTACCAATAAGAAAAAGGAACATCAAAACAAAGTTGAAATGTAATCTTGGATTCCTCAAAATAGCCACCCTTCACCGTGATAACAGCCTCAAAAACACAGGCCATTTGGTTAATACGTTTCAGCAGGAAATCACCAGACATGTCTTCCCAGCTCTCCTGCAGCAATTCCCAGAGACACTTGTGTGTAGCTTTGCTTTGCTTTGACTCTTCTGTCCAGTTATTCCCTTACAAGTTCTATGGGATTGAGTTCTGGACACTGGGCAGGCCAGGTCATTAGTCTGAATTGTCTTTCATGTTCCTGCTTCACCAGATAGTTCTGACACAACTTCGTGTGTTTCGAGTTGTTATCTTGCTCAAGAATGAAGGTGTGCCCACTTAGCCGTAGTCCAGATGGAAGGTGTACTCAAACTTTTGACTGGTACTGTACATCTGAAGCCCGGTTTATGTTCTGGTGATCATGCATCTTTTTTGAAAAAAATAGTCTTTTTTTACTTTGAAAATGGTTACTATAGGTACGTAAAGTGCAGGTATGCTAACCGCCTTTAGCAGGAGAACCAGACTGGGTCTTAAGTGCAAGCTCTAAAACCATTGCAGATGCACTCAACGCACATTTCATCGAAAAACATCAAGCTGCACATTTGAAAAGCCGGCGGTGACGCGTCGGACACGAAGAGCGCGTCGAAACCGTCCCAGGAGGCCACAGGGGGTAACTATGGCCTGAACGGCGCCTTGCTCTCCAAAGAACAGAAAGCTTTGATCAATGCGCGGTGTGTGAACCGCGCCGACATCTTTACAACCCCAGTAATTAGAGTGGCAAACAGAGTTTATTTACAGGCTGGACTGATACGAATGAAAGCGGAAAGCGTGAGGGGAAGCGTCCCCAGGATCTCTGCGGTCTCTGATGCCGTGCACCGGGGAAGGGAAGGGGGGGGCTGTCCCACACGTAAGCCCCGCACAAGCTTGACAGCTCCTTGGTGATGCGCCGCGTCGCTGCTCCAGCGCTTCCAATTCGCCGGACATCAATTGGGCGGCGGGCCATTGTGCCTCCGCTGATTATGTGCGCGGCTCAGCCGTCGGGCTCTTGGGCCCCCCGAGCGCTCGCAAAGAATTTGAATAAAAAGCCTTCCTATTGAAAACACCAATGGCCTATTCAACATTATCTCTGCCATTCTTGCCGTAGCCGAGAGGTGACAGAAGTGGTTGCATGGGAGATTATTCTTCGCCAAGCCTCACACTGCATAAGAGACATATGCTTGAGACAGACATTATGACCCAATTAGCTAATTATTGAAAAGACCCGTTCCCATTTTGGGCTTAGCTGTTGCATTGGTGTTTTTTTTTTCTTTTCTTCTTAATTCTGCTTCCCCCCTCAGTTCTAATCATTATTCCTTGGTCCTAATCCATTTAATGCAACGGACTACCTTCGCCACGATCCAGACTTTCTCTGTTGGGTTTGATAAGCAGGTTTGTGAAAATAATGGAGTGTGGTGGGGATTAGGGTAGAATTGGGGAAGAATTTAAAGCAGGGGCGCAGTCTGAAAATCGATTTAGACTCTCCGCTCTCATTGAACGAAATAAGGGCTCTAACCAACGCATTTCGCTTCAGTGAAAGTTCGCTGAATTTCTGACCGTCAGATATCTTCCCCAGCTGTGGACGGACCGTGTTGGGACTGCGACTTCAAAAAGGCACTTGTGTATGCGGCGAGGTGAACGCAACACGCCAGATGCTTTGTTATATGGTAATTACCGAGAGGTCTCAGCAAACGGACATCTATCAGAGATCTGAGCGCCTTGAGCCAGATGGCTGGTGTTTGAACATTCTTGGTAACAGGCAATTTAATATAACTGGCTCCCAGACTGCACAGCACCAGTAACCAAAACATAAGCAGCAGCGCCAAGTTCTTTAAAAAGGCATGACACAATTATCTTTCTACCTGTTTTGATCCTGTAACTTACTCCTTCCTGACGGCTGACGCTAAGCGGGGCTGGGCTTGGTTAGTCCTTGGACGGGAGACTTCCTGGGAAAAGGAGGCCTCGCATCCAAGAGCTGAGAAACATGAATACATCAGTCCTGTGCCAGCTTCTTTACGTTGGTTACCTGCCAATTATAGAGCCGCCTAGAAGGTTGTTCTTTCAGCCTCTGGGGTTTTAAATGGCCTGGCTCCAGAATACCTCAGCAAACTTCTCATTCCCTACAATCCGCCGCGAGGTCCTCACTTATGCAACTGCCAACGTTCAGGTCTTGGACAGACTCAGTTTTTAAATTAAAAACGCAGGTTAAAAACGTAGCTTTAGTGATCCTGCTCTTAACATCGCATTTTATCTCATTTTATTGTGTTTGTATTGCGTTTTATTTATTGCATTTTTTATTGTTTTATACTAAATCCAATATTGTGTCCTTTTTTCCTTTGTCTATAAAAAAAAATCCATTTATGTCCTTTTTATCAACTTTTCTCTCCTGTAAATGGTCTTTGTGATAGTGCCGCAGTAAAAAAGCACTGTTGAATTAAATTCAATTGAAAACAATGTCATTGAAAACTGAATTTAACCTGAAGGGGTATTTGTGGGTCCGCAGGGAAAGTGTCGACCCTCGGAAAAAAAAAAAAAAAAAGACAGGGAAACTTCGCAATTGGAAATTGCATCTTTCAGGTAAAACATGAAACAGATCTTTAACTGAATGCGGATCTTTACCAACCAATCCAATAACAAACCTGGCATGTAAGTTTTGTCTTGTAGATAGTTGTAAGATTGGATTTGTGGTGTGTTCTAATAAGATATCCAGCTAGCAAGATGAATGAAAAGCTGTTTTTCGGTCTTTAGGACCATCAGTCATGGAGACTTTCAAGTTTTAGAAGTTCAAGATGTGTTAATGAGCTGTACAAATTCCCACCAGTATGATCTTTGCACACTGACAGCTATGAAATTTGACATTTGAAAATTGTGCCTGAACTTTAAAAGGCTGTTTTCGAAGCACTTGCAGCTCGGCAGTACGCAATAAACAACACACACTGACATGCAGATGTCCTACAGCTTAAAATGATTCGCAGTTTTATAAACGTCCTTCAGCCCCAGTTTTTTGTGCATGTCGTAAAACCCTAAGCCGCAGCGCTGAAATGCGGCGAGGTGCTTTTGCTGGCCGGCGGCCCGCTCACCTGCAGCAGGGGCGTGTGGACGTGGGAGACGATGTGAGGCAGCCTCCTCCACTCACGGATGGCCAGGCTGCTCGCCATCTCCACCAGTCGCTCGATGAAGTTGAGCTGCTGCTCCTCCGGGTGACAGATGGCCAGGTATCCCCGGTGCATGTTCACCTTCCAGGCCATCTCCTTCGGACAGCTCAGCTCCACCTGCCAGACGTAGGTGAGGTACAGACATGGTCATGAGTCCTCGACCTCAACCCCTCTACCCCCGTTTGTGTTTTTCTGCTTTAACGTAGAATCTACAGAACATTGCTTCAGCACAACACTTCTGTACCAAAAAATTTTTTTGACAACAATTCAAATATAACACCAACTGGCTACATTCTGCTGAATACTCTCGATTCTGGATGGTAGGGGGTTTTCCAAGGAGAAAACAGAGAGCGTTTTTATGCGTGTATGTGTGCGTCTGAAAAAGCGCGTTGACATGCTCAGTTTGTCTTGCGCGAGATCGAAGTGGTTCCTCTGGGGTGCTGACAGTGCGCTGGGGAGCGCGGCGCGAATGTTAATGGCTGCAAGTTTCGGGTTACCGCGAGCGCGGGGACAACAGTATACAAAGCGTGTCACGGGAGGTCTTCTTTCATGTCGTGCCTGGATATTATAAAAAATGAAAAGCAAATCCGTTTCATAAGACGGCTCGACCTCTGAAAACTCCGAGCCCTTAAGCGCCATAAATCAGAGCATGTGCCAGGCAGGCACCAGGTGGAACAGCACAATGATTTGTGCAGGTAAAGACAAAACAAGAAAACTGAAGAAAATAAAATCCATTGGAAATAACTCTCCGAGCGTTGCAGCCATGCTGGCCAAAGCGTTGATTGTGTGTTTATAACCACGGAGCGAAACCGGGCAGGAGCCAGGCATACTCATATGGGACCTTTCCAAGGCCCGGGTCCCATTCCGGCTCTCCAAATAGTGTCGGTCAGGTGCTCATTACCCACAAACCACAACAATATGCATTGAATTTGCATTCTTAATTGTACAGGGAGAAGGTGAATGTGGAATGCCCCTCAAAAAGAATGTACAGTTTGGTTATACTTCCTGAAGGGAGTATTAACACACCCAAATCTGTCAATATTTTTAACACGTCTCCCGACTCAAATTCAGTGCGGTTTCTTCCTCTTACAAAATTGAAACTGTCGTGGCAGAAATTATACGAGACCCGGCTTTGATTAAGATGGGCGTGCACGGCAAAATTGAAAAGCCCTCAACAGCTGTGTAGTAAACTTGTGCAACAGGGACTACGTAAGGCGCGTGATTACAGTGATCAGTCAGCGCGCACTTATCACTGCTGGCGATTGATGAATATCCCAGCGACGGCGCTGGCCTTATCAGCTCTGCTTTAATTGAAAGCCGGGACGTTTAAACTTCCTCACAGCCACTGCTTCCAAGTAGCGGGCGGCTTGTCTCTGGAAACAAATCGCTTCCCGGCAGATGTTTGAGCAATTATTCAAGGACGGATCCGTAAATATTAGATGCAAACCGCGGCAGTGAGGGAGGGCTGCTGGAGCTGCAGCGGTGGACAATTTAATTAAGTGTCACCTTAGGCAGAAAACCTCAATGGATGTCTTTCTGAGTCTCCTTGAAGAAGCTGAGCGTTCAAAACGCATCTGTTACCGCCGCGTCGCCGTTCCAACTTTTCCTTCGGGTCATTTCTCGATGCCTCTTCGCGGCGAGAGCCGGGGCCGGATGAATTAACCTCTTGGCGGAAAGCTAGCATCCCTGTAACGCGTGTGTCCGCTGAGCACGAGACTTCGAGCACAAAGACATTCAGATGTGCTAAGGCTAAGTATCAACAATGTAGCTGTTCCCGAAATGGCCGGGCTTGGTGCGCTGCTTCCTTCCCTGCTGTCCACCCCCTGCCGTCCACAGCCTGGCGCCCCAGCGGTGAGAGCCCAGGATATAAACAGCCTTTTATCATTACTCCAGAGACGCACAGAAGCAGCTTTTAAACAGATTGCACACTCCCCAGGATACAAACACAGGCTACATGACCTTCACATTTCTAGGAGCGCCGATGGCTTTTTATATCTCTAGAACGCCAACTTTAGAATCCGCAAGCGCTGAACTGTGGCCATTATCACCCTCCCCAAACTTAAATCGCGGTGATCGAGATATCATGCTCGCGCTATGCCCTTGATGTTCCACACGTTTCGCTAAATTGAAGGGAGTGTTGTGCGCGGTTTCGAAAACCTTTGCACAAATAAATGATCCATTTATTCTCTTCGTGCTTGTGATCGCGCATTTTCACTCTGTGTCTAATTTGCTTCTTCTCTTGTGTGTGTGTGAATTCACTGCTGACGATGGAGTTGACAGTGACAGCGATCGAAGGCTCCGATAGCTTCAGGGCTCTAGATGTGACCTTCACAAACGGGGTCTCCCAGCCGCTCGAACGTTACCTGCACTAGTGCCTCCTTCATAGCGGCCCAGTTGGACACCCTCCAGGCGCACTCCAGCACCAGGTAAGGGTTGGTGTGGCCCTTGGACTGCCCATACTCGGTCAATGGCTCCCACTGGTTCAGCTCCTTGGAACAGCTGGGTAGAGATGTGCACACACCGTTAGGACACTCGTGTGCTTAGACCCAGCCCCCAGAGGATTGAGAAGCACTGGAGCGAATGCAGGCTCCCCTCTAGCTCAAATCCCACTGAGGCTGGCAATATTAGTTCACTCGGCTAATGAGGCCAATTCTGATTCCAATTTATGTCCTCATTAGGCTGCGACACAAACATTGCAAGAAAAGAAAAAAAATCTAAAATCAGTCGGGAATCATGAAGAGCACATTCCAATTTGCTCAACAACTGAAACACTAGAAAGTGCAACTGAAACATTGACCCCCACACCCCCCGCCCCACCATCCCGGGCAAAGAGAGGCTCCCCACCGGATCCAGTGATCCTCCCACAGCTGGTACTCGGGGAAGATGGCGGGAGACGAGTTGTTTCTCTCGTGCTCCTTGCGTGCCTTCTCCATCGCTTTCTCGTAGCTCTCCTGCGCCTGAAAGCACAGGCACAAGTCCCCACCGAGGTCATGAGCACGTTGGTGCTGGTTCACCACCCTCTGCTGTCCGCACGGCACACTCAAACCCGAGTCACTGCAGTGTTCTGATCTAGCTACAGGTGGGAGGAACCGGAGGGCCCCAGAAGCACTCCAGATATCCCCCAATCAGCACAAGGAGTAATATTTGACCCAGCATTCCTGTCTGCTTAAAAGCAAAATAACGCGTGGAGCGGGTGAAGCCGTGCTCCCCCCCCCCCTTCGACATTCACCCCTCTGGCTCGCGCTCGCGCGCATGCTAACCTGCTCAAAGAATCCGTGCTGTTCGAAGGCGATGGCGGTGCTGGTCTCGGGGAATTTACAGCGCTTCTGCCACAGGCCCGCCCACATGTCCTCCTCCTGCAGCAGCGAGTACAGCTCGGCCAGGGAGTCCAGGATCTCCTGAGGAGCGGGAAGACCAGAGAGACGCCGCATGAGCGCACACACAACCTCCCCGATAACCTGCCGCCCTCTGCCCGCGCGAATCGGCTGGCTCGGGGCCCGGGGCGGTGGCGGCACTCACCTGCTGCGGGGGTGTGATGCTCTCCTGCTCGTAGAACTCGGTGCTCTGCTTGGGCTTGATGTGCAGGCTGAGGCCTTTCTCGAAGGCCTGCTGCTCCAGCATGAGCGTGGAGCGCAGCCACAGGTTGTGCGTCTTGCCCAGGTACTTGAGCACGCAGGGCCGGATGGGGATGGGTGGCACGCACTGGGACATGGCCTCCACGAAGCAGTTGAGGGCACTGGGCTGGCAGTCCCTCTGGGCCTGGTGGCTGCCGCTGCACAGGAACGGGCTCATCTCCCCAGACAGGGCCTGTGAGCGGGGGAGGGGCGGAAACAGGACTTTCAGACGGTGTGTTCCGATGAGAAAAGGCATCCCCAAGCCCATGCTTTCAAAATATTGCTTCTTAAGAGCATAAACAAATTCTGAAACGACTAACGGTAGAATAAATAAAACTACGGGTTTGTGAGAAATATGAAAAAAAAAAAAAAAAAAAAAAAAAAGCATTGTTAAAAACAAATCTGACTTTAATCGTTTGGCACAGAGCATCATTCAGCGAAGAGCTGCTGCTTTAAGCGAACAGGTGAAAAAAAGCACAGGAAGCAGTAAATCGTAAGTGGGAATGCATGGCAGGAATTTTTAGCTCCCATGCCTCATTGCTTAAAAATAGGCTTTCTGACAAAAGGCGAAGCTAATGTATTCCTGGCTTCATTTTGAGTAACAGCCTTCATTTTCTAAACCGACTGATTTTTCCCACACGGCGATACAGACCGTAATTAACTTAGTGATGCACAAATTGTGGTTCTTATCCTGGGCAAACAGGAATACCCTTAAACTGCTCTTTGAGGCAGGTTCACAAATCAAACAAAGACGGGAAAAGAGAGGGTTTGTTTTACGGAGGTCTTCCCCCCCCCCATTTTTACCACAGCTCTCGTTTCAATACAGGTAAAAACAACTGAGACACGTTGCTCATTACTGTGACAACCTCACTCAATGGCTTTCGTCATTCTCCTCGGCTTTAATACACATTGAATTATTTCATAAAGTACAATGTTGGCCTAGGAGGAGTGCACTGAATGAAATTAGCATAAATGTGTGACCTACTTTTTAAGCGGGCTATTTTCCCTTCATTTCATTGGGAAAAAAATAATTAAAGGGTCATTTTTCCTTTTGTATCATTCCCCCTGCAGAGTTAGCCCATTTTTACCGTAGGGTGGGATGGGGTGGGGGCAAATGATCTCAAGGGCTTACAAAATCAGGTCATGTTTCCGAGAACACGCTGGTTGGTTGTTTAGCTTTAGCTTAAAAAAAAACAAATTGTCAGTGTTGGTGGCAACAGAAAACTTTTCTGCATAATTAATACTAATCGCGTCAACTCCTGAATATTCAAATGATGTTCCGATTGGCGCAAACATATGGCTAATTAAAATTTCGGCAGGATTTGTATGTGGATTTCAGATGTGCCACTCAAGTGGCAGAGGGTGAGCGAGGACAGACTGACAGGTCCATGTGAGGAGAGCGGAGACGGGGGACGGGGGGCGCTCACATGCTGCTGTCGGTCAGACAGGATCTTCCACAGACGCGGGAACAGCTGGATCCAGGTCTTCTCTGCCAGAGCGGTGGAGATATGGCACAGCTGGACCAGGGCATTCAGGAGGGCTCCCGTCTGTCAAAGGTAAGCAGGCACACACGAGCAAACATGACCACTGTGCCCTGCCCTGCCGGCACCTCACTGACTGAGACCGTCACATCAAGCTGGACCATCGCATCAAGTGCCAGCGATCAGATCTTTCTTGATCAATAGCGCCACAGTGGCTACGAGTTAAAGCCCTTGTTCTTTCCCAAATTCAAAACCCCATTTGTGCTAGTCATTTGTCCTAGAGTCAACTACCTTATGCATACATGTTTACCCTTAACTCATGGTCTCTAGAAGAACACATGCAGTCATAGAACTGATATTAAAGTGAAATATTTAGTGCAATTTATGCGGGCACGCACACACACACACACACAAATATAAGTTATGGATCATAAATAATGACACAGAACCAACGTTTTCCCTAGAAATACGTAGAATTAATAGATACAGGTATGAGTCCAATTTAAATTGCAAAAACAATGCTATGTAATATACTTAGAATTTGAAAAGATTCCCCGTGATTTAAAATGCGCGGTCACAATTTCAATTCTTTCCTGGCCCTGAACTCTTTCGACGGGAATGCAGATTGACGAGGGTATCACTTAAGACTTTTAATTACATTTTCAAAGGGGAGAAAATTAACTTAACCGTGGAGGATACCTTGGAGTTTAAAGGAGTCGATGAATATTCATAAAACAGGTTATGGCACAGATTCCTCTGGGCATGCTGGCAGGTCAGGTTTTTGAACCAAAACCACTGAATCATTTATCCGGAGTCGGTACGAGCGTCGCATACAACGCGCTCCCGTGTCCTAGATTAAACAAAAATCAATGCGTGTGCGGCCTCTGAGCGAAGAGTAAATGGTTAGGTGCTAATCAGATCAAAAGCGTGCGATTGAGAAGCTTGCGGAATTATCACGCGAGGGGATAAGGGATGAGGGGCGGGGATGGGAGCGGAGAACGAGCCTGAAGCCCACCGCTCACCTTGACCTCTCTCAGGGAGTCCAGGAACTTGTCGTGCCGGTTGGTCAGCATGTGCAGCTGGTTGCCGGCGTCCCTCTCCGCTTGCTCCTTGGTCTTGGAGATGCTGGTCTGGTCTCCCGGCGCCAGCTCGATGTCAATCTCCACATCCTGTGGGTATGGGATTAGAAGGCATAAATAAATAAATAAAAAAATAAAAAAGAGGAATTCATGTCCGTAAATCAGTTCTATAATGATCACGTGCTTAAATCTGCATAAGGGGAGCTTGATCGATTGCAAACTGTACCATAACCGTCACACTCGCAAGTTCAGGGAGGCCCAATAAAGGCATAAGGAAATGTCTCATATCTTATTATAATATTGCAGGTAGCAGCCCTTTAAAGTTATTTTTTGAACAAAAGCCTGTGCCAATGCTCAATTCAAAAATAGAAACAATGCACACAACACAATCCAGAGCAAGAACGCTATTCAACCCACTTGGGGCTTTTGCATTATCAGGAACTGAAGAAGGGGGCCATGAACTACCAAGAAACCAGCAGTAGTTTGTGTTTCGAGTACATTAAAGTTCACTGAGCCACTCTGCCCAACAACAAGCTCAGCCAATCAGGGGTCCATCAAATGTATTAAGAAGGGACAATTGAATATAAACTATCTGGAAGTACAGAAAACGGAAAACCATTTCTTTGGGAAATGAAGCACATATCTTTGTTCTGTCCAGAGAATTGAAAGTGGTTCTAGCTTCACCTGACAGAAAAGATAAAGGAGAAGCACGCAAAACAGTTACTACACAGTTCTGCCTGTTTCAAGTTCAAAAAGTGGAAAAGTCAAACTGGTGATGTACACTGCAAAGTCCATGCAAAGTTCCATTAGCAGAGTCACTGCATGGAATGGCAGATCCCTGTCCCTGATCCCTGATCCCTAATCCCTAATCCCTGTCTCAAGCCTGGGCTCAGAGCACTCCAGCACGTTTTAAGAGCAGCTCGCACACCTCCTGGGTGCTTACTGAAGAGGCCCTCACTGTTTGTTTGGTTGCTTTTTTTATCATCTCGGCCGTCCTGAATCTTATAATGGAGCACACGTGCATGCATAAAACCACTTAATGTGCCATATCTGAAGACAGACGGTGAGGGACCTTCTAACCTGCTGGCTTTCTGTGGTGTGCAGCGTTTATAATGGGCCCTCCGATGCACTCTGGGAACAAGCCGGGTTAAATATGCATGTCGGGCAAGTCAGGTCAAGCGCTCCTCACAAGACGCGGGCGCGTTTGCGCTCTGGCGAGCGGCCTCTGAACCTCCAGTGCATTCGTTTGGCCGCCCCCGTCTCCAATCCGGTTGCCCCTACGTGGACTTGGCAGGGACTGTATGAACAGCAGGGTGGGTAGCGCTCGCCGGGTGTGGGCGGGGGGCTCACCTCCTCCTTGGTCTCGCTGTTCTCCCTCTCCCGCGGCTCCTGCTTGATGTGCGTTGCCATGGCGAAGGCGGCACGATCGTGGCTGTCGGCGAGGTTGATGACGTTGGTGATGGATGGCAGCATGGCGCCCTGGCAGCTGGTCCCGATGATGCTGTTCCGCTCGCACACTGCCAGCAGCAGCTGAGGGGACAGAGACATCCCATCACACCAGGAACGGGAGGGCGGGGCCTGATCCCTCTTCCACTCCGCTGCACCTGCCTTCCGAATAACAGCAGCGCGGCAGCCCCAGTAATGTTCACAAGCGCTTTCCAGGGCAGGGCCGTAACCCGGGCACAGACTCCAAGCTCACCGCTTATGTGCGTCTGTGCTGCTAAATGTTCAGCCTTTCAAGCACTTGATAAAGTGCAATGTTTTTTTAAATTTCGGAATAGTATACTATAGTAAAGGTTTGTGCAATGCGTACCGGCATGGAAACAACCTTTGCAATGTGGTATGTCATTGGGAGAGTCTTCAAGAGAATTTCCAACTTCCTATTCATGTTGTAGGCATCAACAGAAGTTATCCAGGCGAAATATCCCTTCGCCACACCCCTAGCAATCCCTGCTGTCATATTTTTTATTCCTACGGCATCTCGACACATTTGACTGGGAGGGAGGCACTGCATAAACATTTGGGCGCATTACTCCAGCCCGGTTTTCATGGGGAAGGTGTTTGCGAATTAAACTTTTTAAAAACGTTTTGTATCGGAAAAATAAAGTAATAAGTACATTACTGTGTCTTTCCATCTGCCGTCCCAATTATAGTGGGAAATGAAAAATGATGTTTTTTTGACTGCACCGGAGACTTTAATGACAAGCCAAGCCGGGCGGTGGTGTCGCAGAATCGCCTCCTTTCCACCCTGTTATCATACCGAGATGAATGGGTCTGATGGGAGAGGCCGATGGAAACAATAACGCTCGCTTTAATGATAAGATTGCAGGACGGCGTGACTCAAGTGCCAAGGCTGACACCGCTTGCCGAAGACCATTAATAATTAACTGACACGCGGCCTCCATTGATTGTGGTCCGAGATGGATTCATCCTTGTTTAGTGTAAACTGCCCCCAATAGCAGGAGGCCGCGGTGTGGCGCGGGCTACAGTTCCAGGCGGGGTCGTGAATCACCGCTCGCAGAGAGGGAGCCGGAGCTCTAGAGACAAGGCCGGCGGCCCTGAAAATCCAGTGTACCGCGCAGCGAGGACTCGCCGTGTTCCAATTACCGCTCTGAGCCTTAATGCGGAGACGGCCTCTGTGACACTCAACCACCAGGCGCGTTCCGCGGAGCGGGGTGTTAAAAAGTACGAAAGGCGCAACGCGGCTCTTAGCGGTGCGCGATCAAGCGCGGTGCAGTGATGTCCCAATCACACGGAGGTTAATGCTTATACATGACACCGCTTGTGGCTAGTGTCACAGTAGGCCTGTACTGAAAGGCACTTCTTGGGCACATCACGCGGTTTTATTTGTCATTTGTTTATTACGTGTTTATGTATGAATGTATGTGTGTATGTAGGCATGCATGCATGTAGTTTTTGTGTACACCATGTTGTATTGTACTTTGTGATTGTAGTTGCTGCAAACTAATTGCCCTTGTGGAAATTAAATAAAGACTACTACTACTACTACAACAGACGAGAGCGCATGAAGACTGACAATAAAAATGCCCCACGAGAGCATTATTTCTACGTCAATAGAAGTAAATACTGTATTTTCTTTGCAACTAGTGACAGTAAAGCAGCACGAAACAACCTCTGTGGTACTCACTCCCAAAAGTCAATCTTTACAGAGGAAATGACAGACTGCTCAAGGCGGAGAAAGCGCGGCTCCCAGCTGCTGGGTGCTCCACAGGCCGTCTCCGACACGTACCTCGATGCACTGTTTAATCCAGAAGTGGCTGCCCATGGCCTCCCAGTTCTGCGAGCAGCAGATGTACAGGAGCCGCTCGTAGACGCGCCGCTTCATGGAGCCGTCGAACACGTCGAAGAACTTGGCCCTGATGAGGGGCTGGGCGCACCGCAGCCCGGACAGGAAGGCCGGCTCCAGCTTGGAGGTGATGTCACTTCCTGAGAGGCTCTCGTCTCTGGCAGGGGGCAGAGGCAGAGAGAACGGGGGAGGTCAGCAGCTGGGCGGGCTGTGCCGCGCGGCGCGCCCCGGGTATCGGTACATAAAATCAGCCAGCTAGAACACTGTAGAGCTTCTAAAACAATAATTGGATAGATCCCCCAACCATCTAATGTCGTTAAGGCTCTTAAGGCTCTCATTACCCACGAGTACAGAGAACTCTGGCAGTAACAGTGTGCAAAACCAAACACGGGCAGTGTGGGGTTGGGACTCTGCTGCGAGAGGGGGTGAGGAGACGTGGCGGGTGAGGTGAGGTGAGGGGGGGAGGGGAGAGCCAGGAGCCCGGTGGAATGAATGCGCGCTGCTGCTCCAGGCCGCCCTCGCCTCGCCACGCCCTCGCCACGGACCTCATCACGCCCGCGCGGGGGGCCCTGCTTCTCTCATCACCAGCGTGACAGATAGCGGCACCTGCGTGGGGCCCGGGCCCCGCGTAACACGCCCCGGTGATTAATTGCCGTAATTACCTGTAGACGTAGTTAACGAGGTCTAAGAACTGGCCATTTAATTCAAGGTCATCGGGAAAGCGTTTCTCAATGTAGGTCATCATTTTCACCAGCAGGATGGACTTCTCCCTGAGATTGGGCATCTGTGGAGTGAGAGGGAGAGAGATAGCGAGAGTGAGCTGATTGATTCAGTCCATTTATCTTTAATGTACCGAGGGGCCACGCGGCTCCATCTCCTCTCCCTGCCTCGCCACTTCAAAGCCACGCGCCGTCTCCGAGGGCTTCGGAGCAGAAACACCTGGGTCCGCTTTCACGTGCGCTGCGTTGGAAGTTTTTTGGTAGCCTAGTTCGAGAGGAATTTCTGCACAGCGTAGCTGGACTTTACCCCTACAGGGCCACAGACAGGCTCACTCATGCCGTAGCCGGTGCAGCTGCCGTCGAGTCGACAGCAGATGGGGGTCTTGCGGTTTTCACAGCGCAATCAGCAAAGCAAACAGCCCTTTCTTCTGAAGGTGTTTGACAATTGATTTTGAACACTAGCTGCAGTCATATAGCACAGGCCTGTTTAACAAGGCTTTGTTCTCATTTATAAGGAACAACCTTTTTTTCTCCCAGCCTCACAGCTGCAAATAGACCGAGAAGGAAGGACTGACCACACCACTTCCGTTTCTCAACATTTGTGATATCTGGGTCCGTATGCATCTCAGAAAGGATCTCAGAACATGAGTACTGATCTAGGCTCAGGTTTCTCAATTCCATAGCCTAGCCTTCTCCACTATGCGCTAAAAGGAAAAACTGATCTTGGATCAGCACTTACACGCCAAGATGGTTTATATATACAGGCCCAGATGCCACATATGTGAACAGGCTTTAAGGTTTGGTTGTTTCTTGAGATCAGGACATGTATAGCGTGTAGTATAGTATAGTATGTATAGTACATACACAGCATAGAGGACATCTTTACACTTCACATACACAACAATCCTAGATTGAGACTGCAGAGTGGAGTGGAGGAGTTAAACCACATTACGTGGGTTTGTCTGAGGCCTGAGAGAGGACTGTGCAATTTTATTCCATACGAGCATAAATGTTTATGTCTAAATGAGGAGCCATAACTATTTGGAGGAAGGAGAGAAAAGGAAATGGCCTGATGGTCAGAGAAGAATTCCTAAAAACAAAAACTGAACTGTGACTGGACTGAGCCAACTTGCTTCCGTTTTCCTTTTGCAAAACACACAGCGAAATGGGGTGAACCAATATGGCCCTCTGCGGGCAACACTGAGGTCTAAATTCACTATTGAGTATTCACATAATCAGTAATGAACGGTGAAATGTCTGGACTGATGCCTCCGGTGGTATGAAAGTGCATTACTACCCGGGGAATTCAATTTAGGAATTTATATATACAGGAAAATGCCTCTGCTTGTCATAATATATCTATAGTACAGGTAACTGCCAAAGTGAAAGAAACACTTTGATAACCTGGGGGGGGATATACGCAAATGGTCCTGGCCTGGGAGAGTCTTAGCTGGGCGAGGGGGAGCCCGTTGGAAAGGGGAGGGCTGGGCCACTCAAGGTACTGCACCCACTTAAAGGGTCCCTCATTTACTCAAGTGTTGCCTTTATTTTGGCAGTTACCCATAGGTCCTACTGCAGAAGTGACCAGGTTCATTTAATGTCAATGTCACAGGAATGCAGCCCTAACCGAACAGAATCGCAGTTGTAGTGGGACAGACAGGGCTTTGACGAGCGCGGGGAGTCTCACCTGGTTGGCCGCCATGGGGGAGTTGTTTTTCACCCACTCCTCTACAATCTTGACGACGGCCCGCAGGATCTTGGCATCGGGCGACTTTTCAATGAGCGAGGTGAGGATGCTCTGAATGAAGTTCTTCCTCATCTCCATGTTCATGACGGAGAGCCGGGTCTTCACCAGGTCCAGGCTCAGCATTACCAGCTCACTGGTCACTGAAAGGGAAGGAGCAGAAAGGAGACCATTTTAACCGCTTTGGAACGCCCTGCCCTCCCCAACGGCCATAGAGACATCGAGCGGCATTTCAGGGACTGGTGCAATTAACTTCCCTAACGTTACCATAAAATCCTACCTAAAGGGGTTCAGTAATTCAAAGAAAATCACAGTGTAAACTCTCTGGTAACTCTGATAGTAGTCCATGGCTGATCTCAAAGGCTATTTTAAGGCCATGGCGGTTGACCCTGCAGGTTAAATATTCCATAATGCCGTTCAATCACTGAGGGACCCCTCAGTATTAAAGGTTGTAACTTCTCAGTTTGGCCTTGAGGGCCTTTCCTCATCAACAAAAAAAAGTTCTCACTCTCTTCCTAGGTACAAAATTAGTCATTATAAGCACTTTAACTCCGATAACATCTCAGAATCATTACGAGTCAAGAGAAAGAGTGTGTCCTGGCCTTAATACATTTGTAAGAACAGCCACTGCTTTCTTTCTCCAATTCAATAACTGCTGCTTAATTACACCCGGTCTGGAGATGCCAGTCTGCCCTCTGGTAAACGTTACTCAGTCTTTCTGCAGCACCCAGTGGTCGAATGTAGACACCGCAAGCCAAAACCCAAGAACATGTTTACCGCCGCCTCTGTTGTTTCTAGTTCAAGGTGAAAACCTTCTCTCCTCCACTGGACAATAACAGTAAGAAATCAAGCCGGGGGAAGCATTCCCTGTGAAACTACAAATCTCCCAACCATATCTCCCCGGCCCCAACGGCTATTGTGTGGCCCTGTTAGATGGCTTTTGTGTGGGCCAGACAACAACGCGATAGGAGATATCCGAGCTCTGCGGAGGGGCTGAGAACACACCCACAGGGGCCACAATCTCACGCAGATAGAGAAACAGCGCTAAGGTCACGGCGCTGAAATGTCACCCTTCTCTGTAAAGTCGCACTGAGGCGCATTGTGCACAATCAGCAGCGGTGCTCGCGAGGAGGGCCGAGATGGCCAGGAGAAGAGGAAGCGGTCCGTTTTGGACAATGGGCTGATCTTGTCTCATTCGCTTCCGAGAATCCCGGGCGGTGCGGTCCCGGGTGGGCGGGGCCGCCCTCCTGCAGTCTGCACGCGGGTGTGCGTGGGGGTGTGCAGTGTGTGGGACGTGGGGTGTGTGGTATGGGGTTATTTGTGGGGGGGTGCTACCTGTGCTCGTCTCCGTGGTCCCAGCGTTGGCCTGCGGGTTCAGGTGCTCCCTCACCATCTTCTGCAGCGAGCGCATGAAGACGGAGATGAGCCGGTCGATGTAGCTGGAGTTGTAGCTGCAGGCAGACTTCAGGATCATCAGCGTTCCTGAGGGAGAAAGGAGGCGTCACAACCAGGCCAGGCATGGGCACAACCCGGCGCTGTGCGTGGCAGTCAGGGACAAGCAGATACATGTACACGATAATGAATACGGACGCTGACCATTTCTGAGGGAAACCGAATGAAGAGGACTATGAGTCATTGAGCGCAAAGATGCTGATGCAGCCTCTATTTAATGACGGCTTGAGGCATGCATGTAGTGTTTAAAATAAAGCATGGAGTCACCCCTGGAGAGATGACCACATCGGTGGTGTGCAACCCTACCCTCCCAGACAGCATGATTCAGCCGAGAGTGAGAGCGAGCGAGAATTGAGATATGGCTCTGCTGATGGGTGAAAATATTCACAAATGGGCCTCTGATGACATTTTCTCTGGAACATTGTGTCCAATACACCACAGACTGAACCCCCAAAAAAAAAACCAAAACTGTCACAGGTGGATGAAAAAGCAGCACTCCAATCGCCTCATTTCGACTCCCTCATTTTATTAGGGTATTTTTTATTTATTTTAGTTTAGAATGTCATTCTGTCATTATGTAGTCAAGCGGCCCTGGTCTCGATCTTTAACTCGGACACTGGTCTCAGCCTTAGAGTTGGGCTTAGGGGACCAGTCAATCTAACGACTATAGCGTTCTGTCGCTCACTTTGAGTAACACATTTATACAACACATTTTCCCAGTATTCTCTGACAACTTCAGTGACAGTTGAACTTGTGTCAATGTGTATCGAAACAATGTAATACTTGGTTAAATTACTTAAACAAATTTGAATGGAATGCATTACAGTTTCACTGAATTCCCTGCCTCAGAATCCGATCATTTCAGCTTGGATGCAGGCACAGTGGTCTCTAGACAATCATTACAACATACTGTCAGGCAGTTTAATCCACCTCCTCAAAAAATGAGCTATGCCATTACAGACACATTTTCAAGGTTCGGTTATCAAATAAAAGGACAAATAAAATTTGAACAGTGAGGGGTTAGCCTACCTCATGAATACATAGTGATTTAAATGCCATGATGTCAAAGGAAAAATGTATTTAAATGAATCATACTGCTTGCAGGTCCCTTACCGAAGAGCTGTGTTGGGTTGGCACTGGTGGCTTTCTCATAGTTTGTGAGGCCCTCGTAAATGACCTTCCCAACGGCAGCGTAGAGGCACTCCAGCTCCTCGTATTTAGATGCCACTGTAGAGGAGCCTGTGAGGAACAAACGGCACTGGCTCCAGTCACAGGCTTACACACTCAACAACCACAATCACCAATCACAGGCTTACACACTCAACAACCCCAATCACCAATCACAGGCTTACACACTCAACAACCACAATCACCAATCACAGGCTTACACACTCAACAACCTCGATCACAGGCTTACACACTCAACAACCTCAATCACAGGCTTACACACTCAACAACCACAATCCTCAATCACAGGCTTACACACTCAACAACCACAATCACCAATCACAGGCTTACACACTCAACAACCCCAATCACCAATCACAGGCTTACACACTCAACCACAATCACCAATCACAGGCTTACACACTCAACAACCTCGATCACAGGCTTACACACTCAACAACCTCGATCACAGGCTTACACACTCAACAACCTCAATCACAGGCTTACACACTCAACAACCATAATCACCAATCACAGGCTTACACACTCAACAACCACAATCACCAATCACAGGCTTACACACTCAACAACCACAATCGCAGGCTTATACACTCAACAACCACAATCACCAATCACAGGCTTACACACTCAACAACCTCAATCACAGGCTTACACACTCAACAACCACAATCACCAATCACAGGCTTACACACTCAACAATTACCAATCACATGCTTACACACTCAACAACCACAATCACAGGCTTACACACTCAACAATTACCAATCGCAGGCTTACACACTCAACAACCACAATCACCAATCACAGGCTTACACACTCAACAACCCCAATCACCAATCAAAGACTTACACACTCAACAACCTCGATCACAGGCTTACACACTCAATAACCACAATCGCAGGCTTACAGATTCAACAACCACAAGCACCATTCACAATCACCAGTCAAATGTTTATAGATTCAACAGCCACAATCACCAGTCACAGGCTTACAGATTCACCACATGACTCTAAAGGGAAGTCAAACACCCACACTGAAAAAGCAACTCCGAGGAAGATCCGAATTTCCAGTCGCTCAATATCACCGTTTACCACCAGTCGTGTCACTTTCAGATGTGTGTAATAAAGGATGGGCCCGTCGTGAGGTCAGCAGTGTGGAGTAAAGTTTAGGGAGCCGGCCTTAATGGCCGTGGGTTCCAAGCCCAGGAGGAGCGCAAGGTTTGACCTCAATTCCTTGCCAGACTGACCTCCATTTGCCCCAGGCAGTAGATAATGGATTACAGATTGTGTCAAACTGCCAGAGGCGTCGGCAGCCCCGGATAACAGTGTCCGCTCGGCAAACTAAAAATTCTAAAAATAGGATCCCATCTCGGGCGGGAGACGGGGCGGCTGGACCGGGGGAGCGGGGCCGGGCCGGGCCGCCCCGGGAGGAGGGCTCTGACTCACTGGGCTCGGTGGGGAAGATGCTCATGAGGCGCGACAGCAGGGTGTGGACGGCCCGCAGCACTTTGGTGTTGCCACAGGTCATGCAGGCCGCGATGCCGCGCTGCAGGGGCTTGAAGTGGGCCAGGATGGCGGGGGACTGCAGCACAGTCAGCAGGAAGCTGAGGATCTCCAGCCCCGTGCAGATGTTGGAGAAGTTGGCCTGGGTGGGCTGCTCCTGGGAAGGGGGGAGGAGTAAAGGAAAGGTCAGGACCGACACCCCGCTGAGCCTCGACTCGCTCGACCCAGCTGCTCCCCGTGCTTCGGAGAGAGGGCGCCGACAAAACGACTTGCTTTCTATTCTCTTCTTTTTTATTGTGATCCAAATATCGTCACTGCGAGGAAACCGCTATCACTTCTAAGCATCGGGGGGGAAAAAAGTTGAATGCGCTAAGAAAGAACGTCTGAATGCGCTAAAAAAAGGACAGAAAAGGACAAAAGAATGAAAGAACGGTGTAGATATCGACTGGGGTCGGGGACTGACGTTGGCGCCACCCCTGAGGCATCAGACAATCAGTGCTCCAGTCCTCCCCCATTCAGCTGCACAATTTACCTGGATATTCAAAGCCACTTTGGCAGCCTGACGCTAAGTCGCTAACTAGCATGTACAATGAAATGATAAAAAGCAATCAGATTTTGGAGTGTTGTTCATTAGGGTTAATAAGACTGCCGAGCAGGCCGCGCGCTCTCCCGTGAGAGGGAGGGGAGGGACTGGATACAAAACAGCCCGTTTGTGAAACCAAACCCCGGAGGCAAAGAGGGCGGGCGCACAACGATCCACAGACGTAAAACCATAAAGCCTCAGACAACTGGCAGCAGGCAGCGATAACCTTGCCTGGCTCCATCTTAAAAGAACACGGGTATAACAAGAAAGAAAAGAGTACAGATCGGTTTGGATTGGATTTCTGAAATGGATACTCGCCTGGACACACTCCTTGTCAATGCTTTTCTGCCTAGTCATGTTAACAGGTCACAAAAGAAAAATGTGTGACTGGAAATGTAGGACTTTAGGTTAGGTTTATGATTTTGCGGTTGATATTAAACCGTATGGACAGCTGCCAACAGCACAAACTCAATGACTTGTACACACGACAGCGAAAACACTGGAGGAAAACAGCCGATGTGCACAGAGTGATTGTTTACAGTCTCTCTTGGAATATTGTTTTTCTGTCCTCTGACACTTCAAAAGTATTCAAATATGCCTCGCTACAGTGCCATATTTACATGATTGGCAGGCTACTGCCTAGTAAATAATCTTAGCTAGCTAATTCAGAAAGAGCACGGTGGAAATACATTTTCCACTACTTCTTCACTTCTTTCCATATTTTGCCACGCATTGCTAACCTCACACATGGATAATTACTGTGGAAAAACTATACACATTTGTGATTATGTGCCATGAAACTATTCTCTTTTGTGATAGCAGCTTCACAAAACACTGTAAGAAAATGGTTTAAGCATTAGCTTTGACAACATACTTTTTTAAAATTAAAATTTGCGTTCAAGAGCATCAGTGAGCAGCTGAATGGCAAAAAATGAGAGGTTTTCAACTTAAAATTCTAGGCGTAATGGTTAAGCAATTCAACAGCAGTCTGAGGACCATCCTAATCTGCCATGTTGGTATGACAGCTTTCCGCCTTCTGCATTGAACAAGTTTGCTGCACTACAGGCTATGCGTTGAGTCAAGGCAGGCCTCAGTTCTCTCCCTCTCAGCTTTAAGACAAATTAAGCTATTGATTTCCCTCCTTGTACATGTATTGATTTGGTTTTGTTGTCTAAAATGGGACCCAGCCACCCCGAGAGCCATACACCCATCTCCTATGCGTAGTGTGGAGTCTGTACAGTGGACCTCTCTCCCTCTCCCTCTCTCGTTCTTTCTCTCGCTTTCTCTTTCTCTCCATCATCCTCTCTTCCCCTTCCCCCTCCCACGCGCATACCCATAATGGATTCGAGTGCACCGAATCTATAGGCACGCCGTGCTGCCAAAATGTGTCACTCGTCTACACGATGCGCCATCCACACAACCGGTTTGTGGCGGTTAATTATATGGGTTCTTGCATAAACAAATAAACCCATAGAGCATTTCGACTGCTGGGCTGATACGCAGCCTCCCATAAAGCCAGACTGTCATTATTTCAGCAGGTAATTTATGTCTGAGGCAGGGGCGGGGGGCGGGGGGGGAGAGGTACTCTCCACAAGAGCACTCCCTTAAATTGCCATTATGTTATTTCAGCGTAAATGAAGGGCCAGATTTTCCTGGGGTCTTAAATTGCAGTGAATCAGACAAGAGCTCAGTTGTCTCATAGGGGAGCAGGATGTGAGCTGACTCCTGACAGCAGGACAGAAGCGGACTTCAAAAAAATCCACCCCCCCTTCCCCCAGGTGTTCCTGTCTGGACACAGTTGGATTCTTGTTTTACCTCAGCTTTATTTTGCAAATATTGGCAAATATTATTCACCGGCAGTGCATACTTTGGAACTGGTCTATTACACACTCAAATATATATGTGTGTGTGTGTGTGTGTGTGTGTGTGTGTGTGTGTGTGTGTGTGTGTGTTTGCGTACGTGCATGCGTGGGTGTGTGCACGTGAGCTTGTTGTGCAGACTTTCTGTTGGTGGATGAAAGCGGCGTGCATACAGCCATAAACATTATGGGGGGGGCAAACTGCAGCAAAAAACGTGCGGACTGTTGTACAATCAAGGTGAGATGGGAGGCTTGTCAAAACCATTAAACAGGGCTGAATGCTCCTGCGCTACAGTTCTGGTCTATCAATGTGATTACATTACCAGATTGCAAAAACTGTCTGTCAAGGGAGCGCAGTACAAAACATATTACTGGCTGTCAAATGAAATTGTTCGGAGCAAGAAAATATTGGGCCTTGACGCTGCATATTTATACGTCGCTTTCATTTTGTGGAAAAGGCAGTATCGTTAGAAGAGGAAGCGTGTTCTTAGATGGGCAGCAGAGGGGCATAAAATCTCCACTTAATCCGTTCCTTTAAGACCGCCGCAGCACCTTTACACTTCCGAAACACTTGAGATGAACTTGATGCCCGCCCTGCGAATGCTTACTGCACTCTAGGGCACGATGGAAAATCCATGCATTACAATTAGAGCTTGAACAAGAGTCTGCACCAGCTTTTTAATGTTTAGTTTTTTTCCGGGGGAGAATCAATCGGGTCCGGGTGCCTGTAGGGCTGCAGTTGGGGAGAGCGTCTGTTGAAAAGTTGTCTGTGTGATAAAATAGTGAGAAAGGATATCAATGCAGTCGGTGGCGAAATAAAGAAATAAAATAAAATAAGGTATTTAGTGCTGAAGTGTCACTACCGAGGACCTGGGCAGCAAAGACGAATCGGAAAAAAGCACCGACTGAATAGAGAATTGGGACAGAAGACGGAAAGCTGGGCCCGGGACGGCCCCGGTCAAACTATTGATGACGGAGCCCACGGGAACCTTTGAAGAAGCAACTTGAGAAGCGTGGATCGATGAAAAGGTCTTTCTCACTGGCAAACAGAAACAGCATCGACCTGCCTCCAGTCCAGTCTGCAGTCCCGATCTGAAACTAAAAGCGTATTGGCCTGGGTTCCGTGCCACCTTCATCAGGGAGGCGGGCTGGGGTCAGAGTGCGCATTTCAGCAGCACACTCACTCCCTTATTCCGTTGAGCTAGGACGCATGTATGAAATATGCATAGTCTCAAGCTGGCTTTTCCTCTCTGCATAGTAATTATTCTGATTTAATAAAGGGAACTGAAAGTCAAGATAGATGAATAGATAGGCAGTCATCTATGTTACATTAAAGCCAAGTAGTTAACAAATGCAAGATTTTTCAACGATTCTGCAGGGAAAAATGCGAAACGTATAGCTAAACACAACACAGGTTTTTGGTGAGCTACAGTGTTTTGTGTGTGTTATCACCCGTGCTGATGATCCATATGAAATCACCCACATCACATCATCAATTCTGTTTATTTGTCTGCAAACAGGATAACTAGAATGTAGATAAAACAGACAGATTCATCTCCAATGATAGGAGTCTGTTTAGGAGAAGAAAATAATAATGACAAATTCTACAGATGGCGCAAGTGCCACTCTAGTTACGTACAGCGTAATAGAGCAAATATCTTAATAATAATCATATAAACCAGCAACTCCACATTGACAGCTCTCTGTTCTTCCATTAGTAACCCACCCAGAGTGCAAAAAGCATTCAGTTGTTCCTCTCCACGGGTCTACATTCTCCGTTGTGCAAATCCGACATAATAAACAAGCAAAGTCTAGAGTCTGGTCACAAACTTTAGCTGAAAAGCCGGTGTCAAGCAAAATGGTGTGAAAGAGGCTGAAGTAACAAACAAATGCATTAGCTAATGTGTAACCTCTCGGTAGTGATGAAATTGAGCGCTTACCACAGTCATTAGCAGTTTGTCGAACCACTGCAACTTGAGCTCGGCTCGGGGCCACATGTCGGGCCTCAGGGCGGTCTTCATTAGGTTGACGCAGCGTCGAGACAGGAGCTCCCCCGGTGACCCGGCAACGTTGGCGCTGTCATTCACCTGGGGATGCGAGAAAAGGGGAGAACGCGCTCCGAAATAAGGCCTCGCCGCATTAGTGGCTGCTCTGGCCTCCCGCGTGAAGAATAGCCAGTGATTTCCTAACTGGCCTTTCTGAACGTTGAACCTTGTTGAACACAATGAACCTAATCAGCATTTCACTGCCTTTCTCACAATTACAGCTCAGTTATAAAGTTCAATCAAAAAAAGCTACCAGAGAGAAACCAGGGATCTATAATTGTGATTCAGGAAAATGGTTTGAACATCAGTTTTTTGTTGTTTTTTTCTTCTATATAAATGATTATCTAAACCTGCAGTTTCTATGTGACCTTCTGTCCCTTCCTCTCAGGTGGCAGGCTGAGGGGATTACTCTGGGATTGGCCCTCCTTCCCTGAGCAGGAAGCACACAACCGCCCACGCCTAACAGCTCTGTGCTGTCCTGATTCACCCTGGGGTTGCAGAAATCCATACGGCTGGTGGTTACGATTCTTTCCTTCACCTGGGGGTGCCTAATGGGATGCGGGTGTGGCGTACCTGGCAGGCGATCCGGATGAGGAAGTTGACCACGGTGTCGGTGTGCTGCTTCTCCACGGGCTTGGTGAGCAGAGACTCGGTCCCCGGCATGGACTGGCTGCGCCCGAACACCTGCAGAAGCAAGCAAGCCACGGCGGGCCCAGTCAGCCTCGCATACGTTACGTTGCGTTCGTTTGTTTGGCCGACGCTCTCTAATCCAGAGTGATTTACAGCGCAGGGGAACACAAGTGCATCCACGTGAGCTCTACGAGCAGTGACGTAAACCTGGCTAACAACACAGCGAGTGTATGCACAACATCGCTAAAGCACCGCTGTGAGTTAAGCATGCCATCCTAGAAGCATGACCGTGACAACCACACAAATCGTAAAGAACTAAGAGATGCATCCGATGCCATCAAATAATAAAAGAGTTTAGAAAATAAGAAAGAAACAAATTGTTTGATACAGACTCTTTCAATTACATTGCTTAAAAAATTAAATGTTTAGGGCCTCCGGGTGGTCTGTTTCCCAACCCAAACAACGCCCTTCACGCTGGCCACTGCAACCACCGCTCCCAACCTATCATCTGCATCGGTCGTCTGTTAATGATCACTTGAGCATGATTCAGTGGTGGTTCTGGCCAGGAGTGGGTTGGGAAACTAGGCTGTCCGCCCCAGGGCCACTGCAGGGGAGGGATTCCAGCCGCCATGAGTCCGCGGGAGTGCCACTAGGGGGGAGTGGCTCTGGCCCCAGGGTGAGGGGGAGGGAGTTATGAGTCTGCTACAGGCTTAGGTGGTGCTGTCTCGGAGGAGACGACATGCTTCCTTCGCCTCTGTCACTGCTGGCCTCAGGGCTACAGCAGTGAACTCGCAATACGAGGGGGGGATTGACATGAAAAATAGAGGGTGTAATTGGCTACTAAATTGGGAGAAAATCTGATACAAATAATAAAAAAGAAAAAGAAAAAAAGAAGAAAAAAATGTTTGGAGGGTAACACGATTGCCGTTTGCACCCCACCATGTTTGACCGTGAGTATAGGGGCGGCGTTTCAGGGGGTCTGACCGTGCTCACAGCCCCGGTGGCTGTGCGGAACCTCTTGACGTCTTGACCGGCATCCATGGACAAGCCCCTCTTCATGGATCCAGAGGCACCGCTGGTCCCCTCACCGCTGCTCCCAGTGTCCCCCTCAGACTCCGGCTGCCACAAACACAGAGCGCGTTACGGAACGTCAGCCCTCAGACCATGGCTTCCCACAGTTTAACATAAGCGTGCAATTACTTCAGGTAATGGTAAGAGAAGCTTGATAATCATCGTTAACACAAACAAACTTTAAGGGGAATGGTGCATAACCCTGGTCTTTAGTCATGATATTGCACGAATTACAACTGGCGTGGCATGGTGTTACAGAAATCCTTTTAACCTAGGTCTGCTGGTGGTCCCTTCATCCTCACCACCAATGTTTTATTTAAATGACCATCTCTTGCTTTCAAAGACCCAGTCATTTACTATTAAACAAGGTGAAAATGAGAAAATCCATATTTATACATTTAAAACCTATGTACTGGTAGACCGCTCATTTGTGAGCGTTCCATAAAAAAAAATTGCAGTTACAATAATTTAGCGCCATTCTGACTTTTTGACATTTTACATGACATTCTTTAAAACAGTATTACATGTCTGTCTTTGTCGGTCATTTCGCACACGCATTCAGCACGTGCACAGAGACAAACTATCATCTAGTGCAGGGGTGTCGAACTCGAGTGTATGCAGGTTGTTGTTGCAACCAATGCACTACACCAGGTATTGGTTGCAAGAAAAACCAGCATACACTCAGCCCTCGATGGAATGACTGACACCTGTGATCTAGTGGATTAACATGGAACAGCTTGTCTGTGATCTGCCAAAATGAGTACAGTAATAAGAATAAATATAAATGGTGGCATACACCTACATTTTGTTACACATATGTTTTAGTTCCAAGTAGGCTACAGGCTATTTACAATGTGTACTCCTCATTAAATTTTCAGTGATCGTTTCATTTTATAAACAATGTTGCCTGCTGATTCCAATGTTTTCATTTCCAATGCAAAAAAGTGGAAAAAAACATCCCCCCCCTTACGGTTGCCAATATTTTGACTGCTTGGTACATATCCATATTAAACCAATAACAAAACCTGTTCTGTTCAGGAAATTTTAGTCTGCAAATGGATTCTCAGGAAAGTAACCCCTTCACAAATCTAAGTGTACCTCTATTAGTAATCGTGTGGTCTTTGCTCAATATTAGCCTCTCTTCCACGGGGGAATGAACACGTACCTGCTGGTCCTTGATCCTCTGCAGCTCCCATTTGATGACCACCTCGGCCAGGTCCACGGCCAGCTTCCTCTGCTCGATGGTGACACTGGGGGTGAAGCCCAGACGCTGCATGGCGCTGATCATGTGCTGCACCAGGTGGTGCCTCACCGGGTAGTACACCTGCAGGGTCAGAGCGCACACGCACACATCGTCACTGACACGCTCACAAACCAACTTCCTGTCTGCAGCTTTGACGTACGGGAAATTAAAACGTACATCCGCTGTTAAAATGCAACTCCAAGCATGCCAATGACGATTGCCAGCTTCAGGCTTATGGAGATAAGTGGAGATAAGCAGGTGAAGGTGAGGTATGAGTGTGAGCAAAGTGTGAGGAGAGCATGAGTAGTGTGTTTGTTTGAGGAGTTTATGAGGAGAGTGTGAGGAGAGTGTGAGGAGAGTGTGAGGAGAGTGTGAGGAGTGTGTGAGTGGAGTGTGAGTAGAGTGTGAGTAGAGTGTGAGTAGAGTGTGAGTAGTGTGTGGAGTAGAGTTTGTGAGTAGAGAGTTTGAGGAGTTTATGTGGAGACAGTGTGGAGTGGGTGTGGAGAGTGTGAGTAGAGTGTGAGTAGAGTGTGAGGAGCATGAGGAGTGTGAGATGAGTGGGTGATGAGTGGGTGATGATGTGATGTGAGTGATGAGTGGGTGATGAGAGTGGGTGATGAGTGTGCGTGAGCCGCACCCTGAAGTGCTGCACGATGAGGTGCAGGATGTGCACCAGCTGGGGCACTGTGTGGCCTTCTTCCACAATGATCTTGCGGGTCCAGTGTGTGAGCATCTGGTGGCCGTCCTCCATGCGTGCGGGAACAGCCGGGGTGAGGATGGCCATGGCCTGCCGCACGATGGCCCGCGCCTCCATGGTGTGAGCTTTCAACAGGCTGTGGAACACCTACAGGACAGCCATCAATCTCCATTACACATACAACTCTGTGCAACCCCACACACACTCCACCACATTCATCCATCTCTGTTATACATACAACCTCACACACTTCAGCTTCCTCCATTGTTCACACAGTTCCTTTTAACTCATGCAGTCAAACATTTTCCTCACAAGAGTAGAAAAGACAGAGATACATGCTTGGAAAGCTTGGTACATAAGTTAGTTCAGTTATCAAACACAATACAGAGGCCACAATCTAACTTCATTGCACTTACAAAGTGCTATATACAGATGCATTGTACAACATCAAAAAAAAAAACAAAGAATATAAAAAAATCAAACAAGCATTCAAAACCAGGATCATCGTTCTACACCATTTTCCACTAAACGACTGAATGCGAACACAGTCTTCCCGGTCGTCCTTCCCCCTCACCTGCAGCACGATCTTCTTGTGGATGGCGAACTTGGCGATGATGTGGGCGAGCAGCAGGTGGCCGCTGTACTTGCAGGCGGGGTCCACGCAGGCCTTGGACAGCAGGCAGGGCCAGGCGAAGGTCATGAGGCGGCGGAGTTTGCTGTTGCGGCTCTTGTTGTTGTCGTGGATGTGGTGCGGGGCGTGTTCCACCAGCAGGGTGGAGAACTGCAGCAGGTAGATGCGCAGGGAGTCCAGCAGGTCAGCCTGCTTCTCTGGGTCCAGCACCTGACGGGAGGGGAGCAGAGAAAGGCCCTCACTCACTGCAGCAAAGTAACTAAAGTGATTGTTTAGGAACGCTGTTTTGACAACTCTGAAGTACAGGTAACTGCCAAAGTAAAGGAAACGCCAACACCAGCATAGTGTCTCGATAGGCCGTTGGGCCACCATGAGCCACCAGAACAGCTTCAATGTGCCCTGGCATAGATTCTGGACCTCTCTTGAAGGGAGGCAACATCATCCTTCCACAAGATACTCCATCATTTGGAGTTCTGTTGATGGTGGTGGAAAACTCTGCCTCAGGCACCACTCGCGAATCTCACATAATAGTTCAATTGGGTTGACATCTGGTGACTGAGACGGCCATGGCATATGATTTACATTGTTCTCATGCTCATCAAACCGTTCAGTGACCACTCTTGCCCTGTGGATGGGGCATTGTCATTCTGGAAGAGACCACTCCCATCAGAACAGAAATGCTTCACAATAGGATGAAGGTGATCACTCAGAACAGCTTTGCATTTACTACCGTTTACCTAAACCTAAACCTTTCCCGGAAAATGCACCCCACACCATAACAGAGCTGCCAGAACCCTTCATTTATTCTAGTGTTTCCTTTATTTTTGGGAGTTACCTGTAGTTCCATGGAACACCTTGTAAGTCGCTCTGGATAAAAGCGTCTGCTAAATGCTTAAAATGTAAATGTAAAATGTAGGTGGTATATGGAGTTTATGGAATCCTGGTTTATGGCGTTTGTCTGTTTTGGCGGTTCTCTGTGGCTCAGTTGGTAGAGCACAGCGTTGGCGACGCTTAGGTTGTGGGTTAAAATAACCACTGGGGCCACATAATATTGAAAATGTATGCATTCATGAATGTGCGGATAGATTTCAGGTGTGCCGGTCCTGAGGTCTGATGGTTACCTTGGTGATGAAGACACTGGTGATGCTCTCAGGATTGTCCCCCTCGGGATTAGGGGGCCCAAGCAGCTGCTCCCCTTCCCCCTTCTCAAAACTGTACAAAAACGCTGGGTTGAGGATATGCTGCAAGACCTAGAAATAAAAGGGGAAAAAGAGCCCATGTTAATGAGCATTATTTTTCCTACAGTTTTTTTACTTTGACTATGAGATTAATTTTCTGCTAAACACAGACGCTCCACACATCCAGCACTTGATACACCGAGCAAGCCAACTGCTCTTGATTAAGTGAACTCCTCTCACTCACTCGAGAGACCGCAGCTACCGATTATTGGGAATTATTTTTAGTTCTGAACTAAACTATTCATATTAACATTAGAGTAATGTGTCACATTTGAAATGGGCAAATAGGTTGCATTTTTAATGTTAATCGGTTTCCATTTAAGAATTGACATCCCTTCTCCCATTATGACTATTAAGAGCTGCGTATATAAACCATATTAAGATGAAAAGTACAGTGTGACAGCTCCTCCTTTGACTCATCAATTCCCATTCAGTCTGCGGCTCGCTGATATTAATCGCAGAGTTATGGCTGCCCATTGCAGACACTGTGGCGCATTACTTGAATGTCATTAGAGGATGTGCATTTCCCTCTGGCTTTCTCTGACTGCTGTTTAGAACGCAGAGTGACAGGAGACCACAAGGACTGGGATTCTGCCAGGCTGGCTTTGCATGCTAATGTGAGCGCTCGTCTTTGAAAACCCTCCACATGTTCAATATTACTGGGGATGAGGAGAGGGACTGAGCCCATGTGTGAAGTATGTATGACAGTGATCCACACTGTAAACAGTGAGTGTGTGTTCAGTCTGACAGTGATCCACACTGTAAATACAGTGAGTGTGTTCAGTCTGACAGTGATCCACACTGTAAACACAGTGAGTGTGTGTTCAGTCTGACAGTGATCCACACTGTAAACACAGTGAGTGTGTGTTCAGTCTGACAGTGATCCACACTGTAAACACAGTGAGTGTGTGTTCAGTATGACAGTGATCCACACTGTAAACACAGTGAGTGTGTGTTCAGTCTGACAGTGATCCACACTGTAAACACAGTGAGTGTGTGTTCAGTCTGACAGTGATCCACACTGTAAACACAGTGAGAGAGTGTTCAGTATGACAGTGATCCACACTGTAAACACAGTGAGAGTGTGTTCAGTCTGACAGTGATCCACACTGTAAACACAGTGAGAGTGTGTTCAGTATGACAGTGATCCACACTGTAAACACAGTGAGTGTTCAGTGACAGTTCCACACTGTAAACAGTCTGACACTGATCCACACTGTAAACATGGTGAGTGTGTGTTCAGTCAATGACAGTGTTGATCCACACTGTAAACACAGTGAGTGTGTGTTCAGTCTGACAGTGATCCACACTGTAAGCACAGTGAGAGAGTGTTCAGTATGACACTGATCCACACTGTAAACACAATGAGTGAGTGTTCAGTCTGACAGTGATCCACACTGTAAACACAGTGAGTGTGTGTTCAGTCTGACAGTGATCCACACTGTAAACACAGTGAGTGTGTGTTCAGTCTGACAGTGATCCACACTGTAAACACAGTCGGACCCCAATGTCGGACGCAACATTCAGCTTCATTTAGTACACCTCAAAACCGCCTATCGCTGAAGTGAGTGCAGACTCTGGAGGGACAGGTCATCAGAATCCACATCACCCAGAGCAGCTGTATTCAGCGGAAGAGCCTCTCGCAGGCAGGCTTGGGCCCCGCCTTTCTACACTGGGTGTTTCCAGCGATCTCATTGTAGGCTGGGACAAAGACATCAAACGTTCTCCAGGGGGACATGAGCGCCCGGGGACAGGGGAGGTGTTGAGGCAGCGCTGGCTGAGGAGAGCGCATTGTTGGAGTCAAACGCGCCGCCTCACCCCAGCAGACCCGGGCTCCTATTCTCGGCCTCTCCCTCTGGCGTGGCATTTTCAGGAAAATTGTCTAGTCAATTATTTAAATGTCAGAGGAAGCGACTACACACAGCGCAGGCATCTGCTCCTTGCCAGAGGAAAACAATTACCGGAGAAATAACTATATAAACAACGTTCAGCCTGGGAGTCCGTTTTAGCGGGGGACGTCTCCACAGCCCCGCCACGTTTGGGGGGGAGACGGCGGGACAAGCGGAGCGGAGACGCACCTCATCGGCGTCGTGACAACGGATCGCCCCTAACATTTTACCACGTGCCATGTCTCCGTTATTTATTAGTTTTCACGTGAAACGCTGGAAATCTGCATACGTCACCGATTTCCCGAAAACGGCGGAATTAGCTTCAGGTAACAAGCGAGCCGCGCCGATCGAGACGGCTGCCGACAGCCCTTCACAGCTGACGGCGATGTGATTTTTGTCTCATTAAAAGTCTGTCCTTTCCTTCAATGGCGGATTAATATTTATAAGCGTTCCTCAGTGTGCGCGCGCGGTTCTGCACGTTCTGGCAGAGCGCCGCTGCCTTTGAGAGTTTAGCGGAGTGTGTCAGGCCCAGCCTTTGCAAAGGAGCCATGCATATTCAGCAGGGTCCTTCACGGCCAGGAATCAGAGCCCGTCTCTGGAGGAGCGCGACAGCACGGCGCTCCAAACGCGGGCCGTGCCCCGTCCTTAATTAAAAACAGGACTCCTGCTTGTAATGCTCTTCATGGCAGGGATGCAGTCGTCTGTGTCAAAAAATGCATTCAAACTTTCAAAGACTTTCAGTGGCGGAGGAGGAGGAGGCCATAATAGAGACGATGTTACCTTCTCTGCAAGTCAAACACCCCTCCGAGGGCTATGTAATGGCTTTGCTTTGTTCGGGAGAGACAGCCAAGCAATTTAGTTTCAATTTAAAGAAAGAAAAAAAAGTAGTGGCTTTTTTTTTCTCTCCAAACACAAGGACGTGAGATGCACTACTGTTGGTCATACAAAGCTTGAATGAGATTCAGTTCTGGAACCTAGCACACGTTTTACAGGATATATAGGGTCTATATACGCACACACGCATGCACGCACGTACGCATACCCATATATATATAAATATAATGGCTATAATATGTAGTTTTTGCAATTTTTCACATTTTATTTTCTTACTTCATAGAATCAAAATGTACACTACCGATCAAAGGTTTTAGAACACCCCCATTTTCCAGTTTTTACTGAAATTTAAGCAGTTCAAGTCCAGTGAATAACCTGAAACTGCCCGAGGTAAAAAAAAAGTTTAGGTTACCAAAAACTGAAAAATGTTTCACAGTACATTTGTTTTTATTTGTTATTATAAAGTATTTTCTGTTGTTTTTATTTCTACATGTTTTTGACATTACAGAATATGTTATGTTGATTAGTGGCAATAAATCCCAATCGAATCCATTTTGGTTCCATGAAGGGAGAAAATAAAATGTGAAAGATGCCAAAGGGGGTGAATATCGGAGGATACATCAGATTAGAAATTCTCTGCTCGTGCTGAGGTTGGAACTTTAGCATGTGAATGTAAGCAACACTGGCCTGAACATTTGAGCAGCCGAGTCAGCTAGACAAACAAAGAGAGCGACGTTTGCGTGACGAGAGGACAGGGGCAGGTGACGTCACCTTGGCTTTGAGCTCGTCATTGAAGTGAGGGTCATTGAACTCCACGAAGCGGAAGAAGAGGGCCCGTTTGTGCGCGATGCTGTACTTTTTGGGGATCTCCTCCTCCATGTACTCCTTGAGGAAAGTCATGTTGCACAGGAATCGGCCCGTGAAAGCGCGCAGCAGCTGGAACAGCAGCTCGATTTCGGAGTAGTTACGCCTGCAGGGGAAGGACAATCAAACACAGCGCCGATGCAAGCACTCGCTCCTGAGACACGCTGATGATATACATTCAGGTCACAGTGACAGAACAAACAGATTTCAATACATTTCAGCATGGTCTGTGTGTGTGTGTGTGTGTGTGTGTGTGTGTGTGTGTGTGTGTGTGTGTGTGTGTGTGTGTGCACGTGTACGCATGCGTACAGATGACTGCCAAAATAAAGGAAACACTTTGGTAAATGAATGGTTGTGGCGGATCAGGTATGGTGTGGGGTGCATTTTCCCAGCATGATTTAGGCCAACTCAACCCCTTTGAGGGCAAGTTAAAGAGCAATAAATACAGAGCCATTCTGAGTGATCACCGGTCACCAGACTGATCAACCTAATAGAACACTTATGGGAGATTCTGGAGCGGCACCTGAGACAAAACACCACATTTTGTCTGCAAGAATGGTGTTATATCCCTCAAATGGAGTTCCAGACATTGTAGAATCTATGCCAAGGGGCACTGAAGCTGTTCTGGTGGCTTGGGGTGGCCCAACGCCCTAAGGAGACACTTTATGTTGGTGTTTCCTTTATTTTGGCAGTTAACTGTATGTCTCTGTGTGTGTGTGTGTGTGTGTGTGTGTGTGTGTGTGTGTGTGTGTGTGTGTGTGAGAGAGAGAGAGAGTGAGTGTGTAGCATGTCTGTGTGTGTGTTTGTGTTGAGAGAGGAGTGTGTGTGTGTGTGTGTGTGTCTGTGTATATGTCTGCGTCTGTGCGTGTGTGCGTATGTGTGTGTGTGTGTGTGTGCATGTCTGCGTGTGTGTGCATGTGTGTGTGTGGCATGTCTGTGTGTCTGTCCGTACTTGCAGTAGCTGAGCAGGCAGTAGGCCAGCAGCTTTGGCTCCTTCCAGTTTGTGGCGGCCATGTTGTCTTTGCGGTGGCGTTCCTGGAAGGCCTCGCTGACCCACACGCGTCTGAGCTGGCTGACCAGAGAGTGCTGCCCCGCCAGCCAGCCCTCCTCATTCTTCACAATGATGCTGATGATCTGAGGAGAGGTGACAGCCCGCTGTCAGCGCTGGACACACAGGTCACACAGACCAGAGCCACAGGCATCTGTGCACTTTATCTTTATAACATTCATCCACCGGGAAGAACAGTATGCACAGCTTTAGGGAGAGGAAGTGTCTAGCAAATTAACAGAGTCTTGGGCAAACATTAGCACTGCATCAAAATAAAGACGAATCAATATACTTAGCAGCCTGAGAATTAATGAGTCTTCCATTGGCCACGGTGGAAGGATTTTACCATGAGGGTAATAGTGCAGTGTGCAGCCTGTTTTTCCTCAAAATTAAATACCCCATGCAGCTCAGGCTGGACTCTACTTCATCAAAAGGCTGGAGCTGCCATCCTCCTGCCGTCTCACTGCTCACCTTAATGGCCTGGAACTGCAGGTCCAGCCGCGCCGTGCTGGTCGAGGGGGAACCAGGTCGGGCCGTGGCGGCGGGGCCCGCCGGCACCAACAGGGGCACGAATCGGCTCGGGTTCGACGCCAGGACATCCCGAAGAGGCTTGGCATCTTTGTGCTTCAAGAAACTCTGTTTGTGTAGAGGGCGCAGACAGGAAAATGTCAAACTGAACCTTAAATGAAGGGACAATGATGCGAAAGGCGCGGCACAGGCTTGCTCCCTGGCAACAAGGAAGCCCGCTCCGATTGGTTCGGCGCAGACCTAACGTATAGGAGGTTCGGCGGCTTTACCATGAACATGCGGCTCCACTGCGGGTCATTGAGCGTGGCCTCCATCATGAAGAGCTCCACGGTCTGGGAGGGGTGGCGCGTCAGGAACTTGATGAGAGGCTCTCTGAAGGGGCTGCCGGCCTGGGGGCGCACACAGAGCAAAGACAGAGCCACCGTCAGACTGGCAGGGGCAAGGCCGCTCCGCAGCAACCTCCCAACCCGAAGGCGCGTCGGAAAATAAACGATGCCATCGGTGGCGACGTCCGACGTCGCCGCTCTTGATGTTACACCGATAAAACAGCATCACACACTGACACAGCCAAAGACCCTTCACCTCTGCGGTGACAGTCTCCCCAGTGCCACTGCCTTCAGGACTTCAGGAGAATGCAAAGAGAGATACATGAACTCCGACTGGGAGCTGTGCTACCTCGATGAGCATGGCGCGCTCCGTCTTCATCACCACCTCCAGCAGGGGCTTGACCAGTGTCTGGGGCGCTGCCGGGATCAGGTGGAAGAGGTTGATGATGGCAGAGCAGATCTTCATCTCCTGTTGAGGGAGCCCAGAACGAGAGCGTGGTCAGTTGCAGTCAAACCAGTGCCATGACTGGCCATCTTAGCCCAACTGTGGACAAAGACTAGCTGAAGAAAACAGTGTAGGTGGTTGAGCTCAGAGAGGCTTGGACAAACTCTGTGTCACACTTGTGGCTGAAACCTATGGCTGCCTAGCACTGCACTGCACAATGAAATGCGGACACAATTTTAATAGACGACATGGTCATGGTAGATCTAGAGTAGAGGAGTCACAAACAGGAATCAGTTGGTAGCTGGAAGAAGGGCAGGCACAATGACAGGGCTGCTATTCAGGCACAAATGTTAAAACTGTCACAAGACCATCTGAGGCAGAACAAGTCTATCTCCAACCTTGTGTGAATTGGGCTTCTTTAGAAATTCCCTTCCTGTGAACTTTGTTAACATTACAAAAAAGCCTGGCTGCTTGTACATCGATGATTAAATGCCACCAACCCTCCTTTGAGGGTTAAAACGACAGGAGTTCCTCACAGACCAGGCTAACCTGAGAGAAAGCACCACAGAAGAGTTCAGACGGCCAAAACCTTAGTACTAACACGCACTCGCACACACACAAACACAGAAAATACACACAGGTTAAACGACGACAGAGATTAAACCACAGCAAGTGACCACTAGGAGTGCATAGGGAGGCCGAGCTAGACCCAATCTCACCTCAACGCCCTCCAAGGCAGGCTGTGCCAGAATAGGAGACAACAGAAAGAATCAATAGAAAGCAATGTGATGGGGAGTGGGGGGGGTATGCCATGGAGGTGTGAAAACAGGAAGAAACAGAAATCACTCATCAGCACGAGCTAGTTCAAGAAACAAAGAGGTGCGATCTCAAAAAAAATAAATAAATAAATAAAGAGATAAATGGCAATGTTCATGATCAAAAATCTAAAATCACCCACAGAAAATCCCATAATCACAGACAAAAGTTCACAATGTACTGGCGAAATAACACTATGAAAAAAGGCTATGGACTTAGCAGAGGAAGTTTGCTTTCCCCCCCCCATCAGATCTAAGCTGTACCAAAGGGTCCATGGTGCTCGGCTGCTCTTTCATTATCATAACAGCTGCTGCCTTTGATCCACCCTCAGCCAATTTTTTCCATGTTAGAAAAACGGCAAAATGTCCATTATCACTGCAAACCCAGCTTTCAGACGCCTCGTCATTTGCATGCTTTAACCCTTGAGCGCAGCCGGGAGTCGGCACGCTCGAGCGACTTTCATTCTCACCTGCGGTTTCCTCATTCTCATTGAAGTCTCTTCTGTTTTAACCAGCCCCACGACGTCTCCACCTCCCCCCCCATCCCCCTCCAATCGCCACCTTATACCCAATTCCCGTTTGCATTTGCTTCGCTGTAGTCATAATCTGCTGTCATACTGTCAGCATTAAACGAAAGTTTAAAAAAGAAAAAGAAAAAAAAAGGTAAGGAACAGAGTGCCAATTTGCATCTAATTAAAATGCAGCAAAAGGAAGGAGGGAGGGGGAGAAAGAATAAACGTTACAATTTTTTTGTGTGGTGGAAATGCGAAGCCTCTCCCTCACCTTTTCTTTACTTTGCAAGGTTATCTGTCCCGGAGATAACAAGGATCCGGCACACAGGGCTCATTATGGAGCCGGGCCCTCAGGAGCCTGCCGCCTAATTAATCATTGATTGTAATATGGCCGCTCGCACTTCACATCTGAAGAGGCCTGTTTGGGTTGGGGTGGTGGTGGGACTGCTGAACCAGCACCTGTCCCCTCACCCCCGGCCCTGCCGCGCCCCCCGTCCAAGGCTCCTGCTCATTAGTGAGCAGAGGCGCTCTGCACTCGACCGCCACCCTGAGCGCCTCCATTAGCGACACGCGGAGCTCGGCAGACGCCGGCGAGGCCTTGCATCCCGCCGCTACGCCGGCCTCCTCCGACCTGCCCCGATGCAAGCAGGGGAGGCGCTGCGTGGCCCGTTTCTTTCGACCCCGCCAGCGCCTGCTGCCGCTCTTGGTTTAACGCGAAAGGTGTACGGGGGAAGGAGGCCGCAGCACCCCCTCCCCGCGGCTCCGGGCTCACACTTACGCTGCCGTCACTGCGCTGGCCACCTTTGTGAGTGATCACCACCACCTCCATCCACTTCCGCAGGTGTTGCTGCACCAGGGGGAGACAAAAGAAGGGAATAAGAGAGGAGCCAGATCATATCTTCTGTCCTATATACTCAGAATCTTCGTGTTTTCAGATTCTGACCACCAACACATTTAGGATTTGCCACCTGTGTTTTCAATGAGGCCAGAGTAGATGCAAGACAATGAACGCTGGATGCTTCTGCGTATACTTGGCATGAGTCAAAGGCTCAAAAATGCTGGGATCCGTCAAGGAACAGGAAACCAATGAGACAACTTCTCATGAAGGAGCCAAGAGAGCTTTCTAGGACAACTACGCAGTGGGTGAACTAAAATTCGGACAAAATAAGAAGCCATGGCTCACCATCATCTGGTCACAGAATTTGTCGTTGAAGGAGTTCGGGAAGAGGCGGGTGACGGACGTGAGCCGATTGACGACGTTGAGGGTCAAGCTGCGGTAATCGCCCAGCATCATCAGCAGGGGGCGCATGTGAGTGTGTATCTGATCAACTTCGATGGTTGCGCCCTCCAAGAACTGCAACGCACAAGCAAAGATCCATCGGGTTTTAGGTCAGCAGATTTTCCACAAATTGCTGGGAGCAGTCTTCCCTGGCTTATATGGTAATTCATTTTTTCCCAGCACCACATTTTTCTCTTTGCATTTAAGCCTGGGCCGTGTCAACCTTACAGCCAAAAAGCTAACAAATACAGTGCGTCTCCATTAGGAGAAAAAAAGGCCACTCCAATAAGCCCAGTGCAGATTTTACACAGAGGAATGATGTATTATGGCCACATTAATTTTACTTTCAGCCGCTCTGTGCTTCACTCCATCCTGTATTGATTTTCCCTGGCAGAACTCATTAGCAGAAGCAGGGCAGAGACTGAGCACAGGGGAGGGGAGTGGAGGGGGGTGGTAGCTGCACTGAAGGAAGCAGGAAGCAGGAAGCAGGCTTCGCTGGAGAGCTGACCTTTCGCATGCAGGCCTCCCCTGCCTCCTGCAGCTCGCTGTTGGTGGAGTTGAGGGCCTTGAACAGAGCGGCGATGATCTTCTCCCTGGACTGAGGCAGATAATTACAGGCGGCCAGTGCATCTACGTGACAGGAAATAAAACAGGGGAGGGCTTTAGTGCACAGGGAGGGATTTATTAGACACCATGTTGGTGTTTACCAGAACACGTAACAGATTCGAATGTCTTCATTATACAAATACTCATACAGTGAATGGAAGCCACTTGTACCAATTAAAAAAACCTTGTTTACACTATCCTCATAAGGACCTCCTGGAGGGGGCTCTCCCTGTGAGAGCATGTTGCTCTGGGCTCTGTACTCACTCAGAGCGGCAATGCGTAGGGGCACCAGCGAGGGGAGGCTCTTGTAGCAGGGCAGCTTCATCAGGGCAGCGTCCTCCGCCTCGCACAGGTTCAGCAGCTGGGGAGAGACGGCGTGTCTACAGTGAGCCGCATAGGGGCAGCAATAGGAGCCGTGCCCTCACTTGACCTCGTGTCCATCCGCCCAAGCCGCACAGCACCCTCAGTCCATCACTAGACACTGACATTATAAAGAAACCGTAGGCAGTGCGGGCAGTGTGACTGGGACTGGCATGCCCACCTCTGTGTAGAAGACTTTGTGCTCCATGACGTTGAGGTCCATGGTGAAGAGGCGTGGCTGCAGAGTGGTGCAGAAGGTGTTGCCTTCCATCAGTCCGATCTGAGCATTGGCGGGCTGGTGGCGAAGCAGGTGTTTCTTCGGGGGCACCATGTCCTGCAACACCTGAGGGGCGAAACGAGACGAAACAAGACGTAAATCCCACGCAAATCCGAGGGCAATTATATGGAAAGGGCAGACCCTCCTCCTTGTTCCAACCCCACTTCCCCCAAACCCACCTCCTTATGGGGTTCCATGATGATGGTGACGCTCTTGCCGGTGACTTGCGCCAGCACCTGCAGAGAGTGCATGGCTTGCTTGCGCACAGTAGAGTTGGGGGAGGTGACCTCTCGCACCAGGTCGTGGGTGACCATGTGGAAGGACTTGTCCTGAGCGGCCAGCAGCTCCTCGGTCTTCTCCTCGTCCTTCAGTGGCGTGGCGCAGCGCACCAGCAGCTGCTCCAGCGTGGTCTTGGCCATGGCCACCGCGCCGTTGGACACCTGGAGCAGAGGAGGGATACTCAAAGCTCAGACACCAGAAATGGGGCATGATCGGGGGCAAATTGTGACGCGACCGGGGCGGCGGCTTGACCCCCACCTCGCCGGTGAGGTCCATCATGACGAAGAGCAGGGCCTTCAGGAAGGTCAGCTGGTTCTGCAACACCCAGATGAGGGGCAGCCTCTCCATGAGGAACTTTATGGACACCACTCCGCCCAGCTTAGCGTACCAGGCCTGCTCGTAGCAGCAGGCACACAGACGCTCCACAATGTAGGAGAACAGGGGCAGCTGGCAGGCCTGTGGGGGTCAGGGGGGAAAGGTCATGAAACATTTACATGCACAGCTAAAAAAACGACCTACTTCGCTGTCAGTTCAGACACACATCTCACAGGAGACGGTGTAATGCTGCCCTGCGTTACGTCTCACCCTCTCCTTGGACCCCAGGATGATGCTAGCCACATCGAAGATGACGGCCAGGGCCACCTCCCCGATCTTGCACAGCTCCTTCTCCTCATAGGCCATGCAGATGGCGATGGCGTCTATCAGCACCAGTGGGTCCATGCCCTTGGAACCATTCTCCTCACTGTGGAACATGGCCGTGCTTGGCTGGCTGCCCAATTGGTAGCACTGAAGCAGGAACGGGCCTGAGGGACATGGGGGGGGACACACCACCATAGCCAGTGAGCATTTTGGGAACCTCGAAGAGAACGTGCACAGTGGGTGCAAAGGAAGCGGCTAAGACAACACAGAGACGCCAGTGCTGTGGTCTGCAGGTCTCAAGCCAGTGCCTCTGCCAGGGACTGAAACAGAAGAGGGAGGGAGGTGCCGGCTGCGCTGCCGGACAAAGACTGGGCCCCTTACCGCACTGCTGGGCCACTGCCACCATGGTGTAGTGGCGGATGAGGCTGGCCACGAAGGGCAGGGCGCTGGGCCGCAGGTCCTTGATGACGGCGGACATGAAGGCGCCGGTCAGCGCCTGCTCGAAGGTCCTGCGTGCTGGAGTGTCCTGTGCCTTGTAGCGGTGAGAGATGATCACGCTGGGGATCCACTTCTCTGTGAAGCTGAACACCACACCACGGGATTACCTCCTACTGCAGCGTTATCAGGGTGTACAAATACAACTATTAATGCTGAAATACGAGGGTACACAAACAGCTCCTTAGCATGAAGGTCTGCATCCGCTTATTCTCCAGAACAAGGAAAGCGTAGCCTTATTAGAATGCATCTCCCTTCAGCCGGCATTGTATTAGACAATTTGAAAGCATTAGCTGCGAGAACATCTTTCATCTGGTAATCAAGCCTAGCGGGAGATTTCCTTTGTGTTTGTCAGTATTTTGTTTGTCAATGCTATATTTACCCACGTTGACGGGGACTACATGATTGAGCAACTATTTTCTCTATGCTTGAGCCTGCGTTTTATAATGTCAACTGCCAGAACCGGAGTCGTGATGGATTGCTCCATCTCATTATCGCCATTTAAAAAGGATGGCCGGGGAGAAAACGGGAGCGTGAGGGGGCAGATCAATTCAAATTCATAGTGCTGCCACTTGAAGGGGGCTGCATTATGCAGGCTGGCATTCGCAATATTAAGCAAGCATTCTGCCTCATGAAAGCCCTTTTCGTGGTGACCAGTGCCGGAGAAAATAAAACACGGGGTTGAAAGGGAAGCAACATCATGAATCAAGACATCTGACAAAGGCGGCCACTTTCTCAAATCATAACTGACACACTTCATTATCTCGGCGGGGCTGTGAGCGGCAGGCTCTCAGGATAAACAGACAGAGGAAAGTCAATTAGCCCCTACCGAGGAATCAATGATGGTAATGTGACCCTCCCTGCAGTAAGTGCAAGTGTCTGTGAGTAATTAGCCCCCTCAATGCTCCAGACAGCACTGATGAACCAACACGGAGTTGGGGGGAACAGAGACGCATACACGCAGCCGGTAGAAAACAGGGGGTGAGGTTGGGGATGAAGGGTGGCTCAAGGGGGCGCTGCAGCTCGACGCGAATGCGGTTCGCAGGCTGAGACGGACGTTTAAGGAGCACCAAAGGGCGCAAACTTTGAGTGAATTTTGAGTGAGTTGACGTTTTTTTTTAAATAGGCCGGGACAAAAACAGATGTGTTAATGCTGGTCAGGAGGTCAGGGTGCAGTCTTACTTGGGGTGTGCCAGGAGCTGGTAGAGGGCATGCTTGTTGTCCTCCAAGCTGGTCATGGCCACCAGGAAGCACTTGATGACCTCCCAGGCCTGGCGGCGGTAGTACGGTTCGGTATTGGCACTCTTCAGGCAGTCCAGAGCGGTCTCAATAGCCTGTAATACGGCAACACTTCAAGAGTCACAAAAGGTATGTAGTACAGTGAGCATTCAGGAAAGCAGGCCCTTGAAAAAGACCACTTATTTTGATAACAAATTGCTTGCGTTCCACATTTTCGAAGTACCCTTAATAGAGGAGACGGATATTGACCAGAGATCCAATCCACAAAATGATGAGATTAAGAGCAGGGATTTCCTCAGCACTTTATAGCCTAGGCCTGAACAAAATGGTTGAAAACCAAAAATATTTCCATAAATGCGATGATTCATGCGCTTGTTTTTAATCAACGAAAGCAATGTCAAACAGCGGCATCTGCTGGACAAAACGAGTATGGCTGATGATAACTGAGCTGTTTTTCCTAACGCCATGGAGAATTGCACGCAGTGATGTTTCTTGCAGTGGTGGAAAGTAACAGTAGAAATACTTTGTTACTGTAATTATGTAACTTTTTTGTGGATTTGTACTTTACTCACATTTTTATTTGCATCTACTTTTTGAAGTACTTTTTTTTCTTACTCCACTACATTTAAAAAATATATATTTATTTAATACTTGACATTAATTGGTTATTTGTTTACTTAATATTTACTCGTTACATTTTGGCATGTCTTGTACAACAGAAATACAAATGTGCCCAATCATGGGTCTCAAAATATCATGACATTCAATAATGCTAGCTAGCTAATAACATTAGTTGAAATCAGGCACACTAATAAAAAAACACAATGTGAATCAAACCCAAATCAGCCACACATACACACACACACACATATACACACACACACATATACACACACACACACACACAATGCCAAAAAGATGGCAGAGTCAGCAGCTGACCATCCCTGGCCATATTTTAATAAACCGGCATTTCGTTCCATTACTCAAAAGCAGTTAACGACATCCACACTTTATATGAATGCAATAAATCTGCGGGACCCATTTCCTGATTAACACACTGAGGACTTTCTTCTGCCATAGTGACGTACACAGCAGAGGACCTAGACACTGGTGCTGCATGTTTATACTCCCTAGTCAATCATGTTATTTATAACGCACATCCGTTTTCATTCAGTAGACATTTAGTAACAACTGAAGTCCACATTCATCAATTTGTTACAATAACCGAGACATGGACCAGTGAAATGTTAATATAATAATAACAATAATATAATATAATAATATATGCCATTTAGCAGACGCTTTTATCCAAAGCAACTTACAGTAGTGAATGCATAGATTTTTCAGTATAAGTGGTCCCAATGGGAATCAAACCCACAACCTAAGCGCTGTCAACGCCATGCTCTTACCCACTGAGCCATACAGAACCACATGTTAACTCGGGCCAGGAGAATCTCTGTAGTTTTAACTCAATGATGGAAACACAGGTCCACATTAGTTGCACGTGGTTTGCAACATGTTGAGAGCCTGAAGATTTAAAAGTAGGACCGAAGGACGGAAGAATCGACGTGCCCATTTTACTTACTTTACTCACTCTGGTTCATTCAGTGCAAAACTCAACATTAAATACAAATAGTTACAAACACATTTGTAACTATAAATAAGCAATGTGTGATGGAAACATAACACTTCACTTTAATGTTATCTGTGTGTCATGAATTTAAAACAAATTAAACTCACCCAACTCAAAAATATACAATAAAACTGGGAATCAAGACACTCCAAGCTAAAATTAGCCAGTTTATCACTAGAGGTGGCAGTGGTTTTGCACACCCATTACCTTTATCTGCCAGACAGATAAAATAGCAGTTTCATTTACACAACATAAATTTACTTTAACAATCATATATACTGCAGACCTGTTTGTATTGCAAGAGCACACAATTTGAAACATCTGAACAACCAAAACCTAATTAAACAATTTTGCACAATACCCTAAGCTATTTCATAAATTATAAGGTACATTTATTTAATTTTAATTTATACTTGTGGTTCTGTGTATGTTGCTGAGAGAAACAAAAAACATTGTGAATAATGAATAGCTAATGAATAATTTCTAGAAGTGCATACCATCATTTGGAGCACAAACCAACAAAAGTCATGAATTGTACACAGCACCTTTTAAACCTCATTACTATGGATAAATTGATACAATGGTTAAGCTGATTGTCACATTGTTTTATTGTCCCGCTAGCCATATCGTTTTGATACATCAGGCCTCAAACACAGGAGTTCTCAACAGCTGGTGTATAGCAAATTCATGCATTAAAGCCCTAGTAAAATTGAAGCATTTAATATGAACAATTTGTAAGCATATTTGGGACCAATTTTGTGTTTATTAAATTACCATACTCAGTAGTCGCTACAAAGCAAAGGGTGGAATTTAAAAGTTTAATTAATTTGAAAAAGTTAATAGTTAAAGTTTGGTAGAACAGGGAAAACAAATGTACTTTTTAACGCAATGGAACAGGAACACACCTTCTCAATTAAAACATCTTGCAATGCATTTATGAAAAGGAGTATTAATGAAAAGTTTAAATCAGGGAATTAATCTTAGAAGAAAGGTTTGTGTGTGCCAGCGAGTCGGTCTTCGTGAACAGAAGCCAGGGGAGTAGCGCTCAGACCCGCCATCGCTGGACTCGATTTCTGCATTCCGCTCACATCCACAGACAAACAGCGATCGTTAATATCACTTTCAGCGCCAGAAATTACTTTTCCAAACTAGATTTCCAATATTGCCGATATGAGTGGGTTTGCGATGCGAGAGCCCGTGCATTTGGTTTGGTGGGACCCGGAGGCTTTGGCCTCTGGCTGAGGACACGGGGCATCGTGAGGGGAGGGAACGGGCTCCCGTGCCTGCACACGAAGGCCTTGACCACAGCCCTCCACTCACACTGCTCATAAACCTGTAAATACAACCGAGATACTGTCTAGCCTCCATTTAAAAGAGAGACTGATAATAAATATGGCAAACAATACTTTCCCACTATTCCTCAGGATACAGATGATTAATTTTACAGTCTGACCTAGAAGACAGGCCTTTAGCAAGTTATTTGCAAAGACAAGTGAAAGTCCAAGACATTGAATTTTGAATTTTATATCGAAAATAATCTTCTTTTAAGAGGTTATTTTTCAAGATTGTCTTAGGAGCATGGCTTTACTTTTGAGGTATTTTGGATACGATGAATGAAGCAAAGGTATTTGTGACAGGCTCTGGCAAAACGAGGTACATGGGCAAAAAACTGGAAATGTAGATGGCGTAACGGTAAAGGCACTCAGCCGGGGTGCAAATTGCCACTGTGGCCGGGAGCGGCGATTGGCTGTCTGCCCCAGAGGGAGCGGTGAGGTAAGCTGGCAGGAGCTCGTCGCATGCAAATGTGGCTCTGTGTGTATCAGTGTTACGGTCAACAGCTTGGCGAGTTCCACCTCGGAGGAGGTTCGGCGCCTTTGTCACTGCCGGTTGCAGTGGCGAGCTCATAGTACGAGGGAAGGGATATCTGAATTAGAACTAGGGTGCAATTGGCTACAGAATTGGGAGAAAATGGGGAAAAACGAACCAAAAAAATAATAAATGTCGATTTTTTGGATTAAAGTTGCGGTGTGTTATTATACATCCCTGTGGCAATGGATGCAAATTGCATCCCCAAATTGCCAAAAACAGTCCAATCGAAGCCAAACAACGACTGTTGTGTTGTAAAATTCATTTGATAATGCCCCCTCAGTGAATACAAAGTTTCAAAGACATAGGCTGCACTTGCCCATCTTACTTGCACGAGAATCAAGATAACGGTGTACCTCTGAGGAGATAATGTCATGGGTCGAGGCAAAATTATCGTCTGACTTCACGGTTGTATTGTTTTATTTTCACTGAATGCAATAAAACTAACAATCAATGCTGTTACCTGCCATGATTTACAGTGTCCCTTTAAAGTCTACACCCAGTTGCAAACATTTCACCATTTGTTGAAGTGAAATTCTCAAAATTTCTGAACATTAAAAATAAAAAAACTAGAATAACTTGGATTGATAAGTCTACACCCCGCTTATCATACCAATTGTAAACTAGCTCAAGGATAACCAATCACCTTCCAGATCACACACCAAGCTAATTGGTCTCCACCTGTGTTCAATTGTAGTGATTCTGATTACTTCAGCTGTTCCTAGAGGATTCCACTGCTAGGAAGTGCATTTCAGAGTAAAGAATCCACTATGAGCAAATGGGAGCTTTCAAAAGAACTCCAGAATAAAGTTGTGGAAAGGCACATATCAGGAAATGCATATAGAAAGACTTCAAAGGCCATAAATATCCCTTGGAGCACGGTCAAGACCATAAAAAGGAAGTGGAAGGTGCATGGCACCTAGATCAGGCCGTCCAACCAAGCTGGATGACCGAGCAAGAAGGAGACTGATCAGAGAGGCCACCAAGAGGCCAATGGCAACTATGAAGGAGCTTTATGGACTTTAAGGACTACATGGCAAAAGTGGTGCCCGCCTCTTATGTCAAATCTTACAGAAAGCTCTCCACAATTCTGGTCTGTATGGTAGTGTGGCAAAACGAAACCACTACTCAAAAAATTCCACATTCAGTCCCATTTGAGGTATACCAAAAAACCTCTGAAGATTCCAAAATGCCATGTGGCAAAAAGTGTTGTGGTCAGAAACAAAGATAGAAATTTTGGTCCCATTTAAATGCAAAATGTTACATTTGGCAAAAAGTGTTGTGGTCAGAAACCAAATATAAAGCAAAATGTTACACCCAATATAGCACATCACCTTTCCTACTGTAAGGCATAACATGGTGTCAGCATTGTTATGAGGGTGTTTCTCATCAGCAGGGACTGGGGCACTTGTCAGGATAGAAGGAAAAATTTCTCAGAAAAATTCTTGAGGAAAACCTGCTGCCCTCTGCAAGAAAGTTGAAATTGGGAAGGGACTGGCACACAGGCAACAGTTGCTAAAAACAAAAAGGTGAATGGATAGAGAGCCCTGACCTAAATCCAATTGAAAACCTGTGGAAAATGTCCTCACACAATCTGATGGAACAGTTCAAAATGGGCAAACAGAAATATTATTAGAGACATATCCAAACAAATGGCTGCTGCAAAGGGTGCCCTCGGGTGTACACTTCTCAAACAGTCATTCTCGTTTTCCATTTTTATACATTTTCCAAAATTCTGAGAATTTTTTTCACATGGAGGTTGTAGGGTAAAATGTGTGCATAAAGGTGGAAAAAGTCTGATTTAATGTTTTCATTTCAGGCTGTAAGGTGACATTTTTGAGACTGGGTGTAGACTTTAAAGGGGCATTTTATATAGTTCCTCAGCTCTGGGAATCAAGGAAAGTGGTAATGTAGCCAAGTTTGCTAGGTACAATTGCTCACATGTAATTTCGAACAATTGTGATTGTGTGATTTTAATATAAATATCTGACCAAAGTGCACCCTGATTCTTATAAATACAACCAATATGACCGCACACACTAATAATTTTTTTACTTACATTTTTTTACTTTGATTTTGCAAATTACAAATGGTCATTGGCAGACATGAAAACAAAACCTCTCGAGACGTGGAAAGTATTTCGCTGCCAACGTGAGGGCAACCTTGCCGATGGGAAAAGTACATTGACTGTGGTCAGGCAGGTGAAAGCATGAATAAAGCTGCTCTTATCACTCAACATGCCTTCTTGCCCTTGCTTGTCACAGTGGTGCCAACACAGGGACCAATTATTTACAAACAAGGATTCGGACACCATATATTTACAACGCGGAAATTGGAGGGAATGAACACAGTGCTCAATTTCTCTCACAGAACCTTCTTCTCTAATCGCTACCGACTTATCATGTCCATTTCACGATATTTTAATAAAAACATTACATCCTTAAAAGAAGAAAATATTGCAGCTTTAAAACGATGAGTCATTTACTGGAATCCTCCATTTAAAAAAAAGTTGCGAATCTATGGGGCATGTATTTTCACCAGTTATTTGTCAAAACACCTTAGCAACTATGTATTTAGATCGAGAGAGGTCACACCAGGTTACTTACTTAACATTAAGGCTTCATTCTAGAGCAACTGGGCCAACATATTCAACAAACCATAATGTATATATAATATGCCATTTAGCAAATGCTTTTATCCAAAACGACATACAGTAGAGAATGCATACATTTTCAGTATATGTGGTCCCAATGGGAATTGAACCCACAAACTAAGCGTAGTCAGCACCAAGCTCTACCTACCACACAGAAACAAACAAAAAATGAAAAAACCCTTCAATCTTAATACATTTGCATAGAAATTCAGCTTTATTACTGTTAAACGTGATGCCAATTCAATTTTGCTACCTGATAGTGACATTTCAGCTTTTGGTAGCTGTAGCTGGAGTTACTTGCGTGTGCCATGTGCCTCAAATATGAGAGCAGGTCACATATGTTCACACAACAGATCTGGGGAAATGGCTACATTTAAGCAGACATTATAAGAACACCAACAAAGCTAGACTTACTTTTCTTTCCTTAAACTACATTAAGACAGCGCTTTTAATTTGACTAGTGAAACAGTTCAAGCCAAGAGAGTCCAGTCGCATTACACTGCAGTGCATTAGGCTCCATTCGGCATCAGGCAATGAGATTAACGGGGGGAACTGTGGGGAAAAAGAATTTGCGAGAGCCAGCGAGCACTGAGCCATTTAAAGTGCCAAATGATGAGGAGAAGACGAGCAAAAGACACCAGACACTTAGAAGGAGAAAATGAACTAATCAGCGTGAGTCGGGAAAGGGCTGTCGAGCTGGTAGGAGAAGAGGGGAGCGTAAATGAACTGTGGCTGCAGATACACGCTGGACACACTGCACCAAACCTGAGAGACAGGGTAATTAATGGACGTTCCAGTATCTCAAAAAAAAAAAAAAAAGCCTAGCTCTGAAAACGTTTTTTTTTTTTTAGGTCGTGTAACATCCTGGTGAACGGCAGTATTCATTGTAAGGCCTATGTCCATAATTGCACACGCATTACAAACTGCTAAGCTAAAGAGAGTGAGATTGGAGATGGGGTTTCTTTTAACAAAAAAGGTCTCTTAACTGCACCCCTTCAGTCATTCAGCTCGAGATGCGCGGGGACCCCAAGGGACCCTGGCTGTATTGCCTTGTCTGGACGTTATTGGAAATGCTATTTGGCCTTGTATACAGGCTACAGCGAGCCTCAGCAAATCCAAAATCTTTTTCAAACGCTTAACACCTTTTGAAATGGACTGGTCCTAGCCTTCACTAAGTGCTACACAAGGTTTGTATTAAGAAGAAAAAAAAAATTGCGCTTTATTTTTACTAATTAATTTAGTAGAAAAAACCCTATCCATTTAATGGCAAGCCACACGGTCCTTATGAGTGCGCTTTGAGAAGCGGGGAGAAACAGCATTTGAGAGGGGCTGCGTTAGCTCTGCTCCACTGCCCAGGGGAGGGGCTGTTGGCACCCGGGGGACAGCAGCTTGAGCCAGATGCCACCGATAGCGCGTGGCGGCGTCTCCAGGGCAACTGCGAGACCCTGGAAAATGTGGAGAAATTGATCGACTCTGCGCACAGGGACAGACATTACGCACGGGCAGGATCGGGGGATGCTTTAGTCACGCCTGACTAAAGGGAGGAGAGCGAGCCTTAACGTTACACCCCTTAAAGGAAACGAACTGGGATTCGTGGGCCAAAATAAAGAGGCATGTTTACATCCTCCATCGGGCCAACGGTTAACCAAGCAGCTCCTGATCCGAACAGCGGCGGAAGGCCCGAGGCTCGGAGGAGGCCACGGCGTCCCCCCGCGAGAGAGGCCGCGCGAAAGTGAGCATGAATTATGCAGGGCGGGCTGACGTGCCAAAACTCAATCCGAACAGACAGAGCGCGGGTTCCGGGGCCCGGCGTGCAGCTGCAGCCTGTAGCTGGCACGGGCGCATGCAAATGAAATTAAGCCTCCGGAATGAGACGGCATCCATCTTTTGGCGCGAACGCAATTACAGAAATGACAGTTTGTTTCCCAGTCAGCGGCGAGCGGCAGGAGGACCTATTAGTGAGAGTAAATAATCCCGTCAGCTCTTCTAGAGATTGATTAAGGTCGGGAGATGAGCACAGCTCACAGCCTGATGATCTATTTAATTACCTGGGGAAGACGCTGTCTCCTTTCAGAGGTACTTTTCTCTGACATGGATTCATTACAGGATGAGAACAGAGTCCCCCCCCCCCATCACCCCCCCACCGTAATCCGATTGAAATACAAAACAAGGATAGGCGTGGACTTCTTTTGTACGGTGTCTGCCGTAAGCGGGTTTCTACGCTTCAGAATTTAAAATGACTTTTCCAAAAGACAAAACAAGCCACAAACTTGCTTCGTGAGTCTGCATTCTAATGCGCGTCATTAAATCGGAGCGGATTTTAAACGTGCTGTTCTGTGGCGCTCCCGTCACACGGGCTGCGTCACCGAGACCCGGGCCAAGCTCCCAGTCTTTCCTTTCCTGTCCTCTCCCAAGACAGAAAAGAACATTTTTCGACATCATTTCAGGACTTTGACATTCTTAATAGAGAGAAGTGGTGGCTATGGGGAACGGTGCGCATGGATCAAAGGGAAAAATAGTCTGTGGAATAAAATGATTCTGCACGTAGACGATGAGGACGGACTGCTCTGGGCTTCTGTAAGATCGCATCGCAACAAAGAGGAAATAAATGCGCCATTAATGACACATTTCTCCCGGCAGGCCAGCTTATCAATCTTCTTTTTCTTATTAAAATATTTAACATATTTCTTATTCAAATATGCACACTTGTCCTTGAGGACGGACACGTTGAGTGGTGCGCGCAAATCTTCCGTCGCTCCCATCGCTGGCTGACGAGCCAAAACGAGATCGCTCGCACGCCAACGCTGCAGAAACGCAGACGATCACCACCGAAAACAACGCACTGGTCTTTTAGAGCATCGCCAGAAGAGATGCATTTCCATTCGTGACAACCCCCCCCAGAGATAGAGGCACCAATGTTCTAATGCCACATTCCTCTCCAGCGGTAATCATCTGAACTGTCGTTGCCCTCTCTAGCATTCCCTACAAATTGCTCCAGCAGGACTCCCACCCTAACCACATAAGGAGGAGGTCAGGCTTTAAATATGGTTTTGCTATTTGCTGCTGGGAGGAAGTATCAATCGAAAAAAAAGATTTAACATAGAAAAAAAAACGCGGGAGTGGGCTTACCCAATGCACCACTGTTTCAAACTTACTCGGGCTTAAGAAAAATTCAGGAAACGTCAACCAGCAAAGAAATGATAGGTTTTGGTTAAGGCTCAGAGTGACACAGATGCTTCGTGTCAGCAATTTGGCAAGGTTAACCTGCTCTTTTCCGAAACAAAAACACTTCTACAGACACTTTCAGCTTGCATTGACGGTGCAGTAGCGGTACCTTCTCCATTGGCAGCTGGATGGAGGCCTTGCAGTCGGTGAACTCTGCAGTGATGCTGGGGCCCTGCACCTCCGTCACCACGTACTGCAGCCTCTGCGACTCCTTCAGCATCTTGCGGTTGCTGCCGCCGAACTTGCCGAGCACGCGGTAGGCCACGTGGGAGATGGTCTCGGCGGGGTTGCGCAGCGTGCGCCACAGAGCCTGGGCACGGGGCAGGAGGGGGGGCAGAGCACGGTCGGGTTAGGGCGCAATTATGCTTTCCGTGTCCGTGAATCTGCAAGCATGTACGCATCTCGTACGCTGACGACGTGCGCATACGGGTTTGCATACATACTGGCACGTAACGTTAACGTGTGCACTAGGAGGCAGTGTAGCATTTACTAAACTAAAGAATGTACAGAAAACTAAGAAGAAACGGAAATCCGTTTCCACCCCCGGTGTAAATAAAGAGACGTGCTCCTTGCTCAACCAATCAGCGTTTGTTTGACACATGCAACCAAGGCTACGCGCGACGCATTGTTGAAATTTTGGAGGTGTGCACGTCGGCTCCTCTGCTACGGTTACCCACAAACCCCTTCTCAGCGTAGCTACGCAGAGACGTTTACGTGCATCTAAGCAGAAGCATCATTCCGCCATTAGCGGTCGGGGCGAGTGTCTGTGGGCGTGGACTGAGGAGGCGGGGAGATGGTAGGGTGGGGGTTACCTGCATGAGCTCGGCCCGGACAGGCTGGATGTGGTCGTAGAGGAAGTCGGGCTGCAGGTTGTCCACGCAGAGCTCCAGCGTGCGCAGGCCCTGGCTCACCAGCGTCTGCGAGCCGTTGAGGGCCGACACCAGCGGGTCCATGAGCATGGGCAGGTAGGGCAGGAGGGAGCTGAGGCGCACGGGCACCGTCAGGCACAGCTCCACAAACAGGTCCTTCATGTGCTGCTTGTGCAGGCCGCTCTGCAGCATGTTCAGCCCTGCGGAGACGGAGAGAAAGGGCGCTCACACGCTACCCGGCCACAGGGCGACTGTTCAGTACATCGCTGAGCTGCTTTTCTTTTTTCTTCAGTTTTTCACCGGTAGCCAATTACACCCTCTATGTATTTTGATTTACCCTCCCCACACAAGTCTGCCGCTCGTCTCTATGAGGCAAGCTAATTCCCTGAGGGCCAGGAATTCCGCTTCTTTGGACTTTGCCCACGGGCGTTCTAGAGACACCCTTACGTGCTTCACGGTGGACCCGAGATGGCTTACGCTGCTCCCCTCCCCCTGGGGCGGACAACCAAATGCCGCCCCCGTTCGGGGCTGGCGACCAGAGCCGTTATGGTAGAGACAGGTTTCAAACCGCATCCCTGACAGGCAGCGCACACCGTATTGGACCAGCCAAAATACGGTGAGTTACAACGCTACGCTATCCGCTATCCGCCGCCCCCTGAGCTGCTCTTCTTACAGAACAACAGAGCAGAATGCGGCTACTCAGTAGCTAATGGCGAGCCCGGAGGTCAAGGTTTGCGGCCTACCCTGCAGCAGGTTGGGCAGCAGCGGCAGGAACTCCTGGTAGAGCAGGTCGTGGCTCCCGCCGCCGATGGAGCGGAACAGCGCCCTCAGCAGGAGGAAGTAGTTGTAGGGCTCCTTGGCGGATTGGGCCAGTTCCATGGAGCTGTTAACAATCTTGTGGAGGTGGGGCTGAGGGGAGAGAAAAGAAAGTCTCAGCACTTCAGCACAACGTTACTCATTTTCATGCAAGCCAGTGGCCATCTTTCATTTCAAAACCGAATATAGTCAAAGTGAAAAAACAACAAATCTGTTTGACAAGGCTTGACCCGACTTGACAAATCTTCCTGACGAGACCTGGTGAAGCCAAGGGCAGGAGAAGGGAAGATGAGGCCAATCCATTTCGCCGAATGAGCCCATCTCGCTGACAACGAAAGGTCACCTGAAGGCGGTGCTGAGAATTTTAAACGGCTTCAAACAATTTAAGTCCTTTATCGTGTCAGAAAACGGAGTTTTCGACTTGGTTAATAAAAATGTTGTCTCGCCCAAAAGAACCAAGGAAAACAGCAGCGGATTACAGCCCATCAAGTGCATTAAGAAAACAGCTCAATGGCAGGAGATCAGCTTTTAGATCGGTTTGCGCGTATACTAATTACACACTTGTCAAGTTCACTTCCTTGGGCGTTTTTAGCTCGGCTGCGCGGCCCGCTGAGGCGAGCGCTTTCCGACGTGTCCGACCCCGCGCAACGTAACGCATCGCAGCCCCTTGTGCTCGCGTCTGCTCAACTCGAAACAATCCTCGCCATCTCCTTTCCGATTTTTTCCGCGGATTAACCCGGTGCGCGGGACGCTCAATAAAACAAAAGGCCCGGGTTGTCATCCTTTGTGCGGCCGCTCAAAAATGTGTCGGGGCTGATGGAGCCGCGGGCTGACAGAACATTTCATCTCGCGGCCTCTCGGCTCGGTGGCCTGCTGGTGCTCCATCTTGAGGCTAATAAAGCGACCGTTTCATCATGCAATTAAACTCTGTTCCCAAGGCCGCCGCGTCCATTCAGAGGCGACGGGAGGCCGCTGTTGAGCCCCGGATAAGCGAGAGAACAAATCAACACATTTAAATTGGAGTTACACATCATTAAATGTTTTCAACCTTGAGCTCAGGGAGGCGGCAACTGTAGAGGAAAGAGAGAGAAAAGAAAAAAAAAAAAAAAAAAAAGTGCTTTTTCCTTTTTTTTTTTTTTTTTTTTTTTTTTACAAATACTATTCTAGAGTGACCTTCAGCGAGGTCTCAGCCATCAATCTCAGACCCAAGTGCCATTTCTCATCCCCCCGGCTTGACAGAATGTATTAAAATGAATTCAGTGCTGCTGATACCACTGGGGCACTCGGCGGCACAATCAGCCGCTGTCAGAGCTCTGAGCGCATAACCCCCCCACCTCACCCCTGCCCCGCGCCCCCCCTACAAAACGTGTCTCGCGCCCTCAGAAGAGCACGAGGGCTCACCTTAATGCCGAGCTCTTACAATTAATGATCCCAGAGCTCAGTCGGATGCCGAGCTGAAGGCAGGTAAAAAGGCAAAAACAAACACTCAGACGCTGATTCTTAGAAGGAGCAATTAAGTCGGATTTAAGTTCGGGGAGTGGTGGGAGTATGACTGAATTAATCGAGCGACCAAAAGTCATTACGGAAACAAACAGATGTCTGCCTGTTTGACAACGTCGGTAATGCCTCCTGCCCTTCCTCTACCGGGCCAGGAGAAGACCGGAGATTAAAAGGAATCCCTTCCCGCTCGTCACCCAGGGAGGACTTGTGCAGTGCAGGCGAGGGTCAGGCTCTGACCTTGAGCATCTGCTCGTTCTCGGCGGCAAACAGGGACACCGAGCCGAACACCAGCTTGAAGAGCTTGAGGTAGAGGTTGGAGAGTTCCACGTTTGACCCCATCTCCGGCAGCCTCTCCAGCAGATACTCCACCAGGATGGTGGCGAAGAGCGCCGACGTGGACAGGTTCGCCAGGAAGGAGTTTGCCACGATCTGGGAGGAGCACGGGAAGAGAGTTGAGCAAAGCGCGCCCCTCAAACCGCCGCTGACCAGCGCGCGCCTGGTGAAACACTGCGCTGCGGTGAGGTTTACCTGCAGGGCGTAGTTCTTGGAGATCCTCTCCACCATGTAAGGCACGGTGGTCTGGAAGATCTCCTTGAAGGTGAGGGGGTTCATCATGGTGAAGACGCCGGCGAAGTGCTCCAGCACCTCCTTCTCCTCCTTCATGCGCACCGTCTGGCAGTTGGCCACGCGGATGTAGGTCTGCCCGTTGCCTGCGATCTGTACCTGCCGCGAGGGGAGGCTCCGTCACACGGCGCACACAGGCGGCCCTCCCCCTCCCTCCCTCCATCCTTCGCCCCTTCAAATTCGCTGAAATTCTCGTGACGTTATATTATGCAGTTATGAGAAGTGACTTTTGACAGGGTGGCGAACGGGTCAAATGCGTCACCGTGCACACTTAACCTTTTCTCGCCACTTGCATACAAATGATCTGAAGTGAGGAACGCTGTGTTCGGCAGAGGGCTCTCCGCGGTTGTGGGAGCACTTTGTGTGAACAGGGGTCTGCCTATGAGGAGGCAGTCCTACCTGGTAGATGTCCAGGGCCTGCATGGCGTACTTCACCAGCTTGATGTAGATCTGGGTCTCTTTGGGCTGCAGTTGCTTGTTGGGAACGAACTGAGCTTCTACGACACAGACACAAAGGGACAGGGTTACTTGTCACTCCTTCAAAACGGGGAAGGGGAGGTTTACAGGTGGCTGCAAACGTCTGTGCACAAAACTCAGCTGGGTTTGGTGCCCCTCACCTCCCGGCGCCTTGCAGGAAGTGATGCCCCAGGTAATGGTCTTCACCCCGCACACTAGGGTCTTGACCAGGCTGCGGCAGTCCGACACCTGGAACGTCTGCTTGTCTTCCTTCTCCCCCTGCCGGTCGAAGGTTGCGGTGCTGGGCGGGGCCGGCGTGACAGGGGTGGGGGGCGCGGGAGGGGGCAGGGCAGGAGTGGCAGAAGTGGGGGTGGCGGGTACTCCTGGCAAGACCCCAGCGTCCACCACGCCCATCTCTGACTGGGGCTTACACTTCTTGAAGATGGTGACCAGCTGGTAGCGGGCGATGGTGTGGAACTTCAGGACAAACACCTAAAAGAACAAAATACTCTTATTCCCAACCCAGAGATACAGGGAACCTTTGAAAACCCTCCCCCGGGCTAAGTCTTCCCCTCTGGGCATGTTAAACACTCATAATGACGAATGGCTTAAAAATGCCCTCTTCCTCCCGCACCTCCAGCATTCTCATGAGGATGTCCCTGCCGTTGCCGTTCTCCTGCTCGCTCTTGGAGCGGATGCAGTCCACCAGGTTGAGCAGGAGCTTGCAGGACATGGTCTGGATGCTGCTGGGGAGGGACTCGTCGTCGATGTTCTTGGCGAAGAGCTGCACGGCCAGCGAGAGGTCGGTGAGCGGCAGGTTCTGCCTGACGTGGTGCACCAGGTCCGCCAGCGTGCTGTAGGCCAGGGGTCTGCGGAGCACATGGGGGTAGCGTTACATGCCGACGTTGTGCCTACGCCTCCGCGCAAACGTGAACACGGAGGACGCTCTTTTCCCTGCTCTCCGGAGAAAGCGGCATCTGCTAATCGAGGCATCTGAGCCGACAGGAAGTGCTCATTTCCTCTTCCCCTTCACATCACAGCAGACAGCTGACCCTCCTCCGTGCCATCGTATTCTTCAGCTGTGCGCACTTTTTTAAAGTCAAAAAAAGTTAAAATCTGCCTCACCAAGATCTGTCTATCAGGGTAATGTGATGTGATTTGCAGGGGCTGATTCAATTAGAGTGAGAAGGAGAAATAAAGGGTGATGGCTGTGGCCAGGATGAGAGGAGTCAGGCGGGCATGGCCAGGGAGCCGGGGCCTGCCAAGGCCTGAAGAACTTTCTGACAGCGCCAGGATCGGGGGCCCCTGGTGGCCAGGAGTGATAATGACTGCCTGACAGCCAGTGCTCTGCACCTGTCTCTCCCTAGCCAGAGCCAGAGCAGCCACGCTCCATTAACCTCCAATCTCACCGTTCTGACATCAAACTCAGGCGCCGAGCACCTGGAGCACTACGGAGGAGCTCAGGACACCCCATCACATAGAGTACTACACCTGCATACTCACCGTACGTGGTCACTCCACTTGGGTCACCACTATAGGGCGCGGGCCAGCGAAACTCTCTTATTTATTTATTTATTTGTTTATTTGTAATTAGTCTCTTCGGTGCTCACTGGTCACAAGCCTACCATGCCAAAAACCATGACCGTTGGCTGGGAGAAAAGGGCAGGAGAGATGAGCGTTTCCCGTTTGGGAGATCACGGGCCCAATCGCAGGCCTGCTTTCCAACGTTACTCTTGCATGCGCAGTCTCAAAGCATTAATCACACCGTGTGTTTACCTGAGAGTCTCCCGCGCCGTGTACCCCGAGCCGATTAGTATAGACTCGTCAAACAGTTTATCCATGCACGGAATGAATTCTGCAACACAAATTGTCATCGTTAGTTACATCATCACCACCTAAAGCAAAGATGGCACTTAATTGCAAGACCACCGTGCGGGAAGCCTTTCCAGCAGCCCAAACGGTCTGCTCTACAGGAGGGGGGCTGACGGAGGCTGGCGCTGGGTGGACATGCATTTCAATTCCAGCCAATTATGGCACGGTGGAGAATGTTCTCCCATTAGCTCTCGATGGGGAGGTGATATTGCAAGTGGGCGGCTGAGGGAAACACTCTGCGTCGATGGATTGGGATTCCAATTCATTCCTACATCCCTACAGAGCTTGGGCAGGAGATACAACTTTGGTATGGAAAAAAAAAAACGGAGAGTGCTGGCGGACATACGGCTGCGCAGGTCAGTGGTCAGGATGTGCTTGGCTGCGATGAGCAGTTCCTTGCGCAGATGTGCCGTCTCCGAGGGGCAGCTGGAAAGCAACTGCAGCATCCCCTTCACCATCTGCTGGGAATACTTCCCCACCAGGTCCTGGGAGAAACAATACACACATGCAATGAGCAACAGAACACACGCAATGAGCAACAGAACACACGCAATGAGCAACAGATGAGCAACAGAACGCACGCACGCAATCAGCAACAGAACAACAGATGCAATGAGCAGCAGAACAGAACAATGAGCAACAGAACACGCAATGAGCAACAGAACACACGCAATGAGCAACAGAACACACGCGCAATGAGCAACAGAACACACGCACGCAATGAGCAACAGAACACACGCAATGAGCAACAGAACACACACGCAATGAGCAACAGAACACACGCAATGAGCAACAGAAGAGGCCACTGAAATATATATATATATGGAACATATGGACAGTACTAAAGTGCATGTCACTTTCAAAACCGGGAACAGTACCTGGTATATGCGGATAATGTAGGCCAGAAAGGACAGAGTTTTGATCTGAGCTGCGATGAAATCAGCGTAAAGCTCCTTGTTGTACAGCTTGTGTTGCCTGAAATGAAATGACAAATTAGTTAAACATTTTTCAAGCCAAAGGTTTGCACTTTTCAGGCTTTCCCAATAATAATAAATACATTTTATACATTTAATAACACTAAAAAACTTTAAACAAATCTTTGAAATACAGAACACCTTTAATATTTTCAAGGAAACCAATATTAATGTATTAAACAGAGGCACAGCATAGCTTTCTAGATGCATAAGAAAGCACATAGAGCATAATATCGGTGTGGCTTTTCCCTGCATATACATATTCCCTGCAGCCTTGGTAGAATCACATTGCTTTGTATAGGCAGGTAAAAACACAAAGCAAGCCAAAACATAATACCTGAAATGGACATTGTTCTATGATAGAGCGTTGTGTTTAGAAAGCTATATTTTTCCTGAGTTGAATAAAGGCTAATTTAAAGGTGCTCTACTACTTAATTTTTGACAAATATGTTAATTTCTTTTGAGTACCTTGCACTTGTCTCCTACCCGTTCAGTTTTTTTCTGATTATACACATAAATTTAAATAAGTCAGACTACATTGAATAGACTACATTTTTTTACCATATAGACTATAGTTAATTATAAAACACAGTGCTTATGGTTACAAAATCCAATGTTCTAACAGGACTAAACTGCTACAATAGCTTATTTTCCCACTTGGGTCATTTGTTGCACACTAGCTCCCTCTACTGGTGAAAGACAGCATTATGACACTTAATTACTTCACTTGAGGTTACTGCCATTTGAAATACCAGGGTAAATGAAAGGAACAAGTACCTGAATACAATTTAGACAACCAGGCAGTGGATGCTGGAATGCATAAACTGCAGCTTATTGAGAATACCCCAACCACACAAGTGTAAGGCTGCAGAGAGGAGGTAGAGAGGGGACACTGACCGGGCCTGTGCAGACACCTGCAGCATAATGGTGTTCATGATGAGGGGCACGAACTCCGACACCACGTTGTGAATGTTGAGTTTATAGAGCTGGGGAGGAACACACAGCAGTCTGGTCAGGTCATCTCAGTCCGACACAGGGCACAACACCTACCCTCCCACTCAGTTCCATATACACTCAGTCTCCCTACACCACAATACACCTCAGCCACAAAGTGCTTTACATTAAGTGTAACACCAACGTTGTACGTTATTAAATGTTATTAATTTGCGACATTTTTTGAAATCCGGTTTATGTTCGTTTTAAATTTCCGCCCCAGGGGGAGAGAAAGCCGGCATGAGCTCACCGTGAGCACAGAAAGCTTCCCTGTGAGCAAAAAGAATAGGCAAGTTCCATGTCGAAGGAAGCAGTTCATTGCCAGCCCTGGGGTAGTGGTTGTTCCCGTTGTTGTGGGAGCAGGCTAGCGGGGGACGGTGAATTGAAGAAATAGAGGCTACAATTGGCCACCAAATTTGGAGAAAAACAGGGGGGGAAATCTGAATTTTTCTTCTTTTTTTTTTTTTTTTTATTAAAAAAAATATATATAATATTATCCAGTTTTATTCTTTATCTTCAAAATTCATTGAGGAAAGCTTATTCCAACACCAAATTACTTAAAATACACATTCCTATTTAACATAGTTATTTGTTGCTAGTTTTTTCAAAGTACAGCCCATTGAAATTATTAGTGAATAATAATTATGTTTTGCGAACATATTTGGATTGGCGGTGCAGAAATGTGGGCCGCAGCTCGCTCACCTGGTACATGAGCACCACAATGATGGGCAGCTCCGCCAGCACCTTGAGAGACAGGGAGCCCCGGGGGATGATGGTGTGCTGGAGAGCAAAACAGACAGTCAGGCTGGCCACGTATGACTGGCCCACATACATGCAACACAATAGAAACGGTATTGCATGCATCCTCAAATCTCCTGCATAACCCAATTTAAATCTATTCACTCCACATTTCTCAAACTACACTCCCATAGGCAGACCTAGATTGATATGGACCAGGGCCGGTATTTGTAAAGCGCCTCAGCGTAGGAGTGCTGGTCTAGGATCAGTTTTCTCCTGTCCATATCCCAACCTTATCCATTATAAGACAAAAGGCGAAAATGATCCTAGGTCAGCAATCCTACACTGAGATACTTTATGAACAAGGGCCCAGGAGTGGAATAAAAAAAAAAAATGGCAATGATGTACTGGCATGCTCAGGTGTTTTGCACCTCAACCCTATTTACACAAATATCTAAGCAGGGCGCTATAGAATTGGAGCAGTCGGTTTTTTTTATGCCCTTCACAAGTGTGTAGTGTGGTCTGTGGTTGTTCAGTCTCCTTTCCATTAGAGGAAATACAGCCACCTACCACTACCAGGAAAGGTAACCGCAGCTACATTTCTGTAAAATTCTACTTTTACCTACACTCATTTGCACAAATGCAAAAATTGAGAGAACAACTGAGAAAGTTTGATGAAAAGTGGCATAATTCCAGATTATTTATTTGGTTAAAAACATATGGCTGGTACATTATATATTAGCTTATTATGTTCAGCCTCGTGTTTGTTGTCGATTGATCTGATATTTGCATTTATACAATAACCTGTTCTATCACTGACCAAGTCCAATTATAGCAATCATTCCCAGATACAGACATAAAATTTGGCAATCTGTTCTGAACTGCTGAGGTTCAGCATATGAAAAAAGAGCCACTTTTCAGGTGCAAGACCACCACTGGAGCTTTGAATGCAAATTTAAAAAAAAGCAAACATTCGCATTCATCATGAGCATACCCTTTCTAAAACTGAAGAAGGGGTCCTCCGCGATGAATGGGTGGCATACAGGACATTTCTCACCAACGTCATGTTCAGAAATGGTATAGTTCAAGAACACCAGGTGAGACCAGCTCACACCGGACACGGGCGGGCGACCATACATATACATACATATACATATGGCATTTAGCAGACGCTTTTATCCAAAGCGACTTACAGCAGTGAATGCATACATTTTTCAGTATATGTGGTCCCAGTGGGAATTGAACCCACAACCTCAGCGTTGCCAACGCCATGCTCTACCTACTGAGCTACACAGAACCACAACACTGGACACTGACCGTGCGCGTCTCGCTGTCCTCCCTCTCGGGCGCCGTCTTCACCACCACGGAGGTGATCATGCCCACCATTTCCGGAGAGGGCACCGTGTTCTCTGCGATCACCTGGGGGTTCTCAAAGTAGCGCGCCTGCGGAGGGCACACAACGCGGACGGATCAAAGCCCCGCCCCCCTACAGCGTCTCTCACTCCCACGGCTCAATATCCACCTCCCTGCTCACTTACCACCACTTTCGGCAGCTCTTTGTAAATCTGCTTCACAAAGTCCAAGAAGTGATGAATCTGTAGAAAAGGGATTACGAAAAAAAGAGAGAGAGAGACAAGTTAATCCGTTGAACAATAACAGCTCGACTGAATCCAAAAATGTGATCTAGGCCATGGGATCGATTTCATCGGGACAAATCTTCACGTTAGAAGAAAGCAACACGTCTGAACGCTGAACACAAAAGGTAAGGGTGAAGCCCGGCCGCCCCTCACCTCTTGCGTGATCTGTGGCCGAAACTGTTTGTGCAGTTCAATGATGATGCGCAGGCAGATCAGCACATTCTCCTCGCTCTCGATCTGAAACAAACGCACACAGCCATCACTGCCTCTGTCCCAGTAATAACTACCGCGCAGGGGACAAATCACCACTGAGCGGACCCCGGAGACGCCATTTCCTCTCCTCCCGCATTCAACTCCTTTCACACTTTACTACCTGAACGCTCTGCCAAAATTCCTCTGCCCTGGATTACGAAATATTTTAATCCAGGCCAATTTAAATCAAAGTATATAACAGTGTCTTTGGTGAAAAACAAATCTTAACATTCCCAACAAGTAAAAACTAATTTGCAGAATTAACCATTAGCCAAGCTATGAATAAACTGAAAGTGGATATTATATACATAACATAACAAACAAATGGCTGCAAGGAAATGACCCGTTTCAGGCACCCAACATTACTACAGCTGCTGGCCTTCCACGGAGCGGCAAAACTCACCTCCAGAAAGCGGAACATGACGGACAGGATGTTCTTAGTGTGGGGACGCAGGTGTTCGTTAGTGGGAATGCGGTGGATGATCTCAAGGACCAATTTCCTCAGTTGCTGCAATAAGGACATTTTCTCAGCTATATGCAATCATTAATACTGCGTGATTAATGCTTGAGAGAGAGAGATAGGGACAGAGAGAGAGAGAGAGAGAGAGAGAGATCTGCCGAACAAGTTTGTGAGAAGTGTTGCTGTTGGGGGTTTGATCACTTTATGGTTCAGTCACCTGAGTTGGCTTCTCCTGTAGGAACTGCACCTCTCCATCCTGCAGGAAGGTGAGGAAGCGAGGGATAATATGCTCCAGGAAGGTGGAGTACTGGGGCGAGGACGTCACGTTCTAAACAAGACAGACACACAGTGACGCGGGTGCATTGGCGCCCTACCTCCTCCAATACACTTGGGTAAAAAGTGAGCTTTGTTGGTGCGAAATTAAGACAAACATCATGCTTACCTCAAAGTTCTCGCTGACCTCTTGCATCATCTTCAACTTGGTCTCGTCAGCTGTAGGGTGAAGATCAGCGATATCGGTTAGCAGGTGCCTGTGCACTGCAATGCACACCTGCTCATCCCAGCAGAAGCATTCAGATCTTATCAGTTTTACTTTCACCGCCCGGATTGATAGGTACGTTACACTCACTCTTCAGATTCACTCACACTCTCACAGACGGGTCACACACAAGTACCTTTTCCTGAGCTAAAGGAAATCGCTCTCATCATTTAGCTTCTGTTGATAGCAGTTTTCCTGCAAATATACCTTTCATAAATGTTTAGGTGGCACACCGACTTAGGAATGCAACACATGACATGGGTACTGGTGTGCATATATGTTCACTCACGCGTGTTGTTGTCTGTGAGTGCTGCCACAAACTGCAGGTATTTCTTCATCAGAGTTGTCTGATCCACCACAGTGGGGCTGGGTGTTGGCACAAAGGCCATGGTTCCAGTTGGGAGAGACATTGTTGCGATGAAGTGGGGCAGACAGAGCCTGCTACAATCTTACAGAGAATTCATGTCCACTCTGCACATAAATAGAGAACAAACCTTGGTGATTGCTTGAAACAGTGTTGACATACATTTAATTCAATCTCAGATCCTAAGGGGTTCATGTCTCAATACTTTTAAGATTTGAGGTACTTAGTCTGTAAAAATGCGATGAAACCCATCATAGAATTGTCTGTCCATCTACCATTATATTCAGCTAGTTAAACAGCCAGGTAAGACGCATTTGTAACGTTCAACATAAAACTTGATCAAATATGCACAGAAAACAGTTAACTACCGTTAGATAAGCAATTTAAATATGGTTTACCTATGTATGCTTTTTGAAAACCCAGCTGATGTTACGCTCATTGCATGCTCGGAAGATGTCAATGTGACGCAACCAAGTTCAAGACCATGCAATTCAGCCACGACAAACTTAGCAACATACACTAGATGCTGATTGCTTGCCACAATGCTCCACGGCTAAAGCAATTAAATTCGACTACCTAAAGCAACAGTATCTGACTACAGTTACTTACTCAGATGCGCCTAGAGTAAACAGCAACCTATAATCTAAACAGCAGTCAACAGCAACCTATAATACACAGCAATCTAGTCACACCAAGTAGTGACTTGCAAAGGGATGAACATAGCCAATTATTCACAAATTAATAATATTTGCATTCATAATTGATAGGTAAAGTGTTCTGCAGGAACAACATCAACGATCATCGTTCATATTACAGTGAGAAATAGCAGTTATAGCTTTAGCTAACGAGTAGGTAGGCATTAGCTAGCTAGCTAGCTCAAGCATTCACTTACAAGCTCTTTCAAAGTCAGTTTACGTCACTCTAGGCAGCTAGCTAGCTCGCTAAGCGACTCTGGGTAGAAACTGTGTATGGCGCCAACACAATAGCAACAACACCATCTCACGTGTGCTTCAAAATTACAATAAAGTTAACGATCTCTGGGTCCTTCCATATTTAGTCAACACTGCAATATTCCTAAATTGATAACTAACTGGATATATAGCTAACTAGCTAGCATGGTAGTTAGCTACACCAATTGCACCTAGCTAGCCTCATCCTTAAAGAAAGACCTCGCTTTAGCTTGCCCCTCCTCTCCCTGTGCTAGCAACTTAGCTAGCTGGCTAGCAGCCTAGCTAGATATTGAACTAACGAACGACATCACCACAGACAATAACAGACTTGTCCCAATATTTTATGAACAAGGATGAGCTAAATAATACAAAATATCCGAATAAGACAGGAAAGAAAGCGGATTTACGGTATTAATTTGGAAAAAGTAAGGACCACATTTGAACTTACCGACCAGACACAGACAGGAAAGAGTTTCGCTCTAACTTCCGCCCAATGGAACAGAGAACCGGTCAATTACTATTCCCTTGTATCAAGCCGCTATAATTTTCGAAAGGCATTTAGCAAAGGAAAATTCAGTATATGTATGTAAATAAAATAATGTATTTATCTCGTTGAATAAAAATATTTTCTTAGCTCATGATAAATACACTGTATTTTATTTTCAAAATGATCTCGTTACTATATTACATGGCGGAAGGATAATGGAGATTTCAAAGGGCGTTATAAGACCATCGAAAACGAAGGTCTTAGTGTTTCGCCTCAGTTTGGGATTATATATTAAGAAATTAAAATCCTTACAATCAACACACACATTTTTAATCAGTTTTTAACAACAACAATACACTCTTATATGTATTATACATAATGCATGTAAACTTTATACAATTGTGCATTTTCCGTTTTTAGTACGAATGGCTGCCACGGTCAGGTTACTAGTAAGTATATAGGCTAATCATGCTGACAGGTTCACTGGAAATCCAGCAAATTGATTTAGACGAAAATTTCATAATAACTTGCTTTTTGTTTCCTAGTGTCTGCTGCAATTCAATGTAATACATAACAAGTAATATAACAATGAAAAATATTTGTTCTCCAATGTTTGAGTCTATAAAGTCTCCAGGAAAAACTTGAAGAAAATATTACATTAAAAAGTCACACCTGATGCAATATAGAAGAAGCCATTGACACAGTGGTCCAGTATGGCAGTCTGCACTTGCCAGTTCATGTCTTTTCCTCTTTTGTGATACATTCAGATGCATTCAACGTACGCATTTGACCAAAAGTAGCCTGGGCAGCTGCGTACCCCCATCTCTGTGGAAGATCAGTATGTCCGCTGTGGCCAGATCAGCTCACACAGACAGACCAGACAGCATCCAAAATACAGGCATTAGAACCTACTACTATACAAATGTAGCTTTGTGCCAAATAGCATAGGGAAACACATTGTGCTCAGGTAGAATGTAATTTCAACAGAAATATAATGTGTAAATTGTCCAAATGTTAACTGTTTCAGTGCTGTGCTCAGTGAGTTACTGAGCACATATGTTCCAGCATGATTGTTGGCAGAGAGCGTATTAATGCAGGGAAAGGTACCATCCAATTTATATGACATTCACATGCCAGTTCAGAGGTGAAGGTGTGGTCATAAGGGTTGCAATATAGTACGGATGAAGATCACAATTACAGTTTATTGTTTTAATTCAGTTGTATTCATTTGGTTCCTTGACTACTCAATGCTATGGAGACAATGCTGGTTCAAAATTACACCTTACTTTATACACAATTGTGCTGTGTATTCATGCATGACAAATCATTTATGATCAGACTACTGGCAGAGAGTAAAACAGGTAACTGCCAAAATAAGGGGAAGCACCAACATACAGTGTCTTAATAGGGTGTTGGGCCACCACTAGCCACCAGAACAGCTTCAATGCCCCTTGTCATAGATTTGACAAATATCTGGCACTTTAATGGAGGGATGAAACACCATTCTTCCACAAGAAATTACATTATCTGGTGTTTCGTTGATGGTGGTGTAAATCTTTGTCTCACGTGCCACTCCAGAATCTCCCATAAGTGATAAATTGGGTTGAAATATAGTGGCTGAAATGGCCATGGCATATCATTTTATCGTTTTCATGCTCATCAAACCATTCAGTGACCACTCGTGCTCTGTTGATGGGAGCGTTGTCATGCTGGAAGAGACCACTCCCATCAGGATAGAAATGCTTCGCCATAGGATGAAGGTGATCACTCAGAATGGCTTTGTATTTATTGGCATTTACCTTGCCCTCTGAGGGGTTGAGTGGACCTAAACCATGCCAAGAAAATGCACCACACCATAACAGAGCTACCAGAATCCTTCATTTATTCAAATGTTTCCTTTATTTTGGCAGTTACCTGTACATGTCTGTGTATACACTCAGTGGCCACTTTATTAGGCAAACCTGTACACCTGCTTTTTAATGCAATTATCTAATCAGCCAATCATGTGGCAGCAACTCAATGCATAAAAGCATGCAGACATGATCAAGAGGTTTAGTTGTTGTTCAGACCAAAAATCAGAATTGGGAAGAAATGTGATCTAAATGATTGTTGGTACCAGACGGGGTGGTGTAACTATCTCAGAAACTGCTGATCTCATGGAATTTTCATGCACAACAGTCTCTAGAGTTTACAGAGAATGGTGCGAAAAACAAAAAACATCCAGTGAGCGGCAGTTCTGTGGGCGAAAACACCTTGTTAATGAAAGAGGTCAGAGGAGAATGGCCAGACTGGTTCAAGCTGACAGGAAAGCAACAGTAACTCAAATAACCACGCATTATAACAGTGGTATGCAGAAGAGCATCTCTGAACGCTCAACACATCGAACCTTGAAGTGAATGGGCTACAGCAGCAGAAGGCCACACCGGGTTCCACTCCTGTCAGCTAAGAACAGGAAAGTGAGGCTACAGTGGGCACAGGCTCACTAAAACTGGACAGTTGAAGATTGGAAAAACGTTGTCTGGTCTGACGAGTCTCGATTTCTGCTGTGACATGCAGATGGTAGGGGCAGAATTAGGCCTAAACAACATGAATTCATGCATCCATCCTCCCTTGTGTCAATGGTTCAGGCTGGTGGTGGTGGTGAAATGGTGTGGGGAATGTTTTCTTGGCACACATTAGGTCCCTTAATATCAATTTAGCATTGTTTAAATGCCACAGCCTACCTGAGTCTTGTTGCTGACCATGTCACCTTTATGGCCACAGTCATCCCATCTTCTAATGGCTACTTCCAGCAGGATAATGCGCCATGTCACAAAGCACAAAGCACATCTCAAGCTGGTTCCACGAACATGACAATGAGTTCAGTGTACTCCAATGGACTCCACGGTCACCAGATCTCAGTCCAATAGAGCACCTCTGGGATGTGGTGGAATGGGAGATTCACAACATGAATGTTCAGCCGACAAATCTGCAGCAACTGCTTGATGCTATCATGTCAACATGGACCAGAATCTCTGAGGAATGCTTCCAGCACCTTGTTAAATCCATGCCATGAACAATTCAACCCCTTTGTTCTGGGGCAAAGGGGGGGTCCTACCCAGTACTAGAAAGGTGTACCTAATAAAGTGGCCACTGAGTGTATATACAGTATGCATTATACAGTATTTGTTGGAAGCAGAAAGATTAAATCATACATAGTTAAATCCAGCAAGTATCACAAAATCTGGTGAAATCAAAATAATCATTCCACATGTTTATATATCATTATTTCAACAGTATAAGAGACAAATCTGTGAGAGCCTTATCCAATGTGGTAAATGTTATGTGTGTGAACAATTACACTGAAAATTCACACATTCAAACGCTACGTCTGTTCGAGGACTGAAAGTTGAAATTTAAAAAACTATAAAAGAAAAGGCCATTACCATTCACTGGGACAAGTAAGAAAGAAAGCAATTTAAAATGTTTTATACTCGGCTGGAAATACAAGATCATAGAGATTGCAATCGTGGTTGAAAATCTGGCTGGCCAATTTGTCATCTGCAAAATCAGGAAAGGAAGAAACATTTACACAAATCTGAAAAAAATCTAAATCCTAAAATGGTCAATTAATTGCTGTCTATCCTTGCAAAAGGGCCAAGCTAAGCCATGGTTAACATCTACTGCTACATCAACAAAAAAAAATTTGGAGTCACTTGATGCTATATATAATGGGAAAATGCCATCTATAGTTTCTGGAGCACTCTATCATAAGGTAAGATGGTTTAAACATAGTGTTATTTTGTACAACATCAAGCATGACTGTGTTACAAGTTTTTCCGTTTTGTCTACAGAAAATGTCCAGTATGTACATTAGAAACATTACTATCCTTGTTCATTAATGATTGGGCATTATTTGTGTTATGCATTAAAACTCTGTCATTGATTAAATGAATGTAAATCAGTTTTCAGAATTGGATGTGTGGTACAAAAGTTTTTTTTTGTGTGAAAAAAGCATCCAACCTAAAAATGTGGATATATCTATGAGAACGAATATTAGTACATAGTTTAATATGCACTGAAGATGTTTTAATTGAATGGACACTGAGCATCTACGTGACCTTTTCTTTCCTTGTACCTCCATTACTGGTAACAAAGGAGTAACAAATGTTCTCAACATCAGAATGTGAGCAGTTTTAATATTTTTGGTTTCTGTAAATGCCTACACCATACAGGTCTACATGACCTCAACACAAGATAAATACAATCAATTCATTACCAGCTGTGGCCAATAAAACCCTGTTACATCACATTCTACGTATATGTTCATTTCGAGTGCAACATTACTTGTTCAGCATGGCTCTGAGTGTTTTTGAAAAACAGCATAATATAGGGCAGGGCTATTCATTTCCAGGCCTCGATGGTCACAGTGTCTGCAGGTATTTCCTATGACCACGCAGTACACCACTTGATTTTACCTATTAGCTCACCTCCTGGATCAAATAGGTTAACTAATTAGTGAAATTAGGTGGTGCGGTGCGTGGTTGGAGCAAATATCTGCAGACACTGCGGCCCTCGAGGCCTGGAAATGAATAGCCCTGCTATAGGGAGAGGAACAGGCGGCAGTGTAGTATAATGGTTAGGGAACTGGACTTGTAACTCAGAGGTTGCTGGTTCAATTCCCAGGTGGAGCGCTGCCGTTGTACCCTTAAGCAAGGTACTTAACCTGAATTGCTTCAGTAAAATATCCAGCTGTATAAATGGAATGTATATAAAGAAATGTAAACTGTGTAAGTTGCTCTGGATAAGGACGTCTGCGAAATGCCTGTAATGTAAATGTAAATGTAGGAAGAAGGCCCAGATGGGAGAAAAGTACTGGAAGCTAAAAGATGCAGAGAGGAAACGCAATGCCAGACTAGCAATGCCTGAGGAAGTCAGAGAGAAGGAGAGAGGGAAGATGAGGAAATGGAGAGCTTCCAAGAAGGTGGTTGTAGTTGAGGCTAAGCCTAAGCATGCATTTCAGCCATACAGAGCCCCATCTAGCCTGTGAAGCATTATAATTATTCATTTCTCCAGTATTTTGTCTTGAACAGAAAGATCAGGATTGCAGGGAACATCGCTATGCCCAGCAGTGGCACTCCTCTCTGGACCTCGTCTTGATGTCGTCCGGACAGATATACAATGGGGGAAATAAGTATTGAACACATCAACATTTTTCCCAGTAAATGGATTTCCAATGAGGCCATTCAAGTGAAATTTGCACCAGACTTTGGTATTAATTCAAGAAATCCAGACAAAAAATCAAAACATTAAAGTCCATATGTAAATAAAGTTGTGTAATAAAGTGGAATGACATAGGAAAAAAGTATTGAACACACTAACTGAAATTAATTCAATACTTAGTGGAGAACTTTGTAATGACAGCTTCAAGGCGCTTTCTGTATGAAGTAACTAATCGCCCGCAGTATTCAGGTGTGATTTTGGCCCGTTCCTCTACACAGTTCGTCTTTAAATCTTGAAGATTGCGGGGGGCCCTCTTGTGAATCTGGATCTTCAGATGTTTCCACAAATGTTCAATTGGGTTTAAGTCAGGTGATTGACTGGGCCATTCCAACAAGTTGATTTTCTTTCTCTGAAACCAATTGCGAGTTTCCTTTGCTGTATGCTTTGGATCGTTGTCCTACTGGAAGGTCCACCCACATCTCATCCTCAGCATCCTGGTGGATGGCAGCAGGTTCATCTCAAGAATCTATCTGTACATGGCTCCATTCACTGTTCCTTCAGTGTTATTCGGGTGATGTGCAGTGCCATTTCTCCTCCAAACATGGTGTGTTGTGTGACAGCCAAAAGTTCATGCTCCCAGTAGTTCACTGGCTTGTCCAAATGTTGTTTGGCAAACTTTAAACAAGCTTCAACATGTCTTTTTTTTCAGTAGTGGAGTCTTGCGGGCTGAGCATGCACAGAGGCCATGGCGGTGGAGTGCATTGCCTACTGTCCTTTCTGTCACAATTGTACCTGCTGCCTCCAAGTCTTTCTGGAGCTCTTTCCTAGTGGTCCTTGGCTCTTTGGCTACTCTTCTAAGTATCCTTCTGACTCCCTGATCAGAAATCTTGCGAGGAGCTCCTGTGCGTGGTCGGTTGATGGTGGAGTGATGTTGCTTCCACTTACGGATAATGCCCCCAATGGTGCTTACTGGAAGATTCAGAAGATGTGAAATACGTCTGTAGCCAATTCCATTTTCATGTTTTGCAACAATCTGGTTGCGAAGGTCTTGAGAGAGCTCTTTGCTTTTACCCATCATTAGATGTTTCTTGTGTGGCACCTTGGTACAGAAAAAAAAAAAACTTTTATAGCCCATCAATATATTCTAACCCAGCTGACATTAATTAGCACAGATTGGAGGTAGAGTTGCCTCCTAATTAGTTATGGTTTTCAGCTGGTTCCTTGCCTTTCCTTGCTGTGGTGTACTGCTTTTTCTTAGTGTGTTCAATACTTCTTTCCTGTTTCATTCCACTTTATTACACATAACTTTATTTACATATGGAATTTAATGTTTAGATTTTTTGTCTGGATTTTTTGAGTTAATACCAAAGTCTGGTGCAAATTTCACTTGAATAGGCTCATTGGAAATACATTTACTGGACAAAATGTTGATGTGTTCAGTACTTATTTCCCCCATTGTAAATAAGCTTGCCAACTGTATTTACGTATCATTCCTCTCTTGTCATCTTTCAATTTGACAGGCAAAGCATTGCCCCTTTGTGTTTGACACCAATTCAGACCAATGACATTTTTCAGAAACTAAACGATACACCTTAGTACTTTACATTATTTTGATGCATTTTATGACTCCATAGCACATATCCAATCATACAATCAGGAAATTAGCATAGAAATGTCAACCCAGAGATCATTGTATTACAATATGCTATTTTGCAAATTTGTACCCCCTTTACCATGTACCTCCGTTACCGGACATCTCTTTGGATCATCTGTATTCTGTTGGTGAAATAATGTGTCAAATGATATCACAATTGGTGATGCCTGGTCTGCAGAGATCATATTAATGGATAGTTAATATTAAGTCGGGAATTCGGACACGGAACACAAAGAGTATCCTACATTTATCCACAGGTTCAGATCATTTGTAGACGTAAGAAATTACGACACCATTTTTAATATAAAGAAAATGCTATCACGAAATAAAATTGGTATTGGTATTAATTATTCAGCAAAATAATTGCTTGATTGATAATCAAGGAATATGGTTTAAATGGTTTAAATGTATGTATTTAAGACACCTTTGTGTCAAGCCGACGAATCGTTACTGGTAAAATGGCATTAGATAGCGGTCAGTAAGCTAATTCTCCTGCAGGCACTATGCGGAAACATGATACATTATTTGTTGTATGGACCACTAGATGGCAGTCTGCAAGCTAATTCTCTTGTAGGCACTGTTTTCTGATCAAACTTACTTGTCATGACTTATTGTACCACTAGATGGAAGTATATGAACTAATTCTGTATGCTGCGAAAACATTTTCTATAATTTATTATACTGTACCTCCAGATGGGAGACTGCTTAGAATGCCTGGTGAGCGCTTACAATGTAAAGATAGTCAAGACCACAGGTATCACAGAAACTAAGAGGGAGCTATGTAGTAATTTTGTTTACATTATGTTGAATGTGAAGAGGAATTGTATTAAAATATATGTATGAACATATGTTTAACCCAAAATCAGTTTTTAGCATCACACATTTTAAACAGTGTTTTTCATGCCACTTCTCTTACGGTAAACTTGTGGAAATGCTGAGTTTATGCACACTGCCAATGATCTTATCTCTTATTTGTTGGCAAAATGTACTTACAACTAACCCACTTCAGATTCAAACAAATCAATTACTTCTATTACATGGAATAAATTGAACTTTCTGGTTTCAGCAGTGTTTGCTAGAGTTAAGATAAAAAAAGAAGAAAAACTACTCAATTGGCATAAACATTGGTTCAGACAACTTTGATTGCAGTGGGCTAGGAGTGAAGTGCTGAAAACAATTTGATGACTCTGAATACCTAAATTAGATGATAAAGGAAAAGCATATTCCTCATTTACATTGATAGAAGCAATATGTCAGTCAGTGCATAATCAGTATCAATGAACCATATCTATTGGCACAACAAAGATTGTGCATTTATTCTGACACATACATGAATGAATATATTCCTTATGATATGCAGTATCTATGCAGTATGTGTGTTTAGATCTACAGCACTCATCAGCATTAAATCCAAGATAATCAGAATCTGATAAACAAAATATCCTCAGCTGCTTCATCAACATCTGATAATGACCGCTCCATTCCAGTGTGCAGGCATATGTGTCTAAGTGTTTGCAGAGCAAATGTATTGGACACAGAAAATGAAAGAGAATATTTTATGAAAGAGGAGGCGGAAGGGGGGTGGAGTGGGGTGTCATTCTGTGCATAACAGCTATAGAGCACCCAGCAGAACCCTTTCTTCAAAAGCTCAACAGATTTTTAAAGAAATACCATATAAAGGCCTGTGATCCTGAAAGCACTGGGTCTCTGATTACTCACACCCTGAGAAAGGCCCCAGGCCCTGGGCTTGTAATAAGCCATTTACCCACACCAGATAGGGAGTGACAGCACAGTCTCAGCAAACCACTTACCAAGTGGCAGACTCAAATAACTTTGTCAAGCTCTATGGTTTTAAACTTTGAAGCAGCCAAATGCTGCCCCCAATCAGGGCTGACGACCAGGGCTGGTCTGGTACAGATGGGTTTCAAACCGCGTCCCTGACAGGCAGCGCACACCATATTGGACCAGCCAAAATATGGTGCTTTATAGTGTTTTTCCACCGATGGCACAGCACAGCACGGTAACCATCCGTACCCGTAACTATCCCCTTCACGGGTCGAGTCCCTGTGTTGTTTTTCCACTGCACAACCGAACCGTGAAGATAGGAGGAGTTAGCTGAAGTGACAAAAAAGAATGCGGCCGCTGTGGTGACATTAGCACTGACATTGTAAACATTCCAGCACAAATTCACAAAAGCAGAACACGACTTTCCCCATAACATTAGATACAATTTTCTTACCTCTACCTAGGCGTTTGGGAGTCATGTCGGGGGCAGCAAGTGCAGGAGATACTATGCAGTGACTTCACACTAGCCTATATAATCTTTCATATGTATTATTCGGCGTTGGTACTCCAATGAATTGCAATTTATCAAGATCACATTCAATACCTCATATTTCCTACATCTGTAGCCTACATTTTTTCAATCATATAAAAATGAAAACATTTGCAAACATTTGTCTTTTACATCTGTGCTTTCGTGTAGCTTGTCACTGCAAAAATATGTCTAGCACGAGCTACGAGTAGTAGGCTAGTGAACAATATATTGTATTCCTATATGAATATTTGCAATATCATACCGCCAAAGTTGATATTGCGGTATAAGTCTATAGCAATGCTCGACACTATTCATGTTTTGTCTTACATTTGTTTTCTACACACACTCGCAGACTAGCTTTGTCTCCCAAGAACTAATTTATGCAAAATCACATCCCAGACTCAGGCCCAGCCCAAGCATGCATCAATCTCGGATGCATTTGAAAATGCAACACCTTACGAAAAAAACTCGCACAACGGTGAAAGAAACAGTAGGACAGCTGTGTTCATTCAGTATGAACACAGTTGAATTATTTTTTCAACATTTCAGTAGGCTAAACTAATATTGGGAAAAATGGTATTGCTTGGGTTCCCTTAATTCACCTTAATATAATGCCTATTCTATGTTTGTAACACATATAATATCAATGATACATTTTCCACCCATGCTTTGTTACATTGCATGCTTTATCGCAATCGCAATATGAAGCAAGATTATCGCAATATGAGATTTTGCCCATAACGTGCAGCCCTATGGGCTAAAAAAAATAAAAAATGCGAGTGTCAATTTATGAAGGTGCAAGATTGTTCAAACATTTGTCCAGTTCAGATCCTTTTGTTTCAAATGCCTGGGTCAATAATGCCAAATGCTATATAATACTCTTCGAATAATAGACAATAATCGAAGTGAAGCTAAAAACTAACTTGGTGGTTATGCAGAGCCAGTCTGAGATTTAGCGTGACAATTCTGTGACGATTGCGCTTGACCAATCAGTGGTCTGCAGTATTGCTAGCTCCACACTAGGTCCCTGTTGACCTCGTTTAGTACCTAAACAGAGCAGTAGCTAAATTCAACACAGGTATTTAGGTTCGGTACGGGTCGCTTGGCAGTGGAAAAAGCGACAAAATGTGGGAGCACGGATTGGTAACATTTGTGACATGTAATGACTGGTTACAGCCACTTTGTTCTATATTTCTAGCTACATTTTCAATTATTGCTAAATAGCAGTGCATTTACAAAAAGTTCCATGTTATGCAGTAATGTAAATAATTCAGCTTGATGCATGTAGGTAATGTGGCAGCATAGCCTGATTGGGCAGTGCATTTACATACGTTACCTTTATGATCAGAGTACAAGGAAAACTGGAGCCCAAAACTAACAGAACATGAAAAACTACATACAAAAGTTTCTACTATTTAGCTCCTGTGGGAGATTTTTTTGAGAAGTTTGAGCCCATGCCCTGTCCCTGTGTTTCTGGTGGGTCAATTTGTGTGGCCTAGTATCTGCACATGGCCAAATTCCTGCACAGTTTGCTAACCGGGGCCAGCCGCAGCCTGCGTTACACATAAACATAACCACTATCAGTATATTGTTGGAGTGTCAGGCAAAACAGAAATATTGCCTACATGCGAGGCTTAGAGTGCCACACTGAGGACTTGAAATAGAGCAGGCTGTGCAGATCACACACCGCAATACAATGGACACAGAGATGGGACCCAATGTAAATCTGAATTGGTGATCCAAGTGTCCATTAGCGCAGCAATAAATTATTCCTGTCCAACCAAGTAATGGTCATGTGTAGGGGAAGAATGTGAACTCCAGGACCTGAAGCCAGACCAGGTGCCACCCTCACAGCCTAACTAATCAGGGCCCTCACCCCACCAGACAGGACCGCTAAAGACCTGGAGCCTGGTTCACCGGTCATTGAGATTTACGAGCCCAGTTCGGGACGAGACTCCACAGCGCAAGAGTGAGAGGACATGGATTAACAATTAAACAAATTAATCCACGCTTTAGTCCTTTACCTTTGTACCAGGGATTCTGCAAAGGTTACCGCCAAGCATTCTTGGATCATGTGGAAGAGTAAACAAGGGGAGTTTGTCCTCATGTTACCCTCATGATACACTTACAAGCCATTATGGAAGGATAAACACTACAAGTTTGTAGTCAATGGTTCATTCATGATACTCTCACAACAGGTCTGTGTGTGAAGTCCTAGGCAGAATCTGCCTGAGGGGCACACACACATGACAAGCTTAGGAGCCACCGGAATAGACCCAAGTCTGTGGTCTGTCCCTACTCTGTCCTTACAAACATTATTTAATGATGTATCCTAGTGAGAAGACATTATCTGATGGTGTATCTTATTGAATTACTGGTATAGCCATTTAGCAAATAGCATTATTAACACATGTGTTATATGTATAGTATGTAGGTAGGTCAGCTTAAGTGACTGTTTATTCTCTGTATTAGAGAGTGAAGGGCAGAGGAATAATGGGGGAAAAAGAGGGGGGAGAACATAAAGATATAAATAGATAGGGGCCAGGGAAGAACCAATGGTGAATAGACAACATGTGGTGGAAACATAAAAATGTTAATGGATAAGAGCAGAAGGAAAACAATGGTGTATAGAGAACATGCCATGAGATTGAGGGGAGGGATTGAGCCAAGTGGGAGTGGTAATGACGTCAAGCTCCAAGGCAGGAGGAGTTATGACATGTTAAAAGGTGGATGCACGGAAAGGAGGCGAGAGCTGCTTTCGCGAACAGCCTGGTTTTCTTGTAGGTGATTTCGCATTGCATACAATAAAACCCGATCTGACTCTGCAGAAATGTGTTGTTTTTAAGAAGTATTAAATGTGGTTTCGGATCACTCAGTCTACCTGGCCCTGGCTGAGATCTGATTCTCCCACACTCCCCTTCTCCTCATAATTATATCTTGTTCTAATGAGCTTCAGTCCTGCATCATGCATTTTGTGAATGAAAATAGGAAAATAGCTGTTTCACCATTCCTACCAAGACTTTAAGCACCTTAACAGATTATTTATTTATATGTTAACAATTGAGTGGGTACAGACAAACATTTCTCATTCAATATTTTTCAATTATTGGAGGGGGGGGGGTTCCAAGACATGTGTAATTCCATTTTAAGGCCCCTTTCTAAAATTCCTTAAAAACCCATAAACATGAAGACTTTTCCCAGGCTCCATATTAAGTCAAGTTTTAATTGACTTGCCACTTAAGGTTATCAATTAACTTGACACTTAAAATAAGAACAGCAGGTATAGGCCTAACCAGGTTATCCTAATCATGGCAATGGTTCAGAGAATCCTCCATTTAAACCAAAGACACCATCCACACAGCCAAGCAGTGCGCCTTAATGCTGCTGAGCAGGCAAACAAACCCAATCATTGCCTGTGCCACCCCAATGGGTTGTATACTTCCCCAAAAAGCTGGATGCAAATATATACAAGCAATCAATTATGTTGTTTCTAAAAACAGGACCCAGACACCCATCCATTGGTTTCTATCTAAAGTGGTTACATGGTTTTAGCCAGTCAAATGCCTTACTGTATGCGATTAGTTTTACTATACAATGACACCTCTTGGACAGATATGAGAGGGAAATGAATTTTAAGATTATTAAAATGTTTTTTTTGTGATTCCTGCATCGGATAATTGTGTTCCCTTTTACGATGTAATTCAGCCCCTCCTTGTTTGGCTTGGCTGGAAAGGTGTTGCCATTTTTTTGACATCCATCCTAGTCCTAAACTGCTCACTGCAGGCAGATATTGTTACGTTCTGAGTGTCTGTTCGGTTTGTTTTTGTACTTTGTTTATTTATCATTCTTCGTGTCATGTTTCTTTCACGTTCTGTTCCCCGTCTGTTATTGTTCCTGTTCCTGATCCACTCCTTGTCTTTGTCTTTTGCACTTCGGGAGTTTATACATTTCGGGTTTCCTCCGTCTTTGCTTATTATCTCGTTTTCTTCCTTCTTACTTTCTAGATTGCACTTTGTATATATTAGTTAGATGTATATAGTACTAACCAACTAATCTACTAACATTAGGGATTTAGATTAAGTTACTAACACTACTAATCACTAATTATCTCACGCTTCTTACTATCACTCATTCTCTCTCCCACTATCCTATCCCTGATTAGCTTTCCACTTTCCCTTTCATACGCACGCAGCTTCTCTCTTTGCGTTCCTCCCCTTCTTACTATGCACGTGTCTGCCTGTTCTTCCAGGTCGTTTATTGTCTATATGTTTGTAAGTTTCCCAGTCCGTGTCTTTCGTGTCCCCTCGTTATTCTATTAGCGAATCCCCTCGTTATTAGATTAACGATTCCCATTGTTTATACCTGTGTTCCTCCCCTCTCTCCTCCCAGTCACACCTGAGTCCTATTGTGTTTTCCTTCCCTGCCTGTATATTAGTTCAGTGTTTATGTTCATTCCTTGTATATCTGTTCTGTGTTCTTGTTCTTTCCCGGGTCAGTATTGATCCTTATTCTCTGAGCCTACCTTTCCGAAGCCATTGATTATTGATTTTTCCGAGACTACCCTTCTGTTGACTACCCCGAGCCTGCCTTGCGATTCTGTTTGTTTGCCTTTCTGCCTGCCCGTTTTTGACCTTATTACTGTTTTCCGGATCTCCCTTTTGCCTTGTGATTTTGTACCTTTGCCTTTATCGGATTCCTGGTTTTGACCCCTGCTTTCCAATAAACTCCTCTTTTGCCATATTCCTGATCTGCGTCTGGGTCCTTATCACGAACGTCACAGATATTTTGCTTGTGATGTCGTCCCATTTTTTTTCTCAGCGTTGGAGAAACTGCCCCGAGCCTTTAAAAATAACATTTGTTTATGTTGTACTACTTCATCCAAAAGAAGTAGAACATCGTTTTAGGAGAACTGTTGTGTTCCTTTACTTGTCGGCTCTGCCATTTCCTTTTAAATTAGAGGGATTAGTTGTCAAATTTTGTGCTTATTTATACCTTTCCCTGTAATTGTAGTCTTCAAAATGCACTGTTATAATTATTTGTAAATATTTCTCATTCATTTACACCATGCCAATGTTCCAAAAAAACAACTAGATGTTGCAAAGATTTGTCAACCAATTATTGACTTTGATTATTCCGTTTTTCTCCCAATTTGGTAGCCAATTACATCTGATATTTTCAGGTCAATGACCGGCAGCGAAGCGACGAAGTATTGTCCAAGATGGCACTCGCCAAGCCGACGGCCATAACTCCAACCAACACTCCTGTACGCAGCAAACATCTTGTCGGCTTCCCTCGCCCCTCCCTGGGGCGGGCGCTCCCGGTGGCACTCCTGGCCAGGGCCGACTCTGGCGCGACCAGGAATCAAATCAGGCCAACGTCGGACGTTGAATCCACTGGACCACGTGGGAGGCCCTAAGAAGCAAGCAAGTTAAACAAAAATATGTAAAATACAAGCTAACTATGGCTTTCGGGAAACCCACGTAGAAGTTCCATGTACTTTTCCTACGTTCATCGCAAAGTCACACAGTAATCTCTAAAGTTCAACGTTTTCAGGAAACCCACCCCTGGTTTTCTGTGTATGTGGGAGATACATTTACATTTTTACATTTACATTTTGGCATTTAGCAGACGCTCTTATCCAGAGCGACTTACAAGATGTGCATTAATACATGGTAAGATCAATCATAGTCTGCGCAATCAGTGTAGTGATACAGTAATAGACATAATTGTTGGCAGCTGCATACCGTTTTTTTTGGGGGGTTGGATAGTCTTCACATTTACATATTACAAAATGCAATATAAAACATGTAAGCAGTGGTGATGATGATTAGTAAAATGTACAGAATCAGTGGTAGTGGAGTCTGAAGAGGTGGGTTTTGAGTCTCTTACGGAAGATGGCCAGTGATTCCGCGGCCCTGACCGAGTGCGGAAGATCGTTCCACCACCAAGGGGACAGGACAGAGAAGAGGCGAGACCGCGAGGAGCGGCTGCCGGGCGCCGGAGGGATGGGACAGTCAGTTTGCCAGAGGAGGCAGAGCAGAGTTGTCTGGCTGGGCTTTAGGTTGTGATGAGTGGAAGTAGGGGGAAGCAGTTCCTCTAGCAGCTTGAAAAGCCAGATTTAAATTTGATGCATGCTGCGATAGGGAGCCAGTGCAGAGAGGTGAGTAGAGAGGTGACATGCGTGAATTTGGGTTGGTTGAACACCAGACATACAGCAGCATTCTGCACCAGATAGGCCTACCAGCAAGGACTTGCAGTAGTTCAGACATGAGATCACCAGGGTTGTGTGGCCTCTTGGGTGAGGAATGATCGGATCCTCCAGATATTGTGGAGGGAGAAGAAAATATATAAAAGAGAAAGAGATCAAATAACCATGACAAAAAAGAAAATAAGCTACTTTAAAGTTGTATTAAGATTACATTTTGACAACATTTTAGCTGAAAATGCATTGACTGGGTGCACTAACAGGATATTGTAAGATATTGCAAAGTACTACATCATTTGGTGTCCAAGTCTATTTCAGAGGTATCTTTAGAGATCACCAAACTAAAAGGAGTACTACCATTGGGGGTAGTACATTGGGTTCCTGATTTTGCTTTTGCAGAAGGGTAATCACGTGGGTAACTTGTACACCAAATGTCACAGTATTAATGGTTAATAGAAGGTTTGTCCCAGAGAACAAACAGAATCATTTCAAATGCAAACCTTTTTAATTCAGCTACAATATTAGTCTCTACTCTAGTGAGGACCCATTAATTTATCAAATATCTGAAGAATATGTCTGCTAGCAAATCAGGTCCTTATTGAGGAAATGAATTCTTCACTTTTCTAGCAGCACATGGGTGCCTATGGGTAGCTCAGGCTTTCCAAATGAAAAGAGCTTAAATAAATGTTAAGTGCCCTTATGCTGGTGGTTCTCTTGTGCCTCTAACATTAAGGATTAATCTAGAGACCCTTTTATGTTTCCACAGGAGCAGCTTTATGCAGGCCAATCTTTCTCCTAACATTACTGACTAAAAGCTGCTTGATAAAACAAGCTGTGCTGAAGTTCCCTGCCCTTAAATGGGCACTGTGTTCCCTCTGCCTCCTGCTGCTTCCTGTTGTATGATCTCTGCCTGGGAAAAAATCATAAACTATGGAAGTTTTGTTTCAACACATGGAAATTAATTATATGAATTGTATGTATGATAACATTTGTACATTTTCTATGAGTTACACAGCATGTGAATTCACAAGGATTTAGTTCACAATTCACAGTGTGTGAGTAGGGAGGAATTCATTTCTGTTCATTATTTACTTCTCTGTAAATGACATTAGTCACATTAATTATAAATTAATCTTATATGAATTAATTTTGCTCAGCACTTCATGGGTGTCATAAAACAGAATGAATTTCATGAATTTCAATGTTGATATGAATTACAACACCGTTGGTATGAAATGTAAAATGTAGATAGTGTGTGAATTTTTCCATCCAGTAGCACTGAAATGTGTAAGCACGTTTAAAATGCGTTGTTTGATAAAGCCCAAATGATCAATTAATGAATTTATTGTCTTATAGACTTATTTTATATAACAACCTGATAATTATAATATCCTTGTGATTCCATATGAATGCAGCATTTATTCATAGACAACACAAAGCAACATACTGTATATTCATTCATGCTGAATTCACAAGAGTAATAGAATGTGTTTTAACTCAAACATGAGCTCATGAGAATTCATTCCTGGGTTATATTTAAATGTTCTATGAATGGCCTCCCAGGTGGCTCAGTCTGTAAAAAATCTTGCTCCAAGTACAAACATAGCCCTATAGCCTGAACATTGCTATTCTCATTCTGAGCTATATGACCAGCTGACTATGACCAGGAGTCCGCAGTTGCGGAACACCTTGCATTAGTCCTATCTGTAATCCAACGATTAGCTTAATTGTTGGTTGTCTTGTTTGGCACTGATAAAAGTAGACAATGTGAAAGAGCTAACATTGCTCTTAAGCTGTGCCATAAGTATAGTATAAATTTTTCTGTGAAGTACCATCGTAATTTTAGCAGGCACACTTTTTCTGAGGGGGTGTTCAATGTAACAGTATCCTGGTTTGTCTATTTACTTTGAGTTATAAATATAAGCAAGTATAATGTTCTGTAAGAATCCAAACATTTGAATGTTTGCTGAAATAATTTACTCAGCGTTAATGACAAGGTTCCCTGCAGTGGGACTGAATCCGGAAGTTTCCATCCAGCTCACTGCATTCCTCAAAAGGCATCCATGATAGATGAGTATAACATCCTCTATGATTCATACATGCCCTTAATTTCCCATGGTACACAACCACCTGAAACATACTTTATCAAGTACTTACTTTATCAGAACCTAGTCTGAACTTAAGTGAACTGTCACAGTAATGGCTGAGGAAACTTACTGACACAGCATGGCCAAATTGTTTTGTACTCTTGCATTTTTTCCCTTTTATATAATTTTGTCCTGAGGGAAATTCATGAGAGTACGTGGGTGTTTGGCATATTTTAATCATCTATAAATTGTACCTCTGCTTACTTTGCATCCTCTTGCTCACAATTGTATTTCTGTTAAGCTGCTCTTTAAGCATTTAAAAATATCACAAGCAGCAAAAGCACATCTGTTACTTAATTTACCTATACTTTGTATGTCTTGTCTGCTGTATAATGTAGACACGATCAGAATATTCTTGATTTAATTTCAATTAAGTAATTTGAATGTCATGCAATCTAACATGGATTACCAAACTTCCAACTTCCAAATTCCAAATTTTCCTCCAAGTTATATTTATTTAAGCAATTGAAAATGTGTTTAGGGGCTAAATAATTAAGGTTCACAATAACCATTCATAGACTTGTGTTTCTGTCCTGAAAATTTGTGGGTGAAATTTGAAATGGTCTCACCCACATTTGCAATAGCATTTGTCATTTGCCTTAAGACCATGAAAATCAGGCTTGTAATGTGAGTGACAACTTGACTTCTCAAGATGAACTTGATCAAATTCAATAATTTGATTAAATTACCTTAAAATATCATTACAATTACTTTTTTCATAAGCTTACAGCTGCTCACACAGAATTACACATGTAAAATGATGACAAATACACCAGGGGCACCCAAAGTCCCTGCTAATCTCATTAGGAAGACATGAACATACTTCCGCATGTCCTCAGAAAATACGATGATGGAAAATGATTTGCCAGCCCTAAGCACCCCACAAGTTTTCTTTTCTTGACATCAAGGGGAAAGTAATCCTAAGAAACTAGACAACATACCTGGCTCTCTGTCTCTGTCTCTAAATGCCTTCTAAATAATTCCATTGACGTATGCATATTAAAGTGAATGGATCACAAAAAACTAGAGCTTCATACACGATTAAGCCTATTGATTAAGCCGTTTAAGGCTAATTAAATAACACAGGTTCCATTGTAGCTGCCTGCTATTTGTTCTTTGGTTTGGTCGTTCTTGGGTCTTAGACAGTGACCACTGCATACCATAAGAGATTGCCATGGCTGAGCACTGTTCCACAAGCATCTCTGTGATATAAATCAGGTCATTGGCCCTTTCCTCTGAGCTCAATGTTATTGATCAAGTCTCTGCAACCTTGGAAATAATGCCTCCCCAAACATTGCTTCTCTGCAGCAGCACCACTCTGCAGCAGTTAAACTGGTAGGCTAAGACAATCAAACCAGCTCTGACATAGCCAATCCCCACACTCCACTGTAGCAAGGGGAACTGTGCTCACTTCTTACTCGCCTGAACCGAGGTAAGCCAGCTCACCTATCTAGTCCTTGGACTGGCCATTGGGAAGCTCTGTTGGCCCTGCTGCAGCACCGGCTGTCTCCATAGAGACTGTTTAAATCAGTATACTGACACGTACAGCATTGGCTTGAGGGCCGTGGAAAATCAAAGGAACTACCAATATATATATATTGGAACACGTCTTACTCTGAATACTGGTGAGGCTAACGCTGAAACAGCAGAGTTAAAAGAGTTCACTCAGTCCTCTGCTAGAGGGACGGGGAAGCGAATTAGACTCACTATCAGAGTTTTAAACTCTACATTTATTATTATGTCCATGACTTCCATGTCCATGAAATTGACTGTTGGTTACTCTCTATGAATGTGTGATGGGTGTTCAGGTGGCTTTACGTATTGAATAAGCAAATTCATTTGGCTTCTTACTTTGTGATTGAACACAACATAATGTAACATCAGATATTTGTCTCAACACACAAACACACTCTGCTCTTATTATTCTTGACACTCCATTTGATACGTTTATGTAGATCACAGAAAGAGAATATATTCTATTTCTTCTATTTATTTCTTTTATATTTTCCAAAGTTATATCATGAGAAACATTTATTATACGGAAAACTCCCAAAATAATGGAAAAACATAAACAACAACATAATGTGTCTTAATAGAGTGTTGGACCACCTCAAGCTCTGATGCACCTTGGCATACAAGCATCTTGAACTCTGTTGATGGGATGCAACATCATTCTTCCATGAGAAAGTCCATCATTTAGTGTTTTTTTATGGTGGTGGAAAACGCTATCTCAGGTGCTGTTCCAGAATCTTCCATAAATGTACAATTGGGTTGAGATCTGGTGACTGAGACAGCCATGGCATATGGTTTACATTGTTTTCATGCTCATCCATCATTCAGTGACCACTTGTGCCCTGAGGATGGCGCATTTTTATCCTGGAAGAGACCACTCCCATCAGGACAGAAATGCTTCACCGTAGGATGAAGGTGATCATTCAGAATGACTTTGTATTTACCTTACCCTCTAAGGGGTTGAGTGGACCTAAACCATGCCAGGAAAATGCACCACACTATAACAGTGCTGCCAGAACCCTGTCATGTGTTTCCTTTATTATGACAGTTACCTGTACATCTTTCACTCATCTTTGAAGGTTAATTAATTGTGTTGTAATTGTCAATAGATGTATTGATGAATTGTCAACAAATAAAATGCAAAGTTGTGTATCCAATCTAATATAAAGGTAGGAACCAACTGGTAATTCATATTTATGTATATATTGTAATAAGTTAACATATCATTTAGTGGTATACAAATATCAGATATGTCAGGTATTTAGGAGTCCCCTAACAGGAAGGTAGCATATGACTGTGGTAACAGGATAGAGATGGTGAGTTTGTGACACAAATAATGTTTTAGAATTCTACAATGATGTAGAGGTACTGGAAAGGCTTTTGTATGTAATTAATTGTTTGTTATTGAGCTTTACATAATACTTTGCATTTAGGCTGAAATAAATCTATTTGTCCTTTTGAGAGAAGTACATGCACTGCTCGCTCTCCTCTGGGATAGCCTACGTAATGTTGAATGTTTGGTCTGCTGCCTAAATCTCTTCATCCTAAATTGTATGTGGCAGACCGAACTTGCACTTTCATAGGTTTTTTTAAATCCTTTGTAATTGTGTGAGTGATTTGCTCTTTTATTTGTCTACCTTCTGATGACTGATTGTGTGTCTATGGCTAAAGAGGATTTGTGATGATGATCATTTTTCAAATGAAAGTGTGAGTTATACATTATTTGGCACCACATCTTGTCCACAGTTTAAACAGTCATGTTACTGGTCCTTTTACTGGTAAATATTTGCAACATAGGAGAATTTGCTGGAGAATTCTTAGCATCATGACAATATATTTTATAACAGACTTCCTCAATGTGAGAAATGATTAAAACCATTACAATTATTTTTAAATGATTAAGAACAAATTAAACATTGTTATTTAACAATGGTTGGCTGGAATATTAAAACTATTAAAATATTAAAATGACAGAAATCTCTCCAATTTTATTCTGCACATGCACCAGTTATATAATTCTAAAACATATGAAATTATATGGGTGTAATGTCATCCCATTTCTTATTTTAATTCCTTTATAATGCCATCTTCAGTAAGGTCCATTTAAAGTAACTATACCTTGAAAACAAAATATATCTTACGGTTGCAACAGTACATGTTTTTTTCTATATTCCAAATTGATGTTCTTTGTTGTACAAAGAGGTGTTTTCCTGCCCTCGGGAGTTGCTTTGATAGCTGTCCCCTGCAGCACAACACTAAACTTGTTAATTTTTCCATGATTCATGATTCCATGCTCCAAGCTCTGAACTTTCACACAGAATGATAAAAGACCTGACACTGAGTGAAGGAGTGAAGATTTCTTGCTGAGAGGAATGGGTGAGCTGCTCATCAGTCCAGTGACCTGCAGCACTGTAAGACAATTAAGAACCACTGTCATCTGGTCTGACACGGTGTGCGCTGCCTCTCAGGGACGCGGTTTGAAACCCGTTTCTATCAGACCGGCCCTGGATATCAGCCCCGATCGGGGTGGCATTTGGTTGTCCACCCCAGGGGGAGAGGGGAGGGTGAGCTGGCTCAGGCCCGCCATGAAGAACGTAAGGGAGTCTCCAGAACATGGGTGGGCAAATTCCGTCTCAAAGGAAGTGGAGTTTGCTGCCCTCTGAGAATTAGCTTGCCTCATAGAGATGAGTGGCAGACTCGTGTGGGGAGGGTAAATCGAAATAAATAGAGGGTGTAATTGGCTACCAAATTGGGAGAAAAACTGGAACAAATCTGAAACAAAATAAAAAAATAAAAAATCACTGCCATTTGTAATAGCATTATGAGCCTAATCTCCCTATGTATGTATTGGTGGATAATATATAATGCTTTTTGAGTATTGTCAGCAGTCAATGTACTATATCAAATATCTCAATAGAGTCCAGGGTCCACTGCTGTTGCATCTTTGAGCAAGATTCTTAATATGGTAAAATATATGGTACAGTAAATTACGGTAAAATATATATTTACTGCCAGCAGCAATACTACCCCGTGGCTGATGACTGAAGCTAAGCATGCATGGTCATGGTTAATAATTGAATAGGAGACATGCTGAGAAAACCAAGTTGCTGCTGGAAGTGGTATTGATAGGCCAGTAGGGGGCAGTCTTCCCTCTGGACCAAGCAGGAAATTGAATGTCCCAGTGAAGTGTCGAATACCTAGTTTTTAGACTACGATACTGTATATGAGGAAAGGACAGTCTGTTCATAATAGGTTATTGGTTCAGGATTTTTGCCATATTTCATTATAACCAAGAGGCCTGTCCTCTCTAACCTAAGCCTCCATCTCGTGTCTCTCTCCCCTCCCGAAGCATCAAAGGGAACTCCTTGGGCATCTAAAAGTCTAAAAATATACATTAAAAAAATGTGGGCTCTTCTGGTGTTATCACTGACAGTTTTTATTACTCCTTTAGGGATCAGGGTTGTGATTACATTTTAATCATTTCCAGAAACAAATAAGAGTTTAAGTGCTTTATAAGTCACCAGGGCTTCAAGAGCAAATAATACAACTGTATGTGTCCATGATTGTAGTGACAGTTAACAGTGAAGTATTCTGTGAAGTATTTAATTTATTAAGTATATGATCAAATGATATAAGCGCCTTACAATAGGGAAGAATATATTCCATTGTCAAAATGTTGTGTTTAAACACAAACATCCAACCATGGTTCTTTAAACAATGTGAATATATGTTAATGGTATGAATGTATACAAAGTTTTGTTAAATGTATTAAAAAAACTGCACGTTTTTTTTTTTTTTCAAATGCAGCAAAAAGAAGCCAAAAAGCACCATGATAAAAGCAGAAATAATTCAGCTCTCAGAGCTTATAGGGAGTCTCATAATGCAACAAATCTTGAAGTGAAGCTTACTGCCAAGCATGGATTTCAGAGTCTGTGGCCTAGTTAGAAAGGCTTGACAAGTAGCTCCTACACACAAGGAGAAACAGGACAATTTGAATAGCCAGGCACTGCCATCTGTGAAAAGAATGAAAGCTCCTGCTCAAAAGGTGAAACAGCTAGGTGTGGAGGACATGAGGATGGGTTTATTCTCTACTCACACAGGTGTATGGTCTACTAATGCTTCGGCAAGGCAGCAGGATTTGCGCAAGTACATTAATCACTTGTGAAAGGGATTCAGGCAGTTCTATACCAAGGGCAGTGGGTCCCTTTGCTTGCTTGGGTTTCAACAACCTTTACGCATAGACCACCCGGGTCCCAGCTTGTCCACAAGAAACATATAAATGTAATATGTAGTCTCCAGTCAATGCACTAGTGCATAGTACAATGATGCACCCTATGGCTGAGATGGAATCCAAACAGTGCCAGTGCTGCCTGTGGCTGGGAGCTCCATAGGGGGATCTATAATTGGCCATATGTTGTACAGGGAGGAGGGGCTTCAGTCAGTAGTTGTCCCCCGTGCCTGCAGCAGCTGTCAGCTGGACAGTGTGGGTCTCTGTGGCAGCATGGCAGGTCAAGCTCAAAGGTAATATTACAATCCCCTTCACTACATTAATTCTGCCAGTTCATCTCTCTGGAAGCTTAAAATAAAGCAGTCAGAGCCATATAAAGTTCTGATCATTCTGACAAGAAAACATGTCTTCTGTCTATTACTGATACACCACTCATACAACTCCATCTAATTACCACAGTAGGAGTTACGGAAAAACATCAATTTGTAGGATATACAGTGCATCAGTGTATATTTCACCCTATACCAACAATGTTTTAGAGCACTAAATATGCCTGGGCATGTATTAAGGTTTCAGTTCATCTCTCTAGAGCAGCTCCTAACTGACTCATCCCAGGTCACTCTTTGGACCAAAATATCTGATAGATTATAGAACAGAGCAACAACCCATCTTCTTTCCATTACCTCATCATTCTATAGCGTATATTCATTAAAACAAACCACTCATTCATTCACTCATTCAACATTCAACTGTTCTAACCCAGCGCTCCATAGCAATTGCAAATCCAAAGAGTGAAATAGCCCACAGCAAAGGGAATAACTTTAACCTCACCAACACATACATTATGCACTGTTTCTATTCCCTAAAGCAGGCAAATTAATATATATTAATTCAGCATTCATATATACTGTATTAATTTTAGCTCTTCGTGTGCCTTCTGAGAATGCTACATAAAGCTTTTTGGTTCACACGCCCTTCTCCCAAAGAAACATAAATACAATACACAGCCATTGTTTTCCTATTGTATTGTTTTATTTCACAATATTATTTCACACAACACAGATTACCTTAGTCTATTTAAAAACAGAATCTACATTAAAATAAACTGAGCACATGTACTGTATACATGCCACACAAAGGGCTGTCTCAGTCTAATGCAAGGCATATAACAATAGCAATCAGAACCAGAACAACCAGTACAATCCATATCAAGTCTAAGCCAGCATTACTTATTGTCATAAAGAAATAGTCAAAAAACTGTAAGATACTCAGAAAGATAATTTCTCTATATTAGGGATTGTTATAGCTAAAGGCTTTGCAGTCCCTCAAGCAGCAACATTGATCCATCCAAATGCTTTGCCATTAAAGACAGTTACAAAAGGAAGCCTGGTGTGGATTCTGTGAATGACTGTAGCTATAAACATTATGCTTAAAAACATAATCCGTGCTACTTGCTCTGAGTTTCAAGGCTGTTTGTCATATTCATCCTATGGCTCACTATATACCAGCCTTGAAAGAATGAGACTTGGGTCTAAATGATTTCAAGTTTTATATGCCACTTCGACTCGGCTCCTTATGCTTAAGATTTTTTTGGAGTGCATATGTTTATGTGCAATGTTTATACCAATTTAAAAGCATTCTGATCAGTTTTTTTGGAACCCGAGTTATACAGCTTCAAACAGGATCATGGTGAGCTTCTATAAGATGAACATAAAGACATAAAGAAAAAGGGTGCTCTTTTTAGTGAGTCTGAAAGCAGTTGATAAGAATTTGTTACTCAACAGTAAGCCTCAGGGACCCAAGGATCCAACTTTAGTACTGCGTCTGTCTCGATAATAATGCAACTATGTCATGGCACATACTCATCTTCCTTTTTGCTCTAAAACAAAATACACAAAATCACATACACTTAAGAAGTGGCATTGCTGATGCACTTTGTAGCATGGTCAGAGACCATATCTGTGTTTCACCATGCTTTCAGATGGTTTATTTTTACTACTTTGGTAGATGGAAGTGATACAACAGAGAGCCTTTTAGGGTCATGATGTACCGTACATCTGCCCACATGAGAGACACTCCACCTCGGCAGCAGGAAAAGGTTGCATTAACATTTCAATACCAGGATATGCGTCAAAGATTTTAAAATCAGTTTTCCAAACACAAAACTACTCCACCGAGGCTACTTTTGGTCAAATGCTGAAGTGGAATGCTTGACAATAAGAACTAATCAGACTGAGTACACTGTGAGCAGCTGGGGTGAAGCAGTCAAGAGCAAAGAAGGGAAACAAAGAGACACGACCCCTGCTTCATTACAGTTAGGACAATTCTAGGGTTTACCATCTAAAACAAATTGATATCATGTCATGGGCACAATGCTGAGATAATGGTTGGTGTTCACATTCAAAATACAAGCATTTTCAGTCTTGTCTTGTCTAGAATCAATGTAGATGATTTCTTTTTTAAATAAAAAAAATAAAGATTGCCTAGGGACCGAGATTATTTAAACCAATGCTAAAAAATTCAAACACATCTGTTGGGAGAGTTTTTATTAAAAAGACTGAAAATCATTAGCATTTTGTCATAAATGTTTGGTGCTTCTCTAGATTTTTTACAGTGTTTGTCCACTTGGCACATCATATTCAACCCATGGCTCACTATATACCAGCCTTGAAAGAATGAGACTCGCACACTTATTAGCTGCTCAAAAAAGTAGTGTAATTGTTTGTTTAACCATGCAGGTTGGTTAACGTTTTGACCCTTAGGGGATGTTCATGGTGTCCCTGTTTAATTCAAATGTAGATGTTTGGAAATTAAATGTAAAAATGTTAATTAAAATCAAAATCAGCAAAAAGCCCAAACTAGGAGGAATAGGCATACAAATAAGTCAGTCTTAAGACTTGATTTATAAGAACCGATTGGAGCTGCACCTCTGATATTATGGCTTGGAATTGAATTCCAGAGATGAGGTCCATAAGAGCTTAAAGCTCTTTCCCCCTGTTTTTAAATGACTGAGGTATCACCAAGGGATCAGCATTTGCTGAACGCAGATTGCAGCTGGGAACATAAGATTCAATCAGATCCTGCAAGTATGAAGGTCCAAGGCCATGAAGTGCTTTATAAGTAGTAAGCAACACCTTCAATTCAACCCTGAATTTTACAGGGAGCCAATGCAATGTCCGACATGACTGATGTGCTCTGTCTGCTGTGTGTTGGTAAGCACTCTAGCTGCTGCATTCTGCACTAGTTGAAGCTGTTGCAGTTGTAAAGGACAGAACATGCTCTTTATTTATAATAGTTCTGTGTTTTGGATGGTTCATATAATCGCTGTGGGTGACATCGCTAGCCTAGGCGAACTAATAGGCTGGGAAAGCAGAAACAAGTAGTGTAACTTCCAGGACAAAAATACATTTCGAAGTCATTCATTTTCAATGGTATGCAAACTTTCGTTAATTCTATTTAAGTAACAATTAAAACGCTGAAAATCCTTGGGACAAATCTCATTAAGGGATAGAGCGATAACGGTAAAAGTAGAACGCCTAAATGAATATCAAAATACAATTCCAATTAGAGTGCAGCATTGGTGGGAGTCGGAACCTGCAGTTGCAGTATAATTTTGTACTTTTTACGTTGACCGTCTGATGCCTAAATAAAAGGGTTTGCTTGTCAGCAAATAATTCAAATAATATCCCCCGGCCATTTTTTCAATGTTTATCATTCATCACCATATTCGGGGGGTCAATATTAAGAAAAGACATCACAACTTTGCCTGAAATGTCACATTACAGCCAACATTATGAACTTGACTACAGCTTATAGCTAACTTGTTGGCTAATGTGATCCTGTTAATTATCCGTGAGACAAAACACAGCTCCATCATATCGTCAAATAGAGAGGAACTACCATATATGCCAGCCTGAACAGAGCTTCTATATTAGTGTTGAAACAGACTCAGCCCAATTCCACCTAGCACATGGCAAGATGGGATAAAGGTTTCAAATTGCGTACTGCACAAGGACGTGGTCCTCCATCTGGCCAACCAATTCCTGTTCACTCTGGGACTGAAGTATGACTTGGACTTTGTATGATCGAGAACAGGCTCGTGTGAAATCAATCACGAGGCACTGAAAAGGTAAACCCTTCATACTGGAGTCCCACTACCCCATCATTAGCGAACAGTACAACAGTTCCAGCTGAGCATTGACACCAGACAGTAGTTTTTCCCACAAGTAGCTTTATTTAAGACATCACAGCTTGAAGGCTTCCATCTGAGATCTGAATCTCCACACCATAGTCAGCACTAGGATAGACGCTGCAAGTACAGCAGAGGCAGCCACTCCCAGCAGGCCATAGCTGAGAGACTGGGGCACTGGAAGAGAAAGACAATCACATGGGAAACTCATTCCACAAGCAGCCCTGCAGACAGCAACCCTATTGGAGCAACCCCCTCACCTTCACTGTCAGAAAGCCTCCTGCCAGGAGCTGCAGGCTGTGGGGCAACCAGGACAATCTTCTCACTAGAAACCATGGCAGTTTCCCTGGTAACTACAGCTATCTCCTCAGTGGATGGCACTCCATTAATAGCATGTCGCCCTGAAGAGGGGGGGGGTTCACAGCCCCTCTTACTCTGCCTGCCACATCTGCTCTCACAGCGATCAGTAGCAGAAGGATGGCACACTTCCATACTACAGTGGATGAACACCTGTGAGGAAAAACCCAAGGATTTAAGGTTGGAGGAAAGAAAATACTTTGACTGACATCCATGCCTGCACCAAACAAGTACACTAGCCATAAAGTAGAGCTATAGACTCAGTCTTCAGTCACCCATTTGAATGATCAGAAATTAGAAAGCCTTGAGCATTTGTAGTCCAGACAGTACCGTTTCCTTCTGGGGAAGCAGTGAAGCAGCATCAACAAAGGTGAACATCTTGATGATGAACCGCTTGTAGTGGGTGGGATTTGGGAGCCCAGAGGAGCCATCCACAGGGACCAAGGTGGTCAGGTACCGGTCATCATGGTAGGGACACCTGGAGAGAGACCCAGAGTGAGGGGGGGCAAACCAGCAGGGCAGGAACAGCAAGGAGCCATTGTTTTAGTTACCCATCAACCAGCAGGCTCCACTGGGGCAGACTGAGGGGGCTAGAGGTGGATGTAGCCCAGCAGTGCTCCAGCAGGAGGACAATGTTGGGATTGGTCCTCTCCAGGATGCAAACCTCCACATACACTGGGTCCCGCAGCACCTTGGTCACAGGGTAGTCCGCTGCATCATAGTAGGAGCTGTACACGTTTGCTATAGAGACCAGGGACAGGTTAGTGCAACATCTCAAGTCTGGTCCTGGGGACCCTCAGTGAAGCCTAGTTGTAAAGCAGTTCACACCATGTGACCCATGATTTCCAACTGAGCTGAATAGCTCTCCATTTCTTCTAGTGATATTCATTTAAAAGCTTTGGACAAACATTTGCTGCAACTAATGGCAGTGCACACTTTACCATCAGAGCATCCTTTTGCATCACATTGACCATTAGCCAGTCTGAGCTCCACACGGAGGGGGCCTGTAGCAGCCACTGGTAGGGGAGGAGGCACCGTGTTTACCTCAGCCACCAGAGAGACCACCTCACTGCCAAAATACCTGCACTGGAAGGACAACCTGGAACACAGGAGTGAACCTCAGTGCAATCAGGAACACAAGCAAACACGGTTGAAAACGATCCCTCTACTTACTCATGAACACTGTCCCTTGTTATGGAGCCCAGGGCTCCCATACCCATTTCATATGAAGACAACAGCTGGTTCTCATACACCACATAACCCCCTTCCTCCTGCAAGAGGTTAAGCAAGCCAGTGTTGACAAGCAGTCATGCACTGAAGCCAATCCACCTGCTGTAATGGCCAATACCATACCTTCATTGTGGTGCCACAGGCACTGACTGGGAACCGGAACACAACAAAAGCAGCACCTGTGCCAATAGGGCCACAGGGAGCCACGTTGCCACCCTCCAGTAGCCGCACTCAATCAAGGCTCAGCCGGGGCAAGGTGGTGTCACTGGCCACCACAACCACAAACTGACCATCTTGAAGACACTGGACAGTCACTGTCAAAGGAATGGTGAACACATTAAGCACAGCAGTACCACCATTAACAGTCAGAAATAAATTCCACTGCATTCAATACTCACCTTCTTTTGCATAGTAACACTGCCCTTGGTCAAAACAGCAGTTGATGGCTTCAACAGTTGATGGCAACACCATCAGTACCAGGGTCTCCACATGGCACCCTCTCAAAATCACTAACCTGGCATCTATGAAAAGGAATGTCTCCTGTTTTTCCTTTAAAATACTTATCTTGGTGCACCTGTGCCAAAGCAATGGCTAAAACACAAAGCTAAACCCAAAGCTGCACACTCTGCCAAAGTTGCTCCATGATGAAATGAGACAAAGCAATGCCAGACCTCCCTCAGGTGTTTAAATACTGCAGTGCACTGATTGTCTCAGCTGGGTAATTAGATAACGAGAATTTCACACACTGATTAGTGCCAACAGATGCATGCACAAAGGCATCGGTATACTCTGTTTCAACAAGTTTTGTTGTCACTGAAATGCATTTAAATCATTTTTAGTCAAAGTGGGTGAGGTAGTTGTTCTAATAGTGAGTAGAGTTCAAGGTGTACATTTAAACTTTGCGTTGACAAAATATAGAGGTGTCTTTGTCAAACCTGTTCTAAAATGGGTAGTAATAAAAATAAAAGTTGTTTATCATGCAACGCCATGGTGCATAAATTGTTCCCAGTGTAGGAGTGGTCCATCGTCATATGTGTTGTTTAGCTTTCCTTAAACTTACCGTGTTTATGTGATAAAAACACCTTTTAATCTACAGGGTGAGGTTCTTATTCACTGGAGGTGGTATTGTGAAGATAAATGTGAACATAATTCATTAGAATAGCCCTGCAAGTCAAAGGTGATCTTCCTAATAAAAACTGACCATAATTTAATGGAAATGTTATATGCACTCAGTCAACATGACACTTTTTATTTCAGCAGACATATTGCACAGGGGAACATTCCATTGCTTTATATACTATCAAATTCTGATGGATATTTTTTATGATGCAATGTAAGTAAGTAATCAGGTATATGAGAGACCTGCCCCTCCTAAGCTTCAGACCTGCAACCTTCCAGTTCTCAAACCGGCAATGGGGGCTGCAGTTGTGCTGTTTGACAGTCATGTCTCCATTGACAAAATCTCTCACAGAATACTGTACATATACTATGGTTCATGAATAGCTGCACTGTGGTTTCGCTTCTGAATTTGATAGTATATGGGCCATTCCACCAAATTGGTTCAAAGTCAGGTTGGAAATATTTTGAAATGTTGTATGTTTTATTCCCAAAACTTTGTCCGTATATATATTGTACCATATCTAAAGTACATATATCTAGTAAAAGTACCGTACATTTTTATATTGTATTTTCAGACTCTTTTGGAATGTTTCTCCTCTCCCAAAAATTGTCACTACCGAAACATAGTAATACACTATAGTAAAAAAAGTATTATATTAACCTGTTAAGATTGTGTTTCCTTCCCTTCTCTAAAGAGTTTTTTTTTTTTTCTTGAAGGTTTTCACAGTTAAATCAATCATTTGTTTTTCCAAATTTCAAAGTTCAATTTATACAATTCATCAAAATTTAAATGCAATCTTTCTCTGTAAAATGCATAACACTGATCATATTGATTTCAGAGTTAATGATTGATGAAATTGAACATACATTTAACCAATCAGTATCATAACATTTTAGTTTATAACTCAATATACTTTATTTTTTACAAAACACCCAGTGTTTCGGTAATGACTGCACTGTTTCGGTAGTGACCACAGTATTTTGTTTGCAAGGTTGTATCATATTCCCTCAACCTTATTGCTTAATCTTAACTCATAACATGCCTTATGTTGGGAATATTACAAACACAAATGTTTTGTGGTCAATAAAATAATTATATTTTTGAAGACATAACAATTGTTCATCCATAACCATTTAAAGTACAAACATTACTTATCAATGGAAAATAATTACCCAAGTGGGTTCAGTAAAAGAGAAGAAAACACATTGACAAATAACATTGATATTATGCTGTTGCTGTCAGGCTTCTGAACGCTAACTAATGTATCCTCGAAAGGTCTGTAACAAATAGATTCAACATCTTAAAGAAAAATACACCAGAAAGTGATATGCAGTTGAATCTGAATGAATGAACTGATCATGAACACAAATGTAATCTCTTACAATCTCTGCGCACACACACACACACACACACACACACACACACACACCAAAACATCTATGCAAAGGTGTCAAAAGAGGTGTCAAAAGATTTCATCATCTCTCACTCAGTCAAAAATGTCCGCTAGCCGCGATGCTACTTTTCGCTATGTTAAACTCCATTGACTTATGCTAAAAATGTTAGCGATCTAAAAGCCTGATATTTTTTGCCTTTGGGGTCTTTCAGGATGGACGGGAGGTCCAATGGTAAAGGAAACACTGAAAATAGATGATTGAACATTCCATTTTGCTAGCATAACTAAAGAATGCTAGCAAGCACATGGCTAGCAAACAGCTTTGAAAACATAATATTTTGCATAAAACCCCAAAAAGTTTACTTTATTGAAAAGAATAATAAAGTGTTCCATTCTTAAAGTTACACACTGATTTTCAGACTTTGGAACACATTTATTTCAAAATTATGGGATTTAACTACTAGTGACAATTCTAGCTAACTTTGAGCATAACTAAAGAATGCTAGCAAGCACATGGATAGCATACACATCTTTGAAGAGGTGTACACACATAAAAACACATAAAACCCCAAAAAGTTTACTTAATTGAAGAGAATATGTGTTCGGTGGTGACAAATACAAGTTACACACCGATTTTCAGACTTTGGAACACATTTATTTCAAAAGTACGGGCAATTTAGACTCTCCAATTACCATGCAGCCATGTGGGGACAGGAGGCAGTGTCACTGCCTGGTCAAAAATGCAGTGGTGTGGCTAAAAACCAGGCTCAGCCAATGGACTAAAACTCTTGTGTTTCGGTAGTGACATGAAAACTTTTTTTAGTATAGTTTTTTTATTTAAAAATTAAACCCACAATAAATCTAAATCTTTCAACTTCTGTTTAAACTTAATCATAAATATCTTTGAAATTACAACATTGAACAAAATCTGTGTTATTTACATGCATTTAAATTTAGGGGTCAGGGTTTGGGACAGCTACTTCCCAATAGAAAGTACCCTATAAATTATGTTTTTATTTTATTTAGCTTATCATTATCTAATTTAATGCCTTGGGTTTAAATAGATCATAACATATTCTTAGTAAATATCTATGTCTGAATGCTTAATTGTTTTGTTAAATAGTTTTTCTTGTTGTGGGACCGCACTTTGAACTAATTCGGTAGAATGCCCCATATAGGAGATAGGAGTGTAATATACATAAAATGATTAAGCCAGTTTGAGATGATTAAATATTCCTCTGCTACCCTACGCATATGCTGGCTCAATGCAGCTGTACCCCTCCAGTTCAGGTGTAGCCTGTCCAACTTGTACAGGTGTTCACCCCTGTTCCAAAATTAGTCCCAGTGCCCAATAAACCTGTACCCCTCTTTCCTACACCAGGGGCCGTATGTATGAAGCCACTCAATGTAAAAAATTGTCTCAAGTGTAACTTAAGTGTAATAATTGTTCACTTTTATTCCTACACTCAAATGTAAGAATAAAGGTGATTTATCAAATTTCTCTTGACTTAAAAGTACTCTTAAACTGTGAGGTATTTAAGAGACCTCTGGAGCGCTCTTAACTCAGCTAGGAGTAGATAGGATGGCACATTTGTGAAGACGAAGACATGCATGCACCTTCCAAGACAGGAAGAATGTTTTAGAAGTGTTGATTATGCATAGTTAATCAAATGTTATTGTTTAGTTCGTCAGGGAATCATCTTTGTCACTGATCTCGTGCGGGATGTAATATGGCCAGCAACTTTGAGAAAGTAGTGCAGTTACGCCAGAGATGCAAGTTATTTTAACACTGCGCTTCCTAGCCACGGGGAAAATGCAGTTATGTAATGCTGATGATTTGGGACCATCACAATCCACCATCAGCAGGGTAGTCATAAAAACTGTGACAGCCCTTGCAGCACCAGACATAGTTTGGAGGTTTATGGGATTACCTCTGCCACTGCGCTTAAAGGATTAGGTGCAGTACCTCCACCTGAATATATAGCTGAATATAACTACAATAAAATAATTGTAGCTCAATACTCAAAATAATTTGAATAACTGTTGTTGTTCATCAGCAATATTGCAATATGAAACAAATGTCTCATATAAAGAAACAAGACTATGAACCAGTGCCAGATGTGGCCTTCTTTATTTGTTTTATTTTTTTTCTGATTTTTATCCCATTTGTATTCCAATTTGGTAGCCAATTAGACCCACTATTTATATGTCAATCCCCCCCTCTAGTAATGTGATTTATCTGCCGCAGTCCTGCGACCGGTAGTGACAAAGGCGACCTGACGCCTCTTCCGAGACGGCACTCGCCAAGTGTCGACCATAACCCGGTACTACAGGGCCACTCTTATGCGCAGCAAACGTCATGTTGGCTTCCCTCCCCCCTCCCTGGGGCGGACAGCCAATCACCGCCCCTGGTGGCGCTCCCGGCCAGAGCCGACTCTGGCGAGACGGGGAATTAAACCCCAGTCTCCGTGGCCAGCGTCAAACGTTGTAACCACTCGGCCACGTGGGAGGCCGTGGCCTTCTTGAAAGTGAAGATTTTCCTGACACACTTTGGATAGAACATTGTACCATTTTTTTTCTCGCTTTCATCCAAGCTCAAAATGGTGGAGGCGAAGCTTGTATTAGTGTTGTCTGCAATCTGCCTCCATGCCTCTTTTTTTTATGAGGACTTGTAAGTGTGGGGCTAAATATTCCCTTAATTATTTCCTTTTTCGCATCTATCTCCTCTACCAACATCACTGTTTCCTCCACAGGCCAATTCCGTTTTCTTTTTAAATACATTTTGCTTAGCCTAACATTAGCCAACAAGGCATCTTTTATGAGGGTCTGTTTAACTTTATTGGAAATTTGCGTTGACTATCAAAGAATACAGATTTTCCTAAAGCAGATTGGTTCTTCCGTTTTGCAATTTCAGCAATTGATTACCTCATCTTAATCTTTTCATTTGCGGCACCCATGATTGTCGCAAGAACACACTTAAGATTTACTCTTGAGAATATTTAGACATACCTATGAGAAAGTTTGAGCTGCTTGATAATATTTTACTGACCACTTTAAGTGAAGAATGATTTCACTCCAAAGTAAGCTCTTAGGTGTGTTGTGTAATTCTTAAGAAATGTGATACATACCGGCCCAGGTTTGTAGCCACGTGTTAAATCTCCATATCAAATTCTGCTTACCTTTACTAGCATGTGGTACTGGCAGAATTCCCAAGAAGCCACCATGGAGGTTCTGCTCCTGATCTTTTATCCTAATTTTATACATTTGTCCTGCAGAACCTCAAACCTACCCTTACCCATGTCATTGGCTCCAACATGGACCATGACCACTGGTTACACCCCTGCTCTGCGCATTTCCAAACTGTTCAAATTAAATTGCTAGAAACATCCCTATCAAGATCACTTATGGAAATATGGAAAAGCAGGGTTGCCAGTTGGACTCATTTTTACATTGACTTTTTAAGCATTTAGCAGACGCTCTTATCCAGAGCAACTTACAAGATGTGCATTAATACATGGTAGGAACAATCATAGTTAGCGCACGAGATCAGTGCAGTAATACAGCAAGAGGTGATGTACATATACATAGTTGTAGGCAGCCAGCTGCATACCATACCTGTAACACTGGGAAGGAAAAGGGTTTGTTTTTTTGGGGGGGTTTAATTAAATGAGAAGGCAGGGATACATATAGAAGAGGTGTTGAGCAAGTTGGCAGTGGTGATGACAATAGGCTAGATGTACAGAATTCAGTGGTAGTGGAGTCTGAAAAGGTGGGTTTTGGGTCTCTTGCGGAAGATCGGAAGTGATTCTGCGGTCCTGACCGATTGCGGAAGGTCGTTCCACCACCAAGCACCTAGATCAGATACAATCCCTCCTACCGTTACTCTAACTTACAGCCAATTATGGTCCCACTCAAACTCCTGTATTTCCGATTGAATTAATTTCAGGTTTGTTAGGAATGTCCTGCCCCTGAAAAAAAGCTGTTGGTTATCAAAATACCATTTGTCAGGCATAATTGGTCTAATACATTTCAGAATTTTATGATGCAAATGACACTGGCAGACCTATAATTCCCTGAGTCAGTACATTACCCTCATTTGAATTATTCCTGGCTTCCAGTCATCTGGCATTTCAGAATTACATAGAAATAAGTCAGTGGTTTCTCAAGTTCCTGGAGTATTCTAGGATATGCCATTGGGACCTGCAGTCTCAGGTCTCATGTTGTAGTGTTCCCCCAGTACTCCAATGTCCTCATATTCTGTACATCGGGTGTACCTTTAAGCTCATTTATAACCACCTCTGGTAAAGCGCCAACTTTTAGGGCAATATCCTCAGCAAATGTTCCCTATTCCTACTTAAACCCATACTTAAATCGCCTTGGGCTGAAAAGGATCACCTGCTCACTAGAAACTACAACAGGTTCCCTGCTGGACTGCACTCCAGTAGCATGTCTCCCTGAAAAGGAGGGGGTGGGTCATGCGCACCACCCCATTCACATCGAAGGAGCTGAAGTGGAGAGAATCTTGTTCCCCTGCTTCAGGAGTTCCCTCACCTTCATTGTCACTGTCCGAGAGCCTCCTGTTCATCAATGATGACCTCTCCTGGCACTCCAGGCATGTCTCCCTGAAAAGGAGGGGGTGGCCCCACACGATGGAGCTGAAGTGGAAAACCTGCCCAAAAGCGCCTATACTTCCTGAGGAGACTCAAGAAGTTTGGCATGTCTGTCAAAACTCTCACCAATTTCTACAGGTGCACCATTGAGAGCATTCTCACTGGCTGCATTACTACCTGGTACGGCAGCTGCTCCGCTGCTGATCGCAAGGCCCTCCAAAGGGTGGTGAAGACAGCGGAGCACATCATTGGCTGCCACCTCTCCTCCGTGCAAGGCATCTACCACACACGTTGCCTTAGGAAAGCACGGAAAATCATAAGACTGCAGCCACCCAGGCTACGGACTGTTCTCGCTGCTGCCGTCTGGTAAATGTCACCGGAGCATCCGGGCACAGACTACCAGACTCACTAACAGTTTTTTCCCTCCAGGCCATCAGGCTTCTCAACCAGCAACATTAATCTCAGTGATCACATCACCCCAATGTATACTCTAGTCACTTTGTATGTACATCACCTCAATTTTAATGCACATATCCATCAGCACTCCTTCACTTTATATTTAAAACTCTTATTCTCACTGTCTATATCCCCATTTTACTGGTTCTGGAACTGCTGCTAATGTTTTACTGCTATGTATATATTTGCTATTGTCTACTACGTAGTTGATGCTTGCCATGTCCTAAGAATTTCATTGTTCAGAATGACATTGTGTTATACTGTGCTCGTGATAAATACAACACTGACTTTGAGAAGAGGGGTGGCACACTGATGTACTACAGTGGGTGAACACCTGCAAGGAAAACCCAAGGATTTAAGGCTGAAGGAAATGATTGATGCATGTGCAAAACTGGAAGTACACTAGCCATGTAGCAACCCAGGTCTAGTTAAACACCAATGTGTAGACAGCCCAGTCAGCCTTCACCCCATTTTAATAGTCATAACAGGAAGCCTTGTAGTCTAGACTGCACGGTTTCCTTCTGAGGGAGCAGCGAAGCAGTATCAACGAAGGTGAACATCCTGACGATGAACCACTTGTAGTGGGTGGGATTTGGGAGCCCAGAGGAGCCATCCACAGGGGCCAAGGTGGTCAGGTATCAGTCATCATGGTAGGGACACCTGGAGAGAGCCAGAGTCAGGGGGGTGGGGAAACCAGTAGGGAGTCAGGGTTTTACTTACCCATCAACCAGCAGGCTCCACTGGGGCAGGCTGAGGGGGCTAGAGGTGGATGTAGCCCAGCAATGCTCCAGCAGGATGACAATGTTGGGATCGGTCCTCTCCAGGATGCAAACCTCCACATACACTGGGTCCTGCAGCACTTTGGTCACAGGGTAGTCCGCAGCATCGGAGCTGTACACGTTTGCTATGGTGATATTAGTAACAGACAGCAGACATGGTTAGCTGGTGTGAAACATTAGTGGTCACTGAAAGCAGATTGAAATCAGCTGCATTTAAAACTAGCACATGAATGACAAGTTTTTAAAGGTCCAAGTGAATAAGCAATCTTTACCATTAGAGCATCCTTTTGCCTCACACCAACCATTAGCCAGTCTTAGCTCCACACAGAGGGGGTCTGGAGCAGCTACTGGTAGAGGAGGCACCATGTTTACCTCAGCCATCAGAGACCACCACACTCCCAAAATACCTGCACTGGAAGGACAACCTGGAACACAGGAGTAAACCTCAGTGCAGTCAGGAACACAAAGCAAACACGGTTGAAAACGATCCCTCCACTTACTCATGAACACTGTTCCTTGTTATGGAGCCCAAGTCTCCAATCCCCACGTCATATTAAGAGGACAGCTGGTTCTCATACCACATAACCCCCTTCCTCTTGCAAGAGGTTAAGCAAGCAAATGTAGCCCAGCAGTCATGCTCTAAAGCCAGTCCACCTGCTGATGGCTGATAACCCACCTTCATTGTAGTGCCACAAGCACTGGCTGGGAACTGGAAGACTGCAAAGGCAGCAGCGGTGCCAACATGGCCACGTTGCCACCCTCCAGCAGCCTCACCGAATCAAGACTCAGCCGGGGCAAGGCGGTATCGCTGGCCACCACAACCACAAACTGACCATCTTGGAGACATTGGACAGTCACTGGCATAGGAATGGTAAAATAATAAAAAAGACAGTACCACCATTTTAACTAAAGCTAGGAGTAAATCTAAATCATTTCAGCATTTAACACCTACGTTCCTTAGCATAGTAACAAAACTGAGCCCTTGGTCAAAACAGCACAGCAGCACCACCAATACCAGGGTCTCCACATGGCACCCTCTCAAAATCACTAACCTGGCATCTATGAAAAGGAATGTCTCCTGTTTGTCCTTTAAAATACTTATCTTGGTGCACCTGTGCCAAAGCAATTGCCAAAACACAAAGCCAAACCCAAAGCTGCACACTCTTTTTTTTTTTTTTTTTTTTTTTTTTTATTTAGAAAAAACCAAAACATATCACACGAAAACACAAAGATAGACACCAGGCAACCCAAAGTAATGAAACAAAACATCTCCACACCGCCATAAACGAAAAACAAAACCGCCACAACGCGAAAAAGAAAACACAACCCACAACAAAACCAGGAACCGCCCTCAAAACAAAACCTTCTGGAAAGCACACCACAGTAACAGCACCAAACAACAGACAGATGAAATAGAATAAAATAAAATAAAATAAAATAAAATAAAGATAGAATTAAATAAAAATGGAACAAAACAGAAACAAAACCCAAAAAAGGGGGCATCCCATCCCCACCTCCCTTCCTTTCACCTCTCCATCTTCACAACTTCACAAACCCACACAATCAAAACACCCACATTAAACCACCCCAATGATCCCCCACCCACCCCCTTCCCCGTGCGAGACCACACATCCTAACCCACTGTGCAACCCTCCCTCTAAATTTTTGGAACAGTTGGGCAGGAGTTAAGACTCTCAACCTCCTACCCACTGCAGACATCCTGCCCTCCCACAGTACCCACTTGGCGTGCCCCAGAATATCCCAGAGCACCCCAGCGGATACCGTGGGAACCACCCCCAACCCACGTCTATAAACAACCCCATCCCGTGACAATACAAAACCCGGCCCGACCCTCCTGAGAAGGCCGAGCACTAACCCCAAAACTCCCCGAAGGGGCATCCCCAGAAAACGTGAGACACCGTTTCCGGTGCCCCACACCCCCGGGACACAGAGCACTCGCAGTGCAGCCGTGTCGGTACAGGACCTCTCGCACCGGCAACGCCCAGCGCACATCGCCAGTGGAGGTCACGCACCACACCTGGCGCGCCGCCTCCACTCACCCTGTCCCACCTGACTCCAGCGGGCACCCCAGAGGGAACCACCACCTGTCGACAGGCCAGTCTCGCGCCACAGGGCCCTGTGGTCCAGGGCCTCTGCACGCGAGATCGAGGAGGGCACTGGCGAAAGAATCTCGCCACTGCCTCGAACCGGGAAAAAGCCAGGGGGACCTAACGTCCGCCCGGGGCACCACGTGCGACAGCACCACCAAATGCCACACACAGCAAAAACCCGCCAGGTAAAACCTGGCGAGGAAAACATTTGTGTGGCACCCGCTCCAGAAACGTTTTGCTGGCGAAGCTGGCCCACCTGCTCCACCGCACATTCACTCGAACGCAGCCCAGCTTCAGTGGCACTCCTCGACACCCCTCCTCCCCTCACCGGAGCGTACATCAACCCCCTGGCTCACGACTCGCCACCTTAGCCAACACCTTATAATCACCTGCCGCCCCACAAGAAGTACGAGGGAAGACCGCTCTCAGACCCCAGGGCAAGCATAGAACTCCTTAGGGAGCCCATCATAGCACGAGCCGGAACCGGGAAAACATACGCCGACGCGCCCTGGCGGCCTGGAAGAAAAAAGCCGTGGCCCTCTCTCCCTCCTCCAGCTCGCGGAGCCGAGCCTGGAAAGCCAGGGCCTTCGCCCTCGCCTCCAGCAGCCCCCTGAGCCGCTCCTTAGCGCCCTCATATGCGGCCCAGTCCACTGACTCCCCGCGATTGAGGCGTCCATGGAGATAGGCCAGAGCACCCGTCCACTTGGTCACCTCTGCCCCATCTCTCCGGCGCGCCCCAACCGCATGCAGCCGGCAGAATGAGGCGAAACGGCTCTTCGCCGCCTCCCACCACTCCACCACTGAGGTGTATAAGGGCCGCAATGCCCGGACAGTACTATAACACCTTGTGAAAGCTGTTACAAAGGCGCCGGAGCCCAGCAACGACGTGTTCAAACGCCAGAAGCCCGGTCCCCACTTTGGCCTGTCCGCAGGAAGGAGACCCGTAGCATGTCGTGGTCCGACGCCCACGAGGGGAGAAGAACACACTTCATGCCACTTTGCCCCCCACCCACGAAGATGTAATCCAGGCGGCTAGCGGCCCCCCTGGAATTACGCCACGTGATGCCAGCATCGGACGGGTGCGACACCCTATAGGCGTCAACCAGGAGAAGTCCTCACTACCTCCGCGAGCGCTCTGGCAGAGTAGTCTATGCCACCTTCGCCCGCCCCATCCCTCCCATCTAAGTGAACATTAAAATCCCCCCCCAGTATCAGGGACCGCGTGGTTGAGAGGCATCCGGGTAGATCCCGGAAAACCTCCAACCTGCGATCCCTCTGGGTGGGGGCATACACATTTATCACCCTGTACTTTTCCCCATTAAACAAAAAATCTGTGAACATCACACGCCCCGCCACCAAAACCACCACCTCCTCCACTACGAAAAAGGGGCCCCTAAACAAAATACCAACCCCATCAGAGTGGACATTACCCACTGACCACCCTGAGGGGCCCCACACCCACTCACGTGACAAAGCCGCTGCGTCCTCCACATCCCTGAGGTGCACCTCCTGCAGGAGGAAGATATCTCCCCGCATGGCCCCCAGGGACGCAAAGACCGCAGCGCGCTTGGTGGGGTCCCGAAGGCCCCGCACATTTGTAGTGACAATAACTGCCATAGTGGAGGCTAAAAGAAAAGACAGACAAAAAAAAACCTAACAACAGAAACAACTAAACTAAACACACACTCAAAAAATCCCCCCGTGAGGGCCCTTCCTCCCCCATGTCCTCCCCTGGTGGACTCGGGGTTCCCAAATCCATGTCCAAACCGTGATCCTGTTCAAAAGGGGGCCATATTTCCGGCGAGCAGGCCATGAGATCTAAGCCCATGCCCTCCTCGCCGTTCTCTTCGTCCCCCCCTGTCCCCGCCAGGGCCTCAAAACGGTTGGTCAGGGGGACCGCGGGGGCTGATTTGCTGCCCCTAGGGTGTTCCTGTCCCCCGGACAGCGCCCTTTTCCTCGTGGGCTTTGCCTCTTCCCATTCGCTGTCCCCCCATTCCCCAGGGGGGGTATCCAAGTCCAAAGTAGTGGGGAGGGCTGCCCTCTCCATAGAAGGGGACATGGCCCCCTCCCCTGGCCCCGCCACCCCAGTCCCGGACGGAGAGGGAAACAGCTCCGGAGACATACCCCCCGGAAAAGCCGCTTCCTCACCGCCGGTGCTGTTCTCCTTATCCCGTACAGGGACCGGGGGGGGCCCAGGGCTGGGACCGTAGATGGGGAAGGGGGAAGGGGGGGGGGGTCAGGGGCGGGGGGTACAGGGAGGAGGGGGTTGCGGGGGGGGGGCACGACCCCTGCCCCATCCGCATCCGGAACCAGATGAAGAGGGGCTTGGAACAGGGGTAGAGTCTAGAACAGGAGCTGGGGCAGAGGGAGGGACAGGGGCAGACGCCGACACAGGCGCAGGAAATGGCGCTGCTCCAGGGCCCGAAGGCGGCCCAGCAGCGCTGTCCTCCTCCGAAGCCAGAGCCGGAACCAGGCATAAAACCAGCGCCGGATCAGGCGCAGGAATGGGTGCGGGAGCAAGACCAGGTGCTGTGCTGGGAGTAGTGGTGGCGGCGGACATGGTGGTGGTGATGGGGTGAGAAGCTGAGGCCAGGGCGAGCATTGGGTCTGATGCAGTTGTGCTAGGAGCGGAGACCCGAGCAGAAGATTTTGTCTGCCCGGGACCTGGAGCTTCCCCAGGGGCGTTCCGGGAGCACCCTCCGTTCCGACCTTTCTTCTGGGAACTGGAACCGGTCGATCCCCCTCCGGCCCACCGGAGGGCGCTGCGCCCCCAGGAGGCGCTATACCCCCAGGAGGCCCCAGGTGGCCGACCGCATGGTCGTCACAGGCCCGCCCTTCAGCGAACAATTCCGCGAATGTTCGCTTCCTCCAAGGGCAGGCCCGATGCAAGTGGCCCTCCGCCCCGCACAGACTGCAGGCTTTAGGGGCCACGCAGTCCTTAGTAGCGTGGTCAGCCGAAGCACAGTATTTGCAAGACATTGCCTCCTGGCACACCTGTTTGGTGTGCCCAAGGCGGCCGCACTTCCTGCAATACTCCGGCTGACCCGGGTAGTGTAGGTAGCCCCTGTCAGACCCAATGGAGAAGCTCCCTTGGGGGTGAGCAAGGCCGCTCACCCCCGACGGGTCCTTCCGGAAGCGAACCGAAAACCTTCGCTTTCCGTTCCAGAACCCGTATTTGTCCTGGAGCTTCCCTGCGTCCTTAACCTCAGCACAATACCGGCTGAGAAAAATAATAATGTCTTGTTGTTTAACAAATGGGTTATAACAATGCAAAGTGAGAGGCCTCCACACCTGCGCCTGGAGGAGCTCCACCTTCACTCCCTCCAGCGCAGGTGTGTCCGGGTTGGCTGTATATTTCTGAAAAAATGAATAGGCTGATGCCTCTGTATGAAACGTTAAATCGAAAAACCCTTGAGTGGAAAAATCTTGTAAACATAAAACAGTGTCCGGTTTTATTTCAAAAAAATCCTTCAAAACTTTCTCCACAAAAAAACCTAAAGAAAATTTTTGCTTAGTCACCTGATCTGCTCCAGCATCAAAGCGCACCGTGTTTTTATACCGGGCTCTAAAGCCCGGCGTCCCTCCATCCTTGGATGAGGTAAAAATAGTAGATTTGCTCATTTTTGAGATTTTTAAACCAACTACTCTGAATGCTGCCCCATGATGAAATGAGACAAAGCAATGCCAAGAGGTGTCCCTTAGGTGTTAAAATACTGCAGTGCACTGATTGTCTCAGCTGGGTAATTAGATAACGAGAATTACACACTGATTAGTGCTAACAGATGGGTGCCCAAAGGTGTAGGTATACTCTGTTTCAACAAGTTTTATTTAAATGCACTGAAAACATTTCAATAAAAGTGGGTGAGGTAGTGAAATAGTTGCTTGTTCTAATAGTAATTAGGTTTCAACTTTACGTTGACAGAATAGTAAGACTTTGTTGTCATACCTAGTCTAAAACGGGTAATAATGTTTAAGATTTGGCCAACTGTTCTGCACACAACCTCCATGTTTTGCAGTTCGCTCCGTCGGCTCCATGCGCTTTGCATGAATTTACTCGATTAAAACAAGTTCATCCAATGAGAAGATAATGTCATTAGCATCCAGATTTAGTAAAATTTTTAAACCATTTATTTTTTTCTGGGTAAAGTGAAAAAATCTAATTGAATTTTTTTTTTATTAATTCATGTGCAAAATTTTAAATTGTCATACTATGTTTTTTGTGTTTATAGGCAGTAATAATCAGTAAGCTTTTACACACTTTTTTGTTTGTAACAATGTTTACATTCCCTAATCATCTTTGTGAGATCCCGTGGAGTTTCCTCTTTGGAGATTGCATGTTTCCTCTTTGCTGCGACCGTTTTTCATTGAGAAAAACCTGAGGTAACCCAGGGTTTATTGTTACAATACAGTTTAGCAATAGCAGTTTTTTTGCGGTATGATTAATTCATTGCAGAAGTGAATGTAGTCGAATATGATATCTGTGGGCCTCGGTAAAAACATTCCAGTCAGTGCAGGTAAAGCTGTCTCTTCGTGTTTCAAAAACATTCGGACATTTAGTCATCGGGGTGGTACATGGGAATAAAATGAATTAAAGGTGCTGTGGGTAAATGCTTCAGTGATTAAAATTCATAATTTGTTGCACAGACTCGTGTTCGAAGAATCCATATGCCCATACTAAAAACAAGTAGCATAACATTTATCAATAATTTCGTAAATATGAAACAGTGCATTTAGTGTTTCAAGTTATTAAATGCTTACATCTAAAAGGACACAGCCAGAAGCTGAAAACAAGTTAACACACCCAACAGTGCATTAGTGCTGCCTGCCACAGAGCTGCAGCTCAGCTTGGAACCTGGCTAGGTTAATATAATATATGCCATTTAGCAGACGCTTTTATCCAAAGCAACTTACAATAATGAATGCATACATTTTTAAGTATATGTGGTACCAATGGGAATCTAACCCACAACCTAAGCGTTGCCAATGCTATGCTCTACCTTCTGAGCCACACAGAACAGAATTGTCATGGCAAAGAATAAACAGTCATAAATATTGAAGTGCAGTGTTGGTTCCTTGAGGGATCATCTAGCAATGCTCTGAGCTCGGAGAAGAGGTCTGGGCCGTCAATGCCTTGCTCAGATCCATACACTGCCTTCTTAAGTCATCTTCTGTCATTTCACCCAGTTTGATCACATCAAATAAAAACCCAAACTTAGCTGCAAAACCCTGCATCTGTTCAAATCTCGAGGCTAGTGACACGAGAGCCTTATTCAGGATTACAAGCAGGGCCGGATCTAGGCATAGGAAAACTAGGTAGCCTATGTGCCTAGTGTCTAATTGCCACAGGCGGGCCCAGACAGAGGGATTTAAAAAATATATTAATTTTTTTGAGCATTTAAATATTTTCAGATAAAAAATCCAATCTAAAATATTTCAATTTATTATTTTAGAAAGCCATACACAACGTAAGCACCTTGCAATGTGCGCGAAAAGTCTTTCCGGTTCATTGAAAATCATGTTCGCTATGCTAGCAGTGTCCTTTCAGCGATGCTTTCGGGTGCAGCAAAACGCAAAAAAGGTTTGCCAGTTCAGCTCAATGGTAAAGGGCGAACAATCTGATGGGCAATGGGCAAGTATAAGAAGCTCAGAGAGCTAGGCCTGGGCGATGCATTCCTCAACGTGGAAATATGCCTTCGCATGTATCTGGCATTACCGATTACAAATTGCTCTGCAGAAAGGTTGTTTTCTTTATTGAAACGCGTTAAAACGTACCCGAGATAAACAGTGAAGGAAAATAAACTGAACGCGTTCGTGTTGTTGGCGATTGAGAATTTAACGTTTCCCTGGATTATGATGACATCATTGAGGATTTAAACGAAAATCAAGAGAAAGCATCTGTAAATGTGAGTAGGCTACACTTTCTATTTAAATCTACCTAACTATGAATGAGTAAAGACAAATAATAAAATCAAAAGTAAAATGCTCAATAAAACTAAATAAATTCAACGTAATGGCCTATACCCCGAAAAAAATGGTTTGCCTAGTGTAGTCTGTCCGTTTAATCCGGCCCTGATTACAAGAATTGAATTTTTTCCAAAATCTTCTTGGGGGAATTCTTAGTGACTTTGAATTTTGGCACAACATCCAATTCCGATGCAATCTCGGTTGCTGTCACTTTTGCAAATCAAATCCTGTTTCTCTGTATTTAGGCACAAAATAAATGAGTCCTTTAACAAGTGAGAGGGCCACATCAAGCTGCATGTCTTTAGAGTGCAGACTCTCACTGACAGAGCTCACAGCGAACAATATGGCATACCAACTAACCATTGCGAAAATGAAGTTTTGTAATTCGTAGTTTACTAGGGGATCCGCTTCACTCTTTATTTTGGGGTCATCGCAACTATCAGCTACTTCGAGCAAAGCGTCCCTGATATTGCTCATATGATGGCGGAGTGCTTTAACGCTCTCTATCCGAGTGAGAAATGGATTCTAAAAAAATAATTTAAGAAATGTTTATTATTATTTAAATTCATTTTCCTCTCTCATCACGCGGGCCCGTGAAGGGCAGGGTCTGGTGCGATCGCACCAGTTGCCTCCCACAAAGACAGCCCTGGCTAGCTACGTTGATACAGACTTTTTTTGCTAAAACATATTATTCACTGTGAATGTCCATATCTATCATAATTAATAAATACCTCAATCAAAAATACATGTATAAAAGAAATGAATGCATAAGTAAGTGCATAATGTATACATAAAATAGTGTAGACCTTGAAATACATAAATACAAGCTATTTACGTGTTCCCTGGTGTGTTTCAATGCATTTTGTCATTTCATTATTTCCGTGTCCTATTGTGGAATTTGCGTTTATTTAATTTCAGCAGTTTTAGCCATATTGATAATGAAAAATATCAATCAAAGCAAGAGGTTAGAAATATTGTTTTACTGACAAAGAAGTGCAATCAGGCAACTCATGTAACCGGGCAAGAGGTTAGCCTATAAATATTATGTTTCCGAGGGGCGCAATTATTTTTTCGCGTAGCACCCCCCCATTACCCCCTCCCCCGGTCCGCGAAATAAACGAACTGGTCTCATAGCAGTCGACAGAAAATGGGGCGCCACTGGAGGTCTGAGCCAAATGGCAGGGCCTATTTTTTGTCCCAGTCCAGCCCTGCAATCAGGTTCGATTACCAGGTGGGGCACTGCCATTGTACCCTTGAGGTACTTAACCTTAATTGCTTCAGTAAATATCCAGCTGTATAAATGGATTGTATGTAAATGTAAAAGCTTTGTAATTAGCTCTGGATTACAGCATCTGCCAAATACCTGTAATGTGGATGTAACAGAGCTTCTTCGAGAAGTCAAATTTTGGAAGACCTGTCTGCCTTATTTCCATATTTTAACCAAACACGTGATTTTTATGAAGGTGAGCTTTTCTCAAATGTACAAACAATTTTTCAAATATTTATATGTAATTATTGAATTGCTAATATGCTTGTAGTTTATGAATGTACAATTTGTAAACTGTTTTGGGGAGGTGGTATAAGTGAAAGATGGGATTCAGGTGTATATATTGTACGTACTGTATATATCGGTGCATCTTTCCAACGCACCAATATTGTGATAACCACAAAATGTTCCTGATATACGTTGGTTAGACAGCAAAATAGTTTGTTGGGGTCTAAATAAAGAAAGTCATGGGATTATACCAAGGCCGTAACCATGGAGTCAACATTGGGGGGGACATTTAAAAAAAAAAAATCAGCTAGGCTATATATTGGGGGGGACATTTTGAGCATATCTGAATATTGGGGGGGATGTGTCCCCCCCAATATATATGGTCGTTTCGGCCTTGGATTATACATACATAACATCATCATGCACGACTAGAGTCAATCAGCAAAGATTTATTGCCCCCTTTGCAAAATGTTCCCAAAAGTTTACTGCAGTTGGCATCATCAGTTACAAAGGAATTGTTTATCTAATAATGAACTCAATTCCACAAACATTTTGCATCATTGTGTGCTGTTTGGTCATATTATTGTGTGCATCATTGTGTGCTGTTTGGTCATATTATTTTCCCATATTTACATTGATTTACATTTGATAAAAAATGATTGCACATGTTTTATTTGATTGAATCACATTATTATATTATTATAAATCATATATTATTTTACGACTACGGCAACAATGGAAGGAAAAACTCCCTAGGAAGGAAGAAACCCTGAGAGGAACCAGACTCTGGGGGAGTGCCAATCCTTTTCTGGCTGGCACCAAATAGATTAAGGGAAGGGGAAATAGTCAATGAACCCGGGGGGGGATAGTCAAGAGTACATAAAAATAAGCATCAGATTATAACAGGAGGCACTATACTGATTTCTGCTGTCAGTTGGTGGGTGAACACGAAGCGCTATAAATTATAACAACAAGGTAGATGATAATATGGATAGGGGCAGTGGAGTAAGAATACCTACATGGAGGAATTACATTAGCATTTAAGCAAATGGCAACCTATGCAGCAGTCGATTGAAATTGATTGAGTCTAAGGTATCACTGTAACCCTAGATGCTATCACATGTAGCAGGCAAAGACCATGACCGTTCTGGGAGCTGGCAAGGGGGATCAATGAGCAAAATGGGTAGGGATCAGGTGCAGTCCGGGCAGGGCAGCAGGTGGGCAGAGGGACTGGTAAGATACGCTGGGTGGGGATGGGTTCGGGTCTGGTCTGAGGCTGGAACAAGAGCAGACCAAATCAACAGGGTAGCGGTGAATAATCTGGTCGGGTCGTAGGGTCTGGTCGAAGGATCTTCTGGTTGCGCAGACCGTCATGCCAGGTGAGTGAGATGGAGCGAGGTGCCAGTCCAGACACACGCAAGGGAATTGGGCTTGGAGATTTGGGCTCACGAGGGAGGAGTAGGACAGAAGGAGAAGTAATGAATTAGTGATTTGTGAGGGTAAAGTAGAAAAGAAGAGAGCAATAGAAGATTTTCTCCAGTAGCACTAAGCTATGGCAGCATAACTAAGTAGGGAAAGGACATTTGACAGACGCAGCCATGAGGGCCCCTCAAAACCGACAGCATCAAATTGTTGCATGTCTCAACAAACGTGAGTGAATCACATGCCACAACAGGGTGACAGCTCAGTCCACTAACCAGCTCTCACCCGACTATACAAGATGCAAGTGGTGGACACGGTTACTTATAGCCCCTTTCAGCTCTCACTCTTTACCATAGTAAACCATTACTTTTCTAAAAAAGTGTGATTTTAACCTAGACTTTGAGACTGTGTCTGAATTCCGAATATTAGCAGGCAGGCAGTTCCATGATAGGGCCACTGTATAAGAAAATGCTTTACCGCCCAATGTATTTTTTCCTATTCTTAGAACTGTGAGATAACCACCTTCTTGTGAGCGAAGTAACCAATGAGTACTATAAGCTACAAGAAGATTGCTCGGATATATAGGGGCCAAGTCCATTTAGAGCCTTAAAGGTAAGGAGAAGTACTTTGTAGTCAATTCTGTATTCGAGAGGTAGCCAATGTAGAGAGGATAACACAGGGGTTATGTGTTCAAATTTATTCTAGTAAGGATCCTAGCTGCTGAATTTTGAACCAAATGGAGGCTTTTTAAATATGCATTAAAACAGACAGATAGTGCATTACAGTAGTCAAATCTTGAGATTATGAAAGCAAGGACTAACAGTCACTATGTGACTTACACTGCATGCAGGAGTAATTTAACCTTGGTCTGATGCAGTAGTCAGAGTGGACAAATAAGTATCAAGGGGCAAAAAAGCATGAAAATATTAATTTGACCCATTTTAAAAGTGTACTGACTGTTTTGCATTACCCTGAATTGCAAAGCTGAGAATGGCAGTAGAACTGTGAGATTATCCATTTGCGGGGTAATTGTAACATGATACACTTTTAAAAGGGGTATATAACAATTTCTCACAACAAAATAACATTTTAAAAGGAACTGGCCAGTCTTTAGATGGAATGAAAAGTCAACCTAAAACAAGCTCCTGTCATATCACAGCTGAAGAGCATTGATGTGAACCTTTCAAATCATGTCTGATCAACTTCAGAGCAATATTCATAATGGTTCCAGAAATACAATCACGATGATTAAAGCTGATCTGAAAAGTTCATAATATTTTCAGGGGGGTTTAGGACTGGATTCCCTTTTGTTAAGCATTTTATGACAATGCATTTGTGAAAAAAGCATTTTCAGAGTATGTACACCCTAAATGGAATTTATGCTGAACATTATGTTTACCATGTACTGCAATGTTACTGACCTGAAAAGGCTATCAAGCTAGTTTGCAAGCACAGAATCATGGAGTCATCTACATGTATATGAAATTGAATGTATTTATTTATTTAAATTGATAAATATAAATAAATAAAATACTGATTTTGCTTGAGCCTCGGTCACGACCATATACCTCATATCCCCAAACAAATACTACTTGAAAGGTAGCATGCTGATTTCATATTGAGAACAGGCTTTTTACCAAACCTCTTTTCTGGTTTAAGTACTTCTTTCATAATGGCATTGAGCCAGGCCTCATCCCAACAAATGGACTTTTGTTCTGGCTCCAGGCGATGTTCATCTTTGGCTGGTGAGCACAAAGCAGAGTGTGGTCCCTACGAGAGCACATGACACATGCTGTGCTTTTTAGACAGCATCACAGCTCTCAGGAGATGTTACCCAGAAAGGAAATTGGACTTCTGTTCATTATAACTACATGCCCATCTCATAGTGGATTTTTTGAAGACCATGGAGTGGATAATTTAATAGCTTTCACTATTTTTACAACTTTTCCTTTTTTTTAAAGCGCTTTCTTAGTTTCTTATGTAAGATTATTTTTGTGTGCAATATTTTCTGTAGTGATGACTCTTCCACCATTTAATGTAATGTTATAGAGTAGGTTAGTTAACTGTATCCTTCCTTGATCATCTTTTTCAGCATATATGTTAGCTGATGTTTATTGTGTCAATTATATATATTACATATGTTTTTACACAAGTCTGCTTGCTAAACTAAAACCATTACATTTCATGGTTAAATAAAGTCAGGTTAACAAGAGGTAAATACTTATTAGCAGTGGGTTTATACACAGTAGCTGTGCCATTGATTGCATGTGAAGGACAGTAGGAGAAGTATTCTAACAGATGGGCTCATGTTCAATCTGGTGGTAGGCAAATATAAATCACAATGAATAATTTGCAGTACTTAATGAACATATTCTCATTTCCACTGTTAATAAGTTGCAACCTACTTAATTTGTGATTTCATTAATTCTATGAAAAAACTATTCTGCCTACAAAAAAGGTTCAAATTCAACAATGTACTGCTAAATAGATAAGCAGAGAGAACATAGTGGCTGTGCTAAAAAAAACATTTTAGTTGCAAAATATAAGTATAAGATATAAATGCCAGACAAAAGTGTGAAGTGGTCAGGAACCTGATGGACCAGGCCAGGATACTGAAGGACAGTGATGTCAGACCCATAGACATTAGTTTGCAGACAAACAGACTCAGTAGGAATACAATAGATGGGGGCAAAGGGAATCAATGAGCTTATCTAGTGAAGAAGGGACACATAATAAGGGTTGCACATCAGTGAATTGGGATGTGTAGATGGGGAGAGGCCACAGCCAGAGAGTACTACCATAAATCGAGATGAGGGAGGATAGAGAAACCAGGAAACAGATTAGACTCTATCTGCTATCAGTATAATGCTGGATAACTATAGGGAAGAAATGGGAGTGAGAGAAGTCAGAGCAGTAACTGAAACGAGGCTATATAACCCACTGCCAGAATCATAATTAAACATGTCTTATTAAACACTGTGGTTGCGCAGTGTTTATATAATGGTTGAATGGCATGTACATTCAAAATCATAAAATCACCAGCCTCCGCCTCCTTGTGACATTCCAGCACCAGTGTTGATGACGTTTCATGTGTCATGATTTTTATTAAAATTGAGAGATTTTTGGAAACTACGCTTTATTCAAAATGAATGGTGAAAAGTTTGGTGAAAAACTTTGTTAGCAGCTATCTAAGTTAGGTTAGTCAGTCAACCAGCTTAAGTTACTTTGTACTCTTTATTTAGCTATAATAGTGTTTTGGGTTGTTCATAGAATGTTTGCAATTGTTGTTAGCAACATCGCTTGCGAGACAAACTAATTTGCTCATAGTGGTGACCGAGATCAGACAGTAAATACCAATCACTTGCTTGTTATATAACCACTTGGTAAATTGGCTACCTTGTCCGTTTGTGTGAACACAATAATACACATTGACATGTTAGTCTGGTCTGGCTAGGTAATGTTAGGTAGCTAGTTAGTCTCAGCTAGTTTGATAGCTGAAGTTGGGTGCTAGTAGTTTGTCTCTGTTTGTTAGCTAACATGAACTAGCTAGCAGTATCTAACTATGTCATGCATGGACATGAATGGTCATTGTCGTTAGACAATGGCACTAGACAGTTACGGTAAAAAATCCAAAGCTGAAATAGAATGTTCTATTTCAAGCTGATAAACACTTCCACTGTTCCAGTGCCAGCAACATTGTTTAGAAACACATCAAAGGGCTAGCCAGGAAACATAGGCATTTGTTAGCTAGTTAGCCATGGTAACTTACAAGTATTAGGTTAAACTCATGACGGATCACAGAGATCGATAATTTTACAACATGTTAAATGTTAAATCGTGACATGCAATCATTGTTTTAGTTTGCGACGGGGAGGCTGGTTGCCTTCCTCTCTCCCCCGCCCAGGTCCAAGTAGCGCAGGAGCGCAGTGCGGCGCTCGTCCACGTGTAGAGTTGGCTGGCGGCGGGGAAGCGGCCAGAGTGGGCGGACGTGGCCGCCCTGGACATGGAAACGAGAGCCTACCACTCTCAGTGGGCTAGCCTTGAGGCACAGGACGGCATCCTCTATCTGCGGTGGCGGGCCCCAGGCCGGGGGGCCGACCTGTTACAGCTACTGGTACCATTGGAATCACCGTGACCAGAACACGCTATGTGTGTAGTGCCGTCTTCCGAGTTCCAGAGGGAGAGTGTCAAATGTGCCATATGTAAAGTGGACTGTTACCTTCTAACTGACTGTGTTATCTGCGGAAGGCGTTTCAACGGTCTCTCGTGTCCTTCTATGGATTCAGTAGGCAGGCAAGAACCTCCATTTTTAGGCTACTTCCGGAGTTGCGCGGTGTATGGAACACGGAAGTTAGCACTAGATATTACCCATAGCTGAGCGGTGTATGGAGCATGGGTAATTATCCTTTTCTTTATTAAAGTGGCTACCCGCGTAGCCAGTTTTGCATTCTACCTGGACTCCTTCCTTGATACACCACCCAACGCATGAATGGCTACCATTAAGTTACAAAATTTTTGAATGGTAAATTAATTTAAGGTAGCTATATGCTTATGAAATTTGTGTAAACTTTTATTTTGGTTTGTTCACCAAAGTTGAAATGAAATATCATGGGTCAGTGCATTGTTTAATGGGGAACTAACATTAACGTAATAACTGGCAGTATATGACTTTTACCATACCTCAAAGGTATTTGTTTCTCCTCGTTGCAATAATATACGAGGGAGCAAATTTTATTTTTGTTTCATTTAATACAGGTTTTTCCTATTTTTCCCAGATCTCACGCATGCGCATTAGGCTAAAGTGGTAAGTTTAAAAAATGGTAACCCTTTTAACCTAATGGTGTTTTTTTCCACACACAAACATTAAATAAGATGTATGGGTAGGCCATATAAGTTTAGCTGGCTATAAATATTTATGCTTTTAGGATTAAATAACGTATGGCAGTACTGCAGACCGCTGCATTTTACCAAGACAGTTTCTCCAGTACTCATTCATGTTGAGGCCTGGGTTTAACTCGAGCATCGGAATGTTCGGAACTAGGAACCAAATTTCGGTGTTGTGTTGGTTCCGCGTGGAAGGTAAAAACAGCAACACATTAATTTGATTGGCTCTTATTCTAATTGTGTTAATGAAAAGGAATATGGCAATACTATACTTTCCTTTCAAAGAAAACCTGTTTATTTCAGTCTTCGTAACACAAACCTAACTCGTTTAATCACTGTGAAGCTGAAAGCTGTGAAGTGAAGCTGACAATCATGTCATTTGCATGAGGCGGACTGAGATTTAGCGTGACAATTCTGTAAAAACTGCGTTACCAATCAGTGGTCACCAGTTAGGTCCCTGTTAGGTCCCTGTTCGGCTTGCTAGTACCTAAACAGAGCAGTAGCTAAAGGGCTATGGGGACAAACCTTGCGAGAGTTGGACAAAATAGGGAAGAATAGGTGTTACTATCTAGGCATCACCTGCTCCCTGTGAATGTATGGGCTATTAATAATTAAGTGTAAAACATTGTATTTACTGGTTATATACACAATTATGGGTAACATCTGTATGTAAGTACAATAGAGTACCTCCCGATTGAAAAAGTCTGGAAATGAAACACAAAAACGATGTTTTAAGTGACAGATAATGTTTAACAACAGCCATTATCTTGACCAATGTACTGACAAGTCTTCCAACACGGTACTCTAACTATGTAACCAAATAGATTATTTTCAGATGAACGCTCTTAAAGAGTTGATTAATTTCCCATCTTTTTCAGCTTTTGCCAACAATTATCTCTCACTTAAAACATTGCTTTCTGGACTAACGGTGATATATTTCCAGTTGCATGTTTGCTCATAAATAAATTGACACAATGTTCCTGTTTTGTTAATTTAGGGTAATTTGTACTCTATAAAGACTGTGCTCATGCAACAAATACTGCATTGGGTGTTAGAAATACCAATAATGACAAAGCACTGTATAAATTACCCATCCACTTGACACAAATGACACACACACACAAACAAATATAATGATATGCATAGATATACTATCCACTGGAAAAAAAAGGTTTATTGGAACTCAATTAAATTATTGCAAAAAAAATTAAAAGCATTTTATTTAGAAACAGAATTCAAGAAGCCCATTAGCAGGTCAATACAGAAGACATTAGTATCGAACATCTGCATAGATCAACGCTAATTTATTTTTTAAAGAAAATTGGATATATTGGGCACAAGAAGAAATATGAATTTCCCTGATTTGCATAGCTATGTCTTTGAACTGTCGCTCCTTTTCTTTCCCACATACTGCAGAAGGAATATACTTTACATTCTGGCACAGAATTGCAAGCAATTTAATCTTTATCAAGTATTTTACATGGCGTCTTAGATTTTCTTCTCTGCTGCTTTATTAGACCCATTTAATTTGTCCTTCAGCTACAGTATAAGATTCTAAACAAAACTGTTTCCATGCACTGCATTGAAAAATGTTATGCAAATATGCAAATATCATTTTTTAATGCGACATTTTACTACATATGCAGAGCAAATTATATTTTTCTATTCGATGGAAGCCCTTTATATTTTTGTAGAAATGTAAAATGATATCATTCTAGTGTTCATATTTATTTGAGTTAACAAGATATTCCTAATTGATATAATATGAAGTAGCCACATCAACCTGCCATCCCAATAAATCATACTAACACTAACTAAAATGTGACGTTTATTTTTACCTTTTACCTCACTAATATCTACAGGCTATATAGTTCAAAATGTTTTTATATATATACAAAGAAACCAATAAATGTATAAACTGTTCAATCTATACATTTGTTTTACAAACATAATTGTTTCTTTCGTATTGTTTCTTTTATTAAAGTAAGATACTATTGTCTCCATTATTTAAATTGCTGTATAAGAACGTCTTACCACATTAGCATGGAGTTGGATGAAGGTGGAACATGCATGTTGTGATTGGTGAGTGTGCTTATAGCTATGTAGAAAACATGGAAATACAAAGCACATTGAATAAATGCTTTCTCTATGCAATCCAAGACCACTTCTATCAGTTGTCAATATATGGGTGACAACAGGAAGGTTAGTTGAATTTGTTTGACTTTTTTTTAGTAGCTACTAATTTTGGTTGTATGTGTAAGAAATTGTATTTTTTTCTCTAAAGACTGGCTAAAACAGTCTTGCTTGGGTTGCAATGATTCAGAAACTGCAAGAAGGAAGGTGTTGAGGTTAAGTTTTCCTCACTGTGCTTATGTTTGTACCATTGTTTTTGCAATGATTTGACATATTCATACAATTTGGTCTAATTTAGCTTAAATTCCACTGTGTAAAAGGGTTTGGTATGTTTACCAATTAAATCAATACACAGGCCTATCTATGAATTTGATAATGAAGATATGAACAGTTTTTGAGCCTCAAACACTCCGGCCTTGGCCTAAGCTTCAAAAACATTCCTGACATTCTTTTTGGTTTATATATCTGCTTTACATATAATAGAAGATGTTTTTTAGGTTTGTAGGTTACCCCCATAAATTCACTATTGAGGATTTAGTACAGAAATAAATCAGTGCCTTTGTCAGTTCTGCCCTGAGAATAAAATAAACAAAGTATACATTTAAATAAAGAGATAAGCCTTGGCTTTTTATAAAGAATGAGGTAATTGTCTTAAAGGGTAATGGGAGCTGCCGCATCTTCACTGCACACAAGTCTGCATCTATTGGCTGGCCATGTGCAGTGTAGAATGTTTAACAGATACAATGGGGTGACATTACAGATATTAATTCATTATGATCTGTGAAGTAGGTTGTTATTTGGTCAGCCAAATGATTTATATTTTATATGTTAGGGCACAAAATGGATAATAGTTGAGAGAACAAAAGATAACAACTCTTACACAACCCTGACAGTCATACAGAAATGAAAACCTTTTTGTCTTTCCTCACTCTGCCCTGTCTTGGAAGAGCTTCTTGCAGTTGAAAATCTCTGCTGTTGGTACTAGCTTGGAGCCTACAGCCCTAGCTATTGAATGCAGAGTTGCTTTCATTATTACCTGTCCTTGCACATGGGGTCTATTTCGATCACCTTTCCTGGTGTTTGCAGTAGTTACTACCTGGCCGACTGACTTCCTCTGCCCATACATATCTTGAGCTCTTTCTCTCCATCTGTCCTTCATATCTCAATAGCGTCCACACTGTCACCGCTGTGTCAGGTGCATGACAAAATCCCACGGGAGTCACCGTCCATTCTGAGCTGGACGACCTGCTGCCGCTGAAGACGAATGACACTGAGACACCTCGGCACAAAACTCTAGAGGTGTCAGTGGTGTTCTGCTGTTTTCCCACAGGTAAGGGTCAGCATGATCACATTCCCCTGGTATGTGATTCCATATTCGTCATGGCTCTTAGTTTCTTTCACAATATGGAGCTGAGCAAATGGAATGCTATTTATGGCCCACTGCTATCCACATTCGCTTCTGTGTACAGGCTCTTATCACTGGTCACACATTCAGGGGCCTCCTCTTCAACTGCCTCCTTGCCATGATGGAACTGGCTGGAGCTGGCTTGTACTTTAGATTTCACTATAGGGTGCCACCTATAGACGTAACGAGTGGGGGTACGGGGGTGCATGTCCAGCCCAATGTTCAAAACAGTCATATCTGCCCCTCCCCCAATAATTTATAGATATAAAACATTCTCTTTCATTATGGCCCCCTACCAATATTTAATATGTGCTTATGCCCTTGGTGCCACCACTGTCATGTCATGGGTGAAGTGCAAGAACTGTAAATATGTCACCGCAGTAGTTCATCATGGGGACCTCTCCAATGACTGCTGTGCTCCTCCACTCCTGTCTGAATGGTGTTATAAAAATATAGATTGATCAGCACTGAGGCCAACACACGAACACTGTCCCAGAAACTAACTGAAAAATGGGACTAGGATACTGTATATGTGAGCCAGGTGCAGAGTGGTTGAGCTCTGGACAAAAATGGACACAGCCGAGAGGTTAAGCAAAGTACTCATTCAAGCCCTTATTAAGCTACATAATGATTACGTTAAAATGTTATTTTAAAATATTCCAAACAAGCCTAACTCAATTACTCACAAAAAGCATATGAGCAATGAATTCACTCAAGTGCTTGTCTTTCATTGGCTTGGTTTTCATGTCAGTATGACCGTGACAAGCTTCTCATGTTGGTTTGATTACGTCAAGTCTCGTATTCACGACTATTCAACAAAAAGAAAAATAATTCATTGTCCAGTGCCCAGCGAGAAGAAGCCGCCGTCTCCTTTCACAGCAGTACACAGCCGAACAATGTAATTCACTACTGAGACATCTGCAGGCTCCTCCAATATCCACACGCTTTGTCACAAATGAACAGGGTAGTAATGAATTTACATGTGTCACATTTTAATAACTTCATTTTCCTTTTTTGGTTAAAAAATCTGCAATCTTATTTGATTCTGCAGAAAAATTGTTAAAGGAAATAGGGGTTTAGTAAATCTAAGCTGACTTTCTCTCTACGCAGTGCAGACTCCTAACTCAAGATCACCCTGTTGAACCAAGACTGCTGTTGTAGCCTGAACCTGATCTCCCTCTGCAGTCTGGTTAAGTCTACACCATGAGGAACTGTGAGCTGTGTCCAACGGCACTGGAATGCAAGTGCAATGATGAGACACTACAATGGGCAGTAGGCATGCCGGAGAATTCAACCAGGCATCAGGTCAGCGATTACTGCCCCATGAGGATGCTGAAATAAGGAACTAGCAGTGTTGCTGGAGGTGACCAATGGCTATAATGGAGCTTCTCGAAGGTGATGTATGCTGAGAGCAAGATGGTCTGCAGAAAACTGAAGCAACAAATATTTAGATTATATGAGGATAACTCGATCTCTGAGTGAGGGATTCCACAGAGACTGAATGAGCCCAGAAGAGATTACAAACTTGACAGATACAGTATAAAGAAATCCAGCTTCATTCACTTCCTTTCTCTAAGTTTCATTAGTTATTTTTAAAACACAGTTGTCTGAATATACAACAATATTTTTATTAATATTGTTTTTCCTGTCAAATTCCCTGGCATACCACAGAGAATATCAATTCACTCTCTGTGATGTTCGCATGATTAAAAGTTAAAAGAAACTTGCCAAAATAAATATGACATTTACAATATCCAGTATGTGCAATGTGTACCACATTTTCTGTAGAGTAGCTTTGCATACTACTGTCTACCTTTCAGTTTGAATGTTCCTGAACTTTCAATTACAGATATAATTGAAATAACCTACATTTTAATGTGATTTTTGGGTCAGCCAATATGGAATTCTTGATTTGAGCAGCTCCCAAAGACTGAATCAGACACTGCCTATTCAAAACCACATTTGTGCCTATGATTATATTATAAAGTAATTATGATCTTCTAATGAGGCTGATGAATCCATTATGAAAAATCGTTATATTCCGGCCATTCCATTCATTAATTGAATAGAGACTAAAAGCTTACATTTTTACAGTGCAATGTAATTATGAAGAGATGTTTTTCATGATGCATTACAGGCTGTGGATTACAGTTTTAGCTCATTTTCTATATGACATAAGATCAAGTATGAGGTAATTCACTGTATACTGGAGATTATAGACTTGCTCTTTGACTGTAGCATTGCATATACAGTAGCTGGGGTTTTTTCTTCACAAAAATGAACACACACTTGTAGAAAATAATGTAACACACCCAACAATAAAAAGGGTTCAAATGTGTTAACAGACTTATTAACATTTCTGGAAAGCCTTAGGAATAGCGTTATATGGTCCATACAAACATGTAATTTATTTTCAGTTTCAGTTTCAGTTTTCTCTTTTTTACTTAAGTGACCCAAAACAGAACAGAGGCGTGACTGTGGAGCCGAGGCCGAGAGAGCCCTGACAGAAACACGGCCGCCCTCAATTAGAGCTCTGTTTTCTATTCACGGGTGCCGCATGTCTTTTACATTGGCCAGACCTTTGACTGTGTGGTGGCAGAGTGTGCCATGCCCCCTGCAGTGTCTGTCAAAGCAACAGAGCGCCCATTCCTCCATGGATGACCCCATTAGCCCTGCTGCGCCCGAGGCAGATGGAGCTGTCCTCCTCTCACCAGCCTCCCAGGACAACACCAGCCCTCCTGGTTCCGCTCATCCAGGGCCGGAGGCGCGCTCGCCGGAGAAGACGTTGGTTTTCTGTGCCCAGGAGCGGTGCGCAACTCTCAGAAGAACGGAGCTGACTGAGCTGTTCTCCTCCTTGCAGGGCAGGCCTAGACATACTGGAGCAGTTTTCAAAGGCAAACATCAAAATGGCGTGACAGATCTGTGATACTCTTGCTTTTTCGGAAATAAATAAAGGTGAGAAAAGCGTTGATGATCTTTTGCACATTCTCAGTGATTATCAGTTTTATGAGCCAATGAATCAATCACAGTGCTTGCACTACAGAAGTTGCACTAAACATGTAATGCATTTGTAAGTAAATGAAAGTATTGATCGAGATGAAAGGAGACTGGCATTGCCAAAGATAATAAATCAGTACTGAACCAGTTACAGAAAGACACAGAACCAACATAACATAAGATTGTATTAGCATTAATAAGCAGCAGGTGATGAGCAAAGATAAATTATTCAAATAAAAAAGGGTCAACGTAAAATTCAAATCGTGAAAAGCACCATCCGCTTTAAGCTCGAAAAGTGTATTGAAAAATTTTGATACATTTTGTGACATCTAGATCCGTGTAGGGTCGTATGGTACAGGCTGGTCGGGTTAATTTTCCCTGGTTACATTATTACATCATTTATTTGCTTAGGAGATGCCCTTTTGCAGAGCAGCCTACACATCTTAGATTATGCAGAGAGAGTGCAAAGAATGTACAGAGTAGCTGGATAGTAGAAGCCCCGGTGAGGAAACTATCCAACATCCCTAATGAATAAGCCAGAGGGGAATAAATGTGGGAAAAAGAGTGGGGCAGAAAAGGAAGACTCACACACTCATGTGTGAGTCTTCCTTTTCTGCCCCACTCTTTTTCTCCTGTTCTCCTGGGCTGGCAGCTGGTTGCACTCAGTAGCTTCTCCATACTGGTAATGATCCACATCAGATAACCGTGAGCCTATTTCTCAAAATGTGGAATGCCCAGTCGTATTCCACGCCCGCTGCAACCTCCACTGTCAATTCAGGAGAGCGTAAACAAGCACTCCTCCGAAACGTGTGATGTCAGCCGCGACTTCTTTTCAGCATTCAAAGATGAGTCGGAGGAGGAAACTTCAAGTGTGACTTTATACCGGCAGACTGCGGGCGCCTGATTAAACAGCAGGAGGTGACTGGTGCGTGGCGAGACGCCCGCAACCCGGCCGACTGAATTCCTCCCAGCCCATGTCTCGCCCTGCGGCACTGGCCCGGTGGCTCATCCACACACTAGAACAGTGCCTTAACAGGATGAGCCATTCAGCAGCCCGAGGAGTTACTTTCAAGAAATGGAAATTCAGGTGCCTTTGGCCCACATATCAGAGTGTTGCAGACTCATCATCTAAATTAATATCTGGGCTGTGAATGTAAATGGATAGGGCAACATTGCGGTACTTCTTATCTGTAATTACATTAAATGGGATTTATTTACAATTATATTCTAGAGTAGGCCATTATGAGTATTATAAATACATATCAGAAAAGTGTGATGTAATATCTAAGGTTATCTAAAAGAACCAATATTGAATCTATTTCACAGCTAGTGTGTTAAGCAAAAAATCAAAGGAACAAACCATACCATATGAGTTAGCTTAATAAAGTAGCAACAAATGATAAGCTTTAAATAGGCTTTAAATAAATGGTCGGTGTAATGCATGGTGTATGTTATTGGTCAATAAGTATGAAATAACAGTATGAAAATGAGGAGGTTGAGAGATGTACAGAATAACTGCTGGAGGACTGTTCTTGTTTCTACCTTTCACTGTACTTTCACCTTGGAGTGAATGCCCCTCCATTATACTGTGTGTCAGCAAAACAATATGTTCTGCTCTAGATGTTATGACCTCTGTGTTGTGATAGTAAATGTCACAGGATATTTCATGAAAAGTCAGGACCATAGTCAAATCAGAAATCTGGAGTCTCCTACACCACAGTGTCCCATCAAATTCCACTTGGGTCGGCCCAAGGGAAGACTGCCCTCTACAGGCCCAACAACACAATTCCAGCAACAACAGTTTTTTTCCCCAGGTCTCCTATATAATATAGTAATAATATATGCCATTCAGCAGACGCTTTTATCCAAAGCGACTTATAGTAGTGAGTGCATACATTTTTCAGTATATGTGGCCCCAGTGGGAATTGAACCCACAACCTAAGCGTTGCCAACGCCATGCTCTACCTACTGAGCCACATAGAACCTCCTATACAACTACTGACCAAGCCCAACTGTTACAGCTTCAGCCTTCAGGTAGGAAAATACCACAGGGAGGTACAGCATTTGGTCAATTATATTTACAGGTCCAAGCAGCTGGATCACAATTGATTCTGTTGGGATTGTTATCAGCAGTGGCTGGAAACATGTTACCTAATACTTGCACCCTGCTAAACCACAGCAATAAATGACTTTGGCTAAATGTTGGTTGACTTTCCATTTACCATGCTCAACCCAAATAAAAGAACTCCCGGACTCCCTCCATCATAGTTTATTTCCCCTGTGACACAGTAATACATGTTTGCTAAATGACTTTGCACATGCTTACACTAGTGCAACGCTTATCTAAAATCCTGCATCAGGCTTCACTCCAGGTAAGAAGGATTGATATGTCAGCAGCTAGACAGGATATGCCCTGGATCTGAGAATCGAGAAATCGTCTAACAGGTGGGGTGTGACTGGGGCGGTGAGTGATCGTCAAATATATTGTACTGACTGAAAATATAGAGAATTGTATGGCTCTATGCGTATGTTTTTATGGTGCGGATATTTAGCTCGGAAGGATAAATGTTAGACAATACGTATCCATAAACAATACTTACCTTTTACACCGATATAAGCTTGATGTCCAACCACGTTACTTGCTGTTTCTGCGCCTGTTTGTTGTTCTTCGTGTATTCTGTCATGGTGGTTTCATAAATTAGGTCAGGAGCATCTGCGACAGAAATAAATAATAAAACAAACAGTAGCCTACTTGTGTTTGCCATTACAAACGCTGTAAACTGAAATGACTCGATATTAACGGCTTCAAAATATGCAGTAACTATATGGTCGATATAAATGGCCATATTTTAGATTTTAAACGGTGCAGTTAGATGTATATTGAGGTCAGACTGATTATTATTACTTCTCAAGGTAAGCGCACCATGAAAGCATAGGAAACTGAATCGAGCACGCATCCCACGCCACCCAATAACTGCAAAAAGTACACCTCCAGCACCCACCAGAGTTAAGTCACGAATGATACATGCGCTATGTCCACAGCCACTGTGCCGGTGACGCAGTAGGAGCCACAGCCAATCGAAGCGGTTCAATCTCAGCCAAACGCTGTACATTAATCTGCTGAAGCCACTGTCGCTGTCTTTTCAGAACCACGAAGTGAGTAACATCTCAGAACGGCAACTACAACTGGGTATACGGTCACTTTACCACGTCTTAGTAAAACCTGGGCTGTTTTTGTTACTAAATGTTTCTCTCGAAATTCGACAACAATACTTTATTTGAAGAACTTTTTTTCCTTGTGTGAAGACATATAATCACCGGTCAACAGCTCCTTTTCAAAATGAATGGCCACTAATTCCGAGCCTGCTCAAATGATCCCTCTGAACAGTTTACTCGGTACTCCGTTTGATTATTTTAAGCGTCGACTTGTTTCAGTTTTTGCCATAATTAATATTACACCAGCCAAAAGCTCGTTGTAAATGTATCCGCGCGTGTTGTGGAGTCATTGGCAAATTTACAACAGATTAGATCTAATTCTTCAATAAAATACCGACTATCCTGCAAGTATTTTTGAAGATACTCTTTGGCTTAAGAGTTTTCCAAAATCGCAACTGAATCTCATATGCATACGTGAGACAGTCTCAGATCTTTTTCTACATCCTGTGTGGTGTATTATTTATCATTGCGGTATGTTCGCCTTTTTGGCTGCGCTGTTGTGCCTTTACGCGTTAGGCAGCGTACGAGTTGTGCGCGGTCACGGTTCCAAAGAGACCCGCTTTGTTTGTACCGCAATACCTGTGGGTAACAATCCAAGTTGTCCAATACCGCCTATGACAATTCAGAGCACGGGCGCCGAGGGAGAAGAATTAAAGGACACCGTCCTGGATCTGCGAGAGACAATCCTTCAGCAAAAGGAGACCATTGTCAACCAACTCGGTACAATAAAGGAGTTGACCTCCAAACTTTCCCGCTGCGAGTCAACCTCCGAAGACTCACCGCCCGGCGGGAAATACAGAGGTCAAGGATCCTGGAGAAAAGACAACAAGAACACGATGGGGGATCTCCCTCGAGATCCTAGTGATACTATTGACCACCTCGGTAAGACTATGCAGAGCCTGAAGCATCGGCTGGAAAACTTGGAGGTAAGATACAAGGGGCAATCTTTTCAAAAGAGCATTGGGTCAGGCTTGATGGCAACCGTACTCAGCAGGACATGCTGCTATGGGTACAGATGCAATGTAGTGCAAGTGCAACTTTTACATGTCTGGTTGTATCTAAGTGACGTGATTGTTCCGTTGCACAAAATGGCCAATGACGTATTTATGTCTAAATAGTATTATTAACATAATCTTTGGCCCCTAATGCAATATAGTTCAAATGAGTATTGGCAGTAAAGCTTCATAGACTAACGAAATCAGCTCAATACCCGCATGGACATATTACAGAATATGTATCATGGTACATATTTATTTAATACAGAATATATAATTCATTCTGTCCGCAAGATACTTTTTTGTTTTGTAGATTCTTTCTCTAGATCTTTGGTTAAGTGCTGTTATGCCAAATACCAGTTCCTTGTGAGCAGTTGCAGCTGTATATATTTCAATTCACGACAGCCATTTTGCCTAAGTCATTTATTTGAGTCTTTATTCATGAAGAAATAGGTTTGTGCGCGTATCATAAAGTAATGTGTCTTATGTCAGCCCAACTCATAATGTAGAATTTCGCTAAGCGAGTGTGTGTGTCTGTGTGTGTGTGCGTGCGTGCGTGTGTGTGTCTATTTTTATATTCATTTGGATGTGTCTAGGTGTTAAAAGGATTACCCCTCTAAATAGGCTACCTGCAGTATATCCCTTACCCCTGATTGACTAAAGTTTTTATGTTGTAAACTGTACATTGGAAGAGAGATCAGAGAGATAATCCAGAACCAGATATTCAAACAATATCAAGTGTGTGTAAAATATCAAGAATCATATCAAAATATGTCCCAACACAATTACGCATAATGTTTGTAGGTTATAGAAGAAATGAGTATACATTACAGCACAATATATTATAATACATTTTTGTCTCAATGAAATGCCAGTTCTCCTTTTTTGTTTCAAGCACTTGTGTCAGGTATGTATGTTATGTACGTGGACATTTTCAATATAAAGCAAGGGGTTAGATACTAATTAGATGATACAGGGTTGATCAGTAGTAATAATTTATCCTTATTTTATATTTAAATGATTAGATTGGGAACCATCTGCCAAGATTTGACAGCACCAAATGTCCTCATTTTTAAGCTTATGAACAGTCCAAACTTTTTCATGCATCCCTAAAATATGAAATGACCTCATAGAAAAACTCTGACATTTCTGGATTTGTTTTGCGTCTCTATGTCCATTCCACTGTTTACTTTCTGTAAACCAGCTTATGTTTGCCTTGTAGCTTCAGACATTTTAATATTTCCTACCTCTGTCCACTGAAGGCCAGCATGACCTTTCTCTATTGATTTAAAGGCAACAGTCACACCTATTATGCTTGTGCATGTACACACACACACGAACACACACACACATATGCAGGTACACACACATTTACAAATGTATACATAGATACTGTACAGACACAAACATGCTTGCATTCACAGAAGCATACAAACAAGAAATGTGCATGTGCACAGACGCACGCACACACACAAGTGATCCACACGTGCAGACACACACATTTATATACAAATATATACACAAACACACATAAAGATGACTGTATGTAATGTAATGCATTCAAATGTTTTTAAAATCCAAAGTTTTCTGTTGTGTGTTTTGATTGTATTTGCAATTGTCTCTTGCATTTTGCATCAACCATGCTATGGTTTAAAAAAGATACAATTAACAGTAAATGAAACTGTTACAAAGTATAAGTACATTTAGAAATACTTTGTTTTATATAATACTCAATTTTGACACAAAATCCCACTCATAGTGTTTGATCAAAACCACAGCACCCACTTATTATAATCAATTACATGCATACAGTAAAATGCATTTTTGTTTAATTCAAATGTATATTTGCCTCATTCCATTGCGCTCACTTTATTGATAATGTAAATCAGATTCACCTATTCAATTTAAACTGTAGCCATAATTAATTTAAACCTGTTAAACCTTATGTTTGTTGTTGAAAGCATATCAAAGCCTTTCTGCATTTTTCTGTAATCACGGGATGTCTTTAACAGTAAAATATGTCCATTGTATCATACTTGTAAATAAGGAAGGATCTTCACTTGGCATGTACTGTGCCATCTTCATTTCTGCAGCAGTTTTCCAACTCTTGTTAGCTTTCCAGCTATGGTAAAATCCTGGTTTCCGCATACATTTTAAGCGTGTGCTTCCAAGAGACCCAATGAAATGTACTGCCTTCAGTGTGGCTGAGCCACAGAAGAGAATCCTGTGAACATTTCACTCACCAAATGTTCCTTCACATATTTATAACTTACCATATGTATTATTGCTACTTAACAGAAAATAAAGTAACTAATAATTAGCACCTGTTTTTATTAACATACATATTCTGCTCATCCTATCTTCTATATCTCCACAAACAGAGACACTGGATTTGTGTCAAAAATATATATTTTAAATATTTTATGATGACTCAAAACCCCAAAGCTCAGAACCTATTTCCAGCGCTCAAACCTCACACACACAGAACACCAGAACATGGCTATTAACTGCACTCAGTTCTGCTTTTGACAGTAGTCCTCGCCGGGAAGCATCTATTAATATATTTATTAATAATGTATTAATGTTCAGATAGGATTTTTCCTTCATTTGCATGGTACTACCACAGTACAAAATGTGTTGCCTTGTCTTGTCACGTTGAGAAGAGAGAGGTGCGTTATCTCCAGGTTGATAGGAGTTTATGTGCTCTTCTCTGGTGAACTCCAAGGCAAGGTTATAGAGTCTTGAGTTCACAATGCCTCTTATGTGCCTCTTTACAGAACATTTACATCCGTGGGATTGACATTGAATCACAAGGACCATGCTTCTGACAACCAATATTTGGTTATCAGAAGAAATATGGCCAGTACTAAAAGGCTGGGAAGATACAGTATACAGTGCAAAGCATGGTTTTCATTCTATATTTATGATTGTCTACTAGTTTTGCTACTCCCTCTTTTGGTTCCAGTAATGAAAATAAATATGATAAAAGCTTAGAAAAAGTGGTGGACATTATTAGAAATGAACAAAATGCATTCCGTATTATGAATCATAATGGATAACTGTGAATATAAATCACAGGATCTAGTAATTCAAGTAAAAAGTAAAGGGTATATTTTAAATGATAGTTATATTTAAAATGATAAGGCACGGATAACAATGATTTAAAAACTTGTATTATACTGTGGCACCACTCTTGCCTAATATTCTGGCATTTGTTCAACATTCTAATTTTGAAATTATAATAAATTATAATCATGTACTTAAGTAATAATGCCAGTATCTAGTATCCAGTATCCAGTATTTGAGTATCCAGTCAAGGTCAAACGTTCCCAAACCCCTGTCTCCAGGATTATATATATATATTTTATAATCATATTTTTTTGTATTACTTCATGGAATCAAAATGGATTTAATTTACTCTACAATGTATGTACAAATAAATACAAAAACAACTATTTTCAAGCTTTTTCTTAATTAATTACAAATAAAAAACAGACAATAATTGATTGCATAAGTATTTACCCCTTTTTCTTTTTCTAAGACACTTAAATAAAATCTGGTGCAATCCATTGTCTTCAGAGGTCACATAATTATTTGATTGGAGTCCACCTGTGTATAATTAATGTGTTTCAAATTATTTCAAACAAAATACACCAGTCTGTAAGAGGTCCCACAGTTGGTTAGTGCATTTACAAACAAGAGCTTCATCATGAAGACAAAAGAACATTAAAAGAAAATCCGAGAAACGTTTTTTTAAAGCACCAATCAGGGGAAGATACAAGAAGACTTCTTCTACTTCTGTAGACTTTGAATATTCCTGGGAGCACCGTTAAGTCCATCATAAAGAAAATGTTGAGAATATGGCACAACTGTGAATTTGCCTAGCACAGGCTGTCTTCCAAAACTCAGCATCCGTGTGAGAAAGGCACTTGTTAGGGAGGCCACCAACAGGCCTATGGCAACTCTGATGGAGTTACAGCCATGGATGGGAGATACTGTCCATGGGACAATACACATTTCTGTTCACCAACAGTCCCCATCCAACCTGATGGAACTTGAGCAATTTTGTAAAGAAAAATGGGCAAAAATTACAAAATGTGCAAACTGGTATAGTCTTGCTCAAATAGGCTCACAGCTGTAATTGCCGCTAAAGGTGCTTCTACTAAGTATTAAGTCAAGGGGGTGAATACTTATGGAATCAATTATTGTCCGTTTTTTAAATCCATAACTCATTAAGAAAAAGCTTTAGAGGTGTTTTTTTATTCGACATTATAGAGTATTTTGTGTTGATCAGTGGCAAGATATCCCAATTAAATACATTTTGGTTCCATGAAGTAATAAAATAAAATTTGAAAAATGCCAAAGGAGGTGAGTTATTTTTACCCACTGTATATACAGTAATTCTTTAAAGTTTGTGAACCCCTTGTGCAATCATAGAAATCTTGAGTTATTACCACAAAAATCGTATATAATCAGAACTAGTCTTTTCTTAACTGAAATAAAGGGTTTATATTTACCAATTTAGTGAATTAGTGAAGGTGCAAAAATAAGTTAACCTGAGTTAAATCAAGTAGGTAAGTGGAATCAGGTGGGTATATAATTGGGTACCAAGTTAACCAATCTTTAGGAAAGAGTTTGAGTGGCACTCATAAATACAGGTAAGAAACCTGGTCACTTCGGTGTTACCCATACAGGTGAATGCAAAAGACACAATGCATGATTTAAGGAGACTTCAGAGGATCTTGGGAAGAGAGTAGTGAGTGTGCATCAGTATGGAGAAGGATATAAAATCATATAAAAAAGACTTGGGCTCCATTAGTCCACTGTAAGACAAATAATATACAAATGGAGAGTGTTTAACAGGACAGCAGCTCTGCCTAGAAGTGGGCATCCTTCTAAAATATCACCAAGAGCCACAAGAAAAATAATAAATCAAGTAAAAAGCAACCCAAGAATAACATCCAGGGACCTACAAGCCTCCCTCGCTGCACCTAATGTCATTTCGCATCCATCAATAATAAGAAGAAAGCTGAATAGAACTGCCATGCAAGGGTAGCCAGGAAGAAGTGTCTGCTGTCTAAAAAGATCCAAGCTGCCTGTCTTAAGTTTGCCAGAGACCACCTGGATCAAAGCTGAAGGTTTCTGGAAGTCTGTTCTCTGGACTTGGGTCACAATAAAAAATGCCATGTCTGGCGAAAAACCAAGCACTGCCCACCACCAAAATAGCTTTATCTTGGTCAAGCATGGTGGCAGGAGTGTCATGCTCTGGGGCTGCTTTTCTTCCTCTGGGCCTGGACAACTTGACATCATTAAGGGAACTGTGAATTCTGAGGGATATCAGAGAATTCTTAAACAGAAAGTCAGACCATCAGTCCTAGAGCTAAAACTTGGGTGAAAGTGGGTGTTCCAACAACACACTGATCTGAAGCATTCAAGAAAATCTACTAAAGAGTGGCTCACGGGAAAGTGTGTTTTTGGATTGGCCTGACCTGGTCCTGACCTAAATCCAATCGAGATGCTGTGGCAGGACCTGAAGTGGGCTGTTCATGCCAGGCAGCCCTCAAACCTCACTGAGTTGGCTGGGTTTTGTAAGAAGGAGTGGGCAAGAATCCCTCAAAGAAGATGCCAGACTCCTATAGTCATCAGTTTTGTTAAATAAAACAGTTTTGTTAAATTAGCAATGAAAATATATCATATTTATTTGAGTGTGTCCCTTATTTGGAATATCTTCATTAAGAATTAAGGTTTAGATAAAGATTGTATAGGATTATTTTTCTATAATATATGAAAATAATGACCACCCCCTGCAGGGCTCACAAACTTTCAAGCATCACTGTATACACACACAGGCAGGCTATAGTATACCCTAGAAATGTAACACACTACAATCAAAGTTACAGTAAGTCCGTTTTCTTTCTTTTTTAGTTAATTAGTAAACCTTTTATTGGTCTTTCCACAGCAACAACATATGAGAGCCAATGTGTCCGGCGCATCTTTTCCTAACGAGCTTCGCGACCTGCTCCAGCGCAGGCTTGGAGATTTAGAGACTCAGCTTCTGAGCAAAGTGGCTGAGCTGGAGGAGGAGAAGACCCAGCTGTACAACGAGACGGCTGCCCATCGCCATCGCACGGAGAGCACCCTCAACTCCCTCCTGGAGAGAATCACTGAGCTGGAGAAAGGTGAACTCCTTCAGGCTTAAACATATACACTGCATAAATTGTATATAATTAGTGATGGGCGTATCATGACACCAAATATGAGCTGAGCTACCATATGCTAGCAGTAACTCACTGATTTGAACCAGTCTTTGTGTTTTGTTGTGTGGAGCAAAACCTTTGGATTGGTTCAAACAAGTCAGTGATTGACAGCTAATTATAGCCCCACCCATTTATTGTATCATGTTACCTCATTCACCCATCGCAGAATGTAATAGATATGAACTTCCTGAGCTAAACATCATCATATTTTTTTCCATGCACAGTAAGTAATATTATGACCATGACAGTTTGTTACTTTTAAAAATCTGGGGATTGTGAGTTTACAGATGGGACTTACTGCTTTTGTACTGTTGGCTGCAGGTAACAGTGGATTCAAGTCCCCTGAGGATTTCAAGCTGTCTCTCCCTCTACGCACAAACTACCTGTTTGGGCGCATTAAGAAGAGTCTGCCGGAGATGTACGCCTTCACCGTCTGCATGTGGCTCAAGTCCAGTGCCAGCCCTGGCATCGGCACTCCGTTCTCCTATGGTGTTCCAGGACAAGCTAACGAGATCGTGTTGATCGAGTGGGGAAACAACCCCATAGAGCTGCTAATCAATGATAAGGTATGTGCTTCTTCACTGACACGGAGCTGGACAGCCCCCTGTTCTGTCCATCCTCTGGTTTTGTGCACCTGTCGACAATACCGTATACTGTAAAGTCACTATTTGGTGCTTAGAGCACATGATGTCAAAACAATAGCTTCTCCTCCAAAGTGGTGGGACACGAATGGCCTTATCCCACCTGAGGTAGGGTGGGTTTATGTCAGCTAGGGTTCTTTGGGTTATCACTGCATTTGTTCCTCCCAGTGAAATGCCAGGCGCCCGCAGACTACCAGTTGTTGTTGTCAGCGAGACATACGCCTCTCTTCAGATTGGTGCGAGCGCTCTCTTGTACTGCAGTGTGGCCAGACTGTGAACTAGTCATCTGAGGAGTACACATGCTTTGGTTGCAGCTTGCGTAGGCTGTAGGTGATACAGTGGTGCCTCGAGATGTGCAATTAGCAATTCCAAATTAGGGAGAAAAAGGGGAAGTAGTTTTTCAAAAGTAGTTTCTGCATCAGTGGACAGAATGTTTTCTGATGCTGTTTCATGAGTGGAGAGTCTTCGTACTTTGAGTAAATGACAGGGTTATATAAACAGTATAAAAAATGATTGAATCCACTGTGGTGCTGTTGGGTGTAAAAACAGATAGGGGAAGTTTTATTATTTGAACCATTCTCTGCTAAGAAAAAAGGATGTGTGGATCTGACAACTGGCTGCCAAACCTCCATCTCTGTAGAGTGTTGTTTCATAGCTAATTGGTTAGCAATACTTTCAGTAATGAGTACACAACTCCTGCAATCATCAGCTTGCTGGCTTGCCGCCTCATGATAAAAGTGATAAAATAATTACTTTGCTAGCTGCCTTATTAAAGGTAACCATGCTAAAATAATCTGGATATGTTGCCAATATGGACGTTTTTGTGCAGTTATAGGTTGCAAATTCTGAGTATCCCTCTCACACACAATGTTATCTTTGATTGTGAGTATAGCAGATGTCCATGCACAGAACCAAATAAGATTTATGTTCACAGCAAGTACACAGCATACTTTATTTATATTAATGTGCATACATTATAGTTTATGGAAAACACATGGGACTTTGTACAAGAACATGAAATCCACACAGTTCTGTGATGTGAAGAATCTTAATAGACTGAGTCTTCCTTCAATTTAAAGCCAGGAAGAAGAAATTGAGAACTTTGCTCAGCTATGACCTTTTTTCACGTGACACTTCTGTTCCTATTGATCAATACATGGAGTGCATCATGATCATGACAAGTTATTAGTATGGTGACCGGAGTGGCGGTTGCCCGTTGCGGCCGGGGTTAGATTCCCTGGTTGCGCCAGCCCCGGCTCTGGCCGGGAGTCCCGTTCATGGGCGGGAATTGGCTGTCAAGCCCCAGAGGGAGGAGGAGGGGAGGGAAGCCGGCATGAGCTCGCTGCATGCACAGAAAGCTTCTCTAGACAAATCGGAATCACTGTCTCAAGGGAGATGATTCACCATCCCTGCCACTGTCGGTCCCAGAGTAGTGGCTGGTCCCATAGCTGCAGGCAGTGGGCTTGTTGAAGGGGGGTAGTTGGATCAATAGAGGGTACAATTGGCCACAAAATCTGGAGAAAAACAGGGGTAAAATCTGAAACAAAATCTTTATTTTTTTAAAGATTAGTTTGGCAGTAACAAATGTGTCTGTTCCCATTGTTGTGGTTTAGTAATACCTAGGCCAGAGGCCAGAGTGAGACTGGAGAATAGTTGTTGAATTGTGTACATAATTCTCTGAGAAGTTATGAATCAAATGATGTGAGAATACAAGCTTTGAAAATGATTGGTCGTTTCTGATGGTGTCTGCATTCCATGGAGGCCTTTTTTTGCTTTATTATAAATGCTGAGGCTGTATTTCATCTTCATTTTGGGGAGTTTTGTATTTATTTTGAGGGCTCTCTTGATGTCTCTGCACCTCTTTGCATCTGTGCCTCGTCTCCACTCTCATCTGTCCAGGTGGCACAGCTGCCCCTGATGGTCAGCGATGGCCGCTGGCACCACATCTGCATCACCTGGACAACCAGAGATGGACTTTGGGAGGCCTACCAGGATGGGGAGAAGCTAGGATCGGGAGAGAACCTGGCACCATGGCACCCCATTAAGTCTGGTGGCGTCATTATCCTGGGTCAGGAGCAGGTAAGCACACCCAGCTCCTTCTGGCTGAGCGCAGTGCCACTAAGCTACAGGGAGACGTGTGTGTGCTGCTCTTTATTACAGTGGCATACTGCGCCTGCCTCTTTCATGTACATCAGTACAATGTAAAACGCATGCATGCGACACAGCGTAACTAACTGCACCACAGTCATCTGCTTATATTTAAGCTGATAATGTCCTGTTTTAAGTAGAGCACAGGCAGATGGGGCTCCTTGTCATACTGAACTTTATGTCCTTGGTGAAGTGAAACCACTGTTGCTCTGTGTAGTCCCTCATGCTGGCTTACTTCTGGGTACATCTGTATTTACCATGGAAAATGAAATGAATGAAATACAATGAGAAGGGAAGTACCGAAATGATGTTTTAATGAAGCCTGTCCCTTTTGGCCCTGACAGGACACTGTAGGCGGGCGGTTTGATGCCACTCAGGCCTTTGTGGGAGAGCTGAGCCAGTTCAACATATGGGATCGCGTCTTACGGCCCGTGGACATAATGAACATGGCTAACTGCTCGTCTTACATGCCGGGAAACATCATACCTTGGATCGACAACAACGTGGAGGTATTAGGCGGTGCCACCAAATGGGCGCTGGAGATATGCGAGGATCGGCTTTTTGATTCCTAAGGGAAGCTCTGTTTTGGGACTGAGCCTCTGCCAAGCCTCCCCCATGCACACCGCACTCCCTGTGCTGCTTCAGAGAAGCTGTGCTCAAGACAGCACCCCTGGAGCTTTTAACAGAGTGACGATTTGGGTGAGCATCTGGGGGGAAGCTGGTAAGGCGAATGGTGTTCACTGTGCGTTTATGTACCTGTATACATTATGTCCGCCGTTTTCCTGCTTCATTGCTTTATGCTCTCAGGTGCATTCGTGGGAAAAAATGTATATACTTTCTATTCTTTTTTAAAGGCATTTGAATTGCATATTTATTTAAAATATAAAACATTACAATTTCTTGCTGTTTCCTTCCCCCGAGAATTGGAACATTTGGACACTCAATATATTTGAAACTCATGTCATATCAACATCAAATTATATCCACACCTGAGTTTACTTTGTTCAATGGAGAATCATTTAAATTTTAAATTAGTTTTAAGACAGAATGACAAATATGGGCATCTATTCTATCTGTAAATTACAAGGTGCCTTACGATTGATGGGAAACAGCAAGGAAAGGGGACATAATTCACAGAGAATACTTCACCAGCTGCATCGGTGTGTTGATGGGTGACACACACACACACACACACACACACACACACACACACACACACACACACACATATCCGCTCACAGGATTTGACTTTTAAAACGTTTGCGTGTCAAAAGCACAGAGATTAGCACACAGAACACTCTCATTCTTGCCAATCTACACTAATACCTCCCTCTAGAGCTGCCGTCCTCAGCAGATTTGTGACTTGGCCTGCTGAGGTATATATCGAAGTCACGGTGGACCAACAGGAACTCGCAGCCATGTGGTTTAACATTCCAGGAGTGTGTCATATTGCCGTCTACAGCAAAAAACAAACAAGCTATGCCCGAGTTTGCTCATGCCATAGGGAATGTTAGATTGGTTGGATTGATTTGAATATGTGCGGTCGAAACATAAAATTGAATCCGCTCAATTGAGACCATTTTTATCCGATCTGTTGTGGCTCGTCGGAGTGTTTTAATCATTACAGCACACCCATGTGATGTCTGATTTATTTGATCTCTTGCTATTCCTTTCCTTTCCTTCCTCCCTTCACTTCTCTTCCAGCGGACTGAGCTGGTGCACATAATGTCAACATTGAGTCATTATAGCACTCTTTCATTCTTCTCTATTTCAAATATGTTTTTAAAAGTAAAAAAAGGATGGAGATATATTTTAGATTTTATCCAGGAGCTGTCTTCAATATGTTAGTCTGCATCTGTAGTTCTGTGAAATGAGTCAATGCTTCATTCCTCTAGACATTTTACTGAATCACTAGATTACTTATTGAATTACTTTTTGATAAATGTGTCTCGTCCATGATGAAAGAAAACGTTCCCTAACCTCTGATTGACCGGGGTCATTGTAGAAGCTCAGCCTTCCAAGATAAGCTTGGGAATTCCCTAAATAATACAGTCAATACACATTTTTCATACACCCAATTGTTTCAATTTTTGATTTTTGATTTCAGAGGACATTGCTCACCATTTCAAATCTTTTTAGGCCTGTGGGGATCTGCAAAATCACAAGCATAATATTTTATGACCTGTCTTCTGACCTGATCTTTAGTTGCATTTGGATTCCAATAGGGAATATCTGAGAGATTATACATCAGAAATGATATATTTATCATCTTTTTGATAAAAAATGTAAAAACTGTGAAAGGAAAGCTGTGTTTTTGGATACGCATTGTTGGAGTGGATTTGATTTGGAAACATAAACCCAAATCTAGGTCTGTGAGGGTAGATGAGCAGATGAGATACTTGATGTATCACAAAATTAAAAAGCATTGAAACATTACACCATAAAATACAGCCTAAAACTGTCCAAAAAACAAATGACTAAATATAGTAAAATCCAATTACCAGAATTGTCATAGTGCATAGTTCATGGTTTTATCTACAATCTTCATTACCAAAGTTATGCCATGAAATATTGTCGCCTACTATATGTGTTGCCTACTCTGTGCCAGTGGTCAATTTTAAAAAAAGATTATTGTGACACACATGCATAAACAAACATGTTCGTTTTTTGTTTTCCATATTCTGGTGATCCCAAAATTCTGGATATGTCTTTTATGTTTTGTGACATGTTCAGGTGCCTATGAAATTGATCTTAGCCATGGCCATTCATGAATGAGAGGACCAACATTGTGAACACTGGTCACATAAATTATTCCTTTCCCACTGAAGTTGTATTCCCTTGCATTGCATCACAATGTCTCTGGTTTACAAACATTTGGCGCTCTGCACTGTTTTGTTAAGTAAATGGACTCTGGACTCTGCAGAATGAAGGGACGTGTCTGTGTGATGCACCTAGCTTGCCCCTAAATCCACATAGTCCAAGTCCCTGAATGTGAATTGTGTCCTTGGTTATCAGAATAAGCTCACGCCTGCTATTGAGGCCCAGACACGGCTGCACAGTGTTTCACTGCCCAATGCTCAAATAATAACAACAACAACACCACAATGCCTATCTGTTTAAGAGGAGCAGTACTTTAAAAATACTGTACTTACACAAATTATCTGGCAACATACAACCTTTGTGAAGGTTTTAAAGTGCATACATTTGTAGGCAGCAGCATGCTCTGAGGTCATCCCTTGTCTAGACATAAGAAAGTTATCAGTGTACAACATTAAGCAAAGACTTCTGACAATATCCTAAAAACTGCTCTTTTTATTTCCTTGGAGAAGCTATGGATAAAGGCATTTTGCAACAAGTTTGACACTTTTGTAATACATTTGCATAACTGGGTTTTTTTCAGAGTACTTCAGGCGATGAACTACCTTGTTTGATAATGATGGCAACAACTCATGTGGGTTTCCCAACATTGGCCTTCAGGCCTAGTGCTCTACAGGTTATCCCATTAACAATGAGCATCTTGCATTAAATGAACAAAGAAAGTGTTTTCATATCATAATTATTTTCTGAGACCATGACCAAAACTATAGTAATTAGAAACTTGTATTTAGTAGATATGACACCAAAATGAGTTTTGAATGCCACTGGGCTAGAGATAAACCTTTCAGGGAGGTGAAAGACCTGTTGAAATAAATATGTATATCAGTCTGATTGTAATGTGTATGTTTAATCAGGTCATCATTGCAAAAAAATATTGTTTATGTACATAACATATGGCCAGGAGAGCAATTCTTCTTGCATCTGTGTGACTACAATATGTCAAGGATATGTCTATTTGTATTTTATATGTGTTTTTCTTTTTCGGAAAATAATAGACAAAAAAGAAAATTGTGAATATTTCTATGAACTCTATCAAAGAAAGCAGTCCTGTAACTTCTGTTGCGGTTGCATTGCACAACTGTTTAATTACTTTTAAAGGAATGCTTTTAATTATAACATGAATGGCCTTCTATGGAGCACTAAGTGACAATACTTTCAAGGTTTGTTTCATGCCCTTGCTTTTGCCAATGGGAAAAAAAAAGAAGATGGAAAAGAAGAAAAGGCAAGTAAAAACCACCCATGCTTTCTCTTAGGTTATTTGTTTCTATCCACGCATTGTGCATGCTAATGGTTCATAAGCTGTAAATTGCATTCTGGGGGCTTGGCTGAATGTAACATTTTGCACCCAGTGAAATGACCCAAAACAGACTTATTATGTTTCTGCGTCCATCAATAAAGGCAAGAACAAAAAAAAAATTAGTCTTGACATATGATATCATTTATATATAATTTCCCACTCAATGCTAAAATGTGTTATGCTAAAGGTATAAAATGGAATGTGATATTGCTGCCACGGGGGAGGTAAGGCATGGTAAAGCACATAAAATGTAATTTTCTCATGAAGAATATTGCTAAACAATGCTTGCGTGGGGTTCTTGTGGCACTTACATTTAAAGCTACTTTCCACTGCTTGGAAATCAGTTCATTACACCGCTGAGAATAAAGATAAGAGAGACATCAATTTCTAAAAGAGGCCGAGGGGAGGATGGGCCTGTAGACAATGATCATGAGAAAGTGAAAATGAATAACAGACTGAATGAAACAGAAGCAGAGCAGCTCACAGCTGTTTAGCAAGAATAAGGTTTTTGAAAAATATCCAGGGAACAATCAAGAACTGTTAGCCAGATCCACACAAGAGATGAAGGAGCTTTGTGGAAATCACTGTTAAAAAGGCATTTGCAGAAAGACATGTTTACACTGTTACAAAAAGTAGCAGGAGCAGTTTACTGTATGTCTCATAGGATGAAACTATTAGTGATATTAGTGAAGACCAGCCATTGGGTGAGGGGAAAGTAATAGAGATCGGGGAATATGTAGCTCAGAATTTTACATAGAAAGAAATGGTGGTAGCCTATTTTTTTAAAGTGAAGATTATATTTTCAAAAAAGGTGAAGACTTAAGGTTAAACATCCAGAATGTGTATTTCCAGAAATCTTGATGTACCAAATTAACAGACATGGGGGGGGGATACTGGATTCCTGGATATAGAGAAAAGAGGAACTCACCTCAGACTGTCAGACTGTCAGAACAAAGTGGAGCTGGCAGGCATAGCACCTCTGACTATCAAAGCCCTTCAATGCAGACTAGAGGGGTTTAATGAACAGGTGGCCTCCACAGCATTAACCATGCTTAAGGGATGAGTGCAGCTTAATGCTGTGATGAGGATTGCAGGCTGGAGTTCATGCCATGGTGCCATTCGCCACAACACATTTCTCTGTCAGTTAAATAGGATAGTCCCAGCATGGTGAGCAGGAGACCCACCCACAACTATCTGGTGCTGACTGTATCACACCTAATGGCAAGCAATACTGTCAAGTAAGATGTAATGACACAGCTCTTCAGTGAACTCAATATTTTATTTACTTGTGGTGGTCTGCACATGAGTGTTATTCTCAATTTCCATGATGTTTACTTCTGATAATAGTAGATACAATATAGATACAAATATATTAAGGAGAACTCTAGTCAAATCTATAATTTTATATGTTATATGGCACTTAAGTCTACTGAAGAAGTTCTGGCCCCCAGAATCTCAAAAGGGGCATTGTCATCCTGGAAGAGACCACTCCCATCAGGAACAAAATGCTTCACCATAGGATAATGGTAGTCACTCAGAATGGCTTTGTATTTATTGGCGTTTACTTTGCCCTCTAAGGGGTTGAGTGAACCTAAACCATGCCAGGAAAATGCATCCCAATCCATAACAGAGCCACCAGTATCCCACATTTACTCGAATGTTTCCTTTATTTTAGCAGTTCTATGTATATTGCTAATTATCAAATAAACAAAACAAAAAATACTGCATGAAACTCCAGTTAATGGCCCATGGCAAAGAAAAGAGATCTGCAGTCACTCACATATCCAGCCAAGAAACTACATAATATAAATGATTTACTCTCTCAAAAAATAAAAACTGGAAGGTCATCTAAGGACCTAGGACATCCAAAAAAGTCCAAGAGACTTATTTGGATGCTGAGTTAAACAAAACCTTTATTAAATTTGCATATCCATAAGGAAAAGTTCAAATTACTGAAGCAGCTGAGACTATCTATTGGACCTCATGGTCAAATATTTTAGTAATACAATGTTTTCTATCATTTCTAATGTGTGAGGAATTGTAATTGGTGGTTAGATCTGGATTTGTTCAGAGGTATGGCTAAAGTGCAAATAGGCACAGACATGCCCTTGTATTAATGTTAGGTTGATTCATGTTAAATCATGAAGAATAAAGAAGAAAATTGTTTAGAACATAGAAAGATAACAGTTAACAGAAAGTATGGCCATAAATACAAAGATATAAATACAGAATGTAGATGTATTGTATACTGGTGCTCTGTTAACATTTGAAAGAACAAAGATTTGGATTATTCTCCATAGATTATGACAGCCAATGTTTCTGAGTGACTGTCCTGCTAGAGGTGGAATATTATTATTCCCCAAGAGTTATTCACTGTACTGCACTAATGCAGGTAATTGAGGAATTTTGTATATGCTGTGCTTACATATATTGGAAGATAGTGTTTGTCAGAATAGCTGCAGATGCCACCCAACTAGAAAGAGAAGTCTTTTTCTAAATCGATGGGTTCCATCAATTTTGTTTTTTTCCAAAATCTGGAGCAGAAGGTTAATCCACGGATCCTTTCCTGGCGTCTACCCAATTGGAAATGAAAAATCTGGTGCAGTGGGTTATAGATAACACTAAAATGTAGGCCATGGTCAGAGTAGTACAATAAATCTCCTGCATGCATTTGTATTATGTGATATTGCTGTTTTAATTTGCTATCATAATTATATATTCAACTCTTTTTCGTCTACAACAAATAAGTGAATGGCAAAAATGTCTGTGACACTCCACAAAAGATCAAGCTACACGGCCTTCATAATTGTTATTTTTTTTCATCCTCCATTTGCTTCTTCTCCACTTCTTCCCTTCTCTCCCTTCCTTCTCCACACACCTGTCTACACTTGCACTCTCTAAATCTGTTTTATTACAGCAATGGAGGCAATAAACTTTATTTAGTAGCTGAGCAGCTTTTTTCTGCTAAACTTTTCATTTCTGCTGTTCAGTCCCATTTCAGAAACTATGTATTGTTATAGTCGAGATTTGTAGCATAAAAATGACAGTGTGTAGTTACAGCTTCAATGGGAAAATCACAGTTTCTCTAATTATGTGCCAGTTGGTGACTTTGGTAAATATTTACATGAAAAAGCCTGCTTTTTTGCGTGATTTAAATAATGATTGGATTTCTTGCAATTCTTTTACATTTTTGCCTTCAGCATTGCCTTTGCATTTTTAATAAAATCATGAAATCCCATAAAATCCCCAAAATCATGGTCTTGGCTCAATGTGGGTCTTTGTGTGAAGGGAACACGGGGACGTGGAGATGATGGAATGAAATGTGTTCCTAAACTTGCCTACAGTCGTGATCAGTTCTGGAAAGCTGTGCATATCAACCTTTAATTAAAGTCAAGCCTATCCGCGGAGGCTGTTCTCTGGTGTACAGATTGCTACGGTTTACAGCAAGTGTTCAATTAAACTGCCATTGCATTCATTATTCTTCCTGACAGGGTAAGTACATTACCATATTTCAATAGCAGTAATACATATCCTTGTGGCTTGTGATGGATTTTTTTTAACATCCTAAAAACAGTCTGCTTGGATCTAATAATCAAGTGTTGAAGGATATGGTGCTTCTTGTACTGTGATCTAGACTCCCCAAGGCAAGGTGAAGCAGTGGTCTGTAATCGGATTTCTTGGATAAAACAGACTATTCCCTGTGCACTTCTCTTTTAGTCCAATGTCTATAAGGCTATGATTCTTAAGACACCGTCCTCTGCTAGCTAGTTTTAGATTTTTTTATCTATTCACTTTTCCTCTCCATTTCCACATTTACTGGCTGTCATGTGTGTGAGAGAGACAATTGCATTACATTAGGATCTACCATATCAAGCATTACCAATACATTTCCGAGAGATCAAAACAAATTAAATTTCCACTCCCTCTTGAAACACGGAAGGCGAGAATATCAAATCAATAGCTTTGTTGTCTCCCATGGAGAGAGAGAGGGGGGGCTCATTTAAGATATTCCATTTCCAAAATGCCTGCTGTAAAAGAGAACCTCTAGGAAGCTTGATTGTTAACTGTGCCACTGTTATGATCAATAAAAAAATCCAAAAGAGACTCTTTAGGATAAAGTGGTACACAAACCCACAAGGGCACCACTAACTCTGTGCCTCGTTGCGCCCCTAAAAGCTAGTTGCTAATTTGAATCCTTGCCAGTGCAAATAAGGAGCTGTTGGCAGTGGTCATTTGTTTTTGTTTTTCATTTTGTGATGCTTATTATATGCCTGCAGACATCTCTTGTAATTGTGCACTTTGGCGTTATAATGTTGTTGTTGAAAAATTCATGCAATGAATTTTGCTTTTTTTTTTTTTTTGTAAATGGAGGGAAATCATGAAACTATATTAGTGTCAAGTAGGTTTTAGGAACAGGAAGTCTGTTATATTATGGCATTTTATTGCATCATTGATGATCTCCACATTGCATCTCTTAAAATGTTTTTAACTCAGGTTTTGTGCGTATGTGTGTGCATGCATGTGTTTTGTGGTAACAGAATGGGTCTCAAAGGTACAGAGAGGAAGGAAATAAGAAATTAGATATAAAATATTATTTGTACTACAATGTATTTGGGATATCACACATGAATACAAAACAACTCAGTTTGGAGTGTTGCCTATACTATTCAATATATTTGTCTGAAAGACAACGGAAAACAAATCACAGGACTGAGAATAAACCTCAATCCAAAATGAAAGCACATGAATTGTGCTCAACTGCTCCAAAAATCATATGACTTCATAGCAATACCACATAATGTGGTATTCTTAGAAGACAGCCTCATTAAGGATGGCATACTATACAAAGTCAAGTTGCATGTATTATTAATCTGTAAAGATAAATATGTACAGAAGCAGTTCAGATTGGATAAGTACAATACATTGCTTCTGCAGTTAAGCTTTCGCATCATTATCATGGAATAAATGAAATTGCAATATTTCTTCCAAGACTGTCTACATAAAAGAGTTACGTTGTTAGGTATTAGCTGATTATTAGGTTAATCAACAAAAGATCGTAACAATTTTACATTAATTTGGACATTTTAGATCCCACTGTGCACACGTTGTTAAAATAATGCATATTAATTGTGTCTCCTCTGAAATGAATGTTATACATGCTGCACTAAGAGATTTCTTTGCTTTCTTTCTTAAAAGCCTAGGAGTCATTTAGTGATTCTCCTGGAACAAATCAACAAGTTGCCCGAACGTATACATACATACTGTATGAGTGCAAGCGTTAATTTTTTTCTACACAAACCACGTTTGGCAAGTTAATTATGGCAAAGTAATTCTTGCATTTAAGTGAGAGTCAAAGTGAATAATACGTCTTGGTTGAATCCAGGCCCCTGGTTCTGAGACAGCACTCGCAAGATCATCTAAATTCATGAGTTTTCATCACGTTTCCCAGGCCTTTGGCCAGGATAGTGCTGACTATGCAAAGGCTGGCAGCTTCCAATTAGTTATATAGTTCTTCTCTGTCACAACACACCATCATGTGTGTTTTGGCAGTGAGAATGGTCTTAAATATATTCTGCCCCCCGGAATATGAAATGCTAGGCTGCAGTTTTTTCCTGTCTTTTTATGCAGCATTCTGTAGTTTGTGCTGTTTTCAATGGGCTAAATATTTTCACATTCTTCACTAGAACTGCCTCTCTACCATTAGCTTTTCATTACCAATAGGGAAATAGAGGTGGGTTCTGCAGAGTACCAGGTGAATTTGATTGATGTGTGTTTGGACAGAGACGCTCATGTGTGGAGGATAATAGACTTGAGGCGCGAGCAAGAAACATTTTTTAAATGATTGATTGTATGTACTGTATTTCCATGGAATTGTGTCTCTCTGCCCCTAAAATGGCATATGCTGCACATTTATGTTTGCATGCTATTGACACACATGTAGATATGAGACTGAGGGAAAGAGTGGCACACACATTGTAAAATGTATAAAATGTTTTATGATGCTAAGTATCATAGTTAAATAATATAACATCACGACGTTTTTTAAAGTTTTGATTCTCGTCTATTTTTGGGGGGGAGCAGTGCAGGGATGGCAGGTTGGTTCCTTCCCCCCTTTATCCACAATTTAGAATGCCTAGTCACAATTAAAGGCCCATCCCATTGCTGCTCCACTGTGGTTAATTTAGGAGGGACAACAGTCCCTGAAATCTATAAAGTCAGACAACCACTTCTCTTCACTCTGCAAGCTGCCAACTAAGCCACATGCACCCAAGCTACTGTAAGTGACGTCACAGGCAGGTAGTAGGCACCTGATTGACTACAGGAGCTGGTAGTGCACCATAAGGTGAGGGTTACCTTGCCTTGTTTTTTGATAAGCTTAATGGATTCACTAATTTGCTGTACAATTTCTGTACACTATAGTGATCAGTGATAATTTGGTGTCTGCTATGGATTGCCAGAGTCCAGTTTTGAGTTGTTGAAATATTGATGTACAGTACTTTGCCTTCTTAATTTTAATAGGCCCACACTAAACCTCCTTGTGGAGGGCGTCGGTCTCGGCAACATGGGAGTGGCAGGGTTGCCTTTGTTTTTCCATGTTGTGGAGGCCTTTGGAGCAGTGAGACTTTCCGGGGGCAGGTTTGGTACTCTCACAGGGTGTGAGAGTGAACTGTTGCCCGGAAGGTTGCTCCAAAGGCCATAATTGATTTAATTATTATTTAATTGGTGTTAATTTGTAATTGAGTCCCACCTGAGCCAGGCAGAAAGTAAGCCTATTTAAGAGCAGGTGGGGCGAGTGGGGAATCAGTTAGTCTTGTCATGTCATTGATGTGTGTGAATTAAGAGTTGTCTGTCTGTCTGTCTGTCTGTCTGTCTGTCTGTCTGTCTGTCTGTCTGTCTGTCTGTCTGTCTGTCTGTCTGTCTGTCTGTCTGTCTGTCTGTCTGTCTGGTCATTCCTGTGTGTGTCTTGAGGAGTTAGTCTTTGTCTGGTCATTCGTGTGTGAGTACCCGTGAACGTGTATTGTGTATTATTGTGGAGTGTTGGTGTTTGATGTGACTCTGTCGGGCATGGTGGTGCATGTCTGTAATCCAAGCTGCTGGGAGGTGGAGTCTGTGGAATATATATTGAGTTCTGTGTGCATTTGTCGAAAGTCACTGAGTAGAGTGCTTCCTATGTGTGGTAAAGAGAGAGAGAGAGGGCGCACTAAGAGTGTCCGCCTCTCGCCCTCGGTGTGATTGGGAGAGCGAGAGGGCTCTCTGAAATAGGGTCCGCCTCTCGCCCTCGTGTGATTGGAGAACTCGGGCAGTGGAGAGTGTCTCGGGGCTGGTTACAAGAGAACTCTCACTGTGAGGAGTGGTGAGGGTCTCTGTGTGTTTGGGGTAAAAGAGAACTTGGACTGAAAAGTTAGAGTATTTCTGTGTGCATGGGTTCGGGAAGCACTTGAAAAGTCACTGGATATGTGTGTGCCTGGGGAGGTTCTAGGGGAACTCCGGTCTGAGGAGGCGCGGTGTCTTGTTGAGATGTGTGTCGGGACAGTGCGTAGAGTTCTACCCTGTCCCGGTAAGTCTTGATGTGTGGTAAATGTGGATGTATGAAGGCGGTGTGGAAAGCTGCTGATTGTGTGTTCCCCGAAAGGGGATTCCCCCCTCGGAGGAGGTGGGGCTTTAGTCAAGTTTTGATTATGTTACTTTGTTATTTTAGTTAATTGTTTTTGCGCGAAAGCTTCGCGGCAAGTAGGGTGAAGACCTTGTGTTTGTGTTTGTTTTATTTGAACCTGCTTTCCCTCCCACTGTCTCTCTCCCGTGTCTGGGGAGACAGAAAAAATATATATAGAGCGGCAAAACCCACTCCTCTGCAAGTTGTTACCATCAGCTGCTCTGCTCCAGTCCAGGGATTGTCACCTGGTGTGTGACACTCCTGTTAGATCAGATGTGACGTTACCATTCTCTCTGGTGCAGCTGTGTATCTGGATTACTACTGCATCCCCATACTCCCATTTTCCTGCTTGATGTACATGTCCCACACATATTATGCACTTCAAAGGGTCAAACACTGTTCCCCATGGTTTTAAGCTGCTGTGCACTGACATTTGCAGTGATTAGACTTCCAGCAGGAAAATTCCTGAGCTTTTTCCACCAAAGAAAATTAAACTTTTCCATCGGTCAAAGGTAAACAAATGAGGCACGTGTGACTTGTCACGGTGAAAATGTTCAATGTTTGATTTGAATTCATGTTTTGTTGCAGTTTATATTTCAAACTGAATATTATTTTGTGTTATGTGCCCACACATGAAAGCCCAGTGGTGTGGCTATGACCTGTTACTATCTCCCCCGATCAGTGTGCAAATTTATTTGAGTCTGGAGTCAATACAGTCCACATTTCATCCTTTCAGACGTTTCCTGCCACAGGCAGCAGGCACAGTAAAATCATTACAGATATGGGAGAATCACTGTGGTACAGAACATAGTATGATGACTGAATACAAACTGAACAATGTCAACTCAATTAACCCAGGTGGACAGATATGGATGGATAGATTAATTGCTGGATGTGTCTATAATGATGATGATGATGAGGGGGCCAAGCAACCAAGGGTGGGTAGACACCCTACCGTTATTGCTCAGGTGGCTTTTGTCTTGCACTTATTTTGAAACAAAATTGATAAAATCCTTAATATTCTCAAATTTGATGAGGCTAAATATGTACCTCTAGGTCACATGGGTCTGATTCAAAATCCAATAATTTGGCCATAAAACAAATGCAAAAATCAACCATAGGGTGTAGAGTCCTGTGACCTTGCACACACATGCACATAACACATTTATCATTACATTAATTTGTTCTGCCATATTGGAATCTCTTGTGCTGCCTTGTTTTTGTGTGGCGGCACGGTGGTGCAGTGGATAGCACTGTCGCCTCACAGCAAGAAGGTCTTGTGGTTCCTGGCCAGGCCAGGGGCCTTTCGGATGTGGAGTTTGCATGTTCTCCCAAGAGGAACACAGGAGTAGGCTTCCTCCAGTTATTATCCCGGTTTCTTCCCACATGCACGTTAGGCTAATTGGAGAGTCTAAATTGCCAGAGAAGGTATGAGTGTGTGAGTGAATGGTGGAGGCTAGTGCCCAGCGAGGGATTGGCGATATAATCCAGGGTGTATTCCGGAAGCCAGCCTCTTCGACCCCAATGCATGCTGGGATAGTTGGCATCCAGCACCCCATAGGGTGTAGAGCCCTGTAACTAGGAATACATGCGGCTGAAGATGAGATGAGATGAGATATTGGAATTTCCACCATTTTGAACAATGATCATATTAGTGAAAGAAACATCTTCTTATATAACACTAATCCAATTGGAAAAAACTTGGTACATATCATCTGAGGACTAGTTACAAGCAACAGACTATGAACATCAAAAAACATTTGATGTTCATCGTTTTTGCAGTTTTTGTATCACATTCATCAATGGATAAATAATTCTCAAAATCGGTGTTTAGATATTATGTACTTCCCCCTATTACTGTACTAAGATTTAAATGAAAGATCTCAAACTTACTACAGAGGTTCTTCTCTTTACAAGGAAAACTTTTAACTCAAGGACCCATAAGGACTGCAATGTTAGATTTTTCACCTTTTAGATTTTTTTAATATATTAAAAAATCTATTCCAATTCCAATTCCAATAAATGTTGGGTCTATTGACACACGTGGTATGCATCCAACCAGAACCTTGGACCGATTTTAGGTCCTATCTAAATTGCAAAGGAATAGTTTACATAATTGGCCAATTAAATGTATATGTTAATTTAATTGTTCATTTATGGATTTTTCTTTTCTTTTTGCAATAGGTCATTGTAAAGCTAACTATGTACATTTAAGTCACACTTGTGTTTCTCTCATCTTATTACAACTGCCATTATTCCTGGTGGACATTTTGTGCTTGGCCCCAGGTTATTGAACATCTCAATCACAAAGTTACATGAAATTAGATGCAATAAAAGATTGGATTGAAAGGCCATTCTTAACCAGAAAAGGTGTCAGTTCTTCTTGGCTCAAAGGGAAAAAAGCATTAACCTACAGAAGCTGACCTCAGCAACAGCATGTCTAGGTTGACAAAGCCCACTTTCAGGGTGATTTGGGGTCTTCAACTCATCAGAGAAAACTCAGAACTTGTCAGTTCACAATTTTATATTGGCCAGTGTAATTGTTTTATTCATATTCTGTGTTAAAGTGATGCTTTTATGGCTGTCATTTCTGTGATTAAACACTACCTACAAAGACAATTGCTCTGTGTGAGAATTTCTAAACCACAAATTACAGAAACCTGCAAGATAATTCTTACTATGAAATTAAACTGGCTTAGTCACCTGGAATACCCTAATATATAGAACATTTATTTTTGAGTAAGAGATAATATGCAGTCTATATTATGAGTAGGAGAAAATTTCAAGCACGTGACCATCTGGGCTGTCAAGGTGAATTTCAGCAGTCATACTCCAGGTGTCTCTGTCGGCACTCCGAGTTCAGTAATCATTTGGCAATCAACACAGACATGTGAATAATTATCCAATTAGGGAATAAAACAGTACAAAAGAATACAGTTATGCTGCTAAGGGTAAGTGTGGAAGTGAAACATGGACGCACTAAAAAATGTCAAATACGCATTTCCATCATACATACCACATGTTTCCAGTGTGACATCCACAGCTTCCCTTGTTTTATTGGCGTGCCCCTGCTGCGAAATACCTTTGACATTTCTTTCCGTCTTACAATATTTTATAACACTATAGGTCAGGTTGCTCGTTTTATATAAACATTGCACATCTCTTCAAACAAAAGCTATTTTAAATGTTCTTGGTGGACTTTAATTTATTGTAGCATTGTCTAATACACACGTGTAAAACATTTCAAATGTGTTAAGTGTCAACGGACATAAACATTGCGATGCCATTCTTTTTATGCGCCTGAATGAGTAACTGAGATGATTGACACAATTTATTGAATGATTGTTTGGCATGTAGCTTGAAATTGAAGGTCCATTGACTCCTTGTTTGTGGAGGACTGAAATACATGAGAAAACAACCAAATATTTTCTCCTCGCCCTTATTATGAGACTAACACCCAGTCTATATGAAATAAATGTTAAAATATAACGATGAAAATATTATAGATTAAATGGCACTTCATTTTATAAATTAACTTAATCAACATAAGAATAACATTTTCTAACTTGCAATACCTCCAATTATTCTTTTTAGCATTCAAATTCAACAGCATTTTGGAAAAATGTGTTAGCAAACATTAGCCTATTCTTGTTGATGAACTAATTTCACTTGTCATTTGTCTATGAAAATAAATGGGCTCTACATGTGAAAACAATCTTAGATGAATGACATAAATACATTCTTAAATTCTTAAATTATATCAAATGAAATTAAGTTAATTGGTGTTCTAAAATTAGATGGTACTCATTAAATATAAATCATAATCTATCAAGAGTCCTTAAAATGACTTATAGTTTTGCCAGAATAATTATTCAGACTAATTAAAGTGCAAATGATGGCAGAGAGTTCATAGGAATAATAAATAGAAATATCTGACCTAGAATTTACTGTTTGTTCTTAATTGACTTAATGAATCTCCCATTCAATACATGTATATCATCACATCCACCTCTAGTTTAAAAGAAATTCTAAAAACACAGAACTGTTAAAATGAACCATAATACCCATTTCAACCCATCCATAAATTCCCCCCATCAAATCAAATTAATTCTAGATGTACTGTATTGTGTTTGATACGTTTCTAACTATTGACATTTAAAAAAATACATATATTATTTATTTGATGTTATGTTTTACAGCTGCTTTCACTTTAAGGCCTTAGAAATGTAAAACCTAGGAGACATATGTTTAAAAGCCCATTTATAAATCCTTCCAACCCCCCATTAAATTGAATGTTTCTAACTATTGAAATTCTTAAAAATGTCTTAATTTTTGCAGCTTTTTTCCAATTGATTCCACAACAAGTTTTACATTATGACCATAGAAATCCTAAACCTAGAACATATAGCTCAATATTTCCCCCATTTGTCCACAACTTTGGAATTCCCAGTTGCAACTGTTGGAATAGGAATAGGAATATACTTTATTAGCCATGATACACAAGGTAATTGGAATTAGTCTCACATATCTCTCCTAGATACACACACACAGGTCACTATACAGATGTATTCCATCAGAGAGGTCCAAGCACAGAGTCAGCCATAGTACAGTACCCCTGGAGCAGTTTAGGGGTTCAGTGCCTTGCTCAAGGGCACTTCAGCAGTGCCTCCAGTTTTCGTATCATTGTTTTTTGTCGGATTCAACCCTCTACTAGAGCAACCCTCTACGTGCCAGCCATTGTCGCTAACCACTGAGCCACTGCCACCCCTATCCATCCATGCCATCACTGCAATGTCCTCCATCAATTCAGGACAGTGACGACTAGCATGAGCATCCACTGAAATGTGTGAAGTCGCCTGACTGCTCCCTCCAAATCAGGACACAGTTACAATTGATGCAAAAAGTACTTCCACAAAATCAGGACAAGGTTATACTTAATATCACAAGTTTTTCCACAGAGGATAGAGCTTTAGGACAAATTAGGACAGAGCTACAATTGATACTACAAGTATCCCCAAGCTTGATATTGTCATCTACACTTGCTCAGCGGTTTATATCTAGAGTGCATTAGTCTAAGACACACAAATGTAAATATTCTATCATTTTTACCAAGCTACCAGGCTTTTTCTTTTCTTTTTTCTTGCTTGCATTGTTTTTCATAATACTGGGTCTGATTGTGGATGGTGTCTGATGTGTCTAATGATATCGGTCTATGAATGGAACTAATAAGCACTTCTGTTGCCACTACAGCGCAATACTTTCTCTTTGTCTGTCCAATACATCTTTCTTCTTCCATGACTAACTTGCATCTTCTTGTTATTGTGGTCCTTCTAAAAACACCTTGTAGGAAAAAGCTGCTGGTATATTAAATTGCTGAATGTAAATTTTTCATCGGGTGCTGGCAGCCCTTCTCGTAAGCTCCACTCATAAAAGCCGATAGAGTGTGATTCTGGCAAAAACATTTTCTGAATTGGCAGAAATTAAATCACAAATTGTAGCTGCTCACAAGAGTAATTACCATGACTTGTAAGAATCTTGTAGGTTAGAGGAACTACAGCATCAACAATAAGGATAGCAAACTTCTAAAAGCTGTGATCAGGCCAAAAACATACTATGTATTCTTGGCTTTCTGGTGCTTGTGACTTCAGACCTTGGTGCCCAGAAGACCATGCAAGCTGGTTAATGACCATGGCAGATGAGCTCATTATGAAAATTCATATTTAATTTAAAAGACAACCAAAGGCCGGCAGAGGAGGGAACCACCAAGTAAGGTCTCTCTCTCTCTCTCTTCTCTTTCCCTCAGATCACTGAGCAAAAAGCTCCCATGAGCCACCACAATTTCAGTCATCAAAGTTCTGGCATTGACCCATTTCCCTTGCGTTGCATACACTCTGAGGTGAGAGTGGGATTTGAGACAAAAGAGAACTAGAACTGATTATGATTCCCTCATAAGTATCATCAAAGGAGGAGAACTGTACATTCAGTATCAAATTATGGGCCTGTTAAATTGACACAGCTCCTAATATTTGTTTTAGAATGTGAGAACGTACAAATAAAATAAATAATATTGAAATATGAAAGCAATCTAATCCATGAACACAGATTAAAACTGCATGCGTGAATGCAGATGTCTTATGTGTGTTAGAGTGGATTTAGAGCAGGGATATTCAATTCCAGTATGCCATGGTGGACCTGCTGGCACTATAGGCCTACTGTACATACACACTTTTATTCTCTACAAGAATCTCTGTCTCGGCTCTATACAAAGCATGGCATGGCATAAGATGTGCAGTTTATAATTACTATGGTTTACTAATTAGAGCATATGTATTTAAAAGGAGACATAAGTTAATTTACTGATTTATCTCTATCATTTGACATTTGACCAATTATAGACACAAAACTCCATTAACTGGGCAAACTGAAGGATCTTTTATTGCCTTTTCTCAGGGTGATGGAGCACCAGCTCCCACAGTGACCAAATGCCTTTAGGCTGTTTGCGAGACCTTTAACCTCTACAAGTTAACTTCTCCTGTGTGGTTTTTTGGCCAGGAATCTTTGGAAAAAAGCTTTTATATCTCAGTAGGATTTTCCTGGAAAAAATGAATAAATTAAAAACCATCTTCCTCAGTTTGTGAACATATGAGATACTGAACTATTATAGTTTATAAACTAAAATTACAATACACTGTTTATGACTGTATATGAATCATCATGTATGCAGTCAGCCTTTCCTTTTGATGTCTCATCCTCCTTAACTGAAAATCTATAATTTTGTATTATAAATTGATATTTTCCATTGGAAGGTGTTTGATATTCAGTATGATCTACCTGATGAAGGCCATGATGGTCAAAATGTTGCTCTGTTTGTTGTTTTGAGTACAAAACAACAAACGTGGATATTTGGAAACTTCACTGTGGGGGTGTGACAGAGCTGACCGTCACTTTGTACACTAGATTTTTTTAAAATATATATAAAGCATCTGAGATATATATTACATTACATTACATTACATTACAGGCATTTGGCAGATATGAAGTTAAAAGGTTTATTTGAAATGAAGCAGACTTCTCCCAATACTAGGACTCAACATGCAGCCAACCACTCCTTTACCTTATTTTGCCTCACAAAGTGGAGACTCTAGTCTCACCCACACACTTGATTTTAACCCCTGGTTAATTAAATTACGACCAGGTGTGTAAATGGCTTCACTCCATTCATCCTGTTACACAGATCCAATGATGACATAATCAAAGACACTTAACAGTTTCACAGATGGGCATGATAGCTAAGTGGTTCTCAAACTCGGCCCTGGTGTATCACCATGTATGCTGGTTTTCCTTACAACCATAATTGCAATTTCTGAAGTATAATGAGCTGGGGGGTTTTTTAATTAGACATTTTTATTGCGAAGAGACATTTTTTATTTGAAACAGGTTACATTTTTAATAGATGTTTTGACAGACCAACAGCTGAAATCAGTTCTAAATGCTCAACGTGTGTTCACCTGGTGATTGAAACAAGAATTTGTGGAAAATTACAAAGACTAAGCAAGTGGTAATGAGCCAAACCTGAATTATCTTAAAATATGTTTCAGCACAAAATTCTGGAACCTCAACACATGTTTTCAACAACCTTCATTATACAAGAGATTAGTTGGAACAAAAACCACCATACACAGTGGTACTCCAGGACTGAGTTTGAGAACCACTGTGCTAACTGATACATACATAAATGGTTGTGAAGTGAAGACATTCAGGCATCCGAGACACACATCTAACAAATGAATTAAAATAAAGTTTTCATCAAGGTGAGGCCAACATCTTCACAGTGGGTATGATTTTTCTTTGAACAGTTTTCCATCTACCGTCTACCTGTGACAATTTGGATTTGCATGTAGGATTTATTCACATCTGATTTGCTTGTAAGAATTTATTCATGGGCACAGTCTGCAATCAAATTATGACTATCACATTTGAGGAACAAATCTGTTCCAGGCAGCACAAGGAAGACAAAAACACTTGTTAACTTTATTTTGTTCTATATGTGTGTGTGCATGTACTAAGGCTTCACAAACATTAATTGGGATCATGAAGCAGAGAAACCGTTTGATGTTTTCCAAAACATCGTTTATGAGCCTAAGGGGTTTGTTTGTCAGCACAGCTGGTAGAGCTGCAGAATTTTTCCAAAAATTAATTTAAAGATATTTTCTTATATTAAATCAAACCTATCCAATTTTAGCAAAGTTTTCAGGTTCTTTAGATTTCACCTTTTGAAACTGCTGGACCAGTCTAATTGGATGAATGTTTGCACATAAACACCAGTAAATAATACCTAAAAGGGATGTGTGATATAAATAAACATGAAAGTAATTTCAAAACACAAAGCCTGTCCTGAATATCAGCTCCAGTGGCTTGAATCGGTAATTTATGTCATTGCATACTAACTTGCACAATCAGTCACAGATTTATATTTGTACACAATGGAGCAACTAGGAGATGACTGCACTAATGGACACACAAATATACTACCTAAGCAATTAGCAAGGTGCGGTTGATGCTAAATAGTTTGTTTGAGGAATACTAAATTGATATATTTCATATTCTGTTATTTCATGATTATCTATTTTTTTAAAGATTTTGTTTCTCCCATTTAGCCAATTACACCCTCTATTTTTCATGTCAATCCCCCGTTGTATTGTGAGTTTGTTGCCATAGCCCTGAGACCGGCAGTGACAAAGGCAAAGTACCGTCTCCCCCCCACTAGCACTCCCGGCCAGAGCCAACACTGGCGCGGCCGGTGGAATCAAACCCCGGTCACAGTGGCCAGCGTTGAACATTGAACCGCTAGACCACCCGGGAGGCCTTGATTATTGATTTGATGTGCAGTGAGTTTGTACTGTCGCAAAAGGTGGGTCCTGCACATTGGTGGTGGTTGAGGTGGGTTTCTCCTGTCATTGTCATTGTAAAGCACTTTGGGTACCTTGAAAGGTGCTATTAAATCCAATGTTCAATTCAATTCAATGATCTATTTTTATCTTAAATATAGACAGACCACATTTGATGCTGACCAGTATTTCACCTTTTTTAGATTTAGCATATTTAGACACACAATTATATACATTTCACAAATGAAACTATAAAATAGACTAACCAAATTTGTATTAGTTTTAAAATATTTCATGATCAATAAATTGTGGCACATGCTTTTAAAATTGTTCACATACTGTATGTTAACAATATAAGACATTATTCAAACCCCACATGTTATGAGGTCAGCTGTTGCTGACATTGACTACAAATGTTGTCCCAGAAACAATCAAAATAACTACAACACTTCAACGTTCATGTATTACTGAAAAGGATCACTCACAGTGCAGTTCAATTAGATCTGGATGAAATCTTCTTTTGGGATGGAAAAAAATCAAAAAATGTGAAGAAACATAATGAAGAAAGCAAAAACAGAAAGATTTGTGCATAGATTCCTGAATAATCCTTAGAGCTAATTCCATTAATGGTGAATAATTTGGCATGTAGGCTACCTCTTCTAATCTGAGTGATCCCAAGCCAGGAGCAGATTATAGTGTTGAGGGGGGAAATGGGAAAAGTAATCCAATCTGCACGTGTCCACAGGGGTGAGCAGATCTGGTGTCTGTGAGGAACAGTATTGAACACACAGGCTCATGACCATCAGCCCATACATTATTGTTGAACTATAACAACAAGGAGCACAATGGAAATAAGTCCTAGGACTTTTCTGTGTCATCCTTGATATGTCTATTTAAAATGTGCATGTACATCGGGATGTATCCATGTATTGTATTCTTTTAAAGTGAAATAAACTAAACTGAACGGCCAAACTAAACTAAAGGTAAGGTGTCACTGCACATCTCACCTACCAGTCAGGGTTTAGGACAGTGGGAGACAGATCAAGCTGAAGTCCTGAAATATAAGGCTGAGTAGTCAGGTTTTTGAAGCTGAGATTTCACAAATTCAAGTTGCATGTGGGTACATTGAAACAACTGAAAGCATGTACGTACCACTAGCTGCACAGTATCGTGTATCTATTATTGAATAACTTACAGACAGTAAAAACAGGCATAAAGGCTAAACTCATGAATCAAACTCATCTATCACTGGCCAGCTCTAAACTGCTTATTACAGCCCAAAGTTTGATTTTGCGTATTGTCATCCCACATTAGTATACATGCCAAATATACAGTATACATATTAATAATGTTAAATTTCAATAACATTAATGATTGAGTTAAAAAGTAATGCTTCATTATCATTGAAAAAACATACTCACTCTGCAAATGATATAAACAAGTTATAATGAAATGGCTCATGGGGCTTGATGGAATTTAATGGCATGCGGAATCATTTATTAAAGATTCAAGGTAAAGCAGACACCAGAGGTGTCAATCAATCTTTCAGATGCTTAAGTAGGCTCATTGCCTCGTACTGCCTAGGAAGCAAAAGCGAAAGTAAGATGCATTCATTACCGTAGCATGGTCGGCGCACACCAGATGCTGTGTCTGCTGAAAGAATGCCCCGAACAAGCTTCGAATGCCTGCTAGCTCAAGGTCATTGTCATCAGTTATGTTATGTATTCCTCTTGTGTACACTTTAACCCAAGATGGGTGGTTTGGCACAGATGGTTAATGCTTCTTTATCACATTCATCATGGCGCTAATGACAGATACCATTGATCATCATGGGAGCCCCATCTATCAGCCTAAAAATCCTTTACTGTTTTGGAGGTCAGTGCTGTTCTATTTTTTGGCACCGCACTCAAAAGCAAAGTTAGTGTGCATTGTCTAATATTTACAACATGCATCCCTGAGATGCATTTAAAAGAAAATGCTTGCTTCACATGATTGTATATATATATATATATATATATACAGTATATATATATATATAATAATAATGACAGATCCAATTATTTATTGCTTTCCTTTTTTTTTTTTTACAACTGCACATTTTGTGTGTTTTTTTAAAGATTGTAATTGCGAATATATTTTCTAAGAGTCTACTTCCAATAAATGCCCATGCAATCTATTCTCTTGCTTGGGGTCACTGGGTAATGTAAGGGAGGAGCAGAGGCCTTCACAGGTCTGTGATGATCTGCGGAAAAAAAAGCAACTTGGCACAAATTCCAGTTTGACATTCTACACACATTCCCCCCCACACACACACACATGCCAACCTTCCAAATTGTACAAAAAAGGACACAGCAGTTAGCAGTTAGGACTGCACAGCACTTAATAACAGCTCATTAGAATGTAAAACTGTGAAACAGATAAACATGAGGATGATGAAAGAGAAAAGACTGCTTTGGTCTATGGTGGTAATCACTTCAAACACACAGGAACACTGTGTGTACTGATTGAGATAATGTGGCGCATCGAAATGTGTCCATAGCTGCCTATAGCTGCGTCACAAATGTCTTCATGTCATCACAAACATTATTTGTCAATGTATGAAACACAAAGAATTTGTTGGAACTATTGAATCCCTCTGTATTGATAATAAACACATGCTCTTTTCTGCTGTCCAAGGTCAAACTCAAAGTACAAAAGCTTAAAACTTAAACTGGCACATTTACTGTTCACAGTGTGTATATACTGTACACGGTGTATGAAATACTTTTTGTTATCCTCATTCACAAGCCATTTTATGTGAGTCGGTGTGTATCCTTTTCACAAATAAATAACTTTTTGGCAGCTACTCAATAATTCATCTTACATTTGGTGTACTTCTCAGGCTCGGTCAGTCGGCCTACACTGCACCACAGCCCAGACTCATTACCCATTCAGCTTGAAGACCTCATGGTTGCCTGTTGCCTCTGGTCCCCATTTTATTCCTGTGAGGATGGTGCTTACAGTGGAAACTGTGAGACTTGATCTGAGCATGCTCCTTCAAAGCCCCTGCGTTTGCTCCAGATATTTCCACTACTCTCAAGTTTCTGCAGCATTAGACAGGAATAAGTAAACATTTGGGTTTTTGGACTTTATTGTTTGACCTTTGGTGCAGGGTGGTGGATCTATAGATCTGAAAATGCGTATTCCAGTCATGTAGTCACAACGAAACTTTATTTTTTACTGGAATATATATCCATCTTAATGAAAATTGAGAGGTAAAAAAAAATGATGGAAATACATGCCCAAAACCAGTGGCTTGCAATACAATCTACAAGCTAAATACATAAAATGAAATGCACTGAGACTGACCTTGGCCTTTTCAGCAACCAGTCGTGCTATACTGTAAATACATTTGTAATGACAGTCCATCCGTCTGAATGGCTGACACTGCAAGAATGTTTCATTCTTCAAAACGAATTAACATTCCCCATACTTGTCTTTTATTCGATTTCTGTCAAATGCAGAATGCATAAATAGCATTTACCAGTTTGCCAAAAATAAAAATATTCTTGACCTGCATGCCAATGGAAAACATGACAGAGCAATAACAATGCAGGAATTAATTTTTTTTCCAACTCACTCTCAAATATTGAATGGAATAAAGGTTTTTCCCAATCACATGAATGCAGAATAACTGCACAGATCGGGTCTTACATTGTGATGCACAAAACCATCTCTAGAGGCACTGAGGTGCTTTTAAAAGTGGATTTCAGAGGGTTAGCGCAGGTTTATTGATAGCAGCGCATGTGTTCGCATGAGAATGACAATGCTCTTTGTGGTCCTGTAGATGACAGTGATTGGACCTTACATCAATATCTGCAGGTGTCCTTAAAAATGCGCAGGGGGCCAGCACAATTCTGACTGCTTCATCGTGCACTATATAACAACTGCAATGCTTGCACAACAGCTGAATATACAGCACGAAAAAAAACCTGCATGAAACAAAGTGTGCCCAACATGGAGCTGTAAGCTTAAGGTATTGTGCTTTTGTGTTACATTACTTGCTCCCCATGGTTTTCTTATGGGTTTCTTAACTACTTATGAAGTTAAAAAAGCGCTCAGATTCTCAGAAAGATGGGTGTATGTCCCGGTTTTATTGCAGCAAGAAATAATAGCTGCTGACAAACAAAAACAAAGCCATCTTACATAACATGTTATCCAATAAAGGGTACAATGGGGAAAAGCTGGCTTTGAAGTTCAAACTGAAATCAACCCAAAGATATTGAGTGTAATAATAGCAAGCTGCCATCTGGGCATGGAGAAAATGGTATTGTAGAAATGTTTTATTCCCCTTTGAAAACAGGTCAGTATGTATGAAAGATGTACTGTATCAAAGCTTTTCATATAGGCCACGTCATTTAACAAGGCCACAGTACATGTCATAGTTTGTAAGTTTACATTTTATATTTTTGTTACATACAGTACTTGCGTTGTTTGGTGTATGATAGTTTGGTGGCACCTGTATGCCTATTTCCCAAATTATGCTTCTGAAAGACATTTGGTTTTGTATTATTTGAATTACATCCAGTGTAGTGTATTGTTATCGGATAGAGACTATTGGAGTTGCATTACAAATTACAAGTCGTGTACTACAGGAGTCCAGAACATGCCCTTAGTCCCAATTTTCTCCATCTGATCCAGCGAAAAATTTACATTTTTTTTCGCTTTTTGTAACATGAACATTCCATTCTACAGTATCACTTGATAAAATATCAGTTTCACACAATTTTTGATGCAAATATTTCTACTCTACTTCACTAACATGCGTACATAATGCATTCCCAGAGCTTAGCAAGACTGTATAAGATTGTATGAAAATGCGTCCTGTGTTTGCTTCAACTTGGTATGCCCCATGGAATGAATGCAAAGCTAGCCCTTGCACTTTGTAACCTTTGGCCCAGTTATGATATTAGTCATATGGTAATGGATTAATGTCACATTTTGTTGTTTTCTTCGGTATTACAGAAATGAACACAACTCTAAAAGCAGAAGAGGGGAGGACAGTTGTGCATGTGGTCAAACTATTATTGCAACATATTGAAAAAAGCAAAACAGCTCCCTGATGCAAAATGAGTATACCCACGATTCATATTCATGCATATGCATGTATTCTAAGTTTACCCTAGGGTCAAATTTTGTGGCGGTTCAAAATCCAAGGTTGGTTTCAATATAACGTAGGGATATTGTTTCACTTCAAATCAAACTAAATGGTTGAAATCTCTTTAATTGGTAGGGAAACTCAGTTGCCATAGATTTAAGGGTTTAAAAAACATTTTTGTTAACTGTGCACGCACATTAGTATTAGAAGCTCAGTATCCAGAAACCAAACTCTTTCTTTCTGGGAGCTTGTCCTCCACCTACTCCCTCTTCTTCTTACGTATTTTGATCTAATCTCTTTGTGCAAGTTCTCTCTCTGGAGATTCTGATGGCAGTTTTGGCAGAGCTAGGATGAGTCTGGGTTATTGCTGCTAGACAAGGAACAAAGGGCAGCCCAGGCAAAGAAGATGGTATCGGGGGTTGACAGAACTCAGACAGTAAGAGAGAGGGGGCAGACAGGTCTTTGAATTGTTCGAATTGTGTGTTGGCTGATGTAGGAGTTTGAAATAACAGAGCGGAGTACAAAACTACATCTCGCCGAGCATGTAGAATTAATTTACTGGTTCCAATGACAATCAGTGAAGCCTTCAACACTTGATTTCTTTCTCTATATTAATTAAATGTGAGTCTACATGACAATCAGTGAAGCCTTCAACACCTGATTTCTTTCTCTATATTAATTAAATGTGAGTCTACATGAATTATCAATTATAGCAAGTATATACAGTGTGTGTATATATATATAAAGAAAAAGAGAGAGAGGGAAAGAAAGAAAGAAAGAAAGAAAGAAAGAAAGAAAGAAAGAAAGAAAGAAAGAAAGAAAGAAAGAAAGAAAGAGACCCAGTGAGAGAGGCTTCGGTTACAAAGCCCAAGTAGACTGACTGGAGAACACAATCTACCACAATTTGATTCCGCAACACGCCACTGTCTCTATACTTAAATCTGGACAAAAAAAATCCTATAAGCTACCTGGAATGGTTAGTCAGTTTTAATAAATAAAAGCGATAGCTAGAAATGGCTAATCCCAGGTCAGGCCCTTTGCGGTCATGAATACAGCTGATAACAGTCAGCCCCATGGCTAATCCCTGGTAAGGCCTGTCGTGACAAAGTTGATGTTGTAAATGTGGAATCTCTTGTAAGGGGTTACGAAATGCATGATGGAGCAACTGTTATGTTAAATACATTTTATGTACGGACACAGAGATGGGAGTTATGCGGTATGGCACAAGCCAGGATAGTCAGCAATCCCATTGTAATATTTCCAGGCCTCTGCCTCTCAAAATCATTTCTACATATCAATGAAAAATAATTAGCGCTCAAGGGCTGTCAACCTTGCAACACGACCGGAAAAACAGAGAACAATTTTTGAGTGAATGTTTTTCCGAGCTTCACCACAGCCTTTTCATTCAAGGGTACCTGGGTGTTGTGACTCATTTCATGCCAGTGTGCTGTGAGCGAACACAAAAAGAGCAATCTGTTCTGTTCATGTGTTGATCTCTGTGGCTGGCTGATAGCAATTTCAAGTTTTTTAACGTGACAAGGATCCATACTGTTTTGAGGAATATGTAACAATACCCTATGTCTGAATTTGTATACATATCCTTCATGTTGTTTTCTCTGAATGTCTCAGATTATATGCTGTAATGTAATCAAAGATTGCACATCGATTAAACTAGCAATCATAATGTACTATGTATGGTTTTGTATCTGTTGGCCCAAATCTGTGGCTTGAGGATGAATGATCCACTGACAGAAACCTAATGCTGTAAAAGTTCCAGCATCTGAAGTTGAGGTCTGGGACACCATTGCGTATGGTAGCCTGAGGTGAACGTCTCTTTTTATCCACACAGACAACATTTCTGTGGCCATCAATTATGCAACACAATTATAAATGTATTCATGAATATTCAGATACTGCGCGCACATCCCGAACACCAGGAAACATTTGTTAATGATTTGCTAATGTTGGCTGTTGGGCTAAAGTGTTGGGAGGGAAAGAGAGGGTTATAATTGACATCGCTGCAGTTATCTTGCACATTACTGCACTAAGCCCACCAGGCACCTAGCTGTGCAACATTCCTACCTGCATTAACCTTCAACAGATTCCAGAAAGCTTTTTACTCACATTTTATACACACAGGTGAGTTCCCTCCTTTCAGGAAGAAACACTGGTAGAAAAGATATACGCTAGGCTGTGTCATTACTTCTAGCCCTCAAAATGCATGTGATACTCTGTGGTGCTTGGGATTCTGTCTTCATAAAAATATCACATCAGTGATGCTGTTGAAAGCAGCAGTGCTGAGAGCAACAGTCCAAAGGAATATCACGGCTCCAGATCTCGTGACAGTACTATGAAATTCACTGGTGCCGTGATGAATGCAGCCTCAGTTTCAACCGCCGAGATGTCGATTACAGCGAGCATTACATCTGGGAAATGGAGGTCGAGTAGGCCTCCCCAGAGTAAGCAAGCAAAGGCCGAACTTCACCCTTCTTCTGTGAAGATGAGGTGGGATAAATATTTGGGGAGCTACCCAAATTCCTGGACTTCATTTCCATCTTCGGGGCCTCTGGGGAGAAACTGAAGTTTGCCACCTGAAGAAACAGAAACAGACATGCTCGTAACTAAATAATTTATCATTTTAGGCTAGCAGTATCACATGCCTGGGGGAAGGGGAAACAAACTCATCAGTTCACTAGCAGACTTTGGGAAGTGAGAGAGAAGTTCTGACACTCTGAGTCATCCACATATTCTGTAAAAAAAGATTGTAAAAAAAAAAAAAAAAATGGCTGCAGCACCACAGAAGCTCCATCCCAGCTCCACTGGGGTCTACTCCAGTCGTAGAGGCCTGCCCTCTTTAAAATGAGCTAAAAACACTGGATATGGTAGATATTTAGAGCAAACTGCCTTTCCTCCTCCTCTGCAAAAACACAGTAGGACTAAAACATGACGCCTCAAGTCGTAGCCTTTTCCTACACAGTGACACAATCCCTTTTATGGGACTGAAGGAGATCAAGCTGATCTTTTAGTCTTGAGCACCCCCTTGTGGAACGCAGCATAAACATGCCTTTAAAAAAAGAAAATGTGTGCTGTTAAATTCAGTTCATATCCATTGCCCCTGCATGAGCCTGGATTGACTAATGGATGTTAGGAAAGAGTTAAATAGCTTGAATATATTTTATTCATCCTTTCTCATCTAGGTGAGCGCAATTGCACAATGTCCGTCCATTTAAGAGAGTCCTCAAAGTGCTATATGACTGCAGTAGAGTATAGAGACATACCTCCACCTTGCTCCGGGTAGCTGAACGATTTGAGCGACAAACAGATGAAATGATGAGGGCAAAGCTGGAGAGGATGAGTGTGGCACAGGGAACGATGAAGAGCAGGTTACTGGTGGCTGAAAGAAATATCACAGAAGTGTAAGATGTTAAATATATAGAATATAAACTATTAGCTCCAAAAATCTCCTTGTTTATCCTTTAAATCAGTCCCACTGTGGTGTGTGTTTTGGACAGCAGACTCCCATGACCTATAACTCCTTTATCATGGACTCCTTTAAGGTTAAAGAGTGGAACCATCTGAGGGTACCTACACACCTTTGTGAGCTCTTCTCAATTTATCAGCTGTACACATCATTTGTTCAGTCTTATTCAAACACCAAACTAGTCATTACACTATAATGTACAGTGCCGATAGAAAGTCATCATACCCTTTTGAAATAGTCACTTTTTTTGTCTGAAATGAAAGTACATAAAATCCATATTTTTCCAGCTTTATTTACACATTTTGCCTTACAACATTCAAGTGAAAAAAAGGGCAACATTTCTGATAACCTAGAATAACAGGGTTGGAAAAGTGATCAGTCCCCTTAGAATAACCATTATAAACTTGCTCAAGTATAACCAATCACCTTTCAGATCACACACCAAGCTAATTGGCCTCCACCTGACATCAATTGTAGCAGTGTTGATCATTTCACAATAAAATCAGCTGTTCCTTGAGGATTCCACTCCTAGTAGTGCATGGTAATGCAAATAATTCACCATGGCTGGAAAGGTGCTTTCAAAAGGACTCCGGGATAAAGTTGTGGATAGGCACAAGTTAGGAGAAGGATATAAAAAGATTTCAAAGGCTTTAACTATCCCTCTGAGTACCGTTCAGAGTATTATTAAGAAGTGGAAGGCATATGGCACCACCCAGACCTTGCCAAGATCGAGCCGTCCCTCCAAACTGGGTGAAAGAGCCAGGAAAAGATTGATCAGGGAAGCTACCAAGAGGCCAATGGCAACCTTGAAGGAGTTACAAGTCTTAATGGCAGAGATTGGGCAATCTGTGCATGTGACAACAATCTCACAAGTTTTACACAAAGCTGGCCTGTATGGCAGGGTGGCAAGAAAGAAGCCTCTTCTGAAAAAGTGTCACACTGAGTCTCATTTACGTTATGCGAAGAAACACATGTGGCAAAAGGTTATATGGTCAGATGAGACCAAGATTTAACTTTTTGGACTGAACTCCAAGTGCTATGTTTGGTCGAAACCAAACACAACACACCACCCAAAACACACCATACCAACAGTGAAGGATGGTGGTGGCAGCATTATGTTGTGGGAGTGTTTCTCTTCAGTGGGGACTGGGCAATTGGTCAGGATTGAAGGGAAAATGAATGCTGCCAAGTATACCCAAATTGTTGAGGAAAACCTGCAGCCCTCTGCTAGACAGCTGAAGATGGGCAGGTGGTTCACCTTCGCAAAAGGTGCCTCTACAAAGTATTAAATCAGAGGACTGATCACTTTTCCAACCCAGTTATTCTAGTTTTTCATTTTTCAGTAATTATCAGAAATTTTGCCCTTTTTTTTCATTTGAATGTTGTAAGGCAAAATGTATAAATAAAACTGGAAAAAGATGGATTTTATGTACTTTCATTTCAGGCTGTAAGACAAAAAAAGTGACTATTTCAAAAGGGTATGATGACTTTCTATAGGCACTGTACATTACTGAGTAATTGTAAGACCAACTATGGATAAAGATGAGCAAATAAGGCTTTATAAAATAAACAACACAGATAATGAGCTATACTGTGTACTCCAAAAAAACTGGGAAATTATATTATTTATACTAATACATTTAAAATACATCTTTATTTTTTCCCAATTTGGTTGCCAATTAAACCCTCTATTTGTTTCAATTCCCAACCCCCACGAGTCCGTCGCCCGTCCTCCGGGAGCGAGACACACATTCCTGGTTGAGTGTTCCCGCCTCTTCCGAGACAGGAAGTCTTCCACGGACGCCTTAACCTTCTCCTCGATGGACTCGTGCTGGCTCTCCCTCTCCCCTCCCCCGGAGACGGACAGCCAAATGCCGCCTCCGATCGGACTGACCAGGACCAGGGCCGGTCTGGTAGAGACGCGGGTTTCGATCCGCGTCCCGCACACCACTCCGAAGCGTGGTGCGTTAGACCGCTGCGCCATCCACCAGCCCTAAAATATTTTTAACAAGTCTTCCCAAAAAAGATAGGTGTCATAATTATCCACACTCCTAATAATTGTTTTAAATAAAATCCCCCCAAAGTAAATCTGAATTAACATTTCATCTTCTATAGTGTGTCATGAGATTGACGAACATATTGGGGGGTTTATTTAGTTATTCCTCCTTACAGAATCTTTCAAGATCCTTCAAATCCTTTGGTCTGCGCTTGTGGACTGGTCATTTAAGACCAAAATTTTGCTTTTTGGCCATGCACAGCAGTCGTGGGTTTTTGCATCAGAAGAAGGACGCTTATGTTGAAAAGATTCTATACCTATGGTGAAATATAGTGGTGGATCTTTTATGTAATCGACTGGTTCCTTCTGCCAAGAAACTGAAACTTGGGTTAATTGTTTTGCTGAAAGATATATTTTCCGCCAAGCATACCTCAAAATCAATAAAGAAATGGTTTACTGACCTCATAATTAATGTTTTGCAATTGCCAACGCAGTCTCCAGACTTTAACCCAATCAAAAATGTGTGGTTTGAATTTCAGACGGCAGTCCATAAGCACAGACCGAAGGATCTTGACAGATTCTCTATGGATGTTTCCCCTTAATATGTTCACCAATCCCATAAAACACTATAGAAGATGAAATGTAAATGCAAATACATTTCTATCTTAATATTAGTATAAAAGAATATCATTTTCCCATTTATCTTTATCAAGGGTGTGAATAGTTTTGGAGTTGACTGTACAGCCATGTGACACAATGTGAGAAAGATTTAAACAATCTTTCTTTCAAGTTCTGAACATTTGCCTTGAACACACTATATATATAAAAAGCAGTCATACATTTTATAATCTGGAAGAGTTGAGTTCAATAACATACACAAGTCGAGTCACAAGACAGCATCCTGAAGGTCACAGACATTCCTTCTATCGGTTACAGCAAATCAATTCGGCATACATATGGCTGGACCTGCCAGTAACTCTTCTCGTGGAAATTCGCTGTAATGATTTGCATTGCCTCGAACATGCAAAATCCTCACCAATAGCAATGTTCCAATTTTTGATATCCATGTTTTAACTTGATCATCAGCAACAAAATCATGGGGCTCCATTTGAAGATGGAAGTGATGAAGTTCTGCATTCAGAACTTGTCTGAATGCAAGATTTAACAGAAATCTCACCATGGTTTGGCCCTGTCCCTCATTCTCCGGAATAATGAGGTCAAAGAGATCATGTTCCATAACATCATGACTCAGCAAAGTTGTTTGGACACGAGTGTGCCCATGAACGTGGCTATCAGACTTACGATCTCTCCACACTTTGATGTCGTAGGACGTCTGTAACGTGCTGATGACGTTCCTGACAGTCATGTTCAGACAGTATTTGCCCACGGATTTGAAGGTGTAGTTCAGGTTGAATATGTTTCCATACAGCTTCACCCAGCGGCAGGAGGCAGGAGAAACTGCCACACAGTTTGGCACCATCAACCAACATATCCACATCGGAGGACTGTCCACAAAAATGGGAAAGATCACGAAAAAGGAAGTCTAAAACAGTTACCTAAGGAAATCTCAATTAAAAATGTGTCCAGACAAGTTTGCTATACATTTGTATGTTCAACCAATTTCGTAATATCCAAACCTCAGTAAGCATGATAAATAAATATCATGTGCATAAGACTTTTAATGGCAAAAAGGTAAAGCAGGTCAAATGAATGTGCTTTATGGCAATAATTTATAGCACATGTATTCAATGCACATTTGAATATGAGAAAAGTGTAATAATGGCAATCATAAAATAAAACGGGTAAGGAAAAATACCTTAGATTTACAAAGTTACACTAACCTTCCACCAACAAACACAGACAGGCTAGTGCTTTGGGACACCTTAAAATCCAAAGGTCCCACCAGCTCAATAGTCCTGATGGCATCTGGAAAATATCAATGACCCAAGAGGGGTAACACGGGCATCTTCTAATAGCTATAGGCTTGGAAAATGGAGCCTGAAACTGTTTAAGTAGTACTGCAGCATCAATCCACAGCCAACAGCTACTATATGGCTGTACAGTGTGACTGTACTTTTAGGTCCCAGGTTTATTAAAACATTTCCATTTTGTTTTGCCACAGACATTATGTGATTATGATTTTCCGAGGCTGAATGAATCTCATGTGTTTATGTTATAGCATTTTTTAATTTACTATTTAATGATTTAATTTATGTTTGTGTAAGCATTAGCCATGAGAGTCAATGTGAGAGCTTTCTCCAAGCGGAAAATACAATTATTGACTATAATTGTATTTTCATAATATATATAAAACAACTAGCTGGGAAAGTTACATCTGAACTAATGAGTAATTAACAGTGTACCCTATGCTTCATGACATTAAATATCCCAAGCAACTGACTGTCCAACAACTAACTATTCAAACTCTTATTTTGTACATAAATGTTAGATAAGTATATATCAATCATCATTAGGATGGTTATGACTTCCAGCATGCTAATCGAGTAAGCTATGGATGAGCATGTGTCCTGCATTGAATTGAAAAGAACTAGACCATGTCCTGTTCAGAATGTGAACCAAGTGTAAACACATCAGAAGTTAGGTAAAAATTACTTCTTGATTTATACTAATATAATACAATATTTTGAAATATCTCCATTTAAATTAAATAAATCCCTGGGACATAAACATGCATACGACTGTATTTATAGAACATACAAATGTGATTATACACTGTGTGTACATAGAATAATGTGATTGTACAATTACAGTAAACCCCCCCAAACGATAATTCCTTGTTGGAAATTATATAAACAACTCAAAACAATAGTCGTGACAGTAAAACATACCTAATACTTTTAAGTCTGTAGAGTACAATCCTGTTAGTCTTGTGTGTCTGGCCCAGTAGGCGCCCAGCGTCAGTCTCACAGTATAGTTTCCAGAAGAGTTGTAATTGTATCGCACAAAGGGCTCCTTCCCCACTATTACTTCTCTGGAGGTAAAACGATGGGGAGAAGAATGGGGAGAAGAATTGAATTGATGATTGGATATCCTGATTAACAAAACAATTGCCTGGAGTGTATGAAAAGTTGGTTGCTTTATTAAAGTAGCATAACTAAGGATATTGTTTTAAGCTATTAACTTAATAAATTAACGCAACATTTGACCCTGGACAGACTGGTGTCACTAACACGAATTACCAATTATCATTCATGATTAAAATAATATATAAATCACATAATAATTGTAAAGAAAAAATGTCGCAGGCCTACCCGTTGCCCAGGTCCCATGTATACGTGAACTTTACATAGCGAAACATGTGTCTGGTGTCAAGGAGCTCGAATGAGGCTTCAGTCGGTATGTCTACAGCTAGTTCCCCGCTGCTCCGTAAGTATGTTTCATTTCCATCCATCTGACGAAAAGTAAGTTTTCCCGACACCATTTCTGCAAAAAATAATACACATTGTTGTTTTAACTATTTCGAAGTTTCGCAAAAGTGTAGAAATGGGAACCTTACCGCAGAATACCTGATAAATTGATTGTGTCATCGGTGTAGACAGCCTGCCGTACCAGAGTGATGGAGAAGTAGACCAAGACCGCAACCCATTTCATCCTGCCACCAGCAAATTGCAAAAAGATTCTCAATTGTACACCAACAATATGTTCTGATTGAATCAGTTACTCACGCAAAAGGTATTTCTTGCTTTAACAACGATTTTCTATACATATATAGTTATTCCCAATAGTACCTCCATGCCGTCTAATACAATTCTGTCTAATTTTTTATGACCCTACTGTAAATACATTGTCTATAATCAAAGTCAGTTAAAGGTGATTCCCGGAAATATTTCATCAATTCCCTTTTGGGATCACGAAAAAGTATACATATTGATAGTATTACCGACACATATACATGTAGGCACATCTACTTCTCGCTTGCAACGTAAACGGAGGCGACAGAATTTCTGCTGGAGTAACCGACTAGCCTACAGCTTCTAAGTGGAACACAGTCCGGACACACTTGTTACACTATACAGCTGACGCCTTGTTTACTTCAAAGCCGTTCAAGTCATGACCGTGTTGCTTCAATCTAGGCGAAAGCGTTAAATCACGGCCACGTGTTTTTATTAGCTTAAAATAAACGATGGTATCGTAAACATTAGCGAATAGACTTAAAACAATTACAAAAGATGCTCAGCGGTCCAGAGACAATTCACATTTTAGAGAATACAATATTTTCATGGTAAAGTTTATTGTATGTAGGGCTATAGTCTAGTGTACTTGGTTTGTCCTATCCTTACATATCCTAGAATGTACATTTAATATATTATCCACATGTTATATACAGCGGCACATTTGCCTAAGCAATTCAGATATCCTGCTAAAGGGTCAACAGTGGCATAGCCATGGATTTTAACTTTTGATTAGAAAAAAAACTTAAGATGCAGTGCCCTTTTAAAGTCTACACTCATATTTAGCATTTAGGCCAAACATTTCTATCTTGGACTTTTTTGAGTAGTGGCTTCCTTCTTGCCACCCTACCATACAGACCAGAAATGTGGAGTTTTCTGTATTGTTGACTTATGCACACCTTGACCGCTCTTTGCCATAAAGTCCTGTAGCTCCTTTATAGTTGCTATTGACCTCTTGGTAGCATCCTTCTTGCTCTGTCATCTAGCTTGGACATATGGCCTGATCTAGGCAAGGTCCTGGTGGTGCCATGCACCTTACACTTCTTTTTTTAATTTTTTTATTTTTTTATTTCAGATTTTTCCCCCGTTTTTCTCCCAATTTAGTAGCCAATTATACCCTCTATTTTATTTTCAATTCCCCACCCTCACGAGTCCGCCGCCCGTCCTCCGGGAACGAGATTCGTATTCCTGGACCTATTTCCCCGCCTTCTTTCGAGACGGAGATCTTCCACGGACTCCATTAACCTTCTCCTCGGCGGACTCGTGCCGGCTCTCCCTCCCCCCTCCCCCGGAGGCGGACAGCCAAATGCCGCCTCCGATCGGGCTGACGACCAGGGCCGGTCTGGTAGAAACGCGGGTTTCGATCCGCGTCTCTGACGGGCAGCGCACACCGCTCCAAAGCGCGGTGCACTAGACTGCTGGGCCATCCGCCAGCCTACCTTACACTTCTTAATTATGGTCTTGACTGTACTCCAAGGGATATTTAAGGCCTTTTAAATATTTCTATACTTATTTCCCGATATGTGCCTTTCCACAACATTACCCCTGAGTTATTTTGAAAGCTTATTGTTGTTCATAGTGGATTCTTTAATCTGAAATGCACCAGCCAGCAGCGGAATTCTCTAGGAACAGCTGATTTTATATTTTGAAGTAATCAGAATCACTACAATTGAACACAGGTGGAGGCAAATTAGCTTGGTGTGTGATCTGGAAGGTGATTGTCAGGGTGTAGATTTATCAATCCAAGTATTCTAGTTTTCTCATCTCATCTCATCTCATCTCATTGTCTAAGCCGCTTATTCCTGGTCAGGGTCGCGGGGGGGCTGGAGCCTATCCCAGCATGCATAGGGGCGAGAGGCAGGAATAAACCCTGGACAGGTCGCCAATCCATCGCAGGGCACACACACACCATTCACTCACACACTCATACCTACAGGCAATTTAGACTCTCCAATTAGGCTAACGTGCATGTGTTTGGACTGTGGGAGGAAACCGGAGTACCCGGAGGAAACCCACGGGGAGAACATGCAAACTCCACACAGAAAGGCCCCCGGCCTGGATTCGAACCCGAGACCTTCTTGCTGTGAGGCGACAGTGCTATCCACTGCACCACCATGCCGCCTATTCTAGTTTTATATTTTTAATTAATGTTCAGAAATTTTGAGACATTGTTTTTCACTTGGAAGTTGTAGGGTAAAAAGTGTAAATAAAGGTGTGAAATTAAATTTAAAATTTAATGTTTAAATTTCTGGCTATAAGGTCACAAAAGGTGACATTTTTGAGACAGGGTATAGACTTTAAAGGGGCACGGTATATATAATGAGGGGGAATTTCACTGTAGTATATAATTGATGTTGCCTGCTGTACGATGCAGATGCAAAGTTGGATGTGGGATTGGGTGGATTACATTTCCAATTGAGGACTGCAAGTATTGTTTTTCCGAGAACAATTCCAGTTTTTTTGTTAATGCTGGGTCAGATTTGATTTTTGTTCAGGAGTTGTGATTATTTGCGTTGTGAAGATACTTAAGCAGTATCTGGTGTTAGCTTGCATTGTCATGAAGGGTGGGGGGCCATGGTGACACGAATAGGCAGTGATGCAATCTAACACCAGATATTGCTTCAGCCTCTTCACAACACAAATGATCAAGAACAAAAATAGCATCTGACCCAGCAATAAAAAAACTGACATTGTAAATGATGACAAGTAAAATACTTTTTCACCTAAACTTGTCCCAGTGAACACATACATGAAGGATAGAAAATGGAAAGATGTCACTCCTAGAGGGTGATTAATCATGAAGTGTGTTTTCCTCTATGTAAACTTAACTAGTAACAGCTAATCCAACCCAAATTGCACAGAGATTAAGGGAAACATGCAGCAGTTAACAGGTATGAAATCGGGAGAACTCTAATCCCTCTTAATCCAAATGAGATACAGTAAGGACCAAGAAACAATGGCTCCCTCAGACTTTGTGCAACACTGACCACTGACTTTAGACAACAGAAGACTCACCCCCTGGTGTATGAAGTTATTACTGGATGTGGAAGTCAAAAGGTGCACAATTCCTGGGCATGGAATATTATTCACATCAATGTGTTCGTGGGAAATTGCTAAAAAGGCTCTGGGTCAATGTGAATGGGGATTAAATTACGCATATTAGCTTTCCGTGGTGGATTCGCCATTGCTGTTCAGTCACTTTTATGGCGGCCAGATGCAAAACTGCTTTTTATAACCCCTTTGGGTTGTGTGATTTAAATAGGATTCCTCCCTACAGAAGGATCTGATAGGCTGTGGGTGTGGCTGATTTCAGCCTTCCCATGGCCCCCTTGATACGCGAATAAAACTATAAAGACCAGGCTTAATGGCTACACACCCTAAATGGAATTGTTTTACTCCTGTGTACACTGGGGAACACTTACCTGTGATCGATCACAGGGGCAGTTCGTGTGTGTGGACATTATTTTGTATAAATGGGAACACAGCACAGTTTGTTTTTTGGTTTTCCGATTTCCTGGTTTGAGCCAGGGACCGAGTTAATGCATCTTTGCATGAGATGAGAAAATACAGTAAATAGAACTTTTGATGTTGTTGTCAGGAAAGGGGATGATTTCTACTTCCCAGATAGGACTTTGTGCCATTATTGATCTGATTTGGACTGCATTTAGGGTTGGGCAAATCCAGATATCTATTATATTAGTAGGTAGGTCCAACTTAATTCATAGAGACCTCTGGCGAATCAGCATTCATGTAGGACCATGTTTGAGAAGCATTACTATAATATATGGAGTATTTCTCAGCCTACAATGTGGTTAAAAGAGGTAAGTGATAGAGGTGTGTTCACGTGGATAACAGTGAGTTCAATGTTTAAAACACCTGCTCTTATTAAAATTAATTTGTATGTTTAAATGATGATACAGCAAAAAACATACACCGCATGTTTAGTGCGTTACATGTATGAATATCATCGTTATACAAATGAATCGACAATATGAAATACAATCGCTTGTTATAGAGGTATTTTGTATTCCGTATGATTATATGCATACACAACATTTGTGCGTGTTTCGTGGTTCCAGATGTATTTTTATGCTATAGCTATATACATTCGTAGCAGATATGGCCAATATAGTTGCCCCAACATGCATAAAACAGGCACAGACATGGTTTATGTCATCATTTATGCTGTTGTGTTTATAGGTGTTTCCGTTGTATCTGTGCATCTGTGCATCTGGAACAACCATTGGCTGCTTATACTGTGCAAGACAAAACAATGGTGATGCGGTGTGACGACGGACAGTTGAAAGTTACTATTGTGGCCTCAGGGGAGCGCCAGTCACCGGTATTCCGCCAGGTCCATTAATGCCCTCATACAAAACACACAGTGCATTGGGAAGGCGTGACGTTGCGGATCCCACCTTCCCTGCCTCCGCACAGCCACACACGCAATAAGTTTGACAGTAGGTAGCATTGCCAAGAGCGCACGGTTGCGCGTTATCCCCGCCACTTATCGCGTGAAACAGTTTTTTATTTTTGAATAGCCAAGTAACAGGAGGAAAACCTTGTGCTTAGTATTCTGTCGAAACCCAATACTTCGAATGTTCAACAGTTTATCGCTTTATCCATTTTATTCTTTTCCTTGAGGAGTAATATAATATATATTATTTTTGTAGTGGAAATAAGGACTTTAGAGGAATACAAATATGTCCAGAGACCCTGAAGAAGTGAACAAGCTCACCGAAAGTACTTACAAGGTAAGATGACAAAGCATGCATCGGTTTTCAACCTATTGCATTGCACCATGGTTTCAGTTGGTAGGTGTGTAGCTAATTCTAGTTATAGGGATTAATGTCATGTTTCGAAACCCGTTGACATAGTAGCCTATGGATATTACAGAGCGACTGACTTGAAGAGCTCTTTCGTCGTCGATAAAAAGGTTAACCGTGGTCAAATGCGAATTGTAACTTCCTCAACGGTTCGACGTGGGCTTTACGATTGTTTATCTCCCGGCGTGTGGTACTGGTTGTATAATTTGTATAAACAATTCAAACGCCTGCTGTGCAGATTTCCAACATTCCAAAATATAGCATTTATTCAGTTCTTATATTTGACAGTTCGAGAATACATAGACCTTACTATGATTATTTGCTGTTTCAACTGTTAAATGGGCAGAAGCAACATGTTTATTTTTAGCTTGTTAGCTTATTTTAATACGCTCTTTGTTAATGTTTTGTTATTGATCGAATAAATGTAGTGTTCTGACGGTGGTCACTGTATTGGTTCAAATGAAGAATAAAGAAAAATATGACAATGATTTTCTGAAGTACGTCTTAAGTACTTCAGTAAGTATGGGTTGCTACAGGTATTCCCAAGAACGCCTTTCCTGCCAAACCTGGTTGGTTTCAGTGGCACACCCAGATAAGAATGAATTAATAACTTCTCATGCTAACTTAGTCACTGTAATCTGAGTGCGCGCACGCACACACCTGTGTCACTGATTTCAGCAAGACGGTAGTAAATCCACGAAAGTAAAGCGTCGAACGGAAGCAGAAAAAAACGTATAGATTTGCATTTGCGACCATTACACGATATATAGATGTATATCGATTTTATACTGATAAGATTTCTTCCACGAGTTACTGTTTACTAACATATCAGTGTTCAGAAGAAATTGAAAGTTATAGATCAAATTGCAAAAGCCCTTAATAACCGGTCACAACTGCATCTAGTTTTGAATTGGGGTGAAGAAACCAGTTTCTCTTTTCCCCCCTTTTTCCTTTTTTCTTTTTTCTTTTGGTCCAAGGGCTGCATACCTGGCTGGTCATTGTTTGAGAGAGGGTGTGCCTTGGGAATTGAAAGAGGAACTGCTGAGCATTTTATTGTGGCCATTTCAACTCTGTTTTAGTTTCCTTGAAAATACTGAAGGACTTTGCTCCCAAAGAGCAGTTCGCTTAAAAAAGGAACAGGTTAATGTTAATCATTAAACGTTTTATTTTAACAAAGATTGTGTACAATATGCTGTTACAAACATTTGCGCTATTGGTAGTTGATTACAGTTGAAGTTTTCATGTAAAGGATTTTTCTTAGCTCATGTTCACGTTTATGTGTTGTTGATAGATAAGTCAGATTTCCCATATCAATGCTGCACACACTTAAGGAGGAGAGTAGAGTAGAGTCTGATACATTGGTTGCGGAGCCCCATGGGCCAGCTACACCATCGCCTGACCAGATGTGGGCAACATACATTGGCAATTTGTCATTCAATGTGCCAGTTTCACAATGCCAAAACTATATATAGATACTGGACCAACAAATCATTATTTTATTGTATTTTGTTTTGGATGCTTCCGCTGCTACTAGAGTCTCATTGGTCATAGTCATTAATATGTCAAACATATTAAATTAATTGTGGCTGTATACATTGCGTCAGACTTCACAATGGCCCTGCAGGGTGGAGGACTGCTGAGCACTGTTACTAAACTATTGCAAAAATACACAAATATAGGATTTATATTGAGTCATAGTGCTCAATCCGTCTATTATTTAACAGTAAACCTCATGGGACATTCACTGTTATTCCACTGTTTATTTTAAGCATGAGACAATGAGCAGCAGCTGGCATTTTGAGTTGGCCTCAGTTTAAAAAAAAATATATATATATTTTTATATATTCTTTTTTTATCCCCCCAGCTGCCCTTATTTTTCTCTCACTTGGAATCGCCAATTGTTCTATGTTGTTGCATTGCTGCTATACATTCACAGGGAAGCCCTTTGACACACTCAGCATCAATCCAGTGACTATTTTCCAAACTGTTAGCCACACAGCACAGGAGAGGTAACCCCAATCAGAGGATAGGCATTCCTCTCACTGACCATTGGTAACCTTTAGCCACCTGACAGGTAGCTGATGCAGCAGGCCACCCTACCTGACCAAACAAATTGTGTTCCACTGCTGCAGACTCCCAGTCATAATTGGCTAATGACAGCTTAGACTCAAACTAGCCTATGCCTAGGCCACAGAGCTTAGTGTGCGCTCATGGTGAACAACTCAACTATCTCAGCCACTTTGGGATCCCTGGTGTTTGTTATTCTGATAGTGTTGGTTGGTTTATGATTAGGGATGTTAATGATTAATCAATGATTGATTAATTGCCATTAATCATTTGATCGATCAAGCATATCAAATTAACGATTATGTATCACAGCACAGCGAAGTTATCCAATACCACAAACTCTAGTGAGTGTAATAATATTGCTTTGAAACAACAGTTAAAACCTTGTTGATTTTATCAAATATATCTAGCAATATTTCACAAAAGAAACAATTTACAACGACAAAGCATTTTTGTTATTTTGTAAAGCCTAGCGTTACCTCCGCCGACAATAGCGTGGTTTCTTGAATTCTAAGCATGTCTAACGTTACTTCCGCAGTTTTTGGTGACTTTAAAAAAGAAGTTGCCAAACCTCTGCTGTCTGACAGCCATTTTTATTTCAAACGGAATATTGTTTTCATTTCCTTCATAATTCGTATTGTTTTATGCTGTTAAAATAGGCCCGTGTCTCAAAATTTGAATAAAACTTTGATTGAGGGAAAAAAACACGCATTTTGTATTCTCTGTCATACGCTACATTTTACTTAGTTTAAAAAAAAAAGATTAATTGATTAATTGTTTGTTAATGTGGGTGACGATCGATCAAAGAAATTTCTTAAAATTAGCATCCCTATTTATGATGATAGAAATAGAAATTAATTTCCATGCTATTTATGATTCTGGACATAAACTATGCTCTTTTGAAAATAAATTCAGTTTTCATAATTGAATCAACCAATGGGAGAGCTGCTTTTATTTGCACACATCCATGTACAGGTAATTGAAAAAATAAAGGGAACACTTGAGTAAATGAAGGGTTCTGGTGTGTTGTGGGGTGCGTTTTCCTAGCATAATTTAGGTCCAACCCCTTAGAGGGCAAGGCAAACAGCAATAAATACAATGACATTCTGAGTGATCACCTTCATCCTAAGGTGAAGGAATTCCATCCTGATGGGAGTGGTCTCTTCCAGGATGACAATGCCCCCATCCACAGGTCAAGAGTGGTCACTGAATGGATTGATAAGGATGAAAACAATGTTGATCATATGCCATAGCCTTCTCAGTCACCTGGTCTCAACCCAATGGAACACTTATGGGAGATTTTGATTCCCACAATAGAGTTCCAGATACTTGTAAAATCAATGCCAAAGCGTATTGAAGCTATTATGGTGGATAGTGGTGTCCCAATGCCATATTAAGACAATATATGTTGGTGTTTCCTTTATTTTGACAGTTACCTGTATGTTATGGTAATCCATGATGATTTTTCGTAAATATTGTAAATCTATGGATACATCTTTAAAACAAATAGTCTATACCAACAATATTTGTAAATTCCCCATCTAAATGAATGCACCTGTAACATAAACAAACCTCCATAGCTTTTGTATAACATACAGGCAAGAGATGTCTCTTTTCAGATATCAATTTATTGAGGTACTACTTTTAGGTTTACATTACATTATATTCTGATAGTGGATGTTGTGACTGTCTGTGCAGTTACTGATAATGTGTCTCTGACCTACACAGATTATATTCTTAGGCCTCAAATTTAGGATTCTCTTATCTTCTCAGCAGACATTTAATTATATGCACCCATCATCAGAGCACAAGTAGTGCCCAATGGTTTGAGGAGTATGACACTGACATTATATACATATTATATACATATGCCATGGCCTTCTCAGTCATCAGATGTGAACTCAATGGAGCATTTATGGAATATTCTGGAACAATGCCTGAACTGATTAGTACAGTAATAGTTAGCTATCACTGGCTGTCCCAACGTGCTTTTTTATTTTGCTGTTATTTTCCAGCATTATTAGCAACAACAAAGCAGAAATAATAGCATACTGTGACCTTTCCCCAAGAGAAGATGAACTATGATGATTGTTAACCCAGGCAGTGCAGTGTGTTGGAGTTTGGTGAGCTTGGCGTTCTATACACAATCTTTGTTTAGAAAAACAGAAAGCTATTGAAATGGAGACTAAAAATGTAAGACCAAGGCTAAGTGGGACAGCTAGAACATCCTGGCAGCCTTTGATACTTGGTCATTAGTCACACTCTTTTTTGAGCAGGAGAATGCCACTCTTGCCTTTTGGAATGCCTGTGGGATTTGCCCTCATGGCCATCTTCCTGTTTTTAAAGCTTCTGACCAACAAGCAGGTCAGAGGTTGTAACCCCAGCATGGACATGCTAATAGATTTTTCTGTGGTTGACTTTTAACAGGTAGGGTGCAACGAGGCCAACAAGCCTGACTGAGCAATCTTCATACTGGAGCTATGGAGTGTCTGCTGAGAGAAAAATGTCATCATTGCAAGAGAACTTAGAGTACATGTACCCAGGTCAAAAACTGGTAAAAATTTAAAAAAACACAGGCTAACAGAAAAGCTCCAGAGCTTTTCTAGGCTAGGCTTGACTTCATTTGAGAAAACGTGCAAGCATCTCTCAGATTATGTAGTTGAAGCTGGACACTGCAGTAATCAGCCTGAAACTCAACACTGTAAGTATGCAGTGCATACATTAGTCAAAATCACTAAGACCAAGTATGGGTTAACTGGCGTAAATTGAACTTTTGTTTGGTGAGAGGCAGTGTGTTTAAGGTAAATGTAAATGCTTAAAATGTTTAAGCACAGTAAGCACAACTCTTTCTAAAATGTTAATGTTTGTGTCATTCATTCACATGTTCAAGGGGATTTTGTTGTTTTGAAAATATTTTTGTTGCAGAAGATGCACACTACGTTTAAAAAGCACAAAGGATGATCTTTCAATTATCAAGATTTGACACATGAACTAGGTGGCATATTTCAGGCCTGACAAGACATTAGTATCATATTGATACAAAATATTCCTGTTATGGTAAAGATAGATTAAACAATGCCACATTAAAGTTTCCAATACTGGTTCCAAGCACAGTTCACTACCTTCAGGCTGCCCATCCTGCTTATTTGCTATCCTGCATAGCTAGGGATAAGAAGTCCCAAAGTGACTTCACAAACAATGTCAATGTGATCTGCATGTGTGGGGTTTTTTCAAGGTCTTATTCCGACAGAGCTACTTGCCCTCAATAACAGGATTATACTTTTTCCTTGAAATGGATGTGATCGTACAATCGGCCTCAAATAGAAAAGCATGGTACTGTCATGGTAAATGTTATGGAATTGCGTTTTTAAGTCCTTCACTTTGCTCTCTAAGCTCTGCAACAGATGATTCACGGTTCAGTCATTCTTCATTTGGCAATTTTTGTATCAGCACAGAGGGAGTTGCTCACTCTTGAAAGTGCTTACTGACGTAAAAAAAAAATTAACAAAAAATTCCATTGACCTTTGCTGTGGATCGCGCAATAAATCTAGTTGATTACTTTCATCATAGCCAGTTTGCTGAGACAAGTGGTATTTGTGCTTGCTGCATCTCTGTCAGGGCCCAAACAGATGTTCATGACTGATTCTGTCCCATTTATGACTACCCATTTATTCTCTGTCCCAGTATGAGTACCACAATTAAGTAATTAAAATGATTCATTATATTCTTAAAATAAATATCATTGAAAATGTCTAAATAGCATAAATGTTTTAATATATGGCTATCCATTACTGGTTATCTTTCTCATTCCACCAAAATGAATAGCAATTTTCTGGTGAAAGTCAGATGTCTATGGTCTCCCAAATTACAATTGTGAGGGGGAAAAGGGATAAAAGCATACAAAAATGGGAAATAATAGTAGTATATTATGATTATGATACCCTAAACAGTTACTTTGTTGAGAGCTTTACCAGAGAGGAGTTACAAATATGTCTACAAATGCATCCAACATTCAGAATGTTTTAGAGGATACTGAGTGGTGGTGAATTAGTAGAAAAATTACAAATAAGACAAATAAGGCAGTATAATACCAACATATGAGACCTGGCAGGCCTGCAGCAATGAAACTACAGAACTGTTAGTTTAACTTTCATCACATGAAAAATCCTGGAATCTATCATTAGGGTCAGGTTAGATTTCTTCCTGGAATAAAATGGGAAATTCCACACTGATATCAGAAGTTGTTAATGTGTGGAACAATTTGCCAGGTTATGGAGTAGAGGCAGAGACTGTTGGGGTGTTCCAAGTCCAGGCTTGATCCAATGCTGGATACTCTCTAGGCTGTAGGTAAATTATGAGCCTAGATGGGCTGAATGGCCTGTTCTCATCATTATGTATTGAAGATGGAGATTGGAGAATCTGAGAAATCTAGCAAACTTAAATCTAGCTGCATATCCATAGGGTCTCAACACATTTGTAATGTTACCATGGGCTCAGTATAGAAGGGATTATACACACATCCACATAATTTGCACTGTGTGTGTTTAGTGCACTGCGATACACTTTTTTGCTGTATCTAAATAAATAAGCACTCACTTTGCGAGCAGCAATACCGTGTGGGTATTTTCCTTTTAACTTTTGACATTTTACCATGAAACCCTTGAGCTCCTGGTGCCTTTGTTAATGGCATTCTGTTGTTGGCTTTGCTGATGTTGTAGGGCTGTTTCACAGGTCCCTGCTAACTTTTTCTTCTCCACTTCTGCCCTCTCTCCAGAATGTAATGGAACAGTTCAACCCAGGGCTCCGGAACCTGGTCAACCTTGGGAAGAACTATGAGAAGTCCGTGGTCGGTAAGGATCTGTTTCATTCTTGTTTCCATACAATAGGCAATCAGTTGCACTTGTTTAGGATGCCATTTAAATGAATAATTTAATAAGAAGCAGTTAGGGCATTTATGTGAGTTCAAGAAAAAGTACACGTTGTTATCAATAGTTTGGCGTAAATGTTTTTAAGAAATGGCACAACAATCATCTTAAAGAGGAAATAAAGAGGAAGTAGTACAGCAATCACCTTGCATGTTCCTTTCCTTACAATTTAGCCAGTAAGCACATTGAAAAGCAAGGAACCAGTCAGATAGTGGAAAACTCCACTTCATTCCATAATGTTTCCCCCTCTGACCCAACTACTGACATTCCCCCTCTGTAATGAATGGGTGATGGTTCGGTACTTGATAATTCGGTGCAAAACATCTTCATGTGAGCCTACAAATCATGTACATTTTGGGATGTCATAAGACCTTTTTCCTATTTATCAAAACTTGATAATTGTACTTTTAATATTCTGTTTGCCTCCAGTGCTTGCCATAACCCTTGTGTATGTTAGCTCAAGGCAAGCACATAAATTCAAATTCCACACAGCAAGACACATCTTAGCATACATAGAGTAGATTATATCTCCAGCTTAGCTAAGGATTTGGAGTCAGTGTTTATGCGTTTGAGCGATCAAGGATGGAAAGGATTTTAAAGAACAAGTAACAACGACTTGATTTGCAGATGTAATCTGCTATAGTCCACTGAAAGAACAAAGTGGTTCGACGTATACTGAGCTCTTGGACAAGGGTGTGAAAGTCTGAAGTGGGTTACAAAACCATATAAATATTTCAGATTAGCTTGTGTTAGTTATTAAAAGGAAAAAATAACTTTAAATATGTAAACCAACTATAGCAAACCAACTATCAGTTCACTGTGATGTTACCCATTAATGTCTTCTTTCAGCAATGACCTTGGCTGGGAAGCTGTACTTTGATGCCGTTTCAAAAATAGGGGAAAATGCAGCAGTTTCACCAGTCTCCAGGGAGTTAGGTGAGTTTCACCAGTGATCTGTAATCAAATGTGAAGGGTCATATTCAATTTGTGATCCACTTGTTGATCAAATATTTCCATATAATAATATTTGTAGTTGATCTTTTTTGTTTGGAAACAATACAAAAATTCATGGATAGAATGATTGTGCCTGCCGCAATCTCATTTTGGAACCAGTTAGTGAGGTTGGACATGTTTGCCCCCACCCCCAACTCTACTTCCTGCAGTGATGTTGTACGTTGAAGAGCAGGGTCTATGACATAAGTCCTTGATCCTGACAAGTCTGAGCATAACATCAAGAGTTTGATGAATTTTTAGCTGTTTAAAATTCAGTGGATCAACAAGGAAGAGCTACAACTCTTGCTCTTTCTCTATGCCTTTCTATCAGTCGATCTCTCCCTCTATCGGTACCTAAAAAAGAACCACTCACTTTTAATATTTGTGGCTGTCATTATTCGGGCCCCATTTGATTTATTTGTTCGCCAACAGTGAGTCACACAGGGCAGCATCATAGTATTCTTGCATGGGGAACCTTGCATTAATTATACTGTAGTTTTGTGTGGAGAGCACCATTCTGAAAGGTTTGCTTATAACTACCATTGAGGTTGTGATGACAAGCCATTCAGTGATACTGCTTCAGTGTATATTTATTCATGGTCATGGTACATGGTATGATATTACATTGTATGACAGTTAGAGGTCAGGGTCATTGCATTCGATTCTGTGTTTCAGGACAACACATAGCATTTGCTATTTGATAACAATTAGGTGAAAATATTGAATGCGTTTTGCCATAAAGGTATGAATGGGAACCAAATGTAGTCTTATAAAACCAATGATAAACATATTTATCTTCAAATTAAATGGCTGTCCATAACAGTAAGGTACTGTCTGGCAGGCTTATGCTGTGATATTTGGTTTAAGACACAAGAGCAGTCTGAATACAATCTGAGACCAGAGACTGACATTGCAAGGATTCACATTTTATTTTTCACTATTGGTACACCACATGAGCAGGTCTTTGTTTGTTCCTATGGGTAGCTCAGTACAATGAATAGCAAGGTGATGTCACCAACCTCAGTATCTTTATCACATGCTCATCAGATTGCTTTATGTCTGTTTGAATTAATAATGGTATTGTACTCTTATTTAAAGCATTGTGCTTTTCATCCCCCCCTAGAGATCAAATGGGATTTAATTCCATAACTGAGGAACAATTTGTATTTTGGTCCATTCTATATCTGCTTTGGGCACACATCGACGTGTGTCATGACGGAAACTGATGAATTAGCCAACGATCTTCAGAGACATGTTGATGTCAAGATCTCCTAATAGGCTGGTTCTTCCCTGTCCACTTATTTCTCTCCTGTGCTGCTGGTCTGCAGGGCTAATTTACAGCCCTACCAGAGTGCTATAAATTCTGTACCTGTTCTATCCTGCTGCTCGGTCTGCCCTGTAAGACTGCATAGATGGCTACGAGACAGTGTGAATTCTCTCACATGCCACACAGTGGGCCACAGCAAACACATAGTGCAAACAGTCAGAAAGAAGGACAGTATTCCTCCCGCCATCTGACAGTCGGTGTACCCTTGGCAATTTTTTCCAAGATACTGGCGTAAAGCTGTTATTGTCCAGACCAGACTCACTCCTGACAGTAGAAAGGGCCAATTTGCTGTATGTCTGGAGGAGGCATTCCTCTGCCAATCGCTCAAGTCAGCCCTCTATTTTTTGCACAGTTCACTCCTGTCTCTGCTGGTCTCTTTGCGTTGATAATCTGTGTGCTCTATTACAGCAAATACTGCACAAGGAAGTGTTGATGTAATTTAAATATCTTTCTAAGACATGCGCCAATATCCCTTGAAAAACCGAGATAACAAAATCAATTATGTTGGAGCTGTTATGTCAGTTTTTCTTTATGGCATATTTTGGATTTATTTGGGTTGGAACACATATACATTTGTTGCAGATTGAATGTGTTTCAATTTATACTCATTTCATATTGCCTTTTCTGTTTCACATTGGCAGAACATAAACAAGTTGTTGTCCTCTACCTTAAATACATTTATGATGTCATGCTTTAATTTTATTGTGGGTTAATGCGCCCCTTGTACAGTGAAACACGAGATGGCAAGAATTATAATTACCCTGTTTTTAATAAGCCCTTTGCTGCAATAAATGTAAAATGTAATCTCAAGTTTAACATTAAAATATAAACATAGAAATAAATGTTTGATCTTGCAGCAGAGATCAAAACATAGCTCTATTTTTACCAGTCATGCAAATTTACACTGCCCTATCAGAAGCTATGGACATAAACAAGGCTTCAGAAAATCAAGGACAAAACATGACAACTATACCCCCCTGGGGCCAGAGCACAGTGCACAGTGCTTAAGAATTGTGATTTCTGCACTGGTTTAGCAGAGAAAGAACAGCAAGATGGACACCTGACACCTAACACCTAACTCTAACTCCTAACCCTATGGACCTGCTCTACGACATAGGTCAACACTTGGCTGAGGTCTAGACTGAGGAATGATGAGGGCCATCCTCAGACGCATCAATTCCTGATGTATCGATGCTGAGTTCCACTTTTCCCTGCTCAGTGCTGGGATATACTGTAGCTACCATATCCAGTGGCTTTTGACAGTCAAGGTTCAGAATCTATGTTAATCAAGCTTCTGTACAAATGTACAGTGTTTTTCCAAAAATCACTCAGTCCACTTTTGAAGCGCTCTTCAAATACTGCCCATGTACGTGCAGCCATGTGACTGACGGAATATTCCAGGATGCTGCCCTTTTAAAAACCTTGTGTGGCCGTGCATTGTGTCATCTCTTCCAGATCCCATGGGGACTCCAGTCATTCACTCCCATATGTGGCCATGCAGATAAAGGTGAAACAAGACATGCCACCCTGTCCATTGTTTTTTTTTACAATAGCAACTCATTATCCAGTTATCCACTATCCAGTTCTAATTATAGGCTATACATTGCCGTGCTTTCAGACCATTAGCATTGCGGCACACTCATTCGCCCTGCTCCTGTGAGCAGCAGCATTCAGAAATGTAAATAGTGTTGCAAGAACAATGACGTCCTTGTCGGTCAATGATAAGGCACCTTTGAGTAAAGTGTCCAGTCGTGTGTAGATAACCTCTAAATAAAGCCAGAGGGCACGTCTGTTTCTTTCTTCGAGCACAATTGTCGAGGGCAAGACTTTTGTTCTTTTTTTACCACACTCGGTAGAATGCGTTGGAGAAACGGAGCCCCTGAGTTCAAATGTTGCTGAGTATAGAGCATTTTGATTCCTGACAACACAAACAGTCATGCAATTTTCATCATCAACACGGACAGCAATCAAAGAAACAGATTCCATTCTGGCTCAAGAGAACAGAGCAGAATGGCTTTCCAAACAAGCAAGAAAAAAATGGTCAGTGGCACTCCAGACTGTCCGTCTCCTTCCTGTCATTGAGTGTCATGGAAAGCCCCATTGTGAGTTTACAGTGCACATATCTCTCATCATGGGCACTGCAGTGAAAGGATATTAATGTTGCACTGCTGCCACAAGCCAACAAGCCCAGTGAAATCATATCTCAACCCCTATAACCCACCCATGTCCTGCCATTCTGTGATGGATCTCAGTTCCCCACCAGCCATTCAAGTGCAATTCATGAAGCTGTGAACTTTAAATTATACAAAGTAGCTGCAGTATTACTATCACATTAATACGCCAATTCAGTAGTTTCTTTGGGAGGTGGTAAAATTGTCTTTGTATCATATTTAAGTATATAAATGTATAAGTACAGTATATATATGAATACATAAATGTATTCAGTCCTGAACCCCCACCCTTCCTGCTTTTCTTAAGGCTATGTTTAATGAACTAAACTTCTAATGCTAAATCTGAAGAATAATTATGAACAATGAGGTCAGAGGTTTTTTGTTTTTGGAAACATATGAATGTAGACGGGAGAGCAGCGCTGCTTGTGGCTGAACCCCCGTTTGAGTCATGGTATGTGGTAGGTGTCTGGAGCTTGCTGAGTATTTGACCTCAGAGGACCTGCCTAGGAGTCAGCGTTTGATCTGCAGAATGGAAATATCCCACAGTCATCCTGAGTGTGTAGGAGAAAATTCATCGACCTCACCGTGCACCGCGCCAGGGATCACAGGAATGATCCCAAAGCGAACACACAAAAACAGCCTTCTCTCTCCCCCACTCACACCTACTCTTAAAGAATGCACGTTTGCAGAGCTGAAGGCAGTGATGCTCAGTAGAATGTCCTGAGCACACTTTCCCCGTCACACACCTGCACGCTCCGAACAACAACGTGCTCACACGGACCTCAGGTCACCCTCCCCATGAACGTTTAACCAGTAACTCCCCTCTTTAACACTTTCCCATGAGAGCTTGGGAATGCGAGTGTGCCTTTTTGTTCTAAAGCACATTATGTCCACATTCCTGTTTGTCAGGTAGACAACCTTGTTTCCACAATTTGTGATAAACCTGATAAGCACAACCTTTCATTTCAGTATCTGCGGTCTAAATTCAATCTCCAATCCAGTGGAAAGTTTCAAAGACGTCAGTATGTTGGGAGTGTCCTATGCTACATGTACCATTTGTCTGCAGTATAGAGCAATTCCAGTGTTATGGATGTGACATTTGCACTCGAAATGAGAAACTAAACTTCACTTTAAACTTTAAGCCAATGTTACTGAATATTTTTCTTGTACACATTGGGAGGATCATTGTCCTTCATCATGACACTGTTAAGCGAACATCTTTGCGTTATGGATGTGACAGAAATTGACAAACATTTTGAATGACTGAACATACCATGAAAAGTCTGTGAATTGTGGTGTCTACAACTAAAATATTAATTGTCATTTTGCAGGAAAGGGTTTGGAGTATACAAGAACCACCCTTAATAATACACTGCAATTTCACAAGTTAGGTAGTAATGAAAATAGTACTGTTATGGATGTGACAACGTCCTGAATTTCCATTCATTAATGAAAGAATTCTTGCACAAAAATCATTGCGAATTGCGAAGTCAATTGCACCAATTAACTAAAATAATGTATGTAAAGCAGGTAATTATCCAATCGATATATAACCTATGCTGGACACAATTAGCAAAAAGACTAAACATGTTTGACAAACATGTTTAAACCAAAGCGATCTACAATTCAGATGGCGTAAAGGAAAAAGGACATGGCATGTCAGAGGAAGACCCTGCAGATCCGTTAACTCGAAATTCAGATAAGAGCATGGCTCACATAGCTAGACAAAGTAGGAGGATGCAAATTATGCAAAATAGACACATGAATAAAGTTGGGTGGCATTAATAGAAAGCATTACCAATTCCAAATGTGAGGTGCAAACCTGGCGACAGTCATGATGCTACGATGAAAAATCAGGAATCAGGATGTGCAGATACTGTGTGTATATTTACGAGGATGCCGTACATAACGACATTTTATTCTGCTAACCGCCAATGTTGCCAGACAGAACTACAGTGGGAGAAATTTCCAGGCTGCTTGACGGCTTCATCCATGAGCACGGAATTCTCAATTAGAAGTGTGGAATATGGACAGATGCGAAGTAAAGTAACTTGGTACAGTGGACGTGGGTGCAATTATTACTAACAATGTGACTTGGGTACACTAGACTAGAGAAGCTATAGCTAAACTACCAAATGTATGCCAGCATTTGAAAGGTGGATGGATATTGAATATATTATGCTGCATCACATAGCTTCATCCATTATATATAACGATGAGTAATTATTAGGCTAATATCATTGTTATTATATAAATAGGCGATTATTATCTAAAAAATGTGTGAGCAAGAAGTAGGCCTACACGGGGGCGTTTTTTTGAAAGATTACACAGAACATAGTTAGAAAGGCTTAAGCAATTTAAAAGTTTTGGGAATCCCTGCAGCAGGAAACCAACCTTGCACTGACTTTCTGCCTTATTTTTTTGAAATCTTATTTTTTGTTGGCCTTACTTAAGCACAGATGTTTGTGAACTAGTCGAAATGCTTGACTAACCTGGTAGTGACAGTGAGCGAGTTATGAGTGTTTCAGACTCATATATTTTGACTCATATTATGGGGTAGCTTAATTTATAAATATGTATATAATTCATGTACTTTCCCATGAGAAAGTACATTAATTATTTTTTCCTCTCCAGTGTAAAGAATCAGCATTTTACTGGGGATTAGCAAGAGCGTTTTCTGAACGGTATTGGATTCCTACCTAGTTCATCATTGTCCACAGCACCACACAAGTACCTGTATTTCATATGGATTTGAACTTACAATAGTTAGAATCAACTCGGTTTCATTGTGTACGCAGTATAGCTTATGTGTTAGTTTATTATGATGGCGTCATATTAGCTAGGAAGTTCATGGCCCTGTTTTGAAAGTGGCCACAATGGTAACGTCTGTAACGGTGAATAATGAAATAGACATTGAAGAGAGACTAATTTTAGACTGTATTTGACCTTGATATAGCTTTGCTTTGCAGAGAAAGTTTTATTCAGATCTAATATAAAATGCATCTTTTACAGAAACCTTTCCTTAAAAATGTTATGGATGTGACATTGTCTGTCCCAGTCATGACCCTATATTTATATGGCTGATCTATAATATTCTCTAGCTAGATTCCTCAAGATTCTTTCCACATGGTATTATTAACCTGAAATATATATTTTTAAACTTAAGAGAACAAGTGTGAGTAATACACAAATTCTGTAAACCATTTCCTAAAGTAATGAAAATTGGCAACCTGCAAACCCCCGTTTTGTTGACTCCCAATGATAGATTCAATGGGAATAACACATATTTTATGGAATAAATTGGTCAAAGTAGGTCAGTTCGTAAAAATATACACTTTAATGGTAAATGTGAAAGAAGTTTAATTGGGAAATAAGTAACTTTATATTTCCATGTGCAGGTGACATTGCTATGGAATTGCCCTCTATTGGCAACAAAGCATTAGAGAAAGCATGTTTAATATATAATATATCAAAATAATATTGCATGCATCCATTTGCATTCTACAAATTGCAGGTGGTTCACAGTAGACTAAATTGAGACTTCAAATCAAATAATGAGCTGCTGCTGAAAGTTTGACATGTTAGACATGTGTATGAATATTTTCTAGACTAATTCTCATACTGAGATTCACTTTGTCCATATCTCTGACTCAGTGTGTGTGTAGCCCCATTGCTTCCTGGATGTGGACTGAGGTAGATCCTCTTCCCAGCAACTAAAGCCCTTTTTGTACTGTAGGAACCAGCGATATGACTATGTGTCACCTCCATTTTGACTTGTCACTTCAAGGGCCCTGATTAACTGTTTTTTTTCTTTCTAAATGCACACAAAAGTGCTATAAGGGAATGTATAATGTGCAATACCCATGCGTGTATTGTGAAGGAAATAATACTTAGCTACCATAACTGAAATGTAACCAGATCTAGCCACTGTAAATTCAGGCTGACATTTCTGTTCATTCTGTGGGGTTTGTCTTGAGACCATGTGTCAGGACATTGGTACTGTGACTCAAAGCAACGTCATATCATTCAGTGAAGAAAGAGACAGTTATTAATCCATAGCAACCCAACAACACAAACGTTCCCTAACCTCTCCCTGGAATGCACGGTTTCAACATCAGGATACAGCCTGACATGATTTCATGGGTGGAACCTCGTAGGTGTGGGGTGTGTTTCTGTAGAAACTCCTGCTGTGCAAATGCAGAGAAGATTAAACACACTTTTCAAACAAGGAATAGGCCCCACACAATGGATATCAACCATCAGATTATTTTGACCGCAAAAATCCATTCTATTACATATAACACTTCTTCATTTTCTTGTCAAAAGAAAGGTACGCTGCATAAACAGTTACATAAATATATGAGGCTGTAAAACAATGTTTTGACAACAACTATTTATATACTTGTCAATAGAGGACTGTTTACAGAGGATGCAATAAAGCATATCTGGCAGGGGGAGGGGTTGTAATCAAAACCAGAGGTGAGAACTAGCATTCGCAGTGAAGTAATAATCACAAGGAGCAGTGAAAACCAGTGTTCACATTAAAATTATAATCACGGCAAACGGTGGAAACCAGTGCTCACACTAAAGTTCACACAAATATAAAATTTCCAAACTCCCACATTGATTGAGGGTTCAGTGGGGGCTGTGAATCAAACACTCCTTAGTCACTGCAGCAGGAACTGTACAGTGTGGGTTGTTCTGGTTATATGTTTGTTCTATTACGAAATTATTTTTTATGTTAAACATGTCCACAGTTCCGAGCAGCAGTGTATAGTTTGCTGAATACCTGTGAGTTAAAAGGAGGCCCAAGGAATTGTTACAGGTTCCAGCCCTGGACACATTTGGCCAACTATAGGCAAGGAGACCATGTATGTGTGGTGTCCCCCATTTTACATGTACAACCTTGGCCACGTGGTGGCAAAGACCCTTTAAGTGCTGAGCCAATCAGAGAACAGAAGGGTAGAACATGAGTATCACCTGAGCTTCTGTGTGAAGTAAACAATGTGGCAGGAAAGGTGCAGGCAGCACTTTCTACGTTCACCATCCAAAGATGAGTGGAAGCAATCATGAACTGAATAAGAAAGCTTCTTCACTGCCCACCGGAGTGTTTATATTGTTCTCCTTGTGCAGATTCAGAAAATGACAGATCGTGCAGTGTCAACGGAAAAAATTTCATTTATGGTAATTCAGCCTGGAGTCGGCTAGATGTCTAGAGTCTGGTCTAGGCTGACATCCATCAGTTCAGAGGACATAGCAGGCCAGTCACTGTCTTAGGAGAGTGAGTCACCTCAGGCCAGCAAGCAAAGTGGTGCTTGTGCTGTTGCTCTTTCCATTGAGTCATACCAGCCAACATCCCCAGCATCCTAAGTCTATACCCCGCCTCAGTTTAATGAAACCATTACCTTGTTTTAGTTGCTTAGACAGTGTGTTCCAAATCTGTTTTTGTATCCCCTTTGTTGCTTGGTACATTTAATTAATGGAGTGTCATAATAACCCACCAGTATTTAGTGATTTTTTGGCTTGAACAAAACAAATGGTTTTTTTATCAGTGATTTTTCAAAGATTCATAACTAAGAATATTAATGTCCATCTGACCAGCTGCAGGACTGTAGGAGGGTAGCTGCAGTATTTTTGAGTGTGATTACATCACAGTTATTACCTATAAATCTCACCTAAAAATATAACTTCATCAACATTTTTGTTACACTCATTCATTAGCAACCTCTCAAATGACATAAAATAGCTGGGTGATTTACAGCATTTACCTGAACTCTATTGTACCCCCCCCCATTTAAATACTGCTGTAGAGGATACAAAGATTTTAAGGGGAAGCATGGCCACTGCACTTAAATCACATTGTGGTTTTGTTCCAGATGCATGTCTATTTTCAAACATGTGATTGAACCTCATGTATGGTAATTTCTAAAAGCAAATCAATGGGGTCTTTCTAGCTTGCAGTTGGCGTGTTGCACACTGTAACCTTTGTGAATATCTACACCCTCCAAATTGTTTTTTGGTGCTGTGAAAACACTCTGCCTATGAGCCTAGCTCCCCCTCCATACAAAGGCAGCATTTACCAGGATGTTCTGTTGACCTTTTGATAGCAATGTTGTTGTAACTGTGGTTAGTGAGTTGCCCAGAGGGCATGATATGCGCTATGTCTTTTTTTAGTTTGTTTGCTTTTGCTCTGTTCATATGGTGAGCCCCAGTGGGGGTTTAACCACCTGTAATAACAGCTGAAAATGGGAATATTGAAACTAATGTGTTTCCTATATTTTTATAGACGGGTATACAAGTCAATGGGACAAAATCAGATTAGATCAGATTTTGATCTGCGGTCTAATAATACCAGAAGTAGTTTTCCATATGTTTGTCTGTATTTTTTTATGCCATAAGACTCACATAAGTTCCATTGGAGGGAGGAAACCTGGTCTGTTCTGTTTTGCCCTATCTGGAAATAATTTGACACTCAGATTTGGTTATTTGATTGGTCATATGTGCCCAACACATGTGATAGTACAAAACACATCTTTTCTATCACCAGAATATTCCCCTCTCTGCTTGTTTTTGTTGTTGCCATTGTTTTCACTGATAGCATAGAGACCCTGGATATATGCTCCATTGTGGCCTTAACTGTTAATTGTTGAGCTCTAGCAAATCCTACTGTACTGTGTGAGCACTGTTTACACCGTATTCCTGCCTCTGTTGCTTTTCCATAAATCAATGAATTGAGTTTTGTGTTTGTTACTCTTTTATTCTCATTATATTCTCTTTAGACATGAAGTGGAATCATTTTATGATTCTCCGGTCATAGCTGTTCTGATGAAATGCCTACCATTATTTTTGTAAAATGTACAGATTGACATGTTCATCTTTATGCATGCTGTTTTCAGCACTTATGGGAAAAAAAGAATATGCCCATCTGTGTCTGCGATAAAATCATAGAACCCATACAGTAATTTCCACTCATTCCTACCCAGACACACACACACACACACACACACACACACTCACAATCACACTCACACACCACATGGGATGAAGAAAAGTAGGTTCTGCCCCGTGACGTTTCTCAGGAATGTCTCTGCAGTAAGTGACGCGTGTCGAGGCTCCGAAGGTCAGCACTCGACTTTACCCCGTCCTGTTCTTAATTGTGCCATTTTTCGTAAGGAGGATACGAACCCTTCACAGTGCATTCAAATGAAACCGCCGAGATCTGAAAGCAGAGGCCGAGAAGGCTGGTCGTCCCTTTCCACTCTATCTCTCATCAGTCGGGCTCACTTCATTACCAGCCGAAAAGCCATTCAAAAAGGTCAAAATGTCTCTCAAGGCTTGTCCATATTAAGTGCGGTTAGGCGATAACAGAGTGACTGGAAAGTGCAACTGTTTCAACATGTGAGCTGTGACAGCCTCGGGCAGTGTGCCAGATTCTGCTAATTTAGTGTTAATCAACACCCACTGTGCTGGATCACAGACTTTCCATCTGCATGTACAGGTGTGATAAGTCCTGGCACAGTGTGCGTGGATCTAAACACTGAGCACTATTTTGCAGTTGTACATGTTTAATAGACTGATGCGTAGATCAGGAGAAAATCAGATGCCACATTCAAAAATGCTCAACGCTTTTTAAAATGTTGAAATATGAAGATAAGGCTAAAATATTCCAACGTCTCAGCATGCTGCCTTATTTTGTTGCCAATTGTTCTAAGCCTAAGCTCAAAACTTTCACCACAGGTGTGCAAGTTAATTAGAGAATTCCCCATCAGGTCTTATTTTAATGATGGCTATTTACAAATTCCTGACTCTTGGCAGTTAATCCAAAAATGGCTTTAACTGTTGCACAAATGTACCAGCAAGCCCATTTCTGCAAATTAGTATCACATCATTAGCAATGTGAGTGGAAAAATAAGTGGCACTCACTTAATCTACTTAATTTGATGCTAATGAACGCATCTCTGGCCACGAAGTGAGGACTTAATTTGTATTATATTTGGGGGATTTTACACTTTTTTGGGGGGGTGGCATACCCAATCTATTACTAGGAAGCCTATTTCTGTGTTTGTTGTGTTTGTTGGCTTCACTGCTGTCATTAAAACAGCAAATTGAAAAGGTTATGCAAATGCTATATAGAATTGCTTGTAAAGAAGAGTTTCACCTGCTGTTTAAATGTCATAAATGTTTATAGTACATATTTACAAGTACAAGTACACACCAGAATTTGTTACCCTTCCCCTTCCCACTTTTCCCACTTTTACATTACAATTAAGCCCACCTGTTGCTATGAAGTGTATGCTCTTTATTTCTCTCCTATCTCTCTCTATCCTCTTATGAAACATACTCATTAATTATACATTATATTTGTAGGGGTGGTGCTGATGGAGATTTCAGAAGTGCACAAGAAAATTCACCTGGAGCTGGAGGAGAATGTGAGTGCCCTGATGCCATGGTCCTACGTCTTTGTCTCTCTTTCTCTCACACATACACACTCTCTATCTCTATGTATCTCTCTCTTTCTCTCTCGTGGACGGCCATACCTCAAGGTTAGGTCTAGGGTGTTGATTTAACGTGTATGTCTTTGTCCCTTGGGGGCAATGTAGAAGGCTTTCATGGAAACAACAGTAAAGAGGAGCAGGTGCTGAGTTATTTTGTATCTGTTATGAGAGGAACGCTGTCTGAACATGCCCTGGACGGTGGCACCGAGGCAATAGTGACGACAGCACACTCTGCCACTGTGAACACATGCACATGCACTCCCCATCCTCGAGAGTGCACACATGTAGCAGCGGCCATTGCAGGTGCAGTGATGCTGTTTTTATCATTACTGATGCCAGAAAGCAGTGTTCTTTCAGTGTTCATCTGTAACAGAATGGGGTTTTTGTATGTTTCCTAGCAAAGGTCAGCATAGCTTTGACTTGACTCAAATCCTTTTGCTTTATTATCAACAATAGAAGATACATTCATGTGTGCACATATAGATGTATTACCCTATACAAATAGCTCATCCTGACTTTGCATGTCATACCATGTGTGATCATAATGCAGTTTGAGCATTGTTTACATTGTTGCCTTGTTTGTCATCTTATCTGTGTGAGATCAGAATCGATGAGAAATTGTCTGTGGGAGGAAGTATAGAAAACATTTCAGTGGAAGATAAAGAAACTGATATAGACACATACAGTTAGTGGTCAAAGAAATGTTTGAAATTTGCAGTCAAGTGATCTGTGGTTGCTTGCCCGTTTTGCCTTGCACTTCGAATGAATGTACAGACATCATGATCCTGGAGTATGTGCTTCCGCCCACTGTTGCCATTTGTTGATGCCCTTCCCTCGTAGTTCCATGCTGACATCACCACCGTTGCTTGTGAAGCATCAGCAAGTTGAGCTCTCTTGGTCACGGATGCTCCCGCTAAATGTGCCCCAACAATCACCCCGCTTTCAAAGTCACTGAGGTCTCAGCTTGCAGCCATACTAGCCATAATTGTAGGCAACCAGGCCTGTTCAGAATTGTTATACATGACCCTATGCATGCTGGGATGGTATTTGCTTAATGGATGAGTCACACCTGTGTGGAAGCCTCTACTTTACATATACTTTGTTTTCCTTCGTTTACCCAGGTGTTTACTTTTTTTTTTTTATTTATATTACCATCATCCGAGATGCTCCAAATTGTCAGGCTTTTTGACCCTGTTGCTATGATACATCCAGGCTAAGCTACAATAAAACTAAGCCTTCTATCTGGGGTGATCTGTGAGATACTACGCCACCTTTTCATGTGGCAAGAGCACTTCATATAAGTGCTGTTCAGTGACACATCTAAGAATTTTAACTGATCCTCCTGCCCAGCTGTCACAGTATTAGTCAGTATGATTGAAACGCTGTAGAATCTAGTTTGACATACAAAAGCGTATAATTCCCTGCCCTCAATCAGATGCAAAGACTATGCATTCTTAAATGTACAGTACTAGATTATCAATGTCAGAAATCTGTGTGCTTATGTTTCATATACACATGTGCATTCCGGTTAGTTTTTTTGAATTTGTGAAGGAGAATGAAAAAAACTATGCGTTGTTTGAACTCTAAATAACAAAACCGTGTTGTGATCAAAAACAAACATGAAAGGGATGCCTGTTCAGGAAACAAAGCCACCCTCTCTGAGTGCTGCGAATCCTTGCTCTTCTGTAGGGTATAAAGAGTCTGCTTTCCTGTTGAGCTATTAGCAAATCTCAGCTTTTCTGTGAGATTTCAGTTTATTGTGGGGTATAGAGACGTATCAGTTTTTTTGTAGAGTATAGCAGTGTCTTTATAGCAAGAAGTGTTTATTTACCTTTGGGGTATTTATGTCTTGCCTCTTGCATGTGCAAATGGCCCAGTTCCTCTGTGGGGGTTTAGACAAATCTCTGCTCACCTGTAGCAACGCAGTGTTATGGACCCTACAGTAGTGGGCACTGATAACCACAGATAATGCCTGGCTATGATGATGTAACTGCTCTATCACTGAATAGAGTGACTCACTAGGAGTGAAGGTGTATCTGTGGGCATCTCTGCATTACAGCGCCGAGTCTCTACAGCAGCACGGTTTTTCACACGGCACTGAACCGAATACAATATTTCTACTGATGCCTCTACAAAAGTACCTCTAAATAATAGAGGTAAACGCTGATTTTCAAACCTCCTGAAGTTGATTCAGTGAGGGACGATTGTATAATGTGAAGTGATGTCTGTGTATGTAAACAATAAAAGCATCTACTGCATAGCCTACAGTTTGCAGTATTGTCTAAATAATATGCCATTTCCCACAACGAGAGCACTATTTCTCTCCAAGTGATGTCCTTTTTTGGATATTTTTATGTTTTTTTATTGTAAAGAAGCTAAAACCTTTTTCATCTTCTTTTTAGTTTAAAAGATTTCACAAAGAGATCATTGCAGAATTAGAACGGAAAACTGACATGGATGTGAAATACATGACTGTGAGTACTACTTCATTACACCCTGTATAATGTGAAATGCATAACTGTGAGTACTACTTCATTACACCCTGTATAATGTGAAATGCATAACTGTGAGTACTGTTTCATTACACCCTGTGTAATGTGAAATGCATAACTGTGAGTACTACTTCATTACACCCTGAAATGCATAACTGTGAAATGTTTCATTAACCCTGTGTAATGTGAAATGCATAACTGTGAGTACTGTTTCATTACACCCTGTGTAATGTGAAATGCATAACTGTGAGTACTGTTTCATTACACCCTGTGTAATGTGAAATGCATAACTGTGAGTACTGTTTCATTACACCCTGTATAATGTGAAATGCATAACTGTGAGTACTGTTTCATTACGCCCTGTGTAATGTGAATTGCATGACTGTGAGTAATGTGTATAGCAGGAATATGTGTATCGTGTATAGTGGGAAACCCAAGTAAATGGCGCTCCCATGATGTTACTGAGAATTCTTACACTTCCTTATCAGCTCAAGCCCTGTCCTCCCTGCCTGGCCTTTTTCCTCTGGGAATGTCTAGTGTTTAAAATGGCATCAGTCTGACCAGACACAATGGCCTGTTTCCCCATAGGCAACGTTCAAGAGATACCAGTCAGAGCACAAACTGAAGCAGGACTCGCTGGACCGATCGCAGTCTGACCTGAAGAAACTGCGCAGGAAAAGCCAAGGCAAGCAGGCCACCAAGTACGAGAGCAAGGAAAATGAGGTGAGCCAGAGGAGCACGTCAGCGGTAATGCTACCATTTTACCCACCCCATTTTCTCCCTTCTACAAAGAGGAGATCAGTGCCATTTATCAACAAAACAAAATATCAGCTATATATAGTGCATATAGGAAGCTATATATAACAAGTGCATATAACAAGGTAGGTACAATGTTGTCTGCCTAATGTAAGCTCTGGGAACACAGCTCCCATACTGAGAGACACTGGGTTTATGAACATTTTGCCAGCCATTCTGATGTGATGGAGGACCAAATAACCTTGATAGGTTAGCCCATTTAATCAGGGTCATGGTGGGACAGATCTGTCAGAAGATGCCCGAATGTACAGTATATTCTGAAACTGTACGCACATTGAAACTATTCCAGTTGTATGTTGTTTTATATTACTTTTAAAGCAAGCCTGTTGGATGGGATCAAACAAAAATAGTTGATATTAATAGTTATGAAATCACATGTCTGGTTAATATTTCCTATATTATGGCAAACTGAGTGTATGGTTTGGCTGTTTGGTGGCGAGGAAAGGCTCCTGTAGTGGCCGAACCTTTCAGCGGTCATTGAGATGAAACGGGTCTGCTTATAGACATTATACCTTACACCTGAATTTATGAATACCAATACATTGAATGCTAAACATTTAGACTACACCCAGCACCTGCAAGGGTTTTGTCATCCATACAATTTGTTATTGTTAATATTTTCCATACACTGTTTTTATGGTTACAATAACAAAAACCTGTCCAGAGTTGTCTTGAAGTGTTCATTTAGAGCAGTATAACATGTAGACAGAACTTACACAACCTGTTTCAATTTATTTAAGCTTGGAGCAAAATTGTTGAAGTTTTGACAAATTAATGCAGTCATGTAGAATGCAGTTCACTGCCAATTATTTAGGTACACCTTTGTTTGTTTTTCAGCCTCGGGTCTATCGGCACCTCTGTCATGCCATATAAATCATGACATGTCGTACATGTACAAGAATATATCTTATATATACTATAGCTTGGCTGACACCTGCTTTTTAGGGCCCATGCCGATACATGTGTTGACATCTCCTGGGGCCTGTCTCACAAAGGAAGTTCAACATAGTCAGGGTATCTTTGCGTTAGCTGGCTACACAAAGCCTAACAAAGGCAATTGCAGCTAACCTGTCTCACAACGGTGGTTATCAACTCGCTCTGTCAACCATGTTTTTTCCGATCGAGCTATAATCACGTGCACACAAAAGGGGCAGCGTTTGTAACACAGCGAATCGCATGCAACATGCAATCCAGAGCACTGTTTCACAAAGCAGGATTGGTGGGTTAGCGAGCTAACTTTGGGTTTAACCCTGGGTTTTCAGTCTCATGACTCACCCAGGGCTGCGGGTGATCGTAATGTGAGTGCAATCTATTGCACCAATCACTCGGGAATCATATGAGAAAATGACACCACACTAACAGTAATATGCAAAAGGACATTTTATTCATTATTGATAACTATATACATACAACTATATAAGCTGTACAGTATGTTTGTTTAGGTTCTGCGCATCACCAACGGAATATGTGTATGTTCCGGTGGCTAGAAAACGTATGGAAATACATATAGTTGCTAGAAAACGTAGGGCAATACATACATACTGCTGCACAGTGATCACATGGCTTCGACGAGTGGCATTTGTGACATGCGGCTCTAGAATCTTGCACAGATACAATATTCCCTCCGTGGAGAATCTGTATCTCTGATATAAAAAAACATTATGCAATTCTCTAGGATTGGTGAGGCCATTTTCCAGAGAGCTGATTGGTGAGGGGGTGGGCTTTTTATGGGATTTGATCCGTTAGCCTGAATTTAACCTACTCCAGAGCAGGTTAGGTTCGTAGCATGAGTTACCATAGCGATGCAACCCGGTTAAGTGAGCCACAGTCGTGAGACCGAAAACCCTGGGTTAAACCCAAAGTTGGCTCGCTAACCCACTAATTCTGCTTTGTGAGACAGGCCCCTGGTCCACCCTTTTCAAATATTTTGACGTTGGAATAAAATTAATATTAAAAATAATTCTCTCAAAAAAACATTTTCAAAATGAATTTCAAAATGAACGGTCAAATAAATGAACATAATTTAACTTAAATTAAAATCACACAATGAATGAACAGACAAGGACACCAAAATCAAATCTATTCCAAAAAATGTATACATGCACAGACCATCGGACCATATTAGTGCCATAAACACAGATACCAATAGTGTCTTCCCCCCTTCCCCTCGACCAAAAAAACCAACCTAATTTGTTAGCTCTAATGTATGAGAGCTATAATGATTCTCATGTAAAGTAGGAATGGTAGGAAGAGAACCTAATAGACTATTGCCGTTCTGTTTTAAATGTGTGTGAAATCAATCCACAAATATGACAATATCTCAAGCAGCTGGTCCTACTGCACTGTGTAAAACAGAGGACCTTTAATTCAGAGGTGAAAGGAAAGATAAACTGGAGCCACGCCTGTGGCTGCTGGCAAAGTCTTTTAATGAGAATGAATATGCCCAGATGAATATGCGCATATTGTTCTGCCTCCTTTTGGTTGTGGGTAGCTTGACAACAGCTGTCAGCACTCTGTAGTTTCTCTCCTTTTTAAACAGGCTTTTAGCAGGCTCTGGCCCCTGCCCACAGTGAAAGAGCTCTCCAAGCCTCCACTGTGGTGTTGCGGTGGGGGGAGGGCAGGGCATAGAGCCCTGACCAGAAGTTGGGACTGCATTCACCTGTTTCAGCACTCAGACATCGTCGTTGTAACAGGAAGAAAGAGAGTGCTGCGCTCCCTTTCATAAACTGAGGCTGAGTTCTGATGTGAATGAAGGTTTAACAGTCAAGGTTAGGGACAGAGTTTCAGGCACAGATTGGGAAAAATTGGGAAATTTGGCCAGTCTGCAACAGGTTGTAGCCATTGTTTCTCTTCTGTTTGCATATCAGATTCCCCCTTCCAAGACTAGCCGCCTGCGTAATGATTTGTTGTGAGATGAAGTGACATCTGCTCCCAGAGAGGAGTCCTGATGGATGTAAAACCAGGGTTGCCAAAGCATGCCGCACAGCGTTACGGTTTCTTGGTTTACCTTGCGCCATGGAGTGAAAGAGGGTTTTTACAGCAGGTTCTGAACAGCACACAACCCGCCTGCTATCTGCTGCAGGTGACTTCAGTTTGCACTGAAAAAAGGGCACCTCAGAGTTAATCTCAAGGTCTTCAGCCGAGGGCAGTGTTTAAATGAGGACGATATCTTGGCTGTTGAATGCTGATCAGCTGGCATAGGTTGACCTTAACAGGGGAAAACTGATAAAGAAACTGAACTCTGAGAACATAGAGAAGATGAGGAAGGGCACAGGCTCGGTTTCTCCCTCTGCTGCCGGTACTTTGGACCCAGTTTTATGGGGGGGAAATCCCTTTGAACTCCTGCTCTGCTGTTTTGTATGTTGTCTTAACGTGATCTTGGAGGAATGTGGGCCTTTATTCATCCACACTCAAAGACTGAAGTAGAAATATGGATTTCAATTTCAGGCTTTAGAGTGTCGCGTGCCATTTCAGCAGCTGAATCTACATACACCTGATAGGAATTGTAAATGGACTCAACTGGCATTAGCATCAACTGCTTAACTTTGCACATTGCAGGGGGATTCTATTTTGTAACTGCCTCGTGAATATTTGTACTGTGGAACATACGAGACGTAAAACCAGTCTCTGTTGTGTAACGGGGTGCACTGGAGCCGTGTTGAGTGCGAGTGTGGCAGTGTGGAGAACGGCTGTGGGCACACCTGTCTGGCGGGAGAAGAGCCAGACAGCCGAGAAAAGGGCCGTGAGAGTGCACTGAAACCGAAACCTTGGAGACAAACCGCTTTCACAGTTGCCATGACAACACCGCAAGAAAAAGATAAGGGGAGGGGAGTGATTTAAAAGGAAGCGGGCGCTGTGAGCTCTGTGTCTTATGTCAAGTGTCCTGCTCTGCTTTGCCTCTGCTTTTCATTCCTGCAGCCACAGGGGCGTGTCTGTGTCTGGATGAATGAATCCTCAGAGGACGCTGTCCAGCTCTCTATCTAGGCACGAAGTCGTCCTTTGGAGAGCACTTTTACTAGCAAAGGCTTTAATTACAGGTGCGCTCCACACAACGTATCCTCTTCCACAGACGGACACTAGAATCTCTGCTTATCACAATGTGGAGCTTTTCTCTGTAGCTCTGCTCTTTTAACTAGGTAACTAACATGGAAATATCTGGGGGGGGTGGTTACATAACATAACACGTCATTGCTGTAATTTGCTTTGCTAACAATTATTTATTAGACATTATTAGACATCAGGAGGATCGCTGTAATTAGATTGCCATAGCTGAGTCTCGATTTGCTGTTTTAAGTGTTAAGGCAGATTTAGAATAAGACCTCTCTCTGTCTATCCTCATTGAACCTATTTGTGATTTTGTGAATTGTTCAGTGATTGTATTTGCTGGGAAACATGTCTTTGTCAGTATCTTATATTCCCATGCACCATTATCTACCATAGACAGCCAGGCAAAACACTCTTAATTGTAAAAGTGTCAGTTGTCACACATTTGTGTGTGTATGTAAAAAGGTTGACTGTCAGCTGCTTGGGGGGGAACCAAAAATGAAGAATGCCAGTGTGGAGTGCTAAAAGTAATACATTTATTGAAGGGATGGCACCAACCAGACTGCTCCAAAACTTAAGACAACAGGACCCAGCAAAACAAATTATAAACTAAATCAGTGAAAAACCCACTGTAAACTAGGAAACAAACTATTTTTTTGCGCAAAAAAATAGCAATGTGCCGGGAACTGCACACAAGGGCAAGACAAAGAACTTAATGGCTCAACAGCTTCTTACATAGGGCAGGCAATTAAGTATCCCCTCCTAGATTAAACAATTTTAACAAGAAAATACATTTCCAAACTGAAAAACCATTACCAATAATTTACATGCATGCATATTTTAATCTTAACTCCATCAATGTCAAATGCAGTGGAACCCGGTGTGGTCTTCTGCTGCTGTAGCTCATCCACTTCAAGGTTCGACATGTTGTGCGTTCAGAGATGTTCTTCTGCATACCACTGTAGTTACTGTCACCTTCTTGTCAGCTTGAACCAGTCTGGCCATTCTCCTCTAAACTCTCTCATTAACAAGGCATTTTCGCCCACAGAACTGCCTCTCACTGGATGTTTTTGTTTTTCGCACCACTCTCTGTAGACTCTAGAGACTGTTGTGCGTGAAAATCCCATGAGATCAGCAGTTTCTGAGATACTCACACCACCCCCTCTGGCACCAACAATCATTCCACGGTCAAAGTCACTTAGATCACATTTCTTCCCCATTCAGTTTTTTGGTCTGAACAACAACTGAACCTCTTGACCATGTCTGTATGCTTTTATGCATTGAGTTGCTGCCACATGATTGGCTGATTAGATAATTGCATTAACAAGCAGGTGTACAGGTATACCTAATAAAGTGACCACTGAGTGTATATAAAATTATATTTTAAAATCAATTATGTAAATACTGACAGGGATTTATCACTCCCACGTGGTGCTTGATGCCGAACTGGATGCATTAAGGAGAAGTTGCGGACACGCAGGTCTGCTCCGTGAGGAATGCGATAACTCATTTCCTCACAGTGTATGTACTGACATGGACTCTGAAATGGTATTTCAGTTTGATAGTTGTCCTGGAACTGGAACTGTCTTGGAATCATACAAACTCTTTTGTGACTGATATTGCTTTTGCTATTTCTCATTCACAACCATGAATTTAGTCATTTGAATGCATGCTTTGCGTTGTTTGAGCAAAATAAAGTCAACAATCCAGCAGCTGGATGGGCACACATGTATGGCAGTCTGATAGGAGCACAAAAGAATACCTGCTCTTCATAGCCAGAACTGTAACAGAGAGAAGAAACCAGTCCGATTACATATTTTACGGGAATTGTAATTGCTGGGTCAAATCATTTGATTTCTCAATCCATTCCATACAACATATGCTGTATATAAATAACATATGCTGTATATAAATAACATATGGTGTATATAAATAGTGGTTAGCTTATGAATTTGGTCTCTGCTCAGCCCATCACCATGTGTGGATCTTTTAATTTAGCAACATGGCATTTTCAGCAATGAATTAGGCAGTAAACTCAATTTAATCACATTGTGGTTTATCCTCCACTTTGAATAACCAATATAAAAGTTACGTACACAACTTAACTAATGAGTTTGGTGTAAATTAGTGAAAACTATTCTGTACGGATAAAAGACAAAATTTAAATTTAAAAATTATGAATGGAGGAATGGTCAAAGATCCCCATAATATGTTCACCAATCTCATAAAACACTAGAAAAGGGTATGTTAATGCAGTTAATTTTTATTTATTTTATTTAAAATAATTATTAGAGGTGTGAATAATTGTGACACCTTTTGGGAAAAAATACTGCATATTAAACAAAATATTTTTCTCAATTGTTTTAGTATATAAAAAATAATAATTCCAAGTTTTGAGCATACTGTATAGCTTATTACCTGTATTGTTTATTTTATTCAGCCTTTTTGCTCATATTTATCATGGGTGTGAATAATTTTGGAGTTGATGGTGGATCATGGTTACACATAACTGGGGCCTTGGCGTAATCACAAGCACCTGCATCCTTACAATGTGCCTTCAGAATGAAGGTGGGTGTAAACCGAGCCTGTTTGTCTGGTCCCCACAGTTCGTGGAGACCATAAGCTCCCGTCAGATGGACATGCAGAAGTTCATCGCAGACGGCTGTAGGGAGGCCCTGCTGGAGGAGAAGAGGAGGTTCTGCTTCTTGGTGGATAAACATTGCACATTTTCCTACCAGATATCCACATTCCATGACAAGGTAATGTATACCTAGGTAATGCTAGTGGTCTTACTGGGCGATGGAACACACAATGTGTTTTTGATATTTTGGTTGTCATATTTTTGTCATGTTGACAGTTTTTGTTTTCGATATCCCTCATAGGCAAACATGTTGAAACTGCCAGTCGTCATGTTACACATGAACAAATATCTTTCCATTGATAAGTCAAAAGGAGGTTTGAGAACACTAACTAAAACCCAAAATATAAAAGACATTCATGTGGTTGATGTAACATTAATCAACGGTGAATTCATATTCTCGTGTTTCAACTTGGAATACCAAATACCTTTTCATAACATTTTGTTGAACATTTTGGGAAATACGTCTGTATTTAATTCAAATACATTTGTAAACATTTTACCCTTTTTGCATCTGTTTGTCCACCTCGGACACAGGCCAAAGAGATGCTGGCCGTGAAGGTGCCCAGCTGGCAGGACAAGTGTTGTGATGCCACCAAGGTGCCAGACACCGTAATGTCCATGATCGAAGGGCTGCGCACCCCGGTGTCCATCACGCCCCAGCCCTCACCCCTCATGGATCGCTACAACAGGGTGAGTCACACACTTCCCCTTCACCATCCAACAAAGAGGGAGCTGGGCAACCTCATAAAACTCACCAATAACAGATACATATTTGGATATAACGAGTCCAAATAGCTTTGAAACTACACATTCAAGTGTGGGAAAGAACTCCAATAGTGAATCTGTCAACAAAGCATATAACATTAAATGTATTTCATAATATTCTTGCCACAATAACATTCTCGTCATATGTAAGTATCCAAAATGCATATGCATTGAAGCATTTTCCCTTTCTTTGTGCTGTGTTCAGAATAACTTGGACATGATGATTCCACCTCCAGCCCCACCGCTAAAGGCACAAACCAGCCCTCTAGCGAACATGTTCACCCAGGACACACCCAGGACTCCCATCACGGCTGACCGGATCACAGGTATTTTCCACGACAGCCACTCTGACTCTAAAAATGGCCTCCAGCACCCAGACCCTAATTGTTAGGAATTATTGTACTGCTATGTTTTCTTTTCCTCTGACGTTTTTGGCATATCTTAGATGCTGAATTTCATTACCCGAGTTGTAATACAAGCATGGACTCTCATGGACAATCACATTTTTGTGAAGGACAATCACATTTTTGTGAAGGACAGTGTGGATTTTGAATTTTGAATAACATGAGCTATGTTTGATACGTGTCTGACTGTTCTTTCACCATATGCTTACTTCCTGACTTGATTGTAATCCATGTAAACAGACCCGTACATGTTTTTATACACATAATGCCAGAAGTGGAGATCCTCAGTCTAGTGACTGTCACTAGTTTAGCTAGCTCCCTGTTAGCTGTAGCAAGAAGAGAAGTTCATGGGCTCTGGCTGTCATTATCAGATATTGAAATTCATCATACCATGGTAGTGATACTAAACTGTTTTTCGTTTTTAGTTTAGTATAAAAATAGTTTTTATATTGTGCATGACATGATAGAATGCACACACAGGGATGTGTTAATGTAGTTGTAATGAAGATCAATCTCCCGCTCACTGTTCACTTGTAATATTGACTTCAGCAATGTTACCTGCCATCTGATGGTTGAAATGATTGCTTTATTTCTGACAGATCACAGCAGCAGTGAGGAGAACAGCTTACCCAGATCTGTGTCTGTGGCCACGGGCCTCAACATGATCAAAAGGCCCAAGGTCCGAACCATCTTCCCCCACACGGCCGGGAACAACGAAACCCTGCTCAGCTTCGACGAGGGCGACATCATCACACTGCTCATCCCTGAGGAGAAGGACGGCTGGCTGTACGGGGAGCTGGAGAAGTCGAGGCAGTAAGTCACAGAGAGAGTGCCCCTCATGTTGAGTCTGCCACCCTGCAATTGCCTCACAGCAGGATAACATCACATAATTAAAGTAGCCTGTAGTTTGAGGATTTACTGCCGTCACACTGCTTGGAGCCTGACATAATGTCGGTGCTGTGGGAAGTGCCATTGGGCTTTGGAGAACAATTCGGTCAAAACCGTCCTTCACTCAAGGTACAGGAAAAACCATGCGTGGGCTGTGTGACAAATGTCGGGATCGTAAAGACTGAAGCGTGCCTACTCACTCTGCTGGAGGTGTGAGATTGCAGTCTGTCAGCAATCAGCTCTGTCTACCCCCTCAGCCCCTTCACGATTCTCCTGTTGTTGGATTTGAAAGGCTAGGGATGTGTACACAGTTAACCTGGGCATTTTTAAGTTGTTGGGGTGTTCCAGTTCCTGTGCGTTAAGTTTATATTGTTTTTAAATATGCCTGCAAAGATTCTGCTGAGCATATCCGAAATGCCAAATGTGTCATGCCCCCTTAGCCCTCTCACAGCTGCTCAGGGGCGAGAATTAATTGCATACGCAGCCACAGGCAGCAAACATGACCAGAACCTGCCAAGTACAAAGCAACACCTGCCACCTCATGGCACAGTTGGTAAACCTTTCATTGTCTTTGGGTTCTGCGTAGCTTATCACCCAAGTGTTATTTCACTTGCCGGACATGGTCTTTTCTCTGTTTGCATTTAGTCTCAGAACATTCAGCTTCAGGGCTACAAAATGATGTAGTCTAATGTGACATAACACGAGAGTAAAAACAATGCCTTTCGCTTGGATTATATTTGTAATATGGTAATACGGTTCTGGGCTTCTTTGGTGATCATGGCCAGATTAGGTCAGGATCTAGGTTTTCACACACACCATCAGACAAGAGTTCGCATATAGGATAAGATTAATAATTCAACCCTAGATATAGAATATCTACAATACAATATGTAGTACAGTCAAGTTTGATATGTATTATTGTGTATGGAATACACTCAACTGTACTATATGCAAATAAGCTGTGGTAAAGAGAAATTAATGTTATATTATTCCAATGCTAATACATTACACCTTTTTGCATTACTTCAGTAAGTATAAAAGCAGGTATTGTTGTGTTAAGCTTAACATATCTAGCCCTGTTGTTTTTTCAAAGGGCTCCCCTGAAGTGAGTTAGGTAGTCTATGACCTATTTAGTGAACAACTGACATAAGTGTGCAGGTTTACATTAAAATGTCCTCCACGGGTATATTAACATAAATCGCAGTGGTTTTTCTCACGTCACCAGACTTAACCTATGGAAACAGCCATATAACCTTTGAATCCCTACTCCTGTTAATGGTGATATAGTTGTTCACAATTCCAACTCTGCCCATGTTCATTTTTATACTTTATCTTCCCTTTGCTTCATTTTTATTGAGTTGAATGAAATGAAATTGAGGTCATTACTTTTGACGGTCCACTAAGGTAAATGGCATTAAGTGAGAAAAAAAGCAAGGTTAACCTTAAGTGTAATTATTGTAAAGCTATTAAGGCAATTATACGGGCATGATTTTTCTAAGCAAATGTCTTGAAAGACCAGTTTCTCTTACAGGTGAGAATACGAGTCTCTCACAGTTAAAAATATTCATAGTTACAACCTTTTTGTGAACTATTACTGAGTGTTTTTCACAAAAGGAACAAAACACAATGGAGGAGGGCAAGGACAAAAAATGCAAGCACATTTCCGTCTTCCCTCTTTCTTTGATTCCTCAGTCATTTAAAACCAAATCATTTGATATTTAGTTATTGAAGCATTTGCCAGTCTAATCTCAACTACAGCTAAATCTTTGGTATTTCACTTGTTTCCCTTTTAGGAATTTAAAAACCTCAATCAAATCCCCCCTAAGTCTCCGTTTGCTAAGCTTAAATAGATTGAGTGCCTTAAGTCTATCCTCATAACCTTTACCTTTCATACCAGGTATCAGTTTAGTTGCCCTTCTTTTTCTTCTATAAGAGCTATAAGAGCTTCTAAGAGCTTCTATATCTTTCTTGTAGTGCGGTGCCCAGACCTGCAGACAGTATTCTAAGTGAGGTCTGACAACTACAATTCCTAAGTCTTTTTCAAATTGAACACCTACTAACTTTGCTCCTCCCATAAAATACTCCTGTCTAAGGTTTTTATTTCCCACATGCATAACTTTACATTTAGCAATATTGAATGTCATCTGCCACGTATCTGCCCATTCTTTAATTTTTTTAAATCATCTTGGATTACTTGACAGAAGGCTTCTGAGTAGACCACACAAATCAGGTCATTCTGGCTTCTCTTTCTGTGTCAGAACGGCTCTTTATTTTTACTGTACACTAAGAACGATGTCCCCGTATCAGTGATCATGTGAGAAGGGGGGTCGTATGTCCTGCAGCAGGAATTTCTTTGGTTATTGATTCTTTGTGATTTTAAGTGATATTGCATAGTTTCCTAGCATCGTGTAATTTCAATTGTTGGAATCTTCCTGAGCAGCTCATGTTCCACTGAGGCACAGAAAACTGATTTATTTAAAGCACCTACAGTGCTAAATCTTTGCTTGCTTTGATTGAAAATAATCATCATTATGTTTAGTCAAACTCAAGGCCCAGGGAATTTCCTTTCAAAACACAAATCTGTAGTTGGTTGCAATTCATTAAAAGGCTTGTGTGTCAGTGCACCACAACATAACCCCTAGACAGGGCTCTGCTAAGGAACCTCGGCCTTTAGAAGCTTCAGTGGGCATTAATGGCTGTAATTCAAGATGAGTCTTAACCTGGACCATCACCTCTCTCCCATATGCTGCACTGTGGAAATTCACTGGTGTTTATTTCATTTGTTTGTGCCGTGCTCAGTGATGTCGTTTTTAAGTTTTTAAATGGGCTGTCTTTTGGACAATTAAAGCTGTCCGTTGCGTTCTGCCAGTTGTTTTAGCAAGAAAATACTGAGTGAAGTATTGTTGAAAGTTATTTTTGTATTTGTGTGCTTTAACTTTTAAATTGACAGTGTTATTGATTAACTGAATCCCAACACCTATGATTGGCTGTATCCTTTATTTGATTACAGTCTGTGATTAATATATGACCAAAGAAAACACCCTTGAGAAGTATTGCTATATCAGTCATAAAAGCTGGGAAAGATTTGCATACCATTTCCTGAAAAGGGCTGATATGTAGAGCCAGTTGATAATAGTCATCAATAAACAATGTGAGTAATCAGATTAGGTGGCATTTGCACCGAAAAGGAAAGTTAATTTGTTTTTCTTAATGCATGGAAATGTGTTCACTCAGTGCTGTGAATGTAATTACTTGGCTCTACCACTTAGCTGGGGGTTGGCAGTTTTAATTAAACTTGCATAAGTTCACAGTCCTCTTTGGGTGCCTTGATTACTCTTTCTTTTTTAAAGTGGAAGCATTGTGTGAAGAAAAACACTAGCATTCATTCAGAACCTCATTATTTGTAATACCTACTTTATAGTTCTTAATAACTATATACTCATAGTATGTACATCAATACAAGTAAAGGGGCTTCATTTATATACTATGTACATCTTCACAAAATCTATTAAAATGGTTTTAATGTTCCTGTTCCAACATATTCTATACTTGAACACAGCTTAACAACAGATGTTATCTTTTGTGCAGGAGAGGCTGGTTTCCATCTTCCTATTGTTGTCCTTATACAGAGATTGTGGTCAAAAACAGGTAAGGTAACCCCAGCTCACACGAGCCCGTTTGAATGCCAACTCAGTTCAAATATACAGGTAACTGTCCAAATAAAGGAAACGCTTGAGTAAATGAAGGGTTCTGGCAGCTCTGTTATGGTGTGAGGTACATTTTCCTGGCATGGTTCAGGTCCACTGAATCCCATAGAGTGCAAGGTAAACGCCAGTAAATACAAAACCATTTGATCACCAACCATTTTTTTTTTTTTTTTTTTTTTTTTCTTTATATTTTTCAGATTTTTCCCAGTTTTTCTCCCAATTTAGTGGCCAATTATTCTATTCAATTTAGTGGCCAAATCTATTTATCCTACTATCCCCCCCACAAGCCTGCTGCTAGCCTATTTCTGACACCAGTAGTGGCATGAACAAGGAACCGCTTCCTCCGTGACAGAAGACAGATAGACAGCTAATTGCCGACCGTGATTCCGATACAGCCAGAGAAGCTTTCTGCAGCAAGCTCATGTCGGCTTCCCTCCCCCCTCCCTGGGGCGGATAGCCAATTGCCGCCCGGCACTCCCGACCAGAGCCGGACTGGCACAGGTGGGAATCGAACCCCGGTCGCAGTGGGCAACATGCATCCCGGTCAGATGTCTTTGCCGTCACGCCACCCTGGAGGCCCAGTGAAGCATTTTTATCCTGATAGGAGTGGTCTCTTCCAGGATGACAGTGCCCCATTCACAGGGCACAATGGTTTGATGAGCATGAAAACGATGTAAACCATATGCCATGATTGTCTCAGTCACCAGATCACAACCAAATTGGGGGAGATTATGGGAGATTCTGGAGTGGCACCTGAGACAGCGTTTTCCACCACCATCAACAGAACTCCAAATTATGGAATTTCTTGTGGAAGAATGGTGTTGCATCTCTCCTACAGAGTTGTAGAATCTATGCCTAGGTGCCTTGAAGCTGTTCTGGCAGCTCTTGGTGGCCCAATGCCCTATTAAGACACTTTATATTGGTAGTTCCTTTATTTTGGCAGTTACCTGTAGTTGTAGTGTAAAGGTGTGGCCAAAGTTTGTAAATGGTGCACATACACAGTATAAAATGTGCTGATTTTACATCGCATGGCTTTTAGGCTCAATTTTCAAACAGCAGCTAGTTCATGATTCTATGTCAGTGATTTAAACAGGGTTACGCATCTTCCTGTGGACCCTGGTAACATGAAGGACATATTTAGATGAGTATTACACTTTTACTTTGCAGATGTCCTTATCCCAGGCAGCATAGACAAATTACATGTTTTATATACTTCTATTCATTAAATGCCAGAATATGTACAAAACAAATGCAGGTTACATTTAAGTTCTTTGCACATTGGTACAACAACAAGTCTCCTAACTTGAATTGAAGAGCATTCTTACCTTCTATGAAACACTACCACAAAGTTGCTAATATACAAGATTTCATATGGATATTTATTTTTAAATACCTTAATGAATACTCAACATTAAAATACCCTTTTTTCCACAATATTGCCTTATGATTTACCATCATCACCATTACTGCAATGATTATTATGTTGTTGTTAGCTAGCGTTCAAGCTGTTACTGTGACTGTGTCCACCCACAGCATTGCAACACCGGTTCGCAGTATGAGCGTGGCCAACCTCGCAGAGCAGGAAAAGACGACCATGGTGCTGCCCCCCCCAGACTACAGCGACATGCCCAGCAGCAGGAGCACCCCCAGCAAGCTATCCACACCCTCACCACAGAACACGGTCAGCTCCTTCAACCTCTGCCGCCCTTGTCTTACCTGATATACTTCTCATCTTTCAACACCAGTTATGGTGAAACAGCCATGGTGTCAAGAGTGTGCATGTATGGGCCTGCATTTTACATTTACATTTGACATTTTAAGCATTTAGCAGACGCTCTTATCCAGAGCGACTTACAAGATGTGCATTAATACATGGTAGGAACAATCATAGTTCACACAAGAGATCAGTACAGTAATACAGCGATAGAAATCGTTGTAGGCAGCTGCATACCATACCTGTAACACGGTGAAGGAAAAGGTTCGTCATTTTTGTTTAGTTTAGTTTTTGTGTGTTTTGTGCGTCGGGGCACTTGTTCTTAGTGCAGTGATGCACTCTACTGTTCAACTTGAAACCCATATGTATTTATGTACGTATGCGTGCAAGTAGCTACATCCCAGGCTTTACACATAATACTGAGTTTGTATTCAGCTGTAGTGTATAGTAGCCCTGGGATGTAAATGAAGAAGGGAAGTGCTCACTTCCTTCCTGTATCTCTTGTAAATATGTACATACAGTGTATACAGTGTGTTATGAAGCTTTCTGACACTGGGTCACTGATAGCAAGCTTGTGGAGTTGTTTTTAGCATCAAATCAGCCATCATGTGCCCTTTATTTCGCTGTTCTATGATGATGTTTGATGTTTGAAAAGCACTTCAGTGTTTACAGTTATGCTTCCTTTATTTGAATGTCACATAGTGATATAGTGATCCACACCAGGGATGGTAATATAGGTGCAGGCCTGGTATAAACAAACACACATGGAGAAATTACCCATAATTCAAGCCCTGTAATTCACATACTATGTACTACAGCTTCTGTGTGCAGCTTGGCAGTCAGTTGCTTGAAAAGCAGTTCCAGGAGAGCACAACTATTCCTGGGGTGGAGCCAAGCTCCCTTTGATTTGATATATGATCCTTGAGTTCCTTTTAGCTTAATTAGCTTTATCTGATGCATTGTCCCGAGCGCAGTATGCAGTCCATTTCACACTTCAACCTAAATAAGGACCAAGAACACTGCCTCCTTCCTTGTTGTCATAGTACCTTACAATAAGAGGCAGTACACTGGCAGTAGAGGGTCTGCTTTTCTGATTGTGGCTTTGATTTGAGGCAATTGGTCATAAGTCAGTGAATGGAAAGCCGTGCAAGGAGATACTGCTCCACCTGGCCGAGTCACTCTGAAGCAGCGTGAAATATTCATGAGCACAGGGCCCTCCTGTTCTGGCCAGAGGCCTGCCTCTCATTTGGCTGCAACGAAAGTCGTCGCCACACATCCGGGGTCAGGCTCCTTCTTCTGATAGAATTTCAACACGGGAGTGAACCTGAAACCTGCACCCTCACCTCAGCCGTGTGGCTGGAGTCAGAGTAAATAGGGGTAATTCAAGGAACAGCTTCTTTTGTATTCATTTTCTCACCGAGACGCGGTTCAGTCCGCACCATCTTGGGTCGTATAACAAGCCCGGTGAAAAATATGATTGTAAATGGGTTCTTATGGTCAGCAGAGATGAGAAAGGTGGCAGTGGAACCCATTTTAAAGTGAAAAGTCAGGGCATGTGGGTGACTGCAGTGGTATGTCACAAGGCTGGATTGTTGCTGATGTAAATGCAGCTGGTGTTGAGCCCTTCCGAGAAGTGAGTGGCAACCCTGTGTCCAATGTGCTTTCTGTAGAGCTGTGTTTTCTATATATACATGTATAAACAGACAAGGGCAGGCTGTTCACTGGAAACCCCTGAACAATTGTATCATTACCATTCATTGTTGGAGGAGGACTGAAGAGGGAAGCCTATCTGACTGATAATCAGGCATTGCTTGTCACATTCCAAGAAGGTATAGACATGTACCTTTGATTTTAAAATTGAAATATGTGAACTTTTGTAATGATAAGAATAGAGTCATCATTGTTCTAGATGCGTGGATTTATTCCAATGACCTCATTTGCCAGGGAGGAAAGAAGTTCACAGGAACTCTCTATGGTTCTGTCGTCTTGCAGTAAAAAGACATTTCAAAAATGTTCCCTGCCTGCTTTCATTTCTGCATTGGGAGGGGGAGCACAGGGTGAAGGGGGATCATAGAGCTTCTGTGCATCTACGACGGCAATTAGTCCTGCCCAATGTCAGCTGATTTGAGAATGAAACCGCTAGCCTCTAGGGCAGGACTTTTCCACTGATTAAATGTCCATTTTGCTGTAATTGCTGCCTAAGGGTTTTTGAAAGAAATATAGTGCTGTTGAGAGAGGTGTTGTGCACAGCAGAGCGGAAACGTGTAGTCATGTGACTCAGGAGAGGTGACTTTGCTTTTCGGCTTGCTGTGGCTGGCAGACACCGACTCGTTGAAGTTTAGACTCACCACTCCTGCACTCCACTGCACTCTTCCTGTCACAGGCTGCCCTCTAGTGACACAGTGTGTGTTTTATTGGACATAAATGGACTGTAAATAATAGCAATACTGTACCTGGATATATGGAAATGTCTCCCAGCTGGAGAAGGGCCGACATTTCAAGACACGACACATTTAGTTATGTCACAGTGTAATGTGTGTTTTAGAGTGACAGGTCATCTATTGGGCACCCGGATCACACCTTGTTGGGTGGAGAGTATTTGTCATTTGGGAGGAAGGTGGAGGGAATACTTTATATAAGGACATCTGCTGTGCTTGGGCTGATATTCCATTGTCTTCAACAGGTGACTCAACCAAATGGTATCTCAAAGCCTCCATTCTTGGGGTGAGTAACATGAATAAAAGAAAATTAAAGCTATCTCAAGAGTACCTCTGGAGTTGATGATCTCAGCCTGGCCATCAGTAACGAGCTGCTTTCTCTTCACAGCGGAGGGAATCCCTTTGCTACCATCAAACTGCGGCCTACAGTCACCAACGACAGATCCGCCCCAGCCATCTGATGGCCAGGGGCCGGGTCCTGCAGCCCAGCCATGGGGATTGATTTTGGACTACGGGCCTCTGAAACTCACCCCAGGGTCTTAATCCAACCGGCCATGCTCCACCCATACCAAATCTGCAGCGTGAAGCTTACGCCCTCATTCATTTGTAGTGGAATTCCCCATATAGGAATATGCAGTAGCGAGATTTGGGTTGGATTGAAGATTTAAATGGCTGTGCTGGAGAATCTCTGCTACAGATGCCATGTTTATTTCAGTGATGATGTCTTAAACCTACTGCTGCACACACTCACATTGAGATGGAGAAACAATTTATTTATATATGTTTAAAGCAAATTCAGATATATTTTAAGAAAAATTTATTGTGAATAAGTGTACACAAGCATTGCCTCATTCTATGTGCAAAAATGTGTACAAAGTATTGACTCAAACTTTTTTTTTTTTTTCTGTTTTGAAAGAAAAATATGTGTTATGTGTTTTAGATGGGAGACTGACTGCTTGTTAAAAAAATCAATTTCATATTTTAATTAGCATTGAATGCTAGATGAAGTGTTCTGTATGGGATGTGTATGGATCATTTAGCTTTTTCAGAAATGTAAAACCATATTATATTCTTAGTATGGTTAGAGTACAGTGGCCTTTAACATAGAGCTACATCACACTGGCTGTAGTCTGTAATGATTCCTTACTGGTAAGCATACCATAGCCATTCACATATTTGTGGTGATGTAGGAATTTACAGGTTTTACCTAAACATCATTTATGTATAAAGGTATGCCATATATAATAGATGTATTGCATTCCATCATAACATATGGCATTATATATATATGCATGATTTTGTCAAATAATTGAGTATGGCCATTTAAAAGCATTATGTCCCAATCCCTTTTCAGATACTGATGTGCATTCTTCTCTTCTTGAACACAGATTATTTATGTTCAAGATTTATGTTCAAACTTCATATTCTGAAGAGGAACATCAACATTTTAATTTTTTAATCTCCTTTTTGACCAAGTGCTTTAGCTGGTTATTGAGACATATCAAATGTGGGGGAAATGGTTGCCTTAACTACAGTTTATTTATTTCTATTTTTGTATTGTCAAATCACATCTTCCTACCAAATTACTCAAGTATAAATGATAGACATGATCTGGAAAATATTTTCTCACATGGATTACAGTCGTTGATACATGCACTTGTTCCATGTTTTAATACTTCATATAAAATATTTTTGCTTTTTTTTTTTTTTTGCCATAATTAAGGTTGTTTTCTTATCTGCTACCCCTTCCTCTGCATTTAGCTTTGGTAGGTTTGCTTAAGAAAGCAAACAAAAAAAGCCTTGTTTTGTGAGATAGAATTAATATCAACATGACACTTATCAGATTTTCTTAACAGCACGCCCTTTTTAAAATGGATAGGGATTTTGTCCAAAAACACTTGTAAGGAAAATGCTGGAGTTGATCAGTGAAAACCTCAACATTCATAACAAGGCTGACATGCATTCTGTGATTAATAACATTATTATGTTGGAATAAAACTGATTCAACCGTTTTTACCTGTTCTGTCAAGTGTCAGATCTGTAACATTCATGGGATCACAATAGTAATAAAAGAGAAGATCGCATCACGTCTTGAAATGCAAGCCTCCATTTTACAGTTTTTACTGCTGTATGTACAAGTTTATGTCAAGTCTGATGAATTTAAGCCAAACAAAACTACTCCCGTCGATATACTTTTATTTACAATTCTCTTACAGTATATAAAAAGTGTGAACTTAAAGTGTGGTGTGCTTCAGTGCACAGCAAATGCCAACCAACACCAATAATATCTTGGCGTATTGTAATGACCGATGGTATAATTTGCCTGCCAATACAGGAATGCAGCACACAGAAGCACGCTTGATTGTCTTTCATTAAAAGAGGAGAAATTCTAGCATCTGAGGACACTAGCTTCACATGTTCAAGGTTACAGATTGTCAGATTGAAATGCATAATCTGATCGATGCATACTTCCCTTAATCAAAACAACATGTACAGTGTTCCTGAATTTATATCACCTGCAGAAGCAGTTTAGTGTCATTTTTCTGGTATGTTCAAGGTCAGCAGATGCCCTTAAATAATTGTAATATTAACACCACCACCAAAGATCAGTGCTGTTAATACATGGCCCCCAACACAAAAAAAGCAGCTATAGAAAGCTGGTGTGATTTACAAGAAAATAATTACTTAACATGTTTGTAATAAAAAGTATTTCATCTGCTAAAAAAAAACAACTAATCTCTAATAACTAAATGGATCATTAAATGGATACATTCAGCAGCTCCTGCCCTGTATTGTGTCTGGAGGACTTTCACAGAAGGGAACAGCAGTAATAGTGGGGAAATTACAGGCAAGGTTTGGTCTTTTGAATGGCAAAAAATTATACTTATATTTCCTATTATGGCCATGCTCAAGGCAAAATTAACAAAATAAATGAATGAATAATATTCATCTTGCTAAAGCTAAGCACGTGGGAATAGTCTGAAGCACGGGGGAGAGAAAGAAACATTTTTAAAGCTTGTAAACTTATATGTTTTTAAAGTTATCAACACCCAGCTCTGGCACTGCAGAAGCTGGTGTAATGGAATTCAAACTATACAAAATAAATGAATGAAAAGGAAGTCCTCGACTCATACCATTTCAGATTACACATTTCTAGGGCATGTATCAATGCAGCAATTCCTAGAAGAATAGATTTGTATCATTCATTCATATTCATATTATTTGTCAGTTATATTCCTTGATTATTTGTTCTTTTTTAATTTTTTTTTTTCCCAAAGGCACCAATGACTAATCAATGAATGTGAAAGGAAGTCCATGCATGCGAGTGAAAAAGACATATTCCTGTGCATGTCTTTTCAATTGTTTTACATTGTACCTTCATGATCATTATCGATAATGTGCATGGCAACATCAGGGTACAAACAACAAAAAAACTAAAACTAAAAAAAACATCTGAATAACAACTGAGTGGAAAACGTTAGACCTTCAGCGAGTTACAGTTCAGTCTCTCTAACCAAAGGTGGCCCCACAGTTGGGACATCTTCTCTGACGAAGCGCAAGGCAGAAGAGGATTCCAATGGGGAAAAATACAATGGCACAAAGGATCCCGAGGCAAGTGAAGTCATCTTCCAGCACACCGACTCTGAGGAGGGAGGACAGATGCATCATGGGTAACCTGCACGTCACGTGTCAGTGCCCTATTACTGTAGCATATAGTTTATGCTCCAGTCTACCCTGCCCCAGTCATATTCATTACAACCCAAAAGAAAATCCAGACTGAAGCACAATAAACAGTATGGTGTTGTATCTGTATTTGTACTAGGGATGTTAAGGACATTAATACACTGCCATTTTTTGGCATTTATTTCTATTTAAAGCACAATTTTTGGAATGCATGGCAATGTGGTATGTTGTTAGCAGTTACATTTTAAATAAAGTTGGTGTTGGACACTATAGGAGTTGGTGTTGGACACTATAGGAGTGTGTGTCTCAGCAATGTAAAGTTCTCCAAACTCAGCAGAGGCAGTGGCAGTCAGCAAGCTGTGAGTGTTTCAGACTCCCATTTTGATTCATACTATGAGTTTACTTAATTTAAAAATATCTATGTAATTTGTTATTTTTTCTCTCCAGGCTACAGCAGTACGAATCCGCATTGTACTGGGGGCATGCCTGTTTTTTAGTAAGACCAGCATTGCAAAATTTCTGAGTTAGATAAATGGAATAGCGTTTTCTGAGCAGCATTAGCCACATAGTTGGCATTCATTATTGTTCACAGAACCACGAAGCACCTGTATTTCATATGGATTTTAACTTCTAATTATTATCATTTAAATGTTTAAACAGTTAAAAATAGCCGTTTAAACATTTACCAATTTTGTACATGTTTAATATCTTAATTTGAACAATTGTATTTGAATGCCTCCATTTCTCTACATGAACAATAGAGCTTTGGGGTGAGGTAGTTTCCGGTGTTGGCGAAAGCCTCCACGGCTGAAGTGTGGACATTTAAAAAAATAAAATAATAATAATAATAAATACTGGGGCTGATAAAGACCATCTCAATTTTCAATGATGCCTTTTGCCAAGAAAGGTGAGTTTGTGACATCACTGCAAAAACAAAAGCAACGCTTTTTTAAGGAGCAGTTTATTTCATATCTGGAAAATTATTGTAGCCGTTTCGCTTTTCCTTCAAACAGACGTTTTTGAGTTACTTGCTGTGTGTTTGGGAGACTGGGAGATAGAGGAAGTCATGGACAGTTAAGGAGTTTTACACTCAGTCTAAATTTGACTAACCCTTGATTCTCAATCGCTCACATGAGCTGTCCTGTTGAGTTCCAGCCAGTACAGACAATGGGAATGTGCATCCGGTTATATCCAAACGAAACCAATTAACCTTTTAAGATATTCACCCACAAAGAGCAGCATACTGTAACCTTTGCAGACATAGTCCGAGTCGTTCCTGATGCGTGTGAGACACTCTTACCTGCAAGCCGGACAGCCTCCTACCACTACCACAGAAGGCTGGATGATTGTGTATGTGCCTGCATAGTTTGGCTGCTGGGCAACAGGGGGCGGCTGGGCAGAGGATTGTGGGTATCCTATAGGTGAGGGGATGAGAGAGCACAATCTCAGACAATCACACAACACCTTTAACTCTGGCCCTGCACATATAAATAAACTGTTAAAGCTTTTTCTTGTTACTCAAAAACATTGACTCGCCTATTATAGAGCACAACGCTTTCAAGAATGAATTCTTATCTACAACCAAGGTGGCAGAGACCTTACAATTTTTTCTAAACAAACCAGGAATCAAGTGTAACAGACGAGTGTGTGGAAGGCGTCGGTCTCGGCAGCTGATCGGGGCGATTAGCGGCCACGCCTACTGGCAGAGCAGCCAATGCACGCACCGGTCTTGTGTTTACTAATCACATTGGTCGGCTTTAAAACTGCTCTGCTCCCTTCAGTAGGCGGCTGGAACAAGGAAGGAAAAGGCGTGGGAGGCCGAGGAGAAAAAGCAACCGAGAAAGAAAGAAAAAGAAAAGCAAAGTGAAAGTAAAAGTAAAGTAAAATGGGAACTGGAAAGTTTCAGTTTATTTTGTGATAGTTTTGTTGTGTTTAAAGTTGATGGTTTTTGTGTCCCGAACCCGTGAGGGCGACGGACAGATTTAGTTTTGTTTATTTGTTTAAAACTCCCAGTCTAGTTCTCTGCCCGTGTCGGGGATCAGAGAACTTTAAAAAAGAAACAATAGAAATCCGGTCTGTGGACCAGAACAATCCACTCTGTTTCCAGACTGCTCTATTCCCGTCCAGGGATTGTCACGTGGCATGTGACAGAGTGTTAAACCAAATGTAAATTATAGTTAACTTTTCTCAATTCATATAACACAACACACTGAAATGCAATTGGCTCAGATATGGATTGGCTCCACCCTTCCCATTCTTCCAGTGAATCCATGTAGGATTACTAAAAACATATTACCCCCAGCTAAAACCCATTAATGACCAAAAAATCTTAGCCATGTTTCCCTGTGGTGATATGGGAACACTCTTAAGTAGACTTCCAGCTCAGGTAATAGGCATATAAAATAAACAAATTGATGATGCAAGGATTTAAATTGTTCTTTGATGGATATCATGTTGGGGTCACCAAAAACTTCAAGGATTTCAACTTGGTACCGCAGAAGTGTGATACCTCCATCAACTGCCTTAAAGGAGCACTCCATAATTGCATGATGTACTACTTACTATGTGTGTTGTTGATCCACCTACATGGCGCTGTTGATATTTTTAAGTTTATGTCTGTTTCCCTGTGAGCCGTGAGTGTACAGATGACAAATAATTCATAAAGACAATCTACACACCAAGATAACAGACCAACTGTAATTCGTGTTGTTTGGCTCAGCTAGCTGGGACGTTTTTGCTCATATAAACTAGAGAATTTTATCTAACGATAGCGGACTGAATGGCCAGCTTTTGAACGAGTAAGTAACGCCATCTATAATGTTTTGTAATGTAGCTTGTTGTAACGTTATCTGCCTTGCAAGCTAACTTAGATAGATAGTTATTAAACACTAAATTACGGAAATGCAATGTCAACGACTTCACTGATTAGCTATAATAGGAAAGTTAGCCACTTAAAACTTGCATAAAAACACTAATTTTAAGAAGACGTGCTGCTACCTAACATACGCTATGTTGCTTCTAATGTCAAACAGCGCTAGCACAGGGAAACAAACATGAATGCAAAAGTATCAAAAATGCCATGTGAATGGATCGATAAGACATATAGTGAGTAGTACATCATGAAATTATGGATTTTGGTCAAAGTGCCCCTTCAAATGAATAATGGTCAGGAATAGTACAACAGTTATGCCTAAACAATTTATTACAACAAGACAACGTTACTAAAACATTGACAAAGACAGACAGACATACAGGACAGGACAGGTGCCCAGGAGCCACATGTAACACTCCCCTGCACTTCTTCTCTCTTCCCTTAAGTACCCAGAGTTGCTGGGGGGTTTCACATCCCTGCCCCTGAAACCAAATGGTTCCCAAGTAATACTCTGGCCAGTCCTGTAAGCCTATCTGTCCAGATAGCCACATTCCACATCTGCATACAGCCATAGATGGAACCACTTATTAACAACAAACATAATTGCTTGATTATGGTTGTCTCAAAGGGTTTCACAGACCACAGATAGTTTACCAACAGGAAGTATGGTTGAGTTGGGGACACGATAAGAGATTTCACAGTTGCACTTGCTGTTATGGTTGCATGCGTTGGCCAACAGCTTAATTGTCCTTCCAGCAAGGGGAAGAAACAATGGATCCACGAAGTGCCCATAGGCACAGGACCGATAAGACACCAGATTGGTTTACTGCTCCAAACAACTGGCTGCCCGAAGACCCAGTTGTCTTCAGAGAGAGGGCAGACAGTAACAATAACAGATATAACAGAACCACATTCCCTCCAATGACCAGAAGTAATTCAGATGCACCTCTTTGCACACTCAATGTCTTCGACAGTGACTATCCGAAGGCTTGCTTGCTCCACAGTGACTCAAAAATGTGCCTGGCATCCTTTTGTCATAGCCATACCCAGTAAATGTCCTTTAAACATGTCATATCCATCCTGTAACACGCTCTAAAGGTTGTTGCATTCATTCTGTAATTTTATTTTATTTAACCTTTATTTGCCATTGCAGGTTCTGGCCTCCTGGGTACATTTGTACACCATTCAGCACATACCTAGGGCAGTAAATGTCCTTTAAACATGTAAAAATATATATTAAAAAAATAATAATAATAATAATATTAATAATAATAAAAATAAAATCCATCCTGTAACAACATGTACCATTATACAAAAAGGTTGTTGCATTCATTCTGTAAAAATATCATATGTATACAAAATATTCATTGCAGCCATTGAGACCACTGAGTGATTTGGCTGTGAAGCAACTACTGAAGCAACTTGTATAAAAGAACAAAATATGAATATGCTGGTAAACAAATAGTAAATGCACCTCCAACACAGGCAGGCAAGCTCTAATGAAATTCACAAAATGCTGTTGGAGTCACATTTTTTGTAATAATAATAAGGAAGTAGTAGTCATTTAGCAGGCATTTTTGCCTACATGTATTTACAACCAATGACAATTAGAATACAATAGAAAAGTTTAGATTCAAATAATTAGTTTAAAAGAGTACATATCTGCAAGATTTGTAAAATATTGGATTTTTAAGAAAAACGAATGAAAATTGAGTAACAGGAATTCAGACGCTTAGTGTTTCAGGTGATGGCCTAACCCTTGCTGGAGTTATGTTCTACTACAATGTTCTCCCTGGCGTTCGAATTTGTGTTTTATACTTAAGTTGAATCCGTACATGACTAGCAAACTTCGTAACAATATACCTAACAATGCAACGCTTGGAAGTAATAAATAACCCACCGGTAGTGAAGTATCTTTTGATAAATTAGCTACATCACTTGCCTTGTCCATCAGGATACTGATACGGCGGAGGCGGTTGTTGGAAGTGTGGTGGCGGAGGAGCAGGTTGGGGGATGGCTCCATAATTGTGTTGCTGCCCGTATTCGTATGCCCCCGGCGCAACATTGTAGGCAGGGGGCTTGTCTTGCAGCAGAGGCTTGCTATCCATGTCAGACAAGAGGCTTGTTCCTTCTTCGAGTAAGCTAGTTTGTTATTTACGTTCGGTTTTTTTCCTGTGTATTTTGGCCTTTTTACAATGCTGGCACAACTTCGTTTTATTAGTTTGCTTAGGATTTCTCGACACTACATAATGCTCTAGAAAGCGAGATGGGACACACGAAGTTATCCATTAAAAACGCAAAACACAACTAATTAAAAAAACTTATTACCGCCCCTTCGGTAACTCAATACTTTCGCCCCTCGCTTACAGCCAGCTCCTCACTGAAGCTGGCTAACTAGCTAGATAGCTTGCGAAGTCTGTTGTTCGCCACAACCAATCTCTTACTCTGCCAATCTTAAGGACAAACAAGGTGATAACAAAACAAGATACCTAACATCTAAGACCACTCCTTTTTCTCCAATGGCTCCGTTTTTGTTATTGCTTGCTTAAAAGAAAAACCTCAATCGACTGAGAGTAGTAAACTTGAATAAATGCTTTCCTACAGTCGAGCAAGTCACAAGACAAGAATCATGTGATACATAGTGGGTCGCTTCAGCAGAGATGATACCACGTGATTGAAATATCGCATAAAAAATGTAGCGTTAGAAATAACTTTATTTGTGTCATAATCCTAAACGCGTGTTCATTGACTTCAATGCATAGGTGTATACATTCATCTGATGCGACCGCTTGACTGTGCGGTCGGGTGTTGACGCGTATAATACTTGCTTTTCACTTACTGAAAATCTAGAGAGATGAATAGTGTTTGGCTTCAGTGAGGAGATGCAGCCCAGCTACAGTCAATGTGTGCTGTAGTTGACCAACACAATTTAGTAGCAAAAAAAATGTAATCATTGAATAGTACCCGCTTCTAGATCTGCGAAGGTTATGCGTAGCCCAAACATCACAAATTATTCCAATATTTATTCTGTTGTCTGATGATTTTTAATACTTGATAATAAATATAAGAATAACATAAGAATCACCGACATCATCCTCATCATCATTACTGCCACCACCATCATTAGTATCACCATCATAACAAAAACAATAAAGTAACAATAATAATGTCTTGCTGAATACCTCATTAAAAGATAAGTTGACAAGCCCATGCTGTTCCCATGGAAACCATCAAAATAAATGGTATTAGTACATTTTATATCTTTCCAATGCAGGTTAGTATTCTATATGAATCCTCTCATTACAAACAACAATATAATATACAAATAAACAAATATATAAATATACCAAATATATAAAATATATATAGTATAATTAAAAAAAGTCACATGACACGTTGAATTGAAATATATTCCTTACTACTTCCATTTTAATGAATTAGAAGTTTCTGCAGGCACAGATTATGCAAATTGTGATACATATTAATTCATCATAATATATTCCCTGTCTCCCCAGTAGTGCTCTTTGGGCCACATGCAGAAAAAATATACTATTATAAGAAACCACTAATCAATGTCGGGTTAGTGCAAAAATGCAACACTGTGCAATGTCCTTTCTCATCATAGAAAAGGAACTTCCACACAAGCTTAACCTATATGATTGATACCCCCTAGTGGTTGGTTCACACATCCAGCCTGAAAGCCTGATATGCTTGATCTAAGTTTGTATGGTTGACATAACAATTCATAAATCTAAAGTCAAAGCACTGTCATGAATAGGCCTACAAAGTCGTACAATAACGCCACACGATACTGAAATATATTCTTTCTCCCTTTCTGGCCTTCAGGTTTCCTATTGGATCTCGGAGTCTATTGTCCATGTCTTCCTGGATGCATTCCCACAAACATAAATCTTCCATCTCTTATTTATTTTTGCATATTCACCCTCCCCCTATTGGCCCATTAATTTATCTGGACTCAGAAGTCTGTATGATCCTTTCCTTCTCCCCATTTGCTAACAACTACCCTCAAGATTCCTATTCCTCCCTAAGAGTCCTTTTTATATTAAAAAACCCATTTACTTTGACCATCCCTGGGTGTTTTTTTTCTTCATATGTAATATTCTGTAGAATTTAGCCTTTTCTCACAAAGTGTTCTATACAACAAAATGGAATTTGTTATTGCTTACCTTGATTACTGTAGTTCTGTTTTTGGTTCTGTACCTCACGACCTCATTGTAAGTGCATTCCCTTTATCAGAATGTAGCAGCTCGCCTATTCCCCCTCCTCATCTCTCTCATGAAACTCTGTCGTCCAATTATCTGGCACCCATGGCAGAGCAGATGTACTTTAAAACCAATGCTCTTCCTCACAGATGGGTTAGCCATTCTGTTTCTTCTTTATCTGCAGTCTGTTATTTCTTCCAAAACTCCCTGTTATTTCAAGATCTAAGATTATTCCTTTCACTATTTAAAGATGTATTTGATATAGCTGGTCTCTCCACTCTTGAAATGATTAACTGCTCTCTTTGAACAGGTAAAGTCCCTTCATATCTTAAATCAGCTGTGGTCTCACCTGTCTTGAAAAAAAACACCTATATGACTCTGAGTGAAATTACAGGCCTATTTTTAAACTTCCATTTATGTCAAGGCCATAGAAGACAACTGACTGCCTTCCTGAGCGAAAATAGTCTCTTCTAAAAAATTCAGTTAGGATTCCATAACAACCACAGCATGGAAACTGCACTTCTATGAGACAAATTATCTACTCTTAAATGCAGGCTCACCTAAATGTTGCATTCTCATCTTAATAGATTTGAGTGCAGCATTTGATACAGTCGATCATTCTATGTTATATCTTTTTTATAATTTTATTTTCCAGATTTTACCCCATTTTCTCCCAATTTGGTAGCCAATTACCCATGTGCTTAGTTCAATCCCCCTACCCCTATAGTTCGCTGCTGTAGTCCTGTGACCGGCAGTGACAAGGGCGTAATGCTGCCTCCTCCAAGACAACACTTGTCGTGCCGTCGACTGTAATTCCGGTACCCCAGAACCACTCCTGTGCGCAGCGAACTGTGTGTGTCGGCTTCCCTCCCCCCTCCCTGGGGCGGATAGCCAATTGCTGCCCCGATGGCACTCCCGGCCAGAGCCGACTCTGGAGAGACGGGGAATCGAACCCTGGTCTCCGTGGCCAATGTCGAACATTGTAACCACTGGATCATTCTATTTAAGGGAAATGAAGGATGGTCTTTTCACAGAACTTAAAAAATTGCAGCTTTTATTTTCTCCCCTAATCTGGATGTCGCTCTGGATAAAAGCGTCTGCTAAATGCTTAAAATGTAAAATACAAAAAAATGATGTACTAGCGTATGATGTACGATTAACTATGACCATGACAGCTCTGCCTCCATTCGCTAACCAACCAATCAATGCTGTGCATCATCTACGGGACATGTTGCGAGTTAGATTTTTGTGCTAGGTACGCAACATCCTCTGCAACACCCTCTGCAACATCAACGCAACCTCTGCACGTTGCAGAGGATGTTGCATTGCAGTCGCGCGAGCATGTATAGGCCTTTAGAGGTGCTTGCAGACCAGCAGGGGGGCTGAGAGTAATCACGGCAATAATGAATGTATTTCTGAGGTTTCCACAGCGCCACCTACCTGCAGGTGTGCAGTACAATTTCTGTGTCTATCAAAGTAGGAGACTAGCATTAATTCCTTACCTCTCTTTTTTTTTCATATACGGAATGTCATTAATGCAAATAATGTCTATAACATCTCATAGAACAGTGTTTCTCAATCCATTCCTACAGGGCACCAACAAAAAAAGAAAACATTTTTTGTTCATCAGATGAGAGGGTAAAGTGTGACACTTTTATAGATGCTCCTGGAGACCATGAAAAAAGCTGTTTACTCACTCAAGTGAGTAATACTCAGTGTACTCAATTTCTATAAAAACTTTGATAAGTCATTAGCTTGAAGAGCTAACATTCATGTATTCAATAACAATCCGAAAATATTGGTGTACGTGAATGCAGAGGTGGGTGTATATACACATGCTAATAATTTAATGAATATATATAATTGATACCGCGGTACCACGACCACCACAGTATTTTTCAGAATGGTTACCATACCAGCACAAACTAATACTGTGGCATCCCTGCTTGACTATTAGCTAGATTAGCATAATTTTCATGTGTAACCTTTGAAAGATGGTTCAACAGTTACACATGAAAGTGCACATAAGTGCTTGCAAAAAAATACTCAAATTCTAATTACCTATTTTTTCCAGTGTATCGTGGCGAGGCTGTCATTGCCTGGCTGCCAGTTTGCATTCGTTTTTACTCCTGATGCAAGCAACATTCCCGTTTCTTGATCATCCGTGACATCATCTACACTCAGCTAGCAACAGAAGAGGCAGAAGAAAACGTGCATGTGGCCTAGCAAATTGTATTATTGCTGCAAGTATCTGATATGGCATATACACACTATCTGTTTACCTCGCTGAGCCTAAAGGTAGCTCACCGGAACTAGTGCAGGTCCTCAAATGGTGAATGGAACTCCCTATACAAACGAGGAAGCCTTGCCAGCTGGTGTATCTCGCGTTGTGATTTTTTCTGGTTGGGAGGCAGTAGATGTTTGCTTGGGATCAAAGGTCACAATGTATTCTGAACACTGAGAAGAGGTTCAGTAAACATGACGGGCGTCTGTTATTTAACCCGCTATTTAACTGTGTGTTGGGTGGCTTCGTTTCAGACACCATGTCTGGACTACCCCAGCATTGGCAATGCATCATCATCAACAACAAGAACTTTGACAGCACCACAGGTAACCCCCTATATACAGGTGCATCTCAATAAATTTGAATATCGTGGAAAACTTCATTTATTTCAGTAATTCAATTCAAAAAGTTAAACTCATATATTATATAGATTCATTACACAGAGTGAAATATTTCAAGCCTTTATTTCTTTTAATTTTGATGATTATGGCTTAGAGCTAATGAAAACCCAAAATTCTGTATCTCAGAAAATTTGAATATTACATAAGACCAATAAAAAAATGATTTTTAATACAGAAATGTCGGCCTTCTGAAAAGTATGTTCATGTATATGCACTCAATACTTGGTCGGGGCTCCTTTTGCATGAATTACTGCATCAATGCGGCATGGCATGGAGGCGATCAGCCTGTGGCACTGCTGAGGTGTTATGGAAGCCCAGGTTGCTTTGATAGCGGCCTTCAGCTTGTCTGCATTGTTGGATCTGGTGTCTCTCATCTTCCTCTTGACAATACCCCATAGATTCTCTATGGGGTTCAGGTCAGGCGAGTTTGCTGGCCAATCACGCACAGTAATATCATGGTCATTAAACCAAGTATTGGTACTTTTGGCAGTGTGGGCAGGTGCCAAGTCCTGCTGGAAAATGAAATCAGCATCTCCATAAAGCTTGTCAGCAGAAGGAAGCATAAAGTGCTCTAACATTTCCTGGTAGACGGCTGCGTTGACTTTGGACTTGAGAAAACACAGTGGACCAACACCAGCAGATGACATGGCACCCCAAATCATCACTGACTGTGGAAACTTGGACTTCAAGCAACTTGGATTCTGTGCCTGTCCACTCTTCCTCCAGACTCTGGGACCTTGATTTCCATATTAAATGCAAAATGTACTTTCATCTGAAAAGAGGACTTTGGACCACTGAGCAACAGTCCAGTTCTTTTTCTCCTTAGTCCAGGTAAGACGCTTCTGACGTTGTCTCTGGTTCAGGAGTGGCTTGACACAAGGAATGCGACAGTTGTAGCCCATGTCCTGGATACGTCTGTGCGTGGTGGCTCTTGATGCACTGACTCCAGCCTCAGTCCACTCCTTGTGAAGCTCCCCCAAATTCTTGAATGGGCTTTGCTTGACAATCCTCTCAAGGCTGCGGTTATCCCTGTTGCTTGTGCACCTTTTCCTACCACACTTTTTCCTTCCACTCAACTTTCTATGAATATGCTTGGATACAGCACTCTGTGAACAGCCAGCTTCTTTAGCAATGACCTTTTGTGGCTTACCCTCCTTGTGGAGGGAGTCAATGACTGTCTTCTGGACAACTGTCAAGTCAGCAGTCTTCCCCATGATTGTGTAGCCTACTGAACCAGACTGAGAGACCATTTAAAGGCTCAGGAAACCTTTGCAGGTGTTTTGAGTTAATTAGCTGATTAGAGTGTGACACCGTGAGTTTACAATATTGAACTTTTTCACAATATTCTAATTTTCTGAGATACTGAATTTGGGGTTTTCATTAGCTGTAAGCTGTCAGGATTCTTGCATGTCATTGAAAACCTTGAGTGTTTTATTTTGACAATGTGAAAATTCAATGTTTTAAAAGTCCTTGAATATTGCATTAAAAATACTGTAGGAACTGTGGTCTGCACTGATGGAAAGTGGTCAGAGATAAAGAATTACAATTATTGTCCTTAACTCCTCATAAACCTAGTAAGGTGAAGCTGATGTAATTTCCTGTTCTGTTTATTATAATGTTTTTATTTTTTCCTCCTAAGGAATGGCACGGATGTAGACACCTGAAACCTGATGAAAGTGTTTGGGAAACTGGGATACAAAGTGAAAGTTTATAATGATCAGACCGTGGACCACATCAAATAGTTGTTGTACACAGGTAAGCTCAGAAGAAGTTGGTGGATTGGGACTGCACATCCCATTTCACCCATTTTATCACCTTTGGGCTCCTGAGCATTGTGTCCATGTGTGCCACTTGTACAGTAGTGCAGCAGTTCAGATTGAGTTAAGATTGTGCCAGTGCCAAATGTGACAGGTACACGGAAGTTGTGAACCCTATCGCTCATGTGACATGTTTGTTTTTGTTTGTTTTTCATGGTCAGTCTCCCTCAAAAAAGCGTATGCCCTCGATTAGTACCTCTGTTTTTTTTGTTCTTAAAGTTGAGTGTCCCCACTGATGTTAGCCGGCACCCTGTTCCTAGATCCGTCTCTCAGAGACTTGGTTGGGCGGGTATTTGGTATTTTGGTTGGTCGTTCGGTTGGTCGGTCGGTCAGTCAGTCAGTCAGTCAGTCAGTCAATAAAACAATCAAGACTCACTGGAAGCACCTAGCGACGAGCATGGAATGTGCCATTGAATATGGGTAAGCCACAGTGTGCCTACTGCCTAGAGTCATGAGAAAACGAGAACAATCAAAGATCAATAGTGCATTCTGCGGAGTGGGGTCTTGTGGAGGGGGGGATTTAACTTTCTGGGGGCATGTATTGTAATTTAGGTTATACATTTGTATATAAACTGTCTGCCCTAGACATCTAGGCATCCCACCTGCACAGGCAGGGGTTAGTGCTCAATTATGGAGGTCATCGGTTACATGGATGTCTGGGGTGGTGATATAATGGAACTATATCCAGGACAAAAATATTTTGGTGCCAGTTTGTCAAGTTTGTTTTATTCAAACTTACAGAGGATGTTGTCTGTTAAATTTGGCCGTTCAGAGCCACAACAGTTGGAATACTTACTTCTACTGAAACACATTATTCCATGAAGAAACCACAGATTTGATGTAGCCTAATGCAATTCAGTCAGTGTAAGTAATGCAGTCAGTCAGTGTTCAGTTGTTTAGACCAATTCAGTCATATTAGATCAGTGGTTTCTTTGAGAAAGAAAGTTAGGAAAGATGCAATTTAATGGCATTCAAAAAAAACTTACCTAGGATGTTTTGTTAAATTTGGCCGTTCAGAGCCACGACAGTTGGAAGACTTAACCCAACTGCATAACTTTTCCAGCATTGTACCAGGGAGACAAACCTATTGACCTTTTGTTTTCTACTTTCATACGCATATGCAATTTTTTTTAGCTGAATGTCAAATAATTTGCAGGGAAAAATATTTCTTGAACACTATTGAAATGTAATGCCATTGTGTTTTCTTGTAATCATTTCCCAAGTCATTTTACTCAATGAATAAATATCAAATTAACCCAAATGAAAGAATGTTTGCACATTTTTAAATGGTAGAGATTTTAGGTAGATATCTGTTACTTAAATGCTTTCAGTTTCATTGTCGCTTCAGAGTTCCTCTGCAGCGATGGGAGAACCTGGTAGAAGGACAAACATCTCTGCAGCACTCCCATCAATCAGACCTTTATGGTAGCACTTGGCATTCAGGCCAAAAATTTCAATTTGTGTCTCATCAGACCGGATAATCTTTTTCCTGATGCTCTTAGAGTCCTTTAAGTACCATTTGGCAAACTCCAGGTGGGCTGTCATATGCCTTTCACTCAGAAGTAGCTTCCGTCTAGCCACTACCATAAAGGTCTGATTGATGGGAGTGCTGCAGAGATGTTTGTCCTTCTACCAGGTTCTCCCATCGCTGCAGAGGAACTCTGAAGCTCTCTTAGAGTGGCCATTGGGTTCTTGGTCACCTCCTGACCATGTCCCTTCTTGCCCGGTTACTTAGTTTGGCCAGACGGCCAGCTCTAAGAAGAGTTGTGGTGGTTTCAAACTTATTCCATTTCACAATGATGGAGCCCACTGTTCTCCTGGGTGCTTTCAATGCTTTAGCAATGTTTTTATACCCTTCCCCAGATCTATGCCTCAACACAATTCTATCTCGGAGGTCTATGGAGAGTTCCTAGGACTTCATGGCTTGGTTTTTACTCTGACATGCACTGTCAACTGTGGGACCTTACATAGACAGGTGTGTGCCTTTCCAAATCAAGTCCAATCAATATAATTAAGCACAGCTGGACTCCAATGAAGGTGTAGGCCCATCTCAAGGATGATCAGAAGAATTGGACAGCACCTGAGTTAAATATACAAGTGTCACAGCAAAGGGTCTGAATACTTATGGCCATGTGATATTTCAGTGTTTATTTTGTAATAAATCTGCAAAAATTTCTACAAGTCTGTGTTTTTCTGACAATATTGGGTGCATAGGCGCCGATTTATGTTTCTGCCCGTGGGTGCCGCGCAGCGTATGCTAGGTGGAGTTTGCTATCAAATCAATGTAAATTTGGCTCCGTGCATAATTTTCCCCGTGGGTGCTCGGCCTTCTCCGTGGGTGCTCGGGCCCCGGAGCACCCACGGGATCGGCGCCTATGATTGGGTGCTGTGTGTGCATGAACGAGGGAAAAAAATGAAATTAATTGATTTTAGCAAATGGCTGCAATATGACAAAGAGTGAAAAATTTAAGGGGGTCTGAATACTTTCCGAACCCACTGTATTTTCAACTGTTGTAGTAACGATTATATCATTTATTTTATTAAAGGCATATCATCAGTAGGGATATTTTAATATCGCCTGAGCCTATTGGGTACCCAGTCTCAGGGCCGTGCACAGACATTTTGGGGGGCAGGGGCTCAAGCAAAAAAAAAAGGGCACTCACCCCACCGACTCGCACTATTCCCACACCCATGTTGCCAGACCACCGCCATCCATAATCACACACTATGTTCATAACATGGGACCTGTTTAAATTCTACTGAAACACATTATTCCATGAAGAAACCACAGATTTGATGTAGCCTAATGCAATTCAGTTAGTGTAAGTAATGCAGTCAGTCAGTGTTCAGTTGTTTAGACCAATTCAGTCACATTAGATCAGTGGTTTCTTTGAGAAAGAAAGTTAGTAAGGATGCAATTTAATGGCATTCAAACAAAAAACTTTTATTCTAACCGGGAAACACACTGCTATATACCCAAACAATAATACATTTGTAAACATCACGTTTTTAGAAAACGGAGATAACGTCGTTTTAATGATGATTAGACTAGCTTACTTGCTCGCGAGTACCGAGGCTAGTAATGACGAAATTACAGCGTGAAGGTGGCAAATCCTACTGATCTACTTCATAGTTTTTTTACGGATATATTGTCACGGTTCCATGTTATTCATGCCACGTTTTATATTTCATTCATGTCACGTTTCATTTCATGTCATGTCTTGATTCTGTTTTCATGTTACGTTTCTGTTCATGTTTAAAGCATACACTTTTTCATGCTGTTTCCGCAAATCTTGCGTTCATGCTTTCTCTCTCTCGCTGTCGCTCACGCTTCCTCATTGTTTCTAAGCCCTTGTCTGATTTACTAATTTACTAACTTACTAACGATTAGATAGGTTTATTGTTTCTGCTAGCACGATTGGCAATTTAGTAACTCTAATTGCCGACGTGCTGGAGATTTACTAATTACTAACTCGATAACCATGTGTATTCATGTTTCCTTTCGTTTCTAGTTCATGTCAATTTACTAATCTACTAACGCTAGGTCAGGATAGGATAATTACTAACAACGACTAATTATCTTGTTACCTTGTCACGCTCTCCTCAGTTGTTTTCTGTTTCGCTCTGTTCTCAAGCTAAGTGTCTGCACCTGTCTACACCTGCATATATAGCTCAGTGTTTTTGCCACGTCTTTGCGAAATTGTTGCCTGCTGTCTTTTGTGCCTTTGCTCCGCGGAGCGGACTTCGGTCTTGACTCTTGCACCGTCCCTGACTACGAGCCTGCCTACCGTCCTCCTGTACCTCTGCCCCGCTGACAGCTACTGTGGTTTGTTTAGATTTTTTTGCATGGTTTACCGAGTTCGAGACTGCCTTCTCCCTCGGTACTGTACTTTGGTTATTGGCTTGATTTTTTGGTTATCGGACTTTGCTTTTGTTTGACTATGTCTCCTGAACATTCCTCTAATAAAGCCCTTGTGGGTCTTTATTTTACGTCATTGTTTCTGAGTCGTGCATTCCGGGTCCAACCCTCACGCATCCGTCTCAGAACAATTTCATCAACATGGACCCTGTTGACTCAACCGCCATGTTCCACGCTCTCCAGCAACAAGGCGCCATCGTCCAGCAGCACGCCCAGGGGATCTCTGACCTTCGCCAGGAGATGAGGGAGCTGTGCGCTGAGATGAGGAGACTCGCCATCGCGGTTCAGCCACGCCTCATGGAACAACCTGCTAAGCTGCCTGCACCTCCACCTTCCAACCCCCTGGGAATCTGGCAATTCCGGGAGCCACAACAACCCCCCGGAGAGATTCAGCGGAGAACCGGAGAGATGCAAGGCGTTAGTGTGACTTTGTGTTCCGGCAGCAACCACAGACCTATCACGATGACGAGCGCCGGATCGGCTACGTGATGGGGTTGCTCAAGGGGAGAACCTTGGACTGGACTACTGCTGTGTGGTCCAGGGGTTCACTCCCTTCTCGTTACTTGGCCTTCACCGAGGAGATCCGTAAAGTCTTCCAGCACGCATCTAGCGACCAAGAACCTTCCAAGCGTCTGATCGCCCTTCGCCAAGGCAAGAAAAGCGCCGCGGACCATTCGATCGACTTCTGCACCATCGCTGCTGCTACCCACTGGAATGATGCGGCTCTAGCGGACCTGTCTAAACGAGGCACTCCAGGACGAGTTGGCGCATCAGGAACCGATCACTCAGCTCAACCCACTCGTCTGTGCCGCCATTCGTTTGGACAACCGTTCCAGACAACGCCGGACCGAGAGACCGGTTCCGCCAGGTCAGCCGTACCCAAGGCAATGGTCAGGTTCGCGACCTGAGGAGAAACAAGCTGAGGGAGTCGAGCCCATGGATTTATCTCGTGCTGGCATGAAGGTCTCACCTGAGGAACGGAAACGTCGGAGAGAGACCGGTTCATTTTTATACTGCGGGAAGCTGGGACATTCTCAAGAACAGTATACCAACCGGTCCAAGAGGTCTGATTCATCCATGGATGTGAGGTCCTTAGCCAAACAGGTGAGGACTGCCAGGAATGACACTCGTCCCACCCTTCCTGCCTTGATCCTGCTTCCAGGGAGAGCGATCCAGGTGAACGTGTTGGTGGACTCTGGAAGCTGACGCCAACCTCATGGACGAAGTGATGGTCAAGGAACTGGACATTCCCATCCTTCCACTGCCTCCGCCCGAGAGTGCTTGGTCTTTGGATGGTAAGACGTTCTGCCGCATGACCCACATCACGGAACCTATCCATTTGATCATTTCAGGTAACATCATGAAAACATTCAGTTTCGCATCCTCCGCTCCCCCAATGATCCGCTCATTCTGGGGTTACCCTGGCTACAGAAACACAACCCCGTCATCGATTGGAGTTTAAGTCAGATTCAAGCCTGGAGCCGTGAGTGTCACCAATCCTGTCTTCGATCCGCACTTGCAGCAGCTGAGGGCGCACCCACTCCACCCCAAGTCCCCAAGCCTTCCCTCGAGAATGTGCCCACCCCTTACCACAATCTTACCACAATCTTTTCCAAGACGCAGGCACAGACGCTTCCCCCTCACAGACCCTATGACTGCGCGATCAAGCTGCTACCCGGTTCCACACTTCCCTCAAGCCGCCTCTACAATGTTTCAAGACCAGAGAGGGAGGCCATGGAGAAATACATTCGGGACTGCCTAGCCAATGGTCTTATTTGTCCCTCCTCTTCACCCATGGGCGCTGGAATTTTCTTCGTCCAGAAGAAAGACGGCTCTTTGCGTCCCTGCATCGATTACAGGGAACTCAACAACATCACGGTCAAGAACAAGTACCCACTGCCATTGATTGACTCTGCTTTTCACCCTCTGCACAATGCCACCATCTTTACTAAATTGGATTTACGCAATGCTTACCATCTGGTCTGCATTCGAGAAGGGGACGAATGGAAGACAGCATTCAACACTCCCCTTGGACACTTTGAATATCTCGTCATGCCTTTCGGCCTAACTAACGCACCTGCTGTCTTCCAGGCGCTAGTCAATGACATCCTACGGGACTTAATGGACCGACACGTGTTCATCTACCTTGATGACATTTTGATTTACTCCAACAATGTCAAGGAACACGAGTCCCATGTACAGCAGGTTCTCCAAAGACTTTTAGAGAACAAACTGTTTGTTAAAGCTGAGAAATGTGTTTTCCACACTGACACTGTCAAGTTTCTCGGCTTCATCTTGGAGAAGGGACAGATCAGGGCGGATCCCAAGAAGATTCAGGCAGTCACTGACTGGCCCACACCTACCACTCGAAAACATCTTAAACGCTTCTTGGGATTCGCCAACTTTTATCGGAGGTTCATCAGGAACTACAGCCAAGTTGTCTCTCCTCTCACCAAGCTCATGTCCACTGCCATGCCGTTCCGATGGAGTCCCGAAGGGGCGTTTTCTAGGATTAAGAAGATGTTCTCCTCCGCACCTATCCTGGTGCACCCCAACCCCACCCGCCAGTTTGTTTTGGAGACTGATGCTTCAGACTCTGGGGTGGGAGCCGTGCTCTCTCAGGTTTCCTCTTCTGACAATCATCTTCACGGCGACTCAGTCTGGCTTTCCACTAAGGACATCCCCTTACAATCCACATCCCACAAACTGCAGCCCCGATTCATTGGACCCTTCGAGATTCACAGCATCATCAACCCTTCCTCTGTTAAATTGTCACTACCTGCTTCCCTTAAGATTCATCCTACATTCCATGTTTCTTGTATTAAGCCTGTTTCCACTCACCCCCTTTGTCCCCCCGATCCCCCAACCCCTCCTCCCCGTATCATTGATAACCACCCTGCATACAGTCAAGAAACTTTTGGACATTCACAAGAGGGGTCGTGGTGTCCAATACCTGGTTGATTGGGAGGGTTATGGCCCAGAGGAGCGTTCCTGGGTCGCCCCAGTCTCATTTTGGACCACAATTTGATCAAGGACTTTCACCGTGACCACCCAGATAAGCTCGCTAGACCGTCAGGAGTCGGTCGTTAGGGGGGGTACTGTCACGGTTCCACAAAATGCATCTCCCCACACACAAACACAGCCAAGACATACTCAGGATTTAAGTTTAAGAACTTTTATTGAAAACGGAAAAGTGTACAGCCGAACGAAGGTGTGTGGCTGAAATGTGTGTGTGTGTGTGTGTGTGTGTCGAAGTAGGAGAAAGTATTAAACAAATGGAATGAGTAAAAAACGGTAATGAAATCAAAGGGAATTTCATGATGCTGAGAAAACGTTATTAGTACTTTTCTCCTCCAATCTAAGATCTGCTCTTGAGAGGGCGAAAAACCACCAAAAACCCTCAGGTCAGCTGATGGTGTTCTATCTGATTGTCTGATTGCCAGATTGATTTGCCAGATTGGATCACTGAGCTGAATCAATTTGCTTCACGCAAAGAAAAAAAGGTGGAAAATTCCCTCTCTGTCCCATAAATGGCGACAAAAGTCAGACTTTAAGAGCAAATCTGATTAACTGAAGACTGGAGAGGCAAAAATAACTAAAAGAATCCCTTTGAAATAAATCCAAATAAACCCCAATGCCACAGTGGGAATTCAATGGGAATGAGAATTGGAGGGGGAGGTTGGGGGAAAGACGGGAGCTGGGGGGGGTATACTCCACCACTAGAGATGCTCCTCTGACCACGAGCCCGTGGTCTGTGGGGGAGGGGGTGGTTTACTCCACCACTAGAGATGCTCCTCTGACCACGAGCCCGTGGTCTAGAGGGGGAGGGGGCGGGCGTGGTTTACTCCACCACTAGAGATGCTCCTCTGACCACAAGCCCGTGGTCTGGGGGAGGGGGGGTGGTTTACTCCACCACTAGAGATGCTCCTCTGACCACAAGCCCTAGATGCTCCTCTGACCACGAGCCCGTGGTCTGGGGGGGGGGGGGGGGTGGTTTACTCCACCACTAGAGATGCTCCTCTGACCACGAGCCCGTGGTCTGGGGTTGGTATACTCCACCACTAGAGATGCTCCTCTGACCACATCACTAGAGATGATCCTCTGACCACGAGCCCGTGGGTCTGTGGGGGAGGGGGTGGTTTACTCCACCACTAGAGATGCTTCTCTGACCACGAGCCCGTGGTCTGGGGGGGGGGGTGGTTTACTCCACCACTAGAGATGCTCCTCTGACCACAAGCCCTAGATGCTCCTCTGACCACGAGCCCGTGGTCTGTGGGGAGGGGGGTGGTTTACTCCACCAGGGGAGATGCTTCTGACCTCCAGCGTGGTCTGCGGGGGGGAGGTTTACTCCAGCACTAGAGATGCTCCTCTGACCACGAGCCCGTGGTCCAGGGGGGGGAAGGGGCGGGCGTGGTTTACTCCACCACTAGAGATGATCCTCTGACCACGAGCCCGTGGTCTGGGGGGGTATACACCACCACTAGAGATGCTCCTCTGACCATGAGCCTGTGGTCTGGGGGGGGGGTATACTCCACCATTAGAGATGCTCCTCTGACCACGAGCCCGTGGTCTCTGTCACTGGGGAGAGGTGGGGCTCCTGGACAGCCATTCGCTGCATCCGCAGTCCGAAGGTAGAGAGGGTCTTGTTGAGGAAGCTGTGGAGACAAACCCAGCACTCTGTGACTACACAAATACACACACACACACACAACTACACACATGCACACTCTCTCACACACACAACTATACACACATGCACACTCACAACTCACACACACACACACACACACACACACATAACTCCACACAGTATGTACTTAGCAATGCTAACGCGACATGGCTCTGGCTCTCAGGCTAAAGTTTGCTGCCATTTGTAATTTACATTGTAGATGTTTGTGGAATGAAAACTACATTAATATCAAGAGTGTAATATCAATGCTTGATTCCTGCACCCGCCCCATTGCAAAGCCACTAGATCCCATCTTCCCCTGGATGCAGTCGAGTGCTGGTGACTTACTGCTGAAGCGTCTGCTCTTTCTGCTGGCAAAAGTCGATTATGTTGCACACCCTGCCTTCGAGGGCTGAGGTCTGCTGCTCCAGCTGGCAGTTTTGGTCCTCCAGAGCATCTCTGTCCTGCTCCAGCGCTTCTGTTTTTCCTGAGACACAAAGCGGGTCCACAGTTAGAACAGTTTTTTCCTCCACCTCACAATTTCAATACTCAATAGAACCAATCAAAAACACTGATCCAACATGGTTTGCTGCCTGGCCTGTCTACAATAAAGATATATTGCTGCCAATCATTTTCTGCACATTTCCTGTAATTTCTACATAGACTATAGGTGTATATAAACAAAATCCAGATTGGACACCTGATTGGTGCACCCATCTCAATGCCATGGCAACGGCACGTGTGCACAAACCCGTCTTTCTCCAGCCCGCTGCTCAAGACTTACTGCTGAAGGGCCTCATTCATCCGCTGCCACTGCCCTCTCGTGTTCTGCAGTCCTCCCAGTGCACGTTTTTTCATCATTTCTAAGTTGAGCTTGTCTTTTATCAGAGTTTTTCTGTTCTTCAACAGGACCTCTCCTGAGGCACAGACAGGCAGGATATTAAGAGATGCATTTGTTTTCATGATTTCATCTCAAAAGTAAAAACATGGCTTAAGGAAAATCAGATCAGTCATCATCAAGTAATAATAAAGATCCCAATTGCTTTTCAACTGCCTTTTAATACAGTAATAGCTTTACTTTTTTTACAAACCTGTTTATACCTATATGTGTTTGTGTATGTATTTTGTTGACCCATCGATAGCTACCAACAGTACAGTATCAACAGTGGACCACAGCACTGATTTATAGTCACTTTCAAACACTAGTTTGCTAGCTGCGACAATCAAACCACTGGCAAAAACACATGAATAGAAATAAAAGCAAATAAATGACCAGTATATTCCCAGTTATTAATACCTTGCTGGGTAGGACAGAGACCATGGATGATGGATGATGTTAATAATTTAAGTTCTGTTGGACAATGTTAATCATTTAAATTCCATTGGACAATGTTAATAAGGAAGATCTGCTTGTAGGAGGAGCCATGTTTTGTCTCTTTTTTTAATTATTAGCACCATTCACAGGAACACTGAAAACTCCTACCAACCGGACAGATGCCAGAGCACAGAATGTATTTCTGGTACCATGTGAACATGGCAGGAAGGGTAAAAGCATTGATGGGCACGGGTGTGCTCACCTATCTTGACAGAGGTCACGAAGAGGGGACTCTTTATTTCTTCCAGTTGAACGCTGACATCAATCAGGCTGTGGACAGATACAAAACCTGCCATTCAGACAACGGCCAATTTGCACCCGCCCTGACAACATCATCCATTTGGTCCAGAGAGGACAACACTCCTTCTATTGCATTTGGAGTATGCCATTACTAGTATACTAGTATGCAATTCGACAGTATGAAAATGCAGTTTTGTGTGCCCTATCCTAGCTTTGTGTGCCCCTATGCATTACTGGTGTTGCACACAACATTTCCTCACAGCAGTGAGCGAAAGTAAAATTCTGTATCCCAACCCACTGATAGTATACCTTCACTACCTCAGAAAAATGGCAATCAAGTCTTTAACCAACTCAGGCCCCTCCCTCAAACAAAACTCACTTCTTCCAAAGTATTTCAGACTCCTCCCTCTCAACTTCCAGTTTCTGCTCCGCTGTACGGACGTCCATCTGAAGACAACAGAGAAGAGCCAATGAGCATTCGGTCCAAAAACATCCAATCACAAAATGCCATGCTTTGAGTTATGTCGTGATTGTGTCCTTACCAAAATGTCCTCCATCTGCTGCGTGTGAAACATCATCTGGGGGGGAGTAACAGTTAGAACAACCAATCAGAACCTTTTACTCAATAATCAAAAACATTTGGGGCACCACACAAATAAATAAAAACACATATTAAGGAGAATGTTTACAGCAACACAACGCTATAGGAATCGCAGCTGGACAAATGTGACTCTTGTAACGTGAGTGTGCTACATACGTCACTCCGGTAAGAAAAGTGTGCGGTACTGTATATCTGTGTAGTGCAAAAAAACGAATGGGCCTGAACAAAAAGTCATTTTAATGAATTTTGTGTTGTGTTGGTTTTTACTCACCAGCACAACATAAGGATTTGATACATGGGGTTTTGAGCTCATTTTATTTGCCGCTGAGATATTAACAGTACATAGAGCTGGGTGATGAAAAACAAAACACAAAAAAAGACCCAAAAATGTATAGTTTTCTTGTAGGTTATGATTATGTATTATGATATTGGTCATAATAGGACTGTATTGTAATCCTGGGTTGATTGTAGGTCATGATTATGATTTATGTATTATGATAATGGTCATGATAGGACTGTACTGTAATCCTGGGTTGATTCGCTCACCTCAGTCGTAAAGAGGCTCTCGATTTGCGCAAGCTTCTGTTTCAGCTCCTGCATCTCCCGTGTCTGAGATCTGATCACCTCCTTCACTTTAGAGTCCAGAGTCCTGAAACACACAGGGCATAATATATTAGGAAGGTCTATGAATGATGGAACATACTCCAAAATGAACTGAGAGCTCCATTTAAAGTTACTGCTAAAAGACGGGAGCGTGCATCAAAAAAGGTTGATTGTCAGTGTTTTTAATCTTATAGATTATACTCTGTATACTGTGTTGTATTACTGCACTGATCTCTTGCTCATACAATGATTGTTCCTACCATGTATTAATGCACATCTTGTAAGTCGCTCTTGAAAAGAGCGTCTGCCAAATCCTTAAAATGTAAATGTACTCTCTTCCTCTTGTGTTACAATCTTCCATTTTTAAATTGAAAACATCATGTAAAACTGTTGTTTTTTGATGTAGTTTATTTTCAACCAATTGTATGCAAAACGGGTGGCTCTGGCCCATGGAATACATGACCAAATCTGCTCTGTTCTTAAAATATTCCATTAATTTCAGTCAATCCAGGAAATGAGCTGCTACTTCAATTCATGAATTGAGAAATGGCCATCATAATGTTCTATGGGGATTTTTATTAGTCAGTGAGTCAGTTTCAGCAAAAGCTTACTGCTGTATAGTGAGATGGGCTTCCAGCCTCTGCTGCAGGGTTTCTGCTCGTAGCTCCACACAGCCTTTCTCGCTCTCCAGAATCCTGATTTTCTCTGGAGCACAAAGCAGTGGTGACTCAGGTGAAGCAGGAATGTGGCAGTTAGTAGTGAAAGAGAGCAACGTTTCATAATGGGGGCAGGGCTACAGTGAGATGTTAATCACTGACTTGTTTGAGCCAATCAAAATGCTTCCTTTCCACAGCAAAAGACAATGATTGGTTAAAATCAATGGATCACTAATAGCATACGGTAGCTCCGTCTGTTTTTGGTTTCATGACCCCTCACTCTCCGATCACAAGCAATTACTGGATAATAAGAGCAACTCACCTGTGCAGCTGTGCAGCTGACCTTCCAGCTCCTGGATCTTCATGTTTTGAGCCGTCAGTCTCTCCTGGTTTTGACTAAACTTTCCTCTGAGCCACCAGTAGAGGGCGGTCACACCCAGGCCCATTATGATGAAGAAGGTTATCACCGCAAACCAAAACAGAAAGTGGGTGCTTGGACGCCATTCCTCCGGGACGAATGTGATGACCTGAATCAAAGTCTGTGTCAAAACCCCTGCTCTGGAGCCACACTGGGCCAATCAGAGCCCATCTCAATACCAAACCTGGGCCAGACCTGGGTCAAATGTGTATTTGAAGTACTTTAACTCTTAAGATGCTGTTAAAATTTGAAAACAACTTCATTAGATCCTTGAGGATTTTCAACACAACTTCAATGTTGCTCATCAAAACATACAGTCCTATGAAAGACGAATTTTGTGGATGAAAATTGACGTTTCTTTTAAAGTTGTCGGTTACCCTCATATATTGTACTGGTGTCTAAAGGGTTAGTATTTCATATTGCTTAATCAACCACAAATATTTAACACACTAAGTGAAAATGTATACTACAAGTCACCAAATTGACAAAATAGCTATTCCTTTTGGCTAAAGTGTACCCGTTTCTTTTAGCAGAACTGGTACACTTTAGCCAAAGAAAGCCAGAAAACACAACTAAACACAGCCGTAAGATCATTTCTTAGATAAATGCATACTCATAAACTATTTTCAAGAACATTCAAAAATAAAATGCACATTGTAGAATATAACAGACTTACCCAGTTAGCACAATCATGCCAATAGTGTTTCAGCTGAAGGAGTACTCTGCTAATGTCCATGGAATCCCCCTCTGCTTTCAAACAAGAAGTTTCACATTTTAGAATTCAGACCCTGGATCTGAAGCCAACAATTAGGCCTAGCAATCAACAGCTGAGCTGAATCAATGACATTTACAATTACCTGCAGTGTTCGGGAAGTTGCATTTATGTAATACAAGCAAGACACCAGATCTGGGTGAAATAATTATTTTTATAGTTTGGTTGAAAATTCTCAGGGATCTGCAGGAGTGTGTTACATTTTTACCAACATCTAAAGAATTCGATTTTGAAGTATTTCAGATATGTATTTGAACCAGGTCTGGTCAACCCATCAGCCTGTATTACACACCCCACCACTGAATATTACTCCACACACCAGTACTGTGGAAAGGAGAGGAGGCGGTTAGGTCACTCTCCGCTAATTGCACTTCAGGTACATCCTGACATCACAAACTCCAATTCCACATATCAAAAATTAGAATTTTTCATTTCAGGAATTGCGATTCATGACATCAGAGATTAAGTTTCTCACACCAGGAGGTCTAATTCCTGATATCAGTACCTTGAGAATTACATGTTTAAATGGCTTGGCACTGCCTGCAAGCATACGCCTGTCCGCTAGGGGGCGGTCTGGCATGCGGATCAAGGCAAAATAGTTGCTGAATCGTCCTGCCGCTACCTGACCGCTGAAAGACCGTTATCTTTTGACGTTTGCTTGCAACAGGCGGTAAAAACCAGTTCAGATCAAGCAGGCATCTTTTAAATTGAACTGAGCTTTATTAAGGAGTTATCGGAATGGGCCTCCTAGCTGCTGCCCCACACCACTTCTTAACTCCTGCTACGTTGTTCGCAAGAAAGGTTGCTGGCTATCTTCTACCTGACCACATCGACACTTCATCCGGCTGATAAGGCTTACCGTAACATTGCTGGTCCTTAAACGGCGGCAGTAAGAAAATAAACAAACACCAAATGGGATTCATTTTTTCGCGTATTTGCTCGTGTTAAAAGCTCGTACGACAACTAACTGTTTATTCCTCTGAGTATATATGCGTCCCGCCGGGCGCTGTGCCACTGTGACGTCACAACAGAAATGGTAAAAGAACGTCTCTATTTAAAGTGGGGAGTAACCAATAATAGGCTAATAATAATAATGTAAGCGAAAATTGTGACCACGAGTAATTAAAGATACATTTGAAAGCATACTTTCACATTCGTGGTCTTGCATTTTGCGGTCCTTGTGCTGTTTTTTGTAGTCTTTTCGCACGAGGGACGGGGATAAGGCAAGGATGTGTCCCTTACGTATTGGCCACTCGCTTGTTGGGTGAGGTATAGATCTGCTACGTCCAGCTAGCTGTATTTCCTACTGAATTCCGCCACAAGCATACACAACGAACAGCTTAACCATTCAATTATAAATAGATTACGAAGGACACACAAGCTTCCGTCAGATGCAATACGCCCGGCAGTGGCATGGCGAGTCCCGAAGCAGAGAGGCCCATAACTCAGAGGTCGATGGATCGAAACCATCCTCTGCTTAGCGTCTGTTTTAATGGTATCCATTAGCTCGACCTCTCATATTTGAAACATAAAGCTTGTGTGGAAATGTAACTGGACTTTAATCATGCGCTACCTCTAAATAAAGGGCTCTGTTTATCGCTATGGAGAGGACCGTTTTGCGGGCAGTGTTCAATCTGAGCTGGAGATCAAGCAGGCATCAGTCAGCTTTTAAATTGAACTGAGCTATATTAAGGAGTTATCGGATTGGGCCTCCTAGCTGCTGCCCCACACCACTTCTTAACTCCTGCTACGTTGTTCGCAAGAAAGGTTGCTGGCTATCTTCTACCTGACCACATCGACACTTCATCCGGCTGATAAGGCTTACCGTAACATTGCTGGTCCTTAAACGGCGGCAGTAAGAAAATAAACAAACACCAAATGGGATTCATTTTTTCGCGTATTTGCTCGTGTTAAAAGCTCGTACGACAACTAACTGTTTATTCCTCTGAGTATATATGCGTCCCGCCGGGCGCTGTGCCACTGTGACGTCACAACAGAAATGGTAAAAGAACGTCTCTATTTAAAGTGGGGAGTAACCAATAATAGGCTAATAATAATAATGTAAGCGAAAATTGTGACCACGAGTAATTAAAGATACATTTGAAAGCATACTTTAACATTCGTGGTCTTGCATTTTGCGGTCCTCGTGCTGTTTTTTGTAGTCTTTTCGCACGAGGGACGGGGATAAGGCAGGGATGTGTCCCTTACGTATTAGTCACTCGCTTGTTGGGTGAGGCATAGATCTGCTAGCTGTATTTCCTACTGAATTCCGCCACAAGCATACACAACGAACAGCTTGACCATTCAATTACAAATAGATTACGAAGGACACACAAGCTTCCGTCAGATGCAGTACGCCCGGCAGTGGCATGGCGAGTCCCGAAGCAGAGAGGCCCATAACTCAGAGGTCGATGGATCGAAACCATCCTCTGCTTAGCGTCTGTTTTAATTGTATCCATTAGCTCGACCTCTCATATTTGAAACATAAATATTGTGTGGAAATGTAACTGGATTTTAATCATGCGCTACCTCTAAATAAAGGGCTCTGTTTATCGCTATAGAGAGGACCGTGTTGCGGGCAGTGTTCAATCTGAGCTGGCGTGAATGCGTGTCTCCCGTCACCCCATGATCGCGGATTCCTTTTGGGCTCTATTATGAAACGTTTAAACACGACCCCTGGGACATTTACGAACGAAATATTTAAACATTTAATTTAATTTAAAACCTGTATTTGTGCAGTAACGCAAGGTGGTGTAGAAACGGATTTCTTCTTTTTGTGTGCTTTACCGGTGCGTTTTATTTACAATGACCATGCAGCCACTAGTATAAGCAACTTCAGTGTTGTGTACCTAGGTGGGATGTTTCTTTTACGCACGCACACACTGGTTAACAGCATAACAGATATGGTTTTAATGTCATGGCGGGTATGGCTTGAATATATTTTTGTAATGTTTTTTTACATTTTGTGAAACCGTCGTCACAGAACTCGAGTCCGTCCATCACGGATTGCTTCCTAAACTAGGCTGCTCTCTCCCGACGGTATCTGAGCGTGTTCAAGAAGCCAGTCAGGCAGCGCTTCCTGGCTATGACCTTCGCCTCCGTGGCGACCACCTCGGGTGTTAAACGCCTCGTTTACTGGCACAGGGGCCATTATCACAGCCTCTGTTGCCTCAGAACTTCCTGAAAAGCAACTATCTCTGTAGCAGGAAATTACCTCAACTCTGGGTGAAAGGACAGGCTCTCTGGCTGTGTTCGAAACCGTTCCCTATTCCCTAAATACAGTGGTGGGCCGTAAAATAAGTGTTGATCAAACTGTTGCTTCAACCAATCAGATTTTGAGTTGGGGACACCAAGGCCTTCTAGAAGGCCTAGGTAACGTCAGCGTATTCACACCCTTTGATTGGATAGTCAGAGAGTGTCTGACTATGATGTAATGTATCATATGCTTTAATATGAAAATACACGTCTGGATGCAGCGCAACCAGGGGAACAGCTATGAAAGGAAGCGAACAGACCATTTGGAATTATTTAATAAGTATTCATGGACAAAATATAATTAACATCAGTCTGTGATTCAGACATTTGAGCGGACATTTTCAGCCCTAAAGCGAATGAAAACTTATGCCAGAAATACGACAGGGCAGGCTCGACTTTCAGCATTAGCTTCGATGGCGATAGAAAAGGATTTCTTTGGAACTGAAACACACGGATAATCTGTACGACAGAGTAATTGAACTCTTTTGAGGAAAGAAAGGAGGATGGATTTTGTGTATAAATAATACGGATTTTTGGTGAGTAAAATGTTGCTATTTTCCTAAATAATATTGCAATTTTATTAGGTTATTATTATTGATGCTTTTTTATGTGTGTCGCAGCTGTAGCTGTAGCTGTTTCTTCAGTAAAGGCATTTATTCTGGATACACGAGTTATCTATCTGCGATGCAACGGCAACGGGTGCCTGTTCGGTTTGTTTTTGCACTTTGTTTATTTATCTTTCTTCTGTCATGTTTCATGAGAGAGAATGACAGCGATAGAGACGAGAGAGAATGACAGCGATAGTTTGAAGCGTGAGATAATTAGTGATTAGTAGTGTTAGTAACTTAATCAAAATCCCTAATGTTAGTAGATTAGTTGGTTAGTACTATATACATCTAACTAATATATACAAAGTGTAATTAGAAAGTAAGAAGGAAGTAAAACGAGATTAGAAACGAAGACGGAAAAACCGAAACAGAATTTCCCGAAGTGCATGACAGAACGAGAATGAAACATGACTGAAGAAAGATAAATAAACAAAGTGCAAAAACAAACCGAACAGACACTCAAAACATAACAATAAGATGGCTTTTATAGCCATAAAATAGTTATTGAGGGGTGGATTGATTCAGACGGAGCACTACTGAAGGCCTAGGTGTGAAATGCATGGCCCGCCACTGCCTAAATAGTCCACTATATAGTGTGTTCGCCATTTTGTAGTGGTGTTCGAATTCTCAACGGTTAATTTCGTTCACTATATAGTCCACTATAAAATACCCACAATTCACACCGATTTCTAGTGAACAGCGAATGTGATCTACAATTTCTCCCATATGCCACAATACAATGCGGTCGTGTTTTACCGAAGGAGAAGACGTTAGACGACTTCCATAACGGTAGCTATTGGTGGCTAAAGCAGTGGCTAGCAGACAGTACCACAGTTGACAAAACCACACTTGCACATCATTAGAATTTCAACAATTTATTTGGGATTTAACATTGAAAACTGAACATGCAAACCCGATACTACCTGAGTACATTTCAACCTGCTGTCATGAGTGCTCGGTTTGTTTACGTGATACTGAATATCCGTCACTTTTTTTTTGGACGCAAATGACGTTCAGTGTAGTGTCCGAAAACAGTTTAATCGTTCACTACATGGAACACTACATAGGGAACACTACATAGGGAATAGGGAATGAGTGAACGAGTGAACGGTTTCGAACACAACCTCTGAGTCCATCTGCTGCTCCCTATCTGCCGGCTGTAACAGAGGAGTGAAGCTGATTAACCTAATCACATCCTGGCCTATCAACCTTCAAACATACAGCGCGACACACCTGCCAATAATAATAACTACATGCAAGCTTGTTCGGAAAAACACTTGAAATTAGTTATTGACACTGTACTAGGAACTGGATGGAAAAATGAAGTAGCCTATTAGGGGAAATATTGATGATGAACAGTATGGTGCAGTAGATGTAATGCTTATGCAGTAAAATATTACCTCGATTTTCAGATACTTTTCCATTGGAATCAGACTCACGTGCTACTAACGCAGAATATGTGATTATTCTGTCATTTGACAAAGATATAGAGTGCTTTCAGTACCTTCAATGTGGGCAGACGGCCACCCCATCATATTATCAATTGTCAAGTGTATATAAGTATATATATATTTGTATTATTTTTTCCCCTCCTTATAACCTACCTCTCTGGGCCATAGGTCATAGTACATGGCAGATGCTGTCTGCAAATATTCTCTGAGCTCCTTTTCCTGCTCCTTACTAAACACTTGTTTCTCCTTCAGTTTATGGGACAGACTGATGAAATGATAAACAATGGAGGGTCACATGGCAAATGTTGTAAGATTTAGCAGCACCTCTGATAGACCTGCCTCTTTCCACCTCCCTAGCAGCAGGGATCAGCACCTCTCTAGACACACCTCTGTCTGTCTTACTCTTTGGGTTCCTCATTCAAAATAAGTTGTTGTCATCAATAACTTTACACGGGGTTAGTTGTAACAGAGCATTAGAACTAACCCTGTGATGTGGTGGTTAGAGTTTTGCCTAACTAGTCATTGTTATGTGTTCCTGTCATTTTTCAAAACCAAGCTACATTATAGCTACCAGATGGATGATTAAAATGATATAAGGTTGGACTCTGTGACTTACACACAAACCAGTAATCGAAAAACCGCTCCAATACAAAAAGTTACTTAATTGGCAAAAACACACTTTTGCTGATAAAAAGAAAATATCCGGTCGGATTGTTCTAAAACTTGGTAATCAGACGTCACTCTCCTTCGTGGAAATGTGACAGAAAGCACTACTTGTTTGACCATGTGCAACAATATAAAATGTCTGTGTTACAACAAACCCTGTGTTAGTTTCATCCACGGTCAACCCTGTCTGGCAACCTTGTATCTAATTGAAAATTGAGGGAGTTCAAGACTGCCACCTTTTCCTGTTAAATAAGAAACAAATTATTAAAAAAAGAAAGAAATTGCATCGCTCAATAATACCAGTCTTGTAAACCAGAAAGGCATAGTCTGTCAATGTAGAGATGGAACTTGATGCAAAATGCAGCATATCTCACATGTTCACGAAATCCCCCCAATAACTTTTTAATTGGCATCAAGAAGAGGGTCAAGTCATGGCCCCAATCCTGCACCCCCCTCAGAACCTACCAACACCACCTGAAGACATTTTCACCATACAGGGCCCTCTGAAGTAAAGCCAGAGTGAAGTGGGTGACGTGCTGGCAACCTCTCCCCAGCTGCATGACCTGGATTGTCTGGTTCATGTTTCGGGTGTTTGTGCTCCTACTTGGGGCCCAGAACCAACAGCCTTGCGATCACGCAGCATCTGCCTTTCATGGAAGGACAAGAGCACCAGCCCATCACTCCCTTCACTTTATATTGTCAAATTATGTGAAATGTTATGAATTGTTCATGTCCGCTGAACCTACTTTTATTTTCTCTATCCTCTAAACTCACTCTCACATAACCTCTTTAAAATCCCCAGCCCTTTCTCCTTGTCACCTTTACTGTCTACACAGTCTACAGGAATGTAATGTGTTGAGTGATAATGTTACCCCTTGTCCCCTTGAACAATTAATTTCAAAGTAAAACAAAAATGCACTAATTTATGGAAAGTGAGGTTACACAAACAACGTAACAGTTGTTTCTGCTGTGTTTTTCTATTCCCACCATCATCCAAAGCCCGACACCATTTCACACCCACAGTGTAGGCTACGTATAGCATTTTCCCACCGGACAGTACAGTATGGCACGGCATGGTTACCAATCTGTTGTTCATGCATTCCGTTACTCGAGCTAAACTCAGGCATTTGAAACAAAAGGATCTGAACTGGACAGTGTCAACTAACAAAGTGTTTGAACAATCTTCAAATAATTGCCTTCATAAATCGACACTCGCATTTAATTTGTTTAGGTCGTAGCTAGGACTACACCATATGGGCAAAATCTAATATTGTGATAATCTTGCTACATATTGCGATTACGATAGGCTAATTACGATAGCACGCAATGTAACAAAACACATGGGTGGGAAATTGATCATTGATAGGTGTGTTCCAGACATCACAGAATAGGCATTATATTAAGTGAATTAAGGGAACCCAAACAATATAATTTTTATATATATTATATTATTATATATATATATATTATATATAATATTATTCAACTGTTTCTGTTGAATGTGTTGTTGCTATAGACGTATATAGAAAACCTTGTGATATGATATTGCAAATGCTCATATAGGAATAGCGATTTGAATACGATATCGGCTATATCGTTCACTACTACTCGTAGCTCGTCCTGGTCATATTTTTGCAGCAATAAACTACATAAAAGCACAGATGTAAACACAAAGAAAAATAGCTATAGCTAATGTTTTCATTTGTATATGATTGAAAAAATGTAGGCTACAGATGTAAGAAATATGAGGTAGCCTATTAAATGTGATCTTGATAAATTGCAATTCATTGGAGGACCAACGCCGAATAATAAATATGAAAGATTATATAGCCTAGTGTGAAGAAGAAAATTGTCGCTAATGTGACGGGGAAAGCCGTGTTCTGCTTTTGGGGATTTTAGCTGGAATGTTTACAATGTCAATGCTAATGTCACCACAGCGTTCGCATTCTTTTTTGTCACTTAAGTTAACTCCTCCTATAAAACCCCCTATCTTCACGGTTATGTTGTACGGTGGAAAAATGTCACAGAGGGACTCGACCAGTGAAGGATGGTCACCGTGCCGTGCTGTCTGTTGAAAAACACCAGTTTTGTTTAAGGCCTCTACATGCTTCTGCGTAAAGGCCTCTACATGCTTCTGCATAAGCAACGGGACTGCAACGCCACATTATGTTGCAGAGCACTTGGCAATACATACTTCTGCGCAACCTACACAACACTCCCTGAAGCTGGTTCATTTTATACCATGTTGAACAAATTATGCTAGCTATCTATATCGTTAGCTACTGTTAGCAAGCTTTATTTGGCTGTGATACCAGGTAGCTAGCTAGCTAGCTCGATAGATATCGATAGTTTTGCTTAGCTAACGTTGACATAGATATATAGGCTACAGTTTTTGTTGTATATATTGTTGTATGCAGCTGCTAACAACGATGTCTATCGCTGTATTACTTCACTTATCTCTTGTGTGAACTATGATTGTTCTTACCATGTATTAATGCACATCTAGTAAATCCGTCTGCTATATGCTTTAAAAAATGTATATGCACCCTGCTCTTTCTTTGTTTTGTTAGTTGAATATTTTGCGCATTAAGGTGTTGTAGTAACATGTTACATTCATATGTAATCTAAAGCACAACACAAAACATCTGGATATTTGCAACCTTAAATATATAATTTAGAATGGTGTGAAGACCACAGTCGATCGTTTGTTGTTTACAGAATCTCCAAGTTTAATATACTGTCAGTACAATAGACTTTAAAACCTTAAGGAAGTACGCCTGTCATGAAAGCAGCTTGTGTGTGAGCAACTCACCTATATAGCATTAAAATAATAGAGTAAATTCACGTGGAACAAAGGAACCAGCAGACCACTCTTGAAAATAATGTTAATGTATTAATTGGGTTTACGAGCACCACACTTGAATGGTTTATTTCCTACCTCTTAGATAGAGTTTTCTGTCAAAATTTGAGAATATACCTCCTCCCCTGTTACTACCCCTTGTGCAGTTCCTCAAGGATTTTGTTAAACAAAATGTGCAGACTTGTTTTATCAACAGACACATAACCAATGTCTTTTTATCTTTTAATACTCTGAACTGTGATCCATGTTTTTATTTAGTAAAAGTTGGGTTATTGCATTACCATCTTCTCCTGTATAAATACCCAGACATTGCCCTACCTCACCATATTCAAAATTCAGTGGCCATTCTTTTACCCAACACAAACCATAGATCCCATATTACCCCAGTATTGGCATACTTACACTGGTTTCCTGTGGCACACAGAATTCAATTTAAGCTTATTTGAATAACTTTAGGGCTTTGAAAGGTGCAGCTCCTGAGTACATTTCTGTGTTGCTCACCCAAATGTCTCCACGAGACACTTAAGATCAACAGCTCAAAGTTTTCTATGTGTTCCAACAGCAGAGTAGAATAGTGCTGTGCAAGCCCCCAGACTATGGAATGCATTGCCTGGATAGTCCACACTTTAAATCACTTTTAAAGACATATGTTTTTAAAACAGATATTTTAATATCATACTTTATATTTATATGGCCTTTTTAGCTATTTATATTGTCACTTGCTATATTGTACATGGTTTCTTTGTGTGGGTTTCTTTTATCATCCTTTTTGCATTTTTTTACCAAATATGATCATCTGCAATCTTTTACACTGTGTATACTTCACCTTGTATTATTATTATTATTATTATTATTATTATTATTATATATGTCCTCTGTCTTTTATTTTTTTCTCCATTTACTGACAATAATGCTTGCTGTTGGAATGATGATCATATTGTGATAATTTCATATCGTCCCACTACTTACAGTATTTGCTACTGGGAGTTTATATGTCCTCCAGCTATTCATTTCCGATTTACAAACCGTTTTATGGCGGCATGCGCCTGCCAACCAATCAAATATTATCAACCTATTACCTTTCGCCTCTCCTAAAGACTCTTTTTATATTGTACGTTTCCTGTTCCTGTTCCATGTATACAGGTTGAATTAATCCATACGAATTAATTGCATTTCCCATTATATTTATAGTTCGAATCTAGTTCTATTCTAGTTTAATTTGTTGGCCTATTCATTGACTTAAAATATATATATATATTTCTCATTCTTATATAAAATGCTATATTCTTTGATACTACGGAATTTCAAAGTATTTTTAAATTATCTTTATTAATAATCATACCAATACCAATAATATTAATTCTTATGGTAATACATGTGGAAAATAATGCTCGCTGAAGCCGGCTTAGAAATAAACGATGACACCTAGTTTGTCCAATCAGAGGGGGAGAATCCGTAACTTCGGTTCGTGGTAGCCAATCCGATTGAAAATATCGCGACTTCCTGTTGTGGATTAGGACGTCTGAATGTAAATAGTGAATGTGAATTGACGTTAAGTGAGGGAAGTAGATACTGCAATATTGCTTTAATCACCCTTAACCTTGTATGAAAGGGAATACAAGGTAAGTAACTGTTTTGCCCGATTATCAAATGGTACAATATGTGAATGTTACCATGCGTAAATATGCTTGTGGTGCGTGGATGACCCAGATGATGTTTGTATTTCGAAGCTAGCTAGTTAGCGAGCTAGCTAGCTACCTTGCTAGCTAGGTCATTGTGCAGGGTTTAATTGATATGCATTTTTAAATTCACGACAAAAATGTTATTCTATTTAAGCATGATGACGTTTCCTTTAGTGGTTATAGGGAGGATGTATTTTCCACTTGTGTGCGTCGTTTCGTATTAGCATCACCAGCTAGTTAGAAAAAAACACCTAGTCAAGCCAATGGAATAGTTTCAGTTACTTGTTACGTAGCAGTCAATTTCAGACATAACTTGCTATTTCATGTAACATATATTTTGTTCCAAAACGTTTTCATCTTGTATTTGTATCTCCTTAGTAGGATCAGTGCAACGTGTGATCTATAACGCAATGTTTCGTTTAACCGGGCTACACTTGCAAAACATACAGCGAAAAAACATAACCTCCTGTTAATGAAATTGTATCCAATTCAGAAGTTGACACGTGCTTTCGTTCTAACAGGCACCAACAAAGACTTGAAACTAGATCGTGCTTGTTCACAGTGAGGACTCTGGCCATGAAGGCATTACAAATGACTATTTCAAATTCCTGACATTACTTTTAGCCTATGGTTAGTGACCGCATGCATAAATGACTGGCATTACTGGTACAGAATTGCGCAATTTGTGCAGAATTGCGCAATTAGCAGGGATTTTTTTTTTAGTTTCTGTCATGAGATCTAGGCCTAATGATTTGTTTTAATCATTTAAACCATATCCACGTTTCTCTGCACATTTTACAGTAATGTCTGTGTAATAATATACTGTAAGTCGCTTTGGATAAAAGCGTCTGCTAAATGGCATATATATTATATAATAATATCTGCTGATTGAAAACAAAACGCTTAAAGTGATAGTACATATTACATAGGCATATGAGATGCTTTCTTGTCATTTTTTACATGCATTTTTTTATCATCCTTAATATTATGATGAAATTGGTCATAAGGCAGTGGCTAGTAATGTTTAACTATTTGCAGATCATTGTTGTTTCTACCATCACAACATGTTTGCAACAGAACCGGTCTGTATGAGGTCAAGGACACTGCTGTGTTTGTTGTGCCAGAAAATTCAATTTGTAGGCAAACTGTGGTGATTCAGAATGTTTTGGAAAGCACGCAACTGCAGTATGAAAGAAGGTTGGCTCAGTCGGCTCCCATTGCTTCTGAAAAAGCCAACGGGTGACGAGGAATTTCAGCATCATGTCTCGTGCTCCCCTTTACAGACGTTTAGGGGTTTACAGACGGGTCAGCGTTCACAGCCGCTTTTCTGACACTAATATCTGTTCAATAACAGCGCTGTCCCTGGGAAGACATGTAACTTCAGTCTCGGGTTGTCGCAGACGTCCTGAAAATGATTATTTAATGAGTGCGAGGAGCATGGGACCGGCACTGTTGGCCGGGGGTGGGATGGGGTGGGTTGGGCAGTTGAGGGAGTCTGCTGAACTGGTGACCGTGCCTCTGTGCCCTCTCTGCCACAGGGTGCACCATGCCTAGCTCCCTCCTTTGGGCAGTGGACGTGTATGGGAGGGTCTACAGCCTGTCGACCGCAGGCCAGCAGTGGGAGCAGTGCAGGGATGCCCAGCTTGAATTCAAGCGAGCCACGGCCGTGCAGCAGTGCTGCTGGGGCATCGCCTGCGACCACCAGATCTACCTGTACGTCCACGCCAGCGACGTGCCCATCCGCTACCAAGAAGAGACCTATGAGAACCAGGTACTGCTGGCCAGCGGTGTCTGGCAGTGTAGTGTAATGGTTAAGAAGCTGGGCTTGTAACTCAGATGTTGTTACCCTTGAGCAAGGTACTTAACCTGAATTGCTTCAGTAAAATATCCAGCTGTATAAATGGATTGCATGTAAAGAAATGTAAACTGTAAGTCGCTCTGGATAACAGTGTCTGCTAAATGCCTAAAATTTAAATGTAAAATGTAATGTAAAGTGTCCATGCCTGTTTTTTTCTGTGTGGTGTGCCATGGACATTGGTCTGGCATTACACTATAGTTTGTGAAGAAAGAAATGTTAAAGAACCATTCAACCTCATTGTTTACTGTATCCAGGTATTAATAGTTAATGTGAGATATTTCATTACTTCCAGTTAAATGAGCTCTGTTATTTTTAACCAGAAGGATTATGTTGTGTACAAGAACGCATCATTTTTTAATGAATACCACAAGAATCTGGTTATTCCATAGTTGCCTGTGTTGAACAGTTTCTTCACTCCTGTGTGTCTGTGTCTGTGTCTGTGTCTGTGTCTGTGTCTGTTTGTCTGTGTCTGTTCGTCCGTGTCTGTGGATTTGTTTTTGGTGGCTCTGTAAAACCATGTGTTCCACAGCGCTGGAACCCTGTGGATGGGTTTTCTGATCGACTGTTGCCGAGCGACCGCTGGCAGTGGAGTGACATGACAGGACTGAAGCACCAGCCCTTTGACAGCTTCCAGTTGCCCTCGGAGAACTGGGAGTGGGAAGCCGACTGGTATGTGGATGAGAATTTCGGAGGGGAGCCCACCGAGAAGGCGGTGAGTGTTAGCTCAGAGCACACCCCTGATCTCCTCTTTCACATGGGCTGCCTGTCAGAGCTTTTGCCTCAAGCACAGAATTACACTCTGCCATTACTGTGCTGACACCCAGCCAGTTCAGATCATGCACATGTACAACATATTTTCCAATGTAGCAACTGGATTGAAGTGATCAGTATAATTGAATCGCCATGACTTTAGTCATCTAGATGCTTCTGTTTTCAGGGCTGGTCATATGCAATCGATTTCCCTGCCTCCTACACCAAAGACAAGAAGTGGAACTCGTGTGTCCGTCGCAGGCGATGGATTCGCTACAGGAGGTACAAGTCACGGGACACCTGGGCCAAGGTTTGTGTGCACATGAAACAGTATTGCCCAGTGTCCGAATGTAATCTGGACTTGATCCCTGACAGACAGTTCTCAATTACATTTCTCATTAAAATCAGTGATATAATAATGACTTTTGAGAAAACAGTGGATTGGTGCAACAAGTAGCCCAGTCTTGATGTCTATGTTTGTGTGTTTGTGTTTGTGTGTGTGTGTGTGTGTGTGTGTGTGTGTGTGTGTGTGTGTGTGTGTGTGTGTGTGTGTGTGTTGTGTGTGTGTGTGTGTTTGTGTGTGTGTTTGTGTGTGTGTGTGTGTGTGTTTGTGTGTGTGTTTGTGTGTGTGTGTGTGTGTGTGTGTGTATGTGTGTGTGTGTGTGTGTGTGTGTGTGTGCGTGTGTGTGTGATCAGATCCCCTCAGAGGACGCCAGACCACTGCCAGATCCCTTCAATGACATCAGCTGTGGGGGCTGGGAGATCAGTGATGAGCCTCGGGGCAGTCTGTCCTTATGGGCTGTGTCTCTGCAGGGGAAGGTAGGTTGTCAGTCCACACGAGAGCTGCTGCTGCTGCTACACATGGCCACTCAGGTGCCATGTTCAACTTCCTCTGATGTGTTCGAATTTGGACAGGAAAATGACTGCTACAAAGCATTAAAAAAGTCATTGTAATGTAACTTCGTGGCTAGAAATGTTATCCGATCATTTGTGCAATTTAAGCATTTGGCCACTAGAGTTCAGTGGAACTTCACATTAGTGCTTTCCTTGAAGTGAAGATCGAGATCTTTTTCTTGAAGTACATTTACATTTTACACTTTAGTCATTTAGCAGACGCTCTTATCCAGAGCGACTTACAAAAGTGCATTAATACATGGTAAGATTAATCATAGACCGCGCCAGAGATCAGTGTTGTGATACAGTAATAGACAATCGTTGGCAGCTGCGGCCGTACCTGTAACACAAGGAGGGAAAAGTTAGAGTGTTTTTTTTTGTTTGTTTTTTTGGGGGCCAGACATCAACATATATATTACAAAATGCAGTATTGAACATGAAAGCAGTGGTGATGACAATTAGTGGTAATGGAGTCTGGAGAAGTGGGCTTTCAGTCTCTTGCGGAAGATGGCCAGTGTGATGAGTGACTGGAGGTAGGAGGGAGCAGTTCCTCTAGCAGCTTGATAGGCCAGCACCAGTGATTTAAATTTGATGCATGCTACAATAGGGAGCCAGTGAAGAGAGGTGAATAGAGGGGTGACATAGTGAATATTTTCAGTATATGTGGGTTGATTGAACACCAGACCAACTGAGCCACAGAGCAGCATTCTGGACCAGCTGCAGTGGCTTGATGGCACAGGTCGGTAGGCCTGCCAGCAAGGAATTGCAGTAGTCCAGGCGTGAGATCACCAGGGCCTGGACCAGGAGTTGTGTGGCCTCTTTGGTGAGGAACGATCGGATCCTCCATATGTTATGGAGGGAGAATTGGCAGGTCCGGGTGACTGCTGCGATATGGCCCGAGAAACCCAGCTGGTTGTCCAGGGTCACTCCAAGGCTCCTGGCAGACTTTGGTGTGTAGGGAGAACAGGAGGGGGCCTCGCACCGAGCCCTGCGGGACTCCAGTAGAGAGGGTGTGGGGAGAGGAGAGGGACCCTCTCCAGGCCACCTGGTAGGACCGGTCAGTCAGGTATGATTCTAACCATGCCAATGAAGATCCAGAGATTCCCAACCTAGCAAGAGATGAGAGCAGGATCTGGTGGTCCAAAGGTGTCAAATGCAGCAGACAGGTCAAGGAGGAGGAGGACAGAGCTGAGTGATTGAGATTTTGCCACTTGTAGAGCCTCGGTGACTATGAAGAGAGCAGTGTCTGTGGAGTGGCCTGCCTTGAACCCACATTGGTTGGGATCAAGCAGGTCTTTCTGTAGGAGATAGGCAGACAGTTGGTTATATACAGCCCTCTCTAAAGTTTTGGAAAGGAATGAGAGGAGAGAGACAGGTTGGTAGTTAGAAATTATAGCAGGATTTAGAGAGGGTTTTTTGAAGAGGGGGATGATGATATGGGCCCTTTTGAGGGGAGAGGGGACAGAGCCAGAGCCAGAGGAAAGAGAAGAGTTAAAGAAATTTAAGGTGGAAGGTGTTCAGTTAGATGTAACAAACAAAATCCTTTGAAATGGCAGATTTATTAATACCACACTGAGTTTGTGAGTCACTTTATTTAAGTGTTTTTAAGTGCAATTTAAGAAATGTAAGTGTCGGTTTGACCACACATTTTTCTCTTTCAAAAAGTTTTAAAGAGAACTAAAATTTCTGATGGTTACATGGTTGGTTACATTTTAAAGCAACGTAACTTATGTTAAGTTCGTAAATATTTTTTTTCAGTGTGGTGTCATATTTGTTTATACTTTTTTAAAAAGGTCATATTTAGGCCAAACACTCGCATTTGTCATTGGGCCTAATTTCCAAATAAGTCGCTTCTAAGCGCTGTTAGCCTTGAGATCTTGACCGAAGTGGTAGTCCAGCTGCTGTCCACATGCCCCCTGACCTGTGCTGTTGTGTCGCTGTGTCTCAGGTGTGGTTCAGAGACGGCATCCACCACCACAACCCGGAGGGCTCAGGCTGGGAGGAGGTGCAGATCCCGGGGGAGGTGGTGCAGATCAGCTGTGGGCCGGGGGATCTGGTGTGGGCTGTGCTCTGGGAGGGCCAGCTGCTGGTCAGGGAAGGCATTGGCAGGGATTGCCCCAAAGGTCAGTCCAGCTCCTTTCCTCTACTCACGCTGGTCAGTGTCGGGCCCCTTCCTTTCAGTTCAGCGCAAGCTGTTTCATGGGAAACCGAATGTACAAGGACGGTGTATACTAATAACTCTAACTCTAGGATCATCCTGGGTGGTGGTGGAGTCCCCAAGCTCAGAGGTTGGTGCCATCCATGTGGCTGTGGGTGTCAACGTCGTGTGGGCGGTCACTAAGGATCACAAAGTGAGAAACGATTCATAACCATTTTCATGATATCATATATACCCCATCCGTATTCTATATAGCCCAAAAGCAATATTGTTTATTGTTTTAGTAAATCAAATACAAATACATTTGGGAGTTCTCGTTCCCAATATGTCAACCATGTTATATTCTCCTTGTAGCATGCCAGCCATGATATCACTTGTCATTTATGCTAGGCCTAAACCGTGAGTTACTCTGGGAAAGGATTTTACACCAAAAAATGCATGAATGGTGTTTCCCCTGTATCTGCCAGGTATGGTTCAGACGGGGCATAAATTCCCATAATCCTTGTGGCTCAGGGTGGATCGGCATGGTGGGGGAGATGGTGATGATCAACGTGGGGCTCAATGATCAGGTGAGAAACTAGAGAGATGAATGTATTCTTTGGGTAGCAATTAACATTATTTTTCAGTCCCCACAAATTAGTGCAATGTGCAATGAAGAGGCCTATACATTTCATCATCCCAACCCTCACAAGACAATTGTGACTACCAATAACGTTTTTCTTGGAGCTTTGTCTTACATATTTCACTGTATAACTGTATAAAATATCAAGATAATTGAAATGTGGTGGGCTTTTTTGTAGGTACATACAATAATGTATTTTGTAGTGGTATTCATTCAGAAAAGACATTTGGGAACCCTGCAGTGGAGAACACACTGGCGGTTTTCACAGCATTGCTGTGTGTTTCATTAGGCAGGCAGGCCCTTGCCTTGAATGGGTTCTATAATAACTCAAGTAAAATAAGTATTGGAAAATTCATACATCACATCAGAAGAATAACCATAATGGGATAGAAAGTGGCTCCTGGTAGTAGACAAAACTGAAGTGCTTAATGTGCATGTTTCCCTTGTGAAGAGTTGATTTAAAATGCATCTTTGCAGTTTAGGAGCCTCTTTGGAATCGATGCGGATGGGAGCCAGTGTTCTGATTACTCTGCCGTTGCGTTTGCCGCTTTTAAGATTACGCATCCTTAGATCCGGTTCGCTGAGCACCAGGGCGTTCCTCCAACTCACTCGCTTCATGTCTGTATCCAGTCTTAATTTGCTCCCCCTGGCACACGTAGACTTCGCAGAATCACATTACCCAGGGTGAGTATTTCTGAGGGGGGTCTGGTACCAAGTCTAAGCCACGAGTTGCAAGCGCTGCAAACCCCCCTCTGTCCACCCTGCCCTTGCTGAAACATGATCCGGGCGGCCGTGCACTGACCGCTAGTCAGCAGCGCCAACGACTTCATCCAGCCTAATATATATCTGTGCCCTCAACTCCGGAATACCATATAGGACCCTGCAGTCTAATTCCGTTCCAGATCAGCCAGCCAGACCCAGACGGTCCTCACGTTAAACGCTATGTTTCACGAGAAATCCATTACGTTCAGTTCATCTCAGCGCCTTTCAACGATGGTATTGCTGCGCAGTGCCTTGCACTGTGAGTTTGCTACCCACCGCATGATCATAGGGGCGGAAGTGGCTCAGTAGTTAGCAACACAGGCTGGCAAGCGGAGGGTTGCTGGTTCAAATCCCAGGAAGACCAAAAGTAAAAACAATGAACTGGAAACGGGAGGGATGCTAGTTCACTTCCTGGGGCACTGCTGAAGGTGCCCATGAGTAAGGCACTGAACCTGGCTGACCCTGCCCTCAGACCTCTCTTAGGAGAGATATGCAGAAAGACCAATTCCAATTACCTTGTGTAACATGGCAATAAATAATCATTATTATGATTATTATTATTATTAATAAACAAAAGAATACGGTGCAAGAAACAAAATAAGAAATCAGTAAAATTGCACAGTGGTCGAAAAGTGGAAACTAGCTGATTTCATTTCTACTGAATTTACGCCGACACAAATGAAATACTAAAAGTAAACATAACATGAATAGAGATGTGCAGGTAAATCAATTCAACTAGTCTCTGTTGGGACAATTTGCCCCTGTGGATGTCGGGTACAATCAATCCATGCTGCGGTCTGGCACTCCAGGTAAGTAACAAAAGCCCATTGAGGATGAAAGCTGGGATATCAGCCATGACCAGACTCCATGAGTGCACGCAACCAGTCCAGCGTCCTGCTGGTAACTGGCCCACATATTCCTGAGCATGATGGGAGATGAGCAGTGCTGCCTTTGTACATGGAATCCCAGACCATTATGAAGTCAGTGTGGAGTGGAGTACTGTAGACTTCTTGGGTCTTTGTGTCAGTGGGACTTGTTAAATCCAAAAATAGACAGAATAAATCAACATTGCCATTTAATGAATAAGCCTGTATCAATATTCAGTGCAGCGTAAGTAATCCAGTGAAGAATACACAGTATTTTACACACAACAATTAAACTAGTAACTTTGCATTGTACATTGAGATATTTAAGCAGTAATAGGATCTGCTTCTTTCCTGTTGTTAAAGCTAGCCAGTTGATCAATAGGTAAATGTGTAACACCTGTGTGCTAGATTTATTATTGCCTGTTTCCAAAGTCTTTGTTGAATTCCATTAAAATAAATATAAGCTGCCATGAGATGCAGATATTGATAGCTTAACAAGCTCTTACACCAAATTGTGTTTTGGTTGCGTTCTCACTCTTTTAAGTTGAGGAGGCTTGGAATGTTATATATGCTCCTCAGTTATGACAGATGCTCTAAAAATATGTCAACAGTTTGATGGTAAGAGAGAAACCTTTATCTCTGTATTAAATTACCAGCTTTGGGGTTGTGTCAACAGGCTAATAAAAGATGTCTTCAGTTAATAAATATAATTTGTTAAGCCAGGCGGATGTAATCAGCATCAGACCTAAACTGGGAAGGGTTCTCCCGTGTCTCAGGTATGGGGGATCAGCCGCGAGGACCGGGCGGTGTATTTCCGGCAGGGCGTGACGGCCAGCGAGCTCAGCGGGAAGACGTGGAAACTGGTGTCGGTGCCTCGGGACGGAGACCGGTCCCACTCCAGCGCTAGCGCCAGCAGCCTGCCCAGGCAAGACCCCGGCTCAGACCCCTCAGCCCTTATAACTGAGGAATGGCAAATTTGTACGGCGGTGCTCAATTAGAGTGATGCACCAAATCATCGATATAAAGTCAAGTTTGGGGGCGGCAGTGGCTCAGTGGTCAGCGACACGGGCTAACAAGCGGAGGGTTGCTGGTTCAAATCCCAGGAAGGCCAACAAAAAAACAATGAACTGGAAACCGGAGGGAGGCTAGTTCACTTCCTGGGGCACTGCCGAAGTGCCCTTGAGCAAGGCACTGAACCCCTAAACTGCTCCGGGGGCGCCGTACTATGGCTGACCCTGCACTCTGACCTCGCTGATGGAATACATATGTATAGGGGTCTATGTGTGTGTGTATCTAGGAGAGATATATGAAAAGACAAATTCCAATTACCTTGTGTAACATGGCAAATAAAGTATATTATTATTATTATTATTATTAAGTAAACCTCAAACTTCTGCATTGCTAAATTCAATCACAGCCACATTGTCCAGTAGGTGGCAGTGTGCGAGCATAAGTTGTTCATCCACTTGTGTAATGTCCTCTGCCTGTGCTGGTGGCTGATGTGTTTCTCCCTCTCGTCTCACCCGCAGTGCTGGCTGTTTCTTCAGCGGGGAAGTGAGAGTGCAGTCCCAAGGCTCAGTGCTGAGCGATGCAGACTCAGAGACAGAGAGGGCCTCGGGAGGTGCTTCCACCTCCCCTGAGCCGGGGGACGCCCCCAAGCCCCGCATTCCCAAGGTGACGAGCGACAGCTTCATCTCCGAGCTGGTGTCCGACCGCGAGAGCCACCTGGGGAGGCGCGACGGGGGCGTGGCCGCCGCCTCCATCCAGGAGGAGGAGCTAGGGGCGGAGCAGGACGGCAAGGCCCCCCCGGCCCTGCTTCTGTCGCCCGGCAAGGCTGGCAAGCTGGGCGACCCCCAGTGGAGCAACGTGGACCTGGAGGAGGCGCAGAGCCACCTGGCCGTGGGCCCGGCCTCTGACACCACAGAGACCAGCAGCCTGTCCTCGGTGGCCACCTACAACCTGGGCCTGGAGGAGCCGTACGGGGCCGACGAGCACCCGCTCTGGGCCTGGGTCAGTGGGGGCGGATGCGCCATCGACTCCCACTCGCACCTCGGCTGGTTCAACTCCTCCTCAGGTCAGCTTTGCACCTCCACAGACTCGTTGCACAGAGATACGGACTCTGTCCTTGAGAAGTCATTGATAGTTTGCTGAAAAGCATCGCAGCCTGTGTGGTAAACAAAGGTAAAATATTTCTGAAGTTCTTAAAGCATAGTAATATAAAGAATGGTGTGTTATTACAGTGTTCGGGCGATTACATCAGCTGCAGGGCACTATTATATACTATACCAGTGTGTACTAGTGATTCCCACACTGTCGGGACCCACTTGGGATTGTTTGTGGGGGGGATTGAGGTGGGTCAGCAGAAGAAGAAAATAAGGCCTGGCGGATGGCGCAGCGGTCTAGTGCACCACGCTTTGGAGTGGTGTGCGCTGCCCGTCAGAGACGCGGATCGAAACCCGCGTTTCTACCAGACCGGCCCTGGTCGTCAGCCCGATCGGAGGCGGCATTTGGCTGTCCGCCTCCCGGGGAGGGGGAGGGAGAGCCGGCACGAGTCCGTCGAGGAGAAGGTTAATGGAGTCCGTGGAAGATCTCCGTCTCGAAAGAAGGCGGGGAAATAGGTCCAGGAATGCGAATCTCGTTCCCGGAGGACGGGCGGCGGACTCATGGGGGTGGGGAATTGAAAATAAAAATAGAGTGTACAATTGGCTACCAAATTGGGAGAAAAACGGGGGAAAAATCAGAAATAAATTTTAAAAAGAAGAAGAAAATAAATTCCACTGGCATTCACACCAGTCCGATTGAACACTAGTTGCAGTATATAGGCCGTTATTTTGACAATGGTTAATTTCATTGTATGGCTCATTAAGTGGGTCGTGGGCTCAGAAAGTCTGGGAACCAGTGCTTTATACCGTGCCTCACCATTAGATAGTATTGAAGGTCTATCTATCTGTCTGTGTCTGTCCCTCAGGTATTTCCTCCTCCTCTGCACAGTCCATGTCCCTGTCCATCACTCCTGCACAGACGGCCGCCTGGCGCAAGCAGATCTTCGAGCAGCTCAGCGAGAGATCCAAGAGGGAGATGGAGAACTTCAAGCACTATGAGCAAGCCATCGAGCAGGTAGCGAGCAGCGTTAACAGAAGGGAGAAATCGACAGAACTGAACATGGTTGCAATTGTGACTCTTTGTTGGCATGGGAACCAGTGTGTTGGCCATGCTGTTGGTGCGGTGCCGTACAAGGTGTATATGTGGCTGTGTGTCATGTGTGTCCTATTGTTTGTATGTCAGTGTGACGCACTGTAGCCCTAAATGTATTTCCCTACGGGGATCAAGGTGCATTGTATAGTATTGGTGGTTTGTGTTCCCTTGGGGCGTGACGCAGTCGGTGTGGGTGAAGAAGGGCACCATGCAGTGGTGGAGAGACTGGAAGCCTCACAAGTGGGTGGACGTGCGCTTTGCTCTGGAGCAGTTCTCTGCCACAGACGGAAACAAAGATGGCATCCTCTTCATCTACTACACTTGCAACGAGGAGAAGAAGGTGATCATTTGACCCTCGGGTCTTGATTACTGGGGTATACTGTACCTACCAGGGGTTTACCTAAGCCAGGGGTTCCAATGCAGTCCTGGGGGACCCTTGTGTATGCTGGCTTTTGTTACAGCCAGTCACTTGGTCAATCATGTATACCAATTAAATTGAACTTATTAACACAATGCAGGTTTGGCTTAACGCCATTTGCTCTGTCATTGAACTCTGAATTTGCCTGTCAGTCTATGATTTCTATAAAGTCTAAAATCACTTAAATAATGTAACCCCTTTCAAAAGAAGCATTTGCCATATAGCACATTACATAAAATGAAAGCATTTGTTGTTCTGTCTGATTAAAAGTCCTTGGATGTGAATATGGGGCATTTATTCATGGTATGCATCTTTATTTCTGACATAATGCTGCTTAAGGGTAAACCATCCCTCAATGGACATTAAAAGGGTCTAATCAAGAACAATTGCCAGCTTGTTACAATTCAGGGTTTGCAATTGTGGTTGGAACGAAAGCCAGCATACACGGGGGTTCCCCAGGACCGAGTGTAAATGTCTGTAGGATTTTCCCAATAAATAAATTGTCTTTAATGCTCAGCTTTATTCTTTTAAATGAAGGTTCCTTTTGATCCTTATTTGTGGTGTTCTTCTCTCCCCCCTGCCTTTCCACAGTACCTCCATGCGTTTGTCAACGAAGTGACAATCCTGGTTCCAGTGCTCAACGACTCCAAGAACACCTTCGCCATCTACACAGCCGAGAGGACCAAACAAAGGTGGCCGATCCGCCTGGCCGCTCCCACAGAGCTGGAGATGCACGACTGGGTGTGTACACCCGCCGTGATTTAAAGACTTAAGTTATTTATTCCGGATAAATGTCATGTTGAGTGTTCTCATCTCCTCGGGTCCAGACTGCAGTAATGTATAGATGCAGGTTGAATGGAAATACTTGTCAAGTGAAACAAATAAAGTAGGTTTGTGCTCACACAATTAGGGGGAGGTCCTGCCTTAAAGGTAGGACTGGCAGTGTAGTGCAATGGTTAGGGAGCTGGGCTTGTAACTCAGAGGTTGCAGGTTTAAAGGTTTACTCTTAAATGGTTTAAGTGGAGGCCCTACACTCAAACACATGTTTTATTACATTAAGCTGAAACCGTGACAGGTGAATGGTCCAACGGATAGACTGATAAAGGTTGCAGACCCTGCCAGAACGTCATGGTGTCATCTTAATATAATAGAATACTTTTTGTGTCGAGTGACTTTCGCTCTATTCTAATAGCGATTGTGTTATGCCGGTGTGCTGTTTTTCCCTGAGTGTGGCCTTGGGCCCCCGTTGATGGCAGCAGTGGCTCTGTTTCCCACAGCTTGCCCTGCTCAGTGTGTCCTGCTGTGACTCCAGAGGGATCCATGGCCCCCCCTTCAAACAGGCCATCTGGTCTGTCACCTGCAAGGGGGACATCTTCGTCAGCGAGCCCTTGCCCAGCCTGGAGGCCTCCCCGTACCCCATGCCCTGCGACCAGATGTAAGGCCCCCGTGTCTCTGCTCTGACATATTAACTCCCCCCCGCCCCAACTCATCAGTCTTGCCTGGTTTGACAGTCACTCAGGAGCAGTCACCAGTGCCTCCTTGCTTCTCGGCTTGGCCTTGTGTTTCCTAATGTTGTTGGGACCGGGTTCTCTCCCGGGTTCCAGTCAACATATTCGGTTCCTCTCCTGTGCTGTGGTTCAGGTTCTGGCGTCAGATCGGGGGCCACCTGCGCTCCGTGGAGTGCAACAGTCTCGGTGTGGTCTGGGGGATCGGGTACGACCACACGGCATGGGCCTACACTGGGGGCTACGGAGGAGGCATCTTTCAGGGTGAACATCTCCTTCCTGCTTCGAAAACCCATAAATGCCGCAAGCTGGTCATAGGCCCATTCCTCATGGCCAAAGCCCGCTTTAACATTACGCGAACTATGATTGTTCCTACCATGTATTAATGCACATCTTATAAGGATCTCTGGATAAGAGCTTCTGCTAAATGCTTAAAATGTCAAATGTAACATCCGTCCATATGTAGCATAAACGCCTCTTGTGTACAGGGTTGTCCAGCAGCATGGACAACATCTACACACAGACGGATGTGAAGAGTGTCTACATCTACGAGAATCAGCGCTGGAATCCAGTTACAGGGTACACCAACAGGTACGGATCCTGGAGACTGAATAGCCATGGGTATCCAAATGTTTTTCAATAAGATCTCAGTCAGGTGATTGACACCTTGGTCAGTTGGAGTGACCGCTGCCTCCTGCCTCCCCACAGAGGTCTGCCTACAGACCGGTACATGTGGAGCGACGCAACGGGCCTGCAGGAATGCACCAAAGCCAACACCAAGCCTCCCTCGCCACACTGGACATGGGTCAGTATTTCCTCCCAGTAGCCCCTCTGGAAAATCATTTGGTCTGAAATGACCCCAGTTACTCTTCTTTCTTTCTTTCTTTTTTTTACGCACATCAGTGCTTTTAATATAGAGAAGACGGTGAATTTGTCCCAAGTTGGGAATGTGTTCTTCTCCATTTAGCTCGGCATACCCTTTTTTGAAATGATTCCAGATGCACTAAGAATAAGAGGCTTCTCCTGGATAATGCACCTCCATTTGAGCCCTGCTTCCTCTCTCTTTCCTGACAGGTGGCTGAGTGGACCATCGACTACAGCATCTCTGGAGGGACAGACAGAGAGGGCTGGCAGTACGCTGGCGATTTCCCAGCGTATGTGTAACCTGCACTAAATGTCTGCAGCTCCTCCGATAAAACAGGGCATCTCACTATCACTCAATCGTTTCACCTTCGGAGCCAAAGTTTATGCGAGCCGGTGATGATGTTGTTTTGTTTTATTTTTTTACTTTGCTATAGTAATAATCTGCTCCTTATTTCTTCCATGCTCATCGTCCAGGACATATCACGGTTATAAGACCTTGAAGGACTTTGTGCGACGCAGGCGCTGGGCCAGGTATTGAAACAGCTCATTTGTTTCCTCTACTGCTTGCATCCACGCTAAAGTCACGCCTTACACAATGTGCTGTTACAGACTTTCCGGCAATATATATATAAATATATTTACCTCTGGCTGCTTTCCATTCTCCAGAAAATGTAAAATCACAACAACGGGCCCGTGGCAGGAAGTCCCGCCCATCCCGCTGTCTGACGTCACTCTCCTGCCCTGTATGACTCAGGCCAAGGTGGAGCAAGTGCCACTCTGGGCCATCAGCAACAAGGGGGACGTCCTGTGTCGCCTCGGAGTCACCACGCAGACCCCAGCTGTGAGAGCCCTTTCCCCCTCCTCCCGCACCAGCTCTGTGTCCGGCTCCCTCGCTCGCCGCAGCATCTTACGCTTCAGCATGTCGCATGACCTGAGCGCGTCTCCTGTAATTAATGTTCTACAAAACTGAGGTTGTCTGACTGTGGCTGTGATTGCAGGGCACCTCCTGGCTTCACGTGGGCACAGACCAGCCTTTCAAATCCATCTCCATCGGGGGTGCTTATCAGGTGTGGGCCATCGCGAGGGACGGCTCGGCGTTCTACCGGGGGTCCGTGTCCGCCCAAAACCCTGCAGGTGAGCAGGACTCTTGTCGGACAGAGAGGAATCAAAGGCAGAGGCCTGTGCAGCCCTTCTGTTCAGTGGGGACGACGAGCCTTGATTCAGACCCAGATTCAGTCTAAGCGTATTCATTCCTGCTTAATTTTGAGTAGTGAATGTAGTTCAGCTCAAGTACATTTTGCAGCTTAGCTGGTGGATTGCAGAGGAGGAGGAGGCTGGTTGCACACATTTACAAGAACACATGCAATTGTGGGCCCTCCTGAATTGAAAGGGCATTTCAGAAATGGGACGGTGATACAATTACAATTACAATTGTAATTGTATCACCGTCCCATTTCTCCCAGCAATTGCAAGTGCAATCTGTTTTAAATTACTGTGTAAACTTACATAAATTAAAAATAAACTTGCTTAAATGTGGCACTCGGTGAAGTGAAGAGAAGAGTATTGTATTGAGTCTGGCCCTCAAACCTGTTCATGTTTCTCTGTTCAATCACAACATTTCAGATTGAATAGCTATAGAAAGTGGGTTGAAATTCACCAGTGCATCAGTCGGGTTATTTGTCCTGTGAAAGAAGCCGACGGCTCCCAGTAGCTCACCCTGGTGTTCCAAGCTCCCATTAACGGCAGGTGGAATGGGTTTTGGCTTTCTACATCTGATGAATGTCTCCTGCTGTCTTCCAGGAGACTGCTGGTTCCACATCCCCTCTCCACCCCGCCAGAAGCTCAAACAGGTGTCAGTGGGAAGGACATCCGTTTACACGGTCGACGAAAATGGTAAGCCCAGATATCGTTTGAATTCATGTTTAATATGTTACTTCATAGTAAGGATCTTTGCTTTCTTTAGTCAAGTATCCTTGGTGTTTTTAGGGGCCAAGCGTCTAAGGTGCCAAGGCATCCTATTGTTGTTGTTACATTTTTATGTTGCTTTTTTCTTCCAGTTTGGAAAAAATATACTATTGTACTATTAAAAACTGTTACTATAAAATCCAGATATTTTCCTAAAAAACTCATTATTTTGAATTACACTCAGAACTGAGCTTCTCAGGTAAGTGGAGGCTTATTCAGGTACCTCACTCCTGGCACCGATCAGACACTTAGTGGCGCTATAAAATGTCATTGAATTTCAAAAAAGTGTTAAAAATCGCTAGTGTGTTACAGAAGTCTCAAATGGTTCTTCTCCTCATGAATAACAATTTTGCAACAATGACCCATACAGACCTATCTTTGAACGTTTGTAAACCATTTGCATTTCGAGTTGTTGTAAATTGTTTGGCCTACTAACACAAAATGTTTTAGACATGGTACAAGGATTGCGCCTGCCAACATTGTAAAGCTTAGCCGCTGTGAGCCATTGAAATTTCAGCTATAATATTGTTGTCTTATGTATTTTATCTTAAATTCTTTGCAATGTCTTAGAAAACTTACTATGTTTGTTTAAATCACAACAATTAATAATTTGAATGTACTATGTGAAAATAAAATGACTTATGTATAATTAGGGCTAGCCTTTTTCTGTATTTATTAATTTCTTCCAATAATGACTAACAATGCCTATGTGATGCCTATCCAATTTTAGTTTTAAAACACAACAGAAACAAACATACAGTACAAGGCAGACAAACCATATACAATAGTAACATTACAAATTTGTCAAAGTAAACAATACAAAATAGTTCCACCTCCTCTTTTGCTGGTTCTCTGTCTGTCTGTCTGTCTGTCTGTCTGTCTGTCTGTGTGTCTCTGTCTCTCTGTCTCTGTGTCTCTGTGCAGGCAACCTGTGGTACAGACAGGGCCTCACCCCCAGCTACCCGCAGGGCTCCACATGGGAACACATCTCCAACAATGTGCGCAAAGTGTCTGTGGGGCCCCTCGACCAGGTCTGGAGCAGCTCGCATTCAAACATCGTCACACAAAAGCTGACATGCATGTAATAAAGCAGTGATGGTAGAGTGACGTTTCATGAAACCCATAATGGGTGGGGCTACAGTGAGCAGAACAAAATGTTGGTTCAAATCGGTGAGTCACTCATAGGGAATGATCGCTTTCATGAAGCCTCGTTCTCCCATCACCATAATAAAGTGTTTTGAGGGGTGGCGGATAGCGTAGCAGTCTAACGTACCGTATTTTGGCTGGTCCGATACGGTGTGCTGCCTGTAAGGGACGCAGTTAAAAACCCGTCTCGATCAGACCGCCCCTGGACGTCAGCCCCGATCGGGGACGGCATTTGGCTGTCCGCCCCAGGGGGAGGAGGGAGGGTGAGCGAGCCGGCTTGGGTCCACCGTGAAGCACATGAGGGAGTCTCCAGAACGTGGGTGGCAAATTCCGTTTAGAAGGAAACGGAGTTCACTGCCCTCTGAGAGTTAGCTTGCCTCGTAGAGACGAGCGGTGGACTCGTGTGAGCAGGGTAAATAGAAATAAATAGAGGGTGTCATTGGCTACCAAATTGGGAGAAAAACTGGAAAAATCTGACATTTTAAGTAAAAATAAAAAGCAAGGACCCACATTTATTTCTTGCATTTATTTCCTCTTTGGATATATGGAGAAGGAAAAAAACATTTGTGTTGAAAACTGTAGATAAGGTCTGTTAATGGGACTGTGATGGAATTATTTGCAATTGGAAAAAGTATGAAAATTCAGAATGCAGAATATGAAATAATGGAGAAACATATTTCTGCAGTTAATCACAGCAAGAAGGGGACTGTGAGTTTGGAACTCCGGTTTCCTTCCAAAGACACATAAATGGTCTAAATTTGGGAAAAGTATGGATTACCTGTCCAGGGTTTATATTGCAGCTCCAACCCTGACCAGGAATATGAAATAGATGAGATGAGAGATGAGAAACATATTTGTTGTTTGTGCCTCAAATTGAAACTTGCCCTAACAATAAAAAAATAAAAAATAATTTCATTTACATTTGGATGTGAGTATAACAAGGAAGTAATTTTGGTCCCCTCCCACACCCCATTATTTAAAAATGAATGTACTATGTAAATGTTTATGCTGATTGGGGCGGTTCTAACGCACTGTTGAAACCCTTGTGGGCTTTTGTTGGAGGTTTAGGACGCCTGTTAGAACCCATGAGAACTCTCTTTCCCAGGTGTGGATCATAGCAGACAAGGTGCAGGGCAGTCACAGTCTGAGCTGCGGTACTGTCTGTCACCGCCTCGGAGTGCAGCCCATGGAGCCGAAGGGCCAGTCCTGGGACTATGGCATCGGGGTGCGTTCCCTCACGCTGGAAAACACATTTGCTGTTCACACACTAGAATAAATAGCCATCTCCTAGTTTGAGATATACCTTGTACAAGAAGCATGCATTGCTGCAAGTGGACTTTAAACCACCTATGCGCCTGTGTTACAAACAGGATGGTGAAAGCTGGCTGACTTTGTTTATGTATGTGTGTGTGTGTGTGTGTGTGTGTGTGTGTGTGTGTGTGTGTGTGTGTGTGTGTGTGTGTGTGTAAATGTGTGTTTGCGCTTGTGTGGGCGCTTGTGTGCGTGCATTTGTGTTGTGTGTGCATGCGCCTGCGTGCGTACATGTGTGTTTTGTGTGTGTGCGCACATGTGGGCACTTGTGTGCGCTTGTGTGTGTGTGCATGTGCATGCATACGTGTGTGTGTGTGTGTGTGTGTGTGTGTGTGCGTGTGCTTGTGCGTGTGATTGTTTTCTGTGGTTCTAGGGAGGCTGGGACCACGTCACTGTGAGGGGAAACTCACTGGAGGCTACGCGCTTCAGCATGCCAGCACTGCCTGATAGGACAGCCGCCCCCCGCAGCCCACTGCCTGTCAGGAACCAGGAGATGAATGGAAACGCTGTCGAGTGTTAGATCCCCCTCACTGTCTCCTCTGTAACTTATCCCCCTGTCTTTTCAAGGTAACCCTCCTCTCCCCTCCCATTCAAAACACCACTACATCCCTCAGTCCACATTGATTCATTGTCTGCCGTCCTTGATTCTGTATCCATGTTTTTCTCATTTCCACTGTCACTCCAGTCCGGTCAGCCTTCTCATTTCTCATCACCACTTCCCCTCATCTCACAACTTCTCCCCATCTCTGTTGGGGCGCACCTTATTTCATTCCGCTCTTACGGCTGTAGCTTTTGTTTTTGTTTCCCTGATCGACTAGTGAAATTAATTTGAAAATGTTGTGTCATTCCATATTTTGATGTTGTGATGTTTTTTAGTTTTTTTTTAATGGTTGGTCTTAAATTGATCAACTGTTTATTTATTGACATTCTGTTTTTTTGTTTGTGCGTGTGGTTGCTGCTGTAATTTCCTACTGTGGTTTTGTTTTCTTTTGAGTTGTGCGGTATTTTAAGGCAAAAACAAATAAACGTGACACCTGAAATCACTGTAACAAGAGCGGGCTACTCGGGCACCATGGACGTCTCTCCGGGCATTAGACGATTCACCAACGTGTCCGCATCTCTCTCCGTTGCACTAGCCGAGTGTCTTCGTAACCTTAAAAATCATTCTTTTGAACAATATATCTACGTACGTGTACGGTCAGGTCTGTTTCAAGACTCGGAACAGTGTTCTGTGTGGTGTGGAGGTTCCGCCGTTTAGTGTTGAGATTGAGTCAGAAAGCACAGCAGGAGTGCCGCTCAGTGCAGACGGAGGCTCTGTCTCACAGGTGCGGCCTGCACAACTGAGTCGTTGTTGTATAGAGCAGTGGCTGGCGACCCTGGTCTAGGAGCGCCAGACTTGGTGTTGTTTGTTTTTTGCTCCATCCGAACCCCTAAGTACATCACTGGATTCAGCGTTAGGCTCAAAGAGCACAGGTGACCGCGTGACAGCGTTTCACCACTCAAGACTGAAGAAGACTCCGAATGTTTGGGCCCCTACGAATCAATAAAACTGTGCAATTAAACTCCGATGGAACAAAAAACACAGAAACACCTCTGCCACTGCAGGACCAGGGCTCCCTACGAATGCCTAAGAATGTTAAGAGTGTCCTTCACACCTGCCTGAAGGTTTATAGTAAGAGCAGTGAATGCCAGTTGCTGGCAACGGGTATCTTGAATTATTTTCTACTGGGTCTTGAGTTGGAGGAAAGCTAATATAGTCTGGATAGTGGGAGCCGTAGTGAATAAGAGCCGATTGTGAGCATCAATATAGGATCTGTTGTGTGAATGTTGATTATATTTTTATGAAGTTTCCTTTGCTGGTTTGTACTTCTTGAATTTGCTGGTATGGACGTCTTATCAGTGGGTGGTCACTTTGAAAGGTTTATCAAACTGTCACCGTCAGAGCCCTTCTTTGGCCATTTAGTTAATTTCAATGTACAGTTTATGGTTTGAGAAGAGGCCGACTGCGTGGCTGACAGAAAAGTTTGATCTCAGTTTGAAATGGTTGTCCTTGTGAATCTTAAAAGTAAATCTGTTTATTTCTCAGGAATACATCACACCCCAAATATCTGTCTGCATGGCATTGTACTGTATTGATTAAATTAATGTAAAAAGACTCCAAAAAAAAAAGAAAAGACTCTAAAAGTGTTTGTGTTATGAAAGGGAATTCTGAATATGTTCTTGTAAAAATATTGTTATCGGCCACTCCTGAAATTAAAGTTACAAAATGCAGATTTTTTTGTAATGCACTTTGAGGTTTTCACTGATGGTGAAATTATGGTGGATGAAAGAGTACCCAACGTCAAAACCAAATGTCAAAACCAAAAATATATGACAAAAGAGGAGGAGCAGAAAAGTCTGCAGTATAACCCGTTCTCTGTTCCAGTTATGAACTTAAACGTGCTGAGCATCTGGGTCAGTATAAGTGTGGCTTCGAAAAAATGGTCCAGAAAGCTTCAGAAAGTGGTCTCGTCTGTGTACAAGACTCCATTTACCGGTACCGCCCACCAATGCAAATTAGGTTGTATCTAATGCAAAAAGAAGTCTCCCTATAGGCTCTCCACATCTAAAGTGGGATTCCTTTTTCTCAAACCATTATATACGGATAGGCATTCCAGACTGAAATGTGTGTTTTTAAGATGGTCTTTTAAATTTAAAAAAGATTACGATACTGGGTTTTATTGGCCGTGATATTATGTATTAGATGGAACAACTAGCAATCCTGGCATACTGGTACTGTAATGCACCGAGCTTTTAGAATGTGTTATGTATATTTCTTCCCAATGTGTGCATGGTCAATGTCTTCTCAATAAATGTGTTTTATTGTTAATCTTTTATTATTGTTTTTATGTTATATATATGCTTGTGTGTGTGTATATGTGTGTGTGTGTGTGTGTGTGTGTGTGTGTGTGTGTGTGTGTGTGTGTGTGTGTGTGTGTGTGTGTTTTGATTCTCCTTACTTCTCTCAAAAATTAGATTTAGCAATCAAGTCTTCATTGCAATTTGAAACTGAATTTTTTTTTTTACTGCAGGCATATTCAAAGCAGCAACTTTGTCTTAGTTTTTCCACTAAGGCTTTATGAATCCCACACAATGTGTATAGTTTGGATGTTAGAAACCCTCCTTTGGATTTCTGTAGTGTGCTTTGCAAGATTAAAAACTGACAGTGCCTATGATTTAAACGCACCTTGCAGAAATGCTTTGTGGAGCAGCAGTCACAGGTTTCCAAGAACATGATATCTAGCAAGTCCAATCCAAAAAGAAGCAACCCATTTTAATTAATAATGTTTGACATGTTACTTAATTTGAAATTCACAAATGCACCAGTACAGTGTGTAAGCAAAACACGGTGCTATGCGTATCTGTATGGTACTGTAACCATCCAGAAACATTCTTATTTAAATGATTTTTAAAGTATTATAAAGTACCTTTTCTAATTCCATGTACATTGAATGTGTGCATTTTCTCATTGAGAAAGATTTCCATGAGAGAGGCTGTTTTTACTTTTTTATTTACAGCAGGATATGATTTCAGGATTTAAACACTAAATATTATAAATGAGATTTGCTTTGGCCAGGTCACATTTGGCCAGGTCACACATCTGTTTAACTGGTGGTTATACAAGAGCTTCAGCATAATGGAAATACATGATATTTCAGTCCTCAATTTTGAGATTCTCATGTGCAACAGCCAAAGGGCTATGAAATGTCAGAGAATCATGTATTCTAATCAGGACCATGTGTCCAAAATACTGCCATTATTCAGAGTGATTCAGTTGTGTTTTTCAGACATCGTGTCCTAAGAAAGCCTTTTAAAATTCTGGCCAGTGGCCCTTTGGTTCCTTTTATCATAAAAAGCAAGGACCCCAGTCGGGCTCTTGCCGAGAGCCCCATCAGGGGCGGCGATTGGCTAACCACGCCAGAGGGAGGGGGCAGGGTGAGCCGGTATGGGCTCACCGAAAAGCGCGAAAGGCACCCTGTAAGGGAAAAACTGGCTTGACTCCGAGGATGAGCGGCGGGCTAGTGGGAGGGGGTAAATTGAAAGAAATAGAGGGTGTAATTGGCTACTAAATTGGGAGAAATTTTGGGGGATAATTTTAAATTTTTAAAATAAAAAGCATGGACCAAAATGTATTTCTTGCATTTATTTCCTTTTTGGATATATGGAGAGAAAAAAACGTTGTGTTGAAAACTAGATGAGGTCTGTTAATGGGATTGTGATGGAATTACACATAAATGGCAATTGTAAAAGGTATGATACTATATTCAGAATGCAGAATATGAAATACTATATGGAGAAACATATTTGGTGTTTGGGCCTTAAATTGAAACTCTTGCCCTAGGTGCAACAAGAGTGCCACTACTAATATTAGCAGCACCCATCAAAAAATACCTCTCAAGTCAACAACCTCCTTTGGCTTTTTTCACAACCCAAGAATTGAGATGATTTGATAATAAGTATTATTCTTTCTTCACACAAGCAGTTTTAAGGAAATGTACCTCCCAAAATCTGGGTTAAGTTTTTGAGGAACAAGAGCTGATGAGTTTGCTCAAGCTTGTTATCTCTTCCTGAAATTAACCTGCGCACAATAGTTTTTTGGCAGGAAACAAACAAAAAACTTGTACAGGAAGGTGTAATGGAATCCAGTGCGCAGTGAAACCTCCAACAAAAACAAGCTTATGAACTAAAAATAGTAGGCACATAAACACACATTCCTGGCTAAATTCCAGATTTTTCTCTGTTCGTCCCAGAAATGTATCCAGTGCTGCTGCTAACCCCAAAAAGTTTGTTTAAGTCCCAGTTGAGATTTGGCTTTACAGTCCAGCTGCATACAGTGATGTGCGGAACTCAGTCTGTTCTGACATGATGCTGCTATCCCAATCTCCCACACTGATGCGCATCCACAAGTGGGAACGCAATGGTCCCATTGTGGCTAACTGCCCTGGCTGAAGTTGTGGATTTGAGTCAGGTACTTAGACAGGCTCTCCTCACCTTCCTCCTCCAGGTGCTGCTGGTAGCACTGCAACAGCCTGGAGGCGCTGGCCTGAGCTTGGCTCTCTGAGTGGGGCAGGCAACTGCCTGACATTCCCAGGATGATGGTGGTTAGGGCTTTGATGTAGTTCTTGGCCAGGGTGAGGGTTTCGATCTTGGACAACTTCTTCTCAGTCTTGACGTGAGGGATGGCCTCGCGCAGGGCCTGGAAGGCGTTGTTCAGCTTGTGCATCCTCTGTCGCTCCCTCTCGTTGCTCTCCAGCCGACGCACGTTCCGCTCCTTGGTGTTGCTGTGCAGCCGCTTGCGCCTGGAGATCAGCGGCGTGCTTCCACGGTCCCCCTAGATCCCCTCCACCTCCCTCCAAGCTTTACGGATGCCTCTGAGCCCTCCTGTTCACTGGACCCTGGCTCCGTCTCCAGCTGGAAGTCGGCTTCTGGTTCGGTCCAGGGCTGGCGGGTGTGCTTCGCCCTCTTCCCCTTTGACTTCATCCTCCAACCGCCGTCACGGCTGTTTCGGCCCTGCAGTCACAGCGCAGCAACAGCGGGCCGAGGTATCCCGTCACTACAGACACAGCGTGGAGCTACACCCTGTCCAGGAAGGAGGACACATCCGAAAAGCCTAAATTGTTATAGTAATTAAGACGATTAAACAAATAATACATTTGACTGGGTTACTAGACAGATCGTAGAAAACCTTCGATATGCGTAAAGCATTTCGAAAACCTGTAGCCTATTTAGTTTTCCGTACAAACAATTGAAACAACCCATCTTAATGTTTTTATTTGATAATGTTTAGTAAAGTGATAATATTATTAGACTGCCGAAAATATATCTAATCATACAAAGTGCAAAGGAGCCTTAATGTGGGGATTGTAATCTGAATGGCTTTTATCTGGATTTTTGAGATACGTTCAAGGTTACAGTCTAAAACAGTTGTAGTAAGATCACGACTGAATAATCTTACGAAACCTGTCTGGTGTTCTCTACACTCGTTAAAAGGCCAATTTTGTTGTGCTGGCACACGTCTTCATAATATGAGATATGGCGTCCATGCACGGTAGAATGCTTATCTAAATGCTTAATTGAGATCAGACCACACAATTAAAAGAATGTTTATCACGATTAAACAGCCTATTTAAAGGTTAAAAGAAATTACACATCAGTAAAATAATTGAGTGAATCTCACGTGTTCGTTTATTTATTTTGAAGTAGGATAGGTCACTTTTTTATTCCTTACAATTTTGACTCAAAAACAATACGAGGAGCTACAATATTGACGTTTCATGTAGGCGCATGTAGGCAACATGCAAGTTGCGCTGTAGGCTATAAGACCCTATTCATTGAATAAATGTCAGACTACGACGCGTAATTCAAACACCCTACATTTACCAATTAAACTCAAAACTGTTGAACTAAATTCAAATATCTTGCAAAGACTAACGGTATACGTGGCTATAAATCATATTATTTTTAAATAAGTTAACGAAACGCTAGAAAATAATAGCCTAATAATAAAAACATTAATAAACGATTCAAAAGTCAGGCGCATCCTCAAGATGTGATATTTGCTTTATGTAGGAAAGTTCATGTTTTCCTTACCTGGAAAATTAAAATGATTTGGACGGTGAGTGACCAGACAGTTGAGGTTTGAAGGAGACAATATATTTGAAAATGTTTGAAAATGTGATAATTAGTCCTCATAAAGTTGATGTCCGTATCCAGAGGTCAGCCAGCCTATGTCCCGCTTCGAGGAGAGATTGATATAAACTGATAGAAGTCCAGTTACCTGTTGCCCTGAATGTACACGTAGCTTTTGTTTGGCCAATGGGATGGTTTCCCTTCAGCCTGAAAACACAGCTGCGCGTTTACATTTGCACAGCGAACGAAAATTCATTGTCTTTTTAGTATGCGGCAGTCAATGAGAACGAGTGCATGCCGACTTAGATGATTCTATTTCACCACCACTGTTTCACCACTCCCAGAATTTTGATTATCGGATTGACATATCCATTTGGATATGTCAAACGTGCATTAACTTCCGAAGATTTTATTGATGAAATATCCTTGAATTATCTTGTTTCTAGGATTGCTTAAAAATGTTCAAGAAACACGGCGCGCCTTGAACACGTCTTAAATATTCCCAAATATTGAAGGCACCATTTATACATTCTGATCACACCAACTTGTAAGTCCTTGGTACACATTATCGCTATAAGGAGAGTCAAAACAAAATAGCCTCTACATCAAAGCATGTAGCCTACGTATAAGCCATTATACTCCTGAAATTGAAGTACACGTTTCCTCCATCAAGTTTGATTCATACAGGGCCCTGTTTCTTAGCAATGATCCATAGTTTCTGTCAGTCACATCCTAGGTACGAAAATAAGAAATAAACACAGGCAATACTAGTGAGTTGGGGTACTTTTTCTTGTTTGTTTAAAAAAAAAAGATCATTAATTAAGTCTGAACAATGTATATTCTGGTCCTTAGACATTTCTGAGGAAATTCTACAAGTTGAAGCATACACGTCATAAACTGTTCATACACGTTTAATTGATATAGTGAGCAAGCACCATTGACCATGCTCTCTCGGAAGTATAAGCAACAATCAGTGTGCCATTCTAACATGGCAACATGAGCCAGGGACTCATGCTATTCTATGTTGTCTCTGGAAATGTTTGTTAAGAGGAAGTCCTTTTTTGGGGGACTATACCTGCACCTAAAATGCTAGCTGCCAATTCACAAATGTATAGCAGCATATACTCTGCTGTTGCAGCCGCCCTAACAATTTGCATGGTTAAACTCATTTTAATAGCCGCTCATCCAGTTAAACTTTTCCAAATATTTGCATTGGGCATTTGCATTCCTACAGGGTGTTACCCTATTGTAGAATCCTTGGCTTTTCTGAAGCTGCTTACAAGGTACAAATGTAAATATTTGGTTAAGTTCCTTAGTGTCCAAAAAGTGCCTATGCTCATTCCTACTGGCTCACATAGGCCATCAGTTTCTCAAAACACTGCTGATCCACAATGTAATAGTAAATAAAACAGACATGCGGTGTGAATGTTGTTGCACAAAGATCTAGTAGAAGCCAGAATAAGGTATGTCAAAAAACGTTGCATATTTTGCATGTGAGAGTACATTGCCCGCCATTTGTGTTGCATAGTATCACTAAAAGTATAGTGGTTGTAATAGTATACTGCACCTGAACAATTTGATACAATAAAGTAAAATATATTGTACAAGATTAAAGGAGCCCAATAGGCCAGTAGAAGTATTAAGATATTGATACATTTTAAAACAGTTTTGCCATCTTTCACATGCAGATTAATGAACTTTAATAGAGCAAGACGGTAGTGTGTCGTAGTACAATGTAGTCAGAGTGAACTACTGTAGTACACACATCTTAATGCCACTACACCTGGTGACAGGTGACAAGACAGTTGGCTCAAAAAGTCTTCCAGGTGTGCCATGGCAGTTGGTCATGGATGGATAGAGTGTAGAGCAATCTGCCCCCATCCTGCATATAAAATCTTGGTAGGCTGTCCACAACACCCTGATTGGCCGTCAGCAATGACCCCCCCTGAGCCAATCATGAGAGCAGGAGGGTGAAACGTGAGGATCATTTGAGTTTCTGTGTGAAGCAAGGTGGCATAGGTTACTCTTTATTATTAAAAATGAATGGAAGTAGTTAAAAATATTGTGATTTTATAAATTAAACTGCATTTTTAATTATACTTCTAAACCAAATCTTCTAAACTACATGTGAAAAGAAAGCACCAGCACTATTTTGCCTTCCTGATTCCTGGCCATGTCATCTGTTGTTTGTAAAGTGAGGAAGGTGTGAACAAAGTTTAACCTAACTGTATTTGCCTTTGATCGGGAAGATGTGAGCAAGGAAGCTGCTCCCGGAGTGTTTGTTTTATTCTCCTTGCACACTCAGAACAAATTCAAAAAGCAGTTCTCTAGAGTCAGTGTTCTGGTTCACCTTGTAAAAAAAAAAAAAAATGAATTTGATCATTTTTTTGAAGAATTTTGTGGTGGCTATTCGCCAGTGATCGGACAGATGTGAAGAGGGCTATAGTGAAATACATCCGTCCTAATGAAATTCTATACACCATTTCACCTCCCAAAAACAATGTTGAGTCCAAAACAAACTGTTTTGCCACTCCCCGTTTTCAACCTCTCCTAGTCATTGCAGAAAACATTGAAAAGCACAAAGGAAACAGAAGGGCTACAAGTATTCAAGGGAAAGAATAAAATATATAAGTCAATTTTCATTTATTCTCAGTATTAAATAAACAGTGTTATTATAAACAGTTCATTGAATTACACTATGTATGATCATCAATATGAAGTAAAAATATTACAACTTTAAAAATGTACATATTTTAAGGACAAGATTACTTTTTTTGTTCTTGTTCTATTTGACTTAATTCTATTGTATTGTGTGTGTTTAAACATTACATGTTGCCTTTATGAGGCAATTAAATAATAAACTGAAACCTCAGATCTAGGACTTGATTACACCATTCCCCATTTACAGACAAGTTCAACATTTATATTAAACACTTATATACATCAGTACCATTCAACATTGTTACACTTCTCAAATGTGCAAGATGAAGCAAATGTATACAGAATAAAACAGAATTCTCTTAAATAAAATTTCAAGTTTAACTGTAGCACAGGCTGCTGGTATTACAAATATTTATCGGTACCTCTCAAAATGCACTAACTGCTACACTCAAATAAAAAGGGCAAGAATCCACGACATCTGAGACAATTGGTAATATGTGTGATACTTACAAAACTTACAAAAACAATCTTTGGGATTCCTATATAAATTAACCAAATGAAAGCTAAAGTCATACTAAACTAGGGCTCCGTATCTAACCAGCTAAAATCAGAGGATTGGAAGAACTGCTTGCACTGTCTTCAGAAGTATATTCATATATATGTACGCATGTGTGCATGAGGGTGCGTATATATATATATACACACACACACACACATTTAAGATTGTATATATGTGTATGTATATATTGATGCATGCACACCGATATCATTACACATGTATACATATCTATGCATACAGTATATATCTTTCAACTATCATCTTAAAGTGTGTACAAAAACAAACGTGTACAAGGACATACAAAGAGAAAGCTCATCTTGCTGATCCTGCTATATTTTAGTTGAATGGTAAACACTGTGTATTTGTGCATATTTTGCTACGCTCGTACAGCAGGCAACAGGTGACGAAGTCTACACTTCCATCTGCCTTACTAGACCCCGTTCACGGTGCTATGCTACGGACAGCATGTACTGGAGAAACTTAGAAGAAACTCCCCAAAACTCAAATAACCTATAAATATAAATGTAAATTAACTTCCAAAAAACTTCCATGTGCTGCTAATTTACAATCTAACCTGATGTAATTTCACACCTGAAAGCTGCTGGCTTCTTCGAGTTTCGTTGGAGTTAATGTGTTAATCCACTATGTGAACAGCAGCCATAGTCTGCTTATCAGTAGTGTCCACAGCTCAAGTACTGGCTTACTGACACAATGATATACATAGTGATTATTTTTATGCTCGACCCTTGAATAATGAAAGATGGAGAGAAAATTACTGACTGAAGTGTTTATGTCTCGTTTTAGACATCCACTGACACAATATCAGAATATGGGCCAACAAACAAGGTTTCACAAACCACTCTACAAGCCCTCGTAGAGTTTAGCTAGCTACAGTTCAAAGTGTAGACTACTGCATCCACGCAGAGTTCTCAAACACAAAGAGTCAAATAGTTTAAAAAATAAAAATACACCTTCATTGCACTTCTGTTTCCTGAACATCATGCCAATTCATTTTACATTCTGGCATTTACGAAGAAAAGAAAAGAAAAAAACACTGCCTCCTATGACTTACAGAATCAAGAAAAAAGCAGACACAGGCAACCTCTCAAATGGCAAGAGCCAGGAGTCCTTGGTTTTCCTCTCTACGCAATCTTCACTTGAACAACAGAAAATATAAATATAGATTCTGATTAAGAAATTATCTTAATGGAGAAGTCCAATCAAAATCTTTAATCCAATACGTTGTGGAAATAAAATAAATTTTTTGATTAACGACTTACTAAATGCAGCCAGCATTATACATGCCATACTCCTTGTCACCGAGAGATTGCTCTGAAACATATATACTGCTCCAGAACTCGTCTTTCAATTGCAGATGTAAGAAACGCACAAATATAAAAATGATAGATTTTGACCTCGATTCTCCTTTAAATGACCTATACTATACAGGGTTTGCCTTCTTTTGAGAGAAAAAAATTACAGCAGCAAAAATCATACAAAATCGAGTGCTAATCTCTGTAATCGTACAGGCACCATGATACAACCCATAAATAATATAAAGCGGTGGTGGCAAGCTGAAAAGCCTCACTGTTGGTGTCCAAAACTGCCAAGTGAGTTACATATAAAATACATATAAAAGAAATGCTCAAGTGATCGCCAATTTTCATGAGCTGCGACACAGGCAAATGCACTGTGCCTTTATCTCTTTACACATGGATCAGACCATTCACCGAAGACTCCATTTGTTTAAGCAAATGCGCCATAGCTATTGAATGAAATATTGATATCGTTTAGTGCCCAGTGCATTAAATTCCCATAATTCCCGGCATCTTTTTCAGTCATTCAGACAGAAAGCTTCAAACACCTCAACAAGCGTTTATGTAGAGACAACCTGCATCCTGGTCATTCAGAGCCAAAATGTCTGTCCCCACTATAGCTGTGGGTCTCAGACTTTAAGGGGGTTTTACATGAGAAGTGGATCTTTGCTTAAACCCCTAAACCAAACAAATTAAGTTTCCAATTGCAAATTGTGAATATCACTGACTGAGCAGTTTTGTACCCAGATGAATGGGGGAAACGAAACACTAATTATCTGGTTATTCGCAAATGCTAGTCATTAAATGAAATATCAAGACACCAGACAAAAGCTGCCTCATTTTTCAGGATGTGGGGAACCACTAGAGAATCTTTTACCTGCTTCCACTTCTTCAAATCTGTTAAAATTTTGGAGTGGCTGATAATCCCCTCAGGAAAGGAGTGGATTAAAAAAAAAAGGCAAGAAAGACACTTAGGATGCAACTGACAATATTTGAAAGCCAACATGAAGCAAGAACATTTTTTTGTACTAAATCTAACAGAAAAGAATACAAGTTATATTAATGATGACAGTTCTGGAGCTTGGCCCGGCCCGGCAAGTCCATCATCGGTCCATACAGGGCGGCTTAAACCAGCTTCTCACTCAGCTCCCATAAATCCTCACTGCCGTCTCCGCGGGGAGACGACAACACTGCCCGAAGCAAGCATCCGTGACTGTCACGCCCCAATGTCACGTCCATTTCACTTTTCTTTCAATGGACTCAACGTTTTTTTTTTTTTTTTTTTTGTATACATTTTTTAAATTTTTTAAATGTTTGTATTTTACTCCTTGAGTGAAATTCCTCTTTCGTCAGCACTTAATCTTTCTCCCCATCTTCACTGCTTCCTGGAAATCAAAAACAAGATAAGCAAACAATCAGATGCATGTGTCCAAAGGGATAAGTTTCATACAACATATGCAGGACAATGTAACGGCAAAGTAATCAAATTCATATATGATATTATCATTCCCATTTTGATTCATTTCCATTACTGCCATTCGGCAGATGCCCTGATCAAGGGTGACTCCAAAGGCATGCGATGTAGTGGCAGTGTAGTATCATGGTTAGGGAACTGGGCTTGTAATGCAAAGGCCGTAGGTTCGAGTCCCAGGTGGGGGCACTGCCATTGTAGCATTGAGCCAAAGGTACTTACCCTGAATTGCTTCAGTAAAAATATCCAGCTGTATAAATGGATTGTATGCAAAGAAAAATGTCAACTCTGTAAGCCGCTCTGGATAAGAGCGTCTGCTAAATGCCTAAAATGTAAAATGTACGATAACTACATTAGACACAATGTAAAAGTAGAGTGTGTTTAGGAGACAATGGCAGGAAAGGGACTGTGCAGTTTGACTGAGTAAGAAGGAGGCAGCCCAAAATAACGAGTGCATGTGGCTTTGAAACTCACTGTGGAGTAAAAGATTATAATGCGCAAAGCAGGAAGAGATATTTCACGACAACCTACTTGATAGCAAAAAACAAAAACAAACCCAGAACGAGCTTAGTGTGGATGTTTGTGTCCAGGTTCAGTGCTGACACTGAACAGGGAAACGTGTTACGCCGCGGTGGGCCGCACACCTGCGCGGCTCCCAGGGAGGCTAGCGGGAAGAGACTGTGACCCCCCACCCTGCGCTGATGTCCTTGGTCTACTGTACACGGGCCAGCCCAGCCTCTCTCTGTCCCGCTGGCTCTATCTAATCAGCCAGCACCAAAGCTGCAGGGTTGTGGAAAGTTTCCTTTTCTCTTTGCTCTCCCACTTTGTACGGTTTCTCTCCGCCTTCTGGCTCGTCAGGGCTCTGTTTACCCACAGAAACTGATAACTCTGGAGCTCCCCTCCAGGACTGCCATGTGAACACACGCAGACACACACACACACATATAACTTAAGGAAGTCCTTGAGTAGTATATTGACTATATCAACAATGAGCCATTTAATGATATAGGGCCTTGTAAGATAACTTCGCTCTACTTTGTGCATTCATTTTCTTGTATAGTTTGGACTGAATACAGAACCCTGCCAGTGTATGGTACAAAACAAACATGGCCAGCTATAAACAATGATTAAACCAAACATGTGACCAATCTAATAAATGTATTAGGCAATGTAATATCCATATCTCATGCATAATTAACAGTATCAACTGAAGGCATGAGGGGCAGTCATCCCTCTGCCAGGTTTTTCAGTCATGCAGCTTGTGTAAAGTGGTCATGCAGTCATGCAGCTTGTGTAAAGTGGTCATGCAGTCATGCAGTTTGTGTAAAGTGGTCATGCGGTCATGCAGCTTGTGTAAAGTGGTCATGCAGTCATGCAGCTTGTGTAAAGTGGTCATGCAGTCATGCAGCTTGTGTAAAGTGGTCATGCAGTCATGCAGTTTGTGTAAAGTGGTCATGCGGTCATGCAGCTTGTGTAAAGTGGTCATGCAGTCATGCAGCTTGTGTAAAGTGGTCATGCAGTCATGCAGCTTGTGTAAAGTGGTCATGCAGCTTGTGTAAAGTGGTCATGCGGTCATGCAGCTTGTGTAAAGTGGTCATGCAGTCATGCAGTTTGTGTAAAGTGGTCATGCAGTTTGTGTAAAGTGGTCATGCAGTCATGCAGCTTGTGTAAAGTGGTCATGCGGTCATGCAGCTTGTGTAAAGTGGTCATGCAGTCATGCAGCTTGTGTAAAGTGGTCATGCGGTCATGCAGCAGTTGTGTAAAGTGGTCAGTCATGCAGCTTGTGTAAAGTAGTCATGCGGTCATGCAGCTTGTGTAAAGTAGTCATGCAGCTTGTGTAAAGTGGTCATGCAGTCATGCAGCTTGTGTAAAGTAGTCATGCAGCTTGTGTAAAGTGGCAGAGGGACTGCTGTCCTGTACCCACGCACAGAGAATGTGCTCCAGCAAAAACACAACTGATCGAACCATCCATCCTAGCCAGTGGTTCCAAAACTGTGGGACGGGATGTGGAGGAGGTTGAGGTGGGTCGCGAGATGACACATATATATATATAAAGAATGTACTTTATAGAATACTTTCCATTCACCCCAGTCAAATTAATACACTGCACTTGTTACATGCACTTCAGCAGCTACACTGTGATTTAATTCCAAATTGGACCATAAGTCAAGCGGCATTTTTATAAGGGGTGGTGCACAGAATATGTATTCTCTCATTGGGTTGTGGGCTCAAGTTTGGGAACCACTGCACTAGACCAGGAAGCCATAAATGTATGTCAGCACATTTTCTTTAATGATTGTTCAACCCATGGAAAAAAATCTCTTAATATTCAAATTTTAATCCTCATTTCCTTTACCCAATTTAAATGTTCTTCTAGCAACCAGTCAGTCAACTCTGCATACTATTGATTCAACGCCTGCATTCTCCAGGTGAGATGCATCACCTAAACAACAGATAAAATCATATGCTTTTGCAGCCCTTTGCTAATCTAACTCATTATATTGGATTGAAGGGAATGTACAGCTGCCATTCAGGCTCCTTTCACAGCAATGTATGACTGAAGCCTATTGCCTTTGGAGCATTTGCATATTCTACAGTCACGTGAGAAACCTGCTTAATCTCTCCAACCTTGTGGTGAGAACTGGAGACTTGTCTTATGAATATATGAGCTCAAGCTGCATGTTTCGAGTGATGGCAAAACGCTCAAAACAATTGTGGCATCACATCTCCTCCTATACAAGCAAAATGATTCGTTTTCCCCTGTAATAATTTGTTTTCCACTGGAAATGCAATCATGCTGTGCTGTGTCGGCCGGGTTTGGGTCCAGCTCGTGCTAGCCTGGTTCCAGCTCGTGCTAGCCTGGTTCCAGCTCGTGCTAGCCTGGTTCCAGCTCGTGCTAGCCTGGTTCCAGCAGTACAGTGGGAAAAGGTACATAAATGTCCCTCGATTACAGACTCAAGGCTGCAGTATATCTGCCGATTTTCTGCACCTGCTGAAGTTCAGGAGTGCAGTCCTCCACCCCTGCTGGCCCTAATATCCTTTCCCCTCCTACAGCTGGCATCAAGGTCACACCTTAAAATAACTAACCAAACACCACTCCCTTCCACGCGCCCAGAGCACCTGTTACAGTCTTAACTATTTCTGAGTTTTTAACCCACACTATGCATTGTATAGCATCGCACATTTTAAAAGCCTAATTCCATCTGTATCTAATATTTATTTTAACCTCATTTTCTTCAAGGAAACTGTATTTATTGGTCTTGCTGCTCCATGTGTATTTTTTACATTTATTTGTACATAGGTGCACTATTCTCACATTCGCCCTGTCATTCTGTTGTGTTCACTATGAAACAGTAATTAGATGACGCTTTCTGACGATTTGATGCGGACGGACCTTCTGCGCCACATGAATATATATGGGGAGTCTATTTTCTCCCATTGATCTACGGCCCACTCAAACAATGAGGCCAGTGATCCATGAATGGGCTAAAGGCACCCAGAGTGCACCTGCTCCGAGCGCTTTGACGTCATGGCGCACTCAGACACTGCCTGGAGAGGGCCGACAGATGCCCGGGGAGAGTCACATCTGTTGGAAAGAAAAAAGCCCGGCACAATTCACAGAGCAGGCCATTAAATACTGACTCATATGAAATCGTAAAAAGGGGAAGGAATCAGTCACTCTTTCCATGAGTCCAAGGCTCGCAGATTAAGAGGAAAACAAGCGTAGCCTCTTGTGTCATCATGACAACAGAGCTGGCCTTTGATGGCAGACGGGGCCACAGCGCCAGAGCCACGGAGCTCAAGGCCCCACCGTGACACGCTCGCCCTTTCCCCAAAGGAACAAACGATTATAAAAATAACTGATGTTGCCTACTGCCATGGTAGTTAAGCCTCGACTGACTGCCTTATCAGAGAGAGGGAACTACCGGTCGGTGTGTGCGTGAGGGGACAAGATTTTTATAACTCCTGTACTTTCTGTCAAAGTAATCAGAATATTATTACACCTGATGTTAACCTCCTATATTGATGTATTGGGACATGAAATCATATGATAACCGCACTCCAGGCTAGGTTATTTAGAGGATGTTTTTGGAGGCTGTGGGAGGGTTTTTGGGGAGGATGTTCCCTACGTTTTCTCCTATTTTTGGAATAGCCCATTGGAAGACTGTACGCTTTTGTGCCATCGCAATGTCACCTGCACAGGGCGCACAGGAGGTGAAGAGCGTGCACTTCTCCAGCACACTCACCTGAAAGCCAGAGACTAATTTCCACATAAAAGCCAAAGTGGGCTACAGACTTAGCACTGACTGGAGGAGAGGTGCATCTCTCAGTGAAAACTGGTAACCTGTGAATAGCGCCTGGTGAGTAGCTATGGGTTGCTTATGAACCCACCCTTCCATTATCCCGCTGTGCAGACTTCTGGTCATAGTCATATAATGACAGGTGTAGTTCTGTGCCCACTCCTACATAGTTTATAAATCCTTAATTAGCGCATGAACTATGTCACTATATAGTGCAAAAGTAATACAGGAACCAGCGGAAGCTTAAGCGAGGGTGTGTTTGTGTGTGTGCGTGCGCGCGCAGGCCTGTCACTTGCCTCCTTGCTCCATGTCAGAGTCGGTGAGATGAGTGAGGGAGAAGCTGGCGAGGCTGGCAGGAGAGATGGAGAAGCGGGAGTAGGTGGAGGCGCTGTTCCAGCTCTGCTCCAGCGTGCGGCCCGGAGGTGGCGGGGAAAAGTAATGCGAGGCCGCCGAAGGGGACGTCTTGGATGCGATGAGGTGGCCGGCTGCCTTGGTGATGAAGGAGGGCTCCGGGGAGGTGAAGTCATCATCCCACTCAAACCCACCGCCTGCCGAGCAAAACAAACATTACGTCCAGCCCATCTGGTTCCGCTCCGTGAACACCGCAAGCTATCAATGGCGCTAATCCTTCCTGGGCTTAAATCAAAATCTCAAGTCGATGAACGGACAGAATGGCGACGAGATTAAACAAGTGAATCATACCCTCTTCATCGGTGGAGCTCTCAGAGTTGGTGAATCTGTTAAGGTAGCTGGAGGAGGGTACTGGGCTGCTGAACTCAGACACGTTGCTGTTGGCGTTAGACGAGTGGTCCCCGAGGTCCTTAGTAGGGGTCTCCTGTGGAGTGACATCAAGAATCACGGTGCTACAGTATCCTTAGTAACCCCACCAATCGATTTCACTCCCATCTTCCTGTTCATTAAAAAGATGCCCTTCATAACAAGCGAGAGCACTTGCAGGGGCTTACAGCCCACAAACATACAACTGTACCCCCTGTGTAGCAAGGTTCCTTATTGACACAAAGCTTTGTAAAAATATAGCCTCTGCTCAGCAAGGAGAAAGGACCGAGGCTTGGTGCTATCAAAAGTAGGGGTGATAAATCTAAATGACATCAACTCCAATGTGTTTTTCACCAATATAAAAAAAATACTTTAAATGGAATTAGCTGTGTGTATGGTATTTCCTTTGACCTACAATAATTTTGACCACACCAATGCTTGTTTTATGACTTACATTGGTTCATCAAATCTGTAAATTAAAAAAAGAAGAGTGTACCTGATCGAAGAGGTAAACAGTGACATCGTCGAAGAAGGACACAGCCTTCTTCTGGAGATCAGCGTTGTCGCCACCTGGTGGTGTGGAGTCGGCAGTGCGCTGGCCAGCTTTCAGCAGGCTCTTGAGGTTGCGGGCGTCATCATTGTCTGTGACGATGACGGGCACCGGGTGCACAACGTCATCCTCGCTGTCAGAGCTGGAGCTGTGCAGGCGGTAAGCGCGCATGTCATCATCCGAATCGTCGCTGTTCTCATCCTCCTCGTCGGCCTCCGCGCCATCCTCCGGGCCGCCTGCCATGGCCGCTCTGTCCAGCTTGCCCAGGTATTTCCCCTCAATGTCAGGCTCCTTCAGCTTGGGTCCTTCCCCTGTACTGGACCTCGTCAGCTTCTCATGAACCATGCCATCTACAGCAGCAGCTTTCACCGCGGTCTCAGTTGAGGTGGTCTCGACAGAGGGCTCGGTGACCTTGGTAGACTCCGCTAAGCTGTCCTGAGAGCAGGGGATTACCTCTGACGAATCGACTTCCTTGATGTCATCAATGGACACGGGCACTTCCTTTTCCCAGTCCTCCTCTGTGGTGAGAACCAGCTCTGGCACACTGTTGCCCCTGAAGAGCGGGGGATTGGTGTCCTGCGGGACCTCGAGGGCAGATGGAGAATCAGGCAGACGGTCGCTGTGCTCTTCTGCAAGCTGGGACTCCAGCACTGCCGCGACAGGAGCACATTCCCCTCTGACGCCACTACCGAACTCCGCATCAGAGAAGCCGATAGGCCGAGGGGTGGCGTCACCGGAGGTTGCCCCATTTATGTCCTCCGACTTCTTATCGGGCTCCGATTCGTTGTCCGAAAAGTAGGCCGAATCCCTGTAGTTCTGGTTGCCGGCAGAAAAGAGCTCGGCAGCAGGTGGAGTAGGACCTCTCTCGTGTGTGGCTGTGGTCTCCTCCTGCACGGACTCCAGGATGCTTTCCACTTCTGAAACGACAATCTCCGGGGGCGCAGAGACCGCCACGGCCCGCTCCTCTGCCATGCCCGCCGTGCTCTCCTCGGGGGAGGCGTCTTTGACAACAGATTGGGAGTTCCACTCAGGAGACTCCAAGTTCTCCGTTTCGTAACCGCTGTCTGCGGTTTTGTAAGGGGGCTGAAGCTTCTGGAAGGACGTTGTGCTGAGGGCTTCGACCGGACTCACCAGACCATGCATGTCCAAAGAGTCTAAGGAATCGGGAGTCTCGACCGAAGGCTCAGTAGTCAGCAGGGAGACCGACGCACTGTCGTCAAGCAAACTGTCCTGACTTATCTGGTCTAGACAAGGAGCAGAGATCAGGACTGATGACATGTCCTGCGATGCATCGCTTTTCTCAAGGTCAGTCAAGGGCTCATCCAGGCTGCACTCATCAGCTTGTGGCATCTCAGGGAGCACTATGTGTAAGCTGCTGTCTTTAACCACATTTTCCACTGAGTTGTCACTTGTGTACCCTACTGCAAGGTCACTATCCAGGGCACCCTTGCAGACTTCTGCAGGAGGGAAAACAAGGCTATGCTCCGAAGGGTCTGTGATATCTAAAGAGAGCACGTCTCCCTGTGAAGCTCCAAAACTTTCTACAAGGTTGGGGTTTTTGGCAACACTGCACAAAATGTCTTTAGTGGCACTTTCACTGAGCAAGGGGGATTGATGGCTATTCGCAGGACTTACATTGACGTCTGCACTTTCAGAGGTAGAGTCAAAGGTAAAATCAATCCCAGATTCAGAGGAATGCAATTTAACACATTCTTCAATGGAAGAGCTATTTATTAACTGTAGCTGCCCATTACAGCTTTCTCCAGCAACCACTGTACTTGAAGGCACCAGTGTTTCACTTTTCACTAAAGGCTGCAAGTTGTCTTTTAACTGTGGGATTAGCGAGTTCAAAAATTCTTCTGGAGAGACCGATTCCTCTGCAAATGTTACCTGGCTTTCAACCGTATCAGCTTTACCTGACACCATCTCAACACTCTGCCCAGAGATCGTTTTTAAATTTGCTTCTGGAATCCAGCTATCCAAATCAGCTTCTAAAACCTGATCCAGATCCTCAGTACTTACTGAAGAACACAGGTCCTCCTTAATCAGGCTATTCTCCCTCAGAAACAGGAAGTTGTCCGACAGCTTCTTTGTGTTCAGAAGCTGCATCACATCGATGTCCTCCTCTGTGTTCTCCAGATAAAGAGCCCCTGGATGCTCCCCAAAAAAAGGACCCACCAAGTTCTTCTCTGTGCCTTGGGCACTATCCTCTAAAGACGCCCCCTTTTGGAAGCCATGAATCTCCGGCAGCTCCAGGAAGCCCCTGCTCCAGGAGGTGGAGTCATTCAGCTTGGAGTTGCTGTCACAGAAGATGTTTGTGTGACAGGGACTTTCCACATCGCTAGAGGACCACGCCTGACTCTCAAGAATGTTGGATTCCTTGGAGTCTATGCTTCGGTGGAAGAAATCAATGTCAGTGCTGGACTCTTCCAGGCGTATGTCGCGCAAGACCACATACTGCTTGTCGCGCTCCAGCTCGCTATCAGGGCCACCCCGAGAGTCAACAGGTCCACAGTTCTCATCCACCTCAAGGTTACTCTCCCCCTGGTCCTCCAGCTGGATGTAGTACTCGTTCCCAGTGGCTGGCTTATGAGCCTCGAACACCGGCAGGATCCCAGGGACCCCAGCGCTGAAACCGCGAGTCGCCTTGTACTCTCCGGACTCGGGGAACAGGGGCTTTTCGAGGTGTGGCACGGAGAAGAACATGCTGTGGTAGTTGAGCGTGGTGTCGGTGGCCGACCGGCTGTGGCTGTCGTAGTGGTCATGTTTAGCCGCCTCCCACACATACTCAAAGCTGAGGCCGCGGCTGGTCTCGGTCACGGTCAGCACCTCGTCGATCTCGCGGTTCAGCCCCTCGTCGGAGAACTGCTCCAGGATGGGGAAGGACGTGTGGCTGACCGTCTGCCTGGTGGAGGGCTTGAGGGAGTTCCAGCGCTGCTCAAAGTCGTCCTCCGACTCCTTCTGACCCTGCATGCGGAGGTAGGTGAGCAGGCGGTGCACCTCCTCAGCTGTGGCTCTCTTGTCAGGGGCAAGCCAGCAGAACTGCAGGACCTCATACCTGCAAGGGGACACCAGACACTGAGAAACAGCATTTCCACACAGCAGGGACACTTGTTTTATGAGGCCTAACATGCGTCTCATCAGGTGAATGAGGATTTCACCAAGCATCATCATTCAAACAGGTTTGGGCATGATGGGCTTCTGCAGGTGTTAACGAATCCTGGCTTTATTTAATAGATTACTTGACTAATACTCACTGACAGGATTTCAAGCTTCAATTGGACACATGTATTTCGACATGACATGATATATGGCTGATATTGTTATCAGAGGAAAGTTGTATTTAAAAAAAGAATGTACATATGCATAAGATCAGAGAGAATACAGAATAGTAGAATAGAAGATTTTAATACTACTGGTGTAGCATTTTTCTTTTCCCCATATTGGCTTTATAAACCTATAGGTTGCACATATTTTACAAAGCTATACTTCGAAAACTGAAAACACGATGTCTTGATCTTGATATCCGTCAAATTTACAATGCCATGCTACATTGTTTATTCTTCCACTAATGTCAACTGGAAAAATGTCCACTAATTAATCACAATGTGTAATTGTATAGTACACACTGCAGACTGCCTTCCAAAGCATCCTGCATACACAGGATGTGTAAAAATGATTACAGAGCCTACAAAACTACTGAAAATTCACACAATCAATCTAGAATTTGCCTATTATTTTCTCTGGCCCTCTCACTGCGAATCTAAATGAATATTGGTATCCTACACCAGCATGTACGCATTAGGAAACATTTTCTCCTCTTCGGTCACCAAGCAACCTTCAAAAGGGTGACTCAGAGGAAAGGATGGAAGAACAGGAACTGACTCACTGAACGCTGTGACGAAAACAGTCAGGAAAACAGTGCGCGCACACACACTCACTCACTCACAAACACACACAAAGAATACAGGCGTGTGTGCGCACACACATACACATAGTCTGAATGTAAACTCAAGTGAGCTCACGTGGATGCACAACATAATGTCCTCACAAGATCTCTGTGTTGTAGCATTCTGAACACTTTAATATTATTATTATGGTTGTTGTTTTTTCCCCACAAAGTTTTTACACTTTATTTGACAGTTTCCTGTGAGTTTCACAGCACGCTTACAGACAGTAGATGGATCCTTTGGACACAGGCTTACCATCTGCCAGAATAAGGCAGCTCCAACCGTGGTTTGAAGAGTTTAATCTGCTGCTCCTTTATGACATGGATTAGCACCTCTCTGTCCGACAGGTGTGGGTAGGGCTGGCTGGCATTCTCGAAAAGCTCCCACAGCGTGACTCCCAACGCCCTGCACAAACCCAATAACCACACGCTCTTTCATTTAAACAACACACCTACTGGTCTCAAACAGACTATGCCTTCATTACCAAACACCACCACTGTATACCCCACCTAGTTCTACAGGAACCTAGTTGTCTGTGCAGAAAATGTACTTCACTACAGCATCAATGAAACCACAAACACTTTATATGGTAAAAAGCAAATATGACATTGATGGGTATGCAATAATGGCAGGGTTTTTAAGTGATTAACTCAGAGGTATAGTAAAAGACTTGTCTTGGCCTGCTTTTCTGTGAAGAGAGGTTGTCTGATTAGTTAACCAATGTTAGTACATATGCCAATACATAGCAGATTCTAAATTCTGTGCTTTGAAAATAGTGACATGTTGGCATGATACTTGTGAATAAAGGCAAAATGATAGAAGACTGCAAGGTTCCGGGTTGCCATCTAGTTAACGGAAACTAGTTAAGGGTATAGATACAGACATGTTTGAGTGCAACAGGCATTAACCCATTAAGACCTGGAGTGCGTTTAGGCCCGATTTCAGATTAATGAAATGCGCTGTGATTCGCTGAAATAGACAAATAAAGTTGGTGCCTTTTTTTTTTAGAAATTTTTCCAGAAAACCCTCAGGTTTTAAGAGGTTGTGTAGAATAATTGCTTAGGTTTTAATAGGCGTTTTTAGCAGGCATTTTAGGTCTGAATGGGTTAACACTGTGCTTGCCCTTAGACACCTAAAGGAGGTGCCCTTTGTCTCAGGAGTAAGACCAGTGGAGGTGGTCTGACAGTGTACCACGTGCCTGCAGCTGTACCATACATTCAACTTTCACAGGACATTTGTTATTGGCAGAGGGCTCTGAAGAACAGACGTTCACAAAGGACTCCCGGCAACAGTAGAGCTTGAGGAACAGGAACTCACCACACATTGCCTGGCTTGGTTTGTTCCCCCGTTATGACGCTACCGTGCAGCTCACCAATCAGCTCGGGGGCCATCCAGCGCAGGGGCACCGCTGACTCCTCCTCCGTGGTGATGTAATCCTCCTAAGAGACATTGTGCCGTCTCAGCATGGGGAGAACTAAAAACAAACCCCGTCCACCCACTCACCTTCAATGCCACCCGACTGTCACAAAAATCAATGCTTTCCAATGACCCGTTACACACACTAAAGCTTGAATAACTCCACTTAACGGCAGAAATAGAGTCGGACAGAATGGCCAGGGGGCACTTGAAGGCACAGTGGAAATGTTGATGTTGAATGGTAGTGACAGCCTTAAACAAGAATCAAATTGAACAAATTCACACAGTAAATGACATAGTGCCCAATGGGTGTCGAACATTAACGGAGGCTGGAAGCGTTCCAGTTTTAACTTGCATGTGCCTGGAACCTGCACACTGGGCAGAATAGCGCAGAGTCACCATGACCACAACAGGAAATCCCTGTTCCGATAACAACATATGCTCTGCATCAGATTACACCTGAGTTAAGAGTTTTCGTTCTGACTGGGGAGGGGGGCAATCAGCAATCAGCAATAGCTGAATGTCACACGCTACAAAGCGGGACCTTGCTTTAAGCTACGGAGCAGGGAAAGAGTACAGCTGCTCTTCTGATCGTCAGAGATGTGCTCTGAACTGGTTTAAAAGACGACTGATTTTGCCATTTTGTTCCCGTTTTTCAACTAGAGACATGCAAAAACCAAACACCAAACTACACGAGATAAACTAATACATGCCATTGAGACCAATGCAGCCAAAATCCTACATTAGCCCCTACTTGTCACACAGCAAAACCTGAAGGACAGAATGGGGGAAAAAAAACATACCTTCCACCTCGAAGGGCCAATTCCATAGTCTCCTACTTTGACGGTCATGTCCGTAGTCAGGAAGCAGTTCCGCAGCGCCAAGTCGCTGGAGGAGTGGTACGAAGTGATAGAAAGGGACAAAGGGGGGAAAAAACAAAAAGGCCTGAGCAGAACGCTGGCGGAAGGGCGGAATGCACAGACGGATAGCGACGGAGATCTGTTGGAGGAGGGCGATCAATAGTTCCTCTAATGTATCACAGTGGGCCCTGAGTGGCTACATCGGTGATTCTCTGCGCAATGGCACTGTAACGGCAGTAGTTCAGTTACAGACTCTATACCTGGGCCTGCTTTAGGAGGAGGAAACTGAGGAAACCATGCTACAGGGCGGACGCTTTTATCCAAAGCGACTTGCATACATTTTTCAGTACATGTGGTCCCAGTGGGAATCAAACCCACAACCTACTTACCCACACAGAACCACATGTTCATATGAACTGCTGTGTCTGAGTACCGGAAAACCAGCAAAGCTGGTACAGGCGAACAAGCGGCTCTTCCAGATCACAGACTGGCGATAGTTTACGTTTAATGGCACGTTTAGTGATTTGTGAATTGTCTCTCGATCCTCCTCAGTGACGGTGAATAGTGTGGCAGTTCACAAAAAGCTGTCTATCCTGCCCCCATGTGGTGACGTTGGCACATAACAGTCATGTGAGGCATGCAAGACAGATGATTGAATTGACAGTGCAGCAAATTGTGAAAGCATAGCACAGTATTGCAGGACTCCAGGTTACCTTAGGAATCTTAGAGGATGCTACCGTACTGTTTTTAACGCTGTAAAGTAAATTATTTGCGGTTGAAGCATGAAAACACCTGAATTCTCTGAGAAGAAAAGGCAAAAGCGCTGATATCCTGAAAAGAAGAAATGATGACCTGCCTAAGACAGTCTAACTGTACTTATTAAAGCCTTGACATTTGAAAGCATTTTAAAATGTTAAATTGGTAGCTTATACCTCTCTCCTAAAACAGGTCAGACCGTTCACAGTGACCACTTAGTTTAGACATCAACATTATCAAGAGATGTCTGGGTGCTTTCCAAAAGACATTTCAACCTGTTAACAAAAAGCTGATTAAATCCAATTGTGCTACCGTAAGCATGTCTACTGGCGTGAATGTCCATCCCTGCTCACATCACTAGTGCCGCTGGGGGGCTTGGCCCGATATTCTGCCTCGATGGTACACTGTCTGCTCATAAATCTTGCGGTGTCAGGTTCAACATCCTTTTGACCCATAGCAGCGCCCCACCATAACGGGGGCGGGTCTGTTACCACCCCGAACCGGGAAGGGCAAAGAAGATGATGGCCTAAAAGGGTCCGGTTGCTTCCATTCTCCCCCCTCGCAACAAAATCACTGATGCTGGAGCTTTTTGCCATCTCACTCAAACAGCATCAGGATATTGTTCCCAGGGAGGGACACGCTTGTCACTGGAGAGGGCAGCTCCGCTGGGGCTGAAGGAGCTCGGTGGGAGACGGACAGAGGACATATGGTGCTTCATTCAGGCAGAGGGGGAAAGATTGAGGAGGGATCTTGGGTTTCGCCTTGGCCCTTGCAGCATTCTGCAGTGTGGATTCAGGAGTGTGTCCCCTCTCTCCCCTTTGCCCAGCGCAGCGCTGACACTAGTCATCTTGAATGCGCCCCGGGAGCTACTGTCAGGCCCCTGAAACCACCCAAGATAAATGGACAGATATTTTAAACTCTTCTTCCACCGCGCTTGGCACTTGTGAACAGAGTGCAAGAGCCAAACTCTTTCCCCTACAAGGCAAAAAAAGAGCCTGGACTGCACCCATACTAGGAAGCATTTGACTTTAACAGGGGAGCAGTGGCTTTGTACATATTAAACGTGTGTCATAAATGTCAACCGCGTATCCCTAATCTGTGCTGTGATTTTGGCAATCGCGTTAAACTGTGGAGGTTTTACTGAAGAGACTGGTGTCACCTTTAACCCACGCGCCCTCATTAAGGCAAAGGTTAGCAGCAGCTGCGCATGGGATGGAAGGCCACTCACAGTTGAAATAAATAGCTGTTAAAAATAACTTATTCTAATTCATAACAATGCAGCTATGAAACCATACGGGCACGACGAGGAATTTCATTTAATCATATGATTCTCGCCCCTTGGTGTACTTCTCAAATCCTTTCATACCGCAGAAATAATTTCCCATTGAATCCAGATTGGTCAAACCAGTGTTAACCATTGTGCACTCAAACTGAGATAGTGGACTGGTTTGGTCCTAATAGGGGGGAACATTTTGCATGTTCGCTTGAACTACAGTCGAAAGTTGGGCGAAGCATTTACTAACCTTTTCCTTCCCAGTGTTACAGGTATGGTACGCAGCTGCCTACAGCGATGTCTATCGCTGTATTACTGCACTGATCTCTCGCGCGAAGTATGATTGTTCCTACCATGTATTAATGCACATTTTGTAAGTCACTCTGGACAAGAGCGTCTGCTAAATGCTTAAAATGTAAAATGAATAGCTCTCCTCCACTGCTCTGCATGCCATTTTTCACAATGTATAATGGAAGCAAACCCTTTTCCCGCTGACCCAACTCCTCCAATTCCCGCTGACCCAACTCCTCCAATTCCCCCCCCTCCTCCACCCCCCCACCCCTCCCCTCAAGTCCCCTCAAGTCCCCTCAAGTCCCCTCAAGTCCCCTCAAGTCCGCTGTGGGAGAAAAAATGCCGGGATGGGTTTGACCGGCACGCTGGCCGCGGCTGTAAGCGCACCTCTCCTATCCCAGAAGGCACCGCTGCGATGGGAGCTCCTGTCCATGTGCAGCCTTTGCGTAAATCAACTCAACCAAAAGGGAAGAGCCGCACTGTTTTCATTGGGCTGCTGTAACGTTGCCACCTTTTGGGTTGTAACGCGTTAAAAGGAAAGAAGAAACCCCAATGCAAAAATATCCCTTTACATGAGAAGCGCCGAATCATCATATCCCTCTGACAGACGGCAAGTGACACCCAGCAATGCGTGGGAGCTGTGTAATTGAACACCTTTGAGCTTATTCTCAGCGTGCCAAACAGGGACGAGGAGCCGGGGCACTGCTGGTCACTCGAAACCCCCGTGGCCTTTGCTCGCCCGGGGCGCACGTCGGTCTTGGGGTAAAAATTAGAGCGAAACGGCGGCATCGGCCGCTTTCTCCTTTTTTGGGAACGCCGGTGCTCTTCATCTCTTTACGAGCGAGGAGGAAATAAAACACTCAAATAACAACCCCGAGGTGTTAACAGGGAGGCTTCTTCAAGACAAACGTCTCAACGCCTTGCACACGCGTTTGAGGAGCAGAATGAGGACACGATGATGACATTTATCGACGGGGATTTGCGCAGGCCTCCGATTCAATTACAATTACAATTAGATGCAATTTTGGTAGTTGCACCCGAACAGCGCTTCCTTTTAGTCACGCTGCACATTTGCGCACGAAGCACTTGCACACAAACAGAAACCAAGTGCAACAACGATTCCTTTTCAACGAACGCAGTCACCAGGAGACCGATTTCAAACCAATACGAACACAAGGATGCGTATGCGTTCTCAACCAATTAAGATTCAGAACATCTTCGTGTATTAAATATGTCCACAGTGGTGCAATTCATTTGTTAGGCAGTGTCTTCATATAATATTCTAACACTGCATGTCCAATGTAGCCTCTGCTGATTTAAACATATTATAATAATGGTTATTGTTACTAATTGCAGGCCTAACAAAAAAAAAAGTCCATTGCGAGACAATAATCCAGCAAATTTCGCACACCAATTTCGACCTCAAATCTTACGAATATCGACAGTCTGTAATAAATTGCACTGTGTATGGGTTTTGTGAACAAATGACACACACATTGACAAAAAATGTCACTCTGAAAGAGATTGGGGGAGAAGTTGTCAGTTGTCAGGTCCACGCCAGAGTTGTTTAAAAAAATAAAAAATTTAAAAATGCCCTGAGCAAGATTGCCTTGTGCTGCCTCGGTAGCCGTTGTGTGAAAGTATTACCTGTGCAGGAAGTTGTGTTTGTGGAGGTGAGTGACGCCCGCGGCGATCTCGCAGGCCATCTTCTGCAGCAGCTCCGTGTTCCTCAGCATCCATTCCTGCTGAGCCAGGTAGCTCCTGAGGTCCCCCTGTGACAGCGCAGAGCAGCACACGCAACACTCAATCACCCGAGGGCCTTACAGGCACCTACAGACACAATCAGAGCGCCACAGGAGGAACGCCGATACAAACACACCGCCATCAGCTACAGTCTCGCTCCCTTTACCTCAGCTCATTGAGTCGTACGTCACACCACGAATGCAGGATTGCTACTGAGGGTCTGCGCACGGCACAGAGGAAAACCGGGCCCGAGGTTAAACGCTCTCAGAAGGAAACCACAGAAACAATCAGACTAATTACACCAAATACAAAATGTTTATGGGCTCGCAGAAATAGGGTCAACTCAAACTTGCTCGTTTTTTAGCATAGTCCACAGGAGCTAAATTGGGAGTCTCGAACAGATTTTCACTTAAGCTAAAGCCTTTATTTGCAAGTAGGTGCTGATTCTGAATGCTCTGACAATCTGCCGCCACAAAGTGATCTCTGGCGCGAACTGTGATTGTTCCTGCCATGTATTTATGCACATCTTGTAAGTCGCTCTGGATAAGAGCGTCTGCTAAATGCTTAAAATGTCAAATGTAAATGTAAAGTGCAGACCTGATAAGTTCACCAGCAGTCTGCGTGCATTTTACCAACCAAGCCAATATTCACAAGTGCTGTGTGTGAAAACAGCCACACGGTGGCAGTAGAGGCTCTCTCTCACAGGTTCCGGTGGTGTCAGCTTTAACGCACGCTAGACTTAGACCTTGTATGGGCAAGGATATTTAATACATTATGCTATACGATGTGTCACAGCACAGCGTGCGCAAACACAGAGACACGCAGTGTCACGCACAGGCACGCACGCACGCGTGCTAATGCGCCACGCGCCTGTACAGACGCACGCGCACAGAGCCACTGATTATATAACTTGAAGATGAGCATGAGCAGATGCCTGTGAGAGAGACGTAACACTAAATATACTCCACTGTCACCAATGCAGGGAGGTGCACTTTCCCCATCTGAAGAGCAAATCCCTCTCATGAGGTCTGAGGATATTCACACTATCCACATTTGAACCAGTCAACATATACATGTTACTCACAGTCCACTGACCCGGGAAAAAATAAATGAGTGAAACAGGTCTTCGCGCTTTATGAATGTGACCAGGCGAAGTGTCGGTCTGTCTTGTTTTAGTGCATATTTTAATCTGTTTCTATACTGTGTGTGTGTGTGTGTGTGTCTGTGTGTGTATTCAACAATAATATTGTTCATTATGGGCTGGCGGATGGCCCAGCGGTCTAGTGCACCGCGCTTGGAGTGGTGTGCGCTTTTCGAAACCCGCGTTTCTGCCCTTTCAGCCCGATCGGAGGCGGCATTTGGCTGTCCGCCCGGGGGGGGGGGAGGGAGAGCCGGCACGAGTCCGCCGAGGAGAAGGTTAACGGAGTCCGTGGAAAAATCCCGTCTCGAAAGACGACGGGGTAATGTCCAGGTGTGTTCCCGGAGGACGGGCGGCGGACTCGTGGGGTGGGGAATTGAATATAAATAGAGGGTATAATTGGCTACTAAATTGGGAGAAAAAACAGGGGAAAAAATCAGAAATAAATTAAAAAAAAAAAAAATATTGTTCATTATCAAAACAATATTATGGCGAGCGGTTGCCTGATCAGGAACAAACTGAGGGATCGTAACATTTATTTTCCACTTCAACTTAAAAGCGTATCACTTCGGTTTTCGAAGAAATCTGCTGGCAATTTACGCCGAATGCAAACAGGCCGCACACCGAGAACGGGGAGGACTACGTCTAACCATTCCTGGACACGGGTCCACCACATTGCCATCAGCCGCGAATGTACCGCCTCTGTCCCGACGACACGTGACCTTCGCGTGAGAGAGACGCTGCCCATTCGACCCCGCAGTGAGGCCAGGAGCTTTTTCCCTCTCGTTCTGTTTCACTGCCGTGTATTTGTTTATTCAAAACGAGAGCGGGCCAGCCAGCGCAGTGGGCCCTGCCCTGCGCGCCACTGTCTCGTGTCTCCGGGCTGACGCACTGCGATACGAGCGCTGTTCTCAGGTCAGCCTTTAACCACAGCCCCTGCTCCTGTCCTTGGAGCAACGCCCCCTTTTCCAGTGCCTGCTCAGTTATGCCGCGAGCGGTTGTCCGTGATTGTCTTTTGACGTACGGCGCTAGTCCGCGTCAGCCGAGTCCGCCGACATCGCTGGCGCTGGCCTTCTTATAAGCGAGCTGTGGGGGCGGAGTCGTAACAGCGCTCTCTAAACCGGCTCCGGTTGCGGTTTGTGCGATCGAGGCAATCGTGCCGTGTCAGATCAGCTAGCCCGGTTCCAGCTTTACAGTGGAAAGGGAGGGTCAGGTAGCCGGGTAATTACCAGTGCAGCGCTTCCGAACCGCCCCTTCTCGTCTGTGGAGAAAACCACGCCGGCCAAGTCGAGCAACAGCCCCAAAAATCAAAATCCCCATCAACGCGATCTGTGTTATGGAGAGTGGATGAAAAATGTGCCCCATTAGCTTTCTGTAATGTGCTTAACAAAACATAGTTGTAATTATTATTATTATTATTTTTTTTTTTTTTGGCATAATCTCCTTTGCCTTGTACTCCATTTTACCCAAGTATTAGATTTGCCTTTACGGTATTAGGACTTCACTTCTACATCCTGACAGAATTGCATCTACAACAACCCTACGACTTTTCCACATTGTACACCCCCTTCCTCAATATAATGATTTAGCAGTTTATAACCAAAGTGAACTTCACATTTGGTAGTATTCGTATGCATCTGCCTATTTGGGGATCCGATTCAAATCTTCAGCGCCCGATGACTTCCAGTATAGGCAATCACCATTGGCCCTACAGCCTAGACACTGCAGGTTCAGGCCTGGACTCTGTCATTAGCCAAATGAGATTAACTCCTCCAAAACGACACACTGGGTACACCATTTGGCCCCCATTTGTCGTCATTGAGAAATACGCCTCTCCTCCAACCAGCTCTCCTATAGTATTGTGGACATAGCTGGCAATGTAGACTTGAGAGGCACCGTTCGCTATTCCATGTTGGAAAGGACAAATGGGAAAAAAATGTTTTTAAAATAATCTTACCAAATTTAAGTTATTTCTATTCCGACACTTTGTAAAATGAGCAATGCTACGTGTTCCTGGCCTCAATATACACTCCTGGCGGAAACTCTGTATTCTTGTTTTCTGCTGGAACCTGTATATGTATTACCATTTGCAAAAATATATATCATTAAAGCTGAGAATGCTTCCTTTCTCTCCAAAACAGAGGACCCCCGTGGCGTCCGTATGACGCAAACACATTACTGCGAGGCAAATCACCGATCTCTGGCTGCTACAAACCCCAAGCTCAACTCATACAACCGTGGCTACATTCATAACCTGCAATTCTCCAATCGCCGTTCTGTTGATACGATAGTTAAGAATCCAAATGTATAAACAAGAACAGGCTGATAATGTCCGAGTGCGCTTGGTCAGCCGCTAAAATGATAATGCACTTTTGCCAGTGTTTGGGCCTCTGGATTAGCGGAGGACCTTTCTGCCGTACTCGTGACTAAAGTCCTTTCGCTGGACTGCTCGCGCAGAGACGCAGCTGTGTATCTGGTGCAGAACGTGTGTAAGCGGCTTTGGAAAAGAGCATCAGCTTGTTGATTGAATTGTTGTGTTTACAAATGGCTCGGTGTGTTTCTCTGAGCTGTTTGACTTCGGTCCGTCCGTTTCACGCCGGTTACACAATCTCCACGTCTAATTCACATTCCATTCTCAAGCCGTCGGTTGTTGCTGCCGCTGCTTTGCGTCAGGGGGATTAATTTATGCTTGCTGACACGCAAGTAAACGAACACCGCACCTCGGCTACTCAGCAACACAGAATCACGGAACATGGTGACAGACTGATAGGCCAGTGAAAATTAAATGATGCAATCATTTGTCAGTCAATGGTGCGTATTTGTCTGTGACTGCGCTATAAACGAACGTTTATTTCGGAACGGAACTTCTTTTCAGACGACTGAAAAATGACCATAAAAATTGAAAAGGATAAGAAACGTTACTGATAGTCAAAAACGATAGTGCACCATGCCTTTCAGAACAGTGTGCAACCCCCAACAGAAAAAAAACTCAACGTGGTGACGAAACACCAATTAATCAAAGTCGGATTGACTGCCCTGAGACAAACTGTCTTGCCTGGACAGAAAAAAAGTCTTCAAAAGCAGCTAAGTAGCTAAGTGAACTGGTTTTCATTGACGTTGCGAAAATGATATAGCAAAGATAATATCCCATTAGCGTGGACCTTAAATCATACGTCCGCTGTGACACACTGTTACGTTAATGAAAACGGCATTGATTGGCTTAGTACGTGAACCAAATTTAATGATCAAATGTTATGGATTTAGTTGGATTTATGGATTTATATATAAATGGATTCTATAAATTTATATGGATTTATCCGATAAGAATTGTCCCCACTCACCGGTAATCAAATTTGAGCCAAAAGCACATCCCTAGTGGCAATATTAAGGCACACTGTCAAATTAAGCAAGAGCCTCAAACTGAGCCTGGTGAAATGCACAACCCAGAAAAATGTGGTTGTGTCATCCAACACCACCACCCACCCACCCTACCCCACCCCACCGTCCCAAGCACAAGAGCTACGCAGTCCCCCCCACTCCACCCTGGTTCCCTGGCCTCACCAACACTCACGGGTGGGGGGGGCTACTGAACCATTTTGCCCAACTCCATATTTAGATTACCGATGCACAATCTGTATCTGGTGCCAGCGGGTGAATAATTTTCCCTGCGACAGATCCTGTCTGGCTCAGTCAAATATAAAAAATGTACAAATTTACAAATTTTAAAAAAATAAAGCGTTTCAAGCAATGGCCTGCCGTTTCTCACCCAGGCACGCATGCAAACAAATAAAAACTGTTTGCGCCGCTCCAGCACAAGGCTACCGAATGGAAGTGGGCACAATGGCCGCCCTCGTGACAAGCAGGATAAGCATTTCCTGAGCAAAATCTCGTAAAGACTTGTGAAACGGTGGCGTGGTGCCTGGGAGCGTCGCGTTGCAGCTCCGGGCTGGGCCGCTCTCGTTTAGGGGCCCAGGCGGGCCCCGGAGACAGCCTGTCACTCACTGCTGTGGCAGCGGCCATTCCGAGCTCTGCTCCGGTTGCACGGCGCAGCTATATTTCAGTCCCAAACGCGGCGAGTCGGGGTTACCACTGGTTACCATTTAAACACAGGGGAAACAGAGGGGAATCAGGGTGTCTGGTGCACCCATGCAACTTTAATCCACCGCGCCGAAGCCAAACTTGGGCTGACCCACATTTATCACCTCGACTCAATAATTCAGTTCATTCAGATTCAATTCGTTGAGGTAAATTCATTGAAATGTAACGCGTTCAGGCTATTATTTAACCATTTGAGGAGTTGCTAACTCTTATTTTACGGATGACCGTTTATATTTAAATATTCATACTGTGGAGTTGATTTTTATTTTTTTCCTCCAACGTGTAAACGCCAAGATGCTGCAGTTATTTTGATCTCTAGCTTCAACTTGAACCGCAGGCTTGGTGCAAATTTAATATACATGTGATTTAAGGCCCTAATCCCCTCAATGGTTACGCGCAAGTGATTTGTGTCCATTTTCCAGCTCAGCGTAGACTCATTTCTGATCTCTTATACGCACAGCACCCAGGCTTCTGACTCCGCACCGCTTTCAGCAGCAATCTCCCAAATTCCAGGACAGACAGATGCAGGCAATAATTTGCCAAAATGGCCACGGAACTCCAAACTCTCTCGCCCTGGTACACCTTATATCCACGCCATGTTCCCTGGCCCCTCTGTCCAGTTTACACACTCTCTCACACAGTGGAGAGAGAGACAGGAGGATGTTTTTTTATCCGGATCCTACCATGGCACAAATAAATACGTAATCTTTTTTTCAAAAACAGACGCAGCTGCTCCACTTTTCACCCGCGCGAATCCGCTAAAGCACCTGCTGACGGGGAGAGGGGAAATAAAATTCACGCGACGAGAGGTCCGTTTCGGGGAAACTGCGCAACCGATAGCCCAGGCAATGTTACGCACGGCCTGCAAGCCCAATGAGATCATCGGCGGCGATCCCAGCCCGAGGGCCTCTGCCGTTGGTCTCCCTGGCATCACACCAGGTGGGCCGTTTGGGGCCCTGCTGGACACCACGTCTGTTTTTCTGTCCCTGCAGGTGAGGGAGTAAGTAGAGCAGCGTTCGCCAGCACGGTGAGTCAATCAGTGACGTGCGGCGGGGGAAGGGGGCGCTGTGCGAAAACCTTCGGCCCACTGGAGGATGAAAACCAGCGAGGAGGGAGAGAGATGAAAGACCACTCTGGATCAGTGGCTGGTTTCAGGTTTCCTCCAACCAACAACAACAACAACAACAAGAAGTGTGTGGGTCATTTGAGGGCTTCCCCACATGCATGCAGGCACGCAGGGACACACACACACACACACACACACACACACACACACACAAACACACACTTTTCAGACGTGCTCTGAAAACGAGGCCCATCTCAACCCAAACCAGAGCACACCGCCTCCATCTGTGTCACAGTCTGTCAGCCATAAATAGACTCCGGTGTAACCGACCCAGGGGGAAATGGAGAGGAACCGTTTCCCAAAGACATCTAAGAGAAGACCACGGACCGCTGTTTAAAAACAACCCCCGGAAAAACGGATTCCTTTTGTGCAACGACCTGGTGACAAACAGAGCCACACCTTTCATCGCGTTACCAGCCCGGAGATAGAAAGCACACGCGCAGCCACACGGCTCACGCTGGGGGTAAGAGGAGCCAGCCGCTCTGGTGGGACGCTCGAGAATCTGAGAGCTCCCTGCCGGACCCGGCTATGCAGCTGAAATCCTCAGCAAGGGGCGGGCCGTCGGGCCGGAAATAGACAGAAAAATAATTAAAATGCGTGTTAATTAACAAAGAGCCCACATGGGGATGTCCAATGAGATCGTGTGAAACCTACCGGCATTTCCTGGCAGCTACGTGCCCTCGCGCCGCTGTTAAAACCGAGCTCGGCATCTCCTGTACCCTCCCAACGCGCCGAGTGCGCAACCCGTTCTTATTCAGCACTACCGGTGAACGCCAAAATTCCTTTCGATCCCATCTTATCGATGCGCTGCGCACATATTCAAACCCCTTTTCCGTGACGTGGTTTTAAAGAGTATACGAGCATGAAATCGGCACGGGACTGTGGTCTTATAGGGGAAGTGTGGAGGGGTTTTGTTGATTCGGACACTCACCAGTTCGCAATGTTCAAAGACCAGCAGGAAGGGGATGGCCTCCACACACTGGCCCAGACACAGCAGGATGTTGGGGTGCTGCAGAACCCTGTAAAACAGCAGCCGTCCCAAGGTTATCGACTACGAACGCATATTGAGCCACTGCTGCAAACTACCGCACGTACAATAAACACAATGGGACACTGGTCACGCTGAAAGAAGTGCCTTCTGGGTAAAAGCAACGGATGATATTTGCCAGAAGTGCCGGGATCCAGCTGTCTGTGTGAGCGTTTGGCAAAACACAGTGGCCACTTATTAACAAGCTAGCTCAGTTCACAGGCAGAAGAGTTTGTTCATACATTTGTTTTCCCCAACCTTAAGCAAATAAAGTCTACCATTTTAGCGAAATACACATTCTTAAATACAGGTAAAAGCCAAAATAAAGGAAACGCCAACATAAAGTGCCTTAATAGGGCGTTGGGCCACCACAAGCCATTAGAACACCTTCCCTGTGCCATGGTATAGATTCTACAAGTGTCTGGAACTTGTCTGGAGGGATGCAGCACCATTCCTGCACGATACATTTTATCATTTGGTGTTTTGTTGACGGTTGTGGAAAACTCTCCAGAACCTCTCATAAGTGTTGGGTAGAGGTCTGGTGACTGAGACGGCCATGGCATATTGTTTACATTGTAAAAAAATGTCATGCTCATAAAACCATTCAGTGACCACTTGTGCCCTGTGGATGGGACATTGTCATCCTGGAAGAGACCACTCCCATCAGGATAGAAATTATTCACCATAGCATGAAGGTAATCACTCAGAATGGCTTTGTATTTATTGGCATTTACCTGGCCCTCTAGGGGGTTGAGCGGACCTAAACCACGCAGGGGAAAAATAACCACACCATCTTAAGAGCTGCCAGAACCCTTCATTTACTCAGGTGTTTCCTTTATTTTGGCAGTTACCTGTGCATTACTAAGTTCAGGGGTGTCACAATTCATGAATACAGTAATACAACCCAGACATCAATTCAAATGTGTATGATGCATCCAAATGATTTGCATATAAAGGCAGATGATTTTGCCCTATTTATTTCATGTAGTCTGACAAAAAGCTGCTTATAATAACAAGGTGTTATACACCACATTTTTGTTCTTCCAGTATATTTGCTTCAAAACGGAATTACTTACTGTAGCATAAAATAACAACGCATTCATTCATCTCCTATTGAACTGTTCCTAGTTCACAGGTAGAGCGCCATACCCTGTATGACCACATACCTACTGAATTGTTGTCAAACCACCGGTTCCTACCTTTCCTGAACCGCAGTGTGACTATTTAACCACAAACACCAGCTGCCTATATCCCTGCCACTCACCGATATGGGTCCCCCTGTTGAAGGAAGTCATTCTGCTCCTTGGCGCTGGCATTAGACTTGAGCTCCTTCACCACCACCCTGGCCGCACCCGGGTCCGCATAGATCTCACCAAGCAGGACCTGCCACGGGGGTGGAAAGAGACCATTTAAAAAAAAAACTTAAAACAAGAGCGAGAGACACAGTGCGCCTTTTATAAGGCCAGCCTCTACCCCCACACACACACACACACCCACCCCCCCCCCCCCCCGCCAGCACTCCATCACACAGGAAGCCTGGGTTTCCTGCAAACAAGGACCCGGAGCGTGGAAAGAGACAAGGCCACGGGGGCAGGTAGCGGGGAGGATGTTTTCGCCATTCCTCGGGCCCCCCGGGCCACGGTGCAGAGAGGAGCGAGGCATGCGCGGCCCCCCATCCTGAGGAAAGGGCCGCAGGAAGCGGGGCCCGCGTCACGGCTGGGTCTGTGCGTGCGCCAGCGCTCTGCGGGCCCTGGGGCTGAGGGGGCCGCCGAACTGGTCTCCGCGGGACCCGAAGTTCACTCAAAAAAGGGATTTTTGTCATCCATTTTGTTTTCTTGTGCGAAGAAAAAGAAAAACTTGACTAGCATCACCGTGTCACATCCGTTCATCGTCAGCCTGACAGGATTTAGTCTCTCCTCCTGGATCTTGACGATGCTGTTGTCTTTATTTATATATTAGTTTTAGTCACACAAATTCTTGCCGCACGTAAATGTATGCTGTAACACGCACTGTGAAGACAGGCATGCAAAAGGGAGGCAGTGCATTAGGCTCTATGGTCCATCTGTTGCAGGCAAGACTAAGATAATTGCTTAGCGGTAAGAAAGGCAATGTATAGAATGTTTTATCTCAATGCATTTCATTTCCATGTTTACTTTGAATAAAGAAGCCTAAATAGTACTGTACACTGCACAACTTAAAGGGGTCGGTAAATTAATGGACAGAAAGCTGGATTTAATTTGAAACAATATGCTGCAGATTCATTCGGTTGTCATTTGTGACGATACGTTACATTTCTTGCAATCGTCCCGTTTCGAGAGTTCAGGAACTCCCATCACCTCTTCTATCCACAATGATGCTATAAACCAAACAACACAGCTTCTGTGATTGTTGTTTTTTTGGGGGTTTTTTAACATTTTTTTAAGCGGATATGGGTATGATAAGGCGGCGCCAAATCCAAGCAGGGCTCGGAGCTGGTCAGGAAACACGTACCTTGCCAAACCAGCCACTTCCGATTTCCTGGATGTAGCTCAGACTGTGTCGGGCCACCTGTGAGGCCGTGGATCCCTCTGTAAAGGTCAAGTGCAGACACTGAGTTATGCGCGAAGAGGCCTGGACACCGATATCCACAGATATACTCGCTCTCCTCATAGAAGACACCTTCTACTGCAGCCACAAACACAGACGAACCTTCACCAACAGAAATGCAAAAGTAAAGATACGCTTAGTCTTTGGCATGTTGCTTGCTAGTTACGCCCATGGTGGATGACAAGAGTTTATCGTTTGCAATTTCACAAAGCAGGAATTGCATTGTTGGTAACTGCAAATCAAGACCGTCATAGAGCGGTCCATGGTTCAACGATGATTACTCTCCCTGACAAATGACAATGGAAGTTAGGCAATGGTGACTGTGGTGACTGAACACCACTGTTATTCACATGGAAAATAGCATAAAAGGCTTTGTCAACGCAACTTATGACAAACTGAACTTTGTACTTGCCAGAGGACTGCTCATTAATATCCTTCTTGAGGAATGCGAGGATTTCGCCTCAGTACTGTAAATCCGTTCTTAGGTTCAACTAAAGAGGCCAGGTCAAAGATTCTCGAGTGCACCTCGACAATCACAAGGGACAGGCACATCGAGACATCTAATCCCCGTTGCGAGACGCCATCGGAGACCGACAACCTGCGCTGCTGTTTCAAATTACAGCTTGGGTGACTCACCAGGTAATCTGTGGCTGGTTATCTGATGGAAGGGTAACGAGAGCCAAGCCTTAACGACCAAGGGACCGAGCATATACCAATAACAAATCTGCTATATCGTCATCGTGTTGTCCCTGTTAAAGTCAAGAATTAAATTTTTCAGGTGAGCAGAGTGTTTCTCCGGTTTGCCCAGCCACTGTTTGAGAGAAGCTACATTGCACTAACAGGGACTTACTGGTCTTATTCCCCACCGTGGCCCATCTTTCACTTGGTAAATAAATTATTCTCTTTATGTCTTAACTCAAAGGAGAACTCTAAAGAGAAGGTCGCTGTTTTGGCTCTTCCTGGTTACCGTTGCCTATGGGAATGACAGCCGGTCCAAAAACAGGATGTTTACAGGAAATGTGTGCCAGTGAAGGGTCTCGGTGAAGGATGTCACATCCCCGGCAAGGAAGCGAACAGACACAAGGAAGAACAAACCATCTGGCCAAACCCAATCGAAATCGTTCACTGTTTGTGTGGCCACCTGCCAAATTACACCTTGCGCCCCGGCCCGCAAAGGGACAAATCCGCACACAGAATGTGTCCCGTTAGCATAGAGCAAAAGTAACGCTTGCATGAAAGGTGCTTCTGGGCCCTTCGTTTTTTTTAACCATCTTCACGCAGCTCTGTCTGCTCTCCGCCAACGATTGAGGCTCATTTCCTTTCCCCCAAAGAAATACCCTCCGTGTGCACACAGCCAGTTTGCACCACGCTTTTATAATAACGAGCAGGTGACCTCACAGGAGGAAAAGCTACCGCTAATGCAGCTGTGCTTCTGGAAGGCACAGAGCAATACGAAACGTCGGAACTGAAAATCTCAACGGCTTCTCTGTAGAGGAAGCTCACGGAGGTTGGCTGCGTTTGTCAAAGCTCTTTGCTGGCCTGCTTGTTCGTTCGTTTGTTTTTTGTGCAACCTAATCCATTTATTTTCTACACATTACTTGACTTGTCCTTCTAATTGGCAGGCCCTGGCGAATAAGCCTACAGGTCATTGTCGCCCCGGCTCCAGGTATTCAGTCGCACTGAATAATCGAAGGAGCGTGACTCCAGTCGCTCAGGCAGGGTTGTGGCTAAGGCGAGAGCGGCAGCACGTGGCTGACCTGAGATCCTGGGAGGCTGAAGTATTGGGGGTGCGGGGAGGGCCAGCGGGGGCACGGCCAGGGTGTAGACCTCCGCAGGGGACTGCATGGATGGGGTGTCCTCAGCGGGCGGGGTGAAGTCCAGCTCATCGTCGAAGTTGTCTTCAAATTCCTGAAAGACAAGACGGCAGGCTCTCCCCTCATGCAACCATCTAGTGCGGAGAAAGTCTTGGAGCCCCCCTCAACAATCGAGAAACGGCAGTTAACAACAATACTCCAGTGGCTACCTCAGCTTCATGTGGCTAAATAAATGACTAAAACTACTTAATTACTTAATAACAAAAGCCTGCCGTGCCAAAATCAATGGAGTTTAGATTAAAATGTGCGACTTATTGATTTTCTCAGTTCGGGAAAGCGCACATTAGCATTTTATTTTTTATATATTTTTTTAAACAAAACTAGGCCTATGCTACACAAAAAGCACAACATCGTTTCTCACCTTGAAGTTGATCTCGCGTTCTTTGCAGCAGGTGATGCAGTTGACCAGCAGGACCACGAAGGCGACCAGTGCGCACACGGACACAGCCAGAGAGAGGTACACCACCCCTCCCGTCTCTCCTGCAGGGGACACACAACACGGGTCCGCTTAACTACGGCCGCTTTCACAACCCCACTTCACCGGGCATGGTGGTTGCGAACCTCGCCGTAGGTCCCATTGCGATGCACGACGTTGAAACCGATAAGGCCGTCTGCCGAATGGCTAGCACGAGCTGAACGACTGGGTCTAATCGAATGAGACCTGCAACCAAAAACACAGGGCGGCGTCTTCCAGACTCATCACGTGAGATCCGGGGCGACCTCATCTTCGCCCGCGCTGTTCCATCGCATCGCAGCGTCTGCGCGCTGAACGCCGTCGCTAAGAGGGGCGACGAGATGTCCCCTTCCCCCGACGGGCCTCAAACGAGCGACGGAATTAGCCTCCGCTGGCAATTGTAAATTTTTGCCAAGCGGACCATTCCTCAAGTCAGGAGACGCAGCTGACTCACCGAGTTAAGTTTAGACGCTTTGTGAAGACGGAGAGGGGGGAAACCAAAGGAGTTGTTCGAGTGAAGCCCTGCAGACAGAGAGCAGGGCTCGTCGCACGCTGTTGGCGTGCTGGCCTCCACCTCCTGATCTCTTCCTCTTCCCCCCCCCGTGTGAACTGTAGGGTGACGAGCCAATGGGATGCGTGCACGTGCCGATTGGCCCCACAGCCGAGAAGATACGGAGGCTTAATGCAAAGCAGCGAGGAGGGTTTGTTCAGTCACGGAGATTCATCATCGCAACAAAACAAAAGAAACACAATTTCTGACTGCAGCCCTTTCCGCTGGGCGCCGAGGGAGCAGGTTAATGAGTCTGGCTCCCAGACAGAGGGGGGTTCTCCGACCTTAAACTTGTCTGCCTGTGGAGGACTGGAGACGCCGATGGTAATACGCGACGCTTGACAACGCCGTTCACCCCCGGTGCATGCTGGGAAACAGAACGAATCACATCTGGATCTGTGGTGGTAAACTGAAGGGAGAGGAATTATCCGGCATATAGGGCGGCAGTGTAGTGTAATGGTTAGGGAACTGGACTTGTAACTCAGAGGTCGCTGGTTCAATTCCCAGGTGGAGCACTGCCGTTGTACCCTTGAGCAAGGTACTTAACCTGAATTGCTTCAGTAAAAAAATATCCAGCTGTATAAATAGATTGTAAAAGAAATGTAAACAATGTCAGTCGCTCTGGATAAGAGCGTCTGCTAAATGCCTAAAAGTATAAAATGTATCCGGGAATACAGACTGCATCACTGCTGCTGAGAGACATGCTGTTCCCTATTATTGACTACAATAAACAGCGTCCATTTTTATCGAAAGCACAAAACGGCTGTTCGCTTATCCATTTCCTGCAAAATCATACGTGCAGCGTTGCGTATGAAAAGTGAGTTTCTGTCACTTTGTCATGTAGAGTACGAGACACGGTCACTTTCTCATTCCTTCCTCCCTCGTGCTTCAGACATCCGTTTTTCTGACAACAGCGGTAGGCTGTAGGTGGGCAATGATGGGCAGCTGTCCTCCACTATTATGGGAGGGCTACAGAGCTCGCATCCACTGTTCCTGGAACGGGAGCGCCATGACCCCAGCTACACTGCATCATCTTACCTCGGGTCACTTTTCCCCTACCCAGGCCCCGAAGACTTGACATCTGCACACGATGCGGGCCATTTTGGTGTCGTAATAAAGCTTTTGCAATAGCGCCTGCGACAGTTTTTCAATACCGTCAGGAATTCAATCTGTGCTGCTGAGCTTCTCAACACATGTACCCTGCATAATACAAGCCGAGTTCACAAAGACTTCAAGGTACGCACACTGTTTGATCTGCACACTAAATGGACTGATTGGGGAAAATGCTAAAAGGAACAAACGCCAGCTTTCTGCATTTTCCCTCGAAATCTCACGAGTTGACCTCAAAAACTGACTGCATTTGTCACGGTACAACGCATTTTGCATATCCGTAAAATGAATGCACTGGCTTCATTTACTTCTTATGAAACAAGATCAGCAAGCCTAATAAATTGGAAAAGTTTCAATAATCCATTCTCAATAATATCTTCATGCCATGTGCAAGGCCACAAGGACTCTTTCTGAGAGATGGATACTCATTATTTATTTATTTATTCCTTTGTTTCAGATTTTATCCCATTTTCTCACAATTTAGCAGCAAATTACACCTGCTATTTTATGTCAATCCCCGGCTAGTAATGCGAGTTCGCTGCCGTAGTCCTGCGACCGGTAGTGACGAAGGCGACACATCGTCTCCTCCGAGATAGCACTTGCCAGGCTGTCGACCGTAACCCGGTACTACAGGGCCATTCCTGTGTGCAGCAAAAGTCCTGTCGGCTTCCGTCGTCCCCCCGCCCCGCCCCTGGTGGCACTCCCGGCCAGAGCCGACTCTGGCGCAACGGGAAATCGAACCCCGGTTGCCGTGGCCAGTGTCGAACGTTGTAACCACTGGACCACGCGTGAGGCCTCGATACTCATTATTAGCACTGCCTCTTAATGTGACAAGCAGAGAGCACAGTCTCAATTAAACAAAGGTTCCAAAAACGTCCCATTTTAAAAACATCGTAACTTATGATACAGATACAATTATAATATAGGCCTTGTTAAAACACAATATCCCACCATGCCTGCACTGCTGGTTAATCATATATGATGAGAAGTGGTTATTTAGTTTGGATCAGTCGTAGTTTCTACAATACTGGCCTACATGCACTCTAGTCTAGTTAAGAAATAGGTGTCTACATAAACACACTGCGGTTGGATCCATGCAGTACCCCATGAGCAGTGACCTCCACGTGTTTTCATTCACAATTCACAGCCAGAAAATGATTCATTCCGACGAGTTCCCGAACACCTGTCTGCACATTGATTGTGTCTGGCCAAGCAGCTGTAAACAGAATAAGCGTTTTCTCTTCTGATAACTTCTATGTAGGTCAATTCACATTAGCGCTAAGCCCTGCCGAGGTGCAGCGAGAGCTAAATTTGCCACAACATGCGTGTTCTGCAGAGATACGGTGAATCACACCGCTGATGTGCGATCGAGCGCTTCAAAACCGCCGCGGCTCGAGTGCGTACTTCCACTCGCCTTCTGCCGGAATTAGAACACTTTCTCGGACACTTTCCCCAGAACTTGCTTTAACTGGGAGGAAATGACAACGGCTTTCATAACCAAGCAATAAAATAGAATCAATTCAGGAATCCATATTCACGCGTCTCAAAGGACCAGTCCAGATGAGGTGAGGTTTGTGAACGTTTACGGTAAATAAAACAACTAAAGGGAATTCTTTCATTTGTCAAACATTGCTACGAGGGGGGCAGGCAGGTTAGTCAATGTATTCAAACTGAAAATGAATGAGTTGTACTCCCATCTTTTTTTCTTTTGACTCAGCAGTTTGTGGTGTGTCCCCAGGCTAATCACAAGATGAGAAATTGCCTCTAAACGGCGCTGAAGCTGGGCTAATGCTGCAGACGGCGTTCAACAAAAACGGACATGACAGAAGACCTTCACGTCGAGTCGCCTCGTTTCATTTGAAATGCCTCAGTCATCCAGAGAGTCCCACCTACCCTAGCCCAGGGCCTTGAACAGGCTTTGACCTTTACTGTACAGGCTTTGGCCTTACTGTACAGCCCCCCCGTCGGGCCATCTCGTTACGGCCCTCAAAATCTGCCACGTGCTACAAGGAAAAAGGTATCCGATACAGCGCAGCGAAGACAAGCATGCAAGTCACATGGGTGACAAGTCACACTGTACAATGTGGACTATGCCATATCAAAAGGCTGATGACAGGCTAATGCTCATCACACGATTGACATACAACATTACCACGTGGGGTTTTTTACGACAAAATTCTTTAAAATTACATTGCATTGCAGGCATTTATCAGACGCCCATATCAAGAGTGACACGGTTTACAATTCTTTACATACAATCCATTTATACAGCAGGATATTTACTGAAGCAATTCAGGTTAAGCACCTTGCCCAACGGTACAACTGCAGTGCCCTACCTGGGAATCGAACCTGCAACCTTTGCATTATAAACCCAGTTCCCTAACCAATGCCAACATTCACGCAAGGCACCCGATTTTCTTTTCAAATGTAAATGGCGGATATGTTTGCAAATCACAGGAGGTTCAGTTGAAACAAACACCAGGGAACCCCTACTCGTTTGGGTAGGACTATTGTCTGAGATTATTATACCCAATGTATAGTAAACAATTGCTAGTGTTGTGCAATGTCATCCGCTGTGTCATACGCTTTCCCACGTTTTGTTTCGTGAATGGCCTGGGTGTGCCATCACTCCTTTCATAATGGTGATACTCACAGAACCGTGCCTGGGCACCTCACAGTGGGAGGTTGGGGAAACATAAGAGCAAGAAATAATATGCCAATGGAACGGAACCTACTGTCCTCGGCTGTAATAGCTAATTATGACGTACGAGACAGGGCTTTGCGCAATACATTACACAACTAGAAACTAACAGTCATTCCACTTCTGGCGCTTCATTTGGTACACCTTTACAAAACAGGCTTCTTGAAAAAATGACTGTTGCTTGAAAGAAAGCCATTGGGGAAGCAACATCTGCGCTGAAAAATTGATGCGGCCGAATGAAAGATTTAGAAGCCCATGGTTGCCAATGGCGTTGCTCTAGATCTTAAAGTGTCCCGAAAATAGATGAAACGTGAGAAAATTACGATGACGGGATGTGCCATAGAGCGTCAGTGGGGTTAACGAGCAGAGAATCCCTGTTGTTTTCATTTAATTCCATCTGCGTTAAGATAAATTAGATGTTCCAAGCCCACAGCCCAGACCTAGAGCCAGATCTCTCAAGAGATAACGCAAATGCAATTATCAATTCACAAACGGAGGGGGTGGACAAACGCACTCGCGCTAACAAATAGCCGGTCGAGTTTCCCTTTCTAACACGCAAGAAATGATAGCCTAGATTTTAATCAATAAGCAGCTTGGCAGAATGAAGTTCATAGTGGCGTTTGTGGAAAACCTATTCCCATTTGCAAACCTCACGTTTACACATTGCGGCAGAGTACACTTTCAATCTGGTCTCTCACTGATCAGAGACAACTCCCAGGGGAAATAAAACAGTGTGGTCGAGAGACGTTATACTCTTTTGTGTACATACCAGATACACCACCAATGGAAAATGACTCTGTTGACTCAGCACTCCATAAGCAGTCCCCAAGTCATAAACAGTGTCACTGATGTAAGCATTTGACCCATGCTACAACACCTAATTTTTGAGAAAATGCTATTCTATGCAAAACACCCTCTAAAATGTACTTTCTAAATCTACCTCAGAATTATAAACTGACCAGTCAACGGGTTTGGAACTGTAAATAGCATATGCAATTAACCTACGCCTTATCAAAATTAAACTCTTTATTATCACTAATGAAAAAGGCGAGCGTTAAACCAAAACGAGTCGCATGATAAAAAAAAAATAAAAATAATATTGAAACGTGCTACTATTGCCAAAATTAGACAAAGGGACATGTCTAGCGCTACTGCTAAAGAATAGAATGTGGGCAAATCAACAGTGTTCAACATAAAAAAGGGAGAAAACAAAATCAGACCAATGATAGTGGGTCACTGAAAAGGAGATGTTCTAATGAAATCCTGATTACCACTGGTTTGATTATTGGTTCATTTAAACTTAGGGCTATAGCTACACAGAGTAACCCATTTAAAAAATAAGGCTACAGTAAAAATCAATGATTACAATCAAAGGATTCAAATTCTTAAAATTGGTGTATTTTGACATCATTTTCAAAATTCCCATTACCAGTGTTTTCGTATAAAATATACGCCATTTAGCAGACGCTTTTATCCAAAGCTACTTACAGTAGTGAATGCATACATTTTTCAGTATATGTGGCCCCAGTGGGGATTGAACCCACAACCTAAGCGTTGCCAACGCTGTGCTCTACCAACTGAGCCACAGAGAACCACGTATCTCAGGTCATACCATTTTAGTTTATACTCAACCCTTCAACTACCCAAATTGACAGATTTTTATACAATTATCATTGAAGCAAACAAAGCTGAACAATTGTTTTCACTCAATTTCAGAGGTGTCATCTTGATATAAATACTGGGTCAACTTTGAAAACCAATCTGGATGGCTGGTGATGGGGGGGGAATCTCTGTCAAATTCTCTGCTATTTTTGGCCCAAGGAACTGAGATGTCACAATGTAGCAAACCGTTATTGCAGTGTCACAACACAATCACATGTTTGCAAGGTGAGTGCTATGCCTTGCCAGCTTCCACACTTGAAAGTGATTGGTTTTCACTGAAGTGGTTGAGAAATCGCATCTTCTGTGTAGGCTGGATTGCTCACCTCCTCTGTGGCTGCAGCTAGCACCTTGCACCAAATATTGTTGACAATAGACACAATATTATCACAATAAATGCTGACTGAGACAGAAAAACCTCTCGTTACAGTTTACAAAGAGGGCCGAAAGGCTGTCAGGAATTTACTAGCCAATGCATTGTCACTGGTGGCAGCCCAAATCAGTCATCGCCAGTGTTGCATAACTTCCTACAATCTCCCCCAGTTCTGGCATAAGCACTCAAACAACTTTCATTTGCTTTTCAGCTGAAATCCTTTCAAGCTACACATAATTAAGTGTCTGATTACCATTAACCTTTGGTTTGTTAGAATGTTGCCCCAGGCCTCTCGTAATGAGCTATTGCCAAGCGTTTATATATACGCCGCCAAGCCCAGGCTTCACCACACATAGGTTCTGTGGATAATCAGAAAATGTGTAAAGAATCTTGTACTAAGTCAGTAATGCATTCGCCGGTCTCCTCTGTGTCATGGGTTCATGTTATGACTTGGCAAGTCAGGCAGATTATTCAATTGGTTCCCAGGTCATTAGACAAGGGCCTGCTGTCTCGCATTTCTCTCCGCTGCATACTTCAGTGATGTTCTCGTGCAGAGGTGGGGCTTGACCAATAACAGGATGTCTTCAACGCAGTCAGCTGACGACACTTTCAAACATGCACGCCAACAAGGAAGTAATGTTGCCTTGCCTACACCTGATACACAGAGTTTGGTGGAAAGGGGGAGGGGAAAGAGGGAAATCCTTTCATCGGGTTTATAAAAAAAACACTGACATCTGTGGTTGGGTGGAGATGTCAGGGCATGATCATAGGCGTATCTGAACAAAGAGGATAATATTGTTTTAACACAATACATTAGGTAACACCTGGGTAATCATTTCCTTTTCGGGTGCCAGTGCGAACAGCACCACAAAATTGCCTCTGGCCGGTAAACCTTCCCTGAGCCTAGACTTTCTAGGACATTTACTATGCGATGGGCATCCCTGAAAATCAGTGAAATACTTTTGAGTCCAAATATCAAAATTTGATCATAAAGTAGCAATCCTTTATGGGGGGTGGGGGGCATAACATTGCAAGATATCAGTTCTACATCTGAAGTTTAAAAAAAAGAATCATTTTATGTCAGCAAGTCGCATGCCAAAAATTCTGTAAAAATAACATGGATACAGCCTCTTTATTTTGCTCTCACTATCCCACAGATTATCTACATTTAAAGTAACCCACCTCACAGGCAGACTGCCAAACAGACTGGGATTTTAACAGCCTCTCGTAAGTATGGCACTATACGAGAGAAAGCAAGATAGATACAGCAAGGGTCTGACCTGCAGTTTCAAACCGTCGAGGCTTCCTTCAATGGAGAATCTTCTCATTCTACCATCAACCTTCAAATGCTATGCACAGTTTGACGCGTCTTCAATTGGTCAAATGAATTATGGCAGTTGACAGGCATTTGCTGATGATTAAAAGGTGCCATATGGAGACGGTATAGCCAAATGGGTTACAGGTAAACATGAAAATATTTTGTTTCAATTTAGGACAGTTTTTCATTATAGTGATGACGGTGCTACTGAGGAGAAAATAACTATCAGGTTGTTTTTTTTGTAACACAGACTGTCTGGCTTTTAACATCACTGGCTTCTAACTCTCACTCTATTTTTATTTTTGGTTTAATGAATCAAAGATTATTTCTGTCGCTGTGCAGCCCATGAGGGAACATGAAAAAGCGTGAGACCTCGTAAACGAACTGGCGTCACTGTCGTGACCAGTCAGCTATGACATTCCCAGCTAGCCCCAGGGAATTATATAACACCGTTGTGGTTTTAAGCCAACTGCAGTTACTCCTTCCATACATCATAAATAAATTAATGTCTTAAACAATTTTATTTTTTTTTTTTTTTTGACAAAGGTTTATGACAAAGTTAAGATATGATGCTAACAAAACAGGATAACATCATCATGATGACTTGAACCAACTAGTCTGCATCTGTTTTAGACATTTATTTTTTTGCTGACATCTCAACTTCAGGGTCACAGTGATTTATGCTGTATGAGATCCAGAACCCACTTAATAAGAATGCATACAGGTTATTACAGAAAGGCATGCTGATTTTACTAACACTACAAACTACAAAAAAAAAGGTATTATGGTATCAAACTTTGACGTGAAAAGTAGCCTACTATTATGGCAACTACCATAGTAAAAAAATATCATCCTCCAGTCATCATTATTCTGTCTGATGTCTTGCTGACATGAATGGCAATTCAGAGTTTAGAGCGAGTGTGAATACCCCATAAATGTTAGGGCTCGGTAACTTCAAGTCAATTTGTACAAACTCAACATAATGCAAGAACAAATGAGCATTTTCTATCATTCAGGATGGACACACCCACACAGCCCAGGTGGGTCCTCCCTCTGAATCAGGGTTACGATCCAATAGGTACTACAAAACCATAGGAATGTTTTTAGTTTTTAGGGTTTTTTTTATAAATAGTTCATGGTTCCTTCCTTTCAGTATCTTAATAGTAGACAGCGACAATGCAAGATGTAAAATGTTACCAATAAATCAATCCCTGATGTCCTCCACTCTGCCAATCACTGAACTTTGCAATTCTGCTCAGGTAACGTTTCTGCATTATGTTAAGACCGTTTCCTTCAAATCTCCACCAAATCTCCCTTCCTTCTCATTCATCCAAATATTTGTCAGCTTATTTTTCCGCTAAACAAACAGAGTCGAACTTGCATCAAGTTGGTCAACTGTTTAATAGCCCTGCAGTATATTCTGCTTCTTCTGGCTTCCATGGAGGATTGAATGGTACCTCATTGGCACCTCATATGTTACTTGCATCTTCAATTGGCTCAGGGATCCCAGGTGAGTGTTCAAAATTCTACATTCACATCCAACTACCCATTTACACTGACCGGACAGGACTGATTGCTGTGCATTAATAAAGCCTAAGGAATCAAAGACAAACACACATTTGTGCATGTGAACTTGAACAAGCAAACAGCAGCATATCAGTGCACATCCACTACACCTCGCTGTTACACTGTATAATCCTGCATATATCTGACGTACATCCAACATACCAACATACCAGATTATCCAGTGTCATCCATCAGCGCATTCTCCTACTATGCTACAACAGTGCAAATGAAACTTCCTGCACAATGACAAGGCACACATCTTAAAAATTAAGAAACTATTTTCAAATTCCCATAGTCAACATTTTACATTGGCAAGTTGTGTTAAAATGTCCTCACGGTTTAAAAAAACAACAACACCAAAGAGAAACACTGCAGTGTTTATTAGCATGATTGTTTGCAGTCCAAACAACAACAATGGCATCTGAAGGGAGGAACGGTACACTGAACAGTGAAAATGTTATTGATGAAAAGAAAATGGGTTGGGGTCTCCAATTAAGAGAAAATTAGAAGGGTCAAGGAATCTTTCCCTACTCCGGCAGTGTACCGAACACCAAGGGTAGGCTAAACTCCTGAAATACTGATTGTTGTCATTAGCCAAATTGAGTTAAATTGAGAAAGTGAAGTTACGAATGAATTTTTATCATTTTTATGTTTAATAACTTTTCTAAATATTTCACAATTGAATAAACTATGCATTCAATATTTCAACTGCTTTGGCTGACGTGCTTATTGTTCATTATATAGTCTGCATTTATCCAACACACCTCCGGTCCCAACAGGGTTAAATATGTGGGATCATACTGTACTTACAAATATGTATTTACAGGAATTAACATTTGATGTAAAACCCAAGCCATTGCATCTGTCAAAGCTTGAACTGTAACACTAAATTCAAGCAGTTTTCTCCATTACAGCATGCAATGGAAGACTCAGAAATCAGAAAATACTGAATTTCTATACGTAATTTTGTTATTTGTAGAACGCGAGTAAACTCCAACTCAAATGCACTTAATATTTAATTATGCGGATGTCATGCCAAAAATATATGAAATTTGTGACATGGGATTGCATCACTTTTTCCTCCAGCTTGATGACAGGAATTGCCTCAGAGGAGCATCCTCCAACATTGTGTGGCAAGAAATTGAAAAATTCCAACTTTTTGAACCCATTGCACATTCCACAATGTTATATTTTAAAGCCATTACCTGTCCATACCAATAGCAGGCCAGATCAATCATGCACCCTTACTATATTTAGATGCTGGCCCCATGATAAAACACTGAAGCTGGTTTGAAAACCCTTGTAGAACAGGCACATCAAAGATAAAAGATTACCAAGAGATTAACAATATTGCCAAAGAGGTAACAGAGGTGGCTACCAAGAAAAACTGGCTGGATCACAGCAACACAGTTCTCCAGCACCAGCACTCTGTTCTTCCATTTCTACTGTTACTCCCTATGTATGTAGGACTGTTGTCAAAGAGAGACAGTCTTCATGAAAGGACAAGGTTGACAGATACAACTGCGAAAACTGGAATCATTGCAGCGCCCACTTCTCACCATTGTTAAAAGCCCACGGCACACAGGAAGGCACAGGAAGTTAACCAAGTACGAGCAAAACAAAAGCACATCCGACAATTATAACACGAGAATTTAGACTTTAATAAACAGATATAGTGATACCACAATCAATAAAGAACGGTCACACCATAAGTTAGAGTTTCAGCCGGATAACAACTTGCTGTTAACCCCGGAACCCAGTCTGTGGTGAAAATGTGTCCCGGTATTCCCACCTCTCAAATTTAATTGTGTTTAAAAATCCCTCAATTTGTAACCAGTAGTTCTTAGATAGCCTAAACTTTTACAGTAATCAATGCAGGATAAGCACAATGCATCAAACAGATCATTTAATTGTACACAATTGCAAAACATTACATTACACTACACAAGTAAGCTACAGACTTCCTACATTGTGTGAAGCAACCAGTCAAGTCAATTCAGAAGTAGAGACTTTGTTCAAACTGTAACCTGAAATAAAGGAAACATGTACATGAAACCAATACTGATAAAGACAGAATACCTTCCACATTAAGGAAATCCACATGATGAAATTCCTTTGCCTTCCATTTCTCCAGCAGGACATACCTCCTGCTCTAATGACTGTGTAACCTTGAGTTGAAAACAAATAAAAGTGTATTCATCACCTGTTCCGCTGCCTACAATCTACTGTTCTGTAGTGTGACAGCTATTACAACCAGTGCACTTAAACACAGAATTCCAAATGAAACGCATTAGCACTACAGCAGAGACATTGTGGGGGTGTCTACCTGAAAAGGAGAAACAACCTCACTCGTTTGTTTTCAATACACTACTAAACGTTGTTACTCAAACAATGCTCTTCAGTTCCAGGTAGACAATGTTTAATATGAATATAAATATAAATACAACATTAAAGGTGAATATAAAATGTGTCACCAAATCTACTCTAAATACATGCTGTCAATTACAATCTGCCTAATTGACCATTTCCTCTTGAAATGTAGGCCTACTTTCTTGCAAGTTAAACTGCCTATTATCAAGATAAAATGTCAGTAAAGGTAACTAATCAGCATTGCAGGAAAGTTTCTGCCACAAGAAAGGTTAGGGAAGATCAATATGTTTAACAAAATAATAGAAGCGATAAAAGGTAATACAGAGTTCCACCATTATGGGAGCAATGGAAGAGTCCATTTAATCAAATAAATTGGTCATTACTCATTGTGGTTTGTTAACATTCATAACTTATATAACACATTTAGCATACTGTAACTGCTGAATATTTATTCTGAATAACCTTAACAAGCTTTGCAGATGTTTAAAGTCACCCAGTAAGAAATTAATTATATGGCCTTCAGAAACACTGGAAAGTTAAGATGCTTAACAGTCGAAAAAATGAACTGGGCAAGCGAATTGTGGTGATCAAAAACATCAATTTGATTTCATAACAATTTAGCTTAGACAAACGTTAGACGAACAATTTTAGCATGATGACAAACTGAATACAGAACTACAATAATTGGTTGAAAATCAAGTGTTTCCCTGACAACTACATAGCTAGCAAGAAATGGCAGCGCTAACATGCAGGGTATAATGGCCAGGCTAGCTAGCTTTTTCAAATTTGTAATCTTCCACAACAAGGGTGTTTGATAGCTAGTTGTTTGTGTGCAACTAGCAACAAAAGCTAACCAGCTAGCTAGTGCAAGCTCGGCTAAGTTAGACAACGAACATTAGGTAGCTGGGCAAGGCTAGCTACGAAAACAGCCAACATACCTGAATATGGATACGGAAGCGGTGCGCCATCAACCAGCAATAGCGGTGGAATCCCAGCCGCCAACAAGAACAAAAATCCCAAACGGTTCTCCATCGTTTTTAGCCAAGTTAGCTAGCTAGCTTTCCAGCTAGTTAGCAGCAGCTACTCCGATTCGTTGTCTGAAAACATGGACCCAAACATATGCTATCTGTTCAGCTACAAATGTCGTTAGTTAGCCTGTTAGCTAGCTAGATGCTTGTAATGTAACGCTAGCTAGCACTCACTACCCATCAAATGGATAAAGGTGACCGCATTATTTGCCTTTCTTTTTAACGTCGGATGGTGGTAGCTTGCAACTCAATATTACCAGCTAGTTGTAAAAGTAAAAAGCGAGGTACTCAGCTTTGTTACCCCAGCCAAATCTATAGCTAACTAGCTAGCTAACCATTAGTTAGCTAGGCTTGCTCCTTGATTAGCTAACCACGATAGCTTGCCGCTAGCCAAGTTAGCTATCAATCTCACTCACTCACTGCCGTGATTCATCGTCAATACGAATAAGAAAGGCTAATTAGCTAACTGCCATTCGTGTACTACAATATTTAGATTCATATCCTCTACCGGCATTGCCTGGTGCGTAAAACCCGACAATGAATCAAGGGTTTCGTTTAGCTAGCTTGCTAACAAGTTCAAGACAATCAAATACCACCATTCCCTGACAGCGCCATGTTGTGACTACGTCATTTGAAGAGGAGGGACCCATTTCTTTGTATTGAGGTGTGTCCTCAACAAAACGACACGGACAAGAGCTTATCAGGTGCCGATATCTTGTCAAGCGACACCAGTAGGTCCAATCACTACGGCGAACTGTGTTTTTGCTTGACGTAACGCATTCTTCCAGTCCAATTTATTTGGTGAATCTACGCCAATTAGAGGACAGGGTGGGTTGTGTGCGGAGTGAAAAGCAACATGCACACGTTAATTGTGATGCTAAACGCATGTGTCAATGCGCTCCATGTGATGCATTTGAGTTTATCGAGAGAGTGACCATTCTCCGCGAAGAAAAGGCCCCTCTGATATTTATGTCGGCATTGTCAGGGCACTTTCACGCATGCAAGCTGCGTAGTGGTGTGTCAAGGCTACAGCCGTATGTTCCAAGAAATTGAGCTGAAAGTCCCCTGTTATTGTAATAAAGTTCAAACGGAAATTTAAGAGATTATATAATTATTTGCACGACCACAGAACGGTTTGATACAATGTAACATTTATGGGGACTGCACATATTTTTGGATTTTAGTGCTTATAATTAATCCGGAAAACACACCAGCCTTATTTCAATTGTTTTGAATGTGGTATGTAAAACAGTATGTAAATATTGCTATTGTTTTTGACTAAGCTCATTCTTGAAGAAGTGATTTTTATGTCAGTGCATGGGTCTACTTGGTGAAATAAAGTTTGAATAAAAACCTTTACCGGTCCATTTTGAATTGTTGAAATTAGTTATATACTACCCTACAGAAAAAAGTAGAGACTAAATCAAAGTATAACATAGTAATATGCTCAGTAATATTAGTTGAAAATGGTTCATATTTTATCTTGAACAAGTGAATAATATTGGATCTCTTCTGAAAATCTTTGCAGTTTGATATAGCAACATATCAGAATATACTAGATGAGGTGTCATTGAAGTCAAAGAAAGGCCAGCACTCCCAAAATATTAAATTATTTGTGAATTATTTTCATTTTTTAGAAGCACCAGTCTTCCTGAACCTAATCTGAATTTAGTTGAGCATTTATGTGATATTCTGGAATGATGCCTCAGACAGCGTTTTTCACTTCCAACAACTAAGTGTAAATTGATTTGCTTTCTTGTGGAAGATTAGTGTGGTATTCCTCTTGCAGAATTCCAGACACTGCTTACAGTAGACCCTATGCATTACATTACATTACAGGCATTTAGCAGACACTCTTATCCAGAGCGACTTACACAGTTTACATTACTTTAAATACAATCCATTTATCTGGCTGGATATTTTACTGAAGCAATTGAGGTTAAGTACCTGCTCAAGGGTACAACAACACCTGGGAATCGAACCTGCAACCTTTGTGTTACAAGCCCAGTTCCCTAACCATTACACTACACAGCTGCCCCTAGTGTTTTGGATGACTGATTCAATAAATAATCATCCCAAATGTGAATGTATATTGTAGATTGTTACTTGTTATCGCAAAACAAATTGTAAAGTATCTTGCTAAGTCACAATTTATTGATAAGATCTTATATTTGAAATAAGAGACTACCACTCTCACGATCAAATATAAGAATATGAATCTGTGCACAGAAGGTGTTCTGTTTTGTTACAAGTCAAGTGGGCTGAATAAGCAGCTGTGCTTGACAAGAGTACACTGGTAGTTTTTGACACTGGGGTACAAAGTCACTCTCACCAGCAGATTTCTCTTTACTTCCAGCCAGAACACAACCCTCACGACCCTCGGGATTCACTTCAGCTTCCTCAAGATGGCCATGACTGACCTCCTTGCTGTTTCTGACATAACCTCTGCTATCACTGCTTGCCAAGGTAGAGACCTGATTGAACTGTTAAATGAGATAATCATTGTGCTTTGAGCAATATGTCTGAATGTATCCAATAATAACATTGCAATCATGTGATGTGATATGTGAATTCAATTTTGATATAAGGCTGTGAAATTTTGAGGATAGGTGGGACCATTTAATAATAATAATAGGCCTAAGAATTAATACTGTTTTATAATGATTTTTATCCATGAATTCCTAACCTCATTTATTTACTTAAAATGACACAGACAATTTTGAAGTGTGAATGACTTGAAGTTATTTTGAAGTTATTTTGTAAATAACTTCAACAAATTAATCGACAAGCTTCAGTGAGCAACAACTAAGTGTGAAGGACAGGGGCTATAATGAGTCTATAGTGTACAGTATGTGTTATTTATGCTGTAAATTCCTCCTCCGTGATTCAGATTGCAGTGATAAACAGAAACTGTTTAAGAATATACTGTATGTTTCAATTCATGGCTGAATATTACCTTGGTTTCTCATTTTTGCTTTCAGGCACTGATTCTTTCAACGTTAAGGCCTTTTTCACAACTCTGGGTTTGTCTAAGAAGTCACCATTGGAGATTGAGAAAGTCTTTAAAATCCTGGACCAAGACAAGAGTGGATTCATTGAGCAAGATGAGCTTCAGTTGAGTCACTGAAAAAGGGCAGACAAACAGAGGAACCTGTGACTAACAGACCTCCACTCCCTGGGGTTTTTATGGTCTTGGTTCGATTTCTGATTACTATAGTCTATAAATGTACTGGGAAATGTAAGGGATTCCAGGAACAGTTAAGATGTTTTTCAGGTCTCAAAACACATTTTCAGTTTCAACCACTCACATTTAGTACTCAGGTATTGCACAACTAGATGATATTCCTGTGATGCTGAACCTTAAAATACTGTGCCCTGTATGTCACAGTATATCACTATTCTTTAGTTGATATTAAGTTTGAACCAAGAATCACTCACATGATATAGTGGAGGGACCATTTTTGGTATCATTTGTTTTGCTGGACTCCTTTTATTCCGTAAGCAGCATGTCCTCACAGGCATTTTGTGCTAATGACTGCTCTGCATATTTTCTGTGTCATAGGAGACAAAGTCTTACCACAGTGTTGATGTTACTTTGCCTGCAGGCTGTTCCTTCAGAACTTCTCCAAGGGGGCACGGTCTCTGACAGCCACAGAGACCAAGGTATTCCTCCAGGCTGGGGACATGGATGGGGATGGCAAGATCGGATGGGAAGGTGGGTAACCAGACAGTAGCAAATCATCCTACGAGAGAGGGAAAACCTCAAAGGCCAAAGCATTGAAATTCTAAAATGGATGAGCATCCACCAACCAAACTTTGGGTTTTAAGGTCAAAATGAGGTCAAGAAAATATGTATTTCTATGAAATGCCCAAATTAAAGTAGTATACAACTTGTAACTTAAAAATGAATGTTCTTGTTAATTGTGCATTGTAATGATAATGGTTTGCAATTGTATTTTTTTATAATTAACCTTTTCAAAATTGTACATTATAGTTTGGGGTTTTCAGTAAAATTCACAAATGCTAAACTGTAATGGAGTGTTTTTCTTAACATGAATTAACCATTGATAGCAACTCTGTAATGTGATTGTAATGTGATACCATATATCAGGTAACTTCACACAAAATTCCTAAAATTGAAAAAAATATAATTCTGTATGTTGGAAGGTAACTGAAATCTTTCTGCTTTTGTCTTATAATTTCAGAGTTCTTAGCCCTAGTCAGGGCTTCTTAAAGCCAAGATATAACTGATCTCACACTGATCTCAGAGTCAGAGGGACTGGACTAGACTGGATTCCATAAACAAAATGTTGTATTATTTTTAACAGCACATCCACAACTACATATATATTATAGTTATGGATGTGTTGCATTATGTTCCATACACATTTTTTAGACTTGGATATGTCATGCCTTTGTATAGCTGTTGTTCTGCGATGTGGATTTATACCAAATAGTTTGGTAAAACAATAAATATGTATTTGGAAAATTAAAGATATCATTTGCTTTTCTTTATCATTGAAGGATAGTTCTTATATCTTTCCATCAGATATAATCACTCACTATAATCACAAAAATATAATAAATATGAGTATCATTGTAGATATGATGAATTGTCTGCAGGTCTGCATTTATTAAAACATATATTATCAAACCATATCAAAATAAAAACAAAAACGGAGTGGCACAAATATTTATTATATATATACATAGATAATATCATTGCCTATATTGTTCAGTTACTAATATTCAGTTGTGAAATATTAGTTAACAAAGTCTGACAAAGTGTGACTTAAAAAAGACATCATATCATATAAATTCAACAAAAACAGACAGATTAAAACAAATGATTTGCTTTATTTAGATATGAAAACAAACACATGTGTTACTGTTCCATGGTAAATTCTGTTCTAAAGTGCATAGGTTGAGAAAGCTAAGATTCAAGTAAATGGGGACCCTGTAGAGAATATGGAGAAGATGGTGGAAGCAGCCCCAGACAGAGGGTGGTGAGAAAAGAGTAGCTGGACATCTAACCACCACATTAATCAATGAATGTCTTTATCAGCACTTTGAAAATGACATAATCTTAAGCATCCAAGATTACTGAATCAAATGTGGGAAACGTGACATATTTTGCAGTTTAACACTTGTGCCAAAACCTTTCAATTTCATTATCTTGTGGAATATGGCTAGGCTGAACCAATGCTGGTTATGATCATTCTCAGTATCAGGCTTGGACTATTGGGGTTGTACAGTATGGGAAATAAATCCACGAACAGACGTCATTGTGACTGCAATAGTTTACAGAAAGAAAGAAAGAAAAGCACAGATCTTGCCTCCTTTTTATTATTCGTTGATCCAGTAGATTTAATAGAAATTATGTGTGGAATCTAATTTTATTTTATAGCTTGGTCTACCAATGAATGAAAACCTTCTGCAATTATACTTTAATTGCAAACAGTCTGAAATATAGCAAACAGTCTCATGTGAACCATATCATTGAACATATCATCAACTCAGTGATTTATTGTACTGTCAATTGAAAAGCAAACTGTACATACATCTTTGGTACTTCTGAATTTGGAACAATTTAAAACTGCAAGTTCGGTCTATATCAGTTCATTTCTTAGCAGGGCCAGTTCATTAGCCGTGTCACACAGTGGCACAGCCTCGACAGAGTTAGCCAGTCTGGACAAAAGCTTAAGGGCATCCCTGGGGGTCTGAGCAGCCTCTGATAACTGGTGACACTCAATTCTGTGCACAGCTGAAAACCACTAAGGACCGTTCCTTGAGCACTATGCTACACTGCTGCCCACACTGCAACCCAGGCTGTATTAGAAAACACCGTATCAAAGTTAGCACTGTCGTATTTCAGTTCCGACAATACTGTCAAAGCAAAGATAACTGGTAAAACTAACAGTAAATTTGTTTGCTATACAATCGTACAGTCACTAAAACCTTCATAATGGCACATTTGATTGCTGGAAACATTTTTGGTGCCTTCTTCTTGTTCACGGTTCACGGTATAAATGGATATATCAATATATTTTATTTTTAAATGAATGAGACTGTTATAGGGTGGTCATAGAGTATTCTGCATGTGCAAAAACAAAATGGCATTCATTAGCCTGTGCCCAAGTTTAAAAAGAACACCTGTTATTATCATATGCTGACAGGATGGGAGAGTGGGAGGGAGAGTGTGGGAGATGTTCCCAGTGCTGGCGCAAACACTGAAGTAGGGAATCAAAGGAATCCCAGGGCCCCAATTTGTCACGGTGATATACACATGCTCAATTATGGTTTATATCTGTTGACTGACAAGGGTCAGGGTCGAGTTTCAGAGCACTATGGATAGCAATTTGCCACTGATATATTATTATGGCACTCATTATTCCCAAATTGCATCATCTTTGAAGTTAAATAGTTAAACCAAACTGTTAAATGAATTCCAGAGACATTAAATCACACCAGCAAAAAACAACCACAACCCACAGGTATAGTTTGTAACTGAATCTTTCGAAGATTTTATGTCCAAGTGCACAATGTATGACACTCATTACAATGTGCAATGGTAAATAAAATAAAGATTAAATATTAAATATTACATTTCAACAAGCAATCAGCAAGCATTTGTAAATAAATGTGAAACCACCTGGGTAGAAACAGATGGAGTGCAAAATACTAACAAAAATGTCCTTTTAGAGGAAAATCACTTGGGTTGCTAAGGCTGCAAGGGTCAAGTAAATTGAAGACTTTAATAATATAATATAATATACTCCATTTAGCAGACGCTTTTATCCAAAGCGACTTACAGTAGTGAATGCATACATTTTCAGTATATGTGGCCCCAGTGGGGATTGAACCCACAACCTAAGCGTTGCCAACGCTGTGCTCTACCAACTGAGCCACAGAGAACCACATTACTTGATAGTAGAAGGATATGAAATTTGACATATCCTAAGGAGCCAGAACCAGCTTTTCCTTGAGGAAGTTCACCTGTGACAATGAATGAATGTTACCTGTGATTATTTAATTGTGTTTTCATACCAGATTTGTATTGTGTATATAACTGTATATATAAAATATATATATTTTACATTCAGCTGAAGCACAAGAACTTGTGCTACAATGGCACGCCCCTGATAGCAGTCAGGCATCAGTAGAAATTACAGGAATTATCTAAGAGTTGGCTGCAGGATAGAATACAAAGCATATCAATGGGAGGGATCACATCTGAGCAGTGTACTGTGGACAGTGGAGCCCCCCAGGGATTGGTGTTAGGATGTCTGCTCTTCCTACGTGTCTTCGATAAGGACATCATTGCCATAAAATGTGAGGGATTTAGCAAACAGTTTGGAGTTTGCTTTTAGTTAATTAAGGAACTTAATTAATGAACTCTCATCCTTGCATGCCTGTTCCCACCATATATTCATAACTGGCAATCAGATCAAGCTAAAAAACATCATAAAATCTAAGGGTGCTTACATTTTTGTCTCCCTCGTGTGGTGTTTGGGTCAAAATTGCCTGTTTTAAATTTTTACTAAAAGAAAAATGATACAATTACTTATTTTTTCACCTAAAAACTCCATGGCCTTGGCTTATTTTCTGTGAAGAACATGTAAAAGAACACATTTTCATTGAGAACACATGCTACACCCCCTATACATTTATGTCCCTGATCCGATGTTTGGATCAATTTGACCCGAGAATAATGAAAGGGTGGAAATTGTAGGTGAAAACAGACAGGTCATGGTAAATATGAAACAAAAAGGTGACTTCACTTCTTGTCACATTACCTTCATCCCTAACTTCTTTCACACCTGTGTATGCACAGGTGTATTTTTGTCTTCCGCTCAATCAAATTTGCAGCGTATTTCATAAATTGAATACAACCCTCTCCACCATGTTATAGACAATATTGCCAAAATAAAATGTCTCAAGCCTTGTCCCACCTCCACCCCCCATACACACAACCCCCCCTTACTCCTGCTCCATAAGGATTCTCTCACTGTATTCTCTCTTTTCTTTTCAAAATCACCTCCCAGTTTCTCTGTGGATATCAAACATACCCACACCCCCCCCACACACACACACACACACACACAGACCTGCCATAAGGTTGCAACATTGTTACATTCCATGAAAACCTTGTTTTATTTATATTTCAAGATAAACATGATTTATCACCCATGCCTTCATTATGGGTGGATAGTTTTACATAAATCACAACTTTATCACAAAACGAATGACACTTTCATTGTTAAATGTGAGGTAAATGGCAAACATTAACCATATATGTTATCTATGTTGTTTGGAATTGAGACAATATATGTTAAGTATTTTGACATAATTTTTTATTTCTGTATTGCTTTAAAATCCCAATAATGCCCTGGGTCAATTTGACTGGGCGAACAGTACCAGCAGGTCCAAAAATTGAACATAACATAAGGGTTAATTCATTCAATTTCCATAAATTCTGTATATCCCTAAATCAAATTTGTGGAGTTTCCAAAGTTATTATGAATGATTTATAGTGGGAACCTGATTTAAATATAGTATTTTTTAAGGACATTGCCATGACCTAATCACTTAATATATTAACCCAACAAAATTCTACATTTCTAACATTAGAAAAGGAAAGGTTTGAATAAATTAAAGTAGATCATTATAATAATTATACCCTCACATGAATTTATGAAGTGGAGTAAGGAAAATAACACATTCTATGGAATAAGAGTGAAAATCCTTTAATGTAATGTCTACAGACTTTCTGAATTATATTCAGTAATACAGCTATGATCCATGAAGTGACCTTCACTGTGGCTCCAGTTCCTGTCAGTTCCAGTGCAATAAAGAAAGTTACAACCTCTTTACATGTCGCTTCACCTGTGCAACAACCAAATCTCCACTTCACACACAATGGAAAATGTACAGCCCTAATTAACCACATTATGTGCAATATGCATCCTACTCACATATTTAAGTCAACTTCTAAAAACATTTTACTTAAGAAGATGAGAAAAATGATATCCAAAATAATTATGTTCGGATTATATTACATGTTCTTTGAAATCAGCCAGTATTCGTGTATTGGTTGTATCAATGGGTGTAGTAGCTATATCAGTCTGCATGCAATAACGTAACGAGTGCTTCCATCTGCTGGCCAACTGTAATATTGACTTTTACTTTTGGAGTTTAAACGTCTCCCATTTCAGCCACGTACAACACTTGCATATCATCTGCATAATTATTAACATTTAAGATGAATAAATTACAACGATAGTCTCCTTTTAGAAATTAAATAAATACATTTATAACATGTGTCTCAAACTATGAGGATATTAATGCGCATTTCTACGTTTTTATCAATATGGTTCTAAGTTTGCATAATACGATGTTATATATTAAAACGTTCTGGAAAGGACAATATATAAAATTGGATATTCGAAGAACGCTAGATGGAAAATGTGGTCTTCAATGCTTCTGATGAATTTACTTGGTATCTTTTGCTATAATTCTGAAGACTATTTTTTAAAGTTCACTGTGAGTGGTGTTTCAAACAATTTTTCACCTTATTTCAAATTCCTGAATTTGATGTTAGCTTAGTAAAAACATCACACCAAGTAAAGTAGCCAGGCTACACATTGAAATTCTGTGTACTGCATGGGTAATATAGGCCTTCATCATAATACTCAAATTTGTTTATTTCCACATATTTTCACTGTCAGTTTTGGTAATTTGATATATTATTACATAGGTTGCATCCAATATGACCATAATTCATGGTCTGGATTTGTTTTTTTGTAACATATAATGTCAAATATGTGATATTATCAAGTTAGATTTAATTAATTGTGGAACAAATTTCAACTGAACTTCAGGAAATCCAGTAATGGAACCAATGAGTGGTTCCAATGACCCCACTCCCACCCCCACGTGGCTTGTATTTAAAAAATGTATTGATGCACCTTCCTGTCAAGGGGCATGTGCTGTCCAACAGTGTTGACATTGTGATATGAATAATTTTGTTATACTGTGCATGCCTACATTTTGATATGGTTCATTGTTTCATTTCCTATGGACTTACATATGGCTCAAATATCTGAAACTGAATGCAAATGCTTAACACCACACTATAGCCAAAGAAGAGCAATTGCAATTAATGATTCACCTTTGTATTTTGATTTCCTGTATGGACTAACCACAAGTTCACATGTTTGAATGCTTTTATGTTGAATCATGGTCAGATTAATATTCAAAAGTAGCTACAACCACATTTTATCAGAATGGAACCAAAAGTAAACATTATATTGAGATGTACAGATTTCATATTCTAATGTGCAGTAAAAGTTGTTATATTGAGTGTGTACAGAAAATTAAGGAGCTCCTCTTGTGAATTTGATACTAATTTGTAAATTTGTGAAATCTCAACCCACAGTAATATACATACAGTAAAAAACATGATGAAGATTCAAATAAATGAGATCATATTATCAGATTCATAAATAATAATTTTTAATCGATAACCTTTGTACAGCACAAACACAGACTGCACAAACTTCAAACACACAGAGTCACCAAGGGCTCAAACAAAAAATGCAATTCGACATTACATGGTTTAATGCTATCACTTCTAAAATATACAGAAGGCAAATCAGTCCAACAGAAAAATATGTGGCCTCGTCTGTCAGAAATGAATTTAGCGAGGGGTAAATAATTATGTTACAGCAAAATAAAATGTATCTGAAATGTTGTTTAAATTATGACATAAAGTGGCATCGTCTTAAAATTGTTAATGGAAGGTAAGTGGAAAGCACGGTTGGACTGATCTGCTGTTCAGTGCGGATTTAAAGGCAAAGAAACGCACGTGCGCAGAAAATATATCCATTTAAAATACTTCCTAAAAATCTCCCTGTGAAGACAGGGAAAGAGAGGAGGGGGGGAGACGAATTAAGAAATGAAAACGTACAGTTAACCAACATTCGTAAAATCAATCCACTTTTAAAAAGCTTCAACAGTAAAAATTGTAACAAAACCATTATGTTGAGGCTATGTGATGGCTCCGTATTCCTTCCCTGTGTGGACTGTCAATGCAAACGACTTTACTGCCGGCACCGGCTACATGAGCTTCCCTACGTTCTGTAGGGTCAGAATCTGTATTGCCAGCAACTGGCGTTTCATCTATATCAGCAGCATGTATTATTAGCATTGCATTGCAGAATATTAAGGACTTCTGCAAACACGCACATTTTAAGTATCTTCATTTATGTAGATAAAAATAGAACTGTCTGACTACTGGACACATTTTTTTCAACCAACCGCTTCGCATCTGGTGTCTGTTACAATATGCCTCATATTTCGGGTGAGTGAAAGTATATAAGGTTGAGAGCTGTGGCTGGGAGGTCACTGCAGTAGCTCGATTCATCGCACCGAACCCACTCTAGCCCCAAACACAACTGAGGTGAGTCCTACTTTTGAGAGGATAAAGCCTCAAGACAAGTTTGCACTCTTCTGGTTTTGCTGTGATTTTACCTGCACTTTTTGTATTCCAACGCTGTAATGGAACGGCAAGACAGCGGGTGAATTAAAATATCTACACAATCTACAACTTTTTTTATACTGAAATTTGGCTTTGGACATCTACAAGGGATGGACATGTACAAACTTTACAACAACTGCAAAGGAACCAAATGAACTTTTTGCTGCAATTCTGGGATTTGCCCTTATTATAATCAGTTTCAAAAAGATGCGGACAAATTATTATTGATGTGAATTCGAATGGCTTTTTTATTGTTATTATTTTTATAAAAACACAAGCAACAAGACTTGTTTTCTTAAAATAGCTGTATATATAACTGTTGTAAACTGATTGTCGAAATTGCATTTTAAAAACCTTCCCCGAAAACCTTTGCAGAAATTCACTAAAATCATGGGTTTGTTACAATCTGCATCGTCTATGTAAGATCTGCATCTTTGTAAAGATAGGCTAAGGCAAAGATGTGACGCTACACAAACTACTTCTAATAATGCTAATATGCTAATATAGGACATTGTTTAGCAGTCTATTAGCAATGGCATTCTGCAATGAATTTGCTGTGGTTCGATTAATCATTAATTGATTATTTTCGTTTTTCTCCCATAGCTAAAAATGGCATTCGCCGGTGTCCTGAAAGAAGCTGACATCACTGCAGCGCTGGAGGCATGCAAAGGTAACTGGACCAGCTTATGATCCGTGCAGACAATTCATACTAGCAAGCAATTGTGAACATATTTGGACAAGGCTAAATATTCTATATAATGATCATAGACGGCATAACGAATAGCAAGCAATAGGATTAGAAATAAATTCGTTTAAAAATAAGTCATAGTGTCCTAATGTTATGCACCTTAATAAGCTACATGCAAAACTTCCACGATCACTGAAAAATAACAATGATGCTATTTTATTTGTATTTATATATATTTATTTTATATATTGTTTATATATTGCTCACGAGTTCCTATTTTGACATATCAAACGTATTATTTCGTAATACTTTCATAATGATAATACATTTGTTTCACAGCTGCTGACTCTTTCAACCACAAGACCTTCTTTTCCAAGATTGGCCTGAGCAGCAAGTCCGCTGAGGATCTCAAGAAGGCTTTTGAAATCATTGACCAGGACAAGAGTGGCTTCATTGAGGAGGATGAGCTTAAGTATGTCACGTTCAACAGTTTAGCGCAGCCCACAACACAAGCTGACAATACAAAGAGTGGTGAAAAAAAGAAAGACAGATACTATATTCTTTTCATCATTTGTCATTCAAATGACGATATTTGTTCAATTTGACTTGTGTTGCTCTGCTGTTATTACTGCAACCTATCTTTAATTTTTTTAAATAAATAGGCCTACTTTACATGGAAATGGAAAGTAGTAGTAAATGTTTGCCTGTCCTCCTTTCAGACTGTTCCTGCAGAACTTCTCTGCCAGTGCCAGGGCACTGACTGATGCAGAAACCAAGGCCTTCCTTAAAGCCGGTGACACTGACGGTGATGGCATGATCGGAGTTACTGGTGAGAGAAACGTCAATAAGTCACATGACTCCTTTTGTTAATTTAAACAAAATGCGCATTTTGAAAATACTGGTCAATATGCATATTGACTCTATGATAACCTTATCCTAGAATTTAGTGGATAAATATTTCATAAATTAAAATGAAACATTTTCTCCCTTTTTTGTTTAGCTATTAATCTGTTTCTCCTTTTCTTCACTCCTGCAGAGTTTTCTGAGATGATTAAGGGATAAATATCAGCTGACCAACATGACGGAACAACGACGGAACAACATTGCCCAAGACCTCCCCTTTTCATCTGAATATAAATAATTTTTATACATTTGCCTGTGACATGCCTGCAGACTGTTCCTCTCTTGCAGCACTCTGTCAAAAGTGATGATTGTAAATGTAGTGCGGTTGTGTTTCATGTCTTGAATATGAATTTTGCTTACTGTAAAATCTGATGCACTTTTCAGGAACAAAAAATAAGAAAAAAGAATAAATATTCTTTTGCAATAGAATGTCTTTCTTGTCTACATTTCCTTTCTTTTGTGCTCTGGATTGGTAGCCTTACTTTGACTTTGACACTTATTATATAAGGAATCTCTTCAGCATCTCTTCACATCAGCATCTCTGATTAAATAGACAAATAAATATGAAAAATGAAATATTATTTTCAGAAGAATGCTTCTTGCATGAATAACACAAAATACAGGTACACAAAGATACACAAATATTCCATTATAGTGGTGCCAATCTTTCAGATTCCTCACATGGTTTTAGTTTTATTATAAAATGTAAACTTATGTTATGGGTACATTTAGGGGCAACATCTCCAGAAAACAAAAACAACAGTGTTGGGAATATATATGGCTGAAGTACACTTTCAGTAGGCCCTTCACAAAGGCCCTTCATATACAGTATATACAGTGAACACCATAATTCATTGGACAGTGACACATTTGTTGTTATTTTGGTTCTGTACTATAGCGCTTTGAGATTTACAATGACAATGAGGGTGAAGTGCAGGCTGTCAGCTTTAATTTGAGGGTATTTTCATCCATATCGGATGAACCGTTTAGAAATTATAGAACCTTTTGTACATAGTCCCCCCCATTTTCAGGCACCATAATTCAATGGACAGTTTAACATAATGTAGAATAAAGTAATCATTTTTAATATTTGGTCACATATCCTTTGCATGCAATGACTGCTTGAAGTCTGCAATGCATAGACATCACCAGATGCTGGGTATCTTCCCTGGTGATGCTCTGCCAGGCCTGTACTGCCAGGCCTGTACTGCAGCCATCCAGTGATTGACTCGGCCAGTGAAGGATTTTCCACTTTTTGGCCGTCAAAAACCCCTTCGTTGCTCTAGCAGTATATTTCGGGTCATTGTCTTGTTGCATGATGCAGTGCCGTGCAATGAGTTTGGAGGCATTTGGTTTTATCTGAGCAGATAAAATATTTCTGTAGACTTCAGAATGTATTGTTCTACTTCTGTCTGCAGTCACATCATCGATGAAGACAAGTGAGCCCGTTCCACTGGCAACCATACAGGCCCAAGCCATAACACAGCCCTCCACCATGTTTCACGGTTGAGGTGGTATGCTTTGGATCATGGGCATTTCCTTTTTTTCTCCACACATTCCTCTTTCCATCACTCTGGTACATGTTCATCTTTGTCTCATCTGTCTACAAGACTTTGTTCGAGAACTCTTGGGGCTCTTTTAAGTGCTTTTTAGCAAACTGTAATCTCGCCTTTCTGTTCTTTGGGCTTATCAGTGGTTTGCATCTTGTAGTGTACCCTCTGTAGTCCTGCTGGTGTAGTCTTCTATGTATGGTAGACTTTGACACATCTACACCTGCATCCAGGAGAGTGTTTTTGATCTGCTGGGCCGTTGTCAGGGGGGTTTTCTTCATCATAGAGAGTATTCTCTGGTCATCCACTACAGTGGTCTTTCTCGGTCTGCCGGGTCTTTTGACATAATTGAGCTCACCAGTTGTTTTTTTCTTGTTAATGATGAACCAAACTGTTGACTTGGGCATGCCCAGGGTTTTTGCAATGTTCCTGATTGATTCATTTTCATTTCTGAGCCTTATGACGGCCACCTTAATTTGCATCGACACTGCTGTCTTCCTCATGTTGTCACACCCCAACAACAATCTCCAAAGGCACTTGCAAAGTCTAGAATCAAGACCAGACATCAACAGCTCTCTTCTGCATTTACTAACGACACAAATGAATACACTTGCCTAACGAAACACATCTGTGAAGCCAATTCAACAAATTCTTGTAGTACCTTAAAATGGGGGGACCATGTACAAAAGGTGCTGTCATTTCTAAACGGCTCATCCGATATGGATGAAAATACCCTCAAATTAAAGCTGTTAGTCTGCACTTCAACTCTTTGTATCCTTTCAATCTCAGAGTACAGAACCAAAATAACAAAAAATGTGTCACTGTCCAATGAATTATGGTGCTCACTATATATATATATATATACACACACACACACACACACAAATGATTGCCAATTATCAACCTCTCCAAAAAGATATATACAGTAGCACTGTGACAGCAGATTAAAATTGTGGATACTGTTGTAGCATTATGAAACCACTAGATGGGGTATGAGGTCAAACAATGCCGATCCCTAAACCCGTGCCAGTCAAGCCCATTGTCCAATGAAGGGAGGGACTAATAATTACAGACACTACAGCGGTACTGCTATATGTTTGACTGTGCATAACTGCTATTTAAATGACTGAGATTTAAAATGTACTTGTCATGTACAGAAAGGCACTCAAATTAAGAAGCGTGTCCCACATGAGCTAAACAATCCTGAAAAGACCTTGAAAACCTGTAATGTAGATCACATTTAATAATGTCCATTCATTGAGAATGTCATTATTAAAAACAATGAGTTGAAGTATTTTTCACCTGTGCATGAGGTTTTCAACAGAACTCCATTGGACAGCCTTAATTCACAAATTATTACAAATTATCATAAGGCAGAAATAAAAAAAGTAAATAAATGAGAAAAGCAGTACACTCACAGACATTTCTGGAATATTAATTGCGATGCTTCTGTATTTTTCAGTTTTGTTGTTTATGTGAAAGAATGTTGTTTATATCACAAAGGCAGTGTGTCTATGCTTTGCATACACGGGGCCAAGGCTTAAGCAGAGTTCTTACTGATGAATATTTAAATCAGAACTTCCTGCATAGCTGTTATTTTCAGAGTTCTGACAAATACTGCAGTCTTGTGACCCACTCCTGACCTCTGAGCTTCGAGAAAAAAGGGATCACCAACAGAGGAATTGTTAGTGCTCTAGGTTTTGATGTCTATAAATTGAGATATACATTTTTCTAGAGTACATTTTTAAGGTAGACAGATTAAATATAATGGTCTGAATGATGGCCTGAATTATGCTGATGTGGTTTCAGTGAGTTTAATGAGTTTGTTTTACGAACACGAATGATTGTTATGTTTAGGAGTGGCTCAAGCAACTAAGCTTAATAGTTACGTGTAATTACTCACATGTCACTTAATCACCTTTACCAGGAAGCTTGATAGCTGTACAGCCAGCAGCCTCTGGGTGATCTTTTTCAGTGTCTAGTAATCCAGAGATTTAGACCATTGCACGGTCTTGCAAGTTACAATTACTTTATGTTATTGCACTGCTTAAGATTAAATTATAAGTAGGCCTACATAAATTCTGAACACGTAAATATTTCTGAGGAAAATTGAAATCATTAAAAAATCATAGTTCTGCCCAGAACACTGTTAATGTGTGAATGTAGATACATTAGATGCAGCCTACATCTCATACATTCAATTCAATTCCCACGTTTTAATTGATCTCAAATTTCCCCAACATTTCTGCTTCGTGAAAAGAAATGGACACAATCATGAAACATAGGTATGTTCATCTCTGCGAATCGCAGAGTGCAATTGATGCTCTCGTGATATGTAAGTACTGGCAAAGCCTGCAAAGTTACACCTATGTTTCATCTGCTAATCAATGAAGAGGAAAAGAGGACAAGACTCTTGTAAAGAAATTAGCAAATGCAAATGAATGAATTATTTCACAGTAACAGTATCGGACATGAAGTATCAGTATGGTCAGTGACATCAACTTCACTGGGTAAGCTGCACCTCTGGATCCGGTGTCTGCCTTCACCCATCTCTCTTTCGCAAAACACAGGCCTTCCCTATTATTGGGTTTCTCTCATAAACCACATACTATCCAGCTGTGTTCAAATGCTGAAGTGAAAATTATGGGCATCTGCCCAATACAAACATATTCATGAAATATCTGAGAATTTAATTATTTTCATTTCAATTGGGTATATATCAACCTCATTATTTGAATGAGCCAATGCCCTAGTCTTTTCATAGCCACGTGATGTGATATTGGCACATGTGACAAAGATGCCCAAAGACTGCAGGACATTTTATGATAGTACATTTTAATAATCCCGATGGAGACAGAGACTATTCATTTCAAAGTTCATATTATGAGCACTATTTTCCAGATGTACAGTTTTCATGTACACTTGTCATCATAGCCCTATTATGATAATAGGGCTACAATATTCCGCTGTAAGGAAAAATTCTACACACCGTTTTAAAAATTAGCAGGAGAAGAATGCAAGAATGAGAGCAATAAAGAGTACCAAACTAAAAATACATACAGATGTATATATGAACATTATTTGATGCAGAGAACAGGCCATTCAGCCCATTTAGCCTTGTCATTTGCCAACTATCTAGAGAGTATCCAGCACTGTCAAGCCTGAACTCTCCAAAGGTCCCTGCCTCTAATAAGAGGGATGGAGGGAAAGAGAGAATACTTCCTGATATCAATGTGAAATGTACTTTTGACTCATTTCCACCTATACACGCTTGTTTTGCAGAGAGAACTCAAGCTGAAAAATATTTTTTGTTTATTTTGTTAATCCCTCTAATGAACTGAAAAACGTAAATCAAATTCCCCCTTAGTCTCCTCTTGATAGCCCTGAAGGTATTAAGCGGCTTGAGTCTTTCCATGTAAGCTTTGCATTCATACCAAGTTTGCTGCCCTTCTTTGCACTTACAACATCAATATAACCTTCTTTGATCTATACTGAATATCTTTTGCTATACATGCCTTATTTTGACACTAAGATCCTTATCAATGTCATTTACAGCATGTAAATAAGGTAGAGGTCCCAACGTTAGCCAGTGGTGCTTGTTTGCATCCAGGGTACTGATGTGGAGATGGTGCGCTCTTACAGGTACCTGGGTGTGCACCAAGATGACAGACTGGACTGGACATGCCCTGTACAAAAAAGGACAACACAGGTTGTTTTTCCTAAGGAAATTAAAGGGTTTTAATGTCTGCAACAAAATGCTGCTGATGTTTTATTAGAGAGTTTGATGTTCACTACCACTGAAATCTACATTGAACTAATTGTCATTATCACTGCTTACGTGTTTAATATTGCTTTTCGTAATATGTGATTGCGTGAACAATGATTGATCATACCATGTATTAATGCACACCTTGTAAGTCGCTCTGGATAAGAGCGTCTGTTAAATACTTAAAATGTAACTGTAAATGTAAGCGTTGTGGCAAGTGCTGTTTTTTATGCAGCTGTCTGTTGGGGGGGGACATAAGTAAGAGGGACACAGCACGCATCAACAGACTGGTGAAGAGGGCAAGCTCCTCTATTGGTGCACTAGCCCCTCTGGAGGTCAGAGTACAGGGTAGGCTGGAGGAAAAAACTAAAGGCATTGTGCAGAACTGTTTGCATCCACTCCACTCTGTCTTGGTACAGCAGATGAGCACCTTTAGTGCTCGCCTCTTCGCCCCCAGGTGTTCCACTGAGAGGTTTAAAAGGTCATTTCTGCCTTCAGCCATATGTTGTTTTAATCAGACTAGATGAGGGGACAAGATAGAATAGTCCTGTGATTTTAGCTTTTTTATAAAATATCCGGATGCTCTTTTTAATTGACTGGACTTTGAGCTTTTATGCTGTCCTTGTTCTATATGTTTGTGTAAGTCTGTGTTTTTAATGTCTGTATACTGCTACTGACAAACCAATTTCCCTGCGGGGATTAATAAAGTATAATCTCATTTTATCTCATCTCATCTCATCTCATAAATCCATGTGGACTTCCCACAGCACCTTGCCCAAATGTCATCCCTCCTACAGTTCCTCTTTGTATTCTACCTTGCAGAAATAACTCATGTAATTCCTGCTGATTTAATTTTGACAACAAGTCTATCATGTGGTACTTTGTCAAATGTTTTTTGAAAGTCTAAATATAATATCATAAGCCATATGCATGTATGTGGTCTTAAGAAAAAATATTTTGAATTGATTTTGCACATTGATATCCAAAAGGTGTTTTAAGACTGCATGTGTAGACAGATATGGTATGGTAACTAGCAAGCTAATAGCTAACATTAATTTTGACCGCACATTTTAAATGATACATTTGAAACTTTACTAACTGAAGGAAAAATCATTGATAAAAAAAAATCAAAATTGTTCACTGCTTTCTTGGTTCTTAAGTTGTAGTGATAACTGAATGCGTTATAATTAGTACGTTATATTTTGCTCTGCTATTTCAAAAGAGTCGTGGAAAGTTTCGTTTGCTTGAGCAGTTGCATGCTCCAACACCAGCTTTCCCACACGCACTCTCTGAGACAAGATGCCCAGTAAGGGGCACGCAAGTGCACGGATCAATTTCAAACTGTCGAACAGCAGTTCAGTCCTCAACATGGCTTGTAAAACAAAAAATGTAACTTCAAGTAAATAGTTTATAAAGTTACTATAAGTTTGTAAAAAGTTTATATTTAAATGTATTGTCTATTCAAGGGTCCGATTTGGCAGAAATGTAATCATTACTGAGTACCACAGACACTGAGCCACAAGATACTTGGCACCGTATCGAATCAACATCAACTATATTGCGCATCCCACCTGGTGTCATACATCTTCCATGTCATCCTTCAATGGAATCTTTGGTTTACTTATCTTTTTCACCTCCTAGCTTTCCTCACTGCTTGTGTACATCACCAGCATAGCACACCCTTGGAAGAAATGCAAATCTTATTAGTGTCTTCCTTCTTCCTTGTCACCGCTGTGTCTTCTACAGTTAGTATTAATCTCTCGCCACTCTCCATTTATTAGGTACCCTGTATGCTCCAGCTGCATTGCACAAACAAACAGCACATATAATACATGCTCATGTGTTGAGCATAGTCTAACAGTGGGAAGAATAGTACAAACAAGTCTGGCAGGAACAAGGTCAAAGAGGCATTTATGCTGCATAGAGTTTATAGCACTACTGATGTGGTTTTCCAATTTTTTCTCCCATTTGGAATTGTTAATTACACTATTATTTGACATTACTATTGCATACCACTGTGTACCACATGTGCCTGCACAGGGAGCTACGTCTGAGTATGTGTACTCTTCCAATACGCTCGCTGCCTCGCCAGGGACTATTTTTAACACTTCAAGATACAGAGCATGCTACAGGAGAGCTAGCGCAGATTGAAAGAGAGGCGCATCTCTCACTGGCAACAATTGGTACCCCGTAGGCACCAGGTGGGTATCTAGGTGGTGCTTATGCAGCAGTGGCCTGAAAACCCCTGGCCAACTTACAACCAACTGTGTACTGTTTCTCCTAGCTCCTAGTCATAGTCGGCTAATGACATAGTTCAGACTCAGACTAGCGTCTTGAGGCTAGAGGGCTCACCCAGCGCTCAGGGTTGGTGTCTTTACCAACTGAGACATTCAGGAAGCTAATTTTAAACATTTTAATTATTACATGTAATTTGTTTTATTTTAGGATACTCATTAATATAAGTTCCCAGTTTCCTCTGTGCAAAATATCCATTCCATCCCACCAGTGTGTCCAGAGCAGGTTCAGTGTTCTCAGCCCTGGATAATGGAAATGGAAACAGAAACGGCTGATCCTTAACTCTTCAGGTGCAGCGCCCAATGTTGTATTTCAGGCCTGCACTTTATTCAGGTAACCTATTCCAGTGGCCAGCTGTTTCTACAAAATAATTGGAAGTCTTCCACCATCTGTTAGACATCACATTTTAATTTTATTTAAAAATAAAATCATGCCGTGTATCTCCTTCTGGTGTCCCCTGAGGTCAAAATGTGGTAACAATTCGTGATCAATGAATACAGTTATTTCTGTTACATTCGATGAGCTTAGAGATGATTATATGTGAATAATCGCACTCCATCTGTCGTGAGTTGTTTCTGACAAAGTAGCCAGAGAATTAATATTTTGGGAATTACTTAACGGACACAATCTGCTACATATTTTTTAATGAATTTGTTATAGTGCTCTCACAGAGCAATCTAAAAATATACTTCATACAAGTGATTTCTTCAAATAACAAATAAATTAGCCTATGATGTCAAAATATTGCCAAAAATGTGAATGACATATGTAGGCCTACTTGTATTTATACTTATGTACTGATATGATATACAGTTAGTGTGTGAGACAGAGAAAACGAGAAAAAGAGAGAGAAGGGTGAGGGGTGGGTTAGATAGAGAGAGATAGCAAATAAAGCCCAATAAAGTACTTGATACTTAATTTACCATCTTCAAGGACGGTACAGATGCCCATAGCCTGAAAATCTGCATTCAACTGCAGGCGGATATAAATAGTAAAGGTTAATTAGTTAGGTAAGAAATTCGAGAAAGGGCTGGCAGTAAGAATTTGATACATAGACAGGTAACTCAAGCGTTTCTCATTGTCAGTGCAATCAGACCATATATAAATCCTCCTTTTCAGACAGGAGATACCACATAGCCTTACAACTTCTCTGTATTGGAGCACCGGTGAAATCTTTTAAGCGGTAAGTAGCCTGGACTGCTGTGTGGGAATACAGACACCGCTTCGCACTTGTTTAATGCATAGCTTACTTGGACATGGCTGGTGTGATGCGCGAATGGAGAAATACTCGTGAATTGTCGCTAACACAATTTAAGGATGTGTATAAGCTATTATGAAAACAGAAGCCCGTGTATTGGTTGGTAAAGTTTAAATTCATTCTGTAGTTGCTTTAGCTTGTTTGGTAAACTTATTTGACAGATATCACATGTGGAAACGGGGTTGCTGCAAATCACTAGAGAAAGTTTTCAGAAGTAGGCTATTGATATTGGATTCTGTAGTCGGGTGTGTTCCCGCATATGAGACAATTAACGTGCATATCTGTTACGAATACAGCACGCCAATCGAGAGCATTTTCGCAAGATACCAGAAAATACGTGGAACATAAATGTAGGCTATCAATGTCTGACAAGGTGAATTTATGAGTTATGCGTAGAAAATAACCTGTACAAAAAAGCAATCATACATAGTAGGCTGCACTAACAAGACCATTCGTCTATAGGTATTTTAACCCAATTTTCATTGTCTCCGTTTGTTGGAAAATACATGTATCTAAGCGTGACTAAAGGTGTATATAATTTCTAACTTTTTTGTTGGTTGTTTATTTTTGACAGGTTTAATATGTCGCTCACTTCAATCCTTGCCGCTGATGCCATCGAGAATGCTGTCAAGGATTGCCAAGGTAGTTTCTACGTGGCTACTGTGTGTTACATCATAATAGACAATACTAAAGATAGCGAGAGCTAGAGCTAGCCTACTTTAATAGCCTACCTAGGCAAGCTAAGTCACGCATTTCAATTAAAAGGCTATACCAAAGGCACTACAGGCGATGCAATTTCCTCTGTGTCAATTTGTAGTTACTTCATAATGTAACTGTTCTTTATTTCTTAATTTCAGTCCAAATTAAGGGAATATTCTGGGCTACTTTTCTTACCCCAAAAGATTTTTCCTTTGTCAATGAATGCTGTTGAATAGGCTACCTTTTCAGAATACAAATTATATTTTTAAATGATATATGACTTACTTCAATGACCACACAATGTTTTGGTAACCAGATATGAATCTAAACATGGACAGTTTTAATTGGCTGCAATATGCTCATGTTGTGGTTAAATTCACAACAGTTCATCTTTCCTCGGTTGAAAAATCTAATTAGAATTTTTTTTTTTGTCCAAACAGCTCCAGAATCCTTCAGTTACAAAAAGTTTTTCCAGTTGTGTGGCCTTACCAAAAAGAGTCCTCAAGAAGTGAAGGATGTCTTCCGTATCCTGGATAACGATGGCAGTGGCTTCATTGAGGAGGAAGAGCTCAAGTTAGTTCATTATTTATCACAATCTGCAATACTATATATGTTATTGTCACTGTCAAACATTTGGCCTTCTGCTAATCAGTTCAAATCTGCTGCTTACTCCGGGAAATGTTACTGAATGTGCTGCTAAATCTGAAAAATGATTTTCTCACTTGTATTCTGTCTCGAAATGGCAGAGGGAGAGCGATTTTCTTGGGGCTGCCTGTTTATAATGCATTATTAACACATACTAAAGTTATAAACTGTACTCACTGAGAAAGCTTGAAATGCAAACATTTCTTAAAAAATCTATGTTTGGCAATTAAGTCAATGAAAATAATGTGACGCCATTTATTTTAAAAAAGGTGATTCTGAAATAATGTGTCGTCCAGAATTACAATCTGAGTGCAAAGTACAGCATCTTGTGCTACATTTATATGTCCCAGAACATCATGCAGAAAGAGTGGCAAAGTTAAAATTTTGTGTCTGTGTGCATGCGTGTGTATTAGATTCTTCCTTCAGCGGTTCACCCCAGGGGCCCGTGCGTTGACTGATAAGGAGCTCAAGGCATTCCTGACTGCTGCTGATGATGACAACGATGGCAGGATTGGAGAAGATGGTGAGCATCTCTCTCTGATATTGAGGTTGATTGCGTGTTCAACACACAAACAATTACAATGTGAGAGGCAAGCATTTTCAAGATGCATTCTTATATTTTTTACTGACCAAATAAATAATAATGTTTTGTTTTTCATAGATATGCAAGGATATATGTATATTCTTCCATGCTGTATTCCTTTCCTTTGCAGAGAAAAGGCAGTTTGTCTCAGGTTATAATTTATAGTTAAGATATTTGGAAAAATGTCTTGGTGGAAACTTACACACTGAAATGTAAAGAAATGAACTAAAGTCTGTAATTACCCATGCTTCTGCAATTAAATCAAACATTCAGCCAAAATAATGCTAAAGGCTGATTTAATTTAATTGATTTATATAAATGTACACTTCTACTGTCACATTATTAATTGTTTCCAATCCACACAGGAGTACATGGGTAAGAAATAAAAAGAACTGTGGGATTAAACTGAACATTTTTTGTCATACACTTGCTAGAACTATATGGTCTTAATTTTGAGCATTTGTGAAGTATACTAAATATTAGGAGTATCCTGGTCCATCCTCCAAGGTATAGTATCTTTACCAGCACTGGTTTATCTCAATACTTACACTGAAGAAATACAGTTATTATCAGACCATAGATGTTTGATGTAAGTGCAATTAAAAACACGATACAGAATACTGTCTTAATATGAATCGGTTCATTCAGCCAAATAAGCCTACATAGAATGTAAAATATATCCAGATTCTGTTTATCTGAATGGCTTCAGATTTTAGCAGCATTAAGGGGAACACTGAAGGTGGTTGATACATTTAATAACTTATCATTCAAACCATGAGTAAAATAAAAATGTCATACTTTTTAAATTGTTATTGTTATGCAATTCATAATACAACAAAACTTGAGATTTAATGTTAATAAGATGTGACACAAGACTATACAGTATTTATTGAGATCTCAACATAGATTAGTTGCATTTATTTCCAGGCCTACTTGGCAGTAATGTTTTGGCATTGTGTTTTTCTCCATCAGAGTTCCAAGCCATGGTTCTATCCTGAAAACTCCTAGAATCAGAGAGAGCAGGTTTCTTCCTCGTCCCGCTCCAGCTCAAGGAATTTTACTTGGTTTTCTTTCCTTCTGCTTTGTACCTTATGGGCATCTCAAAGGCTTTCTCCCACACATGCTCTCATGTTTTCATTTGCCTTTTCAATATATTTACCAAATGATTGTGCAGTAGTGTCATCCATATGTCCCAATAATCAAACCACTGAACAAATAAATAAATAAATACATTTTAACTCTGGCTCCTGGTGTTACTTTGAATTTGAGAAGTCAATCCATTGAAAAATTACAACAGTTATCATATCTGAAGAGCTATTATGGTTATGTATTTCAAGAGACCATTCTCCAAGAAAAATTATAATGGAATGTGTACCTGAAGTAAAATCAAGCAATCCAGGACTCAGTCCGGCAATTAACCTTATTCATGTTGAATCAAAGTACTGGATAACTGCTGCATGGTGTGATTGCTACATGACTTGGTCAGAGCTCACAGAGTATAACTTTAACAGGTGTAGTTACAAAGCGAACATTCCCTGCAAATGCAAGGATTTTTGCTGTAATTATTGTAAATAGAAGGGAAAGCTCAGTCCATGACCTTGTCTGACACCTTCATAAGCTTGTGAAAGCATTTTTTTTAAAAATAAGACAATTTAGTGTTTTTTCTTAATTGAGCATTCCATGACCTGTACTTTGACAAAACAATAATATAAAAGGTAAATGTCATTAAGTCATGCAGACTAGACAATCAGTTTCCACATTTCTTACCTTCAAGTCTGGTTACATTCTAATTCTGATACATAAGACTTAAAAAGGCAATTCTGCTATGTGTGAGTGTGTGTGTATGTGTGTCTGTGTGTAATATTTCTCTTCCAGTAATGCGTTGCAGTGTATCGGCCTAAAATGTTAACGTAAATATTTACTGTATCATGTGATAACATTTTATTATACCACACAGTCCTCTGTTACTGTCACAGTCTGTATGTCACCCAGTTCCCAGGTATTTCCTGATGTATATAATTAATGCCACAGGGAACAAAGAGTTTGAGTTGTCTAAATTCTTGTGTGGGAAGTCATTAGTCATTGAAAAAGAATGTGTTATTGCGTCAAGCCCATATTCAATTAACACAACACACAACCTTTTATTTTTTACTGCATCATTGGCATATAAACCTTACATGGCCTTTCTATTTCTGTTCATAAAAATATATAAATAAAAGTCTCCCTAGTGATTGACAGAAAATGAAATAAATAATGAAATATTGGATTCTGAGCTTTGCAAATCCAGGAACAGGTTAGAGAATAAGCAGCGTTAAAGATTTAAAGCGAATTGGGGTGGCACAAAAGCAAGTGACAGAGAGTGCAGGTTAAAGTTACAATGCAGAGGGCCATTCAATGCCTGGTGGCAAAGCATTCCAGCTCAGGTTTCCATTGAGCCAATTAGAATGATGGGACTGAAACCACAGGCTCAAAGCTTGCTTCCCACCTCCCATCTCTGCACCTGTCTCTCTTGTTTATTAATGTAAAACATCTGCACATGCAAAACCGGTAACCCTTACCACTTGCAATAGTTCTGTTGTTGCAGAGACAGTATATTGCTCAATGGAACTATAAGACCTTATTTTGTCACAAAAATGTTTATTTGGGCACAGTGTCCAGTTAATATGTAGCCAGAATTAGCAGAGTGGAGTATAATTCAAACAAACAATTACTCATCAACAGGACTTTAGGCTGAAGCAAAATACATTCTCCTTTGATCAGCTCACTCTGGCTTCTGTAATTGTATATGTTCTGGGGTAACTGTGTTTATTTAAACAATATAAAAGATTGAAATTACTCACAGACTGGAAGATGGCATATACTAAAGTATCTGTGCATAAATGAGGCTGCTCTGCACAGAACATATTAAGACATAAGGCATGAGCTTTTTGAAATCATCACCAAAGATTTACCAGATCTTCTAGATTCTATCTCTTAATTATAACAATTACTCAATTTCAGTGGTTGGTGTAGATGGTGGAATTTTAAAATTGGAGAGTCCTGTAAAAAGATTAGTTTGTTTGCTTGTTTGTTTTAAAAGAGTAAAATATAAGATTCAAGCATATCACCATTGGCCATCTTTACAGACTACTATCCTAATGTGCTAAGAATCATAATTATGTAATAGGTTCAGATTAATATATTATCTATATTCAGTATCTACATTGTATTCTCTTCTATTCTTATTTTCTGATGAATATATAATTAATGTATCAATTATTTAAATGGCCATTGAACTATGATTTACATTTTTTTTTGGCTTGCTTGAGTTATTTCAGTTTTGTTACAGGCCAATAGGATTAACTTGTTAAAAATAATCTATTTTTACTAAAGTAAGGTTTGTGTGGCAACATACACTGATTAACTTTACTCGGCCATGCAAACAGTCAACGGGAAATTGTTAAATACAGTATTTTTTAAAGTGATGTTAACTGGTATTGTCGAAATATAGTACGTTCATAAAAAATAACATTCACGATTCAAAAATATATGTAACTTAAAATAAAAGCAGATATGCTGTAGCTTTAATATAGGCTAGATATTGACCGTTATACAAAATTAGGTTGTTAGGCAGTGGTAACAACAGTGGTATTCGGGTTAGTTACAAATAATGTTTTTCCCCATACAGCTGCTTGGACTTGGTCAGACCTTTCCTTCCCTTAAAAAGTTATATAATTTATTATATTTTATTAACTAGCTAGCGGTAATCTAACATTTAACACAAAAGTATGGCTGGAATAACACATTCCGAACACCAAGGATTTACTATAAATAATGTTTTTCAACAAATTACTCAAATCAAATATTTGAACTGGCTAACGTTAATGATTAAATGATTTATTCCAACGTTTCCAAAGCATTTCATATACATACAAGAGGGAAGTTTTTCTTTCCTACCATTCGATCAAAAGATCAGTGAGTAGGAACCAAGTTTTCTGAATATGTTGACACCACACGACTATTTCCCCCTGTAGCACACATACTACTGTCATAAGAACAGGAAGGATGTGTATGTTTTGTCACTTGACTTGCTAACGACTTATTTTAAAAAGACGTCAGCTACCCGGTTCGATTACTTGATATGCGTTAAAGGTAAGCTCATTTATTGTGATGTGGTAACCGGCTTGAAGCATCGTACTGGAATTGGTAAGCTTTTGAGAACACGTTACCAAAACGGGTGCAAGAGAACTAGCGACGTAGCTAGCTTTTCGACTAACTAGCAGTGCTATAGTGGGAAAATAGTAACATTAGCTAATGTAGCTAACGGGGCTAGCATGGGATTGCACCGTTTAGCTGTATGGCAACGTTACATGTAGCCTTTGATATTTAGCTGTCCCGACGTGATTCTGACCACTACTATAACACATTACTTCCGGTTTACAGCTTCCTAGCGAGCAGAACGTTCACTGAATGCAGAGGTAAACAACATTAACCAACCGTGTTGTCGGCTAACGTTAATTTATATGTTGACCATGGGCTCTGACAGTTTAACTAACAGTTAGGTTGCGTTACGTGATATAGCTAAACAGCGTTGCGCTCAATAAATGTTTTTTTAACGTAGCGCTAAATTCCAGTCAGTTATTCACCTAATTGGATACCTACCCAATGTGCTGCATACGAATTCGTTACTGGCTCGCATTGAAGTGACGAAAGCGTATTATTTAGCCAACCTGCTGTAGGTGGCCAGTTAGACTGTGTGCCGAGTCTTCCCCTGGACACCTGAGATTTGGACTGTTAATAGATTGGAAAACTGGACGCATAAGGGCGTTTTCCACCGATTGCTGGTTTGAACGGTGTACTTGCAGCAATTAGCTAATATTATTTGTCTTGTGTTATTTGTCCCTAGAAACAATCTGTGACGAATCTGTTCTTGCATCTATGAATTGAGTTAACGACCCTTTCGAACTTTGTTGCCGTCCTTAGATAATTGTAATCTATTAGTTTCCGGAAGTTATGATGGCTAACAATCATTATACGACGGGAAATGTTATTGTTATATCGTAATTTCAATAACGGCAACATCCATAATCAATTTCGTATTTCTCAACCCTGGATTTTAAATGTCTATCTGTAGAGTTTTTGTAATTATTTTGGTCAAAACCACAGATTGTAAAAAAACTACACAAACCCTAAGTTTGTATAGGCTTGAAAAAGTGATTTTTAGATGCAAAATTCGTCTCTAAATGAATAATGTGTGTTAATAGTTTGCAATATCACTCAAAATCACACAATCAGTATGCAGTATCACTCAAAATACTGCATTATGTAGAACAATGACAAGACAACAAGGACTGCTGCCTGAAAGAAATGATCAGCTGTTAGCATTTAGCATGTGTACCTGTGGTTGGAATGGTTTGAGTAAAAATGGATGGATAAAATGGTTACATTGGCAGATCTCAAAAACAGTGGCCAGTGACTGATAATAACGAGGCTATTCCCTGCATCAAAATCTTTTTTTTTCACCTGCTGATTTCAACATTTATGCACCTTGCATATACAGGAAGGAAAAGGTTAGTCGTTTTTTTATCTTTAAGAGAAAGTTTTAAACAAGTATACATATACAAAAACAGTAATAAACATGTAGGCAGTGTTGATGACAATTGTCTAGGTAGTGGAGTCTGAAAAGGTGGGTTTTGAGTCTCTTGCGGAAGATTGTCCCATGACACAGCTGTCTGTTCTCATTCTCCTCAAGCACACGTGGTTAAATTGGTTCTTAGCCATGCCGAGAGTCTCATTCTGTTAGTGTCATTAGTAATTTAAGCCATTTTTTCCCTCTGCATTCACAGGCCCACGGCATGCTCACCAGGCTTACCACTATAGAAAAGAATTCCACAGCAAAAGTACACTAATGCTAATGATAAGGTGAGCTCATAGCAGGTCAGTCAGTAGCAATGCTTATGAAAACACCCCACAGTAATGTATAACTTCAATCATGATCTTTTAGACTGTTAAATGGCCTCCTACTTTCTCCATTTGTAGTCCAAGAATGGCTGCAGGGATGCAAGACAAACAGTACACTCCATCTTTGCTGAATTTTTTCATCTATAACCCCAAATTTGGGCCACGGGAAGGGGAGGTACAGCTCTTACTTTTTCCACACCTTGTTTCTTTGAAAACATTTAAATAAACATTAAGCTCTGGAATTTGTAACCATAATGCATTTCAGCTTTATTCTATCCACTATAAGGAAGGATTAAGATTCATGCTTGAGATGGGCCTATCCTTCAGCAAACTACTTCCATAAAGTCTTCTTGGTCATTTGAATTCATATTGAAGCTTCAAAATGGTGTGCTATTTACAGGAAGAGAAGAAAATCCTCTTTTACCATCCTAGTGAAGTGGAGAAAAATGAGAAAATCCGCAATGTGGGTCTATGCGAAGCCATTGTACAGTTTACCAGGTAATCATGCCTTACCTCACTGTACTTTAAGTATTTATTTTTAAGGTGTGACCAAAAGAGGGAACTGCTATGTCATCGATATGGTCTTGGTGGCAGGTCAAATATATGCCATGAGTTCAGGACTCAATATTGTTAGACAAATTCTGATATGAATTACTCTATGTATAGGTCAGTGAATAGACAATGTTATATTAGGAGATGCCTCTTGTCATATTAAAATATTCTGAAATAGTCTGTGTTTTGAAGGCTGACATTGGGTAAAAGTACTTCAATTAACCGTATCACAATATATATCTATACAACCTATATATTCTGTAAATCTGAAATTATATATCCATTTTTGTTCCTTGAAATGGGAAAACAACAATCAAAATAATATGGGCAAAGGGAGGAAGTTATATTATATACTTTACTTACTGTGCTGTAATTGAATAACTTTTAATATTTTACTTTTCATTTATTAACCTCCCTTTTGACATTTTCTAGAACCTTCTGTCCATCAAAGCCTGCAAAGTCCCTACACACACAGAAGAACAGGCAATTTTTCTTCGAGCCAGAAGAGAATTTCTGGATAGTCATGGTACTTTGTTTATTAAGTTGGTGGATTCTCTTATTGGGAGAAATTTACAGGGCTGTCCTGGTAATATGTTTTCAATACTTTCCAATGTATCAGCAAGAACTTGCAATAGGTACAGAACTATCTAAGTCTGAATGGGCACCAAGCTAAACAAAATAGTTAGGCATATGAGCATGTAACAGTTTTTGATTAAACATACACACAGCATCTAACACTGTATTGGAAACATACTTCCATCATGCTGCAGTGCACATGAAGCCCATTAATATGTACTGAGGCATGAATTATGCATCAAATTAATTTGGTTCCCATCAACATTTAAAATAATTGCTCACACATTACAAAAATCCTCTTGGTAATAATATTATTTATAACACACCATATAGGGTACAAAGGTTTGCAAATGTGGATGCGATCTTGGAAAATGTATATTCATGAACCTGTGGCCATGCAAACCCAAAGCTAGGTAAACATACAGTAATTATGGCTGAAAAAGAAAGGCCATTTGTTGTGGTTGCCATGATGTCGATGGAAAATTGCCATTGAGATGCTGAGGGTAGGAATGTGCCCATTTTCATTTTCAAGGCATACTGTATAAATTGTCCTGAATTGTATGCACTGGGCAGCATATCATACCCTCATTATTTAGCTCTGAATGTTCTGCCTTGCAGGAAATGTCCTGTCTTGACATTTTGAAAATGCTCTTTCTTTGTCTTTCTTATATTCCCCATCTAATCCACTGCAGGTGGTGCGAAACCCAATGGTAGAAAAACCCAGTAAGGAGGGGAAACCACCTACTATAGAATATCAGGAAGAAGAAATTCTAGTATGTCACTTTCTTTTACTCTACTTTTATTGTGGGTACAGTGATTTGTTTTGTATACCAGTACTCCTTTGCTTTTTCTTTGTTGTGTCTATTTCACGTGCATTTCAAGGTAAATATAATTGACCTTTTGTTGGTTACAGTTACTGGCAACTTTGTCCTTGTATTCATCTGCTAGACTGGTTTATAGAATTTTCCAGAGTACAAAGGGACTATTGAATACAAGAGAAATATCTGTATGGAAACTGTCAGAGTAATTTATGACGTCAAAACCATGTCATGTCTGCATGCAAACCAGCATGGGTTTGCAAGAAAAGTTGCTAAGATGAAGGATTTGGATGACCGTATATTATTTTACATTTTGAAGAGATTCTACAGCGCATAACCACTTTGTTCTGTATTGTTTTTTAGGACACTGTTTACGGAGCAGTATTACAACAGTGCTATAGTATGTACAAGGTGAGCTTCAAGTATGTTACCACTGCATGGCACTACTGGTAACATGAAGGAAACGTTGGCAACCCTCACGCTAAGCTAACATTGCTGTTTGGGCTCATTGATGACAGTTTATCGACTGGGTTATCAAGATAACATTCATTTAATTAAATATTTATTCACTAAAGGTACTGTTCTTCAGAATTTTATGAAAGGAATGTTCTTAAAGGGCAACGTTTTTGATCAGCGATAAGTTTTATTTTCGGGATGTGCCAAATTTGCATTTTTGGGGTGTGGAGTTGCACTTTTGAAAGACTAGTGTACTTGCGTAGAAATCTACATATCAGTGCTGTCGATTTGTCAATGGTCTCTTTTGCGCATCATTACAGTCTTGTATCTATCTGGTACAATTCTGTAGTGCAGGGAAGGGTTTTGTGCCTTTGGTTCAGATAGTTGTAGCAGCTGATTTAAATCCAGCATCCTCCACAACCGAGTATGGCTGCATATCCATTACCATCATCTTGCCAATGGCTGCATGAATAACTTCAGCTCAAGTTTTCTGTGTGCCACTGCTGTTTTAGGGCAGCAGCATTTAGCATTGTTGTTTGAGTTGCATTTCTTGTCTGTGTCTGAGTCACATCTGTTACAGATTCAGCAATATTTTGACTGCTACTAATGCCAACTGTGGTTCATTTGTCCCGAGTCCATATGATTCAGAGTCAGACTCTGATGCTTTAACAATGGCGATGTTGTATGCTGCTTCGCATCCTTGCCACCAATTATTCAGTGTCACAAATCATCCAGTTGCTTTATTGGAATTCCCTCCTTTCACTCTGAAATAATGCCATGTGGGTCTTTTGTGGTTGCGACCTCCATTTCTTACCATTGGGCTACAATATTCAATAGCCAGAATACAGCAACAGACAGTCACCCGGACAATGGCAAAGCATACATGGGATTTGGGTTCAGTTCCTCAAATGGTATAGATTTGGCCAAACACATATTGGTAAAAAAAAATGATTCAGTGGAATAATTATCCTGGATTCGGTGTATTCATAATCTATTTAGCTGCAGCTTGTGACATGCCTTAACACTCCTTTACCTCCCTTCTTTTCAGCTCTTCAATGGGACATTTGGCAGGGCCATGGAGGCTGGCGGGGTGGAACTGCTCACTCAGAAACTTGAAAAGTTCTTCTACAGGGTAATAACAGATTTCAGTGGTAAAACCGGGCGATGTGCCATGAGCATGTGCTTAGCACTTGAACAGGAGTCTTGGAGGAATCTTGAACATCGCTCGACTCCTGAATGGGGGCGCGTGTGGCCGCTGTAGAAAAAGGGAAAATGTCATAATTGCACCTTGCTCACTCACTTGCCTGACACTGACTGAATTGGCTTGTCTGTGAAGGCATCTGTCACAGCTTGGGGGGACAAAAACTGTAGCTGCAACATGCCATACAAGACAGATCAAAGATTAAATAATTGATTTCTTAACCTTGTAACCCCATTGTGATTCAGTAATTGAGTAGTTACTTTATGTCACCTTATGTGGACACATTATGGTAACATGTCAGGTATTTCAATTGGCCATTGTGTGGTCCTTGTGCATGGGAGGGGGGGTGGGGGGGAGTAGGTATAGGTTTCCTTTTTTTAAGTGTATGAAGGCAGAGGCTTTAAACGAGTAACAAGCCTTGTTAAAAGGCAGGTGCGTGTGTCTTGCTCACCTGCTCGCAGCAGACATGTGTGATTTGTCTCCTGGCTTGAGTTTCCCTCCTGTGGAAAGCTGTGTCAGGTGTGTCAGCGTTAATCATCCGCTCTCAGGACAGCTTTACTGCACTGCAGACATTTCTGACTGGCCTACTTACAGGTCTGAATTATTCATTTCCAATTAAGGGAAATCCCTCTGTCTCCCTAAAACTAGAGGAAAGCAACCTGGGCTCAGGTAGATGCGCAGTGTCCACACTGGCTTTTCCCCTCACACTATTACGATGACAGTCATGGAGAGAGTGAGTGGTTTCAGTTCGGATTAAATGTATCCATTTTGGGGCCTTGCGGGTTGCACGTCCAGCTATAGCACTAGTTCTTGGTGCAGTGATGTGCCCTGGAATCAAATCCTAACCATGCCTGTGGCTGGGAGTTCTGCAGGGCGATGCATAATTGGCCATAGTGTTGCACAGGGATGAACGGTTTCAGTCAACTTGTGACTTCTCCGTGACTTCTTTGGGCGATGGCTTGCTCAGGAATGTGATATTTTTTATTTTTTTTATTTTTTTGTTGATTCTAAATGTCACTGGGGCCAATAGTATTTGGCTTTTTTTTGCTGGACATTCTCTTCTGCTATCAGCTGTCAAGAGAGTGCAAAATCTCTTGACATACTCAGGTCCTCTGGCCCTGCGCATTTCATGATTAATCAAAAATAAACTGGAAAAATCACATCCCTGATGCCGTTTACCTGCACCAGCTGCGCAAGAAGTGCAGTCCTCCAGCGCAATGGCTGCGCAGCTCAACCGATGGACTGCAGAGTGAAAAGAAGCAGCGTCTGAGTTTCTGAGGATGTTGTGTGTGCTAGTCTCCACTCACAAACTGACAGAGAATGTTTATTTGATGGAACGGGCCATTATTAGTTGTTCCAATGGAACGGGGTAGTCGTTATTGGGCACTCCCATATTGTGTGAAAGTAAAATGGCATAATAAGATGTATCAGAATAATTAAGCAATGCAATTTTATAGCATTAAGCCCAATAAGAAGTGTCATGTGTTCATCACTTCCTGCCTCGAACCTTTCTCCAAAGTATCTCCAGACGCTGCACCTTCACTCCTGTGACTTGCTGGACGTCTTTGGCGGAATCAGCTTCTTCCCCTTAGACAAGATGACGTACCTGAAGATCCAGTCGTTTGTCAACAGAGTTGAGGAGAGTCTCCGGCTGATCAAGTACAACGACCAGCTCATCTGGTACAGTCGCTTCAAGCCTCGTCTTTTCACAGTGAAAACACTCCCAAAGCTCATCTGGTAAATTCATGACATTAAGGAACACAGCTGAGTTTGTCACTGTAGACTTATTTAGTCCAAATACAGGATGGCCTCCTGTACTGTTGTCAGCAGTGGGCATGAGATAAAAATTCTGAGCATTCAGTGCTGTTTTTATTACAAAGCCCTCTAAAGGGTGTTACAATTGTGTATAAACTGGATAAGTGTGGCATTGGCAATGTCTGGGCAAAATGCCTAAAATGTAAATCGCTTTGGATAAAAATGTAAATGTGTTGGTTTTATGTTTTCTGTTTCCTGTTTCAGGAGTGGGTTGGAACAAGAGGACAGCTGTATAAATGGATTTCTGTAAAGAAATGTACCTGACAACGTCACTGTTTCCCTAAAATGTAAATGCATTCTGAGCCAGAGGTGACACCGATTCTGAAACACAGCGTCACTGTTTCCCAGGCATTCTGAGCCAGAGGTGACCGAGAAACACAGCGAGTGCACTATGCTATGTACACACCAATACAGCTTCACAAAATACAAAAAGGGGACTCCGGACAGGGCTGCAGTTTTAATTTTTGCAGGAAAATTGTAGAAACATGCTTACAACATATGGGATGTTAAAGGCCACTTGAGTGACTCCATAAGCAAAGGTGTTTGCTCGAAGTGCAAGCTAAGCTTTGAAGCCTGGCTTGAGTCTGGGTTGATGGCTTGATGTCACTAGCCAGCTATCACTGTAGCATAATTGCCTTTGTTCCACCGGGGTATGCACATGCACCCTTTATCTACCCATCAGGGGCACGCAGGTTACCAGTTGGCATCAGTGGGAGGTGCACCTTCGACCAGTGCTAGCTCTCCCGTAGGTTGCTACATGGCGTGTATTGTAAAAAAAACTAAACAGTCACTCTGCTAGAGGATGAGCAAATTAGGGGAGTGCAGTGCAGGTCCAGGTGGGGCGGTGGTGACTTAAAACCAGTGATTCCAAATGGGGAAAGTGCAATTTAACAAGTCATTTTTCAACTTTACAATGTCTGTTACACAGCTTGGAAGAAATGACATGTGAGTCAATGATGTAATATTGAACACAGCCGGCTACCATGACTGACAGGCCTGACGTAATTCACCCTCAATGTGCAAAGAAAATCTGGCATTCTGTTGTTTGTTTAGCTGGAAATGTGTATTTTTTCTCATTTGTATTTTATGGTGAAAACATAATTGTAAATTGAGGTATATTACACATTGTTCTGTTAAGTTGTGTTAAGTTTGCACTTGCATTAACTGAAATGCGAACCTACTGTGAGGGTATAATGCTGGCAATTTCAGGTGCAGTAACAATGCTGTTCTCTGTTTGTGGGTCCCAGCTTGCGGGCAGAGATTCTCCGCTGAGGCCAGAGGTGGCTGGAAATCTCTTGCACTACGGGAGGTAAGTGCACATCTGTCCCTGCCTTGAGATGGACCTGCTGGCCTTGGTAACCTGCACATGGACACCACAGCATCCTGAGCCCAATTCAACAGCTGTTTCTTTGACTGGATTAAATTGAGCACAAGTGAATGGGCAGGATAAATAAAAGATGAAGAAAATAATAATATTGAGTTACTCATTTGTAGTAACGGCTTGTAAATTAATTGGGGATAATAAGCCACAATAAATCTGGTTCTGAACCGCTTGAAGCTTCTAGGTCTATGCGTGTGCAAAAACATAGTGATATTACTGCACTGGTGACAATGAGCTTTGCAGATTATTGTAAGGGATTTCCCCTGTGCTTGCACTTCTAAATCATTGGAAATGATAGTGGTGATTAAAAGATCCTGTGACTCTTATCTGCGAGTCCTGCGCAGCTGGGGAGAAGGGAAGCCTGTCTGTGACCCAATCTCTTGGCCTCAAATGGGAGGTGACGCAAGAAAGGTCAGAAGTGACTCATGACAGGATGGAAATTGGACACAGTAGACCTGAGCTGACTCCCACGACTGTATAAAAGGATAATGTAACAGGATGATTATCTGGCCCAAGGGCAGAGGCGCAAGAACAGTGACTGCAAACGTTATACAGTCCTGGGAGTCTACATGAAACTCCATGAACCCATAGGGGAGAGGAAAAGTCTTGGGCTTGCATTCTGGGCTCTGAACCATTCGTTTGCCGGAACCACGCTGCTTTTTGTGTGAACATAGAAAATCGACATTTGTTCATTTATATAAAATGTATTTATTTGGTTGGCACCTTCATACGGGGTGACTTTGATCTTTAGAAGATACAAGTGCTAAATACTAAACACAAATGCTAGTGAATGTACCATCAATCACCTTGAGATGTCTCTAGAACTTGATTGTAGTCCACCTGTGGCAAATTCCATTGATTGTACATGCTTTAGGAAGGCACACACCTGTCTATATAAGGTCCCACAGTTGACAGTGCATGCCAGAGCAAACAACAAGCCATGAACTCCTAGGAACTCTTCATAGACCTCAGAGATAGAATTGTGTTGAGGCATAGATCTGGGGAAGGGTATAAAAACATTGCTAAAGCATTGAAAGTGCCCCAGGAGCATAGTGGGCTCCGTCATTGTGAAATGGAAAAAGTTTGGAACCAACACAACTCTTCTTAGAGCTGGCCGTCCAGCCAAACTCCGTAACCAGGCAAGAAGGGCCTTAGTCGGGGAGGTGACCAAGAACCCACTAGCCACTCTAAGAGAGCTTCATATTTCCTCTGCAGCAATGGTAGAACCTGGCAGAAGGACAACCATCTTTTCTAACCAGCTAGCTAGCAATTTTAGTGGGTAGCTAGGCTACTTGACACTTCTTGGCCAATTTTGGCTACTTGTTAGGCTACAGTGGATTCTGTCTAGCCACTACCATAAAGGCCTGATTGCTGGAGTGCTGCAGAGATGGTTGTCCTTCTGTCCATCAGGCCTTTATGGTAGTGGCTAGACAGAATCCACTGTAGCCTAACAAGTAGCCAAAATTGGCCAAGAAGTGTCAAGTAGCCTAGCTACCCACTAAAATTGCTAGCTAGCTAGTTAGAAAAGATGGTATCACACAATAAATACAATCAAGTATTGATTGTGTCCAATAGCATTCATGTTCAGAATGTGTAACAATTTGTAAATGATCAACTATACAAATTCCCAAATCCTTCTCTTCTGCAGAAATCAATTTTTACATTTTGACCAAAAAAAGCTGGGTGTGTCTGACTTTCAGATGAGGACAGGGTGGGGAGACTGAAAACAGCCATGACGAAGAAAGCAACATTCCTGGGATTGGGCATGTGCAGATAAGCGGTAGAAGGAGAGCCGTGCCACTGAGACCAAGGCATAGGCATAGCCATAAAAAAAAAAGCCAACCTGGTTTGAAGTCAGTTGGCAGTTCTGCACATCCCCGGAGAGAAGTAGAGTGAAAGTAGAAGGATTGCCAAGCTAGCATGGCTGGTCCCACGGGCTCGACTGGTATTGGGTGGCACAAGAAATGCAGACCGAGTAAAGACGAGAGAGGGCAGGGCAAAGGGTAGCTCTAACTAAAACTGAGATGGTGTCAGCTGAACGGATGAGTCCTCTCAACGGACTTTCCCCGCTGTCCATCCCTGATGGATTTATGGGCTCGGTTGTGTTTGAAGGCGGTGCCTTCATTGTGGTTTACTAAGGTGTATGACTAGTAGTTCTGAACTGTAGCACCTGAGCTGAAGTAAAACTCCAGAGAAGTAAGGTGTAAAAAGGAGATTTTAGGACAGTGTGATGGTGTGAAAATGTGGTCATTTGATTCAGTAAATATCCACAAAGGCAGAGTGCTGTCCTAAACTCACATCTTTTCACACCTATTTTCAGTTAGGCACCCCTGCCACATTTTGAAATTTTTGAATACTTGTGTGGAGTGCCAGCACTTCTCTTTCTAGAACTCCAGAGTGTTTACAGTACCCAATTCTTTGCTTCACAAACTGTCTGTCTCATTTTCACAACATACTACCAGGTCAAGACAATTACAGTGGCAAACTGCTCTGATATCTACAGCAACAACATCCTTATTGTACATTCGGCTAAGACCACTTCTCAGCCCCAATTTAGCACAAAATGTATTGTAATTTAATCTAGATTAAAGTGATTACTGACATTCTGTTGTATGCAATCGTAGAAAAAAGCTTGGATTGTTGATTGTTATGCACATTTGATTCATCATTCCAGCACATGTTTTACTTTTATTGGCTCTTGCTGCTTTTGGTTTTAATGCATGGATATTGATGTCATGGCTTGCTAAGGTTTGCAGGGTTGTCTCATGGTTTGACGTCTAGGCTGTGAGCTCAGTGTTGAGGAATATGAAGTGAAAATGCAGAAGAATAAAGTTATAAGCTATTCTGAAGTGTAAATGCATTCGCACAGATAAGGCAGTGGTTTTACCCCATATTAGACCTTTTTTTAAAATTATTTTTACTCTGAGGAAAATGCAGCAGTTCATGTAGCTTATTGTACTTCCTTAAAGTACACAGACACAGACAAGTACAGTAGCCCATATTTTATATTCTCATGTAGTTTTTTCGGTTGCCATGTAAACCAAACCATGTTGCCATGTAAACCTTATTGCCACCAGTTCTTACACAATGCCTACTCCTTCACTGGTGATTTGAATTTATTTAGAATGAAAGACTCAGCATTAATACAGTGGGCAATTCTTAGTGTGATTCAGTGTATGCGGTTTATTATGGGAAACATGTGGCTCTCTGTGGCTCAATGGGTAGAGCATGGCGTTGGCAACGCTTAGGTTGTGGGTTCAATCCCCACTGGGGCCACATATACTGAAAATGTATGCATTCACCACTGTAAGTCGCTTTGGATAAAAGTGTCTGCTAAATGGCATATAAAAAACCAAACATCCTTTAATGAAGCCAGACACTGCAGCAACTGTGATGTGATTGTCTTTGCTTTAGGAAAGAATGGCCAAATATAGCTGTAGCACAAGCTGCTTGCATTAATTAATTATTTTGTGCACGTGCTACAGGGAACTGGAATTGGTCACAATGGCGTGTCTGTTTTGGTGTGTTAACTTTTAGAACGACCAAGTCATTTTTTGTTTCAAACTCTGAGGCAAACTCTTTTCTGATTGTAGAATTTATTATCCTTTGCAGAATTCTAAAAATGTTGCCTCTGGGGGTGGGGGGGGAGGATATTTAATGTACACCGTTAAGTTGTTCAGTCCTTTGATACTGAAAAACACAATGGAAAATGTAAGAAAGAAGAAAACAAATGACAACTATACGGTCAAAAGAATTGTACGTGTTTGGCTTGTTATATAGCTGCAACTTATTAGTGCTGGTCTTTATGCTTTTCCCTTTGGGAGGGGTTTGTTAAACATGTCATCCAGGAGATTTTCAATGTGTGGCATTGACATTATGTTCTGTTCTTCCAGGTTTCTGACGGGACCCTCTAACCTCAAAGATCCTGAAGCAAAGTTCAGATTTCCCAGAATATTTGTGAGCACAGGGGACGGCTATGAAGAACTTCATTTGATTGTTTATAAGGTAAAGAGCACAAAATCAAATTATGTATTTTTGAAAAATTAGGGAACTGTTTTAACAACGTTAACAGGCTTTCTCCCCTTGAATTTATAATGAACAGTTAGAATATAATGATAAAACTTTTGAATATATTTAGCAGTCCAAAATCTCTTTGTTGAAGTTGAGTGATTATGCAGACTTGATGACAGTATTACATAAGGCATGTTGGTGAACACATTGATACAAAAGTAGATGGTGGTGCTTGCTCTGACCCTAACCATATTGCCTTACCTTTCAGGCTATGAGTGCAGCCGTTTGTTTCATGATCAGTGGTATGTGTTCAGCCGTCTCTTTATTTCAGTCTTGAAAAGCTTGTATCGACTTGTAATGTTACTGCACAAATTTTCCCTGACAGACACGCACATGGACAAATACGAAAACAACAGGTTTTTTTAATGATAAAATGTTTCGAAACCCGCGTCTCTACCAGACCGGCCCTGGTCGTCAGCCCCGATTGGAGGCGGCATTTGGCTGTCCGCCTCCGGGGGAGGGGGGAGGGTGAGCCGGCACGAGTCCGTCGAGGAGAAGGTTAAAGGCGTCCGTGGAAGAATTTCCGTCTCGGAAGAGGCGGGAACAATCGGCCAGGAATGTGTGTCTCGCTCCCGGAGGACGGGCGGCGGACTCGTGGGGGTGGGGAATTGAAATAAATAGAGGGTACAATTGGCAACCAATTTGGGAGAAAATTTGTTTTTATTAACCATTGAAATAAAAATAAAAAAATAAAAATTTAAGATAAAAGTGAGCTCCTGTTGAATATGTGCCCTGATTTGGGCGTTTGGCAGTGCAGAGTGGGGGAGGACAGTGTTGTGTCTCAGTGGGGTGAGCGGTATCTGGTGTTCGTCCACAGCCTCAGTAGAGCTGAATCGGGATTTCTGCGAGCAGCTGGACGGCTTGGTTGGCCCTCAGCTCACCTTGCTGGCCTCGGACATATGTGAGCAGTACAACATCAACCGCCGGATATCGGGGTCAGTACTAATCCCGTGACCTTGCTCGCATTGTCAGAATGACAAGTAGAATGCTTCACAATACCAAATCATGCCACCATAGATATGGCCTCGTATTATAAATAAACAAAATCCCGCAACCTATCGAGCCTGCACTCCCAAATGACACCAGATTGCTGTGGATTAGCAGGGCCTCTCAAGGTCTGTCGTCAAAGAAGATTTGACTGTCACGTTTCGTCAACGGCACCAACAAGGACCTGAATGAGTAGTGCCGACTAAAACGACTGCGTGCCGTTTAACGGCATCGGGCCCCGCTGCATCTGCGGAGAGTTGCTGACGCAGCAGTTCAGGAGGATCGTTGCTTTCAGGGGCTCAATTATTGATGCCTTTGTTTCATTGTCACTAACGCTCCTACTTAGAGCGGGCTCACCTTACTTATTAAGTCTGTCTGAAAATTTAATGTACGTGCCATCCTCCGCTGATAACGAACTGACATGATGAACCCATGGGTGAGGCAGAGAGATGGTACAGTTTGGGTTCATGTGATTTTGAAGCACCGCTGTTTATACATGTTGCCATGGGAGACGCTTTAAATTTGCTCGTTTTTGCGCGTTACACTTTAATCGTGCCGTGGTGCGACAGTCACTCGATAGTGCACGTCAGGATGGATGTCATAAAACTTTCAGCTGCCTCTCTACAATAATGGCAGCGATCAGCCTGTGGGGCAGGAGCTCATCCATAATGCAGCGCCGTACAGCAGACCACAGTGCCCAGGACAACTTTAATTTGTTGACTTTCATTTGTGCGCCACTTCGCAATACTTCACCTTTGGCTTTATCAGTGCATTTGGTCATCAGGGATGCACATTGCTGTGCATGTCTGAGTTTAAAATAGACTTAATCTGGATGTGCTGCACGTACTTAAGCATTGAGGCAGAATTGGGAAAATACATCTTCAGCATCATGGGAAAATTACTTTTGGTAGATGTGTAATGCACGGCTGAGTGAGTGCACGCCTTCTATGTCTTACGTGGTAAAGATGCACGTAGCTGTAGGTGATCTCGGGGCCATTTCTCCTAAGTGAGAAGGCGCCATCAGATAAGTGAACCCAGCTGAACCCTGACTAGGAGATGGGCCGGATGTAACGCCGAGCTCACGACGTTTTGTTGGACAAGGCTCTGGGCTGACCCCTCTCGCTGCACACAGGCCGGACAAAGAGCCCCAGTTCAAGTTCATCTACTTCAACCACATGAACCTGGCAGAGAAGAGCACCATCCACATGCGCAAGACGGCCAGCGTGTCCCTGACCTCCGTCCACCCCGACCTCATGAAGATCCTGGGGGACATCAACTGCGACTTTGCGCGGTAAGCCCTGGGAACGAGGCGCGTGTCCCACACCGAGCTCCAGGACTGTTGCATTCAAGCATTCATGTTCCCGTGCTGCTCTTTGTACCGCCCTGTAGGGTCGACGAAGACGAGGAAATCATTGTGAAGGCGATGACCGACTACTGGGTCGTTGGCAAGAAGTCTGACCAGAGGGAACTGTACGTCATTTTGAATCAGAAGAACGCCAATTTGATCGAAGTGAACGGTATGTCAGCATTTTCAGTATTAATGAAATTAACTGTCTAATAATAATAGGAATTAAAATAATAATAATAATTGTGATTATTATTATTATAACTTGTGTAGCACTTTTCATACTCTTGTTTGCAACCCAAAGTCCCACAGATGAGCACAACATACATATAAATAAAAGTAAATACAATACAGAAAAGATGCAAGGCAATACACAAATATATATATATATATATATATTATTTAAAAAAATTATCTTAAAAATATTTAAGAAAATACAAAAAAAAAAAAAAAATAAAAATAATAATAATCTGAATAAAATCCTGAGCTGGAACTCATGCATGTACAACTGGATAAGTAGGTAAAGAATGAATGAGTTTTCGTGGAGTTGCTATTTGGACCGTATATAACGTGATGGAGCCCTCCCAGCCAGTATGTGTTGACATTCTAGCATGTCATTATTGTAGCAGGCTGTGTTCAGTGTCCTTCACTGCCCCTTGTTCCTACATGATTTAGAGGGATACGCCACCCCGTCGAATTACACCAGGTCTCAATTTCCCCTCCAGTCCAGCTGTAGCTACCAGATCTTCCCATTACCCAACAGGGCTCTATGGCAGGGCTGGGGTCAGTTCCAAATTGAATTGCAATTATGTGGTCAATTCCAGCTCGTATGTGATTAAATGAATTTAAAGTTGAGAGTTGAATTTGACGCTTGAGTGACTGATCACGTCCATTTAATTACAATATCATAATTACAATATCCTTTAAATATCTTCAAACATTTAAATCCTGTTACTTACTACAGTGTCTTCCTGTTACTACTGCTAGACTATGCACAAGGGTCATTACAGATTTTGTTGAGGAAGAATGGGAACAAAACAAAAGGGTTAAGAAAGGGGGAAAGGGGAACTGCTCAGTTATAACTTGTCAATATTTCACTGAATAATTTCTATATACAGGTATGTATATGTATATATATATATATATATATGTGTGTGTGTGTATATAATATAAATAAATATATTGATTGATTGGAATTTAAGGGAAATGGATAGGTAGAAATGCTGGAAATGAGAATAAGGACACAAAGTAAGTAGAATTGATAAGGTTTGGTATAGGTTTGATTTGGAAGGGAAATGAATGAACTGAAATTGTGGAATTGATCCCAATTCTGTTCTGTAGACCACAAAACTACATTTCACTCATGCAAAACTGACTGGTATTTGAGTGCCCAACAGTATTTGAGTGTGGTTGTTTGTTTTTGTCTCACAGAAGAAGTCAAGAGACTCTGCGCAACGCAATTCAATAATATTTTCTTCTTGGATTAAAAGGGGACACTGGAATAGATTGAGATGACTTGAAAGAGCTAAGAACTGTTTCTACAACACTATTTAAGAACTGGCGACTATGCTGATGGCAAAGACAGCATAATTTGTAATGCAATAATTGCATTGTAAAAAAAGAATCGCATCATGCAATTTTTTAGATTTTTATTAACCAACAAATTGTATTTCATCCTTGTAATTAACTGTAATATCAGAATTTTACTGTAAATTAAACTTCATTTTTATTTTCAATTGTATATAAATGTCTCGTTTAGGTTACAATGAAATGTCAAAAGGTTTTGTTTTGTTCTGTTTTTTTCTATTATTATTTAAGGTCACATTGGCATTTAGAGCATATACATGGACATGCACAAACTTTCTTTCTTTGTTTTTGGCTTCAACTGTCCTGTTACTTTGGAATGCCATCATGTCAACAATATTTGGTTTGTAAACGACCCAAACTTAAATAAACTGAGATATTCTAATTTTCCTTTGTGTGACTTGGTTGCCATGTTTCTGCTACTCAGATTCAGTGCAGTTGTTTTCATTGTCATTTTTAGAAATAATGTTCTTCCAAATACATATCTTATTGCTTTCAGATGCTTTGCAGATGCACAAACAGATGGTATATCATTATTACTGAACACATGTATTTTTAATGTTGATAAAAAATAAGTCTCATCACAAATTGTTGCCTTGGTGAATCCAGCTAACTTTATCAACACCAATTAGCTTGCAAGGTATATTGACAATGTATTGCTTTGCTTTTCAGAAGATCAAATTAACAGTCAAATGAGGAACAAAAACATCTTGCGAGTTTTTTGTTTTTAATTGTTAAAAGGATGGTGTTCCATTTCCTAGTAATAATGCCCATCCCATGATTGGCACTGAGTGTTTTCAATGTTCTGAAATTAAAAATTATATATATAAAAATTGAATAAAAACAATAAAATAAAAACATGTATTCAATTGTACTCTGTTGCCTAGCAGGGCACCCTAACAATGTATGCTTTTTAGAATTGCCTCATAAACGCACTGAATAAATAATGGCAAAATTCCATGGAGATGATGCCCATTATTACATTAAAATAATTGTAATATTTTATTACTATAATATGCCACTCACTGCTTTCACATGAAGTCCCTATGTCTTTCAAAAAATAATTTCAACCAGATTTAAACATAATCAGTCTAATTCAATCTGCTGCAGCTGACATTTATGCAGTCAAATGTGTATGAACAAGCAGATTTCTTTAGCAATTCTAGGTATGAACACTGTCCCAGCACACGACAATCTCTTGTGATAATTTAGAGATTTGTTCAAATAAATGGAATGCTTCTGTGGGTTCAACATGAACACATTTACAATGTAAATGTAAAACACAAAAGAGCAGAAGTTCATTAACATGGACGTTGGGCTACGTACGGTTTTATCTTGTGTAACACAATTTACTACACTGAACGCTGTTAGTTTTTTTCATTTTAAGGTTTATATCAATCATAATTTACAAGTTCCTTGTTAAGCCCTTAAAGTTTGACCAGTAAGCTGAACTGAAAGCCATTATTCTGAAGTATAGCTGCAAGTCAGCAACTAAATGTAAATGTTTCATAATAAGTCGATAGAAAACCTTGACAATTGCTATACTGTGCTAAAACATGCAAAGTTATTTCATTATGTGAAATGATTTACTGTCTGACAGCATTGATATAAAAAGGGATGGGCTTTTGTGCGTGGGGTATGGTATACACCTCTCTACCTCTTCTTCTTTGTCCCGCTGGCAGTGCGGGATAGCTTCGGATTGGTGACGCAGCTGGCAGAGGCCCCAGGGGTGGGGAGGAACGCCGGCGACCTGGGGGGGTGCTGGGGGTTGTCCCCCTGGGCGTTGTCCCCCTGGGCGTCAGCTCTTTCTGTCTCTTCCTCTTCCTCTTCCTCTCTCTGTCGCTTCCTCCTCGGCCTCGGACAGTTCCCTCAGTCTGACGAGAGAGCGCAGTGATCAGCAGCCACGCAGACATCCCTGCTACCCTCCTCAGGTTATCGTCAGCAGTAGCATTCACACACACACACATCCCCCGACTGGATCCATGGCTTCAGCAAAATAAAAGCGCAGACAGTGATTTAAAGGGACGGTGTGTCTCAGGCGTGCTGACAGCACAGGCGCTGTCCTCTGGATCTGTGTGGTTCAGGGTGCAGGCATCACACAGCCTGGGGAAATCTGAAAAGGCCTTAATGGTACTGGGAGCAAAAACACTCCTCGACTGACCTTATGGGTCAGCAGTATCAGTTTGTTCTTACGTCAGCCAGAAAAGAACTACAAATTAAACGGATTCAGTATTCATTTAACCTAATTTTGCCTCCTGCTGTACATGTGAAAAAACATGCAAAGTACTGTTTTGCAGCCTGTTTCACGGTCAGGGTATATACATCTTACAACGTCTGAGCTACATTTGCAAAACTTTAGCCCTACTAGGCTTCAGCACTGGCATATGAAGACCCTTTGCAATGGTTACAACTACAACTTGTCCTATCAAACTTGGTCTTGAGCACTGTTTTGCGCTGTCAGCTACCCCCATGGATATGACCATTTTCGGAAGGTGTAATGCAGTCCATTTTTACATTACATTTTAAGCATTTAGCAGGCACTCTTATCCAGAGCGACTTACAAGATGTCCCACACAAAAACACATTTACTAGTGAAATAAACACCCAATGCAGTGACACTGAAACGAACGCGCTAGTTGTGGGAAAATTTTTTTTAGTTTCCGTTAATTGTTTGTATTCCTCCTTAGTTTGCTTGTATTTTTTGTGCGTGATGATGAAATGGGTCAGCAGTGCAGCACCTGGCAGCCCTCTTGGCCTTGGCCAGGGCGATCCTGGCCTGCGCTGCTCTCCGGAGCCTCTCCTCCTGCACCTCCCTCTGCAGCAGCAGGCTGCGCTCAAACGCCGGGAACAGGGTCCCGCTGAAGAACAGATGTGTCGTGCGGATCCAGGATCCATCGCTCCAGCTCGTGCTCGCCATCCACTTCACAGTCTCCCGCAGGCACTGGGGTTCAGAGAAACACTGCAGTCAATTATTTCGATATACCTATTAATGTTACCCTTTCAGATATGGTACCCTTTCAATATTCCTATTACAGATGCATCACCCTTTCAATATGCCTGTTAAGGATAGGTACTGTATATTAAAGAGATTACCTATCACAGATATGTTACACCTTTCCCCTTTGTGGTCCTTTAATATTCAACGGTTGTGTTCTCCTGGCCTCTAGTGGACATGTATGCTCATCACGCCGGTAACAGTGAATTTGCGAGTTGGGTTGGCAGAATTTGGTGCTTGTGGATCCTGTAGTTCTTATTATTTGATAGAATGAACTGTTATCTTGACTATTCATGCCTTACTGAGAAACAGTGAAAGGATCTCCTTTGGACCAGTCAGACTGACTAGTCGCACTCAGATGCGCGATTTCAGCAGGGACTTGTTTAGCCAGATACTTTGTTAAGTCGGAGAATTCATTAAACAATGATCGTCTCCTGGCCCTCTCTCTAAATGTTGAAACATTGCCAATGATGGGGTGTGAAGTATATCTTTTGGAAAAGTTGGAAAGATCAGTGTCTTTGGATAGGACACTATGTCCCATTCTGTGCGGTTCTCCACCGGAATTGCACAGTAAAACCCTGAAGCAAAATGTAACTCATATGTAATCACTCTAGACAACTAAATAATGAGAAATGTCACAAGAGTTGATAATGGGAAAATTTAAATTGAATGCATTATTAACTCTGTTACTTGGTTGACTCAGATTTTTTTAAAACTCATAAGAGCCAAAGTTGTTTTGCAATGGATGGCTGTTGGTATGGTGGCAATGTTGGCGCAGTGTGTACGATAGTGTGGACTTGCAGTGTAGGGCACTGTACCTATGTTGGGGGAGTATGTACGATAGTGTGGACTTGCAGTGTAGGGTACTGTACCTATATTGGGAAGTGTGTATGATAGTGTGGACTTGCAGTGCAGGGTACTTTACCAATGTTGGGGGAGTGTGTATGATAGTGTGGACTTGCAGTGCAGGGTACTGTACCAATGTTGGGGGAGTGTGTATGATAGTGTGGACTTGCAGTGTAGGGTACTGTACCTATGTTGGAGGAGTGTGTATGATAGTGTGGACTTGCAGTGCAGGGTACTGTACCTATGTTGGAGGAGTGTGTATGATAGTGTGGACTTGCAGTGCAGGGTACTGTACCTATGTTGGGGAGTATGTATGGCAGTGAAGAGTCGTTGGTACTGTACCTATGTTTGGGGAGTGCAGGGAGAGGGGTGCTTGTCTGTCCACTGCTGTGACGGAGCATACCATGGTGTCCCCACGAGACTCTCCCTCATAGCCTTCCATCTCTACTGAGGCCGAGCCTGTTGACAGGGGAACAGAATCAGCGCAAGTGTCTGAAACGCACATCATAATGAAAAAAGCAAGCTCATGCCTGAAACACAAACATGGCTAACTCAACGACCCAACCCAGAAAGAGCTCACGTCTTCTGAAACAAAGACCCTGCACACACCTGAAACATGCAAACACACTACGTGTCAAACATACAATGAAATACTGTATACCTTCTGTATATTTTGTTGTATGTACTCACTTTGTTGGAGTACTTTCTCTTCAGAGAAAGTGGATGATTGCAGCATCTCCTTAGACTTCTCCATCTATAAAGAAAAGCAACCGTCTCTCCCGTCTGAACAGAGTATAATAATATAATATAGTATATTAATATAGCATAATTACCCTTATGGTATTAAGTGCTTAAAATTCATCACACTTCAGTTTGATTCATGTAAATTGTTCATGATGTTAGACAAAACACTCAATAAATATACGTAACGAAAACATCCGTTAACATTCACATACAATATTCATGGATTTTTTATTCATGTAGAGGGGAGTACAACCATTTTTAAATAGTTTTATCCAGGCCAGGGCTGGACTGGGAGAAAAAATCGGCCCTGCCATTTCGCGCTCAGACCGGCCCGGCACCCGGTGCGAGCGCCGCATTTTCTGTCGACCGGGGGGTGCTGCGCGAAAAGAAGCTGAGACCAGTTCGTTTATATGCGCGAACGCGAATTTATTGCGCCCCTCGGAACACCCGGTCCGTGGTATAATATATATAAAATGATTCTACCGGCCCTACCGAGGCCCTACCGGCCCAAAACTAGACCGGCCCACCGGGCATTTGCCCGGTAGACTATATAGCCAGTCCAGCCCTGATCCAGGCTATGGCTGTGGTTCAGCATATTTGGCAGCTCCAGGTTTTTCTCAACACTCCCTTGTTAGTTTGTATTTATAAATATAATTATCACATATTACATTTGTTTTCACACACTGTCTGTTTTAGTATAATTGGGAATATTGTTTTTGTACTGTGCATTTCAGAGGAATTGTTCGGGGGGACATTTAACATGAGTCCATTCAGGAATGGTTTGTCTGTTAATTTTTTATCAGGCATTTTATATTAGAGGGAAGGCAATATTGCAATGTACAGGTAACTGCTAAAATAAAGGAAAAATTGAGTTACCGAGGGATACACAGTAATGTACAAGTATATTGAAAGGAGGTGCTTCCACACAGGTATGGTTCCTGCGTTAATTAAACCTCCCATCATGCTCTGTGTCATGTATAAAAATGCTGGGCAGGCCCAGTTGTTGGACCAACACCTTACTAAGACATCTTACGTTGGCGTTTCCTTTATTTGGGCAGTTAAATGTATATTCATTGATACATGGAAGCAGTGGAACATGAGCCACTGTTTCCGTTGGGTTAGTGAGCAGCAGAGACAGACCAGAGGAGAGGTGCGCTGTGTAGCCAGAATGGGACTGTCTCTGCATTCCTCTTGGACTAACACCCCTGGGTCCTCCGCTGGCCGACAGATCTCTGACAGGCACTCGGAGGGGGTCCCAACCGACCAGGAGCTCTTCTCCTCCGCACAGGCCAGCAAGGCCTCGAAGAAGTCCAAAAACGTCATCTGGAAAAACAGCCGCCACGTAGAAAACATGGAACAACATCTTCTTCATATTCCTTTTACTCTCATGACAATCCCTTACGTGTGCACAGTGGCCATTTTCCTATGCTCCTTTGCAGCAATGGCACAAAGACACAAGGAAACAAAGATTCCTCTCATTAGGCGGCAGTGTAGTGTAATGGTTAGGGAACTGGACATGTAACTCAGAGGTTGCTGGTTCAATTCCCAGGTGGAGCACTGACGTTGTACCCTTGAGCAAGGTACTTAACCTGAATTGCTTCAGTAAAAAAATATCCAGCTGTATAAATGGATTGTATGTAAAGAAATGTAAACTGTGTAAGTCGCTCTGGATAAGAGCGTCTGCTAAATGCCTAAAATGTAAATGTATGTCATTAATGTCCGAAAAGTATTGAGCAGCTGCCATGATCTGGACCCATCAGTTTAGGCGTCCTACAGAAAGAGTCCTAAGAGAGGCTCACCTCTACGTCCAGGTTAGTGTAGGCTGCAGGGTTCTCAGCAGAGAGGATCTCCAAGACTTTCCCTGTTGTAAGCTCATCATCATAGAGACCAAGATCCTGCCAGTGCCGCAAATAATTATCATGTTAACGATGAATTTGCCATGAAATATATTGCTTATATATATCATTATTATTGAATTGAATACTGGAATGCAACCAGCTTCCTGTCACCTGTTTTTCTATTAGTTTATGCATGTATTGTTTTCCCTTTGGGTTTCCAAAAAGTGCTTTATAAATATAGTCTATTACTATTATTATTTTATAATAATACAATTATATTTGAATTATATTTCATACATTCTGCTTTGATATTGGTTATCTAGAAATCACATATTGTGTGAGTGTGTTTTATTTTCCTGCTAACACTATGCACATTCACAGGCACATTCTAGTGGCCCAAAACAGCACAGGTACCTTTAACATCCAAATGAAATGCCTCATGGTCATGGTTCGGTCATTGAGGCCACTGGAGTTGAGCCTGCAATGGGCCTGGTATATCTCCCAGCATTTCTCAGTGTAGTTCGCAGCAATGACAGCATGAGAGGAGTTGCAGAAGAAAGCACCTACATGCACATGAGTTGTTGATGTGATGATTTAAAAAAAGTCATATTAATGTGATGTAATTTTTTAATCTCGGCATCTGAAAAAATTACGAGTACTCATTAGCTATAGGCTACTGTATGGCCATGTAATGACTTACAGGGTATATCACTGCACAGCAACAAGAATAAGCCAATCAAAGCAGACGAAATTCTCAGCATGTGATTTTTTAAAACATGTTTGGTCTGTGTACTTGAAATTAAGATACGGTTGTTTTATTCTATACTTGGCCTTTCTTGTGACTCATGAGACATTTGTAACTGCTGCATTTCATGTGAATGACCTCTGTTATAAATGTTTCATGTTAGAACCTGTGTCCCAAATTCCATGAGAGACCAATCTTTACATAATAAATTGAGATTAATATTAACTATGCATGATGTATACAGGGGGTAGACAATGGAAACACCAAATTACCTCGTATTTTGAGGTAACTGAAGTAAAATCGCAATTTTGAAGTAAAGTTGCAATTAAAAAGGACTCTACACATGTGGTTCATATTAATGTCAATACTAATTACCAATATGTTTCTGCTATAAAATACATTTTAAAATTAACACTTTCATATGGGAGTTTCTAAAGCAACATGAGAGATCTAACATATTTTGAGGCCAAATAGTTGGGATCTGTTATGTTATGAGCAGCAATTTTGTGGAAGTCATTGGGTCTGAATATTACTCTGCATTTTACGGCCAAGGAATACGAAACCACTTTATGAGACCAGCACCCTGCTAAATGGATTCAAGAGTGGTTTCATTAACACCAGGATGAAGTCAAACACCTTCAATGGCCTTCCCAATCACCAGATCTAAACATCATTGAACCTTTATGGGGAATGTAGAGTAGATTTCCACCGCCATCATCTCTCAAAGAACTGCAGGCTTTCTTTCTTGAAGAATCATCCAATATCCCACTACAAACAGTTCAGACTTTGTATAACAGCATTCTTGATGCTGTTCTGAAGGTAAAGGGTTGTCCTCTCCTCATTAGTTAATAAATATTAGTATATTCTTTGGTGTTTTCATTGTTTTGTCTACCCTATGTATGTACAGTAGGACCACATGAAACAGCTAGGAAGGTGTGGTGGCTACTATGTACCTTTTACGTTTTTTGCATTTGGAATGATGTTCTCTCTCATTAGCTTGGAGAAGCAGGCCACCAGCACATTATTAGATGACCTAAAAAAGAAAAGAACCCAACATTTAATGTGAGCACAGGTTAAAGACAATTATGATGAAAACATGGTTGTACAATTAGCAACAAATATATTTATTCGACACATGACATGGTTTTGGATCATTTGGAAATTCCCATATGGGCTATATGTTCATCCACTTTGGTACTTTGGAAATAACCCATAAAGATCCACAACTAAGTCATCGTAATTTGTCCACTGTTTCTACTTGTTTCCCCCAATGCAAATAGCATTGCTTACTCAATCTCTCTGTGATAGATGTGATAGGCAAGGACCACAGTACAGCTGACAAAATTCCTAAGCAGCATAGTGCCAAACGGAGAGTGGACCTCTTCTGGGGGGATGTTTTCTACAATGAAAAAGGTGAGAATGTCAAGAACAGCAAGTGGTAAGTTACAGACAGTGGATTGCTTTCTAGAACTGAATGGAGTATGATTCCATAGCTCTTTAAGTCAGTACTCTCTCTCTTTCACTGCTGATTCCCCAGAGTACACTTGCCGCTGATGAATCGGTCCATTTGGGCTAGCGTGATCCCATGGTGATGGACGTTACAGTCCTTCAGCAGACGCCAAAACTGCATGCGGGTGAGCAGGAAAGTGTTGTCCAGGGACTGCTGATGACCCAGCCTGCCATAGAAGCTGTAGACTGTCCTAAGCTCTGTGATGTGCCTCAGCACAGCAAACTCCACCTGTCACAGAGCACAAACATCTGACCTCAGGTCTCAAAAACCCCAGGTATTAGAACAGCCAGGGGCCACACCATCAGCAGGGAACGGACAATCAGAATCAGTGGTGTTGAACTTTTACTGATACCATTAGAACAATTGAGTCATTTAGTAGATGCTCTTATGCAAAGCGACTTAAAATAAGTGTATTTCTGTTTAAAAAATGTACTATATTTGATTATGACTTCATTGTAATTGTGTGAATTACACAATTTTATAATTCTATGGGGACAGATATTAGGTGTATTTTAGTGAATTAGGTTATATTTCTTGAATTTTCTCAAGTAAATGCAGCACCATTTTCTGAGCAATAGGAAATTACATATCTTAACATAACACACTGACTAATGACAAATGTAATCATTTAAACATTTAAAACTCACAATTATTTTACCATCCTGAGTCAGCATTTTGATTTAAAATCAGGAAGAAAAGAAGGGAATGTCGTGGACAGTCATATTCATACTGACCTGTCTGAGTTCTATGTCTTTCTGTGCTTCTGGGAGGTTCTCAAGCAGGGACTGGATTTCTAGAGCCATGTCAGGCCCCAGCACTGAGGAGCCACTGACTGAGCTGGTGGCTCCTCTGGGACGTTCACCTAAAGCACACACACACACACACACACACACACACACACACACACACACACACACACACACACACACACACACACACACAAACACAAACAAACACACACACAAACACAAACACAAACACAAACACAAACACAAATACAGAAAACAGACTCCATATGCTTGCAAAAGTTATTCTCACTTCATATAATTTTTTTCAACTAAAGGTTTTAATGATCTATTAAACTAGCATAATTTTGTTCTTAACTGAGATGCATAACATAATCATATACAAGGTATTTTTGAACAAGGACCTGATAAGTGATAGCGCTTACCTTTTCCGCATGGAGGAGTTTGAGTTCTTATCCCGCTGAGGTCAGGGGTCGTGGTACCGTCCATCGAGAATGCTGGGAATTCGGCCATGTGATCGTCAACAAACTCCCCTTCAAATGTGCGCCCATTTTTAAAGGTAAACTTTCCCTGCAATTCCACAGACATCTCATCAAATCAATGCAATGGCAAGTATCTGGCTACATTATAGTGTAGATGTACTGATATGTATGAAGCCTAGCTGATCAATCTTTACCTGGCCGTGTTTTTTGTTTCCCTGCCACTCGCCATCATAGAGGGCCCCACTAGCATAGTAGAACTTTCCCCGTCCCTGGCGCAAGCCCTGAACAAACTCCCCAACATACTCATTCCTCAGGGGGTACTGGGAACCCAGGATTCGCTTCAGGAACCAGGTATGTGTACCCTGTCCATGCTGCAAAACCACAGTGGAAAGAACAAGCAGTAAAACAATCACCCTTCCTGATGGTTTGGATTTTCTATTTTTTTATAAATATATCAAATAGTATTATTTGTATTATTTGATATATTTATAGTGATCAGTGATTATCTCATTGGTTCTCAAATCAAGTAATTTCTCCTCAAGGCGTGCTTGGGATAAATTGTATAATTGTGAATATTGATAATCATGTAAGTTGATCAGTTTATGAACGGCCCATACCTTCTAGAATAAATGAAATATTTACAACGCAAGTGCATGCTTTAATGACTGTGATCCCGCACACTCACAAGCTTTTAATAGTGGAGATGATTAGGAAAAAACCATTTCTTTAACAGGTGTTGGCAGAGGCAGCAGAATGTTAATACATATGGACAGGGATAACTTACACAATGAGAACATTTTTGAAACGGCTGAATCAGCCGATAAGTCCAATCATTTCCTATCTTTAATTTGTCATTAATACAGTTCTGCTAAGTCTTATAAATTTCCTTTCCTTGGGAGACACTGGTCAAATCTGCATTTTAACCGACAGAGTGTATGATTTACCTGGAGACCATTTTCCCACTGGCCGCTGTATTGCTGACCAAGCTTGTTCCATTTCATCCTGCCGTCTCCATGCCTGGCATTGTTCTTCCACTGGCCTTCGTACACATTTCCAGAGGGGTAACTTAAACAGCGGAGAACACACGCATTTATCACTCATAAACATACACAATACACTTTTATTTTTTTTAATTTAAACCTTTATTTAACCAGGAAGTCTCATTGAGATTAAAATCTATTTTTCAAGAGACCTGGCCAAGGTAGCAGCAGTAGGCCTACACAATAGTTACAGACAATACAACAGTCAACGGTACATACAACAATATACAGAGACGGCTATTCAGTCTGGAGGAAACATGGCATCTCAAAAACATACACATACACATAAGCCTACATGTTATCATATATATTTAATATTATATGGTCTGCATTTAATGTCATACATATAAATGCAAAACAAACACACAGTTCATCATTATCAAGATATCCTTTGTATATGTTTATTTCATTCAAGCCACATACCATCGGACTCCCCATCCATCTCTGATATTGTTAACCCAGTCTCCTTCATACCATGATGCCAGCTGAGAGTCATAGTTTATTGTGCCCTACATTAAAAAGATAAAAATGCATAAACAAAGTTAATTACAATAATTTCTACATTTCATTAACCTTCGTGGCTCACAATACACATTAAGAAAAATAATCCACTATAGGTTGGATCAAGGAGGTTTATGATGGATTCCCTGATGGAATATAATTGTGTTATGTTTTGATGAAGTACTAATTCACAATAGAGCAACAAAGTGAAGCTGCTTGTGAACAAAGAGAGAAAGACACACGTTTTAGGTCATGTATGAATCCAAAGATGTTGATACCTTTCCGTGTCTCTTCCCCTTATTCCACTCCCCCGTGTAAGAGACACATTTTCTGGCACATCTGTATGTTCCCACACCGTGGCGAATTCCATTGTACACCTCGCCTTCATAGCAGCTCCCATCCACCCAAGTGTAGGTGCCATGTCCCATCGGCAAATTTAAAACAAACTCTCCCTGCAAAATGCAATGATATGCAATAAAGACTTCCCTTGTTATATGAGTCAAGTTTGAGGGAAATAATTTAAAGACTACATTCTGTGAGCCATAAACTATGTTACCTCATATTTTACCCCATCAGTCCATGTGTAGATGCCACGTCCATGCATGAGTCCCTCGGAAAACATGCCCTTGGAGGAAAGATGTATTACTGGTTTTGAGTTAGTAAATTAGATGGCAGGCCGATATTAGTGATCGCTAATACAATATAGCTAGTTTACGGTACCTTGTACACGTGACCTCCCTGAAAATGTGCAACACCTTCTCCGTGGAAAAGCTCTCGATACTTCTCTCCCTCATACCTGCAAACGGTTTTTTCGAACATTATTTTTGATAGACAGCTGATTAAAGTTGGTTATGTTTTCCATTGAATCGTCTGAACAACCCTTACTTTTCGACAATGATGCTAGTGATAGCAGGAACGTTGTAGAACAACTCCTCACTGCTTGGCACTGGATTTTCGGCGAGTGATGGCTGGAAAGACGAGGCTGAACCGCTGTTCGTGTTCTGAGCCGACTCGTCTTCTTCGGGTGCTGCCTGTGCCAGCGGTGGCTCCGATACAACACTGGTGGCGGAATTGTCCAATTTAGAGAAAGACACCTCAGGTGTCGACTTCTCTACTTTTTTCTTTTTGTCTCCTTTCGCCATCACTTTCTGTTGTTCAACAGGCTGCCACGGGCACCCACCACATAGCAACCAAATGTCAGTCTGTTTGCATCGGTCGTTAAGGAGTGTGTACGGAATCTCGAACGTGTCAAAATATAACATTTTGTCTCGTTAGTGGTGAAAGTAGTTGGAAGTGAGATAGCGAACTGTTAAATACAATTTGACAGTCGATGTACAGAATGTTTCTGCCTGCCGAGTTGCCTCATGTCATATTCAAGACATTGGTAAATTATTGTATGACCAATCGGTTTCATGTCTGTTAAATACATTTCTTTAAAGATCACGCCATTGCATTATTCGCTCGCTCATCACTTCCTTCCAGCCATACCCTCAGTGTAGTTCATCTGGCAAAAGCAACATATTACTACAGGCACATTTTCAGCTGTATGCATTTAAAAGTGCTGGCATAGTATGTGGATTCAAGTAAATGCCATTAGGCAGGGAATCTGGCAGGAGCTTTATGACTAACATGCTTAAGTAACATCACTTTTCTTTTACATCAGCTATTTATGGGAAGATCATTTTCACAGCAGCCTCACTTTGGTTGTCTCTCGGTGTCTTATTTAAAAATTAAAAGGTGACCATGTTAAATAACCCCATAATCGCAAATACTTTATTGAGCATTTTACAAAACAAAATGTAAGTAAAGCATACAAATGAAACACTGACATTGTTCAAACATAATGTGAATGTATTGCAACATTAACATAAAATCAAAAAAGTTTTAAAAGATTCTTAAATAAAATACTTATTTTTATTAATGTTTTTTTCTGTTTTTCTCTCTCAATTTGGTGGCCAATTATACCCTCTATTAATTAAATTACCCTCCCCATGAGCCCGCCACCTGCAACTATGGGACCAGCTGCTACCCTGGGACTGGTAGTGATGAGGGCGAGTGAACCGCCACCTTCAAGATGGGCCCCGCCGAGCCGTCAACCGTGAATCCGATGCACACAGGGAAGCTTTCTGTACCTGCAGCGAGCTTATGGCGGCTTCCTCCCCCTCTCCCCGACAGCAAATTGTCCCCCGGGCTCGGCCGCAGTGGGAAACCTGCACTCCGGGCAAGTACCAGTTGAGCCATCCGGGGACAATAAAACAAAACATTTTAACAAAAACAAACTGAAATAACTTGTTATGATACTTGCTATAATATCGTAGCAAGACAGTATTTGCTATATACAAATTATGTTTTATTTAGTTAATGTACTATGGTTTATGTGATAATCTGGTTCAGTTGCATGATTATTAAAATGTCATGCCTTCTCTCTGAATTGACAGCAGTCCACAGTTGAGTCTCGTTTGAAAGTCACACACTACTAGTGTGAGCTTTAATCCTGTGAGAGCATGTCAAGGTTAGCCAGGTGTCTCATAGTTGGCCTGCCATGTGGACAGTTCCACGGCTGCTCAATATCCCCCATATGCCCCAGCAGCTTCTTCATTTCACTGGTGCTCAGAGGAGTACCTATCATCACCTGATGGGGAGAAAGGCATGTTTCAACGACACTTCCACAACGATACTACATAAACATGGAAAAAAACATTGCTAGCTTATTCAGCCATTACTTAAATGCAGGTACTAACTGCGCGAACATCAAGGCTGATACACACTCATTTTATAACAAACTGCAGTTGTGGTAGCACTGTGAACATTATGTCCAACAGAAAATAAATTGGTCCTAATCTTTCTGAACCCAGCACCACTCATCTTGTTTCAATAACTGCCATGATTATTTGTAATGGTACTCTCACCGATTTACGACATGCCCTGGAGGCAAACATCTGCCTAACACGAGAAGGCCGGCACATGACCCCTGGACTGTCGCTCAGCATAAATATCATCTCCTCAATGTCACTAGGGCCAAAGGTCCAGTTTTTGCTAGTGGGCAGGGACACCAGCTTCACTCTTTCCATGACTTGGGCTGAAAAGCAAAGCATCACACGTTATGAACACGCTAGCCAACAAAACGCATGAATGAAGATTGCAATGCTGTACTCTAGACTGCAAGGGGCTCTGTTGCGGCAACGGTTGGAGTTCCCTACCTTCTTCGTCAATGATGAAATCAAAGCCGTTTTTTTGGAAGATTTCCAAGTTTTCAATCAATACAGTCTCACTGACTGCTGGGAGGTGTAGTTTCTGTGGACTAAAAAGAAGTACCATTACAAAAATCCTCCACCAAAACAAATGGATCAAACGGATCACCCCCACCGTGCTACCCCCCCCCAAAAAAGTATACAATTTCTCACGCTATGAGCCTCTGCCCTTGTAAGACCGTGTTCTGTTGCAGCATCTCAAAGTTGTACTTCTCATCTGTGGCATGTTGGTCAATAATGAAAATGTCAGACTTCAGCTTGGCGATGATGAAGCCCATGTTAAATTGTCCAATGATCTCCATCTCCTTAAACATGTCCTTGCTGTTGGAAAGAGGAATGGCATGAAACACTGCTGAAGGACAAAAATCATGTCAGAATTTCAAACATTCGCATGGTATTTCATGTTGGTAAGGATGCTTTAAAAAAATTTTTTTATAAAACATACCAGAAGTACACTTGTCATAGGTGTAAAATGCAAGTAAGTGTGAGATCACGAGAGACAACTTTCAATCCTTCATAAACGGTCACTCTATTTATTATTTTACTGAAGTGAAAGAATTAATTAATTATAATTAACTGTAAACAAGTAAGTCCATGTGCATAAGTCATTAACTGGCAAGGTTCTCAAAAGGTGTATTTTATACATACCAGAAGTACACTTGTCATAGGTGTAAAATGCAGTTAAGTGTGAGATTACCAGGGACAACTTTAAATCCTTCATAAACGGTCACTGTATTTATTATTTTACTGAAGTGAAAGAATGACAAGTAAGTCCATGTGCATAACTCAATAACTGGCAAGGTTCTTAAAAGGTGTATTCATGTGTACATGTGTGTCACAAAGCAAAATAACCAGCAACTGAATAACTGTTTTACATAGTGACACTGTCCCAAGGTAATCAAAGTACCTGATCTCCTTCTTAAGCTCATCCTCGGCGCTCTGGTTCTCTCCAGGGCTGATCTTGGCTCTGAATCGCCTATATTTCAGCCCTTCTTCCGCCCTCTCCTTTTCTTGTTTCTGCAGCCTGGCTACAAGGTCGGGCAGAGAGAAGTGCACAGGAACAGTCCTCTTCCGCATTTGGATAGGGGCGTCCACTTTCGATCTGGTGGAAGGGGCCTGGACACCTGAATCTGACTGAGCCGTGCTGATTGTGGACAGGCGCTCATCGAGCCTCGCTCTCTTGGACCCAGGACTCGAGCTGCTGTCCCCAGGAGATGGCGAAGGCTCAAGGTTTTTCCGCTCAGAAAGTTCACCAGGTTCATGAGCTTCGTCCCACTGTCCGTCTGCGCTCTCACTTTTTATCCTGGGTTCAACCTCCACTGTATCCGGGGTACTGAACTCTGATGCAGTACCGCACACGCTCTCTGGGGTCCACGTGGATGAGCTGTGCTCTGACACGACGCTTCCTCTCCCAGAGTCTAGGTCACTGTCCGCTTTCCCTTCCCCCCTGTTCTCCTCTGACACCGGCACCTTCATAGGTGAACATTTCAATGTTTGTGAATGTTTGAAAAGGGATTGTATAGTCGGCCTACTGGTGGTGGTGGTGGTGGTGCTGCTGCTGCTGCTTTCAGGGCTGCTGAAAAAGCAATGTAGCTTCTTCTGAGCTGGGCCTTCGTGATTGACTTTGCTGCTGTTTTCCCTGGTGCCCTCACCTGGTGTCTGGCGCAATGAGAATGCAGCCCTCAACCCAGCTAGGTTTAGTGATGACTTTGTGTGCAAAAGAGAAGGTTCCGGAATATCTTCGGCTTCGAGAGCAGCTCTAGAAATGTTTTCTACAGAAGTAGAAGGATTGACTGTCCTACACACATCTGGAAGATAGAGGGGAAATGTATGTGAACACACATTTTTATCAGTGTTTAACATTAGCATATAAAAAGGTTCCAAATGGGTCCTTACAAGGCATGGGCAGGGGTGGGTTGCTGAGGCTGATCTTGTTGACACCAGTTTCATACATGCTGACCAGTGTGCTCTTTAGAGTAGCCAGCAGCAGCTTCTCTTCTTGAAGGAAGACCTGACGCTTATCTGGTGTGACATTAACATCTACGCAGTCTAGGAACACAGCAGCACACAGCACATTGTCACACTGAGGGCAGCAAAACATTTGGAGTGATTTTCATATACTTATTCTTGTCATCAACACACAGAAAGTAGGAAATGTTTTTAAAAATACCTAACAGTAACCCACCAGTTCAACACTGAGGAATGCTTAACACTTAAGCACGTTAAGCATCGCCAAAAGCGAGATATAGTGAGATGACATACAATACATCACAAGCTTAGTCCCTCAAAGTGAGAAATGAAACATTAGGTCTGTAGTTCAGCATTCTCTTACCTGAAGCAACACTTATGTTCAAGGCAACAAATGGATACTGATGTCTGTTAAACATGTGATAGACTTCATTCACCAGTTTGGAGACCTACAATTAAAAGAAATCAATCAATCTTCCATTTTTCAACAGGTAAAAACACAAACCAACTGTTAAAACATTTAATTGGAAACAATTAAGGCACTTATTTGTGTATAATTTGTGAACCTTTGATGGATCGCAGGGCCTGTTGTTGATGAAGAAGAACTGTCTGTCTGTTGCGCTCCTGCCCACACCATGATCTCCTCGGGAAACAAACCCTGAAACCCTGAAACATAAGCAGAAAGACACTTATACCTGGGGCCGTATGTACTAAGATTCTAAGAGTAGAGGTGCTGATCTAGGATAAGGTTTCCCCTGTCCATATCCTAACCATATCCATTATGAGCTAAAAGGCTAAACTGATTCTAGATCAGCACTCCTACTCTTAGAATCTTTGTACATATGGCCCCAGCTCTCTCAACATCAAAAGAAAATTGGATTAAGTCCTTTGTATAATTAATTTGTTCACCCTGTATAAACAATTAGATAATGTGTGGACACACAGTTCAGGGTTCTTAAATTTTACACAGGAGTGAATATTCTGAGAATATGAAATGTTTGGCCACTGGGTACTGAATGAAGCAGTAACCGAACTCACGTGAAGAAATTATCTGGCAATTCCATCCCTTTAAGACCATAGTCCTCTTTGATCATCTCTGTGGGAGGCTGCTGCTGAAAGGGGATTAAACTCTGGAGCTAGGGGGGGAATACATAGGATCCGGTGTAAAATAAGAGTCCACATATTATGAGAAATTCATACAAAGTCTTAACGGACTGTGAAAGCTGAATAAACATCACTTAATAACTGACCTGCTTGGGTCCAAACACTGCTCCAATGTTGTCCTTCATGCTGTGGCTACCATTGGTACAAAGAACAGCACTGCGCTTGCCCTGGCCCACCTGGTTAGTACAGGTGATGCGCACCCCAGTGGAGATTATGCAGTACGACTGTAGGACATGTATCATCTTGGTGTATTCCTGCAAAAACATATTGCCCCACAAAATCATTTTGATGTGGGATTTTAAACAAAAATTATATAATCAAATTCCATAAAATTTTATTAAATATTCCATCATTACCAGAACCAGATTTGCTTAGCCATTTGTTTAAATTAGGACTAATACTGTAGGCAAATTCATCAGCTAATGACAACAAAGAAAAAGACAAAAAAGGACAGCTACAATGAAAGTATTAACCCTTTCTTATATAATTACTATGATTATTACTATATTATTAATATGACATCAACTAACTAAAAACCAATAGTATCTCATACAAAATGTTGTGTTCTTGACAACAAACTACTAATGATAATCTTTCCCCCAAAATTTGTCTAGCTACCTATTAAAAAATACATTGCATATCCTACAGCCACATTATTTTTTCAGTGAATCCTTCAGGATATAAATAATTAACTTGATTTTCAGTTTCTCAACTTTCATATTCCCATGAATAAAATGTGAACACTAACCTTTGAAACGCTGATTGTACACGTGGTAGGACACATTTAAATTGACAAAGACTTTAATAAAGGTGGCTACTGATCAGCCACTGCCTGATCTTATCTTGACAGGCAGACCAATACCTTCTTGATGTTGCGCTGGAACTCTTTGTGGCGCACGGGCAGAGTGGAGAAGAGCTGCTGCAGCGTAACGGTCGTGCCCTGCTGGCGAGGATGGGGGCTGCGCTGGGCCAGCTTGCCACTGTGATCAAACACCATCCGCGTGCCCACCTGAACAGACTCATGGCACGTTACCACACTCAGGTCACTGCAGAGAGGATACAATTCACAAGGTCAAGAAAACAATGGTTCTACTGCAACAGTGATTGTTTTATGATACAGGAAGACAAATTTCACTTAAACTATTGCCTTATTTGAGCAAAGATAGAATTGACTGGGAGAAGACCTCATGCAGATCTCTGCCTTCTCAAAACTATAACTAATAAATAAACAGACACAGTGAACAGAACTAATGAGAACTTAAATTCTGATTATTTAACACAAAAAAAAATGTTGGTTATTTATGCCTCAGCAGTTCCACGGCATGAAGCTGTGTTTTATTTCCAAATGATCTAGAGCGATAGCAGCAATGCATCTCATTGCATACATTACATTACATTACATTGCATTACATTACAGGCATTTAGCAGTTTCACATTTCTTTACATACAATCCATTTGTACAGCTGGATATTTACTGAAGCAATCCAGGTTAAGTACCTTGCTCAAGGGTACAACGGCAGTGCCCCACCTGGGATCGAACCTGCAACCTTTGCATTACAAGCCCAGTTCCTTAACCATTATGCTAACACTGCCACCTGTACCATAAAGTACCATACAGCAAAAAAACCCTGAGTATCTTCCTTCAATCTACATCAACCCTATGACTGAACAAGCGCCCCATTCATACAGGTTGGTAAAGTCAAGTACACCATAGCCTACCATGCAGTAATGCAGCATGAAAATGAAAGTGACAAAACATCCAAAATTGGCAATGTTTGACCTTGATTTCTTTATTCATGACAAAGCACATCCCAAAAAACAACCAATGCACAGCTGTACCTGAGGGCACATAGTGAGCTGAGGGCTTCACCTCGAAAACCAAATGTTTCCACATGAATCAGGTCAGAGAAGTTGCTCAGTTTGGAAGTGTGATGCTTCAGGGCTGTAAACAAGTAAACACATGCAATGTAACATTAGTGCAGCTTGAGTTACAAGCTAAATGTGTATAGTATCTGGATGATGGAGTATGAAGTACTACAATTAAATTGTTGTTACTCACTCAGCGCTTCAAAGTTGGCCTCCTCCACCCCCTTTCCATTATCAGACACTTCCACCAGCTCTAATCCATACTCTTTCAGCCTGATTTCTACAAAATATTGTGGTCCTAAAGTCATGGAGGTGCAACCTCAAAAATATTTGAAAATTGTACATTTTCCATTACATTAAGAAAATATAGAGATACTTAATATTACAGAAAATGTTGGTTGAAAATATCAGAGAACTGAAGATAAATGAAGAACTCAATGAAGCAGTTACTTGCCAACATTGGTAGCTCCTGCGTCTATGCTGTTTTCCACCAGTTCCTTTACAGCTGTGGCCAGGGTCAGGACAACCTGTCCAGAGCAGATCTGATGTACAGAGTGACGATCTATGGGCCTGATGGCCCGGGCTGGTTCTGAACTGTGGGAACATAATTTAAATGCTAGTATTACGTAATGTACATTCTGCGTAAACTAGATGCTTGTTATTCTACAGCGCTGTGACAGTGCTACTGTAGCTAAATACAATAGCTATACCGTAGCTACGTTTATTAGTAACACAGTTACTTTCGCTAAACATAATGCAATAAAACATTCGAATGCACGTGCAACAATTGCCAACTTGATAGTTAACCCTATGTCGCTGGCATTAGAAACAATACGTTGATAACGTTAGTTATAGTTATATGCTGTAACGTTGACTACCTAGTTAACTATGTGCTCCGAACGAGTTCATACTAGCTAGTTTCCATCAAGAAAAGTAGTTAACGTTAGCTAACTGCAACTCACCAAGCGTCGTTCATTTTTTTTTTTACGACGTCACTTGATTGTTCTTTGATCAATGCAGGTTGTGTGTGGTCAGCTGCTCATTCTGAGGCTGTGTGCGCTTTGGAAAGTTCAAGTTTTGTTAGCCAGCCCGTCAGAAAGCTGACCAACGTTAGCTCCATTCCAAACCACGCTAGCAATAATGTAGCTATCTGGTTTGTTTAACTAGTTATCGCTAGATGGCAGATATCCTTTTGGTTCTCAAAATGACAAGCAACAAGACTATAGGTCAAGCGCCACTGCGCGTGTGACATTCTCCATACACAAAAACATTGACGAAGTCCTTCCGACAACAACGTCAGGCGCTTCACAAAGTACCACGAGACTTCAGTCTCACAGAGAAAATTCGCGCGCTTGTAGAGGGTTACCAAGGAAATAATCCTCTTCCTTGCGTTTATTCATGGTTTGTAAAAAAAACTAAGAATGTGTATACCGCCACCTACTGTTTTGGAGTGGGAGAGCAGTGGATTCCGGTCCAATCCCCGGCCTCATGTCACCCGATTTGATATTAAATGGAGCACTGAGTTGCGTTAATAATCCCATTCGTATGGTCCTATGTGGGACCTAACGCATCACACAGAGGGTCTGAGGCCTTTCAATGGTGATTCCGACCTATTCGTCAATGAGTTGTTGCAGGAGTTAGTGTCAAAATTGTTCTTGAAATTGGTGAGTGCACTACATTTGCACTATGTTCATTTAAAAATCATTTAATCATTCAATGGTGTAAATTACACCATTGAAAGGCCTCACCAAAAAATCTACCTTCAATTGGAATTAGTTTTATGGGTAACACAGAACACAGAAAATGTGTTTGGAGTAATTTACAGTATGACTGTTTGGCATTATGATTTTTAACAGACAAAAATAGTGCAGTCACCTATTTCAAGTGCAATTTTGACACTAACTCCCACAACGACTCATTGGGTCGGCATCTGGTTCTAATTCAGCATTAATCATAACACTCCTCACTTTCTCCCTCTCATTGCTCCCGGTCACATGTAGCCTCTGAACCAATCAAAATCATGTAGGACTTTTCTATAGCTCTGTGTTCAAATATGATGCCCCAATAGTATACAGGTGATAATTTGCTACCAACTTATCTTTGGGCATTCTACAATATGAGTCCTTTTCTCTACCCCTGTCTCTCTAACTTCCATGGACATTACCCTTGGCCCCACACATACCCCATATCCTTCTCTCTCATCCTTTTCTTGTCTTCTCACTCAGCCTCTCATTCTCCTATCACAAGAAGCTGTAGAAATGCTTTACATGCTCTGACTTCAAATACGATGATATCACACTAGTGTACAGGTGATAGGCATTATTTGCTGAAAATATCCAATATCCAATATAGATGTCCTCTTCTTGCCACCTTGCCTTCTCCCAACCCCACCCTTTCTTCTCTATGGCATTCGTGGCCTCTTAACCAGGCAAGAGTTAAAATATAACAATGTCACAATAATATACAGGTAATGGATATAACCAGCAATACAACATTACTTTAGTTTGTCATTTCTTCAGATCTCATTGACTCAATCTAATTGACAGAATTTTGTATCAAGAAGCTTAGTATCTGTATTTGTATGCATGACCTTGTATGCAAGGTCACCCTTGGAATCGGCCATTTCAGATGGAATTAAATGTAACCCACCACATTTTATTTAGAGCTAAGCAGCGTCATAATGTCTTTATCTTTAAAAGTTTGCAAGTTATTATATTATTTAATTAAGGCAATGTAGATTAAAATACTACAAACCAAATTGCCCAGCAGGTAACACACAGTAGTACACACATCTACTCTAAAGTTCATACATATTATTATAAACGTAGTGTCAACTAAAAATAATAACGTTATGTGGATAATTTTGTACCTGAAGTGAAAAATACCCTTTTTGTGCCCATCTTACTAACATTGCTAACGCGAATAAGCTTTAGGTCTTTTGGCCTAGTACAGGCACCATACACAGCATTTACTGCATTAGGGACCGTGTAAGACAGTTACTTCACAAACAAAATGTAAATACTAACTGGCGTCTACAATTAAGCACTATATACCACATTATGATAACATTTTATATATTAACGATTTATGAAACTAGTTAGCTTTAGAGATATTTTTTGCTTTTTGTCACATCTAATAACACATTTATAGTTGTAATTTTGACCTACATTTCATGACAATCCCCAAACACATTGCAGCGAGATGGCTGACTACTCGGATGTGGCTCCGATCAGCCATTGACAGGCAGTGCCATCAGATTTGAAAGTTTTACGAAAAATAATGAGTTGAACAACAATCTACCGTGTAAGGCTTGTTTCTAGTGATTTAAGTAGCCACACAACGCGTGCTAGTTAATTCGCGAACTATAGAGAAATAATCTGTATTATTACGTCAGTTAGCTAGCTAGCGTTAGCTAATGTTAGATCATGTTCAACAGTCGGAGAGGAAAGTTTGTAATGGAGGAAAGTTCTAGTGATAGCCACGCATTAATTCTGAGGAATTTAGTCACCAGCAGCCGAAGACATGAAAATAACGTCTTCAAATTTCCCCCTGAGGAGGACGAGGACGTTAAATTTGACAGTGAGTAGCTAACTCGCCTGCTCGGAAAGCAACACTTGCTCGTAGCTAACAAGACAGTTAACTAACGCGTACAAAGTTAACAACTAAACACAATTGAAAGTGTGTGTGTGTATATGTATTTATACATCCTTCATTTACTCAACTGTTTCCTTTATTTTGGTAGTTACCTCTGTGTGTGTGTGTGTGTGTGTGTGTGTGTGTGTGTATACACACACACACACACACACACCGTGCATATATATATACACACACACACACACACACACCGATCATATATATATATACACACACCGATCAACCACAACATTAAAACCACTGACAGGTGAAGTGAATAACATTGATCATCTAATGGCACATGTCAAGGGGTGGGATATATTCCGTGAACAGTCAGTTCTTGAAGTTGAGTTGGAAGCAGGAAAAATGGGCATAAATTGCTTTGACAAAAAATTGTGATGGCTAGATGACTGAACATCTCCAAAACGGCAGGTCTTGTGGGGTTATGCAGTGGTTAGTACCTACCAAAAGTGGTCCAAGGAAGGACAACCCGTGAACTGGCGACAGGGTCATGGGCGCCCAAAGAGATCCCACAGAAGAGCTACTGTAGCATAAATTGCTGAAAAAGTTAATGCTGACTTGCTGCTGGGGTCCACCGCCGTCAAGTGCCCATGCTGACCCCTGTCCAATGGGCACAATGGAGAGCATCAGAACTGGACCATGGAGCAATGGAAGAAGGAGGGCTGGTCTGATGAATCACGTTTTCTTTTACATAATGTGGATGGCTGTGTGCGTGTGCGTTGTTTACCTGGGGAAGAGATGGCACCAGGATGCACTATGGGAAGAAAGCAAGCCGGCGGAGGCAGTGTGATGCTCTGGGAAATGTTCTGCTGGGAAACCTTGGGTCCTGGCATTTATGTGGATGTTATTTTGACACATACCACCTACCTAAACATTGTTGCAGACCAAGTACACCCCTTCATGACAACGGTATTCCCTGATGGCAGTGGTCTCTTTCAGCAGGAAAATGCGCCCTGCCATACTGCAAAAATTGTTCAGGAATTGTTTGAGGAACATGACAAAGAGTTCAAGGTGTTGACTTGGCCTCCAAATTCCCCAGATCTCAATCCGATCAAGCATCTGTGGGATGTGCTGGACCAACAAGTCCGATCCATGGAGGCATCACCTCGCAACTTACAGGACTTAAAGGATCTGCTGCTAACGTCTTGGTGCCAGATACCACAGGACACCTTCAGAGGTCTTGTGGAGTCCATGCCTCGATGGGTCAGAGCTGTTTTGGTGGCACGAGGGGGACCTACCCAATATTAGGCAGGTGGTTGTAACTACCAAAATAAAGGAAACAGTTGAGTAAATGATGGATACTGGTATCTCTGTTATTGTGTGGGGTTTCCTGGCATGGTTAGGTCCACTCAACCCATCTTTAGAGGCCAAGGGAAACGCCAGTAAATACAAAGCCAATTGAACACTTATGGGAGATTATGTAGCGGTGCCCGAGACAGCATTTTCTACCACCATCAACAAGACACCAAATGGTGGTTCTGTGTGGCTCAGTAGGTAGAGCATGGCATTGGCAACGCTTGGGTTGTGGGTTCTACTAAATGGCATTTTATTTATTTTTATTAAATGATTTAATTTTTTTCACACCAGATGCACAATATCACAAGTTTGATGATTACAGAAAATAATTAATTCTGTAATGACTGAAAAAAAAAAAAATTCAGTAAATATGTTACGCTTTATGGCATTCATGCAATCATTACAATACGGCAAAACTATATTTGGCTTAAAATAAGTATTCTTAGAAAGAACCGAAGAATAACAGAAAACTGGCTCCCCAGGTACTGGGGGGCATAAACCCATCCCCCGCTTCCTCTTCAAGGTACATAACCCACTCAGAGAAAAAGAAGGGGTCAAGTTTTTGGTATAACTGTAATGCAAAATAGGCATTTGTGTAATAAGAGTAAAAGCCATAAAATGTGTATGCTACGCTATATATGATACATGATACCAGGTTGGAAAGATTAGTAACTAATGTTGAAATAAAGTTCTTTATGATGACATTATGACATATACAACATTATGATGTCAGTCATGATTTTAAATTGCACAGTGTTTAGTACATTGGATTAGGTTTCCCAAACAATCTACCAACTGAAAGGACATGTCAAGTGTTAATTTAAAATATATCAAGACACGTTGGCCTCAACTCTTAAAATACATTAAATCTTTAAACAAAAGTGCACGAATACACATCCCAATCTACATTTAATCCCTGTTTTAAACCATCCAAACCATTTTTATTACTTCTATGGATTAAAATAAAATTTACAGTGTGAATAGGCCAATGTCCTTGGCTAAAATATTAATAAGAAAAATAAACATAACATTTTTACTTCAACATGTTATAGGCTAAATTATATATATTTTTCTGTCGACTCCACAGCTCTGTAGGAGCTCATTATATTGATCTGAGATTACAATTAAATTATACAATTGTATAAGTCGCTGATATTTGTAATAGCCTACATGTATGTCATATAGCCTATGTATCTAAAATGTTACATCATGTTTATTCTAATAAATATTATGTAGCATTCACATTAAGCGCATGTCAATAAGCACTTGTCATGTCAGAAAGCACATAATGCTTTGAATGACCCTACAAGGCAGTGTGTTAATATCAATGAAAGGTTTTCTATTAATGGATACCTTTAGTATCTCTGCTTATTCAAGGTATTTGCACATGTCTGGTACATTTAATACAAATCGTATTTATATTGTCATGCAGCATGTCAGAATAAAGGCCCTTACAAATAACAACAAATGTCCTAAAGTTAAGTTGTGCTGTTACGTAGGTCGGGTAGAGGGCGGCGTTAGTAGTGTTTCAAACTGATAAGCCTTACCAATGTACACACCCTGCACATAAACAAGACGCACCAGCAAAAAGCTGGTTGACAATTGTGTTTTAATGTTAAATTGGCATCTTATTCTTACACAAAATGGATTCAAAGAAAAATGACATTTTAGCGCTGATAGCCAAAGTTATTGCTGAAGGTAAGAACAATGGTTATTTTTAGTGCGTTGATAATTAAGTCAACAAATTGTAAGAGTAGTATTCTCCTTGCTATTACAAATGTAGCTGGATAAGAAATGACTAAATAATGACTAAAGCATTCTTTGCGATTCAGTATGTCTCATTAAAAACCCTCTGTTTCCCCCTGTTTTAATTGTAGCCTCTGATTCTGTGGAGAACGGTGAGGTTCTAATGGGGGGTAATGGGTACCCTTCCATCCAGGAGTTTGCCTCTGCCATCCCAAACCACCTGCTGCTGGGCTCCTTATTGGAACACCTGTGCTTTGTATATGAGAAAGATCCACACCGTTCACGTCTGCTCTTCAAGGGTTAGCATTACCCGTTAATCACCAAAACTGTTTTCTGTCAGCCTTAGTAAGAAGTGCCCTCGATATGATGCATGCGACGTGTTATAATGTGATAGGAAATAAGGTCTGTTTTGGTGAAATGTGTCCTAGTAATATTATTTCAGAAGGTATTTGGCATGGTACGCAAAGAGAGGAAATGTTGAATAAAAATAAAAATGTTTGCTCCAGATAGAATTGGCTCTAGAGAAACCACTGTACATCTTACATGGAACTTGTATGTGCCATAGCTTTGTGCATCATTTAAAGTATGTAGTACTGTTTTGAATTCTGTGTTTGTAATTTCAAATTCACATGTTAAGTTTGGTATTTCACTGTTTGGTAATCATATTCTTCTTTTATTTTTGTGCCCTTTATGTCTGCTCCATCAGTGATTGGACAGCGCTTGGCAGCAATGAACCTGCTGTCTCCACTGGCAATCAGCGATGAGTTCAGCACAGTGAGGCTCCAACACAACAGGGCCTTTACTGAGCTTCTGCACGCTGCTAGCATGTCTCTTTTCCCTCAGGTGACTCACACATACTGTGCTCAAACACTGTTAGTTCCTTAGATCAAGTTGCTGCAATTCTACCTAATTGTACTAAAATTAATTTGTGTTTTTATTGCTTCTAGGACCATAGGTATTTAAATGCAGATGCCCAGAGCTTTATACTAAGGTAGGAATATTTGTTGCATTGATCCATGAATTGATTTTTATGTGATGGCTATATTTCCTGTTATATATTATTTAGCATTTTTTTGTATATTTAAACAAACTGCAGTTTAAGTTAACAAGATTTTATACAATTCATACATTATTTAAAAGAGTGTTTCTTACGCCTGGGGTTTTGTCTAAATGCGTCATTAATATTCAGGACTGTAGGCAGCATATTCTGGTCCCAGTGGTATGCTGGTATGATCTTGATATCAGGGTCCCCAAAGTCGTTGAAAATCCTTGTAAATCCTCAAATTTAGATAAAATAAAATGAAGGAAAACTAAAATACTTTGAAGTCCTTGAGGTTTTGTTTTGAGAGATTTTGATGACTAACATATCTTGGGAAGCTTCATGTCAAGTTGCATGCCTAAGTGTGGGAACCCAGGGATATAGAGTTGCCAAGTTTGCTTCATGAACACTTTATTTTCCTGTTATCTTAGGTCAAAAGATGGTCTCTTCCAAGCGCAGACATCCCGTTACCTCAGTGAGTTTGAGGAAATATGTGGACTTGGCAAAGGGTCATATGGAAAAGTCTTCAAGGTATGGTTGTTTATTCATAACATCTTCTAATGCAAATAAGACAAAGACAAAGACAAAACAAAACAATGAAAATGATGGTCAGAATACTGTATTTCTCCATATAGATTGGTTGCTTGTATATTTACTGTAAAACTCTGACACTCAACAGGTAACCAACAAGTTGGATGGCCAGAATTATGCTGTGAAGAAGATTCTTATCAAGAACGTCACAAGGGATGACTGTATGAAGGTACATACATTTTTTTCAGTGACTGTATTTCAAACCCATCAATAAGATATAGAGAAGTGCTGCTTCAAGAAAACAGGAAGTCAACAATTGGTTGTGCAATTGGTAAAAATTGTCTAGTTGCCCAATCGCAATTAGACTTTTTGTTTTTTATATGTATATATAGGTGCTCCGGGAAGTGAAAGTATTGTCTAGTGTGCAGCATGCCAATATAGTGGGTTATCACACAGCGTGGATGGAGCATGTGCAACCTGCAATGAAAGGTATGTGTCTGGTTAAGTATGAAGATGATTAAATTGCTAAATGTGCAAAAATACCCAAGGAACCTTACACTCAATATTGTTTTTTACATGGTCCTATCTGTAGTTCTATATGTGCAGCCTTTGAGCATTTACATTTTATTTTATATTACATTTTATAGTATTTATTTAACAGGAACTTACATTTCATTTAGACCAGAGTTAGCTATTGAGTCACTTTGCAGGTGCATTACAGGTGCAGATTCTGGGCATGTAGAAAAACATTAAAGGTTCTATACAGTAAAAGCCACATTTTTCATCAAATAGGAGGATGTTTGGGTGAAACCAGATGAAAGTGGATGTTGAAAGCTTGAAAACTGGCTGTTGTGGGTATGCCAATAAAGCTGGGTATAATTTGTGTAAAAATAAATAAATAAAAATTCTGGCGGTCCAATCCTATTGGCTGGCATGGGAGTATTTGTGACATCAGAAAACCCAGCTCATTTTAATAAACCAATGACAGCTTACCAAAAATTACAACCTGTAAGTGTCATTACTTCGTAGAGGAGGAGCATTTGCATTTGCATTGTTTAATAGCCAGCAAATGTAGCTAGCTACATAAATTAAAATGTCACGGACAGAAATGGGTGTTAGCTAACATGGTAAAACCTCACTGTGTCATGCCTGGATGTGAAATACAATGACTTTTCAGGACCTTTAAAAAACACAATACCTCATCCCATAGCAGTAGAGCACAATTATACACACAGTACACAACAATAGACAGCAATACCCAACAGTGCACCACATCTAAATACAGAACATCACATATTGGCCAGAACAAAGCCATATCTTTAAGTTCCCATGTAAAACATTTAGAAAAAAAAAAAGTAGTCATATTTTGAACAACCATTATTATCCTCCACTTTTGCATATCTACAGGAAATCCTCAGCTCCTGAGATATCAGGCTTCCATATGTGGTGACACCATATCTAGCGGATCCAGGTAGCATGAGCAATAGCAGTCACGCTATGATAGTCACGATAGTCATGATAGTCATGAATCTTGAATCTTGATAGAGCCCAATCTTGGTCCTGGAAGGCTACAGGATATGCTGTTTTTTTTATTAATGACAACTTAATATATCAATTAAAGAAGTTAGTTTAAATAAGTTTATTTATTTATTTATTTATCTTTATTTATTTGACAGGGACAGTGCACAGCTTCTTGGTTGTACCAGAGTCCCTTAGTTGAATACACAGTTAACTCACCTCCTCTGGTTTCTGCTAAAAAAGCAGCAGACCCTGTGGCCCTCCAGGACTAGGATTGGGGACCCCTGTTCTAGAGAATACTCAGGTACTTTGGTAGAGGACACTGTAAGGCACGTATTGATGCCAGAATAATGCACAATGCATTTGAGTTTGGGCAAAAAGGCTAACAAATATCAGCTAGCTTGCTTGACATAAACTGTAACTGAAAGGTGAAAGGTGAAATAATGAACCGTCATAAATGAAATGTGAAAATACAATTCAAGGATTCTTCTAATTAAAAAAGCTGGCAATCCAGAGAAACCAAGGCAATCATTCAGCCAGTTATTCATTTCTGTGAGAGAATAGAGATAAATATTTAAATGAAACAGGAAGTACACTGAAAAGTACAGAAGAATGAAGGCTAGAGAGATGTTACAACCTGCACTGAAAATCATGATGCATAACTGTCTTTCCTATATGTTGCTTCAGGGTTTCTGAATGTCAACGCTATTTATCCCTCTTTCAGGCACAAACTCCATCCCTTCCAAATTTCTAGCTCTGGAAACTCCTTCACTGAGAGAAGAGTAGGAAAACCTTTTCATTTGTTATATTTTTATAACTTGTTTTGTATTAAAGTAATTACCTGAATTATTTTTGTTATTATGTTTGTGAAGGAATCCTTCTTGTTCCAAGAAGGAATTCATTTAGTCCATTTATCTTACAGTTTGAACGTGCTTTTGTCACTCCCTCCAGCAGTGCGGAGGAAACTGCTGCCAGCAGCGCCGGCTCCTTCATTGTGTTTGAGGGCTCCGACAGTGTGAAGGACAAGACCCAGGAAGGACAAGACCCAGTGGTGAATGCATCGAAGTACGTTCAGGGGAGAGAGTCGGTCTCCGCGGAGGGGCAGAGCCAAGGGGTGTGCCCCAAAGGCGCGCCCGGCGCAGAGGGCTTCCTCCCGTGCGTGTTCCTGGGGCCCCAGCGTTCGGCGTCGGGCAGCTGCCCGGCCGCCAGCAGGGACGGCTCGGTACTGACGGAAGAAGATCTCAGCAGGAACAAGGTGGAGATAAACAACAACTCCTACATAGACATGGACAGTGATGTGTGGGAGGAAAAGTGCCCCCAAGAGGTGAGGGAACCCACTCTACAGTACAGCACACACACAACATGTCCTTATAGGCCTGCGACCTCTATTGCAGCAATCAACATACAGATGATCAAAGTTCATTGTTGGGCAGCGGCAGTAGCACTTGGTAGAGTGAGCCGTGAACCGCCATGACCAGTTCTGCACTTTTATGTATTTGGAACACTCATCAGTGTCAGTGTCATTAAACTGCACAGTCATTTAAAATGTGTTTATATATGCACATATATAAATACAATATACACTACCGGTCAAAAGTTTTAGAACACCCCCATTTTCCAGTTTTAAGCAGTTGAAGTCCAGTGAATAACCTGAAATGGTACAACGGTAAGAGATAAACTGCCAGAGGTTTAAAAAAAAAAAAAAAAAACTGATTATTCACCAGATGTCTTGCTTATTGTTTTTATTGGACAAAATAAAGACAAAGAACGCACCACATAACTTAGTTGATTAAATAAATAGAATTAAACACAACAATGCATAAACAAATTGCATAACCTAAGATAATGAATATTGCATATTCTGCATATTAATGAACTACTGCACTCTACAGTACTACAGTGTACATATAACGTTCTACAGTATACACCTAATGCTGTGAATGTGTTGTTAACTTCTGTATTTTTTCTTTTTTATAGCTACTCAGACTGAAATCTGAACTAAAATATAGAGTACTGAGAATGTTTATGTTAAACGGTGTGAGTGCTGTATTTAAAAGGATGCCAGGTTCAATAAATGCAAGTGCATTTGCATTTATTGTAGTGCTTTTGTAGAACATTTTTAGTTCAGAAATGAGAAACTGCCTTATGCTTATTTTTAATTATTTCCAATTATCCAATCCAATTATTTTTATTTGTCTTAATTTAAGCACATGTTGTATTAATTATCAGGTACAATTATATACGTGGGTTTGGAATAGCCTGTATTACATCAGTCATAAAGCGTCAAGAAAAATGTAATTAGATATAAACATGCAGTTATAAATGAATTTGGTGTACACATAGTGTTTACAAATCATAAAAGCAGCATGGCCTTATATCATAACACAGATGATGCCTAACAATTATCCATAACAGCAGCATTACTGTAGCTTGCGTCATACTAATGTACAATACATATAGTGCCTATCAATAATCTGTAAGAGCAAAAAAACACTCCGCATAGGGTATGGGTTGATCAGGTGTTGGAAGGTAAGCATAGGATACCTTCAGGTCCTGGGTACCAGGATGTAGTCTGAACAGGTGGGTTTTGCAGCACAAGCTGGAGAGTGATTCAGCCATTCTGGTAGTTGCATATATCTCATTCCTCCACTGGGGGGCATTTAGGGGGAAAAAGGTGATTGCAGAGTAAGGTTTCAAGACACCAAAATGGGTGGAGCTACAATTAGCTGTCAATCACTGACTTGTTTGAACCAATTAAAAGGCTTTGCTTTTTCCAATAAAACACAACGATTGGTTCAAATCAGTGAGGTACAGGTAGCTTATGGTAGCTCCACCCATTGGGTGTTATGACACTTAATTCACCCATCACTAGAAAAGGTAAAGTGTGGGATGTGTGACCATGTCCAAGTGAAGAGCTCATATTGGGGTTTCATATGTGATGATGGACTGATGGTAAGGAGGAGCTGTTAACTTAAGTGGTAGCTCACAACTTGTGTCTGTTGGATAAGTGAGCGATTTCTGTCGTATAAACCAATGCCCCTGACACTTAATAATAATAATAATAATATATGCCATTTAGCAGACGCTTTTATCCAAAGCGACTTACAGTAGTGAATGCATAAATTTTCAGTATATGTGGCCCCAGTGGGGACTTTACATTATTGATTAATTCTTAAGTTGTTGCACAATTGAATTTGAAAAAGGAAGTCAAATTTAAACGTTCCCGTTTTACTCAACATGAAAGTATGTCAGATGAAAAACTAGAGGACATTTAATTTATGCAGCCACTGATATTTTTTCGCAACGGAGCTCGACCCAACAAATGGTTGGTTTAATGTTTTGCATGCTGTAACATAAAAATATGTATATTCAGCAAAACATTTTCTATGCAGATGAAGTTCTTGTAAAAATAGAATGTGGCACATTCAATTGACCTCAGTATGCAGATTAGTCATATAAATGCGAAAGGGGCCTCGGGTACCGGAACGGTCAAGGTATTCACCTGGGATGCAAGCTGCCTACTGCCACGGTTCGAAACCCGGCTGTGCCAGTCCGGCCCCGGTTGGCGGCGATGGCTGTCTGCCCCAGGGGGAGGGGGAGGGTGAGCTGACAAGAGCTCGCCTAGAGCTCGCCTAGAAGCGTGAAGGGTGTCTCTAGAAAGTAGGTGGGTGAGTTCCGTCTCGGAAGAGGTCTCTGGGAATTAGCTTGCCCCGTAGTGACAAGTGGCGAGTCGAAAGAAATAGAGGGTATAATTGGCTACCAAAATTGGGAGAAAAACAGGGGGGAAAGAAACAACAATAAAAAAGAATAACAGTGGCATATAAAATATTAATTCATTTCTACTAATAGCAATACCATACTCTCTGTACCAGAATGACATTGGTACTTGTGTTAATGCCTACCGATAAGGTGTTCAGTGTGTGTGCTGTATTGCTGCCCTATTTCATACTTCTATAAGAGTGGTATTACTCTCTCTACGGGGTCAGACTATGGCGCTTTTGTAAATGTGCCTCCTTGATTGTGTGTCCCAGGTGCAGTTTTACCTCATGCTGTATATCCAGATGCAGCTGTGCGAACTTTCACTGAGGGACTGGATCCTGGAGCGCAACACCAGGCCCAGCGAGGAGCTCACAGACTTGTCAGGTGAGGAGGCCACGCTGCATTCATTTCAGTCAATTATTTGCCAGAAGGGCTTACAAGTCTAATATGGCATGACAGGTGGTGGGACATGACAAACAGGAATAACAAGATGAACAAGGTTAATTGATACAATTTTCACCCGTTCACATTTTTTCAGCTACAGTATTTGCCTTGAGATGCTTGTGTGAAGAGGTTTAGTTTTCATAGGACAGCGGGAGAATGTGATGCACCAGGCCTGTCATCATCCTTGGCCTGCAGGTGTAATTGAGGGTGTATAGGGCTTCAGTGGAGTTGAGGGTATAGTAAGTATAGAAATATATAGAGAAATATACATGAACATGTATGGTGTGTACATATTGTATAGGGGTGGGACAATATGAAATCTTCATGGCATGATAATCATACAACCCAAAATCATGATTTTCTCAGTATCTTCTTAACATATATTTTTTTTGTCTGTTTAAATCAATTTGCATATGTACTCTCAACATTTGAAAGCTGAACAGTTGTACTTTAAGTTGCATGTAAATTTCCTTCCTTGTATATGACCATAAAAACTCAACATTATCTGCAACCTGAGGCAAAGAAACAAATTTGGGTTGAAAAAATGGAAGAGAAATGTCTGCCCTTGCATCACGACGAACTCCAAATAAAACACAGGGATAAATAAAGGAACTATCAAAATCAAATGTACTGTAGAAATTGACATATCAGTGTTCAAAAAGCAGCCGTTGAATACAGTCGGAATACAGAATGAAACACCAGCAAATTGAAAGGTTTGTGGCAAGTTTTATTATTTCAATATAGAACACTTGTATGGCATGCCGTGCCCAAAATAAAAAAAGAATACTGGATGACTCATTCACGTGGGTTTTCTGGCAAGATGGTGAACATAGCGCACACCGTCCTTTGAGCTCTGTTTGTCTTGTCCCAAATTTTACCAGAAAGTTGTCCTTCCTGTTCATTTTTATTAACATTTTTCGACTAGAATTGAGAAGTGTAAAATATATATATTTTTCTGTTTCAAGATACACTGTAAAAACTCCTGAAATGTTGACTCCTAATACTGGCACACAAAACTGTAATACAAAAAAGTATAAAGTGCTAAAGGCGTGCTGAATCTCCGTAACTATGCAAAAGACAGATAATGTCGGTAGGGACCCAGTCGCGGCTATGGAAGCCACGAGTGCTAGCCAGAAAATAACTCTGGCAACTTCTACCAAAACCCTGGTGCCTAGTGGGAAAATGGAAGCCAGACGATACCGCTACCACCGAAGGCCAAGTGAATGTTTGAAATGCCGCCATCCTTGAAGCCGCTGAAAACCTTACAGTCATGATGGCAGAGTTTAGCACACAGCTGAAGCAAAACATAGCTAACATTGATCATGAGGTATGCAACATGGTATGGCTTCAGATCAAGCAAACAAGGAAGAGCAGAATGGGTAGTTGAATATGTTTTTGAACATACAGTGGATATAAACAGTATTCACTCCCTTTAGCATTTTTCACATTTTATTTTTATTACTTCATGGAATCAAAATGTCTTGCCACTGATCAACACAAAATACTCTATAATGTCAAATAATTTTTTTAAAAAAAGACAATAATTGATTCTGTAAGTACTCATCCCCCTTGACTTAATACTTGGTAGAATATTCTTTAGCTGCAATTGCAGCTGTGAGTCTATTTGGGTAAGTTTACCAGCTTTGCACATCTGGACACTGCAGTTTTCACCCATTCTTCTTTACAAAATTGCCTGAGCTCCATCAGGTTGGATGGGACTGTTGATGAACAGAAATTTTCCAATTTTTCCAATTTTTCACAAATTAGGCCACTCCAGGCAGGCTCTGGGGAATTGAGCAGTCGGTGGGCGGTCAGTTTTCCAGGACATTTGATATTTTTTTTAATTAAAAACCATATAAATATATAAAATATGAATAACGACAAAAACAAACTGAATACTTTTTATACCCAATGTATTGGCAACCCACGCTACGCCACTGTCAGTCTGAGCCAAATGGCAACTATTTTTGTCCCATGCCCTGACTCCAGGACATAGATTTTTTTTTAAAGACAATAAAATATGAATAGTTCCAAATGTACTCCAAAACTGAGAAATCAATTTTTTTGAAAGACAAAAGCCTCCAAAGAAATCTTTTTCAAAAGCCTCAGATTTGACAGAATTAAGTGTGAATTAATAATACATGACTTCCCCCTTGTGGCTGCCTTATTTTCATTGAGTCAATGGTGAAATATCTTGGTATCCAAATTACCAAAGACATCCGCTGAAGTTACAATTTAAATGTATTGAATACACTGGAGGACTGTACATTTGAATGCAAAGGGGCATTTTTGGTCAGGTTTATTTAACTAAAATCAACCAGTTGAATTTTAACTATATTTTGAAAAAGAAGGTACGTTGCATTAAGAGAGCTGTGTTGGTCAAAGAATTTGAGGTTGGTGGGTTTACAAGCCATCGACTGATTGTATAATGGAACCTTAAATATGTTTTCTAAATAATGGTAATAGCTTTGGTACTGTGTGCCCTGGGAAGCATTCAAGAGAATTGGGGGTGCAGAAGAATTTATTTTGTGACTTTACTATACAAAAATTACTGGTGAAGTATAAAATTCTCCTGTCTTTTCTTTATCATATTCAAAAAAATGTCTGTATGTGAAAGGTTAGATGGATAAAGGTTTATGATCTGCTGTACATTTCATGGATGACAGGGGGAACTTACTGTTATATGAAGATTTCTGTTTGAAATACAATTTTCACTGTAACCATAAGCAATTTGATATGATCATTGAGGCCATTCAAATCTTTTCCAGAGAGAACATTATTTGGAATGGAAGGCAGAATGTTTTAATCATTCTAGGAACTTTTTTGCAACAAAAGAAAATGTACGAAAACACAGCTGCATTTCTGGATCTTTAAAAATGGTCTATTTCATTTATTTTTATCTAATTGAAGCACACGTAAAGGTGAAACAGCAAAAGACTGACAAACCAATATGAGATATTTGAAGACCCCTGACCCTCTTTTTTTATTTTAATGCGTGTTGCATAAACTGGTTATGGTGTTATTGAAAATTGTCCAGATTGTACAAATGTGCATTATATGATTGTGAAAAAGGTTTCCAAAAAGAAAAAAAAAAGTCTCAATTCTCTCTTCCACTTCCCTATCTCCCTGTCACTTTAAACATCCCCGCACACCGCACTGAATGTAGCTAATAACAAGCATCGCTTGGGTGCACCACCACCTTCATGCAGTCTTAATAAAAGAGGGGAGTGACATTAGACTCTGTGTCAGCTCTGGTCTTACATTATTTAGTTGGGGTTATTTAGATTGATAATGGCTGGTATGTTCATAATTCATAAACTACAAAAAACACAGATTTTTATTCCACAGAAGGTTACTCGACCAAACTCAGTTTTCAGTGTTTTTGTTGACTGTTAAGTATCTGTATTTGAGTTTGGTCAACTAACAATTACTCGAATGTAATACAGTCAACAGGCCATATGAAAACTGGTAATCCTAAAAAGAGGCATTTATCAGCCAATGTCATATGTGAAAGAAAATATCTGTTGGGCTTATAGTATGTGCATCTTCATTTACAATGGTTTTTAAAAATTATTAATCTACAGATCCTTACAGATGTGTGGATGCAGAATGCACATTCGGCATTCTTCGGACAATACTTGAAGGGGTGGAATATATTCACTCAAAGGGCATCCTGCACAGAGACCTTAAGGTACGTTATTTGCCCGCAATTAGAATGACATTTTTAGGATTATAAAGACCGGAACCTGTAACTGTCGATGCCTATTATCTGTACCTCTATGTAGATGGTGTAATCATAAGGAAATCTCTTAGAAGGCACTTTAAACGCATTGTTGATAGTTGATAGCCTGGTTTGAATTGTGAAAGACCCATCAAATGTGGCCAGTGGATGCATGTGCTTCTGCACAGTGTTCACATCTCCAGATGTGCTGGGAAAATCCTATGATGTTTCATTGTTTGCACTGTGGCACATACCGCAAAATGTGATTCCCGGTGGAGCACTGCTGTAGACGAAGTCGTATAACTTTTCAGGCACCATCTCCTTGAGGTTCTGTCTAAACTTCTCTCCATACTGCCGATATATATGAATCCTGCATATGTGCTGAAGGCCCAGAGGCTGCTTGCAGAGTTGCAGTAGCATGTCCCTCTGGCGGCGGTGCTCAGACAGCAGCAGGCCTCTGGGAAGCAGACCCTGGCTGTTGGTGATGCTGAAAGGATAAGTCAGGCTGAGCAGTTTCCCCAGCAGTGAAGCGCGCCACAGGTTGGCTTCGCGATCCAGGAAAAGGAACAGGCAGTTCTCTCCTAAGGCGGTTCGGATGTTGACGTCGGCTCCGTGCCCCAGGAGCATGTCCGCCGCCTCCTCCTGGGCGTCCTGGCAGGCTTCGTGCAGGGGCGTCCGGCCGGCCTTGTCCTGGGCATCGGGAGAGGCTCCGTGCGCCAGCAGCTCGCTGACGCAGCTCAGATCCACCGGCAGGGCCCTCCCGGCTTTGGTGGTCGCCGCCAAAACGGCCATGTGAAGAGCGGTGGCCCCGGACCGACGCGCAGCCCCGCCGACGTCTGCCCCGCACCGAATGAGGCTGGCCGCCATCTCCAGGTCGAGGGTGCCGGCCGCCATGTGCAGGGGCAGCACGCCGAATCGGTCGGCGGCGTTGACGTCGGCCCCGTGGCTGGCCAGGACGTCCACGGCGGGTAGGGCTCCGTAGCGCACGGCCAGGTGCAGCGCAGTGTGCCTGCTGTCGCTCTCCACCCTGGCGTTGACGTCGACCCCAGAGCTGCACAGCGACCTCAAGCAGGCCGCTGCGCGTCGCTGACGGCAGCCAGGGAGCACTCGAACTGGCCACGCGGCTTGAAGCCGGAGCCATTGGTTTTGGGCCAGTGAGTGATCAGCAGATGTAGGGCATTGCACCCACGGTGGTCCCTGCGTAGTGAGAGGAATTAGTCATTAGGAATTAGTCATGCTTAGGTTTGAGTGTTGAAATACGAAATAAATTTGATCTTGCGTCAGTTTATGCCGACCTGTCATTTGCAGACTAAAGCAGTACAGGTGTTGTGTGAGAGGATGAGATAAATGTTAATTGTTGCATTGGTTGGTAAACCTTATCCTGAGACAAGACCACCAACAATATGCTGGATTTGCTAAAACAAGAAACTTTGTCAGGTGCTTTGTGAGCATGAGACACATGTGGAGGCATTTTACAAACTTTCTGATGAATTGTTGCTGCTTGGTTTCCACTGATTATTGTAGAATGTAGTTATTCAGGTAGACTTCATACATGTACTTTTCACGCATAACAATGTCTTTTTATAATACAAGTGGATTTTTAAGCTACCGAATAGATTGCATAAAGCTGCCTCATAAAAATAATTATCATGGTCATGAATTATCCCTTACATTATTGATGTTGCACGTGGATCTAAATGTCATGTTTAATAGGGATCCAAACATGACTAATCTAGTGCAAGCACGCAATTAAACAGAATTCCAAAAGGTGTCGACAGCGCTTAGGTTGTCAGTTCAATTCCCACTGGGACCACATATACTGAAAAATGTATGCATTCACTACTCTAAGTCTCTTTGGATAAAAGCGTCTGCTAAATGACATATTATTTAATCTAGTTATTTTTTGGAATATTCCTGTGGTTGAAATGACAGTCTGATTTATCATGCAACATAATATAGCCTTTATGATGCCTGCTGTTTTGTAACAGTCAGGTCATAGTTACTGGTCAGTGGGTATTAGCACTTACCTTAACTCTGGGTCAGCACCCGAATGCAAAAGGCTTTCCAGGCTCTGCACTTTCCTGTAAATAGCGGCCAGGTGAATGGGAAGGATGGCGTGATGCTAGAGGGGGAAGCAAAGCCATATTGATACAGGGGAAATACAGAAGTTAGGCAAACGGTCCAGGTGTGTAACAATGCTAAACATTCATTTTGTTCCACTCGCAGTGTCTATGTAATGTGCTTCCCTGTGCAGAGATCATTTTTGCTCATGAAGCATGTTGGTTTTTGTACCAACTGACAAAAATAGATAGAGCTTTTCATTTTTTATTTTATTGCATGGACTGGCTTATCTAAGGTCTGTTAAAGTTGCTTCTATTAAAAGTAACTAAGTTGTCAAAAGCAGGGCTAAGCACCATGACATAATTAAACATTGTCTCCCCAATGTATCCCTGAAGTGTGCACCTTTGTGTCTCCAGGAAATCAATTTTGCCAGGTTGGACTGTCTATAGTAGTGTAGCAACCCTGTGGTGTGGTGTGGTCACACTGGGCCCTCAACCTAAATACTGGTATTTAATAATAAAACCATTCAGCGATAGTGGACACCAGAGCATGTGTTTATGACAAGGGCCTCGGCGTGTCTCTACTGAGACTGTCCACTTTCCTTTTATCCTTGGGGAGAGGGGAGAGGGGAGAGAGGAAAACGGAAAACGGGCACAAGCTGTTGATTAGGCTAGGACCTTAGAATAAATAACCTAATATCAATACACACCAGCCTGTATATTCTTTCCCCAATTTAGTAGCCAATCTTTCTATTTCTACTCACATTACGAGCTCGCCACCGCAGCTCTGGGACCGACAGTGACCAAAGCAAATGAACGGCCTCCTCCGAGACATAACCCCACCAAGCCGTCGACTAGAACTCTGGTACACACAGAGCCACAATTATAAGTGGCGAGCTCTTGCCGGCCTCCCTCCCCCTCTCCTGGGGTGGACAGCCAATCACCGTCCCCCAAATGGGAATCAAACTCCTGGTAAACCGGGCAAGTTTACCATTACGCCACCCGAGGGCCCCTACCGACTTTGGAAATCTCAGCGTGTGACATCACATACGTAACATGTCTGTGGGTCAGCAAGCTGTTTCCATCCACTTTGACTAGTTCATTAATCAACCAAAAAAATCTATGAAAAACATTAACCATAAAAATGGGGGCGATGACATCCATGTAGTCAGCCTATGCTTTTAAATGAATATAACCAAAATACAAAAAAGTTATTTTGCTAGGAATAGATAATATATCAATATCCTGACAATCACAAATATACAATTGAAATAAGCAGACAAACAAGGAAGCAAGACAGCCTTCTCCCTAATTTGGCTTAAGCCAGCTTCACACATTTTATGGTGGCTGTTGACTATTTTGCAACACAGAGCCTACAGTGTAGCAATTCTTCTCATGGCTCCAGAGTGTGAATGTTGCTGCCCAGAGATGTAGCCTATTTACTGTGGGGATAGAAGGCTTCTAGATTTTCAGGTGAAAAATAAGCTATTTCAGATAGCTGCAAGAGACAAAATTTGGATTTGGTCCAGGTATATATATATATATAGACATTAAATATATTCAAAAGCATACTGGTACATTTTTTTGCTACCTGTGAATGAACTTTCCCAAGAAATCCAATTGGTAAGTGGAGAGGAGAATCAGCCAAGCGGATTTTCAGAATATCCAGAATTGCCGTTGCATTTCCTGTCAAGATAGCATCATGTAGTGCAACATTTGGTGCACGCTGACAGTCAAAGTTCACTGCTGTTTCCTGTCGTGAGTTGCCACAATTCGAAGTTGCCACGCTCTGTGGAATATTCATGCTTGTGTATATCATCAGCTGATGATGTGAAACCTATGCTTTTAAATGAATATAACAAAAATACAATGCATTTTAAAGTTATTTTGCCAGGAATAAATCATATATCAATATCCTGACAATCACAAAATATACAATTGAAATAAGCAGACAGATAGAAGGCCTCCAGATTTTCAGGTGAAAAAGAAGCTATTTCAAATAGTTACAAGAGCCAAAACGTGGTTTTGGCCCAGGTATATACATAGACATTGAATATGAACAATGGGTACACAGAGTGTCAGTTTTCAAATTACTGATAAGAGGTAGTAATACAATCATAACAAAACTAACAAATACACAGATTATTCTTGAAATTAGTTTGAAACAATATTTTATGAGGTGAAAATGGCAACTGTGTGTTGGTGAAAATACTTGTAATTTTAAATAGAATGGAATCACAGAGTATAATATTGCCTAATCCAGAGGTTCTGGAGCCCCCCCTGTGTATGCTGGTTTTCGTTCCAACCACAGTTGCAACTCCTGGATTGTAAAAGCTGGTTACTGTTCTTATTTAGACATTTTGAATGTCTATTGAGGGATGATTTACCCTCTTAAGCTACATTATGTCAGAAATAGCTGTGCATGCCATGAAGAACAAATATCCCATATTGTCATGCTTTCGTGTTCTGTAATGTGCTATATTGCAAATGATTTCTTTTGAAAGAGGTTATTTTTAATTAATTAAATTATAGACTGACAGGTGAAATCATTGTGGTTCTAATTGCTGGAAGTGTGGACACCTGGTTACTGAAACTAAACCATTTGTGGAAAATGTTCAAAGACAAAGCAAGTCAAGGGCTCAAAATGAACTTTTTTACTTAGTAGCACTGGTGCTCCCAACTTCAAACATTTATTTATTGTCCAAAGAAATTTAATTTTATACAAATATAATGTGTACATTACACGGACAGGGCAAGGCATAGTACTGCAAACGCATTTATCGCCAACCACAAAACTACCAAATTGGGCGGAGGTGAGAAATACTCCCATTAGCGATGGGTGAAACTAGCACACTACCATCCAGGTGTGTTTTCACTACCACCCTCACCAAACTAAAGCCCTAAGGAATGTCACCAGCTTTTTATTTTGACTCTTTTTTAAATGGTTTAGTACGTTTTAACAGTTAAAACAGAGCAACAGACGTTTCACGTAAATGAAATGCATGCAAAAGAAAGCATGTCAAAATGCATTTCATTCATCACATCAAAAGCATACTGGTACATTTTTTGCTACCTGTGAATGAACTTTCCCGTGAAATCCAATTGGTGAGTGGATAGGAGAATCAGCCAAGCGGATTTTCAGAATATCCAGAATTGCCGTTGCATTTCCTGTCAAAATAGCATCATGTAGTGCAACGTTTGGTGCACGCTGACAGTCGAAGTCCACTGCTGTTTGCTGTTGTGAGTTGCCACAATTCGAAGTTGCCACGCTCTGTGGAATATTCATGCTGGTGTATATCATCAGCTGATGATGTGAAACAGATAGAAGGCCTCCAGATTTTCAGGTGAAAAAGAAGCTATTTCAAATAGTTACAAGAGCCAAAACGTGGTTTTGGCCCAGGTATATACATAGACATTGAATATTAACAATGGGTACACATGGGTACAGTGTCAGTTTTCAAATTACTGATAAGAGGTAGTAATACAATCATAACAAAACTAACAAATACACAGATTATTCTTGAAATTAGTTTGAAACAATATTTTATGAGGTGAAAATGGCAACTGTGTGTTGGTGAAAATACTTGTAATTTTAAATAGAATGGAATCACAGAGTATAATATTGCCTAATCCAGAGGTTCTGGAGCCCCCCCTGTGTATGCTGGTTTTCGTTCCAACCACAGTTGCAACTCCTGGATTGTAAAAGCTGGTTACTGTTCTTATTTAGACATTTTGAATGTCTATTGAGGGATGATTTACCCTCTTAAGCTACATTATGTCAGAAATAGCTGTGCATGCCATGAAGAACAAATATCCCATATTGTCATGCTTTCGTGTTCTGTAATGTGCTATATTGCAAATGATTTCTTTTGAAAGAGGTTATTTTTAATTAATTAAATTATAGACTGACAGGTGAAATCATTGTGGTTCTAATTGCTGGAAGTGTGGACACCTGGTTACTGAAACTAAACCATTTGTGGAAAATGTTCAAAGACAAAGCAAGTCAAGGGCTCAAAATGAACTTTTTTTACTTAGTAGCACTGGTGCTCCCAACTTCAAACATTTATTTATTGTCCAAAGAAATTTAATTTTATACAAATATAATGTGTACATTACACGGACAGGGCAAGGCATAGTACTGCAAACGCATTTATCGCCAACCACAAAACTACCAAATTGGGCGGAGGTGAGAAATACTCCCATTAGCGATGGGTGAAACTAGCACACTACCATCCAGGTGTGTTTTCACTACCACCCTCACCAAACTAAAGCCCTAAGGAATGTCACCAGCTTTTTATTTTGACTCTTTTTTAAATGGTTTCAAAAGCATACTGGTACATTTTTTTGCTACCTGTGAATGAACTTTCCCAAGAAATCCAATTGGTAAGTGGAGAGGAGAATCAGCCAAGCGGATTTTCAGAATATCCAGAATTGCCGTTGCATTTCCTGTCAAGATAGCATCATGTAGTGCAACATTTGGTGCACGCTGACAGTCAAAGTTCACTGCTGTTTCCTGTCGTGAGTTGCTACAATTCGAAGTTGCCACGCTCTGTGGAATATTCATGCTTGTGTATATCATCAGCTGATGATGTGAAACCTATGCTTTTAAATTAATATAACAAAAATACAATGCATTTTAAAGTTATTTTGCCAGGAATAAATCATATATCAATATCCTGACAATCACAAAATATACAATTGAAATAAGCAGACAGATAGAAGGCCTCCAGATTTTCAGGTGAAAAAGAAGCTATTTCAAATAGTTACAAGAGCCAAAACTTGGTTTTGGCCCAGGTATATACATAGACATTGAATATTAACAATGGGTACACATGGGTACAGTGTCAGTTTTCAAATTACTGATAAGAGGTAGTAATACAATCATAACAAAACTAACAAATACACAGATTATTCTTGAAATTAGTTTGAAACAATATTTTATGAGGTGAAAATGGCAACTGTTTAAAAATGTGTTTGGTGAAAATACTTGTAATTTTAAATAGAATGGAATCACCGAGTATAATATTGCCTAATCCAGAGGTTCTGGAGCCCCCCCTGTGTATGCTGGTTTTCGTTCCAACCACAGTTGCAACTCCTGGATTGTAAAAGCTGGTTACTGTTCTTATTTAGACATTTTGAATGTCTATTGAGGGATGATTTACCCTCTTAAGCTACATTATGTCAGAAATAGCTGTGCATGCCATGAAGAACAAATATCCCATATTGTCATGATTTCGTGTTCTGTAATGTGCTATATTGCAAATGATTTCTTTTGAAAGAGGTTATTTTTAATTAATTAAATTATAGACTGACAGGTGAAATCATTGTGGTTCTAATTGCTGGAAGTGTGGACACCTGGTTACTGAAACTAAACCATTTGTGGAAAATGTTCAAAGACAAAGCAAGTCAAGGGCTCAAAATGAACTTTTTTTACTTAGTAGCACTGGTGCTCCCAACTTCAAACATTTATTTATTGTCCAAAGAAATTTAATTTTATACAAATATAATGTGTACATTACACGGACAGGGCAAGGCATAGTACTGCAAACGCATTTATCGCCAACCACAAAACTACCAAATTGGGCGGAGGTGAGAAATACTCCCATTAGCGATGGGTGAAACTAGCACACTACCATCCAGGTGTGTTTTCACTACCACCCTCACCAAACTAAAGCCCTAAGGAATGTCACCAGCTTTTTATTTTGACTCTTTTTTAAATGGTTTAGTACGTTTTAACAGTTAAAACAGAGCAACAGACGTTTCACGTAAATGAAATGCATGCAAAAGAAAGCATGTCAAAATGCATTTCATTCATCACATCAAAAGCATACTGGTACATTTTTTTGCTACCTGTGAATGAACTTTCCCGTGAAATCCAATTGGTGAGTGGATAGGAGAATCAGCCAAGCGGATTTTCAGAATATCCAGAATTGCCGTTGCATTTCCTGTCAAAATAGCATCATGTAGTGCAACGTTTGGTGCACGCTGACAGTCGAAGTCCACTGCTGTTTGCTGTTGTGAGTTGCCACAATTCGAAGTTGCCACGCTCTGTGGAATATTCATGCTGGTGTATATCATCAGCTGATGATGTGAAAATGTAGCAAGAAAATGTGGAGGCTTATCTTATCTAGGTTTTGCCAGCTCTCACAACCTAAAAAGCTTGTGAGATGTCTGTACTTACTACCGCAAGCAGTAACACGCCCTTTATCTTCACACTGCAGCTGAAGTTCCTGTTTTTCTTGTGGGGTAGCTACTGATGCAAGTCAGAAATACTGAAAACCTTTAAACCAAATGACTGCTACCAGAGTGCATCAACCAACTAGCAGGGAAGCTACTGTATAAAGTACTTTCAATTTCAACTTTGATCAACCCCCAAGTATCCTAACAGAAGAATGATTTTCAGTTTGATGTTTGCAACTTTTATTTTGTTGAGCCATGGCTCAGTCTTCAATAATATAATTTGCCTCCACATGTGTGAAAACCAGACTGACTAGTGGACAGCATTGGCACCTTGTTGCCTAAATTTGTATCTCTGTTGGGGAAAAAGAAAAGTAGTTTACGTATTTTGCCTTTCTACTTGAATTGCAGGCTGCTGTTATATACTGTAATATATAGTCATATTAGTGTTGTGTCAATAAATTCCACTAATGTTTTCTATGGAATCATGTACTTTTGGTGCAAGTTCCTGTGTAATGACAATCTGCTTTCCCAACTTGGACATTTTTCACCTGTTGAAACAATATTTCCGTTTAGAGGATACTAATTAATCAAGGCTCAAGTGCAAAGTTAAGTCTCCTCAAATGTTATGCCGCGTGAACACATTTGAATTGCAGGAACATTGCAATTCAAAATTGCAACTCAAAATGTATATTGCATTTATTATATTGTTTTAAACTCCAAATAAAAAATAAAACATTAAACTCAATTAGCTAATTTCATATTTAAGTTTTCATCTTCTTTTACTCTGGGTTGGGTGAGACATTGTTTCATAATGTAATTATTTCCTAAATATATTTTAGGTTTTTGTCAGGAACCACATGGGCTGGTTTATTATTTGCATGCTTTAAACAGTACTCCATATATTCATTTTTTCCTGGTTTAAATTTGTAGTTTATCATATATATGGTACAATGGTTTAACCACAGTCTGTACAGACCTATTTAAATGGATGCTAAAATATGTTGTCTCCAGCCATTGTCATGTTAAATAGTTGTACAAATGACTCTCTTACTTTGTTTCAGCCAAGAAATATTTTCCTTCATGGACTTGATTGTCATGTGAGGATTGGAGACTTTGGGCTTGCTTGCAGAGATATAATTGTGGATGACCATATGCAGCTTCCCACCAACCCACACACCAGTGGTGAGAATTTGAGGGAATCTTGAAATATAGCTAGCTAATGTATTCTTGATGCAAAGGCCACATGCTTAATACATGCATTTTTTTCCAGGCTCTTCACACACCACTGGGGTAGGAACGTTTGTCTACGCCTCTCCTGAACAACTAGAAGGCTCTCATTATGACTCAAAGGTATTTACAACATTGGGTTATGCAAGAGGGACAGAGGCAAGTTCAGGCTTAAACTTCTATAACCCTAGGGTTTTTTTTTTTTTTTTTTTTTTTTTTTTTTTTTTTACTGTGCTCATAATAATCCATTGAATAATCCTCAAATGATGTACCTCGTTTGAATCTAACCTACAGCAAGTCAGATTTCACTCCCAGGTGGAATATATAATTAAGATATACTTATTTGTTCCATGAACAAAAAGAGGTTTATTGTGAAGTATTTTCCAAAATAATGATCTGCTAAATAAATACATCATGCATTGGAAGTTTAGTATAGAGTGTTAAAAAATTCATGTCAATAGGGGTTACCATTGCAGGTTATGTATGAGAAGTGCCAGGCGCCATTATGATATAGTGAGACGAGCTCCAAAAGGCTTTCAATCTTAATTTATTATATTTCCCTGCCAATAGTGCCTGATGAGTCACCGCAGTGCCATGCGTACCTGTGTAAGGGGCACTGCAATTGAAGCATGCGCACCGATGTTCTTGTCCGCAAGTCTATCTTTCAATTACCATAGCTGTTAGCCTGTGTGCACTTGGCATGATGCTTGGAGGAGCTAATGTGGCAGTACCATGAGACAACATGGCTACCACTTCCCCTTCTTCTTCTGATTTTAGGTAGAATTTGCCATTGGGTCCTCTACAGAAAAAAAGATTTAGGTTTTGAAATTAAAAAAGAACATTGAATGATGCCAATTCATTTGGGTTTTAGGAATGAAGAAATTGAGGATTATAAAAAACTGTTCCGTTATTAATCAGAGCGGTTTACTTATTTAATTTACATTGAGATATGTTTATGTAAAATCATTTTGATACCCATGAAATGTACTAATGCCAGGAACTGAGTGATGTAAAAGCAAGAAGACCTCTCTCTTCGGAACTTTAATTACACTGATTTAATTTGTAAAAAAAAAGATGATGATTAATGTCAGTCTTGTTGCCAAGTAAGATGTTAGACCTACAGGCTCAAAAACGACTTCTCTTTGGGTTTTTTACAGTCAGACATGTACAGTGTGGGGATAGTGGCTCTGGAGCTCTTCCAGCCCTTTGGGACCGAGATGGAGCGTGTGCAGAGATTAGAGGAGCTGCGGCAGGGTAAGGTCCCGGAGGCCCTGTCCAAGCGCTGGCCAGTCCTGGCCAAGTTCATCCGCCTGCTGACGAGCCCAGACCCCTCACTCCGGCCCAGTGCAGCCCAGTTACTGCAAAGTGAACTCTTCAACAAAGTGGATGGGGTATGCACAGGACTCTAACTTCTAATTTAAAAAAACACCTTTGCATAAAACCTTATACAAATTGGTGTAACGATACATAGCCAAAGACTGGGGTCTTAACTTGAGGTGCATTCTAATGGTATTCCAGTGTATGTTCCCTTAAGCTTTTGGTATTGATATGACTTCCTGCATTTGTTCAGAAGGAAGGAATTGTCAGTCCCTTCACTGGAAAAACGCCATGCATGTTTCTTTAGTACACGAGAGAAACTATTTGAATCTGTGTTTAATGTATTTAGCAAAGCGTACATTCCCCCACAATTGGAATTCTCAATTTAATTAGGTCTTTCCACCTCCCCTTAAAGGTTATCCACAAATTGCAGAGGAAGGTGGAGGAGCAGGAAGAGGAGATCGTACAGCTGAAGAGACAGATCAGTGAACTGCAGAACTCACAAAATGCATCACAACAGACGGACCTGACTTAATTTTAAAAAATGGAAGCTGCTTAGTGCAGGTTTCAATTTATATGTGTAAAATATGTGAATTATTTATTGCAAATGTTTATTTGTATGAGAATCCCATTCTTTACATTTAACATTTTAGCTTTAATAAACTGTAAAATAAAGCTTGCCACTGGGTGATGTATTTAGGGCGATGGGTTACATTTTTATAATCTGATTGAAAATATCTGAACATTGTGTAAGCCATTACATTACAGGCATTTAACAGACACTCTAACCCAGAGCAATTTACAGTTTAACATTTCTTTACATACAATCCATGAGCAATTCAACAGCGCCTCACCTAGGACCATTAACGAGGCATACTATATTGCTGGAAGAATTCACTCTTTGGAGGTGATATAACACATGGGTTGAGGCAGACAAACACAGTCAGCTTGAGAGAGCTCTGCCTCTGCTTGCTAAGGTCCTCTGGTAAGCCCCTGCAGTACCATTGCCTTCATCTTGCTACTACTCTGCAGTTTAGAATAAAAATATTCACCAAGATGTCTGCTGGTCTGTCAGTAATGGTCCTGGGGTTCCATGGCCTGTACAGATGTGGAATGTGACCCTCCCTTCCATTTTCTGATAATTATGTAATTTCAGAAAATATTTTGCATTTCTTTCCCATCCTTCACCCTCCTGCTTTGTGTAGTGGGAAATACAGATTTAATGAGCCTGTTGGGAAATGGGCCTCCCAGGTGGTCTAGTGGTTACAACGTTTGAAGCTGGCCACTGCGACCGGGGTTTGATTCCACTGGGTGCACCAGAGTCTGCTCTTGCCGGGAGTGCCACCGGGGGCAGCGATTGGCCGTCTGCCCCAAGGAGGGGGGAGGGAAGCCGACAGGAAGTTCGCTACGCACAGGAGTGGCTCTGTAGTACCAGAGTTACGGTGGACAGCTTGGCGAGTGCTGTCTCGGAGGAGACGATACTTCGCTTTTGTCACTGCCGGTCACAGGGCTACAGCAGCGAACTCACAATACTAGGGGGGGATTGACATGACAAATAGAGGGTGTAATTGAAAAAAAATATATATATATGTTGGGAAATGTATAAAATATACAAATTAACACTAATTACTAACATTTATCAATATATTAAATAAAGGTGATGAAAATGAAATTGCTTTGCTTTCAAATCAAAACTGCGTTTATAAGCCAATTTAAAGGTCTGAACAGACACATTATTGGTAAGAAATAAGCTGTGTAAGTCAGATGCAGCCCGCCTTATTTTTTTAATCTGCCTTTATAGAAGCAAGTGTTTTCTGCAGATTATCCTTAAATTCAGACCTCTTGAATATTTGTTGAGGTTAAGGGAGCTGCTTTTCTGGTAATAACCATTTATATTATATCTTACCTGGTTAAATAATTAACACAAATACCCTCTTAATATATTCTCCAGTTACTATAGCTGGGCAGGTAGAAGTACAATTATATGAGTTAAATTTGTAAATATTTATGTATATAATATACATAAAAATTGTTTGCTTTTGCGACTATCTACACTGCATAACATTGTAACTGAAGTAAAGAATTTCATGAGCTAATAGGCATGACAGAAAGCAGGCCTGGCTGTGATTAGAATGTCAACAGCTTTCCGTTCTTAACTACCGTTAAATTAAATTAGGCCAATGCTCGGGTCTGATGCACCGCCTGTCTGAGCGTGGATATCCGGTGAATCGAATAGGTGGATTCTGGAATCGCTCCTTTACATTTTCAACCATTACGGATTTAAATTGGACGTTTTCACTAATATTATTGCCGAGAACAAATCAAATCAACCTTCCCGTGCTATTCCCCCATACAAACGTATGAACGTGAGAACGTGCTACCCGCAACGTTTCACAAAGGCCGACCTTTTTTCTTCGTCTCATACAGATGACGTCATGATCACGTTGACGAAACTACTTTTATTTGACTTGGTAGCGTACTGTTGCTTCATCGTGCGATATGGTACAGCACAATCTCAGGGAGACAACGTGAAAAACTTTTCCCATTTTTAATTTAAAAAGAACTATGCACTGATTAAATTAATATGCTACTCATTGCAGATCCATATTGCCATTGTATATTTATTCTTCGAGTTTGTAAGACATAGCTTGTATGCACACAATAGTGTTCCAACAGAAAAGTATCAGAAGACATTGCGACTCAAAGGCTAAGCATCCACACGCGATCATCATCAATTTCTAATATATTGTATATTATGTTTAAAAGCTAAATACCAAGAGTAGCAAATATTTAGTTCCTCTTGATTGTAAACACTTCTTGTATCTTTCCAGTTGAATATCAATTCTGCAGAAATTCTATCTTGAAAATACTCGTGCTTAGGATCGCTAGCTTGTTCTTGGCTACATGTATGCGTCATCAGGTCCCAGGCGTTCAATGCAGTGCATTTCCAGCTGGACCCTTGTTTCATGTCAGATGCTTCTACAAAGCTTTTCAATACAGCAGCTGGTAATCGCGGAAGCTCGCTGCATTGGACCACTATCCAGTAGCTCCCCCCAATGTTCATATCGAAATATAGACCGAACTGAGAACACGCTTAAAACCAAATACCCGGATGTACCGTGAGGAATTTACGTCATTGTTCACCGCCGGACGCCCGCTGGATAAGGGGATGGACAGAAACAGCTACAATAACTGATAGATTTACAAAATAACAGGTAAGGGCCTTGTTAAAAAGAATGGCTATTAAGTAATTATTTTATATACCCAAGGCCAAAAGAAATGTAGTGTTAGCGGCTGTTGCTACCTATCTCGTTTTCATAGACATAAAAGCTTTGTGTAGTTAGCTGCCTAGCTTGCTAGTCCACCGGCTCCTCATCGCAGTAAATGTGGTGTCGGGGACGAATGTGCGCGACCACCGGTGAATTTAAAATCTTCAGCCCCTCCTGTTTGAAACGTAACCGAAACCAATATCAAGGACGAGGAAGTGTTTTGGGCCCATAGATAGCTGTCTCTTTCGCCATTTGGATGTCTGTAATGAAATTAAATTGTAGCAATTTCTTTAGCTAGCAAGCTCGCTAACGGATCTGGTTGTTTCCTCCTTGCGTTTGTCGTCTCCACCGGCTTCTGAATACAAGCGACATGCACAACTAGCTGTCTGTCTAGCTACCTGGATAGCTACCTATCCATCTGCTTCCGCGATGTAATCACATTGTTGGTTCAACATAATGTCCAAAACATTGCTAATGTTAGATAGTAGCACGTAATTGCAGGTTTATTCTAACGTTTTGTCGTTACCATGGCGTTTACAGTTGACTTGTGGGCACGCTTTTGAGTCCGGTCTTCCGCCTGTATAACTTACAATAAAAAATACATTTTTTTTCAAACAGTTGCATGCAGTTGCTTTATGTTACTTACTTTCCGTGTGAACTTATAATGTTCGTTGTTAAATTAGCTAGAGGCCTAGCAGTGGTAGGTAGCTAGCTAGTTCGCTAACAGTTGTGGAGGAGGGGGCGGCGTTGGTAGCTAACAGTGTCCGTGGTAGCTAGCCAGCTAAACCTCTCAAGGGAAGTCTTGATGGGTTGCTAGCTCAGGGTACTACGCACATGATTTTAGCTAGTCAATCCAGCAAGTCTTTAACGTAGCTTACTCGTGATATATCTATTGTAATATTGACGCATCGTTATTGCCCAAGTGTTGTTTTCGCCAAAATATACCTAAGATAGATTTCGCTTTTAATTTCTCAATGTTTTTGGTTGTTGCTTTGCTCGTCGCTTACAACGCGCACTCATCTGATTGAGCTAGACGTGTCACGTGGTGGGTGTAGACCAATTATTGTAGAGTTGAGTTGAGGTGAAAAACAACACACCTTTTCCTGTATGTCACGTTAACGATAAGTAATTGGCTAGCTAGATAAGTATGGTAAAGTATGTCTGACTGCATTAGCCATTACTGTTATCTTGTTCAGGTATAAGGTATTACTATTTTCGTACTTAGCAATTAGATAAATAATATAGTTGGCGAACAAAACACTATCTAGACGTATATTAATCTTGTTTAACACACAACACTTGCCTCTTCCCATCACATACTGTAAGTTTAAGAAACTCCAAACAGATAATGCAACATAAGCAGATATTTTGCACTGTTTAATAACATAATTACAGCTGAATATATAACATGGTCTACATCAGCATTGTGTATACATTTGTGGTTTATACTTTTGCATAATTTTTGCATCTCCCTAAAGTTTCCCTGGTGTTTTGTTGAGCAGCAATGAACGATGACCATAGTTGACAAACCATCGGAGAAGTCTGACCCCGAGTCAGATTGGCCCAAGCGCTCCGGTTCATTGACCCCATTCACCTCTGGAGATATGGATGGCAGCTCTACTAGCTGGGGCGTTGGATCTTCACCCTCTGACACCCCCAAAAACAAAACCCCCTATGTGGGCCCCACCCCTGGTGCTGCCGTGTACAGCAGCAGCACAGCTGTAACAGGAGAAAGGCCCAAAGAGCAAAGTAAGTAGTCCTCACTGTCAACAGACTGAATCGGTGTCTGTGTTGGCTGTTTTTGCAGATTTGAGTGCCTGATTTTATTTTTTGCTGACTAGTAAAACAATACAAATGAATATCCAGTACTTTCCAATCTTGTAAGTTCTCTTCCTATGTGATTTCAGTTACAGTTCTTGTAAAGTTGTTTGGAGTGACCTAAATGTTTGTATGTGTTATCCAGTGGTGATGACCAGCGGAGATGGCATCGCTCTCCCCCAGAAAGTTCTTTTTCCGGCAGAGCGACTCAACTTAAAATGGAACCAAGTCCACCGCGTTGGAGCAGGACTCCAGAACCTCGGCAACACTTGCTTCCTCAACTCCGCTCTGCAGTGTCTCACTTACACACCGCCCCTAGCCAACTACTTGCTGTCCCGGGAGCATTCAAAAACATGTACGTCTTGCATGTGTGTTGTCAGATTTAAAATAGTTTTAACTCTTTGCAACTTTCAGGACTTACTCCGTATTACTCCACACACAGGTCACGAGCCAGGCTTCTGTATGATGTGCACCATGCAGAATCACATCACCCAGGTCTTTGCCAACTCTGGAAATGTCATCAAACCCATTGGTGTTCTCAATGAGCTAAAACGTGAGTTGCAGCTATCGGTGTCTTGGTACCAGTATTATTAAGGAGGTTTCTCTTTCCAGTCATTTTTCTTTAGGGCCCTTAACTTCTGCATCTACATTACTCTTGGATTTGGATTTTGCTTGCAGGGATCGCAACACATTTTCGCTTCGGGAGCCAGGAGGATGCCCATGAGTTCCTCCGGTACACAGTGGATGCTATGCAAAAGTCCTGCCTGTCTGGCAACAAGTATGTTTACTGCATTGGTTTTACACCCCAAAGTCCGGCCTTTTATTGTCTATTAGTCTATTTGATGCAGTGTACTTATTTCTGGGAAGAACACATTGGGTTAACACATTAATTGGGTTTACATGCACCCTAATATTCCATCATTAGTTAGAATATTCAAAAATACAGAATAATACATTGGAATAGAAGAGATGGGATATTTTGTTAATACTTTGTTTGGGGAGAAATAAATACTGTGGACAGCGAATGGAATTCTTAATCCATTTAGAATAGACAACGTGATTGCCTTGTTAAATGGAAGGTGTGAGGCCAACAGTGAATACTAAAAGTACATCTCTCTTTAATACATTTGCAAACATTCATCATTACTGGTTATAGAGGTTGCAGTATTGGACGGAGTGAGGTATTTTGTTAAAGAGGCACAAACCTCTGTTTTGAGCTTCTCTCTTATTTTGGTCAAAGATGTACCTTTTCAGGTTATTCACTGGACTTGAACTGCTTAAATTTCAGTAAAAACTGGAAAATGCGGGTGTTTTAAAACTTTTGACCGGTAGTTTATATGAAAATGTCCAATGTTCTCAGTATGCTGTGACTGTAAACATTGTCCATAAGTCAGTGTTCCCATGGTCCTCCATTGAAACGGATGCCATTTTTAACCATTTGTTGTTTTTTGTACGATTTCGGAATGCTCAGTCATGTTTTTGCTCAGTTGTGGCCTTTACCATAGCTACACTTGGGAGCTAGCAGAGGTGCTGAAAGTAAACAGAACAGAAGTGAATAGTCCAGTTAGGTTTTCTTCATAGCTTACCATATAATTTAATTGTAAGAAGCAGCTCCCTTGATAGATTTTTCTAATCCAAGTCTGTAATTATTTAGACGATATGTTATTTTAATTACGGCAGTTGATTGGTATTTATTTAAACAGAACTGCCACATCATTAAATTATACCTTTTCATATTCAACCACAAAACTAGGAAGTATTGATTTAAAATGTCAATGGAATTAAATAGTTTGTCATGATCAATGATATTACTAAGGCATGTAATCACAGTGAAGGTTTGACCGGATTGCATTTACAGTGTAAAAATCCATAAATCCTTGTTTGTTACTTTTGGGCTACTGCCAGAAATCTGGTTTGGAGCAAATTATGTATTTACGTAATTTGTATCTCTTATATAAAGAGTTTGAAATTCTTGCATCTTTGTCTTTTTCCATAGACTGGACAGGCATACACAGGCAACAACGTTAATCCATCAAGTCTTTGGAGGGTACCTAAGGTCCAGAGGTAGGCTCTCCTCCACTTAGATTGCCGGCGGCAGCAGCAAAGCATTTATATGCTATCATGTACACATTGCATTGAACACATTACTAATGTTTCCGACTGAGCAGACCGATGACTGAATTGGCAATTCGTAGAAAGGTTGTAGACACTTTGAACAGGCTGAAATTGTAAAGGAAATGTGTATGTCAAAGAGTCAAGATTTTAAGCTTTTATGTTCCTTTGACATTTGATGTATTAGCATTGCTCCATGTAATAAATCAACAGTTTGCATCTGGAAGGTTTTGGTGTCAATATGTGTAATGCGTCTTTCAATTTGTTTTATCTCTAGTAAAATGTTTGAACTGCAAAGCTGTGTCTGACACATTTGACCCATACTTGGATGTTGCCTTGGAGATTAAGGTAATTCATATTTCTCATGCATTGTTTACTGAAGGCAGTGGAAAGATGGATTTCATTGTTTTGCAGCAGTTGAATACCTTTAAGTTTTTACATTACACCATTTGCATTTTTCGGACACTCTTATGCAGAATGACTTGCCAAACAAAGTACATAAGTGCATTTAAATAGGTTAATAAGAGCAGCAGTACTACAGAAAATGACAATTAAAAAAGCAGCAGTACTACAGAAAAGGATAATTAATTCAAGTTTTGGAAATCATACTTTATGTTGTAACTTTTCAACTAGGTCAGGTATGTTCACTGTGCTGTGTCACCTATTACATTCACATTCACTGCATAGTAAAGAGCTTGCACTGGTTCTCCTGCGCACTTCCAGACTGCACAGAACATCACCAAAGCTCTTGAACAGTTTGTGAAACCTGAACAACTGGATGGAGAGAATGCCTACAAGTGTACCAAGTAAGGAGCACGTTTAGTTTTGTTTTGATGTCTTTGTTAGAACAGGACGTTAATTGATAAAGCCAATGGAAAAACAACTGCCTTCGCCTGTTGACTAGAATAGTTTTAGCTCCTTTAATCTCACATGAAAATACTTTGTGTGCTTTTGGTCAGTATATCATGAGTGGTGTGAATAAACATAAGCCATTTTCCTGTTGAACTAAGTTAAGCTAAATTACATTTTGATTTGTATTTGTTCAGTGTCATTAACATTTTTATGAAGTCATTCAGAAACATTTTGTTTTCTAATGACACTAATTTGACATATTGATTGAGAAAATTAACTTTAAACATTTCTTTGTTTATTATATGTGTGTAAGCGCTGTACAGGTATTTATTGTGACCATTCTTAAATATGCTTGGGGAGCCTATGGAAAGTTGGTGAAATGCTGAGGAAATCATTGTTTATCACTGTTGGTGTTCCCTGACAACAACATACAAACTATTTCTGGTTTGACTTTAACTAATATTGTTTCATAATAATTTCTAGGTGCAAGAAAATGGTTCCAGCCTCAAAGAGATTCACAATTCACCGAAGCTCCAATGTGTTGACCCTTTCTCTGAATCGTTTTGCAAACTACAATGGAGCAAAGATCGCAAAGGTAGGCCTCTACTCTCCACTCTTGGGTTCAATCCTAATGTGTCCTGATTTATAGATTATGAATGATAGATGCCCCTTAGCTGAACATTTATTCATAATTAAATCTTTATGCTTGCACTCAAATACCATCCACATACACACACAACTAGAACAGCATTCTGTCCTACATGTACGGTATCCACTTGATTAATTCCTCAGTCAGTCTTGTATTAAAATATGTGTGCCCATGACGCTGGCCAGGGCGACCGGGGTTTGATTCCCCGTCGCGCCAGAGTCGGCTCTGGCCAGGAGTGCCATTGGTGTGGCAATTGGCTGTCCGCCCCAGGGAGGGGGGAGGGAAGCCGACACACACAGTTCGCTGTGCACAGGAGTGGTTCTGGGGCACCGGAATTACAGTCGACGGCACGACGAGTGCTGTCTCGGAGGAGGCAGCGCTTCGCCTTTGTCACTGCCGGTCACAGGACTACGGCAGCGAACTATGAGGGAAGGTGATTGAACTAAGCACAGTGGGAGTAATTGGCTACCAAATTGGGAGGGGAAAAATTTAAATAAAAAATTATAAAATATGTGTCCATGTTAACTCACCCTACAGCCTGTAACGGCACTTCAGGTCTGTGAGGTTTGAGCGATACCTGATATAATTTAGTATTGAATGCTTTTCCATTTGCCCATTCATTTGCTTTCAAGAGGTATATTGAATTTCAGGAATGTCCAATGGTGCATTTTAAAACCTTATCATTACTATTCGAATTGATATTAATTCAAATAAAAGCAAAAGTACAAACAACAAAGCTTTGTTTCTCCAGTTAAAGTAATGCTACACATTTCCAGTGAAACCGTTCTCTGTAATGAAATGGTGCCAGCTGCTTGTATGCTCTCAATTCTTAAAAGTGTTTAACGTACACACAGCTTGCTGGTAGAATAACTGCGGTATTATTTTCTATGAACAACTGGTGGCAGTTGGTGCCCCTCACCCAGCAGCGCATTGAGAAAAACAGCTGTCTGTCTGGAACAGGCGCGGTGGCTACACTTAGTTGGAAAATTCACTTTGGCAGCTGACCACTGAGCCCAACCAATTACATAAAAGTTGGAGTCTTTTTCAGGTTTACCGCTTGCACCATACATGGAGAAGCAGTTCATTGGTGATATGTATGAGTATACGCAACTGACATAAGTAAAAAAAGATTTGCTTGGAGAAATGTGAGCTTGTTGTGTTCTTTGTGCATGTACAATGAGATTTCACTTTGAGCTAGATAACTAGATAGCTTTATCTTATAAAAAAGCAGAACCGGTTTTGTATGCTAACTGTTTGTATGCTAACTGTCATGTTTAACTGTTCAAATAAAGTCAGCAGTAAAGCAGTAGTTCAGTCTTGCTAGCAAGATACTTGTTGCTTGAAACCTTAAATCATGCACTGGCGAGCTTGTTTTTTTTGAGCGATTTGGGAATCCTTCAATTTAATTTATATCAAGGGCCTGCGTTTTTTGTGTTTCTCGAGGTCCGCAGTCTCTGCAGGTATTTGCTCCAACCACCCACTGTACCACCTGATTTCGAATAATTAGTTTACCTCCTTGGTCCAGGAAGCGAGCTAATTCGTGAAATCAGGTGGTGTAGTGCGTGGTTGGAGCAAATACCTGCAGACACTGCACACCTCGAGGCCTGGATTTGAATACCCAGATTAATGTAGCCGACAGTAGCTTACAAACCTTTTCATTTCTTAACCCAACTCAAAGGGGGGTAAAGTTCATGGCTGGCCAATGAACTTTGCTAATGTTCTTAAAACCTCTCCCAAACTTGAATTAGTTTATTTACTTTTTTGTAACCTCATCCCAATTTGGAATGATAAATTCATGCATTATCTGTCATGTAAGTTTGTTTTATTTTGTTTCAAAAACAAAAATTGGCATAATGAATCCCTGTATATTTATTTATTGAACTGTGATTACTAAATATAGTAATCATTAATAAGCACAGAAAACAACTCTGAGACGACAAATCAAAACCAAACAAATCTAAGCCCTGTTTGCTGTATATCTTAACACTAATGAGGGAGCACAATGAAACCACCTCATGGTTGGTAGCATGTCAGTTTTTCTTTCAATTGTGTGCTCAATGTTCTTGGGAGACCTATAACAAACTGCATGTTATGATTCTATATTCTTCTAAAAATTTTCAAATAAACAAAAAAGGGTAGTAACAGTAATTCTGTGGATTATTTTAATTAATTCGAATGTTCATGATTAGAGTGTATTTTCAAACAAATGAAAGATTCTGGTCTTGAAGCTGTAGCACTGTTACAGGCATAACACTGAGGTTTAAATCGCACTTTGACCTTAACTTAAGGGTTATTTACACAGTAAGCAATAAAAGGTGAGTATTGATTAGATTGTGTGCCCCACTGTTGTATGACATTTGTATACTGAGCAGTAGCGGTTGTTCCATGTTCCACTGACCATGTGTTGTCATCCTCCTCAGGATATTAGGTATCCAGAGTACCTGGACATGCGTCCATTCATGTCTCAGTCTCATGGGGAGCCTATGGTCTACCTCCTCTACGCTGTACTGGTCCACTCTGGGTTTAGCTGCCATGCTGGACACTACTACTGCTTCATAAAGGTACAGTGAAGCTGCCGTTCTCAGTAGTCCAATCATTTCATTGATTCATATCCGTGTGTAATGACAAATCGTTACTGGATTTGTAACTTGTGGTTGTGTGTTGGAAGTAAGCCCAATGATGTTCTCTCCCAGGCCAGCAATGGACAGTGGTATGAGATGAACGATGCGTCGGTCTCCGTCAGTGATGTCAGATCTGTTCTCAACCAGCAAGCTTACGTTCTCTTTTACATCAGGTGGGGGGCGCCAGTTTTCTGTAGCTTCATTTGACCTCTTCAAGTCAACCCTTTCATGGTGTTTCAAATGCTCTCAGATTAACTCACAGGCCTCTGGAGTTGCCAAATGGAGAATCTGTAGTGAATTAACAGTATAGACTTGCTCTTATACGTTCAATGTTCTTTGAGCAGTGACATGTGCTGTGGTGACTGACAGGTCGCCTGATCTGAAAAATGGGTGGGACTACAACCATTCCAGCCGCACTCCTGGCCAGTCCTCCCCACGGCCTATCCTGAGCCCGCGGCCGGCCGGGCCTCGACATGCCTCCACTGGCTTTATTGGGCCACAGCTGCCAGCTCATATGAATAAGGTACAGCAACGTCGCTTGCCGCATTCAAATCTCTTGGGGTTTGTTTACAAACAAGGCAAATTCCGTCAAAGGGAGGGAAAAGGTGGTAGCAGAAGGAGCTTCCAGTGTCCCTCACTCAGTTTGGTGTCACGTAACCCCTGTGTGTCTGTTTTGCAGAAATCTCCCCACATCAATGGGAATGGCTCCTTAAAGGAGATGTCCTGTGGCTCCAAGCCCAGCAGCAGCAGTGTGAGCAGAACCGGGCCCAGCCTGGCCTGCTCCAGTGTTCCACAGCTACTCAGCCGTCCCACTGGGATTCCTGAGCCTGCTAAGAGACAGAAGCTGTCCTTCCCCATTGGTCAGGGAAAGACAGTCAGATCCTCACAGGCGCAGCCTAACATTCAAAGCAACCCTAGCTGCTCCCGGCCCATTTGCTCCATCTCGCACCCCCAACCCTCAACCTCTTCTTCCTCCTCCTCCTCCTCCTCCTCCTCATCATCATCCTCCTCCTCCACGTTATCCACATTCTCCTCCTCATCTTCCTCCTCTACTTCCTCTGCCTCGTCAAAGTCTACCTCAGAAAACCGGGCAGCCACCATGTCCTGTCCAGATGCCCCCCCTGCCCCCAGGCCTCCCCGTGTTAATGGGACGCCCCTCAATCACTGCGCCACCTTCCTGGTGCCCTATGGCCAGGAGTCCTCTGAGGAGTCTGACCAGGAGGGCGGTGCCCTGGAAAATGGCCTGGCCAAGGTCCGCCTCCCCAGTACTGTAAACGGGAAGAACGGAGGGAGTGTTGTCTCCTACAGCTCCACCGCCCGACTCCAACAGGCTCCCAGAACCAACTGCTCTGCAGCCCCAGAGGCACATGCGCAAGAGTGCAGGTCTATGCCTGCCCACAGCGTCTCCAAACCCAACCAGAATGGGCTGCATGCGTCCAACGGCATCAAACACACAGAGCAGGTACTGTACCTCCCCAACACCGTGCTCCTATGTTGCTAATACAGAGATGCAACCTACAGCTTAATTCACATTTTACTAAAGGGAAACATGGCCATGTGATATGTTAGTGGCAATCAGATTAACCAAGAGTAACTTGCCTAAAATCGAAACCTCAGTCTTTGTGTCAGTATAGAGCACCAATCAAATGTATGGATAATTAGTAAGTAAGAGAAGGGTGGGTGCATGCGTCTATGTGGGTAATTGGATTAGAATTACTGCCCTAAGTGTATACTCTTTAGAGATGTGCTTACCTGTTCTGTTTTGCCATTAACACGTTTTTGATGGTTGTGTAGGCCTCCCCTAATGTTTTTGGCACGGGAAACATTCAGACAACATTTCAGACGTTTCAGACTGCAGGCAGCAGCACAGCTAGTGCTGCCACGGAAACCCTGACCAGAACAAACCCATCTGTAGTCAGCAGGCCCAGGTGAGCAAATGCCACAAATGTTGACAAAAAGAAAGATTTCAAATGAATTAATTGAATGCATATTGCTCATACCCATTTCACACCGAAGCGAAGACCCAGGTAAAGCCCGTGTTTGCCGTTGGTCTGAATGGGTCTGGGTCTGACCTTACTCGGTTGCAGTATGAAAGGGGTAGTCCCGGGTCGATAACGTACAGTCGGCATGTTCTAACGGGTACTAAGGTAACGTTAATGCTGTTTTTTTTTTTTTTTTTGTTCATAATCACGAATTCGCCAGTGGTGTTAGCAAACCAAATAGAACAGTGGAACTAGCCAAGTTGATGTTACAGACTAGATTGCACAATTGGGCAAACTGGGTAGCTAATGTTAAGCTAGACAATGTTAACATTTGCTGCCAATACTAGCTAGTCACAAGTTTTTCTACCAGCATTATACTAGCTAGTAGCTAGTAGTATAGCTAGTACACTAACGGTAGCTAGCTAGCAAATTACAGTTGCTTGGCTGTCTAGCTAATGAAGCTAGCTGACCAACGTTAGATCTGTCATATAACCAGGTTACCCAACATTGGAGTTAACGCTAAAAGTTAACTAGAAACGCGACAACCCTGTTAACGTTCGAAGTAAACTTTCCGACCCGGGGTCTTGTGTGAATGGCGAGGACCAGGTATTTACCCATGACCATAGTGTGGTTTGAATGGGTCAAACGTGGGTTGAACCCGTGTTTATTATCCCGTGTCAACCCCGGGTTTTGTGTGTGAAATGGGTATCAGTGAGGCTGATTTTTTTCTTCTTCATGGTTTCTTATTTAGCAGCAAAGAGATGTCCCCCATTGCTGCACACCAATCCCAGGTGGATCCTCCTCTTGACCAGAACTCTACTCACAAAGATACCCTCCCACATTCCCCTTCTCCCGACAGGCAATTCTCCACCCAAGATGCAAGGGCTAAAACTCACCTGTACGACCTCGCTCCACATGCACCTCAAGCAGCTTTGAACTCTGAGTCTGGCTCAAAGAGCCTGCTGGAGGTCTCTGCGAAGCCAACTAACTTGGACACGAAGACCCCTAAAGAAACCTGCACTACGCCTCACAGCTCTGCATCAGCAGGCAGTCTGAGCGTCACTGCTGCAACAGCAGATAAAGTAAATGTCTCGTGTGGTCCCGAGTCGGCTCTTGGAAGAGTCGACCCTCACACAGCCGCCCCCTGCGTAAACGAGTCAGCAGAAGCCTCAAAGAACGCCAGAAACGAGACCAAGAGCAACGGCCTGGTCACAGTATTGAACGGGCAAGCCGAGTTGAAAGAACACAACCCAAGCAAGTGCGGTGGTAGAGAAGGGAAGAACAGTGTAGAGAAGCAGAGACACCCTTCCAGCGATGGGGATCGTCTGCCCTTCTCCCCAGCTAAGGACAGAGGCAAGACCCCAGAGAGACACAGGTCCTACAGGGAGCGGGAGAGAAGCAGGGACCGCCCCTCTCACAAACGCCAAAGAGACCACCACACTCACAGGGAGCGTTCCCGCAGCCGAGACCGGCACCACCGGGACAGGGACGCCGAGCGCCGCTGGGACCGGTACGCGCACCATCACAGGGACGGCCGCCACAGAGACCGGAGACCGCTGGCCAGCGAGCACCACTACAGAGAGGAGCACCACAGCCGGTGGCGATGGGCGGAGGAGGGCAGAGGGAGGGGACACCACTCTCAGGACGACAGCCAGCCCGCTCACGGCCACCATAGGCACTCGCCCCCGCCCTCAGCCACGTCCCCCCAGAGCCAGGACCGTCCCACCGGACACAGCCACAGAGGTGACCCCGACAGGAAGCAGAAATTCTGGGATAGACAATCAGAGGAACGAAGGGCCAAGAAACACAAAAAGTCCAAGAAGAAGAAGAAGACAAAAGACAAGGACCGGGAGCACTGGTGAGCACCTGAACTCTTCTCCGCTTGTCATTACTACTAATATACATTTCATTTTGTCTTACATTTATTTTCATGCAGTTTCAAGATGAACAGTAGATCAGTTCTTATAAAAAGCACCTTTACCTTTTGAGCATTGCTGAAAGCCTTCTCAGCCTCTCAGTTGCCTTCTCAATGTGTTTCATAATATATTCTGTATGATTTACATACCCTCTCAGGGAACATTGAACTTTTTTTTATTGCCATGATCACAGTAATTGCGAGCTCTTATTCACAGAGAGCTTACTGATATTTACGAACAGTGTGGAGCGGTTTACAGATTTTCGAACCATCGTACCGTCGTCGTCGAGGGGGGGTGGCCGGATGAATAACAACTTACTGTCCGTTGTACATTATTATCAATGGTTCGGGTGTGTTATGGCATGCTTTGCACCTTTCTCGCCAGTGTGGCAGCATGTTGCCTTTAATGACTTGACCTATAACTGACATGACTACCTGTTTTTCAACAATGCTGGCCCTTATTCGTTGCCTATTACTTTCATGAATCCAATGTAATAGAAGCAAGTTGACGCTTTTTATTCAAAGTAGTCGATGAAACACATTCGCTCTTTCCCTGATTAAAAAACAAATAGTTTGCATGCTCAAAAACATTAGCTCGCTAGCTAGAGAGTTCTTAAAAGGGCAATTTTTGCCATTTTTTTCATACTTGTTCTAAAGCGATTTAGAAACCCATGATTGTCGTACTATCACCTAGCTGTCAAACCAGTGGAGACTAGCTTGTGAGCTAATGTTTTGGCTATCTAGTCTGTGTCAGTGTTTTTGCCTCGAAGTGAACAAAGGCAAAATGGCTAATAGTAGCTAGCTAGCAAAGTAAAGGAAATGCTTAAATGAAGGGTTCTGGTGGCAGGTCCATTTCTGGCATGGTTTAGGTCCACTCGACCCCTTCGAGGGCAAGGTAAATTCTAATAAATACAAAGCCATACTGAGTGATCACCTGTATCCTATGGTGAAGCATTTCTGTTCTGATGAGAGTGATCTCATCCAGGGTGACAATGCCCTATTCACAAGCGGTCACTGAATGGTTTGATGCCCATGAAAACTATGTAAACCATATGCCATGGCTGTCTGTCGCCAGATCTCAACCAAATTGAATACTACTCTACTACTGTCAACAACCGCAAATTATGCAATTTCTTGTGGAAGAACAGTGCTGCATTTATTTTGGCAGTTCGCTTTAGTTGTGTGTTGCTAATGTTAGCTAGCTACCTGGATCTCACCATATCTAGCAATAGTGGGCTAGCTAGCTAACATTAACCTTTTTGTTGTCTAGCCAGTTCAGTTGACATAAGCTACCTCACGTGATGTCATACTGATTGTGGGAACAGTGGCACTTTTATTTAGACAGTGTTGAGCACATGGCAGTATTTATCAGACCATATAATTTAAATAAATGTGTGCAGAGTCAGTCTTAGGAAAATGGTGGTTATATTTCACAAAGTATTTATTATTCAGTTATTGTGTTGGTTTCAATGTATTAACATTGCTACAAAGACGATTGATATAAGTTTGTTAAATATATACTCAAAAGGGAATGCATTTTCAGATCAGTGTTCATGTTTGTGTAGTCTTTTTCAGAATGAATATTGTATGTTACAAGCACTTTACCATAATTGTATGCATGATCCCTTAAGGCTTAAGTGAAAGTATATCTGCTTGTTCATAGACATCATTTCACAGTGTGCACTGCACAGATCAGTGAATCTTTATCTGTGAATCTTTATCAATGTTGGTGTATTAATCATATTTATGTATGTATTCATTCATGTTCATGTATACGTGTCCATTTTCAGAAAAAAATAAGCTAGGAACAGATTTTTCAACCAAAAATTAGATTTATAGTTGGATTTGTGATATGCCAAGGAAACCCATTGTTTTACTGTGTTTTTTTGTGCTCAAAACAATGCACACATCAGTGTTAAAGCGAAGATGAGTAGACTTTCACGGCTTTTCATGTGAACAAGAGCTGACAAATTCAAACTTTTAATTATGATAATATTACAATTGTGTTGTTCCTGCACCCTTTGCAGGGCCGAAGACCATGACCACTCTGGGAGAAACCTGGACAACAGCTCATGGAAACACAAGAAGAAGAAGAAGAAGAGAGGACATGAAGACACAGACTGTGAAAAATCCCACAGAGATAGCGATGATGACAGGGTGAGCCGCAAGCGGCGCTGCCATGACAGAGCAGAGCCACGACAGGCCGAGAAACATTCTCACCCTGAGAACGGCCTTTCCCACAGCGCAGCCCATCTCCACAGCCACACAGGTAATAAATCACCCGACACCGCAAGAGAATTTAAATAGCTTACAATTAAATGTTTATTGCCTCCATATTCCTTGTACATTTGAGTCTTTGTACATTTGTATCATTACAGATGAAAGCGTTTTGGTTTTATTTCTCTCTGAATTTAATCTTCCCCACAATTACTTTTAATAAAATAAATGTTTTAGTCCGTAGCACAGTAATTCAAACCTTGGTTCAAATGTTTTGGAAGGTTGCGGAATTCCCCAACATTGCAATACACCATCTCCAGCAACAGATGGCGCCACTGTTCCAGTTTTTGTTCTCGAGTACTTTGACACATACAGAATGTATCAGAGACCGCGTGTGCCCTATTTTGTGTGTAGATAACGGGTCATCTCAGTCCAACGGGATTGCTCACCCAGGCTGTCTGAATGGCCTGGAGGGCGAGATAAGCCAGGGCGATACAAACTCCGAGGAGTCAGTGATTTTTCACAAGGCCGGACAATACAGGGGTAAGAGCCACCCCTCCAACAGGGCCTGCTTTGTCCTGGACACAACCAGGATCTGTTGTTTTCTGATGGCTCTGGCAGGCTGAGAATGCTTTTAATGTGATCATATGGTGTATCTGCAGTACAAAGCACTTAGCTAATAGAGGTGTCAACCTTGAGCATTCTGCTAGCATGACTCTTATAATCACCTATAGTAGCCAACAACTGCAAGGCAAAACCAAATACTGGGGGAAAATATCCAGGATATTCAATCATTAGGGCCCAACAAATCTATAAAATAATGTATATATATATATATCCCAGCAAGAATGGCAAAGATATGAGAAAATGCATTTGAAATCTGAAGTGATCTCAAATCTCAGATTTGACAAATCTCAAATCTCAAGTGAATCTCAAATGAAGAGAACTTTGAAATGATTGAAACTGATAGGGCTGTCAAACACTTTGTTAAACAACAACACACAGGAATGCTGCCATTCATTATAACAACTATGATACATTTGTCAAACGTCTCTTCTGACACACTGAACACTTCCTGTGAGGCCGGCTATCTGTCGGGCCAATCTGCCAGCAGTTTGCGTTAAGTCAAACAGTGTAATGACACCCGCCTTGGGCACTGCCATATTGCTTGAGGGGCAAGTTGTGGGAAAACCATTGTGGCTCCCAGGCTCCTCTGAGGTTGACTCATGTGCTGGGAAAGATATCAGCTCAGCCAACCAGCAAGATGTCTGTATGTTTTAGTCATTCTGTTTCAGGATGATTAATAAGTTTGTCTCACGGTTTTGAACCCAGCATTACAAATCCAACAGAACCAGTGTATTTCAGCATTATGGGCCATTTCAGGGATGTGATTTTTCCTGATTATTCAGGAAATGCTGATTTTATGGTGCTAAATATCTCTGGCTATTTGGCTTTATTTGCTGAACATTCTCTCCTGCTATCAGCTGTCAAAGAGTGCAACATTTCTTAATGTGTATGCTTATGACATACACATGTCCACAAGATATCTATGGTCTGAAAAGAAACATTTCCTGATTAACCAGGAAAAAAATCACATACCTGATTAATGGACTCACTTTAAAAATATTCTGAAAGCTTAGTGACAGAATTAATGAGAGTAATATGTTTATAGCATGAACATTAAAAGACAAGCACTCACTAGTTTTATAGTAATGGAGTTTTTTTTTTTTTTTTAGCAAAGTGTGTCTTAAATCAACAGTCCATCGCACAAACATTTTGGCTCTAACACTTAGAGGAAGGCGAGAGCTGAAGTCGTGTGTTGCTTTCAAACAAAATTATTTATAAAAAAATAAATTTAAAAAACACAAAAAAAAACCTCCAGTATTATCTAAGCAAGTTGAAGCACCCTTTAAACACACTTTGCTGAAGTCCTTTTGAGTTGAGCACATTTCTCTTAGTTTTCATATTTGTAGTGCCATGAGTTCATTTCAAAATAGTGAGATGTTTTGTGTCTTGGTAACTGTTAATTATTCAGGATGAGGTAATAAGTCAGCATTCGTATATTTATTCCAGTTAATTCAGGATTTCTATGAATTTTCTTTTTTCCTAGATCAAGCCACTGCTGTGAGTCCTTCTAAGGCATCGGTTTCTGTGGGAGTTTGTGGAGCATCTGGGAGTAGTGTGTTCAACCGGGACATGATCATTAATGAAGTGAGTACAATGGCAGGATCTGAGGAAACACTGCGATTCTGTGGAATTAACAAATGGAAACTGTTCATGAGCTTTTATAGAGCATGTTGACAAAAGCTGAAAGCTCTTCTTGCCTTTACAAATACTTTGGTCCTGCCTTCACCGTGGCTTATAATGAATAGCATTAATTGCAGTAAGCACTGTATCAAATACAAAAAATGACAAATAAATATATCTGGGGAAAAAAATAGTTTGTTTAATTGAATACCAGTAAATAAGTGTGGAACACAATACAGGATTAAAGAAATTGTAAAACAGGTTTTTAGAAAGGTGAAGAATGGTCACCTTCAGGTTAGAAAACATGAAAAACATCTGTCTGTGGACAGATAAGCATTTGAGTAAATATATAGTCAACACTTTGCACTTTACCAGTGCTCTTTGTCATTGCATTTCATGAATGGCTTTGCATCCTTGACGGACAGGATAATGTCGAATATCTCTTGATGTGGTGCATGGGAATACATTCGACATCTTCCTTAAACCAAACCGGTGTGGAGATCAGTTTGCTGTGCCAACTTGCCATTTGACGGGCGATCTCACCTTGCAAATTCCTCCTCTCCTCCACAGAATGAAAACGGACCGTAGAGCACTGAGTCTTCACCCTAAATCCAGGTGAGTGTTTATGTTCATGGTCGGCCATCCCAGGATTTTGCACTTCCAGTTCTTATTGCCTTAAACAGTATTGTCATTTATCACCTATGTTCACAGAACGCTCAGCATGTTTATAGGGTTGTATGAGGATATACTGTCTTTACATCAAATGTATGTAATGGAAGCAGTAATTGTCATTTCTGTGCTGTTAAGAGGACTTACTGTATGCATGTTTCCATAATAATGTGACTTTTGGCCTCCCATGTTTTTTATTTTCTCTGATTAGACCTGGAATGGTGCAGAAGCCTTCCCGTAAGAAAAGCGAATTTCAACAGCAAAAGAATGAGACCGAGGATATTGAAAGTGGTGCTTTATTCATCTGGAATACCTTCTCTTTTTACCACAGAAGAAGTTTTAAATTCTTTTATATGCTCAATTTTTTTAAAATGTCACTCTTCGGTGGTGAAAACTAACACGTTGGAAATCTAAGATACAGAATTGAACTATTTAATTAAAGATAGTAATAAAAGAAGAAGCCTGGAGCTTACCATCTCAACTGCTGCTCGGTCATAGACTCAGGACTTTCTCACTCGTTTCAATGACTATTTTACTTCTGAGGATTAATCCTAGGGGAATTCATGAAAAAGCTTTTTCATATAAAAAGCTAAACTGTAATACTTTGTCATTCAGCTGCAAGTTGTGATGTCACCATATCCACAGAATATTGACTGAAAGGAGCAGATTGAACTGGCTGTGGTGTTGTGCATCTCAACACCACAGTTACAAGCCTGGACAGACTTGAGATCTTTTATGAAATTCTTATTTTCTCTGAAGCCTAAGGTTCCAGCAGCCCTTCACTGGAAAGGATCCATTGGCTTTCATTTCTCACTGAACACAGATTTCCATTAAAAAAAACCATAATCATTTATCATGTTTGCTCATGAAACTAGATGATTTGCTTTAAAAAAAAGAAAAGAAAGAAAAAGTCAAGTTTGGTTTCTCGCTTCATAAGAAAAATACTGTGAATTTAATTTGAACTGTACTATCAGTTATTTTTTATACATAAACAGTCCTGTATCAGGAATACCAATAGAGAGATGTGTTTTTCTGTTTTAATAAATTTCCTCAGCATAGTTCAGACCCTGTACTATGGACATAAGTCATTAAATTGGGTATGGGTTGATTTTTTTTCTACTTCAAAAAGGAAAAAAATGGTTATTGACATTCTACCCTAGGTTGTACTGTAGCATGTAACATTTATAAATTGTAAAAACGTATATAAAGAAAGCCTTAAAATACATGTCATTGTTTCTAATAGTAATTTTCTTTTCTCTGAATTTACCTTATCTGGGGCAAATGCTGACGGTTGAACATGTACATTTTGATGGGGGAGGGTTTTTGCAATCCCATGTAAAACATGGTATATTTTCCCTGTATAGTGAACTGGTTGGTATATATGTGGCTGCGATACACTTAAATGATATCTGATACTGGTTATCTGCATTACCTTGTGTGGTACCTTTCTTGCTTTGTTTTAAAAAGTGACACCAATTACACTCATCTACCACTGTGTGTTTCCTTGTGCTATGATGCTCCAGACACTCCAATCTCAACAAAGTAACGCAGGTATCTTAGAAAGAGCCAAAGACTAGTTTTACAGCAAACCAATCACTGGCTTTTAATCACCATGGAAGGCTTTTTTTTTTCTAAACATGTATAGGAAGGTCTAAACATTTAGTTAATTCTTCATGTAGTACTTAAGAGGTGCAACTGTTACATGTCATATGCATGTGTGTATGTACACAACCTTGGGGGGGATAGCAGAAAGGGTTACTTTCCCACAGGGCATTTTAAAGAAAAGACACTTCCCTGGGGTCAGGGATTTCGTTTTACATTTTCATGTAAAACTGCTGGCTTCAGCTTCATCAACCTTCTTCGTATCACCAAAGCTACTCCAGACCACGCTTGCCAAGTAGTTTTGTTTTTGTTAATGCTGTAATACATTGTTTAACATTGGAGCAAGCCACAGCCATTCAGTTTTACAGGCAGTAATAATAATTAAAACAAGGAAAACAAACACAAGCTATACATTATTTACACATAACTTAAAAAAATCTACAATTTGAAACCGTTTACGAACAGAAATAAATAGAAAAAGCAACGGGTTATGGGAGTGGATGTTCAATACACAAACTGTCAGCAAGCAATTTTACTTACGCGTGATATAATATGACAGTTTACAAAAATATCAGCACATTCAGCATATTGCCTCAATACATTAAAACCTCTTTCTGTGCTACTTTTTATATAGGACTTCTAAAAGGAATGTATATAAACTGACTGTCTGGTTGCCCTTTGCTGACTGACAAAGGGGTAAAAAAATTGTTTTGTATTCAATACAATATAAGTAATCAGCCCTGCTGACTCCGACTGTTGTAGAGTATAGCAATCATTCATAAATTCTCGGTACTTTAAGTTATGTAATATCAACAGAAGCAAGAGTACCCTTAAAACAACGATGTAAAGGAAGTTTGCCAACGACGAGGAAGATTAAAGGTGTCCACGGGATAGAGGGAGCGCACCCATAGACATCGGTGTTCAGCATCAGGAAAAATGGGAGACACTTTCCTTGTCGGATCTCTGCCGAGATCTCATGCGGGCGAAGACACGCCACAGCTGAAGTCATCTCCCGCCCGTAGTGTCTGTCCGTCGGAATGTGCATGTAATGGCACTTTTAGCACGAATGACCAACGTTTGTCTCGAGCGCCTCCAAAAATGCCCAATTTTCTCGCACAAATTATACTGAGGTTTTTTGAGGAAACTGAGCGTCCTCCCACACTTAGTCCTTTGCCTACGTGTACATACATCCATGCATATTAAAAAAACGGCAGTTGAGCTATTGAAGTCACGGAAACAAACTGGGGATAAACACATGGGGGGGGACACTGCAGAAGAATAATCAAGGGGTAATAGGTAGTGACAGTGTCACATTGTCTCAGAGTGTCTTGCTTAGCTTTCTGTCTGGTCCTGTATCCCGGTCTCTCTGGTCCCTGCTTCAGCCCCAGTGCACCCGGTGCTCATAGTGTTGAAAATCCCCTGGAGAACAGACTGTCCTGTGAACACTTTAGCAGGGGCCGGGAACAGGTAGCTCTCACTTCTTATTGGCAATCCGTCGTTTCCTGGTTGCCAGCATGTCGTAGAAAGGATCCCTGCTGATGCTTGCCCTGGAGAGGAAAAATGAAACCATGAACCGAAGACATCTTTGATATGGAAATCGAAGCGAAACCCCTGCCTTAACTGGATGGGTTTTTTGTTTGTTTGTTTTTTTTGCTTATTCTGTGACCCAGTTTGGTTTCCATGGTTCCTGAAGATTCTTTTTTTCCATCCCCTTTTTTTGCTGAATTTCCAAAGAATAGTCCTAGTTTATAAAAAATGCTATTACTGTAAGTACCACTGTAAGTATTCTGCTTCTGACTTACAACCCTAAGCTGTATTATATATATATATATATATATATATAATGATATTTTGCATTTGGTATTGCAGAGATCATTTTGTTAATAAAATGTCATTATATGCAACAATGCTTGAACAGGTCAGGGGCATAAAACCATAGGTTACTCAATACTGATGCTTTTGTATTCAGTACATATAATCCACCCAGTCGACTGGTAAAAAGATCAACCTAGACAAGCCTTGCAGGAATATTGTATTAACATTAGTCCTTGCGTGTTTAATATAACATATAAAACATGGCAAAATGCCAAGTTGTCTGCAAGGCTCTTTTGGTACAGTAGGCGGCTCATACAGGACGTGAGCATGACCCCCTGTAGTGTTCGCATGCACGGTTCCCATCAAATCTTACATAAATTAAAATCTTTTTGCTTTTAGTTCATTCTTCTTAAGGACTCTTGACCCTTTTTTTTTTTTAATGACACTGGAACTCAAGCAACAGCAGTAGTTAATGGCTGCCACAGGCCTGTAAACCAATGCTAAATTCAAACAGGAAATCCAGCTCATTTTTACAATATTTCTTTAAACGTGTAGATAGATAGGCATTTCAGTTACACAGTAATTTGTTAAAAATGTGTTCTGTGGTTTGGTATTTGACAGTGTTGCCCTGAGGTCCTTTTGAGTTCCCAACCCCTGCATTATCACATGTTCTGGTTTTCTCAAACATTGGCTCCTTTATGATCTCCTACTTTTGGGAATGTTTGCATGCTGTGGAAAAGTTAAACCAGACCCAGCTATCTACATTTTTTTAGTTGAGTCCAACATGTTCCCCATCTCTCTAAATGACTAACAGTCTCGCAGCAGGTAGCAGTGGTTGCATTGATTCCCTTAAGTGTCAGTAATTGGTAAAAGCAAGTCCTGAAGTGTTCTGGTGGAAGAGAAACGTCCTGTAACGGTGGCCTTTCGGGTGTGGGATTGAGCGTCCCTAGTGTAGTCCGTGAGGATGTCACCATTATCACTCGGAAGTCTGCTGTCCTGCTCTCACAGTTGCAGTGGGTCAGAGGATTAATCATGTTTCTTAAACTTGAGCGACTACGGTGCGGGAGATAAGATGCAAAGGATCTGGCCGAGAAATGAACAGTCTGGCAGCCCTAATTCTCTGCTTTTAGAGCCCTTCCTTCACCTCAGCCGCCTACAGCCTTCCCCCTTGTCTTTGTACTCTCCTCCTTCTCCCTAATTCTGTCACATCTAAGTGTGTATGATTTACTGTTATTTCCCCCCCTTTGCATTTCAAAACCAAAATCCCCAGTGCAGTTGTTTAAGTCTAAAAAATGAAACTGCACGTCCTCCCTCAGCGTGCTTCCTCGCCCACTGGGGCGGTGTAACCGATGACTAATCCCTGCACTTTCCCGGCAGAAAGGCAGGAAAAACAGCCATCGCTTAGGGAATCGCCCACAGGGCTGGAGCTGCTGATGCGGCTGTTCGTACGCAAACAGTCTGAAGTGACCACAGCGGCCACCGCCACGCCACCTCGAGGGGAGTCAGGGGACCGCGTGGGCTGACACAAGGCCGCAGACACCGCATGTGCCCCTCCCCACAGCGCTAAAGCCACATGCGGTGGGCAGTCCTCTGAGGTCTGTCCCAAATCAGAATAGAACATGACTCAAAGAGAAACTTTGCTAACCCCAGTCCAGAATTAAATACATTAATATTGAAGATATCTTCAATATCCATTCATACTGTGTGTTTTGTGGGGCGTATTGACCAATAGACGATTGATGAGTTCATGCTTTTAAACAGTATTTTTTACATTACATTAGTACATTTCCAAACCACTTTACTGTTTAGTTACTGAAACCTGTATTCAAATCGAAGCACTGCTCTCTCCTGCCCTGAAGTAATTTAAATCCCCCAACCTTTCCACATCACCAGTATGTTCACTGGTATCTAATGGTCTCCTCAAATGGCACTGTTACAAAATGGTACGACAAACAATTTTCAGAACAGATGGTAATCTTTTCAATGCTGCTTATTGCTTTGATTTGAATTCACGGTAAATAAAGCATCCTAATAATTCAAGTACTTTCCCAGGGTCTGATGAAACTGTTTACATTTCAGACATTTCTCAGATGCATATGTGTAAAGGTTTTGGCCAGAAAGTAATGTAGCAAGAAAACAGCTGTCTGTAGCTGGTCCAAACAAAAGGCTGCTGTGAAATCTCTGGTCATTAAAAAACTATCTTTAATGTAAATTATATACTTTTAAAGTTACTTATTTTTGTGACAAAATGCACACAGCAGTTTGTGAGCTGATCATAAGGACAAGTAACAAAGACACGGAAACAAAGACAGAGACAAACTCATGAACGAGGTTCTGATTCTGGGTTCTATCATCCGGAGAAACATTTAAACCCCTGGAGAACTTGACAATCTTATCGCTTGGTGTGAGAAAGCACACTCTGGACAAAGCTGGCTGACATCTAAGGTTCCAGTCTTTCAAAAATAAAATAAAAACACTGCATTCTGAGTGTTTGGGATTGAGTTGTATGTGAGGACACTCTATTGCCACTAAAATCCTTGGGTTACATCGCTGCTGAAAATGCGAGACAACCTTTTGGCCACAACCATGTGAAACATGGCATGGTCAACGTACATTTTTAGAGAGCAGCTGTGCTCCTGTTGGATATACAGTTACATCCTCTGGTGTCATACAGTATATTGCATGAAGTAAATATTTTCCATTACAAACCTTTATATTTATAGTGCAGTAATATACCAGGAAATCCTCCTCATTATCACTACACTCACAAAAATCTGCATGCTTGATATATGTGGAGGACTTTGAATGGCATCTCCACCAAAGTGGTAACAGATCTAAAACACTGTTACTCTCTGTTGGTATTCAGATAATACTTAGTGTACTTAAGCTTAAAATAAAAACATAAATGTGTTGTTATGACCTAGAGGTTGAATCGCTGGTAGTTTGTTACGGGGCTAAAATGAAGGACACGCCGTCCCAGTAGAGGCCTTACTTGATTGACTTGATCCACTCCTCCTTCTCCTCTGGCGTGGGAGCAGATATCCTGTAAACCACATGGTTCCCCTCCACCACCCTGCCGTCAGCCTCCGTTTTACAAGCCTTGATCACCTGACCCTTGTGATTGGGGTTGTACAGCTCAAAGCAGTTCTGAAAGAGAGGCATGCCGTGGCAGACAGGTGGTTATCTTATGTGAACATCATCAGGAATATAGAATATAGCAGAAATATGAATCTATTCAGAAATGTGAATAGCAGATTATACAGACACACCGAATTCAAGGCATCTGCTGTGTTCAAAGAGATTAACGGTTTGGGAGAAATAGGTATTTTGTATAGAGGCTCTTCCAGGGAAGCGTTCAGCCTTGTGAGAATGCATTCAGAACATGCGAGGCACAGATGCTTCATTATTGCGGAGTAATGATGCCCAGCCAGTACCATAAGGGGATTCTACTGAATGGTCACATGACTCACAGGCTTCCTGGGTTCTTCGACTTCTCTGATGCTCAGGTTTTCCAACGGGATGATCCCACGGGGCTCCTTGTCCTGCGAGAGGTATTGAAATAGATTAGCCGTCTGTTTTCCGATATTTCCTTCAACGGATGCGATGACCACAAGCAAGGTGTTACTGAGGCGTAGATCAATAAAACAAGAAAATAAAAGCAACACTACAATGGGGAGCTATTGCTTCCGCACGGTCAAATCTAGCTTCAAGTGTGCCAGAGCTTGTTTTCTCGAGCAAAGGCCTGCCTTGCCCTGGTGAGAGAGCTTGGGCCTCCTCGTGTGACTGCACAGCAGGGAGGATGTCTCCCGGGGCGTCTGACCCGGGAGGTGGGCGTGCTTTAACTGGGGGTGGGGGGTACAGCCAGATGTTCTGCTGGAGAGCTCCCAGATGTTCTTGATGCTTTGTGTTAATTGCTGAATGCGAGTGGGAGTTAAGTGCATTTGTGTCAGAGCCTGCCTCGAAGGCCTCTGCGAGGGGTCGAGACAATGGCTCTCTCTCTTCCTTCCTCTTCTTCTCTTTATTTCTCTCTCTGTCTCTCTCTCTCACACACTCACACACGCACACACACACACACACACACGCTCACACACAATTTTCACGATGAAAACCTGACATTCAAAGCCAAGTTCTTGAATTACTTGAAAAATGGGTTTAAATCTTAACCGTTTGACATGGATCATCCTCTGTGACACTGGTAGAGCTCCGTATTATGAGTCCAGGCGTCAATGGAAACTCACCGTTGTGTACTCAAAGTAATACAGGCAGTTGTCAGTCAAAATGAACCATCTCCGCTTCCAGGTCTTCACTCGTCCTCCTGCAGTAAAACAAAATAGAAGATGAGTGAGAAGAGGCAGATAACCTCCTGAGGAGAAAAAACACTCCAACAATGCAGATGGAGGTGAATAGAAACCCTGGCAAGCTTTGCTAGCACTGGAAAATAATGTGTATTTTTTTTGGATTTGCCGCTCGAACTGACTGTTTTCATGAAACTTGATGCATTTGGCCTTAGCAATCAGAACTGCTTGACTGTTTGAATCCCTTCCCCGAAATTCCATCAGAAGTTCGATGTTTTCTTAAGGCACCCTCCAGAGAGGAAATGGGACAAGAAAAATGTGCATTCAATTTGAGAAAAAATGTCAGTAATGCAACCCTTTGTGTGACAGCATGCATTTCCTCAGCCAAGAGAGGGGCCAGGGATATTGAATATAATTCAAACTGTATTACCACCATGCCAAAAAATTACATTTCTTCGCAAGACGAAACAGGCAGAAAAATAAAATAAAATAAAGCAAGTAGCTTAGTAGTATTATTTCTGCAATGAATGTATTCGATTGAGATTTTATATGAGAGTTGAAATATTACTTGATTTATATAAGCAGATGCATTCGACAAAACTCCAGCCCTTTTCTCTTGTTAAAGCATGTAGTGTATCATTGTTAAATTGTTAAACATTGTTATTCCTTGTTAAAATGACATTTAGAGTATCTTATTGATAACAAGATGCTGTTTTCCAAGAGAAAATCATGTTATTTTAGCTTTTTTATGCTTTGGCCATGTCTTCTCATAATCCCTCGTAAAATGAATGCTTTGTGAAAATTATAGACAGCATAAAACCGAATTCTTCAGTCATAATAAACACTGTTGTGGTGTAGGCATCACGCCCTTAATTCAGCTTTGAATGATCATGTTCATGTTGACACACTTTTATTATCATGTGAAGAGATGCCATCAGTGAGTTTCTGCGTCCCCTATGGATGATGACATCACCCCTGCAGCAAATTGATAAGGGCTTGAATTGTCCCTAGTGTGAGGGACCTGGTATTTTCCGCAGTGAGCTAACTGTGTCTCTTTTCGGAAGATGTGCCATGTGGTCACAAATGGATGCGGGCGCAATTCCCCCTCGAACCACAACGGTTACAGTCTTTCCACTAAGAAGAGCGTAAAGCAAAACTTCAACTCCAAGCCTCGCTGCTGCCAGTGCCACCAGAGCTCATCGTCTCTCACAATGAGCCTCATTCAAACTGAACACACCCAGCACAGACCACATTCACCCACTAATACACTCCACTATTGAGCAAGGCTTGCGGTTTCTGCTGTAGTCAGCCACCTTTTGTTTGGAGCACTGTAGAGTGCGGCCGAACACCCTTTCTGGCCCAGACACACGTGAGCACACCCTGTTTGTAAAAAAACACCCAGCATTTCATTTGTGAATTTGAGGCAGAAGTTGCAGTGTTCTGCTTCCACGTACAGTGGCACCACGAAATGACCTGCACCCTCTCTTTCTATCTCAACCATTCATGCTGTACTGGACTGCTCCCTGAAGCTATACAACTCATACCAATGTATTTAAACACTGTAGCCACTGTGTATAAGTGTCTCGGTGAAGCAAGCAACACAATGCACAAGGAAAGGGGTTGGAGTTGCAACATAGTGCCAGCCTTCCATTTAATTACCTGCGAAACCATTGAAAACGACTAATTACGTCGTAAAAGGAAAACATTCCTCCGCAGGCAGTTCAGCAGAGTTTAACGCGGGACACGGAAGAGGAAAACCGCCATTAGAGCAAATTAGCAAATGCAGCTCGCGGGGAGACGAGGAGGGATTCCCCGGTGAGAAACAGCATGGCTGGAGGCCAGTCATTGTGACACAGCTCTAATGATGCAGCGCAGTCTTGGGAAACAGCAGCACACAGGTTGAGTCCTGTCAGGACCCGGAGGAGGGCGAGATATACTGGGCGGCAGACCGTGTCTGTGCCGTGTCTGGAGGTCCGCTCCTCCCCTGATACAGGTGGAATGCTCACAAAGCCTCGCTGCCAATGGGAAGTGGGGCAGCGCTGCTTGCGCTAATCTGACGGTGGGATGACACTTCCAGTAAATTCCTTCACAGTGCTTCATCAACCATCCCTAACCGGGTGTGTTCATTTTATAGTTCATTTCTTTTTTGTCTGAAGTGGGGGGGGGGTTTCAGTTTGTTTTGGAAGCATTGATTTCCAATTCAAAACAGCAAACAAATGACATAACTGAACACAACATAAACCTTGGAAATGAATCCTGACTGTTGGTGCTGATGGCATAACCCCAAAAAGGAAATATAAGGATTAAGATAAGAACTAAACTGCAGACTGTTAAGTTCCTGCAGAAAGTACAATATAATTGTTCTTAGCATTTAAGACACACATGAGATTTTCCTATACTGTACAAAGTGGGTTTGATTAGCATACAGTGAGAGGTATGCACCTGACTGAGCCAGCACGAGGACTGACCTTTCACCCCTACCGCAATATCCCACTGATCTACAGAGATCAGAGCAATGACCAGGAAATTAGATGGAAGGCACTGCGCAGCTATAATCTATGTGTGTTAAAGCTAAATGACAAAAACAGCAAACATTAAGGATGAAATGTAGAAATGAGAATGGGAGCAGAGGTGGGAGGGGGGGAGATGGGGGAGAAAGGGGGACCTTCAAGGGTACCTACCTCCTGGTGCACAGTAAGTAGAGACAGCCAGTCACAGAACAGAAAGGTGTGAGGTCACAGGGCATAAGGAAAACAAGAAGGCACATTTAAACATCCACCTCTTACGACCAATCAAGCAAAAGCAAAAACACGCAACAAATAGGAAAGGAAAAATCACAGAGATCATGCTGGGTAGGGAAAGGGAGGATGGGAGGAGAGGAGGAGGACACTGTAAAGACAAAATAGAAACATACGTGTGTGATAAGTACGCATTAAGAGCACTCTGTGCTCAAAATGTATTCCACCGTTGAAGGAAGACTTCCTATATTCAGATATATTTATGAAGAAGTCAAACCTCCTCATTTTTCTTGCCATGAGGTGCGGCTTCTCTGCTAAAATCCTGAAAACAAAGAACTTTGATTTCTGAGAAAAAGAAGGGTAATATTGGTATCCCCGCTTTATACATAAATGAAATCTTCATAAATTGTATTGTTTTTAATCTTTTTAAAAACATTTTTTTTATTTAAAAAAGAATCACCATAACCATTGATTTAGATTTGTTTTTTTCAGCTTCCATTGAACAAGGTGCAACTTATGGCATACGAACCGAATTTGGCCAGGAAAGTGTCAATGTTTGAGGGTTATAGTGTATACTGGGTATTGCACAGTGCTGCAGTTGTGTGCTGCTCTCTCATGCTCTGCTGACTAATCGCACCCCAGACCCCCCCTCACATATCCACAATTTTCTCAGCCCCAAGTCACAGCATGATTCAGCACTCACTGCATAAAACAGAGCACATCCCGTAAACACTCACGCCTGAGAATTAGGTGTCCTTCTCATTATACCCTATCAACAATGAACCCCAGTATATTGTTAACAATGCACTCTTTTCAGGACATTTTCAATCCTTTTTTCAATTCCACTTGTCAGAAAGGCATTTGCCTGATTAATCATTAATTATCTAATTTTGTCAATGGGATCCATTGCTGAACCCAGAGCCCTTAACACAGCCAATTGATTCGGATCACAGGTCCACGTTGCAAACCCATCACCAAATGCATATGAAAAGACTGTGACCTAAAACAATGTCACCTTTCTTCTATGATATAAACCCATGTCATATCCATGCCATCCACTCGTCTAAAGAGTTTTGTACTCGAGTATTTCCCTGCCTCCTGATGACAGATGCGAATCAATGCCTTGGTCACTGAGAAGGCTCTGATTCAGATTCGAGGCCTTGGTTAGAGATTGCGTTAAAAGGCATTTTCATCAAAGACAAGTTTTATAGCTACTATCTTGAAACAACATTGGTTTTCTGTGGGGGTTCAGAATGTGACTTGCTTGTTTCCTTGCAGTGGCAAGATGAAAAAGGCAGAAATACACCATGAGGAAGGGGCTCCTTTTTGTGTTCGGTAGTCCTACTAACCTAACTTCAACAGCCACCCTTCTCTGTCCGGGTTGAAGAACGTGTGTGTGAGGTCGTTTCCATCGTCTTCTGGGATTTTGAATGGCTCGTTCTTAATACTGTCATATAAATTCTATAAAAAGAGAGAGGGGAAGGGAGTTTGTTGGAGATTACCAATGAGATAGTTGATTATTAATGGAACTGGACTCTGTGATGGACTGAACAATAAAGATAAAGCAATAGAAAGATCTTGTTTAATCATTTCATTGTCAGTTGGGTTCCGGGTGACCAAGTTTGAGAAGTACAGTGCAACATCACATGGCATGCATGTAAATATTTACAACACTAATATTCTGGCTAACCATGCTTTAAATATTAAATATCTTTTATTATTTAGTAGAGAGGATCTGAAGAGTACAAGGGTCAAACAGTTGAACTTATTTTTTTAGATAACCAGTATGTTGCCAACTGTTTTTGACTGATTGTTTTCTGTAAATCACAGAAACATTTAGACTGACCAAGTGACATATTCAAAGATATTATCACGTTAAGAAGTTTATGTATTAATCATTGAACAAATTGCAACAAGAAATATAGGAAATGTGCAGATGATCAGTTCATTGTCCCACTGTATGACCCTCCATAAGGAGTCTTGAAAATGGGACTTTTGGAAGGTGTTCTGTTGGCTTTGCTCTGGATAGACGAGACACTGAGAAGCTCTTACCCTCAGAAGCTCCTCTGGCAGATCTCCTCCCTCATTGATCCCACGGTTCATGGAGATAAACCTCTCCACTGCTGGCTTGTCCCGAACATTGGGGTTATGCAGACTGGTATTCAGCATGATGATGGCGAAGGAGAGGACATAGCACGTGTCTGCAGACAAATATGTGTAAGACTCAGATATTGTTTTTGAACAACTTGTTTCTTCCCAATTTGCAAATGGCCAATCAACATTGTAGGCTTGTATAATGTCCTCCATCAATTCTGAAGGCCACAAACTAGTACACGCGTCATTTTAAAGGTGTGTAGCCAGCCACTGATTATTTTCTCTCTGAAATCTACAAGCTGAGCTGTGCAGGCAATATATAGAAGGACAGCACAACTGGCACAGGCAGACCAACCAGATGAGTCGCTACAGAGTAATGAGGCATGGAATATCCTGCCGATTGAAGCCCTCCCTCTGTGGGACAACACTGGCCAATTGTGCGTCATCCCACAGGGTTCCTGGCCACAGTCGCCATTGGCACAATTCCAGACCTTGCGCCACATCACTGCACCAAGAACAAGTGCCTCACCTGGACACACCACCCAAGAGCTCATTAAACTCAGGGTCTGAAAATGAGTGCCCTTGCGATTAAGATTTCAATGTTTTGGGCGGATATCCTTTCTTTCACCCCTTGGTTCAACTTAGTTCAAAGTGAACATATTTTAAAGATTCAGAATGCTTTACGCACAGCTGGGGATGTGACTTCTTTGAAGTAGGAAAGCTGCTTAACTCAATCATGACATTTTTTGACCCTCTTTAAAGTAAAACTAACACTCAGCCTCAGTCTGACATTTCAGAAAGTGACTGAGGTGGAACATTCATGGATCAGTGGTGAAATAGTTTGGAAAGAAAATTCTAGCCTTGGTATATTAATGCCCTGGCGCATGAAACTCCCTGTCTTTAAATAAATCATTACACTGCGCTAGTCACTGGCACGCTTTATTTTTCTCCTGTTGGTTCGAGGAAGACCCGCTCGCCTGCACAGACTGTGTGCGCAGTCTTTATCCGACTGTGCCTATTTGTGCTGACAGCCCCAGGACCATTTAACTCAGCAGAAAGCCCCCGCAAAGCCCCCGCTCCCCCCCTCCCCACTGACTCTTCGCAGAAGCATAACTCATCCTCATGCCTCCTCACTGGGCGTGCTGCTACAATGCCCACATGTATCAACCTTGTCTTGTAAATCAAAGCGTGACAATGCAGGCAACATGCTACTCTGATTTTGAACTGAGGGAAGGCAATACGAGTGCTGTGTATGAATACCTTTTATAACATTTTTATACATTTTTCTATTGATTTATACAGGAGGATACTGTACTATTTCTGTTCACTTTATAATAAGTACCTTTCTCAAGGGTACAGAAAAATGGGATCTGCAAACTTCCGCTTACAGAACAAGTCCAGGCTGATAATATCCTCTTAAGACACACTGCTGTTCCATGGGGGTAAATGAAACTGTTAGAAACCTAGCATATTGCATGTGCAATGGATGGAAATATTTCAGAAATAAGTGGATTTAAAGGGTTTTTATGTCCAAAGAAGAAATAGAATTTTAAAACACAAGAAAGATGTAGCTGATCTGGTCTTTATAAGAAACATACCTCACAAGGAATCATATAATCTTTCATGAAACTTTAAGAAGTCACGGAGGGCTTTAGGTGAGAGTCTGACCTGTGGACTGGAAGACTCCTGGATTACACTGGCAGTAACGTGACGCAAAGGCCTCCATCATCCGATCAATTTTCTGAGCTTCTCCTGGGAGTCTAAAGCTCCACAAAAATTGCCTGGTACAGGGACAAACAGAGGGAGAGAGAGATGCAGCGCATTGAGTTGTTAGGAAAAACTTTATATGTCTTTACATAAAACCTTATACATAAACGTTATATTTAAACCTTAAATGTCACTCAAGTTGCTGGATCAGGTTTGGATTAAAGCGTTAGGTTCAAAGTGTGTAATCTGGCATGTGCCACAGTAAATGTGGTTATTCCTATTTTTCTGACCTGATGTTCTTTTTGCCAGTGTTAATACTAGCAACCTGCTAGTAATGGCAACAAATAACACTTAAATCTGACACCAACCTCGCCGGAGAGATGAATGACCCACAGAAACTCAATCAGAATTAAGCTGTATGTTCTGTACTCTGCGATAGTTGCTCTGTGCAGTAGGGCAGAGAGCAGTCAGCATCTGTGCTCTCTCAAGCAATGTGACAAATTAGGCAGGTCACCGTGACAGCCAGCTCTAGCTGGGATCCTTCTGCTCCTCACAACAGACAAAGTCAAAACCATTCTGTGATAAATTGCCAGCAATCGCAGACTCTAAGTCACTGTTGTTTCTGGTTGCTTTATTTTGTATTATACATAGCTAGAGCTAAAGGAATTAAAACAAAACATAACCAGACTACTGTTAAAAATGGCATTGCATCAGCATTGCTTCCATTCACTGAGTTTTCAAGACGTTTTCAAAATTTCTACCAACATAAAGACAGTACACATAGACCTTGAATCAGTTCAGCAATTATTGTTGGTCGTTACAATTCTCAATTCTTATTGGTTGTTGACTATGGGCGGGGCATTCAGATGGAGATGCTCCACCAGGAGAAAGGAGGACAACCGTGTGAGCAGCGTCTTTCCCCGGGATAAAGGAAACCCGTGGCTCACCTCAAAGCCTGCACAAGGTTGAGATCTGCAAACTCATGTAGCTCCACAAATGCCTGGAGGACCCTGATGTTGAAATCATCCCTAAGAGAAAAGAAATGGAATTCATTTCAGGGAAAGTGTTACTTTCAATGAGTGGACACAAGACATCCTGGGGAAATTCTGAAAATATGTGACAGATCAACACCAGCTATTCCAGCAATATCAAAAACAATATTTTGACAATGACATATAGGCTGTTTCTCAGCAGATATCTCTTTTCCAACATTCCATCCATGTTTTCCTCTTAAATGAATCTATATCACAGTATTCAAAAACATTCTTGAAGCCATTTAAACACTATTTATACACCTGGCATGCAGGGTACTTTTTAACAAGTACATTTTTCCCCAAAAAGATATGTGTCACAATTATTCACACCCCTGTTTTCAGTCATTTGTCTTATGAGGTTGGTGAATATATTGGGGGGGATCTTTGACCATTTCTCCATACAGAATATTCCAAGACCCTTAAGATCTTAAGAGCGTGTGGTCTGCTTTCTACAATTCAAGCCACTCATTTTTGATTGGGCTCAAGTCTGGAGACTGAGATGGCCATTGCAAAACAGTAATTTTGTCATTTTGAGGTATGTCTGGGATCACTGTCTTGCTGAAAGATCTGTTTGCAGCCAAGTGTCGGCTTCCTGGCAGAGGGAACCAGGTTTTGCATTTGATGAAAGTAAACTTGACATTGAAGCTGAAATGTAAAAATACCTTGCCCAATGGACATTTAAAGAGTCAGTTTTATGGCACTAGATATGGTCAGGAGAAACGTCACTCTGCTACACCACAACCTATTTAATTTGCATTCATAAAAGATATTTCAGCACGCTCTTTCCCAGGAAACATGTAGCACTGGCAAACCAACCAATAAATACAGTATTTTTCTTTATCTTACTGCATAAGCATTGCAATGACAGTCAGGTGCAGCACAATGACAGAAACACCCACCAGTGGGGTGGGTGTCAAAAAGCACATTTTCTCTCCGGGAAGTCATCCTTATGCAATTACTGTCAGATTAAGTACGCAACTGATGACGTTTATTGGATTGGAGGACATTAACCTTTTGCTTGCTTCCTGTTGGCAGATTATTGTGTTATTCATTTCCACATCCATACACAGTACTAAAAAAGGTAAGAAAAAATAGGAATAACCACATTTACTGTGGCACACACTGGATAACACTCTTTTAACTTAACTCGCCATCTTTCTCTCTCTCTTTATCTCTCGCTCTCTCTCTGCACTAAACCTCTAATTACAGTATGTGTAATTATATGCTCCAGGGCTTCTCATAGATACAATTAGCTGCAATTGCATAAGGATGCCAGTTCCACCTGTGTTTACAGTTACTAGCATTGTGTAGCACTGTGTAGGGACTGCTCTTTGTTCAAGCTCAGCAAAAGACTGGTTCACCAAAGTGAAAGCCAGCTGAAGGGATAGGTACACAAAGCCGGCTCATGATAATAAGATCTTGTTTAATATTGAATATGTCGCTGTAATGGGCTCTCATGTACTGTAAAACGCCTTGGATATGTCTCTGAAATTACTTGATAATAATTAGGGTTGTATCTGAGGGGAAAATGTATTTACCTCTGGTGGTTCCATAGACATTTTAAATAAAGAGAGTCTTATCATTTACATTCCCAAAAGTATTTTTGCTTGAAAGTATATTATTAAATGTAAAAAGAAATCTGTGTATATCAGACTGACAATAATTTGCACTAATTTGTTTGACAGGCAAAATAGCAGGTGACTGAAATGTGACATACAACAGCATTAGTCACTCATCAAAATCACAAGACCCCACTGTACTATATTAAACAAATGTAAATATAACCTGAAATTATTATGAAAATAAAATGAAAATGTTGTGTCACTGTGTACACAAATAACAATGGCAGTACAGTGACTGGTGTATGAATATAAACACAAAGCTGAAAGAAATACTGTCACTTATCTGTATGAAAAACCATTTAGAGGTTTGGCTTGAGAACAAAGTCATCAGGTCAGCTTCAATAAGTAAATATGAAAAGCAGTCGGTGCAATCCATCATATGAACAAAGTGGCGCCTTTCAAAGACAGCCCATTAACGCAATTCATAACTGTTTGGCATAATTGTTATACAACCACATATACTTTTACAATATAGGCTAATGCTTCAGATTCTACGAGATAAATAAATAATAACAGTGTGGTTTTCCTTGACCTCAGCCTCTCCCAGTGCCTTATGCATAAATAACCATCAAATAAATAAGGTGGCAGTTGTTTTGACTGTAATGTCAAATGCATTAAGACTTATTTTCCATGATTCTTCTTAGGATTACACTGTCAGTATTACTGCGTGAGGATACCATCTGACCATTTGTACACAAATCTTTTTGTTTTGCAGGACAGGTCTCCCAGCGTGGCTCATTTTCATTGTGGAGATAACAAACGTATGTTGCAGGAATGATTTGTGTTGCCGAGGAAAACTGCAGGCTATTTTCATTAATAAATCCAGACAATGAATTTCCTGAAGCTGTAAAGCTCTGAGTGTAGATATGGGCAATTGTCTTCGTACTGGACAGACATAAATCTAGCAACGACCCTTGCAAAGGAAAATAATGAAAACTATTCCTTAAAAAAGCAATTCAGGTGTAAAAAATATCTTGACACTTACCGCTCCCCTAAGTAATCCCCAATAACCGTTTTGTTCAAGCCCTCGCCTTTGTACAGGAACTGAGAAATGTCTTCAGGAGTGTTCTGTAGAAGGTCATTTTCCAGGAGAAACTGAATTCCCTGTAATAAATACAAAGTTTATCATTTTTAACAGAGCACTAGGATATTTCTTAACATGAACTTGTTCAAGAAATTAATACACACGTAGGTTTAAGATTTATCCCAAATCTAGTTTCGTGATTTTGAGATATTCAGCCATGTTTGGTTGGTTTGCATTAGCCAGGAATACACGTCAAGCTGTTTGTATGAGACGCTCCAGTAAAGCTTTCCTTTCCTCCCAAGGTCTCAGTGTTGGTACATTCTGTAAGGTCTGTAATGTCTGTATAGATCTACAGGTAACTGCCTAAAGGAAACCAACATGCAGTCTCTTTATAGGGTGTTGGGCCACCACAAGCCTCCAGAAGCAATGCAATGCGCCTTGGCATAGATTCTACAAGTGTCTGGAATTCTGTTGGATGGATGCAACACCATTCATCCACTGGGAAATGCCATCATTTGGTGTTTTGTTGATGATGGTTAAAAAATGCTGTCCCAGGCACCGTTCCAGAATCTCCCATAAGTGTTCGGGTGAGATGTGGTGACTGAAACAACCATGGGATATGGTTCACATTGTTTTCATGCTAATCAAAACATTCAGTGACCGCTTGTGCCCTGTGGATGGGGCATTGTCATCAGGATATAAATGCTTCACCATAGGATGAAGGTGATCATTAAGAATGGCTTTGTATTGATTGGAATTTACCTTGCCCTCTATGGGGTTGCGTGGCTCTAAACCATGCCAGGAAAATGCACCCCACACCATAACAGAGCCACCAGAACCCTACATTTACTCAAGTATTTCCTTTATTTTGGCAGTTACCTGTATATGGGGCTGTTAAATAGTCACAGGAAAAAGCTTTTGCAAACATTTTTCCACCTAGTACAGAAAATATGACCTGCTCTGCATGCTCCAAACACAGCTAAAAATAAAAATAAATACATACAGCAGTATAAGCAGTATATGAACTTACTTTTTTAGGATCCATATTAAATTTCTTCCTTCCCATGGCAATCTGTTTGTTTCTCTGTGTTGTTTTGCTGAAATATTACATTAGAAAATAGTTTATTCATATAATAAAAACCTAGATACAAGCTGTAAGTCACTTCACACCATGTTTTCCTCCATACAAATAGTTCCAGACCAAGAAACGACACAATAGTAAGCTTCAATTATTTTGATTTATGAGGGTATATTAATTTACCAAGGATCTGTTTCAGCTATTCAGTGCGGGCTGAGGTGTATTTCTGAGGTGCACAGCTATTCATGTAAATGGTCAACCTCAAGCCTGTAATACACATATCTCAGACTAGCATTATGTGGTCAATATCAATATATGCTGAGCTGTCACACAACACAGTGTGAAAACTCATGATCCAGAGGCAGTTTGGTTGGAGTGATGGGCTCGATCCAAAATGTCATCCAAACCTTTGCACCCACAAGTCAGTCTTAAGAGATGGATGGTGGGCACTTGGTCTGCTTTGGACTTTATGCCACTGAAATCCGGATAGGTTCTGACCCTTTGAGCCGCTTAAAGATAGGTTGGGCATTCCTGACCCTTTGAGCCATCCCGGCTTAAAGAGGACGACAGCTGTGATCATTTTCTGGGCATTCCACCTGTAACTCTTCCATTACCGGTCACAGGACTACGGCAGCGAACTCACATTACTGGGGGATTGAGTAAACTCACCTAACCCAGCCAGTTACTAGTAGCTGAGACTAAGGCTCATGTGCATGCACATTTGGTCTCATCATCCACATAATTAGCATGGGCTTGTGATGATAGCCTAAAACAAATATTTTGACTGAAGTCTTTCAAGAGTTAAGATTAAAGGACAGGGATGATGTGTAATTGTCTGTATCAAGGGCTGTGCTGTACTCACCTCTCCCCCACACATGTCAACTGTTCAATTTCAGTCATAACTTCAGCGATCTCAAACTTCAACCTCTGCAACAGATGTTAAAAGTGATGCTTTACCTGAACTTGCATTACATTTACATTTACATTTACATTTGAGGCATTTAGCAGACGCTCTTATCCAGAGTGACTTACACAGTTTACATTTTCTTTACATATAATCCATTTATACAGCTGGATATTTTACTGAAGCAATTCAGGTTAAGTACCTTGCTCAAGGGTACAACAGCAGTGCCCCACCTGGGAATTGAACCTGCAACCTCTGAGTCACAAGCCCAGCTCCCTCACCATTATGCTACACTGCCAGCCCTTGCATAAGTAAAAATATTTTATAGCAAAAATAGTTTGCATAGCAGCGATGAACTACAATGATTCAATACGAAATAATTCCTGATATCAACACCTCTAACGTTTAATGTGAAACAATCTAAACCCAACATGGAATCCCAACTTTTCTCACTTATAATTGATCTTGGATGATGAAAGCTGTTGTTGTTACAATGTGATACACTGCTCTGACTAGAGGTAAGAAGACATTTAGGCAGAGACGGGGAGGTATAAAAGAGGAGATTCAGTTACCTCAATATCATCCAACAGCTCTTTTTTCCTGCGTCGTATGTTTGACAGCTCGTCCCTTTCGTCTAGCGAGAGATCCTCAGGTACTGCAAGAGATTGCACAGGGGAATTAGCTTGAAGCGTGCAACTGCAACCCATTAAGAGTATTTAACCTAGACACGACTAGTACTGTAATTCCTTCCTCGCATCCATTTTGATCAAATAAAGCTGACAAATTAAAGATTTCGACTTAATATGAGAGCATAAATAATTATTCCACATGAAAGTGTTCCTGCCACAAGGAAATGTAAGTGTTTTGCTCTGAATGCTTTGAGAAATACACTACTAATAAAAATCCATCCACATATAGTTTCTTTCCATTAAAATGAAAGCTCCTCCATAAATTCTAACAAACATGGACCTCAACCCACAGCCAAGGGCTGGGCATCTCGTAAAACGAGCATCAGCACATTTATTCTTTCAAACTGTCAGCAGCAGCTTCCATGTTTTGCTTTGATTAACGCAGCAGCGAGGCCGGAGCTAAGTGCCAAATCTATTCCGCGTACAGGATATTGCATCCACAATGTAGATTGTACACACGCATGAATTAGGGACGATCACTAATGCTTTAATCAAAGGCTGCCCCAGTCTCTCCAGGCCATTCCTCCTTAACAGGGACACAGACATCTCACAAATCCCACTTCTTCACATCGTCAATGAGAAATTATTCACAAAATCAAACCAGATATTTTACTGGGTCCAACTGCTTTAGAATTCAGCTCAGGCAAATTACACTGTTTTTCCATGCCCTGCGTTGCTCATTTCTTTGAATCTATTACTTGGGCAAAGAGCCCAGCTCCCAGATAACCCCAGCTTGTATCGCTTTGTTATTCATTTTTCAATTGTTAATAAAAAAGAACGCTTTTCATGCAACAATGATACATACCATTATTTCCAGTGGAGCAGCGAGCATGCCTTTAAGGACCCATATTAAAGAGGAAAGGGCAAAAGCCGTACAGCCCAAAAAATATAACTTGCAAGTTTATGGAAATGCATTTGATTCACAGCTGGCTTAATGCGTTCGCAGATTTACAAAGACGTAGAGATTATTCTACAAGGCTACGTCTCCACACAATGCTCTCGGACTCTTCATGCAGCACATAAAGCGCTGATTGTCAAGTGGTCCCCCGTAGGCAGGCCTACTGTGCGAAGCAGAGCATGCATCCTCCTACACTTTTCAAAGAATACCAAGCAAGGGAAAGAGAAAAGTGCCGCCATTCATTGCAGTTGAACTTAATAACAATCCCGGCTGTGTGTTTGCAAGCACAGTGACAGGAATTTGAAATACTCGATGATTTGATATCATTGCGGAAGCTCGGTTTTGGTGCATTAAACGTGGCCTTTATAGAGCGGTTGAAGCTGAAGGCATCCACCAGTTCTAATAAAAAGAGAGATACCACCATATCTCTCGTCATACTCAAAACCTGGGCCCATTTAAAATAAATTGCCATCTGTCTTTAAAAAGACCCTAAGACAGACTGAGACAGACTGAGACAGAGTGCACTCACTCAGACGTGAGAACTGATTCAGACAGACCGGAATAATACCAGCCACCATGACAGGGTGTCTATTAAAGCAACAGGAGAACCCACAAGTGGCACATGAGGTCTGGCTGTCAGACCTAGCCAGACCGGCCGTCAGACAGTGCTCTGAGCTGATGTATGCCCATGTATGCCCTAAGACCATCAAACTGGCTCACACACATTCATGTGTCAGAGTACTGCATGACAGGTTTTATTTTTCTTTCACTGCTGGCACAAAGGAAAGGATAAGCAAATGTCCCTCTGCCTCAAAAAGTCAAACTGCACTTATGACTCATTTCCAATTACTGTGACAATCAGAGCAGCCGTGTTGGATTTCTACACTGGTCAGTGTGAAATTCCTTCACCTAGATATTAGTTTTATTATCTTTGGCCAACTATTTCTTCAGATAATGACTATGTATTATGTCTCATGGCGCCTTCCGGAAAATGCACCTGTCCCGTACAGTATTTTTGGGGAATTTTATTTCCACGGGACCTTCAGGAGCCCACATTCATAAAAGGTATCATAACTTATACGAACCATAGATTTACTACCGTAAAATCCTGGTCAAATAATATTCCAAGCAAATGGCCCTGCCAGATGTACGAGTGTGTGAGGCAACAGAAATTCATTGTGCAGCCTGTCTGACCTCTGGTCCCTATCACGAGGGTAAAAACACATGTGACATGGAACTGCAGACAGACTAGCGCACTGTAAACACAGTTCAATTAAGTTCTCTCTATTTATATACATAACTTTTAAATGGATTGTTTTTCTTCATTGCCGATGATGTTATTACATTGAAACAGTAAGGAGTTTGTGTATTTTGATTGAGAATCTATTAAAAATCACTCTGCCTGATTCATGCATTCTAGTGAGACTGGCCCACATTCCTGGCGTAGTCTCTACCAGTGTTAGAGACAGAGCAGATGAAAAACAAACCAGAACAGCATTTAGCTATCAGTTGGGACAACCCTCACATTTGTATTTGAGCTCTGTTTACCTCTGTTCAGGACAAGTGCAAATTGAAAATGCTAACTTGTTGCTGAAAACACAGGTGTACATAAACCCACTAGTTACATTTCGTTCCTTTGACATGTAACATAATTGTAACACGGTGCAGCTAATAAGCTGGGCAGTGAAGGATTTCCTGCACTTCTATTGGTACACTTTACTACAATGGAGAGGATGTGTAGACAAATGAAACTGGGTGGAGTTACATGTAACAATAACATTGCATAGCACAATTCACTTCAGGTCCTACAATGGGCATACATCAGCTCAGAGCACTGCTCATTTTCTCTACTTCATGCAATCTAAATGACTGCAACAAAATTGTCATGTGAACTACAACCAAACTGCCTGTTCCAATCATTTTGTTCAATTCATGAGATAAAGCCATAAAAATGACTTTGAAATAAAACACTCTGAAAGCACGGCGGACAGGCTCGAGCTCTCACACTCATAACCTTGCTTGTTAATATTGGCCTTAGCTTTTTTATGGTGGATGGAGTGTAGACAGGTCTGCTATCCTCTGGTACATGCTGGCCTGGGTTTGTGTAAACCTGTGGCCACATTTGATGAGAGAATCAAGCGAGCAGCATTATATTCCGAGAATCGAACCCTTCCAGGCTTTAAAACAAAATAAATGAATGTTAGAATGCCCAATCATACCGTATTAGTAAGCCTGTCCAGCACAGGCTGTCCTATAGCTGCAATGGCAATTTGGGAGAGTTCAGACTATCACGCATGTCCTCCAAAGCATGTTCTGCCAGCTGACGCTTCTTTTCCAGTCCACCAGCTGAGTTGCGCAGATTAAACTTGAGCTAGAGCAGGCAGACCGCAGGCTCCTAACCAGTCATTCTTGCACTATGAGGTGGGGAAACCCCTGCTGAGTGAAACCCTCCCTCTCTGGGCTGCGCGCCACAGTCAGCACCGGCACATTCATGATTTGATTCCAATGGGGCACGTCTGTGTGCTTTAGTTGTCCCAATAGTCCCAATGATTTTATATATTAGTACCCTACCCATAAGTAATTAACATGGTAAACGCAAGTTATTTCTTCACAATAATTTTAAAGTATTTTTAAGATTGAGTTGCGGCCATTAGGAATTGAAACATACAATTAATAAGCTATTACTTTAGTATCTATAAATATGCTAATATTTGCATATAACAATTGAAACGTTAGAAGGTAAGTTAATTTGTTTGTATTGAATTGTTTCATATAATTAAATAAATGAAAAACAACAAGTTATCCAAATAATGTTGTCTCCGTAAACAGCTATATCATAGGCAAAATCATCTTTAGGCTCAGACAAGTAGGCTTATCAGCTAATACACTGAAATCACAATGCATGGGTATAACAGAGCCTGAAAAAGAACATTGGATCAAAATAATGGCATTCACAAAGCCTAAAAACATTTGAAACCCCAAAGTCAGACGAGACTGAGATGGACAATGGTAAGATTGTCTTTTTTGATTTCAGTGCACTACAATTCATGGATTGCCTGAGTTTCACATCTGTTCTCGTTTTGGTCACACAGACATCACATGGTTTTTGAAGTCTTTCTTTAAAAGCATATGCAAAGCCATGTTCCCATAATGATGTTGCACTGGAATAGTGGCACAGTTTTAACAAAGGCATTTGTACAGGTGCTTGGCAAAAAAAGAATAATGCAAAATCAGAAAAGAGTACCAGCACACTGCTAATATATTTATTGAATTTGAATGTTCACGGGTAAAATTAAATAAATCACTTGGGGAATTATACCGGTGTGCTGGTATTCTTTTCAGATTTTGCACTTGAATAGTTAACATACATATTCATGTGGGAATGACCTCAATTATTCACAGAAACCACTCCATCAATTCAACCTGCCTCCAATACCTGTGCGTTTTCACAATTTCCCACGTGAAGTGCCCTTATCAGAAAGATTTTGTTCACAAAGCAAACACAAATCAAACAGGTCTGTATTTTGTATGAATTCACCCTTCAGTGCTAATGAGCACACTGACTACACTGCACCGCTGTGAGATGACTGTTCTTTCCCAACTGGAGGACACGCTGTAGATGTTAAAGAAGCCATTCTCTCTTCAAGCACTCAGACTTTAATGAGACTTCATTAAATATTTACATAGTGCAGAACACTGATGACTCAGGTGAGGCTCTGCGAAGTCTGCATTATATACTGTGTGGGAGTTTCTTATATATACTGTAGCTAACCTAAATAAATACATATGAGTGGGCAACTCCCATGCTCTGTAAAGGGGGCAGGAGCACTCATAGCACTCGAATGAAGCTGAGCTCAATCTAATCGGTAAGTATAATAACAGTCCATTTTTGGACAAAACAGCTGCTTTTTTGCAAATGATATTAGGTGAGCTAAGGGAGACAAACACGCCCTGATTCACAAGCAGGTATTCAGAACACCTTGTGACATGTAGTACAGTTGTCAGTGGGGAAGAAGGTTTTTTTTCAGATTGCACAAAGCAGTCAGTCAGCCCTGTAAAGGGCAGTAGTACGTCACAAGAAACCACACTATGGGGAGTAGCCCTTACACTATTAATGCAATAGGGCCTGGGACTCCCCAGTAACCTCCACTGAGCCGTCACCAATTGCAACCAGTGAGCTACAAACAGGGAGGCAGAGAATTAGAGAATTTATTTAAATGAGAGAATTTAGAACTAACAATGATCCTGAACCTACTAGGAGCTGATTCAGTTTAACTTAATTGTCTCTTCTGTGATAGCAATACCAATATTTGACGTGATAGCAAGACCAATATTTGATGTGCACTTCACATCAAGCCATTTTAGTCATAACAAAGAGATCGAGTTATACTAAATGACTGTCATTGCAACAGAGATGAAACACTGGTATTTTTTCCCATTAAAAGTATGATGATTTAAATGGACATTTACAAAGGCAGAGCTACCACATTATTGTATATACAATCCGGTAACAAGGAATGGACTGCAAAAAATTTTTTTATCATAATGTCACCTATAAACAGCAAAAGGACTAAATATAAATCACACCTCTTTTGTAGTGTGTCAGTGAACCATGTTGATGATAACGTGCTTTTTACTTCACTAAATTCCTCATTATCTCACGATCACTTCCTCATTATCTGTTCCCTGACATCAAATTGCAGCATGATATTTTATCATTGAAGCTTAACAGGGGAAGTTTTACTACCTTCCCCCAAACTTTAGTGCTTCTGCTTCAGCAGGATTTATGATAACATATTTGTTTAATCACATGAGACAAGACCGTGAGTGGTCTTTCTCTCTATCCCTTCCTCTCTCACAAATCAGAAAATCGATGATGTAAAAGATAACAGCAAGAAACAGAACCCTGCAGAAAGCTTTTCTGTGGTTCATTTTCCCTGCTTCTGTCCTTGCTCTCATATTTCCAAAGACACATATTCTAACCTTGAAGGGACCTGCAAAGTCCATTATTATAAGTGATAGCTATCTGAGAAAACCTATTACTGTCGCTTTGTTTAAAAAAACTAGACTACACTGTGATTCGGAAATGACTAAACAAATTAGCTCAAATTCAATTATATGAAGTCTATTTGATTTCACAATGATCCCTGCCTCTTTGCCTCTGTTTTAACGTTGTAATATTCTAGTCAATATCCAATTATATGAAGACATACAATATATCTGTATTATCTAAATATCTCTCTCTCCCCTCTCTCTCTCTCCCACTCTGACATTATCATTGCTGGTTTATTATTTGCTTGTTTTATGTTAATAACATTTTATTTTTTATTTTAACATTTTACTGGTAGAATCTTCACTAATGCATTAAATTCTATCATCAGTTAGTTTTTGTATATTTTGCAGGTGAGGAGCATTTCATCCCTTGGAAAATATCCTGCGCTAAGGTCATAAGGTGCTTTATTTGTTGTACCCCTGATGTTCCATGCAAACAGCCTTTCTGAGATATCCTTATCTGTTATCAGTTCAGCTGTAAACCTTTCTGCAAACAGAGCCGGGATGCACATATCAAACTTCCTATCAGTTGTGATGTTGATATCTAAGCAAAGAGCCTTGCCTAAACACTGAGAGGTCTGGTTGCTAAGCAGTCAGGAAGTCTAGAGCAGGGGTTCCCAAACTTGGCCCTGGGATCCCCCCTGTCTATGTTTGTTTTTGTACCAACCAATCACTTGATTATTTAAGGTTGCTGTGTTTAAATTCCATAATTTCCATAAATTGTAATGCAATGCGAGTTTGGATAATTACCATTTGCCTTGTCTTTGAACTCTTAATTTTCCACAAATAGTTTCGTTTCAATAACCAGATGTCCACACTTTCAGCATTTCAGACTTCACTGATTTCAGCTGTATCGGGTCTATCAATAAATCAATAAAACATTTAACAACAAGAAATCATTTGCCACAGCCAATGACAGAAAATGAAAGCACAAGTTGTCTGAGAACTGATTTGACTTATTAAAAGTCCTTAAATTATTATTGAATAATCATTCTTTCTAAGATGAATAACTGTTTCTCAAATGATGTGGCATTTCCCTCATTACACATTGAAAGTGAATAATTAGCCCATTTATGCCCAAATTCTTTGTTTTCAGCTCATTATACATTGGGAATTGCTAGTATGCTGGTTGTCATTCCAACCATAGAGAACCTTGGTCTAGGGCAGGGGTGGGCAATTCCGGTCCTGGAGGGCCAGTGTGTATGCAGGTTTTTGTTTTTACCAATGACCCCTGTGGCTCAATTAGCTAATTAGTTGGATACTCCAATGCTGGTTCACTTGTAGATTAGACCACAGTAACATGTTTCATATGGGAACACAAGAACAGTCTTCAGCTGTCATTCATGGGCTTATCAATAAATGTAGCTAAAATGTCAGATCATGTAAATGATTGGGCTAATTAAATCATTAAGAGCAGAAGTTGGCATGAGATTCAGACACGGATACGGCCCTCCTTGCCCACCCCTGGTCTAGGGGCATGTTTCTCATAGTAGCCTGTGCAATTAGAGGCCTCCACTGGCCCTGTTCGCTGTTGTGTGTTTATGGCTTGATGAAAAGAGGCTTGGGAGCAAAGAGGGCTATAACAGGAAAGTTTTGTTCTATGAAAGTGGACATTAATAAGGCTCCACAAATTAGATTTTAGTTGCAATCCCCTGCAGCCCTGTCTGACTCATTCTGGGAATTAGTTTAGTGCCCTGGTCCAGCCTTATGATAGTGAGCCGCAGCTTTCTGTACATGAAACAAACAGAGCAACGCCAATGGCAGAGCTGTTCTGATCATCCCTGGCCAGTGATGTAGGTGGGAAAAAATGAGGTTTGTGCCAAACGTCGATATCTTTCATTCTTTCCTTGCGATTGTGAAGGCAAAAGCAACACTGAAAAAAACCGAACATTTCTAATTGCTAATCTGCGGGTAACGGGGATGAGGGAGTCTTCCTCTACATGTGCGCATGGCCCTGATTCAAGTGCTTAGCACAGCTCTCTTAACAGAGGGTGCAGTGACTCCCAGTGCTACAATGTATCGGCTGAACAGCCAGTACAATCCGGTGAAGACAAAGAGAGCGCAAAACCGACTCTGTCTCCACAGTACTCTGGGCATCACTCTGTTTGCTCAGATTCCAGCAGCTACTGCAGCTGCTGAACTGCGCATGGCCGCACATGCACGGAAACACACACGCACACACACACACACACACACACACACACACACACTACACAGGTAGAAAATGAGAAACAAGGCCTTACGTACGGGATGCAGCGCAGGTCTAACCAGAGTGTCACCAGTCGGTTCGCTTCATATCACCCATCCTCAATAATCAGCTTAAACGCGCCAGACTGAAGATCAGGAATCATACTGTAAAAGGCCTCTCCCACGCAGCATCAATGCCGTTAAACCAACAATGCGGGCATTCTTCCTCCTCGTCCGGCAGGGCTAACGTCGAGTGGCTCTGAATACTGTACAGTGTTTGGCACATCTGTGTGCCAAATGCCTACAGTTAATTCACTCCTCCCAAAAGACACTGCCATGAAACAAAGTGACAGTCCAGCTGCCAGGAGAGGTCGTCTGGTTTCTTTAAAAAAAAAAAAAAAGGTCTAAAAGACAAACCTGCCTTTATTGAAAATGACTTTATACAGGGGTGAGCTGAAAGTTGTCTGAGAAAATATGATGAGTGCATACTTATGATTGACTCAAAGTGTGCCTCTCTCAGGGGGAAAAAATACATTTAAAAGATAATACAAAGATGATACATACATTTAAAAATGTCTCCCACACCACAGAAGGAAAGGAAGGAAAGGCAGACTTGCAGAAGACATTATCTTACATTATCTTATCTATTGGGGCCAGGAAGTAAAATATTAGAGAGATATCAGTCTCTGAAAGAGCTGTACACAATCTCCCTGTTCTGTCACATGGGTGATTATTAACCTCAGGAAATACGTAATTAGTTTAGGCTTAATGGCTAATGCAAGAATCGCCAATAGACTGTACAAGAAAAAATCATCTTCAGGGCAATGCACAGCTGTATTCTGTTGATGTGTCTTGTCTCTATGGGTAAACTCACAAATCAAAGGATAAATGAGCTGCAATTCAGTCAGACCTGTACCAGAAAACCAAAACTACACACCAACACGCAGTTGCAAAACAAACGCTTTGTGGCTATTCTTGGTTCTCATTCGAGCTCCAGTTCCTGCGCTCATCAAACTCCAACTCATTAAATCAAAGACAAATGTATCACCCCTTTGTGAATCTACAATGTCTGAATTGATACTAAAGGCTTATTGGTAAAAGGCTGGATACACAGACTACAGAACCAAACTGGAACTTTTCAGCTGAAAAGGTCACATTTCCCCACAAAATTAACTCCATACTGGCATTACATGATCCTACTGCATATCCTCAAAGCTCTCTGAACCTTGTTAAACTGTCAAGGATTATCTCTGTGGCGATACTTCATGAAAATGCAGATTAAGTGAGGAAGAGTAGTACACCAACACTTCCAGAGAAAATGTCATCTCAAAAAAATATGCCCTTTCAAAGTTGGGATTTCCTTATAATACTGTTGGAATTCTTGCAGTGAGTACACATCACACAGACCCTGCAACAATACTGTATGATCATGTACAGGAACAAAATACTATTACTCACCTGCCAAAAAATAAATACACCAGACTTTCCAATGCCACCAAATTAAGCAAAAAAGGAACATGAAAGCAAAAATTAAAAGATAAGATATAGAGAGATTTCTCGACAAAATTCCACAAAGTCCCCTCTGAGGGAAATCCCTGTGTGTCCCAGAAGCCCTCATTAACAACTGCAGAGCCCTCCTACTTCAGTGTTAGCAGGTGGCCAAAACAAACAGTAGCAAAACAAGGCTCCCCAGTGTTGTCTCCCCTCTTCCTGCCTCATTCAACCACTCTCATGTCTCATTTACCTTAAGAGATGCGGGGCAACTAGTTTATTGACGAAACCTTTCTTTTATCATGCATGCAGGATTCTGCTTCAGGTAGCAATGACTACCGCTCTCATGCCTAAGAGACAGTGACTCACAAGCAGGAATTTTGTATGGAAAATGAGAACAGCATGACAGGGTATGAGACCAGTGAGGAGAGAGGCCATTTCTCTGTTGGGACATCCACAGTGAGGCATTTGCAGTCAGCTTCAATTGACTATGCTAAGTGGAGGGGAATTTAAATTTCAGTTCAATATTGAAATAGAATTCATCAGGGCAAGTTTTTTTAACATTTATTTGAATACACGTGGATGTTCTGTGATATATTTTGCTGTGTACAAGTATGAGCTTTCATATTAGAGTGCAACTTTATGTGCTTGTGCGGCTGCCAAAGGGATTTCACTGCAGATGTCAGGCAGGCTTTGTAATCACAGCTCAGGTGTCTGTGGCAGGAAGGATGTGACACAGGTGAAGTCAGTTAGAAATTCAGCATAGAAATGGTCTCATGCCTGCAAGCTCCAGCAGACAAGAATTTGTATTTTATCTCAGAACCAGTTTCTGAGATTGACAAGCTGTCCCCATGTACTCAAAAAGCCAAACTGTGTGATCATCTGCATAATAAAAACAGGAATTTTAGATTGTATATCTTTGGATATCCAAGGAGGTTCATAAGCCTCTTACAAACCTCCTTGTTATATCAGAGAGGATACAATATGTTCACCATTCAGTCATACGATAATTGGTATGGGGCCTCCACCCTGCCTGAGCCTAATGATGCTCTGGAATGTGCCAGTTGTTTTTACTCTACTCTCCAGATTAGAAAGTGACAACCAGTGAGGCAGAGCCTCCAACCATAATCCGCTGACTGTCCTCAATCCCTCTAACTTGATTTCACCCAGTTTTATGCACATGGAATGAGCTGCCAGCTGGCTGTAATCCGTGCACACTCCCACTGCGATTATCCACAATCTCATCCTGGACTATCACAGAGGAAGTCGGAGATCCACACAGCTGCACACAGTCCCCTCACCGCTAACCTACTTTAGTGCTGTATACAATGTGACTGACGCATCCGGGTTTACGTGACCGGTGATTCATATGGGCTGTTTTGTCCAACGGACCACCCGATGGTAAAACTGTGTATGCTTCACCATGAAGGCCTACTATGTGCAATTACATTGGAAAAAGAGAGCATATCGATAGAAATTGGCTCTAAATAGGTCTATTGAAAAATGTGTCACTTTTTAAACTTATCATGTATTAATATGGCCCCTGCAACTATGTTTGAAAAATAATATATTAAATATTATATAAATATGTCGATATTATATAAATATTAATATATTATTGTGTTGTCTAGAAGATATTACACTATACCAATATGCAGCACAGGGCTCCAAACCTACGTTCACCTTTAGTGCAGTGCGGAGGCAAACTTTGTGGCGTTTGCAATAAAACAAATGTAGATGAGATGGACACGAGTAAATGAAAAAGAAATTGAGTAAAATCTCTGGATTGCACTATAATTGACTTTACCAATGAGTCCTCACATACAACTTCAACCAGGATGCATAACGTAATTTAGATTCATCAGCAAATGACTCTTAGTTAGTCACACAAGTGCATCTCATTTTATTTATAAATAGGAAAGGGTGGGACAGGGGAGGGGCTCTGATATATCCTTCAATTCTGTGCATACTGTCATGATTTGTTATGTTATTTGATCAAGTCCGTCCTATATATAATAATAATCTATATCTGACCTCTATGACACCACTTATATTAATGGGACATATATAATTGTTTTTCACAGAAGACAATTTACTTTTCTTTGACATCTAAAAATGTAATGTTGCGTCAATTATTCACAGCCACGTAAAGCATATTTTGTTTTATAAATAGTGTGTGTGTGTGTGTATGTGAGTTTGTCTGTGTGTGTGGGTGGAAAGAGGGAGGTTGCCCTTCACTGAAGGGTTAACTCCCCACACATTCAACTCCTTGGACCTGTATTAGCGCACTTGTATCTCCACAGCAACAGCAATCATGTTAAATAAAAAATATCTAACATTTCTTTTTCTCTTCTTCTACAACCAATAATGCATCAAAATGGCAGCTGTGGTTGCAATTGGTAAAAAAAATAAAAAGCACAAGTGGCCCTTCACGTGACATAATAGCATCTCTATCAGAGAAGAAGAAAATAGAAGAAAACTTATTTCATGTGGGAGACCAATAGTTCCTGTAATGAGGATACACACACTTCCTGCATCTTCAGCAGGTTTAACAATTGGTGAATTCACTTATAGAATTGTTCCAGCCCTGCCCTTTCCTCCCATCTACGTTCTCTTCCCTTTCCGAAAACCTGCCGAGAACAAAACCTTGAACTGGGGGAATGAAAACACTTTGAGTGACTATGCTTAGCTTTCAGGTCATTTTGCCAGAGCTGGGGGCTCCAGAGACTTTCACACAGACAATCTCCCTTCCTGTTCTGAGGAGAGAAAAATAACTCCACATTTTACCTCGTGCCTCCTGAAATCCGCCCCAAACCCCTTGCATTGTTAGTCGCAATCTGTTTTCATTTAGCCGTTCCTCAATTATAGCTCTTTACGGCGTATTCAAACTTGTCTGGACTCTCTCGTGGCACAGGCAGCCAATAAAGGGACTCGTACTGCAAACATACGCTCTCGCTTTTCCCAGACAGAAAGTTAGCAGTTAGCCTTGGTCACCGCTGCCAATCGCACAACTCAGTTACCCCCTTCCAAAGAAAGGAAAACATCTTAGAGGCGTCCACAGCATTCCTACAAATCAATTCCATATGTAGCATCCAGACTATCCAGAGAATACGGCAGCCATTTCAGGCTCCTCTCTAGTCAGCCCTTGTCTGCCTGATGCGACAGCTCCCATCAAGGGCTTTACCATTTAACAGCGCACTTTCAGCATCTACTCTGGTCCCCCTACCCCAAAGAACTACAGCAAAAATCCATCATCTTAATTGCCAAAATGAAACAAATTCCTGTCTAAATCTCCTCAATCTCTACTTAAGTCCCTGAATAACACAATATGGTTTCAAGAGAACGGTATGCTAATGGCTGTAAGAACTTAATCACCCCCCAACATGTTTTGATCAGCTGTAATTACATTTCAGAGGGTCAAAGTCCTACCCTGCCATGTTCAGTGTTGTGCTGTTTTTTTTTTTTTTTTTCTCATTCTGTAGCCGAACCTCTTTTCAGAAACGCTTTTGTGCCCTACACAAGGAGCAGATTCACTACTGCGAGTGGGCAGCAGAGTACAAGAGTGGCACTGAGAGCACTAATCGACTATGGAAAAGCCGGTGGAGTCGGGGATACGAGTGGCCACGGCAGACAGCCCTGTGACCCCCAGCAGAGTGCAGACTGCAGGCAGTATTGACAGGCCGGTGCCTCCTCTGTGTCCTGCTGAGGGAGGAATGCAACCTCACAGCTGATTTGGTGACAATGGCTGCTTGTGCAATGCCTTGTGCCAGGCAGCAGCCCGTGGATAGAGAGACAGGAATGCAAAGGAGCAGTGACCGTATCAAGAAGGTGTATTACAGCCAGTAATGGTTTCCCTCTGTCTGTTCACACTTCCTATCTAGCAGGCCCTACAAACCAGTTACAAAAAGAATTATGCATTACCCCGTATTTTGTTACCAAACAGCATATTTTATTATATATGTGCAGATTTAATTATGTATTGGTTCATATTATCACAGATGGAAATTTCTGAACATAGTTTTAAAATGTGTAGCTTGGATTGAATAAATAATCTTTGTGTATTCAGCATACAAAAGTGTGAATTTGCATGGTGACAAGCATAGTCCCGGTGGGGAAAACCAGCAAGGAAACAAAATAAAGGAAAGCTTTCATCATCCACTCCAGTTCCTCAATGTCCAAAGATTGATTAGTGAGCTATTGTGAAGATGGTCCCCCATGGTTGGCGATAAACACACCAACTGCACTCACAGACCACTACTTAGAGTTGCTCTGAACATTATTATCAGAGTGTGTTACAGTTGGAACTGCCTGGCTCCCAATACCCCATAGTCAATGATTTAAAACTGCCAGAGAATGGGAGGAAAAGGTTTTCCAGAGGGTAATTCCCACACTCAGACAAAAAGCAGCAAAATTGTGTAATGAACAAACAATGGCAAAAAAAACACGGAAGTGAGTCATCAAGTTCATCTTATACACCATGGCACAATCAAAACTGACCAAGCACACTTAAAATCACAACTGCAACTCTGAGTATTTTCCTTTCACTTATGCCTGGTCCAACTCCGTAAATACCCTAGAAATATGCCCTTAGCACAATAAACATTAATGAGTTAATGGCTAGTTTTTGCATAAAATAAAAAGGTATTTTGCGGCACACACAAATGCCTTCTGAGAATGTATAAGCATAAATGGATGAATAAATTCCATATGGCTTTTGGTGTCCCAGTTTCTCTGCACACCGCCAGAGTATGGTCTGTGATGTGCATGCAAAGTAGTATCTTCGCCGACAGATATAATGTGATATAATTCTATTTTATTGCATGTTTCCCGTCTTTCTTCTATGCCATTACCTGGTGGACAAATGAAGCAGAACAGAATGATGCCCCAACTTATGACCATATGTTCAGTGGCTACTTGACACAGTAAGCTGCTTTGGGTTACAGCGCTAGACTGAAGCGGAATTTGCTGTACAACCCACATTGGTTGCACAGAAAATCTTACCCATATTCTTTAAATATATTATTAGGGTTTGGATGTTGTTTATTCTGCTTTCTGCAGGCACGGATTCAGGAAAAATAGGAAACTGATAAAGTATTACTTACCTTGTAACTACAGAAAAAAACGCCCATGGAAAACATGTGATGCTCGATGGAAGAAAGGGACATAGTGTGTTTACACAAAAGCTTTTGTGAGCAAATTCCTAATTTCGCTGGCCCCCGCTAGCACCGAAGTTAATTAACAGACACGCCATGACCACCATCATCCCCACATAAACTGGCTTTGGTTGCTGTGCTGCAGCGGACCTGGTGAGACATATAAAATGCAACACAAGAGGGATCACACAGAGAGGCATCTCCCAGCTTGGGCCTTTTTGTCACTTCATTCCACGCACTGTCCTCACATTACGGCCCTGCCACTGGCCGACATCACCCCTGGGGAACTTCTAAGCAAGAAATGCCAGGGAGGAGTGACCGGTGATAGCTCTGTCATATCCGGGCCCACTGGGGCAATAACTGCAAATGAGTGAAACCTGTAGCAAAGCAGTGAAGGCTGAAGACGTCCATCAGAGTGTTACTTCACACCGAGACCTTAAATTCTCTCCTGGTTACACAGGTGGTAAGGACAATACCCCGGCTGTCTCTCCAAAGGCAACGGATACACACAACCCAAGATGAAAAGAAAGGTTTCTCATGCTGTAGCTCTACATATTTCTGCATTGAACTCGAGAATCAAACCTCTCCATTTGCATCACAAGACCGCATGCCTAAGTGTGCTGATGACCAGTCACATGAACTGTGACACTTGAAAAGCACAAAGAGAGTTCTGTGCCCTCGACCACCAGCGTATGAAATGTATAAATAAACACCATTAAATCCTACAGCAAAAGGAAGATCTGGTTTCAGTAAAGGTTATTTATAAGTGATCATAAACACCCCATAAGGTCAAACAAAGTCACACAACGTGTCACACAATGGTATTTGCTGTATGTGAGAACTCTCCATGATTCACAAGTGCCTGAGATAATATAGTTAGTTGACCCAAAGTGTCCTGAAGCAGCTGCTATAGAGAGGAAGCCACGCTCCTCACACACATGAAATGCCCCACACTTGTCTACGTTTTGCTCTTTATTAAATGCAGAGTGGTGTATCCTATGTAGGAAGACGGCTCTCAAAGAAGAACCCTTCTTTACTTTTTTAAACAATTAGTGGTAAACATGCCAGAGAGAATAGTTGGATAATAGTGTATTGTAATGATATCAAAGTCACATGCAACCCACAATACAGAGACATATATTTTATATTAAATGCCATGTTTTTAATGAAAATTACTTCATACATACACCCCTCAATTTTGTACCCTGCTTTGATCACAAGAAAAAAACATAATTATATGGTTTATCTTTTTGGATTTTCACTAAACATATTTAGAGACATCAAATGACCTTATCAGAGATCCTATTCCTACAAAGCAAGAGATGCCAGATGTGGATGTGTCTACACAGAATACTTAATCAGGTGTTGTATTTTGTTTGCATCTGTTCATTTCTTTCTTTATATATTGATTGACAAGCCCATCCTATCTGGAAATGCAATCAATGTTCTTTACAGTTTGACTGCTTCTGATGCAGTCTGAATAAATCCATACAGTCAATTCTGAAAATGATTGCAGCTCAATCATGTACAGTAACTGCATTAAAAACAAGTCCTGACAATGTGCTCTGTTTAGTCACACTCACCGCTCACACAAATCCTACTCTGAAAGATCTGGATTTACATTAAATATTGCCTCAGGCAATCATTTTAAGCTTGTTACCATTTGGAAAATGGGACAGCAAAGTGATGAAATACTTACAGCCAGTATGAAACAATACTTGATCATTGTACTATATATAAATAGTTTCAATATTGTACATTTACACTATGTGCAGTAGTTTCGCGCATGAACTGTTTCATGAATTGTAATATAACACAAAATCTATCCTTTATGTTTGATGTGCTCTCCCTCTTTTCCGCTGTATGCGAGTGAATACATGAAGAGTAGGATTCTCTCCTTTCTAGACAGGGCCTTTATTGGTGGAATGTGTGACACACAATTTCCAGTTAAACAACTCAAATATGCCTGATCTTAACCTTTGGCAACCTAAACCCATATTTGAGGCTGTTTACGGATGAATGAAGGTAAGAATGTAGCCTACAATTTAACCGTATGCCAATGCGTTGCATGAAAATTATATAGAGCATGAAAAGGGTTAACGCTACGAGTTAGGAGCGGTTGAGTGGAATAGCATACATACCGCCGCGATAGGACGTGCTGTTTAGCCCGTCCAAATACACAGGTCTATCGTTATAGCTTTTGATAAGATGTGTTTGCATATTCACCGCAGTTATTACCTGCGAGGAAACTGAATTTTCCATCTATATATGCTGTTTCTATTAACTCACCTGAAAACTATCTTAAACATACAGTACGTACATTTATAGGGGAAACAACATTATATTCCTCCTCTTAGCAACATGCCGTTATCATCATCGCGTTTTTCCCCTTGCATTGATAGTGCAAAATAAGGTGGTGCAAACCACACTTTAACCATATTTAAGCTGGCAATAATCATGGTATTGCGTGATTTTAAGCTCTCCTCATTAAAAAGACAAAATACGGAAAACAGTTCTCCTTTATTATAGTACCGATTGCCTTCCATGTCAATATCCTAGTTTCTGAGCCTGCAGAATAAGATATGTGGCCACCCCATTTAAATGAGAGCGTCAAGAGATACAGCGCTATCGCTGCAGACACTTCAAAGCATCCCACGGAACATCAAATAAACGAGGCAGGCGACAGCAACAAGGGTTTCCCCTATTCTTGCAACACATCTCAATGGCCAGTTTTTACACACACCTTCCCGACTGATGTCAAATTTATTTGAACACTATATAGCCTACACTCTTTAAGATCGACCGCTGTGCTAAGTAATCGACTTTGTGTGATACAGCTATAGCGTTGAATCTTTCAAGCAATGTGATAGCCTCTACACATTTTGATGTGCATCCAGCGTGTATTAATTAGAGCTCTTTACTGTACACTTGCCTTTGCTTTTTGCCGAGCTTAGGCTATTTTGCTGGAGACTGAAGAAGTAGGCTACAGTACATGTTATACCCAGTTAGATGTAGCCTATACAAGTATACAATAGAAAACGGACCAACTAAGAAACCGAATAAGGCTATAGTGCGACTGAGCAGAATAAAACTACAATTGGTGAATCACTGCGAAAACCTAATACGCTATACGAGGGGAATCTCAATATATTTATACTCTATTAAAGTTATGTAGCTGCACGCTGTATGGGGTTGAAACGTGTTAGGTATTCACAATGTACCACGTTCGTACCGTTACACAGTTGAAGTTTGCCAGACAGACAGCCATTCAAACCTATTGGAGTATCAGTCCTAGCGTAGACTTAACTTCAGATGGCAGTCTTTCATTAAAAAAAGATAAACAAGCAGCAACTTCATTAAGCAAACCACCAATGAATATGGTATACAACTGTCAAGGCACTACATTTCACATCATAATGAGCGCAGAGCGGAAGTGCCCAGTCACAACAAGAAAAGCATCTACCTTCACTCCCAAACTAGCTAGTGGAACATTGAATTGTTATTTATGTTACATGGGGCTACTGTTACTACTAACTTCCCCATACAAGCCTATTACTACTGAAACTACTAGTACTACTTCGACCGCTATTAGAGTAATATTAATCATAATATTAATGATAATAACCATAATAAAAATAATGGTTATCATTAAACAACGATGGTTGAAATCGTATTCTGGAATGATCAAATTACTTCAGATTGTGAGCTATGGCTATATCTTGAGCATGTATATCCTGCTTCATCCTGTCATTGCACTGATATTGTTATATACCAATAAGATAACGAATAAATTGTTTAAAAAAATATATATTTAAAAAAGGAAATTCAACAGCTTACCTTGACCGTCTTCGTCCATATTCACTGTCGAAAAATGAATGCAAACAGTCCAAAAACAGGTAGCAGTGGTGAAACTTCGAGATTAATATTATATACTAGAGGATGCGTACGATAGCTATATTTTGGAGGCAGCGAGTAGGCTACTGTACGGACAGTCTGCGTACAGATGGCTTTTGCTTAGCAGAAGCTAGATGATCAATATTACACAAATGTATAAATAATACTAAAAAATGTGATTTCAAATAACTACAATGTATTATAAGACGTGGGCACATTAACAATATTTTTCAAGTAAATGGATGTATTCTATCATGAAAACTGAACGATTCCATAAGACCGTGGCTGCCATCTGAACGGTCTCATTGTACGAGCAGCACAACTCCGCTTAGACAGCTCTCCTTCTCTCTCTCTCTTTCTACGTCATCAGCCCGCTCCGCCCTCAGCAAGACAGCTAACAAACCATTGGCACGTGATTTATGACGTAAACGAAATGGAATACGGTATATCCCGAATATATTCACGTATTCCTTAAACATTAAACTTCTAAGTCTAGCAATGTACGTTTAATGTCTTCTCTACACATTGAGGTATTTAACGAGAAATTATTTGAAAGAGTTGCGCTGCTCGTTGTGTTGTGTCGTCCTGCTTTTAGTACAATTGCCGGCGGTGAATACTTTTTAAATTTAAAATAAAGTAAAAGATTTGTTGGAATTTACGTATAACGAACACAAACTATATGCGTTAAACAAAACTCAACTATTGTAAAGATTGTACTATTTTAATTATAAAAATTAAGTGCATGTATTAATTACATATAGCCTACAGTATATTGTGGTGGTGGACGCCACGGAATCAAGAGTCGAGAGACTTTGCTTTTTCATTGCAGTAGGCTACTACTGACGGTCGGTCGTCACATATACACATTCAAACATTATTCGCAACAGGGGAAAAGAGCTTTCATTCCAATCGCATGTGGTTTCTCATAGAACATTTGTACAATTATTAACATAACTAGGTAGCGATACGCCCAGCTGGCCGCAAGGGCCCCTGGGACATGTTATAGTTTCATAGGCTACTGTTACCACCTAGCATGCTATCCGAGAACACAGAACTAAAAAGAAGTACAATGGAGGGCAGCTAGCATTTCTGTGGCCAGGCTAGCTGCCCATGGTTACACTACCCCTGTTTTAATATAGAACTACTGGGACAAAGTCAGAAACCATGCTGGTGCATCTAACCCAGTCCACTGGGACAAAGTCACCAAACCATGCTGGTGGTCTCCAACTTGTCCCAGCGATGTCTGGCCGGTTGCAGGCGACAGCGATGTCTGGTCGGGACCAGGCGGCAGAGTGGCGGCGGGCCTTTGATGAAGTCGCAGCTTGTAGAACACATATGAAAGTTGTTTGAGGACAAGGCAGGCGCCTTCCCAGTCGCTGTCCAGCTTCGGTGATCGGCCCTTTCTCCTTCGGGATTGAACACCCACACCCGTTCGCCTGCTTGAAACTCCCGACCCGTGCAGCGTGTCTTTTCTGTTGCCGCTCCGCCCCCTGCTGATGATCACGGGTCAGTTGGTCGCGGTGGCCAGGCGATCTTGCAGCTGATGGGCGTCCTCGAGCCCAGGTTGGCAGGGCAGTTCCAGGTCCGGCGGGCAGCCAAAGATCAGGCTGACAGGCGTGCGCAGCTCCCATCCCATCATGAGGGACGCCCCTGTGCACTCCGTGGACTCCTGCACTGCCGACTGGTATGACAGCAGGACCAGGGGGAGATGGGCGTCCCAGTCCTTCTGATGCCTCGTGGTGAGGAGGGCCAGCTGCGTGGTGAGGGTGCAATTAAAGCATTCCACCAGGCCGTCGCTGTTCGGATGCAGCGGAGTGGTGCGAGTCTCTTATGGCGAGCCTGCGACACACCTCACTGAACACTTGACTCTCAAAGTTTCTCCCTTGGTCGCTGTTTAGCCTAGCTGGCATGCCGAACCAGCAGAACATCCCCTCCAGGAGACGGTCTGCCACTACTGAAACCTCTTGCGATGGGATCACGTATGCCTCCAGCCACTTGGTGAAGTAGTCCATCACCGTGAGGATGTAGTGGTTGCCGGACTCTGACATCGGACATGGCACGTTGATTGCCACTCTCTCCATTGGGGCGCTGCATGCAGCTTGCTGCAGGGGGCTGTGAGAGTGGCCTGGCGGACCTTTCTTTGCAGGTGCAGGCGTCGCACCAGCGGCAGTGGGAGATCACATCTCACCAGCGGGCTACTTGTCCCTCTGGGTCTTTAAAATGCAGCAGCCATTGAAGGGAGGCGTGGTCGGTCTGGAGCGTGAAGCTCTTTCCGGTGAGGTATGCCCTGAAGTGCTTGGTGGCTGCCAGCAGCTCCCGTCTTGTCACGCAGTAGTTGCGCTCCGGCTTGTGCAGTGCACGGCTGTAATAGGCCACCACTCTCTTGCCATCCTCGCCTGCCTGTGAGAGGACGGCTCCTAAACCATCAATACTGGCGTCAGTGTCCAGAATAAAGGGTCTTCATCAGGTCAGGAATGGCTAAGATGGGAGCGGTGATGAGAGCCTTGCGTAGGTGGTCGAAGGCATCTTGGCTCGCTGGCGACCACGTGAACCGCTGCCCCTTCTCAGTGAGCTGGTGCAGGCGCCGGGTGATGTTAGCAAACCCTGCGATGAACCTCCGATAGTATGAGGCTAGGCCTAAGAAGCTGCACACCTCGCTTGTTGACATTGGCGACAGACATTTTTCCGCTGCCTCTACTTTCGCCAGGTCGGTCAACACTTCCCTTTCGCTTACGATGTGCCCCAGGAAGCTGGTCTGTCGGCAGAAGAGGCTGCACTTCACCAGGTTCAAGCGTAGGTTCTCCTTTGGTGATCAGCTCGAACACAGTGCACAAGTTGATTAGTGCAACCGCGTAGGTAGATGCGTGTACTAAGATGTCGTCTAGGTACACCAGGCATGCTGACGCGGGGACCCGGCTGCAGCACTTTCTCCATCAGCCGCTCGAATGTGGCCGGACTGTTGCACAGACCAAACGGTATGACGTTGAATTCCCCAAATCCCCTGCCGATGGTGAAGGCTGTCTTTGGTTGAGCTGACGGGGAGAGGGGGACCTGCCAGTAGCCGCTGCAGAGATCCAGCGCACTGAACCAGGTGGAGGGTGTCATCGATACGCGGAAGTGTATACGAGTCCTTCCTGGTGACCTTATTCAGGCAACAGTAGTCAATGCAGAACCGTAGGGACCCATCTTTCTTTTGCACCAGCACGGCAGGGGAGACCCAGGGGCTGTCGGAGGGCTGTATGATGCCTGATCTTAGTCTGTGGTGCTGAGTGACGGTGGTGCAAGTGCAGTCTTTGTCTTTCGCCATGAACAGGTATTGGAACTCAGCTAGGAGCGCGGAGCTGGTTGCACTCTTGTTCGCGACAGCGTCAAGGCCCAGGATGCAGGGGTCAGATATGTTAGCCGGGAAAAAGTTCTGCGAGACAGTTCTCTCGCCTAGCTGTAAAAACTGCTTTTTACAGCCCATCATGTCTGCTGTTTGTCCCATTACTGTCTCTAGCCTGATGTTCGTGCATGCCTAGTCTGCAACGCGGGGCAGCAAGTCTTTCCGGATCAGGCTGATGGTGGAGCCGGTAAATGTAAATGTCAAACATTTTTACATTTACATTTTAAGCATTTAGCAGACGCTCTTATCCAGAGCGATTTACAAGATGTGCATTAATACATGGAAGGAACAATCAGTTTGTGCAAGAGATCAGTGCAGTAATACAGCGATGACATCATTGTAGGAAGCTGCATACCATACCTGTAACACTGGGAAGGAAAAGGTTAGTAAAATTATTATTTATTTATTTTAATTAAATGAGTAGGCAGGGATACATATACAAGAAGTGTTGAGCAAGTAGGCAGTGGTGATGACAATTGGGTAGATGTACAGAATTCAGTGGTAGTGGAGTCTGAAAAGGTGGGTTTTGAGTCTCTTGTGGAAGATTGCAAGTGATTCCACGGTCCTGACCGAAGGTTGTTCCACCACCAAGGGGTCAGGACAGAGAACAGGCGAGACCACGAGGAGCGGCTACCAGGCACCCGGAGGGATGGGAGTCAGGTTGCCAGAGGAGGCAGAGCGGAAGGGTCTGGCTGGGGTGTAGGGTGTGATGTGTGTCTGGAGGTAAGGGGGAGCAGTTCCTCTAGCCGCCTGAAAAGCAAGCACCAGTGATTTGAATCTGATGCGTGCTGTGATGGGGAGCCAGTGCAGAGAGGAGAGTAGAGGGGTGACGTGGGTGAACTTGGGTTGATTGAACACCAGACGTGCGGCAGCATTCTGGACTCGTTGCAATGGCTTGATGGCACAGGCCGGTAGGCCTGCCAGCAAGAAATTGCAGTAGTCCAGACATGAGATCACCAGGGCCTGGACCAGGAGTTGTGGAGGGATCCTCCGGATGTTGTGGAGGGAGAATCGGCAGGTCCGGGTGATTGCTGCGATGTGGCCCGAGAAGCACGGCTGGTTGTCCAGGGTCACTCCAAGACTCCTAGCAGACTGGGATGGAGACACTATGGAGCCATCTACGGTGATTGAAGCATTAATCATCGGGGAGCCCTTCGCTGGGAGGAAGAGCAACTCAGTCTTCCCCAGGTTCAGCTTCAGGTGGTGGGTGGACATCTAGGCAGAGATGTCAGCCAGGCATGCAGCGATCCGTGCTGGGACCTGTCTCAGATGGAGAGAAGGAGAGAAAGAGTTGAGTGTCTTCGGCATAACAGTGATAAGAAAAACCATGAGCAGAGATAACAGAACCAAGTGACCTGGTGTACAGGGAAAATAGGACGGGGCCTAGCACCGAGCCCTGAGGGGCTACGGGAGAGAGGGTGTGGGGAGAGGAGAGGGATCCTCTCCAGGCCACCTGGTAGGATCGGTCAGCTAAGTAGGACTTGAACCATGTCAGTGCAGACCCAAAGATTCCAATCTCGACGAGAGATGAGAGCAGGATCTGGTGGTCCACAGTATCAAATGCAGCTGACAGGTTGAGGAGGAGGACTTGCTCCCCTCGAGCTAACGAACATTGACTTGCTCCCCAGCCGATGTAGCGGGGCGTGGTGATATACAGGCATGCTGGGACTGCTGCTTCCCAGGCAGCCCACTCTCTGTTCCCCGCTGGCTGCTGACAGCCCAATGGGTGTGGTGATATACAGGCTGGAGTCGCTAGCGGGAGTGGTGTGCTGACCTGCTCGGAGGCAGCCGGTGCTGTGGCCAGGTCATGCTTCTCCCGGGTGCTTCCAAATAATGGAAACACCAAACAATATATGAATATTTATTAACTAACAAGTTGGGCTTCCCTTTGCCTTTAGAACGGCTTCAAACCCCATTGGAATGCTGTTTTACAATTATATGAACTGTTTTTAGTGGGATATTGCACCATTCTTCAAGAAGGAATGCCTACAGTTCTTTGAGAGATCTACTCTGTACTCCATAACTTCCCTTAAAGATTCAATGGTGTTTAGATCTGGTGATTGGGGAGGCTATGGAAGTTGTTTGACTTCATCCTGGTGTTCATTAGACCACTCTTGAATCCATTTAGCAATGTGTATGAGGGTGCTATTGTCTTGCAACATGGAAACCTGGTGGCATAAACTGGCTTTGTATTTCGGACCCAATGACTCCCACATGATACCCATACTATAAGAGATCCACCATATTTAACAGTTGAGAACAGGTAATGTGGGTTGAAGGCTTCTTTTGGCTTTTTCCAAACAAACACCCATCCAGATGTAGGAAAATGATTCAAAGATGACTCATCAGACCATATTACTTCTGCTGCTCAGAAGTCCAGGTTTTGTCCTCATTACACCAGGTTATGCGTTGTTGTCAATTGGCCTTGGTTACAAGTGGTTTCTGAATGGCAGCCCTACCATAAATATCAGCTTTGTGAAGCTCATGATGTACAGCTTTGATTGAGACTGGGTCATGGAGGTGTAGATTCAGTTCTGTGGTCATTTTGCACCCATCTTTTTGTGTGTTTTTAGCATCTATTTACTATTTAGTATCCTATCCATATTCCTGTCAATGAGCTTCAAGTTGTGACCACTATTCTTCTTCCCTGATGCAGTTTTTCCTTGTTTGGCATATGCCATCATGATTTTCAATGCAGTTTCCCTTGACACATTAAATCATTTTTCTGTTTTTGTGAGTCCCACATCTGCAATTTGGGCACCAACTATTTGACCTATATTAAAAATCTGTTAGATTTCTCATGTTGCTTTAAAAACTCAAATATTAAAGTGTTGATTTTAAAACAATATTTTAAAAATCTGTTAGCAGCTTTAAATATTAAAGAATTATTTTACTATTTTGACAGAAAACATGAAACACATGTGTAGACTGCTTTCTAATTATGATTTAGTTACTTCAAAATACAAGTCCTTTTTCATTTGGTCTTTCCATTATTTTGTCTACTCCTTTTGCATTCATTCAGTTTCAAAGATGAGACCATTTCAGTGCGCTCGATTCAGAATGATTAACTTTAGTTTTTTCATAAATAATTACTGTATTTATTATTCCTTAATTTTGTGCAAACCCATGGGTCAATTTTACTTTCTGTTGGGGTAATGCAAATCTATAGTTGTGGTATTTTCCTTCCCACACATAGACGCACACACACATATATATGCTGTACATATATTGCATTTACATACACATTTTTGTAAATTGTTGAATAAGTTATAGAATTAAAATTTACATTTATTTTTGTCTTTGTGATTTAGTCTTTAGTCTTTAGTCATTTAGTCTCTGATCTTGTAATGGTTTGTTTATCTTGCTTGGTTTCCAATGTAGAAAGCTCTGGATTGTGGCAGATTTATTCTGTAAAACTCTTTCAGTTGAGAAAACCTCCTAAAAGATTCATGTTGAGTGAAAATAAGTAAATTATTAACTTCCTGTAAGTAAAACTAACAGGGTTGCTACAAATGCATGGGCTGTAGCAGAGGAAGGTCCACAATACCGCCTCTGTCCTGTTTGCCTCTCCCCAGCCCTTTCCGGTCAAAAGTCAATGTGACAGAAATTGTTTTTGTGTTGTGTTAAAATGTTGCTCCTGGCCATACATTTATTATTAGGCAGTTCTCTCTTGAAAACAACAAGTGATTGAGGAGATTTAGAGCCGTAATAATCCACGGCCAGCATAAGAGAAAACACAGAGAGGATCATTCAGAGCTATTTTAGTAATTGTTCAAAATTAGAGAGGACAATCAACCACTAAAATGTAAAGGCAGTCCATTTATAACATGGGTGAAAACATGCAGGGAGAGATGTGTGTAGTGATGTAATTTGTGATTGTTGTTTTTGAAACAGGCATATGCAGTATAATTTGATGGAGTGTGTGCTGTTTCATCCCTTGTAGATCCTGTCTCTTTTTTGTTTGTGTGTTTTTGGTAAAAATGCATAAAAGTGCTTGGTTTGACATTAAATGTTGTGTGGTTTAAGTAAGATAACTGCTTAATATTGTACTCTTTGTCTTGCTTCAGAGATAATTGATGAAAACTCACAAATAGCCACAAAATTACAGATGGATTAATGTCTAGATGATGACAATTTAATAATGGTTTAGAACCATAATTAAATAAATTAAGAGGACTAATGTAGCTGTTTGATTGCTCGATGAAGTTAACTGTCTCTTCAAACAGCACATTAGAGGTGAGCCTGGTCTAGCTGTAATTTTTTTGTTACACATACTATGAAGGAATGCAGAGTGTTGCAGCTACATGTTTTATTAAAGTTGCCCACTTGCCCTCATTTTTAAGGTAATATTACACTTCCTCAGAGTAACACCTGAATAGAATCCAGGTTTGATCCAAAGGAAATCCACACAAGCAGGGACACAAACACAAGAAGTGTACTTAACTGTGAAAGGAGAACAGAGGAAGTACAGGAGCTTACCTCTGCTTCATTTAACTGTAATGAAGTCTGGGACTGCATACACATGACAATAATGCTGAACACTAGACACGACCTCTGCCAAAGCCTTCCAGGAACATGAGCTTGTATAGGTCATCATATTCATTCCCACTCAGGGCTATGACCTCACTGGCTCCTGCCTAACTGACTCACACAGACATTAAGGTGTTGCCTTTGCAGCCATTTGGCAGTTGAAACATTCTGACAGAGTGGCCTCTACACCTTCTTTCCATTTAAAAATGACTTTTCTGGGGGGCCTCGGATAGTGCAGCGGTCTAAGCATTCATTTGCGAATGCAAGCTGCCTATTACAGCCAACTGTGCCAGACCGGCCCTGGATGAGCGCCCCGATCTGAGGTGGCGATTAGCTGTCCGCCCCAGGGGGAGTGGGGAGGGTGAGCCGGCACAAGCTCGCTGAGAAGCGCAAAGGCTGTGCCTAGAAATTAGGTGGTTGAGTTCTGTCTCAGAGGAGGCGGAACATTGCCGGCCTCGGGGAATTAGCTTTCCCCGTAGTGACAGGTTGTGAGTTCGTGGGGGAGGGCGAATCGAAAGAAATAGAGGGTATAATTGGCTACTGAAAAACAGGAAAAAATCTGAAACAAATTTTAAAAAATACATTTCTGTGTCTCAGGCTCCCTACATTTCCTCCCTTTCATGTATCCATGCACAGCTATATGACCTGCATATGAGTATATAAAGCTGTATGTAAGTTAACTTGCAAAAATCTGTTCTTTCAATTCTTTTCAAGTCTGTTCTCTTGTTGAAATGTGTGCCCTTAACATAATATGGACACAAATTATTGACAATAACGTTGAAGTCTAACTGAGTTGGTCAAGCAACTTTGGAGCGGATCCATGGGTTGTTCCAAGGGATTTCTTCCCTAGCTGGTGTGGCAGTTTGGAAGTCTTGACGGATTTAATGCAATATAACAGAAGGCATGCTGTAGAAGTTTTCACAGTGCTTGTGACAAATGTATAAGCAAAAGAAAAAGCAAGAGCACCTTGAAGTATTGTATTATTTTTATATTTTGTCTCTCCTTAACATTTGAAAATTGCTGTATTTAAACAACCGTGGGGCTGAACACTCCACAGAAACTTCTCTTGGCAACTGTGAGGGAAGCCACCCTTGCATCTGTTGTGGTGCTTCTGGACCTCCCTGCAGATTTCTACACATTTCACCTCCAAATCCCCAGACTCTGCCATGATAGGATTTGATGGCCAGAGGTGTAGACTTGATTCCAAATGTGGGGAGGGAAAATATAGAGTGCAGAGACAAAACACCTGCTTCCCGCTGTACTTGATGCGCAAGTTTGCTTCACTGTTAATGTCCACATTATTGCTCTTTGTATAGCTCATTATTTCGACATTTTAATCTCACCTCTCCACTTTCTATCCCTGTCTCCTCTCCACCTGCACTTGTGGCCAGTACCTGCTGCTGGTCCTGAATATTAAATTAAAGTGTCTGTGTACATTGTCTGCAATATAAACGAATAACTGAATATTAGAGATGACCCTTAATACTTTACTGACATATGCAAAATGTACTTGCTCTCTGATTTCGTGGGATATTGTAAGGGCAGCGCTCTTAAGACTTGTTTCCCCCCTTACTCGGCACACATGCTTACTACACTACAAAAAAATGTCTGCCTTTTTTCTCTTTGTTTAGGACATAGTCATCGTTTAAGAATCTAATCTCTCCACTTTCTATCCCTGCTCCATCTCTGTCTGTGGCCAGTGCCTGCTGCTGCTGGTTCTGCTGTTAAATTGCAAAATATCAAACTCAAATGTGTACACATTGCTGTACATTGGTTGGTTAGCAAACTGCAATTATTTCTACAGTGATATAATTGAGTAATATTGAATAATATAAACAATAACACACACTAATAGTTCAGCACAAAGTATACAAGTATGATGCCTTTGTTGGGGTAGCCCATGTGTGTTCCTTACTACCTAGCTAGAATATTCCGCTGCATAGTTTTGCAAGACCTATACTAGTTCCAGCTACATAAATACACTTACCCTGCTGCTGGAAATAAGCGTACATGTCCACCCTTTTCCTCTTGGACATGGTTCTGAATCTAATATCTGTAAAGCCAAACAAATATCTTTAAAGGAGTACTCCCATGGTTTTAAATTAAGCTGGTTTCTCTTGTAAATAATGTTATATATCAATTAAACTACAGTTTTTTTGGCAATCAAGTCTATCAATAAACATCTTTAAGGCTATTTTCACATGGGATGTATAAAATCCTACTGGGTGGGCGTAGTAATTATATTTACCCCCACTGCCAACCCATACCAACACACCTACTACAGGCTAATACGGGAGTGGGAACACATGCACTCCCTTTGAAAAATAAAGTAATCCACATCAATATCGCCCCAAAAATAAAATAAAAAAACAACTGGTTTACTTTGTAGCGACTATTTAATGGTATTGTTGTTTTTTTAAAGGCCAAATGACGTTTAATTTTCTTATCAGCACAAAATGGTCTGCATGGGATTGTGGAAATAATGAATACAAACTCTGTTCTTATTCCAGGACATCATGTTCTGTGGAAATATAACCCAGATACGTTTTCAAAATTGGACTGGAATCCATAGAGCAAGTTAAGGTTATTTTATATGGCATACGTATGTTTGAATATACAGTACTGTGCAAAAGTCTTAAACTTTTAAGTCTTTTAGTCTGAGCAGTAAGTGTTTATTTGGCCAGATAAACACTATATAACATTGAAGTAAACACAAAGGAATATTAATACAATGAAAAGTAACAAAAACTTATTGTGTTTTTTAAAACAAGTCAGTATTTTGTGTGGCCTCCCTTAGAATGCAAAACTGAAGCAATTCGTTTTGGTAGACTGTTGTGTAATTTTTTCAAATAGACCTGTGGTAAATTCTTCCAAGCTTCTTGCAGGATTTGGCTTAACTCTTCTTTTGACTTTGGCTGCTTTTTGTTCATTTCCCTGTCCAAGTGACACACAGCTTCAATTATGTTGAGGTCAGGGCTCTTAGGTGTTCCATCTGCACACTTCCACTCCAAGTAGGTCTTAATTGTGTTTGCAGTGTGTTTGGGGTATTTATTGTGCTGAAAGATAATGGTTTTTTTCCAATCAGTCATTTTTTTCAGACGGTACAGATCTGTTTATATTTCTCAGCATTCATAATTCCATCGATTTTGACCAGATCCCCTACACTGTTGGCTGAAATGCAACCCCAGACCATGACAGAGCCACCATCGTGCTTCACAGAAGGCTGCAGACAGGCATCAATGTATTGCCAACTCTTCTTCTGAGATACTGGTATCTTTGTGAATCAAAAATTTTAAATTTGGACATAAGATGCATTGTCACTCCATGCTTTATAGTATTTCGCGTGTTGTAATATCTTCTCCTTGTTGCCTTTCTGCAAGAATGATTTCTTAGCTGCAACACATCCTACAAGACCATTTCTTGTAAGACTTCTTGTCACAGTCAAAGTGTGTACTTTGGTGCCAGATGACTCTGCCAGATGCTGAGCAAGCATCTCACTGGATTTCCTTCTGTCCCTCAAGGAAGTGACCTTTAAGTACTGCATTTTCTGTCTTCAACTTGCCCAGTTTCTTTAAATTTCTATATGACGGTTTGAACACCACATCTTGAAAACCTGGTTAGGCGGGCTATTGCTCGCTGAGAATTGCCTTGTTGATGCAAAACTATGATTTTATGTCTATCAAACTGTATTAGCTTAGCCATTTCAAAACCTTCCATTCCATGTGTTTGTTCAATTCCACCACCAGCACACTTGGTTCAGCTAATCAATTCCTCATGACGTTGAATCAGGTGTGCTGGTGGTGGAATTTAACAAATACATGGAATGGCTGGAGTGCCTCAAGGAGAGGTTTGGGAACCAAACCAGTGTTCTTCTAGCCATCTCACAAGATATCAACAACTTTTTGGAAAACACAAGAAATTCTTTTGTATTCTTGTTGAAATTCTTGTGTGTATTTTTCCAAGCAAATAAACACTTACTGCCCAAATAAATATCTTGTGGCCTAAGACTTTTGCACAGTACTGTACGTGATTGCACAGGGGTTAACTCATATGGTTGGGAAAACAGCTTTCTTAATATCCAGGAGATCAAATTCATGATTTTGATGGGAGTACTCCTTTAAGATGACTGACCTTTTAGTTAACTAAGAATGTTGCTATTCGGGGCCTCCTGCGTGGTCCAGTGGTTACAACGTCCGATGCTGGCCACAGAGACCGGGGTTCAATTCCCCGTCTCGCAAGAGTCGGCTCTGGCCGAGAGTGCCACCAGGGGCGGCGATTGGCTGTCCGCCCCAGGGAGGGGGGAGGGAAGCCGACATGACGTTCGCTGCGCATAAGAGTGGCCCTGTAGTACCGGGTTACGGTCGACGGCTTGGTGAGTGCCGTCTCGCAAGAGGCGTTACTTCGCCTTCGTCACTACCGGTCGCAGGACTACGGCAGAAAACTCACATTGCTGGGGGGGATTGACATACAAAATAGCGGGTCTAATTGGCTACCAAAATGGGATAAAATCAGAAACAAAAATTAAAAATTATTTTAAAAGAATGTTGCGATTTGTAGCATTGGAGTCTATGTTCTGGGAAGCTAACTTAGATATCAAGTTAAATATTTTTATAAGAAAGGGGCTGACTGGCAGTTAGATCCACAGGACAGCCATAGGTTGTGGGGAGAAGGTAACCAAATACTTTTCTGAGGTAATGTTAATGCAGCGTGATATTAATACTGTAAAATGTAACAAATGTTAGTTAACGTTTGCTAAGTAACGATAGCTATCTAATGTACATTTTACATTTTTAGGCATTTAGCAGACGCTCTTATCCAGAGCGACTTACACAGTTTACATTTCTTTACACACAATCCATTTATACAGCTGGATATTTGCTGAAGCAATTCAGGTTAATTACCTTGCTGAAAGGTACAACAGCAGTGCCCCCACCTGGGAATTGAACCAGCAAACTCTGAGTTACAAGCCCAACTCCCTAACCATTACACTACACTGCCACCCACATGTTAGCTAATGTTAGCTTGCAAGGTTGTGGAAGATAAATAATACACATCAAAATACATTTCATGATTGCAGCTTCATTCACCTCTATGTTAGTCTGCCAGTCATTAATTCACTTGATCCACTTTTCAGTTGACCATGTTAACGTGATGTAATGTTAACACACCCCTTAGATGACGGACTGGTAATCGTGTCTGTGTGTGTAACTCATGAAAAAGTGTGTGACAAAGCGCCTGACAAATGGCCGCTTGTCAAAGCACTTGGAAGAGCGCCATCTTTTTCTGCATGGACCTAATGCCATCTCCTCTGCATTTTTAGTTCAGAACTATTTTCTGAATATTTTCAACAGAAAAATAATATTTTATTACTTTTTAAAAGTGGTGGGAACAAAATCGGCCCTTTCAAAAAGTGATGTGGACAGTCGTCCCCGATGGTGTCTATGCCCCTGTTAGTGGCTCCCTCAGAGATAGTTCTTACTTAGTCACCTGCAGAAGCTCTGTCCCTTCTGCCCTTTCCTTCTTCTATCTCACAGGTCTACATGTTCATTATCACAAGGCTAAGAAAGATATTAGCCTGTATGGAAGACTTATCATCTTAAATCCTCTATATGACAGACCCACTGTAATTACTGGTGAATGAAAGTCTTCACTTCTGCAGGACCTCTCAATAACGCTTGATAATTCTACATTGTTCCCCTTCAAAACAGCAAAGACCATTGGTGTTACTAACAAAGACAAGCTGTCCCATGTAGAGAACAGTGTTTCAGCATCAGGTTCTCCCTCAAAAACATCAGTAAAATTAATGTTTCTCATCACCAAATATTCCTAGCTCTATGTCCATGCCATTATCCAGTTCCTGTTGGAGTACTGCGACCCTTCCTATCTGTACCAGTGGACCACTTGAAATGATTAAAAACACTGCTGCTAGGCTGGCCTGGAACCCCCAAAAACATGTCTCACCATGCCCATGACCTCGGCTCCCGTCACTGGTTTTCAATTCATCAAATTCAGCACAGAAGAAGCTAGCCTACTGGGTAGTAAAGGACATAGCTCCTTTTGACCTTTAGTCCATCATCATAAATTGTATGAAGGCACATTCTTTCTTTCCCCATTGGCACCCCAGTGGTAGAACTACTTACCTTCATCCATCAGAACATCTCACTACTTATCACCTCCCATCGCTTAGTGAAAAAACACCTGTTCAAATTCCCCTTGGTTCCCAGAACTTGTTGAGTGTCGGTCTCTGGTTGCTCAAACCACTGAGTGATATCTAACCTAGTGCAATGTAGCTCTTGCACTCCTACAGATCATTATTAACTGGCATACAGATGGAAGTACAATGCAAGGTAATGTAAGAGATGTGGATCATTGTTTTGCAACATTTGAACATTGATGAAAGGTGATCCAGCTCTTATAAATAAATAGAAGGCTATATGAACACATTAGTATGATGTATGTATGCATGTTGCTTTTAAGGATCCCTATTAGGCACTTTGTGTATGCAAACTAAACTAATATTCTCTTTAAAATATAATGTTCTACCAAACAATATGTGAATGGGTCATACATTCACATTTCATTCTATTTCAAACTTTTTTTTTTTTACCTCTGGCAGTTTACCACTTACCTTTGTATAATTTTAGGTTATTCAGTGGACTTGAAGTGCTTAAATTTCAGTAAAAACTGGAAAATGGGGGTGTTCTAAAACTTTTGACCGTTAGTGTATACCATTAGGAGTGTTCAAAACCATTTTCAGATATGTTTAGCTGTTTATTTATTCATTTAGTTTTGATCATTTTAATCGTGTTTGCAAAATAAACACCCTTGACATGTAACATCTTGTTTTGTAGGGGGTCCTTTGAGAGGAAAATACATTTATTTTTGATATGTTAATTGATGCAATGATAGGTGTTACACAAACGGCGATCACAAAGTGGTCCCCTCAGAGACCCAGTCAGTTAAGCAGCTCTTCAGAAACTGTCACAGAGTTCACATTGCTCTCTGACCATCATTAAATGGAAGTCCCTGATTTCTGGCTCCACTTTAGGCTGCTGTATCATGTAGCTTAGCCTTGAACTGGGCTGGGCTGTGAACTACCTTGCTCAACATCATACGCACAATCTGCCTTTGGCTGCTGAAGCCACATTTGCAGGAAATGGCTAATCAGATTCATTGTGTCCTTCCTGCGGTTTCTGTCATAGTATTCTTTAAAGGCAGCCTTGAAGCCTTGAATCCTGTATTGCTATATGCAGTGGATATATATAAAATAAAATATTTTATTTTCTTACTTCATGGAATCAAAATGAATTTAATTGGGTTTTCTTGCCACTGATCAACACAAAATACTCTATAATATCAAATAAAAAAACAACTCAAACCTTTTCTTAATTAATTACAAATAAAAAACAGACAATAATTGATTCCATAAGTATTCACCCCTTTTGTTAAGACACACCTAAATAAACTTGGGTGCAATCAATTCTCTTCAGAGGTCGCATAATTATTTGATTGGAGTCCACCTGTTGAAACACAAGGTGTTTCAAATGATTTCAATAATAAATGAAATACACCTGTCTGTGAGAGGTCCCTCGGTTGGTCAGTGTATTTCCAAACAAGCTTCATCATGAAGACCAAAGAACATTCAAAGGAAATCTGAGAAAAGATTCTTCAAAATCACCAATCAGGGTAAGGATATATGAAGATTTCAAAGACTTTGAATGTCTCCCAGACCACCATTATAAAGAAATGGAGAGAATATGATACAACTGTTAATTTTCCTAGAACAGGCCATCCTCCAAAACTGAGCACCCGTGCAAGAAGGGCACTTCGAGGCCTATAGAAAATCTGACAGAGTTACAGTCTTCCATGGCAGAGATGGGAGAAATGGTCTATGGGACAACACTAGCCTGGGTGCTTCACAAATCTGCTATAGGAGAGTGGCAAATATAAAACCATTATTGAAGAAAGCTCACATGAAATCTCGCCTAGGGTTGGCCAGAAGGCATGTGGGGGACTCAAACCAAGTGGAGGAAGATTCTATGGTCTGATGAGACCAAAATTGAACTTTTTGTCCTCAACCTTAGACACTATGTTTGGCGCAAGCCTAAGACTGTGCATCATCCCAAGGACACTATCCCAACCATGAAACATGGTGGACAGAGCCTAATGTTATGGGGAATGCTTCTCTGCTTCTGGATCTGGAAAACTTGTTACGGGGGGTCAATACTTAAGGAATCAATTCTTGTCTGTTTTTTATTTGTAATTAATTAAGAAAAAGCTTTACAGTTTTTTAAAAAATTATTATTTGACATTATAAAGTACTTTATGTCGATAAAGAGGCAGAGAAATCCCAATTAAATCAAATTTAATTCCATGAAGTAAGAAAATAAAATGTGATAAATGCAAAGAAGGGGTGAACATTTTCTATATCCACTGCATGTTGGGCTTGTTCCTATGTTCGCAGGATGACTGAGAGTTATGTAACCACTACGGAAATTGACCTCACTTCACCACACCCTTGCATCATTTCCATTTATAAAACATTCCAATACTTTGCCCAATTACTCATTCATTAGTGAGTATAAAAGGCTGCAACTCTATTTAAGGTCATTTTTTATATTTCTTCAGCAGTGTTAACCTGATCATTGTAATCCCACTGAATGATACATTGAAGTGATTGACTCACCTCTCCATTGTTCATGTCTTTGGTCAGTTTGCTAAGAAATTATATCATGTCCTGCAGTGCAAATATAGAGAGACAGTAGACACATTTCTGCCCAAGCTCTTACACTACACACCAGTAAACAGGCAACTCTGTGAAGGGAATTTCAGAAATAAAGTACTTCTCTTTCAGGAATGCAAGGCTCTCTGATATAAAGACAGAGCAGTGTGGCTTCCAATACTCATTTCAGTTCAGTACTGCTCATAGGGGTTTGATGTAAACAAGAGTTGTGGCTCGCATACAATCACAACGGAGGCTGTAAGTAGTGGCATCAAAGCTGAGCATATCTCCCTATTGCTGCCATCCATTTTCGCTCACAGTGAATCATAGTAAGTGTGCCATTTTGTCAGCTCTGCTATGCCTGTTTAGGGTTGAGGCCAATCCTGTGTGATATAGCCTTAAATACATGCAGGGAATGAGCAAGGATCATGTACAAGGCACGTGTTATGTGTTCTTTAGATATCGAAAAGATTGCATATAAATGGAATAAAGGTGTGACACTTTTAGGAAATATGTTTATTTTATTATTAAAAATCTAGTTTTGGTCGTCTTGGCCTTCATCAGATAAATGACTAACTTCATGTTTTAATAATAAAGTAAACATATTTTCCTATGAGGGAGTATTGCACCTTTATTCTGTCTATATGCAGCAATAATATATTAGGCACCTTTCTTGAGAGTTTCTTGAGCACAAACCCTTTTCCTTAATACTGGACATTTGTAAATAATTTGGCTTCAAGGGGATATTAAAATGAAACTTCAATGCTACAATGGAAATAAATGCTGGGAATTTTGTTTTCAACTGTGAATATCCTCTATTCCAGCGGTACTCAAATCCAGGCCTCAAGGTCCGCAGTGTCTGCAGGTATTTGCTCCAATCATGCACCACACCACTTTATTTCACTAATTAGCTCACTTCCTGGACCAAGGAGGTAAACTAATTATTCGAAATCAGGTGGTGTAGTGCGTGATTGGAGCAAATACCTGCAGACACTGTGAACCTTGAGGCCTGGATTTGAGTACCCCCGCTCTATTCTGTGTCAAATTTGAATTGGAAGATGATATTATGTTTGTGTCATGGTGATGGGTGTTTGCTGATTGGTAAAATGGTAAATATGCCAAGGATCACTTTATTCCTTCCGTTGGGGTTCAGAAAAACTGAATATGAATAACCAAAAACAAAATGTAACACAAAATCAAATATTTAAAGGCAGTCCTCCTGCAGAAGCTGGGAGGATGCTTCACATGATCAAAATGGCATTGGCGAACCAAAACACACATTGGCTATGTCTCCTAACAGTTCTCTCAAAGGGCACAGCTAACTGTGTCTTTATATAGGGCCTGACAAATTGATTATCAATCAGTTCCAGGTGTGCATGTCTGTAGGTGAGGCCACTGCTCTCCAAGGCCACCCAGACTTTTAGAGACAATGACATTTCCTTTGTTGAAATATGATTCTGTAATGATTACCATATTGTGTAAACCACCACATTACTATTTTTAACTTATTAAGACTAAATATTTGAATTAGCATTTCTATGGCTGGAGGGAGGGCTTCAGTCAGCAGTTAACTCCCACGTCAGTGCTCATCAGCGGCTTCATTGGTCGATTGGGTGCCTGTAGTCTGTCTGGATCACCAGTGCAGTCCTCAGCCACAGCAGCTGCAGCAGCTCAGCTGGTGGAGTGCAGAGTTAAAATAAATGGCCAGCTGGCTGCAAGAGCAAGCTCGTTTCCGGCCCTCCCAAATTAATAGAGGATGTTGCGGTAATGGAACAGACTTATTTGTAATTAGACATTCCAAATTGTGGCTAAAAATTGGGTTTTTGTTTTTAACAGAGAGAGAGAGAGAGAGGAGAATGTTAAGAAGAGAATGAGATAATGCATTAGATATATATGTAACTGGGGCTCCCTGGTGGCGCATCCAGCTAAAGTAATAATTCTAAATGCAGTGATGAGCCCCATGGTTTGAAACTGAACCCTAACCATGGCAGCATTGACTATGGCTGTGGGTCCCATGAGGCCATGCACAATTGAAGAGTGTTTTTCTAAAACTCACTGAAGTCCACTTTTGGTCAAGGGACTTGAGTGAGCTTTGGAAAAACACCCTTCAATTGGCTTATGGTCGCCAAGGGAAGGAGAGGTTAGTGGGAGGAAGATTCCCTGGTTTTTAACACAAGAGCAGCATCTTCGGTCGATCGTGTGCCTGCTCTTTGTCTGATCATGCTGCACAAGCTGCGTAAGTAACGCTGTTCTGAACAATGACTGCACAGCTCGACAGGTGAACTGCAGAGTGCAAACAAGTGGGAGCTCACTGCACACGGTTCAGAGAGCGCAGGTGCTGGTCTGTGCTCTCGTGAGTTGGCGGCAGATGTTGTAGCAATGGGGCTGGCACGCAGATGCAAATGCTACTTCCAAATTGGAGAAAAAAAATAAACTTCCCCCCTGAAGCTGCCTAATGAATCAGTCTGTGGATGGCTGATGTACTGCCCCTGTCCATCTGGCATGTCATATCTGATGTGTTGCTCATAGAACCACACATCCAAAGATACCTATGGAATGAGTTAGGTGCAAGCGCATCTGATGTAAAACACTTGGCCATCTGGTCTAGGCGCACAGAGAGTCATCTGCATTGTGGTTTGATGGCGCTGTGCATTCTTGGAGACAGTGGTGGCTCTTCTGCAGGAAATACACTTTCCTGGTAAAACATTTGGGCACTAAGAAGCCATTTTGAAAAAATGATGACATTTTGTGCCAAACAAAGGATTGGAGGGGGAAGTCATATGATCAGAAGAGAGGTGAGGCAGAGATGGATGGTGAGAGATTTTGTAATATGGAAATACATCTATACAATTAGATAGATTAATAGATTTTATTTGGCTTGAGATTAAGTCTTAGTTTCAAGAGCTACAATTTTAAATGTCATGTGGCAAGAAATGAGGATTGGGTAATGAAATGTGACAGCTGTGACAGTATAATGTGAGTGGATGACAGCGACAGCGATATTATGTCACACTGGTAATGATGAGAAGAAAGAAACCAGACCTTAGGAAAGCAGTAGAATATGTTGCTGGGGATAGGGTGCAGTGAAACTAGCTGTGAGATGATGTTAGTGCTGCAGGCAGGAGACACGATGGAGTCAATATTGTGAAGACTTCTCTGAGCAAGGCCAGAGGAGCAGTAATATATTGTATATGGCAGTGGATGATTAACCTAACTGTGTGTGTGTGTGTGTGTGGGTGGGTGTGGGTGTGATGAGCCTGGTTGTGTTCCAGCTAGGCAAGTGGTAAGGCAGTATGTGTGATATCCAGAAATGTCATTATTTTCATTAGTACAAAATAGCATCACAACACCTATAGATCCAAAAGTGACACTAATGGGATGAATCTAACGAAAGCCACAGGTGCACTCGTTTTCCATTTTCAGCACTACAGTCGCTAATGACTAATGCACAGAGAAACTGTATCCCTTGCCAGAGTGTCAATTTATCAATGATCTGGGTCAGAATGCCTGTCACAGAGACCTAATTATGAAAATGTCCATATGGACAATTTTGCAAAAAGGTGGGTGCAGCAGTGTGTGTAATGAACATGCCTCTGAGGACATGACTAATCGTGGAATGGGTGGCAGTGTGATAAAGTGTTTATGAGCATGAGGTCATGATTAGAGAAGCGGCAAAATTGCAGGCATCCCTGGTATACACATGTAACTGTATGTTTGAGTGTGTGTGTGCATAACTCATGCTTAAATGAATGATGTTACAGATGATGGGTTCATTAAACTCTATGACAGTTAGGACCTGCCTCTGCTGATGAGATTGGATGAGACATACAAGATATTGTGTTATGCTATGTAGTCGGCAGTGAACACAAGGGTAGGTGATTTGAAAATGTTAGTGACCTCAAATAAGCACGTAAAGCTTGCATCCATGTGTATAGGCTAGGCTACAGCCAAAACAAAAGCCAAAAATGCTGAACATAACGATGATAAAACCAGATGTTATTAATGAGTGTAGTGGCCTATTAATGTGCAAATGTTATGTGCATCAAAAGCAAGGCAGATTAAACAGCAACTCTGTCATCAGAACAGCTGTAGCTAACTAATGGGGGATGTCTGCCAAGTCGGAAAAATTGAATAAAGGGGGTCAATTGTGGGCAAGCAGCATATGGTGAAAATATGGAAATGAAGTGACCTCCACAAAGTTTGTTTGTAACCTGAACAGTTAAATTCAGTGTGAATCACTTACGATGTGTTGATGACTTCTGTAACTAAATGGATTACATGGTTATGGATGGTATTGCTTGCTGTTAACTAATTGCTTGATGATGCCATTGAGAATTATCCACTCATTTATAATTGATAAGAAATTATAAAAATGGATGTTTGCAGTTGAGTAGTAAACCAAAAACGTCTTACTAAGCCTTGGGAAACAGGATATTACGCTGTACTACCTTGCTTTCTTGCCTACATATAATTGTGTAACATTAGTCGACATATTCAAGGGATTTGTTCATGTGATGACAATTGACCACCTGATGTTAATATTCATTTGTATGATAATGCTATCCATTTGTTCTTTGTTAAATCATCTTCTTAATTAATTGATTGGTTGTGGAGTCCATATTGATTGGTGATATCTTTAGGAGAAGTATGGTTATATGCAGGTATATTATTGTTTCGCTCTCAATTCTAGATAAAGGTGCTGTCTAAAAAAGAGTCAAAATAGTCAAAAGAGACTATGGTAGTGTCTGTTATTTCAGGCTATTTTGAAGACAAAGAAAATAAAAAATAATAAAATGTGCATCATTTTGCATTATTTTGTACTGTTCCTTTGAAACTATTCTCAAGTTTGTACTGTATAACATTAATTTTTGATAATATTCAATTCCCGTAATTTCAGATTTCTGAATTCTATTCATATAATCTTCAACTGAATACCTTTCTTACACTCTCCTACTCTGCCTCTCCCAGAGTTTGTCTCATTAGCAAATGAACTAATTTGCAACGGATGTCCTTATCAAGGTGTTTTGCATATGTAAGAAAAATGAAAAGTTCCAACATCACATTAAACTTACCATTAAAAAGCATTATTAAACTAAAAATTGTGGCAATGAAAGCAGTTATCTCCCCACTGATTCAACATGGATTTCAACTATACCCTAAAATCCATTTTTTTCCAGGAATAACTTTTCCGTAATTGAAATCGAGCCATGCCCAATGTAAATATACACTTGTGGTCCAGTCCGATTCAGTGTTTAAATATCTGACTAAATTACATTTTCAGGTATTTCCACATTGCCTGCCAACTCAAACCCCTTACTCAACAGGATGAAAAGCTTAGGGTCCATCTCCTCACAATCCCAGACAAACTTTGTTATTGAAAAAAGGCCAATCTTATGAGCTCCTCTTCGTTAATCTCAAGAAGACACCCTGGACATACTGTAATACAAATTCCCATAATCTCTAACATTTACGACCGCAGATATGGACCTGCATGCCAAAAAGACAAATTGGCTTTTCTCCTGACCAAGAAAGAATCTGGACACTTCAGTGAGCACAACTTTGTGGTGTAATGTCTGCTTTCACATTTCCACAACTCTTGCCAAGATGAAGCAAACAGTGTGAAGTATCACTGCATGGACAGTTCTGGTGAAATGCAGCAAGTTCCCTGAAAGCACTGGGGGAAGCCCTCAGGAGACTGCTGCCTGTCCCAGCAGTGAAGAGCCTGTATATATCCACTGCACCCTTAAATGATTCCAAAAATAATCACGGTTTGAACGAATGCAAATCCAACAACAGCCTTAGGGAAATGTTCATCATCAAAGCAGGGTCAACCTTTGGGAACTTGTGTTATCTTCATCAAAAAATATACAAAGTGCTGGAGGAGCTGTACCGAACAAGGCTCGCTACCATCTTGTTTGCTTATCCAGCATATAACTCTAATCCACATCTGTCACTCTATACTGGCCAGTGTGTGTGTTAGCCGTTTAAGAGGATATTAAGATTGCACAGCCACAGTAAAGAGTTTTGCGACTGTTTTTGAGACCGAGTCGCTATCCCTGTGTCTGTGATCCAGCAGCACACATGGATTCAATTAGGACATTCCTGCCTCTTTAGCAAGGGTCTGGTGTCTTCCTCTGCATATTACTTCAAAGATCAAGAATGTAGCAACCTTTTTAAAAAGAGCATTCCTTTCATTTCTGCGTTTCTACGTCAGTCCGTGGAGCTGAAATAAATCTGTATTGACTCGAAGGGAGAGAAAAAACAAACTGGAGAAAAAACAAATAAAATAGTGGGAATGAGTGGGGTGCATATTTGCCATATAAAGGATTTACATCTCTGTGTATTATTAGCATACCTTATAACTTAAAATTGTAAGAACTGAGGTTCTTTATTTCTGTTCATGTAAAAGCTAATAATTTCATATAGAATTTCATTTTGTTTCTATTGGGCTAAACATTATCACAGAGGCACAAGAAGCAAGGGACCTTTGAGGCATGAATAAACAGACTGACAGTCAAGGGAATAGACCAACTTATCAAAAAATCCTTTCATATTGCTCTTATATTAATCTGCATTTAATTAAATCTTTATGCAATGTGAGTTGAAGAGGGTAGAAAAACAGGGAAACACAGCATGCCTGCGAAGAGGTAAGCCATGTAGGCTAAAATCTCTTCTGGGATGAGCAAAGCATTATGTACTGGACAAGCGTCAATGTTATGAACTTCATACAAACCATAACAAGTACAGGGATACTGGGGTCCGAGCTTTATCCTTCTTTATTGGCCAGTTTGACCTTGTTTAAGAAAGCCTCTGACCATGACGTTTGAGCTCTTTACAATGTGAGCTACAATGAGTGTGAGTGAAAAGGCCAGGGGAGAAACAACATTGCCACCCAGAACGTTCTCAGCTCCCTGGGGTGGATTTTCAGTGTTGTGGATCCAAGGATTGAGATGATAAACAAGTGACTGACACGCAGATGTTCTGTGACAACTGTATTATAAAGACTCACTTACCAGAACCTAACAGAAAGCCCCAAGAAAGGGCAACTGTTACTGTGTGTGATGATTGAATTCTGCTGAGTGATTTGCATGTATATATGTAGGTTTTTTTTTTTATCTATTTTTTTTTATCTTCTTTTTTACTATCATTATTTTATCAACGGTGCATTAGAATGCTATGGACCCAATATCAATTGGCTATGAACATTGTAATAATCCATGCTGAGTGTATTTTACACACATTTCGCTATAAATACCTGTTAAATATTGTTCTCCCAGAATTCTCCCAGAATTATATTAGTTCATTGTACCTTAAAAAAATAAGAGGGAGAGAGAATATTTTGAGGGAGCAAAATATTTGATACCATTGAGCGAGGGAGTGAGACAGAGCAAATGAGACACAGGGAGTCGGGGGACTTGGGCCTCTGGTTTGGGGGAGTATTTCCTGTGTGGAGAGCAGATGTCCAATCCAGGAAACGCTCTGTTTTCTCAGTTTTCCTTTCTTTCAAATTTCAAGGCTCGGTCTATGAACAGCATGGAACCGAAATTCTGTAGTTTGTTTTTTTATTAATCAAAATAAGTATATCATCTTCTATTAAAGTCCTGTAAAGAATAAACAAGTACGTAGGCATTGGATTCACAAAGCAAACCTCTATGCCCCTGTAAGATGCCTCTCCCGTTTACAGTCGTGTATGAGAAAGGAAAGAACAGAAAGCCTTTTGCAGGCCGAGATTTGAATATTCTTTGCGCTCCAGGCAGAAAATAGGTCATGTGCATAATCTTAATTGTGGTGAAATATGTTGGCTTAAACGGCAAATAAGCTCTCAGCAACCTTTGACTGGTACGCAGGCAGATGATGCTTAGTTATAAAACTCTTCACTTAAGAAATATCTCAGCTCCATTTCAGGCACGACGTTTGCTTTTAAAGACACGGCTGCAACGCAAAGCATGCAGTGCAAGATCAATCCTGGACGAAAGCACAAATGTCACAAGGCACCAATTGCATGGATTGCAGGATGGAGTCAGTCAAACTGCTAATCCAAACAAACACCAGATATAATACGGGCTGTAGAAATACGAACTCACTGGGGAGCGTGTGTTTAATATCGCTTCCAGATTTAGAGTGTGTGTCATGTGGGGGAAGAATGTGTGTGTGTGTGTGTGTGTGTGTGTGTTTGTGTGATGTAAGGGTGTGCGCTTGTGCAGCAGAAGGAAAGACACGTTTCAATGAATGTAAACACGTGTACAAGCCTGTATGTGTGAATGTGTTGGTATCTCTGATAGGGTGTCAGGGGGTGGTTTTCGTTAAATAGGTTATTTCGAGTTCTGACTTGATGAACAAATGTAATTACGTTTGACCACAGCAACACAAATGTAACCACAGCATCATCCTCGATGGGAATACACAGGTGCCTGACCAGTGTCTAAATGCCTGTATACTAATATACCAATGTATTCCAATTACAGTGTGTGGTCCACCACACTCCAGAAGTGTCCATTGTTTTTAAAAAACTAAGAGCCAATCTCTTTCATCAGACTGAAAAAAATGTATATGCCGTGATCACAATCTCTGGTGGACGAACCTTTGCCGGGATGCATTTAGTATTCAACTGGAGGTGAGTCCCCTCAGGGCTACATATGTATATAGGCAGGTAACAGCATCGTTCAAAGGGGTTTTAACTGTGAGGTGGGCCGGTTGAGCTGGTGTTGCTGTTAGATATGCAAATGTACATGTGCCTTCACCCCTGGGCAGTGGAGAATGTCTCCCCCCCTCAACCCCCGAAGCCCATATCTTTTTCATATGGCTAAGCCAACTGATAATACACCACCTTTATTTGTGCTGACAGGATATTAAATGTATATGACAGTACAAACAGAGAGCAGGTGACCCACAACATTGTTCCACTCTGAGTCACATGACTTTCTGGTCAACCCCTAGTCGTTTTGCACTGGTTCTTCTGTTCTTTTCCGTTTTCCCCCCTTTGCATTTCCTGCAGGATAACAGTAGTGTTTCCTGAAAGTTAGGGACCGTTAATAATCGCAAGCCTTATGGAAAGCTGAACAACCTATTGTGCTTTTGTTTCAGTTTTTAAAAGAAGATGTCTCCAGAAACAAATTCAATTCCAAATGTGCTCCCCTTGAACATATACATTTTAGGACAAGCAAATGTTGCTGCCATGTTTCATACTTGTGAGCAGACAAAATCACTTAGCACTTTATTACTGGGTACAAAAAACATTCCTACCTTTAGGGAATCATTTATACATGTACTATATACTGAATAACATGTTCATCATACGCAGCAGCTTTCCGCAGCTCCATCAGGATCAGCACTTCAACCACAAATGATTTCCCAACCATTTACACATTTGAATACATGTTGTTTTTGAAAAATCACCAACATCAATCAAATATCCATGAATTTAAGGTTCTGTTGAGCACTATGCCATCCATTAATATGTTTTTTTTTTACAGTTCTCTGTTATTCATGATTATTGTTATTGAGTGCTGTACTTCACACTATGGGACATTGTGCTAGGCAAAACAAGACACTTCATCTGTACAGGGAATGACAAGACGTCGCCTCTCATATTGTGACAGCTGAATGAATGGAGTCACTCTTCATTTCATTCGTATTTTGGGTGGCTGCTTCCATTCAGGACTGAGTGAGTGCATTGTGAGTATGCATTCATTCAATTTCAGGAGCTTGCATTTCTGTACCTCATCAGACTCCATGCTACCATTTTTTACACATTAATCCACGTCAAAGGAGGATGCCATGGTCAGGGCCCCCAGGCAAGCTTATCTTGTGTAATTTCCCTTTGTTGCTTTGGGGAGGATGTACCACCAGACCCATTTGTGATTGTCTTGCCATTTTGTCTTCTGTAACATCCCTCCACTTTTCTCAAGGCTCGAGGTAGCATTGACACTCTCTCACTTCGAGTGTCCTTATGTCTGAGCATTATTGCACACGCAGCAATATCACAGTGTTGTTTCACATCGTGTGGCTAAAGCTAAGAAGAGCAGTGCCTTTATGGCAGAGCTCCTAGGCTGACAAGAAAGTGGAAGAGGTAATGATGGGCCAGTGGGGGACACTCTTCTCTCTGACCCAATTAGAAATCAATGTCCCTTTGTGGTAACGGGGGCACTGTGCTGTTGGGGATGCTGTCTTTTGCATTGTATGCTTAACTGAGGTTTTGACTCTCAAAGACCCCATGACAATTATTTCAAAGAGTCTGGGTTTCCGTCAGTATCCTGGTCAAATTTCCAATGTTGTGCTGTGAAACTAGTTACTTCGTCATCATCCAGTTCCACAGAGTAAATGAGTCACTGCCTCTCTAACACAATCAATGTGAGATGAGGAGTGGGCAAAATGGCTACTGTGCATCACCCAGGTGAAGGTGAGGTGAGGAGCCCCTAACCACTTTGCTTTAAGATCTTTGAAATTCAGCAGAATATAAAAGCACTTCGTTATTTCTAACATTATCACCACAATGCTTTGCTTGTCAAGGACACAAGGCATATAGTATAGAAACATTAAAGCTATTGTACTGAAATAAACTTACCATCTTTTACCTTGGAAGGGTTTGGCTAGGAGCCACAAGCTTAATTATTGACTCTATAGTTGCTTCATTAAAACATTTGTCTGTTTCCCAGCTAAGGTGAAAGAGGCACGCCCAGAGCCAGAGGCGTATAGTGCAGCCCGGCAAACTGATTCAAGCTGGGAGTGTGTCCAGAAGAGAGGATTCTGAGTGGGCAGCAAAATCCATTCCTAACCCCCAGCTCACACCCCCTCGCCCCAACCCCCCGCCCCCCTCCACAGGGAGAGAGAATGTCCCAGACATCCTGCCTCACAGTGAGAGGGGAGGGGTTGGGGGAAGGGGCGAAAGAGGGGGAAAGGGAGGAAATGTGTGGGATATCCTTCATCCACCGCATTATTTTAATTCAATTTATTTACCCCGATTCTAATGCGATGAAGATTAGATTACCCACTCCCCCTCCCCTCCTGAAAATAGGGTTTGGACATTGCAAATTTATCTAATTTTAGCTGGGAAGGGCTGCAATGCAGGGTAAGGTGATTTGGACCTAATCTGCGGAAAAGATGTGTGTGCAAAAGATGGTGTTTTAAGAATTTCTTAAAGTCAGGCTTTAAGAAATTCATACAAAAAGAATCATAGGATTCTAGGATTCATAATAATCATGGATTCCTCCATTCATCTGGTTCCCATTAACGCTGTCATTTAACATTCATACTACCTTACGTTTCTTTGACCGAATGCGAGGCTTGGAGACCCGCAGTGGTATCAGTGTGGTCAGAAAGTGTGTGCATAGCCATTTTCATTTCATTAAAAAATTAAGGTATGACAGAAAGCTGATATCAAGCAACATTGGAAAGAATAAAAATCATAAAGAAGAATATTCCCAAATCACATATTATCTGAAATGTAATGTGGAGAGGTCCCCCACAGCACCTACCACGCTGTAGGGGTATGAAGTGGTTTAAACTGGCACTGTTTAAAACCAGACTGTAATGTGGGGCAGCCACACCAGATAAGAAGCATTTCCATGGTAGAGAGCAGGAAGTGGCACTTTTCCTTCAATCAGTGATGAATGACACGCGAGTCCTTAATCACATTTTAAAACCAGAGAGCTGCATCCCTGCGGAGGTTTACGAAAGCCAAGGTTTTCAACAAAAGAAGCCTATTTTTAAAGAAAATGGAAACTTTGCCAGAGCAGCATTGAAACGATGACTCCCACAGCTAAACAGCCCCTTGTGGAAGCACATCTGCCAGAAAAAGGGACTGCCTGTGTGATGCGTGTGTGTGTGTGTGTGTGTGTGTGTGTGTGTGTGTGTGTGTGTGTGTGTGTGTGTGTGTGTGTGTGTGTGTGTGTGTGTGTGTGTGTGTGTGTGTGTGTGTGTGAGCACATGTGAGTCCATGTGTGTATAATGATATGAGAGGCCTTGGCACCAAGAAAGCAACAACCAATCTGGGTCAAAGCACTCAAATGCTGCTTGTCGTCAGTTCTTCTGACGTCCGTATTATACATGCTACTTTAGATGTCGTGTGAAATATTTAGCACAATTTCTTTAGGAAGTTTGTTGTAAATCCTGTAATGGCTCTCAATGTCAGCGGTGTCAATTTATAAATGGGTGTATCATGTTTCATGGCTGAATAATTTATAAAATATTGATGAGTGCATCATTAGTCCTCTCATGCTTTCACCATTTCTGATGAGTAGGGGGATAACCCCCATCCCTGCCCAGAGGAACATGACTGGTGCTGTGAGGGAGGTCAGTCCCGCTCAGCTCGAATTCAACAGCCAGAAAGAACAGGCAGGAAATACAATGACCTCTGAGCTTTCGGTGTTACATCGAAATTGCCAGGGAGATGATATTCCTTCACCATAAGAGGCATTCTATGGTGTAATGTTACACAATTGAGTTTCCTGACAATATTCCTCACTTGCCCATTATGTCACATTGATCACTGTTGTAGCTTATTGCTGTGTTCAAGCTAAGCACTTAATCACCCGGTCCCGATATTTTACAATAATTGTCATCGCCTTGATGAAACTTGAGCAGACCCATTGTATTGTTTCACAATCTTATCTTTATGCCGGTAAGGTTTTATGTTATATCTCCAATAGCCAATGTCCGGACATGAAACTACACGCCAGTATGCTACTTCTTTCAACTTCTTGCTCACTCACTTTCAGCTCATCCTCAAAACATGAACTTCAACATGAATCTATGATTCCATTCTAACTCTCTATTTGGAAGTGATAATAGGGCCACTGGACCATAACAACAGGTCTTTGTCAAGTAGAAATAGTCCAGATTCTCGTGGAATTATGTAAAGTACAAGATGTTGATATATGACTGAAGTATTAATATGGATATTCACAAAGCATTATCCACCAAAGAATACAAAACAAGCCTACTTAGTGCTAAAATCACATACTGAAACAGGCATTCAAGGTGAAAGATCCTTTGTCAAAATTCGGTGAATATATTTATTTCAGGGTAATTAGAAATACAGTTTCAGAGAATGTTTGCATAAGCAGAGCATGATGTCTTTGTGTTGAAGTATTTGGGAGGTATACTAGAGTTTTCTCGGGGATTAAGCTCTACAGCTTAACATCATTTTTTCAAACTGAACCAGTTTTAAACATCAAAGCCTATCAGTTACCTGCTGGGTATTTTGGCGGCCTTGCTGATGCTCAGGGGATGAAGTGTGCCACTAAGTCACTTACCAATTTTGTGTCACAAGGTGGCTGATTTGGCTATGGCCTGTCAAGCACAGCAAACTACCTGATGCCAGATGTAAAGTAGCACAGAGACTCCTTCAATGACGGTTGATCCAATTTTCCTATTTAAATGTTCCTGTATATTATGGCTGGTCAAAGAGAGATACAGTGGTTCACTACAGGGCCATCCACTCAAATTTTTTAAAACATTTTTTCATAAGATATAGACACTCAGTAGAGCTCAATAGAGCATTCAGTAATCAAGCTGGATTTCTTCCCTGTGTGGAGTTTGCATGTTACTGTTTCCTGGTCAATGGCATGCAAAATGAGAGTCTCAATCAGTTACTGTTACCGACCAATGGGCCACTCAATCAAAATAATAAAGCCTTAATGTAACTGAACCCTTGTCTCTAATCTTATTTAGTTAAAATTGCCTCTCAGAGAACAGGAGCAGAACAGGATTCTGAAACATACAAAGAGACTTTACTCACAGTGCAGCACAGCTCACATACGTTCTGATACTGGCTGGCAGTGCAGTGTAATGGTTAGGGAGCTGGGCTTGTAAGTCAGAGGTTGCAGGTTCAATTCCCAGGTGGGCCACTGCTGTTGTACCCTTGAGCAAGGTACTTAACCTGAATTGCTTCAGTAAAATATCCAGCTGTATAAATGGATTGTATGTAAAGAAATGTAAACTGTGTAAGTCGCTCTGGAAAAGAGCGTCTGCTAAATGCCTAAAATGTAAATGTAAATTATACTTCTATGCACACCCTCAGGTAAATTAACCCATTTTAAAAGCACTTGGGGAAAGCACATGTGGGTTTACATACAAATGTGCACCCATGTGGGGGCCTCCCTGGTGGTCTAGCGGTTACAACATTCGATGCTGGCTACTGTGACCAGGGTTCAATTCCACCAGCCGCACCAGAGTCGACTCTGGCCGGGAGTGCCACTAGGTGATGGGAATTGGCTGTCTGCCCCAGGGAGGGGGGAGGGAAGCCGTCATGAGTTTGTTGCGTATAGGAGTGGATCTGGAGTACCAGAGTTACGGTCGACGGCTTGGCGAGTGCTGTCTTGGAGGAGTCAATACTTTGTCTTTGTCACTGCTGGTCACAGGGCTATGGCAGCAAACTCACAATATGAAGGGGGGGATTGACATGAAGAAGAGAGGGTGTAATTGGTTACTAAAATGGGGATTAAGTCAGAAACAAATTATAAAAAATTTAAAAAAATGCACCCACGCAAATGCACTAGAAGCAAGGGTAAACATTAACTCATAATATCAGTGCACACATTTGCTTTATTCAGTGACACATTAAAAACATGTAACATTATGAATGTAAACTAAAATGTTCAAGAAAAGATGGCCACCTCAGTTACAAGCACCCATAGGTTCACTGCCTTAGTATAGCAACAAGCTCTTTATTTTCCATCTTCCCTTTTCTGTGTGTAGATGATGGCTGTGTTTCAGATATAGATAAACCTGCTTATCCTGTCATTTATCTTTTTTTCAGTTTTACCACCTCCTTAGTGTTGTTTACCCTATTACTGTAAACTGGTTTTCCTGGCAAATCCCCTCTAACATAATCCTCTTCTTTTTCTGGGGTGAGGGCAAAAATGGGGGGGATAAAAACATGGAGAGGCAGTTGCCATAGTAACTCTGATTAATTAACACTAGCCAGGCATTGAAATGGGGGCTTCAAATTAAGCTTTGGGGTTTAGTAAAAGAGAGAGAGTGATTGAGAGAAATAGTTAGTGAGTGAGTAAGAGAGAGAGAGAGAGGGGGAGAGAGAGAGAGAGAGAGAGAGAGAGAGAGAGAGAGAGAGAGAGAGAGAGAGAGAGAGAGAGAGAGAGAGAGAGAGAGAGAGATAAAAGCAATGCATTGAGTTGTTCGGGAAAAACTTCAGCTTAAATGGCACTCAAGTTGCTGGATCAGGTTTGGATTAAAGCGTCAGCAGTTTAAAATCTGCTTGCAAATGACACCACAACACAAGAGGTGCCAAAAGGAAGGAAGATGCACTCTGCAATGCCCATACCAGTGTATAGGGAATTCTCATTGCTCCAACCACAATCTTTTTAGAGCTTTACAGCCCTGCACTATGACCCGGGTCAAATTGCTGTGTCTAATAACTGTTTTACTGTGTTGACCATTTACATCAAAGTTGAACCCGGTAATAACCCATGTTACTATGCCAGTGTAAAAGGGGTATAAGTGAGATTAGTCATTTTATGGAAGGTAGCTATATACGTGTTAGTGGATGATTTTCAATCCTATACATTTTTATTCAAAGCATAACCACAGGTTAATTTAGGCAGGGCAACATTGTTTTTGGCTATTTAACATATTTAAAGTGCAAATTAGCTGAGATTACTAAAGTTTGGAGCTGCACATCCACTAACAGCCACAAAATGAAGCCTTCCATTTGTATCCTCTTTATTTTTCTAAGATCGTCCCTGAATTCCATTTCTACCCAAATTCATCCTTTAATGAATGATTGGGAACCTACATCCCAACTAATAAAGAAATACTGCCCTCACGTGTTCATATGTGGAACTCCAGCAAAGACACAAAAAATAAAAAAGATGGTAATTATAAAATATTGTAAAACCCGCCAATGAGGGGAAAATCATAATTATATGTTTTGTATTTCTGTTTTTGGAATCTTATTTAGACCATTTTAGCACGTCTTTCAATGATTCTATTGATTGTGTTGCAACTCGCACCGCGATCAATAGAATCATTTATATATTTTATTTTAAATATATAAATAAATACAATATTTAATTGAAAACAAAATTACAAATGTGTGTCTACAAATATTTAAATATATGGGCTGCCTTCGTGCATATTCGGATTATCTATTATTCAAATATGTATTACTATTTTGACCGGGATATTTTTTGACTTGAAAAGTCAAAACTGTATCAATAAACATACTTTTTAACTGAAAGGTTTCATGTAGCCTCTACTGACATAAATGTACAGTTACTTATGACATTTAGTTTCTTCAGAAACATAGGGCCTTTAGGTTTCCATCTTTGCCAATCAAGGCTTCCTCCATGCATGACATGTGGGTAGAGTAGAGATACAGGAGGTAGAAAAAATGTAAACACCAAATGAAAAAGGACTCATATTTTGAAGTAACTATGTCACATTTAAAAAGGAGTCTTTACATGAATCTTTCATATTAATGTCAATGCTAATTACCAATATGTTTCTGCGATAAATACACATATACATTGCTAAATTGATTCAAGAGTGGTTTAAGGAACACCAGGATGAAGTCAAACACCTTCCATGACCTCCAAATCTAAACACCATTGAACCTTTATGTGAAGTTCTGGAACATAGAATGTGGAGTACATTTCCACCGCCTTCATCTGACAAAGAACTGGAGGCTTTTCTTCTTGAAGAATGGCCCAATATTCCACTAGAAACAGTTCAAACCGTTTATAACAGCATTCCAAGTAGGACTGTAGCTATTCTGAAGGCAAAGGGCAGCCCAACTCCTTAGTAGTTAATATTGATATAGCCTATTGTTTGATGTTTCGACTATTTTATCTACCCCCTGTAATATGTACACCTGGCAGAAAGTCTCAGGTTTTAGGTTGTTTGGATTGATGGTGATCACAGAAGCTGTCCATGCCACTGTTTCAACTGCTTGCCAGTACCTCCAGTAGAAAAAAGCTGTATATGTCACTCCCAAGCCAAATTCTAGAAGGGCTAGGTTTAAAAAATGTTGTTTGGATGGGTCCACCACAAATTCAATACATAGTTAATATAAGAACATAAGTATATAATGATGAGAACAGTCTATTCAGGACATTTAGGCTCATCATTTACCTACAGTTTAAAGAATGTCCAGCACTGCGTCAAGCATGGACTTAAACACCCCAAGGGTTTCAGCCTCTACTATATGACCTACCAAGCTGGTCTATGCATTGCCAATTCTCGCTGTAAAGAATGCTTACTTACATCAGTGCAGAATTTACCTTTAATGGATTTCCACCTATGCCCCTGTGTTCTGCTGACAGAATTCTCTGGCAGAAGTGTTTTGTAGCTCACTTTGTTAATTCCTTTTATGGAAATGTGAGGGTGGATGGTGATAGGTGCCACTCGCAGAACCCTGGGGGATCAATAAGTTAAACTGTACTGCCCTACAGTCTAACCACGAGCTCTGATTATCAGAGAAATAGGGAAGAAACGAACAATAAGGAGGAACGGAAAATATCACCTAACGGGTGGCTAAGTGTCACATAGACACAAACAAAAGAACTGAATAAAACTCTGCAGAGTTAATAAGGTAAGGGTAGAGAAAACACCCGACAAACAAAATACCTTATATAATTTGATCAGTAAACAAAACACACGGTGGTAAAATACCTCTACCGGATTACCCAATGGTAATAAAAAACAAACAACAAAACCAGACACCAGGTGTCCGAAAAACAAGAAAGGCTAGTAGAGCCAAAAGAACGAAAATGTAACCCAAACACAGTCGAACCGACTGCACAAAAGAAACCAAACAGAAGCTCCTAAAAGAGAGCAAGGTTCCTATCGGGTACAAATATCTATAATTGGAAGGTACAAATAAAGTTGTTCTATAATTGAGAAGGTTTTGAACAGAGATAGATTTACTACAGTAAGTCTTTACTGAGCCTGTTACGTCTTGAAAAAGACACAACTACCTTGCATTTCACACCTAGGCCGAAATCTATTTTATGGCTATAAAAGCCATCTTATGTTTTGAGTGTCGTTTTTGTTTTTGCTTTGTTTATTTATCTTTCTTCGATCATTCTCGTTCTGTCACCCCAGGTGCGTTTTACTTCCTTCTTACTTTCTAATTACAGTTTAAATAGGAGGGTGATTACCAATTGACCCCACCTGTGCACCTCCCACAAGGAAGGCACAACACTGCCACCCGGCGGTGAGTCTGGGGAACAACCATGACAGGAAAGGAATTAACCTCACTCACATCTATCCATAGTCTTTTACTGAGCCTGAATACATTAAAGGCCTGATTTAGTAAAGGATTGCAACTGCTTTAAGAACGCAAAAGTAGTCGCTCAAAATCTGATTGGTTGAAGAAAAGGTCACAATATCTGCAGAACTGATTGTGAAGGCTCGGATTTGGTCACTATGGGTCAAATCGCTATTAGGATGTAATTTGCAGGGTCATTTGTGACTTTTCTTTAGATAAATAGTTAAATCTGCTCTATGTACTATGTACTATGCCGGGGATGAACGCCCTAAAACAGGATGGAGTCTTTGTAAATTAGGCCGATTCAGTATTCTGTCTGATTTACTAAAGTATGCCTTAATTGTGACTTTCCTCTTTGCGTGAGAATTTTAAGAACACCTAAAAGCAGGCAGTATTTTGTTGAGTGCTGATTTAGCCCAAGCATTTCACAATACATGTTTTGTATTGCACTCTTCTAGGTGCTAGGCGCTGTCCCAGCAATGCAAAACAAATAATCACAAATGATGTTGCAAAGTACCCTGGTTCATGTCACGACAGCTTTATTTTCAGGAATAACTGTATTTACAGACAGCTAAGTACTTGGCTGTTAAGTAAGGCCTTGAAAGTTTTGTTTCAGAATTTTTCATATATATATCCTATATAGCATGCATATTGTTTACGAGAACATCTCATTTATTTTCAAACATAATATGAAAATTAAAGGACGCAGGATTCCTATTATCCAATCTGTCATCAGCTAGCAGTCAGTATAAAAACGCAGTTCTGAATTTGAACAATTGTCTTATTGTGCGTATGTGGCCAGTAGGGTATAGAATGAATCGTGAATAGTTTTACCTTCAGTGTTCTTCTCCCATCAAAAGTTCAGCCATGTCTATTCATTTCACCCCCACAACTTGCTTATTTTGCAGGGATTGTTTCACCTGTTGTTCTATCAGTGTTGATATTCTATCCTTGGTTGGACCACCACATGTATCTTTTTCCCACATTATGTTGTAGGACATTTTGTACAAAAATGATGTCACTTTTCTGTGACTGTTCATTGACCATTACCTCTTTTTCCTGAAAGGTTTTCATTTTCTTGTGGTTCCCTCGCTACTTGTGCCTGGCATCAATTTATTGGCGCATTGTGATCTGGATGTGTAAGGGTGCCATATTGTTTCAGACCCTTTTTATGGGTATTTCCTACCACAAAATTGCAAATGAGGGCGTTTCATTTCTTGATTGCGTATTCAGAACCAGTCTTAGTAAATTGGTCATCAACGCGTTGGTATCTGCGACTGCAAAAGAGCCACACTATATCGACTGTTATTGTGCTGCAACTATTTCCAGAGTAAATCTGGCCCTAAGTGTCGTAAGTCTTTCCTTGCAACTTTTAGAGTTCATACCTGGGAAAGGGTATCCTGACCCTAAATGAGAGGATTTGAATTGTGTTCTGGATTTACTAAAGCAGAGGAAGGAAGTAATAGGTATGGACACTATTTAGGGTTTAATCAGAATAAAAACAGACTAGGGATGCTCTTAAAATTCTTCCACCACTCCACAACTGACAAGTTACAAATGATATATTACAATGACAAATTATTGTAATTATGTATTTCAGTGATGTTAGTCACAGAATCATAGAATGTTCTTGAATTTATGCTTCAGCAATATGACTGAAGTAGATTATACCTATTTATTTCCAAAAAAAGAGCTCATTGTGTTCCCAGCTAAAATTTCCTGATTTATAGCTTTGAAGATAGTTGCAAAATCAGACCGGTTGCAAATTTCAGATTGTATCACATGAATTAATTGGTGTGTCTGACCAACAATTACCATAATCCCTTTCCATCTCTTCAGACTCATTAAGGGCTCAAAATTTCCCAAAAAGAAAAGATCTTCCAGTTACATAACTAAGCCAAAACATTGCTAACATTAGAGTTTTCTACACTGTTCATTTGGAGTGTACTCAATTTGCCTGTAGCAGCAATGTACAGATGCAATCCTTTAATAATGCATTTGGCAAGGACGGTTTATCAAAGAGATGTGCTTCCATGATACAGAGGAAGAGATTAGAGAAAAGCTTTGAAGGCAAGATCCAGCCCTGAAAATGGAGGCATGCAGTGTCACATATGGTGGGTCCACAAGGTTTGTACAGAGTGGGATATAACTGAAAATAAAAGCAAGGAATCTGTGATAAGACACAACAACGTGCTGAAGGAGTGTATGGGAAAATCACAGCCCTGAACATCAAAGAGAGCAGCACTAATAATCTGGACCAAAGAAAGCTGACTCGCACAGATACACATCAAGACTGTAGGCCACATTGATTGATTGACAACCCATTAGGAACTAAGGTGCACATTTTCTTATCTTCACAAACTGCTCACTGCTTAATGAGGAAATTAATGACCTGTTTTAAAACTCTTGTTACCCTCTGGTAGCCGGTAAAGACATTATTTTATTAGTGATGAACATTGTCTAATTATGTTTTCAGTGAGCAAATAATGCCCTATTCATGTTTCAGCCCCTGTGGCCATGAAAGCCTTCATTAAAAGAGGATATTTTACTATTTGAGACACATTTTTTGGGACCAAACAACTTTAGTGTGTAAACCCAGACTTCCAAGAACCCTCCATTTGCTCTTTGTTGCATTTTAACATCTGCAGGGAGAAGGTGCCGCTGTCATGCTCCATCTCAGTTCCTGAAAAAAACAATGCCATAATCAAATCCTGTTTGTGTCAACTGAAACCATGAGGCAATACATAATTGGTCATAGCATCACACAAGGAGGGGTTGCAGTTGAGTTGGCAGTGTATTCCCACCCCTTTCCACAATAGAAACTCCTCTGGTTGATCAAGTGCCTGCTGTCTGCCTGCACCAGCTGTGTAAGTTGCGAAGACCTCCAGCATGATAACTATGCGGCTCAGCTGGTGGATTGTGGAGTGAAAAGAAGCATCAGCTGACAACACAGATTTTCCAATGAAGCGTGTGCTATGGTGTGCTCTCCTGAATTGATGGAGGACCTTGTAGTGATAAGATGGTCTGTCAATTCAGCACAATTCAGCAAAAATTGGGACAGAAATTATTGATTAAAAACACGAGACACAAGATTTTTATTCCAGAAAAAGCCTGTCCACGCTGAGCCACTACTACCCAGGCCAAAACTCTCTTGACAGACCCTTGACCTCACTGCCCTCAATTCCTTATCATCACTCGTCTTTACTTATCTCTTGATCTCTCATCACTCTCTATGTACCAGTTCACACCACACCCTCCTCCACCACTGACCGTCTGTCTGTCCCTCTCCTCCTCGGCTCTACAATCAGACCTTGCTCATTCTTAGCTTTGGCCCCCTCTGGTAGAATAAGGAACCTCCTCCAAGCGGAATATCGGACCACTCACACTCGAATGAATCAACTAATCAACGTCCACCAGTTACCCTAACCTGGATTTGTCCTGTATCTGTTGGTTGGACTGAGACAGCACCAAATCACCCTTGCTGGCCGTTAAGCTTATAGATGGCATAGATCAGCTAATATGATTCATGGTGAATGTACCACACTCCATATTTGTATATAATATTGTTCAGACAGGCAATGGTGGTGCAGTGGATAGCGCTGTCGCCTCACAGCAAGAAGGTCTCGGGTTCGAATCCAGGCCGGGGGCCTTTCTGTGCGGAGTTTGCATGTTCTCTCCGTGTCCGCGTGGGTTTCCTCCGGGTACTCCGGTTTCCTCCCACAGTCCAAAGACATGCACGTTAGGCTAATTGGAGAGTCTAAATTGCCTGTAGGTATGAGTGTGTGAGTGAATGGTGTGTGTGCCCTGCGATGGATTGGCGACCTGTCCAGGGTGTATTCCTGCCTCTCGCCCGGAACGCATGCTGGGATAGGCTCCAGCCCCCGTGACCCTGACCAGGAATAAGCGGCTTAGATAATGGATGGATGGATGGATTGTTCAGACAGCTCTGGTACCAAATTCAGAGAGAAAAAATCTGTTTAATTGTACCTACAGCTCGGTGATACTGTGTAGATACAGCTGGTGTGTCGTCATGATACTGTTTATGCTGCACTTACATATTTATTTTTTCTTTCGGCGATTGTTCCTAAATGCTCTGTAACTTTGGACAAGAAAATTGCTGAATATTATTTGCTGAATAAATAAATACAAAAACAATGAGGGTGTCAGTTGAATTTAAGTGCTTACTCCAGAAAGCTGTTTATATCAAGACTCCAGCCTTTCTTTCTCAAATGACAACATAGTTGGGTGTTTATTTGTCTGAAAAAAACGTTTTAAAAAGAAGGTAGTCCTGAACATATACAGTACATTGTATTGTCACTATCTTAAAATTGGAAGAGTTGGATCAATGAAAAGGCCAGAGAATTCTGTTTAATATTCTCTCACTACTGTTAAAACAACACGAGTTAAAACCCATTCAATTCCCACAATTTGGTTGTGGTGACATTAATATTACCTATAGCTCATCTGTCAAGTGTTACTTGTTTTTCCGACCCACTTTGATTCCCCAGGTCGTCACTGCAAAGTGTAATTTAATTCTCAGTTGACCTACATGGTTAAATAAACGTAAAATAAATAAATAAAACATGTCATACCTCTGCTAAAAGCTAATAGTGGGACTTTTTTCAGGTTAACGTTAGTAATATTGCTGGATGTACGGTTGTAGAAGAGTAATTTCTCATTGGTATAAAAATAATTCTGTGACTTTTACTCTTATGTTTTAGTAATTCTGTGACTCTTTTGTGATCTATTTATTTACATTTACATCTACAAAACTGTACAATAAAAAATTGGTTTGTTTTTTTGCAGAAAAGTCAACAGTGTACATGCAGCGAATCTTGTACCATGCACCGCTTACTCCAAGCTGAACCACCTGAATATCTACAGCCCACGCCACAGTCCAGAGCGTGGGCGTGCGCGCCCATGTTAGTTCCCTATATCCTCGGGAGCAGGAGAGGCCGGAAATGACTAGTCGGGAACAAGGAGTTGCAGTTTCCGTTGTCTCGCGCAGTGTGGGCTTTCTTTAAAGCTTTGCATCAGAGTTTTTGGGTGGTGGCTGTTTGCTTCACTAGTTGAGAGTTGTAGTGTAACACAAAACGGATTTCAGCGTGGGGATATTTACTTAGGATATCTAAACAGATCATTTAACTTGTTTTCTATCCACTTGGTACTAGACTATTACTTGTTTTTATTTCTGTTTTTGGGGCGAGGACAGCGTTCATACAACAAAGAGTAGTCTAGCTTGATAGTTCTGTTGCTGGCTAGCTTGTTAGATAGTCTACCATACATTATTAGCAAGCTAGTGTTAGCTTAGCAGCCAAGAGGAGCGGCACAGAGTTCCGGACCGATGCAGGCCATAAAGTGTGTGGTTGTGGGAGACGGGTAAGTTTACAATGGATAGCTAGCTAGCTGTATTGCTACAATAATATTAATAATTGTGTTTATCTAATGTCTCATTCGATTGTGTGGTTGATTACGAAATTGTGCAAATGCCGTCAGTAGTCTTTACTTGCTAGCTTGTAACTAGCTAAAGATAGCCAAGTTATTTTCCAGTGTCCGCATTCTTGCCGTTTCCATTTAGCTAGCTAACTTGGCTGTATAGGCCATGGATCATTTAACGTTTGCTAACATTATTTCAACTTTACAGTCAGAACCCAAAGTAGCTAGCTTAGTCAGTCGGTCCGGTATTTACGTTAAATTGCTAGCCAACTTTACTTCATTTATTTAGCTAAGGTGATCTTGCCAATTCTATATTCGTGTACTAGCCAGCTAAGTGACCACTAGCTAGCTATCATTATGCATTCTAGTCAGTCAGATCTCTAACCGGTTAACTTTAGTTCGATTGCTAGCTAGCTGTTCAATCTTTTAGAAGGATACGATAAGCAATGCAATGGCAATAACAAGATTGTAACAGTCTAGCGTTAAACTAGTTAGGTATCTACTATATGTAACGTTATTTGTTGATGTGGTGACGTTACTTTGTTAGCGTGGTCCATTACAACTTCGCTAATTAAACCATACTGGCTATTGGTAGCTGTCTAGCATTGGAAATCCAGTACAGAGTTGTCAAACTAAACAGAACTGTAGAAGTTTTCAAGCTAGCACCTAGGTCAATTTAATGATAAATATAGTTTACTGCTATTTGTGGCACATTGCTATCTAGGCTGGCTGTATAGTAATGTTGATCCCACGTTGTTTTGCTGATTGCTGCCGTTACTAGTAGCGTAACTAGTTAAATTGGCCAACCAGCTGGCTAGATTAGTTTCACCCTGAGTTTATATTTGCAAAATAAATTGTTATGGTGATAAAGTTAACACTAACTGTCTTACTCCTCATCGCCAGCAAGCGCAGCTTTCTTGCTAATTTCTCACATATTAACGTTGGCTAGCTTTCTAACCTTGTTGACTTAATCCAATTTTGCCATTATCTGCGAGATTATTAATTCAATTAAGTCTGATTTTCCTTTTCACTTCGCACTGCATCGAATTGTTATTCAACCAATACCAGGTTTATCTATCTAGCTGGTCATATAAGTGGCTATTGTTAAAACATTAACCTAATTTAAGATGGTGACCTCTTCCCTGTCAGTAATTGTAGCAAGAACCCCTAAACGCGTGTGAATGTTACAGGATTGATTTGATTTAAAGATGGCATACCAAAAGAGATGAAGGCATGAGTTAAAATCGTAGGGTTGGGTAATGCTAAAGGTTGTCATGTTTTATTGTTTGTGTATTGTCGTTTGGGATTGTATATTGCTATAAAGTACCTCCATTTGCTGCGTTGACGCTAACCTACTAATAATAATCAGAAACAAATTTATGCCGCAGTAATTTCTATGTTTTATACGAGAAAAAACGATTGCTTTTCCCCAGACACTGAGATGACTACTATTATATATATATATATGTATATGTATATATATATGTGTATATAGAAAGAACTTTTTTTTCCATTGAGTGTACAGGAGACAACAAAAATACAAATACGTTTATGTAAAGTGGAAATATAAGGGTGTGCTAAAGTAGTATAGTGCTGATTTAAATAAAAATAAAAATATGCTGGATTGTATATATATATATATATATATATATATATATATAGCTGTAGGGTAAAATGCATACAAGTGGCAACACAGCACCAGGTCTGCAATTTCAGCATTTATTTGAAGTGCACAGTAGCAAATGCTACCATAAATGAACAAGGAAGTACTTTGTTACTGATGTTCTGTCTGTGAAATGCAGCAAGAGCACGACACATGCTGAGGCATTTCTCGTTTAGTTATGAGTAATTTATAAACATTTGTGTTTCCCTTGATAAGTGCATTTAGTGAAGGTCTTGATGTATATGATGATGATAATTAGATATAACTGAAGGAGAATCATACAATTCATGTATTCTATAGAGCGTTACTTTATTCTACTTTAGTAACCAGTTTGGGCATCAATTTGAAAACCACATAGATGAATCTAAGTATGTACACATTGCTCAGCATCTGTCAGTAATCAATACATACCAATCTGTAGTGCAGTATATTTACTTGATGGCTGTTCCAGAATGCATAGTCATGGATAGCACATTTCCTTGAATGTGATGGTGTATATCGGACACGGAAAGAGAACCACAAGGGATATTAACACCGTTAAATCTTAAATGCAATCATGTAAAAGGAAGCTATATGGTTTTACACCTGAGCCTACACTTAGTTTAGATGAAGGGATTACCCAGTCGTACTCAAAAGCAGATCCATTTATTTTAAAGAAGTGAGGCAAACAAGATGAAAGTTAAATTCATGAAAATAGTTGTGGGATACATTTCAATTGATCTTTCAACCAAGACTACCTCATACACAATATTATGAATTGCTGGTAGCTTGAAGATCTAATGCAGGATAAAGAGAATATCATCATGGCTCTTTACATAGCCTACAGATCTCACATAGGTGAAGGTTTACTGTCAGTTGTAGAAAGTGTCCACTTTGAAAATCAAGTTGTAAATTGTACATTAAAATTAATTAAAATAACATGGTGGTTGTCAACAGAACTACTGTTAGGCCAAAACATTATTTTAAATGGTAAATTAAAGTGGCTGTCAGCATATTCTGCATAGAAGGGCATGTGCTATTTTTCTGCCCTCTGAATTGATGAAGGATGTTTCAGGCCTATGTGGTCATTCCAAGTTCGGAGAAGAAGAAAAAAAAAGGGGAATATAAATAAAATGAACAGAAACTGAACTTAAAATATTGCATATCAGCTTAGATTTTCACTCATTAGTAACTGCACATCGATTAGCTGGTGGGGTCATTAATGTGCTTACTATGAATATCAATGAAAGGTGGTTGCCTGTGGCGTTCACTTGCATCATGATTTATCCTCCCACGGGGAAATGTCAAATGGTACCAACCTCTAGCAATGTCAATCAACAAGTCCTCACAACATGCATTTACAGCCATACATGCTGCAACAAATGTCCTGAATTGTATGAGATGAGATTGAGATGATACAAATGTTTTGTTTTGAACAGCTAAGAATGAAAGCTTGAATGTCCACATTTCTCTTAAATTCCTTAATCTACCCCACTTGTACTTGTGCGGAGCAGAGGTATTAGAAAATAAATCCTCTTACAATCAAAATGCAAAAAGCCGCTGCGTATGTGAATGTTTGCCCTCAGCAATTTTAAAATCTGTATTTCTGCTGCGTTTCTTCGGATTGCCTGTGACTCAGCTACAGAGTGGCAAATCCCTGCCCCGTCTGTGTCTTGACGATATGGAGATATTTTCTGAGGTCTGCTGCAGTCAGTCAGTCAGGCATGTTGCAGCAGCGAAGACACTGATCGATCTAATGGGCCTCCAAAGTGGGAGAATAGTTGTTCCCTCATAAAACGATATCTTATTACACATCTGTCGGTCTTGGGCTTTTAGCTTGGTACATTCCTAGTGATTTGCAGCTCTGAAAAAATTCCCTATTCCAGTTGGGTGTTTGTGACTTTTTTTTTCTCCGTTTACTTTGTCTGTTTCTCAGTCCATTTTCACAGGATCATGACATTCCCTGCATTGGTTTCTTCCTGTTGGGTTGGGAGGGAGTTGAGCGAGGGGAAAGCTCTCCTGGAATGTGCTTGAAATAAATCTATTAATAGCAGCCAATAGGGTTGTGATCCTTCTAATCTCCAGCCCTTGGCTCTGCCTTTTCCCCCCATCTTTCAGATTTTTTTATAAGCTTCTTCATAGCAGTCAGGAAAATGGTGTGTAAGAGGCTGTGTTTTTCAGTGGCTGTCCCTTCCCTGTTGTCAGACAACCGTGTGTGAAAAGCAAAGTTTTTCAGTTGTTTTCCTTCCATTGTAGTCAGAAAAAACAGTGTGTAAGCAGTGTTTGTTACTGTCCCCCTATCTGTTTTCATTGTCATTCAAACCTCCAATGAGCAACACCCCTGAGACTGCTGGGAAAGTGGGAGTGTGTAGAATTTTTGATTCAGCAGGGAGCCATGCCCAAATATGATATCACTTCACACACTCTTGTTTTTGTTGTTTGGTTTTACTTGACCACCACCGTTGGTTGAGTTGATTGAGTTTATTTGTTGAAAAATAACTTGTTTCCCTTTTCCTGATTATTTTGGCTTGTTATCCATGAATAGAGGTTTATTTGCCAGAAGTGCCACTGATTTCTTATTTACGGCTATCGAATACTGTATACAAATCCTTCTTGGTAAGATAACTCACATGTGGTATTTACTTGAGCTGTTCATTTTGAGTGCCATGCTCAATTGAAGTCCACCATCTGGAAATGTAACTTGCCAGCTTTGAGTTGGGAAAACGGCTCCCTAAACAGAACACTGCCACTTCACTAGTAATGTGATTAATAATTAAGAGAATTATAGGTCTTAAGTGTAACACATTTTGGACATCCTGTGTTGGAATATCAAAATAACAATGTCAGGCTGTGTTTGCTTGCTTTGACTCATCATGTCTCATCCTGTCACCAAAGAGTATCTCACCAGGCCTGATTTTCAGTAATTAAAGACTACATCACACTTTTGGCTAAGTGCCTTTGCTACACATGGTTTAGCCTAAGATCCTGGGCAATCTGGTTCTGAAATACCTCCAGTAAAGTAAACTTGTCGCAATAAACAACAGCCTTTTTGATCCTGGTCGCCTGTTGCCAAATTATGACCTACGTTTTGCTGCAGCTTTACTCCAGCCAAACCCAGATGCACACTAGATTGACTAGATTACCCTGGTAAACCCATTAATCTCGGGATCACTCTTTCACCTGGGATGCCTGTTTTGTGCTGGCGCTGTGGCCCTGGTCATTTAGACACCAGCTCTGTAGTCAGTGAGTGGGGCTGGTTCAGAGTGACTCATAACAGACACTCATCGTTGTGACTTGTGCGTGGGTCAGGTTACATAAGCAGTCTTGCTGTAATGACTGCCATGTGGACACATCGATACTCCCAAAGCGCAGTGGGTTATGAAGGCAAGCATTTGTTCACGTCATGTTGGTATATTAACCATAAATGTACCCTTTGACCCTGAGCTTTAAGTACTCCTGATATAACCTAGGTGTTGGAAATGCAGGGATTTATGTTGTTCATGTATATGAAGCTGAATGAGTGCTTACGATTGCATGAAGATCCTTTGCACCTGAGAAGAAAATGAGATTTTTGCATAATCCCTTGCACATTGGGAACCTCTTAAGGTTTCAGTCTCCAGTCAGCCCCAGGTAGCCAGTGTGACAGCGCAGGATGACTCACCCCTTTTCACCCAGCTTTGTTAGCCAACTTCGCCAGAACACACCCTGGTGGGCACCCAGTGATTTGGTCACTGACTCAGACATGCTTTGTAACCAAGGTGTCACCTGTTCTTACAGGTGGTGTGCAGTTTCCTCCTTGGGATTTTATACATGGCTGATTGACTGACCAACAGCCAGAATGCAATATTCCTGGTGCTTGGGCATTATTTTTTATACATATTTGGAATTCTTATATTTAAGTTCTCAGTTTAACGTTAGACATGGCTGTAGCTAGATTGACTCAACGATGCCGGGCTAAGAGGCGTAGCATTTTTTGCAAGTTGTGGTTAGAAAGAAAAATGTGCAAACCATGCTAAAACTTTGCTATAGTATAGTAGCTACATGGCTGAAATACTTAAAGTCCATCAGTGCCTAGTCACACCCATCAGTTTGTTGTAGCTGGCGAGCAGACTACATCAATTCATGTTTTCTTAGTGTTCCCAACTAGGCTTAATTTAATCTTTGTTGGTTAGCATTGTTGTGTTATGCTTGCAGAAAAGCTTTGTGATTATGTAGCATCTGGGTTCAGCAAACCAGAAGTGAAGAGGACAGGTCATGCACAGAGCTTATTGGGAAATGCGTAAGGTTGGAATTACTGTGCATATTAATTACGATTTAATGCGGTCTCTGGATGTGACCTTTTGTATTTTGAACAAATTCAACCTTTTTGCTTTGAAATATTGGGACCCACAGGAACCAGAACATCAGGTTGTGGGAGAAACGTTGTATGTGCAAGTACTTTAGTAATTTGTTGTGTATAGTATAAGGCAACATAGGAAAGTTTATATCACATAGGAGGAAATATACATTGCATGTGTTGAGCATGTATGGTAAAGGTTAACAGGGAAAGAAAGTATGGGAAGCATTCATATTTGCTAGCATCTTATTCAACTTGGACTTTGATTTTGCATGTCTTATCGCGAGAAATACGTCATTGTAGCAGTGTGCTGAATCTTATCAGTTCCTGCAACGTGAATATGGGTCAGATATTGGATCGGATCTGATCGGATTGTGATAACAAGAATCACTGTACTTGTACTGCTATCATACCATTGGTCAAATTTTGCTATTGTGACAATACTAGCCCTGACAACACACAGTGCGCGTCTCATTGAAATTGACTTGTACGTTGGAAAGTCCGATTTTTTTAAAATGTGTTTTTGATACATTTATAACCTTCAAACGAACATTGTTTTCATTCATTCCTGAGGAAAAATTAACACTAACACAAAATTTCAGCCCATTTAATACAGGTGAAACCATACACCTCTAACCTTCACATAGAAACCATCCACAGCTCTACCAGCAACACCCGCACGGTGGTAATTCCCTTTACAGTGTTCCTAACTTCCATAGGTTTAGGAAAGACGGACTGCGGTGATGTAAATGAAACAATTGTAATGGAGAGGTAAATGCCTAACGTATGATTTGCATGAGTGGTGGGGATTTGTGAAAGCAGGTTTTAAATAGTTTGTCTTCTCTTCCAGGGCTGTGGGTAAAACATGCCTGCTGATCAGCTACACAACAAATGCTTTCCCAGGGGAGTACATCCCCACAGTGTAAGTCACTACCTCAAACTCTCAGGCAGAGCATTATGAACGAATAAAGTAAAGAGCTGTCGCTTGTCTAATCTTTGTGTCCTGTTCCCAAGTAACAACTTTCGTAGTGTTCTTACAAATGCATAAATGTTTAACAAATGTCTAGATAGTTTTGTGTATCTTTAAAGATCTTTAAGTCCGTCTTAAACTTGGAATCCTCCCAGGTTCGACAACTACTCTGCCAATGTGATGGTGGATGGCAAGCCAGTGAACCTGGGACTCTGGGATACAGCAGGACAGGAGGACTATGACAGACTGCGCCCACTCTCCTACCCACAGACCGTAAGTTGGGGAAATAAGCTTCAGTGCTGAGCAGCTTCTCCAAGCGAGCTCCTCTCGCCCATGTATTAATGAAGATCTATTCTGCGTTGGGCAGTATTGCCCTGCTGGTGAGGGGGGGGAAAGAAGACTCAGTGGCAATTGTTTGCTAATGTTGATTTTACATTTGCAGATTGTGTTCTATGGCATATCCATAATGCTTTTTTGTATGGAAAACAAAGTGAAAAACTGTGGTCTCTGAGCTAAATATCTAGTAAACACAAGTGCCAATGGGAAGTGAAAGGTTTGTCTGTATCTTTGAGTCCAACAGCACAAACCTCACACTGTATTTCATTATCCAGTAAGTGAAGTGAGAGCGGTCACTGTTTAGGTCAGCATTGTGTTGCGATGAATGAGTGTACAGTAAGTGTGCCAAGAAGTTTCTAATACAAATGCAAGTATAATCAATGGGCCGCCGGGTTTACAGTTGCAGAGAAAATGGTGTCCTCCTTAGATTAAGCAAATAAAGATGCGTTTGCTTCAAAAACATTTCTCAGATCACCCTTTGAAAAGGTTTGCGCCATAAATATTGGGAAACCTGATGCACTGTATTGAAAAAGCATGCCTAAAATAACACTTCAGTCTCTTTAAACGGAGTGAGAAAAACACAAGGAGCCCTTTGGGCTACAGTTGCCACACTTTTACATGCAATCTTGCCTCCGTTTGCAGTGTTCCCTAGACAGTGTACACCCTTTAGTACCCTAAAATCTGTAAAGGTACTGTAGATGAATAGCGCACATCCGGTTCTCATGTCAGCAGACTTTTTCTGAGTGACACAATGATGGTATTCTAGACAATGCAGCTGACTGGACGAGGTGTAGAACAGAGTATAGCAGGTATAGAATTGTATTTTTAATTAAAAGTTTAATTATCCATGAATGTCTGTTAATGGATACCCGTATTTAAATCTATTCATAGGTGATATTTCGATTCTGAATCCTGCATATAACTTTAATAATGTAACAACACGGTTGGGGTTTAATACAATACAGTAAATTGCATATGGTTGTTTTAGTTGGATGGCATAAAATTGGCTTAAAGAAATGTTCACGATTTTGCTCTTAAATTACGGAATGAAGATTTGAAATGTGCGTGGTCTTACAATATATAAATATCAATATCTTTGCTTTTTGTACAGTTTTCAGGCTCTTTTTTTCCACAATGTTTACTACAACAAGGATTTTGAAACATCCAGATTGGCTTTATTTATAGTGTATTCCTCCGCTTTGGAGACAGCTGTTGTGATGCTGTGTGATTCTCTTTTCACCAGGATGTGTTCTTGATCTGCTTCTCCCTTGTGAGTCCTGCCTCGTTTGAAAACGTCCGTGCCAAGGTGAGCACTGTTTCTGTAATGTTTCCCTTCCTGACTAACTGCCAAGCTTGAAACAGATGTTTGGGGCAGCTGTCTGCCGACCCGATAAGAATGATATTCCTCGCTGCTTGCTCGAGACCGACATGGCTACTTTACATTTTGGCTATGGGCTAAACATTTCCATTGAGCCAACAGAGATGTGTGTACATATCACAATAAACTCCCTCACTAGGAAGCACCTGTGCTTTTGTGTCCTGCATATCATCAGCAGTGAAATGTCTCTAAATCATTTTATCCTCCCTTACCAAGAAACATCAGTGTTTTTAAAAGGCTCTTAAGCCCCGGTCTGAGTGATCTGTTGAGAACAAGGTTGAAAGTCTTGATCTTGAATTGGTTGCAGTAGTGTTCTGTCAAACATGTGCTCACGATACAGTAACCTGACCGATCACCCTCTTCTCTCTGCAGTGGTACCCGGAGGTCAGACACCATTGCCCCAACACTCCCATCATCCTCGTGGGCACCAAGCTTGATCTGAGAGATGACAAGGACACTATTGAGAAGCTGAAAGAGAAGAAGTTGACTCCGATCACCTACCCTCAGGGCTTGGCCATGGCTAAGGAGATTGGTTTGTGAATTCACATTTTTGCTGCGCGTGTAGACTTGTATCCAGTTTCCTCATAAGGTGGGACAATAAAATTGTAGTCGATGCCATGACCGAAGCAAAACGTGGCACAAAAATGACAAGCCAATTAACGTACGCTCTTAGAAACGCTTCATTTTGCAATGATTGCAGAAATGCCTCTACGTGTGTACAGTTTGCAAATCCAAAAGCTCATCCTAATGGATGAATTGTTTCCTCTGCCCTGTCTGTGTGCGCCACAGGAGCGGTGAAGTACCTGGAGTGCTCAGCCCTGACGCAACGCGGCCTTAAGACGGTGTTTGACGAGGCCATCCGGGCAGTACTCTGCCCCCCACCCGTCAAGAAGAGGAAGAGGAAGTGTCTGCTACTGTAAACCGCTCGCACTAAGAAAAAAATATCTCTGCAATCTGAGCTCACCTGCAGGGGTGAAGAGGGAGGGAGGGAGGGAGGGAGGGAGGGGGAGGAGAGAAGAGGAAATGCCACAAAGCATGTACATTCAGATATGCCATTTTCTCTCATGTATTGTAATTAGTACTACTTACAATTGATTTTATCATACGAGTAAAATCATACTGTTAGCTCTAGGAAGGAGGAAAATTATAACCCCACCCTTTCCCCTACATACAAGACTAAAGAATTCCTGCTGCCTTCTGATTTGTACTTTTTTAACTTTTCTGGAACGGTGAACCAAACATGTTCTTTTCAGCTTTCTTTTCTTTCCACTCATCTTATGAGCCCCTATTGTGTTTGTTTACAGTCTTCAATTGTATTGAATTGAGGTGTTGCCAAAATACAAACTCCGGATTACAAAAATAAGTCTCTTCAGACACTACACGTGCCGTTTTCATTTTTGTTCGTAAGGTTTACATCTATACAGTGCAGACCAACAATTTGGCATCCTGAAGGAAATGGTTGCATGGTTTAAAAAAATAAATCTGGAAAATCCTCATAACTTTTTACAGATGTTGCAGTAGCGGCAATGCTTTGAAGGATAAATGTACATTTATAGCCATGTTGAACAAGGGAGAATTCAGATTAATCTTAATCAATGTGGGTGTTATTAACGCTGAGATGCGTAGTCAATGCAAGTGGTGGTCAAGCAGGAATGCAAACTCACGAAATTATTTTAACTAGAAAGTACACTACCTAACCTGCATAAGTGAGACCTTAACAATCCAGGTTTTGTCGTCCTACGTTTTCGGAGAGAACAGGCAGTATTGCAGAGAGGTGGCCCAAAGGTTTCATCCTTGCACTGGAACAGGTATGTGTAATGATCTGTCACTCAACAGAAAAGGAAGGGTTCTTTGTTATCCGCCCACTTTATACTGAACCCTCCGTTTAACCAAACTACGGAAGAATTTAACAAATGGGGAGCATTTATGTATATTACTGAAGACATTTTTATAAGTATTGTCTAAAGAGCCATTATTGTGTAGCCCAGGCTTTGAGCTTCACATCCAGGATTGTTGCACCGTGTTGTCTTTGGGCATTTAAATAATCTACTAATTTCACCATTCCCATCTACCCATATTTTATTAATAGTTCAGTTCCAATCAGAGTAATTCTTATTTTGAGGCTAAGAATTCAAATGTGGGAAATTAAAGGTTAACAGAAATGCTAAATGTGGCTGCTTCAGCCGTGTTGGTAACTACAAATCACTGTTTTTTGTTATGTGAATTGGCTGTTTATTTTTCATCCAGTTATACATTACTGTATTTTTAAACTAACACTCAATAATGTATTGTTCATTACCTCTTGAAGTTATAACTGTTAACATTACCATAATCCCTTACAACTTTATCATGCCGATCTTATGCAACGTACTTCAGTAGCTGACTGGTAAATTGTAGAATTGCAATGTTTTTTTCAACCTTTGAACCATGATCAAATTGTGCAGGATTGAGAATTAATCACATCTTTACTCATTTAGCAGTGTTTTAATATTACAATTCAAGCAAACCTGATTATAAGGAGCTTTTCATTTTTTTTCAGGCATTGGTGGTTTCATTTTTTCCACATAATGAAATGTATAGTAATCTTTGCTGAATTTAAAAAAAGCCAATAAATTCAATTAAAAACTCATGAATTCGTCTTCCAATGTGTTACAGCTTTTAAAAAATGTAGTTCCCTCTACTCTCCTCTGCACTGGCTCCCCATCGTAGCACGCATCAGATTCAAATCACTGGTGCTTGCTTTTCAACCGGCTAGAGCAGTGGTCTCAAACTCAGTGCCACAAAGGGCAGTGTGTATGCAGGTTTTCATTCCAACCAATTACTGCTGCCTTAATTGGCTCAACTACTCATTTAGCCATATGCATGCACCTCTGCATTCTTGAAGTTCAAGCACAGAATATACTCAACAATTATTATTTAGATAACAAAAATATTTAATTTCACTTTATATACATTATGTGCAAGCCAACATGATAATTGAGCAAATAATGGAACTAATTAATCAAAAGCGGAGGCTGCAGTAAAAACCAGCATACACGTGGCCCTCTGTGGCACTGAGTTTGAGACCACTGGGCTAGAGGTACTCCTCCCCCATACCTCCAGTCACTCATCACTCCCTACACCCCAGCCAGACCCCTCCACTCCGCCTCCTCTGGCAAACTAACTGCCCCACCCTCCGGGCGCCTGGCAGCCGCTCCTCACGGTCTCGCCTCTTCTCTGTCCTGACCCCTCGCTGGTGGAACGAACTTCCGCAATCGGTCAGGACCGCGGAATCACTTGCGATCTTCCGCAAGAGACTCAAAACCCGCCTTTTCAGACTTCACTACCACTGAACTCTGTCCATCTAGCTAATTACCATCACCACTGCCTACATGTTCAACACTATATACCCCTCCTTACTCCATCAAAAAAAATAAAGTTTTACTAACCTTTTCCTTCCCAGTGTTAAAGGTATGGTATGCAGATACCTGCAATGATGTCTATCGCTGTATTACTGCACTGATCTCTTGCGCTAACTATGATTGTTCCTACCATGCATTTATGCACATCTTGTAAGTCGCTCTGGATAAGAGCGTCTGCTAAATGCTTAAAATGTAAAATGAACGAAAATTTTCATTTTAACAGTGGAATCAGGGGTGGCTTAACAGTGTAGCTTTTGTTCCAACTGAACAGTGGGATTCCACTAATCAAAGCCCTGACTGAAGACTTTGATTAGCTGAATCAAATCAGGTGATAGAAGCTGGAACAAAGGCTCTATTCCCTGTCATTTCATTCAGTAATGTTTCTAGGGGATGCCACTTTCAAAAGAAGCAAAAAGGGTTTTGAGTCCTTTCATTCAGTAATGCTCACCATGAGCATCGCAAAGCAAAAAGGGTTTTGAGCAGTTAAAATGTAACTCTATAACAGTCAAAATATGAACAGTGTATGAATTTTGAATGGGCCAATATTAATCATTATTGATAAATCAGAAACACGATCAGTAGGCCTATTATCTTTTTGTTCATGAATGAATCAGTGCAGTGTTCTACCATTGGGTGATGCATCTAGACTAAAGGCGCTCTTTGCATCTACTGAGGAAAATTGTGCAGATTATTGGTGTGTTTATACTGGCCTGGACTCCGCTGTCGTCATGTTTACGTGCAATCTTGCCTCGGCCGCGGAGTATGACCGGTCTTTCCTGGCTCATTTCCCGATAACGCTCATCATGGCCAAAAGTGCACCAAGGGGAATTTGTCGTGTTTATTTTGTGATGGAGGAATTGGGATGTTTGCATTGCCACACCTTGGCACACACTTCCCAAAAATAAACAGTCCAATAAACAGGTTTTTGCATTATGCGAGAACCATAAATGGGTGTGCTGCTGTGCGGTAGTTGGATGGCAAACCAAGAGGGAGACAGTGTTGTTCAACACTACCCCTGTTCAGTGTTCTGACTCGATTGGCAAAATGTCATTTAAGTGTTGATGTAGCAGGTTACCTAGTATGAAAGCCCTGATTCCTCTAACGAGCACCTGAACAGTACACGTTTCAGATTAATTTATTGTCAAACTACACTTAAATGCTTATTACTTGTAATTCCATTGTGACTGGCTTATAATGAACAATTTATTTGAGCATGGCAACCGAAATCAATAAAGACAAATTGCACATCAGAAATGTACCAAATTACAAAGACCAAGAGTGTGTTAGTTACAGGGAATGATTCATTCATTTGGAATGCATAAATACATTTCCCAGTAAGTGGCTGGCTCAGCATCATTTCTGGGGAACAATTTATTGAGTGAGTGGTCTGGACTATGGCTCTTCAGGTAGCAAATGAGATTCAGTTGACCAAGTCACTTCTCTGTGGCGGTGTGCAGTATTAACAGCTAGCATGTAGGGTCAGAGTGAGGGGCAGTTGAGTTCTGATTCTGCAACATTGGATCAGGATTTGGTATGTCTGTGGAAATGCAACAAAAGCACAAATGACCATTTCAAATGGCTCCAAGATGTGGTGCAGATTGAGTATGATTGAATATTGTCGGTAAGAACACAGCATTGCATATTAATTGTTAAAGAAAAAAACGTTTTATTCCCAATTATAATTGTAGTTCCGAACCACAAAACTGCATTTTTCCATTAATTTGAAAGTTTCTACATTTTGATATATAAAGTATGTGAGAATATTGCTGGCTTGTGGGGAAATGTTTAAAAATAATTTGCAAAAATTGCAAATAAGGTAAATGCATATGCAGTGTCTGATTTTAACAATGACAGTAGTATGCACAAGGGAATTACAAGAAATGTGTGTAAGTCTATGGAATTCTGTATTTCAGATCTATCTTCATTCAGACTATGCAGTCAAAAACAATCAAGGCTTTACAATAATGGCAGATGAGTACAGTAACATTCCATTGAACTGATTAATCATATAAAGTAATGATCCTGACAAAATAAATACCAAATGAGCCGAGAAGCAATGTATTTTGTATAGTAAAAGAATACTGTAAATAATCATTAAGCATAAATGATTCATGTTATGTTAATTTGGGCATTAATTCATTTATTTGTAGGGATTGTGCTGCTGTAGTCAATTATATGGGGTTTCAAAACAGCAGACCTGCACATGCTGTTCATGTTTCCCAGTTAAATGTCAGTGTTGTAGTTGTTGCAGAATAATCTTCCATGGGCCCATGATATGACTCTTTCACTTTTGGGTCTTCCACTTGTCAAACACAAGCTTGGCAGATACTGCATCCTGAATTCCCATCCCTGTTTCAAAAAGCAATGAGAAGATACCTTAAAACAGAGTTTACACAGTGTTGGTATTTCACAGGCCTTGATTGGCTCTGGCCTAGCTCCACGGCCATGCCTAACCAATAAAAACTGGCTATGTTTTGGTGGGGTCATTGTTTAAATATGGGTGAAAGTTAAGTTGCTCACAACCATCAGGAAGTGTATTTATTGAAACTAATATGAAAGAGCATGGCCCCAAAATAATGACTTGATGTATGTGATTCTAACCAAATTAATACACAGATTTACCCATTTGTAATCAAGCAGAGGGAACATCAGACTGGAGATTTGAACAGAATACAGTTGAAATTGTAAATAATTGCTGTACATACTGTTGTACTGCTGTTACATAATTTAATATATTTGCATATGCATTGTTATACAGCATTAATAAACTATTAGTATTTTAACCGTGTTAATGTTTTTGTCTCATTACGCATTTGCTGCATGTGCATTTAATAAAAAGTTAAATAAGCAAGCACTTTGAAGAGAGGGCTGTTCCAACCTATTTTATTTCAAACAGATCAGTGGTAATGAGTGCCTATAAACACCCCTATGTAGTAACAGGTATGCTTTCCCTACATGCTCTGATGCAGAAATCACTCATAGTATCACTGTACACTGAAACTCAATAATCAAGCCTGGTGACTAATTGGTCTGTCTTCAAACTGATCCCTGATATGAGTCAGTCAACCAGGATTGCTTGCCGTACAGTGCTTAATTAGTAAACAAGGTTCCAGAGCTCAAAGTTAACAGGAGAGGCGGGGGGTGCGATGGGGGGGCAACGGTACCGGAGTGCTTGAGAGAAACATCATACACATAATGCCCAACAGTCAATAAAACATGCATTTTCAAACCACTGCTACAAACAGCATGATATATTATTTAAATACTACAAGGAATGCAAGTGGGATACAATATTATTTTGCAATGTGTAGTCAACGTGCATATTCAATTATTTACAATCACAATGAGAATTAGGTTCCAATCCTGATGTCCCAGAGCACAGAAAAAACAAAAATTCCAGAGGTGTTGGAGCGAAGCGCCAGGTTTCTCAGGTACAAATTAAGAACTGTTGCCATAATTGGGGATATGACACAATTTTTAGGCTACCTTACAGCTGGACAGCTGCTTACCTTTTGTTCAAATTAATTACATTTTAGTGATAGTGTATACATGCTGAATCGTTAAGCTTTGACATGACTTGCCAGTTGCCACTAATCTCAGAAAAGGGTGAAGATTTTAACTTTAAAGTGATCATTCTTTTTAACTTACCCAGGGATTTAAACACAGTGGTTTTCTCACATTGGGCAGGTTTAGTTCCATTGATAACTTCTCCCAGCTCTGCAAATATACTGGCCTAGAAACATAAATTGTTATTCCATAAACACAATGTTAAAACAATACTCTGCAAAATGCTAAAACTCAAAACCAGAGGTATTCAAATCCAGGCCTTGAGGTCCGCTGTGTCTGAAGGTATTTGCTCCAACCACGCACTACACCACCTGATTTCAATTGGCTCACTTCCTCGACCAAGGAGGTAAAAATTATTCAAAATCAGGTGGTGTAGTGCATGGTTGGAGCAAATACCTGCAGATACTGCAGACCTCGAGGCCTAGATTTGAATACCCCCGCTCTAAACACTTATGGGCCCTATTTTCGTGCTGGCGGTTAAGTGGCATTATGACCTAGCGCTGGCGAATTGCCAGTTTCGTCTGTCACAAACTAAATATTTCCGAGTTTGGCAATTTCCGAGTTTGGCAATTTCGTGGTGCGCAATGAAGGCGTTTGCGTGACTATGGGTTGGGCAGCGCAATAGGGGGTGTGACAATGAAAACAGTCGGCGCTATGCAAATTTGGTGTCAAATAGGCAGGCAGGCAGTGTGGTATAATGGTTAGGGAACTGAGCTTGTAACGTTAAGGTTGCAGGTTCAATCCCCAGGTGGGACACTTCTGTTGTACCCTTGAGCAAGGTACTTAACCTGAATTGCTTCAGTTAATATCCATCTGTATAAATGGATTGTAAAGAAATGTCAACTGGAAGTCGCTCTGGATAAGAGCATCTGCTAAATGCCTGTAATGTAATGTAATGTAAATAATGAGTTCACGTTAACGTCCAACTAGACCACCTCTTAATGCAAACACTGGCGCTCTCTGCAATTTGGTGACTTTATTGATGTGCACATATGAACATAGGGTTATCTGAAATCAGATGAGAATGTTTTGTGAATATTGTGATTTTCCCCCAAGCTGAGGCAAATCGTCTAATCCATGGGCAACTTGCTAATCAATTAAGATAAAAACTATGTAACCACAGCTTGGGGTTATTCAATGCACAGACATGAAAGACTGAACCCAGCAGGCCATCCATTGCTACCGTGTTCAGTAAGATACACCTGTTAAATAAATATATGTTTGTATGCACATTGTTTTTCTTATGTGAAAGGGTTTTATTCTTTCCATTTGCACTACAGAAAATGGATTACATAATTGGACGCCAAAGGCGATACCGTGAGCGCATATACCACCAATGGGAATCATTTATCAACCTGTCTGAGGAGGAGTGCAGGCAGAAGCTGCACCTCTCCCGACAGGTTGTCGCTCGGATCTGCTGGCTCGTGGCTCCGGACATCGAGGGAAACCCACCTGGTCCCTGTGCGCTCCCTGTCACTGTTAAAGTGACAGCAGCCCTCACCTTCTTCGCCACCGGCTCCTTCCAACACACCCTGGGTTTGGTAGCCGGTGTTGGCCAGACGGCTATCAGTTCAGCCGTACATGCAGTTTCTTCCAGTCTTGTCCAACATGCAAATTAGTTTATTACTTTTCCTACACCCGACAGCCAGCAGAGAACTAAACAGAATTTTTATACACAATGTGGATTCCCTGGGGTCTTGGGTGCCATTGACTGCACACATGTGCAGTTGCGCGCACCATCTGATCACAGTATCATTTATGTAAATCGGAAAGGGGTCCACTCCATTAATATCCAGGTGGTTTGTGATGCACACTCCAGGGTGATGCATGTGTTTGCCAATTATCCTGGGTCTACTCATGACTCTTTTATCTTGGCCAACTCCGTCATTCCTACAGCCTTTCACCCTGGATGGGTGGCTACTAGGGGACAACGGCTATCCATTAAAACCATGGCTGATTACACCATACATTGTGCCCACAACACCCACACAACGTGCTTTTAACCGTCTTTTTTCTAGGGCCAGATCAGTGATCGAGAGAACCTTTGGAATGTTCAAAATGCGTTTAAGATGTTTGGACAGGTCAGGTGGTACATTACAATACAGGCTTCAGAAACTCAGTGCGTTCTTTGTGGCATGTTGTGTCCTACACAACATTACCCTGCACCATGGACATTGACCTGCACCATGGATGTCAGAGCTGCATGTGCAATTAACCCATTTAGACCTAAAATGGCTAAAAACGCCTATTAAAACAGGACTTAAAAGAGGGTTTTCTGGAGAGAGGCAGAGCTGCATTTCATGCAAAATCGGCAATTCCAGGTCTTAATGGGTTAAAGGGGTTGGAGAGGCTCAGGGCGCACGGGAGATCAGGGACCAGTTGGCTGCGGAGCTGGTTCCCTAGTGAGTAGGCCTACTGCATGACGAACATAAATGAAACAGGCCTAGTTGCAGTTGTGAGTTTGTTATTTATTGCTTTCCATTTAACAATTACATTAAGTTAGAAGAAAATAAATGTCTCATCTCATCTTCAGCTGCTTATTCCTAGTTAGGGTCGCGGGGGGGCTGGAGCCTATCCCAGCATACATTGGGGTGAGAGGCAGGAATACACCCTGGACAGATCGCCAATCCATCGCAGGGCACTACATACACCATTCACTCACACACTCATACCTACGGGCAATTTAGACTCTCCAATTAGCCTAACGTGCATGTCTTTGAACTGTGGGAAGAAACCGGAGTACCCGGAGGAAACCCACGCGGACACAGGGAGAACATGCAAACTCCACACAGAAAGGCCCCCAGCCTGGATTCGAACCCGAGACCTTCTTGCTGTGAGGCGACAGTGCTATCCACTGCACCACCGTGCCGCCTTAGAAAATAAATGTTGTTTTTTTTGAAGCCTACAAATAAGGAAAAAAAAGAGATGGTAAAATAAAACACTTTCTTTTAACAATGTAGGTCTCAAAATATAAACTCAAATCATGAAAATAACAAATTAATGTGCGCCTTGTTTTCCCCCTCTGATTCGCGCGCCAACTTTTTCCGCACCTCCCGCACAAGCAAATCGCTCTCCTCTTTTGAGAAGCGCTCCTGGCACTTCTCAAAATTGAAGAATTGAAGAACCCTGCTCTAAAATATACAAGCTTCAAACACACAATCATAAGCTGAAATGTAATTGAAAAACACATACCAAAAGATACTGATGAAACACAAGCAGGCACACGTCCTAAATTCCCTTCTGGTACAACACATTCTTGCCTCACAATTCTTGGAGGAGCTATTAAGGCCAGCAAATGGTTAACGTGGAAACATTTTGAATTTAACAGAAACAAATAAAACAAGTGGAAGCAAGTGCCAAACAGGTTTGCGTATAAAGCATGTTTAACTGTTCAGCAGTACCAACCATGAAAAAGGCCTTTGGACTCCTGAATCTCACAGATAATTCCCTGAGACTTCTGTCTTGAATTCTTGGGACTTTTTTTAGATTTTCTCTCCAGAAAATCAGGTAAATGAAGATTAGTGCGTACTAAATTATGCAAACAGCCAGAGGGTTAGTAATAGGATTGGGAAGATTTTTGACCAGGTGAATTTTGAAGAGGGGGTTGTACTGTACCCCAGAGAGAATAATATCTCCTGATTCAGTAGAGGCTCCTTCTCTGCTGTCCACATACACCACTGCCTCTCTCATCAGCGCATTGTCCAGCTCCCTCCAGTCTGGCCTGCAGGCTCCCACCGCTGACACAAAAAGGAAAGAAAGAATAGACTCTGAACCAGACTTCAATGCCAATGTGTTGATTCACCGTGTTTATGAAACTTGCACTGTTGTGCGACATGAGCTGTAGACTATGCTCAATACAGAATCAAAAATTAAACTACAGCCATTGTCAGCTCCATTTCAGAACTTTCCTGTCTCCCATATTTGGCAGTTTAACTGAATGGAGGCAACAGGCTTCCTATATTTGCTATGTGTATACTCCACAATGTCCTATGGTGTGAAGTGATCTCACCAGCTACATGGGCCCCTGGCTTTACCCATTCCCCCAGCAGCACAGGCTCTTTTGCCATAGTAACTGTGATTATGACATCAGACCCCTCCACGGCTTGCTTTACAGAGGAACACACAGTAACAGGGCCCTGGACATCTCTGGCAAACTGCTCCGCCCTCTCCCTCCTCCTACTCCACACACGTATCTAGGGACAAAGTGCCCAACACTTCAAGACAGACAGCCAGTTACAAATCTGTATATTTATGACAACATATTCATACAATATGCATAACAAATAACTAAGTGGTTGATATTTTACTTCAAACCTCAGTTGTATAGTTTCAATTAACATTATGCAAAGAACCATTTTTCATTACGAATTAAAACATGCTACGTGGCCCACTGGGCCAAGTAAAAGCTATGTTTACTATTTAAGTCAAGGTTGAAATAGCACAATCCTTCTCAAAATGAGTAGAACTGAACATTTTGGAAGCCTCAGTTGCTGTTTCTGTTCCATTTACCTCTTTAAAGGAGAACATCTGTGTGAAAACGTCATAATGGCTGACAGCCTGGTGACCTGAGCCCAGAATACACAGCACCTCGGTTTTAGGTGGCATCAGCAGCTGGGAAGAAACCATCAAGCTCCAACTGCAAGCATAACCATCTCTCACATAATATATGTATGTGATAATTATTGATAATGCAGCACAAAGTGGTCTCTTTAATTAAGAAAAAACAACCTCATGTCGTTGTGCATCAACAACATGAGGTCACCCCTCGACTCTCCTCTCTGCACTGGTTCCCCATCGCAGCACGCATCAGATTCAAATCACTGGTACTGGCTTATCAACCGGCTAGAGGAACTGCTCCCCCTTACCTCCAGATACTCATCACACCCTACACCCCAGCCAGACCCCTCCGCTCTGCCTCCTCTGGCAAACTGACTCTTAGCGCCCGGCAGCGGCTCACCTCTTCTCTGTCCTGACCTCTCGGTGGTGGAATGACCTTCCGCAATCGGTCAAGACCACGGAATCACTTGCAATCCTCCGCAAGAGACTCAAAACCCACCTTTTCAGACTCCACTAGCACTGAATTCTGTACATCCAGCTAATTGTCATCACCACTGCCGACTTGTTCAATACTTTTTGTATATGTATCCTTGCTTACTCCTCAAAAAAATAAAATAATAATAATAATTTACTAACCTTTTCCTTCCCAGTGTTACAGGTATGGTATGCAGCTGCCTACAATGATGTCTATCGCTGTACTACTGCACTGATCTCTTGCGCAAACTATGATTATTCTTACCAAGTGTTAATGCACATCTTGTAAGTTGCTCTGGATAAGAGCGTCTGCTAAATGCTTAAAATGTAAATGTAACAAGGACACAGGGATACACTACAGACCTCTGAGACACTTACTTTGGAAGAAATTGCTGAAACTGCAGCTGTCCTTTTTTCTGTGATGACTGTCCCATCCATAACCTATAGAGAATCCACAGGTTGTCATCGCATAGCATCCTGGGTTACCAATTCTGTGCTAAGTTTGAACCAAGCGCCTGGCACCACAAAACATCCGTGGTCAGTTTAGTCTGAACTCATGTCACAAAATTGAGTAAAGACACACAAGCAGACTGCACAAAACCTTGCCATACTTAGAGGACATTTTATACAGTGAGCACCATAATTCATTGGACAGTGACACATTTTTTGTTATTTTGGTTCTGTACTCTAGCACTTTGAGATTGAAAGGATACAATGAGACAATGGAAGTGCAGACTGTCAGCTTTAATTTGAGGGTGTCACTGTCCAATGAATTATGGTGCTCACTGTACAGAAACTACATCAAGGAACCATAGAAGTTTATGTTTATGCCAGGCAGTTTATGAACTTCACAGGTTTCTGTTTTTCATTTAGAAAACCTCAATAATGGGTGATACAGTTCAATTCAAATTACACAGGAAAAGATTGTTCTTATTTTCCTCGACCAGAGCAGTATATATACTCACAGCCTTGACATTACCCCGTTCTGGGTCAAATAGCAGCACAGAGGCTTGGTGTGCTGGTAAAACTGAGTCGTTGTCTCGCTGGTAGAAGGACACCATCTTTGCAGCTAAAATGTCTTCATGAGCTATATATGCAGGCATCAATCCAAGAAATCTAGGGAATAGATCTGCAATTATTTTGCCGATATGTCAAAGTCGATGTTGTCATAAGTACAAACAAACCTGTAAAACCACAAAAATAAGATTATCATACCCGTTGTATTTTTGAAGCGGCACAATCGTCCGCAATGGTTGTATCACCTCTGCACCGTTTCGTTTAGAAAACATTCCTAGTACAGACTCGAGCTTCGGAATCAAATCATCATTTTGCAAAAGTCGCATAACCTCTTCACGGCTGATCAGCACAGGCAGCTCGGACATTGTTGTATTCTTGCAGTGTCCTGGAATTATTTGATATTGTATATACAATGGTTAGAAAGATTTCAGAAGGATAAAATCAAAGTTTATATCAACATGTCAAAGTACACGCAACGCAAGGGAGTAATAATGGTTGTCTGTTCACACACTTTCACCCTCTGAGTCCAAAGTCTGTAGATGACGTAATACAACAACGAGAAGGGATTTCAGTAACAATATTTTACCATATCACCCGTAGAAGGAAATGCTGTTTGTGTATGCTTAATATCTCAACGATGTATATGCTCTCAATGCTCGACGCTTAATATGGAATGCTATTTGTCAGAATGTTGGCAACAGAAGGGCATTGGAACGTTTACATTCATATCCAACAGACGTGATCCGACACAGAGTACTTCCAGATGTAGTTTATTTCGGATTTGGCCATGTTCAATACATATCCGATTTCTTGTGTTTACTACAATCTTTTGAATGTGACGCGTATCGGATATGGAAGAAGCCTGATAAGCCCCGTTTACATTAGTCTTTTTATGCAACATATATCCCATTTCTTCAATAACCAATAACTGTAGCATGAAATGAACTACAATCAGCAAACACGATGCAGTTACCATTCCAGATCAGTAGAGGGAACTATTTTCTTTCCACTCACAATCCTGTCACGTTCCAATATTTTGCTCTTTTCAGCTGCTGCATAAACGGGACTAAGGAGATGGCGTTACTGTGTTCACTAAACAATTTTAGATATATATGAGTATTTACCGTGCATGATACATGGTTATGGCTTCGAGCAACGTGAAAAAGTTGCACAAATAGTAAGTTGTGAGGATAATCTCTACGGACCACGCGTAATGTCTAGGAAATGAAAGGGGCAACAAACTATCATATTTTTTAGCTAACGTTATGCGGTGACATGTAAATAATCAGTTGGAGAATGCAGGCAGTTTGGAACGTTACTTTTTAGTTTGGCTTGATACTGTGCACGCATAATTATTGGTGTTTGTGTTACGTTACTTGCTAGCTAGTTGGCTATATAATGGAAACCCACAACTCTCCAAGAAAAGCATAATCCTATCGGTGTTGTGCAACGATGCAGTAACGTCATATAGGTAGATATCACACGTGTTATCTCTTGAGCAGAACATACATACTGTAATAGCTGCATGTAGCTTGTTCGCTATTTGCTAGCCTTATTTTGGATCATGATAGCTCCAAACGTCTCGCACTGGTTTACGTTGACTATATATTAGCCAACGTAATGTGGGTCGCTAATTGTCCTATTTGACTTAGTTTTTGGAAACCATGTTGGCCTCGTTGATTAAATGCGATCCGTGTATACACAATTTAGGATTAAAGTGCTTCCCTGGAAGTACAAGTGCACGGAATTGTTAAAGTGGAAGTTGAATATGAGACGTTGACATTAGGTTTATTTTGTTGGCCGATTAAATTAAATGATCTGTATTAAAACGTTTAGAGTACAGCAATGTCTTAGCTATAATTAATCAGTATTGAATGTCTTGTTAAATGTTAGTGTATATACATAATAATTGATATATTTCGTTGTCTTGTTTTTTAAAGTATGCATTTAATTTGGGTGAAATTAGACCCAATTCAGTACATGTATCTTTGCCGCTCTGCACAACTTTATATCATTTTCACTAAACCAGTATTTTGAAATATTTTCCACAGGATATCACAGACTAAATATCAGACAAATATCTTAAACCTATTGAGAAAAGTTTATATAATGTAACGGCTTGCTATGAGTGGGGCAAGCCGATACATTAGTAAACAAAATTAATTGTTTACATATTAAGTTCGTGCTTGGTTTTAAGCAGAATAACACAATTATGCGAATAAGATTAAGACGGAACCATATGGTTACAGAGCACTGCATTCCAGTAAGAGTACTCAAAATGCACAGCACCCTTCAATGAGCTCCATTGATCAAAGCTCCAATATTTAATTTTATTGCTCTGAGAAAAAAGGCTTTAGGTAGTAATGGCTGGTGTTTAAATATTTCTTGTATAATTCTTCCCTTCTTCACCCTAGGCTGCCTTAAATAGGACTATGGAAATCCTGGCTGTGAATGTGTCAGCCACTGCCCCTTCTGCTGCCACTTCCACCCCATCCCCAGACCAGGAGGACCCAGGCTTCCCACTTGCGTCCCTGGATAGTGAGGACTATGTGTTTGTGGAAGCACGGCACTCCAACAAGGTGCTGGAAGGCCTAAACAGCCTGCGCCTCAACAATGCTTTCTGTGATGTCATCCTGTGCTGTGGTGGCCAGGAGTTTCCATGCCATCGCATTGTGCTGGCCTCCTTCAGCTCCTACTTCCAGGTAACAGCTATAGATAAATATTGAAAGGAAACAAATGTTAATTTAAGAGCATTGTAATAAAATTTTTTTATTTTTTATTGCTGGTTAGAGATGTGCAGAGACACGCAAAATGTGTTCAAGTGCTTCTCTCCAACGGAGCTAGCTTAGCCACTTCTTCATGGCCTTCTTCTCCGTCTTGGTGTGTTTGCCCTTGGTATTGACTTCTCCTGCTTCGATGCATACAGGCCATGTTCTCCACTGACCTGATGGAGTCCCGGCAGGAGCGTGTGGCCATCAACGGGGTGGAGCCTCAGATGATTGGCATGCTCGTGAGCTATGCCTACACCGCTGAGGTGGTCATCTCCAAGGCCAATGTGCAGGCCTTGCTGGCTGCTGCCAACCTGCTGGACATCATGGCAGTGCGAGAGGCCTGCTGCCGCTTCATGGAGCGCCAGATGGATGAGATAAACTGTGTGGGCATCCACTGCTTTGCAGAGGCCCACTCCTGCCGAGAGCTTGAGAGACAGAGCATGGAGTACATCCTGCAGCACTTCAGCACCGTCTGTCGCCAGGTGAGACATCACCAGTAGGTGGGCTGGTCCCACCAGTTATATGATACTTCAGAATTCTTGACGACCATGTTAAAAATGTAAGAGAAGCCAAGGGCTGCTGTTTCAGTCTGTAAATGGCATATACGCAAGGCACAAGATTTTTAAAACTCCAGTGAATGGTATATCGATGTGTATATTTATGAATGGATATTGTTTTTATTCTGAATATATTTTGTTTTTTGTTATTTTATTCATTTCAGATGTTATTATGGGAAAGTTCTAAATTCCTTGTTCAGTTCTGTCTAACCATTAGGAAAATTATTTGACCGTTTAAAATCTTTATTCCAAGTACCTCCCATCGTTCTCAAAATTAGCAATAGATTTAACTGACAGAGATCAGATGAACTGGGACCTCTGGTGCCTTTACAGCCAGAAAGCCCCACATATCTTACCTAATGTCCTGCATCCCCAGGAGGAGTTCTTGTCTTTGTGCGCTGACAAACTGACTGAGATTATTGCCAGTGACCATCTCAACGTGCCGAAGGAGGAGACCGTGTTTGAGGCCGCCATGCTCTGGCTGGACAAGAGCCCTTCCCGCAGGCAGAGCTTTGAAAAGGTGCGCAGTACTACCAGCAGTAGAGCCATGCTACACTGTCAGAAAAAATGAACAGTTCATCCAGTTGGTTTATTTCAGTTGCTTATTATTTTAATGACGATATATGTAATCAGCATCTCTGTCCTGTGCATTGTTATTGCTGCAGTGAAAGTAGGGATGGGAATGGATCTGCTTCTAGTAAGAACTTTCAAGTGTCTTACTGCTGTGCACTGGGAGTGCTATTTCTGTCACCAGACTGAAAAGGTTTGACATCTTTTCTGAGGTAACAAGTAAAGCATTGAGATTTTAAGCAAACATAGCTTAGAGTGTTGAGTCGCAGTCAGACTCTGTTACACTGAGAGCTTAATGGCAGAATGAGTATTGGGTTCGAGATAAAACTGTCTTGCAAACCCCTAACTAGGGGAAGATCTGGCAATGAAGCTAAAATTGGATTTGGCAGCTCCTGGATTATGAGCAGAAATAGGATAACCACTTTATGGATTTATTTTCCCCTGCTAGCTAGAAGGAAGTATAGAACCCCTTTCTTGGTGTGGATACCTCAGAAAACAGGTCTCTTTGCAAATAATTGGTGAGGCTAATGAAATAGTTGCCTGTTAAATTAAGTATCCTCGGCCTTGTGTACACCAAAGCAACCCTAACTGGTCAAGGGTAGCTGAATGAGAGGGGTAGATTCTCTCATCAGGAATCACTGAGATATAAAGAGCGGACATATAAAGACCATGTGGGGTACCAATAACATGTAGACCTATATTGGGGGTAAATCATTGTTATTCAGTGGCTTCATCAAATCATTTGTTTGAGTATGTGATTGTTTTGTGAAAACATTTTTTTTAAATGGCTGATAAGAAGGACCGAGATCTGATTGATGAAAAACCTGGGTTATACAACACACCTCAAAATAAAAGTTAATCAAACATAATCACAAAGTGCAATGCGTGGCTAGATATAATGAATGGTAATTACATTTGCCTTCTATACAAAAATGCAAAGATAACCTTAAATTCATTTTTTAAATTGGTGACGATTTTGTTCTTCTCATTCAAGACTCCGTAAGAGCACCCTTTGTGATTGTGTGGGTAAGATGTCTATCCTTAATGAACTAAAGTGGTCATTTATCCCAAAGAACAGGCAGTCCCCCTGGTCGGGAGTTCTTGGCTTAGTGTACAGCTAGCGTTTGTTTGAAAGGCCTTAGTCCTTATGCCAGTACGGACAGATGTGAGAGGTTACCCCCGGTCAGACTTCAGCTGTCTGCTGCAGGTGCTGGAGCATATTAGGCTGCCCCTTATCAGCCCCTACTACATCCATGATGTGGTCGAGTCCCTGCCTGTGGTCAAGGAGTCCCTGCAGTGCCAGAGGCTGATCTCGGAGGCCAAAGATTACCTGCTGCTGCAGGATCGGCGCGGGGAGCTATACGGCCCTCGAGCACGTCCACGTAGATCCACAGGTAACACGATGACACACGCATGCACACAAACACAGGTACTCCCACTTCACAGACACACACAACTGAATATGTGCAAATGACAAAACAAAACGTAGCATTCTCTTTGGAATTGAAGACAGTAGCTTCACCTTACACCTCTACTTAGTTTAATGTAACAGTGCACATGTTTAAATGGTATAAATGAAAGAAAGAAGACATTCTACACAGTCCATCAGTTGCAGCTCAGAATGTGTCATGGATTCACCTCTCAAGGTTACTGGCTCAGCATGTTTCAAGTCATGAATGTTGTGACAGAGAGATACAAGCTTTTGCCTGCTGTCTGTTCCTAGGAACAGCAGATGTGATCGTGACGGTAGGGGGTGAGGATGACAAAGTTGTTCTGCGCAGCGTGGAGAGCTTTGACCCTGTCACCAGTCAGTGGAAGAGCCTAGCCTGCCTACCCTTCGCTGTCAGCAAGCATGGCCTGGTAGTGTCAGGTGAGCACAGCCATTAAGTCAATGCTTCTCAGTTTCAATGTAGCGACATCCCTGTGGGGCAAAGGTAAAAGTTGCATCCAGCATGTAATGTACAGTAAGCAAACAGATCCTCTGTGTCATTCCTGGGCGGACAGATTGGTTGCTGTAATGAGAATGTGAACATGTTGTATCCGTCTCCAGTGCTATACTACTGAGATACTTATGAAAAAAACCCAAATGTCATAATTATATTAGTAACATGTGTCTGTGTAATTTAATGTATGTTGTGGAATAGCCTGAGAAGGACAGGGTCTCATAGGTGGTTCTGGATGCTTTTAGTGTGAGAATCATGACATAGCAGAGTCAGTCATTTTTTTATGGTATTGAGATCATGTGACTTAATCCACTATACTTCGATTACCTAGGGCAGGGTCTTCAACTCATTCCTCGAGGTCCGCAGTGTCTGCAGGTTTTGCTCCAACCATGCACTGCACCACCTGATTTCACTAATTACTTTACCTCTTTGGTCCAGGAGGGAGCTAATTAGTGAAATCATCTGGTGTAATGCGTGGTTACAACAAAACCTGTACACACTCGGACCTCGAGGCCTGGAGTTGAAGACCCTGACCTAGGGTGTCATTTGTTCTGGCCACATGGTTAGCTAATTTTCATGCCATGGTGTCCCTTTTTTGTGTTAACGTATAGCCTATGCAACACACAAACTGCTGTTGGAGTGGCAAAAAAATCTTGACATTTTAAATAACTTGATAATTAAATCTGTCTGCTGTATTTATTGTTTTTGACTTTGTTTATCTAAAGTGCAATATTTATCATATGACTGCATTTAATTTGTAGTAGGATATTATTTTTAGCATTGAATGCTTGAATAATTCTGGGACCAGAAATGTTTCTGTTTCATACACGCACACTCTTTATGACCCACAATGAAATTGTTAGTTGAATAGTTGTGCATTCAGCAGCAGCAGAAATCAATGTCACATGACTCTCCTTCCCTCTCCAGGTTCTACGCTGTATCTCGCAGGTGGGGAGTTCCCTGATGGCTCAGCCAGCCGAGATGGATGTGGCAGAACTTGGTGAGCTGCGAATGAACAATCTCTGAATTAGCAGTTATACATAAGAATACTTTGACTCCTGGTTGGAGATGGCCCCCCTGACCTGGAGCTGTTCCAGGCATTGACAACTCCGATCCATCTGTGCGGAATTTGAACTTGGTGAGCTTTGTATTTTACTTTGTTAATCCCTTTTGAATTTAAAACAATCTCTGAATTAGCAGTTATGCTATTTCCATTTGACCTTTCACCAGGTATCCGTCCCCTTTGATTTCTTTTCCTTTTTGAGCCAAGGTAAGCGGTTTGACAAAGGCCAAAGGCATGTGCCTAGTCCCCTTGGACATCACTAGGGACATCACTTTTACACAGTTAAGTCATTTTTTATAAAGTGGAGACCACTGAACCAAAAAGCCCTCATCCGTGAACTTGTTTTCTGTGTAAATTTTTGTAAATTTTCTTTGAAGGTTGAAGCACATTGTGATGCACATTGTCATCTTTGCTAGAATTTCATTCTTTCACAAATAGGATCAGCTAAACTTCACTTTGCCAGTCAACCCTTAAAGTTGTACATTTCACAAGGGCAGCACCAATTCCGATCTTAGCAGCATGCATTTCCATTTGGTAGTAATCAGTTATTACAGTTGTGGAATTAACACTTCCTAACCTATTTATATGTTGGAAAATGGCTTTAGCTCTAACTTTTAATTATGCACAGATTGAAAATGGGTGTGCCCTTGATCTAAGGTCTGTGCGGATTGGTGCTCCCATGCAGGTCTGGTTATGCTGGACGGCTTCGTGTTTGCAGTGGGTGGCTGGGAGGGACGATCTCGTCTGGATTCTGTCGAGTGCTACAACCCAAACACCAACACCTGGCACTTCATGGAATCTGTCAAGATGGCGGTGACTAGTCCTGCAGTAGTGGCTCTTGACGGACTGCTCTACGTTACAGGTGGGGAAACAACTGCAGCTAACCTGAGATGTTACTGACCGATAATCATTGGTCAGTAACAAAATTACTTTGCTGCTTACAGTGCTGAACCATTCTTTGGACATTTTTATTGTTTATAAAGAACTGGATTCAATTTCAAACTGAAGAATTGACATTGAAGTCAGGTTACCTTGACAAAGGAATGTGTGCATATACTCATGCTTACAAAAGGGCAATACCTGGGCAAATGAGGGCTAAGAAGTACGTGCAAAGTTGGAAGTTACGACCCAGGTGCGGCTCATCCATTAATTCAGCAAATAACATCCCAGCATGCTGGGTCATTACCTGCTGCTGCATGTATAAAAATGATGGACGGGTCTGCTGTAAGTACGGCTGCATGAAGAGACCTCGGTGACTTTGAAAGAGGAGTGATTGTTTGAGCTCATTTGACAGGAGCTTCAGTGACCAAGACTGAAGACTTATTTCATGAGCAACCATGTCAAAGGCGATGTTGGTGTGGAACTGTGAAGGAAAGACATCAACAGTGGTGCATGCTCCAGGATCGTGATGTCCATGAATTCATTCAAATTGTCAAGGCAAAACAGGCTAGCAACGCAGAGCAGTTGACTGCAAGTTTCAACCTGTGGTGAGAGGAGGCAGTTTAATGAAAAACTGGTGGCCCAAACCTCGTTCATTTACTTTACGTTGGTGTTTCCATTTTTTGTTCACTACCTGTATATTACCTATGAGAATTCACGGTTGGCCTACAATCAAGTAAATACTGTGGCCTGTCACTTTAGGTCAAAACGAAATCAATGTGTCCTCTAATCCTATAGGTGGTGCTGTTCTCGAGGATGGTGATGGCACAGACTTGGCCCAAGTGTACAATCCCAAAACGTCTCTTTGGACTGAGGTGGCCCCCATGCAGATCGCTCGCTCTGGCTCAGCAGCATGTGTCCTGAAGGGCAAGATCTATGTCATAGGTGAACAAATACTAATTCTAGTGTGAAGTCAACAATCCTATGACATGAGACGATGCCCTTAACCAAGACAAAAGATCATTATGTGTATATAGAAGGGCTTTTAGCTTTTATACCTAACATTCTGATTTTATAAATCTAAGAGTACATGATAGACAGAAGTACAAAATATGTAATCTTCCTAAAATTTGTGACTGAATATTATTTAGTGCGTCTAGGTTAAAGGATGGTTTTAAGTCTGGAGTAAAACCATGTTTGTCATTTTTGTTAGCTATATTGATAAAATAACATGAAAATGCAGTTTGTTCCTTTTCGGTATAATTTTGCTTGTGTGTATGAAAGCAAATTACAATTAAATTAACTGATGTGCACTACACTACCATCACCTCACCCATAATCATAACCAGTCTGTCCCACTCACAGGTGGCTGGCATGCCTCTACAGAGAACACAGATAAAGTGGAATATTATGACCCAAAGAGCAACCAGTGGACAATGTGTGCACCCATGAAAGAAAGACGCTACCGCCCTGGGGTGGCTGTGGTGGATGGAAAGATATATGTGCTTGGTGGAGAGGAGGGCTGGGACAGGTTGGTTATTTACAATGTTGACAATATAGTATAGTATAATGGTTAGGGAACTGGGCTTGTAACGCAAAGGTTGTAGGTTCGATTCCCAGGTGGGACACTGCCATTGTACCCTTGAGCAAGGTACTTAACCTGAATTGCTTCAGTAAATATCCAGCTGTATAAATGGATTTTATGTGAAGAAAAAAATGTAAACACTGTAAGTCACTCTGGATAAGGGTGTCTGCTTGTGGGCGGCAGATGGCGTAGCGGTCTAACGCGCCACACTTTGGTGTGGCGTGCACTGCCTGTCAGGGATGCGGTTCGAAACCCGCGTCTCAGACCAGACCAGCCCTGGTCGTCAGCCCCGATCAGAGGCGGCATTTGGCTGTCCGCCTCCGGGGGAAGGGGGACGGTGAGCCGGCACGAGTCCGTCGAGGAGAAGGTTAAAGGCGTCCGTGGAAGAATTTCCGTCTCGGAAGAGGCGGGAACAATCGGCCAGGAATGTGTGTCTCGCTCCCTGAGGATGGGCGGCGGACTCGTGGGGGTGGAGAATTGAAATAAATAGAGGGTATAATTGGCAACCAAATTGGGAGAAAAACGGGAAAAAAATAGAAATAAATAAAATAAAATAAAGAGTGTCTGCTTAATGCCTAAAATGTAAATGTAATGTAATAATAATACTTTGTTTCTATTCTACAGGTACCATGACACTATAGAGCGGTATTGTGATGAGACGGATAGCTGGGAAATTGTTGGTGAGATGCCAACCAGTCGGAGCTGGCTCAGCTGTGTGTCTCTGCAAGTGAGAAAAGATGCCCACAGTGCTAGTCGGCCAAGCACTGCATCAGAGGGGGAGTTTCCTGTGGACTAAGCCATGATGTCATCTGGGGACCTAAACTGCACTCTATGGGCACTATTGGACAAGATGATAAGAGGAGCGCAGCAGTACCACAGGCATTGTGCCATCTTGACTCTGACCCCAGTTCACTTCCCTGAGTTCCTGTGGGCTTTGAGTATGAACAAGCTGAAGCATGTAGGTCTAAATACACCTGCTCCTAATGTTTTTTTTGGAGAAGAGAAGTCTCCAGTACTTGGCCAAAGGCTGAATGTTTCTATTGGACTCTGGGTAACCACATTGATGGCCTTATCGTGGACAATGCACCATCCTTTGTGGAATTACTAAAGCGTTTCTGTGTTGTGGATGTGGGGGGGCTTCTGTGGTTGTTCACTTAATGTCAGGTATTTGAGGTTGAACTTAAGAAAAGGTCAACAGCTCAATGAAAGCAAACATTTTGCAGCACATCTTGGGATGACTGTTTACATTGTGTTTTTGTTCATTATCAGTGTCCAATTTCATTTAGTTCTCACTCTGGTGTTTTGTAGTGACAGGTCTGTGTTCAGAAATTTCAAGACCTTAAAACTAATATTTATGTGTGTGGAGTGATCTGTATTGCCAGTACTTCCCATGATTTGCCTTGATTTTGGCTTGTTGCCTTTGTGTATATGTGATATCAGGTTGTGTGCTTTACTTGGCTATAAGAAAGTGGTTTTCCTCCATGGAAAATCAGTTTCTGAAGCAATTACAAATCTACCCACTCCACCTTTATATTTTGCATGTGATGCTTCTATAGCATCTTTACATTCCTTGGACTCAAGTGGTATGAGAATGTCAAAACATTTAAAACATTAAGCCAAATCAATCCAAGCATTTTAAAACAAACAAGCCAAGTATTGAGGCCCTTTATAAATGTATGTAGAATCTATGGATGGATTTTCTGACAGGATGAGACCATGAAAGTTAGGATTTTCTCATTTTGTGCCAAACTTTAGAAAATGAACCCAACTCTGCACAAGACTTCTGTGGGCAGCATGGAAGGATTCAATTCAGTCTAGTTGTAACACTACCCCCCCATGAAGCATTAAGAAATTTTACCAAACAAACCAAGCTTATTGGGAAAGCTTGCATGTCTAGTCTGTAGTAAATTGCATTCTTCATCCCAAACAAATGTGTGCATGTGTGTTTTTGGTGGTGTGTAATTGAGGCTTGTTGAGTGCTTATCCCGTGGTGCCCGAACACCCTGGAAAGTTTCTAATAAAAATGTGTACACAACCCCAAAGCACTGTAAATTGAGATCACTAAAACAGGATGCAAAAATAAACTGTTTAACTGCAACTAAGCCAAGTAGAATTTCAAGTGAGCACTTCCATATCCTTTAGGATATTGATGGGCTTTGCACATTTCAAAGTAATCCTATTTGAGAAAGTACTTTTACTTTTGATAGACTTGTTTTACAATTGTAGTGATCTCCAATCAGTGCCATGATATGGATTATCATGTCTTGTATCCACGTGGCATTGTACTGCTGTAATCACAATAAACATTGCACTGGTTATTGTAAGGGTCTTATTTATCAGATTTATCATACAGTCAAGACCAATGTACACCATTTTCTGTCAACCTGCTGCTCAAGAGTTTACAAAACCGATACTTCATCTTTTAAAAAGACCTTGTTTTAATCACGAAATCATGAAAGCGTTACGAAAATTGCAACCCAACATTGTACATTGGCAATACAATGGAATGAACGGTGTTCAAATCAGGGCCATGAAACAAGAAATGAGGATTAATTTTAAACAAAAGGATCTCCAGACGTTACTTTAGCTTCACATATGCCATAACATCAATAGATCAAACCAGAAGTCTCTCAATAGCCATCTGCACAGACTGGATTTGGGGTTTGAGCTGGGACCCCTCCTTAATGGTGACAGATGTGGCAATGACGGGCCTTGAAACTCCACACGCGCGTCCCAAGGCCTGCTTGGAGCGTACAAAAACGTATGGCACGTTCTTATCTTCGCACAGCAGTGGCAGATGCAAGATGATCTCCAGAGGTTCAGCGTCAGCTGCCATCACGATAAACTCTGAAATCCCCCGGTTCAGTGTTTTGGTGGCTGAAAGACAATGATGGCAATAAATTATGATGTACTGAAAGAAGCCCAAATAAGTGGTTCAGAACTCACTTTTAACATTTTATAAACATCCCTTCAATAAAAAAACAAAATATGTACACCTTGGTTCAATGTATGAAACCATTTGTATAGCTGAGTTATTCATAAACAAAACAGGGAAAACCATTTGTATAGCACTTAAAACCCAACATCCTGAATGCGTTATTATTCTTTTACACATCCACAATCATTTGTGGCCAAAAAACTCACCTTTTTTCTTATTTTATGCCCCACACCCATGTTATTTGGGCACTACTGATTATTGACATGCATTTCACCCATTCTGGACTTACACGCTTATTAAACTGAACACTGCACTGGCTAATGAGCATGTGGTTAGTTTTGTTCTTAGAAACACTTGCATCCTTATTTTGGCAATGTTTGGCTACATTTAATACAAGGTGCTTGGGTCACATGAAATGCATTCACCCAGTACGAAGATCAACAGCATGGAATGTTTAAGAATTCTTGGCCTAACTGGTGTGAACAGCAACAAATTATACAGCTAGCGTTTTTTTATTTATTATTTGTCCAGTAACCATATTCACCGACAATATGTGTAGGTTATATTACAAACAAAACTCCATCCTTATATCCCCTCTAGGTTAATGGCAAATAAATTCATTTAAAAAAATGTAAGAGATGGCTATTCCACAAATGTCCCAAAGGAAATTGCGTACTGCGTAAAACTTACCTTCATTTGCGCCTTTCCTTAGCTGTTTATAATTGGACGCTTGTTGCACAAGGTCCAGGATGGTTTTGGTCAATGTAGCGTCGGCCAGAGGGTAGGCCTTAGGGTTCACTTCAGTGTCAGTCTAGGAAATAATAAATAAATAAATAAATAAATAGAACCGTAAAGGGAGGCCTTTAAAGACGTAACAAAACGCGAATGCTGATTTTGTTCGCCAGCGAAAATGTGTCCGAATCGGGAAGCACTGCCACTACTAGCTAACCAGAAAAACGTACACACGCTTCTGATAGCTAGCGAGCGGTTAGTCTGGTAGATCGCTACCACGTGTTTCCCCATTAAAGCTTTACAGGTATGAAAAGTAGAACAAACGTAGTAGCGCTGGTTATGAAAGTACAGATATCCAACGGTATTAACGATGGACCTTCGCAAACTCTTTCACAAACTAAGTTACAATTGGTTTTATTCAATATTACTAGTTAACAAGCTAGCTAGCTTTCATCAGATATCCGCACGTTCTGGCAAAGGCGATATGTGACGGTATACTACGTTAGTTATATACGAATATTAGCTAGCTATTGTAGCACATTACGGGTGCTAGAATAGGAATCTGCATGATTGGCTGGTAATGTAGTAAAGTAGATGTACCATTCTCCACACTACTCAGTTATCAATAACCGAACATTAACGTACTAGCTAAATCAGCTACAACGTTCAATGGCTAATGCAGTAACTTGGGTAAGTTACTCGCCGTGTTTGCGAACGTTACCAGTCAGCCAGTGTTTGCTGGCAACATAATTCTAACTACTTATCTTCATTTAAAAACAACAATACTTAAATTGACAGTTCGCAAACATTCTAACGTTAGCTATATCTATAATTGGTTAGCTACAAGAATAATTGTCCGATCCCATCATGCTGGCGAGCTGTTCGCATTAAGCTAGGCCAATTCATGTTTGCGGCCACCACGTTTCGTAGCTGGATCTCATACGGTTGCATTTTTTACTCACCATAATTTTCGATGTGAATTCAAATGATATCTGTTGATGTGTCCTCTCGGCGCGTGCTTCACGGAGGACAAGTGTGTTTCAATTGGAAACCTGCAGGCAACAGAGTTAGCTTAGCTAGCTTCTACACTTGAACGTTAACCGGACGTCTGACTGAATTTGAAAGCACGTGCGCTGCGCATATGCACAATAAGTGCCGAGTGGAACCGGAACTGCGTCACATCAATACCCAACATTTTCGGAAGAGGTCAAATATCGTAATTGAAAAAAATGTTGATATTGCATTATTAAATGCACATTGGGGCAGTGTGTTCGCCAATTTGTCCATCACACTATATAGTGCACTATTTAGGGGATAGGGAACGGTTTCTAACACAGCCTAGGTTTTTAAGGATCGTTTTTTGTTATTCAAAGATGAGTACGGTAATTAGGAGTCAAATGCATGAAGCAAATTTAGGACATGACTGCTTAAAGACACGGAGAAGACTGGACAGATAACAGGAATCTGAAGTAATCATTCACCAAATGTAACACAGACGATGCATTAGGTCTATACACCAAGCAAAGGGTGAACCCATAAGGGAAAGGGTGATACCAGTAACATAATGGAGGTAATGGATGACTGTGGTTCAGTGTGGCTCAGTAGGTAGAGCACAGCATTGGCAATGCTTAGGTTGTGGCTTCGATTCCCATTGGGACCACATATACTGAAAAGTGTATGCATTCACTACTGTAAGTCGTTTTGGATAAAAGTGTCTGCTATATATATATGGTGTGTATATACTTGGAAAGAGGAAGATATAATGAGAACACAGGACAAAATCTAAGTGTCCAAGATAAAGCTCCAAGAGAGCACAGCAGAGAGGGATGGAGGGGCAAGAGTAGGAAAGTTTTACCCAGAATAAGTTGGAACACTGGTGAATAGTACCCATGAGGGTGTTTTACATTGGTGGTGGTTGAAGTGAATTTCCCCCCATCACTGTAAAGCACCTTGAGTTCCTTGAAAGGCGCTATATAAATGCAATCTGTTAGTAGTAGTAGACGATACTGAGAAGTGGGAGAGGAGTGTTAAGGACAACATTTACATCATTGCTACTCTGGTGCAAAAGGGGTTTGTCTTAGGACCTTATTCAGCAGGTAATGGGACGCTGCAACTAAATGCAGAAGCAATTGAAATCTGTTTAAAATATTTAAACCATTCACAGAAATACAGAAAAATCACACCAACAAGCCAGATATTGCTAAAGGAAGGCTGAGAGTATTTCCGTTAGGCTACCATATGACTATCGGAGGTATACTATATGATTAGATAGCCATCTATCAGTTATATTTTTAAATGAAATGCATTTTTACAATGAAAAATAACACAATATACCATGAACATGGTTACCATCAAAGAGGACACTTTTAATGGTTTGATTAATATACATATATGGTCTTTTGTGACATATGGATGTCTCAATAGACCATAACTGTGTAAGGACATTATTTGTAAATTAGCAAGCATTCATATACATTTTTATAGGCTGTATCTTAAGCATGGTTCAAATATTACCACACTTTTATTTTGAATTACTGAGTCGTCCTCAGACAGGCCTTCCACTGACGTCTCCAGCCAACCTGATCCTCCATGCATCCTGCGAGCTCTCCAGTAGTTTCCACTCCCACATCTATCTTCAGCATGTCCACGTATGTTGGTGTGGGACGCCCTTGTGATCGATGTCCACGTGCTTGTGATGGTTCCCACAGTACCAGTTTGCTGGCTGGTAGCTCGTGGTGTCTGTGGCAGTGACCGACCAGCCTCATTCTCCTAGCTGCTATTTTGTTACTCAGCCTTGGTAGCTCTCCATACAGATGCTTGTTGGTAACGTGCTCGTTCTGGTTGCTGTTTAGTACTGCACCCAGCATTCTAGTGTAGCACCCATCCAGAGACTTCTGCAGGGCAGGCTTCAGGGTCCAGCATTCACAGCCATATAGGAGAACGGATTCCACCGTCGCATCGAAGAGGCGGAGCTTGATATCGCGAGGGAGGTTGGATTTCCACACACTGGCCATGCCGTTCAGAGCTTTCCATGCAAGCGCCTTCCTCACTTTTAGGTCCCGCTCTGACGAGTTGACCCATGAGCCCAGGTATTTGAAGTCATTGACTTCCTTCAGAGCAGTCCCTCCTGTAGTTATCAGAGGTAGATGGTCCGGTGGTCTGATGTTGTAGGTAATGACCTCGGTTTTCTTAGCATTTAGCCAAAGCCCAACCTTGGCACATTCCGTCTCCACTCTGTTCAAAAGCTCCTGTGCCTGCTCCACGCGGTCAGATATCAGGCCGCATAGTCCAGGTCCGCTAGGACTACAGCAGGAACTCGTCTTGACTTCCTGGATGTAATAGTGAAGCCGAGTTCCCGCTCCCGTCCATTGATGGCCTGCCTTAGCGCGTAGTCCAGGACTATTATGAAGAGGAAGGGGGCGAGGGTGTCCCCTTGCAACACCCCCGCTAGGATGTCAAACTCCTCGCTGTTGCCATCTGGGGTCACAACCTTGACTCTTGTGCCTGAATACATGGTCCCAATGGCCCGGAGTAGGTTGGGAGGGACACCGTAGGCCTAAAGAATTTTCATCATGACGCCCCTGTGTATTGAATCAAATGCCTTTTTGAAATCAATAAAACACAGCACCGCTGTCAGGTTGTTCTTTTTCACCTCCTCGATGATCCTCCTTAAGGCCAAGATCTGGGCTATGGTGGTTCTCCCCTCTCGAAAGCCATTCTGGTTCTCTCTCAAGTGAGGGTCAGTGGCGCCCCTTATCCGATTCAGTATCATGCGGTTATACATCTTTGCAATGATACAGGTCAGACTGATGCCACGGTAGTTATCTGGCTTTGAGAGATCAGACTTAGGCACTAGGATGATGTTAGAGAGAGACCACATTGCATATCTGCATATCTCCAGGATGATGTCATCGAGGTCACAGTTCTTGAGGACCTCCAGGGGAATGCCGTCCGGCCCAGCACTTTTTCCCTGCTGCAGAGTGGATTTCACTCTGGCGAGCTCCGTGACTGTGAAGGGGCCATCGTCAATGTTGAGATTTGTATCAGGTATCTCACGTAGCAGGTATCTCTTCCTCAGCTCCCTCCACTGTCGGGTGTGTGCCTAGGAGGTTCCGGAAATGAGTGAACCATGAGTTCACTCTTTCCTCCGGGCTGTTGCCTGCAACCTGGCCTTCCTTTGCCCTTTTGCGCCCACTCATCTCATTTATGACCCTCCATGACTCCCCATACCGTTGTTCTCCCTGAGCTGCCTCCACCCTCCGCACCTTTTCCATCAGCTCCTCTCCCTTGATCTTATCATAAGTATTGAAGAGAAGTTGTTTTGCCTCCTTCAATATCTCACGATTCTCCATAGTCCGCTCGTGGTCAAAGCTTCGGTGTGCATCCACTACTTTTTCACGCGCCGCCACGACCGGATGCTTGGACCTTGAGGAGGTTCTGGTCTTCTCCATCACTGGCACACACTCCCTAGTTGAAATTGGTGTAATGAAATGTGTAGGTGTATTCATTTATAATTTATTTGTATTAATGGTATGAATTTTATCTGAAAGTGTGAATATGAAAAAATCATTTCCCAGAAGCATCATTTTCTGGGCATGTAATTAAGGGTCTAACATTGTGTTTTTAGTTTATAAAGTTTTATAAAGTTAGTGTTGCACTTTTAGAGCAGTTCCTCCACACAGCTCCTCCACATACCTGCAAAAGAAAGTAAAGCCAAGCATAATGACCACTACTGCATTTAAAGGAAATTAAAAATTCATTTCAAATTCCTTTAACTATAATTCAAATTCTAGTTCCAATTCAACATTTTTTGGTACATTCTAATTTATTTAAATTCAAGTTCCTAATCATTAATATTTTCATACATTCACATTCAATTCAGAATTGAACCGAACCAAAGATCGTATTTATTTTATACTGTACATATGACAAGATAGAAATGTTAGATGCAAGTCAATGGAGAACCGTGTCCGCATATTTTAATCGGGGATTTTAATTCACGAGTGTTGGCCAATCCCAATCAACAGCTAGTTTCTCATCGCTAATTCCATTGGATTGGGGGGTATTCACTCATATTACTTTAGGAAACGTCACGTTAAGTGTGCATTCTGAGTGGAGGGCAACCAGAGAAGTTGTGTAAAATTGAACGAATTGTAATGTCTCCGGATATTGCGTCACAAATTCAGCCATATTGTGTTCCGGCTGTTGCTGAAGGAGAGATCGATCATGAAGGGGATCCGGGGTCTTAGCCATTTTTCCGTAAGAACTCAATTTGTTTCAGACTGGACTTAAGTACAGAGTATTTTTCGTTTTTAAAGTATCGTAGAAAATCCAATTTTGTCTAGAGTTAGCTACCGAGCGTTAGTGTAAGAAATGGCTAGAACTACATGGCGGATATCAGCGTTAGCTTAGGTACATATAGCTAACTAACGCTAGTTCAGGTTAGACGTAGCTGGGTACATACCTGGCTAGCTATGTTTTGCTATCTGGGCTGTATGTCGTAAAACATTAAGGTAGCTAGCTAATTCGTGTAACATAGCTGTTTCATTTCATACTGGTTTTATTGTTCAAGGGTGAACCGTAAGAAGTCCTTGCATGCTACATCTGGTTTTAGGCTAGCTGCCTACCTACTGAAGGTCATTGTGTTTATGTAGCTTGCTAAATTTTGTAACGAGCCTGGATTTGAAATAAAGAAAATATTAAACAAATTGCCCGAATCAACATTTGGCTGGTCTCAAAAAATGTGTCATGGTTGTATTGTAGCTAGCTAACAATAATTACGTTGCAAATAAACCTCCTATAATCTTAGTTGTTTAGCAATATTATCCCACTTGAACTGCAAACTGCTATCGTCCTCATGGTACCTTTGTGTGTGTACTGTGTGTAACTGATCTCACAGTTGATCTTCTCATTAGAATTAAAACGTCAGGGGAAAATAGCTAATAATACGTGAAGGTTTCAGGCGTCCCAGAGTTTGAAAACGTTTTTGAGCCCAAATGTTGAAACCAAGCACACCAGAATAAAGGCAAACGTAATGGTCAGCCCTACTGTGTTTTAAAGAAAAGTCAACCGTGCCTTAGTGACGGATATAGAAAGTGGTTGGTGGTGTGGAGTTCAGCGCTTGCCTTTGAGTGTATGATGGGACTGTTTGGAAAGTCCGTTTGTACAACATTTTTATGGTTGTGACTATGCCCATCTTCTGGGCATATTCAAAAAAGTATTTGAGGGAAATAAAAGTATTGTCTCCATGAATTTCACACATTTTCATATACATTTTGAATAAAAGAAGATGTGCAAAAACAAATGTTATGAAGGATTGTCTATTTGAATTAGATACAGAATTGTCTGTCTTTGTATGAACATGATTTTACATCCTTAGCAAATTCATTTGAATTGAATTAGTGGTTAATTTGTTATTAAACAATGTTTTTTTTTGACAATCTTTCTTGAGAAATCATTCAAGTCCAACATTATGTGTTTCCAAACATTAATCATTCTACTTCATTTGAATTGGCAAATATTAATTTGAACATTGAATCTATTAATCATTCTGTCCAAAATGATTATCATTCTCCCACAGGCAAATATTTGTTTACATTGATATTAATCTCAAATTGCAAATTGAATCTCAGTGTTGAATACACAACCTGCATACTCTTCACACCTCACATCACATTCAGTGTCACTCCCAATGCGCATGTTCCCTTTACACTGCCTCTTCTCTTTCTTATGTTTTGCAGCACCGGCTTTATGCAGCGCAGGCTGCCCCGAAGCTGGATGCAGCAGTGGCTGCATTCTCCGCGCAGGAGGTGCAGGTCAGTGGAATCTGTCTGTCTATTCTAGAGTTAGTCCTGCAGTCCTACACTTTCTCAGCACTGCAAAAAATGATTGGGATTGAGGATAGTTCCATGCACTGACACTGCTTTTGAATTTCCCCAGTTCTTTTGCGATGTAGCATACATGTCTGCAGTGGTTTATAATTATGCTTATCTGTTAGTCTTTGAGCAGTAAAGAGAAAAAAATGTGCACTCACAGCAATCCAAATGACAATTTCTTATTGTATAGGCGTGTCCATCTCTGGTACAAAATGAAAAAGAACATTTGTGATCCCCACTCATCAAGCAACAGAACAACAATTGGCAAATAAAATGACAATGTTTCACCTCAGGTTGATCTCCCAAAGCTGAGAGGGGAAGCATTGGTCTATTGTTTGTCAAACCCGTTTGTTTTCTTTATTTTGCATGTGTAATTGTTCAATTAAGAGTTCATTGTGTGTATGGATCTCAAATTATTTTTAGGCAATTGATTTTCAAATTATGATTACCCTCCACCTCCTCGATAGTTTTGAGTTTGGGGCTCTTTGCTATTCTTTGCTGTAGGCTCTTTGTTATTTCTGTAACTGTACCACCCTATAGCCACCTTGTCCAAAAAAATATGAAGTTAAGAGGGGTTGGACTTGTTTAGTGCTTGGATGGGAGACAGCCTTAAGAAACCTTGTGGTGCTGGAAGTGGTGTTTGGGAGCCATTAGGGGGCAGTCTTCCCTTTTGAATAGTGAGTAGATCCAATGCCCCAGTGCAGCGATAGGAACTCTAAATTCAGTTACCAACTCAGTGTGGCTATAAAAGTCCCATGTCATTTATCAAAAGAGTAAGGGTGTTACATTTTGGTGTGGAGGACTTGCTGTTCTTGGCACTACAGTTAAATTGAGACTGACAGACATTAGTCACTATGAATTCCCATTGCTCCCCTTGTTGTTTCTAGGTGACCAAACTGCCCAGTGGTCTGGTCATTGCCTCCTTGGAGAATTACTCGCCCGCCTCGAAGATTGGGGTGTTTGTGAAAGCCGGTTGTCGGTATGAGACACTGGATAGCCAGGGAGTCACTCACCTGCTCCGTTTGGCAGCCAACCTGGTAAGCACTAGTGGTTGTGTCTCATTTTAATGCAGTTGTCGTTCAGTTTAAAGCTATGTTGAAGTGATTGAGAGTACAGAAATGAAGTACATGGGTTAGTTTGAAGTCACAGTTGATTTATGAGTGCTTCTGTTTTCCAGACCACTAAAGGTGCATCTGCATTCAAGATCTGTCGTGGCGTTGAGGCTGTGGGAGGCGGTTTGAGGTGAGTGGGCATCACCCATCCGATCCCTGTCTTATGATAAACACAGCACCATATGAGGGTTTGCTATGTGACACACATATCGTACTCCAAATGAACACATATCCTTACCTCTGTTCTTGGTAGTAACATCATCTATGCATCTAATTACAGTATCTGCTTTTATCCATAGTGTGACGTCATCACGGGAAAACATGATTTACACTGTTGATTGCTTGAGAGACCACATGTGAGTACTATTAACAAGGTGTCGTTGCACGCTTTTCTCTTCAGAGAATTTCTGTGGGTTACAATGCATATAACCATTTAATAATTAATCTAACTGCATTATTTTATATAACTGGTTCTATAATGGGGCATGGAATAGTGGGTATCCGATTATCCATCGAGTTACCTCAGTCAACCATACTGACATGTTGTCTGGTTGGATATTTCCCATATTTGATATATATATATATTTATATATATGGGGGTTATTCCAAAGTAACGGAAACACCAAATGAAAAAGGACTTGTATTTTGAAGTACCTACATTTCAATTAAAAATGAGTCTACACATGTATTTCATATTAATGTTAATACTAATTACCAATATGTTTCTGCTATAAAATATATTTTGAAATGATTATTCAGGAAATGCTGATTTTCTGGTGCTAAATATCTGGCTGTTTGGCTTTATTTGCTAAACATTCTCTCCTGCTATCAGCTGTCAAAGAGTGCAGCATTTCTTAATGGGTATGTTTATGACATACACATGTCCACAACATATCTATGGTCTGAAAATAAACAATATGTGAGTTTCTAAAGCAAAGTTAGAGATCTAACAGATTTCAAATAGTTCAAAGAGTTCAAATAGTTGGTGCTGAATTGCAGGTGCATCTGTTATAGAAACTGCAAACTTATTTACTGTGTCAAGGGGAACCATGAAAATCATGATGGCATATGCCAAACAAGAAAGAGGAGCAGTGGTTGCAATTCAAAGCTCACCAATAGGGATAGACTGACTGAATAGTTGCTAAAAACCACAAAACATCAAGGCATCAAAAATGATCACTGAACTGAATCTACACCTATACAAGCTGATATTTATGTTTGGGCTGCCATTCAGAAACAGCTTATAACCAAGGCCAATGCACAACCTGGTGTAATGATCACAAAACCTGGACTTCTAAGCAGTGGAGGAAAGTAACATGGTCTGATAAGCTATCTTTTACTCTCTGTTCCCAATTGCTAAACATAGTGGTGGATCTGTTATGATATGGGCAGCCATCTCGTGGGAGTCATTAGTCTGATTATTACTCTGCATAGCAGAATTATGGCCAAGGAATACTAAGCCATTTTAGGCAACCAGGTGCACCCTATGGTGCAAACATAATTTCCTTAAGATGTTCCCATATTCCAAGGCGATAACGCTCCCATACACACTGCTAAATGGATTCAAGAGTGATCCATGAGCACCAGGATGAAGTCAAACACCTCCCATGGCCTCCCTAATCACCAGATCTAAACATTATTTTAATTTTTATAAAGATTTAGTTTCCAATTTTTCCCATTTTCTCCCAATTTAGTAGCCACTTACGCCCTAATTTTCATGCCAATCCCCCCCCTTTATTGTGAGTTTGCTGCCGTAGCCCTGAGACCCGCAGTGACAAAGGCGATGTGCCGCCTCCTCCGAGCCGGCACTCGCCAAGCCGTTGACTGTAACTCCCGTACACAGAGCCACTCCTATACGCAGCAAACTCATATCGGCTTCCCTCCCCCCTCCCTTGGGGCAGACAGCCAATTGCCGCCCCCTAGTGGCACTCCCAGCCAGAGCCGATACTGGCGTGGCCGGTGGAATCGAACCCCGGTCGCAGTGGCCAGCATGGAACGTTGTAACTGCTAGACCACCCGGGAGGCTAGATCTAAACATTGTTGAATGTTTATGGGAAAAGTTCAGAGTATATTTCCATTGCCTTCTCAAAGAACTGGAGGCTTGAATGGTCCAGTTTCCTACTAGAAAGTGATCAAAACTTGTGTAACAGTATTCCAAGAAGAATTGAAGCTGTTCTGAAGGCAAAGGGTGGTCCAACTCTATATGAATTAGTACATATTAATATATTTTGGGTGTTTCCATTATTTTGTCTACCCCATGTGTATGTCTATGTAACAGAAATTTGCCCCATAATGCATGTTAAACAATGGCTGACAGATGACAATGACCCTTGTTCACATTGCCTTCACTGTATCTGTGTGTTGCAGTGACACTGTTATGGAGTTCTTGATCAATGTGACGACTGCTCCTGAGTTCAGGCCATGGGAGGTGGCAGATCTCACTCCGAGGGTGAAGATGGACAAGGCCCTGGCTAGCCAGAAACCACAGATTGGTCAGCTCCCTCTTTGCTCTTTTCAGTTGCCTTCTTGTGCCAGTTTCTCTTGGTATACATATTAAATGTTGCACCAGATGTGAACATATTTGCATGGACATATGTTTGAATCTGTTTTTAACATGGGAGAATCTACTGCTGTAATAATAATAATACATTTAATTTGAAGCGCCTTTCAAGGAACCCAAGGACACTGTACAGTATAAAAAGGGCAATAAAAAAACAAAAACATTTGACACCATTTAAAAACAAGCACAAAGTCCTAGAAATCAGGAGAACTAAACTACAAAAAAGCCAGGCTGAAGAGGTGACTCTTCAGTCTGGATTTAAAAATAGAGGTGGACCCTGCATTGCGGATTGAGGCAGGGAGGGCATTCCAGAGGCTAGGAGCAGCTGCACTGAAGGCTCTGTCCCCCACAGTGCGCAGCCTGGTGTGGGGAGTGATGAGAAGTCCAGTCTCGGAGGAGTGTCGAGAGGGGGTGTAGGTGAGGAGGAGGTCTGAGAGGTATTTTGGGGCAAGGTCATGGAGAGACTTATAGGTGAGGAGGATAATTTTAAATGAGACACAGGACATGACCAGGAGCCAGTGGAGGTGTTGGAGGGTGGGGGTGATGTGCTGCCAGGGTTTCAAGCATGTGAGAAGCCTGGCCGCGGAGTTCTGGACATACTGGACATACTGCAGCTACTAATGAGGTTGGAATAATAAGTCATTTTGGTCTGGGAGAGAGCTTCCTTGTAGCTCTTAATGGGCTCTTTGTAGGCCTCAGAGTGGACTGTGAGACCAGGTTTTTTGTAGAGCCTCTCCAGTTGTCGACTAGTGGACTTCATAGAACGGAGTTCTGGGGTGAACCAGAGTGCAGGGCGGGAGAAAGAGAGAGTCAGAGTTTTGAGGGGGGCTAGAGAATCAAGGCTGGAGGATAGGGCTTCGTTATAGTGGGATACAAGGTCATCAGCAGAGGTCACAGCAGGATCAGGAGCATCTTGTGTCAGGACCATGTTCCCCAGGGCAGATGTGCTGATGTTTTTTAGGTTCCTGATGATGAGTGTGATGAGTGTTACTCAAATCTGGCCCACAAATCCAAATTCGGTTCTGGTTTTCTTTTCTTTCAGGTAGGTAACTGAACAATTAGTGCAATTGATAGACCAGAGTGTCTTCACACCTGACTGGGAGGGTGGAAAAACAGCAGTGCTTGGCTCACGACGACCGTGATTTGAGTAACCCTGATCTACTGTTAACAAAGCCCTGTGATTCCTCTTCCTCTCAGGTGTTATTGAAAGCCTGCATGCAGCAGCATACAAGAGCTCCCTGTCCAACTCTTTATACTGTCCAGACTACATGGTGGGACACATCAGCTCAGATCAGGTACCGCCCACAGGGTCATAATCACAGTGTGCTCTGGTTTTAAGTGGAGCGCATCCAGGTAACGGACCTTTCTTTTCCTCTAGATGCACTCCTTTGTCCAGAACAATTTCACCAGTGCAAGAATGGCTCTGATAGGGCTTGGTAAGGGATTTTATATGGTCAAGTGCTTGTTTTAATTTTTAATTGTAGCTTTCATTGTACCACTGTACCGTAACAAATGTTTGGTGTCTACCCAGGTGTGGACCACTCTGTGCTAAGTCAAGTTGGAGAGCAATTCCTCAATATCCGCGGTGGAGCAGGGACTTCTGGGAAAAAGGCTCAGTATCGTGGAGGTAAGGCAGTTACTGCCAGACATGCAACTGAGTGTGTGAAAAATCTTTATATAGGGGGGTTTCAGGGATAACCCCCGTCCCCCCCAAAAAACACAAATAATACCTGCACATTGTGCAATAATAATGGCATAAAGATCACTTTGCACACACCACAGCAACTTGACACCTCTTAAAGCAGGGTGAACATAGAAATCCCCAAATTCCAGATCCACAATAAATATATCTCATACATACAAATGTTTTCCCTTTAGACAAGGCCTCTTTAGATAGATATACATACTGTGCTGTACTGAATATTTCTTTGCTTTGTTTGACATTTATGGAAGTGGGACACAATGACCTACCAGTGAAATTAAATGTATCGGCTTATTTATTTATTTCGTAAAGGTCAGCTTTATAACTGAGACCCTTGAGGGATAAGTAAATCTGCCAAACTGCTGATGTGAACCAAGATGCTTAACACATCACATAAGCCTATCATTAACAAATACTTTTGAAGCAGGCAAAATGCATTAAAATACATAAATGCAAACTTATTCGTATCCGTTGTGTACTGCTTGCTGCGCATGATATCCTACCTCCCAGTACGTGCAGTGTCTGACCTTGGCGCCGTGTGTAGGTGAGCTGCGGGTTCAGACCAGAGACAGCCTGGTGCACACAGCAGTGGTGAGTGAGGGGGCAGCGGTGGGCACGCCGGAGGCTGCCGCCTACAAGGTGCTGCAGCAGGTGCTGGGAGCAGGGCCACACATCAAGAGGGGCTCCAACACCACCAACAAGCTGAGCCAGGGCATCGCCCAGGCAACCACACACCCCTTCAGTGTGAGTGCAGCACGTCTCTACATCAGCCAATATCAGCGCTGTGTCAGCACTGTTAATCAGACCTGGGGTGGGGCGATGACCATTTGGATTACATTTGTATTTGTTAGTTTTATCTTGTATGTGGTAACTAGTTATTCAGATACTTTTGGCATTGGCTTCGTGACTATGTTTCATACATTGGGAAGCCTGGCATGCGAAGGATTTGCATAACCTCGGCTTGTATAATAACTTGGCGTGTTTGTAAGATAATGTATGCTGATAGTGTGTACTTATGTGTGTGCTTGTGTGTGTGTGTGTTTACTCACATATATGCATGCTGAATATGCATCAACATCTTATCTTTTGCTGTTAATACAGATCATAAGCCCCACCATAAAGTTAAGTTACAAGAAGTTCCAATTTGTAAAAAATTCTTCCTCTCCTTTTCAGGCCTCTGCTTTCAATTCCAATTACTCAGATTCAGGGCTGTTTGGAGTGTACACAATCTCCCAGGCCGCTTCCACCAGTGACGTAAGTATTACAAGCCCAGTCTAGACTGGCAGGTTTATTTTAGATGTTAATCATAATTTCCTCCTTAACCCTCCTTAATGTAGATTTCCCTCTTCAAATCAGCCCACTATTATTTCTTTTATAACTTGACACTTGACACTATCTAAACGCTGTTTATTTAATTGTTCTGAACATGGGTCAAAAATAATCGAGTTATCGACATTGCCTTTGGTGTGTGTTTGGATCAGATATACTCCTAAGCTTGAGAATGTTTAAAACAAACCTTTTTAAATGTTGAAAAGAGTTTGGGTCTATCTAATACACTACAGTACTGACAGGAGAATGAGGCTTCATGAACCCAAAAACTGGTGGAGCTCCTGGATTATCAGGGGCTTAGGGTGGTTTAGAGTCTCTTGATTGGTTTATACAGGTCTCTTATTGGCAGCACATGGTAGCGTGAGCCTTTGAGGTTAATGAAGCCTCACTGTCTCATTACAGTCGAGGGTTCTGAGTAGCAAGCAGGAATGGCATGAATAAGTCCATTGAATGGGCTTTGAGTTCATTGCTGATGGCAGCCTCTCCTCCCTGTTCCTACCTCTGCAGGTGATTAAGGCTGCGCTCCGCCAGGTGAAGGCTGTATCTCAGGGCGGCCTCACTGCCGCCGATCTCACCAGAGCCAAGTGAGTCCACTCTCACAGATCTGCATGTCACCTCACCATTCTCAGATTACTGCAGCCTGCCTTGACCAACAGGAAGGAAGAACAGACTAATGTAATACACAAAGCAGAGCGCTGTAGACAAATGGATCTCTGTTATTGAAGAGACAGTTCTGGGATTAAGTTGTAGTGGCCTTTGGTACATCCATCATCCATACATCCATGTTATAAATGTGCCTGTGTTATTAATGTCACTTTGGATTGCATCAACATAGTCAGATAATGAGGATATTTGTGCTCAAAGCAGCACAGTTGGAGCGAGTTGAGTTGTTTTAAAGTCTAGTGATGGATATTGGCTGTGTTGCTCGGCAGGAACCAGGTGAAGGCGGAGTATCTAATGTCCCTTGAGAGTTCCGAGGGCATGCTTGAGGACATGGGCTCACAGGCCCTGGCAGGAGGAACCTACAATTCCCCAGAGGCAGTGGCCCAAAGCATTGACTCGGTGGCTTCAAGTGACGTTATCAATGTGAGTACAGTCAATTCCAGTGTTTAATAAGAATGATTCAGTTTGTCGAGCTTCGCATGAAATACTATTCACTGGTGCCAGCAAGCCCACTCCTTATTGTAGCAAATAACATCATAGTTATCAGTGGAAATATAGTGAAGATATACTTTGAAATGTGTTGTTTTCTTTTGTGCATTCATCACTCCATTAGGCAGGTGTTGGTACAGTCAAATACAATAAATATGCCCCCCCCCCGGAGGGAAGTCGGCATGAGTTTACCGCGTGCAAGTGGCTCTGTGTGAGTCTTGAGTTATGGTCAATGGATTGGTGAGTTCTGTCTTGGAGGCGGTTTGGTTGACCTTTGTCACTGCCTGTCCCAGAGTTGCGGTGGAGAACTCGCCGTATGAGAGAGGGGTTGAATTATAAGAGGGTACAATTGGCCACCAAATTTGGAGAAAGTTGGAGGAAAAAGAAACATTAAAAAAAAATGTAGACAAAAGCACATTGTTAAAATGGTCACAATGGCATAGAATTTGGGTACAAAAAGGTCTAAATCAAACTTAATTTGTGTATAAATATGTATTTAGATCTGAGTACTACACACTTTAAATTGTATCTATGAATTTTGATTGTTGGATATTATATGGAAAACATTTTCAAATGTGTTGTTTTTCAGGCTGCCAAAAAGTTTGTGACAGGCAAGAAAACAATGGCATCTAGAGGACACCTGGTGACGACGCCATTTGTTGATGAACTGTAACCGTGAACATTTTTATAAGTATTAGAAGTGTAAGTATTCATAGGCAAGGTGTGCCTTGCCGTTTATTCAACAAAAAGAAAGCAGGAAATGGTCCTGATTCCCCAGAAAGACAGATACATTGTCATCGGCGATTGGTATTTATTATTGCATATTCTCTGTAATAAATGGATACAAGTGGTATGAAACATGTTCCACTGTTGTCCTCTTTACAATACAATGGATGTAAATTAATTAAATTCCATCTATGGTTAAAATGCCTTTGTTTTTCTTTCCTTCAATATCAATGTCTCAGATTTTACCTTCACGTTTCTGTGTTGCTGTTAATGCAGAAGCAGAATCAATGAAATCATTCTGAATACTTTTTCCAGCAAATAGTCATTTGAAACTAAAAATAAGAGGGTGGGGATGTTTATATTCAACATTTTGGTAAGGCAATTATCTTCCAGACTTGCTTCCTGGGCTCTTGTGGGTGGGAACTGTAAAGATATTAATTGTAAGCTTTTGAGAAGATGAGGAATTGAAGAGCCCACAGAGACCACAGAGGTCTCTCTTGGTTTTGATGCAGGCATGGAAGAACACGCAGGCGAAGGAGGTTGGATAAAAGTGGGAATCGATTGGGACTGAGCTGTCTTGCAGCTGGATAGCCAGGACTGCGCTGTCTTGCAGCTGGATAGCCCAACACTGTCTATGCAAATCCAGACTGATGTATCACTGTTTTAGCTGCTGTTCACTTTGTCTCACAGGTTGGTAGACCTGCAGTGTTCCTTGGACTCCAAACCACTGAGTTACAGATCCTATCCCCTATTCACGAAGATTACAAGAGTTTTCTTAAGAATGAACATGAATTCACAGGTTGAGTGTAAATCGGTGAAATATTGGACTTCAGATTTAATGTGTGAGCAATGCTGTATAAATAGGAGCAATTAGTTGTTCCTAATGCTTGCTGTCTTTGTTCCCATCGTGATAGAAAAGCAGTGATTAATGTTCCTTAATATAGTATCATATGTGCAGTAAATTTGGCTATTTAAATTGTCTGTTTGATTGAAGTCTACTGAAGAGAAGCGGAGACTAATATAAAATAATACAATTAAACAAATTACTTGCATGTAAGTGCCTAGGCCTGGAAGCATTTGCAAGACTTAATGAGTGTTAGGTAGTGACTTTATTTTTGCTATTTTTACTTTTCACTTAATTACTTGGTGGTATACATTGTTTTCAGCCACCTTATTCTGGGAATTTTCCATGCTGTTTTGCTATTTTCAGGGATACAAAGTTTACATGGACTGTTGTTGATGATTGAGGCAAAATGTGGTCCATACTCCTCTCTGACACAGCAGGGTAAATCCCATTTAAATATGGCATGTAAGGGAAGCTTTCATTCATGAATCAATCTTTGCTAATTCTGCAAACTGTTGAACTACTTTGTTTAAAAAAGACAGCCATATCTTGGATATAACAATTTCAATGCCTTGGCACTGTCATGTCATTTATATTGGGGGGAAAAGCAATAAATTAAAACTTAGTTTAACAAATTAAACTAAAAACTTAAAAACTCTTAAGAAATGTTATGGTGGAGTCCATCCATCCATCCATTATCTAAACCGCTTATTCCTGGTCAGGGTCGCGGGGGGGGGGCTGGAGCCTATCCCAGCATGCGTTCCGGGCGAGAGGCAGGAATACACCCTGGACAGGTCGCCAATCCATCGCAGGGCTATGGTGGAGTCATTTGCACTAATTCTTCAATTAACTACCTGAGACAAAAGAAAACCAGGAACGAATTTGGATTTGTGGGTCAGATTTGAGTAATCCTGCTATGAGGGGTGTCCATGAAATATTCAACATGGTGCCATTCTAAGACAACCTCCCAAGCACAGACCCAACCTGTCTGAGTGAATGACAAAATTAGATATTTGCTGTAGACACTGTATATGTGTGAAATGGGGTCACATTGTTTACATTTTTTATGCTAATCATTTATACTTATATTTATATATATTTATACACTGCCTGGCCAAAAAAAAAGTCACCACCTGGATTTAACTAAGCAAATAGGTAAGAGCCTTCCATTGGATAATTACTGCAGTGATTAATATGTTTTAGCTGGCAACAAGTTCTTTAACCCTAACTGATGCAGTGAGTAGCTTCTCATTTCTTAAACAACCATGTCGGAAGACATATCCTGTGGTTGTGGAAAAGATGTTAATCTGTTTCAGAAGGGTCAAATTATTGGCCTGCATCAAGCAAAGAAAACAACTAAGGAGATTGCTGAAACTACTAAAATTGGGTTAAGAACTGTCCAACGCATTATTAAAACCTGGAAGGATAGTGGTGAACCATCATCTTCGAGGAAGAAATGTGGTCGGAAAAAAATCTTGAATGATCGTGATCGGCGATTTTCACGTTTGGTGAAATCATATCTTAAAAAATCAACAGTAGAACTCACGGCTATGTTTAATAGTGAAAGTAAGAACATTTCCACACGCACAATGCGAAGGGAACTCAAGGGATTGGGACTAAACAGCTGTGTAGTGTAGCCTTAAGAAAACCACTTGTCAGTGAGGCTAATTGGAAAAAAGGCTTCAATTTGCTAGGGAGCATAAAGATTGGAGTCTGGAGCAATGGAAGAAGGTCATGTGGTCTGATGAGTCCAGATTGACCCTGTTCCAGAGTGATCAGGGTAAGAAGAGAGGCGGTTGAAGTGATGCACCCATCATGCCTAGTGCCTACCGTACAAGCCTGTGGGGGCAGTGTTATGATCTGGGGTTGCTGCAGTTGGTCAGGTCTAGGTTCAGCAACATTATGTGCCCAAAGAATGAGGTCAGCTGACTACCTGAATATACTGAATGACCAGGTTTTTCCATCAATGGATTTTTTCTTCCCTGATGGCACGGGTATATTCCAAGATGACAATGCCAAGGTTAATCGGGCTCAAATTGTGAAGAGTGGTTCAGGGAGCATGAGACATCATTTTCACACATGGATTGGCCACCACACAGTCCAGACCTTAACCCCATTGAGAATCTTTGGGATGTGCTGGAGAAGACTGCGCAGCAGTCCGACTCTCCCATAATCAATACAAGATCTTGGCGAAAAATGTATGCAACTCTGGACGGAAATAAATGTTGTGACATTGCAGAATCTTATCGAAACGATGCCACGGCGAATGTGTGCCGTAATCAAAGCTAAAGGCAGTCCAACTAAATATTAGAGTGTGTGACTTTTTTTTGGGACGGGCAGTGTATTTAAAATTGCTGAAGAAATTCATAGTTCATACCTCGCCCAAGGCTACACTGCACTGTTCCACCCAATGAAATGTAAGATCATGTAGTGTTTTCCCCTAATTCGATTTTTGGCTAAACAAAAGTAATCTTTTGGAGGAGATCAAATCCTCATAATGTAAATTAAAAATTGCAACTTAGTTGAGCTTTATAATATTACTTTAAAAATCTATTTATTTCAAATTCACTGAACTGAACTGAAGTTGTAAAGACTACATTCACATGAAACAAGAAGTACCAGCAGAAATATTAAAGGTTTTTTTAAAGCGGTTTGTGTTATATCCAGGAAGATATATTTTTTTATTTGTATTTGTTACACTTCAATATGACAGTATTAAATTCCATAGACAGTTACAATAAAATAACATAAATAAATGGATTATACATGCCTCATCATGATTTACATAATATTCCATTATTCCATATGTATTAAAATATGAGGGCATATTATTATGAATTAAAGGCCACTCAATATGAGCTATGAGACAGTCAACAATACAATACCAAACATTTCAAATAATAACTGTGGAAACCAGAGTGGTGATAACAGTGGAATGAAGGCTGGCATGGAAAGTATAGAATTGAGAAAAACAGAAGAATGAGTACCTGTAGAAGTATGGTCTGAAAAATAAAGAGAAGCAAGAGCTGGGCAGATGTACTGTATCATAATAAACAGTGAAAATGTGCATCTTCATGTGTGAAGAACGGAGAGCTGGGCTCTGTTTTCTTGCACTGTGTGTGAACACAGTAATGAAAAAAGGTGTGGATTTTTTGTTATGTATTTTTGGTTGGATTGTATTACTTAGATTGCAAAAAATATGCCTTTGTTCAAGTTTTGCAGGTGCGGGTGGAACAAAATCTGGAATTGAGTGGATCTGTCTGTCTCCTGGTAAATGAATGAAGTGGGTAGGTGGTAGACAGCTTTTACAAGTTTCCTTTTTCAAAACACAGTGACAACATGAAGGTATAGAAGTCTTCTTTTTCAGAAGGAGAATACTGTACATGCACCTATTTGAAAAGCAGGAACAAAGCATCTTGAAATAAATGCTTGGGAGAATAATATATCAGTAAATAAGAGGAAGTATATGTTAGTGATGGGGAATTTATGGCACTGGAGTGAAATGCAATTGAAATCAATGTGGAGTTACCATTTAGTATAGATGTTTTTGATTTTTCAGGCCACAGGGGTTTGCGGACAGATGAAGGAGGAGAATTTAACTGATATTTGTTATGCTGCTGCCTGCTGAATTACATGTTGGAAAAGCCAAGCAGCTACTGTATCCCTTGCCAGATCAAGGAAGATAACCAAAGTGGAGCTCAGTTAGTATTTGAATAGGCCTTTTTTTTTTTGAAAAACCACGTTGTTGATGGAAGAAGGGTTTCAGGAATTTGTTGGGCTCACAGTCGGCACATCCAGCAGCATTTGCACTCAGAGCAGTGATGCACCCCATTGTCCAAATTCAATCTTGACCACGTCAGTGGAGACTGTAGCTAGGAGTCCAATGGGGTAGCGCATATTTCGTTATAGTGTCGCCCAGGGAGGGAGGGCTTTGGCCAGTAGGATAAACCCAGACGGATTGTGCTATAGCAGCAACTCTGGTCGATTGAGGGTCTGCATTCTGTCAGCTACATGAGTAGTGCTGTCTACTCATTCAATAACTGTGCAACCCTTCTGGCAGATTCCAGTGTAAAAAAAAAAAGGTGGCTGGCTACACGCATTTGGCAGGATGCACATGCTAATGTGTGCCCTCATTAATTAATGGAGAATGGAAACTTTTACAGCTGGGAATTCCAATATGTGTATGGGGACAAAAAGTTGTTCAAAAAGAAGCCATTCTAACATATTTACTAGATTAAATAAAACTGCTCACTATTGCAATGGAGACACTGTGTTCCCTGATTTTCGTTCGTTACACTCCTCAGCTTATAAAAAGACAACATGAAATATCGACATTGGAATTAAAATAAATAAATGAGTGAAAAAAGAAGATTGGTGGCAGTGACAGCAGGCGAAAATTTCGGCATATTGGTCACTTTCATTGAACTCGACTGATTTCGGTCTTCAAATGTTCAGGCACCAAACACACGGGAGATATTTCAAAAGTTGCTCATCTTTATCATGCAAAGGTCTTCGTCGTTCCATTTCATTATTTTTCGACCAAACAATTTAACCGAATTCGCCCACAAGAAGCGGGAGATCTCGCGAGAGCGGACATCCCCCTAACGCGTACGCGATGTTGGGGGGCTGTTGTGTCTGAGGAACGTGCTGCGTGCTGGTGGTCGATGTCACTGGGTTTGAACCTTGCTGGGAGAAAGGGGAAAACAGCGAATCGGAGAGGACAACCAAATACAACGGCACTTGGAGCGGAGTCACTTTATAGAACGCGTCCAAATAATATTACCGTTAACATTCAAATAAACCTAGAATGCGTATAGAAGCTTGCTAGCGCCCGCTCTGTTTGGCGAACGGATTCGTACAGATGCGATTCCAGTGGAGAAAAGGGGGAAAATAAGCAAGGGAGAGCGAACGAGCGAGAGAGGATGATTTCCCCTTTTCTGAGATTCATTGAAAAATAGGCCAGCGATAGTTATCGTGTGGCACTTTGTTTTTACATATGCCCTTCTGTTTTTCCCCTTTTGTAAATGAGAACTTGATTTTGGGTAACGTACCTAATTCGTTCGTGGCGCAAATGTTTGATAGCGTCAAGAGGGCCGCTGTCCGGCGCACAGAACTCGGCATAATTCAGTACGACCTGCTGCTAAATGTTACTGTTGAGTAGGGCTTTGCGAGAACCACACATTTCTAGGCGACAGGAGATCGCTGGGCCATATCGATTTAGATATCGCTAAGCCAGTTAGCTTGCTACCAAGTTCGGGGGCTACGGCTGTTTTCCACCAGCGAGCGAAGCAACGGGACTGATTTTCACGAGGCGCATTTTTGTTGTCGTTTTCCCCCACCATTTCACTTTTCTACGTCTAGCTACCGAGTTGGGTAGCAGGCTAGATGGATGACAAGATTAGGTTTCTTGCAAGCTAGCTAGCCAGGTATCACTATCATTCCGTTAAAGTCAACGTTGCTAGACGTAGCCGTACGAGGCGATGAAATAATGGAAGGCTGAGTCTCTATCCAGTCTCCTTCTTCTGGAGGGGGCGAGATAGAGACGGATATAAGCAGAAACTTTATCCCCAAACCATTTTTCATCAAGGAAACGGGGCACTTCCTACCTGAACACATTGAACGACAGATACCCACTTTAAATCAAACACAATTGAAGGCTTTATGATAGCTAGCGAGCTAGCTATATGAGATATGGATAAACTCACCATTATTTCAGGATGTCTTTTTCTGGCAGCCGATATTTTTGCCATCGCCAGCATTGCGAATCCAGATTGGATCAACACAGGAGAATCGGCAGGTAACGGCTTATTATATTTTTTATAATAACAGTTATTTTTGTTATTTGCACGTAGCCATGTTTTTGGTCTTAGGTTTTATTTGCTGCTGACGATGTTCAGTCCTTAGTGTAGTGAACTTAAGATTGTTTTTATGTACTTATTGAAAACTAGCTAAATTACTCCGTATACACCGAGCTCTTAAGAGAAACGAGAACAGAGATCGTGCCCTGGACGAAGGAGGGGGAACTTGGCTAGCGTGAATTGTTATGTTTGTTGTGTATGTTTCATCATGTACACCAGCATCAGTTCTGTCCGGCTAATGCTGCTGTTTGATGGTTGTCTAATGCAAGGGTTAAAATGGAAGGACTGCGTCAGGTTAATGATATTTTAACAGTTTGTTTATTTCGGATTTCTGCTTGCTAAAAAGTTGTATTTCTAAACATATTTGGTGAGAGTGGCTGATAAAGGGGTTGGATGTAACTTCAGAATACACAACGAAGAGTGATTTAAGATGCATGGGAGCAAATGTGGAAAGGCGACATATTTCGTTGGCGTAGAAAGATAGTTTGATGTATCAGCTAAGAACAAACAGCAGGTATACTGTGTGTGGCTTTGTAACTTTGGGTCTTATCGTAGTGTTTGGCCACCATGATTGTGGCGTGGTTTGTTTGGTAAAAGGCATCGTACTTACCGATTTGATTACGTAGTGAATTATACTGTTGCCCTACAATATTTTTCATATAGGCTAGACATAGGGGTTAGGAAATAAACTTTTAAAAAAAAAAAAAATATATAATCTAGAATAACCATCACCCGTAGCTCAATTATTAGTTAAATTCATTTTACCCGTTTTTAGGTTATTTATGACAAAATACCCAAAACACAACTGCTGCTAGCTAATCAGCACTGCCTTCTGCATTCATAATATGTAGCCTATTGCGTCTTGATAAATATATTGTAAGCCAAGTTTCCAAAATCGCAATCAATGTAATAGAAGCGGAGTTTTTAAACTATCGTGAAGGCAAGTTACATATTTATATTTCCTACTTTACAACGGACGGCTTTGCATCAACATTAAGACCATGAAAATTGGCAAATTGGATAAATGATCAATGCCAGATTTGTATTCATTTCATTATTTTATTTGTTTATTTTGTGTAGATACGATACTCTCCTGATGCATCGGATTACCGATATATCGACGATGTTCTGTTAATAACTTTTTAAAACTGCTGCTTTATTACATTTTCAATATGTGAGAACATTTAAACGTATATTACACTATGAACGAGCAAATAAATCAATTACTTATTTTACCTAAATTATACTATGAGCAATCAGATTGTTTCCAGGTGTCCCCCCAAGTTACTTGTTTCTTTGAGAAGCTGTTCTTGCACCCTGGATCACCTTTACAGCACAAATGTTGCACTGTACTACTACGCCATCTCCCAGGGGTGTGAAATAACTCAACACTTTGCTCTTACTCCTACTTCATTTTTCAGCCATCTATACAAAAATGCCAATGAGTAAAAATTATATAATAAACATCAGCTTAACCTCTTAAAAAATATGTTTTCAATTTCCAATGTTTAAGTATATTAAAGTATTTTATAATTATTATTATTATTACAGCAACTTTAGCAAGCAAGCTAATATGCAAATCAAGTGTTTGCACAACAGTTGTCAACAGGATGAAAATGGAACTTGAGGTTTATCCTGTAGATTGTACATGGAGATCAATCTATGGTGCATCCTTTTCCCCTGAGAAGGTCACAGTGAAATGCAATGTGCTCATGCACAAGTTGACAGTGCATTTTAAATTGAACCGCTTTTCCAACAGCAAAAAACGGACAAACCCCCATCCCTCTCTGATGTTATCATGAAAAAGCAATTTAATTTAGCTTCTAATATTGTAAGTTAGAATATTTTGGGGGGGTCTTTACTGGCTAGCTAGCTTCATTTACAAGGCCTATAATGATACGTTTTCTAGCTAGCTAGATGGCTAGCTATGTTACCGTGGAGGGTGAGTTACAGTCATGCATTTTGACCATGCATTGAAAATGCAATTAATATCTACAGTATACGAGTTGGCTAGATGGCTTGGCTAGTATGGATAAACAGAGCTGCTGTGGCTGCATAAACTCATTTCATTTGCCAACCAATGCCAATCTGAACCAATATTTAATACATTTAATACATTCTGTGTGTGTGTGTGTGTGTGTGTGTGTGTGTGTGTGTGTGTGTGTGTGTGTGCATGAAGAGTTCGGGTGCAAAAGCAGATAAATCAATTTTGATAATTTTCAGTAAATCAAGATTTTTTTTATTGTGCTTTCTTTGTATAACTTATCAATTCCAAAAAGGGTGACCCTCAGCCAGATTTTCTTATCTACATTTAAAAATAAATATATAATTTGATCTTTTTCAGTTTGTTTTGCTTCAAAAGCAGATATATCCACAATCAGATTTTTGGCGAAATTAAAATTGGTTCACCCAGAGCGAGACTCAGCCATTGCACTCCGGTTGTGCTGACCACTGTGGGAATCTTGACTGCATAATTTCTGGTAGTGGGGGACTGTGTTCGCTCTCTGATATTATGGTAAAAAGGCCAATCTTGTCCTCTTTCGCTTTGTAGGTCCACATTTACATTTTACATTTTAAGCATTTAGCAGACGCTCTTATCCAGAGCGACTTACAAGATGTGCATCAATACATGGTAGGAACAATCACAGTTAGCGCACGAGATCAGTGCAGGAATACAGCAATAGACATCATTGCAGGCATCTGCGTACCATACCTGTAACACAGGGAAGGAAAAGGTATTTTACATTTTAATTTTTTTATAATTTTTTTATTTAATTTATTTTTTATAAAGAGTATAGTGTTGAACAAGTAGACAGTGGTGAAGACAATTTAGCTAGTCCCCGTTCTGAATTGTATTACACGGTTGTGTGAATTTAGTACATTGTCTTTTAAAGGATAAAATACAGTAGTGGATATCTCGGTTTGTGCTAACAAGAGGGCACGGCGTGTATCTGTTTCTGCAACATAACGTTGAATAACTACATAAGGCATGAGGTATAATGGGTTTTGCATCAAAATGATTTGGCAACCGCAAAGACGGCACTGTGATCTCAATAATGGCTTGTTTGGTTTAGTTTAGGCAGGAATGGCCTTTAATTGTTTTTGCGTATGAACTCTTCATGTATGTAGTAAGGAATAAACCACTCAAGCCGTGAGGTCTTAGGATATATACGCATGCCTGGGGTGGTACTGCGGCCCGAGGCTGTTAAGAAGTGTGTATATATATCCTGAGAACATATACAATGGCTACTTACCACAAACAAATATTAAAATGCCAAAGTATAAAAAATTCTAACCGTTATAATGTAAAAATAATCATATATTGGCATGTGCAAATCCGCCAAGAAATATAGTTACTCTTTTGCCCAGGTTCAGTAAGAAATGAAAGCGTTCATTACTTGCACAATAGATGGCGGTATTTGATATGTTAATGGGGATATTTGTACAAATTTGTTGGAAACACATTTATTCCAATCACATCCTTGTCAAGAACACAGACAGAATTATAGCATAAAGCCTCTTAGCTTGAGCGAAGATTAGCTCAAAGTAATGTTAGCAATGAAGGGTAAGATAAAAAAATATGTAAGTTAACAGTGCTAATGTTAGTTAGCTAATGTTAATCACCTAACTTAACAAGCTTGTAAACTAGCGAAGTACAGTACGTTGTCATAGCTAGCTTAGGATGCATAAACCAGCTTACTGTCAGTTTGTGGGACTCGTAGCCGAGGAACTAGAACAAATTAATAGTGGTGCTAACTCATTAGCGAATGTTAGCAAACATTTAATGTATGTATTACATAGCTTGCTAACATGTCTGCCTAGTAACATCTGGCAAGCTAGCTGCAACTGCCCTGGTGGTATTAAATTGGTTTGTGCAAACGTTTTTAGTTGGCAATGGCTAACTTTAGTAAGGTAGTTGGCTAGCTATCTAGCTTGCCAGATGTTTTGGTTTTGTGTACTAAGAATCTACTAGCTAGACACGTTAGCAAGTAATGTATGTAATCGCTAACTTAACGTGACAGACAAGTGTTAAAGTAGCTAGCTATCTAGCTAGCACTAAGTACTCCAAACCCTTTCTACCTCTATGGTATGGTTTCAAGTTACAAATAACTTATTACACAAACCAAGACGGTGTGGGAATCGCTGTAGCCAGGTTCCCTGAAAAACGCAGAAGTTATAGAAGCTGGCTGGCTAACTAGCATGTACAATTCTAGGTACGTTCGAAAATAATTCCACTAAGTTATTGCAATCTTTTGATCTAAGCAAACAAGTCCTGTTGCTTTAGCAAACTCCCACCCAGGCTTTCTGATCGTTTGTCTGGACATTCATTTCATAGCTTGACAGATCTGTAGATGAGCTGCTGCGTCCGAATCCTGTTCGTACAAATGAGTTGCGGTGCTGAACTAATGTTGATTTTTGTTTATGCAGCTTGTGTTTTTGTACGAATTAATGCACACACACCCACATATGTATATAAAAAGAGGATACATGTTCAAGGACATGAGAATAATAATTCCCTTTTAAAATGTAAGTAATAACATCCTCGTTTCCTTCCCAGTGGTAAGCATTGATCACATAGAAGTGGCTGTATCTTCCTGGCTTTTCTCCTTATTTTGCAGACCATGGCATCTTGTGTAGTCTGTTTATAGTTGTTGCAAAATCCCATTGCCTTTGCCAATACATTAAAAAAAGCCTTGTATTCCTTCGATTAATGCAGTTGCAGTCAAGTTATTTGAGCAGATCTGCAGCTGAAATGGTCCTTCTTGCCATTCCAGTATAATTATTATGGCATACTAATGCCATATGCCATCGAGAGTGGAATGCAATGTTTTGGAATACCAGAGCAAAGCATGCATTTCACTAGCTTAGGACAACGTTCGGAACTGCAGAATGTGGTGTTGTGCCAAGTGAAGGCAAACTAGAACATGACCACTTTTGTTTAAGTGGCGCTCTCTCTAGTGCTGTTCACCAGGCGCTTAAAAACACTGGAAGGACTGTGTCCCGCACCTGAGATCGTCTGTGTGGGACGACAGCACGGACCTGCTCGTTACACTTGTGGAGTTTTGTGGCTCTTCACCAGCTACCCTTTTAGTAGGTTCCATGGATTCCATGGAGTGGCATTCTGTCACTCTCCGCATCTAATGCAGGTGTGCTGGTGTTCTCAATGAACCATTTTAAGGGGAAGCAATTCACTAGTTCAGCAAGAAAATAAAATTGCTTCTGAATGCAAAAAAATTAGACATTTGGTGGGGGGTTTTCTTCTGCCAGATCAGTTCCAAGTTGTTTATCTAAAAGAGTGCCATTTCTTTGAGCTGGATTGTTGGCCTCTGACAGAGGGAATCTTTTTTAACTTTGTGTGCATGCATAGACATCGGATTCAAGCATTTCAGTAATTTCTCAGATTTGAATCACAACAGGAATTTTCCCTGTTTGTTTTTCAGAGCGATGGATTTGAAACATTTAAAGGTGGAATTTAAATAGAGTGGAATTGATTGTACAAAGCTAAGAACTTTGCTATTATATTTTCAAATTTGGGCTTCAGCTTTTGTGCACCTCTTCTCTCTGTACATAATCCTAGAGAAATGCTGCTAGTTTTTGAGACCAATCCAATAATCAACTAAAAAATATAATATAAGCCTAGAGCATTTTGTGCTTTGAACACTTACGTCTGAGATATGCGACTCAGTTTTTTTGTTTAATGTTCTTTCAGTAATTTCCACTTTTGATATTCCGTTATTTTTCTACCATAAGAAGCAGGCCTAGATATACAGCAGTATCAGATATAGCCTAGGCCTGCATCAGTCAAGTGCTTGTAGGATATTTATATTCCAGTCTGATAGCTTAAGTATTGGCTGAAGTTGAGGTATTGGAATGATTTTTCATTGCTCAAAACAAAGTGATTGAAAATAGAGGGTCACGGGCCTCCCGCGTGGTCTAGTGGTTTCAACATCCAACGCTGGCAACGGCGACCGGGGTTCGATTCCCCGGCCGCGCGTGCCACCGGGGGCGGCAATTGGCTGTCCGCCCCAGGGAGGGGGGAGGGAAGCTGACAAGACGTTCCCAGGAGTGGCTCTAGGGTGCCGGAGTTACGGCCATCGGCTTGGCGATTGCCATCTCGGAGGAGACGATACTTTGCCTTCCTCGCCGCCTGTCACAGCGCTACCGCAGCGAACTATGAGGGAGGGATTGACCTGAAATTAGCGGGTGTAATTGGCTAGAAAAATAGATAAAATCAGAAACAAAATTTAAAAAAGAAAATAGAGGGTCACGTTGGTCATGTGGGATGGATAAATATTATTAAAAAAGAAATAAATTAAATATAACTATATCTTGAATCTTTTCTCTCTTCTTAATTCATGTTTTTTTAAATTATCTATCAACTTTCAAGATTTTCATTATTCCCCATATTACAGTTGGAACAATGGACCTGAATCAGGTGAATTCTGAACCTGTATAAAATGTGATCAGATTGCATTTTCTGCCCTTATCTTGTTCAGTATAACACTTGTCTTAGCTCTAAGTAAATCTTAAGTGGACGGACATGGATACCAAGAAAGAAACTTAAGTCCGGTCAAGGCTTCCTGTGCAGCAACAACATAGGTGCAACCTTCTCTTGAGGTTGAAAGGCTTTGACATTGGTTCCATTGTACAGTACTGAAAGAATGGGGAGTTCATCTTCTTTGTTTTTAAGTCAAACATTGGGCATTTAGACAAAGTGTCTCTGAAAGGCTATTTTCTCAGCTTCCACGCGTGTGAAAAGTATGAAATCAAATGAGGTCGAAAGATTTGTTTCAGCTTAATTTGCTAAATGATAATTAGCTGACAGGGGAAGTATTGTTGAAAATGAAGACGTGCGTTGCTTGTGCTAATTAAGTCTGCTGGGGCGCAAAGCTGTGTCTGTGGAGATATCCCATGTGTTCACAGTTCAATTAAAAGGAAAACCACTGTTGACTAGCCGAGTCTGGAAGTGTTTTTGCTTACTAGAGACTATGTGGAGTGTGTGTGGGACCCTGAGGGTATTATGAAAGAAAGGCATAAAGTGTGCCCCCTGCTTACACCATGTTGAAGATCACTAAATCACGTTCTTAAAAGGGTTGAGGTGGGGGGGAGCAACTTTATCCCACTCACTCAGATGTTTATTTTTATTAAAACTATTCTTAAGATAACTTTCTTTTGATGAAGGGACCCGATTCAGCGTTTGCGTGGGTGGGTGGGGGTTCTTTCTGTGTAGAGATTGCTTGAAACCTAAGGAAATGGGATGCAGTTAATTGCTGTGTAAGAAAACCCGTGAGATAGTCAGCAACTATAGAGGAATTTTCTAAATTAACAAAATTGTGCTGACTAATGTCCCCATGATTTCAAAGTCACAAATATTACCGGTGAATGGCCTAATTTCCCCAGATGTTTGTTCACTCATTTTTACAGAAAAGCCTAAATATTCTCATTATTTGCCATAAATGTATCCTTCTTTGGTACATTTGATAGATGCCTATAAAACCCCCAAAATGTCCATCTGAAATGACCAGGACAACTCATGGTTTAGAAACTCAAGGTTCCAAGGGTCACTGAGGCAGAGATTGAAAAGATACCTGATACGCATGCCGCGTCTAAAGATATATTGAGGTCAATAAGAAATGACATTGAAGGAGACATTTAATTTATCTTGCTAAATTTAGCCATTTTCTCATTCACCAGACTACCAACCTATGTGTTCCCTGCAGAAGTGTGTCCATGTTCTCATTTAAGACCCATTTCCCATCTCATATGTAATGTTCAGCTGTTCTTTGTTCATAGCAGCACAGTATCAAAAGAATATTGTGTTGTTTTATCCATATTAGCAATTTCCATGAAATAGAAAAATGGACTCCTGTAGGTCAAATGACAGGTATTCCATCATGACACAAACTTATTACAAAATTCGGAAATTAAGGATGGTGTCATTAGCTGAAATTACTTTGAAGTCCACAGTGGCAGGCAGCTTAATCTTGCCAGGGTTATGGTGGGTTCAAGTTGGCCGGTGTCACTTGGGTTTCTGATGCATAGTTCTTAGTTGTCATCGATCCAAAATTATACTGCGCGCATTACGTGAATGCAACTTCTGACAGTGAACATGCTCACATCGGTTCTTTTTGTGTCACGTTTTAAAGTGTCGTTCTGCAGTGTGTTTGCAAATGCATTTTGTGTACACTCTATAGAATGTACCCTTGTTGCCAGAAGAATTGTAAAATGAGACGATGGGTGCATTTTTACAATGTACAGATTGGATATTAAGGAGCTATTGTGCTGCGAGTGGCGGGTTGTGAGGCTGAAATCGTAACTTTAAACTGATCATTGCTCTCAACCGGTTTTCGTTTTTTCCCCTGATTAACAAATGTGCCAATTATCTGAATAATTTGTCCATTGCCTGGCAATTTCCTTTTGTCTCGCGAGGGAGTTTATTCTTTCATCATGCCATGTTAAAGAATTTAAACGATAGGACAGGGTTTAATTTAGATAAAATAATTTCATCATTACAGAGGCAACGCTTAATTTGGCAGAAGTAAATTACCCCATTATCTGCACAGGCGTTTGGCTTAAAGCGCAATAAAGGCTAGGGGTGCGCTGATAGAGATGTTCTTGTAATCTGGACGTGGACAGATGTGATGTAAGGAAAAATAATGTGACCACGAGATAGAACTGCAAATGCTAGCTAATTATGTACTGATAGGAAGCGAACTCAATTAGGTTATGAGCATTGATTGATCAGTCTAGGAGTTCCGTTTCCAATTCCCGAGCCAAATGCTACTACTCCCCTTCTCTTTTTGGATAGTTTAAGTTGGGTAATTGTGTGTTTTCAGTGTAACCCCCACCCCCTCCCAAACCCACGTTGGAAAACGGGGGGGGAGGGGATCTTTCTTCGAGGCTTATGTTGGTTTGATTTCTTCCAGGATGACACAAAACTTGAAACGGTTGCAGGAGATGACGAGGGCAACACACACAACAATAGGATGATGCAATGTAATGAGGTTGTACACCCACTGGACTTGCCTCTTGCCATACTCTTCATCGTGATGCGCAACAGTTGAAAAAACAGACTGCGGGCGTTTGCGTTTCTGCTTGGTCGGCTGTTTGCCCGTGCCGCACCGCATACTTATGATGTGCGAGCGGTGCATACGACTTCGCCCATTATAACGTGCAAATGCTTACTAATGGCTACCTGTCCCTGATGGATACCGTACTCGTTTAGCATGCATCTTCAAATTGTGGGGTGGCTAAGGCAGTTACAATCTTGCCGGACAAGTGCATCGGAAGGGGATGAACGCACTTCAACTGATGAGCTCCTTGCGCAAGTGTAGCTGACAGGGCAGTGACACCTGGGAGGTGGTTACAAATTGGGGAGAAATGGGGGGGAAACGGTGTCATAAAAGCATGGTGGGTTCTGATACCTAATCCACCAATAATTCATATGCAGCCCAAAAAGACCAACCAATGTATTGTGACAAAAAAAATGATATGTCCCAAGGTTCCCATTTGTCTTGTTTTGACTTCTGCTCGAGATAATTAGGCCATTGGGATTCTCTTGTGCACGGGTGTACAAATAATACTGTGCAAAGTGTCCGAGGTATCGTAGGAATCAAATTATTCAATCGTATCTGGTTATATAACTGTTTTTTTTTACTGCCGTTTATTACAATTGTCATTATACTTGCATGCAAATGCATACCAACATTTTTAGCATGGTGCTATTCTATAAATGTCAGCTGGCTGGACATCCTGCCATTGGTTGTGTAATACCTTCTAAATTAGATTTATCCCTTCTTGATTATTATTATTATTTTTCTTTATTTTTTTCCATTTTTGTCCATAGCCGTAATATGCTTGAATTTTGATCGGATCAACTCAGCGAAAAAGGATCTGGAAAAAAAGGGTGAACTGCTTTGTTTCGGCGCTTTGGGGGGGGGGTTTCTGCTTCCGCTTGCTCTTTTTTCGGCGGCTCGGATGGATGGAGCTGATTGATACAGTAAAAGCCTGCAGCTCGCAGCCTCCACTGTCCACCCACTCTGTTGACTCATTCCTACTGCGCTTCCTGTCAATAGCGCTGCACTTCTACAGTAATGGCGTTGAGAGAATGCCAGAGCTGCATGCTTGCAAGGATGTCATTTAAAAAAATATTTTTCAATATTATGAAAATGTAAAGAGACATTCTTAATGAATTGAAAGCCACTTAAAATAAAAAAAATCTTTGATCCAATATAGATATTGCACGAAAGCGCGATGGCACTGTAAATGTTATGGCGCAACCTACACTGTTTTTATTCTGTTGATAATTATTTATGCCCCAAGCATCTGACGAATGCATGCATTATGAATAAGGCCTTTAAAGGCACAAGCACTTCTGAGTTCCCTCCACTGAAAAAGGTCTCGAGTAAAGAGACTGCATAATCACGCCTCCCCCTTTGCCCTCGCTTCTGTCGAGCTTTCCCTAACGGAAGTGTCAGGCCGTGCATGTCAATTTTTTCTAAAGTCGTGGCATTGTGACTTTTAAAAGTCATCGGTGGAGGTGGCTCTGGCTTAATGGGAAATCTCCCTGGCGGTTCTCCACCATGACGTGAAACACAACCGGCTGTGTTAACTGCAGTCTCACATTCCAAGGAGCATACCCCCCCCACTAAGCTCCCAACAGTTAACCCAATAATCTAATCGCCTCAACATCTGAGCTCTAAAGTAAACATCTGAGGTCTTCTTACCCTTAAAACGCCTCTGCGAACAGGGTCACTAAATTGGGATTGGCCACCGCCATCATCTTGATAAAGGCCTTCACATTGCTCGTTTCCCCTAGTCAGGGATGGTAGGTCCCGTTGGGGGTTGTAACATTTCGTGTTTCCCTCTCACCCCTGACAACCAGTCACGCAATATCAACCCCCACTGACCCCCGGGGCTGACAATGGCTCCCTGACTGTGGCCCTGGCCCTTACACCTCCACGCATACCGTAAACCCCACGGAAAACGGTGTTACCCGTAACCAAATCCTCAATGAAGAGGTTGTAAAGCCTTTCAATTTGTGAAAACTAAAGTCTGCATGCCATCAAATGCTCTTTTTGTATTTTAGTTTCAGAGATTAATACTTCATAAACCTTTTTAATAAAAAAAAAAAAAAAGGATTCGCTTATTTGAACACATATTTTTTAATGTACCATTTTGAAGTGTAAACCAGGGCCATTTTAAACCAGGTTTGAATGCTAGCCATGTTTCATTGCTCATTGTTTTATGCACAGGTAGCTGCCAAAATAAAGGAAACACTTGGTGTGGCATGCATTTTCCTGGAGTGGTTTAGGTCCTCTCAGCCCCTTAGAGGGCAAGGTAAACGCCAATAAATACAAAGCCATTCTGAGTGGTCACCTTCATCCTGTGGTGAAGCATTTATACCCTGGTTGGAGTGGTCTCTTCCAGGATGACAATGCCAACAATGAACACGTGGGACATTCTGGAGTCCGCGTTTTCCACCAGCATCGACAAAACACCAAAGGATGGAATTTCTTGTGGGAGAACGGTGTTGCATCCAATAGAGTTCCAGACACTTGTAGAGTCTATGCATAGGTGCATTGAAGCTGTTCTGGCAGCTTGTGGTGGTCCTATTAAGACAGTTGGTTGCCATTTCCTTTATTCCTTTATTTTGGCAGTTGTCTGTATGTCTGTGTGTTTGATGTCCCCTTTCTTTCAGATACTAAAAAAAAGCCTGTTACTAAAAATGATTAGATATTTTATAAATTCTTAAATCTACATTCTTTATCTAGCTGTGTTCATGCTTTTTTACGTGACAGTTTAGCCTCAAATGCAACAGCAGTCATCAACAAGACAAGGGCGCCTTTTAGGGATTCCACATTATACATTATTGGCTCTAAACCTACGTGATCAGAGAACATTTATGTAAAGGAAAAAAACAGCTGACCTGTTCTCCATCATTTATTCATTTCTTCCAAAGTTCCCCTGTTTTAGTGTTTTGCCAACTGTGTTTTTAGCAGCAGTGCCCTGCTACCCTGGGTCTCCATGCAGAAAGAAGGATATGCATTATTCATTGGAGTATTCCCATCTGATGTTATTGGCATCGTCTCTAGCAGTCATTTTCGCCCGCGATGCATTCTGATTCTATCCCAGTTTTCGTCCCACTCACCAACTTCGTCTCCTCCCAATATGAGAAAATCACCACTGTGCTCGAACAAAATCATTTCTAGTAGGGGGGGGGGTGGAATCTGTATTTCATTGATTAATGAGCCTTTCACTTCCAAACAATACTGCTTCAAAGAAAAAATGTGCTCTCATTAGGAGGTCACAATCTAAAATGTGTTCAAAATGTGCATTTTTCATGTTTGGAAGGAAAAGTCCACATGACCTCTCCGCCATCTGACAGAGGACACCCAGCTTCATTCATATTCAGCCCTGAGATGACATTTTCTACACTGTCACTCTTTTGACATGCCTTCTGTGGTTAAAAAAAAAAAAAAAAAAAAGAAAAAGACTGGCAGACAAAGTTGAAGAACGATTCTGCCGATGCCCTGATAGCAGCTCATTTTTCTACCTCATTACTCAGGGAACAAGAAAAGACTACTCATGCCTCCCTCTCCCTGCGGTGTGCGATGTATGGAAATGAAGCATTGCTTCATTTGCCCAGTCTTTTGTCAGTGCTCTTGGAATATTTTTAACAGTTTGGAGAGGTCAGTCAAGAGCACAGGCTTCTGTGTGCAGTTGTAAGCAAGTGCTGGATGGCGTGCCTTCTGGTTGTAACATAGGTATTCTGTTGTGAAGTTGGAACCAGCAGGGGACTGACTGGTGTTGGGGGAAAATATTTATAAAGTGCAGACATTAGCCTTATTAGACTGAGCATTCTTTCTTCTCATTTAGTCAAAATGCCTTGGCTATTTTGCAGGCCTCGGTGTCACACAAAACAGCTGGTGAGCAGTCTTTCAGCTTTCTTTTTATGGTTCTGAGAGAGGTACAAGGGAACAATTTATCACCGTTGCGGGGCTTTTGGAGACTTGTAAGCGCTATTTGAGTGTCAGCGTGAGTTTTGTAGCAGTGACGTTACCTTGTTTTCATTTTCAGATCGAGCATCTAGGCCTGCTTGCGTAACTGTCTTTTAATTTAGCAACAACATAAAAGCGATGTATTGAACATTTTTTGCTCAGAAAATCACATTTTGTTTAGTTGTGCAGTCTGGGAACAGTGGAGGCAGAGTTTATTATGCTTTGGCTGCTTGTTGTTTTGTTTGACTATGCTAAACAGTTCAGAAAGGGAACAGGATATCCTCTGTATCGTCAGGGAAAAGATGCTATTTGTGGGACATGCACCCCGTGCCCCGTTCCTGCGAGGGAGGCTCCCACACCGGCTGCTTTTCAGTAATGTCATCAAGGATGAATAACAAGTGTCATATCCGCGCGATGAAGCCTTTTTAATTTATCGGCACGGCAGTAATTGTGAGCGCGCAGCGTTGTGTAACGGTGGCATTTACGAGAATCCACATCCTTTCCCTTCTGAAAACAGAAATCTCCGAGATTCATCGCGGCACCCCTTTTTTCTTTTTTGCACCTCCCTTTTCCTAGCGTACTTGGGAAGAGTTATGTTTTCCAAACAGTTAATCGCCTCTGGTGAGATGCTCCCTGCAGTGGAAAAATACACTGAGGAGGCGTCTCAGAAGAATGGGCTGTTGTGCTCTGTACAATAAAACACACCCATGGATTTTGTTCGTCGGACACGAAGATTAATGAAATGCCCAGCATAACAAATGCGACCGCCTGTGCCGACCTGCAGCGTTCTTAATTTCTTCCTCTCGTTTAGGCCTCCTTTACAAATACCAATATTCTTTACTCTCCATTTGTTTTGCATTATCTTGGTAGTAATCCCTAACCATGTCTCCCAAGTCTTTGTTCACAGCCATAGAATTGTCAAAGGCTATCTGTTACATTCAGTGCTGAAAATATATATTTTTAACACTTTTTAAAAAGTTGTGGTTCCCCCTCATCCCTGACAAGCAGTTGCACAATTTCAACCCACCATTTTTCTATTTAAATCAGCCAATTTATATCATTTGAATTTATCCAACACGTAGCTCAGTATGGCTGGTAAACCTTGTTTGCATTTACTCCACTTGTACTGAGGTCCAGGAAACCCCTGCACCTTAAGCCCGAGAGAAGAAAACTGTTATTTTCAATGAAAAAATAAATAAAATAAATAATTTCAACAAGCAGCTATTTTGTTTCAGTTGCACAGAGATCCCGAAAGCCTCTTATTTTGGGAGGTGGTGGGTTGGACCCCGAAGGCCGTACTTGTCCATTCACTGTACATCAGCTTCTGACATAATTGGACCCACCAGACGCTAGAATGGGGAAGGAGTCTCATGAGTCATAGACAGATTAAAAGCAGTCTTCTCTTTGGACTCTGTGGCTTGGTCTTCCCCTTTTGCAGCCTTATGTCATTGATTGTGCGACCAGGGGGCCGCGTTCGTGAGATCACAGCTTTGGGTCCTCCACCTTCAGGCTCATTTCCACGACAACTCTTTTTGTGTCTTCTTGCTGAGATGGAGTGGCAATGGAATGTTGGGTAATCTGTGCTTTTGCGCAGTTATTCGATCCGTACTGTGTGAAGAGCAGCTTCAGCTTTTAGAAAATACAGTTACTGCTGTTTGGTTTGTGTTCTTTTGTGTTTGTTGTGAGTGTTCTTTCTCTAAAGACCGTGAAATGTGGATAAACCCGTGTTGTGCATTTGGGTGGAGAGTGAAATGCAAAAACGTGATGGGGAAGCTTAGATTTCAAGAACTCGTGTCACACACACATTGGGCATCAAACCTCACCAGCGTCTTATAGCGACCAGCCGCTGACGTGTCCAAAGAACTCTGTGGCACTTGCATTGTTGGGCCTCAAATATTTCAGCTTTTAGTTGGTACTCGGCTAAAACCTTCCTCAGAGGTTTTAGTTGTGAACTAATTCTGCCTCTCAGATTGAGTTGTTAAACCGTAAAGGGAAAAAAACCCCATTTAGGATTGATCTTGTTTCTCGATGTGGTTTTCAGCTGTACTCGGATCCAATGTAAGTGTATGTGTTAGCACTGGACATTTCATTCAATTTTACCTAAAAGTTTACCATTTGCTATCCCCCCACCCCCTCAGCATTATTTTAGTGTTTTTTTTAACATTTTATAAAGAAACCTCATTAATAAGAACCATTAGTCCTTAGTGCTTGATCAATAATTTGTTTTGGCCTAAAGCCATTTTGGCCCTGTCGCCTTCTCTTTCCAGATGGTTGAGGCAGCCTAAGCCTGATTAGTACTTGAATGACCTCCCTAGCCAGTAGGGGGCAAGCTTCCTTTTGGAGAAGACAAACAAATGGCTAAACTATAGTGTAGTAGATGCCATCTGTTGCGTGACATCCAAACACACTGATCATTAAAATATCCTATTCCACGGTTTGAAAGTGTAGCGGTGTTCTTTGATGACTTGACTAAGTTCTGCAGAAAATCTGTCTCCCTCAGTCTGTCTACTGCTTGTCTCTGAAAGATTCTCAGTTGGCGTTTCTGGGTAAATCAGGAAATAAATCACTTTTGCATGTAGGTAACTGACGCTGAAGTTGATGCAAATAACCACACCAAAGGAATGCCTAACCAATCATTCGCAGAACTCGACAAGCTACGCCCAAGGCCCTTCTAGATAAAGTTAGAAATCAGAACCACTCTCCTCTGTGGGATTGATCAAAGAAGTGACTAATGAACCGGGAAGGTGTAACTCGAGCTCTGTTTAAACCAAATGCCCATCGAGCACATGTGTTCCTGTAAACCCACAAAAGATAATGACTTGCTTTTGCGACCTTTGTAGACACAATCCCTTAATTAGAGTGCCTAACGCCTGAGACTGGAGGAGAACAGTCATCAGTTTGGGAGACCGGTTGCCCTCTTGGGAGCGTCATGGGTCCGTAGAGGCAGCTCACAAGGTCTGGTGTGAGAGGGCACCAGACGCATTGGGCCGAATTGCTGTGATCATGATGTCTTGACATCTGTGGAACAATGGCGTTCTGACACGTTGAGCTGAAAGAACAGCACATGTGGACAGAGAGCAGTGGACTCGGGGGCTAGGGAACCTTCAGCTGTAATAACATGTCAGACTCGAAATGCTTCAGGGGCAGGCTGTGTCTCCGGCCTGGCCCGTGAGCGTTCAGAGCAGATGGGCCGCTCCGCAGCAGGTCGGACATGCTCAGTCAGCGTTAATGGCACCAGGCTGGCTAATAGTTTCCTTGGAGCTCCTTCCTGAGAGTGCTGTTTGTGGAATTCTGCAGGGCACATGGAACTGTTGGCTGACTTGCCCGTGAGCGTCATCGAGAAATGGTGTTGTTGTTCTCTGGCTCTCCGCTAAGCGAGGCGAGTCCAGGGGCCCATTCAGATTTTGCGTCGCCTCTAACAATGCATTTCTCCCAGGACTGTGATTGAAGTCTAGGACAATGGTATGCCATTAGGCCACTTTGAACCACGAGGGCTGTCACTTATTGAATTTTTCTTTCAGTAAATCGATTTCAGTGGGCTAATTGCCTATTTTGAGTCTCTCTTCCATGTATTGTCAGTTAAAAGCCTGGACGGTCTCTGAACCAAAATGTGATGATGTCGCCACCCTCATTGCTGGTTGCTTCAGGGATGTTTAGTGTGAAAAGAGAGTTGTGGGCGGCTGTGTAGTGTAATGGTTAGGGAACTGGGCTTGTAACTCAGAGGTTGCTGGTTCGATTCCCAGGTGGGGGCATTGCCATTGTACCCTTAAGCAAGGTACTTAACCTGAATTGCTTCAGTGATAATATCCAGCTGTATAAATGGATTGTATGTAAAGAAATGTCAATTGTGTTAGTTGCTCTGGATAAGAGCGTCTGCTAAATGCCTAAAATGTACTGTAATGTAATGTGAAAAAGGAACGTACGTATAAAATCTATGTTAAGAAGCCAACCCGGCCGAGCGCAGTACTGGTGGCCCACGAGCCGCGGAGATGATCCAGCTGATTCCCATAGAGGTGTGTACTGGTTGGTCTGACGAGTGACTGTGTGTTACAGGCGCCCTGACGGTGGGGCTCGTGCGGCAGTGCCAGACCATTCACGGTCGCGACAGGACCTGCATCCCGCCGCGGCTGCCCCCAGAATGGGTCACCACGCTCTTCTTCATCATCATGGGCATCGTCTCCCTCACGGTCACCTGTGGCCTGCTCGTGGCTTCCCACTGGCGGCGCGACGCCACCAAGTACGCCCGCTGGATAGCTTTCACTGGAAGTAAGTGGCTTCCCAAACCTCCACTGCGCACCACTGGGACGCGGAGAGATCTTTTCACTGCACACTCTGCCCATTGTCCATTGTCTTTCATGGGTAAAGGTTAAGCTTTTGGTCTCCAAATGGGAAATCATTGGAAATAAAATTGTGTGTGTGTGCGTGCGTGCGTGTGCGTGCGTGTGTGCGTGCGTGTGTGTCGCAGCTGTAGAGAAGAAAATAACTATATAATAGAATATAGCTTTGTCAATAATTTGATCAGGGCACCACAGTTAATGCCCTACTCTTTTGAACAGTTTTGTGGGACCTTGGTTTACAGCGTCCCTCACTGTACTGGCACATTGGATTTTACTTGGTTTTTAATATAGTGAAAAGCTCATTCTCAGTGAATTGGCAAGACATTGAAGGAGTTTGATATGAGGACCATTTGTCACATGCAGTTTCTATCTCATTATTTGCAGATCTGTCAGCATGTTATTTTCTGTGATCTCTTTATATTCAGTCTTTTCCTTGATCGTTGACAGGAATAATATCCGGGAAAGTTAATATCCAACTGTCCAAATCAAATGCGTGCGTTTGTAGGTGAAATGTATTTTCAGAGAGGGGGAGGGTGGGGCGTAACAATGCCTTTTCCAGCGAGTTGTATCTAAGTATTTAAAGAACATGTCTCATGTTTCATGTTTTGTATTCTGAAATTCTCAAAGCTTTGTCCATTGCCGTTGTACAATAGGGGAAATATTGGAGAGTTTTCTCTACCAACACTATCAGTGCTTCCACTGGTGTTTTTTTCCTTGGTAATTTCTACCCTTCAGAAAGAAAGATCTTGCCGCCTTCTCAGTCTCCCATATTTATGCCAAGGGACAGTAGGCTTGGCTCAGGTTAAGCCCTGGTATCTAAATAAATCTCCATTGTGCTGAGAAAGATCTGCTATTTACTTCTTGTTAATTTCCTTTGAGAAATCGCTTGCACACCTCACATTCCGACCAGTAAAATTACACAAATTAAATTAAACATCCACCATTGAAACTAGCTCAGTCAGCAGACAGTGTTTGAAGGTCTTTGTGCAATCGGATGTTAACTGGTATAGGCTAATTGATTTGTGTTCTTATGAAGGAATGAGAATATTTACTCTCACCTCTTGCACAGAAAAGGGCTATTTAAGCTCTCACCTTTACACCCTGCGGCATCATTGAAAATCAGTTTCAAATGGCATCGGTTTCCTGAAATAACACCAGCCCTGAATGTCTCCCAACGTTTCCCTCCGTAAGCAGCTGACCTCCTGTTGAATAAAGACGTCCTCCAGCGTGTGGAAAAATAAATTGTGTTGGAGGAATAACTCTCGCCGTTTAAATTTCACAGTCGGCTGTAAACGTTTTTTATTTTGGCAGTCAATATGATTTTATTAGTTTTCACCTGCCCGATGCTAGTAAACGAGACAAAAGCTGCTTTCACACCAGCGATGCTGGCACAATACCGCCATTGAAATGCAAGCATCGCGCACCAACGTCCCTTTCACACCGCCAACAATTACACCGAGTCACAGGTTGTTACCTTTTCATGTGCACTGTGCGAAGTCTGTGAGACCGCTGTAAATAGATGTCATTACACGGCATTCTCAGCGTCCTGTGTTTTTCCTGCATCTTGGTTTGCTTTCTTAATGTATTCGTTTGGTCATTTATTGTTATTTATATGCACAAGGCTAAGGCAAGAGGTCTGACAGGAATTGAAATCTTGCAAAAAGCCATTAGCGCCATGGTGCTGTTAGAGAGTCGATAAACTGCAGAGATAATTTTATTATTCACAGAAGGTTGCTGCTCCACATATGCTTTGGCAGTAATAATTAATACCTAACGTTGTTGGTTTGTTGTTGGTTTGTATTGTGGCTGTATTGTGGCTGCAGCTGTAAAGAAGTAAAATAGTTTGAGCCCAGAATTGGATTGTTTATTGTAATGATGTACATTGTCATGTGCACTTACTGGGGGGGACCTATTTAGGCTAAACGTATGAATCAAGCAGTTTGTCATTATTATAATTAAAAGGTTGACAGGTGTCTTAATTTGTATATATTTTGAATCAACCTAGCGTTGTAGTGAATTGTTGGATGGAATACAAGAATGTCTTTCAACTGAAGGTCATTGCTTCTAAATGGATACATTTTTATTGGGTGAAAAATATATATTTTGTATTATTGCATTCTCTTGGTAATAGAATGTTTCCATCCTTTTTCTCGCTTTAGTTTGTCATCGATCCAGCCATTAAGGTCCCAGAAATTCCATGACAGGCTTGCACGGTAAAATGTATTGTGAAAAGTTTGTTTCATGGAGACTGATGGGTTTTTGTGACTGTTTGCTGGTGAAATCAGTAGTTCTCCTTCCAGTCTAGATCTTGCTGTTATTTGCTGTGGCCCTTACCGTCCCTGAAGTGTTGGTACGTTTTTGTTGAAGCTCCATGACTGGCCAATCTGCATGGTCTTTGCGATGCACTGTCGATGTGCCTCAGGACACGATTTGTGATAATGTTGGCACCCTGCACTGACGGGACCTTTCTTTCTAGGACACACACAGCAAGATGGGTGATGCAGGGTACAAATTCCCCGTAAATGCCTCTGTTATAATTAAGACCCCATATACATCAAACTCAGGCCGCAATGCCACTGAAAATACGTCACATGGGTCTGTTAGGGGGCGCGTTGTATTAAAGTACCGTTTTCAATCCATTGTGGCTGGCATTTGTAGCGTTGGGAGGAAGGGTTTTAGTCGGCAGGGTAGTCCCTGTATCGTCACGCAAGAGCGACCCTCCGGTCTGTCGGCGGCGTGCGGTGTGCCTGCTCTGGCTGCTTGCCAAGCTGCTCCTCTGGTGCGACCATAGACCTCTGACCATAGAGTGAAGACAAGTGGCAGCTGGCAGCAGGTGCCTCAGAGGAGACACACAGACAGCATGTCCCTATTTACAACAGAAGCTGGTTGTCACCCGTGCGCATACCACAGCAGTTGCGTAGGGCCTTCGTCCCCAGATATGGCGATGTAGCTGTTGTCTTTGCTTCTCTCTGCAACAGAAGCTTTCTAGGGGTTCTACAGTAAGGTTTTGAGGTTGTGGACATTATAATATCAAGTAGCACCAGAAGAGTACCATTGACTCAACATTGAATTTGCCATCTATTCTTATAGCATAGCTCTCCAGACTCTCATTTGGCCCAGATACTCTGTTAAACAATGGACCCTCAATGGTTTGGGGATGTATGACTCAAAATAGGAAATGATTAAAAATAGATCTTCATTTGTGCATTTTGTTATAGTCGACAAAAGCCTTTCAGCGCATTGTTCCTATCCGCTGCCCAACAGTGTGTTGCCTTTTGAGCTGCGTTTCACATCTACCATGCATCGTAATTGAAATTACAATAAATAACAGCCAAATGAACATTACCACAGCTCTGTTTCTGGACGGTGTGTCAGGGTAGTTCAGAGACTGCATGAATAAGGTGTGCAGTTAAGTTTTATTTCGATCTATCAAGTTTGCGGCATAAAAATGCAAATTGCATGTCAGTAACTAGACAGGAAAGATTGATTTTCAGTAGTGTTATCAATCATTAGCTTGGATGGAGGGATGAAGGGATAGATGATGATAGATAGGGTGAGGATGTAGTAGGTTGTAGCAGGCTATACTTGTGTATAGGGATAATTAGCTATTATATTTAGCTTTGTAAAGTAATCTGGTTCAAAGAATTGTAATAGCAGCTGGATTGAAGGGTTGGATAGATGGACAGAGAGAGAGAGGGGGAAGCTTTGTACATATGTCTTACACAGATATACAGTGTTTGTTTTGGTAAAGTACTGTATTTATAGAAAATATTGTGCTCCCTTAACCGAATTTTAAAAATCAAGGCATCCCATCAATAACAGTTTTGTTCTTTATATTTTTATTTTGCTCTTGGCTGTCCAAAAAACATATAGCTTATTTTTAAACCACGGTTTATTCGGTTTAAAAATATCCGCCCACTCATTTCAACATATCAGTTTCTTTGCTCCAGGATGGGCATGAAGTGTCAACAGACATATTTTCACAATTGAAAGCAGTAGCCTACTTACAAATCAATTCAGTATAATTACGTGTGCGTGTGTGCAGCACCAACTGGGTGATTCTCATGAAACCACCATTGGTCATGTCTATGAGGAATTGACAGACAAAATTACAAAAATAATCAAACTACCTTATGTATTTTAGGTGGTAATATTGATGTCTGTGCTGTTGAGGTAGTAATTCATAATTATTAAACAAATTTTCCATCTACAAATTCAACCTGTCCAACCTTTTTTTATTTTACATTTAACCCCAAAATATCACAATAAATTTGCATAATTATAATATCTACATAAATACAAAACATAGTTGAAATTGTACATTTGAACTGATAATGATACTATTTTGTGTCTAACATTTATGAATTAGAACATTTTAGGATAAATACTCATGTCTGGGGCATGTGGCATCCATTACCGTTGCACTGCCTATTTGGCCCCATTAAAATCCCTGTGTTTGTTTAAATAAAGTTTTATTGTCCCATGATACATTGCATGGAATAGAAGACTCAAGATGGCTACCATGAAGGTAAGTCTTCTATTCCATGCAATTGTCATCACTGTCATCACTACTGGGGTAATATATAATGTTTTTTTATTGATTTGATAATCAATAGAAAAGTAGCTTTTATAGAGCCAAAATGACAGTGAAAAGATTTCTTCTGAATATCATGGCTTCCACCCTTTTTATGCTAGCTAATGCTATGGTCATCCATTCCCGTAATGCTCTGCATTCATTACCATGTCATATAGGAGGCTGTTGCGGTAACGAACAAAATTGTTGCAGTAATGAAAAAAGACTTGTGCAGCTATGTATAGTGAGCTTTAACTATACAATTATAAAGGGTTACTGGACACCGAATATCTCTTGAAATTAAGATCGGCAGAGGTGGAGAGGAAGAGGGCAGCCTCAAGGGCGAGGGTGCAGAAGCACAGGGAAAAAATGGACAACAATCCAGAGGTGCTGGAGGGAAAGAGATTAGAACAGGACATGGTCACGTTTACACAAACACACACGTGCACGCATCCACAGTAGTATACACACAAGCACAGACACATTCACACGAATACACACAGTCACGTGCGCAGACATACACACGTGCATGCACATATAGGAGGAGGAGATGGGTGGAGATTAGGGGAGAGGAGATGTGGGAAAAGAGATGGGAGGAGATAGGGTAGAGAGGATATAAGGGGAGGGGAGAGTAGAGCAGAGGAGAGGAGAGGAGGCACACATGCTCACTTAAAGACAAACACAAATAGGATATAGACTTTTTTGTCACAGTTAAGACCTTTGGCAGTTGAAAGAATTTGAATATTTAGTATACATATGAAGCAGTGTAAAATATTGGCCTGCATTTGATTTGGTTGGAATTCTAAACAAACATTTGAGGTCATTTTAGGTCATTACCGTAAAAAAATGAGTTAATATTTTGTTAGTTAACTATAGTTATAACTACAAACTAATAGTTAACTACTATTTACAGCGACATACATTTTTAAAGTAAATGTGAAAATATTTATCAACATTTAGTTATCATCAGTTGAAAGTGTGTTACGTAATGAATTGATTTGGTCAATGACTCGTTAAGACTCTCTAAAAATTTATTTAAAAACGTATGCAGAACTTCTCTTTTACTGCAACCAGTTCATGTAGAACGTGGTTGATACTAATGAGAGGACAAAATTGGCTAAATCTGCATTAAATTTTTTGGCACATGTACACAAAGTTCGTGAGAGTGACCCGACTGCTTTTTTAGTTTTGGCAGCCAATGGCTCCTTGGATACATTTTTTGTCTGGAGCCCTGAAACGGATGATAACAGACTAAGTAATTACTGGGTCCTTTAATGGTGATGACATCGTTCTATGGAAAGGAAGAGTCCTAATGGCTTTGTTTGTTCCCACTTGTTTATATTACATTTTTCCCCTTACATTTTTCATTTGTATTTCCTCCCAAGTTGACTGTCTCTTCTTGTTGTTTGTGTCTGTTTTGCGGAGGTGGCAGAATCATTAAGTAGGGCATAAAAAAAATAAGGTCATCACCTTTAGCGCAGCGATTTGCTCTTTCCCCACTTGTACTTTGTGTCCAAGGACGGTGAAGGGAATCATGCGAAATTAGAGCTTTTTTTACCCTCATTGATTTTCACATATATCGGTTTACACACCAGATCCAAAGAACAGAGACAGGAATTCTCTCCGTAAGCTGAGGAGTCAATCAAGACGTACCCCTGGAAAAGTCTGAGGGGGAAAAAAACAAGTCACTCCCAAAAAGCATTGGTGAATGTTCCTTTTCGCCTGACACGCTTGCTTACAAGGCTTGTCATTCATGGACTATTCTGGAACCGGTGGGGTGTTTGCGGAAGGCTGTTTTGAGCTCTGTGTGAAAGGCGGGTGGAGCGGGCGGTACGGCCTTACACAGGTGGACGGAGGAGAGGATCTGGCCCACGGCCACTCGACATGAAAGGGCTGCTTTGTGAGGTGCGGGACCCGGCTTTCCATGCCCCGTGTGTCTGATCAGCGTTCTCCCGCCTGCCATTGTGTCCCTTTGCCATGGATACCGCCGTATCCTGGGCAGCCCTGAGCTAACATACGGCTTGTCAGCGTGGGACAGACCGCGAGCACGAGAGGATGTCTGTCTGGCGGGGTGGGTTAGCCAGACGGCCTGGGACGGTAAATCTGATCAGCTGGCTCTGCGTTCCAAAAAAAAAAAAAAAAAAAAAGGGCATCACATGCACTTCTTGTCCATTTAAAAACAAATGCCCCATTTCAAGTTTATATGGCTTGGTGTTAAGGGAGCACATTTCTGCCCTAGATTTGAAAGAAAGAGTTCCTTTATTGCTGCCCATAGGAATGTGGCACGAATCAGCTGTGTGACCATGCTCTCTTGGCAGTTCTCCACACCTACATTTGGAATATTAGTCTTTTAAAATAATTTAATCCTCTTTTTTACACCCCCTTTTATGCTTAGGAAAGCTCTGTAGAACAGTGTTGTTTTGTTTTTGTTTTTTTGATTATACAAATGGGAATTAATGTGTTCTAATATTTTGCAGTTTCGACATTAGGAAAAACAAACTTTGCTTGCAGGTTGTTTACCCTATAGTTTAAATTTTTCCCCTCGGCACGCTATAAATGTTGTCCGACATACATTCTTTGCTGTAGTGACTTAGAAGTTTATAATCAGTAATTAACTTTGCTAAGTCTCCTTTAAGCTGATTATGCAGAACATGTGCTGGAATATGACTGCAATAACATAAAAGGAGCGATTTTAAGCAGTGCACAAAGGTGTTATTTGTATATCGCGCCAACCTTTGCAACCAGAAACGGTGAAATAATCTAGGAAAGAATATGCGAATGAGAGAAAGAAATGACCAAAGTACTTGTTCAGTACTAGTGTGTTTTTCTGAAATTTCACTGTGCTTTATTTGTCTGACAAACCTCACTAATGACTCTTTTGACATTTTTTTTGCTTCCTGTGCTTGCTGAGTATGATACAGAATATATACCATGGTAGTATAGAGTTGGTAGTTGATTGGTTGATCAAGCACTTAATACTGGTAATTACCTTTAGTTTGAGGTATAGAATGGTAAAATCATCCTCTATAATGTTTTATAGAGGTTATAATGTCATAAAGGCACAGTCCTATTTAAAGTCATGTAGTCTGACTGACCCTGGCATATAAAAAGCATTTTTTTTTTTTACCTTGAGTTGATTTGCATGTGACCCCCGTCTCCTTGGCTACTTCTCAGGAGAAGGTCACAGAGACCGATTTTATTCATTAAGTTCACAGCCTTCACAGTTTTAGCTAGTTCCCTAAAGGAGAGTTGAAATCTCAGGAATTGTGAGGCTTTCTGATTTTAATTCCGAGAGCTGAAAGCCCTTATGGACATGTGAAACTCAGATTATTACTCCGCCGTATTGTTCCATTTCTTGTTTTCATTTCTCTATTTTCCTCCCAGGTTTATAAATCCCTCCCAGGTATTTTAAATTATTATGGCAAGTTCTTTCTTTCTCCCCCCCTTCACCTTGTTAGTTCCGTCCTTCACAGAGTGACAAACAAACGACAGGGGTGATACTGAGCGCTGGCTCAGGTTAAAAATGGTGTGGGACTGCTCTCAAGACAGCCCATCTAAGAGCTGAAGAAAAACAGCGAGTTGAAGGCAGGGGACGGTGTGTAAAATGGCATTGTCTTTCTGAAGCCCAAACGTACTTACTTAAAAAGGAACTCAGTCAGCCTTAAAATTTGCCCCTCCACTTATTTGGCTTTGGGATGCAATTTTGCTGGTAAATGCATGTTCCCCAACAGCCTCATCATGTGTTATGGCTAAGGCCATGCATTTTTCACCACCTCTCTCAAGAAGCTGCAGTTTCAAACCAAAATATAAAATATTGTGCTCCCTTAACTGAATTTTAAAAATCAAGGCATCCCATAAATAACAATAACAATTTGCCTCCGCGTGGCCTACTGGTTTCAACGTCCGATGCTGGCCATGGTGACCGGGGTTCGATTCCCCGTCGCACCAGAGTTGGCTCTGGCTGGGAGTGCCACCGGGGGCAGCAATTGGCTGTCCGCCCCAGGTAGGGGGGAGGGAAGCTGACACTTTGCTGTGCACAGGAGTGGCTCTGGGGTGCCGGAGTTAGTCAACAGCATGACGAGTGCCGTCTCGGAGGAGACGATGCTTTGCCTTTGTCACTGCCGGTCACAGGGCTACGGCAGCAAACTATGAGGGAGGGGATTGACCTAAGAACAGCGGGAGTAATTGGCTACCAAATTGGGAGAAAAACGGGAGAAAATAAATTAATTTTAAATTTTAAAAATTGTTTTTTTTCTCCCAATTTGGTAGCCAATTGTACCCTCTATTTCTTCCATTCACCCTCCCCCACGAGCCCGCTGCCCGTCTCTACACCTCTCTAGGCAGGCAATAAACTGCCTTCTTTGAGACAGAACTCGCCCACCGGTCTTACAGGGAAGCCCTCCGAGCACTTCTCGGCGAGCTCAAGTTTGGTCCTGGGGACCCACTGTGTTTGCTGGTTTTTGTTAGTCAATCTCTTGATCACTTAAAGTTGTTGAAAACGTGTACAAGTTCTGCCGTCATTTTTTCCTTAAACCTATGTTCAAAGTGTCTAATTAAGAACAATTAATGGCTAGTTACAATTCAGAGGTTGCAAGGAAAACCAGCATACGCAGTGGATCCCCTGAGGTTGATAACCACTGGACTAGTCTACTAGACTGCAATACACACCTCATTTGTGGTAATTGAATGATTACTTGAGATCGTAATGCATTGATTGCTTAATGAGTGGTTTCAGAAGGTCCTCCATCGACGTCTTGGTGGTGGAGGACGGAACTGCAGGTTCCTGACAGAGGTGGTGAAAAACGCATGCCCTTAGCAATGGCACATCTTCTATCATTGAGGTTGCTAATGGTAATGCATATGGATTTGTCTTTGGGTGGTAACAAAAAAACGATGTTCTCCTTATTATCAAGGTATAAACAGAGGCTGAATTGATCCATCTGTAGGAGTTTGGAATGGTACAGCATTGCCCAGTGGGCCACACATACTAGTGTATTTAGTGCAACGGTGTCAGCAATTTAGATATAAAAAATGCTACATGGGGGCTACATTAAATGCTACATGGGGGCTTAAAAACACAGCTTTTAAATAACTTCTAGGGATAGTTGATTATGCTAAGAGTACAGTTTGATTCTAGCACTTGCTACATTGCTACAGGCAAAAGTCCTTTTCTGCTGCGCTCATAAACCTACTGAGTGCACTTATGTACTTGTTTTGCAAGTTGCCCTGCAGAAGAGCATCAGCTAAACCAATGTAATGCCATAGGAGTTGCTTTTGATAAAAGGGATAGTGATGAACCCAAGTTGCAAAGCCTACCATGCTTAATCAAGCAGACAATGCTGTAGAAATGATTATCGTTGTAAATCAAGCTCCCGGACAGCGATATCTTATAGAGACGAGAGAGCTCGGTCAACTGGAGAAATGACTCCAGGATTTAACTTGTACTTTAAACAACCGGTTGTTTTTATTTCTGTTGCAGCTGGTAAATCTGATAAACAGTGTTACTTTTATTCTCTACAATGCAAGTGTTATTTATAAAAGTTACTGTTGGCTTCCCGAGCAGCCAGTGAGTGCAGGCCGGGCCCTATGGTCACGGGTTCAAGCCTCGGGGTCCTCTGGCTACTGCTACATTAGTTCCTACCAATAATGCACCAGCTACCCACAGACTGCCTGTTGTCATTAGTGAGAGATACACCTCTCTTCCAGTCTGTGCTAGCTCTCACCTCTCATACTCTTTGGACTTTAGGGAAATAGTCACTGGGTTGCAGGCAAGTGCACTGAAGTGAGCACACTTCAACCTCAGAGTTCCTAGTGTGCGGGTGTGAGAGGCACAATTGGTGATTCCTAATTTAGTCTACGAGCCCGGACCCCAAATTTTGGCCACTGGTATCATCTGGGTGGGGGCGGTGGGGGCGTAGGCTAATTTTTGGCAAGGCTTATTGGCAATGCCCCTGGAAATGGAAAATGGGTGACAGCCTTGCAGCACTGGTAGCTTTTCTCTGTGTTATCACCATTTCTTTTATCCTTATTCTCATTTTTGATAAATGTTACTATTAGACATGTATTTCCTAAATCGAGCATTAGAAACAGAATAACCACTAATCATATGTCATTGAAAAGCGTAGACTCACAGCTATCCAGCTATCAGGGTTGAACCGGTGCTGTGACCTCTGACCCCTGAGCTATTTTTCAATATTTGAGGTTGTAAAAGTGTGACACTTCAGTAAGTTCTATATAAACGAGACCTAGTAATATTTTTAAACACTGATAATAGTATATCTATATCTTATATTCAAATATCATTCAAAGGATATATTATATGTTATACTTCAAATTAATATTTACATTGTTGAGCAACTTAATCTGCTTTGTAGGTGGGATGCTGTTGACTTTTATTAGAATGATAGGGGCCAACACTCCCTAACATTCTGTTGCCATGGAGACTAATTATATTTACGTGTCCGTTTCCGTGTGTCCGTGTCCGTGTGTCCAGATTATACTGACTGACCCTCCTGGCTCATGGACTAAATTGGGGAGAAAAGAACATTGTAAATAAAAAATTAAAAAATCTGATTCATAAAATGTTTACCAGGGTTTTTTTGTTTTTTTTAGAATTGTCATGTCCATCTGGATTACCATCAGGACTGCTTTGTTTTTATACCCTAGTGTCATTAGGATGATTCATAAAATGGGAATGCAACAGTAAAATACCACCTGCTCCTCTGTGGTCCAAGGCAGGTGGGATATTACCACTATCTCATGAATCAGAGTGAAAATGAAGGCCTGTACTTTCGTGGAGCTAAATAGAATGTGGTGAATAGATTGCAGTGTGCTTTGAATTACATTACTCAGAAATACCTGCACAGTAAATCTTGTTTTTTTCTTTCTGCTAAGCTATTATGACATAACACATTGCACTAAGGTGCCATTAAAATGCAGTGGAACGCACATTTAAAAATAGAGGTTCTGTTGAAAGTTTTTCCCTGATAATACCTTTTCCACCACCTCCTCTCTTCAAATATTAAGTTTTTAAATATTAAGAATTTCAGCTTTCTTTGATACTCCTTTAAGAATTAACTGTCATAATCGATTGTAGCAGCAGCCAATAGCTGCCTACATGTTGTATGTAGCCTACCCTTAAAAATCAGATTGGAAACCATCTACATCTCTACACTCGCTACGTTTTAATGCAGCAGTGTCATTTACGTACAAGATTTAGGCTAATTGTTACTTGCACATGAATGTATGGTGAATAAAATTGCTGACACCGTTGCAGTATTCATTCTGACACCACTTTTTATGAATCTGTAGAAAACGCAGATTTTAAGACGGAGTGTGTGCTTTAAAACTAGCTGCACAGAACCTAGCCATTGACAGCTAGGCTAAGCATCAGACATGAAACACCTTTTCCAGTCCTCCACCTCCCTATATGATGCAATCTCAGATTTTTAACTGTTCACTCATGATTTTCTACTTAAAAATGATTCAAGTTGAATCAAGGCAAATGGCCTTAATGTAATAGAATTCAACTCGACAAAAATACACACAACACTGGCCCAAATTTCTAATTCTAATTCTAATTCAAATTTCAAACTCCATTAGTTTTGACTGACAAATAATCTAAATTAAAATGACATTACAAATGGAAACGCACTACAGGAAATCTTAATTCATGCCTTCTGGGTATTAGTGTTCAGTAATAAATATCCCATGAAAGGAATGTATAAAAAATATGGTATATTGTTCATGGTTTAGTCTCAATTTCAATAGCATGCTTTTCATAGGCGCATGAGGGAGCTTAAGGCTTTGTGTTAGGTAATCTGCCCTATGTATGACTGTCTTTGTCATGTTTTGCTTTACTTCCGGTCAAAGTAACATTAGCATTCTAAATCAAGGAATCATTAGAACTGGCTCTAGTAGGGTAAAAATGACGTCTATATTTTAACCTGTGTGTGTGTGTGTCTCTCTCTCTCTCTCTCCTGCAGTGATCCTGTTCTGCATGGCCGCCCTCATTTTCCCAATAGGATTTTACATCAACGAAGTCGGAGGCCAGCCATACAAGTTGCCTAACAACACGGTGGTCGGGTCTTCGTACGTACTCTTTGTGCTGTCGATCTTCTTCACCATAGTGGGACTGCTGTTCGCCGGAAAGGTCTGCTTGCCCGGCTGAAGGTGCTTTTCCCCTCCCTCTTCTGTTTGGGCTCGGGAGAAAGACGACAGAAAACGCCACCAGCGCAAGAGGCATATGCAGGATGGACAGTCGGAAGCGAGGAAACAACTTGACAATTGACACAAAAACTGACGGACCGGATCTTGGGGGGGGGGGGAGGGGGAAGGGGGCTGGCCCCTGCGCTTATTTAAAACCTTTTTCTTGGTCTGCACTTTGGATGGTGGGCAGAGGACCCTGGCCCCTGGGGAAAGGTAGGGAGACTCTGAAAGGGAACGCAGGCCCACCCTCTCTGCCTCCTCAGCTACGCCTGCAACCTGACTAAACGCATTTCAGAGGGACTGGATTTAACCGGCAAGAAGCAAACCGTCACCCTTCTCCCGTGTTGATTTTGTTGTTGTTGTTGGTGTAGTTGTTATTATTATTATTGTTATTATTATTGATATTGTGGAGGCTTCTTTTTTTGTTTTGTTTTCTCTCTAGTCACATGGATATTTTCAAATCTATGAGCATATATAGAATTGATCCACTGAAGTGAAAGTGTGTATTTGACTAAACGCTCCCCTGTAGCGTTGGGGGTCAGGTGTACGGACCCCGGCTCAGCCTTAAAAGCCTGCAGTGGGGAGGGGGCGGGGTGAGGCGGGGTGAGGGGGGTGGGGGCGGGGCAGGACAGTAGTGTACAATGGGACACCGGGGGCCCCTGGGAGAGGGAATGGGGCGTCTCTGCTCACCATCTCACTCAGAGCTCCCCTCCCCCGGGGGAGGAGGAGCTATCCAAAAGGTAGGGGCACGCGTGCAAATTCGGCCGTCTCAACCCCACGCCCCCCTCCGGAGCAGGTGTGGATGTTGGGAGGGCATGGCTGAACACACGTGTGGTGTCCCAACTCAGCGATTCTGAAAAGGGAAAAAAAGATGCTTGATGCTTGATTTGGAAAAGATGATAATGTGGTAACATTTTTAATAAAAGGAAGCACCGGGACTGCGGGTCAATTCCGAGTGAGGCGGGCCTCAACGCGATGGCTGTGTGAAATGCATAGGAACACAGGTAAAACAGGCCTCTGAATCTGGTTAACGAAACCAAATAGAATTTAAATGTCCTTTTATGAGTGCGATTGGCTTAGCAAATGAGTATTATTCAAATGCATTTACTTTGTTTTCTTTTGAGTTCTTCAAATCTGCTGTTTTTTTCCTGTTAGTGCGTCAGATTATCGCCCAGCCCCATTTTATTTCATCGTTTTGGTTTTTGTTTCATTTCGTTTCACGCGGCCTGATTTGTGCTGTAATGTACATACATAAACACATGCCAGAACTTTCATTCGATTGTCTGAGCAAGCACTGTGATACCAATGAACTGTTCACACCAATAGCAGAAGAAGCCATCACGTAGAATCTGTTAAATGCGCATACGAAAAGGAAATGTTCACTTCTTTGTTTGTAAATAAAAATATTTTTTTGTTTGATTTTTAATTATATGACCCGAGAAGCACATGTCCGTCCTTTCTGTGCTTTTGCCGTGAAATATTAAAGCAGAAGCTCTGACACCATAATACTTTGTGTTTTGAGGGGAAGACATTAAGGCTTTTACTACTGTCGAAGATGAAAGTACCTGATTGCTAAATTTCAGAACGGAGAGATGTGGAATGATTGAAGATGATGGCACATCCTTTGGTTCTGTTGTGACACATTTTCCGAAATGCCAGGATGTTTGGTGGATGTGTAAAGGGTTTAACTTTTTTTCATTTTTTTTTTTTTTTTTCTTCTCCTATTTACTCAGTATTTCTGACATTTTCAACATTTACCCAGGGGAAGGACTGCTGTCACTATGGCTGTTCCTGTGGTGTCACAACCCCAAATGAACACTTAAGGCTAACACTTCACAAATGCAATCTAATAGAGAGGAGGGCCGGGAATCAAAGTGCATTTCAAAAGAAGGGCTTTTTGTGTATTGACGGCTGAATGTGTACTTTTCTGTGTGGTGCAACGAGAACTGCGTATCTCAGTAATGAGCATAAGGCATATCTGACACAGCTGATGAGAAGGACAGAAAAGGTTCCACACCTCACCACAGGCAAACAATAAGTCCTATTACCCAGTCCAGTCCTGATACGGAGTGCTCATCACCTCACAAGTCTGATTTTTTGTGTGTGCGTGTGGAGGTTTTACCGTGGTTTGAATGGAATGTTTCATGTGTTTTATAACACGTGACACTATTTCCGTGCGGTGCTAGCAGTTGGTTTAACGCTATCTTTCAAATGCGTAATCACAGGGTTGGCTGTCTGCTGTCCGTCGTTGCACCATATCAAATTATTGTCTTCGTCCCCCCCCTTTTTTTATCATTTGGAAGGGTAGTGCAGTCTTGTTTACCCCTTAGGCATATATCCACCTGATTTCTCATGTCGTTTTCTGGAGCACAGGGAAGTCGTGAGACGCATCGCTGTGCAAAGAGAGATCCGCACGACGGGCAGCCATGCTCGCCGCGTGCTTTCCGAGCACGATACAGTACAGCAGATACAGTACAGCAGATGCATTACAAAGATACAGTACAGCAGATGCATTACAAAGTCTACTGAACAGAGCCGAATGGGCATCCTATTTGTGAAAACAATATTCTTTGAACACTAAACAAACCGATTGCATTTCAAACTATGGTTGTTTTAAAAAACATTTAGCCTACTTGTGTTTTAAAAACTAGCTAGGGTAACTAATAGTTTAAAATGGTACAGAATGACTAAATGTGAATTTAGAGGCCATGGCCATGAAATGCATAAAGTTAATTACTGTAAACCTGAAAGTGTTGGTTACATATATCTTCATTTTCATTTAACAATTACTCTCTTAAAGAGTTGTTCATAAGCAATGGCAAAAGGTATTTACAGTATTTTAGTATGTTTATTTCAATACCTGTATATGACTGGACAAAAATGGTAATATATTTAAGTTAAATATCAAGTCTCGTCAAAGGACAGTATCCTATCTAGTATACAGGTGCTCTTTAACAATATGTATAACCTAAAACATCTCATCTATGCAAGCAAGATTACAATTTAAATAATGATTTCAACTCCACTTAACCTTGCTCGACGATCGTCCACACAATGGTATAATTATAGATGCCCTTATCCGTTTGGAAAGCACTTATCCATGAAGTGAGGCAGTTCAGGTTAGCATTTTACCCATTAGCACAGCAGCAGTACCCCACCTTGTATCAAAGTGTCTAGTTTATAAGCCCAGTTTCATAACATGCTGTACATCTCACATCTAACATGCTTTGCTTCATTAACAAATTTTAAGAAATTATTCTTAAAGTAACTTTTTTTGTTGGGCATAAATGACCAACCTGCCATTGTTGCTGCCCTCATTCTTTCTGCTGGTTGAACAGTGCGTAGACACAAATCATCCTAATATCTAACAGTCCTAATCAGGCTCTCCGTTCAACAGTGGGGTCACAAAACCAAGTTATATGCTCATGGTTTACCTTTTTTTAATGTAGCTATAATGAATGCAGTGGTCTTTTGTAATTGTTCAAACGATAACCGTTTAATTTAGATTTTCAAATTGACTTGGCGTGGTGTATTGCGTGCCTGAGAAAGACGAAACCACAATACTCAGATTATTCTGTTCCCTACTGTATATAGAAGACAAAAGGTCAACTGGGAGAAAAAACATTGCACTGTAGCAAAAATGTATTTCCATTGCTTCATAACTACTCCCATCTAACATTGCCAATTTATATTTAATTGCTATTACTTAAAAATACATAAATTATTTGCAGTCATCCCACAAATAACGTTACATTTAAGAATAAGGAATAATGGAATTACGATAATCCATGTTTGTCCAGTTCAAACAGGTTATATGATCCGTGCTTATAAAGATTTCAGTGGTGTTGGGCAGCTATGAATAAAACTCCAAATGTTTCTGCCTGTAGAATTAAACGCTGTCTGTCTTTCATTTCAAGGCTTGTGTTGCCTAAATATGTTTTATATGAAATACCTGTTTCTTTAGAAACGCTATTTATTACGCACTACCACAAAATTGTCCTTGGAAAAATATACAAGAGAATTGGAGACAAATTGAGAAATCTAGAATTGTGTATTTTAACTTGTACATCTCTGTTTTGAGTAGAGCAATCATGGTTTGGTTTCATTTGAATCAATTGTTGCCTTGTATCAATTAAATATGTCACTGGACAATTCATTTTGACTGTGTCAACAGCTGGAAACTTGGTTCCAGAAAATTTGAGGCGTTTCTACATAGCTGTCCTTGTCCTATGCGACATTTCAACTTGTGGTCTCTTGTTGCCTTTACCTGATGGTGACTTATTTAAAAAGATTTCTTTTTTCAGCTTTATACACTACTGGAACAAACCGGCACTGCTTGTCTCTTTTACCACTGATCCAGCTACACCACCCTCGTTGCCCCATATCTAACTGTGTAACACATCTTTGGATTCTTGAAGATTTCACTTTTTATGGTTTTGGCAGAGTATTTTTTTTCCTTTTCAAGGTCTCCTTCAGAGAGGTTAATAAGTGTAGCTCTTGAGAACTTAATCATACTTTGATATCCTGGATTGAACAAATGGAGAGTGCTAGCTCAAATGCAGTCCACACTTTTTTGTAATTGTGTGAAGCATTGTCTATTGGCTGCGCATGCTGCAAAAGAGATGGATCACGTGGACGTGCATATCCCAGTGTTGCCTGAGAACAACCTCCCCAGCTTATTTTCATGTTGGTGTTATTTCCTTCATGCAGGGCATTGTTTTTTAAAGCACAATAAATACTGGTGTTATGATGGTGATTTTCTGTTATTTGTTCTACACACTTTTCTCTTAGTCAGTTGTGTGCAGTATTTTCTCATTTTCAGGACTTGGTCACTGATCTGTGGAGAAAAGAGCAACATTTGGGATACAGTTGCCTTGCTTTACATTAATTTTAATTTGTTATGGACAATTTCCCTCAATATCAAGTTTAAGTGAGAGAATTCATAAACTCTAAAATTAATACATTGCTAATATATTATGGCTGTACTGGGTTGTAGAGGCTCAAATTTGTGGGTGTTAAAAACTGCAGAAAAAGATAAAGGGACTGAAGGTGAGGTTCACTGAAGAAAGGTTTTGTCCATTTCTACAGCCAGTTTTGAGTTATCTATACACTATAAGCTTTTGTGGCACCATAGTGACAAAATACATTTGTTTTTGCCATTATAGAAGAAATCTGAGAGAAAGGTTATGGAATGTACTGAATTGTTTTAATTTATCATTATTTCTTACAAGAAATACAGACTTGTTTTTATATAACCACATTTAAGAAGAAATGTGGTTTCATGGCATGGTCTGTTAAACCAAACAGATTGAAAAACTGAAATTATTAATATAAATGTAAAGCAAAAAACAAAATCTTCACTTATATTTTGTTACTGAGCAACTTTATCAAAATAAAATCATCTACCTAAGAACTGAGAAGCTTCTTGTCTCATTGAGTCATATAAATACATGGCCCTAGAGGCACAAACATTATTCTGATAACTAACTGATAACTGATGCAGATGCAATTCCATTGGAGGCTTGGGGAAGAGGAAGGAAACACAATTTTTAAGATCTTAACAGAGATTTTGACTTAAGTATGGACATGCATGGATTGCAGTAATTCAGGGAGGGGTAATCACATTACAAAAACATTAGCTTTGGATTTCTCTTCGTATAAAATAAATATTGATCTGCAGAGTTCCTGCTCTGACTCTGAATGCAGCTCATCTGACCCTGTATCATCTGAGTGGCTGGACAATGACAGGCCATGAACCAAAATGATAGAAGTTGTGTGTCGTGCCCCTCTGATTGTTATTGTCCAGTCACAGCGTGATCACTTCAGCCAGGGGGGTTGCAATGCAATATGGCTTTAGAAAAAAAGCTGTATTAACTTTGTGAAAACATTTCCAGTGGAGGAGATACTTTCATCTCTCCTCTAATTCCAGGGGACATTGTTGAACTTGAGGGCGTATCACTTGACTAGCCAAATTCACAGATGTGGCATCTGAACCCAGAAACCTAAGCCAGAAGAGGGGTAGATCTGATGGCATTATCGGATTATAACAAAGGGGTTTTGTTTCACTTTTATTTCTAAAACTAGGATCATACAACAACAAAAAAACAGGGTACTGAACAGAAGTCCTTTTCAAACAGGACTCCCACTCAATGCTGAATTCAGGCCTCCTTCACAAGGCCTGGAGCAGAGGGTGCCGAAAGAACCCAGAGGGTGTTAGAAATGTTCGTCAAGCCTCAGCAGAGAGCTGAGAGGACGCAGCGTTTGTGGTGACTGTGAGGCCACAGCCACACTGACACACTGCACAGAGCCAGAGACGCAGGCGGCCGCTCTGAAGGTCACCTCCCACCACCATTGTTGACTTAATCTAGCACGCATGCACACATCACCATCTCTCCCATCTTTCCACTGGGGCCTCGCCACTTGCTATTTAAAAGCTACAGACCATTTTCAGCTTTATAATTCTTCCCATTGTGTGTGTCCTTCCTCTCTGAATTGGCCTCCTTGTTTCCTAGGCGACAGCAGATACTGAGAGAGGAGGAGATGTAGCACGTTTTGCCGTCTTTCCTGTTACAGTTTGTACTCACACTCTGATGATACATCGTTGAGGTTTGTTTCATGAGGGATGGCCACTTTCAGGAAAAAGTACTATGTAATGGAAGAGACTGACACGCTAGGCAGGTAGTAAATGATTCAGTGGGAAGAAAGTGCCGATGATGCTGATGATAAATTGCACACAGCTAGCTTGTGTGTGTGAATTGTGGATAATTACACTATTCATTTTATTGACATTTTCACCTTTTGTACTTTGCTCATGAATGAATTCTGTAGTTTTGAAGGTGCCAGAATTATTGTATTTGTTTATTTATTTTCCTTACTCATGAGTGCCAGATGTCATGCTAATGGGTAGTAGTTGAAATTGTGACACATCGTTGTCAAAGAACAAATGCAGCTTTTCAACAGCACTGAGGGTGCCCCATCCCAATAATGTTTGAGTCCTTTTGCACGAGTTTAAATAACAAACATTCAACTTGTTCCTCACAATGGCATGAATCAGTATTCACAACTTAGACAGTAGACCAGAGAAAGGTAGGATTAATAAATAGGAAAGGTTTGTGGTTCCAAGATCATTACCATTCTGAAGATCTACAGTAGAATCTTTGTATAATATTACCAAAAATTAGAAACAGCTCCTATCATTGTGAATCACTTCTTTGTTTCAATACAAAATCTGTCTACATACCACAGTCATTAGGATGCATTAATCTATGTATGCCCATTTTCAACATGCTCGGACTAGAATAGAGGCAATTACATTCCTCTATGTGGTTTTCAAGATGGCCACCCATCCAAGTACAGACGTCAGTCCCCTGCCATTGTGAGCCTTTCAGAATGCTTCCACCACGCAAAAACTCAAATTCAACTAAAGAAATAAACAAAGCTATTTGACCTTGTGAATAGCATGAGATAATTAGTGTGCTTTTTGCCATTGAACATGCTAATAAATGCTCATGTATTCTTTTGTTTCCAGAACCAGATAAGGGAGGAGTGTGGCGGTTTGTGTTTTCCTTGTGACTTTATCTATTGGTGACACTGTGCTGGGAGCCAACTTCACGCTCCGAGGAGTCTTCTGCATTTTGTGATTCGGTGTTGTGTCTGTCAGTGAAGTTGAGCAGTGGTGGGCGAGCGGAATTAACCAGTTTCATTAACCTCTTCTGATTTATTTATTTGCACGCTTGCGGATTATTGGCATCTCTGTCTGCTTATCCACCGTCCCTCTCTGATTTATAGCAGCTGCTGTGCATTAATCTTGGAAAATCGATGGATGTGCCTTACACAAAAGCCAGGTTGGCTACTGGTTTGCACTTTTTATTCCTTGCACTTTTCACTGCTTTGTCGACTGAAAGACTTGAAATGTACTTTGAGAATGTATTGCTACTGAGAAAGAAAACCCTATTTGCACTCACACACATACAGATCCCCCAGGCTGTGTTCTCAGTACAAAACCAGAGATTCAGTAAAATGTTGAAGAGATCTGAACAACGACACCATTGTCTTGTCTCAATCTTAACAAAGCACATTTTTGTTGGATGTTTTGGCTGCTACTGGAGGAGGTACCCCTAGAAACGAGTTCACTGCCTTACAGACCGATTGGGTGACTGACTCACTGACTGACAGCGGACTGGTTGGCTGATGGACTGAACATCTCATGCAGTCATGACATTGTTCCTGTAGCGGGTGCAAATGGTATTGAACTGGGCCTTTTAGGTTCTGGTTTTCAGAATCAAGCTTGATAGGTATATTGGTATTGGAATTTTTACAAAAGGTTGGTTGGTATACCTTTCAAATGGCCCTGAATTTAAAAAAGAAAAAAGAAATTAAAAAGTGAATTGTATTGTAGCTGACGCTATTCATGAAAGCTATGCTGGTGGGTGCATCAAATAGTATTTTAGTGCAGGTCCCTGGTGAAAGGTGAAAACACCCACAGGGAAATTAAGAAATTAAACATAATGCTGAAAACACCCCTGACCAAGGCATTCATTGAACAAATCCTTTTTTTGAAAATAGTCATCTTTGAAGCTTGTTTTTATTTCTTGATATACTGGCGGAGTGCAGGAATCTATTAACCTTTTGAATACTTTCCAGGTCTGGGAAGTCAATACACCTTGCTCGATCGAAGAGGGCTCAAACTGTTCCTTGCAGGATCAGATCTCTGCATCATTGCATTTAAATGTTATCCATTGTTTAAAATGAACCCGTTCTATTCCTTGTTGCTTTCTATGACAATGATATTACAGTGATTGTCACTTTACTAGAACATGGTGTGGTCATTTGTGATAAAAGGGGTCATTGCTGGCACTTCCTCTTCACACTGTGACTCAGAGAGCTTACAGGAGCTTTAGAGGAAACTCTTATTATGCAGGGCAGTGTCTCTGTCGCAGCGCATTTCACATCTCGCATCTCCGAGATCACACAGGGGACTTTTCATTTATCACGGTTTGACCTCACATCTCAGGAAATGTACTGAAGAGGAGCTGATGTGTTTGAATGATGCCCTTTTCGTGCCTCGTAGATTAGCAGAGCTGCCACAAGAAGCAAATGTGTCAGAGTTGCCCTGGGTTGAGCAAAATCACCATGGGAGGGCCAAAGAAATGGGACCATTCTTTAAATAGGCTGTGTTTCACAGTTTGGATACATGAATAAACTATGTTCTTACAATTGATTATTTTGAAATACGTGATCCCACCACTTAAAGGAGCTGAATGTCACAACTATATTTTAACTATCTGAAAAGGAAAATACCACAAAACTGAAAACTCAGTGTATAAAATGAATGCATTCATTTTTGTTTGATATTCAATTTGTTCCTTTAAAAGGCAACGCCAGAATGCCTGGCATTTTATTTTAGGGTAGTCCCGTGGGCTGTGTGGGTGTGAGCAAGAACAACTTGTGTCTGTGCACAGGAGTCAAGGAGGCTGATCCAAAATACCAATTTTGAGATCTGTTCTTTATCATGGTTCTTCACAACATCCAATCTCTAGTATATTATGTCAGCTAGTTTTGATTTCAGTTTCTATTTTTTAGTTTAGAGAACTGCAAGGGACACATGGACTCTGGTGTGTGTTCGAGCAATCTGTGAACTCTTACATTTACATTTTAGGCATTTAGCAAGCTCCTCAGTGTTTCTGGGATAAGATGTGTGAGGACACCAGCCGTCTCCAAAACCCCTATAAAACAGGCACACTGTGGCAGAGCTGCAAACACTACGATTTATATCATGTTTCTACTCCGGTGCACAAGTAGAGTGGTTAGACTGTTGCAGTGATGCTTTCCCAGATAGCTGTGGTAGCACACAGGTATGGTAGATCCCTGTCACAAAGACGAAACTGACCACCACTCAATTGCTCTCAGACTGGAGCCCCTCTTGAGGACAGGGTATGGGCCACCTTGAAGTGGTTCGGAAGTGAATTCCAAAGGCGTTAGATCTCTCATATTGCTATAGAAACTCACATATTAAAGTGTTGATTTTAATACATCTTACATCGCAGAAATACATTTGTAACGTGTTTCATATTAATTTGATATTATCACGTATACTATTTTTTATTTGGTGTTTCAATTATTTTGTCCACCCCCTGTATGTCTGTAACATGCCTGTATATATATATATATATATATATATATTGGACGTAACTGGCATCAATGTTCCAAATCACTACACAAAATATGAACAGTAAACCGTGGGGACAGTATCTTTATACAGACCTGCCAGGACAATAGTTTCAAACAGCTCAAACTCCAATGAATCAGCTCATGCTGTGGGTGTTGCGCTATGGCCAGTCAGCACTTGAGTGATGCAGTGATGGCAGCTATTGCAGTGCAGCAGCCTCAGTCTGTTCTGCAACCTAATACAGCCAGACCTGCTGATACTAGTATAAATTAAGCAGCCATCTCTATACTGCATGTAAACTTGTGTCAGCACAATCCTGTTCTAAAAAATGCATGTTGTGCAGTAGTAGGTGGCTGCAAACTTTTAGGCCAAGAGCCTGCCATACTAAGACATAATCAAAGTTATGAATTTGTGAACACGGTGTTGGTATTAACAGATTGAACAATAGCATGTCCATCATGTCTTCGCGTAAGGTTGCAATATCAGATTATTATATTTTCATATACAGTCAGCTCAAAATGATAAAGATGAGTATAAAGGGCTATATAAAATAAACAATACTGTAAATGAGCTATTGTATGCTCTGAACGATTATTCTTGTATACTAATACTAATTACTCAGAGAAAATATTTTGTTTAACTAGTCCAATTTTTCCCCCAAAAAAGATCACAATTGTTCACACGCAGTTTCAGAACTTTGTGCACCCTGCCTACACAAGGATGACACTACTGAGCCATATTCTATAGTGTTTTATGAGATTGGTGAACATATTGAGGGGATCTTTGACAATTCCTCCATACAGAATCTTTGAAGATCCCTCCCATCGTTCTGTGCTTTTGAGATGCCTTATTGAATTCAAACCACAAATTTGTGGTCAGTTAACCATTTTGTATGCTTGGGATAATTGTCCTGCTAAAAGGTCCATTTGCGGCCAAGTTTCAGCCTCCTGACAGAGGAAACCGGAGTTTTTGGGCAAAATGTATTGTTACTTGCTGGAGTTCATGATAACATTGACTATAAAAAGAGTCACAGCCCAGTAGACCAGTAGCAAAATAACCCCATAACATCAAAGATCCACCACCATAGGTATGATATTCTTTTCAACATAAGTTTCCTTCTTCTGACACCAAACCCTCCACTAGTATGTATGGCCAGATGGAAGATTTGGAGACTTTGTGTCCCCAAGAACCAAGTTTTGGAACTCTCCAAATGTGGCCCTTGGATTTATCTTTGCCTATCTTTGCAAGATCATCTGCCTTAATGGGCATGGGAGCAAGTACACTGTTCCAGTGCTTTAAAATGTCTTAGTTATTAGTTATAGTTCAAAGTGGTTTATTTCATTTTTTTAAATGTTTGTAACCATCTCCTAATTTGTGAAGGTCAACAACCCTTTCACTTGTTTCTTCTTAGAGAACTTTGCCTTTCCTCATGGTGATAGTTGACAAATGGATTTTACATGTGTGCTACCTCATTTTTATACCCCAGTGAAACAGCCATGGAGGCCACAATACAATTCCCTAAGATTTAGATGAATTTAAAAAGTAGCATGTTAATGCATATTTATTTTTGTTTGATTTGATTTTAAATAATTATTACGGGTATGAATCATTGTGACACATAATTTTGGAGAAATATTAATCGGATTTTTAAATACATGATGTTAAATTATTTAAATGATTAAATTGACATATTTCCTCATTACATTACAAGGTGCATCAACATCAGGAGTTTTTGGCTGTTTTTTAATGTTGAGACAATATTGATTTGTTGCAACACTGCATCATACAATACAAGTAATAATGCAATATAATATATATATATACTGTCCGATAAATTCAACGTTCAACTTCCTTGCCCCTATTCTTGATATTTACAAGAAAGGGCTTCTACAAATACTCTATGTTGAACTTGGTTTTAGCTGGCAGTCATCCAAGTCGCCAGTATGTACAAAACCACACGAGGGCGCTCCAACATAATGTATTCACTGATTCGAAATTGGATTTGGCATCACGGATTATAAATCCGTTTATATATTGATACGTACATTTACGCCCTCTGTATTCATTTAACCTATTTTAAGATAATTCTACAGTAAATATTTACAATTTGACAAAAAAAGGTTACTGGCAGCGGTGGGATTCGAACCCACGCCATCGAAATGACTGGAGCCTAAATCCAGCGCCTTAGACCACTCGGCCACGCTACCACATCAATAACGCTACAGAAATGGGGTTCATATGATTATTATGTCACGTAGTTACAGGTTATTCTACTTGTAAGTGGTCTAAGTGGTTAGCTAGCGTACATATTCAACATGGCCCGGCCCCAGACATTACTTTACTATTAACTCCACAGTGGCACCAAAGTCAAATAAACAGGCCTCAAAAATATTTACAAGTTACGTTATATTTACAAAAGAACATAACTACGGAACGAGAGAAAGATAGTTAGCAAACTAAGCACAGCAGATGCCTGTAATTATTAACCTATCGTCGATGGACATTACTGATATCAATTCTGACATTTATCGCCGACGCAACTCCACAGTATCCCATGCTGCTTGGGTTTTGTGTTCTAAATGTCCGAACTGAGTTTCAAATCTGTAGGCGGCCTTGGCTTTGAATAGGCCATGTTATAGTCATTTAAACCCTGCACATGAACATGTAACGTAGGCCTACAGCCTTAGCCAGAATCCCCTTCTCTTCGACACATAGCTACAAACAATAGTAAGCAGTAAATTCGAAGCAACTTTTTGTTGCAGTAATAACGTCAACGTTACAGGGGGCATATAGAATGACAAACCTATCAATTCTAACGTCAGCTAGCTAACGGAAAAGTACAGTGACACAAACATAACGTCAGCTAAGTTAACTGGAAAAGCAATAATAAGCACAGAAGGTGCCCCTCGTTACAACCGAGTGTGGTCCTAGAATAAACAGTTTCTTCAGACTTGTCTCAGTGGGTTGCTCCTGATCAGCATGGCACTACACTAGCTGGATTTTGAAAGGGGGGCGGATCACATGTCTACACTCTCTGTATGGTGGAGCTCCTCGCTTGTATGCTGTACGTGCAATCAGCCCGTTTTACAGTGGAGGCTCGACAACGAAACCCGATATCCTAATATGTTGACCACTGAAATTGACTGTCAGCTCAGATACTTCCACATAATCAAGCTCAAGCACAGACTTCGGCTTCACACCGTAGCAAGATAGCCAGCGTAACAGCCTAACCAACTTGCTTACTAGATCATTGGAATGCACATTTGAATGCATCTGAAAACGCATAAAGGGAACAGCAACAGCAACAGTTTCGAGGAAGAAGAAGAGGGTTGATAAACGCTGCCAAGACATGCATATTTTATTCGGAAACTAATTGAAGGTTTTGTGACTCAGGTTTGTGATTTTTTTAACATGCAAATAAAATAAACTTGCTAGCTATCTTAATACAGTAGCTGCTGTTATGTGTCTTATGCTAAATGGTAAGTGTAATGTAGTACAACGTTACAACGCTACAACGCTAAAGCTAGCTGGATAGGGAAATGTGTGCTCCATTGCGATTGCTACGAAACTGTAGCGCGTAGAATCAAATCTATTTCAATGTCCCCAGCCTATAGCTACCTAGCTATTATGTCTATTAGCAGTATGGACTATGCGTTGCTTTTATTGCACGGATTTAGCTTGTTATGTTCTCAGGTCTCGTGATCCTGTTTTTTTCTTTTCAGTGCTTATAAACAATCCAGGGATACATTTCCTGCAACATAAACTTCTCCAGACGTTCTCACCTTTGCTTTGGCCAGACAGGGCAGTATATTGAATAGCTAGCTTGAAAGCCTTGGTGAGATGCAGTCAATTTGGCCATAATATTATTGTAGGCAATCACTGCATCTTACAGTAAACCAGTACGATTCTACTCAAATGGCAATGGAGTGACTATTAGCCGCTCTTGAAAACATGATTTGGTGAAGCTGGAATGTGTGCTTCTCACAAGGATGTGAAGAGTAAAAGTGTGTTTCATTCTGAAACACCTCTGTATTCCAGCAGAAATATTTCTGCATAACTCCACCAGCCATTCAAATCTGAGTTGTTATTATTTAATTCCTCCAGATTGACATGACTCTCTCATATATATATTTTTTCATTACACAGAATTGGCTCCAGATGTACTATGGTTTCCACCTAAAGGAGTCCTTCAAATGATCTAAAAATGAAGTTAGACATTTTAACAACCTATTAAAAAAAATAATGTAGACCACATTCATGTTCTTATTAAAGCACTATTGAGATAAGGTCTGGTTTTTACAAGCATGACTGTAGGCAAAACACAAATACAAACTTATTCAGACTTAAAGATGATGCTCAATGTGCAGTTTTAACCCTGTCACACCAGTTGCTGATTTGACTGTCTTTGGCTGATCTGCTCTCATTGAATCTGGTTATGGGCCTTTACTTTTGGTACAAATGTAGTTATGTGTGAACATGGCCATTTTATCAATCTACAGCTTATTATTAGAATCTGTGGGAAAGTATCATTAGGAGAAAGTATCAAAAAGCCCAGCTTGGTGATGTTATGCAGGGACTTGTTATCCCGAGTAAGGCATGGGATGCTTTCTTGGCCATGGAGGATTATCGAAAGCCAGACCTAGCTTGCTCTGGTTCCCTGGCATAACTGTACACAGTAAACACAGTAAAACATGCAAATCTGCATGGTGAATCTTGGAACCGTTAAATAACCAAGCACTCATCTTTTCATTTGTGAAACTGAGAGTGTGTCCTTTATTTTGTGCAGGTTACAGCAAAGTTTTGTTTTTATCTGCCAAGTGATGGGGTCTTGGCTGCTCAGTTTTTCTTGACTGGATTTTTATTTTGATCTCACATCCACAGGGTGTCAATGTGGTCAGTTTTTCAATCTCCAGTTTCCTTACATGGTTACAATAATCTAATTCCAACTGGATGTCAACTTGATTTTCAACTTTTGATTGCCTGATAAACATGATTACGCATTGCATATATCCCAGATATAGCAGATGCAACTGTTTAAGGGGTCTGTATGCATACTGTGGTGTCCCTTGGGGTTGGGCGACACTCACAGACTTTGCAGAGGGCGTAGGCAAGTTAAATAAACCGGAGGAGGCAGTATTACAAACAAAGCAACACTTTATTACACAAATCTTGACAAAACAAAGGGCGGGGTATTCGGGGAATCCAAAACACAAAGTCCACAATCCTGCTTGTCTTTGTTATCCGTAATCTGTAGTCAAAGTCCAATCCAGTTCCTTAATCCAATCCAAAAGTTGGTGCACAAAGCGGGGTACTCAAACAATCCAATTCTTATCCAAACAAATGGATAATGGTAATGGTTAGGGGGGTACTGGACTTGTAACTCAGAGGTTGCTGATTCAATTCCCAGGTGGAGCACTGCCGTTGTACCCTTAAGCAAGGTACTTAACCTGAATTGCTTCAGTAAAATATCCAGCTGTATAAATGGATTGTATGTAAAGAAATGTAAACTGTGTAAGTTGCTCTGGATAAGAGCGTCTGCTAAATGGCTAAATTGTAAGGGCAGGTATCTTCATATGAATTGTTTTTTATTTTATTTTATTTTTTTATTTATGCCTCTAGCTGATCTTTCTTTGTCACTATGTGTGTGTGTGTGTGTGTGTGTGCGCATGCTTGTGCGCGTGCTTGGTATGGCTGCACCATTCAGGACTCCCGAGCGTTATGATGGAGGACGAGATGATGTTCAGTATGGAGGAGGTGGGCAGTGCCAGGAGAGGCACGGGGCAGAAAATGGGGCCCTTTGGTGATGCCAACAGCGATGACGAGGATGATTACTACATCTGCCCCATCACGGATGATCCTGTCAGCCCTACCAAAGAGATCTGTAATTACTTGAAGAACCTCATCCACAGCAAGCAGCTTGCTGCTGCCTCACCTACCCAAAACTCCTTCCAGTACAAGGTGAGGGGGCATGAGTATGAGAGTTCATTTGTTCTGTATTCTGCACTGTGGTTACCAGTTGGGTGGTGTTAACACAATGGGTAACGCATTCCTCTTCATTACACTTTCTGTGTATTGCCTATTTATTGAATGGCATGCCATAAGAATGGAGGTTTCTAAATCCATTGCTGGACATTTCCGAACTGCTGGAGGTCTGCATAGGACTTGATACTTACACCATTCCTTCAGATGGAGTTTACATCCACACTTTCTCCAGTGGATCCTATGAAGCAATCATCTACTGCAATGCACGTTACTTTGTTTTCCTGAGGATGCATTAGACTAAAGGTGCAGGTATCGATTTAACATGTCTCTGGAATATAAAGAGAGCCATTGCTTGTGTAACAGCCTAACTGCGCCACTGTGTATGTTTTGATGTTGAGCTTTAGGCATTCTATCCACAGAAAGGCATTTTTCCAGAAGGGTCTATTTTCTGTTTACAGTGACATCCACGTGGACATACTGGATATAGTGGTATGAAATCATAGACACTGAACATACAGCATGTACAGTAACAGTGAGCAAGCTCCACCCTCTCGTAGCTGCTGGCCCAGAGAGAACTTCTCACTGCCATATAAGGAGCTGGAGACGCTTGTGTCTACACTGCATCTGGGTGTCACTCAGCTGTTTCTTTTCTGTCTTTAAAGGAACAGGATGAAATGAAACTGCTCGATTCCTTTGCTCTTATTTCTAATGCTTGACCTGTCAATGCTTCATTTAGGTATTTAACCAGGGCTGTGTCCTCAAAGGAGTTGAACTGTGGCTGTTGAGGGGAATTGGAGAAATACGCACCTGTATACTGTTTGGTCAAATTCCTGTCCAATTGTGTGTTTTCCTGTGTAGAACACAAAAGAAACTGAGCCAGAGCAGCGAGCGGCCAGTTTTGGGGCGTTAACTGAAAGAGGTCGGGTAGGTTCAAAGTTCACTAGTTTTTTTCCCTCCCTCTGCCATTAAAGCGTACTCCTCTTCTCTCCTTCATTAATTCATTCTCTTGCCCATCTTCATTTTCTACAGAGCCGTTTGCATGCATTGCCACTTCCTGCTGAATTTCCCTTTGTGTCCTAATGCTAACTATCAGTTTTTACACCTTTCCAATATCTCACTTTATCAGTTCCTCCCTCAGTAGTGACACAGCAGTTCATTAACCTCTTTTTCATCCCTTCATCAATTGAATGTGATGTGCATTCCATTGAAAATATTGTGCTATTTCAGTCTCATTAAAAGGACTTGATCCTTTTATGCTGCTTTAGAACAAATCAAAAATGTCCCTTTTCCAACCTGCTATATCCCTGCTTGGTTTCTTTGAACCTCAGAACAAAATAGAGGTATGGAATACAGAGGATTCTCAATTGAAAGCTGAGTTTTAGGCTGCACAATTGTCATGATGGACAGCTTTGCAGTGTCATTATTGGGCAGTGGCATCTGCTGCAATGCTGCACACAAAAGGAAGTATTTTTTTTCGAGGTTAACCAACAGATTTGAAAGTAAACAATGGCACTCATTCTGCTGTTAGCCAGTGGATTTATGGCTTTGAGCAACTACGTTCTCATAGTTTCAGTCAAAGACATGGCCGCAGTTCAGACATACTGCTTTTGGACATACCGCTTGGTTTATTGTGTGGAATATTGATAATACTCTGCAGTGTGTGCCTTTTCATCACTTACATAGAGTGCATTTAAATGCACAATGGACTGTTAAAGGGAACCAACATTAAACCTTATTCACAAATGAAAATACTCTGTAAGCATTCCGTTCATTGTTAAACTTGTATCTGGCTGCATATGTCTTACAAACAAATAGCAATTTCTGTGTATGCTAATAACATATATAATGCTTTATTGGTACTCTCCATTTGCTAGTTCTGCTACAGGCATTTGCTGAAACCCTGTCAGAGAGCTGGGGTATTTCTGGTTCTGATCTTGTGATAGCAAGCTTGAGTGTTAGATCTGTAGGGTAACCGTAAGCAAGTACGTTTCCAGGTGATCGGTTACTGACGTACATGCCTGCATTGGAAGGGTTTGTTTACTTACTGCAGTAGCCATGACCTTCGAAATATTAAAGGCAAATAGGTCATTCTAAATATATTCGGCCGTAGGATGCCAAGCTTGGCTGCCATCTCATGGTACAGTGTGCAGGAAAGCCATGCAGCGGATTAGTTTGTATTATGAATTACTGTTGCATTAAAAGTGGTTGACGGATGCACCCGAATGAAAATGATAATGTACTGTACTGGGTTGAGATGTACTGAGTACTGTAATTACAAATCATTTAGAATGCTAAAGGTAATGATTTATTGCATTATGCAATAGAGTCCTTGGATGCTTTCCATATAGAGCGATTAGTCCTATGCATTTTCTGTAGAGTGAAGCAGCTTTCTAAAATATTTTTGTAAATCTATTTTTTTGTGTGTGTGAATTTGTGCTTTTCCCTTGCAGAATTTGTATGTGGTTTCCTCCTCATTATGCCTGTCGGTGTGTGCTTGCTTGTGCCTCAGCTTCCAGCCCAATTCTGTCAAGTGCTTTCTGTGAATTTGTAAGGAGAGGAGGACGTCACCACAAGTCATAAATCATAAGCCGATTTGAGTGTGCGTGTGTGCGTGTGTCTTCATCTGCATCTTCGTGTGTGTGTGTGTGTGTATGTGTGTGTCTTCTTCTGCATCTGTGTGTGTGTATGTGTGCGTTTGTGTGTGTGTGTGTGTGTGTGTGTGTGTGTGTGTGTGTGTGTGTGTGTGTGTGTGTGTGTGTGTATGTGTGTGTCTTCTTCTGCATCTGTGTGTGTGTGTGTATGTGTGCGTTTGTGTGTGTGTGTGTGTGTGTGTGTGTCTTCTTCTGCATCTGTGTGTATGTGTGCGTTTGTGTGTGTGTGTGTGTGTGTGTGTGTATGTGTGTGTCTTCATCTGCATCTGCGTGTGTGTGTGTCTTCATCTGCGTGTGTGTCTGCGTGTGTGTCTTCATCTGCGTCTGCGTGTGTGTAAGCAGGTTGATGAGTGTGTTTGTGTGTGTCTGAGAGAAGTATGTATGACCATGTGCAGCACAGTGGGCCATAATGCACTCTCTACTTCCGCGCTGTTGCAGGCAGTCTGGAAACATGCCATTGAAAAAGCCAAGGCCATGCCTGACCCCTGGGCAGAGTTCCACCTGGAGGACATTGAGACAGAACCCTGCATTCGATACAGGTTCAAGCACCTCCATCTGATTGTTTGATCCTTTACTGCATTCAGAATGTCACCACACATTTACAGAGATACAGTATTTAGCAGGTTTCCTAACATTTCGGGGGATAATGGAATCAAGTCACTAAAGCCACTTAATACAAGCACAGCATTTTACACGTAATTGCCCTCGTAGGACATACGAGCAAAGCACTAGTACCATATTTACTGACCATACTGATAACAGCTTTAATATATTTTACACTACTTAACTGTCCAGCAGACAGCTTTGTACCTGATGGCCGGCCAATCTTACATTTTTAGGCATTGTTGACTTCTGACACAATTTTTCACATTGTTCAGCTACACAAATGTGGGATTTGAATCTCAATCATGATTTTTGGACGAAAGCCTAGGTTCAAGCGATGACATTATCTCAACCACATTTTCTTTGCACATGTGGAAACGGTTGCAGAAACATTATTTAATCAAAGCCATCCATTGGGTTACTCCTATCTATAACTGCCCCTTGTCATGCTCATTGATGACCATTGATATAGTCCAGATAATCCATTTTCCTCCAATACAATGGGGAGATTGCATTAATCTGAAGTTAAACCTGCCTCCTTCAAAGTTGAATTTATACCCTCAGCTAGTTCTGGAGTAGCTCTAATTTCCTTTCTGAAAAGCAGACTTTTAAAATCCAGATTAGTAGTCTGGGACTATTTTAAACCATGGTTGAGAAATTCAGCTCTTATTAGCCTATCTTAAAAGTGCAATTTAGTCCAGGGCTAGTCTTAATGTGTGTCCAGTAAAACCATCCCCTTGTTCGGCCCCCGTTTGCTCTTCTAATTTTACATTGGTTGGAATGCGTCTCCCCCACTGTGTGTAGTGAGATCCAGCCAGTGGGTAAACTCAGTCTGCCCTCTAACGTCCTCCTGCCAGATTCAGCCAGGCTGACCTGACAACTGCCTCCTCTCTGAATGAATTTCTGTCCATGGTACAGAGAGTTCCACACTGAGAGGTTGCCAGTGCACATATTTGACTTCTACTGGCAGGCTTTATATATCATCAGTGGCTGATGTTTGACACTTTAACCACAACCATCTCAAGTTTTTCATCCGATTAAAAGCAGGGACTTTCTTGTCCACACCTTCTTCCAAGATGACCAAGTGTATAGCTGGAACTCCTAGGTTACAGTGGCTCAGGGGGAAAATGATCTGTCGATATGCCCACAAGCCTAGTTTAAATGTCTGAACAAGATGTTGCCTCTCCAGTTCCCATGCAGAATGGTTGCTATAAATCACCCAGGTGTGTGTTGCACATCTGATGGTGGATGATGTGTGATTCCTCTCACTATATGAAAGACACTGTATAAAGACAAGCTGGTGCTGTTCTTGTCATTGTTATTATTATCATAAAAGTCATATTATCTGTAATTTGGCTACTGCTATTTCTCCTACTACAAAGACTACTTGTTTACCCGTTGCCAGATAATGCCTTGCTACTGGTCATATGTGGTAGGGAAACAGACTAAACATCCATTTAGATTTTTCAATATAGATTCCATCTTATTGGAGGAGTAGAAAACAGGAAATGGTTTTGCTTCATAAGCGATGTGTCTACAGTGTGATGAATAGTAGCGAAGTATGTTTCCCTCTGACACTTTTCCCCAAAATGTTTTGTGTGTGTACTATTGGGTGGATTTGTTGATATTATCTCAGCATTAGCTTCTGTCACTACCACCACGTGCGTCTCAGTGTTCCTCTGTACTGTGTACATCCTACTCTACAGGTACAATGCTGTCACTGGGGAGTGGGCACAGGACCAGGTTCACATAAAGATGGCTTCCCAGGTATTTGTCTTTCATTCATTTAATCAATTTACATTATTCATGACTGATTTTCTTCTAACAAAGATGCTCTAGAACATCTTTGCTCTTGAACAGGGTTGTCAAACTCATTGATTTCAATGAGTCCCCCTCCTTTGTTGAAGAAGTGAGCAAACTAGTGAAATCACCTGGTGTAGTGTATTGGTTGCAACAAAGACTAGCATACAGTCGGCCCTTGATGGAATGGGTGGAGTTTGACACCCCTCCTCTAGAAGATGTGTATTGGAAAATAGTCAAATATTGATTTGGACATGAATTGTAATTTAATGAATTGTGATTGTATGCAATGAAGTTAGATTGAGACATTTATTGTATTTTTAAGTGGGTCAAGTATTTCCGTTAACTTTGGCCCTCTGATTTCAGCCCTTTGGAAGAGGAGCCATGAGAGAGTGTTACAGAACGTAAGTGTCCAGTGTTGCAATTTAAAAGCAGCGCAGGATAGATTTCAATGAGCAACACCCAAAGCAGCACTTCACTGATTTCAACAAATTTTTGGCCAAGTTCATATTTAACAGTCTGTGGAAGAACAATAATGAAGAAGTAAACATAAGCAACCACTGTGGAACCATTACCACAGCAGTTTATAATTTTATAAAAATCTAATTTATTTTTATTTGTAATGATGTCAATTCCTTGCATATATTTTCTGGCAATGGACATTGTTGATTAGCTTAACACACCCATATAACAAATATTCTTGGCGAACACCCTATCTAAACCCTTGTGCTCAAACATAAAGGTATACTGTCACTCAAGAGGGAAAAAGCCAACTCAAAGTGTTATGCACACAATTAAACGTGAGCACTACTTGCCAGAGCTTAAAAAACCCTTTTCAATTGAGGTTTCCTTCTGCATTTGTATCCATATCCAACCACGCTTGTGTTCACATGTGCCACATAATTTTAAAATCGGAGAGTAATCACTGTTCTATTTCTACTTTAAATATATGTGGAAACATACCCCTGAATAGAGTGTCTCCAGCTCCATTAATCAGCTTGCCAGGTTCTACATACCCGAATGGACATTCCTCAACTAAATCCACTCTGACCAAAGGGAAATCAAGAGAGACTCCAAATTATGACAAAATATGTCAAGCAGTGCATTCACTTGTCTCTTCTTGTTTATTTTACTTATCACTATTTTTGTTTTTAAATGCTGTCTTGAGGACATGCCTAGTGTAGCACTTAAGGTTGTTGGCTTATGCTTACTGCACATTTGAGGATCTTGTACACAGTGTCTTATACACAAACAGAAGTAGATTCTCAAGGAAGCTGTATGAACCCTCAGCGCTTCTAGGCACAATCCAAACCCCAAACTAAAATATGTTTTTCTTGCAACCTCGGGGTTAAAGTCCACGCTGGAATTTGTGTATGCAAACAGAGATAAGCAGCTGATTTGTTTTTCCATAGAGACTGAAGAGTGCTGTCAGAGGCTTGTTCTCCCAAAACAAAGGCTCTTTCTGTTAATCCGGGGAGGGATAACACAGATGTGATTATACCATCTCAAAAGGCAGTGACTCATATAATTGTGCATGCAACTACAGCCCTTGGGGAAATTAATTCACCTTGTGGGTGTTGCTGCCATTAGTGAATTCATCAAAAACATGTTTTTGATAGTAGCCTAATTACCCTGAATTCAGTTTGACTTCCAGCAAAAATGAATGCTTTGCCTTTGCACTTGAATGTATTTAAGCAATTAAACACAATTCTGCAGTCCTTTTTGCATGGCCCGGACATTTGCTCATCTTAACAGCATGTCTTTTGTTGCTGCAGGAAGAAGTTGTCAAATTTCTCTCACAGCAGCAACTGGAAATCTGCTTCCAACTACGTGGCAAAGCGCTACATGGAACCTGTGGGCAGGGACGTGTACTTTGAGGATGTTAGGCTACAATTGGAGGCCAAATTATGGGGCGAGGAGTACAATCGCCATCGGCCCCCTAAACAGGTACAACTGTTGTGGTAGGCAGAGGAAGAAAATATCCTAGTCCTAGGATCACTGTGAATCATTTATTACACTAGGAAATACATTGCACCACATTAAAAAATATAACAAACATTTAGCAAAAATAACGCACTATTCTCTCACCCACAACACAATGCATCTTCTAAGGGTAAAGGGGGTTTATCCCAAAGCCAAGATAAAAAATTAAATACACTGTGGATACCCCAGCGGGTACCTAAATCAGGAAATGTGATGGCTTTAGCACATTTCTGCAATAAGACACTTGTACTTACACCTACACTAATGAATATTGACATTAAAAACATGAGGCTGTATGAGGCTGAAATTGAAGCATTTACAGTCGTGCTTTGTATTTCATTCTGCACTCATGATTTTTTTCTCATTCTTACGCACTCTCTCTCTTTTTCTTCCTGCCTCTCTGTCTCTCTCCCTCCCTCCATCCCTTAGGTGGACATCATGCAGATGTGTGTATTTGAAATGCCCAAACGCCCAGGGAAACCTGTCTTCCACTTGGAGCATTACATTGAGGGGAAGTACATCAAATACAACTCCAATTCAGGATTCGTTCGGGATGAAAATATTCGCCTCACCCCTCAGGTATGTTCCAAAGAACTGGCACCTCGAGTGCTATTTTACATCATAATTTCCTAACCAGGCTGGTGCTGCAGTACGGCACTACTTACAGAACCACGTGTCAACAATACTTGGCATGCATTTGTAAAATTAAGTGAAAAGTTACACTGGAACATCTGTTTGGTATTGTGTATCATGTCTCCAACCTCATGTGTGTAATAATAATAATTTAGCAGACACTTTTATCCAAAGCGACTTACAGTAGTGAGTGCATACATTTTTCAGTATATGTGGTCCCAGTGGGAATTGAACCCACAACCTAAGTGTTGCCAACGCCGTGCTCTACCAACTGAGCCACAGAGAACCACTTGAACCACTCTCTCCCTCTCTGTCTGTCTCCACAGGCATTCAGTCACTTCACGTTCGAGCGCTCTGGACACCAGCTGATCGTGGTGGATATTCAGGGAGTGGGAGACCTCTACACTGATCCCCAGATCCACACTGAAAAAGGAACTGACTTCGGAGATGGCAATCTGGGTACAGAATCCCGCGGGAGACGTTCTGCGGCAACACAAGTCATAATCTATCACCTTATCTTTAGTGTTGATAGTTAGTTCTCTCCCCCACTCTAACAGCACAGGACATTGTGTGTTTTTTGTTTCTTTAAATTCCACAGATTCTTAAATGAGGATATATTACTTGTAAAGTAGAGTACATTTGGGACTATTAAAATCACATGGTAATTTTAACCAAGGTACTTAACCTGAATTGCTTCAGTAAAAATATCCAGCTGTATAAATGGATTATATGTAAAGCAATGTAAACTGTGTAAGTCGCTCTGGATAAGAGGGTCTGCTAAATGCCTAAAATGTCAATGTAAATGGTAATGTGATTGATGTTTTGGTGTCCGTGCAGGAATGCGAGGGATGGCCCTGTTCTTCCACTCTCACCTGTGTAACAAGATCTGCAAGAGCATGGGTCTCACTCCCTTCGACATCTCCCCTGAGGAGAAAGCACAACTCAACTTCACTGGAAAGCTGCTGGTGAGCCCACGCCCAGACTACCAACCCCAAAAAATCTAAATCCTCGTACAGGGAGACATTCACTTATTATTCAGTTCCTTAATGATAGCATGGTTATGATCCCACTTTCTGTGCGGTTGAATGTGAAGAGCTTAAAGTGACTGCGACCCTGCCTGTGCCCCCGCCCCGCCTGTGCTACAGAAGTCCGCTAAGACAGTGCTACGTGGATGTGAGGAGCCCTGCGGGTCCCCCAGAGTTCGCACAATATCCGGGGGGCGCCTACCCCCTCTCCTGTCCCGCCTCTCAGAGACATCCTCGACTGACGAAGCAACGAGTGACCAGGACTCCATTCCCTGCTCTCCCATGCACTACAGCTCCTCAGTGGGAAAATCCCCTCTGGGTAAGAGCCAGACCCTTCCAATATACAAACACATGCACAGGCATGCACACAGGCAACACTTAAAGACAAACACATACACGCGCAAAGATTCCTTTGCTGTCCGAGTTGCTTCTCAGAAGTGGATAATTCAACTTTCTTGTTTGCACTAAGGTTTTGAGTCTCCCACAGGTTGGGGCTTTGCAAATGAGGCGTTCGTACACGGTGAAAAGAACAACAACAACAACAACCCAGAGCACAGGGTGAGTCTCAATGACATCGGCATGTGGAGTGTAAGACATTTACCGTGAAGACATTTACCGTGAGGTAGACACTGACAATGATTATAAGCTACCTGTGCAGTTCAAGAAGGAGGAAGGAGTGTGCTAGAAGGAGGAAAAACAGCAACTTCCATAAAACACAAATAAAAGTACCGTAATATTGAAAACTGTTTTGCGTTACAGTAATCCTAGATCAATGGTGTTCTTTTGCAACATTAAACCCATGGATACGGCGAATATAATCTGTGGCAATTTTCCGAAACGTCCCATCAGGATCCGGAGAATGGCGGAGACAGTGGGTACCTCAGTGAGAAGCGGAGCGAAGGAGACCCCGCTGAACACGGTGAAGGGGTAAGAACTCCAATCCTCTGTTAATCCTGCTCTTAAAACCTGAGCACTGTGTTCCACTTTCCTCTCCAAGAGTTTTGGCAGTTCAGTGGCATTGTATCTGCTGGAAAGTTCTGGAAACCTTTTTGAAAATACACTGACCCCTTGCCCTTGTTTTTGCCCCCACCCCGACTACAAATTGCGACAAACTTGTCTTCATAGTTAACCCCAACTAGGGACCAGTGGCATTTATTAGGTATTGGAATCTTAGTGGACCGCCAAGGAAATACTATCAAAATGTTATCATATCTTCTTTCCGCCCCAGGGGGAGGGTGAGCCGGCATGAGTTCGCTGAGGAGCACGTAAGGGTGACTCCAGAACTTGGGGGGGAGCAAATTCTGTCTCAAAGGAAGCGCAGTTCACTGCCCTCTGAGAATTAGCTTGCCTCGTAGGGACGATCGGCAAAGTCGTGTGGGGAGGGAAAATCTAAATAAATAGAGGGTATAATTGGCCACTAAATGTAAAAAATGTTTAAAAAAATTATCATGCCTTTAGTCAACTTGTGACTGATGACAATACAGTATACAGTGGAAAAAATCTATAATGATTCATTTCTAAATTGTTATAACTTACACTTGTTAAAAATATTTGGAAAAGGAACACGAGCCTGTCTTCAAAGGCTTCGATTTTTAAACAATTATTTTACAGCACAAGATTTTCTTTTCCCTACAAGAGACCTTCACATTACATTTGTTTTATGCTGGAGTCCATGCAATGCTACCTCCGTCTGAGAACCTCCAGTGCTGTAGCTTAATATAGAACATAATAACTGGGCTGGGGAATTAAAACCTCAGGCAGATGTGCATGATTATGTTTTCACAGTCGCAGTCCTCATTGTTCTCACACACTGTGCGGCTAATTGCACTTTTCACATGAATAGCTGGCAGTTTGGGACATTCCTAGACGCTGAACGCTAGCGCAGTATTGTGGGGCTGAATGTTAAAGATTTCAATTTGACAGCTTTTATACACCACCATGTAGGGCAGTTCCTACAGCAGCAGATCTCAGTACGAGTCGGATGAGGACAGTATTCGACGGGTAAATACCAACACCCGTGTCTAATCACCGAATAACACCATATCTTCCTCTCATTAACTCCCCCACTCATCTGGGACATTGGTTTCTGTCTCCTCCAATCACCTTCACTGTTGCTAAAACCTGTCCCTGGCTTTCCTCACCAGAAAACTATGGCAGGCCCTGCCAAGCCCCTCCCCTCTGCAACCATACACCCAGAACAGCTGGTGATTTCCACATTACATATGTCCCAGACCCAGGCCTGTTCTCTGCCACTGTATGTGGTGCTTGAGTGCTGCACTGGCAACCAGATGATCCGGCTCTTATATAACAGTTATAAAGCAAGCTTTATGGAGCTCAGCAGCTTGCACGCATGAAGCTGAGTGTTGGCTGGGGCCCTGGGCTCAACTGTTGAAAGTGAGAGACAGGAAGCCCTATGGCTCCTAGTGTTTTATTTGCTTTGAGACTTATGATGTCTGATATCTCATGCTTCAAGGCATATTAGTTGCTGTGATAGCAATATTTGGGTAGAGGTTAGGGCTGTTTTTTGATTTAGGCAGAGTGCAGTGCTCGGAGATTGGAAATACACAATATAGAACCCATACTTGTCCGATGTCCCAAAGGCAATCAGATTTTAGGATTTATTTTTGTCATCAGACATGCATCAGTTTTAAGGTTTCATAAATATATTTTATATTCAGAAATGATGCAAATCATTGTTCAAACATGTTCAAAGTTGAATATTTAAACTGCACCCCAGCTTGAAAATAATTGTTTGTCATTGCATTTTATTATCAGTGGCTATGGTCTGGCAGAAGAGTGATTTTAGTTAACATGGGCTTTGGATATACCACTACACTTTCTCAGTTCAGAAACTTTCAGGGGCAAGAACTCAGGAGTGTTGTCTTTCAACCAAGCTCATGGCATGAGTTCAACACTCATAGAAAAGTTTTAAAAATTCAGTATTTTTGCACAATATCACAGAGGGAAATGCCTGTATTTAACCCTTCATTGCCTTGTGTCCTCACTACCCTAAACCATCCTGCCATTCCCCTCACTGGTGGTGAAATAAACTAACCATTAACATCCAAATCCTCACTACATTACAGCTTCTTCTGCCAATTAATGTTGTGAGTTTAACATGCAAAAATGTTTGTATCATTAAGTGGGTTTGCTTTCATTTGGTTAGTGGCTTAATATAGCTGCTAAATCAATAAAACATTTTTGTGATGGCAAATTAATGACATTAATCACTGCCCACTTCATTTGTTCCCATTTTATGCTCACTTTGCCTGATTCAGCATTTATTCACCAGCATCCCTGTCTCAGATTGCAGAATGTTGCGATTGATTCTAAGGTTAACGAAACCATATACAGCTATTCTGCTAACCTGAATTAATGAGTGCTTTTGGGAGTTTTTAGGCATGCGCACGTCACTGAATTAGAGTCAGTAATGATTGTCATTTTACTAGTTTTTATTCATTTTTATATTGGTGATTTCATGAAGCTGGCACCCTTATTCTGGGTGACTTCAAAGTTGATTAATATTGATAAATATAATTAATAATAATTAATCAGATAAAATATATACATTAAAAATGGCTTCATGTGAATAGGACAATAGCATTTTAATGTTATCTAGGTCATAAACAAGCCTTATCATTGGTACACTTGGGGGAAAAAGGCCTTATACTAATTATGGTTTTATTAAACCAATTTTATCCATGTAAATGAGGACAAATAATTATGACTGAATTGTAGCATAACATTTAAAATCCTAATCATGGTCAGTATTTGTGGTTCAGAGATGTAGGTCAAATTTAATTGGAGTATGTGAACACTAAAAGAGCGTACCATCAACGTACTTATGGAGCTCCTGTCTCTGTCACTTTAGATGACTGAAGAAAAATTGAGTTCCTTCCACACGTCTCACCAAAACATACATCGGCCATCCTGTGTGGCTGTTGAAGTTGAAAGGCTGAATGCTCTGGTCCTGGAACAAAAATTTGGCAAATCTGTCCTGGGGAAGGTGAGTGTTAAAGGGCCTGAATGGTTCCTCTCCGTCATTACTGATGGGACCGACAGCTAGTAGTCTTGCCACATTTCAGTTAAATTTATTCCTTATAATTGTTTTTCATACCAATTTTGGAGCGCATTGCAATTAGACAGACAGATAATTGTTCTGGCCTTCAAATCTTTTTACATTGCCGATGTTTGACCCAGTCAAGCCAAAGTTTAATTCAGGCTATCTGTTACAGGTATACTGTACAGATGATTAATTTCACAGTTGTATGCCCATGGTTGAATTCCTAAATTATTCCCCATAATTTATATAATCAGTGTTTATATTCAGAGTTATGCAGGGAAAAAAGATCAAATTATTTTTGCTTTGTGTTGGCTTTTTAACTTCTGGAACATCGCACAGGCGATTGGTATACTTCTTGTATTTTAGGAGATGATTCACACCTCAGCCTTCCACAGGTCCACTTGGCCATGGTTCGGTACCACGAGGCAGGCAGGTTCTGTGAGAAGGACGAGGAGTGGGACCGGGACTCTGCCATGTATCACCTGGAGCGCGCGGCCATGTGCGGGGAGCTGGAGGCCATCGTGGCCCTGGGCCAGTGCTACATGCAGCTGCCTCACCACATTCTACCGGAGAACACAATGAAGGTACTTCCACCTCACCACTGCCACTCTACTACTATCCATGAAGTGTGAAACCATTGACCCTTGCAGACAGAATTACATGCATGACATTGTAATGCTACTGATTTCTGTTTTATTGAACATTTTCCTCGACAAACTAAGTGGCTCCCCAAAGTAACAACAGTACCTTGTCCTTGCCACTAGATGACAGAAAGGGACTAATGTAATCGCACCTGGTCAGTGTTTGTCTGGCTCTTGTTAGCTCATCCATACAAACTGAAAGCACCTACATATTCTATTCCGATAACTGCAGTGTTACATTATGTATGTGTGTTTTATTATTATTACTTATTTAAAACATACAAAGTTAATTGTCCTAAATGTCTAAAGAAAAATTAAATGTGGAATATAGATGCTGCTGGGTGGCTCATCATGTTAAGGCACTGTTCTAGTATCTGGATAAGCCCCACAGTCTGGTATCAAATTGATTCGATTGTACTGTGGTGCTGCTAATCAGTATATCTTGCCGGCCTCTTTTGTGTGTGTTTGAAACAGGACACCGAAGAGAACAGGAAGAAAGGCTTCCAGTATTTGCTGCAGGCAGCTAAGGCGGGAGACAGGCCCTGTATGATATTAGTGGCCAGAGCATTTGATACTGGATTCAACCTCTCACCTGACAGGTGAGACAGAGATGGAAGGAGAGGGAGAGGGAGAGAGAGAGAGACCACTGTACCTATTGTAAAGATATTAACAGCATAAAATTGAAAATTACAATCATTTATGATTTTTTTTTAAATTGTATTTAAACAAAAGAAGGGAATGCATGTATATTTTGTGAATTTGGGAACAGGATGTGCTGATAATTGTAATTGAATGTAAAGGATACGATTAGTACTCTCATTCTGCTTAAACTGCTTTCATCACTGAAGCTTTGGTTTGAACGTTGAATACATTTACAGTCAGACTGCTGGCTGACCCTCAGTGCTTCTTGTCCTTTGTGTGTGCAGGAAACAGGACTGGCAGGAGGCCGTGCGCTGGTATAATTGCGCCCTCAACATGACGGACTCTGATGAGGGTGGAGAGTATGATGGCATGCAGGATGAGCCACGGTACCTGCTGCTGGCCAGGGAGGCAGAGCTGTACCAGGAAGGCGAGTTTGGCCTGGACACAGACTTCCAGAGAGCAGGTAAAGACATTCAGTTAATTTCTGATGCCTAAATAACTCTTTGACCTTACGGTGTGACTTGAGCAATAATTTGTGTGCGACCATTGAAATTTGGCACATACGTACTGACACATACTGAACAGCTGAGATCTTGGGATGTGTCGGTTACTTATGAACTGAAATCACTTATCTTCAAAGCAGCCTTTGAGCTGCATGTCAATTTCCGATTCTGCCAAACACCTTTCTACAGAATTGTGTTCAGTGTCAGGTTGCACGAGCCAAGACTGCTACTGTAGCAATAAATTAAGACTGATCATTAAGCAACATAATGCTCCAGTATCTTACTTCCTGCAAGAAGCAGTTAAAGGGGAAAAAGAAGCAGCAAGAAAGCTGTTGAAGGAAACTGTAGCCATTAGGCTCAAGTGCCATGGCAAAAACACATGTAAGACAGAAGTAGAGGATCAGGAACCTAACTCTGAGCTGTGGCGAGAATTCAAGTGTTTCTTTAATTCATCCATACAGACCTAACTGCCACAAATAAATATCAGAAGCATAATAAGTAGAAAGAACTAGCTAGGCAGAGGAGTAGAGACTGTTATGGTCTGTACTTTAAAACCTCTGTGTGAGCTAGCGAGGAAAATGGAAACTTGGTCATACTCATGGCCGACAAGATGGGCGTAACACAATAAGTGAGAAATTACATACGTATTACTTTGTTTGGACAACTCCAAGATTGGAGGTGTCTGCCCTTGGCTGTCGGGAACTGAGAAATTTTGAAAATAGAACATCCAGGAAGTCTTGGTGAATGCTTCTGAAATCCCTTTTGTTAAAGTTAAAGGCCCTCAACGGTCAGAACAAATGAGTCTCAATAGACCCAAAACAGTCACTTAGCAATAGCCCATGTAAAATAGTTGCTGTGTCGGGGAAAGTGCTGCTTATTGCCCTCGCATTACCTCATGGCTTTTCTCCCCAGGTGATCTGTTCACAGAGGCAGCTGACGCTGCAATGGAAGCAATGAAAGGCAGACTGGCTAACCAATACTACATGAAGGCAGAGGAGGCCTGGGGAATGATGGAGGAATGAAAGAGTCCATTACGCCGGCCAAACTGTTTGCATCTCACGTTTGATTTATTCCCAGACTGTTTACATTTTACATTTGACTTCTTACCCAACTGTTTACATTTTACATTTGACTTATTACCAGACAGTCCACATCCTACATCTAATTTTTGACTTTTCCCCAGACTGCTTGCATCTCACATTTGACATATTCCTAAACAATCCACATCTTACATTTCACTTCTTGCCGGACTGTCCACATCTCACATTTGACTTGTTCCCAAACTGTTAATGTTTACACACCATTATATGATCCAGAGTTTTAATGCTGTATTTGGGCTTTTGTATATGGCTATCCTGGGGGTATACCAGTGCTTTCTTATATAAACTGTGATATCTGCCCTGTTTCATGTTCTACCCTTTGTCAAGCTGGTCTGCAGAGAGGATCACTGATGAAATGGCAGCCAGAGAGGCAGCCATTCATGTATTTACTTCTCAAAGTATCTTTCTTATACAGAGAGAGGGAGGCATTTTACTTTGTGATTTAGTGTCCTTTGTTTCCCATCTTCCCTTCGGGCACTTTTCACAGTGACATAACAAAACGTACAATTTGGCAATGTTGTAAATAGTTTAAAAATACATTTTAAAATTTGCAATAAATACATGACTCCATGTGTATGGTATAACAGACCAGATACTGCATGTGAGAATGGAATAGTTTTTCAGGTTGCATGTACATGTCTGTTTACATCATTGCATGGAATACTTTTGTGGAATTATTTTACTGAATATCTTTATGTGAATAAAAGATTGTTACAGAATACAAAGTGTATTGTGTTATTTTACTACCTTTGTGCTGTGTCAGCACTTGGCACATAACAAAGGTTTTTATGAACAAAGACTAAATCACCCAATTAACCTGTTAAAATGAGCTAACTTCATGCACGAAACGTTTATCATGAAGGTAAGAAACATGGAGTCTAGAACTGGGGTGGAAATTCTAGTTAAGGGATTGTAGTGGGTAAGGTACTATTCAGTCTGCCTGCACCAACTGGTCAATATCTGCAGTCCTCCATCACAATTACTGTGCAACTCAGTTGGTGGACTGCAGAAGCAAAATTAAGTGGCATAGTTACATTCCATATACTACAGTAGTATATACATAGTTCAGTATCGTATAATATGCTGCTCAAATTTCACAAATGGTTTAGATACAGCTTGTTGGATTTCCTTTGAAGGCAACCCGGGCTACTGTAAAAATATGATACTCTTTTTAGACTACAGGGAAATTTCTTTGTCCATTGCAATATTGCAGACATTTACATTAGAATATTCAATGAGGATCTCTATATAATTCATTGTAACAGATGCTTTGAATTTGCAGAAAGGAAAGAAAATTGTGTACAAACAGTGATTATGAGGTGTGAAGTGTCCTTAATAGAAAATCGTACAGCCTGAATGTACATTTTCTTCAAAATGAGCACTAAGTGTTCACTGACACATGTCAGTGTGTTTAAGTGTTCATACAAGCCACTGCGATAAAAACAGTGGTGCATGTGGATCAAAGTGTATTCCTCAAAGAGCTGTGTGATGGGTCAACACCTCAAAAAATGATACTTTTAGATTCACTGCGTTTTAGATACATTTATTACAAAACAGAAGCCAACCATCAAAGTACAGGAATACTGTGATGCCCTCTAGTGCCAGTGGATCCAGGGCCGCTGCTACTGTTCTTCTGAGGAAGCAAGGGGCCAGGAAGAAGCCAAGACAAAGCATATTGAATTGATTTGTTTTTCTCCTGAATGAGAAGCACAGACATTTAATGTAGGCTACGTACAGTGTATGGGGATTTGGAAATTGATATTGATGTAGCAAGCCTGTATCGTCCTCGTGTTTATCTCATAATGAAAGACATTTAATTATTTAGACATATAGGATGTCATAAATTGTAGTTTGCAAGTAATTTGGGACCAGGCAAACTAAGTTGAATCTACTCAATAACACTACAATTCTGGTTTGAATTCAGTTGTATTGGCATAAGGATTTTTTCCTTTAAATGTATCTGAAGCAAGGATCTTGTCTGCAGTATATTTATTTTTGTGCAATGTGCACAAAAATAAATCCTCCGTGATTCGTGATAACAACATTTACGTTCATTATATTACAACATACATTAGAACATGTACTAGAATTAAAAATCAACACAGTAATTGTATGGTAGCGTGGCCGAGCGGTCTAAGGCGCTGGATTAAGGCTCCAGTCTCTTCGGAGGCGTGGGTTCGAATCCCACCGCTGCCATTACATTTTTTTGTGCTCAGTTGGTGTGTGCGATAATCGTTTACCCCAGCCTTGAAAGAAATACAGCGCCCTCTGAGGGTTATTCATAGCAACCTATGCCTCAACGTGCATTGTGGGAATGAAACGAACAGCTCCTCCCCACGTGTCTGGGTATCACAGCAGCAACATGGCAGCGACCTGAGATTTCCGCCGCTGCTAAACCATACTGGCACGTTTCAGGTGAAAGTATCAGACTGAAAAGGTGCAGCTGACAAGGCAACAATCAACAACAGATCACAGAAATATCACGCAGGTGGGTAAAATAAGGCGCGCTGCGACAATGTAAGGATCGGCATTAGTAAAGGAGGCCTTGAGAAAAGGAGCCCAAATTGTTTTCACGATACATATACGGCGTTGCTGGTAGCTAGCAAGCTAGCAATATAGCAGTCTGGCTAGCCTATTTGTTACTTACCTCGCTAGCAAATACTTAGCCAACGTGAGAATTCTACTTAGTGGCGTATGGCGATTTAACATGGCGAACTGTTTTTAACATGTATTCATTTTTCTGCTTAACGTAGATGTTTTGCGAGCTTTAGCAACTTGGCATAAAACTAAGAAAGTGAACGTTAGCTTGCTACGTTACAAGCTAGCTAGACTGCTTGCGTAGCTGTCACGATATCGGTATCGAAATATAGGTAGCCATGTTCCACAGGCCATTAACTACCTTGCCAACTATATATTAGTTTGCAAGTTACCGATTATCTAGCTTGCTAAGTTAATTAAACCGTTGTCTGTGACAACCAGCCTTCTAGCCACTAGCTTAGCTAACACTGACGTTAGCCAGCAATGTTAATTAGAAGAATATCATAGTGACGTTTCAGGGAAGTTATACTATCTAGTTGCAATGTTTCGTTAACTGCAACTCCTAATTGGAGTATGTTGCTAACGGATAATTACACGTGGACAATAACATTGGGCCTATGCAGGCAAGCTGTGGGCGGTTGGATGGAATGTCTTCACTTGTTACTAGCTACCTATTATATTCATTAGATGGTTCAATCTTGCATTCTTTATTTTCATCGGTGGACGTATGGTATGTATGCCCATGGCTTGTGTAATTGACCTATGCAGTGAAGAAGATTCAGCGTCCACAGCAGATTAGTTGGTTTGGTGGGGATTGATTATCTAGCTACTTCATTAAAACTTGCAATGCCCTCAGTTATTGAACCTGAGTGTAAATAACTAATATCTCAATGAAGAACGAGGTTGATTAGGCCATTAAGTAGTAAAGGGCTGTAATGGCCACACCCCTGAGTGAGCTTGCTGTGGTCATGCCAGAGTGTGTGCCTCAGCAGTTCTTTAATTCCCCAGGTTTGGACGTCAGAGGCCTCTTCCTCTGAACAGTTTACACCCAATCTGCTCAATATGGCCAGTGGGGAGGACGATGACCCCATCATACAAGAGGTAAGCGTCCATTTCCCTCAATGACTATATGGGGAGGGCGGGGTGGAGAAATGATGTAATATGATGCAATGTGTATGTAATGCATGAAAAGGAAAATCATCTGATAAAAAGATCAATTTAAACCAGAGCTCCAAAGGTCCTTGAAAGTCCTTGGAAATATACGCATCTCACTGTACAATTGGCCAGATATAAAATTTAAAAAATAAAAACCTTCAGTGGAATCCATCTTTTTTTTGGGGTGCTAACTCTAACCTGGAGTCACTTACTATGCATGCTTGCTTATATAATTGTGGTGATGGTGCAAAAAATTGAAGACATTTTTAAAAAAAAAAAAAAAAAATTCCACTAGATAATAAATGTGTGCCTTTGTAAACACACAACATTTTAAAAAACATGTCTACCTTGCAAATGTATCCCTTCAGTGCAATGTAACCTTGACTATTGCCCTAAACAAGGCCTTGATAACCCTAGCCAAAAAAATCCAATAACATTAAAGTTAATTTTTCTAGCATGTTATTGGATTGATAATACATGATAATGATAATAAAAATGCATCTTATTATTATATTATTGTTACTGTACGTTATTACAGTTAGAGATAGAATTGGAGAATGCCTTTCATGCTTGAATGATCAGTTCTCTAAGAAAATATGCAATCAGCAAGTTGGTATGAAAATAAACTGCTCTTTAGTGTTGTCTAGCTATATGCATATATATGGGTAAACTTGTGTAAATATTGTCATTCTCATTTAACTTTACAATTATGTTTAGATTGATGTATACCTCGCTAAAAGCCTTGCTGACAAGCTTTACCTTTTCCAGGTAAGTTGCACATCTGATATTCATAAATTTGATCCTGTAGTATTTGTATATGGAGACTACATGCAGCTGCAGGCAGGAGTGCCTTCTCAAATGAATTTAATTTGTTGTGTCCCATATGGCCTGCATGCATGCTGCCAAAAAGTGTTATGCTTAACAGCAGTTTCTGTTTTTGGGATTAAATCATGAGGTATAATATACCATAATTGTATGTGATTCATCAGAAGTTTTCGATGTAACCTCCCAAATTGTTTTTGTTTTGTTTTCCCCAGTACCCAGTGCGTCCTGCTTCGATGACCTATGATGACGTCACCCATTTATCTGCCAAAATAAAACCAAAACAACAGAAGGTATGTCCAGTCTGGATGATTTGTCAGCATTGTTATGTATGTATGTATGTATGTATGTACGTATGTGCGTTGCGTGCGTGCGTGCATATGTGGTTGAGCTCTCTGCTGTGCTAAAATCAACCCGGTCCACTGTTTAGCACTGTGACCCTCCGATGATTTGTCTTTCATTCAAACCTTTGATTTAAAAGTTTTTCATACAGTAAAGAATAATATAACAACTGTTCTTTACAAACAGATGTGCTGATAGTGCTGTGAGTATAAGCACTAATAACAGACAATATTAATTTCAGACAATTATGCAGAATTTGAATGCATCTATTCTTCTAAATTGAGAGCTGTTTTTAGCCCGGTCAGCTTCTCCTCCAGCTCAGGACAATGGAAAACATGGAGGTAAAATGGTCCACATCTACTTGTCCCTACATAGGTGGAGCTTGAAATGGCGATCGACACCATGAGTCCCAACTACTGCCGCAGTAAAGGGGAGCAGATTGCACTTAATGTGGATGGCGCTGCATCCGAAGACTCCAACACCTATTCCATGCAAGTCCCTTTGGTTGAATGAGTATTTGTATGAGAAAGGATTAGATTAAAAAAATGAGCAAGCTACTATCAACTAACTACTATCAACTACTTGTATGTTGCAATATCAAGACTGCGCTGATAGTGCTAACAAATTGGACAGCTCACAAAATATTTATAAAGTAATGTACCTACATTTTGCAGTGATAGCCCTACAGCTCAAGGTAGCCATGACTATTTCAGCAAAATAATCATAGTTAGCCATAAACTGTTATCGAAAAGTGATGGAATACATAAATCTGATTGGAGTGGGAGAAATCAATGCGTTTACCCAGGCATCTGAGGTTTACTGACAGCCTTCTCTCCTGCCTCTGTAACATAGGAAGATGATGGATAAACAGACCTTCTCATCTATCCAGGCCACTACCAACACCTCCCGTTATGCTGCTGCTGTCTTCCGTAAAGGTATGAATGCATTGTATTCTACGAACACAATCCGAATCCGGCGTCACATTCCCTTTTCTGCGTATTAATATTTTACAATATGATGAGTATGAATGCATTGTATTATACGAATACTGTTATTAATCTTCATTTAGGGTCCACGCATATACCAAATAAACATAGGATTGGCTTGATAATGGTTGACCGCATGCCAGAGGCTGTTAGACGATACATTTCACAGCGTACTCGATTCGCAAAACATTCAGTTCTTGAAATCAGTAACACATTTAAACTACATTTATGCCTAAAATTAATTTCTTTATCTATCCGGTGGGCTACAAATACAGATAAATAAGATGGGCGGATACTCCTCTAAGAAATGCATAACCTGAATGCAAAGATGGAAGAACGAGCCACAGGATTTGAATATCAGTTGCAGCAGCACCGTTGAATTTGTTTTCTTATGTTGGGCAGGCTCCCGAATAGTATGGCAAAGATGAGCTACCAAATACTACTGATTACATGAGTTGAGTAAATGTATGGCCTTTGAATTAAGTCATAACACTGGGCCTGGCCTACAAGGTGCTAAATGAAACTCCTAGGAACATGAAGTATAGTTATAAGGGAACATAACTGTTTTCTTGACACTTGCATTGGATTAAAAATGTTTGAATGTTGTTGTTTAAAGATGCACTTTGATATAGCTGTACACACTGTTTTTATACTGTACATATGCTTGCATAAAAGTATTTTAGACCACATATCTTCTCTAGATTGGACCAGGTTGGGCCAGGTTAAATTTTGCTGAGTAAATTCCAACCGATAACGTGTATCTTGGTCACATCAGTCTTGATTCCTGCATTGCCATTTTACCAGTGATGCTCTAATATTATAATTGCACCCTTTCTGACTTTATTCAGTCAATTTAGCTATTTACTGGGTAACATGCAATCAGTTGGCAGTTGCCTGCATGGAACGCTCACTCATGGATGTCCCTGCGAGTGTAAAATGTGCTGATGCGTGTTCGTTTCCAGGAGAGCTCCACCTCACGCCATTGCACGGAATCCTCCAGATGCGCCCCAGTTTCTCCTACTTAGACAAAGCAGACAGCAAGCACCGTGAGAGGGAGGCTGCCAATGAAGGTGAGAGGAACTAACAAAGATGCTGGTTCTTTTTTTGTGTAGCCGCTGCAGTGGGGACATTTGTGATATGTTGCTACTCCGTTGTGGACCGCACAGAGCTGATTTTGGATTTTGTTTTGGAGCTAATGTTTGTATTGGCAGGTGGAGACTCTTCTCAGGATGAGGCAGAAGATGACGTCAAGCAGATCACGGTGAGATACGGAGTTTGGATGTATTTATTCACACGCGCACTGTTTTTATGATATTTGTTTATGGTCCTCTGTTTTTTTATTCATTTGTGCATTGCATTGTGGTTTTAAATGTCTTGTATTTTTTGTGTTGTCTGTGCTATTCATTGAGATGAAAAATACCATGTCTCTAACATGACCAATGAAGAAAACTGAACCTGGTCGCTAATCTGTAATTGCCTTGGTTCCGCCCAGGTGCGGTTCTCGCGCCCTGAGTCTGAACAAGCCCGTCAGCGGCGGATCCAGTCCTACGAGTTTCTGCAGAAGAAGCAGGCAGAGGAGGCGTGGGTCCACCTGCACTACCACAGCAAAAAGGTGCGAGACGGAGAGGAAAGCAAAGACTTGTGTAGGGGGGTGACGAAAGAGCGCATCGAGAGATGTGTGAAGACAGGTTGGCTTAGAGGGGAGAGGTGCCAGGGGGGCAGAGATGAGGTTTGGGGGTCAGGAGCAGGAATCAGAGTAGATTACATAAGGGTAACTGCCAAAATAAGTGTATAACACCAACATAGTGTCTTAATGTGAGTGTTGGGCCACAACGGGCCACCAAACTGCTTCAAGGCATATGGTCACGGCCACCAAACCATTTAGTGACCACTCGTACCCTGTGGATGGGGGTATTATCATCCTGGAAGAGACCCCATTCAGAATAGAAATACTTCACCTAAGGAAGAAGGTGATCGCTTTGTATTTATTGGCATTTACCTTGCCCTCCTAAGCAGTTGAGTGGATCTAAACCAAGCCAGGAAAATGCACCCCACACCATGAGTTGCCAGAACCCTTAATTTAATCAAGTGTTTCCCTAGTTTTGGTAGTTACCTGTATCAGTGGTGCAAGTATGGAGTTGGCATTGCATGGAGAAGGTGTTATGTCCTCACCGCTCTGCTCCTGTCTGTGCAGGATGGCCGTTCGGAGCACGAGAGGCAGTATCTCTTCTGTCAGTCCATGGGTGTGTCAGAGAACACGGAGCTGGTGAAAACGCCAAGGTGGGTCTAACCAGAAAGGGCATTGTCCATAATCTCCCACAGCTGGGATCGAAAGCTCCGTTCATGGAGCAACGTACAGAGCTTAAACGGGTGGCGTATTTCAAAACGCTCGACTTAAACCGCAGGATCAGTGTGCGTCATCATCCCGTCACGTTTATTTTTCCCCCCCCACACAGCGAGTACCTGGCCATGCTTATGCCCCCTGTACCAGAGGAGAAGATGTGAGTACAATAACACTCTCCGTCTTTTCACGTGCGGTATTCGAGGTATCTAAGAGCAGTCGTAAAGTTCACACGTTGTTTTGTATTCCTTTCCACCTGCGCTTGCAGCGTGAAGCCAGTCGGTCCCAGTAACGTCCTGTCCATGGCTCAGCTGCGCACCCTCCCACTGGGAGATCAAGTCCGGACCCTGATGAAGAACGGTAAGCGGATCCGGTGAACCTGAAGCCGTTTTTTTCTTGATGAAAGTGTTTCAGAAACCTCTCGATCTTGAAATTGCCTCAAGAAATAATAGACATCCATCGTTCTTACGGTCCTCTTCCCCTGGTCCCAGTTAAAGTCATGCCCTTTGCCAATCTGATGGGACTGCTGACCTCGGGCACGGACTCCACTTCAGTGTTGCGCTGCGTTCAGCAGGTGGCGATGTTGGTCCAGGGCAACTGGGTTGTCAAAAGGTGAGCTCGGCATGGCACTCAAATAAACTGGCTGAAACGCATAAGTTAATGGGTACAAACAATCCTAATCCATTTTTTTCAAAATGCTTAATCAACAAACTTCTCAAATTAAGTGCATTGTTAAGATATTCACGGTAACACATTAGATTAAGAGCATGCTGCAAGAAACTATAGTTTTAGTTTATGAAGGCAGATTAAAGCCAAATGACAAGCAGATCTAAAGGTTTGGGCGGGGCAGGGGGGCTGGTTTTATGAATGTAGCTTTTTGTTTCTACTCTGAAATAGCCATGCATGAAGGCGACAAAGCACCGTGGGAGTGACACGATTGTCACTTTTTTTCATAGAGCTAACGTGTCTTTCCTCACAGTGCTGTCAATTCCTCAGACATTGGTGGACTGCTGCATGCTCATTAATCATTGCTGTTCTGTGTCTTCAGTGATGTGCTGTACCCCAAGACCAGCTACAGTGCGTTCAGCGGTGTGCCGGCAGAAGTACTCTGTCGAGGCAGGGACTACGTCGTGAGTATCCGTCTCTGTGGCGTGCACTGCCTTTCAGAGCAGAAGAGCCTCGGCATTGAATGAAACGCATGACATTGTTTAACATAAGCTGTGCGCTGTGCCTTTTGTTTAAGCTATGAATGTACTCCCAATTAAGCAATTCAAGTCCGTTCAGTGCAGGTCTTTGTTTTTGTGGGGTCAGATTGGGCGATGGTAGGCTGCACAGTAAACTTGCATAACAGGCCAGGGGACATTTTTGGTAGTGGATTTGTACACATCCTAACTTTCAGTTTGTGAAAAGCCGTGCATTGTTCTGTCATTGTTTTATGCCAGTCCACTCCGGTTTCTTATGTAAGCTGTTCAAGGGTTTGGGCAAATATGAATAATGTATGCGTACTCAGAATGCTTGTGGGATGTGTTCCCTTCTGCTTCTCAGATGTGGAAGTTCACCCAAGAGCGCTCTCTATTGCGTAAGGAAGTTGCAGCCGTAATTAAGGTGAGTATATTAAACTAGTATGCGGCTGGTTCTTGCAGTACTTCGACCTAGCACAAGGTGTCAGCAGAGGCCCGAAGTATTTGGGTAAATATGTAAAGCAGGAGTGCCCAGGTTCTGTCCTCAAGATCTACTGGGTGTGCAGGCTTTTTTTCCAGCCCTTCACTAATGCACCTGATTTCATTAATGCCTTCACTAACACTCTGAATATTTGAATTGGGTGTGTTAGTGTCGGGCTGAAACAAGCAGTAGATCTCGAGGACTGAACCCGGGCACCCCTGGTGTAAAAGATCTGTTCATGTGGCGATCCCAGTTTGTTCCTGGTACACAGTGTTTCCTCAGTGGGGGAGCTGTGTGTGTAGATCTCTGATCTGATAAATGTACAGCGCACATTACCAGCCATATAACTTTCCATATACACTTTTGACCCACCCATTCCAGCTCTTTAGCAACAAATCATTTTCTGCTTATCAAGGGTTCAGTCTATTTTCTCAGAGTGATGTGGCAATAACTCTTTTGAACTTCATTGTGGAAAGAAATGCAGACAAATGCTGGTTTCATGGTAGAATATTCTTTGGGGAAAAGGGTGGACTCTATTTGATTAGGTTTCTCACAACATTGACAACAAACTCCTTTTAATCAGCACTTGGCCAAAGTTCACAAGAGGTCCCAACAACTAATGCTTCCTAAACTTTGATCCTTTTCAGTTATCTTTTCATGTTTTTACCATGGTATCACCAAGCCGTGACATACGACAATATGTTTCCTTTGCTCTGTGTAACTGATACAGTGGGGTCTAAAAGTCTGAGTCCACTACCAAGATCTGTTTGTTTTCATTGTTCACCGAAAACCTTTTACTCGTGGTATTTGTTATGCAAGAATGTAATAAAATACTGATACAAATTTTTAAAAAAGGTTGTTTGAGAAAAGATGGTATGAAATTGAAATATCTATAAATATTTTGTTTGCACAACATTGCCTTTCATTTCCTCAAAATGTTGTGATACCTTGTTTTTAATTTAAGTTATTTTTTAAGTTATTAAAAAGTTTAAGTTTAAGTTATTTTTATTTAAATTATTTATTTTTTAATTTTAATTTAATTAAATTTCCCCCCCCCAATTTTCTCCCAGTTTAGTGGCCAATTATACCCTCTCTTTATTTCGATTTGCCCTCCCCACACAAATTCGCAGCATGTCTCTGAGGCAAGCTAATTCTCAGAGGGCAGCAAACTCCGCTTCCTTTGAGACGGAAATCGCCCACTCACGTTCTGGAGTCACCCATATGCGCTTCTCGGCGAACTCGTGCCGGCTCACCCTCCCCCCTTCCCCTGGGGCGGACAGCCAAATGCCGCCCTCGATCGGGACTCCCCACCAGGGCCGGTCTGTTACAGTTGTGTTTCAATTAATTTAAGTTTTAATACATGGACACTCCTAGTACACAGTGTGAGTTGTTTTGGTCTTGTAACAATGAATACCAGATATTGACGTAATTAATATGGTCCTCTATGTGTTCTCGTTGCTACTGCAGGTGCTTTAATCTTGAAAAAGGGCACTTCCTTTGCAAAAGGTTTTGCAGCAATTTGCAGTTATGTCAGCAGAGCTTAGTGAAGTAGTTAGAGGTTAAATTGTTCTCCTGAGCAGAAATGTTGTGTTCATTTTTGATGAATGATGAAAACAAACAGATCTTGGTTGTGGACTCAGACTTTTGGATCCCACTGTATATTCTTTAATCACCCAGGCTGTTTATTAACTAACATTTGTCTTCAGGTGTCATCCCTGTTACCATAAGCCTGCAGAATGAAAGTAGACACTCACCAAGACCATGGCAATTAATAATAATATTAGCGTATGATATTGTCGTATAGTTCTGTATTGAGTTGCACATTTACATTGTCTGTGCTGTATAAAGCATACAGAAATTCATTATTCTTGGTTCATTTCTTTTAATGTGAAGTTGCACAGATTTGTTTTGACTCTACAGGTTGTCCAGTGACACTAGTAGCATCCTTATGTATTCATGAGAGTCTTGCTGCTGTAGCTTGCCCACAGATTTAAGTGTGTCCTTGATGAATTGTAGTTTGTAAACCAAGCCTTTTGAGATGGTAGTAAAACATGATTTAACATTGCATGTTCAGTGAGCTGTGTGTCATTTTCCTCTGCCAGTAATGGCCTGTACGCTACCCGTATGTTCCTGTCTGCGCCAGTGTCCGTCTGACCTGGCCTTTCTGCTACCTTTACCGTCAGCTCCCCCCTGAGGATGTGAAGGACTTTCTGGAGCAGATGTCTGTGCCCCGAGTCAACCGCGGCTGGGAGTTCCTCCTGCCCAGCGACACCGAGTTTGTCAGGAAGCACCCAGACGTGGCGCAGAGACAGTACATGCTCTGGCTGGGCATTCAGGCCAAGTAAGGGCAACGGCACCTGAACACGATTGAGATCCTTTGCTAGATGAGGAGAGATGAAACGTAATCGATTATACGCAAAGGCCCGTCACTCTCAAGCAGAGTTGTGGACTCAAGTCACATGACTTGGACTCGACTCGAGTGCAACTCTAGTCAATTTTGATGGCTTCAGACTTGTAAAAATAAAAGTGCTTGATACTTAGACTTGTATGTCTAGGACTTGGAACTAGACTTGGACTTGAGCTGGGTGATTCAAGAGACTTGTTTTTTTTTATATAAATTTAGTCAATTTAGTAGCCAATTATTTGATGACTTCAGAGACTTGTACAAAATAAAAGTACTTGATGTGCCGGCTCTCCTCCCCTCCTTAGACTGACGACCAGGGCCGGTCTGTATGTCTAGGACTTGGGACTAGACTTGTGCACTTGAGCTGGGCCATGCCAGCCCTCAAGAGACTTGTTTTGAATGTGACTTGAGACCTTGACACTTCAAGTTTGGGACTTGTGACTTGACTTGAACATGGTGACTTGGGACTTTACTTGAGACTTACCCTTCATGACTTGGGTCTTACTTGAAACTTGAAGGTTAAGACTTGAGACTTACTTATGGCTTGCATAACAGTGACTTTGTTGTCAAGTAATCGGAACAGTCTAGGATCTGAAAGAATATGCTGTCCTCAATCCAAGAATAATGTCAAAGATAGCGCTCCTGTTCTTTACTCTAGAAATCAGTGGCTGACACAATCAGACATTCTCTTGCTTATTCTTAGTATTGGATTTGGGATCCTTTGCCTAATGCCTTTTTGCCAAGAAGAGCTGCATTGTTGGCCCTCTAGGTTGGTGTTACATCCTGTGTATTGCTTACAGATTGGAAAAGGTCTTCAATCTCTCTAAAGAAGACATGATGGCAAAAAGGCAGGATTCCCAAACGGGTAAGTCTTAACTTCATAATGTTTATTTCCCTTTACCCTGAACTCTGCAAAGCCTTTGTGTTCCTAATGTTTATAAAATATTTAGTACAAAAGCGCTTCTGTTTACGAATGGCTTCAACTTCTAGTTGTTCACTGTCATGGGTCTCTTCCGAACTTTTGTTTTGTCGTGACCACGTCATGTTTACACCCGTGTTTATGTAAGTTTTTTGGTGGCGTCTCTGCCTATATCTCGATTCCTTTCGGCTATAGTCCCAGAGACTGTAATGGTTTGCTTTTGTTGCAGGTTCAATTCCCAGGTGGACTGCTGTTGTCTTCAGTAAAATAAAATATTCAGCTGTATAAATGGAATGCATGTAAAGAAATGTAAACCGTGTAAGTCGCTCTGGATAAGAGCGTCTGTTAAATGGCTCAAATGTAAAAATGTAAAATGTTGCAGAAGCGATGCAGGTGAGCGGGGACCAGAGGCTAAAGGCTGCCAGATCGCTGGCCAAGGACAACCAGGCGTCGCTGCAGAAGGAGCTGGACCAACGTCGGCCCGTGCACGTCAAAGAGGAGCCTCTGAGCGACGCCGACGAGCCCATGGACACCTCGCTCTCCAACGGCGCGCTCAACGGCTACCCCGGCGGCGGCGCCGGCTCGCCCGCCGACCCACTCAACGGCCTCGGCAGCCTCGGCCCCACCCAAGAGCTCGTGGACTTTGTGGGCGCCACCTTTCGCAAACACTTTGTGCTGACGCTGAGTGAGGTGAAGCGCCTTTTCAACCTGCACCTGGCCAGCCTGCCCCCGGGACACTGCCTGTTCGGGGGCATCTCGGACCGCCTGCTGCAGGACACCATACTGCTCAGCCACTGTCGACAGATCCTGGTGCCTGTGAGTACCCCGAGCACTTAACGTCCACTCCCGAGCGCCGATATGGACATCCTGTAAGTCAGGAGGGGTATTGTGATGGGGTACGCTGTGGTTATATGGCATGGGGAAACGCTTTATGCAAATTGGAGTTATTGTAGTTGCTAGTTTGAATTACTTCAGTTGAATCTAAAGCCATCCCTGTCGTTTCACATAAACCCAACCCTAACGCTTCCATTTCATTTTTTTTTTTTTGCATGCTTTTGTGAGGAAAACCCTGCATTTTCAATTTTGAACAGCTGGCATTGCAAAGATGTCAACATGGATCTGACAAACATGGCACATTATCTGTCAGTTTGTTATTATGTAGTTTACATTTTTTTGATTTTCTATTTTTGCTGTTTATTCCCATTTTCCTCCCAATTGAGTATCCAATTATACTCTCTCTTTTTCATGTCATTATCCCCTCCCTCATATGAGAACTCGCTGCCCTAGTCCCGAGACCCGTAGTGAGCGCTGCACCGCCTCCTCTGAGCCAGTACCCGCCTAAGGCTGTCACCATAACACACAGGACCACTCATATATGCAACGAGCTTATTCTGCTTTTATCCCTCCCCCCTCCCTGGGGCGGCCAGAGCCATAACTGGCGTGACCTGGTGGAATCTAACCCTGGTCGCAGTGGGCAGTGTCGAACATTCTACCGCTACACTACCCGGGAGGCCCCTTGTTGTGTAGTTTTATAACGCTTTTGTAGTGGAGTACTCATTGATGTCATTGTCTGCCCACAACACCAGTCATTTTGGTCTTGGATCGAATCTTTCTCGATGACGGCAAATACATGATGCTAGCAGACCTGAGTTACACACCTGACGTACAGTGCACCTTTTAAACCCACAAGATTAACCCTGTTGTTTCACATTTAACTTTTAAACCCCGCATAATCGTTTTGACCCAGGGTGAGAATTCTCCAGTAGGCGTGATTTCAACCTTGGTTGAAAGTTTCACCCACGAAAATAGTCTGAACATGCTAGTCTGTTTGCCCCTGGGGTGAATGTGGATAAGAGCACCTGTTAAATGACTGAATGAACGTAACTACCAGGTCTGAACAGCTTTGTATTTACTCTGTAATGGCTCCAAATTGTGTCATCTAGTGATTAATGCCGACTTTGCATATACCTCATGACATGGCAGTAGCCTCCTTTGCCAACAAGATGACATAATGATGTGCAACACCGGGTTAGATTTATAAATCAAATGTATTACAAAATATTTAAACAATTGCCGCACTTGAATGGCTAACTTTTGTTTCATGTGCATGGCTTACCCCTTTGTACGCGCACAAAGGTTATCAGATTGCAGAAACTAATCTTTGAAAAATACATTGGGAGTAAGAAGCACTAATGAAAGGTCATATCCGGTCTCCCGGGTGGTCTAGCGATTACAACAGTCGACTCTGGCCATTGCGACCGGGGTTCGATTCCACCGGCCGTGCCAGTTTCGGCTCTGGCTGGGAGTGCCAGTAGGGGTGCCAGTAGGGGTGGCAATTGGCTGTCCGCCCCAGGGTGGGGGGAGGGAAGCCAATGCGAACTTGCTGCGGCGTGGCCCTGTGCGTGCATACCGGAGTCACGGTGACGGCCTGGCGGGTTCCAGCTCGAAGGAGGCGGGGCCCAGCCCCATGTCACTGCCGGTGTCAAGACTACGGCAGCGAACTCGTAAAATATATGAGGGATATGTGGGATAATTGACGTGAAAATTGGATACCTATAAAGTGGGGGGAGAAAAACGTCAGAAAGAGAAAGTAGGGAAAAAAAAGAAAGGTCATATCCTCCTTGATGCTTCTAATGGTCTCCCATCTCAATATGTTAATCTGCAAGAATGCCAAAGAACAGTGTCTGCAAAAAGAGTTAAGGGGGTATTGGTGTACTGACCTTGGACATACCAAGCCTCACAAACAAGACATCTACAGCTACCTTGTAAAGAGGTCAAAGGGGTTCGCTAGGCCGTTCACTGAAAGCGTACATCATTTCCAATGCATATACTTCAGGTTTTGGCTTGCCGAGGATGTACCCTTCCAAGTTCCTGCCACAGGGTGTTGCATAGGAACAGCCCGTGTATGAAAAACACCTAGCTAGGTGGCAAACGCTTAAAGTCATCAGCACAAAATCAGATTGACTTTAGGTAACTTACGTAAGACAAAATGAGGTTTCGTTAACCGTACTGTGAGTGGGCTTATACATGGGGACCTACTACTCATAGGGTAATCTATTTTTCAGTGGTGTAAGATGGAAGCTTATTTTGTAGTTCTAACCATGTCACAGTATATAGGCTCTCCGTACCTCTTAGTTGATAAAGGACCACACACTGCACTCAATTGCTGCTGTACATGCAATTGCTGGGGAGCGTTATGTATATTCTTTTTGCGATGAGGAAACGTGACGAATTTAGAAAGCTCTGTCATTTCCGGCCATTTCTTTGTTGGATTTAGCTGTGCAGCACATTTGCCTTCCTGCTCTCTGCCATTAAGGGATTTAAACCATGTGTAGTCAAAGAATTAGTACTTGACTTAAGTCAAAAAAATAATTCCCACTGCCCTTTGAGAACGCGCCTCTTTAGACTGCACCTTGGATCTTAACCCACTCGGTAATAATAATAGTAAAAAACTATTTGTACTTATTGTAGTCAATAAGTACAAATGCTGTTTATGGCTGTTTGCTTGAGGGAATGATGTGCTTGAAGTCGTAGCGACATGTGGTTGTTCTTTATCTACTTATGCTGAATGCACTTACTGTAAGTTGCTTTGCATAAAAGCGTCTGCCAAATGACTAATGTAATGTAATGTAAAAAAAAAAGAAGGCAGCTGATTGAAATTGAACTGCACACGGCTGATTCTAAATTATTCAGCTATGGGGCTGAACCCTCCTTTCCTGCAGCGATTTCTAGGCATGATATCATTGCAATGCCACATCTGAAAAATGGAACAGACTGGTAATTTAATTGTTTGGTTGATGGGTGAGTAAGTATGCTGTGTAGTCTGCATAGAAATCATGGTTAAGGTGCATATACAGTGTCGTGTAGCTTCATTAATCCAGGAACTAAAATGTTAATGTATCTCTGTAACTCATAGCCGATCTCTATTTATTTATTTATTAAGTGATACTGTATTATATGAGAGTTGTTTGGCCATTCCTGGGCAGTATTGATTTTCATGAAATTGTGAATGAAGTAGGTCTAGAGTGATGGAAGAAATGGGGAATATTATATTATAATATTTCATCTCTTTGCCTGGCAGGAATTCATAAAGGTATACAGCCTGATCTGCTCTTTGTTTCCCCAAAAACGTTTCAGAGTAAAACATCCCGGGAAGAATTGTCTTGTTACCCGGAGGATGGGCGGCAGACTTGTGGGGGAGGGTGAATTGAGATAAATAGAATCAAAAATTTGAATCAAAAATTTTAAAAAAGAAATAAAAAAACCATAACTTAAAACGATCAAGTTGTGCAGTAAGTCGCCCAAAATGGATGTCTCGTAGAGTGAGGTGAAGCATACAGCCTGTAATGTAAAGTACAAAACCTCAATAGACCACTCTGTATGTGAGCACGATCTTAATAACTCAATCAATAACACAGGCAAGTAGGATCGATTGGAAATAATGATAATGTAGAAGTGTTAAATGCAGCTTTCATGCGCTTGCCCTCGGGATGTGTGCCAGTTATGGGTTGTGCAGTTTTTTCCTAGCCTTTTGTATGGGTAAACTGTGCTTCCCAACTGTCAAATCTGTTGAAGCATCCATTTGACGCTCATGGTTATCTCAGGGTCCTTGTATCCAGGCTTGTATTTGAACTGCAGCTCAGGCAAACACAGCTCTCACTGTGCAATGGCCTTTGTGTCCATGCACTGTACCGCTGTGGGTTTGGTCACCGTTGACTGATAAAAGTGCCTTCGTGGTATTTTGTAATCTTCAAAAAGACTATCCAAATCGGAATTTAGGACAATGCTTTGTGTAAGGTCCGTTAGGGAATGTATGTGGTTACTTTGAGTCTGATGGGGAATTTTGGTTCCTTTTTAGATTTCACTTGTGTTACATGTGGTTAAAGACCGATGTCGATTACTCAATCTCTGTGCATACGGTATGTGCTATTATTCCCACTCAACAATTGGTACATCAGAGTAATCCAAAAACCACGTCCCTATAGTTTGAATCGCTTGTTAATGAAATGATCCATACAGTCTGAGTCTGTGCGTCGTTATCCAAACTCCCATGCGTTCATGCTCTGTAAGACCTCTTTAAACATCACCGACACAACACAGAGGGCTTCCTGAACGGCCACGTGACATTTCCGCTGTAACTTCCACTTTGTAGGCCTATATCTCTCAAAGTTGGTTGTCCCTACCTCTGCTCCTCTACTACCTTCTATTGCTGGTGTCTCTTGCATAACTTCTTTTTCACTGTATTTCATATTTGACCTGGTCATTTTAATATTCAGAAAGGACCATTTCTGGCCTCCCGATGCTGGCCACGGAGACCGGGGTTCAATTTCCCATCTCGCCAGAGTTTGCTCTGGCCGGGAGCGCCACCAGGGGCGGCGGTTGGCGACAGGGAAGCCGACAGGACGTTCGCCGCGCATAAGAGTGGCCCTGTAGTACCGGGTTACGGTCGATGGCTTGGCGAGTGCCGTCTCGGAAGAGGCGTTACTTTGCCTTCGTCACAGGTCGCAGGACTATGGCAGCGAACTCCCATTACTAGGGGGGGGATTGACATAAAAATAGCGGGTCTAATTGGCTGCCAAATTGGGATAAAATGGGATAAAATCAGAAAAAAGAAAAAAAAGAAAGGACCATTTCTAGAGTGTGATTGTCCTCCTTTTCCCCCTCTGTTTGTGCTCCGGCCCCTCTGTCTGGACACGTGTCCAAGGTTTATCCCTGGGTTGCTGTCCAATGCAGTAATGAATTATGGCTGTTATGTGGAGGGGGCACTTCCACAGTCAAAACAAGCACAACAGACGCAACATAAAAATAGAGGGTTTTCATCATCTGCAATATGGGCCAAACAAAGTCACCTGGCCTGGATTGTTCCTTGTAGATAAAGGACAACTGAATCGATTTTTGGGAAGCTGGGTAATTATTTATCAGGCCACTGCCTGGTATTTTTAGACTTCAGGGGAGCACCATGTCTTGCACACTGGGGGGAAAAAAGTGTTAATAGTGCGTTTTTCTACTCTCCGCCATTCTGGCCTCATTTAATACAGCTGTACAGTAAGTCCTTGTTAACCCTGGTGAAACACAGGAGAATGTATGGGGAACAGATTTGTTCTAATGGTATAATAATAGGCGGCACGGTGGTGCAGTGGATAGCACTATCGCCTCACAGCAAGAAGGTCTCGGGTTCGAATCCAGGCCGCGGGCCTTTCTGTGTGGAGTTTGCATGTTCTCCCCGTGTCCGCGTGGGTTTCCTCCGGGTACTCCGGTTTCCTCCCACAGTCCAAAGACATGCACGTTAGGCTAATTGGAGAGTCTAAATTGCCCGTAGGTATGAGTGTGTGAGTGAATGGTGTGTGTGCCCTGCGATGGATTGGCGACCTGTCCAGGGTTAGGGTTCCTGCCTCTCGCCCCAATGCATGCTGGGATAGGCTCCAGCCCCCCCGCGACCCTAACTAGGAATAAGCAGCTGAAGATGAGATGAGATGAGATGGTATAATAATATTAGAACAAATTACATTAAGAATAGGCCGGTCACTGTTATAAGTCTGTCTATGAAACTCAAAGGATTTTGTGTTCTGTGTTTTGTTAAAGAAAATTCAGTTTTTGCTTTTGGCATCTTTAGAACAATTTTGTGTGGAGGTTCACGATCTTAAAGGTAATGCCATGAATGGCAGTTAATAATTAGGTCATTAAACAAATCCCCTCTCAAATATTATATACACAGTTTTATTGGGAAAACTCCATTATCACTTTGTCAATGTACTATCCTTTTCCATCTTGACTTTTTGCAGCCATGGATTGCATTTGTATATCGGGTTTCGTCTCCGGATCTCAAAGCACTTTACAGTCCATGCCGTCAGTGATAATCGGCACTGCTTCCTTTGATAAAACGGAGTCCCCTGTTTTGGCTGAGAATTTAATTTTGGTTATCATCTCTTGATCATCCTTTCGGGGAAAAAAAGTAATATTTGTGTAAGTTTAAAAACTAGGGTGGCTCTGCAGGGGGTAAAATGGCTGCACCATGGACAAGATAATATAGACATCCTACATTTCCCTGGTACTGCACACCAGCGTTTTGAAGAAGGCTAATGAATTGGTCATGAGCAAATAGATGCAGGGATGCAAATTTGATTGCAAATGAGTCCACAGGAGACATGGATGAGGAACACACAAGTAATCAATAAATGTCACCATCAATCAAACCAAGATCGTTATGTGTGCACCTGTGGCAGAGTGCTAAACGGCTGGCTGCAGCAGATGGTATAGGCTGGCCCCAGAATACACTTTTCTACAGCATTCAGAGTGACATGAATGAACTTGCCAGGCTACTACTCTCAACCCTCTGTTTTGCATTAGAGCTGCAGTAGGAACAAAGATACTGGTATCTAGTCCGCTAATAATACAAATTTGTTTAACAGGGGTTCATAATTTGGTTAATAATTCCTTAGCTATGTAGATTGATGTATCTAAAATGTATTGTCAAAAAAAAAAAAAAAAGGGCAACTCATGGTTCACCCAGAGTGAAACGTTTAAGCCTTAATGATTTGCTTATCTGTTCTTGAGGTCTGAGCTTGACGTAGCACACGGCTACCGATTTAACTCCATCCGAACAAAGGGGATGGCGGAAAGCAACAAACCCCCCCCTATTCCGCTGGAGGATTGAAACCTCACAGCCTAGCGCTTGGCCACAGCCCAGTGAGACCTGCCCACGGATTTCTATTTCGGAGGCCTGTCACACTCCCCCCCCCCGGAGTCTGAGATCGGTACAGAAGTACCTGCAGCACAGAGCGAGTCTGTGCGCAGAGGGACGTCAGTGAAGTGTGACGTCCTGCTCCGGGTCTGACATTCTCAGGTTCGACGTACAGAGATGGCGTTCCGATCTCTCGGGGTGATTACATTCACATGGGAACAGGGCGTCACGGGCCAGAGGAGTCTGTCCTCAGTTGGCAGAAAAAGTTGGTCACTTTTTGTAATCGACCTTCTCTTTTCTCCCTCCCCTCCCGCTCAAGTTGAAGTACCAGAATGTAAAAGAAGCCCTTCATAGATGATATGTTTTCGAAATGTGCTTCCGAGTTAAACGAACTGCCACATTGCAATTTCCAAGGAGCTGAGATGAAATCTGCTGAACCTCGATTGCTAATCCTGGGCCGCGTTGACGCAAGAGCGCTGTCGACTTCCTCTGGGTTCGTCATCCCTGTCTTTTTATTGCGATACCTTACAGCCTGAAACTCCCTCCAGACCTCTGAAAAGACTTGTTTTCTAATATAAAATATCATTCTTTTTAAACATAGACCTTTGGAGCTGTTTCACTGTGTGCGTAAGCAGTTTTGTTGTTGATCCAAACTTGGTGACTTTGGTCTCATCTTGCTAAAAGGCATATTAAACATTTCACCAAGTACTCCACATCAGCATTTTGAGGTAGGCTAATTGATTGATGGATGCAGGGATGCAAATTTGCTCTAATAACCTACAGGGGATGTGAATGAGGAACACAAGTAATCAATAAATGTCACAACCAATTAACTAAGATATGGGTTGATGGGTGGGTACGTGCAAATGCAATACTGAGGGGCACATATGCAGGCATACACCTGTGACTGAGTACCACACAGCTTGCTGCAGTGGATGGCAGAGTCCCAGAATCCATTTTGCTGACAAGCGAACTCCAGAATCCATTTCGCGATAGCATTCAGAGTGACGTGAATTAACTTGCCAGGCTACTGCTCTGAACCAGTGGATGGTGTAGGCTGGCCCCAGGATCCACTTTTCTACGGCATTCAGAGTGACATGAATCAACTTGCCAGCCTCTGAAACCTCTTTTGCATTAGAGCCGCAGTGTGAACAAATACCGGTACTTTGTCTGCTAATAATACAATGTTGCTTAGTAGGGGTGGTCCTTTGCTACGTAGAACCTAGTATTTGGGATTGCCCTAATGCACAGTATCTCTGTATCCCCTTAATAAATCGTAGTTTGTTGGACCTTTAACAGGTTTTTTTTTTTTTTTTTTTTTTTTTTTCTTCCACCTTCCACAGCAATTACCTTTGAATGAATCCATTCTCGTGGTGGATGTCCCTTTAAAATAGTTTACAGTGCAGTGGGATCTGCATGCAGCTCCTCTGGGCGTTACAACACTGGGCATGGAGTGCACTTGGCATCAGTTTTCTTTTCCCCACAAGTCAGTGATCAGGAATGTTGTTTAGTCTCTGCATTCAGCAGAAGGAAAGATACAACTGGAGAACAACATGTCAACCTGCTGTACAGGCTCCTCATCTTTAATCGTGTCCAGAGAAATTGTTAGTTTGTATTGCCTCTTGCTCGGTCCCTTTGTAAAATAAATAAAAAATAAAATAAATAAGAAGTTATAATTCAGCAAGTTTGCAACATTCAGTATGTACTGTTCCTATTAGGAATTATTCTTGCTTTGGGAAATAATGCAACCGTATGCTGCATGTACAACAGGCCAGTAAATGCATAATTTCCCTACATTTTGACATGGTTACAGGAGTTACTTAGTGTTAAATGGGTTTGGGAGTATTGTGCCATTTACCGGTTGACTTTAAACCCAAACCGACAGGTTTCGACTGCCCGACGTCTTCCTCCTCTTGGCCGTAAGCTGTGTGTGTAGAGGGCATTTTCGAGATCTCTTTTTGGCTCGAGCTTAGCATGTAATCCCCTTCTGCATGGGGTTATTGGATTTGGGGAGTAGGGCAGAAAACAAAGTATTATATAATGGTTATTATTGGTTGAGAAGACCGAGCCTATTATTTACTGTCGTGGGCAGTGTTTTGGGGAATGTGGAGCATACTTGCAAGAATGTATCCTTGCTTTGTCACTCATGCACCATGTTAGAGCTGGAAAGTAGAAATTCCAGTGGATTCAATTGTATGCATTCCATATAAACAATTGAATTGTTAAAGTATGGTGTTAAGATGATGTCAATGATGTCTATTGCTGTATTCCTGCACTGATCTTGTGCGCTAACTATGATTGTTCCTACCATGTATTAATGCACATCTTGTAAGTCGCTCTGGATAAGAGCGTCTGCTAAATGCTTAAAATGTAAAATGTAAAAATGTTAAGAAGCATGGAGTCAAAATCCTGCTTGCTTCCATGACCGGTTTTCACATCCTTTCTCTCATTCCTGGCGCCCTGTTTATCCGCCGCCTCTTCCAGACTTCAGAATCAGAGCTTTCTTTATTGCCTTTCACACTTAAGCGCGTAGGAATGTTTCTTGGTATTGCTGCAGTACAGTTGGCCACACAGTGACCAACTGTACTGCACCGTACTGCTCCTGAATTGTTTGTGCAGCCAGTGGAATCAAAGCATTTTGTGTTCGCTCTGCTCAGTCTCTCTATTTTGCACCGTTTGCCCTCTTCGTCGATCAGCCTCGAGTGTAGCGCATCTCCCTGCATGTGATCCGCCACAGGCATTGAGCATATACTGCATTCCCTTTGCTTAACCTGAGGGTTGGGCAGTCAATCACTCTCAGCCCGTAGAGATCCTGGGCCAGGGGCAGGTCCTCCAGCTGGGATACCCTGAACAAACACTGCTGCGCTTCCTGTTTTTGCTTTCCTGTTTTTTTATGTCGCCTCCAGGGATATCCGCAGCCATTTCCCTTCTCCTTTAAGTCGTTCCTGTACAGCCTGCCTGTGGTTTAAGAACCAGTTGATCAGCGTGATGCCGTTTAAAAAATGTTGTTTGACCGTGGGCACCTCTACACCTCTTTGACTAACTACAAAGTACAGCAACGTAAACACCAGCACATACAGAGAGAGAGCGGTATTTGATGTAGAATCCAACGCTCCCGTTAAGCAGTCCTAGCCTTTTGTTTGTGTTTTGAAGTCCATTTTGGTATGTTTTTCTGTCACGTCCTCCTTACATCTATGCTTCCCCCCCCCCCGCCTGTCCCCAGTTTCCCGCCCAGAGCTCGGCTGCAGCGGACGAACAAAAGGTCTTTGCGGTGTGGGAAACCGGAGAAACATTCGACAAGGTGAGCGTGCGCCAGGGTGCTTTGCCCCGTTGCAGGTTCTGGTGTCATTTATTACGATTAATCACAGTGAATGTTATTGGTCTTGCGTCTGTGATCCTACTTTAATATCCAGTCGCTATAGCCGTCTGCCCCACTGAGGCTCTGTGCTTCGTATTACAGATAGAGGTTGGCCAACACAACGCAGGCCTCTGCATGTGTGCACTTGCGCTTATCTGTGTTTGCACTCATGCGCATTTGTTTGCGCTCGTGTCTTCACTCGCGTGTTTATATGCGCTGGGTACATGCGCTCTGTTCTTTATGTCCTTTTTTTTTATTTTTATTTAAACATTTCTTTCTTTTTTCCCCCAGCACCGCCAGGTCCTGTTTGACATCTTCGTGAAGAACTACCGCGTCAGGAGGAACATCATCCAGGCCCGGCTGTCGCAGGAACTGGGGGACGCTGTCACCAAGGCAGACGTCGACAGGCTGCTCAAGGTAGCATGGCTGTCAACTCGTCTTGCGTACAAATGAAATGACTTCCGTGCTAAGAGGCGGTGTGGTCATGACTCATTTCGCGTAAATGAGTGTTTCTTGGGTCCTGTGTGTGTGCGCTGATGGTTGGTTTCTTGTCTTCCAGGAATGCTGTATGAGTTATGGAGGGATGTGGTACCTGAAGGGCACAGTGCAGTCATGACAGTAGAGGGGCCATTCCATCGTCCAGTAATCTCTCCTCTAGAGCTTTGTGGGAGGGCTCTACATCGGGAGGGGAGGCAGACACATGGACCAATCCTGCCTCTCAGCCAACAGAGTGGGGGTTGGGGGACAAGGATGCCAGTTATCTGCCCCAGACCACATGCCATTGTTAATTCACCTGAAGTCATAACAGAGCTAAGGCAAAGCGGCAACAACAGTCTAAGCACAGAACGTCGTGCACATTGACGAAAAGGGCTGAAGGGTGAAATCTGGCTGGCACGTGTATATATTTGAAAAGCTATTGGGACAAATGTATGCGGTTCAAGAGATTGAATTCAGAAAGCGACGCTCCTTAATTATTTTTTTATTTAATATCTCTTACAAGATGAGAAACGGGAAATGGTGTAGACCAAAAAAGGTGTAGTGTATAATCATATGGTTTTATCCTGATCGTGGCCTTTTGAAAAGTGTGGTTTTTACGGTTTCCCAGTTTAATGAGGGAATATGCCTCTGTTTTTGTCTTCGGCCTTAAGATATGAACACCTTTACGTTAGCGATTAGAGGCATTTTTCTTTCGTTCATCTCTCTCAGACGGATGTTTGGAGGTTAAGACAGGGTGTGAGGAACAGGAAGCAGATTGTTTGGTATCCACTCCAACTCCTTGTCACTCTACACAAATATGCAAATAAGACAAAATATATCACTTAGAAAGAGACAAAGGGCAAGGATAAGATGTTTTGGTTTGATTAGAATCTGACTCCAGATTGATGCAAAGCATTGAATTGAAATGTTATCCAAATTGCACATGGATTTTAAGGCAGATAATGTAAATTTTGTCTCCATATTTGTGTGGATTTAATTCCAACCATCGAACAATCTGCTGCCCTGGCATTTACAGAATGCACTTTGATAGTTTGGTTCTTAAAATCAAACTCTCATCATGCTAAATATGAGGAAAGTGAAGTAATGTGGGTGGATGCATTTAAATGTCCATGATGATTTCATTTCTTTATGCAAAAACTTGATTTAATTTGAAGTATTTCTCACTTTTCAAATCTGTTACCATAGCCAATCGGATTTTCAAGTTACTAACTTGGTAATGCACATGTTGGTAACGTATATATTTTGACTGAACACAATGGACATATTTGGTACACAAGTGTGCATTTCTATCATTTTAATAACGGGAAAAGGCTACATTTTTGTTACTCTTCCTATTTTGTTCCTTTTGTATAATGCTGCTTTAAGTATTTCCAAATTCTAGGAAATCTTTGTCTGGGATTTGGAACCATTTGGAAAATGGTAAAGACAATGGTTTTGAATGTTTACTGGAAGAGGGCAGCAACAACAACAAGCTCTCAGTATATTTCAAGAGGTCAGTGTGTTGTGGAGTGTGGGTTGATAAAGCATTTGATTATATGCAATTTAGCAACTAAATGAGATCCAGATATTGTGATCTAATTGGGGGAAAAGAGTAGCAAATTTGGTCGTCTTTGCCCGTATTTGTTTCCACTAAACACCTGAACTTGTTGCATGATCAGTGGTTTTCTTTTAAATTATAACTCCCGAGTGTCACAGGGCTGCTGTCCCTTTGTGTTCTAGATCTGGTACCTCAGGTAAACAGAAAAAAAAAACTAAAAACGGTTGACTCCTGTTATCACAGATATGCTTTTGCCCTTTCCCCATCTGTTTAGCCAGCCACAGTCCAAAGGTTAGAACTTGCTGCTGGCCATCGTAGTACCTCAATTCTTGAACGGTTGACACGGAGGGAAATTAAGTCTCGTGTGGTCTTCGAAACCAAAATGAGTCCGGCCTTAAAGTTATCGTCCTTCGCGGAGGAAGGTTTTAAGAAGGATGTGGTTGAGTGTTTTATAGTTGTGCAAGAGCAATGTGGATGACTGTGGCAATCAATGGACGTTGTTATTTTGCATTACGCATGAGTAGCTCATGTGGTGGATTGAAGGTAGACACTGAAGATCCTTTTCATCAAGTTTAACTGAAGTCACTAACCTCATAAGACCAAAACAAACCACCCCATTTAGTACTGTCATTGTTTTGTTTGCGTTTAAAACAAAAAAATGGGTCCGACTTTGAATAATCGTGTATTTAAAAGGTCCAGAGAGTCGGTTAACATTCTTCAAACTGTTCCTTGTCTCCTGAATAATGCCCTTGCATACTGTTTCAGGCCTTTGTAATAACATTTCCCCATGGACTTCTCTAGTTGATGCAGTCAGACCTGGTAGAGATTATTTCAACATGGACTACCTACAAATCACTATTCTTTTTTTGCCCCCTCCCCTTTCCCCAATAGTATGTTGTCTCATTCAATAAAGCACTGCAATAATGTCTTCCCTTGCTCCCTTTACTTGTTGTATTATAATTATGAATGGTCTGCAATTGTCTGGAGGGGAGGCCAGGAGAGGCAAGCTGAGGGATCTCCAGGCAAAGGCCAGTGGACTTCTGGGAAAACTAGTGGTTTATTTTGGCCCATGTGAGCAGTGTGTCTGCAGTGCACCATGCAACCACGGGGCACACGCTGTCAGATTTCTCATTTTCACTTGGCAAAAGAACCGTGACATCTTGATTCCTCTGGCATGATAGTGAGAAGAGATCTGTTCATTAATGTATTTACTCCACACCATGCCACTCCATTTAGTCAAGAACAAAGTAACTCTTCAGCTCAGATGCATGTAGCAGACCTGTATAGGAGACTTCTAAAAGCATCTTACAAGATCAATTTGACACAATTTTATTGGTTATCTGACAGCAGAGAGCATATGTTAGCAGTAGAACATGGTGTCAGCAAAATAACATGATCATTTTTAAATAGTACTTTATGAAGCAGAACAGAACAGAGTTTTTAAAAACAGTTTAAATAACTATTTACATCTTGTAATTTACAAATTTAACATTTTGAAATAGTTCAGCAATGTATGCATCTTGTATTTGATAGTGGACTGTGATTTATGTCCAGGGCAAAGAGCAGTCCTTTCCATAATGCTGACATGAGGGAGCCCTGAACAACGAGGCCCATGGACAGTACCTGAGTGACTTCATATGCAGTCTACATATTAAAGGCAAATCGGGACAGACCGATTTGACGTCTGCACCCTACCAACAACCACTCGAGTCCTCCTGAACTTAAACCCACATTTAATGCTGGTTATTCTCCCGTCTGTCTCAAGCATACAAGACCTTATTGAAAGAGCCACCACTATTCTAAACCCAACGAATAATCCGTTTGCCAAAGGTGCTCTCAATGTATGCTGAGCCACCACACCCAGCCTAAACCCCATTTGAATTAGCATTGGGTTGGGGGCAGAGACTCCCTATTTGCACAAAATCACCATACTGAATTAGCACTTGTGAGGCAGGGCTGTCGCATTTTATGTCGTTGCCGTATGTCCGCGGGTGTTTTGAGTTTTAAAAAAACACTCAAGTGGCCCTTTTTCACTTGGGGTGGCATGCCTTTTTTACATAGCTTTCATCCCCTATAATGAAACACAGTCCATAAGCAGCATAAACACAATGCAAGAAAACAAATAAGCCTCATTAAAGGAAGAAATTATGCAGTGAATTATAAAGCAATTTGACTAATTGAACACCCCTCCTCTAGCTATCTTTTCCTCACTCTGTTTCTCCTCCCAATTTCCCTCTCAGCTTTAATATCTGTTAACGTGAGGCGAGGCAGAGGCGATGACTGAACAAGGCTCCATCATTAACGCATCGGAGCATCACGTAGTATCGTGTAACCCCTCATATCTGTTCAATCAAAACCAACTGATGGCTGTCTTTTTAGGAGGGGTACATTCTGAATGAAACCGATCAATAATTTTATTGATGCAATGCCTCATTTAGAAGTCATGTTTCCTCTACATGTTCTGTCTGGTAAAGACATCATCTCAAAACAGGTGTAGCATATTATATAAAAATATGATTATCGCTTTGGGGATCTGAATTGGCCAAATATAAAGCAAGACCTCTGCTAGTAAGTGCTATAACTTAATACTTTGTTGCACACTATGGTCAAAGGGTGATCGGTCTACCAGGAGTTGGAGTTTAGTTACTGTACTTGAGGTGTAAGTTTTCTTTCTTTTTTTGTTTAGAAAAACAAAAAGTCATTATTTATGCATCGATCTTTTTTCTTTTTGTTATATTCCCCCAAATCTAGTTTATAAGCTGCATTTACACATCATTCAGCTATGATATCAACTTCCACTTTCAAAAAGGATTAACAGAGATGCCAAAAACGACAGGAGCACCTTCACATAGAGGTTTCAGTCACACTAACACTGCTGAACTGACAAGGACACTAGATCCATAAACAATCACATTATTTCAGGCTGGGATACAGCAAATTAGGACAACGCTGCCCTACGTCTAAAGTGTCAAAGAAGGAAAAAAAGAAAATTCTATCTAGTATCATCCTGAAGTGCAATAATAGGGTATTAATGTGATGGAATGCATGCTACGAGTACTGTAAACTGACAGAAAAAAACAGACAACAATGCAAATAACATACTGAAGCAGATTATGGGTTGGGAACAGGAGGAAGAACATTGGGTATAAGCTTTTCCTCTTTTTAGTGTCTCCCTCCTCTGCCCCTGTCTTTCCGCATGGCATCGCCCTCTGTGTTGTGATTAGACCAACCTTTGGATATTGGACTTTGTCAGCCTCAATCCAGGTGTCAATGTGTTTCATGGCACTATAGTCCAGTCCAACCCCCATAGCTCATACATTACTCTGATATATTTCTTAAGTATCTCTACAGTGTTTTATACACTCATTGTACGAAGAAAAAATTATAAATGTTTTCAGAAATGTTTTTACCAGATACAAAATGTGTGTGTGTGTGTGTGTGTGTGTGATACACGTTAAGTAAACGTATGTTCTGAATTCTTGATATTGATAAGATATCGTTTTCATTAAATGACACGACAAACAGTAAAATACTGACAAGACGTTTGACATACTATTATTCATTTGAAATGGATTGCATTGCTCGCACTGTTACACACTATGTCAGACAAAGGGCCAGAAAGTCATCTGTACTTTTAAGAAGCACCAAATTTGTGTGCAAATCAATCCAGACACAGGTTGCGGCAAGCAAATGCGAAGCAAAATTCCAGCGAGTGTCTGACATTTCAACAATTGTGTGAAATGCTGCCGTTGCCCATCAAAGAAAAACGCGTGGGACTGCTGAAAAACAAAACACCAAAAGTTTTGAGTGCTTATCCACCGAGCTGGTCTGGCTTTGTTGGAACTCCCATTTTATGGCGAGGGGAGTGTTGTGATTTCGGCGGCGGTGTCATGGTGCAGCCGCCCGGACAGCGTCTCTTTGGGCTTTTGCCTGCTCAAGGCAACCCCACTGCCCGCTCGCCCCTGATGAACACAAGCCCATTTTCGATGGCTTTGGCCAATTTTGGATCAAACTGAGGCAGACATCTTTTTTTCCCTGAGCACTGCTGGAGCATCACTGGGCCAGGCTAAGCTTGGCCCTGTTTTCACTCAGGTCCTCTTTGGTCTTCTGGATACAGGAGAAGATCTCCTGGAAGAGGGCCTTGTACTCAGGCTGCGGGGCGTCGTCGGGGCCCCGGGCCGGGGGCGACGAGGGGACGGGGACGGGGACGGAGCAGTGGGGCTGGGCCCCGGGGGTCTGCACTGCCTTGTGGCTCTGCTGGTCCGCGCCCTGCTGGCAGCGCCGCAGCAGCTCCTCGTACTTGACCTGCAGGGCGCTGTACTGCGCGTCCACCTCGTTGAGGAGGGAGATGCCGCGCTGCTTCACGGCCTCGGCGCGCCGGATGCAGGTGCGCTCGTGCCCGAGGCGGATCTCCTCGGCGCCGCGGCCCCTCAGGGCGCTCTCGCTGTTGCAGCGCTTGAGCGCGCGCGCGTGCCCTGCTCCGGGGGGTTCTCGGGATCCCGGTCCCCGTCCCCCTCCGCCGGCGCCCTCTCCTCCGGGGGGAAGAACACGGAGTCGGGCAGGAGCTTGCCCGCCCGCCTGGCGCTGGCCGCGTCGGAGCGCCACAGCTGCCGGAGCTCCTCCACCTCCGCCTCCAGCTCCTGGAGGCGCGCCTGGCAGCCCTCCAGCTCCTCCAGCCGCTGCTCCAGCTCGCCGTTCTCGCGGGTCATGAGGTCGGCCTCCCGCTCCGCCTCCTTGCGCCGGCCGCGCTCGGTGCCCAGCTGGGCCTGCAGGGTCTGGACCGAGCGCAGCAAGGCCGTGTTCTCCTCCTCGGCCCTGAGCCTCTCCCCAAGGGACACAGCGTCGTCTAGAGGGGTGAGGTGGTCCGGTGACAAGTACCTGTGCAAACACCAATATACGCTTAAGTGATCACTCAGCCATTTAAAACCTTCATAAATCTGGTTCCATATTTTAGCGAGCTACTTTAATTCAGGCATAAGGTGTCACAGTATGATTAGGAGAAAATGGCGAATTATATTATAGACATTTAGTCATTTTAACACCACAAAGTGCATGAGTACATGCAGAAACTGACCAAATATATGACATATTACAGGTATTTGGTGCAGCAGGACATTTCAAGTGCGTGACTGCATGTCTGCCAGCCACGACAGGGATCTGCTTGGGATTATGAAAGGAGAACCCAAACTGGATTATGGTGTCTGGCTTTGTATGACGTTAAGTAGATGAGTCAGCATCAATGCGCTAATTAAGACAGGGTCACACGGTGGAGGTCAACAGCAGGCTGCACAAGGAATGGCGTCATCTTAAGACATGCAGTGCCAGACAGATCTGCGAACACAGTGTTCTCATTGATAATAAAGGGATGTGTAGCTACTCTTTGCTGGAAGGTCTGGCAAACCTGGGATCAAAGACAGCTGAAATCTGTTACTTCTCTGGGAATAAATGTATGCTTAAAATCTCCTGAAATTAAAGCCTGTTAACAAATGTAATGACTAAATTGATCTATATTTAGCAGAATCATATTTTATCTCTATATTTAGAGTATGTGTATATTCAAACAAATACATTTTTAAACAAAGCAATTATGCAATCATGTCTCGACTATTAAAACACTTGGTCAACAAGACACCAAAAGCAAGAAAATTGTAACAAGTTAAAGATCATAACATTGTACAGAGGCCATTCATTCCAGTGACCTTGGGGGCATTTGTGATGACTGCTTCTGCAGAACAGAATTGAGCCTTGACTGACTAGTGCATGTTGTACAGCTTGAACAGAACTGAAGACTCACTTGTGCTCATAGAAAATAACTGAGGACTCAGGGCAGCGGATAGCGTAGCATTGTAGCGCACCGTATTTTGGCTGGTCCGATACGGTGTGCGCAGCCTGCCAGAGATGCGGTTTGAAACCCCTCTCTACCACACTGGCCCTGGTCATCAGCCCCGACCGGGGGCGGCATTTGTCTGTCCGCCCCAGGGGGGGAGGGGGGAGGGTGAGCCGGCTCGAGTTCGCCGTGAAGCATGTAAGGGTGTCTCCAGAACGTGGGTGGGCGAATTCCGTCTTGAAGGAGACGGTGTTCGCTGCCCTCGGAGAATTAGCTTGCCTCCTAGATACTGAGGACTCACTTGTGCATGTCGTAGATCTCCTTGAGACAGGACATGCTCTGAGCACCCAGGGAGCGTCGCTGCTCGGCCAGGTCCCTGCTGGAGCTCTCGGACTGCGCAGTCTTCATGTCCTGCACCTGGCGCTGCAGCTCCTCCACGTGTGTCTGCAGGCTGTCAATCGTCTCCGACAACCTGGGGAGGAACCCCGCATTGCGCTTGCGTCTATTACACCGCACCGATCTTACATTTACAGCTTTTACTCAGCCCTTTCACAGCTGTTTTATCAATCGAGTCCACCTTGAACTATTCCGGAGTGCTTTATAGAGCAAAAGGTGCTCTAACAAGTGAATCCCTTGACGCCTGGCCTCTATCTCACCCCTGGATCTTATGTTGGGCTGTGCGGTTGTCCAGGACCAGCCTCTGGTTGCCATGCTCCAGGTCACGGGCCGTCACTTCCAGCTGCTCGTATACCTTGGCATGCTGCTCATTCATCTGCCGCAGGAGGTCCACCTGCTTCGACAGGTACTGAGAGAGAAAAGGGAAGTCAGCACATCTGTCTTCACTTTAACACGAGCTCCGCCAGAAGAGATTAATATACAGGAGCCAAAGGACAGCCAGTAAGCAGGTCACATTCACAGTGGGGTTTTATCTGAAGTTTCAGTGCCTTACACATCAAACCATCTTTTTCCATATTTCATTAGCTGGCAGCAACTAAAGTGCTGAAACGAATATGCCCGTTTTTCCTGTCAGTCGTCAGTGCATTTTGTACAAAGTTATAGGTACACTGACAGATTCAGTGGCCTTGCAGTTAGAATGAAACCCAGGAACTGTGGATTCAGGAAGCCACTTGAACCTCAAGCTCATCACCAGGTATAGACATGGCTTCCAATAAATTAATTTATCCTCACTTCCAGTACATCAAATCAGGGAATCAATGTACGTCACTGGACATAATGTGTACACTATACTGTTTAAAACAATATAATGAATCCTTAAAAAGTGGAAAAGGTAGATATAGTTTTGCAGCTTTATTACTCAAGTCTGACTTGCCCTGCCACACTCATTCAAATAAAAACAATTACACTGTATAGGGTCAGTAATCATTATATAAAGCAACTCATCTGTATAATTCTTGCCTTGTCAGTGTAACTATTCAAATGTATGTACATCTCTGAAATTTGCATTCTCTGGAATGGTCATCTCAATTAAACTGGCAAAAGGTTTGGTCAGGCCAGTATCCTCACGTCACTTTCACAGATATGTGCATAAGTGCATTTGTAACATTCCATCCAATTTTCTCATTCCATCCAGTTGGATTGTAGCAAGAGAAAGGCACAGTGTCTGAGCAGGACAGACTTGTTTTCTCTCTTATTGGGAGTGCTGACCTGACTCCTAACTTATCGATAGCGCAGACGTATCTTATCCTAACTTATCTTACTGCTTAAAGACCTTTGTAAACTTTAGTCAGCATATTTCACAACCACATGCCAAAAGAAACAAAGAACACATAAAATGATAGAGGGGTGCCAAGATAAAAATGCAAACTCTGTGATTAAAGTGCTTCTTCACATAATTCTCAGATTAAGCAAATAATACAATTCTCTGGAACAACTCAGTGGTCAAGCTAGTTCACAGAACATGTGACTAATCCATGTATTAATGTACTGTCTATGCACTTTGATGTAGTAATAATGTTGCCTATTGCAGTATCCCTCTATTGCACTGGTACACTGTCTGTGTGTTTTCGTTGTGTGATTAACTGTTCTGCAGCAACACCAAGAAACATTCCCACACACTTAAGTGTGAATGACAACAAATAAATTTCTGATACGGACTGTATTTAACAAAGTAGCCACACTGCAAATACAATGGCTGGGGGAATGAGTACAGGATTCATGACATTTGGGTTAATACACCTTATGTTCCATAAAAAATAATAAAATAATTCTGCTCTGTGGGCATTCGGCCTGTATGGCTTGCATAGCACCAGTGAAATGCAGTGTAAATAAGAACTTGTTCTTAATGGCTTGCCTGGTTAAATAAAGGTTAAATTAAAAAAATAAAAGTTTATAGACTGCAGCCACAGAACATTAGTTGCTGAAGGGGCTTCATGAAAAAAGATCAACGCTCATAGTAAGCAAAAGCTGAGTGACTAACATTCATTAGGTTCATTAAGTCCAGTTGTATAGAAATGTGACCTAACACTCACGACTGCTTTAAGTCACTGTTTTAAGCAGCTCTGAATCATATAGACCATGACATTTTGATCCATCGGTACTACCAATACATGCTCATTGAAGTTTCTGGCGAGCAGAGAAATACTTTCTTAGGCACGCAGTCACCATTTACCACAGAAATTACATTGAGGAGAATACCGTTCTAATGACACTTTCATATGCATATATGATATGCCCGATAATTAAATGAGCTGAAAAAATTATGAGATCAATTCTGACCATCAATTCAGTGATATGGGGCTTTTCATGGTGGATTTAATGTCCTCCTACATGTGACAGTGGTCCTTAAATTAAATTTATGTCCCACGTCATAGATTTATTTTAAAAAGAGGCAGAGCATAGAAATAATATGTACCGCGCTGCTGACAAAGCAAGACGTGACTAACGGACTAATAGTCTGGTCAGCCAGGAAGGAGAATATACCATGGCTGAAGCATAACTAATCCTCTACACTGTGGAATCCACTGGATTAATTGGATGAGATAAGCTGAATAATGCATGTTAATTCCTTTGCTAATTGGTTGCTTTATCTCCAGCAGCTGTGGGCTTCAGTGTGGTCACTGGGAAATTAACTGAAGAAGATGAGTGCGCTGCTAATACCAGAGCAAATGTTGAGTAGGACATTGGTGTGGTCCAGCTCAGTTATCAGAATGTAGAATCCAGTGCACGTTGAGATCGCACGTCAACAATAAAGACTCACATTTCTCAACTTCTGTTGTTATGGACATGAATGAATGTGGAGGCGCAGTAGTAAATACCAGAGACAGAAGAAGCATTTCAGTGAGAAATAAGGATAACAGAACGTCAGCTTCAATGCATCTCTACGTAAAACATCAATAGCAAACACTGTCAATGCTTTAAGGTACTCATCTCTGCAATGATCTTCCACCAGATAATTAAAAAATGCAGGCCCAAGCAGTGCACTTTTCCACAACGCCCTTGGTGTGTGGTATGTGAGCAGGAAGAAACCAAAGACCCCACTCACTTTATTTACTATCTTAATGCACTGTGCCAGTGACTTATCCGTGTTGTGAATGATAAGTGCACAATGAAAGGTATGTTCTAGATAGAACTGTGCCAAACATTAAATCCTGCTAAGCTCTTAAGTAATTCATCAATGCAAAAGCCTTGTTTCTGAAACCATACTCTGTGTAGTGCCATTTTGTGAGGGAAACATAACCTTGAGTGGTTTGATCAGATATGGTTGTATATAATAGTTATAATATGGAGAATGATGTGTGCTCTGAGGGGAGGGATCTGTTTTTTTCAAGGAATATATTATATGTTTTACCACTGAAGTATTCTAAATATATTAATATCATGTTTAGAATATGATAATAAACTGCATATAAAACATACAGACTTTTGGGCCATGTAGCCTTCAACACATCAGAGTGACTAAATGGCATACATATAAAATCACCATGTTACCTCTATCTCTTGTAACTGTTCCTGATTGGTTGAGTACATCTGCTGCAGGCCCTGTTCCAGCTCCCGGTTACGGTCCAGCAGAGTCTTGCCCAGCTCAGCAGCCAGATGGAGGTCTGGAACAGAATCAAACATTGACAGCTGGAGAAGACTCACTGACCGACCAAATGGTCCTACTGTCCAAATTCTCACCGAGGAGGTGACCACATCAACAGAGGACTACTAAAATAAAACTGTGGCAAGTTAATGGAATTAAAACAGTAATATTCTGGTTTATATATATATATATACACACACACCATTTTAACTCTCTTTGCCAAACAGTCACTACTAAATATAGCACGCTTAAAGACAATCATTCAAGAACAGAGTTTTAAATTAACTTCATAATCAATCTTAACACAAACACTGTCATTCTTTCAGATCCTGGCAACCAAGTATGTTGTAACAATAGTAACCTTTGCATTACACTATCAGTGCAAAGGTGCTGGCAGGAGAGTTCTATGAATCAGTCTTACATGTGAGATATGCCGACCAGGAAACAAAAAACATAGAGTATGGGGAAAGAGGCCACAAGAAACATGCAGACGAGATCAGAAACCAAAAAGCGTGACCAAAAACTACAAAACACACCTTGTGTGCACAGAACAAAAAAACTGGGAGCTGTTTAATACAGCCACTGAGCCTCTGCAGCAAAGAAAGAGCCAAGCATGCAACACCAGTTTCACAGAGTTGTACTGTAATGCTATTAACATATTTCTTACTTCTCAACTGTGCTGCCTTTAAAGGGGCAGTTGGCTTGAAAATTCTACCATTTTGGTTACAACAAGGAACGTACAACATTCAACAGTGTTGTATGATAGCCACATTTCCATCTATATTATATACTCCCTATGTATGACATACAAGGGCAGTTTCTTCACATTCTTATATCAGGAGGCTGAGGCTTGTCAACATTTGTGTCCTCTTGGCTCAGTCCTTAATCTTTCATTATTTGATCCATTAAAAAAAAGATTAGTTTTTACCTGAATGTTTTCATATTCGTGAAAACAAGTCAACGTGACACAATTAAACAATTTGCAATTAGTTAACACATTTTAAATTACTCTGTTTCACAATTTAAGGGAGGGTTGCTAGTACTATATTTTCCTTACAGGTTTATGTTGGCCTAGTTAATGAATTCTTGAAATGAGCTGTACAGGATGTTTTGCAATATCTGCAGGAGTGCGATGTAAACTGATGCAACCGTATTGCCATGTAAAGCAACGTCCTCCATATAGTTTCAGTAATATTACCACATTGAGAGGAAGTATTTCAAAGACCATAAGTATATTCATTTAACAAGAAACAGATTGTTGACAAGTTGCTAGCAAATACCGTATGAGCACTGCAGCATACCAAATTTAACTTTATCGCTGATAGGATTATGGTATTTAAAGTCTTTAGGTCGACCATCAAAACAGGTGGTGAATAATGTTAGCTAGTCATAATCCTTGTGCAAACAGCTAACGTTATGAAGCCCGTCAATATTGCCTATATAAATTGCATTTTCAACTGCAGCTGTCAGTGGGAGCACACATACGAGGACATAAACACACATTTAATAAACGTAATTGTAAAACATTCTGAGCACCAATTGTGACTCGTCGTAATTTAGATTATGCGTCAATATTTAAAGTGATACAGCAGTAAGAAAAATGCACTTGTCTCAAATTAAAATAATTTTGCTGGTTAATAAACAACATTAAATAATGTAAATCGTATTATGAACCGTTCCATATATGGTTGAAGCTCGACGGGGCACTAACGTTACATACATTTCCATTTCCAATTCACTTTAGTGCTAGGGCCGGCTATGGGTTTTTTGGGAGAAAACTGTTTAAATGAAAAGCTATGGCCGTCCGTATGCTGTAAAAATTTGGTGAACGCGTATGGGTGTGACATGAGCACAACATCAATAGGCAATCAAAAATGATTCTAAATACAAGAAAGGTCTTCGGCAATTAACCAAGCACATAGCAACGGCAATTGTACGATTAGCGCGCATTTATGTGTTGTTGTATTTCTGGCACGTAAGCTTTTGCTTTCTGTGTCCCACTCTTGGGCGAGACCGCTATTTGCCATCAGCATCACTTTAGTTTAAATGTCTCACCATGCTCCAGATCTTGCTGGTCGTACCACGGCTCTTCGTCTTTAATTTCGAATTCTTCCTCCACAATCATATCTGTTAGCATCTTCAACCAGAGTTACTCTGGCGATCGCTCTTCTGTTATTGTATTCCTGTGGTGAATGCAAGGATATTTTGCTCAAAGTTTTATATTACAAACAGCTTGGTACTGTAACGCTAGTGAGTCTCAGCTCACCGGTTTCCGTTGTCTCTGCCATCGAACTTCTGTTGCTGGGAGGAGTGCGAATGTCTATCTATCAGCCTCCAAGTGGCGCATTCAGGCTGTGGCCAGCAACGTGGCAATGCTTCTTGTCTTAGCAGTATGCAAATGAACAGTCGTGACGTATGGTAAAACGAATTGCAAGTAGTATCGCTTTGGTTTTAAATTAAAACTATTCAATTAAGTTAACCTTTTTTTTATATTGAGGGATAATTCAAGAAAAATATATATGCTTACATTTTCTTTGGTTCAATTCATTTCAATGTCAATATAAATAATTTAGCTTCTAGCTTGTAGACTGCTTGGTTAGTTAGCTTTCAAAAATTAAGCCATCAATTTAGTTTAACCTTACATTTTTCTGTGATTGGTACCTACCTATTGACAATATACGCACTAAGCAATAATAGAGACATCTGATACTAGCTGATAAACACCCTTATGCAAAACATAAACTAACAGTCAAAATGAAATTAATCTACTTGGCAGAATAGGCATCATATGAAATCACATTTTACATTTACATTTTACATTTTAAGCATTTAGCAGACGCTCTTATCCAGAGCGACTTACAAGATGTGCATAAATGCATGGTAGGAACAATCATAGTTCGCGCAAGAGATCAGTGCAGTAATACATGATAGACATCATTGCAGGCAACTGCGTACCATACCTGTAACACTGGGAAGGAAAAGGTTAGTAATTATTATTATTAATATTATTTTAATGGAGTAAGCAGGGATACACAGAATTCAGTGGTAGTGGAGTCTGAAAAGGTGGGTTCTGAGTCTCTTGCGGAAGATCGCAAGTGATTCCGCGGTCCTGACCGATTGCGGAAGGTCGTTCCACCACCGAGGGGTCAGGACAGAGAAGAGACGAGACCACGAGGAGCGGCTGCCAGGCGCCCAGAGGGATGGGGCAGTCAGTTTGCCAGAGGAGGCGGAGCGGAGGGGTCTGGCTGGGGTGTAGGGAGTGATGAGTGACTATCACCAAATATATTAAATCCCCACAAATGAGATAATTAGGGAATTAATTAGTCTTGTTCATTTTCATTAGGCGATGACTTATTTTTAAATCTAAAAAGGGGCCGAATAAAGAAAAATATTGTTCTCATAATCCCTATTTTATAATATTCCTATGTTTCTTATACACTGTGTAAGACGACGTAAGACTGACACAACGTTTGATCCTTTGTGCCCTTTATGTGGCTTCCTCTTGCTGCTGTTACTGAGTAGCACAGAGTGCACTTTATAGTAATGGACACTTTGACCCGATCCTCTGCCTAATTTATTGGAATACGGGTACTGCTTTGGTCAAGCTTCTGCTGGCCTGCTTGGTCACCATCACATTATCCTCATTCCACACTGCCACACGTTTATAGCCCATACCCACATTCTCACATACTTGACCTTGTCGGGCTGGTCTGAGGGAATAATGAGCATTTAATTTATGGCTCTGACAGTATGGAGCATATGCCTCCAAGACCTGGACAACACAGTGGACTAATGTCACTCATTCTGCCTGCACTGCCTTTGTCCCTCTTGTCTCTCCCTAGGGACTAGCATAACGTTGACAATGGCCATGCCTACATAATGTGCCTGCATCAGCAAAGAATGACCACCATTTTCCCTGCAATCAATCATGGATTGGAGTCTATGGAGTCCTTTCTCAAGGTGCACCAGGAGCTGCAACGTGTGCACTCATTTTTACAATGTGTAATTAATGGTTCTTTATGGTTTTATGATTTTTATCAAGGTGTGCATGTAGAAGCTGTTTCAAACTTTTTTTTTTATTTGACATATTTTCTTATCCAGGGTAATTTGCATAATACCAGTGCAGTACAGAGTACAGACTAAGGTCGTAAACAAATGCAATGTGCCTGGAGCAGGAGCCTGGAGCATTTACACAGTACTTTGTCTTGTTCTTTCATCCCACCAAATGTTTGTGGGATGTGTAATATGGAGCAAGACATTCTTTGATCTGTATTGCATTTATTGCCCTTTGCCTTTGGAGTAATTGGCTTAGTGTGGGTTTTATTTAATCCGTGCATGTCTTCAGAGAAGGTTGAACAGAGACACAATAGAGATAATTGATATTAAAACATCACTAAACAAAAATCGTTAAGATTTACAGCTATAAATATACACTTCAATCGGCAATGTAGAAGTATTTCAGTATTGTCAAAAACAAACAGCATGCTCCCTCTAGTGGAGCTGAATATACACTCTAAATTATATACTATAATGGCAACTAAAACATGAAAACCTTTACCCCACACAGCAACCAAAACCCTGAAGTTGAAACAAGAATAGACAGTTTGTTTGTGAGACTATATAACTATTAAACCATTGATGCAGAGGAAACGTAAAATGCAGAGAGTGAGTATATAGTGTCAGTATGATACCCTTTTTTCATTTGTGCCACTGATAGTGCTCTATAATTTGTAGGAGGCTTTGTTTGACTGTAATGGAAAGAAATCAGTTATGTTTATGAAACAAGTGAACAAATTAAGGAAAACATAATAAGCAGTGGGACAGCCAATTAAATTTCAGACATATTATAGAATGTATTTCCCAACAAACCTTAAGCATGTATATAATGTCTAATCCTTTAATTATGTCTGAAATGTAATGTTGTGTGGAGATACAAATATACTTTTTCTAAGCACCTCCCATTTCCCCTATTGGCTGTCACATAGAGAACTGCAAACCTAAAGGAGACAATATTCTTGAGTTCTTTCTAGTATTTGCATGATCACATTTAGCATTCTGGAAATGATAGTGTTAATTCCACCAAATGCATTTACACTCACAAATTTCATGTATGGATATGTCCATATCTGCCCCCCAATAATTTGTAGATATAACACATTCTCTTTCATTATGTCCCTCCCAATATTTAATATGTGTTTCGCCCTTGGTTTACACGGTATTAAATGGTGGACACTAATGACTGTTACTGATTGCCTGGAGAGTGATAGGCTTGTATATCTTGACCTGTATATTAAACCTGGTTCAAACATATTTGAACTACATTTGCAGGTCCCAGAAAATGGTCAACTCATGTTCCTAAGAAAAATATACATAATTTAAAATAAGAATATTGTTCTGAATATTGATTAAAACATTTATCTTTTTAAATGGTCAGTAATCTGCAGGAATTTTACTGGTGTCTAAGAGTATTTAAAATAATTATTTGTCCAAGGTCTGACACACACACACACACACACACACACACACACACACACACACACACACACACACACACACACACACCAAGTATTAATACAATGTATCCCGGAGAATCAACGTGTTCTATACAAATCTTTCCCAAATAATAAAAATGAACAATCATTTCACTGGGGAATTATTTAACTGTAACACCGGAAGTAAATGTGGTCTTGAAATCCAACTAAGCTATCGGCCATACAGTGTTCCCGAAAGAGCATCTTTTAAAAGTATTTGTCTTACAGATTAAGAAGACGAAACAATATGTCGCCTCCAAAAACGCACCGCGCCCTCAGGTTCGTTTGTTTTTTCTTGTTCTTAATGTGTTTGCGTGTACCCTCACAATTGGACACTCCTCTCAGTAGTTCATATATTTTTCAGTGGAAGACTAGAAACACGTACCATATGTCCACTTGCAGCTCTAACAGAAAACTGGTCAATTGAGTATGTATTATCAACAGATGAAGACAGCGGTTTTTGTAGCTTGGGTCGCATGCTACGTTTCGGCTCTGCTAGTTGCAAGAAGAATGTGGACAGGTAAATACATTCGCAGTCCTCTCGCTCGAGCGCTTTTCGTCAGCATGGTGAGCGAAGGCGAGACGGAAGGACTGGAGACTCATGAGGTATGTGTGAATGATCATAACAACCTTTCTACTATGAACGTAATCATGATGTCTCAAAAACTCGTTCATCATCGTTGACAATTGGCTAAATTTATAGCTAGATATTGAAGTGCGTGTGTCTGTTTTTGAGGAACATTGTATTCTTCAATGTCAACTCTGCAAAACATTATTTAGCTGCTCAACATCATTGACTGTGTTCGTGTCCAGCAAATATGAACTCAATCATTGTCACTGTTGTGCGACAGTTAATAACCTACAGTACAAGAAAATTGATGTAGAATGGCCACTGTCCAAGTAGTTAACATGGAAATAAGTACTACTAGTTCCTTCAGTCAGAATGGTTGGGTGTCAAGATGATTACGTACTTCACAAACCAAGCCAAACTAGCTGACCCCCTACCTTCAAAATAAGACTTCTCAGTGAATTCGTTTTCCAAAGTCAGCGTTAACTATCTTGGTTATTAAACTTATGGCTATGACATGAACTGGTCTGGACCACAGCATCCTCTGCATGCACATGGTGCCTAAGGCTCGGCTGCAGCGTGGCACGATGAGTGTGACAGTGAATGTTGCGTGATGGTGTTTCAGTGGTACAGCTGCAGTCCTGATATGCTGGCAGAGGATCTGCAGCCGCTGTTCATCCAGAGCTATATGGACCAGGACACCCAGGCCTTCCTGAGGCGCAGCGAGGAGAAATCAAGCTGGCTGTTCACGCAACTCTACCACTCCTTCATCTCCACTGTCTTCAGCCCAATTATCTCCCGCACCTCCATCAACGGGTAACTCGGTTTCTCTCTCAATGGGACAGATGCAAAAACCACTTTTACGCACAAATTCGTTCCTAAGTCACTCTGCGATTGATTTAGGAGAATTTGCCGCATTCACCAATTTTAGAATTTTCTCTTAGGTACGAACAAGATTTACGAGTGGTCCAGAGCTGTCGTACGAGTCATACGTACAATTTGCCTGTCGTTATCCAAAGCAAAACAACTTTGTTTTTGACTAATGGATTGTGTCTATTTCGTTACTTAAAACTGTTGAGTTTGAATATATAAATTACACAATAAATGATAGAATCCATAATGTATAATCATTTTGAGAGTATCCTGTTTGACATTTGTAGGGTCTATTTTTTTTTTCAAATTGTAGATAATATCATTCATAATTATTGAATATAATTATATCATTATCATTCGTTTCGATTGTGGCTATTGAGGCTATGGTATAATACTACAATATCTTGGAAGAGAGCGCGTCTTTAGAGAGCGCGCCCATCTATTTGCAGAGACAGACGAATGGCTAGTGTCGCGTTTTCAGTTACAACGGGCTGTGCTTCGCTGTCAGTCGCTGTCCAGGGAGACATCCGTTGCAACCGCAACCTCGCCAATTATGGCACGTATTCGCCCGACGGTGTGCGTAACGGAGACTTCCTCCTGACCCCCTCCTGTTGCAGTCATGGATCGCCTTGCTTTCGTGAGACGTTTCTTTGACTCCAAATTCATATCACACCATTTTTATTTTTTATTTCTGTGATGCTACAGGCAACAGATGATAATCCGTTAACTGCACAAGTAATTTTTTCCCACCCAGTTTTAACAGGTCCCTTAATTCCACTGTTGACGCCTCTTAAATAGTATGTGCTTTCAGTTACTTATTTCAGATAGTAGTACTTCAATCTCCGAGTTCGTAAAGTTTTTCTTCTTGGTTTTGTTCGGTGCCATTGCTATGAATGACTTTCCTATGGAAATGGGACAGGACACCTAACCTTATATAGCATTGTTGGGGCGTTAATTATGCTAATTCACAAATCACATGAACGCGCACTCATTTAAGAAGACGTGGTATTCAGCATATTTACGTTGTCATTTACGACAGTTTTCTGAAGTTACGAGCGTTTGCTGAATCTGACGTGGAGCACTCGTAGAAGCCACCTCACGAAAAAAAATACGAGAAAGATACGATAAAAATACGAAAATGTTCTTGCATGAGGCCCAATGTCTTTCTCCTTCTCTTATTTTTAGTGCTCCTAGCCCTTCTGTGCCCCAGCTGTGGTGCTGTGCCCATGTCTCCGTTGTCTCTCTCTATCTCCCACTTTATCTCCACGTCTCTTGACTGTGCCTGGATTCTCAGGACTTCACTATGTCTGTGACCCTGCCCCCTTTTAAAAAAATTTATTTTTATTTTTATTTTTTTTAAATAAATAATTTATATAAAAGCTCTGCTCCCTTTTCTCTCTGCACAGGTTTTTGGGGAGGGGCTCCATGTTTGTGTTCTCCAGGGATCAGTTCCGCCGCCTTCTCAAGATCAGCCCAGATTGGAAAGGACACAGGCTGCTGGATCTGGGTGCCGGGGACGGGGGCGTCACCGATGTCATGGGGAGTCATTTCAGAGAGGTCTATGCCACAGAGGTATCCACTCCCATGAAGTGGCATCTTCATAAGAAGAACTACAGGTAAGTCACAAGTGTGGTCACTGTGATCTTCCACATCTTGATAACTAACACTACTCTGTGTCAGTGCTTTGGAAGGTGATCCACTTATTGAAATACTAATTCTGTCAGATTAAATGAGATATGCCTGATATGCCATTTTTGAAGCAATAACAACATCAAGGATAATAATCATAACCATAATGATTATAATGGTCATAATCATCCCCATTAACCCAGCTCATTGTGGTGTTTACGCTGTTTGTGTCCAGGTAGACCCAACCACCAGGCCACTAGACCATATTGGTATATATAGAATTGCATGTGACAAATACCTATATGTTGTGTATCTTGTGGAAATTAGTGTAAAATTGTGTGAAACTTGTGCACAAACTAATAAAAAAGCGGGTTATTAACCCCCTCATGTGTCAAGAGTGCTGAGTTTGGATGGGTGGCAAGACGCAGGCTTCCAGTATGATCTGATCAGCTGCCTGAACCTGCTGGACCGCTGTGACCAGCCCCTTGCTCTACTCCGGGACATTCGCCGCTCCTTGGTCCCTGGCACCGGCAGGCTCCTCCTGGCTGCAGTGGTGCCCTTTCAGCCTTACGTGGAAGTGGGTAAGCTGGCTGCGACGTGCGTTAACTCTGCTCTCAGTCTCTCTGGGCCCATGGTCAGGTCAGGCCGGATTTACCGTGCCGTGTTACTTTGATGTGGAGTGAAGCGGCCTGCCCGGTGTCCGGTGGCACACGCGCTGGTCAAGTTCTCATCTTGACAGTAGGGATGCATCAGACTGGGGAACAGAGGAGAGCGCAGCAGAAGAAGGTTCCCTGATCTTAGAAGAGCGTGCTGTATCGAAATATAAAGGTTCTTTGCGTGTAGTGCACTCATTAAAGGAAGTGAGGTCACACACCGCCATTGACAGGAGTCATCATAATCTTCTGTGACTGGTATTTTGGCATCGCAGACAGAATATATATTTAATGGAAGACACTGGCAAATGGCTGTTCCATCTCCAGTTAGACTCTTGTGTTACATGGGTAAAATATAAAGAGCCACAAACAATGTATTTAAAATGTTATCCTAAGTTTATCAGAACAAACACTAAAAAAATGTTTAGTTTGAAAGAGAAATGGAAATCCGCTCATTAACACAAACAATGGGGAAGGCATTTAAATAAACTTGAACATTTAAATAAACAGTCCAACACAACTCAAACTCTCTAAACTTAAACAAAAGGTTTCTTCCGCTCTGGGGAGCTAACCCTTACCCAAAGCCTCATCAAATCCTGGCTGGTCAACAGACTTCACAGGTTCTCTGTCCACGTTGCAAACACTTCCAACAACTTGTCTCCTCTTCTCTCTCTGTTTCTCTCCCTCCACTCCCTCTCTTCATGAGGGAAACCTGGCCCCTTTTATTCACGGTTGATTGGGTGTTAATTGGTTGATTGGGTGTTCATTAGTTGATTAGTTGCAGGTGGCAGTCGTTTTGGTCCTGCGAGGTCGGGGTGTGACCGGTAGATGGCACCATATGAACCCCTGCACATTGCTCTGCCTGCCAGGTTGCCACAATGTGTATTTGGACACAAAACAAACAGGGAATAATTAGGGATATTAATATTATCAAATTGCAATTACATTCCTCCTCTTTTACAGGTGGCAAATGGGAGCGGCCAAAAGAATACTTGAAAGTGAAGGGAAAGACATGGGAGGAGCAAGTGACCAGCCTGTCCAGTCAGGTTTTCCAGGAGGTGGGGTTTGAGGTGGAGGCAGTGACAAGGCTGCCCTATCTCTGCGAAGGAGACATGTACAAAGATTACTACATGCTGGATGATGCAGTGTTTGTTCTGAAGCCACTGGAATGAGGCCACATGCCTTATTCATTGAAGTTGGAGCTGATCAGGCGATTGGTCATTTATGTCGAACTGAATCATGGTGCTTCTGTGACATCAACTCCTTCACAAGACACTGTTTTTCCTTATGTTTTGGGGAAAATATGTCATATTTTATAAATCGTTTAACAATGTATTGTCGTTACGGTTTTGTGGAACTCGGGGTGGTAATTACCTGTAGCTAGACAGGACATCCCAACCTCCACTCAGGAAGCTTCCCTGTCATTTCTTCAGCTTTATTATGTGAAGTTGAAAACTTGAAAAGACTTAACGGGCACAGCACGTTATTGCACATTGTCGGACATGAGCAGTGTTCGGGCAAATGGCTACAGCCATATACTGATAATGCTCAAATGCATCAAGACAGAAAGAAAGAACGGTATCCACATCCCAACCTATGCTTCCTATCATTTTACTGTATGTTGGGTATATTTTCAAATGAAAGTATATTTTCATTTGCGTCCAAATTAATATCTCATTATGAAGGGTGCCATTTTTCTTTATTGAATTGTCCAATGTTTATCTGGTTTATGGATCGGGGGAGGGGGAGGGGGTTTATGTGTTATTTTATTGTAAGGTGTCTATTATGTACACATACAGGACTTCAGGTTCTCCACCCATTCCAAGGAATGACTGACCGTACTTCCTGTCACTCCACTAATACATATTGTATGAATATCTCTATCATTTTATGGTGACAGATTTATGTTTCATATTTCTCAAAAACAAGTTTTTTTCCTTATGTAAGGATAAATCATCAGATCCAATAAAAAAAGAAATAAATTGCCTCGTGATTTTTACATTTCTATTTGATAAATCCGTACATTGCTTCATCTTCATCAACACAGCACAACACCAGGTATCAAATGCCTTGTGATTACAGACAAACAGGAGAGCACTGCAGTACATCACACAACCTGTCTGTCACAGATGAATCTTCTGTTTATGCAAGTGTCACTCATCCATCCCTTGTGGCATCACAGTCTTGACTGAGCAGTGTCTGAAAGGGAGATGGGTGAGAATAGGAAATCGACACTGGTGCCAGCCGACTGGGTCCTGTGCATCTTTTGTCTCGAAGGGTCTGTCGAAGTATCTCTCCCCTTCGCTGCGTCACTGACCTGGATTGGGCCATAATCACTGGGCGGGTGTTGGAGGGGGGATTTGATTTTGCTAGTAAATTACAAACTAGATTTAAGAGAAAGATGCATTGAAGAATCGTGAAAGGATTTGTAACATATTCTGAAGATTGTCTATGTGTGTTTGCCGTAAGGTTGCACTTGCCGTACCTTTGTGCAGTAAATTATACCTGCCAGTTCCTTTGGGTATAATGGAAATGATCACATTTCACCAACATGACTGAAGGCTCTGTACAGCTCACCCTTGAGTAAAGGTCTTGCATGAATAGAGATGGCTCCCATTCAGTTCTTTAAAAAAAGTCTAGATGGGGTGGGGGGGGGTCGAACAATCAAACAGTGCGCAAGTGAAAATCAAGGGACCGTATCAGAAATGCCTTGATTTGTTCACCGTTCATTTACAGTATCTTCTAGTTTTGCATTTCCATTGTGTCCACCTTCACTTTATGTCAAGGCTTTGGATATAGCACTCTGATTTCTGCAGTGGGAAGTGAGGGTAAGTGGGTTTAAATCGTGGGGCCACTTCCAAGAATCGGCTAAATCTGGAGCGGCAGAGGAAAAGTGATGCACGTTGTGAAGTCTGAATACTAAAGGATACACGTTCAACAGGTGAGATTTCTATATTGCACAACACAGCTGATTTCGAAATACTTTAGAATTTTGTACATACTCAACAGATTTAAAACGGCTGTCCCTTCTTTAAGGTAAAGTAAGATCAGGTCACAATTACCACTGGTTTGCTATTGTGGTTTATCCATTCATTAATTTGCTCAGCTCTGAATCTCATTGAATTTATGTTTGTGCAGGCTTGTCTCAGACTTGTCAAACTGCTGAAGCACATTTAATGTGAGTGTTTAGAATAATGCTTTAACACTGCTGCTATTCTGGGGTTAGTATCTGGCAATTTGGATCAGATGGTGGGGGGTGGCTGAGTCACTGCTGCTGTTCTGGGTTCAGTATCTGACAAGTAGGACCAATAATAATAATAATGCATGGTATGCATTTATATAATGCCTTTCATCTCATGATCTCAGAGGGCATTACAGCATTGAGGGGGGAAACTCACCTCAACCACCAACAAAGTGTAGCACACACCTGAGTGATGCCCAGGAGTGATTTTGCATAAGAACTCTCCATTACTGACAGGTGTGATCAGATGGTGGGGTTGGCTGAGACAGTGCTGCTGTTCTTGGGTCAGTATCTGACAGGTGTGATAAGATGGTGGGGGTTGGCTGAGACAGTGCTGCTGTTCTTGGGTCAGTATCTGACAGGTGTGATCAGATGGTGGGGGTCGGCTGAGACAGTGCTGCTGTTCTTGGGTCAGTATCTGACAGGTGTGATCAGATGGTGTTCTTGGGGTATCTGACAGGTGTGATGAGACAGTGCTGCTGTTCTTGGGTCAGTATCTGACAGGTGTGATCAGATGGTGGGGTTGGCTGAGACAGTGCTGCTGTTCTTGGGTCAGTATCTGACAGGTGTGATCAGATGGTGGGGGTTGGCTGAGACAGTGCTGCTGTTCTTGGGTCAGTATCTGACAGGTGTGATCAGATGGTGGGGGTTGGCTGAGACAGACATTGCTGCTGTTCTTGGGTCAGTATCTGACAGGTGTGATCAGATGGTGGGGGTTGGCTGAGACAGTGCTGCTGTTCTTGGGTCAGTATCTGACAGGTGTGATCAGATGGTGGGGGTTGGCTGAGACAGTGCTGCTGTTCTTGGGTCAGTATCTGACAGGTGTGATCAGATGGTGGGGGATGGCTGAGACAGTGCTACCTGCTGCTGCTGTTCCTGCCAGGCTTTAGGCCATCTTCAGACCCACAAGACAGACTGCCCCAGCCTGGTGAGACAGTGTCTATGTCTATGTAAAATATAACATTTTTGTATGGACTCTACCATATAGTTGTGTGCTACCATGTACATTTTTAGATTATGAAACAATATGCAATGGTGCATTCTTTTTTAGTGTGTTTTTTCTTTTTCAAGAATTGCCACAGCTGATGAAAAAAGTACTGGTAAGATCCCATCTTGCAATTCAGAATTACTTTCATTTTGAAACAATTATAGCTTATTAGTCTGTCGAAGGTTGTGCTCTAATGATTATGATTTTATATAATTGTTTTTAGGATGAATTTTTGTGCAGGAAATACCTTCACGGTAAGGTTTTCATTGGAATTTGCATGGTAATAAGATCTGTTTATAGGCCTGAATAAGGATTCGGCCCTTTTAAGATGACTTAATTTTTTACAAATTATTCACATATATTTATTGGTATTTTCTTTGATTTTCAGCTCTTGTTGATGCATATATATTTGCAAGGTAAAGCAAATCTCTACTCTTACTACATTAGTTACTACTAATGTAGTAACTAGCCATCATTTTCTTATCCTTTTGAACACATGCAGGAAGGCCAGGGTTATGTTTGTAGAGTGTTCTCTGTGTGATTTGTCCTGGCTCTCTTTGTGAGTGCTGGATTTGGTCCCTCAGTACACAGCAGCCCTGGAGCCCAGTGGAGGCCCTGAGGTACCTGCTGAGCAGAAACGCCTCGCTCAGTATGGAAAGAATCACAGTAAGACCGTCAGCACACACAAACTAAACACACTGCTGCTGCCTCTTGTTGTCTGGGATCACCTGTCCTGATTTTATGGGGCAGCAAATTCTCCAGCACAGAACTCCCATAATAGTTTATCATTAGGAAACATGTTATGAACAATTTTATAGTACAATATAAAGTCCCAAAATCATAAAAGATAAAGGCATATGTCCTCTTTGTGGTTGAATCCTACAGCAATTGTAAGCTTTCTGTGTCTTTGTGAAGAGACACTTAACCACATCTACTTTTGATTCAAATTGATTGGTTAATTCACTGTATTAAAAACCTCTGAGATTGATAACACAGCGGTTGCCTTTTTAGTTTAGCAGGCAAAATGTGAATGACTATTTTATGTAGAACTATGTACACTTTTAGAATGGGTATGTGTAGTCCTGAAACCCCATTTGGGTATAACACAGGTGTCTCATTCCCATACCCCCCAGAGCATCCTGAGGGATTATCAAAGTTCTCTGATTGAAGATCCTCAGTTTCTGGTCTCTGAGCTCAGCTCCCTGGACATCCAGAAATTTACCACCATGCTGCGCCTGCTTTTCACAGGGAGAAAGGAACAGGTCAGCCATGCTTGGGATTGTCTCTGTCACCTGGGCTCCTAGTGTACTATATGCACAACTTGAACAATATATGCAGAATTAGTTAATCAGCTACCCCCTTTCTCTCTAATTAACAAACACAGAAAGAAATAGAGAACATTAATTTAAAAAATCTAGCTAAAGTGCAGATAAACATAGACCTGTCTTCCAGACTGTACTGATGAACATAGACACTATTCCAGAATGTACTGAGGATCATAGACACTGTATTCCAGACTTTGCTGATCAACATAGAGTTTGATGTGATGAAGACATCGCTGGAACACAGTCCTGGTGGTAATCGCTCCCTGTTTGCTGTGGCCAGAGAAAAATGTGTGTCGGCACTGAGGGAGGGGCTCTGTGTTGATTTGATGAGCACCTTGCTTGGCCTATCAGAAGGGGAGTTTGTCGAGGAGGATTTCATCACAGACTTGCCAACAGACCTTTCAGATGACACTTTTCGAAACCTGTGAGTGACCAGAGCAAGTATTCACTGCTTTGAAAAAATGGGGTTTTAAAATGTAATCTATAATAGAGATCAAAGGCTCAGCAATTTTTTTCTCCAACCTCTACTCTTAATCACTTAATTATCATAGTAAATTAATTCAGTTTTAACCATTTTATATATTGGGAAACAATAAATCACAGCAGTATGTTGTGCTTTTGTATTATGCAATTAAGTACAATTAAGTGTATTTATTTTTGAAATGCACAGTTATAAAAATATACAGTTAATTGAATAATGTAACCAATGAAGACAATGACCCCTCAAGAACTGAATTTGAAATAAAAATTTCCAAGTACAAATGTGGACTGTATTTTTTCAGTTGATTCTGTGCAGAAAGTTTGCACAAAATGTTACTGCTCTTCAGCTTCCAGATTCACTTGACAAACAGTCATGCAGTCTACATTCAAAAGTACAGCGTAATCAGTCCAAAGGCATCTGGGACTAGTTTTTTCCTCTTCCTCTACTTATCTCCCATGCAGGACAGCAGTGTTTAAGGACCTGTATGACATGTTCTCAGTGACCACACAGAGGGCCATCTATAAGTGGATCACACTGAGGCTGCAGAAGACCTCTAAATCCAATCGTAATCTGATATGGCTTCTCTCTTCCTTTTCAGAAATAAACAATTTTGCCATTTTGCTCCAAAATAATTTAAGTTTCATGATCTTTGTGTTTGCTCCTCCCTGCAGATAGCCCTGATGTCTGGATGACTGCAGAAAACCTGTGGTTTCTGGGCAGGTACATGGTTCACCTGACCATAAGCAATGTTCACAGGGTCAGCCTCAGTGAGGTGAGCTACCTGAGGGGTCACAGAGAGGGAGGGACTGTCACATTTGTTCCATGGTAAATGTATGTGCCAAGAATATGGAAGTCAGCTTTTAAGAAACAAAATGCTGTCCGACATTGCCCACCAGTGCGACCAGGATTCAATTCCCCAAGGTCGCGTCAGTTTTGACTCTGGCTGGGAGTGCCACTAGGGGGCAGCAATTGGCTGTCCGCCCCAGGGAGGGGGGGAAGGATAAATGCCAAATGAGCTCGCTGCATATATGAGTGGTCCTGTGTGTTACAGTCACAGGCTTTGGCTTAGGCGGGTGCCAGCTCGGAGGAGGTGGTGCCATGCTAACTGATGGTCTCGGGACTATGGCAGCAGGTTCTCATGTGAAGGAGGGGATAATTTACATGAAAAAGGGTATAATTGGATACTAAATTTGGAGATAAAAATGGGAATAAACAGCAAAAATAGAAACCCCCCAAAAAAAAAAAAGAAACAAAATGCTTAATTTCCTCACAGTTAAGTACAGGGTACTTATTTGATTTGTATGCATGTAGCACCACCTCTATATATATTTGAGCTTATATCTATTAGCAAACTTTACATTATTTTTTAAATAAAATGTTTAAATTGGAAGGTAATTGAACAAGCTCGTGTACCAGCATTGTTTTGACATAATCATTTTTAACATAATTTTGAGAAATGACATGAAGTGAGGCTGTACACATTCTGACTGCTTGAAGATAAACCATCCCACTCCACCATGTCTCCACCATCCCACTCACCACAGATGAGGATTTTCATTCACTATGACAATGCCACCAAGCAGCTGGACTGTGTGTATGACATCAAACTAGGCCCCGGAAAAGCATTCCTCCACAGAATCAACTCCTCCGGGTTCGACATGGCCAATGTGTCCATTGCTTACAGGTCAGATCCTTGAAAAAGGAAAATATTCACCCCTGACAGTGTACAGTGCACCCACCCACTTATATTTTTCATTAACATAGTAGGGCAGCATTTCAGTCAGGCCATATTATAGAAATATTATAATTGACTCATATTTCTGACTCAACTGCAGAAGCGGGACCAAACAATATCAGTGCTCATATATCAATGCTTATTTTCATTTTTAGTTTATTGGAAGGCACCACAATACTGCATATCACATCTATGTGATGTGTAAAACCAGCCTTATGATACAGTATCTATTTTTGCTTTTACAGTATGTACTCTGGGTTGAACAGGGACATTGCACTGAAGTGATAGATGCACTGTATCTGGATTTAGTTTTAAGCTAATTATCTGATGTCCTTAATGGATTCGCAGGGAGACCAGGGAAAAGAAATAGCAGGACAGTGTGTACTGAACAGCTAATCCAATACAAGAAAATAATCCCAGCAAGTCATAATGCATTATTTGATAACTCAAGAATTATTTTCGCTATAATCCATTTTGAAAATATTATGTCTATTAACAAATACATTATGAAACTAAGCAAATACACTACCGTTCAAAAGTTTGGGGTCACCTTCCATCTGGACTATGGCTAATCGGGCACTCCTTCATTCTTCAGCAAGATAACGACCCGAAACACACCTTGAAGTTGTGCAAGAACTATCTGGTGAAGGAGGAATGTGAACAACAACTCAAACTAAAGACCTGGCCTGCCCAGTGTCCACACCTCAATCCCATTGAACTTGTATGGGACAAACTGGAAAGTAAGAGTCAAAGCAAAGCAACCCACAAGTTTCTCTGGGAATTGCTGCAGGATAGCTGGGAAAACATGTCGGGTGATTTCCTGCTAAAACTTATTAACCGAATGGCCACTGTTTGTGAGGCTATTCTCACGCCAAAGGGTGACTATTTTGAGGAATCCAAGATTCAATTTTCAATATAATTTTCTTGAAAATTTCTTTGATGTTCATTTTGTTCATTGTTACATGTGTTTTTTGTCATTTTAAAGTATTTACAGAAATGTATACAGTGTAAAGCATTGTCAATTATGAGATAAAAATAGTTTCCAGCAGGTGACCCCAAACTTTTGAACGGTTGTATATATATATGTGTGTGTGCAGTTATGAAATACAATTTACAATGTGTAAGCGTCTGTGTGTTCTCTTTCAGATTGGGATTGTTGGTGTGCTTCTATGACAATGTGCAGCTGTTAGATGCCAGTGATGCCCGCATTCTGCTGCATCAGTTGATTAAGTGCAACCAGCTGCGGGGGAGCTTGGCAGAGGTGCAGAAGGTTAGGGTCACCCAGAGACCAGGCTGGCCCGAGTGAACACAGAGTACAAGATCAAGATAGGGAATATTTCATGAATACCATATTCCACAGTGACGGGCAAATGCTGTCTACTCCGTGCACACATCACATTCTGTGAGGGTATGAAATTGTGTGTTGCATTGCTCAGTCTGCCTGACTCTCACCTGTTCTTCCTCTTGCCTTTCTTCCTTCCTCTACTCTTTTTTTTCTTCCAACGCTTATTTCCCTCACTCTCCTCCTCTTTTCTCAGCTCAAGTCTCAGCTCTTGGTGCTAGTGATACGGAACCAGACCTTGAACGAATCTTTGGGCTCGGTGTCAGACGCGGTGGTAGGCCTCACTCCCAGCCAGTTGGAGTCCCTGTCAGCCCAGGCAGTGCAGGGGTCCATGGGTGTCCTCCAGCAAGTCTTGGGCTGGACGCGAAGCCAGACCATTATTCTGGTGCACAAGTACATGGGCACCAGCAAGGTGAACAGGCTCCCTGCTCCTCAACATCTGAGAACCCCCCATTCCCCCACAGAGGGGCAGAGAATTCTTCTACACCAGTACTGTCCCACAAGTACCTCAAACACCACAGCTGCAGTAATCCCACACTCCAGTAGAAGACTGAATCCATATGTTTCTCACACCATATTTTACAATTGGTAAAATTGGTTGGTTCTGTGTAGCTCAGTAGGTAGAGCATGGCATTGGTAATGCTTAGGTTGTGGGTTCACACTGGGACCACATATACTGAAAAATGTATGCATTCACTACTGTAAGTTGCTTTGGATAAAAGTGTCTGCTAAATGGTATATATTACAATTGGAATATTATGAATTGTGTGTCAAATTATGAATTGTGTGTCAGACAACCCTGAGCAAATAACAAAGAAACCAGTTTGAGTTATGATGCTGCAGTGAGGCAGTTCACACCCTTTACTGTTACCACTTCTACTCAAAGCCAGTGAGTGACCTGCGGTCAGGGTTTGGCAACATAGGCACTGCCAACCTTCTTAAAATCCAGCAAAAATAAAATGATTAAATTGTGTATGTTTGTTCATTCACCTTTGTTTTGACAATGCATTCCCTGCATGGTGTAAATGTTTTTTTGTAATATAAATGCAACATTTGCAGTCAATTGGGTTGTGAGGATAACCAATGCCTACCCAAACACACACTTCACTGCATATTAATGCTCATAGACATGGAACAGCTGCCAATCTGGTAATCATGTATGCCATTTGCTGACTTTATTTCCATGGCTCATCTATAACATATGGTATTACAGCATGTTTATGCATTGCTCCATCAGAGACCTCCAAAAACAGCTGTTGTTACCCCCGTTAATTCAACTGAACAAGGCAACTCTGTGCATAACACATCATGTTTACATTACCTTCTGTAACCACATGTAAAATGTAAACACAAAACACATTTTGTAGGGGGTAAATTACAGTAATTCAACTGGCTTTGGTGGTCAGGTTCCCTGTTGGTGCACTTGTGGGACTGTTTGTTTGCTCATTCCACGTCTGTCTCTGCAGGTTTTGTCTTTCAGTAACATCAGTCAGCTGGGTTCTCTGGTCTCTGGGTTGGATGCCAACCTCTTCTACAGTGTCAGCACAGCGGAGCTGTCTCGGGCCTTGGACAGCGTACTCCTTCTGCACGCCACACACCTCACTCCAACACAGCAGCATGCCATCATCAGCCGGGTACCAATTGGACACCCCCTACAGACATCTATTTACAGTGCCTTTTTTAAACATGCTAAAACCAATGTCTGAAGGGGCGGTTTTCTCGGTGACACATGGAGTAGTCTGTTGTGTTGTTGGCGGTGGTGGAGGTGCTCGACTCACTGCGGGGAGTGTTGTGACAGATGCTGACCATGGAGGGCAGAGAGGAGGTGTTGAAGAGGATCCGGGGGGTTCTCTTCAGTGAAGTGCCTCTCTCCGCCCTGCTGCAACTGCCCAGTCTGGAGACCGCCACCCTGGGGGACAAACAGCTGACCCGCAGCCAGGTATATAATGGGGAGTAGGTCTGGTGTGGGTTTTGAACAATGGCCTAAGCTGGCTGCCCAGCACAACAAGAAACACAATTAGTCTGCTGGGCTAAAGACCAAGGTCCCCACACTTCAGAAGTGTGCTTTCTCCATACTGTGAGAGTAACTCTCCAATAATAGCTTATCAAAATTTGATTATGTGATGAATGACTGCTGATGAGATGATTATCTTTTAATTTATTCTCAGGCCATCTTCCTGTATGATTTCCTGTCTAAGAGGACTTCAGATGTTGATTTAATGAGGTGAGATGGGAACAGACAGTGTGCTACTTTGGAGGTCCGTTTTGTGAGCTGAGTAGTGACTTCTGTCTGTTTTTCTATCTTTCGGTCTGTCTTTATTTTTCCAGCACTGGGCAGCTCTTGAAGGGCATCACATGTGACAGAATTCACAGGATGGATGACAACTTCCTCATTGAAAACTTCCCTATCTTTAACAGGAACGTCCATTTCCTCTCTCCTTTCCAGGTAACTTAGAACAATTAATCACTTCACAAGCTAGGATGCGTTATAAACATTTTCACATCTGCTATAATGCTTGCTGGAGCCAAGATTGAACGCAAGATTTAGGAGAGTTAGCAGTTTACTTGTACACATTTTTAGTTTAGGACTACAGTAGGTGGTGTGCTGATGATCTCTCTTCTGTGTTAGATGAACTGCTTGGCCTGGAGGTACTGGGATGTTATGGACTCACCCAACTCAACCATGCCCTCAATCCTGCTGTTAGCACTACCGTGAGTGAGCCAAACGGAGCTATGTGCATGCGCAAGTGAATGGTTGCTCAGCTCGCAGGTCAAGTTAGCAGGTCTCAGTTGCCACCCATTGCCCTGTGTTGCAGCTCAGAAGTATGTGTCGTGTGTTGCTGATCCAACTCTCCTGTAGGGTGGAGTATGTGGACAACATGCCAAACTCGGCCTGCGACCGCTTCTTGTCTGCGCTGAGGGATGTGGATCTTGACCGCCTGAGTGTACACGCAGAGAAGCGAGAGGCTGTGATGAGGAAGGTGCTGCAATGTCTGGTGAGGACCTGAGTCTTTCTCTCAGCCTCAGTAGGCCACAGTTCTCTTCTTCAAGCATTTACTGTGTACACGAGTGAACCTCTTGAGTGTCTTACAGGCATTTGTACAGATAAATTTATTTTGGGGAATTTTAAATCTGTATCTTGTGTCTCTCATTGTATTTTTTTGAAATACCTTACTACACTATTGCAGCTTTGAAGGTTTCCTCTGTCAAACACACGTCAGAACAAATATTTGAAACTTACTGTATCCGCACCCCTTTTGAGGCATTAGTAGCAAGCTCTCTGTGAACAGAGTGTGTCTGCCATTTCAGAGTGAGGGGATTCGGGATGAGTATGATGTGGACCTCCTGGGGATGCTTCTGTGCCACCTGTCCCCTGCAGCCATCCGTGCCCGCCTGTCCCTGGCTGCTGTGCCTACTGCTCTCCAGCACCTGCGTGGCTGTGTCCGTCTGACCCGGGAGCAAAGAGCCTCAGTCAGGGGCAAGCTCCTGCGGCTCTATGGGTATGGACTGAGATACAGGCTGCATGATGCAGAGAGGACATTTCATTGAATGTATTTCTCTTAGTGTTTTAAGACACTACCTCAATTGCACAATTACAATTCAATCCATGCATTAACTGGGCGAGTGATGAAGCTATGGTAGTTGGGGTGCTTATCCATGTAAATGTTTGAAATAATTTCAGTGTTTTATGGGAATGTAAATGTGCTATAGTGGTAATGTTGCCATTAAATAGAGGAAAACCCTTTGTTTCTTAGCAACTGCTCTGTTCAGACCTCTGTGGATGTTATCTGTGGTTTGTGTTGGCATTCACCTCCCATGCTGATCTATTGTTTGTGTGTGGGGTGGTTCAGACCTCCCAGGGAGTGGACTGCAGGGCTGACCCAGGACATGGGACCCCTGGTCACAATGCTTTCCAGAGAAGAAATACTGGTCTTAGCCAATAAGGTATGTCCACTGCAGCTACCAGTATACCACATTTCTGTGTTGGAGAACTTGAGAATAGTGGTAGGGTAAAACAAGACACAAAGTTAATGAATGTTTAATTGTGTTATAAGGTCAATCTCTGTTAGTTAATGGCATTCTTCGGCTGTCCTTTTTTGAAAGCATCCAGAAGAAGTTTTGCCCCTGGTGATGCAGGCTGGGAGGACTCCTTTGCCAGAGGACTTCCTGGCTGCCATTTTTGAGGTGGTGCGTGGGGCTGGAAACTGGTCCAGCCCAGGCTCAGAGACTGGTGAGAAATATGGAGAGAAAGATAAATTGTGTGTGTGTGTACTAAACTCCTCATATGTAAATGAATGAGAGTCCCACATGGCGCTTTTACGTACTGATTGAATTGTTTAGTGTAGGAGTGTATCACAAACTCCACCGTCACTGTGCTTGACTATTGTTGCACACACTTGGCCATCTGCCCTAAGCTGCCCATGACTTCATGAACTGATAACTGGTTTTATGATCTCACTCAACCACATCTACCCTGAAGTGTATTGCTGTCAGACAGTGTACGCTAGTGTCTGCCATTCTGGCTTGAAAATCTACACTGGCAAAGGCTTAAATTGTAAGGCTCAATGCCGTTTAAGGTATTAATTGTGTTTTACACTCCAAGGAAATGTAAAGCCTTCCACAGATCCTGTAATCCATTTTATAATTCTATTCTGCAGACTGCCATTTGACCAGAGCGCCCTCTGCTGATGAAATCAGAAAGTTGTCACAAGCCAATGTCTTCTGGTCTGCTGAGGAGTTGCAGTGCATTAGCAATGACACCTTCACACAGACGGCAGAGCTGCTGGGCTCAGTGGAGGGGTACAGCCTGACCCAGCTCATGGCCTTGAAGACTCAGGCCAAACAGGTTTGGTCTTGAGCATTCTGATGTGGTTATTAACAAAGCCGCAGAAACAAGAGTCTGTAATTGTGCCTGTTCAAGTGTCTTGATATCTATAAAATACAAAAGATTTTTATGTAATTTCCCCCCCCCCCAATTCAACTTAATGTAATGACATGCCCTTCCCTGTTCTGTCAGGCCTGGGGTCCACTGTCTACCTGGAGGAGCTACCATGTAATCACTCTGGGTTCCATTGCTCTGGCCTTAACAGAGGAGGACATTAAAGAGCTGGACCTCAGCTCCATTGACACTATGACTGCTCTCAGTCAGCAGAGGAGCTGGACACCACAGCAGGTAATGAGCAGGCACACTGAACATGCAATTATACCACCTCAGTCAGTTCACACGGCATACACAGAGATGCCTGCAAGCTGCTGTGTCACACCTCTTTTCCCCAGAGGATAAATACCCTCTCAAACTTTCATGGGATCCCGTAGCTGTCTCGTTGATACTACGAATCTGTTTGAATGTGTGCCACTCCTTCAGACTCAGTTTGAATCTCCTTTTCTGCTTCAGATGAGGAGCCTGCTGTATCGTTTCTTGGAGGCATCTGGACTCAGTCTGAGGGAGCTGCGGGGGTCAGACCTGGCTGGGCTGGGGGTGCTGTTTTGTGGGGTGGAACACAACCAGGTCCAGAAAATCAGTCCTGAAGCCTACAGGTCAGTGTGCCCTGTTCAGGGCAAGGGCTTTGAGCTGTTGTGCTACACTGCAGTCTAAATAGCATGATACAGTTCTAACATTTCAAGCTTCATCAAGAGCGGTGTGTGTGTCTGTGGGCGTGTGTGTGGGTGTCAGTGCCATCTGTCCTATTTGCATGATTAAGCATCTCCCATGGATCCATGTTTGCAGTTCTACGGCAGGCCGGATTGGCACCCTGCCCTGCACCCTGTCAGTCCTGCATGAGCTGAAAAAGACAGCAGAGGAGGTTTTTGGGATAGCTGGGGCCTGGAACAGCTCTGTGCTGCAAGAGGTGGGCGTGGTGGCAGGTGGGAGACATTTTTCAAATACCTTACTGTGCCACTGTATACTTCATATACAAAACACAAAGTGGCCCTCAACGCTTGCCCCAGGTTAACCCTTTGTCTTTCTGTGGAATACTTTATTCGAATATGGAAAACAGCAGACAGAATGCATTTTGTCTGAGAAAGTTGCTTAACCACCCTGGAGATTTTGTATTGAATTATCTGGAAATTTACACATCCGAACAAACATTAATGAAAGGATTATTTTGCATTTCAACACTTCATTGACTGAATGCTATGGCCTACGTCATATGTACAGACAACTGCCAAAATAAATCAAACACCAACATAATGTGTCTTAATAGGATGTTCGGCCACCACGAGCCGCCAGATCAGCTTCAATGCGTCTTGACATAGATTCTACAAGTGTCTGGAACTCTATTGGAGGCATGCAACACCATTCTTCCATGAGAAATTCCATCATTTGGTGTTTTGTTGTTGATGGTGGTGGAAAACAACGCTGCTCCAGAATCTGGCAGGTGTTCAATTGGGTTGAGATCTGGTGACTGGGACTGCCATGGCATATGGGTTACATTGTTTCATGCTCATCAAACCATTCAGTGACCACTTATGCCCTGTGTATGGAGCATTGTCATCCTGGAAGAGACCACTCCCATCAGGATAGAAACACTTCACCAAGGCCTCCTGCGTGGTCTAGTGGTTTCAACGTCCGACGCTGGCCACGGCAACCGGGGTTCGATTCCCCGTCGCGCCAGAGTCGGCTCTGGCCGGGAGTGCCACCGGGGCGGCAATTGGCTGTCCACCCCAGGGAGGGGGGAGGGAAGCCGACACAGTTCGCTGCGTACAGGAGTGGTTCTGGGGTGCCGGAATTACAGTTGACAGCACGACGAGTACTGTCTCGGAGGAGGCAGTGCTTCACCATTGTCACTGCCGGTCACAGGGCTATGGCAAACTATGAGGGAGGGTACTGAAATAAGACTAGCGGGAGTAATTGGCTACCAAATTGGGAGAAAAACAGGATTTAAAAAAAGAAACGCTTCACCATAAGATGAAAGTGATCATACAGAATGGCTTTGTATTTATTGCCATTTACCTTGCCTCTAAGGGGTTGAGTATACCTCAAAGGTTGGAAAATGCACCCCACCAGAACCCTTAATTTACTCAAATGTTTCCTTTATTTTGGCAGTTACATGTACCTACCTTTGATCTTGGATGTCCTGTAGAATTATAAAACCATTGTCCGTAGCTATCGTTAATTGTATGGATGATGGCGACTAATACTGAAAGAGAAAGTAACCGTTTTGCTCTTGTCATGTTGCAGTTGTATATCGCAGTTGTATACAGCCCATATTAGGGCTCTGTGTTTGATTGACAGCTGGCATGAGTACTGAGGAGATGAGAAACCTAAGTCCAGAGATGATGCCTTACCTGCAGCCCCAGGCTATTGCTGCAATCCCCTGTGAGATCCTTGGGGTGAGTGTGGTTAAAGGCAGGTGCTCTGAATGTGATATTGGGGCATATGGGCTTATTTGCCTTGGGGAATTGGACTCAAGTGATGTGTATTGCTTTACTGACAGTGTAAATCCTACATATTGAAAATCTCCCTCAATTATATATAAGCAAGCCATCATTTCACACATTATCTATTCTTAAAACCAACTTTGGTGCCTTGCCATCATTTGATGGCCATACTTGGCATGGGAAAAGTTACACGATATTGTAACTGCTGCCTCAGATGGTTTGTTTTGAAACATGACCAAGGTGATGAGTATAGTCAATTCATCATTTCTCCATAACAGCAGTTCTCTCGGGAACAACTGCAGAGCTTGGGCCCAGAGAACGCAGTGGCAGTGACATCATTGCAGTGCACCCAACTGAGTGATGAGCAGCTGTGGGGCCTCCAAGCAGCCAGAGACGGCCTGAGAGAAGGCCTCTTCAGCCACATCCACCCTACTGTCACCTTCAACATGGGCACTACCACAGTCAGCTCTGGTATCTACCCATTTTCCCTGGCAAACTTTTAAAAAGTATTTGATCTCTCAGTACAGGCTAAGGTACAGTGCTATGCCTGTGTGCTTGGGTGGTGGGGGTGTGATTTTAATGATGATAACAACGAAGAGCACAAAATCTCTCGTTTCAAGGTTATGACCGAGCTGTCTATATCAGTGCACTTAAATAATTCACAGCTAACCCTGAAATTCCTCTCTTCTGCCCCCCCATCTGTTACAACTCCCCATTGTGCTTTGTTTGCAGGCATGTGTCTCCATTCCAGGAGTGGGCTGTGGGTGTTGGCCATTTATTTTTCCATCCTTGGAGAATAGCAATTATAGCAGGACTTCCACAAATTATTTTCTGCTACTGGGTACAGACACAAAACATATGTAAGAGCAGATTTCCTCCAAATAAAAAAACAACATAAAAAGCTGAGGAATAAAAGGCTGCATTTTAATGGATGCTGCGTGCGCAGTATATCCTGCAAGTTTAATAACTACATTTATAATAAGCAAAAGCAAAGTTTACCTTGGCACAGTACTAAATGCATTCCAGACTGTAGGCATGCAATTCCAAAATTGCATGCCTTGATGACCTGTTTTCATGGCCTGTTCTCTTTCTTATGTTCTTAAATACATTGATGCTTATCCAATAGAGTGGCCCCACGGACAGCACAACTGCAGCACAACTGGTCGGTTTGATAGGGTCTGCCCAGTGTGAACAGACCTAACACATGAATGTCATGTTAATAATGGTTATTTTCATACTGTTAGCTGCTTGCTCATTATCCAGTAAATCTATGAACATGTATGAACATCTGTTAAAGTGTTATAATGGCAGATAGTGTAGTATGCCTAAAGTCTACTTTGTGCGATGATCATCAGTGGAACTAAATATTGAAAACATAAATGCTTAGGTATATTTTTTCAAAATATCTAAACTTGTTTTGACAAAATGTCTTTGTAGGTGGTTTACTCAATGGGGGCCAGGTGTTCTGCGATGTACAAGTCCTAATGGATTTCAGTGCATTTAGTTTTGTGGTAGTTTGGTGAATCACTGACACCAATTATTCTGGATTCTGGTTTTATTTTGTACAGTAATAGGCTACACGATGTGACATTGATAGGCAACTCACTTATTCTCTACGTTTTCTATGCAACTTACACAAAGAAGGCTGGAATTCTCCTAAATTAAGTGAATCCACAGGTTAAGATGGTGGAGAATCTGTGAAATTGTGTGGTCAAATACAAGTGAGTTATGCATATACAAATGTCATTATTTCCTGCAAATTCTTCTAACTAAAATTATATTGGTAATATGTTTTCTAAACTGTATATTCCGTTCAATAATAGATGGTTACTGGAGGATAAATTATGGAGGAATAAATTATATTACAAACCTGTTTCATGCTGTTTGCCAGTCTCAAGCTTTCCAAGGAGTAGATGCACAATTGTGAAAGTTTCTCATGTTTCCAATGCCTGATTCCAATAGAATGTCAAATATGAAATGTAAAAGAAAAAATGCTTGATAACGCCATTCCAGAATTAGTCAGACCAGAATGGTCACACCTACTGAAGTTAGAAGATGGAAAAGAAAGAATGGTATTATGTAGCTACAGTGTTATAGCCCAGCAGAGTACATGCATAAGATACACTCCAAATACAGAGGTGTACAACCAAAATGAACAGAAACGCAATTAAAGTAAATAACAGACAGCCAGGTGTCTGAAAGAACAATGCAAATGCCTGATGTGAGTCCTTTCGGTGAAAAAAGTTCAAAGCACTGATGGATGTTCTCGGATTTCCTTCCTTCAGTATTTGCGATGGCACTATTCTGATTCCCCATTATGGTACAGTGGTCTGCTCGGTGCCTAGGCTGAAATACAGCGCTCTCATTTTCGTTTTCTATTGGCCAGGTTTCAGATCAGTGTATTTTCATTGTAATATCTTATTCTATGTTCATGACTCCAGTGTTACAATGACACGTTGCCAGACTGTCCAATTTCAAACTTTGTGTATGTACAGTGCTGTGCAAAAGTCTTAGGCCACCCAAGAAAATGTTTGAAGTTATGTTTAAAGCTATTTATCTGGGCAGTGTTTATATGCTTGGAAAAACACGATATAACATTAGAATAAATACAAATAAACATTTAATACAATAAAAAAATATGATTTTATTGCATTTTCCAAAAAGTTATTGAGATCTTGTGATATCCTCCTTGAGGAACACACAGTATTAAATTGGCCACCTCAGAGCCCCGACCTCAACATAATTGAAGCTGTATGGGATTACTTGGACAGGGAAAAGAACAAAAAGCAGCCAAAAGTCAAAAGAAGAGTTATGACAAATCCTGTAAGAAGCTTGGAAGAATTTACCACAGGACTATTTAACAAAAATTACACAACAGTCTACCAAAGCTAAGGGAGGCCTTGTTTTTCGTTTTTGTTACTTTTCATCAATGTTATATTGTGTTTTTTCGATCAAATAAACACTTACACTGCACTGACTTTTGCACAATACTGTATTATCTTATGGAAACATCTGAATATTATGACATGTTAGTACATACATATCTGATACTTAATTAGCTGTTCCGTCAACATTCATTCAATAGAATTGTAATCTAATAGTGCTCTGTAACACACACTCAGTTCCTTTTCCCCAGCTGTTTCCTGGAATGTGTTGAAATGCACTGTACAGTGACATGATAACTGTTACATGATAATATATATCACAGAAGACGTTATCAGATTGTTTCCTCCTTGATTTGGGATATTATAGGAGAGTTTTGGGGAATCCATATGTCATACGTACTTGAAACCAACAGGCACATCTAGCCAACTCAATTCCAAGCCATATCAGAGGTGCAGCTACAGTCGGCTCTTTTAAATCGGGTCTTAAGACGTATTTGTTTTCGTTTGCCTATTCCTCCTAGTTTGGAATTTTAGCTGATTCAGATTTATTGAATTATTTATTTTAATTTTATTTTATTGAATTATTATTTTAATTTTATTTTTCTCTTTGTAAAGCACCCTGGGTTGTTAGCAAGAAGAGCGCTATTTAAGAGCTTTTTGTATTGTATTGTATTGTAACTATCTACCAAGATCGTTCAGGATGCACATCCGGAATTCAATGGTCTCGTCATTTTCCCCTCGAGCCAGATTCCATTTAGGAACAAGGAAGACCGAAAAATGGCGCACTCTATTCGACATTATAGCTGGATAGGTACGAAACCACCAAGGTGACTTCATTAATAGACCATGTTTAAAAAACGGGACCTTAAATTAAGTGAAATGGTTTTAGCTACAACTTTCGCTCCACACGACCTCCCAGAACAGGAATCTACTATTTCTCTCGAGTTGTGATTGGGCTCTTAGCAAAGCGCCGTTTTATGGCGTCACGCTCTAGTTAAAGGCATATAGGGATAACTATTCGAGTCGACCGAGTAAAAAAGAAAAAACTGAAATATGGAGAGGTGCATTATTGCATTAGAGCCGTTAAATTAAATTGACGTTTGAACCATTAATGCTTGTGTTTGCTCAGTTGCTACAGACAATATTACAGGTATATACATATTGTTATATATATATATAAAATTATTATTAATATTATAATTAATATATATTTTAATATTGTATACATATTGTTACATAATAGACAATTACAAATACAAATACAGACAATATTACATAATAATACAGGTCAATATTCCAAGGCTCACAACACCTAACAAAAGAGGAAAATCATCAATTTGCATTAAAACATGCATTGATTCAATGATGCCTATTCAAATTAAATGCATATGATCAGTTACACTCTTTATTCGTTGTATCAACATATAGCCTTATAGCATCAATTCAGTATTACTGAATGCCTTCAGCCCTTTAATGTTCATTGTGGTTACACAACTGTACACATTTCTTTAAAAACATTGCCACCTGCTGTCATTTTCTTCTATGCCTATATTCCCTATATGCAATAGGGAGAGTTAAATCATGTTTTAATGATGAACCATCAGATCATTTTGGTATAAATATTCGTAATCAAAAATCTAAAATTCTGTGGATTCAAGTGTAAACTCAGGCAACCATGTACTCTGTCTATAATAGGCTCTAATATGGCAGTAGCTGTCCTCACAGTAGCTACATGCTCAATAAAAATTAAAATCACTTTGGAGTCGTGAACAGTTCTCCCTGAAATTAGGATATAATATGTCTATGATATTCCAATAGAAGCAGCAACGTTCTAATGCATCATTTGACTTCAATCTAAACACATTTATTGTAGATATATCATAACTTTTGTTTGGTGAATGTCATGGCAAAATAATGTATATCTTTGTCATACCATTAAAGTGTATTTAGTTGATAATGTTTGTCAATCCTAGATTATTTATCTCAATTGGTGTAGGCTACGTTTAATCCATCCAGTTAGTGGAGAATTCTAGAGATTTTACTCCCAGTCCCTTTAACGGGCGTGGCAAGCGTCGTTCTTGCTGCTGGCTCCAGTCTTTTCCCAGCTTGCATTGTGAGTTAATATTTTTGGCCACGTCCCCGGGCCACGTCGCGCTTTACTCGCCATTTTCAACCAGCTCAAAGAAAACGTTGATAACTGTAGCCGGTCCAGAAAGATCGCACAACATATTTTAGCACTACGTTAAACGAGTGAGGGACACGCGTGGTCGTAACTCCATCTTCGTCTGTGGTGACCGAGGGTACCGGCCTCTCCAGCCAGCAACAGTATGAATATTTTCAGACTCACCGGAGATCTCTCGCATTTAGCAGCCATCATCATTCTTCTGCTCAAAATATGGAAAACCAGGTCTTGCGCCGGTAAGTTCCTTTTATATCCTTATAAAGTTTACTAGCCAGTTATCTTGCTAACTGGTATGCGGCCAGCTATCTAGTTTGTAACACGAAAGTAGCGCAAGCTACACTGTGTAGCTATATTAGCTACTGTAACTAACCTGGCGTAACAAGCTAACGTTAGGCCTGCGCAAAGCTCTTGGCTTTTTTTAACGTTGATTTAGCTACCTGCCGGAGTGTCCCATGGGCTCATGCCAGGTACTTAGGCTCAAAGTACTTCCCCATTTTCATTGACCGTGAGACTAGTCAACGCTGGCTAGCTACATTGCTAACTGAACTCACCAAAACAGTGCGATGATAAGTGTCGTTTGCGAGCAAGCCAACTATGGAATTCCAACGTGTCTATTTGTAAATTAAAGATCCAGATCTATCTGTCCAACTTTCTCGCTGTTTGAGCTCTCTAGCTAATCACTGTAAACGGATGCAGTAATGTGATTGCACTGATGTTAGCTAACGTTAGATACTTTAGCTATCTGGCATGGAAGCGTAGTACATTACGATACTACTAATTTTGGATTAAGTTGGTTACTCGGTCTCATGTTCAGCAGGGTCTTACAAGTTCTTAAGTTGGCATGGCTGTGCACAATATGTTAAGTCTCAAAGTATGTTGCTACTGACACAAAACAGACAGGCTAATTTCCCCCTATTTGGACGCCTTCTCTGGAGATACTTCTCTGACGTGGCAAGTCAGTCAGGAAAGGCAGACTCGTTTGCAGAACTCATTGTGTTCGGAGCAAGGCATTTTTATTGTAACTGTATAAATGCTGGTTGCAGTTTATTATTAAGCGATAGATTGATGTCCACTGTTGGGCAAGTGTCCTGGTACCTGTATTAAAATTATGGTATTTACCAATGGTAATCTACAAGGTTTGCGTCCGTTCAATAGCGAGATGTCCAGTGCATTTATTTGTAGCAATTATGGGTAAATATAAATAAGCTGTACTACAGATATTAATGTCTGTCAGTTTTCTTTATATGCAAACTAAAATTACTGTAGGCTAATTTATTCATTGAGAAACTCCCATAGCATGTCACCTTAATTTTAACATTTCAGTTTACTGCCACAGCCAAAACAACAATGTAACCCATATCAAATTGATAAGCTGCTTTTGCCATTCTATCTGCAAGTGCAGTACTTCCAACAATGATCTCTGAAGGATAGCAGTACTATATGGTACCTTGAAGCATAAGAAGTGGTTTATGTGAGGGCATGTTTCCACCTGTCTGTTGCCTGGCAATGCTAAGTCAGTGGCACTGGGAAGTTGATGCCTAGCTGCAATTAGTGTTGAGAAACAGTCCTATGAATGAGAGAACACATTATCATTCGTTTTTTGGCATAGGTGATAGGTGTGTGAGCTTGTTAACAACAGCTTGTGCACAGCCAGCACATAGCCAGCACAGCGATGCTCCTTATTGTGGCTCCACCCAAAACCCCAGTCATTTGTGCAAACTCTGGCCAGTGATTTGCATCCTTGCTCAGATGTGGGTAGTTCCAAAACATGAGAGCTTGAGACAGATGTTTCAGAAGTACCTGCACTGTTGATTAAAACCTGGTATAACAGGTGACATAAACAGGGCCACAGTTAAGTCGTTAAGACTGAAACATTGCAGTCGTTCAGAACTTCTTTAGTTACATCTGTACAGGTTTTTATCTTTATTGAATGGTGCTGACTCCCAGGGGACATTTTTAAAGGTTAAAATGGCTATAGGAAACTGACCCATTCATTAAAGGCAGAATTCACTCGTTTAATCCGTATTAAATGTAGCAGGGTCATGATTTGTGTAACTAATTAATGTTAATTGTCAAAATAGGAACCTGCCTTGTCATATCCTGCACCATATCTCCACTTCTAAAATGTGCTTTATTTCAGACTGGCATAACTTTCAAAAGTAAAAAAAGTAAACCTCATAATGTCATTTATGAAACGGACATTTTCATATTTTTGTTCAACAAATATTTCAAAATGTAAAAATCTGCTAACCGTAAAGATACAGGACCTTAATTGTTTAAGCCAGCAGTATGTTGTTGGCATATACTCCTTTTGTGAATGTGTTGGATTATGACAGGAGGACACAGAGTATGTTGGCCTACTTGCTGATTAAAGAGCTGCTGACAAGTGAGTCCCATGGACTAACTGACCGTTTCAAGATCGCTTACATTTAGAAGTTGTATGAAATACTTGTTCAACTTCATACCAAAATTGGTCTCGGGTAGACTGAGTTTTTGTTTGTGGAAAGGTGCCAGTGAGACTGGTTACTTTAGTCAAGAGAAAAAATTGACTGGTTCAGCCAGTTTTAGAAGAATGGTTAGGCCTAGATGGCCAGATTCAGAGAGATAGACATGGAATTTGGCCAGATTACCAGGGTTACAAGGAAGTCTTAAATTAAGGGTAATCTTCAAAATACCTGCTTTTAATATTTTTTTCCAACAGGTATCTCTGGAAAGAGCCAGATTCTCTTTGCCTTGTTGTTCACCACTCGCTATCTGGATCTCCTCACCTCATTCATCTCCCTCTATAACACCACCATGAAGGTGAGCGCTCTTCTCTTTTAAAGTATGTCGTGTGAGAAAAGTTCCACTGAGGCACAGGAAAACTGTTTGAGCAAGCATTACACACACTACACAGCTTTGGATTCCTCAACAGTGTTATATTGACTCAGCGTTGTTTGCTAGAGTAGATCTCACCCTTGTGCAACAACTTATTGTGGCTCTATTGGAGCTTGATTTTTCAATACACAGGTGTGTCAAGAATGATGCCTGTAGTCTGATTAATTGATTGCATGCAAACAGCTGAAGAGCTAATTGCTGTTCAACCCATGTGTGCTTGCTGAGAGCCTAGCCAATTATTCTAGAACCACAGCATTTGCTCATGGTAAATTTACTACAAAATTCACTCGGTTTAGCCAATTTTGATACTGTAAACAGTTTTGTCAACAGTCATTAAAAGCAAAAAGTGAATCCTTTATTGGGGAAACAGGCCAAAGTTGGTCCTCCATTACACTGTCACCAAATCAGGCTTTTGTGTAATAAATATGGTAAAGTGTCCATTTCTGATAAATAAGTTGTTAATAAAGTTCTCAGTTGAAAGGGGCTGTACACACTTTCAGTTCACCCGATACCTGTTTCAATATCGGTATGCATCTTCTGATGCTCCTCTCTGCTCTCTCTGCTGCAGGTCATCTACATCGGATGTGCGTATGCCACAGTTTACCTGATCTACGCCAAGTTCAAAGCCACATATGATGGTAACCATGACACCTTTAGAATGGAGTTCCTGGTTGTCCCCGTCGGTGGGCTGGCCTTCCTGGTCAACCATGACTTCTCTCCCCTGGAAGTAAGGCTACATGGACATCGTGATACAAAAAGATTGGATCTATGTGTTTCTTGAAACTGACTGCTGCTTCTTTTAATATTTCACTGTTTCTGTTCTCTGCTGGTGGCTCTTCAGCGTCACCTGTCTCTGCATAGTGTAAAAATGTCCTGACAAGCTGTCTGCCCTTTAATGTCTTCCCTCTCATCTGTTTTCTCTATTTTCCCCCTACAGATCCTGTGGACCTTCTCCATCTATCTGGAGTCCGTCGCCATCCTGCCCCAACTATTCATGATCAGCAAGACCGGAGAGGCGGAAACCATCACCACCCACTACCTGTTCTTCCTGGGCCTGTACCGTGCGCTCTACCTCATCAACTGGATCTGGCGCTTCTACTTCGAGGGCTTCTTCGATATGATCGCCATTGTGGCTGGCGTGGTTCAGACAATCCTGTACTGCGACTTCTTCTACTTGTATGTAACAAAAGGTGAGTGCCAACCGCCCAGCATCTGCCTAAGGATGGCTGACACTGGGTCACGTAAGAACAGAGTTTCAATGACTGCAAACTAGTTTACTGTTGTTAAAAAACATACACATTTTGAAATAGGTTGGTTAATAAAGTATTCACATTTTGGATTATCCCTGATACAGGTTAGTCTTGTAAAAAGAGATGACAGTAGTGGCGCAATACTAATAATCATCGTCCATCAGATGATGATCGAGCTTTCTGTTGACGTGTAATGATAACCTTTGGTCTCCTTTCCAAAGTTCTGTCTGATACCTTCAACAATTAACAAGACTTGCATTTCATCAATAGCTGCTTGAACACAAGCCTTTTTTACTGCTATTGTGAAAGGAAGATGTTTGTAATGTTGGTAATTAAGCTGTTAAAATGAATATTTGTAATATTTGTGTAGAAGTTCATTAATGTCAGAGCTGTCCTTAAGTCGGTTGAATCCTTTGTTAAATGGATCCTCTGAATCTGGTTTTACCATTGTTCAAGAAAACTTTTAACAATCTGAGAAAGACAGAAGTGTGCTTGTTTCGCCTGCCAGCCTTTTGGATGCTGACGGTAAAGATGCCGTGATTGTGTTGTCAGTGCTCTGCTCGTAACCCCTTCAATAATGCGTCCCCCTCTCCATCTGCAGTACTGAAAGGAAAGAAGCTGAGCCTGCCAGCTTAAGTGCCAAAGACCAGCGGATCTTGGCAGACTCACAGGGGGGCACAAGCCATCGTTGCCACCAAGCAAGAGTAAGATGCCTGAGACGGGGTGCGAGAGGAAACCACTACTGCTTTTTGTATCTCCTGATAAAATGTCAACAGCTCCAGAACAAAACTGAGGCCATCCCTTGGTCTCCACAGCCTTCGGTTTCCTGTTTTACGCATCTTGCCTTACCTTTTTTTATTACTCTGTATAAAGTAAAAAAAAAAAAAAAAAAGTTTTCTACAAATTTGGTGTACTCTGTATGCTCTGACTTGCATTTCAGTGTACAGAGTTGAAAATTGTATAAATCGCCTAATGAAAAATTGGCAATACAACAAGTCATGGGGACGTTAGTTAAGTAAATATTAACTAAAATGTTTATGAGGGTATTTGCAAAACGAAAAAAATGTGCTTTGTTTCCTGATCTTTAGAGGAATATTTTAGGACATCACTGACCCCCCCCCTGTATTTTTCAATCTAAAAATCTGAATTTGGCATTGGCTGATACATTTTTATTTAAGATTTAATTTAGCCTCTACATGTTTCCCACTGTACATTCCTTGTACAATTTGTAAGGCCAGTCGCAAAAGCAGTCTCTCACAACACTGTTCATTGCTTTGTTTCGATGAAAATGGCTGACCCTCAACATTTGAACATAGAGTTGGACATATATTTCTGGAATGCTATGTAATGGGAACACATCCCAAACACTAAAAAGTAAGGGGAGGTTTTGCACCTTTTTAGTCTAGAGGTTGAATGTCCCCCAAAGAGACGGCTTAATTGAAATACAGTATTGCCTTATCTTTTTTTGAATGAGTTCCATGCTGTACATAGCTTTCTCATTTATCTTCGGCAGACCCCCCCTTATGCCATTACCCAAAATGTACCTATCCCTTTTTGATTTTTCTTTTGACTTTGTACCCGGTATGTTATTGATAGTACATTATCTGTAGCTATATTCCATCATCTGGAGTCCATCATTTCAAAAAGCGTATCCGAAGGGTTTAGGACATGTCGTGCCGCCGCTTGTTTGGCAACAGAAGACGGTGTGACGAGGAAGAATCACCCAGGCTACCACAGTAGAGATCCGCTCCTGAAATGTTTTGTGTTGAAATGCATATGCAGTAATTCTTTATCACTTGAGGTTAAAAAAATAAATAAAACAATGCCCATAGAATTATCTACACGATGTGCATATTGTTGAACTCACAACAGATAATCTTATTTTTAATCTTGGAAATATGTATGATGTTCTGGGCGTTGTTGTATAGAATTAGAACTCCGTATAGTTTATTATTTTTTTTTATAAACCTTTTCTTTAGATTCTACAGCCTTTGCTTCCTATGTCTTCTCATTCGGATCATTCCTATAGGTTTTTTTTTTCTCCTTTTTTTTCCTTTTCTTTTTTTACTGAGCTTTTGCATGATGTGACCCTGTGATACCACCTCCAATAAAGATTTTATGGGAAAAGATTTTGGTTTTGATTTATTCCAGTGAGTGTTATTTACCTTGCTAGGTCTTGATGGCATTGTATTAAATGGTTGTCAATGTTCAGTCTTGGTTGGGGAACGTGTCATCTGCTCCTATCAATTTTTGATGATCTCCAAGGATCCATTTTAGGGCCAATCTGAGTATTTTATGTTGCCTCTTGGACATATTCTCTACTGCCATTGCAGTTCATTTAATTGTTATGCCAGTGACACACCACTCCACAGCAGGCACATAGACTAGCCGTGCAACAGAACTTCCTCCAACTGAACTGACTGAGAAAGGAAAAAGTCTTAGCATTTTTAATTGCAACAGATAAAGATCACAAAGGTATTGACAGTAGTGTATAGTAGTTTTGGCGTTGGAATGCATGGAATGGCATTTGATAATTTGGGTGTCTTCTTGCAAGGTGACATCTTCAGTTCACCTGGCAAAATGTAGGCCACTTGAGAGGTCAATTAAGGTCAGCAGATCCTAGAACCGCAAATGTGATCTAAGTTTCAAACAAGTTTGGTACAGGTTTGCTAAAACCACAACAAAAGCTTTAGTTGCAGATGATGTATGTGAGTGGGATCATCTTGTGGTTGTGGGTTAGTCCCGTCTTAATCTAGCGCAAGTCCTGTTGTTAGCAACATGCTAAATTCATTGCAATTGCCCTCTAATGTTAAACTTGATGTTTGGGATCTTGGTGTTATATTTTCAATCGTTGGATTTGGTAAACGTGAAACAATGAACCCCAGCTTGCTACTACCAATGAATAAATCTGTCCAAATTTGTATATTCTTTTCTGTTTTATAGGGAAAGTAATAATTTCCTTCATTTTCTATTGACTACACTACAAAAAACTCCTTATTCTAGTCTTAATAGCACGGCTTTCCCTGCTGCCACTAATTCATAATGCTGCAGCCAGAGTAGAAACCAGAACAAAGTAAGTGGACACAAACTGATCCTGGCATGCCTACACTGGTTACAGGCCTGGGCTAGAGCACCGAGTATCTTGCTGGACTACGAACCCCCTATAAATCGCAGGTCAGTGGCCACATCCGGTTCGATATCCAAAGGTGACAGCTTTTGATGTGCGGGCCGCAAGACTGGAATGCCATGGAGAAAATTAGTAGGATGGCCCTTTCTGTGTACAGTTTAAATCAATATTAAAACCCCACCGTTTATGTTTTGTTTTCAATTCTCTGTAATCACGTATAGTATTATCTGTGTTCTTACTGTGAGATTCTTTGTGCACTGATTTAAAGCTCCCTTTAAAAAAAGCATATTATTGCTATATTTGCCACTGAATGCTGAAACAAATCTCACTTCGTGAAACCATGGTTGTGTCATTTCTGTTCTATGACATATTGCGTTAGATATAGACGACCGTTCACGTCAGGCGGAACTATTGCCAACCACTTTCGTTTTCTGGTGGGGATTGTAATAATGTAACACGAGGGTATGACAACAAGGGAGGAAAACAAGCGGAGCGAGAGGGCTAGCGTCAATAGCTAGAAACTAGCTAGTTACCATCCGTTGATTTGTTTATTTCTTTGTGTGATGTTCCAAAAATGGGGGGGGATTTTAATTTGATTTATGCTTGAGATTACGTTTAAGTGTATTATCAGTTAACCGTTGCAGCTGGTCGTGTTGATGTCTTGAATAGGACTGACCACAACGATGACATGACAGCTCTGCGTGACATAATGCAATCCTTAATATTTGCTTCAAAGCCAGGGGACAATAGATTTGTTAAATGTTATATGGTTAGTTAGCTATATGCTATATCTATGTTGTGATCTGGGTCGCAGTGTAGCATCTGGTTAAGCTTGTTATGGGGACGTCGTGAATATAGTATAATTTTAGTTTAGCTAGCTAGCTAGTTATTAATGCTAGGAATCCGGGAGGGGTGAAGTTTCGCAACATTGTCCTTTACTGGAAATCGTAATTTAACGAGATAGGATGCCGGGAATGGTAGTTTTTGGTCGACGATGGGGTATCGCAACCGACGATCTTGTTTTCCCTGGCGTTTTTGAATTGTTCATTAGGATTATTTGGTAAGAAACGAAGTGGTTAAATCACTACTTTCTGTGTACGAATCCGTTTTATGGCTGGCATGCATCATTTGATGGTCACTGTCCTATTATCATGAGCTAGTTAGCTAGCTACCTATATCTTGACATATGTTCTTAATAATATTCTTGATCTATAAGTCTGAAAGTCGCTTTGGATAAAAGCGTCTGCTAAATGCCATATATTATTATTATTATTATTATTATAAGCAGCAAGGTAGATAGCAGTCGGAAGTTTTCTCTCAATCCTCCTAACTACATTTCAGGTGGATTGGAATTCTGGTTCTGTACACAATCCATAAAGGGCGGTTTGACTGTCCTGGTGGAGCAGTTCTGCACAGTTACCTTGTCGTACTACTGGTCCTTCTGGCTGCCATCATCTTGTCGCTATGTGCAATCGTCTACGTCAGTGCCCAGGGTAACTTTAGTTTTTTATTTGGATTTGCAATGGATCCTGTGATTCCACTTCTATTTTCCAGACATCCTTCTTGTAGACTTGAACGTGAAAGGCATTTAATCATTAGAGTTTTGTCAATTTCACATAATTGTTTAATGTAATTAGATGACTGTTGAGTAAGGTACCGTTATTTCTTGCCTCTGCTGCTGTGATGTCTTTGATCACAGTATGATATACATTGTATTGCCATATTGTATGTTTCCATATTCCTTCTGGTGGAAGGTACCACTTCTAAGTTTTGAATGTAGAGACCTATACACCCTCATATATTTACTTATTTTATTGTCTTCCTTACATGGAGCAGGGATGGCAGTCTTTCTTAGAAGTTATAATAGCCATGGGATGGCAGATTTTATGTTCTCGTCTTGTTTGTTTTCTCACCTCTGACCTTCTTCCTTCCTTACCTCTGAACAGGGACCATCACCAACCCAGGTCCTCGGCGCTCCATCCCGCTGCTTGTGTGTGTGCGGGCCCTGCTGTATCTTCCTGAGCTAGTGTGGGCCTGTCTAGGTGCCATATGGGTGTCAGATGACAGCAGAGGGTGTGAACCACTTGGAGTTGGGGCTGTGATTAGTGCAGTGGTTGCCAGGTGGGTGGGGCTGCAGTCTGATTGGAATGTCTTGTGACATTCCGTAACTGGCGAACAATTTGAATTATCCATGTGGTTCCGTGTGGCTCAGTTGGTAGAGCATGGCGTTGGCAACGCTTAGGTTGTGGGTTCAATTCCCACTGGGACCACCTATACTGACAAATGTATGCATTCACTACTGTAAGTCGCTTTGGATAAAAGCGTCTGCTAAATGGCATATACATGTACTTGTACAATATATATAATTATACAGGTAGAAACTCAACTTTCCACCGCTTTAATGGGTGGTAACTGTCACTGCTCATACCATGACTGTTTGGCAGGTTTCAGACTCTGGACATTGTCATACCTTTCAGGTTGGCCGAGAAGGTGTAAAGGAGTCCATCGTAGTCCTGACGGGTAATTGTGTTTCTGTTTACTCACTCATTTGTGTGCGCATGTCCCCCCACCCCCCTGGTCTTTGCAGCTGGATCATCCTGTTCTTCACGGGTATCGGGGTACTGATTGTATTTGATCCCCTGGGTAGCCAGCGGCCCTCACCTGCTCTGTATGAGCCAGGGACGCGGGACCTGGAGAGCAGCGATTCGGCCCAGCTGCTGTACACGGCCCGCTCCCTGGCTGTGCGTGTGTGGGAGAGCCGACTGCGCCTGCTCTGCTGCTGCCTGCCCCAGGACGACAGCCACCGCGCAGCCTTCTCCGGCATTGCCCAGCTCGTCAGTGGGTTCTTCTCGGTCAGGACACCACCCCTCCCCTCCCCTCCTCTTCAAGTACAGACACACACAGACATGCTGCTGCTTTTGTATCAACACAAGTTGTATTATTTATCCCCCCCTCCTTACAGTGTACATGTTTTACTTTACATAGGATGAGTTCATTTATTTACACTAGCTGTATGATGCTTTTGGTGGAAATCTGATTTGTTTACTACCATTTGGACATTGCATGTTTGCATCAAAGTACATGGTTAGTACAAGGTATCAGGACAAATACAATTGGTTTTCTATTTAAAGAGACAAGGCTGAGAATGTGTGCTTATTTTTTAATACAAGGACTATGTGAAAAATATATAATACTGAATGAGTGTGAGCCATTTCCTGGTATTGTTTCTCCTACATTATAATAATATTTTAGAACTCTCAAAAGAGCCAGTAAACAGAGGGAGAAAATGGTCATTAAATACTCATTTTAACTGCCTCTAGAAAATGTAGATGCAATAGATCACTTGCTCTATTGCAGGGTGATTCAATTCCAGGCCTCAAGGGCACAGTGTCTGCAGGTATTGGCTCCAACCACACATTACACCACCTGATTTCACCAATTAATTCACCTCCTTGGTCCAGGAGGTGAGCTAATTAGTGAAATCAGGTGGCGTTATGCGTAGTTGGAGCTAAGACCTGCAGACACTGCAGCCCTCGTGGCCTAGAATTGAATCACCCTGCAATAGAGCAAGTTGTTGTTGTGTGAATTGTGTGGATGTTGTGTGAATTGATTTTATAAGTAAAAAGTTTGGCCTAGTGTTTATTTACATTTAATAATGGTTTAATGGTTCCTCTTAATGGTTCCTCTTAATATTTTCTTATGTGTTACATCTTTGCCCTGCATGGGCTTCTCATTATTATACTTTATTTTTATTTTTTATATTTTTTACAACTGTATGTATTTATATGTTTGGGCTGCACCATTATGCAGATTGGGAAGGGAAGCATGGTTGTGAAACACTGGTGTAAATAGAAAGATTTTTATTTAAAAAAAATTCTTCCAATTTAGTAGCAATTTACACCCTCCCTTTTCATGTCAATCCCCCCCTCGTATTGTGAGTTCACTGCCGTAGCCCTGAGACCGGCAGTGACAAAGGCGAAGTACCGCCTCTTCCGAGCTGGCACTCGCCAAGCCGTCGACTATAACTCCGGTACACACTCCTATACGCAGCAAACTCATATCGGCTTCCCTCCTCCCTCCCTGGGGCGGACAGCCAATTGCCGCCCTCTAGTGGCACTCCCAGCCAGAGCCGATACTGGCGTGGCTGGTGGAATTGAACCCCGGTTGCAGTGGCCAGCTTCGAACGTTGTAACCGCGAGACCACCTGGGAGGCCCAACACTGCTGTAAATAATACTTATTATATATTATTACATAAATAAGAATAATTTATATAATAGGTAGCGCTGGACAGTTAAAGGTCATGGAATCAAATGACTTGATATTGTTGGGGAAAGTCTTTAGGTGCTGAAAGCATACCACAATATATATATTTTTAGTTATTGTGCACAATAAACTGTTCGAAATCAAACAAGGCTTTGTCTTTGTAAGGATGCAATTGACAAGTCTTGTGTGCTTTTCTGTGTTCTTGTTGTCTGCACAGGACACAGATCTGGTGCCCAGTGATATTGCTGCAGGCCTCTCCCTCCTTCATCAGGAGCAAGACAAGGTGGAACAATGCAGAGACCCTGATGATGTGGTGCCCCACAGCCCATCATCTCCCATAGTACGTATTTGAGCATTGTGGGATAGATTTTGCAGCTAGGACTTAACAGCATCTATGCTATATGGCAGTATAGCACCTCCGTTGTTAAAATCGGGAAAATCTGGGTTGCAAACTATCGGACAACAACGTAAACCAACAAGAGGAGAAATGAGCGCCTGAATGTTCCTGTGACATTGTCTTTTGCTGCCTCCTAGTGGTTCAGTTTAGGAAATAAAAGTGGGTATTATAAACACGTTTCTTCATTTAGATCTAAAATGCATATAATCTTTATTTTGGTTAATTGAACTCACAGAAATGACTGAGTGATTGAACAGTGGCCAATTTACTTTCACAGACAACAGAGTGTAACAGCATTTCCTGTACACATCATTGTAAACATACTTTATTTCATTAAGCATCATTGCTTTCAATCCCAGAGGAGAATGCGGTCAAGGCAGCAGTTTAAATTACAGCAAATCAGTGCACTCTTTTGTGTAAATTACTTGAATTGGGATTAGCTGACACGATAGGTAGCCCTTAATGACAGAGTGTATGCTGGTAGTTGTAGACCCTGTGTGTATGTATCACGCTGAGCCTGTGCTGTGTGTGTCTGCAGAGAGAGGACCTGCACACAGAGCTGGAGAGAGCAGCCCACTGCATGCGGTTTGCGGTGGCTGCGTATGGCTGGCCCATGTACGTCTACTCCAACCCCCTCACTGGCGTGTGCAAGCTCAGTGGTGACTGGTAAGCATGTGCCACAGTTCGGGAGAGGTCTTGCTTGTTTTTTAAATAATTTTATTTTCCGTCGACTGTAATTCCGGTACCCCAGAACCACTCCTATGTGTCGGCTCCCTGCCAATTGCCGCCCCGAAGGCACTCCCGGCCAGAGCTGACTCTGGCAGGACGGGGAATCGAACCCCGGTCTCCGTGGCCAGTGTCGAACGTTGTAACCACTGGACCACGCGGGAGGCCAGGTCTTGCTTGTTTTGGTGTGATTCACACAGAGCGGAATGCAGTCTTAAACTCTGTCTCAAACCCTTGCTAGTGTGCTAGTAGCTTTTCCATCTGCCACAGCTGTCGGAGCCGCAGCACGGAGTACGACATCGTTGGCGGAGATCACATGGGCTGTCATTTCACCTCGATTCTGTACAGCACTGGGCTACAGTACAGAGACTTCATCTACATCAGCTTCCATAACCAGGTAACTACAACAAAGCACATCACCTGCTAGGCCAAATAACATAACCAAGTTAGATGAATGTTACATATATGTTATTATATGTAACATAAATATTTTAAATGTATACATTTATTTTGTCAGTAGTTAAATTACAGTATACCTTGGTTGTTATGCAGGAAAGGCCAATGTACATTAGGTGGGACAAATTGAAATAAGATGCCTTTTGTTGGCAGACATTATGTGCCACCCCTTGGCCATATTATTTATCTTCGTTCACTGTTATGCAGATGATATTCAATTGTACTTGTCAGCAAAACCAGGTGATTAAAGTATCTGTATTACTGTCCAAATACTGGATGTGTCAGAATTTCCTTCAGCTTCATTCTGATAAGACAGACATTTTGATGCTGTTCCCAAAGCAGCTGTCTGACTTCATTTATTCGGGACTGGACACCTTAATCACAAAAGTTATATCTGAAGTAAAAAACCTTGGCGTTATTTCTGATACTAATCTAGCTTTTGAAAAACGTATTAAGAACACGCTGCTATCATTTGTTGTCATTGGCAGATACAGAGAAAGTCATACATGCATTCATATCATCAAGATTAGACTATTGCAGGGCTATCTGTTTATGCCTACCTGGCCATGCCTTATGGCGCCAGCACCTGGTACAAAGTGCCATTGCTAGACGTTTAACCAGAACAAAAAAAGAGGACACGTATCATTCCAATCTTGGCCTCATTACACTGGCTACCAGTAACTTTTAGAATAGTTTTTATGACTTTATTAATAACTTTTAAAGCATTGTGTGGCTGAGCCCCTGAGTAAATCTCAGAATGAGCAGCACAAACTCTATGTACTTTTAAGTCCCTTTCAAAACCTTTTTTTCTTTTTCTTTTTAAACACGCTTTTCATTCCTATTCTATTTTAACTGACTTGTGTTATTAGAATTGGCTTATGTCGATTTTTTCTGTATTTCATTAAATGTATTATTTATTATTCCTTTTGTCTTTTTGTTACTTTGTTCTTTTATTTAGAAAGTGACAGACAGACAGACAGACAGGTTTACCAATTCAGGTGTACTGCCCTTGGGTTGAGTGTAATAATGATAATCGGTGTCAACCTGTTGTGTTGGCCCGTATGTGTAAATGACAGACTTTTGTGCCCTGTTGTCTCAGATCTATGAGATTCCGTTCTTTGTGGCTCTGGATCACAAGAAGGAGGCGGTGCTGGTAGCTGTGAGAGGAACTCTTTCACTCAGGGTGAGGCAGCTAACAAAGTGTTCATCGTCACAAGATTTATTTATTTTTTGAATCTCTTTCAGGTTCTTAAGGCCTAGTCGAATCAAGCCTTAGTTTGAAAGGAGATATCCACTTTGGTCAGTGGGGTCTTTTCCTCAGTAATCAAGAAACTGAGAAAAACTGAAATAAGATCTCTCTGTATACAGTACTGTGTTATTTTATGTTTATCATGATGATAATTAACTACAGTCTTCCAATATAACTATTTTATACTGTTCTCCTGCCACCTGTGTTTGCTCTTATTAACCCAAGTGTATGTATACAGGATGTTCTGACTGACCTGTCAGCTGACTGTGAGAACCTGCCTATAGAGGGAGTAACTGGAACCTGTTACGCTCACAAGGTAGGGCATGTGATCACTAAGGAACCGCTAATGCCATAGCGATGCTGTGTACATGCATGCTGCCGTGGAAACGGTGAGGGTTGTCTGAGGAGTCAGACTCGTTCTGATTTCCTTTGCGATAGTTTGTCATGACATCAAATGCGACTTGACCCAATTCTCTCAGCCCCATTCATATTTAAAGGTCCTCTTTGTGTCCTACAATCTCTCCTCTCTGCTCCACAGGGTATTTCACAGGCTGCCAGCTACATCTACAAAAAGCTCATGAATGATGGCATTCTGAACCAGGCTTTCACCATTGCACCTGTAAGATCTTTCCCGCCTCAGCCATTGCACTGAGCACTCATTCATGTTAAAGTGCCCAGTAGCCTGTTGCTGTCATATTTTAAGCACAGCACAAATGTGTAGTTTAAGGTTAAACTGATCAAGCAGACAATTGATGGATCCCTCCCAGAAATCTGTAAGTCAAATGTAATTGTGCCTATTGATCTGTTGCAAATGTATTGGCAAATGGGTGGAATAGCACTAGCTGGCCAGGTTTGGTTTTATTATTTTATTACCATTTTATTAATGGATTTTCCTTTCAGTTCCCCTGTCACCTATGTGTATAAATGTTCTGAAAGGGAAGCAACACACTTACGATACAGAATATCCAGCACATGTATCGATATGTCTAACTATGAACAACCACCATATGTGCATGGCAAGACAAAACCAAACATTTTTAACAAAATTTACAAACTTCTAACCCTTATGTAAGGTATTACAACTGGTAAAGTCCGGAACTGAGTTGGCAGCATTTGTCTATGAAGGTTTGTTTGGTTGTACAGTATATAAGTGTGTATCTGCATAGGACTCGCACACTTATTCGATTCTACAAAAAGTGCAATGGTTTATTTAACCATGCAGGTCGGGTAACGTTTCAACCCTTAGGTCTTCATCGGAACACTGTCCTAAAGGTCAAAACGTTAACAAACCTGCAGTGTAAGAGTCTCATTCTTTCAATTCTTATATGCCTCTTTGACTCTGTGCCTTATGCTAAGACCTTTTTGAAGTGCGTTTATTTATTGTCTGACTTAATCTGCATGGGAGCAGCACGGTGGTGCAGTGGATAGCAGTGTCGCCGCACAGCAAGAAGGTCCCGGGGTCGAATCCCTTTCTGAGTTTGAATGTTCTCCCCGTGTCCGCGTGGGTTTCCTCCGGGTACTCCGGTTTCCTCCCACAGTCCAAAGACATGCACGTTGTAGAGTCTAAATTGCCCGTAGGTATGAGTGTAGGAGTGAATGGTGTATGTGCCCTGTGATGGATTGGCGACCTGTCCAGGGTGTATTCCCTGCCTCTCGCCCAATGCATGCTGGGATAGGCCCCAGCCCCCCGCAACCCTGACCAGGAATAAGCGGGTTAGATAATGAATGAATAAATGTGTCTGCATGGTGCCCCGGCAGTAAGATGGAGTGTCCCTGCTTCTCTCTTCACAGGAATACAGGTTGGTGATCACAGGCCACAGTCTAGGCGCCGGCACGGCCTCGGTGCTGGCTATCCTCCTGCGCAGTGCTTTCCCCACCCTGCAGTGCTACGCCTTCTCTCCACCAGGGGGCCTCCTGAGGTAACACCGTCCCATCCGCGCCCGTGTGCACGCTCCTGACACATGCCTTCACAGAGAGTGCTCTCTCATTACGCTGCCTGTGGTGGGGAAATGCCCTCGCCACAACCTGGGGGGGGGGAATTATTCCGTTATGAATTTCAGGCCAAGAGTGCATGTGATTTGACCTTGTGCGGCTGTGTTCTCTGTAAGGCTGGTGATGCACGTGTGTTCATGCTGTTCTCTTATTTCAACCCACCCAGCAAAGCCCTGGCTGATTACTCCAGGGAGTTTGTGGTGTCTGTCGTGCTGGGGAAGGACCTGGTTCCACGGTGAGCAGGATGGATTAGATCATGGAAATGAGCCCAGAGGGATAGGATTGGGGTTGGGCAGGGGCTGAGTTAAGTGTCTTGAGCGCTAAAAGATGAGGCTATATTGTAATGAGCTCATATTTGGCTGCTATTCCTGCTCCTCAGTATATTGGGGAAGCTATATTTAGCATTGCATAATTATATGCCCTATTGAAATAATGAGAGTGAATTGACAGTGGTTTGTCTCTGGGTACTTAACTCGTGAATGCCCTTGCCCATGCTACCTGTGACAAACATGGTGCCTCTCTTTGACTCTCCCTCTGATTTTGGCCAGGTTGAGCATTCCCAATATGGAGGACTTGAAAAGAAGGATACTAAAAATGGTTTCCAACTGCAATAAGCCCAAGGTGAGAATAGTACGGAAAGCGAACCTTCCAAGTTCCCACAGATCACATAGCTAATAGTCATAGTAACAGTGATGGTAATTGTGTGCGTAGTCACCTGATGTGCATTGGTTATAATATACGCCATTTTAGCAGACGCTTTTATCCAAAGCGACTTACAGTAGTGAATGTATACATTTTCATATACATGTGGGCCCAGTGGGGATTGAACCCACAACCTAAGCGTTGCCAACGCTGTGCTCTACCAACTGAGCCACAGAGAATCACACGTGGCACATCATTTCAGTGCAACACTGGAGGTGGCGATGTCTCTTGGCTTGACTCAGGCCAAACACCATCTCTCCCTCGCCCCCAGTACCAGATCCTGCTCCGCGGCTGCTGGTACGAGATGTTCGGGGGCGAGCCCGACGACTTCCCCACGGAGCTTCCCCACGGAGCTGGAGAACCGGCGGGAGGAGGAGCTGAGCCAGCCCCTGTTGGGAGAGCAGAGCCTGCTGCTGCACCGCTCGCCATCCTGCCAGAGCCTGGACTCCGAGAGACTCAAAACCCAGCCACGACTCCACACCACACCTGCCCCTCTACCTGCCCTGTTTACTTGCACTGCATAACCTTTTCTTTCCCAGTGTTACACTGAAGAGGGGTGTCCCCGCAGGTCAGATGAGCCATCCACTACAACACTACTGTTTTGTGTCTTTACTTTGGAAAGCACTTTGAATGCAATGTAAGGAAAGTGCTTTTTAAACATTGTCCATGTTAATAACACGCGCACAGGCGCATGTCCACATCACTGCAGTATGCTTGCTTACCTACATTCGAGATCTGGTGACTGAGACGGCCATGGCATATGGTCTGCATTGTTTTCATGCTCGTCAAACCATTCAGTGACCACTCGTGCCCTGTGGATGGGGCATTGTCATCCTGGAAAAGACCATCAGGATAGAAATGCTTCACCATAGGATGAAGATGGTCACACACAATGGCTTTGTATTTATTGCCATTTACCTTGACCTCGAAGGGGTTGAGTGGGCCTAAACCATGCTAGGAAAATGCACCCCACACTATAAGAAAGCTGCCAGAACCCTATATATATATATACATATATATATATGTATATGTATACATGTGTATATAACTGATATCCCTGCCTCTTGGTGCAGATCCTGTTTCTCCCAGGTGAGATACCGTGCCGAGTGGTCCAGCGAAGCAGCCTTCAGCAGCGTGCTGATCAGCCCGCGCATGATCACCGACCACATGCCCGACGTGGTGCTGCGTGCCCTCCAGAGCCTGACTCAGCACCGCCCCTTTTCCCTCTGCCCGTCGTCCCTCAGCAACAGCCATCTCAACGTCATCTGAGGCCCCGTCCCTCCTGTCTGTGGATCGGTGCGTGACAGGGGACGATGCAAAAGAGGGGGCGAATAGGTGATTGCCATATACATACTGTCCATAGCTGTTTTCTCCATGATTGTGAAGGGGCCTTTTTTTATTTTTTTATTCTTTTCCGTTTCAGCTGTTGGCCTAACGAAATTCCATGAATGAAATACTTTTATGGATCATTCTCAATGTACATTTGTTACTAATGTTTTACTGTGATGCCATGTGCTCGATTTCCTTAATTTAACAGACTGGTGTTGGACTTTGTCTCTCTTTGAAGGAGCAACAGGAAGAAGATATTTTAAGTGTGTAACTGATTTTCTGCTGAGGTGCGTGAATGAGACGGGACTAATCAGTGCCTACACATAGAAAAACTGTCTCAGAAAACTCAGCACTTACTGAATATTGGTGACAAAATGCTCTACCTACTGAACAGTTAGACTGTTTTGTTTTATATATAAATGCTGTAATGATGCACGATACCTTATTTAAGTAAGTTATAGCATGAATCCTTTTTTGCCTTTGGAAACGAGAGCTGAATTTCTCAAATGTTATTTATGAAAATGTTTGTCATTTCATGTGCTGTGCTACACAGAAAATATATTAATTTCTCAGCTGAAATATGTAGAAAGAAAGTGCTCTCTGTCTACTTTTTTTTTTTCATCTGTGCTTATGTATAATTTATTGTGACTATTGGAAAACTTGATAATGTTGATTAAAGCACATTTAATGAAAAATGAAGTCGTCAGATGTTTTTGAACAGGCGATTGTGTAAACTTCTCAGTTTTAGTTGTGTTAATGAACAGGTTTCCATTCATATGTAATGTTTGGCCCCCATTCCGTTCAGATGTAACAAATTGGGCAAATATATATATATATATATATCATTTTATTTATATATTTTTTCTGTTACACTATGTAAAATATTGTGAACGCAGATGCGGTATTGACAGAAGAATCATTCCAGTATGTGAAAATGCATTTTCAGACAGTACATTTCTAGTTACCTCCTACTGCCCTCCATCACTTATGTACAATAACGTAGTCCCATGATACATTCAAAAGTTCAACTTTTTTTATGGAAGGATTATTTATAAAGCTATCGCATGATCATGTGAAGAAGAGGACATTGAGCCGTGGCATAAAAAAAGAAAAGCCTATGCTACTTGTCAAGTGATGTTGTTTTCAGTTGTATACACAGTTGCATACATGTATGAAATGTATTACACACGTGCAACATTTTGACAACAGTACTCCCCTCCACCAATGGGGAAAAAAAGGTTTGTGACACTTTACATTTTCACATACTGGAATGATCCTTCTGCCAATACCGCTTCCAAAATAATTTAACCTAATTAATAATTTAACAAAAATCCAGACCTTAATATATGCCATTTTTGCAGACCATAGCTCCTGCATGGAGCTGCTTACACACTAGAAGGCTTTAATCATACCTGCCGAACAGCCGCACTGATTTGAATACTGCAAATGAGCAGCAGATTTCCTTTGAGGGCATGAGTACCTAAGATGCAATAAAAGGTACAGAATGCTCTATTTCCTAACCTATAATTTTATATGAAGTAGGTTTCCTTGACAACATTGAGACAGATGGTTGTTATCTTTCAGATGTTGTTGCTGGTGCATTATGTATACCTTCACTACATTTTAAGATGCTTGGCCCAATATACATGATAATTTATGAGTGTGTGTGGGTGCACGTGTGAATATGTGCAGTTCCAATGAGTGTGACAGCATGTGCGGGCATGTAGTATGCACAAGCATAACATGGTAGGATAAAATAATAAGGTTATTCTTGTTTCCGACATTGCATGGTATGAGTGTACATCCATTTCTGTGCATATTGCTTGGTTATTGTGTGCACTGTTGCATTTTAAGAGTTTTTAGAATATTCATTGTCGCACAGTAGCTTGCAACAACTAACATATACATAAATAGCAAACACTGTAGCCATCGACTTTATTGACAGGGGGCCTCTTAGACCTTTATAACCTCCTTGCTATATTCAGTAGGGCTTGGGTAGGATAGTTCAAATTAAGAATAATTTGTTATGCCCATTGAAAAATAACTTAACATACTTCTATTTAGCCACTATTTTTGTTAATCAGACACAATCAAATGACACTTGTTTTGCATCTTAGAATTTCACTGTTTAATAATGTCACTAGTTTATTCTCACACCCAAGAAAAACTATCTCTAGGCACAGACAAAAAATCTCATCCCTCTGTATTTTATATGGCTGTTGAGCCTCTGGATTTCAATGATCAACATCAATAAGCATAACCTCCTCTCTAACACAGACTATCTGGATAAATTACTACAAGCCACCAGTTCTACTCACAGACTAAGGGGGAGATGCTTCTGTAAAAATTCAGATTGCAATTTGGTGACTCAGATATGTAAAATGAATAGTAGTGAGAAATGCAATTCTGGACTGTAAGAATTTCCCATGTGTTTTTATTAGGGGGTGGGCAAAACTGAAGGCCTACTTCTGGGATCAACTAATGAAGCACAAACCAAAAACTATACAGGTGTATAGGGTAGAATATAAAACGATGTACAGTCTGTCTTACACGATCTAGAAGTAGGTACAATGTAGTAAAATGTTGTATTATGATAATAAAACTTTTACAAAAGAACTGACATACACTTGGCATACTCTCCCAAATAGATACCAGTTATTACACCCTGTTCCGTTCTACGCTCCCATCCCTGGTTTTAGCATGTTACGTCATCACGTGACGGTCTAGTCAACAACTCAGCTGTTGAAACCCGCAAGAAAGACTGGAGTGGTGGGGAAAGATATCGGTCCCTTTAAGGGAGGGACTGCAACTTCTCCGGATTTCATTATCACTTTAGATCATATTCGTAGGGATTTGGGTTACGTTTAGATCGCTAGTATATAACGATAATAATATTGGTCGGGTAGCTAGCGAGGTGTGTATATATATATATATATATATTTAAATAACGGTGCGTAGTCACAAGAGAGGGAGAGAGAGTGGGAAGAAAATGGAGTTAGAGGACGGAGTTGTGTACCAGGACGACCCGGGGACGTCGGCTATGATGTCGGAGAGGGTGTCGGGCCTGGCCAGCTCCATCTACCGCGAGTTCGAGAGACTGATCGGCAAGTACGACGAGGACGTGGTGAAGGAGCTCATGCCCCTCGTCGTGGCGGTGCTGGAGAACTTGGACTCGGTCTTCGCCGAGAACCAGGAGCACGAAGTGGAGCTTGAGCTCCTCAAGGAGGACAACGAGCAGCTCATCACTCAGTACGAGCGGGAGAAGGCGCTGAGGAAACACGCCGAGGAGGTGGGTCGGAGTCACACACCGATATTCGGCTGGGGGGTGAAGCCGTACGCGGTGGAGCAGGGTGACTTGCGTTTGTTAGCTGGCGAGCTAGGCCAACTCATAATACTGCGATCTGTAGAAGCTAGCTAACGTTAGCTAACATTGGGCACCGACAGACTTGGTTGGCTGCTGAGTCGCAAACATGGGCATATCTAGCTAGCTGCTTATACGTAGGCGTTACTGGACATGCACTTTGAATAAAGACATTTCCTGACAGTGATCCGGAGGGAGATTTAAGCATAGCTATTTCCATGCCTGTATAGCCCATAATCTTGCTAGAAATCCACCCTCCAACTGGCAGACAGCAAGCTAACGCTATCTTCTTAACCACTCGTTAGCTAAGTGGCCCTGGCCCAGTCAGTGCTGTAAATTATGCTCTTTCACAATTGCTTGGAAATAACTCATTTGCAACCACAGAGCGAACCACTAGTCAGCCTCGCACGGGACTCTATTTAATTACCTTGCTAGAAAGTAACAATTCTTGTTAACGATCACTTACTAGCTATCCGGATTGAAAATACATGTCGAAGACAGGTTCCCAGCTAACTACCTCCACAATCCTGCTGCATTATAAACAGTATATGTGCGAATTCAGGCGGGGGAACTTGTGGCACGGAGACCAGCTATAAAAATGTGCATGTGAATGTGACTCGAACTGCCTTCCCATTGAAATCGTTGCCGTGCATGCAGTTGCGACCCTGAAAGCAATGCTTTCAGACGCAGATAAATCTCCAGATGCCTCCTCCACAGTCGGCGGTCAGATGTCTTCGTAGAGACAGGGATCCTGATCAGCATTAAGAGTGCGAGGCTTTGTTTAGCACTCCCACTTCGGTCAGAACTGGAATTTGCTTCTGTTGGGAAAGGAATATTTATCGCACAGTGTTTTGGATAAATTCAACAGTTGCGCAACCAGCGATATCGTTTGGCGCAGTGCCATTAGGACAGTATAACATCTGCTTGTATTGGTTATGTTTTTGTTCGAGCTCGAAAAACGGTTTTTACGCATTATAATTGTGTCGATTCTTTGTCCTGAAAACAGGGTTTTTGGGCGTTGTTTAAACTTCGTAGAAAGTTTATGATTTGAGCATACGGAAGGTTTTGTGGAGAATCAATTCCAGTTTGTTTATGTACAATCTCGTTTTTCATCGTTTAGAAAACTGTTCTGGTGTTTTGTTTATATTGGTAGTTTAACGATTAAATGGCACATCACTGCTAATTCATTTGGATTTTGTGTCCTTGTTTTGTCATTTTTGCGAGATGGAATTTACACTGATGCTGGCATGGACCTGTTTTCTAAATCTAATGCTAGGAAACCTTTCGTTGTAATAAAACAGAGCCGGCTCCCTCGTTCAACGTCAAGTCAATATTAGAACTCGATTAAACCCAGTGTAACTCAACAATACATACAATTATTTAAACTGATTCTCTCACTAATTTTTCAAAACAATTTTGTGTAGTTGCAGGTTATCGAATGAAAATGATTACAGTTTTTACTTAACGTCTTCCCCCACTGCTATACTTGAAAAATTACAGTGTCTTCAGCAGTGAAATATTTAAAGTCAAGAGTCAAACTGATTTTAATGCCACACAATAGAGATTCTTCCACAGCATCATAAACTGCCCAGTTGTGATATTGAGAACATATGTGGCTACAGCTCAACCTCTGGTCTTAACCTTGAGCTTGCCAAAATGTATGTGAAACACCAGAATGTCCAGTAGGCTATATGAATGTAATATTCGAATGATATTTCTTAAATATCCCATTCGTATGTGCCTCTATTAGTCTTGGTGTGACTGTGACCAACTCATATTTGGGGCAGACCATACTTGTAATTTTGTTTTGCCAAGTGAAAAGGCAATGATACTCTATTACCATGTGAGAAAATCCCCCCCCCACAATGTTTACAAGACACAATAAAAACAATTTCAGAAGGTGTAAGCTGTTATGGAAGTGAATGGAAGTGAATGTGAGCTCCTACCGTGACTGTCTCCCCTGCACGTGTATGATGAACTCAGGGGTGATAGTATTTTGGGTGCTTGTGTGTTCATGTATGAACCTTACCTGCACCTTCCATTTGGACATCGGTAACCTGCACACATGGTATACTGTAGTGCTAATGCACTATGAGAAGGAAACATGACATCTAAAACTAAAGAGAAGACCAAGTTTTTGAACTGGCACCGAAAAGTACAGGCTTTAAGGGAAGTTGCGGTCAAAGTAGTGTGTGTAGTTGCTACCGTGCCTGTTTTAGCCTCTTGCCTCTTTATATGTTTTCACTTCTGACAATCTGGACCTTTCACTTTTGAAATGCAGTTTTCGTTCATCCTGTGGCATTCAGGAAACACACATGGTGTTATCAGTGCAGCTATCCTGCAGCACCTTGTGTGGAGGACCATAGGCACTGTTCTTGAGAAGTATCTCCAGGGCCTCACCCCATGCTTAATGTGAATTTGTAGGCCTAGTAGAGAGTGAGCGCGGTCATTTCAGGTGTGTAACAATTTGCCAACAAGTCGTTCACTATGGTTATTCTGAAAGTATGACTTGGGGTGAAGTTTTGTTTCCATTCTTTTTCCCTTTCTAGGAATAGGAATATCCTTTATTAACCATGTTACCCAAGGTAACATAGACCACTATACATATGTATTCCATCAAAGAGGTTCAAGTGCAGGTTTCCAGTTCATTGTTTTTTTTGTTGGCCTTCCTGGGATTCAAACCACCAACCCTCTGCTTGCCAGCCCGTGTTGCTAACCACTGAGCCACTGCCACCCCTAATGTGTTCTAATGAATGCTCTGGGGTTAGTATTTTGCTCCTTTGCTCTGTGGTGACTATTGGTGTGCGTAATTTGATCTACCCACTCAGCAGCTTGAATTTCTTTCCTGATTCAGGTTTATGAAGCCTGTTTTGGGTGCATGCGGTTGGGTTTACTTCAGTAAATATCTGGGATTTTACCACCTGTTAAGGTGCAGATTATTCAATAAGATAATTAATTAAAGTAGCCTAATTAATGAACCCATCATTTCTGTAATTGTATATCTAAATCTGTTAAAGAAATTAAGGCTTGCGCTTCAGGATGCCGATATATTTTCATTGCTGTTTCCTGTTAGGAAATTACATTGAGGTGAAGAAGTAAATAACAGTCTGTCACGAGGAACTGCAGCAGGTAGTGGGTGATTGTACGTTACAAGTTGCCAGGTGATGGTCACATCATCCATGCTCCTAAATTAAATTGTGAGGTCTCTAAATTAGATACATGAGAGGTCAATGTGAACTAATTATGATATTAGCAATGAGTTGAAACCGGAGTTTACATGCTCTGGGGAAATATAAACCAACTTTACTGTGACCGCAACAGAACTGGGAAGGCACGACCATAATGTTCAGTTTTCCCGATTTATTAAGTTTCCCAGAATCCCCCATGTGCCAAATGAGACACTCTTTCCATCTGGAGTCTATTTGAAAAAATTCTAGAAGTTAGCCTACCTCTTTTTTTTTTTTCTTTTTTTCTCTCTAGAGACAAAACGTGACAGAAATATTACAGTAACACATAGCTGTGGGGGGAACGAATGTTGAAGGTGAGGAAAGGTGAAATCACAGAAGTGTGGTCAAGCCGATGGAAGGAAGTGAGGTCAAACTTTACAGACTGAAAGTCATCATTGACTTTGATGGGTTTATTGGAGGGTTGCAAATTTGATATCGTCTGCTCCTGTAAGGAGTGTGGATCGTCCTACTCTGACTACACTTACTCCAGAATCCAACTCCTTCGCAAAGGGGTAGAAATTGAATGCTACTGATTCACTGAGGCCTCCCCTTGCCCCCAGTATTTGTAATAGCCAAGGAGCACAAACTGAGGCATAATCAGTTTCTGTGGTTAATGTCAAAGCACCATTAAATTACCTAGCTACCCTCTGTTCGATAAAGCCATTTTCATGTGCTCTCTGATCTTTTTGTTGCCAGCTTCTCTTTTGGGGTTGGGGGTTTCTGACAGACAAACGATTATGATTATTTCCAATTGAAGGCTTTAAGCCACCGTCTACCTTGCCCTCATCTTAGGGAGAGCAGTTTGTGCTATAGGAAGGGTGCTACAGATCCTGTGCTTCGAAGATGAAGCCAGTAAGATACAGCAGCACCAATGAATTCTTCAGGGAAGTTTTAATACTCTACGTCAGTGATTCCCAACCTCGGTCCTGGTGGCCCACTGTGTATGTTGGTTTTCCTTCCAACCATAATTGCAACGTCTCCATTGTAATTAGCTGTTAATTGTTCTTAATTAGACACTTTCTGTTTCTATTAAAGCATGATTTACTCCTTTAAAGCCATATGTCAGAAATAGCTATGCATGCCATGAACAATAAACGTCCCATGTTCAGATCCCCAGAATTTTAAGCAATACGTTGTATGACACACGATTCCTTTAAAAAGAAGGTTACGTACACTACTGGTCAAAAGTTTTAGAACACCCCCATTTTCCAGTTTGAATTCTTCGGTTCATCACGCAGGGTTTTTGTACACTGTCGAGTAGGCGAAAGGATGATTCCTCAGTGTGTGACACCAACTGTCAAACATGGAGGAGGAAGCGTGATGGTCTGGGGCTCTTTTGCTGGATCCAGAGTCGACGACTTGCACAGAGTGACTGTTAACCCATTACTTCCCTGAAAAGGGCCTTTTTTTATAACTCTGAAATGTACATTATTTTTCAGTTTTTGGTAACCTAAACATTTTTTGTTAAACCTCTGGCACTTTACCGCTTACCTTTGTACCATTTAAGGTTGTTCACTGGACTTGAACTGCTTAAATTGAAGTAAAAACTATAAAATGGGGGTGTTCTAAAAACCTTTGACTGATAGTGTATTTTAATTGATTCAACTGTAGACTGACAGGTGAAATCAGTGGGGGCTAATTTTTAAAGTGGACAGCTGGTCACTGAAACCTTTTGTGGAAAATTAAGAATTCAATGACAGAGCAATTGACAAAGAGCCAAACCTGCATTGTGTTCAAATAAGTTTAAAGAAACAATGATGGTAGAACTTACACGGATGTTTTCAACAACCTTAATTGATCAAGAGACTGACAGTAACAAAACCAGCAAACACATGGGGTCCCCAAGACCGAGGTTGGGAGCCACTGATCTACCATCATTTTTATACCGTGCGCTACGTGACCATTGTTGGGAGAAAGCCGGTATATCTTCAAAATGATGCATGGCATGATGAGGGCTATTGGCGATTCGCATAATACGTTCCCCCTTGAACCCTGCCATAGCAGGAGTTCCTTTCCTCTGCAGGTAGACACTGGAAGGCACCGCTCTCTTATAGTAGAGACACTGAGGCAGGCAATGGTGGTGTGCAAAGGGGGGCTGAGGGAAGGGGCTGTCGAAACAGGGCGTGAGGAGCTTGCGACTGGTCTGTCTTGCATCACTGGGCAAGCGTGGGACCGAGTAATTAAGAACACACCCAAGGCAAAAGATGATAAAAATGTATGGGCAACAGACATGCCGAGTCATGTTTAAAGACTAACTAGTTATTCAGCGGTTGGCAACATTTCAGCTCGTCAGCTATTGTATTTAGGGTATTTTGATCCTCCAAAGGTTTTTCACTTGCATTAAGCATTGCATTGCATTAAGAATTTGCATTAATCGTTTCATTTTGACTGTGGCTCGGCATGGCCCAGTAGGTAGGGCATAGTGCTGATAGTGCTTAGGTTGTGGGATCGATTCCAATTGGGACCACATGGACTGAAAAAAGTATGAATTCATTACTGTAAGTCGCTTTGGATAAAACTGTGTGCTAAATGGCATATATAATATATAAAATATATATTAATTGTCCCTGTTACTTTCTATGATGGCGTCTTATTTCGGTTTGAGTAATTGTGAGTATTTACTAAATTTCACTTGACTGTAGCTTGAATTTCACAACTGTTTTGAAGTTTTGAAGAATCGCAAGCTTTGAGCAAGCGGTGGGGTCAGTGGAAAGACCCGCTCCTGTGGCTGCACGTGACGATACAGGCAGTCTCCGGGTTACCAACGGACTGCCATAAGGCCTATTATATTTTAAAAATTGAGTTAAATACAGTGGTTTGTAATAATGAACGCGCACATTACTTTGTGATGCTCGTGAAAACATTGTGCGGTTTCAGCGGTTCGTCGGCTCAAGGAACAGAGAACGCCGTCCGTTATTTTAAGTCTGATCACGGTCCCGTTTTTCTCTTTCTCTTACCCTTACAACGATGCCTCCAAAGTGTAAATCCAATGCAAGTGCTGGTGATGCAGCAAAGAAAAGGAAAACAATCACCATGGAAAGTAAAGTTGAAATAATAAAGAGATCGGAGACAGGTGAAACACCATCAGCCATTGGGAAAGCATTAAGCTACAGCCGGTCAACAATTGGAACAATTTTACAAAGACAAAGGGAGAATAATGGAGCATGTGAAAGGCCATGCTCCGATGAATGCCACGATTATTACCAAGCAACGCAGTGGTTTAATTATTGAGATGGAAAGGCTATTGATAATTTGGATAGAAGACCAAAATCAGCGTAATATGCCTATTAGTCTTTCTTTAGTGCAAGAAAAGGCTTGAAGCCTTTTCAATGACTTAAAAGCTGCTCGTGCAGCAAGTGAAGGCGATTGCGACGAAGAATTTGTTGTGAGTAGGGGTTTGTTCAATCGCTTTAAATTGAGAGCAAATGTACATAATATTAAAGTTCAAGGTGAAGCAGCGAGTGCAGATGTAAGTGCTGCTAAAGTCCATCTCCAAGTCCATCATCTTCTGCATCATCCAGTTATTAATGTTATCATAATGTTACCTCACAAATGAGTGTTAACCTTTAATCATGATCCTTTTTTTTCCCATCTAAACTGTTTTAAGAACTGTTTTTTTTTTTTTTACAGTACAGTACTGTATGTACATAGTTACTTTTATTATTACTGTATTATTATTATCAATATTACAGTATTGTTATTATTATTACAGTATTATTATGCACTGAATGTTACGTTTAAGATGTTTTATTGTATTTGGAAGTTTTTCTTAAGTGTTTTATATGCACAGAAAGGTAAATTAAATACTATACTAAGACAAACATTTGACTAAGTGACGATTAATAAGAACTGTATGTACTTGTTCCGACTTACATACAAATTCGACTTAAAGACAGACTTAAGAACGGATCTCGTTCGTAACCCAGGGACTGCCTGTATACGAAGGAGATGAACAGCGCGAACGTCTCCACGTGCCCTGGGACGTAGCCCTCTGTTGAAGTAACATCCTAATCCAATTCCAGCGGTATGTGGAAGAAATTACTGAGCAGTTGTGATTTGTGGAAGAAAAATGAAAAGGGCCTTTCAGATTTAGTGGAAATGAACAGAGGGACAGCGGTGGAAGCAGGTGACTCCTGTAAGTGGCCTGTCTCTGGGCTATGCACACCATGTGATCCTCGCTGTAGATGTGGAGAGAGGTGTGCGGCTTCAAAATCGATCCCCAAAGGATGAACGTGTCCATTTCTCCGTCTCTAACCAGTGAGCTTTGTCACTGTAATTCCAGTGCATCGTGGCTGAGGTATGAACTGGGTGAAGTTGATAGGAATACATATGTATGAAAGCTCATGTGGAAAAGGTATGGTGCTGAACTTTGGAGATGGTACAGTGCCCTGGTTCAGACTAATCTTCAGCTGGGGCTACTGTTGTTTTTTGGCAAGATGAGGCCAACAAAGCACCTTTGAAAAGACGCATGCTTACCAGTTTAACGTCCTCGGCGTGATTAGATTGCCACTTTGATCTGTCAAGTACATTTGAGGTTACAGCAGATGTATTTTCTGTTTTGTATTCTCTGTCATATGCTACATTTTGCCATAAAAAAAAATAAATAAATAATCGATTAATTGTTTGTTAACATTGGCAATGATCAATCAAGGGAATTTCTTCAAATTAGCATCCCTAGTCTCCAGGCCACTGTCGATTGTAGCGCGGTCAGATTTGATTCCAGATTGTGGGTTGTCACTGCTATAGCAGTGCTAGGACTGGGCCCACCAGTCAGGAGGCCATACGAAAGAATTCGAGATTGCTTTGATAAATGCAAGTCATGTGAGGGCTTTTTTCACTGCTTGGCTCGTTAAACAGGGGTTTGTAATCGACATGGATTTATTATATAATGGTTGAACTGGAATGTCAATAAACCCTAACGCAAATCTAAAATCGACTTCTAAATAAACTCTTATTCGAAAATAATGCTTGACATTGCCTATATTATCCTTCTTCTGTGGTCCAGTGACATTTCGCATGCCACAGTGAAACGTTGATTATAAAATGATTATTATACGGGTATGTAGCTGCCCCAGACCACAGATTAAAACTGCCTGGGAACAGTAGCCTTATTTTGCCTCCTAGAATAGTGATATACTCAGCTACCCACCCTGCTTGTGCAAGTCTGACTGTGAATAAGAATAAGAACATTATATCTATTAGGGAAGTTCATTGAAATTCTCATTCCTGATGTCTGCAAAATGGCAAATTTTTCAGGATTTTCGATGAGCATGCCAGTGTTCTGAAGCTACAGTCTGCTTGGGGAGAGGGGGTTAGAGTAGATTTGAAAGGGGTATTCCTGTTAATATTTAGCATACAGATCACACAAAGCTATAACTCTTGAATTTTATAATCAATGTAAATATATAAATAATGTACAGGTTTAACTATGGTCACAATACGTTTAAAAATTTTTTTTTTTTATTAACTTCAGCTCTTCAAAGACTACATGGAAGTAACATCTCTGTATGCAATTTTTATTTGCTTTTCCTGTGACCCTCTGATACAGGCTAATACCTCCAGTTACACTCACGGGCATGAGTGGTAATGCATAGTGTCGCTACACCTAAAAATACTGTGTTCATTTCTAAGCTCTAGTTGTGTGAACTGTAGCTACAACTGCAATGTGAAAGGGGTTGTGTTACATTTACATACATGGGAAGGTTAATCATGGTTAGTGCAAGAGATCAGTGTAGTAACACTGCAATAGACATCATTGATGGCAGCTGGACATCGTACCAAAGCCTGGACCAGATAATATAACCAGTGTTAAAATAACGTTTATGATTTAGGCCTGTAACTTGAAGTATCATTTCCCATCTTTGAGATGAACAATACTGGAAAGTGAAATGACTAAACAGATAAAGACTGGTTCGTTTCTCCACTTCTTTCTTCTGCAATAATTTGATAGTCTCATGTTTCTGGGCGAAAAAGAACATTCCACAGCCAACTGCACAGCGTGGGCTGCTGTTCCAACTCTCAGGAGCCTGGAAAGGAAAGGAGAGTTGCTGCGTTTGTGTGTGTGACGCGTTCACTAACGGAATGGCAAAGCCGAAGGTACAAAGTCCAAATGGCACAAATCAGCAGACGTCTGTCGGCATGGCAATGGCCGTTTTGGCCTTGGCAGACTGGCATCTCTGAATAGGGCTGGAGCGGGTTGGAGGGTTTGTTGCTAACGCTGGTAAGGGGATCTCCCACAGTCTCGGGGGGGGAGGGGTTTTGAGTGACACCACACCTGACGGCAACACTGGGGAAACAAAATACACTCATCTTGTAGCGAGGCTGTTTCACACAATGCGCACCGCTTATGCCCCATGCATTATTTAATGAAATTTGTAGATGGTTGCTGTTGGCTCAGATGGTAACCGTGCTCAGGCCACACCTTCCGTATGCTACTCAAGTTTGCATACAGCTGACAGTTTCACTGGACCTAGTTTTGCGTTCAGACATGCCAAACTACTGCTCGGGGCAACGTACAATGTCGTGTAATTCCAATGCAGAAACTTTGCGCATTTGATTTTCATATCTGGCCGAGACCCTAAGGGATCAGAAGTTTGTTTGACGCAGTAAAGGTGTTTGTCAGAGCTTATGAGTGTTGTAAGCTATACTTTTATTTGTCATGTAATTTTCACCCAAATGTAGGTGTTTGGATACGCACCAGATTTGACTGTAATCGCTCTACACAATTTGTTGTGTTAATCAGCCCATTCACATTTTTGTCTGTTAAAAATCATAATCCCAAACGGTGACGTAAGATACTTCTAACAGATTTCCTGTTTTATTTTCTGTTTTGCCCATAGAACTAATTCCATCTGAAAGTAAATGCTTTTTTTTTTTGGCAAGGCCTTTCAATAGTGTATCTTACATCACCCTTTGGGATTATCACTTTTAATTTTAAATTTTTATATGGAAGTTGTGAAATAGCCTCACGCTGTTAAACATATGAAATGTGATTGAACGACACATTATATGATCCTTCCTGTTCCCCTTTTCCTGCGCTATTCTTATCGGATTTAGACGGACCGCATCTGTTAGTGTCACTGTATGCCACTGACCGTCCACTAGAACTGAGCTGGGTAAGGACTCAGAGTGCAGAATGCAGAATCTCCTGAAAGGATCGACTGTGTGTGTGTGTCGCAAGTAAACACTGCGGGTAGTTTTTGTGTAAAGAGACTTGAACGACACTGCGCTAATGACTGTTAACAAAGCGTGCTGGTATTGCTGTCGCGGTATGTCTGACCTGGCTGAAAAAGACGTTTATTTTAAGCAATCTTGACAATTTTTCCCAAAGAGGATTTTTGTTGCTTTGTTCAAAGTAAAGCTGGAGATACACATGAATTGGTCAAGCCAAGAGCTTACATTTCGGTAGGCTATATTCAAACCTTAGGTCGTTATGTACAAAATAAAGCCATTTTGTACATTCATCTTGTAGCAGTTTATCATGTAGACTATAACGTGTATTTTTGCGCAACGATTAATTGGTCATCTTCCATCCTCAAACGTTTTGGCTGTTGTTTTTCAAATCCTCCCCCCCCAGGAGTGAATTTATTACTTTCACTTTTTTGTTCCTTTGTCCATGTGTCATTTCTCCCTTAAAGATCAGACAGTGAGAGCCCCAGACAGACTCTCCAGATATTAGGCTTCAGCTCATGTAGGCCCCTGCAGAGGTCCTCCCTCACAATGAAGCCGTCACGCCTTCACTCCACCGGACACGCCGCCAGCTGCCTGCGTGTTGTCCTGTTGGCACGGAGTCTGATGTCTCCACAAGCAGGAGAGGCTCTTCCTCTCCACGCCGCTGCTGTGCTGTGCCCTCTGCCCACCTCCTTTCGCCTACCTGCGCTCCTTTCCCTCGATTACCGCCGAGTGAAGAGTAGCCTCTCGGTTAGCGGGCTGGATTACCTTCAGGTCGCACGCGCCCTTTTGTTGTTACCGGTCGAGCTGAAATGCCAGTGGGGGGGGGGTCTGTCTGTTTCTCTCTCACTTTTGTCTGGTGACACGCGATACGTCTGGAGGATCCTCTCTGCACCTCCAGGTGTCGGCGGGTCAGGTGATGCCTCGTGGTCCGCTCCATTCAGGAGAGCGATCCTAGTTGACATCTGGGGTGGAGACGCGCGTCCAAAGGGAGGCCAGATGCCGAAGGAGCATGGGCGCGGAACACTTGGGCTACGCTGTTTATTGGGCTCGTAACAGCTGCGTCAAGCAAAATGTGCTCCGCGATCAGAGCCTCATTGTGACTTCTCCCTGCCTCCTCATTACCACCGCGGCAGAGCAAAGACCTCTCTCCGGCCAGCCAAGTCTGCCAGTAAGAGTGATCATTCTCTCGAGCTGTCACTTCATTTGCTTGGCAGGAGTCTCAAGGCAAACAGCTTCCCCTCGCGATTCATTGTATCTCTCGTTCAGTTACGCCAGTCTACAGAGCGTAGCTAATATGAACTTTTGAGATGCCACATACGTGCCGTTTTAGTGTCGGGATGCGGAATACAGGTCTCTGCTTCCAGTGTTTACTTGGATGTGTGACCTACTTCCATTCTATACATTCTTTTCAGATTTTCAAAGGCCTTGCTAAGATTAGGGTCCTGTGTGGGCAGTTGGCGCAATGTAAGCTTTTCATAGCAATACAAAATGGACCTAAGAAGTTGTTCTAATTGTCACTCTAGGCAGTGGTTGCACTTGCCTTCAAAGCTATACACCACATATATATGCCTCTGTGATAGAGAATAATCCCATGGTATATACTGGACTGTACAAAAAGTGATTGGACTTGTATTATCCACTTTTCATAAATCGGTTCTCTTTGAAATCGCTTAACAGATCCTATTTTTAAGTATATATATCTATTTGTATGCATTAGGCTGATGTGTTTTTCATGTACCCTCAACAGAGTAATCATTTTGTCAGAGAGCACACGTCTATCACTGGAGGTAACGTCTCAGCGCTGAAATCGCTTTCTTGTTGTAATGAGAGAATCCTACCAGCCTGCTCGCCATTTACACAGAAGTGGATGTTGAATGCTCAGTAGATTGATTGTCCACTCTCCCACTCTGAAGCCGTCCAGTTCCATTCAGGGTAAGGACAAGGGTGACACATTCGCCTTTCGAGAGGAAGTGGGCGGTGACGAGAATTTTCCGGAAAAAAAGCACTTCCTGAGTTTCTCTCTCCCGTCAGGACGTTTATTTGAAACCCTCATTTTGCCCTCACGCCCTGACGTCACACCACGAGGGCCTGTCAGCGAGGAGCTGCGAAAGACTGCCGTTACTCTCGCATCCACGTTCCACCACTTTGTGGAGCCTGTAGACCAGGGGTGGGCAATCTTACCCTGTGTGGGCCGGTGTGGGTGCAGGCTTTTGTTCCAGCCGAGCAGTAGCTCACCTGATTTGACTAATCAGCTAATCAAAGTCTTCAATCAGGGCTTTGATTAGTGGAATCAGGTGTGTCACTGTTCAGCTGGAACAAAAGCCCGCACCCACACCGGCCCACACAGGGTAAGATTGCCCACCCCTGCTGTAGACGGACGTACATCAGCATTGAGGACACACAAGCACTGCTGTAAGCTACCGCTTTCTGCTTTATGAAAAGCAGAATGTAGCTCGTTTGAAGTCACGCAAAGCAGCCAAGTGGCCACAAATGTGCTGATGTAATTAGAGCTCTGGATGTTTTCATTTCAGCTTGAGTTGTGTCCTGAGACTCGAGTCCTCATTTTTTTCTTGTGTTTATTTGTGAGCGTTTTGAAATATTTTTTATTGATCTCTTTGTGTGTTAACAGGTAGCTATATTTCAGAAGCGTGCCTTTGAACCGCAAAGTATGCCTTTGAGGGATTACAGGTCTGCTGTGGACCTTCCTGTCCACCGCGCTGGACTATAGGGAACGGCCCTTCAGGCACTATATCATTACCACATGGCTTTTGTGGTTGTTTTTTCAGGCGATGGCAGGTCTCTCCCAGTGCCTGTTTTTTCCACGTGACATCATTTCGAGTAGGAGACCTTTCATGGCTATTCTGCCGTTATTGCTAGAATGCGTTTGCCTCTTTTCTCTTGGTTTGTCCGTCCTTTAGTTCGCCGTGGACGTACCCAAAACCCTCCTCTATGCCCATATTTTGTAAATCTAGGTCACCGGGTGTCAGGCCTCACCTGCTGCAGGACGTGTTTGTGCTCACCGGCCGCCTTCATTCAGAGAGGCAGACCGCTGGATTCAACCCAACTTCCGCTCGACTGGATTTCACGGCGCATGAAATTAATATTGTGCACTTTGTTTGGGACGACAGCTGCGAACATCGCGTCTCGCGGCCGCGGTAACATTCTTAATTTAATGAATTGAATTTGATCTCCCTTTAACACTGCGTGATTGAATTTGTGACCTGTATAAGACTCTGCAGATAATGGTGATGGGTCTGTCTCGGCTGCAGTCCGATGGCGTTCACCAGCAGCTCCAGCTCTGAGCCACAGAGCCCACTGGGGAGTGTGGGGAAGCCAGCGCCGTGGTCAGTGTCTTTATTGGGTGTCTTTAAAGGGCACCCGACACGCTAGTAACGTGTGGCTCCGTGTGGCTCAGTAGGTAGAGCATGGCGCTGACAACGCTTAGGTTGTGGGTTGGGACCACATGTACTGAAAAATATATGCATTCACTACTGTAAGTCGCTTTGGGTGAAAGTGTTGGTTAAATGGAATTTATTATTAGTAACAGTTTTGTAGAAGTAAAACAAGCGATTGAATCATGTCTGCTGCTGATTAAACTCTTTAACAGCGTGGCCATGGCAGTCGAGCTGTGCCGCATGGCCACGCTTCGCCATCCATTGTCCTCCCTTTGGACTCCTCCGGGCCGTGTGCATCCTGTAGTAATTGGGCCGGGCTCTGTGCATCCACGTCCTATTGTTCCCGGGACGGATGGTCTCTCCAGACCGGTGAGATCACTTGCAGTCTGCCTCTTTGACATGGAGGCTGAGAGAGGTTTTCTGTGAACCTCCCATGAACCGCCCTTTCACACACTCACACGCAGGAGGAGTGAGTTTTGGGGGGCAGGGGGCGGGGGGGGGGGGGGTCCCCGGTGCGCTCCTGAATATTGAATGACGGCTGTGCACTCACGCTAGGACCGACCAAAAAATAGATTTTTATCCGCGGGGGTCGATTGGCTTGCTGATGTGGAGAAAGCATTAAAACAAAGATTCAGCTCTGGGGAAAATATTTAAGCTGTCCTTTTTGATGAGGGCGTCGCCTTTTAGGACTGGGTTTGTTTGACTTTTCCCCCCTCACCCTTTTACTTGCTTTATTTCACGGCTGAAAAATGGCAAACCGGCTTCTGCAGCTCTGCCGCGAGGGCGTCTGAGATGGGGGGTTTGCCAGTTAACGGCCGATTTTAACTGACCATTGAAATGGGGAACAAAAGCATTGCTGTCTCTCTCTCTCGTGAGCAGCGGTAAATAATGTCTGGCTTCTGTCTGTTGTTTTCTGTGTTCAGTGGGCCCGGTGTGGCGTTTACTTACAGCCGCCCTCCTCCACGGACTGCGTACAGAATATGGCCGTGAGGGACTGAATTATGTCGTTGGGTTTAGACGCAGTTCTCCGAAAGAAAGCGAAATGTATCAATACGGCCTCTGTGATCATAAAGGGCACAATGGGAACAGTGTGCGCGGAGGGGAAAAAGGCGGTGGGCTGTTTTGGGTTTGATTTCTATGTCTCTGGAGCGCTGTCGTATGAACTCCATGCACCGGGGTCATATGATGAGCAGAAGGGGAGGATGGCGTCCGCAGTTCTGCCGTGGGCCACGCCTCGCAGAGAGGGGTCTGACGACGGGAGACGCAGCGCTCCCTCACAAAGCCTTTCTTTATCGCCCGTCACACGCGCAACCTATGGCTCCCGCTGCCACGCCGACTACCAAAAATCCCCAAACCCAACCCGACCCGGACCGCCCGGGTAGAGAAGACCGCCGATCGGTCGCTGTGAAGGGCCTGAGATTTTTGTTTTTACACAGTATTTTTTTTGCACCTGTATTGCTCTCGTTCAGACTGGCTCAAGAGACAAGCCAGTTTCCACCCCCCATCAGTTAAAGTGTTTCCGTAACGGTTTCATGCGAATATCCTATTTTAAGAGAGTGGAAGGAATTGCGGGTCTGCATTAAGCTGGGATTTTGGCTGGAAACATGCAGCCGTTCTGAACTGGCAGCCAGTTTGGTTTTGATGCATCACGCAGATCTAATCCCGCGCAGCTTGCCATGTGGTAATGCGTTCAGTGTGCTGGGCTAAAACCTGCCTGTGCTCGTCCAGTGAAGCGTGTTCCTCTGCCTGTCCCTGTGGTTCTCCCTTTTGCGCCCGTGCTGTGTGAGAAGGTCTGGCTGTAGCCCCGTGGGAAGCTCAGGGCCCGAGTGGTTGAGCCTTGCGCTGGCGTTGCTAACGCTCTCATTAGATGGTTGACGGCTAACTCGCTGGTAGCAAATCCGTGCCTTTCTCCTCGTACCAAGACCGATTAACTCGATGATTCTTGATTTGTCTGACCTGCTTAATCCTTCAGTGATGGTTTTTCCACTGTGAAAATCCTTTCAAAGGTTTCATGACCCTTCCTCCATACAGGAGTGGCTTAAACAGTTCCTGAATACTGCATATGGGCTACACATGCAGCAACACAAGTTATTCCATGCTTTGCAATAGTGTTATTTAGCACCGTATGGTTTGTGCAGCTCTTCCAGGAGAGGTGCCCTTTACTTTCCCAGCAGTGACGTAGTGCAGCCTCCTGTATCAGGAGTACAATGAAACGATAAAGGTGTGTTGGTAACCCTAAGCAAAGCTTGGTCGACCACCACTCTTCAGTATGGGCGGCTTTGATTATACTAACGTAACAAATGAAGCCTCTGTTACTTTGATACATTGTCACAAAAATGTTGTGACCCCTGAGGTGCTGGGGGATCGCTCTCCTCGTGAGGGCTCAGGTGACGGGTCCCTGAGCCGATGGGCCAAGCGATAAGCCCGTCACAAGACCGCGGATCCTGGCTGCGAGCACCACAGCCGGTCCGCGCCAGCGAGGAGATCATTTGAGTGTTTATTTTTACTCGTTCTCGTTCGGCAGTGTTATCCCACACAGACCGAGGGCTGTTTCTTCAGCTTCTTCCTTTGTTCCCGCCTCATCACTCCGCTGCAGAAACCGCAGCGCGCAAACAAGGAAGCTTCAGTTAGCCGGCCACGTGCTCTCCACTCCTGTAACTTGGAGGAGCCTGTGAAGTGTTCCCACAAAAGTAGGACTTGCGTCTCTCGAGTTTGAGCGGAGGAGATTTCCTCTCGAGTCACGAGTGGCACCGGCTCGTGTTCATTGGTAAACGATTGTAAATTGAACTGAATTTGCGTTGATCGGGGTGTACAGACAGATGATGCTTCGGCTCCCCTGTGTCTGCGTGTCACGCGGAGATGAACGCAGTCAGCACAATCGCTGCACGGCTCGCTCAGTGTTTGTAGAAAAGAGGCGTCTCACTTTACTGTTCCGTAGGGCCACTGGGAGACATTACAGCAATGGCTGTAACAGTTATCCACAATAATGAAGTGCTCTCTCGTTCAAGTGCGACTTTGGGTACTGGGTAAGATTGAGCTGCACTGCAGGGAAAGGGGTTAGGATTTACCCAGAAAGCGATAGAGCTAGGGATAGTGCATAGTGCATGTTCCTACATGTGTAAAAGAAGTGTACATGTACGCACACAAAGACATGTTTTTATAGCAGCTCAACACACCTTTGTTTATCTTGGTCTCAGACGACTTGACCTTTAGAGATGTACTGGTGTGACGCTGTAATGGGTTTTGTTGTGCTGCGCTTTGAAAGTATCGCAAATCCTGTGTATGTCTGATTTTGCAGAACAAGATAGTGTCATGGCTGCCGAGGCGTGCTTTTCTTCATTTTGAGGCTCTCTGTCCTAGGCATGCGTTTAGGTTCGTGTCAAGGAGATATTTCACCACGCGCTCACACATACGTGTGCACAAATCGCAGAATTTCAACGAGACCTTACAGATATTTACAGCCATATTCTTCACATAACTCAGGTACTTTACGTGGCAGATGAAGTCAGCAAGTTCTTTGGCTTTACCCACTTTCCTTCTGACCTCCGAGCGGTGGGACCGACCGTCCAGTCAGACCTGCCGTCTGCGGTTGAGTCGTCCGAAAGTGCGCCGCGCCGGACCCAGAGATGACAGCAGCGGAGCGGAGGCTATGTGAAGCGCACACTGCCCCGCGCCTGCAGCTGCCGTCCGCAGGGTTTGGTGGGAACCCGCCAGCGGAGGATGAGGCGGCGGCATACGTGTGCTGCCACACTGGCAAGCGCATCCTCTCCGGTGAGCCTGGTGAGGTGGCCCCTCTCCGGTTGAGCGTGCGGGCACCGCCTGCGCCCGCTGCGTTGGCGGATTAAGGGAGTGGCGTGCGAGTAAGCCAGGCTGACCTCTGAGCTGAGTCACCAACGCATGACTCGCGCCACGAACGCATCACCAGAACTGATCCACACACTCCAGACCAGAGACGCCTCCTCTGCTTGTTCAAAAGCAGGGGAGGAACCGATTTTCCCACGCAGCGTAAAGTAGCTAGATGTAGACACTAGTGGTGATATGGTGGCTAATATTCCCATATTCAGCATTCACCTTGAAATGACAGCATTGTTTCAGCGTTGTTTGAGCTGCTTTTGAGTAGACTTTGTTTCAGTCGTAAATGCTTTGTTTCAGTCATAAATGCTACATATTATATTCCCTGGACCTTTGTGCCTTTCACGCTCCTTTTCACATGACCACTGTAAAAATGTTTACCCTAGTCAGAATTATTTTATTTGTAATCTGCTCTCACTGTACCAACTTTTCAGACCCTAATGCCCTAATGTTCGTTCTTTCGCATTACTCTTGACAGCACTGTTTGAATTCACTTTTTTGACTTTCACAAATCTATTTTGCAGTCATTTGTCATAATCCATAGGGGTCTAAAATGCATGCTGTTACCCTAGGCCCTAGGCCATGCTCTTTCAGCCAGAAAATAAATAATAAGTATACAATTGAATGCGCAAATTGGGCAATTGGGTTTTGGAAACCGGGTCCAAATGGCTCTTTGAGTGTTACGGGTTGCCCACCCCTGCCCTAGGCCATGTCCAGTATAGCTGCCAAATGTGTTTTTCATGTCAGCTTTTCACAAGAATTCAGTAATTCTTCATTGACTCTACTTGTTTTGGCTCTTGGTTCTTGGCCACACACAATGTTGTGGCACGACATGATTTTTCTATAACTTTCCACAGCGCTTCTCGATCGGACGTTCATTGTATTTTTTGTCCCAGAAAGTCACCAGAGGTCGCATAGCCAGCCACCAAACACGTCCACATGCGTTTTCACACATCCCTGACATTTGACAGCACTTCCTCATTCATTTCACATTTGGCACACCGATCAACCATGGACCTCATGTGCACACTTCTGTTCAAAGTTCTTAGTCATTGTCTACACCTGGCCCATCCCCAACATGATAGAAATGTGTTGCTTTAGTTTTCCAGCATTGGCTAGTCCAATTTTTAGTCCATTGATATGTGCAAACTCCTACTATGTCCCTGGCCCTGCCCAGCCATGCTTAATGTGGACAGACACTGAGTTTCTCTACACAGTCTGACCTCAGTTGGCACTTTGGTGCCCGTAGCGCTTAGATGCGCATGAAATCATCACTGCAATTCGAGCCTCGCCCAATATCTTATGCCAGATGTGTTTGTCACTCGTGTGTAGAACTTCTCACAGTATTCGTATATTCATCCCGGCTCCTGGGTCCTGCCCTTGCGCTGTTCTGCTTGGATCCTGCAGCTCTGTGTTAGCCCTCCTTTCCCGTGCCAATAGAACACGCTTCAGTTCACTCCCAATGCTGCTGTGAGGCTGGTCGCGCAACTCAAACTACTGCAACCTCTACTGACTATTGGGTGTTGGCGTTAACGTTACTGTCTTGACTGGAAACCGGCACATTTTCAGGTTCACGCTTGCTTGGATTGTTTCTGCCAGTTTATTGCATCTTAAAGCGGCTGGATAAAAATGTGGTCATTCAACATTTCCGAAACATCAGAATTTGTGTGTGTCTGCGCAGCAAGCCACTCCTGTGCCTACACCGGTTCTGTCAGGGTCTCATCAAGGCCTGGTTTATACAGAGATTAAATAATATTGTGTGTTTGTGTGTGTGCGTGCGCTTTCTTTCCTGTATAAGTGACACACCCTCTCTTCTCTGTCTCTTGTGAGCAGAAGTTCATTGAGTTTGAGGACACTCAGGAGCAGGAGAAGAAGGACCTGCAAAGCCACGTGGATACGCTCGAATCCCAGGCCCGACAGCTGGAGCTCAAAACCAAGAACTATGGAGACCAGAGTAAGTGTCACTCCCACTCCCACTCCCACCACACAGCTTTCATACAAGGCATATTTAATATTACTCAGTTATTATCCCAGGAACCTTTTTTTGTTGGCATATCGATGCATAGCCCCCCCCATTCTACCTCACACATTATGTTACTGTACTTTTATACTCTGCTGTTCCCTCAGATTTCCGTATGTTCCACCAATGAATGTATTGAAGGCTTACTGTGGGCTGAGGGTGACATTAATTGTATTGCACCCTCAGGGCAATTGTACCCACTCGCATGATAAGTGTGTGACTGCATGTGCTGCCAACCTAGCCCTTACACAAGAGGATTACAGCACAAGGAAGGAGAACGGAAATATATATATATATATATATATATATATATATATATATATCGTCCTAGAAAAATTATTAAAATGTGTAAGAGAACAAAGCTAGCTTTTTGAGATCCTGTTCTCCCAGACGTGTGCGTTCTTTGATCACAGAGTCATGTGGGGCATCTCGCTCCTCGCAGGGTTTTTTGTGCCTCTCAAGCACACCCTGGAGTGCACACAGTCTCTGTCGTAAACGGGTACACGTCTTCCAATGCGGAAGATTCGCATTCCATTTCCGCCGTATTAAATTGCAGCCGATGTCGCTCCTCGGTCGGTCGAACGCAACGCCTTTGTGACTGAGGTCCGTGGCGGGATGAACATGATGGAGCTGGGGAGCTGCCCAGCTGACCTCCGTGCGAGGGTCCCACAGAGTGAAAAACTGACCACTTGACCACAAGGACATGCCACTGAGGTCGCAGGCCTTGCACACATCTCCAGCCCCCTGAAGTGCCATGCCATTGTCACCTCTCTCTCTCTCTCTCTCTCTCTCTCTCTCTCTCTCTCTCTCTCTCTCTCTCTCTCTCTCTCTCTCTCTCTCTCTCTCTCTCTCTCTCTCTCTCTCTCTCTCTCTCTCTCTCTCTCTCTCTCTCTCTCTCTCTCTCTCTCTCTCTCTCTCATTGGTCGAGAGCATTAGGAGCTGGAGAAATGTCTCTGGTCATGTGGGCCTTTTGTGCCCTCCGATGCATGTCCTTCCTGTTCATTGTCAATACGTTCTCTGCACCTGTCATTTTCAAATGAATAGATGTGAACCCAAGAGGAAAGTATTTCCACCACATAGGTACTCCCCCCCCAGTGCCACTAGGACTTCATATATGATTTTTGCATATATTGCTGCTGCTGTTCCTCTTTCTGTCACGGTCTTGACGAGCTTAGGCAAACAGTCGGACAACGCATGCTGGAGAGGTTCCGGTATGTTAAAATGCCGTCGTGTCATTTTCTGAAGAAGTTGACGCTCCAGTTTTACTTCCCATTTTCTCTTTTTTGGAGACAAGACCGAAAGTACACAAAGTGGAAAACTTGAGAAAATACCCTGTTAAATCATCTCGAATCTCACACCGGAAAACAGTGAACCGCTTGCTTCCTTTGACGGACCGGTCTGTGCCTTATCTGGGCTCTCTATCCACAGAGTGACAGAAGCAATCAGTTGAAATACTTTCCGATAGGGTGCGGTCACGCCTGGGAGAGAGCGAAGAATCGAGGGGCTTTAAATCTAAGCGCTGTGAGTCGTCGTGTCATGACCAGAGCGGCTGAAACCAGAAAAGGCCCGAAGGAGCGCTGGGTAAATGTAAAACAGGGCTTTTTCCTCTAGTCCTCACTCGATCCATGTCAAGGCGGCGTGATCAAAGCGGTAATTTTCCCTCTCTACCCTACACATGGGATACCCTGGTGGCACTCACCTACTGCAGATTATGCCTTTTTCACCATACGAAGTGTGTCCCGTGTACAAGCCCTGCCCCCACATTGACATGCTGTGCTGACACCTCTAAAACAGACTTGAGAGATATGCTCGTGTCTAACTGCACAAATCACATGCCTGGTTTGGAGAATAAAAAAATATACAGCGTAGACAAGGTAATAGAAACAACAAAAATGTATGGACATTTCTAAACTAATAAGGAGTTGGGTTGCCCTTTGCCTTCAGAATAGCTTCAGTCTTTCTTGGAATGTTGCTATACAAGTTTTGAACTGTTTCTAGTGGGATATCGGACCATTCTTCAGGAAGGAACGCCTCCAGTTCTTTGAGAGATGAAGGCTGTGGGAATCTACTCCATAAGTCTCAGAACTTCCCATAAATGTTCAATGATGTTTAAATCTGGTGATGTGGGAGGCTACGAAAGGTGTTTGTCTTCATTCTGGTGTCCATGAAACCACCCTTGAATCCGTTTAGCGGTGTGTAAGGGTCATCATTGTCTTGGAATATGGGAACATCTTGAGGAAAACGATGTTTGCACCATAGGGTGTTCCTGGTCACCTAAAATGGCTTTATATTCCATGGCCATAATTATTCCATGCAGAGTAATAATTATACTCAGTGACTCCCAAGAGATGGCTGCCCATATCATAACAGATCCACTGCCATGTTTAACAGTTGGGAACAGGCCATGTGGGTTAAAGGCTTCCTTTGACTTTCTCCAAATTTAAACCCAATTCAGATGTTGGAAAAAGAGTAAAGGACGACTCATCAGAGCATATTACTTTCTTTCACTCGAGTTCAGGTTTTGTCCTCATTACACCAGGTTATGGGTTGTTTGCGCATTGGCCTTGGTTACAAGCGGCTTCCGAATGGCAGCCATTCCATAAATATCAGCTTTGTGAAGCTCTCGATATAGAATTTTTGTTGAGACTGGGTCACAGAGGTATAGATTCAGTTTTGTGGTCATTTTTGAGGCTGCTCTTTTGTGTTTTTTAGCAACTATCCTGTTGGTGTCCATCTGTCCCTGTTGGTGAGCTTCAACTTGTGACCACTATTCCTCTTTCCTGATTTCCTTGTTTGGCGTATACCGTCATGATTTTCGACACTCTTCCCCGTGACACATTAAATAATTTTGCTGCAAGTCGGGCACCAACTATTTGACCTCTTTCAAAATCTGTTGGAGCTCTCATATTGCTTTAAAAACTCACATATTACAGTGTTGATTTTAAAATATATTTTATTTCAGAAACCTATGGGTTCTTAGTATTGTATAGATGTGCAGACTCCTTTTTACATTTTGTGTTATAACAAATCTCTAGCAAAGAAACTATAAAAGGTGACATTATTATAAAACACTTGAGTCTTAATTGCATGGAATGATAAGCTGTTGATACAACTAAAACTAAATGGTTAACGGTGTGTTTTAAAGGTAATCTAGCTTCACGACACTATGTTCATTGTGTTGAAGGCCAGCAGTGCAATGGCCTGCATGGCTTAGTTTAAACCTGACTGCTAATAGGGGGATTATGGTGTGTAGTAATCTCTAAATCAAGCCCATTTAAAGCCAGTTGAAAGATTACAGGGTTTCCTGTGTTTTGCATTCCCTGCTGGCATCCAGAGTCTGCCGTGTGGCCTCCAGTTCCTGTTGAACAGAGGACCCCTTGTGGCCGTTCTCTGTCTCTACAACGGATAGTGAGATGTGAATTTTGTACAATGTCTTGGAATTTTTTTTTTCTTAACACAACCATATCTACAGCAGTGTAAAGCTTGTGGAAAATACTTTATGAATACTATAATAGTTTTTTTTAAACAATTTTTCAATTGTATCATGGCACATTTTATATACATTTTATTTTAAATGCTGGTTTAATGCATTGTGTAATCACACCCAGCAAAGTGCAACGCACCTAAAATTGCATTCTGTCAAAAAAATAGAATCCGTTTAAGTACATCAAAGTACACAAATAATTCCTACATAGTATAAACTGTTCTTTAAGCAGCCATAACAAAGTGTGAAACATACTATTTTATTTAATAGAATGCATGAAATGTTAAGTAAACATGTTTTTTAACAGCAAACGATTTTAAACATGCATCTCTCTTTAATTTATTTCTGTGTCTGAGGAGGAGACAATAGTGGGGATCACTCCTTTACTGTAATACACACAATAGGCTGTTTCTATATACTGTACCCTGAAAGTGCAACTTTATCAGTCATTGGGACATGCTGATGGGATGGCATCCAGAGTTTGTTTTAGTTTAGACATTTTCATGATCTCTTACACAAGCTACAGTACCAGTAGTGGCATTTTCTGAGTAACACAGAATTGCACATTTCTGTGGTTCAAATGTTTTGTCACCTGAATGCATTTTCAACATCCCTGGATATAACAGCCAAAACCTTTATAGTAAACAATGCTGGCACAAGGGAATGTGAGTCTCTTTTACATTTAGTTTGAAAATGACTTCTAGGTTAATGTCACCCTGCACTGGAAGATTCTGAAAGCAAGGATTGCCCAGATACCCTAAGATTCGACAGCTACACGCTACGACCTGAATTTTTGGGCACTAGCAAAGGTTCTGCCCCATGTTTTACTTAATATAGTTTTGTAGGAGACCCTTTTAATTAGTCAAGATTCCTGCTATAATAATGCTAAACTATTTTGAAATAGGCCTAATGAAAATATTCTACATTTAACATTTTATAAAAATGTGGTCAGCAACTACCTCACATCAATTACATTTTCTTTCAAATAATCAAATTGTTGGGTAGTAGAAGGCGATTTTGCAAATTTGCCAACAATTGCAAATTTGCCAACAATTGAAAGGCAAGAATTTTTGTTATCACACAAACAGCCTATTATGTATTACAATGAATGTAGACATTATGCTGAAAGTAGTATATTGTATTTTCTTCAATTATTGTGGTCTGAGGTCATGCTCCACCAAAATCACAATTTATACATTTTCCTAGAATGCTCTTACAAATTTCAGTGAACAGGATCCTTACCTATGCAAGAGGCTAGTACTATACATGTATTACTGAAATAATGCTAAAGTGGGCTGATTAGGATTTTGGGCGTTTGCAGATGTGGCGGGCTGGGACATGAAATGACCAGAATTGTTGTCTTCCAGTCGGCAGGTTGGAGGAGCGAGAAGCGGAGCTCAAGAAGGAGTACAATTCACTTCATCAGAGACACACGGAGGTAAGGAGAGGGAGAGCGAGAGAGGAGGCCTGTGTCTTATGCATCCTTTCAAGTCGACAGCACACAAGCTTTTCAGACCCGTCAGTTAATGTAGAATTTGTCTATGACAGATTCTCCCTTTGACAAAACCAGCCATTCTAGACCATCGTCGAAAAGATATTTGCCTTCCTGTGATTGACACTGGAAACTCATGTTCTTCGCCATTAAGTTAGAGAAACTCATGTTCTTCAGCACTAACACACCTGATTCATTGAAGGTCTTGATTAGAGTTGAATTCAGGCTTTTAGTTCTGGGCTAGAACAAAAGCTGCAAGACCCCTGAGTTTCATAGCTACAGCTTAAGTTTGCTATGAATAGCCTGAGATCAGGAGCCAGGCCCTTTGGTGCTGAAGCCTATAGTTTCTGCTCAGGTTTTTTCTATTTTTCTTTCCAACACTTGGGCGCTTTTTTGGCTATAAAATTCACACATGCTGAGAATATGGTGCCGGTTGGCCAAATGATGGCACTATAGCAGATGATTGATAATGCACAATCTGGTTCACATGTCCTTTCCTCACAAATAACAACTTTGCCTCAAGGGCTGATGAAGTCAGCAGTATTTGATTTTCTGCCAATTTGGATTTGATGTAAAACATGTAAACAACATCTTCTGAGACTATTTGATGTATCAACATACAAGTTTCACTGACTTGTTCAATAGACACTTTTCTTTGAAAGTTATGTAAAGAAAGTTGATGATTGCATTTTTTTGTCTTGCAATTTCACTGGGTGTCCCCTTTAAGCTGTGGAGGCTGTGCACTTGTTACCATGGAAACAAAGCTGATATGTTGCTTCACTTGCAGTAATACTGAAGGCCAGAAGGTGGCACTGACCTCAAATGTGTACAGGCAGGGCATATTTGTTTCTCTTGATGGTGTGAGGAAGCTCCCATCTTAAATGTGGGTCCTGTGGGGATCGCTATATTAAAAGCTTATTATTCACATTCAACCTCTTGACCCACACATTTTTCAGGATCTTCATTCCATTCTCTTTGATTGGGCAATGGACCCCAACTGAGAAAGATTACTCAATGACAACAGACCAAATGTTCAGTGATACTCAGTGGACAAAATTATGACTCCAATTATTTTTGGATAAAATACTCCTTTTTTATTATAAGTAGCATACATTGTCACATCACTATAATTATGTGTTTACAAGTGTAATAATCTCTCTACCAAGTTCCAGACTACTGCATTCAACATTAGTTTGACCCCTCATGGGCTTGCCCTGAACTATTTATAGCTGACAATGAGAGATTACATAGCAGAGAAAGAAAGGGAAAAAAGACAGCGAAAAAGAAATGGGTCAGGCTCTTGGCTGGTTGGAGCGCGCACTATCTGTCTCGATTCACTAAGGTCCCAAAGCAGCATACTGTTTGCGTACCGAGTGCTCAATGTGTCCAACAAAAGGAAACATATTTATTCTGCCTTTTGAAAGGCAGCTCTAAGAATAGTTCCTTTCCATTTTCAAGTCCATGGCTGTTTTAACATTTGTAATCAAGGATTTAATCTCCTATTACCTGTATACATCGAACCGATTTCAATAAATCTAGCCAACAAGCCAAGAAAATGTTGACAGTTCAACCCCGTTATAAAATACCTCTTTCTTTGGGGGTGGAAAAAACTTCCATTCAAGTCTTGTAAATCTAGCAAAAGATGAGTCAATCAATAAAATTGAGACAGACAGACTAGTTGCCTTTATTGGAACTTTTCCAATGCTAGCTATGCATTCGGAAAATGAAGTGCAATCCATCATCATGAGCAATCTTTTGCCAGCGCAGACACTTCACCTATAGCTGAACAGCTCTAATGGAAAGGGTGTGCATGAGATAGCAGGCCCACCATTCTGTGTCTGTAATGCAGGCCTGACTCGTACTGCACCAGGACTCAATACCTGAAGACCATGTGTTCAGTGCTGCTAATGACTTATTGTGACCACTTAGGCTCACGGGTTTGACCAAAGGTCCAGAAGACCCAAAGAGTCACAGCAAGAAGTTTGAATATGGACAACAACGTATAAGAGAATCCTAACGTCGTCTATACCCAACAGTAAAGACTACTGAATCAGTACATATACATAAGGGTATAGGTTCTGTAAAAAAAGCCTAGATGGGCCATATGGCCTGTTTTCTTATGTTTTTATTATATGTTAACAGTGCATTTCCTTTCAGAAAAGCTCAACTGTCACCAAATGGCTTTTAGTATGTCAAAAAACATAGTCTATTGATGGGTTTAGAGTTTGGAGCAGACTGTTCAACATAGAAAGGTACAAAAAATGCATCAACACACTGTGATTTGTATTACCTTCATCGTAAAGGAAAAACACTGCTTTATTGTTGCCTACCGCAGCTATCAGTTAATAATGATTAACTCTCATCACAGATGTAATGCAATCATTGAGCTTTGTAGTAACCCACATATTGAGCATGGTTTCTTGTGTTAATTTCAGATGATTCACAACTATATGGAGCACTTGGAGCGCATAAAACTGCAGCAGCTGACAGGAGGAGATACGTCGGAAACTGGGACACTGGGCAGAGTTCGGTAAGACAATATTTCCACATCCCAGCCAATCGTCTTCTACATCAATTAACCACTTACGGGTCCACCTGTCTTTACACACGCTCTATTGTCCAGGCCCATTCGTTTGTGTGTGTGCGGGTGCACGTTTGTGTTTGTGTGAATGTGTGCACTCCATACAAAAACAAAGTTTTAAAGTAGCTGTAAAGCTGAGTCTGCACTGCACATGTCGTAGCAGCAGAAAGGCACTCCTGTGCCTACATTGGGCCCATAAAGCGACATGTGTCACGCAGCGTTTCGAGTTTTGAGAATTTATACAGTGCCGTGTCGTCTCTATGTTACCCAGCCTGAGCAAACTGACATTTATTTACGTCGACAAAAACTAAAATGGCTAACGTTAACAACGTTACAATGTATGATACCAGATATGATACCAGGTTGCTAGCTAGCTGGTTTTGCTTAGCTAACGCTAACATGGATATCTTACCTGTCTCGCAATTGTTTCCATTTTTGTCTGCGTTGCAGCTCGTCTGTGTCGAGATTCCTTGAAATCTACCCCCATGAGTTGTCCGTTTTTATGGCGTCTTTATAATTGGTCCTTGAGGAGGTATAAATATGATATAATAATATACCTCCTCACCGGCTCCGCTAACAATTCCTCAAAGCTGTCCATTGCAATAACATCAAAACATAAACAAAGTCAGATGGAAGTAGCATTCTGTATCTCCATGGCAATGGACTTTCCAGCCAATCAGATTGTGCCATTTTATGACGGCGTCTGTGACCTTTCATTTTTATGGAGGTACGCGACGCTCCTCCTCAGTGTAGTTTTGACATCACTTTTGTCATGCGACGTGTCACATAAAGCATAAATGGGCCCTTAGAGTTGCATCAAGTCTTGGTTTAAAGCTCTGTGTTCCACTAGCCCCGGCAGTCTGCAGTGGGAAGGCATAGAGCATTTCACGTTTGTAGACGTATGTTGATTAAGTGAATATTTTGTGAGAGACCTTTTTTCCTAGTTGATTTGTTGGATAACATTTTGTTAATGTGGGAAAGTGTGTGTTCAAGCGACGAGCCGAAGTGCTACCAAAATATTGCTGCGTGTAGCATTAATCAAAGGAGCAACACTCGTGGCGGCAATGTTACCATAATGGTTAAGGGACTGGGCTTGTAACGCAAAGGTTGCAGGTTTAATTCCAGGTGGTGCACTGCCGTTGTACCCTTGAGCAAGGTACTTATCCTGAATCGCTTCAGTAAATATCCAGCTGTATAAATGGATTGTATGTAAAGAAATGTAAACTGTGTAAGTCGCTCTGGATAAGAGCATCTGCTAAATGCCTAAATGTAAATGTGATGTACTCGCTTGAAGGGAAATATATGTTCACATATTTTTTCCAGGATTGATTTTTATGTTTATATCCTGCCATGGCAATACAAAAATTAGAATGCTGAGTTTTTAGCAGCTTCTTAAAATATCTGCCATTGATATTCTCCTCAAGTGCAGGAGGGAACTAGAGACACGCACGCAGTAATATAATGATACAATATAAAGCAAGTCATCTACACCAAGCATTTCAGAGCCAGTTTATGTCTGTAAACACTCCATTTTGCTGCGCAAACGCCGACCCGGAAGACGATGCTGTGCTGCTGCAGCAACGCACCCGTGACATCCTGCGTCCGCTCCTGCTGTAGATTACAGCATTCACTGGCGTTTTACTTACTGTGGTTTGCCATGTATATTGGCGTTGAGTTTACAATCAGTTTACCCATTTATGTCACAATTGCCCTCGATCTACTGTATCCATGGCCTGTATACAATTTGGAGTGATGGAGGTCTGCTTGGTTCATATTACACGGTTCAAATGGTGGGCCGGTTTCAATGCAGATTTTTTAGCTCAAACTAACACGCATGCATGTTTGGGGTGGGGGGGAGTTTGCAGCCTTCCAAGCGTTCATAGGCAGGCGTCGTTATGTGAACTCATCCTGGGTTCCCTCCGCGGTCAAGAGTTGCAAATGGACCCGGTTCACCAGTTTACATCGTTAGCCGAGCAGTTGTGATTCTCTTGTCTCCTCTAATGTTGAGCTTAATTGCACGCTATTCTGGGTTATGGAAATCTTTAATGTCCACCATCCGCCTATATCGTACACGGCTGCACCAAGCACCGGATTAGCACCGCGATCTGATGTGGCTGATGTGGCCGATGTGCTCTGAGACTGAGTATATCCCCAGTAGTGGAGTTCTTCTGGTGATGTTCAGCAGGAATGACTCCCACACAGCGCACGGGAAGCCCTTGGAGAATGTAGGTCAGTCAGAATCTCTCCTCTTCCGTCTGGGGCCTTATCCAGTGTGAGCCTGGAGAGCAGAGGAGAACGTTGTCTTTCGGCATTGGCTGATGTCGAGAAAAGCCAGCCTGCGGGACAATGCTTGTGCACTGCGTTTCTGACCCGCTGTTCACAAGATTACATTTCAGCTTGGTCTGAAAATGGCGTTTTAAAATTGAAACTGGGTCACATCACTCATGTCTTTTTTTACACGTTCGGAAATAGCAGCCCTTTTATTTTCCCCGTGTTGTGCATGTCATACAGTGCAGTAACCTTCGCCGGTGGTTGATAGTTTGACATTGGCCACGATTGTAGTTAAGGGTGAATTGAACAGATTTCTTCCTTGTTGAAACATGCGCATCAGCGGTCACGTGATGGGGGGAGGTTATAGTGTATATATAGTGAATTATGCAGAATCTAGCGGTCCATCTGTTTGCACAGGATTATGGGATTATTCAAATAAATAGTGATTGACCGTGATGAGATGAGAGTTCTCAATTTTCTAATGTAGAGTTTCAACACAGGCAACAGAATTGAACGTTGCAAAAAATAACACAGTTCAGCTCAATCCAAGCAGTGATGTTTTCAGATCTCAAAACCCCAGGCTAGATTTTGGAAGGTTTTTTTCCCCCTGAAACCTGATACGACACAAAATGGATGAAAACGCTCAGCCACTCAGCCAGGGATATGTAGGAAGCCACCAGATGAAAAGCAAACCCTTCGGTTTTAATCCTTTAATGGAGGGGTGGAGGATCAGAAGGGTGTGCCTAATCACTGGTATTTTTGGTGTCGAAAATTAATGTTAATTAAAATGTCTTCTTGTTTGCCTGTGTAACTTGGCACCATACTGTAATTCCAAGCAGTCTCTATTACCAGCAGGTGGAAGTGGGCATATTTCCCATATGCTTGGTGATTGAATGTGCTCTGGAAAGCACCTTCTCGTTCCAAAGACTGCGAGACTCAGTTCCCACAGTTTTTTTCCCCCTGCCCTCCCTGTCCAGCCAATGGGCTGAGTGGGAAAGCTCAGGAATATTTCATTAGCTTTCTTGTGTGGTGCTGCTGCTGCTGCTGCTGCTGCTTCAGCACTGATGCTGAAGAGAGAGAGAGAGAGGGAGAGGGAGAGCGAGAGAGAGACAGAGCGTGTCGAAGAGCGAGCAAGCAAGATTGAGCGCGCCAGGGTAGAAGAGAGCCAGGGGAAGGGAGAGCGAGCAAATTCAGAAGAAAGGGAAAAAGACGGAGGCGGACCGAGACAGCCAGAGCAGAGCTTGCCAAAGTGTCCGGCCGGGGCTCTGTCGGACAGAGGGGGTGATGTCACTGCCCTGCCCGCTGCAGAGCTGAGCAGTGCGAGTTTGTCGTCTGCCGCTGCCGCTGCCGCCGCCGCCGCTGATGGGATTGTTTTCGCTTCGGCGCGATCACTCGGTGGAGCCGGAATTCACCCGCGTCAGCGCTGTCGCCGGCGGCCCCCGGCCCCCCTTCCCGCGCGCGGCGCTCCACCATGCCAGGGCAGAGCCATGAGCCCTGGGTGCATGCTGCTCTTTGTGTTTGGCTTTGTTGGCGGGGCGGTGGTCATTAACTCCGCCATCCTGGTGTCGCTGTCCGTCCTGCTGCTGGTGCACTACTCCGTCTCCACGGGCCTGCCGGCGCTGACGCAGTCCCTGCCCAGGATCGCCAGGTACCCGGCGCGCCTCTCCCTGGCTGCAGCACCTCTCTTCCGCCGGCTCTTCCCGTTCCTCTCCTCGCTTCTCCTTCTCTTTCTCTCCTTGCTCCTCTTTTTTTTTTTTTTTTACTTCTACTCTCCTTTCTGGGCTCCTTCTTGCATTAGCGCGCGCGCTCTGTTGTCGGCGCTGTAGGCAGGCGGCACTTGATTTAGTGTCAGGCAAGATGGAAATACTCTCTGTCCCCGATGCCCCTGGTTTGGACAGAGTTTACGCCAGTGGCAAAGTATTTTGTTGCCTGTGCTCAGAGGGGTGTTTCAAAATGGCCCCCCACCCTCAGCCCTGAGAGCCTGTGTTTCTCATGCGTAAATATTTAAATTTGAAGGCAACGGCTACATTTTATTTTCCTCCCCCGTCTGTTATACACCAGACCCGTGGTACAAAGGAAGGCTTGCTGTCCTGTGTTTGAACTGCACAGCTCTTTCTGTCAGGATCAGTGTATTGTTGTGTGTTATTGTTTGTAAGGTGTTATTGAAGGCTGCTGCTTTTATTTTGTAGCTGCACTTTGGACACGGAGGCCTTTGTGTTTCACCTATTCATTGAAATTTGAATGTGTTTGTTAAAACTACAGTAATTTTGGTTTTCAGTCTGATTTCTATGAAATGCACAAAAAAAAGTTGCACCAAGGGTGTTTCTCTGGAAAATGAAGTATCTGGATTATTATTGCATCACCCTACTATTCGTATTTGACATTTTTAGGTCAGTAATTCCCTGAAAAGGGTAATGAATGTTCGAAAAGTAAACTTTTGGAAAGTTTTGTGTGTGAGAATATGAACGTGGCCTTTATGAGGATGAATATCTATAGTATGGCCAATCAAACACTTTCCCTGGGTTTCTTGTTTTCAGCCATGAAACTTCCCTTTAGTTTGGCACATTTCTTTCAGCTCAGTTTAATTTTCAATTTGGGCCTTAATCCATGTGAGTTGAACTAGCTGTGAGTTGACACATGAATCTCTCATTCTCATGGAAGGTGTAAGAATGTGCCTTGTGCTTGTGATGATTTATTGCTCAACTAATACGTTCGGTTAATAATTCCTTCGTGTGACATTCGGAGGGCTCGCACGAGCATTTCAACACCGGAGGAACAACCTCTTCAAATCTTGCCCAAGCCACCAGCTTTAACTGGAGAGATTATTTTATTTGAGTGTGGACGCCTTCACCTTATTCGCTCCCCGAAAGGGGCCGCACGTTTCTCAGTCGGACGCCAAAGAGAGCCTTAATTAAAAAGCAGCCTCCTGTTAAGCGTGATTTATTGTGACGCCTTTGTGCGAGAGGGGCTGCTGGACTGAGACCTGTGAGAACGTGATCGATGAGCAGGCTCGAGCTGAGGGGACTCGCAGCCAAGAGAAGCTGGCGCTGACCTGAGTGCAGGAGTGATGATGTGGGCAGATGCAAACTACCTTGCCCTGCTGAGAAGTCGTGGGGCTGAGCATAATTGGACAGGCTCAATTGTACCGTTTCACAATTCATATTTCACCGGCCGTCTGAACAGCGCCCTGAAGGCCTAGCTGGACGCTCGGAGGAGCTGCTGCGGGAGCTGCGCCGTTGTCTGTTAGCGTAGCTGAGAAGAGTAGTGGTGAGGATGGCGACGCGCCCCTCTGTGCCGCATGGAAAGTTTATTTTTGGCCGGGTTGCAACTTGCCGCTGTGTCTCACCAGGACTGTCGCATGATGGGAGAGTGGCCGAAAATGGCCCAAAGCGTCGACCTGTGTCAAGAACTCAGTTTCATTCAAATTGCAACAGGGGGCTTTTGTGCAGTTTTCCATCTTGACCCTGTGATTCAGCGCTCTCGATGGACATGGGAATATGGCCCGTCCTTTCCCCTCACATTTCTGTGCCCCGTAGCCACAGTATTGATAACTACGTGCCACAGAGTGCCCTGTTGTGTGTTAATTGTGAACTTTCATCCGTTACGTAACGGTGCCTTTGGCAAAGTTGCCTCTATGAACAACGGCCTCGCCTGAGTGTGGATATCGTCATGCTTTAACAGCCATCAGCCTCATTGCCCTGCCACTTGGGCAATGGAACAAATCCGATCCTGTTCCTCTTCTGGTGTCCTATAGCTATACATGCAGTTAATGGCGGGTAATGCCCTCAACACACCTCAGCAGTCCTCCTCCCCCAACCAAGGAGGGTGGGTCAAGTGTAGTATAATGGTTAGGGAGCTGGGCTTATAACACAATGGTTGCAGGTTAGATTCCCAGGTGAGGCACTGCAATTATATGCTTGATAAATGGATCGGCTGTATAAACGGATTGCGTGTAAAGAAATGTAAACTGTGCTCTGGACAAGGTGCTCTGGATAAGGGCGTCTTGCTAAATGTCTTTAATGTAATTTCATCTAATAAAGATTTTAGGATTTTTATTTTCTATTGAATGCGTAATTGGCCCATGGCCTGTGTGATCGTACCTTGGAAAACGTGACAGGTGCCGTGCTGTAGGACAAAAGGCAGGGTTTGTTACCAGGCCCCATTGGAGTTCCAAGTTCACGTGGAAGCTCTTGCCAGTGTTGAATTGAATGGCAACTTTTAAAGGTAATGATCGTCCATTTGTGGACCTCTCACACTCAACCTCCCTGTGATAACTGGAGCACTGTGACAGAAGAATGTTTTCCCATTCCATGCGTTTTCCCCCTGCTTTTCTCGAGAATTCCGATGGCGCTTTCCGGCCACTTGTCCTCATCTCTACTAATCCAGCTTATTTGCCCGGCAAGGCCGGACCGTGTCACGTGACGCGAGTTTAATGGTTTGATGTCAGGCCAGGCTCTCTCTGGGCGCCCGTTTAGAGCAGAATGTGAAGTCAGCAGATTGGGCTCAGCATTGTGTTGAGTGGAACAGCAGACCCACCACGCCTTCCCTCCCAAGCCAGAGGGATCTCGGCACAGGACAGGAACAGGACCAGAGCCCTGTAGGGAAAAGTAATGGAGGGCAGGAGAGAGCAGATCTGCCTTATGTCTTTTCTCTGACTCCAGGCAGCGGGGAGTTGATAAATGTGTATCCGTTTTTGTGTCGTTCCGTTTCGGAAGTTTCCATCCGCCTCACTAGAGCGCGCCGAGATTATTGTTCTTGTTGCTATGGAGATCACACACAGGACTTCCAAGTAAGCGATGTGTTGACGGCAGCCCTTTCAGAAAGGGTGCTACTAGAGATCAGTAGATGAACAATGTATCCCAACCACGAGTTGGTTATGATTGTCAAATCCCAGTCAGGATAAGACATTTGATACTGTATTTTCGCGTGTGGTTTAAAGATGTGTTAGTGCCATATGCTTTGTTTCAGTGTAAGCTTTGTGTTTGCGGTGTAGACACTACATTAAATTGAGCTATATGGAAGCCAAACCCACATTATGGTGTATTTGGCTCCGTATAGCCTAGCAGAAAAATCCCTCACCAGTCCTAGTTCCCAAAAATGATTACAACTGACATTTGTTTTGTTTTTTGTCTGCCCAGGAAGGAACGCCCTGTGTCCTTTGGGATATTCCCACTTCCCGCGGGGGATGCTGTCCTCACCCCTGAGCTCCACAGAGAGACTGTAGAGACCCCAGGGACAGACTCCTGGAGGTACAACGACCTCAGCCACCCACGCTCCAACACCAGTCTCAAGGTGCGCACCAACCAATTAATCACCGTATTGTGTATCTCTTTACAGGAAGCCTACGTTTCTCAGAACCAAACAAAATGGCTTCTTTACCATTATTCTTTTAAGCACTTGTTCATCGATCCTGTTTTTCCTCTGGAATTTTGCTTGTTCATGTGTCAGTATTCCGGTTATGGATAAAGAAACCTTTTCTTTTATTTGGATGTCTATAACATAACTGGTAACTAGGCTATATCATAGCTCTCTAAATTAATTTTTGTGCACGTTGAAGTATGTTTACAAACAGTTTTACACACACACAAATAGCATTGTTATATTTTATATCAGATGCATTTTTCCCCACATGGAAATAACTGGTATTGATTGAAACCAGTCGAGTACAGAATGTGGAAGATGGGGGATGGTGTGTCATTCGAGTTTTTCCTCAATTGAATTGAGCTGTGTGTGGAACACATGTAAAAGACCTGCACGTTGCCAAAAGAGACAAAGACATTGAGGGGGAAGGCTTGCATCAGTGTGCTCAGAATGTCTAAGCAGGTTTCTTTGAAGGTGGCCAAGAGCCTGGGGAAGTAAACAGTGGGCATCCGTGGTGTGTTTTGGAGGTGTTGGAACAGGGGCGTCTCTGTACCAGAACAGCCGTTTCCTCTCCAGACGCACAAACGCCTTCCGAGCCCGGCGCACAGAGGCCCGGCTGTCAGGGCCCTAATGAATATTCATTGGGACGAAGCGCTCATTGTTATCATTTTCCTCTTCGGTTTAGTCGCAGCTGTGAAGTGTAATGAGGACGACACTGATGCTGAAAATAATTCTGTTTTGTTTGCCACCATATTTCATACTGTGGACATGCATAGACAAGCAAATGCAGAGATAAACACGCTGCCATTTAAAAAATATTGCCAAGCTTTGGGGTGATGGACCACAAACAGCGATGCCAAGCTTCGTACCCAGGGGGAAGGGCCCCCACGTTGATAAAATGGTTAACGTTTGACACCTTCATCCAACACCAGCTGGCTACAGTGGCCACAAACGCACTTGTACATGGCAGCATGTCTACATTTCGATTATATTATTGATTTATATTAGATGTGTAGCTTTGGTACAGTCTAAGTATTTAATAGTGGGGTCCCAATATCGTTTAAACCAAACAATTTATTTCATCAGAAATTTATGAAATTCGGAAATATAAACAAAATATTGTTAAATGGTAAAATAGTTTTACGTAGTGTTGAGGACCCCTGTTTTCGGTTCTCCAGCTTTAGCCCATAAAGGACAGAAACATTTCTAATTACCTTTGAATATGGGCTACATTTCTTGTGGACACAAGACAAATCAGGGGCGCTTTCTCAGGGTTTAGAAGGGTTTGAGGGTTAACGGCACAAATGCCTTTAAATTTAAATGACTGCTGATGACCATATGTACTGTCTGTAGACCCTCACACTTGATCTAGGGTAATGGTCTGTCACATGCCTCAGTCTGTCTTTGCTGAAGTTCAAAACTTGGCAGGCAGAGAATGGCTCTTCTACTTCTCTATTTATCCTACAAAACACTGATAAATTGTGGCCCGATACCTCCTGAAACTTTTTAGCTACACTTTTAGTCACTGACTTACAATATCAGTTCAGCCAGCAAGCTAATGTGAAATTCAAATCAAAGTTAATGCAATACAGCGCTAGCTACCTAGTGACTACCACCACCAGCTAGTAACAAGCTACCCAGCTAGCTGTGATCTTAGATCTTAGATAGCTTGTGAACTTACCCCTCGCTATATACCAAATAGCAAGATGCGAAATAGAACTGATACGAATATCGAGACAAAGTAAATACATTTGATAAATCATGCATAAAACAACTTACTGTTTTAAAATTATTTAAAGAGGATTCTTTAAAATTTTCACTTAAAAAAATTTAAAAAATTTTACTCCATCCTCCAAGAAAATATTGCTAAATCACCCCAAATCTGTACACTGACGAGAGTACTTAAGTAATAACTGGCACATGTTTATGTGTGGTCTTACGGGACTGAAAATGATAATTTTAGCTTCTGCAGAAGTAATGGAGTGTGCTTGATTGGACAAAAATTGGTCAAACGGGCCTCCCGCGTGGTCCAGTGGTTACAACGTCCGACGCTGGCCATGGAGACCGGGGTTCAATTCCCCGTCTCGCCAGAATTGGCTCTGGCCGGGAGTGCCACCAGGGGCGGCGATTGGCTGTCCGCCCCAGGGAGGGGGGAGGGAAGCTGACATGACGCTCGCTGCGCATAAGAGTGGCTCTGTAGTATCTGGTTACGGTCAACGACTTGGCGAGTGCCGTCTCGGAGGAGGTGTTACTTCGCCTTCGTCACTACCAGTCGCAGGAGTACGGCAGCGAACTCACATTACTAGGGGGGGATTGACATAAAATAGCAGGTCTAATTGGCTAGCAAATTGGGAGAAAATGGGCGAAAATTTATTTTATATAAGAAACAACAACCTGAGTTTAGAATTTAGGAGGCTTGGCCTTGACAGCCCCATCACGGACAATGGCACTGACCCAAACATACCTCACACACAGCAGCAGATATGCAAAATGGTTGCCAGTTTAATGGTTTTCCCCAGCTGCTGGGGAATCTGTCGTGTTGACGAATGGCACTTGATCGATTTATCACTGCAGGGAAAAAGAAAAAAATCTGCCTGTACCAAGATGACCTTGAGACGTCTCTCTTGACGGAGCCTCTGGAGATCCACTAAAATCCTTTCAGCTGACATGGCATAAGATTTGTTTTTTCCCTTTAGAGATCAGGTGTCATTGGCTCACCGGAGAGCTTGCCCAAGAGCTTTCATCAGCGTCAGAATGAAAGGCCAGAAACCATAGACGTTAGCGCAGAAGAGATTAACGGCCTCACACAGCGTCCACTGATGGTCAATATTTCTGCCAGGCGCCAGGTTTATGATCATTTTATTGGATGCGCTTGTAAATGATCCTAATTTTTTAAAATCAGTTATAGCTTATACACATTTTTGTACAACTGTAGGCTTAATAATTAGCAACGCAATAGGTCTCTTTTCAGATTGTAAGCGTACATTGCCCTGAACACATTAAACCCAAACATTCCAATATTCATAACTTTTTAATGTTAAATTCATATCGCAAAATAGAAAATGTTTGTCTGAGCTTCATTCTTTTTAATGCCTGGGATGACTATGTCAGGTTTTTTTGGGGGAAGAAACATTTTTCACATTTTTGTATAGAAATGCTGCAAAATCAGCCTCCCTTTAAATCTAGCATTCTTTCTGAAGCAAGACCAAGTCTGTACTGCAGCACTTTTTGGTCCATTATTCACAGCCAGCCCTCTACATTACTCCCACAAAGAAACAACAGGGTGTCCTTTGTGCAATCTCACTTGACATTTCTATCACACATTTACAGTTTGAGCTGAATGTTTCCACAAATGTGCAACAAAACTCACTTATTTTATAGCATAGGTTGTATGCTATATAATTGTACTTAATTTAGTTATGCTATATATGTATACTTTTGAACTTGCAGTTCTGTAATAGTTTTTTTTTACTTCTCAGAGATGTGGCCGATGACCACAGCCTTTGTAGCGTTTTGTTACAGGCTGTGGGTGGAAGAGTAAGGCCACAGAGCCAGTTCTTTTTGTTTTGCTGTTGGGCTTTTATCTCATAGTCTCTTAGGAGAGGGAAGACAGGCTTTTGCTGTTCTGTGATTGGTAGGTAGGTGCTGCCATGGCAACATGAGGCAGTGATGACACTAAGCACAGTGGGTCTGACAGGAAAACCATTCCATCCAGGCTTGCTAGTATAAAAAATAGTTTAGTCATTTTGGCCATTGTCATGTTTTTTTTTTTGTATTTGATAAAAAATTTTGTGACATCTGTTGCCGCGAGTGAATCGTATACACTGTTTTTGAACAGTACATCTGTTTCGAGGTGACTTTCAGTGGATCACAGTCTGTAACAGATTAATTTCAGTTATGGTTCCAGTAGCATGCTTAACCTTGTGGTGTGTTTTGAACCGCTAATTCAGAGGGATGGGTATACAAATACATCAAGTGATGTGCTCACAGTATTTATACATTAATGTTAAACCTAAATTGCTCAAATTAAGTTTAGCCTTTGAATCAAACCTGTCTCTTGTGTAGACTGAAAAGAGATCAACGCTGCGATGTTCCACAAAGCTCTCTGATTGTCTCAGCTTCTCAGACAATTTTTTATTTTTTTTACCACCGAGTTTGCTGACAGTATTAGCTTTGTTCATGTGGCATGGCCCGTTCTGAAAAAGCAGGGGATGCCTCACAGATACATGTTAAGTTCAGTAGCCAAAGCTGTTCTGAGCTGATGATAGGCAGAATAAAAAAACTAATGTGTGCCATGCGTTTATTACAACACTGTAATATCCTACTTGATAGGTGGGTGTGTAGACTGTCTGCTTTGCTTTGAGTTACTTTAAAATAAAACCACAACTGCTCTTTAAAAATAATGGTTCAAAGATTCAGGTAAATCTGTTTTAGGAATCTAAAAGAATTGTTTTAATGCAAATTGTTATTACTGCTGTCTTCTCTTTGAAATGTTTTGCTTAATTCTCTTTCATTGTCATCAATTTCACATATGTACATGTAAATAGTCATGTTCCAAGGTCACCTTCACTACCTCACCAATGTTTTTGACTGAAGATGTATTGTTTAGCTTGCCAGGATCCATTTACATTCATCTTGCTATTATCCATACAGAAAAACACGCTAAAACACACTAAAAATAAACTTCTTTGTACATTTAGGACTGAAACGCAATGAGTATCCATGAGTATACATGAGGTGCTTGGATTCATGTGCTGTATATTGTAATTTCTGGTTTTTCTGTATGGTTAAGTGCTAGAGCTTTTGCTTTCATTTTGTGCTGGTGTGATTGGGGGTGGGGCTGTCCATAATGAGCGGCCATTATGCTCTGTGTTCCTGTACAATAACAACCTACTTCTCCCGTGTGAAACTGCAGTGTGTATTACAGACGCGCATAGAGAAACGTGACGTGCTGCGTCTATTACGTCTGCACTGCTCTAAAATGTGCATTTTATTGTAATTCTCTTCCCCAAGCAGTTGGAGGCAGAAGATTCTCTAGGAAAAAGGGAGGGTAAGAATTCACAGGAGGCTTGGGTGAATTCGCTGGCTGACGAAAGCAAGGTAGTTGGACCCGTAGTAGCAGGGGAAAAAAAAATCTGCCAACAGCAATCAAAGCTACCACGTTGTGTGGCCTGTAGTTGTCTTTGCTGTGTTGTTTCATAAAAGCTACCTTTTTGTGCATCTGAAAGCCCATAGTCCACAGACTGCTGCATGCAACCTTTTAGGTTTTCGAAGAATTTGCCTTTGGTGTGGTGACAAGCATTCCAGTTTAAACCCATCAGCTCTCATACAAAAAAACAAAAGCGAATGTTTTTCGTGAAATATAAGTGGAACTAAAAGCATTCAGGTTGCATGCAGTCTACATCGTCTGGTCGGCCACATTGCATGGAGCATCACTCACACCATGTGGTACAGCTGCCACATTGTTGACGTGATCATCAATCATCGAGCCAAAATGCGTAGAAACATCTCACAAGCACTAATGTCTAAAAAGCTTTTGACCTTTTGCGTCCTCAATCGAGTAGTCTAGCAATAGCACCGTAGACATTACTTTGATTGTGTACCTTTTGATTTGTGTTTCTTGCTTTCTAATAACGGTCAACCATTAACTGCGTCAGTCTTTTCATAGAACCGAAGAGTGTTAAGTGTGTTTCTGTTGCATTGGATGCCACAATGGAGATGTGTGTGTTTTTTGTTTTTGTTTTGGTCTACTGTATGCTGTCTTTTTGCTTATGTCTTTGTGAATGCTGTTCTAAGCACAGTGCTCTGTGCCTGTACGGTGGTGTATTTCCTCCTGTGTGTACACCGCTTACTGCTGTGTTGTTCAGCGTGTTTCTCAGGAGTTGCCTCTGTGTTGTGTGTTGAGTGGGCTTGAGGAGATTCCCTTTTCCTGGACAAGGTCCATATTCAGGTCATTTGGGGGCTGAGGATTGGATCTTCCCATTGCTTGAATTTGTCGTCATTTTGCATATAGCAATCATTAGCCTCTTAATAAAAAAAAAAAAAACCTGTTAAATATAAATACTTTTAATCAATTTCAATTGACTTGAAAGCATGTAAAAAATCACCTCATTTAATTATTTCTTTATTTAGTGTAATTAATTATATGCTTGGTTTAACATGGTAAATCAGATACAAAGTTAAATTGTTCTAGCATACTATGCCTTTTAAAACACAGTATTGGGCAATGGGTCTCTGCCTCCCTGATGTTGGATGGCCGTCTGTGTATTCAGTATTCGTCTGTACCGTTCAGACTCAATTCTGGCTGAATTGAGAGTGTTTCCTCAGTGTCCTGTCAGAAGTGTTGTTTATTCTAGCTGAGACCTCCCTAGGACCATCTGACCCAGGAGCCATCTCCCTGTGTGACCCTGTTATGGTGGCTGGGGTTGTGATTTCAGGATGAGCTTTCTGACATCAGCCAGGAGGGCTCCAAGTCAGTCACCCCCATGTCCACTGCCGCCTCCGATGTGGCCGTGGCCTCCGGGGACACGCCACAGAAAGAAGAGACCGAAGGGCTGAACGGGAACTTGAGTACCAGCGGCAGGAAGCCGGACAGCGGTAAGAACATTGAGGGGCGGGCAGCTCCAGGCACCAGTTCTGTATCACCAGGCGGGTCCTCCAGCTACCTTGTCAGTCAGAACAAAAGCGTATTATTTCCCCTGATTTTTGCCTCAGTCTTTTTGGAATTAATAATTTGGAAGTGTGTTGGTCAAGGGCGGAAGCGCTCTACCTACCCAGGATACATGACTGCAGTTTGATTCCGGAATGGATTTGGTCTTTGAGGTTGAACAGTGCACTTGTGCACACAAAATCTGATCCAGACATACAGACACAAGTCAAAATTGAAAAGTTTCCGTGCAACTGTTTGCCATTTAGACGTTGAGCGGTAAAACATACCTGTATCGGGTATGTAAAAAAATTGGTTTTAGGTCACTTGAAACAACCATCGGAAATGTAGCCTAGGTCTTTTTTTGGGCTGTAAAAAATCCATAATTCAGTGTTATGTGCAACCTTATTAGTTTATATTTGAGATTTTTTTGTTGCTTCTTTTTTGTAGGTTTACCTGAAGATGAGAAGTCAGAAGTGCAGGCCATTATTGAGTCCACTCCGGAGCTCGACATGGACCTGAGTGGCTGCAAAGGAGCCAGGTATGGTGCTCTGTTACACTGCACCTGTTCAGGCAGCAGTCTCACCCATTTCATACTCACTCTTTGCTCTTTATTACTGGCCACATCCTCCGTGTCATGGGAATCTCAACAGGAAAGCTAGTCTGTGAACAAACATATGTCTCTGTAACAGCACAGTCTGAAAAGTGTATCTGACTGCAGCTTTAGCTGTTAGCGTTAACAACAGTAGTTCTTGCTAACTAGCTGGCCACAACATTGCTTTTGTTAAATGTGCCACACAGGGGTTAGCGAGTAGTTAATAGATAAGTGGCAAAAAAGAAAGGAAAGCATAAACTAAATAAACATTGCATTGGCTAGCTTGGTAATAGACTTCCTTGAGATAAGTGACCTGGCAAGCTAGCTAGTTAGTAAAATGGTAGATGGTGGATGGTAATAGTAGCTAGCTAGCTACCACATCAGCAAATGAGATGCATGGTCTATTCTAGAATATCCATGCTCCTCTGTCTTCACATTTCCAAATTCCTGTTCTAGAGTATAAATGACCATCAGTATTCACATTCCTATTCTAGAATCCAATTGAGTCAACTTTGTCTGGTTTTTGCATCTTCATGACAACATGTTTTCTCACTTCTGTTTCAGAACTAGACATTTAGAGTCATGCCAATTTTTTTAAATGATACAAATCATCTTCTTTCTTTTAGCACTCCCACGAAAGGCATTGAGAACTTGGCATTCGACCGCAACACAGAATCTCTCTTTGAGGAGCTGTCCTCTGCTGGAACAGACCTTATAGGGGATGTAGATGAAGGGGCTGACTTGCTGGGTAAGAGCTTTTAACCGTGACCACCGGTCAATTAACTGGTAAGGAGGTATTTGAAAGGGCTCAATTTAAGAATTTTAACCTGAGTAAATATTTAATTGAATGTGTGTTCTGCACTGTGTTCACAAGCCTACATCAGAAGCCCACATGCTGTTTATTTTCCACTTTAATACCACAAATGTCTTAGCATCAAGTCCGCACTATGTCAAGGTAGAACAAAGCACAAAGGATGGAATCCACTGAAGAGAGCAGTCCTGAAAGTGGCATTGGTCACACAAGTCTATATTGTTTATTGAACGTGTTCTACAATTTATTGTACAACACACTCAATGAAACTGGTGAGGAGGTATTGGGAATGAACTCAGGTTAAGAATTTGAACTTAAGGAAATATTGAATTGAATGTGTTCTACATTTCTGTCCAGGTATCAGATGTACTGGTAGTGTGATTGGCCTTAAGCAAATGGTTGTATAGGACTGTAAATGGTAGGGCCTCCTGCAGAGGCTGTGGAGTGTTTCTGTCATTTACCTTCTGTGTTTCCTTGCCCTTCTTTAAAATCTGCTGCTCCATCTCTTTGCGCTGTTGTAGTGTATGTAAAGACCATTCACTGGAAATGCACAGTAATGTGGGTACTCGAAATCCCCCCTACATTTAGAACATGGCTCCAGGCTCGTAATCTTCCAAGATTTAATTAGGGCAAATGCAATGGCTAGTCTAGTTTCTCATTTTTACAATAACCAGTCTGGCTCTTTCCCTGCTGGTTCAAAACCAAGTTTACCTTTATACACAGTGTTGTTACAGTTATGCCAAATTGCAGTTATGCCATTGAATTTTGACATATTTGAGAAAAAGAAGAGCCCATTCTGTAGTATATACCCAGTGAATCTAACCAGGGTTTCTCTCTCCATGCTGTCTCCTGTCTTGGGCTTTTGTTCCTTCCCCCAGTGGAGTATTCTGGTGTGTATATCACTCGTCCTTCCTTCACTGTACGTACTCACCCTCTGTTTCTCAAAACTGTCTCTTCACATCTCTCATTTTTATATCTGCCGATCCTTTCACATTTTAAGATCCTTTACTTCTCTGCAAGTTGACCTATCATTCAGCTGTACATTTGCAATGGCTTAAATTAAGAGTTTTCGCTTGGTCGACTGAAAAACAAGCCAAGATAGATAATAACATTGAATGAATGGCTGAGACAGCACTTTATTCAAATATGTGGAGACTTCCATGGCAATTTTTCAAATCTTTCACAAATGATGCGTACGTATGTGCCGGACTTGTGATTCTAAAAGTTAAGGTAAGATGGTATGATGACATTTTTGTACTTTTTGACAACCAGGCAAATATGGCAAAGAGAAAATGAGTATCGCAATGCATAACTACTGAACTACTGCTTTAAACATCCACTGCGCTGGCTGACTACATTCAAGCATGGGTTATGTGATCTTCAACATATGATCGCAACTAACAAAAAAGAAAAGGGTTACAACAGCAAGGTGTTTTTTCCGTTGTTGTGTCTAGGCATGTGTGTGTTGATCACTGCCTGGCTTATCCCCCACTTCTAGGAAGGAAACGAACCGTAGCTTAAAAGATTCCATCTTCCGTGTGCCTCATAGCTCACTGTTTGTGTGAAATTTCTCCCTCATTTCCCACCTGTTTCTGTTTTTCTGCTTGACATGGATTGCATGGGTTTTCAGACCTTAATTTATTTGGTAAGACATCATCCGCTTCTCATGCACAATTCGCTCACGCTCCCGGCTCTGTAGAATCGACTCAACTTTGCATGTTGAATGAGAGGATTATAGGAGGGTCTTGGGAAGATGCCACTGTTTTTCTTTCTTTCTTTGCGATGTCTTCCTGTATTCATACTCTGAATCTGATGTGAAGCGATACTACTGTTGAAATCAAAAGCAGAAAAAACAATAGATGTGTGAGCAGGGTTTTAAATATCTTTTGAGAAGAGTTGCCTGATTACAGTTCCTGTTCTTATTCTTTTTTTGCAGGTATGGGTCGTGAAGTCGAACATCTTATCCATGAGAACACACAGCTACTGGAAACAAAGTAAGAATGGTAGATGTTTGGAACTGCAAGGTTGTATGTGTAACAGGTCTAGATGACCTGTTCTCGTCACCGTGTATTCTCATTGTACATGAGAACATGGTGATGCCGTTCCGACTAAATTAAATGATATGAAAGGCCTCCCCCGGGGAGCACGTGCACAGATAAAGTACTGTCCTCGTGGTACTTGACCATGTCAGTGTTTGCTGTGGCTGGGAGTCCCACGGAAGGAGGCAAAGTGACTAGCCATAATCGGCACTGCATTTGTCTGTGACCGGGGTCCATCAACACACTTGGAACAGTTTCTCAATGAGATGAGCCACCCGGCAGGCCTCCTTAGATATACTGCTCCATTATAGTGCTTAAACTTGCTTAATAAACCCATTTCCATACAGCCTCATGTGGAACATTAATACCCATTTGTATGTATGCATACAGTATGTATGAGCCCTAGATGTGACTCGGCAATGGGCCCTCCTTTGGTCAATTTCATTTCGTGCATAATTTAACATGCACTTTATATGGTGAAATTGTAGCTTTTATCAGAATAATTTAATGTTTTGCTTTGTAAGTTCACTAACAAGCACCTTTAGATGGCATGAGCTGCAAAATGGCAACTACTGGAAAATGCTGTATTCTGTAATGTGCTGAAATATGAGGGAGGAACACGATTTTGCAGGAATTAATGAAGAGAGCAATTTGAGGGGAATTTAGAGATGATAATGGTTTCAAGGCAACATTAAATCTATGGAATGCATACAGACAGCTGTGTTCCAGTTAGGCAATTGATACTGCGTGTATGGTCCCCAGGCATATAGTAGGTCGTTTTCCCTCCAGCGACGTGTTCAGAGCCCAAATGACTGCCGTACGTGCCCTTAAGCACGCAAGAAACTATCATAATACACGATAATAATACAGAAGACGTCACCTGTGCCTCCTTTCCTGTGTAGAAATGCCCTGAACGTGGTGAAGAATGATCTGATCGCCCGGCTGGACGAGCTCTCCTGTGAAAAGGAGGTGCTGCAGGGGGAGCTGGACGTGGTAAAGCAGGTCAAGAGCAAGCTGGAGGATAAGAACAGAGAGCTAGAAGAGGAGCTGAAGAAGTAAGTCACCTGCTGCTCAGGCTGGGCTGTATGGCCCTGTGTAGACACGCATACACTCACACACTCACTCACTCACTCACTCACTCACTCACTCACTCACTCACTCACACACTCACACACTCACACACTCACACACACACACACACACACACACACACACACAAAATATATATATATATATATATATATATAGAGAGATAGTGAACACAAAAATGTAAACACCAATGTGAAGTCGCTTAATAGGTTGTTGGGCCACCACATGTGGTCAGTACAGCCTGTATACGCTGTAACCTACCAGCAAGTCTACCAGTGTAAGGAATTCTACTGGAGGAATATGACACCACTCCTCCACAAGAAAGTCAATGAACTCGCTCTTAGTTGATTGAAGTGGAAAACGCTGTCTGAGGCATTGTCCCAGAATATCTTATAAATGCTTGATTGGATTCAGATCTTGTGACCGAGAAGGTCATGACACATGGATAACGTCAGTGTCACGCTTCTCAAACCTCGGAGCGACCACTCGTGTTCTGTGGGCTGGAGCATTGTCATCTTGACAAAAACGCCTCTATGCAGGAAGAAAATGCTTTAACATGGCGCAGATGACCACTCGGCACCCTTCAGCAATGATTGACATTGGAGCATTGTTGAGTTTCCAGTTTTTTGTCCACCACCGGTATATAGGCAGTGTAAGAACAGAAACTGCTTTTGACTGTAGCAAATTCGGTTTATATTACGATGAGAAAAGACACACACCCACGCACATACATGTACATATACGTGTATATATAAACCATGGAAAAGCACAGTCTGGTTTTTACTGATACCAATTTGATTGATGAGATGTTGCTGCAGGCTGGTATTGTAAGAATGCAGGAGCGTATTAGCTGAGCAGAGCCCCTGCAGGTAGTGCTGTTGGACTGTCAGTTGGGAGTCGCACTGCAGAGTCCTTCGGCAGCCAGATTCTTCCGCCCTCTGCAGCAGCTCCCTCTTCCACGACCGCTGCCTCCGAGGCTAGTGCAGTGAACCGGGCTTCGACAAATGCTGTTGAATTCGGAGGTCAATAAATAGTGATCTAACGCGCAGAGCGCACCGTGGTGTCTTATTAAGCCCGTGCAAAGCTGCTACCCCCCCGGCTGGTAAAAAGAGATTAGCACTTTAGATATGCTCACTTGACATTGGGTTTGACATTGGGATGGACTCACCAGCCATCTGATAATTAAAACAGCTGCCGGCTGCACCAAATGTGTCATTTCTGATCTCTGATGGAGGGGGATAGGGGGTGATGTACAGTCATTTTTGTGTCCCAGCTGAAAGCTGATTTCTGAAACATTCAGGAAACGTAAACCTACTGTAATTGTCTCGATGCTGTGCAGCGTGATCGTTCTTGTGCGGGTGGCGTTATTCAATAGTTTGGGGCTTTTGGGTGTACACTCAGGTGTCTGTTTCTCTTGCTAGGGTGCGGGCAGAGGTGGAGGAAACGAAACAGAAGTCTAAAGAGGTTGATGAAGATGTAAGTTGATGGCTCTAAAATGTTTTGCACCACCCCAAACCCAGTCTAATGAGGGATAGAAAGCTAATAGACCCAATCTCATTCTCCCCTTCGGCCTCACTTTCTGTCACTCAACAATACCTCTTGTTCCGGGTAAGGCGAGGCCCACATGCGCTGGGCTGTGAACTGTTCTCTTCCCCCTGGCAGAGTGACGTCCCGACGGCGCAGAGGAAACGCTTCACGCGGGTGGAGATGGCCCGGGTCCTGATGGAGAGGAACCAGTACAAGGAGAGGCTGATGGAGCTGCAGGAGGCCGTCAGGTGGACGGAGATGATTCGGTGAGCGGGAGAGAAAAGGCGCATGCACAAACAATTGTGTCCACCCACAGGATAATACAATGGTAGCCAATCAGAGAAGAGACATGGGCAGCAATCACTTCCGTTATCCTGCATTACTTAAATGGTGTCATCAACTGTGGGAGAGGTCTCTGGGCTTAGTGTGTGTGTGCGTGCGTGCGTGCGTGCATCTGTCTATAAATAAAGATTGTCTATAAATGCAGTTGTGATGCAATAACTGTGGAATAAGGCTAGTGAGTACTACATTGTGAAAAGCTTGCTGGATTTTTTAACAGACTAATCTGATTTGCTCTTGAAATCCATTCAATCAGTGCTGTGCTTTGAGTAGATTTTCTATTGTATTCATCTATGCCATAATTTTTCCTCTGCAGAGCTTCGAGGGAAAATCCAAGCCTTTCTGAGAAGAAGAAGTCTAGTATTTGGCAGTTGTAAGCTACTCCCCCACAACTCACACAAATTCAATTGAGAAAAAGAAATATATTACAGGTTTATGGCTGCTGTTGTGGTTATTCAACCTGCTTCTCCTTTCCTTTTGTTTTTGTCTTTTTATTTTATTTTCTGATTTGTTTCGGTCTCCAGGATGTAGGTAAAGCTTTAAAATGATCATAATTCCTCTCTTGCACCTGGTATGATCTCATAAGCATGGACTACTGGGTCTGGGAATGGCCTCTTTTTGGAATTGTTTCGTAGTTGATTTTTTAATTGAAACCAGTAGGAATTAAATTTAGTGGAGTTTATATTTACATGTTCAATCCTAATGCGTCCCCATAGAATTCATAACAAACAAGTTGTCAGCATGACCTTCCACCCATTCCAATTAATTTATCTGTACCTTGCATTTCCTACGAAGTGGTGCCAGTCCCTTTGCTTGGTATTCCCTCCTTTAATTTCATTATGGACAGGAATGGTTATGTTGTGGTCTCTCTTTTGTACTATTTTTATATTTCGCTGTGGCCATCTTTTTTTAAAAATCGGTTTTATTCTCCCGCTCTTCGTCCTCCCGTTTTTCCTCCTTACGCTCTGCCTCATGTTGTCCTGTTTGCTTGCAGAAGGTGTGTGGGAGGGGTGGAGTTTAGGACCGGAATTGGCCTTTATCTATATATATATATGTGTAGTAAAAATGGTTTAAATGCACACATTGTGATTAGCTTTTTTTAGTGAGTAGAATGAGTTAAAAGTTGTTATTGGTATGACCGAGGTTGCATTAGCGGACCGAGTGGTTTCCCCCAAGTCATAACCAAGTTTTTGTTTGAAAACAATCAGATCTATATTTTCCATGAGAAATGTCACCTTGTTGTCATCTGTTATGGAGTTTATTTGACCAGAGACGCTGGTAATGAATTTCAGTTTTTTGCACTGTAAGTCAAATCATCACTTAAATAAGCGAGTGAAGCAATTCTGACAGACACAAGGAACGTATATTGTACTGTATATAGCTTGTATGAATTCATTATTCATTATACGCACTTAGTGCACTGATTATCGTCCTTTTTAGTTTTAAGGTTAACGTTTTGGTATAGCAGTGTAGGAATAAAGCAGCTAGAGGGCCTGAATGTCAACAGGATTGAGTTAGAATGGCCAGAGCCCTTGGTGCTCTTGGTCAGTGAGCCTACGTGAGCTTGAGCTCGGTGTGTGGAGGACCTTTTCCCTGTTTTTGAGCATCGGCATGTTCATCGGCAGGTTGCTCTTTCGCTTTGGTGCCTTTTTTTGCATTATGAGGCTTCTGACAAGGGATTAATGTCATGGGCTGTTTTTGTAATTTCATTAGTGGCCATTTAAGTTGGGCTTGATGGTGACTAACAGCTTGGTCATGTTATGAGGTATCGTTTTCATTTCACTTTTTTGTTGTTTGAAAGGAATGCATCTGGCATCGTGGAGGCTTTCTTCATCCCTGCTCTTTTCTTGGCTCATTTTTAATAACCGCTTCAGGACTCGAGCCACGAGTCGGTAACATATGGCTACTTGGTGTACTGAATAGAGTCTAAATGAGATGGGTGTACGAGCTGGTGAGGTGCCCGTGGTGGGTGACGGAGGACCAGGTTGTCAGGGGGGCGGGGCTGTGCTGTGGGCGCTGTGCTGTGTGTGCGTGTGTGTGTGAAGGCCGCCGATCCCCGTCTGCTGCTTGTGTCCGCATCTCTATTAGTCTTTCTGTCTCGTCTCTCTCCACCCCAGTTTCAGCCGGCTCTTTAGCTCCTCCAGCAACACGGCCAAGAAGCCGGACGCCCCCGTCAACGTCAAGTACAACGCGCCGACCTCCCACATCGTCCCCTCCGTCAAGAAGAGAAGCAGCACTTTATCTCAGCTCCCCAGCGACAAATCAAAAGCATTCGACTTTCTCAACGAGGAGTGAGTAGGACGCCGGATGTTCGCGTCGACATGCCCTCTTCCGGTCCCTCCCGGGGGGCCCTGTTTAAAACTGCTGCCTCTGGCGTCTCTCCTCTGTTCAGAGCGGACTCAGGAAACTTGGTGTCACGCAGAGAGCAGAAGAGGGCGCAGTACAGACAGGTGAAAGCGCACGTGCAGAAGGAGGACGGACGAGTGCAGGCCTATGGCTGGAGTCTGCCGCAGAAATCCAAGGTCAGTGTTCGGCTTGCTGGAATGTGTCCGTTTTATCAGCCCTGACTTACTCTGTATGGTTAATGGCTCTTTCTGAGGCAGACATACGGGCGAAGCACGTCAGACTTCCCCTCTGCTAAGACTAAGACCCAAGATTGTCCCCAGTCTCTGTCTTGGTGTATTTCCCTGCTGTCGCTAACGCCTCTCCTCGGTTTGCTGTCACTCAGGTTGCCAACGGTGGGCAGACTGAGAATAAGGTGAAGAATCTACCTGTGCCTGTGTACCTCAGGCCCTTGGATGAGAAAGATGCTTCTATGAAGGTGAAGAGCTTTTCATCCTGGTGTTTTGAGTTGGTACCATCACGTTCATCTCATCTGGAGCATTCGGTGCAAGCCTTAGTCACTAATTTGCGTTCTGCATTTTACATTTACATTGTACATTTTAAGCATTTAGCAGACACTCTTATCCAGAGCGACTTACAGGATGTGCATTAATACATGGTAGGAACAATCGTAGTTTCCGCACGAGATCAGTGCAGTAATACAGCGATAGACATTGTTGTAGGCAGCTGCATACCATACCTGTGACACTGGGAAGGAAATGGTTAGTCTTTTTAATTTTTTTAATTTAAAATGTAAAAAATTTTTTTTTATTAAATGAGTAGGTACTTGTGCCCAGTAGTTAAGACCTTCTGTTGAGCTATCTGTTGAGATATCCTTCTCCAATGTCTATACTTATATTATTTCCTCAAGACTGGACTACTGCAATTCGCTTTGTACTAAGTTGTCAAGCACTGCCCCAGCTCTAATTAGTGCAGAACGAGGGCAAATAAGAGATCTCATACTACCCCGATTTTCGCTTCTTTGCACTGGTCGCCAGTTGAGCTCAGAATTGATTTTAAGATCCTTTTGATTACTTACAAAGCGAGGCATGGGCAGCACCAGATTATATCACTGAGCTCTTGTCACCCGACCACACAAGTCGCCTGCTCAGGTCATCTGATAAGGCTATGCTGGCTGTTCCGGAGTTTTAGGTGGAAAACCAGAGGTCCCTCCTCTGTCAGAGCCCCTAAACGTTATCGATGACTGTGTCTCGGGCTGTAATGAGTGTTAGAGGAGCGGTGACTGCATTGTTGAAGTGAATAGGACTGAGCCTGTGTGTGTGTTTGTGCTCCTTTAGCTGTGGTGTGCAGCCGGCGTGAACCTATCGGGCGGGAAGACCCGTGACGGAGGCTCCATTGTGGGGGCCAGCGTCTTCTACAACGACGTGGCTGGAATCGAGAGCCACAGGCCGAAGAAAGGCTCTCAGAGCAGCCTGGACCGGCTTGAGCAGGAACTCAAGGTCACCTTCCTCTCGGGGTCCATTACGTCATTGTCCCACCGTGTCTTCAGTCAGCTTTCTTACACTTTAAAACAGGAGTCTCTATTTTCAGTCAAATTTTGTCACAGAACAACCAGTGGATACAGTACATTTAAAAATGATAAATACTGGGCCTCCCGCGTGGTCCAGTGGTTACAACGTTCGACACTGGCCACGGCGACCAGGGTTCGATTCCCCGTCGCGCCAAAGTCGGCTCTGGCTGGGAGTGTCACCGGGGGGTGGCGATTGGCCGTCCGCCTCAGGGAGGGGGGAGGGAAGCCAACAGTATGTTCGCTGCACACAGGAGTGGCTCTGGAGTACCGGGTTACGCTCGACGGCCGGACGAGTGCCGTCTCAGAGGAGACGATGCTTCACCTTCGTCATTACTGGTCATAGGGCTACTGCAGCAAACTCACATTACAAGGGGGGGAATTGACTTGAAAATAGCGGGTGTAATTGGCTACCAGATTGGGATGAAAATGGGATAAAATCTAAAACAAATTCTTAAAAAAAGACCAAAAAAAGAAGAAGAAGATAAATACTGTGGGCAGGTGGACCCTCCGGGTGAAAACCACATAAATGCTTTCTAATGCGCTTGCGTGGGCATCTGTGATTGGTTGCAGGAGCAGGAGAAGGAGCTACGGCACCAGGAGGAACTGTCCAGCCTGGTGTGGATCTGCACCAGCACCCAGTCCACCACCAAAGTCATCGTCATCGACGCCAACCAGCCCGGCAACATCCTGGAGAACTTCTTCGTCTGCAACTCCCACGTGCTGTGCATCGCCAGCGTGCCAGGTCAGAACAGGACAGCGGGAGTCGGGTCTGGTTTGGGGGTCGGGGGTTTGCGGCTTTCACAGAACGCGGGGGCTGAAGTGTGTTTGCGCCGCAGGTGCCCGGGAGACGGATTACCCCGCGGGGGAGGAGGTGCCCCAGGAGACGGAGGCAGAGACGGAGGCGGAGGCAGGGCAGCAAGGCGACGGCTTGTCCCTGACGGGCAGCGTGGCGAGCAGCGACAGCATGCTGGGCGGGATCACGGTGGTGGGCTGCACCGCCGACGGGGCGGCGGCCACCATCCCACAGACCGTCTGCACGGCGGTCAGCGCGTCCTCGGACCCCAGCGCACAGGCGGGCGCGTGCTCAGGTAGCAACAGGGTTCCCACGCGTCATGGAAAAACCTTGAAAAAGGATTCTGTCATGGAAATGTCATGAAAAACATCTGATTCCATGTAACGTTATGTTTTTTTTCTTCTTACTCTCCGATAACGTTGATAATAATAATTTTGAGAACAAAATGTCTGTTCCCCTGCCTCCGTTGTTGCCACCTTCCACGGCTGTTCTCACACATACCCACACACACACACACAATGATATGTGTATTTGCACTGGCAACAAAACGTGTTAAGTTATGAAAGTAAAGTCCATTTTTGCGCCAGTCGCAAAAAAAAAAAAAAATAAGTAGTAATTGAAAACCTTCAATTTATGATGGAAAATGGAAACTTGATTTGAGTGGGAACCATGGCACAGGCACTTCTCGCTTTTGCGCGCGCACACACACACACACACACACACACACACACACAGCTGCACCTCCTCACTGTGTCCCCGTGGCCCTGCAGGGGAGCCGTGTGCAGAGTCCAGCCCCACGGAAGACGGAGTTCCCACCGCGGAGGAGGCCACAGAGGCCACAGAGGCCAGCGCGGGGCCCGCCGATGAGGGGGAGGGGCTGGACGTCAGCCAGCCCGGCATCTACACAGAGCACGTCTTCACGGACCCGCTGGGAGTGCAGAACACGCCAGATACCCCACCCACGTACCACAGAAGGTATAGTCTACACCAGGGTTACTCTAATCACGGTACTCGGGGCTGAGCACTGCTGTTTTTCCACCCTGGGAGTCAGGTGTGAAGACACTCTGGCCAATCGATTGCACTAGTTGTTCAATTACCTACCTGAGAGAATAACGTAATCATATGTTAGTTTCCTGCATGGCACGCATCTGTAAAATGTTTGAAGAATCACTGAACCCCATGAAAAAGGCCACACGTGTGATGACATTTTAGCATTTTACATTTTAAGCATTTAGCAGACACTCTTATCCAGAGCGACTTACAAGATGTGCATTAATACATGGTAGGTATAGTCTACAGATTGCGCAAGAGATCAGTGCAGTAATACAGCGATAGACATCGTTGTAGGCAGCGGCATACCATACCTGTAACACTGGGAAGGAAAAGGTTAGGATTTTTATTTTATTTAATTTTTTTATAAATGAGGAGTAAGCAGGGATACATGTACAAAAGGTACTGAGCAAGTAGGCAGTGGTGATGACAATTGGCTAAATGTACAGAATTCAAAGGTGGGTTTTGAGTCTCTTGTGGAAGATCGCAAGTGATTCTGCGGTCCTGACCGATTGCGAAAGGTCATTCCACCACCGAGGGGTCAGGACAGAGAAGAGACGAGACCGTGAGGAGCGGCTGCCAGGCGCCCGGAGGGATGGGGCAGTCAGTTTGCCAAAAGAGGCGGAGCGGAGGGGTCTGGCTGGGGTGTAGGGTGTGATGAGTGATGATGATGTCTCCTCCTCGCTGGTGTCGTACTCTCAGGGAGTCTGACCTGGTGAAGGACGGGGTGACGTCCCTCCCCGATGAGCAGGACCTGATGAGGGAGGAGGCGCACAAGATGAGCAGCGTCCTGCCCACCATGTGGCTGGGGGCCCAGAACGGATGGTGAGGGGGCCGTCACATCGCTTCACTTCACATTTAACAACATGCATTCATTCATTCATAAGTTTAAAGTTAAGTCAAAATGCCATAGATGAAATGGGTGGCAGTCAAGTGCGATTGGATATCGCAGACCCTCGTCCCTCGTGCGGATGAATTTATGTGGCTTACATTGATTAAATTGACATAATTCTGGCTTAATAAGAAGCAGTGTGGTGTAGAGCGCAACGCAGGACACCACCTGGAATAATCCCAGCCTGCCGTTTGGAGGCGACGGCGGTTGAGGAGGAGGAAGAAGTCCCTAAGAGAGAGAGGTCTCGGGGAGGGGGAGCCCGGGTCAGAGAGCATGTCTGGACAGAGTTCAGACCCTTTTGCTTCCCGGTCAGGCCTGGAGCAGATCATTGTGAGCAACAGCGAGGGCTGTGGCCTTTGACCCTTCTCTTTCAGTGCCGCGGGGACGGCCCGTGGCGTGCTCTGGATGCTCAGCGGGGAACCCGGCCCACGGTCCCCCACAAGCAGCGATAAACACGCCCCGGCAACACGCAGATCGAAATAACCCTAAATCGTAAAGAGGGAATAACCATAAATTGTTAAAGCGTGCACGCGAGTAGCTTTAGCGCTGCGGCGGTGAATATTTTCGCAGTTTACCGGCAGACGGGACCCCCTGAAAGTGTCCAAGACCCCCTACTCCAGCGAAGACTAATGACTTTGAGGGAATCTGGAGTCCATCTGAAGGGTCATTGGGTACTCGCAGTGCAGCCGGGTGTTTTCGGCCTGCGTTCGCGGACCTTGATTTTTATGTTTAAGAACAGCGCTGTCGCTTGAATTTCGAGCAGAAATAAATCCGTCTTTGCATTTATTCATGTCCCGTTGTCCGTTTCGCCACAGGAGATAAGTAGCAGCCACGTGCTTTGTAACAGTCTCTGACCGCTGCGGCTTTGCGTGGTCAATGCTAACTAAACGCGACCAAGGTTTCTGAGAGGGCAAAGTGATCAATTCTGAAACGCGTTTTCTAAAAATTGTGCCTCATTTTCTTCCTGCTTTTGTTTTAAATTGGTCCTTTGGTCTCCTGCAGCGTATACGTCCATTCTTCTGTCGCTCAGTGGAGGAAATGCCTCCACTCCATTAAGCTGAAGGACTCCATCCTGGGCATTGTGTAAGTAGTGTGATTCTGATGCAAGGCTTCTTTTAGACGGTGCAAAAGAAAAACAGTAAAAACACACATTAATATCCTTGATTTTAAAATATTTAACAGACATCTGAAGTTTAATTCTACAATTCTCCATCCAGTGGTCTCGCTGTAAATCGGCATTTACATGCGGCATTCTGGATGTGTGCTCAACCTTGCATGCTAACGGACTTGGTGATTTATGCTTTGCTATCTCCGTCCTGTAGCCACGTGAAAGGGCGAGTCCTGGTGGCCCTGGCTGATGGAACATTGGCAATCTTTCACCGTGGCATCGGTAAGGCCTTTCTCAAGGGGTGAAAGAAAGCAGGCCTTGGTGCTCATGTCTTTATAGTAGGGGTGTAACGGTACACAAAAATCATGGTTCGGTACGTACCTCGGTTTTGAAGTCACGGTTCGGTACATTTTGCGGTACGCAGTGGGGGGAAAAAAAGAAATACAAAACATAAAATTGCTTTTCATTTATTATGAACTTTGTAAACAGTGGCTAATTGGCCATAATTTACAGAACAAAGTAAGGCACATATCTTTCTTTCTTAAATAAAAAGAATGTCCGTCAATTCTTCTGCAACCCCCCTACTTTATAGCGTGGTTCACATCTTACATTTGCTACTCTGCCCCAGCAATAAGAGTGACTGTGAATATTTTGTTACTTGATTACCTCAGTGTGTGAACCGCTCTCTGTGTCCTGCTGTACAGATGGCCAGTGGGATTTGACCAACTACCACCTGCTGGACCTGGGTCGCCCGCACCACTCCATCCGCTGCATGACAGTGGTGCATGACAAGGTGTGGTGTGGGTACAGGAACAAGATCTACGTGGTCCAGCCCAAAGCCATGAAGATCGAGGTGAGTGAGGGCAGTGTAAACCGTGCACATCGTGAACACCCAATGTCCAAGTCATTTTTTTATAGTCTTTTCCTTTAGATTTTTCTGTGGCCCTGATCACAAAGTCAGCCTGGTAATTTGCCTTTGTACTGGAATTGCACACTTTATACATGCATCCTCTGTAGGTATATGCAGTGTTGGACGAAGTGCACAAACCCGTTACTTGAGTAAGAGTACAGATACCCTGATAAAATATTAAAAGTAAAAAGACCTACATTTAACCTCCATTTGCCTTTGAAATGCAGGGGAGTGAAAGTAAAAATGGAAATACTTAAGTAAGCACAGATATTTGAAAAATGTACTTAAGTACAGTAATGAGTTAAAGTAAAGTAACTGTATGCACCACCGGGTATATTTATAGAGTACCCTCCGGCTCAGTCGCAGCTTTTCAGAAACCACAAAATGGCTGGTCCCAAACTAGCAAGAAATTAATGTATTCTTTCTGTATGTGGCTTGTGTAGCATTCTATTGAAAAGAATCCCACTACATTTGTATTGCTCAAAACACTGCATACTTCTGCATATCTTTGCAGAATACCATTTTTCCTATGGCCATTCTCATAAAGTGATTCCTGTATTTCCATTATTATTATTCATGTATATGTGTGTGTGTGTGTGTGTATATATATATATATATATACACACACACACATCAGCCACAACATTAAAACCACTGACAGGTGAAGTGAATAACATTAATTATCTTATTACAATGGCACCTGTCAAGGGTTGGGATATATTAGGCAGCAAGTGAACAGTCAATTCTTGAAGTTGATGTGTTGGAAGCAGGAAAAATCAGCAAGTGTAAGGATCTGAGCGACTTTGACAAGGGCCAAATTGTGATGGCTAGACGACTGGGTTAGAGCATCTCCAAAACGGCAGGTCTTGTGGGGTGTTCCCGGTATGCAGTGGTTAGTACCTACCAAAAGTGGTCCAAGGAAGGACAACCGGTGAACAGGCGACAGGGTCATGGGTGCCCAAGGCTCATTGATGCGCGTGGGGAGTGAAGGCTAGCCTGTCTGGTCCGATCCCACAGAAGAGCTACTATAGCACAAATTGCTGAAAAATGAATGCTGTCTATCTATGATAGAAAGGTGTCAGAACACACAGTGCATCGCAGCTTGCTGCGTATGGGGCTGCGTAGCCACAGACCGGTCAGAGTGCCCATGCTGACCCCTGTCCACCGCCAAAAGCGCCTACAATGGGCACGTGAGCGTCAAAACTGGACCATGGAGCAATGGAAGAAGGTGGCCTGGTCTGATGAATCACGTTTTCTTTTACATCATGTGGATGGCTGGGGTGTGTGTGCGTCGTTTACCTGGGGAAGAGATGGCACCAGGATGCACTATGGGAAGAAGGCTAGCCGGCGGAGGCAGTGTGATGCTCTGGGCAATGTTCTGCTGGGAAACCTTGGGTCCTGGCATTCATGTGGATGCTACTTTGACACGTACCACCTACCTAAACATTGTTGCAGACCAAGTACACCCCTTCATGGCAACGGTATTCCCTGATGGCAGTGGCCTCTTTCAGCAGGAGGATAATGCGCCCTGCCACACTGCAAGAATTGTTCAGGAATGGTTTGAGGAACATGACAAGGACTTCAAGGTGTTGACTTGGCCTCCAAATTCCCCAGATCTCAATCCGATCAAGCATCTGTGGGATGTGCTGGACCAACAAGTCCGATCCATGGAGGCATCACCTTGCAACTTACAGGACTTAAAGGATCTGCTGCTAACGTCTTGGTGCCAGGTACCACAGGACACCTTCAGGACACCTTCAGACGAGGGGGTCTTGTGGATTTAATGTTGTCCATGTCTGCACACCCCTTTCACCCTCTCCATGTTTCATTGCGTTAGACTTATTCTACAGATTAAGCATTTTTTGTCTAAAAATTCTACACAAAATTAATGACAAAGTGAAAACAGGTTTTGTGCTAATTTATTAAAAATCCAAATGTTAAATATCATATGTACACATGTGGCACACCCTTTGGACCTGAGGTGCACACTGATACTGCTTGAGATGTTTCTACAACTTGATTCTAGTCCAGTAAATTCAATTGATTGACATGATTTAATGTTAAAGTGTTGACAGTGCATTAAAAACCAAGCCATGAAGTCCTAGGAACTCTCCATAGACCTATATTGTGTTGAGGCATAGATCTGGGGAAGGGTATAAAAACATTGCTAAAGCATTGAAAGCACCCAGGAGAACAGTGGGCTCCATCATTGTGAAATGGAAGAGTTTCCAGAACTCTTCTTAGAGTCTGCTAAACTCTTGGTCAGGAGGTGACCAAGAACCCAATGGCCACTTTGAACTTAATCTATTGTAGAATAAGTCTGTAATGCAATGAAACAGGTACTGTATATACAGTTCTTATTAAGTCTCGTCACGAATTTGTAGGTAGTCAAATGTTTGACTTCAAATGTTTGACTTAGTATATTTATTTTACCTTTCTGTGCATATAAAACACTTAAGAAAAACTTCCAAATACAAAAAAACATCTTAAACATAACATTCAGTACATCATACTGTAATAATAACAATACTGTAATATTAATAATAATAATACAGTAATAATAAAAGTAACTATGTACATACAGTACTGTACTGTAAAAAAACATTAAAGAAAGGCTTCGAGCCTTTTCTTGCACTAAATAAAGGCTAATAGGCATATTACGTTGAGTTTGGTCTTCTATCCAAATTATCAATAGCCTTTTCATCTCAATAATTAAACCACTGCGTGGCTTGGTAATAATCGTGGCATTCATCAGGGCATGGCCTTTTCACATGCTTCATTATTCTCCCTCTGTCTTTTTTATTATTATTTTTTTTAAACGATCGTTGACCGGCTGTAGCCTAATGCTTTCCCAATGGCCGATGGCGTTTCACCTCTCTCCGATTATTTCAACTTTACTTTCCATGGTGATTGTTTTCCTTTTCTTTGATGCATCCCCAGCACTTGCATCGGATTTATGCTTTGGAGGCATCGTTGTAAGGGTAAGAGAAAGAGAAAAACGGGACCGTGATCTGACTTAAAATAACGGATGGTGATCTCTGTTCCTTGAGCCGACGAACCGCTGAAACCGCGCAATGTTTTCATGAGCATCACAAAGTAGTGCGTGCGTTCGTTATTACGAACCATTGTATTTAACTAGATTTTTTAAACATAATAGGCATTATGGCAGTCCGTTTGTAAGTATGAGTTGTCCGTAAGCCGGATGTTCGTAACCCGGGGACTGCCTGTATATATATATATATATATATATGTATATATATATATATATATATATATACTAAGTTCAGGTGTGGGAGTGCGGGCTACTGGGAAATGTAGGTTTTTCCTCTCCAGTGGCTCCCAAGAATTAAAGAGGCAGGCCGCCATTTCCTCATCCTGCCCCTTGGGATGCCACAATATATATATCCCACACCTGAACTTAGTCAAGTGATTAGGACTACAGACAGCTGAAGGTCATTCTGAGGGCTATTTAAGGGACTAATTCATGTCACACGGCGAAGGAGTAGGTTGGTGTGTTGGAGAGTGGTGAGTGTTTTGAAGAGAATTGTGGGATTGTGGTTTGGATAGTTTTTCTGGATTGGATTGGATTGTTTTGAGGACCCTGTTTTGTGTACCAACTTCTGGACTGTGTGAGAAACTGGCTTGGATGTGGATTGGATTACGGATAACGACAACAAATAAGGATTGTGGACTTTGTTTGAATTCCCCCGAAGACCCCACCCTTTTTGTGTTTGTCATTCATAAATTATCATTTTGTTTGTCTTACTGCCTCCTCTGGGTTCTGTAACTGCCTACGCCCTCTGCAAAAAAGGTCTGTGCGTGTCGCCCAACCCCAAGGGACACCACAAAAAACAAAAAAAAAAATTAAAAATAATAATAATAAAATAAAAATAAAAATATATATATATATACACACACACACACACTGCCAAAATCAAGGAAACACTTGAGTAAATGAAGGGTTCTAGTGGCCCTGTTATGGTCTGGGGTTCATTTTTCTGGAATGGTTTAGGTCCATTCAACCCCTTAGTGGGCAAGGTAAATACCAATAAATACAAACAAATACAAACATTCTGAGTGATCACCTTCATTTTATGGTGAAGCATTTATCCTAATGGGAGTGGTCTCTTCCAGGATTGCCCCCATTTACAGGGCCTAAGTGGTCACCGAATGGTTTGATGAGCATGGAAATGATGTGAGCCCTGGCTGCCTCAGTCACCAAATCTCAACCCAACTGAATACAGAGATTCCACCACCATCAACAAAACACCAAATAACAGAATTTCTTGTGGAAGAATGATGTTGCATCCCGCCAAAATAATTTGAGACATTTGTACAATCTATGCCAAAGCATATTGAAGCTGTTCTGATGGCTCTTAGTGGACCAACACCCTATTAGGACACTATACATTTGTGCTTCCTTTATCTTTGGTGTTACCTGTATACTATATATACAGCTCTGGAAAAGACGACTCATCAGCATCCCGGTGCCAGGAGTGGCATAAATTCACCCAACAGCAATGTGAAAGACTGGTGGAGAGCATGCCAAGACGCATGAAAGCTGTGATTGCAAATCAGAGTTATTCCACCAAATATTGATTTCTGAACTCTTCCTAAGTTAAAACATTAGTATTGTGTTGTTTAAAAATGAATATGAACTTGTTTTCTTTGCATTATTAAAGGTCTGAAAACACTGCATCTTTTTTGTTATTTTGACCAGTTGTCATTTTCTGCAAATAACTGCTCTAAATGACAATATTTATATTTGGAATTTGGGAGAAATGTTGTCAGTAGTTTATAGAATAAAACAAAAATGTTCATTTTTACTCAAACACATACCTATAAATAGTAAAACCAGAGAAACTGATCATTTTGCTGTGGTGTCTTAATTTTTTTCCAGAGCTGTATATACACATTTGTAACCACTCCTTCATATTCCTGGCTTGTAGAAGTCCTTTGATGCCCACCCGCGGAAGGAAAGCCAGGTGCGCCAGCTGGCCTGTGTAGGAGACGGTATCTGGGTGTCGATTCGGCTGGACTCCACACTGCGGCTGTTCCATGCCCACACTTACCAGCACTTACAGGACGTGGACATCGAGCCTTATGTCAGCAAGATGCTTGGTACGACGCCCTTTTTATTTTACCACCGTGCTCGTGCCGACTCACATTTTCTCACCCTGCAGATACAACACCGACATACAAGCTTCCTTATGCATCTCGACAGCATCTTGTTTATATCGTAACTGCAATACAGTATCAATTGTACAAAAACACACCTAGATCAGTGTAGATCCCTAGATACCGGCCCTCCAGATCATATTTTCCTACATGGATTGGTTTTGATTCTTACAATGTCCATGCTGACAAGAATCATGCAAAGTCCTAATTTATTGGCTCAGTGCATTGGCTCCCTTGTGTTAAAATTTCCACGTGGGCCCATTAAACATGGGGAACCGCTCGGGACATTTTGTTGTTGCCAGTTATTTGTTGGTCACGTGTAAAAAAATAAAATAATAATTTGAGCTCAGTTGTATATAGAATGTGTTCCTCGGATCCTTCTCCTTATTTGACGTTGTTCTCCCAGGCACCGGTAAACTGGGCTTCTCTTTCGTGCGGATCACGGCGCTGATGGTGTCCTGCAACCGCCTGTGGGTCGGAACTGGGAACGGCGTCATCATCTCAATCCCCCTCACAGAAAGTAAGGGCTCGCTCTTTGTTCACGATTGTCTCTGACACACAAGCTGTATAATTCCTGTCAATTTTCCCCAAAATGACCCATTTGTGTCTGGCACTTTGAGCGGACGCAAAAAACTTTGCGGGACGGGAGGTCTTAACAAAGCAATTTTTGACAAGCGCCATCTACATCTCTGTTTGGCTGGGTGTGATCACGTTTCATGACATTATGTGCCCACCGGTTTGTGTGTCCTCACCGATACGATTTTCCCCCTTAGTTGTGCGTCTCCCTGGAAAGGAAGGGAAAGTGAAGTGTGACAGAGTAGCCCAGGTCCTCCAGAGACAGACAGGGTGCGATGCAGGAGAGCAGCGCTGAGGTTCCGCACAGTGATAGTAGGAAGCGTCAGGTGTAAGGAGCACTGGGGTCTCATGAACTCTTCTTCCCCCTTCACCACCTTTCTACTCTCCCTCCCATCTCCTCACTCTCTCACTCAAGCTGTGATTCCTCAGCAGGGACGCTCTCTGGGCCTGAGGGGTAAGTCCCAAACACAACCCGAACCCAGTCAACCTCCATCAGCCCCTTACCATCCTTTTCCCTGTCTCCCCTCTTTCTCTTCTTTCTTTTTTCTTCAAACCGACGGGCTGGTCGGTTTGTGCTTGTTTTCTGGCCCATTGGCATCCGACTCTTTTCCGTTTTTGCGACCGCGTTCATCACTCATCACGCCATCAGGACTGATTTGGCTTCATCATCTCTTGCGATTTTACCTCATCAGTACATTTTATTTTAACCCACTATGATTTTCCACCTGTTGCACTCAGCATTCTTTTGTCTAGGGGTGAAGCAGTGTGTGGAGTGAGGAGAATGAGCTTTTAGCCACTGTACCACACCTACCATCCTCCGAGCCTTGGCTCCTCCCTCTCCCCCTCTCATGCCTCCACAGACGCTGTGTCTGTGGCATGCTCCATTGCATTGTTTTTGTGTTTGCGTTATTAAGCATGCCTCCCTTCTTTGACCGTTTTTATTTTCAGTTCTCCGTTGTCGGTCACGGTTGGAGAAGTGCCAATGCTGCCACCTTTTGTTTGTCTTGTGTTTGAAGGCCTCACTCATTTGCTTGGGTCTGACTGGCTTTCAAAATACACCCGCGTTGAGTGAAGCAAAATAAATGAGCAGAACGACACTTGCTGGATTAATTTCGATGAACGCTCTTTGCTAACCTATTATTTGTTTCTCCCAAAATCGTGAAGCAAATAAGATCACCACGGGCACGGCAAATCGACCAGGCAACGTGATCCGTGTCTATGGCGATGAAAACAGCGATAAGGTGACGCCGGGCACCTACGTCCCCTTCTGCTCCATGGTGCATGCTCAGCTCTGTTTCCACGGACACAGGGATGCTGTGAAGTTCTTTGCCGCCGTCCCAGGTATGGCTGCATCCGTGCAGAACGTCTGTGTTCAGTGTGTCCTCATTAAACTGGAACATTGCAGGTGATTGCTAGAGCCACAGCTTGTTTCTGTCACCATTGGTGATATGGGCACACTTGCAGCAATCCTATAGCACAGAACTTAAATTCTGCTGTAGCACCCATATATTTCAGTGATGGGGTTTTGGTCAACTTTAGTGGTTCTGTGTGGCTCAGTAGGTAGAGCATGGTGCTGACAGCGCTGAAAACTGGTTCAATTCCCATTGGGGCCACATATACTGAAAAATGTATGCGTTCACAACTGTAAGTCACTTTGGATAAAAGCATCTGCTAAATGGCATATATTACTATTATTTATATTATAGTGGGTTTTAGTAATAATAAAATATCTGCATTATTACTGAGCAGGAAAGGCAGCTGTTTTTTAAGCACTGGGCCACTGCTGTTTGACCTACGCCTGCTCATGTGCCCCCTGCCTAACAGGCCAGGTGATCCCCACGACCGGTTCCGGAGGGGACACGGGGTCCGACAAGCCCAGCACAGCGTCCTCGGACCCCATGGCTCAGGAGTTGGCGAAGTCCGTCCTGGTGATGAGTGGAGGGGAGGGCTACATCGACTTCAGAATGGGTAAGGGGCTCTGAGCAGCGGCGGAATAGTAGTGAGATGATCATTAATAACAAAAATGTAGTGGAAAAATTACTTGGAGCCCAAATTTACTTTATTTTAACATTTTGCAGCTCAAAGTGCTTAACAGGATATAATCATCAACAGTATGTAAGAGCTAATATTACAAAAAATTTAATAATGTTAAAAAAGAGGATGTGGTGAAAACGAGACTCAATAGTAAGACCAGAAATAAGTAAGAATACCAAGGAGTAATAAAAACAAAAACAATGATGTACAAATAATATGTAAGAAAAACAATATTCAATATTAAAACAGGCAATTATAACAAGGGGTGATAAAAGCAAATAACAGTTACCAGGATGACATAACCTTTGGGCTACAGGATGGCATGATGGGGAGGATGCATTTCTTTTGGACTGCAGTTTTCCCAAGCACCAACGCTGCTGTTAAGCTTACAGGAGGGATGGCACATCTTCAATAATGAGAATTGTGCCGTTTCTCCCCAGGGGACGAGGGTGGCGAGACGGAGGAGATGGACGAGCCCACGCTGAAGCTGCAACCTTTCCTGGCCAAAGCCGAGCGCAGCCACCTAATAGTGTGGCAGGTCATGTCCGGTGAGGAGTGACCCCAGCCCGTCTCACACAGTGCCACGGGGAAGTCGGAGGAAGACTCACACAGCCCACAGACAAACATACTCTAATACAAACTCCTGCATGTTCTTTTTTTTTTTTTGTTTTTTGTTTTTTTTTTCATTTGAGTGTTTTTTTTCCCAATTACAAATTTGAATGATTATTACTATCATATTATATTGCTATTGTTATTATTATTATTGATAAAATCCATTTCTATCTTTTAGTTTTCTTGTTTTCTTCTGATTTATTATATATATTTTTTGCTCCAGTGTGTTTGAAAGATATTTCATTGTGTACCCAGTGTCCAAACACTATCAGGAGGAGGAGAGGTAGTGTGAGGAAAGCTCTGCATTGTTTGGTTGAAGTCCGCTGCAGCCAGGAGGCGCGCCAACACTAACACTCCTGAGGCTCCTGCAGATGGAAGCCCGGAATGTTCCTGAACACTGTATAACAGGGCAGCCCTCTCATTCCAGTCAGGCATTTAACAACGTATGCTTCAACTGAACGCCGTTCTGACTGAGCTGCCCATATTTCCCTCTCTGTGTGAGAGAGTGTTATGGGTCATGAGGAGCATCTCCCGGACTGCGTCCCTCCAGGACGGGAATCAAGCAGCCCTGCTGTATGACGATACTGTACTGAGGGCGACGACCAACTGGACCTATACTACACACTACCCACTTCTAATGCAGAGATCGGACAAATGTTTATTGAGGTGTAGTGTAATTTGGTTGAAGGAAATGAATAACCAGGGCACCTTATTGTGGTTTCGTAAAGGAACGACAGGTCAGGATGGCAGGATTTGTGTTCCCCTGTGTGATTTATGATTTTTTTCCCCTCCCTTCCAAGAAACTGTTTTGGATCGTGTGCAAGACAGTTTACGACAACGTCAATGTTCTGTGGAGCTGTCCATGTGTCCACTGTGACTGTGTTAGTGTTTGAAATCCCAACATTTTAAAATACCTTCTTTTAATTTCTAGTACCTACAGTGGTGCTGGCAATGTATGCACAGTCCAGCACCCTCTTAAGGAGTAGTTTCAAATAGCTAAGCCTGAGTTTTAGGTGGAAGTATGCCTGCATGGTGAAGTCCTTTTCTAGTTCATGAGCTGCTGTCCTACGGTCGGCCATTTTCCTTTAGGTCTTCCTTACTAGGAGCTAGAGCTTGCAGACACTTTAAAAGTAACATAGGCTGCCTTAGTTTCAAAAGTACACAGTTTTGCTATAATATGCTAACTGTTCCAAGGAACAACATTTTTTTTATTTTCATTGATGTATGACAGAGTATTTATTTATATGTGTATTACACAATTACCAAAGGAAAAAAATGAGAAGAGAAAAAACAAAAAAAAGCCTCACTAGTTACCTTTAACACACTGCCTTTTTGCAGTGTTTTTGGCCCTACAGCTTAGGAGTTACAGACATTTTACGTACAGAGTGCTTCACTAGATGTTGTTATATGATCACTAAACAAATATATTTATAAGTCATCATCTCTGCAAATCAGTTCAGAATAGTTGCTTGCCAGGGATGTGAAAGAATGTAGCAAAATATGCTGCACCTCAAATTTTGTACACTTCTAGTGAACGTTTTCATTAACGAAAGCAATTCCTCTGATTTAATGTGTTGATATCGATGCATTCTGAAACTTTTAAGCCTATTTTTTATGGTCTGTACTTTTTTTGTACGTTTGTCTTTCAGACTCTTTAATCTGTGTTTTACTGGCCTCTGTAACTTGAAAGCAGAACTCGCTGACGTTAAACTAGTGTTTGTGCTGAAAAACTGTGGGCGGGGGGAGGGGTGTGCTTCACCTTTCTTTTTTTTTTTTTTTTTTTTTTTTTCTTTCTCCAGGAGAAAAAAAAACCTTCATATCGCAGTGTAGCCATTTCAGTATTTATTTCTATGAATGAGCCTTTGTGGTTCAGAATGTAACTTTGTACATGAAAAAATATATATAAATATATATATATAAATATGTATATGAAACATAAGTGGCTGGGTTTTATTGTTTTGAAGGTGAACAAATAATATAATGACAATGAGAACGATTGATTTCGAAACGACACACTAATTTACTAAGCTATGCACAGTTTTTAAAAAATCACAGCAGTGTATTGTGTTTCAAATCCATCTGTTACTGCCACCGTTTGAGGGTGGGAGGGGATGTGGAAGCGGCGCATTCCTTAAACCCTACGGGATGTCCTGCTCTGTGGGGCTAACAGGCCTGGCCAGCAGGAGGGACACAGTCCCCACTGTCTTGTTGCCATGACTGCGGTTTCTCCTAGTAGGTGTGCGCTTCTACCAGCATCTTAGCCTTATTTTTTTAACAATCTATTAAACTGACTTTCATGGGGAATTTACAGTGTCCTTGCATCATTCATCTATCAAATTTTTTAATGGTGTTCTTTCTTAATAACTTTTTATAATGTTTTATAATGAGGTAATACACTTTATAGTAATGTGATTTAAAAAGCAACTCTTGGTTAAACTAGTTATTTTCATTATTTTCTTTTCTTTATAGCAATAGAGATAGAATAGCAATTTTCTTGTAGAATCCTAAGACATGATCTCACAGTTCTCCATGCTCCACATAGTGTTAATTATATTGATTACGTATACAAGACTAGTTATTGCAGAAGGCCCTTTACATTGAACTATATTGGAAGGCTGGAAGTCCTGATTAATTGGCTATATACAAGACAGATGTGACGACTCCACTCGGTTGTTCACCAGCAATCTGCCTATCTACAGCACTCCAGCTGTGCAGTCCTCAGACATGTTACCTGTGGTAATGGCTTTGCTAGCAGTTTGCAGAGTGATCCAGATCCACCATTAATTTGTATTCGCTTAAAATAAAAGTAAGACCACCTTACAAAAAATGTGGAACTGGTGGAATGGAACTTAACCTTTGCACGTATAGGTAGTGGGCCAAAAGGTGGAAACATGGGTAAACGTGGGACACAAAGTGCACACCACACTGGACAAACGCCTTCTTGTACAAGTGACGGCAGGCTCCTTCCAGCCCTCCGGGAGTGATTTCTTAGAAGTCAAGTGTAGCGGTGGAGCTCCAGAATTTGGGGTTAACAAGTGAGCGTCCGCTACAGAATATGACTGTTGTCGCGTCGAGATCGTCGGTTCTAAACTTGAACCAGAACCAACTCCGTTACACAAGCCTTTCAAAATATGTAGTATGTATGCACCCCAAGAGCATCTACCAGTTTTATATCTTCAATAGGGGTATTTTTGTATCTATAAAGTTATAATGATATGCGACAAAAGTGGGATTAACTTGAGTGGCGTGTCCTGCTTATACATCGGTTCTCAGTTTCCTTGTGTACCCTATGGAAGTGGTTCTCAAAGTGGGGGTCGCGAGATGATTTCAAGAATGTAAGAAAATTTTTTTGATATAATGCTATCTTTTTGACCATACTTGCATTTATGCATAACATGAAAAATAATAGGCCTACAATTCAGTGTTGACCTGCCATTTTTCCTTTAACAATCAGTATGTAGCCTACAATATTTTGGTATTTGTATTATTTTAAGCCCATGACTCCCAGTCGAGACGTGACCCCCATGCTCCCCTTAATTTTATTAATAATGAACTGCATTATTTTTTGCATTCATGAGAGACGTGCTTCTTGGGTCCTTAGCCAGCAAATTGTGATATTTTGTTTAAGATATCACAAAAAGGCTATTACAATTACATGTTCAGTGGAAACAAAAACAGCCATTTTTCTTAGTGAATTGTCAGCAAATTATAATCAGTAGTAGTCATGCCTTCATAACAATCACAAGTTTCTGTTATTCCGCTGACAGATCCATTTTGAATGGAAACGCTTGTCTTTAGTGGGGATTGGGCACAACTACAAGTGATCATTTGCAAATAGATAAGGATACATTTGCTTTGACATATTGAGGTAAATTAAAACACACACAGACACACATACCTCTTTAGCATATACAGTGTAGCATTTCTCTAACTGACAGGGCCCTTGGTTCAGGCTTTCTCATTTATTAGTGTGTGTAGAGGGAGTGATTTGTGTCCTGGTTTGACGGACCTTCTATCATTCTGTCACCAGATATGATCTAACCCTGGGATAATGTTCCTGGTCTTAACCTGCGTGCTGCTCCTAGACAGCTTGGAGAACAGGAATTTTTCACTGTATCTCCATGATAGGAAGAGGAAAAATATGACCACTCCCATATCAAGGAAGGGTAAGTGAGTACGTAAGCAAAAACATAAGAAGCTTTCTTTTCTGAAACTGAAGATGAGGGCAAATTCAAGGATGTCAGTTGGCATGATGCAGTCTACTCATCAGTTCAAGATAAAGCAAATGTTAGGAGATTGAGTCAAATTGTGGACCTGTTTTCTACGGTCACAAGTGTAATTCAATTCAATTTTTTACACACACACAGTGGGAAGAGAAAAACCATTCCAACAGTAGCAAGAAAAAACTCCCCAGTGGGAAGAAATCTCAGGAGGAACCCGTCTTAGAGGGTGTGCCCATCCTCCACTGGCTGGCCCGAGTGTCAGTAGTAGTAACTAAATGTCCTAAGAAGGCAAGGTCTAAGGTGTGAAGAATGGTACAATTCCACTTATGTATGTATGTACGTATTGGTACAATGTAGTGTAAGTCGCAGACCAAAGAAGATGAGTCTCTTAGGGGGTGGCTCATTATTATGTTCAATCTAACTACATGGAAAACGACCCTTCGGAGGAAATATTGCATTGTTTAGTTCCGCCATTAAACACAATATTTGAATACACATCTTTTTAGCATGATTTGCTCTGTGCTACAGACTCCTTACCAAAACAAATATTGCAATGCCTTGGAAAGGTGCTGTAAATGGTTGCAATAACACCAAGTCTATAGTATACATGTGAATTGTAAGCAATATTTTGGTTGCACTGTAAAGAAAACTACACAAAACTATGCTGCGTGTGTTGTTGCGTATGGCATTATTGCTGTGCTTCATCTAAAAAAGAAACAAGCAAAATGGTAATTTCACATTAGTGACACCAGTTGGTAACTTTGTAAAACATTTTTGTTCGTACATCCTCCCAGTGCCAGGTAAACCCCACTTTTTGTGTTCGTTACACATTTAATCTTACCTACCACAGTTTAAAGACACAGGGGTGGGGTAAACACTAACTGGACAATGGTGAGCTGTCCAAAATGTTGCTACACATCAAAGCAGGATTTTGATATCTCAATTGACTTATATGTCAAAAAATATATACGTTCAGATTTGATGTGATTTTATTTGTAAAAAAATGTATTAGCCCCTCTAAGAGGCAACTATTGTAGCTCTGGAGAATTTGAGGGGGTGTAAATGTTGAAACACGGGGCAATGCAGAACATGTACTATGAAGCAGTGTGGGAGGGAGGGCTCTTGTTCCTTTATTGTGTCTATGCTGGTTTACTGCGAGCTGAAGGTCAGTTGTGCATCTGAACACCCACCCCCCAGCTTCACTCTATCCGGATTGATTTCCTTTCTGTGGAGAAAGAAATCAATACTTTTGTCATTTCGCAAAAATGGAATCTGGCATTGCAATGAAACCAGTCATCAATACATTGCATCATTGTGTGCGTGTGTGTGTGCGTGCGCGTGTGTGATTGTTTTGACCGAGAATATGAAAGATATTTTGCTGATATAACTGATTTAACCAATCCAATGTATTATATATTTATTATTTTGAATCAAGAGTTTGGAGGACAAAACCTCTTTCAATTTGTGTTGCCACATGGGTCTGGGTAAATGTATCCTGGATTTTAACTTACAAGACACATCACACACCTGGTAGTAGTTGTCTTTTCCAACCTCCTCATACTCTGAGTTCTTTATCTGAATTGGAGAACATTGTAACAACTCAAGATTGCCTCATAAAATGTGGAGAATAGATTAGTATTTTTTAGTAATTTTAGGAAGATGCATCTGGAATATAAAAGCCAAACCGTGGCATACCCAAACATATATTTTCTGAGGGTATCTTTTCTAAGAAATTCCATGCTTGTACACTGGATTTTCTGTTGAGTGTCTACAAACATCCAGGCCTGTACATACAGATACAATTTCCAGTTCCAGTTGCCTACTGTAAATTGATGGAGTGAGGAGAAGCAACTCTTTGCTGACTCAATCATATGGTACGTTATGTCGTTTTAGCTCCCCAGCGTTCATGACTTTGTTTTGTTGCAGTCACAGCATTCATTGTTTGTGAAATTATGCTTTTTTATTCCATTCCCTGGCTCTTTTGTTGTGTCTGGCAACATAGTAGACTTAGTACACAACCCATCAAAATGACTGCAGTACAATTCTGAAGCTGTCAGGGCAGAGGTAATGCTCTCTCCCAATTTTTTTATTTATAATTTGTTTCTGATTTTATCCCATTTTCTCCCAATTTGGTAGCCAATTGCTATTTTTCTCAATCCCCCTAGTAATGTCAAGTCCTTGTAATCATTGAACCCCTAACAGTAAATGCTTCCCTCCCCCTCCCTTCGCCGCCCCCTGGCACTCCCGGCCAAAGCCGACACTTTTGAACCCCGGTCTCCGTGGCCAGCGTCGGATGTAACCACTGGACCACGCGGGAGCCCTCTCTCACAATTTTAATCATTGCTAACAGTAAATGTTTCCTTCTTTTTGTTGAATGTTAAGCCATTGTATGCATTCTGTATGGACAAGTTTTGGCCTGGTTTTGTACAAGTTAGTGAAAGTCTGAGGCAGTTTTCATGAACTGATGAACAGTTGCACGTTGAGACAATCCAAGTCCTTGTTCTTTCTCCACAGCCTCCAGAGATTTGGGATGGATTGGTTGCTGTGCTTCCTACTCTTCAAGGCAGAAAGTCACCGGATTGCCCTCAGAAAACCTCTTTCTGTAACAGGGAGCCACTTGAGGTATGACTGAGGGTTATGCAGAGGAAAATGTGGTTATATAGAAATATAGTTAAAATGAGAGACTGGGTGTATATAATATCTGGTGTCAGAATGGAACCCATCAAACCTGAGCAGAAATCTCCTCCCTCCCTCACACCACACCCCAGTGCTGCGCACTGCTCCACCCAGTCTCACTAATAAACGATAGTTATAGCTTCCAAAATCTGTGGGTAATATTTTATGTACATTTTATGTTTTTATTACCGTATGATGAACTTTATTTTTTTGTTAATGGAAATGAATATGTCATGACAACACTGACAAGTGGAAGCCCTTGCAAGATCATGATCATGAAAAATAAATAAAAAATTTGGTGTTTGGTGCTCAGGGTAAAAATACATTCTAGCTGTTGTTCCAGTGTTCACATCACATGAAATCCATCCATTTTACAAAGCGAACTGGATAAATGTAGCCTGTTAGCCCACCACTGGATGGCAGCATTGCATTACACCCAAGTCCGTGAGGCTGCCAACCCTTTATGTGACATGGCGTGAAGTAAGTAAGTGAGAGAGAATGTTCAGGCTGATCAGGAGACTGCTACTCCTTACAGCCATATAGCAAACCACAGCGTGACTGAATTATCAGGAGAAGACACAGTGGGATGTTATTGGCACCTTTATTCACTCATCCTATGTCCATCTTCATGTGCTTCATGTGTCTCAAACAAGACTTCATCTGGACAGGTATACTGACTTTCATTGGGAAACAAAAACAAACAAACAAACAAAAAAATTCCAACAGTGTTACCCCCTAAAACAGATAATCAGACATGATGATATTTCAAAAGGAACATCTGTGTCCTAGCTGTCAGCTGCTTTGCATAAAGGGTTAAAAACACTGTGCGCTGCTTTCCGTCAGAGGACAACAACGCTCATGGATTATCAGGTGGGATGTGCTGACAGTTCATGCGCGGAGAGACGCGTCAGAGAGAAACAGGGCCGCCCACGCAGCACGGCAGCCTCGCTCCCCGCTCCCCGCTCCTGATTCGGGATTGGGCCATTATGTAATGCAGCCAGCTGGCCTCTCCAGGGGGATTCTCTGGGCTGTGTCCTGCTGGGGCGCGAGGGCAGAGGAAGCGCTCGGCATCGCAACGCTCACTGCCACGCACAGCGAAAAGGACAGCCTCAACCGTTAGCCCTTGTTGCTGTTAACCCTCCCTTGGGGTTTGTTGATGGGCCCTGCTTCAGATGTCCTTAGCTTTACATTTTCCTTCTGTGCTAACATGTACCTGCTGTACATTTTAAATCATCTGCTCTAATTCGACCTGCATGTACTTGAGCAGATTCAATAGTGGCAGAAGCAGTGCAAGGGGGAGGGTCATCATAATCTAGTGAGAGCAGCAGTCTTGTGCTTTTCCTCCTGCGCACCTATGCTATTTACTCCTGTACTTTTACTCCGTTTTTTCAGGGGTAACATATTAAGGTACAGGTCTTGACCATTTAGCCACATTTATGGAAAGGAGTGATCTGAAATCGAATAGAACTAGCATTTGGGGGTTTTGTCAGTTACAACACACTCTAATATTCAACACACTGTAGTTGCACAATATATTTTTTTGTGGTGATCTGTCAAAACAACTCTTTACATACAGGCAGTGTTGCAGACAATTTTTGTTACATAAATTTAAGGTCAGGGTTATTTTATTACATGGCCACTTTGCCTGAAACTAGAATTTAGTGTAAGTAGGAAAATGAGGTGTTGTGTTATCATAGGATTCTTACCAGTATATTTCAGGCCATCACTGCTACCGTTGTTCCATTGTGTTGTCTGTCCTCCAGCTGCGGTATCTAATGAGGATATGAGAACTGAAAGGTTCTCAACTGAAAGGAAACCTTCATTAATTCCATTTTCAGGCTGTTTTAAATAAATGAAAATGGCAATTTTAATGGACACAGAAAATACTGTCTCTTTAGTGTTGAGCTAAATTACATTTCTTGGCAACCCACGTTGGCTGTTTGCACTACAGCGAATGTTTCTGTGGGCTTGGACAGAGAAGAGAGGCATTTCTGAAAACACAACATAACGATGGGTGCTAGGTGCTGGAGTAACAGAGAGCACCTGCAAGTTTTCCTGTCAATGAGCCTGCAGACAGATGGGGGACGCACTCTGAAGTCAGCTCTTATTTGAGCAGCCGGTTGGAGGAGCACAGTGCTGAGAGGAAACTTCACTCCACCTTCACAGTTTGCTGCGCTGTCGATTGGGGCTACTCCCAGAGGACTGCCTGCGTCAGACAAAATCTCCGGCATTGTTCTGGCTCAGTCAGGAATACATTTTACATATACTGTTAAAGGCAGGCCTTCCATGTATTTTCAGGACATGTGAGTCCACATGGACAGATTGAAGGGTCGATTCATCTGGCAATCATTATAAATCAAATAATGAACAGCAAAATAGAAAGGGATTAATCAAAACTAAACACATAATAATACTTTAACCCAGTAAAGCCCAAACACCTGGCCATGCTACAGAACAACTGCAATCATGGACAACAATAACTATATATTTGATCTATTCTTTATTTTTATGGTGGAAAATAAGTGTAATTACAAACCAGTGTAATTAAAATGCAAAAAATCATCCAGTCACCTATTTTGGGGTCTTTCTGGAAAAATGTAAAGAACTGAATTTATTGGATATAGTCAATTGGATTTAGGCAACCAAAAGCTGTTGTACACTGGGATGAAATATAAAAATGAAACAACAAAAGGCTCATATCCATTAGGCCAGGTACAGAAGTTATAGATATAACTGTGGTTCTACGAATACCTGGAAGACCGTCAGTACAGTTGAAAGTATGGATATTATTCCTTGCGCTCAATGCGGGTCGAGTAATTACAACAACATCATTGACATGACAGCGTGGGCTGACGTGTCCCCACGGTTGGTATAAAACTGTACATTCCATCAAACTTTGTCTCAAGAAATCTTGTTCAATCTTGTTCAAAGATTTGGAGTGATAGGAAAATACTGACGGTCTTCAAGGTATTCGTAGAACCACAGTTACGTCTGTAACTTCCGTTCTACTTCATATCTTTCACTTTTTTCTTCAGATATTTCCCCTTGTTTTTCTCCCAATTTGGTGGCCAATTGTGCCCTCTATTGATTAAATTACCCTCCCCACGAGCCCGCCACCTGCAACTACGGGACCAGCTGCTACCCTGGGACCGGCAGTGACGAGGGCAAGCGAGCCACAAGTGAGACGGACCCTGCCAAGCCGTCGACTGTAAATCCGATACATGCAGGGAAGCTTTCTGTATCTGCAGGGAGCTTGTGCTGGCTTCCCTACTCCCTCCCCCTGGGGCAGACAACCAGTCACCCTCCTCGAGCGGGACTCCCAGCCAGAGCCAGGCTGATGCAGCCAGGGATTCGAACAGTGGGCATTCTGCACTCCGGGCAAGCACTTTTACCAGTTGAGGAACCCGGGGCCCACTTCTACTTCATACCTTTTAGACCAAAAGTATGGATGACTCATACCAACAAGGTCCTGAGGAACATCATCACAAGCCTATAAATCAGAGAGTCAATGCCACCGGGAGGACAGCAAACCCCACTTTGTGTTGCAATGTTAACTGACTAAAACCTGGAAAGCGTGCAGAGCAACGACCAGATTGCCTGTAGCACTCTGAGGCATGCATGTACGTAGTGCTTGAGTCTGGACACAAGATTTGCACGCTCCTCCTCCGCACTCCTGAACAGAGGGGGGCTGTAGGCAGCCAGCTCAATTGCTTGGTTGCAGTGAAGGGATGACAAGACCTTAGATGGGTGGGTTTGATGGGTTTGAAAAGATGGGTTTGGCCATAAGGTCACTCACAATTCATCTGCCTGCCGCCTTAGATGCATAGCGCTGATGGAGATTATGTCAAATTCGCACATGCGCTTTGCTGAGGAAATTGCCTAAATAAATGCTGTCTTCAGAGGCAGCCATTTCAGGTCCAGTGCCATTAGGGGTTTGAAAGGTGGCTTACTCAGAGCCTCCAGAACCAGTGGCAGGTCCAGACTGGCGCACAGACCACCCTAGTAGGGCGCAGCCATTACACTCAGAGCAAGAGTCCCCCGCTCCAAACTTCCAATGACCGGCATAGGACACCCTTGCGAATGGAACTTTGGTGTTATGCAAATTTTGATCATCAGGGGCCACACCCACAACTGTAGTTGGTTCAGGCTGGGATGCAATGTCCTGCCACCCAGCTGAGATAACAGATACTTGTAGGGACCGTGCCAATCTGGTTCCTCCACGGTGGTTGACATGAAGCACCGTACATGTAATATTTGTCCATATAAGGATGTGTTTGGCCCTGATGACAGGCGAGAAATGGGTCAATGGCTCAGATACACAATCTGGTGTTCCAGCACATTGATGTGTTGCCATACCGCTCCTCGACCTGAGAGTGATGTGTCTGTCATCACTACTTTCCGCCTCGATAGTGGCGAGCTGGGAGGGATACCCGCTATTACATTCTCCTTCTTCATGGCCGTAGAGTAGAGTGGCATGCATTTGACACATTGACCCTTGGCATACTGGTCCCATTTGGGGTCCAGGTGGAGACCATGGAGCCACTTAATGGAAGTGGTCCCAGTGGAGTCGCACCAAAGGCTACTGTGAGCATGCCCAGCAGGTGAAGGAATGGTAGTTGATTCAGTAACGCGTTCAGCTGGAAGCCCCAAAGGAGGGTGCTGTATACGTGCTGAGGGGACATACACGCCCTCATTGAAGTGAGGTTTCCAGGACATTCCGACAAAGATGACGTATTGGCTCAGCATTAACTTTCTTCTTTTGTAATTCACCGTGAGACCCAGTGCGGGTTCTTTTATAGTTTATTATTCGGAATATGAGGGAGACGTTCAATTAAACGCAAACTGGGAAATACATATATTTTTAGGTTTTAGATGAAAATTGAATTTAGCATGACAGTTTTGGCTGAATACTGTACAAAATCAAATCCTGCTTAGCTATAAAAATACATAATTTCATATTACATGCTTGGAAATTTCCTATTAAATACACCATGATTTTTATGGACATTGACTGTCACAAGTTTTTGATTCCAAACAATATTTTCAGGCTATTTATCAGTTTTTTTGTAATGTGTCACAGCATACACACACAATGGGGAGATGGAAGTTAGTACCTTGGGATCTTGGATCATTACTTTTAAATGAGAGCCCTGCAATCTAATGCAATGTGTCAGACATCTTTGAAGGGGAACATTATGATGTAAAAAAGAATGCCTTGCTTCTGTTTTCAGCATGCCAATAGTATCTACCAGCAAATTAGGTTGCAAAAAAGGGTGCAAGACTACTTAAAAATATGACATTATCTGGGGATTATTATTGTATTGTATGTGTCAGTCAAACAATAGTTTAAAAAAAGTCAGATCATGGAGGGGACACGTATAAATGGTGTCCAAAACCCTTAACTTTATCATTCATAAACTTTTTTACCAGTAAGACATTTGTGTGGCAAAGTAATGGATGTATTTGTTGTTTAGCCTTTTCACTGAATTAATTTAATATACTTTGGTATTCAAGGCAATATCATGATTTATGCTAGGTAGCTAGCTACATTGATACCCCAAATTAAAGCTAGCTTGGCGCCAAAACTGTGATGTATCTGAATAGCAGTCTTTGACTATTTTCATCCCCACAAAAATAACATAGTTGGAGAGGCAGTGACATGACTGAGTTCACTTCCTCCCACTTGCCTTGCACATCTCCTTGCATCTGGCCATGCTTTGTTAGCCATACTAACCATAAGTCGCTATTGTGTATGTATCAGCAGGTTGCATGTCTATTGCCATTATCTTGCTAATAGCTGTTTGAGTGCTATTAGCACTCGGGTAAACTGAAGTCTACTAGAATCTTTGGGCTGCAAAGTCCAGCAGTGTTACTTTGGTTACATTCCTTTGTCTGAGAGTTATGTGGCAATGTCAGCAGAATTATTGCCACTGCTATCGATCATTTTAGTTGGCCTTCAACTGGCAGCACACATTTTACACTCCAGAGAACACTCCAGAAGGCAACATTTTTAACAATGGCACCAGAGTGTGTTGTCTCGATACTTTACCACCACAAGATATATCTGCATTTGCACAAAGCACACGTTGCTCTTGTAGAATTGTCCACTTTCACAATGTTTACACACTGGACCTATTTTAGCTACTTTCCATTGTGATATGACAGCAAATAGACAAAAACACCATCCCTGGATCTCGTATTACACTTCCCAACATGTTAGCATGGGATAAATTTGGGTTCCCTGGAAAAAAGGGATGTTCAATGTTCAATTCAATTCAAAATGATCTGGGTTTGGGTCACAATGTAAGCTTAATGACGGCTAACTCTTAAGACTTTTTTAACTTGCATTTGTAATTTATACTTAAATCAATAAAGATTTGAAAAAGCACACAAGGGAAAGAGTCCTCTCTCCATCCTCTCAGGCTGACAGAGTCACAGATGAGTACAAAGTTCCATTTATTAATTCATCCTAATGGCGCTGGTAACATAAAAACAAGACATGAATTCATACAGGGCCAAGTTGTAACACTGCCTAGGAAAGTGGCTGAGGACATGGCTCACACACTGGCGTATCAAACGACCCCCCCTGTAGAATCCAGACCTCACGAGGAACCACTCGTGTACATTTTCATTCCCTCACTCGTGTCATTACCCATTTCACAGTGAACAGTATAAAACCACACCATAGTTGAATACACACCTTCAGACATTAGGGTAATATAATAATAGTATACACCATTTAGCAGACGCTTTTAGCCAAAGCGACTTACAGTAGTGAATGCATACATTTTCAATATGTTTGGCCCCAGTGGCCCCAGAACCCAGAACCTAAGCGTTGCCAACGCTGTGCTCTACCAACTGAGCCACAGAGAACCAATACACATTAATACATTACATTACATTACAGGAATTTGAGCCACAGAGAACCAAGTTAACACGTTAATACGACACAGGACATATACTTGGAAAAACCAAGCACACAGTAAGTAAATGGCCCCTATATGGCTTGGTGAATTCAACCAAACATAATCTGTTTATATACTTTTATAAATGTAGGTACTGTTTAAATGGATTACATTCCCCTTGAAGCATTGCAAAGATGTGTACTTAGCACAGTAGAAAGAAAAAGTATGTTTTTGTAAACCAGTGTCTCTGATGTCATTCCCCACCAAGCAGTTGATAAGATTTAGTTGATTAGGTACTGACTTGTAGAGTACATAGTACATTATGCCCTGAAAAGGAAATAAAAGTTAATGGTCATAAGGTTGTCCTTTGTTTTGGGTGGGGTGGGAAGGGGAACCTAATAATAAGAAGCTCTTCACAAATAAGTATGTGGCTTTGGTTTAAAGGTTATAATTATATTTCCTGTCAGTCAGTAATGGACTAAATGTGAATTAAGCCATACATTCAAGAAGGGTATCTGTATTTTACCATCTGTATCTTGTCCTGTTGTGTGATAAGGAACGCGTTTACACAAGGTGCACCGATTGAATGCAAGCAATTCATCTTCAATTCATGTTCAGGGTTAATAAGGACCTATCACATCACAATATACATTTGTTGCACAAATGCTTAAACGAACAAGCCACAGCTTAATCTAAAAATAATTAAAATAACAACAAGTATGTATGCACATTTTTGTATGTCTTATTAATATTTATGGTGCTTAAGTCTATGTTTCAACACGACATAAGGAGGAGCATAAAATTCTCTGTCCTTGAGGTAATGTTATGTCATATGTTTACACTTGCTTTTAAAGCAACCTGAGTTTGTCAAGCATCCCCTTTGGTGTTTTATATTTTAGTGTTTCTGGCGTTCATTATTTGTCTCACAGAAGTTTAATCTGATCAGATGGCTGCAGCCTCTTTGAGTCTCTCCTCTCTCTGCTGTTCAAACGGTCTGATCGAATGGAAATCCTGGAGAATACTTCTAAAATCCACCATCAAACAGTCATTTGTCTCCTCCGCCTTTTTTAGTTTACTTCCAGTAACCCCCGCCGCTCCCCCACCACCAGCTGTTCTGGGCCACAGATTTTTTTTTGCACTATAAACTTGAGAACATGATTTTGTATGTTTGAGGCACAACCTCCCCCATAACCTTCTTGTTTTCCTGGTTGGCATTTCATGGGGGACTTTGGAGCACAACACATTGTCTTTTAGTGCACACCAAACCCTGTTTTTTTTGGCACTCAGCTTGATGGCATTGTCTTTAGCTAGAACAAGCCGTGCAGCAGCGGCTAACGTCTCCGCCTCCCCATCCCATCTATCAGTAATGGAAGAGATAAAGAGCCATCTGCAGTCGACCTTGAGCCATATTATACAGAGGAATTTTGACCTGCTGACTGTGTGTCTTGGCCTCATCAGGATGTGGTGGACGTTGCCAATGAGAGCTGGCTGTTTGTCATTGTCAGTCAGCTTCTATCTCCTCTTCCCAGAGGCATCAAGATTTTTCCTGAAAGATCCCAAGAGGAAAAGTGCAAAGGGCATATTAATACATGTATCAATGCAATATATGTGACATGGCAACGCGACTTTGAAATGTGTCCTCTCCTCTTGGTCGAGTTTCTCTTCTATAGTTATGCTTATTTACATATTATTTTCCTCCCTCTGATTGCACGCGATTGTCATGCTGGCCGTTTCCTGAGAGAAGCGCTGCTGCTCATTTCCAAATCACGCCGATGACTGTTATAAAAGGGAATCTGAGAAAGACAAGCACAGCTGACAGATCAGATCACAGGGAACCGGGTTGCTCTTTCGAAGCGCAGGCTGATTGCCCTGGGCCTCGACTGTGGACATGCTGTCATACACACACTGCGCTGCAGCTGGACTGAATAAAGAAAATAAAGATCAAATCAGTTATTGTCCTAAGAGAGAGCGCCTGGATACAGTGCAGTATTTATCACTATGATCATTCTGGGGAGTTTTGGGCTGTTATTTTCTAGATGATGGTTATCTTTATTGAAATAATGTTTAATAATTGGTTCCATTAGTACTTTTTGACCAACGTTCCCATTTTCACCCCGTTCCCCACTCTCCTTTAAATACTGTGAGCCTGTGATTTGTGTATTTGCCCCTGTCTCTTATATGTCACAGTACATGTGACTTGATTGAAGTTCAACTTAAATATTGCTAAAAGTACACATTCAGTTCATTTATTTGTAACTGTAAAAAACATTTTATTATGGTATATTTGATCAAATCCTCGGTGAAGAATGCAATTGAAGAATGCAAGTTCTGTAACCTGAAATGCTTAAAATGATATCCAGCTCTATAAATGGATTACATGTAAAAATGAAAGCGGTGTAAATTGCCCTGCATAAGGATAAAATAAATAATGCAATGCAGGGCTGAGGCTCAGGCCACAGCAACACTACCTGGGATTAGGACCAATAAGCACCTGGAGATGATTAAAAATCCTATCCTCATGTCCTGCTGGACCTAACCACATTAGAGTAGCCTAGAATCGTGTATGAAATGCTGAAATCTCCCAAAAGAAATCCAAAAGATCCAAGACAATATATGGCTTCTTTACTCCAGTTTTCAACGCAGAGAAACAAACCCTTTTTGGGTTGGTAAACAAACGGTGGTTTACCCTCGGCTCATTCTTTACGAGAACCGAGAATACAAAACACTTTCGGCTGGGGTGAAGGCGGAGGAACCCAGTGGTCGGCCATCTGCTCCACAGCTGACGGGAGATCAAACACAGGCCGCAGAGAGAAAGGCAGATTGAGTGAACCTCGGTGTCCTGGCTGAGGGCCACTCACAGGTCAGGCACAAAGACCCATAGAGGTCACCACGCCTCACTGATTAACATGGCCATCTCCCCCAACTGTAGAGTGCCCAACTGTAACCTTTTCAGAATTATTCCATGCACAGCGGCAGATAACATAAAGGGATAGTGCATTTTTCTGTGCAAGTGTCGTGATTCTCACCTTTGGTTGCTTTTGCGTATTTTGGTTTAGCACGGCCTGCGTTTTACTGTATATTCCCGCATGTTTTTATTCTGTAGAAAAATCTAAGCTGTAATGATATTATCACATCTTGTAAGTCGCTCTGGATAAGAGCGTCTGCTAAATGCTTAGAATGTCAATGTTATTGTTATTGCTATTAACATGGCTGAAATGATTTCATGGGTTCCTGTTGTCCGGTGCTTTATCACAAGCTGCATTTCACATTGTATGCCACACTGTACATCTTCATCACAGACTCATTCGATTGCAAGCCCCAAAGCTCACAGGCACAGGCTGTCCGCTGTCCGAAAAACCAGCCTCGACCCAACAGCTCGTCACGTGAGCATCAGAAACGCTGCCTTTTGTGCATGCACGTATATATTTACATTTTCACATCAGATTTTTTTGACATTTACAAATGTGCCTTTCAGAGGCGCGGCACTTTGTGGGGTTCCACTCTGTGGGCTGGAACAGGCCATTCTTTCAGGGCTGTGCTGTGGCTCGCTGCGGCGGGCTGTGTGTGTTTACTCTGCGTATGTAGGCCAAGTTAGTCACAGTCGCTCGCACTGAAGCACCCTCCTTTTAGACAAAAATAACAGGATGGGGAATTAATAAATGGTGAGAGCTGAAGCGTCGGGCTCCCACGACAGACACGTGTATCATTCATCTCCTCCCAAGTGCTGTATCTGCGCACTCCAAACACATTACAGCTGCGTGACTGATATAGATTAATCTCCTAACTGATGTCATAATTAGTTGAATCTATTATTTTTGCGCTGTACTGATCCTGGAGCAGGGTTTTAGATTAGTGTTTACTGTAAGGGGCGGATGAATCCTTACTGCTGTCAGATGGTCATCACTGAGTTGTGTTCGTCTGCGATGTTCTCCGAGTGTGTCCTTGCCGATGTCCCTGCTCTTAGTTTGCATTCGCCCTCGGAATGACTGGCACAAAGGGCGGGGCTAATCCGTCTCGAAATTATTTATGAGTTTAATGGGAGTTCCTGGCTGTCTGTGCCTGTCAGCCGCTCTCAGATGAAAGGCAATTCCATCAACGGATTTGTTGTAAATGTATATGATACAGGAAGTATAGCTTTTTCAATTCAAAAACAGCAGCACTAGAATGATCATCATGTCAGCACCAATGAAGGCAAACTGCCCAGGATCTAGAATACAATGGTCATGTCGCATTATCTAAGGAGACACTGATGGCTGTGTCACCGCTTAACTGCCACCGCTTGGCCGCTCTGGCCTGAAAACATGGATACGGAACCCCCTCCCGGCAGCCTTCCACCCCACTGCCTCGCTGAGGGGACGTTCATCCGTTCAAAACATTTTTGTCCGTGCTCATTTCTCAAGAGGCTCTACACGGTGACTCAAGTCTTTTTTTTCAGCCACAGCACTGCAGCACAAAAAAAACCAAAAAATCCAAATTTAGAGCCCATCTCTGAGGGATGTGCCGAGGAAACTCAGCATGTTTTCAGCACAGCTTGTGCCTCAGCTCTCTCTTCAGTGAGAGCAGCGGGGGGAACTCATCCAAACTGTGGTTGGAGCCTCGGAAACACTACAGACACCCATGGGTTATACTCATACAGCACCGGGGCAATGATACAATGATACACACCTTATCCTGGCAAGAAGTAAAGGTTGCAGTCTACACCTATAACTACAAGACGAAACATGCATTTTTTTCCCCCCGTGCACGTACGGTAGCCTGCTCATTTATAAAATATGTTCAAACCTCACCCCGTTACCGTGAGCTCTGCTGTGAAAAATAAGGCTCGAACACTCCCTAACCCCCCCAAGCCCCCCACTCCCTTACTGTTTTAGCTGTACCCTCGGGAGGGAATGTGTGAGGCACCTGACAGAATTCTCCAGAACATGGAGTGCGTGAGCTTCACGTCCGGCCTGAGCCGAGGGTGGAGATCACCTGCTCTGTGAGAGGAGGCAGCACTGAAATGTGAGGATCTGGGAGAGACACCACTGCAGCCCTGTGGCAGTGACATCACCGCACCGATGGAGCTTGACAGGAGCCAGAGCGGGGGTTATATCTGGCTCCGGATGAGTAGATGGATATTATTACAGATGCCCCCTGCTTTATTCATCCCCCGGGGCCGTCTTTCATTTCATGGGTGACGGGAAAGACTTCTCTCCAACGCTCCCTCCCCTGACGAGAGGCACATGCCCTGTTCGAAAGCGCATCACGTGCACAAGTATGCTCTCGGACACCCTCCACTCAAAATCTTCCTGCCTGTTTGGACCCATCCACCTCGCTGTCCCCTATCTCTGAGACCACTTCAGGATCCTCTCCTCGTTTTTTTCCATGGTAATGACTACACGCCCCAGAATCTTAAAATACAATGAGAGGGCGAAATAAATTGTGCAATAAACAAGCTGTTTTCATTCTCAAATGAATCCCTGAAAAACTAAACTGAAGCCAAACAACTTCTGCAGGTATATGACAGCACTGTAGGTTATCAGGCCCTGTGGAGGGATGACTCAGCTCTTGGTCTCTCACAATCAGGCTGAGCTCTCTCCACCCTACTCTCCTCGCTCGCCAGTCTCGGTCACACCTCCCACCTCCAGTACGCTCCAGAGCCAGCAGGGCTCCTCACCTGGGGCGAGTGTGGGGAGGTCAGGAGGAGCTCCGGATACACGCCGGCCCTCAGGTGCTTTCAGAGAGTCAGAGCCCATGCCCTTGGGCTCGTTAGCCAGCAGTCCACAAGGTTAAAGGAACAGAGGAGGGACGCAGGAGAACACTGGGACCCTACATGGTAAATCATCTTAATGCCGTTTGACGCACAACGCAGGGTTAATGATAAGCAAATAAGATGATAACGTGTTCGTGGAAAAGATAGCATTGTCTAGGGGACGTAACAAAGTTTTGTGTCTAAAGTAAATGCAAAAAGAAATCTAGTTCCAGCAGACTGGGACTTCATTCTTCTGAATGTATGAATGTCTTGAAATTAAAATGTGGAACCACATAGTAGAAACTATGCAGTTTCTCTTTTCTGTTCAGAGAAATGGATTAATAAATGATCTGTGATGCTTTTTATACCCAGAAACCAGGCAAGGACATCAGCCAAATCCAAAATATATTTTACAACTGTTTAGGCAGGGTGATCTTCATGTCCTCTATCCCTGCTTGTGTTTTTACTGTTCCCTTTTGATTAACAAATGACATCACAGCTTAGGAAATTCCAGAACTGCTAAGCTTGCCATCTGGTTCGGTTCTTTGTTTTTTAAACGAAATCTCCTCTGTGAGGGAAATGTTCTCTCTGTTGGTTCGGCAGAGGCACCGAACCCACAGAGAGAGAGTGCATTTCACTCACAAAGACAAACGCTTCAAGCATCTCAAACAGTCCACTGAAATACAATGTTGACATCCCATACGTATATATATCAAGGATGTCACGTGTGGCAAATGTATGCTGTACAGTACATTGCCATTTCCCTACTAGTCTTGTTTTGGTCATTCTGAAAAGATTCAAGGACTGTTCTTTAAGATTAGCATGCGAAGGAGAAGCCAGCTCCTTACAAATACCTCTGGCTTGTGTCTGTTTTTGTTGCTTGCTGTCTTCGGCGCACTGTAACAGAACAAAACGAGACTAAGATCTCGGAAAGGACAATTTTGAACCCATTTTTCTTGTTAACGGTGTCTTGACAAGCATCATAAAATCACGTTTCACACTATAAGGCACCACCATGCCACGCTTTGACAGCCCGCTCCCCACGGAGCAGTACCGCCGCTGTGCATCGCTTTGATCTCCAATATTATGTTTAAACAGATTTCAGCGTCGCTATGACCTTCCTCAGCCCCTCTTCCCCCCGAGGTGGCCCAAGGGATGCCGGAGCTAGCAATGGAAATATTGACATTCTCCTTCCCTGAGCAAACCTGACATCACGATGTGGACGTTCATACACAAGTCAAGTCTATTCCCCTTGTTCTGGTTATTTTTCTGACATTTACCCTCACGTGCCACGTTCGCCCGGTCTTCACGTGATCCGATTCGCCGGTGAAAGGACACCCGCCCCTTATTCCTCCCACTTCTTTTTCCCATCTCTCGCGGCACAGCGATGGATGAAGTGGGTGTTTCGGGTCAGAGCGCGCTCTTGGTGCGTGTCATCGCTTGCAAACGGAGCTCGTCTGTTTTCCCTGAGTGGAGAGCAGCAGGCAGGTTGTGCAGCGGCCTGCAGGGAGCAGTGATGCTCTGTGAGCAGAGAGGGTGAGCGGAGGCTCGCTCGTCTCTCAGCCCCCGGGGCCGAGCTGCTCAATTAACACCCACGTTCTTGATGTTGGACACCCTCCTACACACTGCGAGTGAAAGCGGAGCTGGAAGAGGCGTCGTGCATCATCTCCTGGTTAGCCCACAGAGAATGGAGCACTTCAAACTGTTGATTGTTTTTATTTATTTATTTCTTTATTTTCCAGGTAAACAAACTTTACACATATATAGGCGTCTGTGATACTTGCTCTTGTCTATTGACAACTATGAGCGTACCTAAGCAGTGCTACAGACAGTTATTTCAGACAAGAATTTAGAGATATAAAATGAGCTCAATGAATGACCCATTCTAGTATCCCCAGTGATAATATGGTTTTATTTCCCCATCAAACATATTCCACAACAGACATCTGGCATGTATATTATCAACACTGCGATGTGTTGATATGCTTTATTTTATTTTATTTTTTACAACTTTTCACAGCAGCTCTGAGCACAGTCTTTGGCAGCAATCTGTGGGATGAAACATAAGTTTCATGTGCTGGAGAGAATTGGCATTGTGGGCAAACGCTCACCAGGAAAGTCTCTACCAGGAATGAGAGGAGTGGCACGTGCAAACCGGGTGACAGTGGCTACCACATCATGTAGGGGACAGTGAATGTCTTCCAGGTGACGAGCGCCCACACGCCACGCCTCCGGATTACACAAGAGGAGCTTACGCTCTCTCAGTGCCTCAACAAAGGAATCCTGTGAGGAGAAGCATGGGAAAGGCCTCTAGTTCTGCTTGACCTGCACAGAAAATGTGCCATATGTGCACGTGGAGAGTGATGTTCCAAAAGAATGTTAATGTTGCCATCTAAAGCCACTAATCTGAGGTGTGGGCAAAAGGTGCTGAACAATGTCCTGCAATATTTATTTTTTGTCCTCTTTTGTGGTGCACGTTTGAATGATGTATCTACAGCAAGGCATTCAAACAAGCAGTCAGAGAAACCTGAAGGACGTGGCTGTTTTTAGATGTCGATATGACATGCTATGGTCCTGATAAGCTGACCAAATATGACTTTGTTTCCACTTTCCCCTTCCAACTTTACTGTGCCAGCGAGGTCTACTTCAATGCTGTGCTTCAATTGGCCAGTCTCAGGTATACTTTAGCTGTGCTTCTACCGGCTTTGTACAGTTTGAGATGGTACATTACATTTCATTGTATTTTCTGAACAGAGCCTGGAAGTATTCCAGCAAATAAAGGTTAACTGTCCCTGTCACTCTGTTGGTTCTGCATGTTTCCCACTTATTCAATTTTATGTCTGACTGTAAAATTAAACTTAGCTTATGTCAACTATGGATTGACATAAGCATTTTTTTTTGCCGTCCCTGCATTGTTTTAACAATGACTGACTTAAAAACCCTCCCTTGGCAATGTTATAGGCAAACTCAGCGCAAGAGCCTTAACCAGATGTGCTGTTACCTGATACTTTCAAGCAATGCAATATGGTACCAACAAATATTGCTTAAAAATAAAAAGAAACATATTATAGCTCATTAATCATGTCCCACTCCCTATTTTAGTGATGGAAACAAAATCTGTGCACACACATATATGCACCCACTACTATGTCAACGTCTCCAAGTATTATAATATGAGGTCTGTATATTGTAATAGTATATGTACTGTATATGAATCCATACATGGCAATGTCCAATGTGGATCGGTATATTAGATTTATGTATATTTAAAATACAGTGTCTATTTTATAAATATAAAAAAATATATATGGAGATTTTTATTAGGCATTGTACACAGGCAACTTTCAATTTCAGATAGTATTTTTGTAGAAAGCTCTCCAAATAAACAGCAATTGTCAATGGAAAATCAGAAATTTCAGAAATTCTCTGGAATGTCGACTCTTTTGGGTGACTGCTAAATTAGCCCAGGCATGGCTAATTGGGGTGCACTGGTGTATTGGAACAAAGCACTGAATACTGATGTGAATGAAACTGAACCAATTCTGCATGAGATCAAAACATCCTTAAAATGCAGTAGCTTGCTCGGAAGCAGCAATTTAAAAAAAAAATTGTTTAAAGAGTAAGGCAAAACAACCTTTTTTCCAATTAATTATAATTTGGTTTACTTATTTCTAGCTGTCAATCAAATTCAATCAAACCAAGGAGGCTTATAAACATCTGTGTTCAACTTAGCAGGTCTGAACAGCTGGAAATTGATTACTAGGTGCACTTCCATCAATTCAAGGAGAAGCACCACACTAATGGTGTAATGGTAATGGTAACACAAATTATTGATTAAATATAACTAAGGTCTAACTGTGTAATAAGAACATAAGAATACATAATGATGAGAACCCGGCCCATCTAGGCTCATCATGTCCTAATCTAAAGAGTATCTAGTACTACATCTAGCCTGGACTTGAATAGCCCAAGCGTTTCTGCCTCTACTACCCGACCTGGCAAGCTGTTCCAGGCATTGACAACTCTCTGTGTAAAGAAAAACTTCCTAATATCTGTGTGGAATTTGCCTTGAACTAATTTCCACCTGTGGCCTCTTGTTCTGCTGACCCCACTTATCTTAAAAAATCTTTGGTATTTTACTTTGTTAATCCCTTTTAGGAATTTAAAAACCTCAATAAAATCCCCCCTAAGTCTCCATTTAGTAAGTTTAAATAGATTGAGTGCCTTAAGTCTATCATCATAACTTTTACCTTTCATACCAGGTATCAGTTTAGTTGCCCTTCTTTGGGCTTTTTCAAGAGCTTCTATATCTTTCTTGTAGTGCGGTGCCCAGAACTGCACACAGTATTCTAAGTGGGGTCTGACAAAGGCATTATATAACATTAATATAACCTCCTTTGATTTATACTCAATACTTTTTGCTATGTATCCCAGCATCCTGTTGGCTTTATATATTATGGAGTACCTGAAAAATATTTATATAATTACAAATACATTTATATACAATTGCAATAATGTTACAGAAGTTACCCCCAACACTATATTCTGCATTTCACTTCAAGACGATATGGAGGGAGATATGCTGTAAAGCTACTGAATGGATAGCAGAAGACTCTTACATCCTTCAAGACTGCAGTGATGTGATTTGTAAACAGTGACAGCCATGTCTGGCTGACTAATGTGCCAATCACTTTGTTTCTTTGGAAATTCACCAGCCAAACAGCACTGGCAGTGTCAGAGTTGCAAAAATGAATGGACTGTCATGGTTGTGATTGTACACATTCCGTAACCCATTTATACAGCTGGGTGCATCGGTAGGATTCAGGTGCATTGCCAGGCCCAAGGACGCAAAGTCTCACAAAGGGTTTGAAACCACAACCCCCCGGTCTCAAGTCCACTACACCAATCACTGCATATATACATGTACCTGTTAGAATGCATGGCCTCTGGGGTGGACAGCAATACTGTGAAAATATACAACAATATAGCATAGTATACAAATGTAATTTAATACTATGCTATATTGTTACTATTATATGCACACTTCTCAGGACTATGCAACTTTGACTCTGACTGTATTAGTCCAGGTTTTATAGACGTATATTGACTTGTATTGAGATTGATTGTATATATTTCTTGGACCTACTATAAGACTATTGGTACCCTATAAATTGCATCTGAAATAATTTTGGAGTGAAGATTATTTTAAAAAACTGTCTCTGTTATGTTATATAAATGTGCATAATATACTGTATGTGTACACACAGATAATGGTAGAGCATTCACAATATACAAGATCCAACACAGCATTATTTAATGATGAGCAGGTTGCCTTGGAGACACACCATTTAAATCTCAGACAACATACTGTAGAAATGTACATGGACAATCATGACAGTGAAGTTTAATGGATGTTGCTTGTTTTGTTACCATACCTTTATTATCTTATTTTTGCACTAATATAATTAATCAGCATGAACAATATTTTCAGATGCTGTTTGTCCAAGCAGTGCAGAACAGATTTGATTTAAACGTAATATGTGCCTGGATATCTGCATTGCCTACAGTGTGTAATTGAATACCCATGCAGTAAACACAGATGTTTATGAAAACTGACACTCTGTGCCAAATAGAAGCACAGGCACTGTGTCAGATAACAGTATTATAATTGCCATATCTAATACTTTTGTTTTTCTCTTTAAAATCCGAGGTCTTTTTAACATTACAATATGTTAAAGATTAAAGACTAAACTTGCTAATATGCTTTTTGACTGCATGCTGCTGGACCAAACGGAACCTTAACATCTATGGTTAATGGGCGGTTTTGGTTAAGAATCTTATAAATCCCATGCAAACATTTATCATACTTTTATTGATGTACTCTAATTTTTAATATACTTTTTATTCTTGTACTATTCTTTTATTAGATCCATTATTTGTTTTATCTGTACTTTACTCCTGCCATAGAGTTTACTCTACTGATACATTTATTTTGGGATGCATGTTTTGTTAAACAATATTTTAGTATGAATCTTTTATGGTAGTAGCATAAAAGCGTTCACGTTATCAGATCACTTTATAACATTGTACTGCACTGTGGGGTGCAGGCACATAATAGACTAGATTCACTCCCCTATAAAGTGTGTCTATGAATATTAGTCAATAACAGGATCCTCACTGTGCTGGGCTCAGCCCACAGCAAACTAAGGATCCTTGAGGTCTGAATATTTCAATGCTGAACTCCTGCTTAGTGTTTACTACCCATCTGCTCTCTGCTCCCTGGTCTCTCATTCAGCAATCTGTCAAGAAACCTGTGAGATTTCAGTGCCATCAAAAAGCTTTGTAGACACTGCCAAGAAGAATTTGGGCCCTTATTTTAAAGAAGCAGGCCATACCAATGGAGGGCCCAAGTGGGAAAAATGATAGGGCTCAAATGTATGTTTATCCACTCAACAAAACAAATCACGGAGGTTCATAAGGGATGGAAGATTGTAGCATTGTACCATTGACAGTTTGGTAAGGCCTAATTTCTGTCCTGGTATCACTTACTTTGCTGAAGGTGCGCTACACACAGGAGTGTTTTCTATTTGTTTTTATTTCTATAGGATAGATTCTACAGTAACCATGGTGTGGATTCTGCAGAGTGAAGTTTACCTTGCAGAAAGTAGCTCCCTTGGTTGATTTGTAATGAAACTGCTGCAGAGAAAGCAAAGATTGTTTTGGAGGGAGGGAAGAGAAGGCTTGACAAAAGCAGGGTTGTTAGTTATTCATAGGTTGGTGCTACCACAGTGCTGACTGAGTGGGAGTGTTTATCTGAAACCTCTCCTGTGAGGGAGCCTTAAACAAGAGATTTCAAATCTCATACTAACACTCTGCTTAACTGGAAATGGTATTATCTGAATATTAAACCTGCCTCATTGGAACCGTCAATGTATATCTGCTATTAGACGATTCACCAGGATAGAATAGCCTGAGTATAAAATGAGTCACTCTTTTAGTTCTCTTCAGTTTACTAGTCAAATCACACAATGTTTTTGTATTCAGTGTTAAGGAAATTTGTGATCACTGGAACAATGTTTTTGCTGACAAGCTATGGAAACATTTCAGCATTTGTGTTTATCGTTTTTGAAAATAAATGTTCAGAAAGAGCAAAGCACAAAATACCCCATGTTGAAATGCGACATACTCTGTTTACGCACAAGCCCAGTTAATCTGTACCTCAGTGTGAATGTGCTCTTTGTAGTGTTTACCTTAACTTCAGCACAGCCTGTGCAGCCTGTGCCAGGAGCAGCTTATTTCCAAAACGTACTACGTAATTGCATACTAGTAAATCCTTCATTTTCTCAAACAAGCATATTCAAATCTATTTCAAATGAGCATATTGTTTGTAACTTGATTACATGCCATTACTACCAGCTTAACTTGATTTAACTAGAAGTGTAGTATAGCAGCAGTAATAAATAAAGACAAAAACAGTAACACTTTGTCTTCAGTTCCCATGTTTCATTTGTTTTGAAGCTAGCTTCCTTGTGGCAACTTTAAGTAATATACAGTACAGACAAACTTTTTTTTTTGCTAGCAATTCTCTGTCTCATTGTATTAACAGCTGGCATGTAGGGGCAGAGTGAAAGACAATAAAACTGGAAGGGATCTAGGGTCAGAATTTGAGCAACAATGCAAGTCATCATTTAGAATAGCCCTGAGCCCAACACAGTTACAGGTCAAGTACACCTTACATAGAGAGTTTCAGTGATGTTCTGGAACTCAACTGCAGAGGGCTGCAAAAGATATATCTAATTGTTTTATTAATTTCACTCTAAAAAAGACAATTTTTAATTTAATTTTCAAATTGTTAATCTCTGACCTATATGATAAATTAAATTAAGTAATACACTTATGGAACAAAATCAACTCACAATGTCATTGTTACTGTTTACGACTATTTATAATATTGCTGGTGTAGAAGTGACATACTATTGTTGTAAACAGATCATGGGAAAAGTGGGAAAGGGGAACAAATTGGAAAGGTTTAGCTACAGTACTTGCTTCTGCTCCGTTCTGTTTTCAGAAATATTTGCATTTGTCATAGCATTGAGGCAAAAGTGAATCATTGTTACTTACTTTTTTTGCCTCTTAAATAAATGTTGGCCCCCCAAACATTTTCTCAGTTAATGAATATTAAATAAGAAAAAATATTTACTTGGTAGCAACATAATTTATCATTTGGATTTTAAAATCTTTCAAATATACCATATCATTTTCAGCAAATTTTATGCATGCTGCTCTAGCTTCTAGAACAATAACTAAATGTGGTTTTCTCAAATTTGGTCTTAGTTTTTAAAAATGACAAATTCATTGCAAATTTTTCCTGGAAAACACATTAGTCTTTGCTAACGTGCAAATGCCTGATCTGATCTCTCAATCTGGCCATTTTCATGATATTAAGGCTAAATTAAACTGTATAACTATCATAATGAATCCATGCAAAGATTTTGGGATACTGGGATACTGAGACAGCAGTCTCTTTTAGACATAGGACTCTAAAACAGGAAATGTCAAAGTGTGAAGTTTTACCTTGTTTTGTTCATGAGCTCAGACACATCCGTTATTCAATTTGGAGGCAGTGATGCGGTTTCTTTGTACGTCAGCATAGTTGGGGTGTTGCTGCTATCAAGGAGTAGGGGGAGCACTTCCCTGTCCCACATGCCATGGATTGGTGTACTCCACAGAATTCACAGATATGAGAGCAAATCTGCACTCCCTTCAGATCCGAGGTGCATATGTCAACACGCCTTTGGATAAGAATGAAACTGTGTTTAAGTACTCTGTATGTGAACAAAATATCCAGTTCATCCTCTGATAAAATGTCCAATGAGGGGTTGATTAGAATTAGCAACAAATCATTTCGCTCCATCATACACTATACCAAGATAACTGTGCCTTTAATTACACTGCAGAAGAAATTAGACAGTGTATTGTTTTGTTTCTAAATGCAACTAATTTATTAAAACTTCAAGTAAGTAAACGTCGTGAATTTAAGTGCATATTTATGGGTGGTGAATAATAACAGACCTCGTTTGATGGAAATGTTCGTTTTCTCTGCCTGCCTTCAAAAGATTACTCTGGTACGTGCTTGCTTTAGGCTAGTAACCTGCCTGCATATTGCAGATAAAACCACATTAAGAAGTGCACTTCAAAAGCACCATTGCGCCGCCTATAGCGCATGTAGAGATGGCTATATTTAGAGGAGGGCACATGTCAGGTTCTAACAAACTGCAGGCAGAGAGGGGGACTTGAGTAGGAAGCACTCCAGATAATTGCTTGATATGAAGCGAATTAGTGAGTTACAAACAGCGGTGAGCTGTGCCCGTCTCGCTCCTAAGTGCGCGATTGTGCGGTGAGTTTATTCACTGTGGGGGGTGGTGGCACACTCCTCCAGATTCGGTCGGTGGAGGTGACCAACATGAAATGGAAAGACTGCTGAGAAAAGTCGAGTTTTTGTTGATAAGGCAAGATGGAGATGGATAGAATCTCGGCAGAGGAGGATTGTTAGCTTTAGAAACTCACAGCTGCAGCTACTTTGGGGTTGGGTGACAGGTTTGAAAATGGGTGGGGGGGGAAGGGGAAGAGGAGGAAGAATAGTTATCAGCAGGGTGGACAGAAAGATGCCCATGTGGTATGTTGAAAGTAGCCATATGGCAGAAACACTTTGAAGCCGGGGTGTTGAAAAGGCTGAGAGTTACATGTGTGCACTGCTGCAGTGTGGATGATGTCTCTGTTGATTGCATTCAGCTGATGAACTACTGAGGGACCATGAGGAGGTGTGTCAGTCCTACAGGGAGGTAATCCATGATGGAACCACTAAAGTGTGTTGGATGTTGGATAGGTGGTTGCTGGGCAAGTGAATTTGCCTACCTCTTACTTGCAGGGAGGGTTTGCTGGCTTGTTCCATCTTGGGAAAGCCCTGTCCTTTTTTTATGAATAACTCATTCCAGCTTCTCTCACTCATTCCAGCGTGATCATCTTCCTGAGGCCTTCCTGAAGTGAATGCTGTCATTACAACATTCCTGGATACTCCTATGTTAGGAGCTGTATGGCTTCAGGTCTGTGTTTACCAGCTCCTTTCATAAGATAGTAAGTATTTTTCCTTGTATTTTGTCTGTATTTGGGCAATTCTGTAAGGTGAGGGTTTAAAGATTATGCGTGACACATATCCAGACTTGATACCAGAATAAAATAGCTGAATTCAATTCAGCAAATGCTGAGGCTGAACACACATAAATGGCAAAGACGTCTGAAAAATACAGGCTTTTCAGCTTTGCAGTGGAGGCGATGAGTGCTATGAAAGAAGAGTGCGTGCAGTGAATTTGCCTGAATGGCTGGGTTTCGTGGCAAAGGTGATCCTTGATCATTTCATATGAAATGGGAAAAGTGGATGAGTTGTGTTCGTGCGGAAAGGGACTCAGCACATCAGGGACTGCAGCACCACTGATGGCACAACTGTAAATCCCTCAGTGGCAGGGAGGGGAGGACATAACCTACCTAGAAAGATTAGATAATGCTGCAATCTGTACAGATATCGTTTAGTCACTTGTGCAATTGCCTTGAAATGTCTGCCTATACCTGTGGGCCAATGTGTCACATGAGACAGGACCTGTGGCAGCCCTTGTGCACTATGACGAGTGTCAAAATTAAATAGCACAACCGGATCCTGTCTGTGTCAATGGATGCTTGACTTTCCGTCCTAATAGGAGCCAGGGGTGATGACCCTGGTGTCACAGCATGTGTGTGGTAATGAGATCTGCCTCGCTTGAATTTGCCTGCAACCAAATTTGTTATTTTGGTCCTGGGTCTCCCTGGTCAATATCGCTCACAGTCACATTCCTGTGCACAACACATCCATGGGAAACTGTATCTTTAAAAGCCAAACCACTGAGGGCACAAGACTCCCACTACTTCAATCAAAACAGACCAGAATAGAAGCCGACTTGACCCCTGAATGTTTTTCACTTCAGTGAAGTGAGAGACCTAATAGTGTCTGAACGGGCTCACCCTCTGCTCTTGAGTGGCAATATGAGTTTGTGGGTCTTGTGATGAAACTCATGATTCCCTGTAGCTGTCATTCTTAATATGGCTTGGCGTGGTACAGCAGGCTTTTATGTTGTTCATCACGGACCTGTGTGAAAAGGTGGAACAACCCAATTCCAGAAGCAATGAGGATGCCCCGTATAAATTCAAGCAAAGCCAGCGTTGCTTTGACATTACAAGTGCTGGGGTCTGCTCCACACTGTGAGAATGTACACTGATGGCTGCGGGTGTAAATTGTACATATAATCCCTGGGGTTGATGAGGCATAAATGTCCTCTACCCTGCCCTTGTGCTTCAGATTTTTTTTATGTTCCCAGATATACATCAGCTTGGCACCCTTTATCCTTATCCCTGGTGCTCCGACTGGCTCTTGATGGCGTTGGTATGTCAGTGGCGCTGAGCGCACGCCCTCGCACTGCAGAAATGATCGTCGAGTGATTTTGCCACTTTCATTCACTCCGCCCCTCTCGCTCCAGCCCATAAACGTGTCAGGTGTGCGATTTGTGCCATCTCATCTTCTCCTTAATAAGGTCACACCTGTTTTCCAGGCCTTCTCTGGCTTCTCGAGCAGCACTTTCATACTGCTCACAACACCAAGGAGGCATGTGCCACTGCTAAGGCCAACATTTTGCATCTAAAAAATATTTATTGGCAACCTGGGAACATAATTATGTTCCATTTGTCCCCTCTATAAGAAAGAACACACATAAAGTGGAAGATCAATTCAAAGTTAAATGTTCACTGTCATCAAAAGAATGTTTAGGCTTAATTAGGAAAGATTAATTTGGAAAGTCATGAAATGGTTGACTATACTGTTTTCTTCTCTTGAAAAGAAAACAGTATAGCCAACCATTTTATGGCAGATGGCAATGTGTATTTTTCGTTTCTTTTCAAGATTGTTATAAGGTTTGGTTGGGGTATCATGATAAATTTTGTTTTGCATACAGTATTTTATTTTAATTTCTAGTTATATAATGGTGTATCTTAGAAAGCATGCAATTATATGTGCACTATCTGTTCTTAAAATGATTTTAAAAATATATATATATACGCTAAATTAGATCTGCATTCAGATACAAACACATAATCTCTGTTAATCTCCTGTGAATCCCTTGTGGGTGTGGGAGGTCTGTGGTATTGTTTTATGGTGTCTGTCAGGTTATGGTCTGGTAGGAAACATTCTGTCCGACCTCTTGGATGGCAGGTCCAGCCACCTTGATTCATTAACATGACAATGGAGGCCTGAATGATGTGATTGAGGTTGTCACCCTGGTAACCCCGGCATGGAGCATCTGGCACTTTCACAGGACCTTCAGGGGAAGGGGGAGGTGTATGCGTGGGTTTATCTCATCTTTATGTGCTTCAGTATTTCTCTGTGCGCTCTGGCTCTGTGGGCCGATGTATATGTGTTTGTGTTTGCATGTGTGTATTTAATGGTTTTCTATGACTTGTGTTTCTGTGGGCTTCTGTATATGTGTGTGTGTGTGTGTGTGTGTGTGTGTGTGTGTGTGTGTGTGAAAGAGACAGAGAGTAAATGTTTCCTGTCCCTGGAAACCTGTCTCTGTTTAGAGGAAGCCTGGGACAGATGGCTATCTGGTGGTTAGACGTGTGTCACGTGTCTCACTAGCATGCAGTTCCATATGACGGTGCTTATTGTATGAATATAATTGTTGCGTTCCCATCAGCGAGCCTGGTTTCTATTATTTTTTTAATGAAAAGAAGCTCACCTTTGTGCCATGTGCCGTGTCATGTGTTTCATTATCGATGGAAAGCAACGACAACGACATGAAACTCTGAATTTCTATTACATTAGCTGCTAATAGCACAAACAGTGGAATTGCCAATGGTTTTATGGAACACAGATGACATTTTCTTGGAATGTTGTTATTACAATATTCCCAGGTACTCTGATTTATTAATACATGTTGACAAATATACATTATTATTTTATTGACTACATTAACATTGTTCATGTCTGCCTGAGCATGGTCCTGTTCGATCACAGGGGGGAGGGAGAGGAAGACGCACCTGCCGGCTTGTCTCTGCATGTCACCAGAGACAAAGCAGCCTGTAGCAGGAGTGCAAGATAACCCTTTCTCTCTTTGAGGGTTTCAAGCTAGGTTTAAGTGAGAGAGTGAGGAAGTAAACAGAATTATTAAATTGAATATGTTTAACGGGATGGCAGGTATGCCATCTGCCAGGTTACCGGTTGGTAGGACATACCCCATGCCTATACAGCACAAAAATTAGGCACTTTTCAGGGTCTCCCACAGAAACAACTACAATGGCCACAGGCTCTTAGTCCTTAGAAACATTAACTTCTGTACCCTCTGACCTCATGTAAAGACACAAAATTCAGATACAACTTCACACAGCCACACAATAAAGCACAAAAGTTGGGTTATTTTGTCTTTCTTCCTTATCTTCTTCCGCTTCGTCATCTTCTGCTTCTCCTTCTTAATTTCCCTGCCAATTACATCATCAAAAATACTCCGTGCCCCAAATGATTCATTCTCCACATTGGTTGGTCAATATCTATTACAACCAATAACATCATCTATTAAGATCTACTTCTGTCAATAACACCATCTGTTCATAGTTTCCAATTGCACAACACACAGACAAAAAAATTTACGTAGAAGGATTAGGGTTGCCAAACTGTGGGATATTCCCCTAATGTAGGGACATAGTAATGGGGGAAGTTTCAATGCAAAACTGTTTAGGAGTCAATGATAGATGGGGAATTGTAAAATAACATTTGGGAGTCAATTGAAAATTGAGGTTTGTGGGGAATAAAGTCCATGCATCTGGCAACACTGAAAATGATGTGCAAATGTGATGCTATTTCAGCCAATAGAATATGTAAAAAAAATGTTTTTGCTTACTAGCTTTATTATTTATGTGTCCAACCAAAAACAAACAGAAAAAATATTTTGTATCATTACACATGTAATGTGCCTCTGTGATACCCAGGGTGACTAGGTAAGCTCTTTTTCATTCATACACCCAGGTAGCAACCTAGCTACACTGCGTTTCATGATGGCGATGGCTAGCTATCTTTATTCTGGCAGTTCACAACTAAATAACTAATTGAAGTGTATCTTACCTTGCCATTGACATATTCCATCATTAACCTTCCCTTGATATCTACATTTCTGCCTCATTAACTAGCTAGATAACTATCTAGACTTCAGGTGTGTCAGTAACAACAGTCACAATGCACTACCTACCTTTCCAGTTGCATCATTTTTACATTTTGCTAGCTAGTCATCTACTGCTAGCTTGTTGCCCTCCCCATCCACAGAAGTTATCTAGCTTGGGAAGGATAGCTTCCTACTACAGTTTAAAAGAACAATGCTCAGTTTTTAACTTGTTTCTTTGAAATAACACTAAGGAATACAACTACAACATATAATAACATGGATAGTATTGGCAACTACATTCTCCGTAAGTAAGGCTTACCTTCTGTAAAATTATCATAATTAATTTGTTCAAGTTAGATGATCTGTTCCAATATGTGACAACATTACCGGATCAATATACAGAATTATACATATTTATTCATTTGCCATCAATGTGATGTCACCCTTACTTGCTGTACGTGTTTCTGTCTGTTCACCATTGTATGTGACAATTTGGCGTCAAATACGTGATTAAAAGCTTGTTGCTGACGGATTGCTTTAAAATAACAATATGGAATCATAATTTCTTTGTCTGTGTTGACGTCTGCCCAATGTTCAAATGGCAGACGGATTGCTGCAATTGCTGCTGCAAGAATACAGTCAAATCACAATGTATGCTGTGGATTCTCAAAGACTTCAGTACTGCTGATACTGAAACAATACTGCTTGTAGGGGCCGTTTAGGAATCGGCTAATTTATATACCGTATCGGTAGTTCATATTTTATATATTGATATATTAATATTTTCATGTTTGATAATTTAGTTAAAAAGACTGACATGATAATTTCATGGTATAAGTACATTTAGAATTCATTAGTTTAAAAATAGACACAGAGACAAGTGAGATAGAACATTTCTTTATTTAGAACTGTGAACCTAGAATTAATCACGTGACCTATGTGCAGCATTGTGGGATGCAGATCAAGCTTCCGGTTAGTTAGATGAAGCCAGCTCCTGATAGCGACACAGTTTTTTACATTCGGCATTACATTTTACATTTTACATTCGACCTGATTTGTAAGAAGAGCTTTGTTTTCATTAAATTGTAAAACTACAAGTCTCTTGTCCTGTTGTCTGCGTTCAAGACTCCACGTTATTCTGGCTTCAAAGGGTGTTTCATTTTTAGAAGACGTGTTGGGAACACACCTATACTGCTCATCTCTGGAACGTATTCAACAATGACTTTATTAATTCAGTATAAGCCATACATGACACCCTGAACAGTTCAAATAGTTCAAACAAATATATAAAAAAATGAATGTCATGACTCAATTGTCTTTACACTTGTCGCATACACATGATATTAATATCCTCACCTCTAACGGTGCTACAATGTATGCTACAATTCTCAACAAAAACATGTTCAACAGAAAACATAATACAAAGCCTATACTGTGTACATCTATAAAATACTATTCCTGAATTCACTCCACATATCAAATTATTATTATCAAAATGAAGCCAAGTTATAGCTAAACTTTCATCAAAGCATTTCACGGAAAGTAAACAAGCACTGTTCCAAAGCAATGCTTCTAATATTTTCCTACATTGGTTCAATGTAACTGGGGTATTGTTTCCACATTATAGTAGAGCAAACGGTTAGTTCAACTGATAAATACAAGATATCCAAAAGTCTAAGCAATTATCTATGCTACAAGATTATTGTAAAATGTTCTCGTAATTTTGATTTGATGCAAATGGTGCAAATGCAAACAATTATTGTGTTTTGAAGCAAAGCATTGTTTTTGATGCTTGGCTAACCAATAGTGTGGCAGTAATATATACAGTACATGAAATTATCAGGCTTTTTGTTTGTTATCCGCAAGCCCTATTTCACACTCAGAGCCACTCATTGATATTAAGCAACAGTTATAGGTGCACAGGAATAATTCAGTTTTCATTTTATATGCATTCTCACCTGAAATCCACACCTGTGTAACCTGAGTGTGGGTGTGCCCACTGAGCAGTATTCCTTCTTCATGTCAACACGTGTCCTTAAAGATGACCAAGTTCATTCTTACTTTCTTCTTCTCCAATTGTGTAGCGTTTTTCCAAAAATCATTTGGTCAAGGGACTTGAGTGAGTTTTGGAAAAACACTCTTCAATGACTTATGTCTCTCAGGAAGCCATCTCCGAATGCAAGAAGACATTCTTTACAAAACCTTTAATTACAAAACAGCCTGAAAAATATATTTTTAATAATGTTCCGGTTAAAAAGATGCATTTCTTTAAAATATATTGGGGGAATATATTAGAATGGTACATCTATTGGCTCACTCCCACTGTCCAAATTCAGTTGTAGGTGGAGTATATTGTACTGTATTGACCGTTAAAGACAGTTTGTGTTTTTATCAAAATTTGGCAGGTTCACCTGACCCCTGGATGCATCCCAACAATATCAGGGGTGAGCTGTCCCTGATTCCACCTACCAGCTGTTCATAAAAAGAAACAGCACAGTCCCTGCATGTTTCTGGAGTGTGCATACTTTTAAAAGAGTAGACATTGAGGCCTCCCGCGTGGTCTAGTGGTTTCAATGTCCGACGCTGGCCACAGCGACCGGGGTTCGTTTCCCCGTCGCCACCGGGGCGGCAATTGGCTATCCGCCCCAGGGAGGGGGGAGGGCAGCCTACACAGTTCGCTGTGCACAGGAGTGGTTCTGGGGTGCCGGAATTATAGTCGACAGCATGACGAGTGCAGTCTCGGAGGAGGCAGCGCTTTGCCATTGTCACTGCCGGTCACAGGGCTACGGCAGCGAACTACGAGGGAGGGGATTAAACTAAGCACAGTGGGAGTAATTGGCTACCAAATTGGGAGAAAAACTGGGTAAAATAAAAATAAAAATAAAAAAGAATAGACATTAGCTTGAAAATAAATGAAATGTGGAAAGTGAAGGAGACAAATGAAGGAAATAAATGATTATTCCACCGCTTGCAGTAGAGACCTCTGTCTTCCAACCCAAATAGGATCTTTGACTGCCTGTTTTCTTCAGTGTGCACATGGAAAAGGCATGTGCAAATAAAAACATCCTGATTTGTCATCCCACATTAAAATAAAGTCACTTGCTACCGCTCTGCCCTCCTTGGTAACATAAGCTGTGATTCCACTTACCCAAATTAGATGCACATGTGCTATTAGTGGCACAGTCCATTATGACGCTTTGCTTTTCAACTGATCGAGTCTCTCTTAATGCTGAGCCCAGAACAGCCTAGAGTTTGACCGTTTTCTGGCATGGGCATCTAATCTAATGTGGTACAGTACATGTGCTGTATCTCTGCTTTCATGCCTTTCATATGAAACCACTTTAGTGATAGCAAGTCAAATTGATTGTGGATGAATTGGAAAAATAATCTCTGAAGCAGTTATTATAGTTCAAATTATTTGGTAAAAGGTAACGCCACCACATTAGGCTCAAGCCAACACGAATCAGGCAGTGAAGACTGATCCTTTCTAAAATGGGCAAACTTGATAAAAGAGCAGAGGCAGTATGGAGACCCATTCCCATGTTCCTAGGTAGATATTCTTTATCATACAGCTCGACAGGAACAGTGGATAGATCAATAGCCAATTTGGTTTATACTGATTGATAGGAATATGTGATTTGTGAGCTGTCCATATGCAATAAAAAATGGATATATGTTTTTTCATTTTAAGATCTAAACAACAGATTGTGTGGGGAAAATGCAGCTAGATGACACATAGAATTACATTACATTGTCGTTCATGATTTATCCTTTGACGTCCCATATGTTAGGCAGAAGTGTAATGTTTATGCACATTTCATTCTACCTTTAAAAGTGCATTAGCTTTTCACTGCAAAAAGCTGGAAAGTTCAAATCAGAATTTGTGAAACACTAGGATCAATATGCACCATCTTTTTTTATTCCTTAAGTCATTTTTCACACATGTATGTCAATAGTGAATCCATTAGTGACCACTGCTACTGGTATAGGCAGTTGTCTTTATTTTATGCAGCAAAATTACTTGTGTCACACATACCAGTAAAATGTAAAAATAATCATGATTAGCTACAGATTCTTTAATATCGGTACAGTGCTGACACAGAGTTTTACCTGCAGAGTGTGAAAATGTGAATGAGTGTAGTTTGCAAATCAGTGAATAAAACATAGCCTCCCTCCACCACCCCCATATGTACTACAATTTTAAGCCTTCCTCCACTTAATCGCAGTGTTGTCAATGTTATCCCCCAACTCATTTTTCTAAAACATCTTCATGCACTATGAAGACCGACCACCATGGGCTGCTCATTTTTAGCTTTGATCAAATCGATTTAAAATGGCACACTGAAATCTTCCGGCCCATCCACCGGCGGAATTGTTCCCAGGATAAAGTGACAGAGGAATCAGTAATGATGTCAGGTCTCAGTGGAACACTGTAAAAGTAGATATTGGTTTACAGCTTAAGCTGATAGTGTAGCGCTCCGATGCTATTGAAGTGCTGTGAGAAAGTAAAGACACCGGTTTTGATTATGCAAGTACAGAAATGGGAGGACGAAGGAGGTATCCTATGCAGGACAAGGGGCCAGCAGTGTGACTGAATGCTCTAATGAAAAGTGATTTAGGAACATATGGTTTAAAGAGGCTAAGAAGGTGGTGGGAGATGTACATTACCATTGACAGGTGTGCAAGTATGTCCTCTGTGACTGTCTATGTGCTCGTAAAAAGCATGCGATCTCAAATTCAATCAACCTACTCCCTCTTCCGCTGGATCGGGGGACGCAGCTAATAACATTTCACCAACGTCATAGACGTATCCACCTGGCAGATAAGAGAGCAAGGAAACCGAGGAGATGAACAGCACAACTCAGACACACTCCAGCATAATAACACAGCGACGAAGGCACAAGAGGGAACCATATGCAATTAACTGGCTGGCAATAATGCCATGCTTCCTCTACAGCTGGAAAACATCTCGAATAACTACAATGTTAGCATTGTTAGCTGGTTAGCTAACATCAGCTATGAAATGCAAAACAATAGTTCGTTTTGCATGGCCAATTAACTAACCATCCATCCATCCATCCAAAATCAATTCCTGGTCAGGGTCGCGGGGGGCTGGAGCCTATTTTGCCTGGACAGGTCGCCAATCCATAGGGCACAATTAACTAACCAGATTTTTATATTCAAATAAATATCTATCTCACATTTCGCTCGCCAATTTAGGTACATTTTATTTGTGAAAGACATGCTGATGCAAATCAGGCAGTGCGCATACTCCCTGGCAACTGCGTGACTTCCAGTCCTCATTCTGAGGACAAGTCTGCAGGGCAAAGAGCAAAACTTTTACAAGCAGCCTTACCGTGGTGCATATATTAATTGTTATGAAAGGCAGCACATGCTTATGTGTTCAGTAGCACATTTTGTAAAAAATTTTGGGGAGTTTTTATCAGGGTTACAGCATCTGGTTGCTTACATAACATACCAGGGTCAGAAAACAAGCAAAACCTCAGCTGAAAGAGGTGAAGTATACATTCACTATGCTCTGCCCGTTCATGGTGAAGTCTGCTTAGTTGTGGAACAGTGTCAATGTGGAGAAATATCATTATCGATCTCCCTACCCTTGTGTTCATCAGGAGCTCCACCCCTGTGTCCAGTGTCTGTGCGAAGACAGGATTTCACTGCCTGACCCTGGAGAGCTTCTTCAATGTCTGTTCTCCCACAGCGCGTAACAATAGCAGGCCTGTGGACCTGACACCAAGGGCACGTGCCAGCCCAGGCATGCAGGGCGCAGCTGCCAGCCTAATTAAACTTTCATGAGCTCTAGGAACAATGCGAAATTCATCCCCAGATTAACAAATTGCTGATATGACTGGGTTACTTGCAAGCCTTCACTAATGAGCTTTGTGTTAGGTTTAGCTATAGGGAAACGAGAGAGAGAGAGAGATCCTTCATACTTCCTGGATTCTCCACCAGAGAATCAGACTGTCGTTTGAGCTTGTGCAGAGACTCTTAGAGCATCACAATTGTTTTGCAGCCATCGGCCACAGTGATACATAAATTACATACAAAATAATTCATATTTGTGATTCAAGTGTAAATCTCTAAATTTCTCAAATACATTTTGAATCCACCTTTTCTATCCATCTGCAGTAGGTTAAGTCATAGACGCAAGTGTTACTACACTGCAATGCTAGGATGGTTCGCAAAATAAAATAAGTAGTAAAATACTAAATATAATAGTAGTAAAATAAATGGTATTTATTTAATATGTGATTTAAAAGCATTGCTAAGATTGGGACTTTTTCTGAGTTTCTATTTTATTTGTCTCTGGATTGCAGATGTCAGGGGGACAGCAGTTGTCCACAGCGAAACTCAGAAACTCCCCAGACTTCCTCGCCCTTTGCAATCACACATTCCTAATATAACCCATAATACCCTTTTATTAAAGTAAAATTGGTCAGGAGGGAAAATGGTTGATTGTGTCTTCTAGCTTGAAGTCTAGAAGTCCTGTGAGAATGGTGAGAGTTGCCTAGTTACAGTTGCCCATAGAACCCCTTCCATTCCCCTGCATGCTGCAGTGCTTGGCAGGGATGCACTCATTTCCAGAACTCATTATGTTCTGGACATTGTAATTGTACTGCATAGTTATACTATATATATAAATTAAGGCTGTCAACTGATTTAAAAAATAGTTGATTATTTTTCCCCATTAATTTAATTAATTGGTTGATTAATCGGATGTGAGTTTAAAAAAAGGTTTTTAGCCTGGCATTCTTTTCTATGAATTTATCCATTTCTAAACCCCTTAAAATTATATTCCAAAAGGCAGCATGTGTCTTATCATATCAACCACATACAGCACTCATCTCTTAACTTGAGTGACAAAACACCAGCACATTAGCTGGTGTGCTCACTCTGAGGAAATGTGGCAATTTAATAATGCATTTAACTTATTAGTTTAATAGTTTAGCCTTCTGACTCTTCCACTCTCCTGCCCTGTGTGCTTCTCAGGGCTGAGCTGTGTCTTTGGGTCTTTTACAGCAACTGGTCCCTCTCAGTGTTCTTTTACTTCCATTGTTCCAGATAATTTTTTTAATCATTGCAACGGTGCACTTTTAGTATTCAACTGATTAATTCCAGATGATAAAGAATGTGCTTAAGTCAAAACTTTCTCCAATATGCAAATCCACATTGGAAACCAGTTACGGTCTTTTTCTTCTTTACATTTCTTTATGTGACAGCATTCCTCTGTGCTGAATTTGGAACACATGATCAGGGGAAAGGGCACCTCCAAGTCATGCACATGCTTTGTCGTTAACTCTACTACTTTCTCACATCTTTACTTAATTTTTTTTTGCCAGGGAAAGGATCAATGTTGGTTGCGTTTTAGCCCTTAATCCGACCATAAAATTATGAAACTAAAAGTTTAATAATCATTCATAATCTGATCCAATTCAACATGTGATACAAGCCTGGGAGGGAGGTGGAATGACACTCTGCCTAATTCCCACCCATTTAAACACCTGGAGACATGCACAAAATACAAACAAACAAAAGACTACTGCTTACCTACCGGGTGGAGAAGAAGAAGTGGTTAGATTTAAGGCATAGAAGCATCTCTGCTTTTCTCAAAATCAAATATTAAGGCAGTGGCCATATATCTTAAGAGCACTGCAGTCAGAGGCAGTGACACCCTTCATTTTTGAAGCAGTATTTGCTAATTTACTTTCTCACACTGTCAACCTACTTTACCAGTATATTGGTATTGCACATTGCTTTTCTTTTCCTCTCTACATTTTTTCAATCGCTATTAGAGTTCTGTGACCAAAAATTCAAGATTGCCACTGAATTCAATGATATTCTTTGTGGACATAATTGACTCTGCGTATACTAAAGGTTTTAGATCCCTTTCACTCCATCGGAATCTGATCAACATCGGATGCAGACATTGTTTTTTGTGTTCATTTAAGCCTGTACAACCAAAACTAATAGCTAAAACACACGTGGAGGAACCCCTGCAAAAATTGAAGATGTTCAAGGCAAACCATGTGATTATCAAGCTACAGTAGCAAGCTGCAGTGTTCCCAATATAAATTGTATTAGATTGGCTTAGATTTTACTTACATTTTTTCCAACCTGGGAATAGCACCTCCAAGTCATACACATGCTTTTTCGTTCACTGAGCTATTTGCGCATTCTTTTTTTTTTTTGCCAGGGAAAGGGTCAACATTGGTTGCATTTTAGCCCTTAATCCGACCATAAAATTATTAAACTAAAAGTGGTTTGCCATTCTATGTTTCATAATCATTCATAATCTGATCCAATTCAGCATGTTATACAAGCCTGGGAGGTGGAACGGCACTCTGCCTCATTCCCACCCGTTTAAACGCCTGGAGACATGCACAAAATGCAAACAAACAAAAGACTACTGCTTACCTACCGGGGTGGAGAGGATGAAGTGGATTTGCAGCTAGCAGGAGGTTTAAGCAAAGATTTGGTGGTGTATTAATAGCTGGGCTAATTGTGAGAACTGAGACTAAGAATAGGAGACTCTTCCAAGGGACTGTCCACCCTGACCCTGTAGGCACAGTGCAATGGGATTGGGGTCAGGTATACCAAGTGTCCATTGCAAGGGACATCTTAGAAAGTTGCAGGATGAACGCTCGAGTAAGGCTGGCCTATATCTGCTAGTAACCCACAGGAAATCTGTCATTCCAGATAAGGAAACAAGGCCGGAGGCTCAAACAGGTCTCATCTTCCTCTTGCATGGACCTGTCAGTCTTCGGCACATGACTATTCAATGCAAGCCTCATCTTGTGAGACCTTTTTAAAAACCGGCAATCAGGAATTATTTTTAATGAGCACATATCTAGTGACAATAGGAGCATTCTTCCATTGTCTCTTGCAGGTGCAAAGAAAATCACAGCACTTGAATATATATGTGGATGTGAACATAAATTCGCAGAGATGTAATTTCTATGTCAAGTTGACTCTGAACAGAGTCACATGCAGAGTTAATAATCACTATATCAAGGCTGACAAGACCAGACAGAGTTGACAGAGTGCCCCACGGCTGACAGGAACAATGGACTACATGATCATGTATAGTACAGCCTCATATCACAATGCACTGCTATCATATTTATAGAAAAAACGTTTTTTATTGTTTATTGGTATTTCTCCACTAAAATCCTTCTTATGGATGTCTTCTACAAGAGAAGGACATCTGTAAAATGCATTCAATACCTGACCTCCTCTCCTCCGTAATACTTGTGACAATATTTGTCCAAGTAATTCAGGAACTGTCTGACCGATCACTGCTGGGTCATCAGCATAGCGATAAACATCCGAGTTGTGACAGCCTTGTGGAATTAACTCTTTTGGAGAAAGTATTTTAGGAAAGTATTTATTTTGTTTTTCTTTTCATTCCTCCAATTAGAGTTAAGGCACAGAAGCATCTCTGCTTCCCTCAGAGTCAAAATCAAATATCAGAGCAGTGGCGATATATATTTTAGGACCAATGCAGTCAGAGGCAGTGACACCCTTCATTTTTTGAAGCAGTATTTGCTCATTTTCTTTCTCACACTGTCAACCTACTTTATCAGCATATTGGTATTGCACAGTGTTTTTCTTTTCCTCCCTACATAGTCAATTGCTATTAGAGTTCTGTGACCCAAAATGAAAGATTCCCACTGAATTCAATGATATTTTTTGTGGACATAATTGACTCTGCATGTACTAAAGGTTTTAGATCCCTTTTCACTCCATCAGAATCTGATCAACATAGGATGCAGACATTGTTTTTTGTGTTCATTTAAGCCTGTACAACCAAAACTAATAGCTAAAACACAAGTAGAGGAACCCCTGCAAAAACGGAAGAGATGTTCAAGGCAAACCATGTGATTATCAAGCTACAGTAATAAGCTAACCAGCATCTTTTTTGTATTAGCTGCAGTGTTCCCAATATAAATATGAGTATGTAATAATATATATATTTTTTATTCATATTTTTTAATGTCATTTGAATAGATAGCTAACTCGCTAGATGCTAAGACCTACAAAATACCTAATAGCTAGGAACGTGACTATCTAGCCATCTACAGATCTAATTAGCAATCCGGCAATAAACATAGCAACTTAGTTTGAAGGCTTACATTTTATTTACACCTTTTCCCTCTGGTTAACATCATACACATGCTTTCTCACTAACTCTGTAACTCAACTATTTACTCACATCTTTCCTTTATATATTTTTTTGTTGCCTGGGGCATCTTTGATGACACTGCTGTCTGTCTTCAAGTACTGTATGTTTACCTGTTACAAGATTCAATGATACAGCAAACCTACCTCCTGGTTAACACTCTGACTTTGTTGTTGTCGATGGCCACAATCAGGCAATCACAAAAACTGGTGAATGATGTGGAATTAGTTGCTTCATCAGTTATGAATAGACATTTTTCACCAGTTGGTTGATAGGCAGCGAGTAGTGACAGCATGTTTAATTTTGATTGAAATTTTAAAATATGCCAAAAATTACACTATGTACCTTTAAACTATGTTTTGTGTAAAGTACAAGATGCAATTTTAAAAAAAATTATTGTTGGCTGTAGATTTGATGATATACTTTTATAAACACATGCCAGTATAAATTATTTATTATTATTATTATTATTATTATTATTATTATTATTATTAGACAATGGATGGATGGATGGATTATTACCATTTATGATTATTTATTACTGTAGCAGACCTTCCCCATTTGCAGGGGATATGTTTTAGTCACGTGAATGGGAAAATATGTAAACACTGTCTTGTACTGTACCAATATTATATGCTTATTAAAGGATTCTTGGTTTCTTGTCACACCTAATATGATAAAAAAACAGAAAATAGTTTATTATGCAGTACATATGACACTGAACTGTGGGTACTGGGTTTTCTCTTTGAGGCTGGCACAAAGATTACTGTTGCACAATAATGATCACCACGGCGTTGCCATGGAGAGGTATTCTGTGGGTCTGCTATCAGTACATGGAGAAAATTGTAATGAACGACTTATGAGTCATCCGTAGTTCGACCTCAGCTTACAGACCCATTACTGATTAGTTCTCTTTCCCTGCCAGTCCCTGGTGTGTGTATGGAAAAGAGGGATTTTGTTTAGCCCTATGTGAAATATTGCTAAAGCACACACTCTTTAGTGAAGGAAGCTTAGATGTACAGTACATACACAGCCAGGCCCTATTCAAAGATGGGGGAGGGGGGTGAGGGTGGGTAGCTTGTTCGTGAGAGACCCGAGCTCTGTTTGTTCCACACGTCTGCTGTGCCTCACAGCTGCAGCTTCCTTCTGAGGGTCACCTTTGACCTTATGGCGACTCTCACTTGACTTGCCCGTCCCTGCCAACCTTGAATTCCTGAGGAAACCCTGCCTGCATTCCCCTCTTCTCCCACACCTGCTCTTGGTGTATAAGTGACTGCAGCAGCCCCTGTGACGACACTTAATCTGTCAGCCTCACTCTTGTGTAAGAAGCTCAGGCCGTCGGAGGGCTGAGTTTTAGTGCTGTATAACTCATGGGCAGGCGCTCCTGACTAAACTTAATAACTACCCCACTTAGCTTTTCTGCTGAGGTGTCAGGACTGGGAAGAGATAGGCGAGGGAGCGCATTGGCTGACGCGCCTCAGCGAACATCAAGGTTGCTGGAGTCGGCACTGCGGTGGGAGGAGCTTAGGGGTGGGCCATTATTGAGCTGAAAGGTTGTAGTGCTCTGTGATGTTTTAAAAATAGGGGAAGCCTTATAAGCCATTGAAAAAATCGAAAAAGGAATGTCCCATCATGTGTGACATGTAAACATAAGAGTGTGCACGCTGTGGATATTATAAGATCAAACAATTTGTGTTGTAATCTTTGTGGAGAAATCTGAGATTAGCAGAGAATGTGGACTGCACATTGGATACGGTTATTAAAAACACGGAGCATGGGTTGAAATGGAGGTTTTGTAGCACATGGCGCTTAAATCTATAAAATGTGCACATACTTGTTAACAGACATGGACAGAAATGTGGTTCTGCTTTACAGGTCATTTTGAAGCCACGCTCTAGATTTCTGGTATTTCTTGAGGGGCATTCTATCTGACGTTCTGTGTGTCTGTTTGTAAAGTCTCTGTCATGTGCACCTGCTCTCTATCTCACAGTATTCAAATGCACAGGGCTATTTCTGTCTCTTACATAAGACTCAACATTAATATTTGAGCACTTATGAATTCGCCATCCTCTGATCTCTGTGGCTGTCCACGTATCTGTAAGATGCTCTGTGCCTGTTCTGTGCAGGACGGTCCCTTTAGAGAGGATGCAGTGCTAATGTTTTTGAGTGAGCGAGAGGGCTTTCTGTGATGAACATAGGGAGCTCTCTCACCCAGGGGTTCTTGTCAAATCCTGAACACGTTATCCCTCCAACAGACAAGGGCTCATATCCAGATTCGTAGGATCGAGGATCAATGGAACTTTTCTGACTCAATGGTTTTACGTAGGATAAATGAAAGTGCATACATGCAGAGGTCAACTGCTGGTCACCAGGCCCAATGAAAGTGGCTGTGCTGCCCTCCACCGTTAAGTGCTAAGAAGGGGGCCAGAAAATACTCTCTAAAATCCCATTAGCAATGCCTCCATGAAAGTTTTTGGCAGCTGCCCTATTTCCAGCCAGATACTGGTCTTGTGAAATAGCTTGCCTGCAAATACCCCTGAAATATTAGACCAGCTAAAAACAGTAGCCACTCAAACCCACAAGATTGCCGGGGTGAGCGGCTCTCATGTGTTTGACTACCCATAACTCACCAGATGCCGAATGACTCTCAATGTTTTTTGGGAAACAGCCCTGTGCTACCAATCATAATGCTGTCATTTAGCTTTTTGGTTAATTTGCTTGAGTTAAAATGTAATCTAAGGTTTAGAGCTTGACAGTCAAAATACATTTTAAAAGATAAATACTTGGGTTGTTTGGTGGTAAGTCCAGTTAAAGCAACCATTCTCAGTACAGTGACGACCCCCTCCTCCACAGTCCAGAATTGACTCCTGACCATACCAGCCCCATAGCTTGGCACATGATTCCCTATTGTGTTGCCCAGGGAGGGAGGGTTTGAGCCAGCAGGATACTTCCTTGTTTGACCAGGCAGCTGCAGTATGCCTCCTCCAGCTGCAAGGTAATACAGTCCTCCAGTGGAATGACTGTGCAACTCAGCTGGCGGAATACAGAGTGAAAGGGCATGGCGGCTGGTTGCACACATTTCAGAGGGTGAACATACTAGTCTGCACTCTCCAGTCTATTGAACAGGCCAGCATTGGAGGTAGAAAACTGGACAAAATTTTAGATTACGTTACAGCCATTAATGATTTGATGCTTAAAAAGCATTACAAAGCCTGCTTTGAATATATGTTATTTAGAAGGAGGCCAGAGGTATGAGACAGAGCAATTCAGCAAGGTTACTGCCACATGCACTATTGCTGATGTAAAATGCAGTAGACTCACATTGCAGCTGTTCATAAACATTTTGGGAATTTTCTCATCACCCAGACCTCCTCCTCAATAACACATCAAAGTATTTAATATTAAATATATATATACAATAATGAAAAAAGCACAATTAAAATCTGCACAAGAACCAAGTCTGGTTCGATTTGAGCAAAGCTCCCCTTGACGCGATTTCGTCTCTGGAAACGGGGCAAGTGTGGCACTGAGGTATCAATAAGTTAGGAGATGAGTTCGGTGGAAGACAGCTGAACCTGAATCACCATGACAGCTGTACCTGAAACGATATCCCCATCTTGGAGCGTGGACCTGTTTTTTAACTCTATTTTTACCACCCAACAGATTTATTGCAGAGAAAGATTGTAAGTCAAGTTATTGAAATGTTGGTAAGAGTTTATACATTACGCAATGGATTCTGTTAAAACAGGGAGACTGGATCAAACCAGCCTGGTCAGGAAGATCCTTGGCATGACTCTGGGCATGAGGGGCATATGTCTGACGGACTCTAAAAATTGTTGAGCGCTCAGCTGGTGCAATTTATCTACAGGGGAGCAGTTGTAGCTGGAGGCTGCAGGCGTAGAGGGCCAGAGACTCTGGGCCAGGGGAAAATACCACAGGTGGAGGTCTGGGGCATAAAGCAAAGCGGAACCCTCTTTTGCCCCGCCATGAGATCATGCTTTATTTTAAGCAGCTACCATAATAACTGAATTGGGAAGCACATGTTGAATAACACATGCTAACAGGGCTGACACACAGGAGAAAAAAAGCCCTGGTGTTTGGGGAGGTGCTCACGGCTGCTGTGCTGCTCATTGGTCCTAGTCACAGCCCTGGGATTTGTTGTAGGAAACCCTGGAGCCTGTTTTGTGACTTTCCCCTTAAATTCTAGCCATTTTCTCGTGAACTGTGAAGAGATGTTATTTTCCTTGATTAAAGTTGCTCAGTTTAGTTAACCCCCTATCAGAAACCCAATACAAGAGTGTTTTAATGGCTGATTTGTGAAGTTAAAAAGAGGGGTAATGTTCAGTTGCTACCCTTTTTTAAATTTATTTTTTACAGATTTGTTCTCTATTTTTCTCCCCAGTTTATAATAGTTAATTGTGCCTCTTGAGCCACCACTATGCCACCCGACCCATTTACAATTTACATTTTAAGCATTTAGAAGACGCTCTTATCCAGAGCGACTTACAAGATGTGCATTAATACATGGTAGGAACAATCATAGTTCGCGCAAGAGATCAGTGCAGTAATACAGACAGTAAGGAGCACTGCAGCTGAAGCATGTGCACTCCTTTGATGCACCCCCTGTGAACTATGACAAATTTCCACACTATAGGCCACACGGTACAACAGGAGAGCTTGTGGCCAAGCGGACAAGATGCTTACAACTGGTAGACTGTCAGAGCACATCCTTGCAGGATGTATTGATAACCCTTGGTGGAACAAAGGTAATTGTGTCCTGCTGCTGTGGACCCACAGTCAGTTGGCTAATGACATTTAGCCAGCCTTGAACCTGTGATTTGAATACTGTATGTGAGAACCCATACATACAAGTACAATATTTGCATATTTGCAATGGGTGATAAGTAAAGCCTGTTCAATAATGTGTTCTGTGGTAGAATAATCTGTTTCCCTGGTTACATCAGTAACAAGGTTACATACTGTACCTTGAGAGGAGAAAGAAATCGGTCCAGAAAAGAAGGTAGAGTATTACATTGTTAATATAATATGAACAAATAATGTAATTGAATAAAGTGTTGTTGCAAATAAGAAAGCAGATTCTTAAATCAATGAACACTTATTTAAACCCTATCCATGAAGACTTATGGAGCAGAAACGGAGCCTTGCAAATGTGCAGTTTCCCCCAATCCTGTGATCTCCAAGTAACCAGGCAGGTGAAAAGCGCTCCTGTCTTACAAATACCTGCAATCTGACAGGAGGTCGTGAGGAGACCCTCTCGAGCATAAAAAACAGATTAGTTATTCGGGGGAGTGGAGGGAGGGAGAGGGTCATTGACAGTTTGGCAGTCTTGCCTTCAGCATGAATTCAGAATGAAACAGCCAATAATTATTCTATGCTGTCGGCACTTCAGCTATGCCCACACAATTTATTTATTTGCAAAAATTGGATCAGTGTATTGAAGCACTTTCATTTGGTATTCTGAATAAACAACAGAGCAGACGTATGCCTGTGCTCAGAGCGAGCCCAGATCCTTCAGAGAGTGTGAGGAAACTAAGGTGTCAAACTGTAAAAGTTATATTGTATTGAATGTGTGTATGTGTGTGTGCACATGTGTTTCCACAAAAAAGACATGTCATATACACTACATACATACAAAAGTAAACCCCTTGGTCTCAAGTTTTTAATATCCATTCTCAGGCATACAAATATCGCATATAAAAGTACGTACGGCATATTATTACACTATTTATAGAAATTGTGAATTCCATGACCTCACATTCTTGGTCAAATGGTCCAGACTGATAAACGGGATTAAGTTTTAATGAGAATTTAATTCCAGTCATGTCATGCTTCCTATTGACATGCTCACTACAAAATAAATAATTCATATTAAAGTGATATTCAAACTGTAAAGCATTATAATAATGATTTATTTATATGGCAGATGTCCTTACAGAGTCTTAGTAATTACAGAATAAAAACTAGAGAGTAAGCAAGAAATTAAATGTTAGATCTTTTTAAATTGTTCAATTATCATAGCAGATTCATTGTGAATTGACAAAAGGCAGGTCAATTACCTGTGCTTGTTTCAATTGGTTACATACTGTATATAGAGCACTTTCCCATGGTGCACCCTCTCCTTTGGGTTGGAGATAACTTTATAATTACACTCCCATTTTTATTTTATTTTCAAATGTATTATGTATTTCACCCTACAACGTTAAACTATTTAGATAGGTATCTAGAGCGGAGATTCTGAAGCCAATGCTCTTAGGGTTAAATGCAAACTACTTATGTTTCCATGGAGGTTCTCACATTCTTTTTCCATGTCTACTCTTGAGCATCAACAGTAGTACGGAAACAGAACCAGTGTAGTCAAGTCACAGGTCAAAAATGTTTGCAACCGGGGGAGGGGCTCAAGTCCAAGCTACCAGAGCGTAGCCAACTCAGAGCTACACCTTATAGCTTCACACTTCACTCTGTGGTTATTGCTATACTTCTTTTCCATTCTTAGGTTAATAAATAACTAATTATCGATGGAGTTGTGTAACACTTGCCTGCATTTGGTGAGGCTAATTAGTTATCCCTCCTCTTTTAGCACTATTTCTCCTGGTTTCTCTCATGTATATTAACTTGCAGCCTGTGGGAACAGATGGAAAGAGGTCATGTGACACAGGCAGGTGGGCGAGACACACAGGGCTGATGCCTGTTGTCACAGTGTCCAAACTCGGGAACAGCTCTTGTTTTCCCTCAGATAAGATACTGTACCAATGACCTTTAGATTACTTTGGGAATTTTTTCCAGCCACTTCTTAGCCATCGCGGCTGTGCTGTGACCTTTGCTCTGTGTTTGAGGACATTTTTGGGTGGTGTTTGTGATAATACTTTCCGATAGATTGTCTGTTTGCTCCTTTTCCTGCGTCGATCTTAGGAGCACAATCAGCTGTGCTGTGACATAATGTTCAGTTGTGGCGTGCTCCTCCAGCTGTATCACGTCTTCCAGGATAACGCCTTTGTTAACAGTTCTGTTTGTTAAAATGAAGTTTGCAATTGTGACATAACCTTTTCAAACCGGTGCTGGTGACACTGAAATGCACAACACAAGCTTGGAAAATATTATATAGACAGCATGGATGTACCTTGCATGTATGGCTCACCATACGTTGTCTACATGATCTGAACTGTGAGATAGTTTTATATTGTCATGTACAACCAGGAACACAATATCACGTTTTTTTTATATTAATTATGTTGCTTGTTCAGTTTACTGCAACTCGAGAACTCGATTTTCTTTTGCAGCGATAACCTGGGGAATCAAAGAGGATAGCGAATGCAATCCTGCGAAGGCACATGTAGGAGGATGACTAGGTGGGCAGAGGTAGAGACCAGTTTTAGTGGAAATTTGACCAGGACACCGGGGTTAACATCACTAGAAAGTACCAAGGGATCTTTAATGACCACAGTGAGTCAGGACCTTGGTTTAATGTCTCACACGAAAGTTGGAAAGACACCCATCTTATCCAAAACACAGGAAGACATTAACTGCTTTCTCTGGTGTCAGTGGCCATCTTGGCGTAGGTTTCCACGGCGTATGTGCACGGTTTCAGGTGCAAGTTCAAAATGTAAGGTGAGCTGTGCCATGCCATTTCAAACCATATAAATGATCCCTGGCAAATCCGAGCACAACCTACAAGAAGTCAAGTTATTTCGCTGTCACTGAAGATATTATAAACATGCTGCTTATTTGTCTGAATTACGTCTGATCTCTATTTTTGCTTTGACGTTTGCCGGGGCAGTCGTCAAATAAGATGCTCTGCGAGCCGTCAGTGATGTGAGCCTCGTAACTGCTGCCAAGCCCTGGTGCCTCCAGAAAGAAAAAAAAACTGCTGCCTGCTGTACAAACACTATGCAAGAGCTAGCGCTCAGCCTCTCTGCCTCTGAGAGTACATGGTCACATGTGCGCACGCAAACGCCTGTGACGTATGTCCCTTCATTGTGTCTCCATGCCCTCTGATGCAATTGTAGCAGCAGCAGCTCCGCTGCACCCTTTCATCTTATAGAAGTGGAGAGCTGTTTGAGCCCAGGCTTTCAAAAAGGAAGAATGAAAAATAGACATGTTAAAAGCGCAAGGGTACCTTCATCTCTGCCTTGTGCTGTGCATTCATATGAAAATCATTCCTTTTATCATTCCAATTACACTGTGATTGATGAGTGGCCAGAGTTTACATAGTGAAGCGTTTCAAAAAACATTCGGTAGGGAATTGGTGAGGTTACTACAAGCCTAAGATTTACTGCTGGATACGGGCTTCAATAAATGGTCATTGTTTTAATGTATACATTATTATCTACAAGCATACTCTACTATTAATGGTGTATTCCATGTTTAATATGTATGTTACTGTATAAAGACATATTGGATCTTAGCTTGATATATATATTTTTTGCCTGCATGAAAAGATAAAGCATCATTGTGATGAAGCAGGCACTGTTCTGTTATGTTCCAAAATGCATGTATGACTGGTGAAGTTCATGCCCGTTGTAACTTTTTTATTACTTACTTTTTTATTTTGAGGTTGATAGGTGACTTTGTCAAGCTGCTCAACACACTCCACTATCCATAGAAAAATATACATGTACTGTAAAGCAATCATTTTTACTGACAACCATTTTTAGTACTTATTTTTATACCTTTTTTTCCTTATTTGATGTGTCCCTTTGGACCTTATTTCACTTCACACTTTCAAACACACACACACGCACACACACACATGCACGCACACAAACACATACATACACACACACACACACACACACACAAACCTAACTCGATTACACTGCAGCAATGCAATAGTTAACATTTCACCCCAGTTTCTGCAAAGAAAACAGTGAGATTTTCCCAGGAGTTGACCGGTTATGAATCAACCAACAGAAAGGGGGAAGTATTCACCGATCTGCCTCTATTCATGCAGTGTGCCGGTACTCAACCTGTTTGTGTACTGGAATGTCTTCCTGAATCATTTCCAGCATCTTGACCACACATCTGTATTGTAATTCTGAATTCCCCAGCTGTGAAGGTATAGTAGTAAATGAGAAGCATTGTAATAGAGAACAGATTCTCAATTTGTTCTTCCTGGGGGGTAAGTTGCTGGTATTTCTCTAGCAGCTGAGGCCCCTTGATCGACAGTGGTTATATTGGTTGCAGTTATGTGTTGAAAATGTTTTTCATGGTTTGAACAAAACAGCATTTCCCCCCTTTGAGGTATGAACAAAGCATTCACTTTTTTGTATCGAGGTCTTCAGCACACCAGCAGATCAAGTGGCCATTTTGTTTGAAAGCCCCAGGATTATTTTGTTGCATTTCCAGGGGGGTTATATTTAATTTAAATGCTTGGATGATTCTGGATGAATGTCCTTACAAGCAAGGAATACAGACAACTTAAAACAAGCGTCACAATCTCACAAACACAACAGTGGTTATGAGGATTTCACATTTGTCTAACCAGGTAAACATCTTGCTGCACAGATTTGGATATGTTTATTAAAAAAATACCCATTGTTGCTCACCATTCATAAAACATTTTCACAACAGGACAAATGAGCTGGAATTGATTGAAAGCCGTAAGAAGGGGACAGATAAAATAACATTTGTATAAACCGCTAAATACACAAGAAAAATCCCTTACCTTTATTTTTGTTTTATATATATATATTGTTTACATTTTATCATTCCAGCCTCCGTATTCCACTGATTGCTCAGGCTAATTAATACTTTCATAAATAAGGAACCATCTGTGAATTCTCCATAGTATCTTAGTCCCTTTTTCGCCTAGATCGTTTTCTTGTTGTTCAGTTTTGTTTTGTCTCAGACAATTGGAATATTCTGCTAGGAATGGTAAATCTCCCCATGGGAGGATTAACTGTAGTTCTCTTCCCTTTCATGTTTTCACTTTGTGCTGCAACTTCTCAAGATACACAACCGTATGGGTGCCTTGCAAAGAAATAGCTGACACTATGTGCCATTTGAAGGAATATTGTTCACATTCTACAGTCCATGTCATTAAACTCTCTTTTCATTGTAGTTAGTCATGCAATTACTGTAGCAGAGTTCGGAGACATGAGTTAGCGTGTGAGCGTCCGCTACTGACTGTGATGTCACCCTTGGGGAAGCAATAAGAGTATGATTAGTTCCCTTGACTGGGGACCTTGGTCTTTAGCTTAGCGGGCTAATCGTATCTCTTATTGTACAGAACAGCCGGCTAAGGCCGCAGTTAGAAACCCGCAGCAGATCTACTCCTGTTACATGAATATGCAATTAGTTGTCCAACTTTTCCAGAGCCTCTGGATGGATGATAACTTTGAAAGGAACACAAATCTTTAAAATTGCACCTGAGGACTTTCTTATCCCATGTGGAACAGTAGATAGAATAATAGCCTCTGGACTTGAGGGTTGTGGGACTGTATGCCAGGGGGGTACTGCTGTTTTATCCTTGAGCAATGAACATCATTATCTCAGTTGCAAAAACAACCACCTCGATCAAGCTACGCGATAAAGAGTGTGGAATTGTGAGCACTGTAAAAGTAATTTCAGACAAAGATGGATTGGGTATAAAGTCAGGTAGCATTATTGGTAAGTAAAGTTTTAGTTATAGTTTTCAGGCAGTGACCTCTCTGTCCATCCCGTTCAATCACATGGTTTTGCATCTACTTTCAACTTTTGCTGAATTACAGTATATCGTAATATACTGTAGTTGCTGTATGTCAACTACCAATTTTGAAATATAGCTCTGCCAACGGGTAGTAATTGCTTATATGGTAAGATGTCAAGGATTTGGACTTGTAGCCAAAGAGGATGAACAGAACCAGTGGGAGCCTACTGATTTACATAATTATACATAGAGTCATACTAAATTAAGAAGGTAAACACCTACAGAATGTTTCGATAATCAAATGGGCAATGAAAGCTCTTAGATAGATTGCTACTGTGTAAAAAAATATTTTGCTGAGAAACCTGAAAATTGTGATTCTGTCCTTTTAGCATTTCGGTTGAAAAATGTATAGTGATCAGAGGAAAGACTGGAAGAGGCAAACATGGGATTTATGTTGGAATTTATGTTGCAACATAATTTTTTATAATAAATCACCACTCCTTATACAGTAGATGGTTCAAGGGAAAGACAAAATGTAAACTATTGAATATGAAAATTCAGAAGCTCTGCACGGAGTGAATTGTGACACTGCTGTCATGACACAAATAAATCGAATGCACTTGTCAAAGGTAATGCTCTACTTCATTAATTTCCTCTCTCTAAAAAGATTGAAGCTCTTTGAAATAATGTATTTGCTGCGACTCTGAGGACAAGTATGAGAGTGGAGAGGGGTGATAGACACAGTAGGTGGGTGAAAAGCCCTTCCTGGCTAATCCAGTTGACATAGACTAGTGTTCCCATTCTCCATGTCATCTTCTTATCATCCAAGTGTGTTTGGCTACAGCTGCCCTCTGACAGCTAATCATTGTCTGGTCAGAGAGCCCAGGCCTTGCAAAGGATGGGGTTACTTCATGCTGAAAAATTACAGACAGTTGTGTGGGTGAATTCCCTCCTGAGGTCAATGATTGCTGCTTGGCAAGGAGGGGCATACAACACCATAAGCACCAATCAGCTGCAGAGGTGGAGCAGATCTTGCTCAGCAACAGTTTGAAGGCTCCGCCTTGTTTTCTTCCAACTATACAGGTGGCCATTTTGAACAACAGTACAGCCCACAGTGGAGATGTGCACAGTGTTAACAAGGTAGGGATCATCTCTACTGGCCTAGTTGTGCACTTTGCGAGGTGTCTGGACAAGGTTTGCACACAGCAAAGAGACAAAAGCCACCTGACCGTGTCTCCACAATGGGCTGATCCCAGATTTCCATATCCAGTCTGTCTGAATATATTCGCAAAGAATTTGCAAACTGTTACTTTCAGGAGCGCAGTGACATTGAATTTCAGGATTCATAGCATTATGTCTGCCCGCATAGTGCAGTATTGTGAATAACTCAGACATGGCTTTGCATAACATTCATAGGGGATATGGGAAGGACAAGTCACATTGTGTTCATACTCTATATAAATGTTACTGAGAATTCCTGTCTGTGGGGAAATTACATAAACCCCTGTTTTGGTTTAAGCCATTAATGATAGTCTGAGGGAAGTGAACCTGTTATTGCCATATTGTCTCCACTGGAGCAGATTAGTCAAAACAATACTTTTAACAGTCACTGTGCAATTGTAAGTCCATGAGTGCAGTGTGCTAGCAGCCTTGATGAGCTAGAACTGTTGAGCTTGGCTCGACATGTGGAGTTCTGCATTAGCACAGCTGTGTAAACCTAGATTGATTCCGCATTCCATCTCCATACAGGATTGATCAGGATCCCTCCCCCACCTCACTCTTCAGGCCTGGGCTAGCTGACAGAATTGCTAATTTAGGTCAAATCTAAAACAAACAGAAGAAAGTCATAAGAAGTCACTTATACTGGCTGCTGGGTGGCTCATGCTGTTACGGCATTATTCTAGTGTGTAGGTGGGCCCCACGGTCTGGTTTCAATACTGGCTCCCTAACAATGCACCTTCCTGCAGGGGCCAGTGCTGACTGTGTCTGGCAGCCCTGCAGGGAAGTGCATTATTGGCCATAGCATAGACCAGGTGTGTGGTTCTTAAATTAAATCTGATTGAGCATTACCTAAAAAAACGTGATTATTATGTCATTATTGGCACTAATGCTTGTGTGATACAAACCTCGAGTCTTGATTAGGTGTTACAGAAATGGTAATTAAGAGGGTAATTTATCTTTTGTCACCTAAATATTTGAGATAGGCCTACTAATGAACACATCTCCTTTTTGATCGGTATATGTAGAGAAAGTAATTTATTGATGGCTAAATGTCAACAATATGCAGGCCAGTAAATAGAGAACACTCACATGGCTCTGAAAGATTGATTTAGTAGTCACACATGCAATCATACTTTCAACAAATGCTTTACAATATATCGTTGTAATTTCTAAAAGCACTAGTAATTATTTCCACGATAAAAGCAGAATATATTTACAGATGAGTTCAGGCTATCTGCGCTTTTATTTATTTATATTATATTATTAGCTTTATTTCATTGTATTATTTGTTTTTAAATTAATAATAGAGGGTAACCTTAAAAACAAGCTAATGTTCAGTATGCATTGTCTCCTGGGGTTTCAGATTTAGGCTGTTACATCACAGTCTCAGAGGACATGCTTATGACCCTGTATTTCCAGTACAATGTTAGAGTCTGCAACTGCAATAACACTGTACAATGAAGTAGTACAAACAACGTGCACATGCTTATATACTTATACACACAACACCTTAGATAATAACTCTTTAGTAAAGGGTACCACCAGAGAGTGAGAGATTAGAATGCTTGGATGTGTATTTCACAAGGGCAGGGATTTGATTCCGGACAAGGTGATTTGGAGGAGAAGAGAAAATATGTCCAAAGAGGAAGAAAAGTAGGAATGTGCTTATGCAGACTTCTAATAATTTTAAGAGATACTGTATGACTACCAGATAGATGTATGGATTTGTGGCTGAAGAGGCATCTTTAAGAAACAAGTGAAACAAAGCAAGAGTCAGAGTTGAGCCTCATACTGAAGGCAAAGACTACTCTTAACATACACCTCCTAAACAATGCTCCTCCACACCACCTCCCTCCTGCTGATTTAATAAGAGCTGAGGACTTCAGTTCTACTACTTAGGGCAATTTAATCTGTCCTCTGCTCTCTTGCCTCCATTTGCAAATGTATTTTAGGATATGAAGGTTATTTCATTATGCTGTGCTCTGGCCATTTCCACTCATTTGTGTTGTCCACAGGGTACTCTAAGCTATCTGTGATGTTTCATTTACCGCAGAATGGTGCAGTACCACATTGACCTTACAGCGGGGGGTCCTGTTTTTCTCTGCAATTATCTTGCTTAGGAGTGTTAGTTGAACTATTTAACTGTATTAATCTATGAACACATTTTGGCCATGTGAAGCTTGTTGCTCAGCCTTTTGTATTTTTTTCCCCCATACCAATGGAAAATAGCACAGGCAAGTGTCAGAAACAACTAAAAGACACAGGACGTCAAATATGTCCTATATAAACACTGCTTTCTGGAGGCTCCTTCATGGTTCAGAATGCTGGGGCTGTATCTATGCTGGGTCCAGTTTCTCTCATCAGCTGTCATGGAAACCTCACCAATGTCACCCTGCAGGCCATAAAGGTACAATTGGTTGACTATCGATAAGTTCTACTCGTATCACTTGTAGATTCAGTAGGCATACTGAGATGCTTTACTGGAGCCACACAATATAAAGCTGAAATCACATTCAGTACAGCTCAAGTGATTATCCCTGTATTGCAATTGTGTTACACATTTTGGTCAGGGAGTCATTTTGCACTGTAAATGACACTCTTGTAGTGTAACATTGTATTTATAAAACAGTGGAAACAGTGGAGGATGTAGGCTTACTCAATTACAGTTCGCAATTCATTAAGATGCTGTACAGTAGGGCAACCTTTGATTGCAAATTGAAATTGATTATTTGCCTTCGGTACAATGGTAACTTCATATACTGCATCCTTCAACAATGCAATTGCTTCAACAGAGCACAGAGGACATGGATTTAGAATTTCAACCAAAGGCAAAAACACCTTCTGTACTCTTTAACTATACCTCAGTAATATTAGTTGAAAAGGAACTACTAGGGAGGTAGTTCCTATTCCAAGCTTTTAACACCTCCAGAAGCAATCTAGGGCTGTCTCTCTGTGTCCCATTTCTACTTTGTTGTCCATGACTCTGAAAAGCACAGCTTGGGCAGCATAGCAAGTAGCTGTATAGTTGCTCGGAGAGCAAAAGAAGCTACAAGCAATTCATCAGCTCACATTTTGGCAAACTGCCACTGCTCTGTAGATCGTAAACTGGAGTTAAGTGATCAGAACTTGTTGGCTTATAGCCCTGCCGTAAAGTGCTCTCACTCTGTACATTGAAGCTCCTCATTCCAAATTGGCCCGCAAAGGCTAGCCCTCCACATAATTGAAAATCTGCTGTTAAAACACTGGAATTGATGAGAGGGGGTAATTCTATCCCTCACCTACATTTCTATAATGAGGTAAAGAAGAATTATTTCCACATTCTGTGGGAAGAAGGATAAAAAGTAGATCAGATACTGGGGAAAAAATAAATGTTAGGGATTTATACTCGAAAGTGGATCTGAATTAATTCCTGACTTTCTTTAATTGGGTCATAATTATGTCCTTTGATATATAGAGGATCGTGATGCAATAGCAGATCTTAATGCACAAGAGAATATCCACTGTCGTGATATTCTGCAATCAAGGCTACACTGTAGTACAAAATGGACAGTTTGAACTTTGGATAATTATTCTTTAATATACTAAGATAAGAGCCATTCTCGTCATCCTGACATCATTGCAACAAAGATGTCTGAGAAGAAGTAAATTAAATCTCTTTCAAATAGCAGCCAACCTTGAATGAGCTCTTTAGGGAAAATCTGTGAGAACATGCTTCAGGGAGACAACGCCTTGGGGATGTGACAAAGTAATGTCCTGATGACTTCACCAATGAAATGACAGGAGGTGTAATTCAGACATGTGACATGCCAACCAAATACATCCACATTTTAAAATGTTGTTACTCTGTGAAGCAACAAGAGTTCCGTTATTTGTAAGGTTATTATTAAAAATCGAAGCCAGCAAGCCTGGAAACCTATTGCTTTTGTGAGAAGGCTTCTTACCCACATGTTAATGGCAGCATGCCATTTCATATACCATTTATTGAGGGTGATATCATATGGCAAAAAAACCAACAATCTGCATATGAAGGAGTTTACCTTTTTTTCCGCTATAGTTGTAAATATCAAAAGCATTTTCCCCAAACGTCACAGTGATGTAGGTGGGAATTTTCCATTCCATTTTCTATGATTTATTTTGTTGAAACAGAATATAATAGATTTGTTATGTAAACAGCTTTGGCTGTTATTGCTAAACACAATGGAGATTATTATCTATCTAGAGGTGTGAACAATTAAAGCTGGCTATCTAGATAACGTCCCGGAAAACATACATGGTTTATACAATTTGAAGTGTCCCCTTTGGAATTTTCTTTGAAGTTGTCCTGCTGAGATTCTTCCATATTGGTACATTCATGGAAATGACCATTGGTTACTTAATTTAATGTATTTTCTTCTTGGAAGACTCCCTATGCCAATAGTTTACCTGTAGACTTTTGCAGATCATCAGTGTCTCGAGCCCATGAAAAGTGTATGCTGAAGAGTGGGAGGACTGCACCATTAATAGGTAACCCACACCTACCACAACGAAGACATTTTTCACAGAGTGGATTCAGAAGCAAGCAAAAGTGAATATTATAATGAATGCATAACCAAGTCTATTTATAGACTGCACAAAATGAAAAAAAAAAAGCTGAAGCAAAATAGGATTCATATGAAAATGTCAATGGACTGTACTGTACTGCAAAGTCGAATTATGATCATTGCACAGAATTTCAATCGTTGTCCTTTGTCTTACCGTGCTAGACATCGTGGTACAATAATGCAGTTAGGGTGGACTCTGATTGAACTCTTTCTGTGTTTCCAACTACCACAAATAAAAATATAAGTAAATCTGATCTGTGGTTTAAAAAAAAAAGGGAATTGCAGAAAAAACTGTTATCTCTCACTGTGTTTCTTTCAGTCGTTCCTCTTTTGCATTTTTGTAAAGGCAAAGTAAATCCATCTGTGGATAGAGGTATTTTCTGCGGCCAAATACGGAAGGAATTAACTTTAAAAAGTGCTCAGTCTTCCCAATATTAAGGATGATGGAAGAGGTGACAGACGGCCACTGAGCCCTCAAAGCTTTGAGACTTTTTTTTAGGTCATCTCAAGGGTTACTAACGGCTTATGATGTTTTCATCTGGAAATAGGCGCAGGAAAATCCAGCTGTTACCAAAAAAAGAGAGAGAAAAAATCCCACAGATGTGCAAGTTGGCCTTTCAACTAGATTTGCTGTTTGATGAAAAAAAAATGGCTGGAGAGGCTGTGACCCAGCCACAGTGCGGAATTAACTCTTTACAACCATGTACATAACAAACGGGAAGCAGAATGCACAGGGTGTAAATCATGGAATAATTCAAAATTGGGAATGGAGCCAAGGCACGATTTTTTCACTGCCATTTTATTTCCAAGGCAGATGATCCTGATCCACACTGACAGCTCCTTATACAGTCCTCGGTGAAGTGGACTGTGCCCATTGATTTCCCTGTTCCTCGAGCCGAGGCCGCAGCCTGGAACCTGGTAGAGCTCATTCAGCCCTGAAATGATTCTGACTCAATTTCTATTTTTCCCTCTCATTGAAATACTACTACTAATAATAATAATCATTTTAAAAAATGAACTCCTTGGTAGGAGTAGCAATGTTGCAAATAATGCTTGAGTTTCTCACAAAACTCGTTTCACTTTGGGATGAACCTTCAGTACACCTTGTCATTTCACATGCGTTGCAGATGAGGCTGCAGCTTGGAGTGTGTATGTGTGTTGGGAGAAGGGGGCTAGTTTTTTTAAAGCACACTGCCGCGGGTTGCTTCATCCCTTCTCCCCTCGCATGTCAAAGGAGTAAGGCAGGGCGATCAGTATTCTGCAAGGATGAAAGTCATTGAATCCCTGTTGGATCCAAGGCAGGTTTATTTGGGGTAAGCTCCACTGTCCTCGTCCTTGCTCCTCGATTTCCCGTGGGTTCCGCCATGCTGGTGCGGGAAAGGGTTGCGCCTTTAACAGGGATCGGAACCCATCCTGTATGCGGTCAGGATCTTGACGAAATGCGCTGTGGCGAACGCGTTCCCCTTAAGATGACAGAATGCACGGCCGGCAATATCTATAGCTTTTAAGAGCCATTAATGGATCCGATCTCATTTCGCCATTCCTCCTTTATAATTAATATGCACACAGCGTGCACGGCAAGTTGTGAGTCGTGTGCCAGATGTGCGGTGCGCAGTGTTCGGGGGGCTTGTGGGGCATGAGGGGCATGTGCTCAGCTGCAGACCCAGGGAGGAACAGGCTTTCCTCAGTGTCCTGCAGCAGAGCGCAGTTTAGGCTCCAGTTACTCAGGCCCCAGCGGACCCACAACCGTTATGCTGACGCAGTCCTCGCAACAACAGCACGAGTCATCATAGGAAAATTCATTTAAAGCGAACGTAATAACGCCGCAACATCAGGAGCCGCTCCTGCCTTTGAGTTATTTATTTATTTATTCTTTTTTTGCATTTTCTGGCATTTGAAAACTTGCCAATACACCCCCATCTCCTGAGAGCAGTTCTTTTTAAAATCTTAGTTTATGTCGAAATTCTTTTTGCCGTTTTGCTCAGCAGATGAGCACTCTAAGCTTGAGTGACCATCTTTGCATTAAAGTAAATGGTGTGCTGGTTAATGCAATGGAATCCCTCTGATTCCACTGTTAAAGAATAGGCCTAATCAGCATTTTATTACTTTGTGGAGATGCCTGCACTCCCTCTATGCTGACTCGATGCGATCAAAGTAAAGATTATCCCAAGCTTTTTTTGTGACATCTCTCCCAAATTAGTACTTTTAAAGCACCGAGTATGCAAGGGTGAGGCTCTTTTGTCAAATTTTGGCCAGACCACAAGAGCATCCCCGTAGGACTCTTTGGAGTCAGTCTCTGTATGTGGCCTGGGTACTTTAACAGTGAGCCCTGGAGTCCATGTAAGTGCTCCAGACTGCTTCCTGGCTACCCTGTTCCCTCTCAATGAGGAGCAGAAGCAACATGGCCACCATTATAAAGGTCATTCTAATTAGAGACAGGCTTCTTCAAACCCCAAAATTGGCTGACATGTCATTGATTGATTGTTATCACTGCCATCAATGATTCACTGACACTAATCATAGTGTCATTGGATAGCGTAGTCTTTTAATTGGTTCATATGAGCCAGTTGATCACTCTTTAGCATCACACCAGTGAGGTGAACAGCCAAGGGAATTAAGGACCCATGAGGGGAGAATGGAAAACAGTCCATGTTGAAGAGAAGGACTTTGGGATAGTGACTTGAGCAATATGACCCCTAAGTGAAGAAACCCATCTGGGTCAGTGAAGACAGCACTGTATATAACTCCACTGTCTGTTAAAATGTATTTAGTCGCATCCAAGTGTCTTGTCCACTACCCCATGCTCTGAATGCTATCCCCTCATACAGGCACAGACATTAATATTGATTTAATTGTGTTCTCTTCGTCCTGAGCGTGATTGATATACAGCATATTATTATTTTTCAATAATTTAATCTTTTTTTCAGAATTTATCCAGCTTATTACAATAATAATTTCTGGGAACAGACAGGATTGGGTTCTACAGATGAATAATTGATCAATTCCAATTACCTTCCAGACAATAAATAATATTTTAATCATTATACCAAGCACTTGTTCCCACAAACCATTTTCTAAGTCTAACTGAGATTCATTTTTAACAAAAATCAAAGACCGTTTGCAACCCGTTCAAAAAAAGAGCATCCTCAAAACCTTTATGAAACTTAATCAAGGCTGCATGAATAATGAAGGTGCTCCTACAGACCTAACTGTTTTTAAAATAGGCTTATTTTAAAAACGCATGGAAGCTTCCCACTGCATCCTGGGCACTTGAACAGGAAACTCTGAAAATGTTTTACACATAAGTAGTTATGATCTTACTAATCTTTGGTGGATTTGCACCTCACGGTCAGGTTATTGTAGCTGTTTGAAGTCATTGTGTTGAACTCACAGTGGGAGCCAAAACGAAGAGTACTTGGCCTAGCACAGTTTGTCCCCGTACAGTTCTGTAACACTGCCCCCAAGACATGATAAATTAATGTAGTGCAGCTACGGTTGCAATATGCCACCGGTACTCACAGAAGCACAATGGCTCATTAAAAATAAAATCTGTGTGTGTGTGTGTATATATATATATATAGAGGTTGGATAATGGTGGAGTCTTGTGAAGTAACTTTAGAGATTGTAGGCCTAAACAGCATTCTGCTGAGCACCAGAATTCTGTGTGCGGCTTGTCTATAAAAAGCTCTCCTGTGTCCTAGGGTTAGGAAAAACACTATGCCCCGCACAGAGTTAGAGGGCTCAAGTATCCGTCCCTGTGGACTTCGAATCGAGATGCATGCACTTTGCGATCCGTGTGTTTGCAGCGAGCGAATCTCACAACTCGAAAATAAGATCAAACATTCAGGCGTAAAATGTCCTATTTATAAGCTGTTTATTGGCCCCCCCGTTTGTCTTCTGGCCATGTGAGCGGCTCTATTTTCTGTGTGGCAGCTGTACCACCAGGCACGGCACACTCCTAATGAGTGAGACATTTCCTATTTAACTGCTTCCTGTTTTGGTATGCAGGGGCACTCATACTGCCTCTCATGTGACTAACCCATGTGAGGATAATAAAACATAGGTATCTGTAACTGCATGTGCACTGCTCAAGGATACATACACTTTGTTTGCCACAATGGAGCACTATAATTTCACTCTTTAAATAAGCAGTTAAAATGGAAACACTAAATGGAGTGTGGTCCTGTATATTATTTTCACTTTCTATGTGCTAGTATACATATCCTTTTGTGTTCAGCCATTGATACTCCCACAGTAGAGTGACACGGAAATCAATAATGTAATATGGATGTATCTCAGGTCCGGAGGGCTCAAGTCATCCATATTCATTAATTGATAATTGGGGTTGTGATGTTCTGTACTATTTAGTTTCTGTTTTTCTTTCGTTTCCTTTTCAGACGCGGAAGGACCATTTGTTGGGCTCAGGTGAAGGCTAATGTCACTAAGGATGCGAATTCAATGGAAGATACAGTAGAGTTTGTACGTATATTGTACCAATATGCAATGTTACAATGTTTGCCATAAACAAACACACACAAAACAAACAAAAAACCTTTTTAAACCCTGTATTTTTTTGTTTTGGATTGATACACTGATGAATTGCAATCATTCCTCAGATGTTTTTGGTAAAAACAATTGGGCAGCATGATAAGATAACTCCAGTGACATTTTCAGTTGTATTGTCCCTTGGCAGTGATAACTTGACCAACGGAAAATTACACAGAGGAGAACTGGCGCAAAGGCACGGCGTCTCTCTGTGTCTATTCCAATCTCCTCAAACACTGTACTAAACATTGTGCTGACAGGCTAAATGACTGATTTCCATCCTGTGGTATATAGCACTGTAAAATCCCAAGTGTCTCATTGCAAGCATCCTTCACCCTGTTCTCTGAAAGGTAGAGACGCAAAGTATTTGATTTGTCGCATCTTAAAAATATACATGGGCATGACAAATTACATACTATGCACTTCGAGCTCTTAAGTTAATTTACCACTTAAATGCACTGTACTCCTGAAGGAATTCAGATCTTTGTGGGTGCACGTGCGGCTCTGTGTGTGACGCTTGGAGGAATCCAGGGCTTGCTGTGCGGACGTGTGTTTGGTGAGGCCGTGCAGCAGACGGTAGACTGATGCCGGTTTGGGAGGTGCATAGTGCCTGCAGAGATGGCAAGCTGTTCTGCACAGACCTGCTCTCCCCTCTCTCATTCCCCCTCAGCTACTCACATGGAGGTTTAACATTATTATAACAGGCTATGCACCACATCAGACTGGGAACTGGAAAATTCCTAGTGTTTGCATAAATTAGATGCTTATCTAGAGCAGTCACCAGTTCAGGCATGCAGTCCTGTGTGGGGTATAGGACTCTTGTTTTTTGTTGTTGTTTCATGCTCTGTATCATGGCTGTGGTAGATTACAGTGATGGTTTTAAAAGTCACTTCAATATAGTGATATGCACTTGTACCATTTTGCCATTCATCAGTTTTTCAGCTCTTACAAGTCCTCCATAGGGCTTTGTCTCTATTTCCATCATTTTTACGGTCATGATGCTAATACCCATCTTCATAATGAATTGCTAGAGATGATCAATGTCAGATTGTAGCTTTAAGGCAATATCGCAATTCCTGGAACATTTTGCCTCGGGTAAACAAGTTGTGCTGAAGCAGAGACCAGCCATTAGGAATAGTTGATGACTGTGTTGTGTTGGGACTGCATTGAGTGGTAAAACATTACCCAGCTCTGCCTCTCAATAATGCATGCTTAATTAGCAGACACTGAAATAGGGCGAAACTGAAGAGAGGCCAGAAACAGGAGAGGGAGAGAATCAAGCAGTCTCCCACCAGGGCACACACCCTATTGATCGTTTTTTTTTTAAGGGTGATATACTTTCCAGTTTTTACATTTGAATACGAAACAGCCGTTTCATCTTCCTTTTGACTGCCGCGAGGTCTCACACGTATGCATCGTTTCATAATTGTGTTTCATCAACAACACGCAGAACTTTTCAAACCCTGCTGTGTATTGATTGCATCTGCTTTCTTTTCATGCAAATCGTCCTACCACAGTCAGAAGCAGGCCATGTTTTCCATTGTCCTTGAGGAAACAGAATAAAATGCCTTACATTATTTAGTATGAAATCTTCTCAGTTTCATCAAAATGTAAAGTGAATCTAATACAGCTGGTATAATCTCGTCAACCCCAGTAATAAAGGTCTGAGTGTCTTTCATGGAAACCATATGAGGAATGCTTTTTTCCTTGCTTAAGTATGATTTGAATGTTGCATATACATTTACACATTTACTTACTTTACTGTTCTCAGCCAGTAATTAGTCAAAATGTAATCATAAAAAACCAGTTCCAAAACATTCTAAAAAAAAACTGTTAATGCAATACAATCTTAAAGTTACTTCTGGGACCTACATACCTTTTCATCTACCTTTTAATATAATTTGATAATAAGATTTGAAGGTATCAAATGCAATTACACACTTTTATTTTTAACACACAAATACCAAACACACATCAAAAATGTCCTACCAAAAATTGTAAGTGTATGTTGAGGTTGTTACAAAAGCTGCAATATTCTTTGCAGTAAATGTTTTGACTTTCTTTAACCTTTGCAAAATGTCATGGGTGCTGTTTTGGGAAAGCGGATAACAGAGAAGGAACCCGGAATCATCAGTGGTGTAATTTATCATTATTGCTATTATTGTTTCAGATATTCTTTTTCAGTTCATACTCCGACACATACTGATATGTTATCCTTGGAAGATCCCAACTCGTCATTCAAAAAAGATGAATTTTAGACACGATGACTCAATGCCATAAGGAGATAGTTCATAACATTACAGATGGCAGAGAGTTACTTTTGAAATCCGTAAATGACTTTCACTGTGCATTTAAGTTCTTTCCAGAGATGCTCTGTTTTTATTTATGTATATATACATTTTTATCCCAAATACTTTTTGGGATTACTTTTTTCTGTGCCGAATCCTGACAGATGGTTATTCCAATGAAGGGAATTCCCTGATGGTTGAAATGTTGAAACCTTATCTGTTTAAGAATTTAAGATGATAACTGAGTAAAATCCGGATTTGCTTTTTATTTAATTTTCTTATTGAATATAAATGATTCAGTCAACATTGGTCCTTACTTTGACTTATAAAATGTACATGCAAACGTTAGTATTACTAAATTCACCAAACTATGTGTGGGAAGAAAAAAAACACCTGCATTTATTTATGTATCTTGCCTTAACATGTTGTTTTTGGATGACTTTCTGGAATGTACTATGTAGACGTGATGATGTTGAAGGTTGCTTAACCTCCTGTTCTGCAGTTTCCTTCTGGGCTGCATCCCAATCTAAGGGTGCAATTGAATTGAAGTGAGGGAGTTCTTACTTTCCGTGATGATTCACATGTAAGTACAAATGTGCCAGTTCTGGGCAAGGGTTTATGACCGGGTACATTCAAGGCAGACTCCAGTCTGGCAGCTTTTCTTAGGACAGAACAAGAGGGACTCACAAACACAAACCCATGGAAACATTCAAAGTGAGATCTTATTTTAGCACTAAATGATAAATCATTAGCCTTACGCTGATTGCTCTTCACTTTCCAATCAAAGGAAGTTTTTCTTTACACAGAGAGTTGTCAATGCCTGGAACAGCTTGCCAGGTCGGGTAGTAGAGGCAGAAACTCTTGGGCTATTCAATTCCAGGCTAGATGTAGTACTAGATACTCTTTAGATTAGGAGATGAGGAGCCTAGATGGGCCGAACGTCATTATGTATTCTTATGTTCTTATGTTCACCTTTCTTTCTTGATAAGTAGCTAAGTTCAGTTAAGTTCAGTTAAAGCTAAGTTCAGAGGATGATGTCTATATATGCATGCATTTATATAAGCTCCTAAATTAGGAGCTAGTAAGCAAATAGAAGCTAGTATTTGCCACTGTTGTAGGTTTGCTGGTGCTTTCGTATTTACTAGTTACAGCTATCTATATGAATGTTGTGCATTATTGAGCATGAAATACATTTCAAAAAAAAAATCCTGGGATTCTAGGAACAAGGTCAAGTGGTCAAAGGGGGCAAGAGAGTTTCATATTCCTGATTGGAACACCTTCAAGAGCGTGACTCAGCAATTTCTGGTGCCATTTTTGAAAGGAGTTTTTCAGGGCAAGTGTGTGAAAATGACCTTTGGGATGCAGTTCTGCTCCTCCTTCCCTCTACCTGTCTCTCCTGTCTCTAATACAGGTCCTGCCAGAGTGTGTGCCTTTGTCATTTCAGACAGCCTGCCAAATATGGTGCATCTCCCCTCCTCTTTCTTGCCTCATGCTCATGTACAGGAATTTGCTCCAGCAGCTTAAGGCTATTGTTCAGCCATTTTAAACCAGTATTGGGAACATCCACTCAATATGATATGTGCTGCCATTTTCTTGCAGGAAATAGGAAACAGATGTTCCTTTCTTCAGAGGTTTATTCTGTAAAATGAAAGTCCTTCACCTATATGTCAACAGCTCGCTGCACTACTGCGCATCACTTATGGGACTGATATGTATAATGAAATAAAATATATTTGACATATATGATGAATAATGAATATATGTAACAAGTAAGTAATTGCCTTTTTTTGTTTTTCTAAAACAAGTGTAGGTGTAGACATACAAAATACATAATTTGGGATACAAAGACTTATGGATAAAATGGTAATAAACTAACAGTTAACAAACAAGACAAAAAATAGAAAAATAAAAATGATAAGGAGGAGTGAGACAGAACAAATAAAAAAGTCAGTGACATTACAGTAGTTCTACCAATAGCAGTGGCAATGGCTGATGAGTAGTCATCATAAGGTGTTGTAGTGTCATTTCAATAGATTGAATCAGATGAGAGGCTAAGACCCAGTTTGAAAAATAAATTATTGAAAGAGAAGAGAACTTAAGTAATAATTAGCCTGATCCAGCTCTGGTGTTAAAGTATGTAATGAAAGGTTGTCAGATTGCAAAGAACTTATCGGTCAATCCACACAGAGCAAACTTTATTTTTTCTAATTGAAGGTGTTGTATAACTTCTCTGACCCAGTTTTCATTTGCAGGTGGGCGGATCTGTTCCCAATTCAGAAGAACTAATCTTTTTGCCAGAAGAGTGGCAAAGGCAAGCAGATTCGATTTTGATGTAGAACATATTATGTCTTGTGTTTGGACACCAAATATGGCCATCAGAGGGCTGGGATCAATAGACCACCCCAATACATATGACATTGGACACCAAACATTAGACAGTTTGGGGCAGGACCAAAACATAGTTGCAGGTGCCTGTCTACATCTGTTACATTGGGGATCTACAGTTGGACACATCTTTTAGAGTTTCTTCTTTGATAAGTGAAGCCTGTGTGGGAAGGAGAAGGAGGAGGCCAAATGCTGTTTGGCTAGGGAACAATTCACTCTTTGCCAAAGTTTTCCAGAATTGACAGAATGGGTGAGATTGAAGTCTGTGGGTCAGTAACACAAAAAAGCAAGTACGTGCGCATAGAGGGAGGCCTTATGTTCACTCCCCTCCTGCATTATCCTCTTATAACTGGGAGAAGACTGCAGTACAATACCTAATGGCTCTATGGCTAGGGAGGAACTGGAGAGGACTAAGGGGGCAGCCTGTTCAACAGAAGGCATTGCAATCTAATGCTGTTGGTCTGGACAGAAGCTATTTGGGAGGAGTAAAGCAAAAACATTTTTGGGACCAAACCCAAACTTTTTTCAATCAGAAAAAACATATCCCCACTCCATTTGATGAAAGATGTTTCAGCATCCAGGGGGTGTAAGCAATTCAGATTGTTTGAAATTTGAGGTACAGTAGATCCTTGTCCTTTCTAAGAAGAAGAGAGATAGTAGTCTGATAACATGATGGAGGGAGAGATTTGGAACTCAAGGATTAATCAGACACAGCCATTAACACCGGGACAAGTGAATTCAAAAATTTCTTATAAAATTCAGATGCAATCCATCTGGACTGGGTGCTTTTGATCAATGCATGCTTCTCATAGTATTCAAGTTCCTCTGCAGATAATGGTTCTTCAAGGTATTGCTTGTCATGCGAGTCAATGGATGGCACAGTTACATAAAAAAAAAAAAATCTCACTCAGTGCTGAATCATTTGATATCTCAGAGTAGACCTGTCGTGGTAACTGTATAACCAATTGACCAATGGTCATGGACATTTACTGTGGTCCAAATCAAATGACTGTTGCTTTTCACTTTTTCTGTCTTTTGTCCATATACAACAAGTAATTAACCCCCTCAATGCCAAGGTTTTTCCCACATTACCTTTTGGGGGAAACGGTGGCAAGGGTTTTATCTAAATATAAGATTTTCAGGTTTGGGAACCAAAAACGGCATGGGTCTGTCATCTTGAATGTATCCAGAAAGGACTGAAATGCTTTTGCTGATTTAAGGGACCTAATTAAGTCCCCCTTCCCCCAAGAATGAGATGGCGGAAGTTCAGGTTTGGAAGAGATGCCAAAATAGTTAACGTGAACTGTACAATTCGTTCAGGAGAATATATATTAGCAAGGACTAGTGAAACATTGTAAGGTCTTCCTATAACAACCACATATCGACTTTGGAGGTCACTTGAGATGGGATAAAAGGGACATTTATGTGCACCTCTTGATTTGAAATGAAAGTTGGAGTGGAATACTTGACTGACCCAGCTTTCAACCTCTATAGATGGCTCAAGACCTTACTTTGCTTCACTGCGCTATTTAGACCCTTGACATTCTAGCTAATATATTGCACTAAGCTCTTAGAGACCCTTAGGAAATTCACAGCCAAAATAACAGGAAAACATAGAAGACACTGAAAACACCCCGTCACCCCCCACAGTGTTTCCCCTAAACTTATAAAAGAGCATTCTGTTCAGCTAGATGCTCCACCATATAAACGTATGTTTAAATTCAGAACATATAATGAGCTTTAAGCCTCTCAAATGTCAAAATGGGGAGAGATGGAAAGAAGAAAAAAAGGTTTGAAATACAGACTGAACTTTAAATTTGAGAAATACAAATAAAATATATCAATCAGGTTTAGGGGCAATGACTATACATATCAGATAATAACTGAAGAAGTCACAATAGCACTATTAGCTGTAATAAAAATAGTAAAAATTAGAGGACAGCATCTTGTAGTGCTTGTATGCACAACATTAACGTTACAGAAACATCAGGGAATAGCGAGCCCATGCAATGTTAATACAGTTTAAGCGCCTGTGTGTAAGCTTATAATGTTAGTATACAGAGGACAGTGTCATCATGGAATCAATTTAACCACTCATATTAACTTTGTGACATCAAAATGCGGGATCTCATATAACATTACACTAAAATAAACCTGTAAGCATAATTGACACAATAAGTCAAATGTAGCGCAAGAGGGCAGTGGCAGCAAATTATTCGAGATCAGCCTCTACCAGGGCTGAGATAATGTCACGTCAGCCTAACGTTCGCTAGCTCTTGTAAACAGCCCACTCTGGCTATCACGTTAGTTGGAAACTTAGCCAGCATCCAGCTAACCAACCACCCAGCCAGCTATCAGTTTTCAAACACTCGATTACAGTTTAGGACTTGTCATAAGAAGAAATCACTTGCCCTTGGCATATTACTAGACCCACCATAAAAAAAAAAAGAATGAGGAAACAAACATGAGAAATTGGCTACAAATACACGCATTCAGTGGAACTTAGCTAATGTTTCTAGGTTGAAATTCTGCCATGAAACACTAGAGCAGGGTTACTCAAATCTGGCCCACGAATCCAAATTCAGTCCTGGTTTTCCTTTCTCTCAGGTAGGAAATTGAACAATTACCTACCAATCTGGCAATCTGACTCCAAGGTAAAGGGAGGGTGGAAAACAGCAATGCTCGGCCCACGAGGACCGTGATTTGAGGAACCCTGCACTGGAGTTGGCCTGAATCCCTTCCCTTCACTGATTACTCTCAAATTCTGTCTTCTGCTTCTGCCCTTCAGGTCCATACAGTGTCCACTTGATTTCTGTTTTAAATTTTGCATTCTCACGCACAAGCTCACCGACTCTCTGAGAGACATCTCTGAGAGAGTTTCTCCTTGCTCCTTCGGTGAGCTTGGAGCTTAGCACTGCTAATTCGTTTGCTCCAGATCCAGTGCTTGGACATCTAATTTGGCTCCCTTGCGTAGCTTCGAGATGTCAACCTTAATATCCTCACTGAAGACTGTCATTTTAGATTTAATGTTGGATAAAAATGGCAAATAGTTAACAGAGACAATCTAACACTAAGATCATCCAGACCAACTGTAATTTGTGTTGTTTGGCTCAGATAGCTTTGGGATGTGAAAGGATGAGTTCTGAAGAAGCAGGATATCTTACAAAATATTGGTGATGCAGACATGGGCACTGTCTCCCGAGGCACACTAAGGACGAATGTTTGTGCTGCCAGCAGTGAGTGGGACCTGACCGTGACAAAGCTAACGTAACTTATAAGAAATTGCAGCCGCTGAAGAAGAAACAAACATTGATACCACAAGTTGTTTGACAAACCACCCAGAGTTTAGCCATTTACATTCCGGAGTGCTAAAGACCTTTTACAGCATACCTAAAATAAACTAGAAAAAGATATCTAAACCAGCCGGACAGGACAGACAGCTTTTGAATGAGTAATGTAGCCTCTCGTAATGTTTTTATCTGCCTTGCAAGCTAGTTAGCTAGTTATTAAAAATGGAATTATACAAAGTTAATATTGCCGATTTAGCTGGTTAGCTGTAGGTTAGCCACTTTACCTAATCATAAGAACACACTAGTTAATCATAAGAAGATATGTTGTTAGCTAGTTGTTTCTAATATCAAACAATGCTAGGCAAAACTGGAAGTCCCCATAATTACCAGTTTTCAATGATTTTGTTACTGTGAACAGTTCATTGTATTCATTGTGATCATTTTGTATAGCAGGCATGGGGTATTGTGTGCACCCTTCTTTGGCAATAGCTAAAGCATAGCCCTTAACCCTTTAATGGTCTGCTAAGGTCTCTGTTAGGTCTCTGCGGTGGAAATCTACTCCGCACTCAGATGTAGAAAAAAGAGTAAAAGACGACTCATCAGACCATATTACTTTCTACCACTGCTGCTATGTCCAGGTTTTCTGCTCATTACACAACGCATTGTTGCATATCGGGCCTTGGTTACAAGCAGTTTCTGAATGGTAGACCTACCATAAATTTCAACTTAGTGAAGCTCACGAAATACAGGTTTTGTTGAGACTGGGTCACAACAAAAGATTCAATTCTGTGGTTATTTTTGAGGCTGTTGTTTTGTAGTTTGTTTGACATATGCCTTCATGTTTTTTGACACTGTTCCCCTTGACACATTAAATCATTTTGAAGTTTCTGTGACTGACGCACCTGCAATTCGGGCACCAACTACTCCTTCAAGATCTTTTATAGCAGAAACATTTTGGTCATTAGTATTAACATTAATATGAAACACATGGGTAGATTCCTTTTTAATTGCAATTTAGTTACTTCAAAGAGTCGTTTTTCATTTGGTGTTTCCTTTTAGTCTACCCCCTATATATACTGTACAGTCAGGTCCAGAATTATTGGTACCTTTGATGAAAATGAGCAAAAAAAACTGTAGAAAACAGCCCCAAAGCATCAATGATCCACCACCATATTTTCCAGTAGGTATGAGGTGCTTTTCCAAGTATGCATCCCTCTTTTTACACTAAACATGCCGATGGTGTACATGGCAAAAAAGTTCAATATTGATCTAATCTGAATATAGCACCCGGTTACAGTCATACTTCCAGTAACATTTGGCAAACTCCAGATGCTTGAATTTGTTGGTTGCTCTCAGTAAGGGCTTTCTTCATGCAACCCTCCAAAATAACCTTTTGTTATGGAGGTGACGCCTTATGGTTGATTTTGAGACTTTGTGACCCCAAGATGGAACTAAAGTCTGACGTTCTTGAACTTAGGGTTCTTCTTTGCCTCCCACACCATCTTCCTCACTATGCATGGGACAACATGTACTTGCTTCCGATTCCTGGAAAGTTTACAACTTTTCAATTATTTCCCTAACAGTGGTTAGTGGTATGTTTAATTTGAAAAATGTATTTTTTTGTACCCATTACCTGACTTGTGTAGGTCAACAACCATCTGTCTCTTTTGATTTGACAGTTCTTTGGCTTTCCCCATGGTGATGAATGACAAAGGGATTTTACATGTGAGTTACCTCATTTTTATATCCTAGTGAAACAGGAAGTGATGGAAGGCTACAATACAGTTCCTTAAGACTGAGATTTACTGAAATAAGTATACTTTTATTTCACTTTGTTTGGTTTTATTTAAATAATATTTAATATTTTTGACACATACAAAAGTATATCACTTTCCCATATGTTGAGCATAAAATATAGTTCATTATCTGTGTTGTTTATTTTATACAGGCTTTTTTTGTTCATTTTCATTAAGGGTGCAAAAGAGTCTGGACCTGACTGTATATTATATATATACGTAAATACAATTACATAATTTAGCAGAGGCGCTTATCCAGACTTGCAACAAGTGCATTCCACTAAGTGGGGTGAGACAGTATAGGACGTAAATAACCAGTACAATATCTCTACAAATATAACTGCTAGAAGCACCACAAATCTACTAGGGAAAAAGGAGAAAGGTAGTAATTATTTTAATGTATATACATATATATATATACAAACCTGGTAGAAATAGCCAGGAATAGCCATGGAACTGCTCCTCCCCACAGTGTGGCCATGTTTGGGAAAAAGGAAGCTGAATCTCTTACACTTGGGCTCTTCCTCATACCTCTGACATGCTGCAAACACTTAACCACCGTTCTGTTTGCGTTTGAATGTCTCAGTCATTATTAGTACCTGACGTGACTTTGTGTGTTGGCATATTTTTATGTAACTTGTTCCTCAACCACCTTAGTCAACCAAAGTTAATTTCACTGAAATATTACTAAATCATACACTGCCTGGCCAAAAAAAAAGTCACCAGCTGGATTTGGGGCAGTGTTATGATCTGGGGTTGCTGCAGTTGGTCAGGTCTAGGTTCAGCAACATTATGTGCCCAAAGAATGAAGTCAGCTGACTACCTGAATATACTGAATGACCAGGTTTTTCCATCAATGGATTTTTTCTTCCCTGATGGCACGGGCATATTCCAAGATGACAATGCCACAATTCATCTGGCTCAAATTGTGAAAGAGTGGTTCAGGGAGCATGAGACATCATTTGCCGTAATCAAAGCTGAAGGCGGTCCAACGAAATATTAGTGTGTAACTTTTTTTTGGGACGGGCAGTGTATATTCAAGAGTAAATATCACTGCATCATGAATCATCTCAGCAGCAGATGTATTCATGTGAAGATGGGCAGCTGTTGTGAAGATACCAACATGGTGCATTTTGGGTGATGTCACATGTGATGCTGCACAGATGTTGACTTGGCCTGTATGTCTTCATAATAATGACACTGCAGAGTGCTGTGCGTGTTACAAGAAAACATGCACGTTGCTTTTAGGTCATACGGTTTTTCGATCCATTACATTATGTATAGCCAGCCTGGTTGACAGTCTGCTGGCTAACATTAGAAATTCAATTCTGCATCATAAACCACCCATTTTGCTGTGGGTAGTTCCATTTATTTAGTTCGTCCTCTGATTGTTGGTCAAGTTTTGTTTTTGCTCATTTTACACTATGGCCCTGTCACTGCCTTGATTGTGGGATCATTTTCTTCTCCGTATTAAAAAAATAGAATTATATTTGAATAGAGAATACAGGAGAATACAAATATAGAATACAGAATACAAATTCACTTTCTCATGGTGATTTGCAATCACAGCAATAACAATACAGGACCTGCCATCGACTTGGTTGGAGGTGCAGTACTTCCTGCCAAAATACAAGCATCATCAATCTGCAATCAAATGACTTTAAAGAGTTGATTTTGCTAAAGATAAAAGTGGTGTGCTCCTTTAGCCTGGTGCCCAGACCCTTAGCCATACCACTAGCAAGGTACAATGACTAATGAGTCTGGAAATGGTCTTATTGACACAACTTGTAGGCTCGTTGTGTCAATAACGAAGGTGTTAGGCTTTACATATTGAACAAATCATATAAAAACAAGGAACTCATGTTTTTCTTGCAAGAATAAGACCGTCTTCTCATATTTCTTATTAGTGAGAGGTCTTCCCTGCCTGCCCCTCCCTAGAACAAAAACTTGTATCAGCATGGCCGAAAACCCTTTGGGTGAATATTGCCATTTATACGGGGTTTCATTGAGAGCAAAACAAAAGGCATTTCCAGACCCAGTCGGTACTTATCAATACTAACGTAACAGGGCCCCTGTCACTCCTAGGCTAGAACTCTGAACAGAGCACAAAATATACAAATAAACCTTTGACATTTGTACCAGATAATGATGATAGATACCTATTTTAATTTAGGGAGGAAAGGAGTTTTACCGCGCAATTGCATTGAATAGTACTTTCTCATATTTAAGCTTCAGGAGGACTGTTATGAATGTTCCCAGTCCTCCCTGACTGAAAAGAGATATCTAATGCCATTATCTGGTACAAATGCAAAATGCTTTTTTCCATTAAGTATGCCAAATCTCACATTTTTTTAGTGTGCTTAATAAGAGCTAAAGCTGGATGGCTTCCGTTGTGTGGCATAAAAATAGTTCCTTGTAATTACATGAGAATGGAGAGGAGCAGGTTTCAGTGCTGGTATATTTCTCACCCTCACACTGATACCACAGTTGCATTTTACTGTGAAGAGCAGGTATCAGTGCTGGGCTTCTAATATATTGTGCAGAGATACAATCTGGAGTGGCCCCTGCAGAAAGTTTGGGAGATTCATGTTATGTACTGCACAGTGAGCTCTGATAGATTTCCTCTGACATCTCTGCTACCATCATCTCTTTTTATGCTTTCTTTCACTGCTTTTTTCACTCTCTCTGTCCCACACTGGGTTTTCCCCCTATTTCATTTGAGCCATCTGGCCTGCAGCCATAAACTCTAAACACCTTTGTGTCATCATTTTGGATTTCTTACTTCATTTACTGTTGCGTATGTTTATTCACCATTCACTCCCCCTTCTTGCTTTCCTTTTTTGTGCAACCGCAGTGCATTTTTTTTATTCATCAGCAATGCGTGAAGGCTTGAATGATGATTGTTCAGTGCAGCTCTATTACCGGGGGACTGATGTCGAACAAGGATCTAATTTTACACAGAAGCAGTGGATGTCTTTAAGGGTAACTTAGCCAAAAGTTTCAAATTTAATAATTTCTGAGGCATGGCATTCCTCATCTCTGACACCTGAGTAAAGAATGTGTACTTGATTTTCTCCTGGTTTTCTTTACCCCGATCCCCATGGCCATGTAGCCGTCCTAAAACTTTAAGCCATTTGAAGTTTATTTAAATATTAACATTTCATAGCTGAAACCAGTTACAGTTTGCTCTTCACTACCTTGGAGGTACTACAATGCATTCACACCCAGAATGCATTGTGAAGCTACTGTATTTGCATCCCTTCTGCCTGTAAGCACACTGCTAACAATCTGCCGAAATGGATATAAACTAAAATTCTGCACAATGAGACACAATCCAGCATACAAAGAGTAGTCTATATCCACAACTTAGCCAAGAATGTGAGTATTTATGAATTTAAGTGATCAGGACAACAATAACATCATTTGTACAAATAATGTGCACAGGGGGAAGGAGAAGAGGATGGATTCTGGGCATTGCATGAGGTTCGATAGCATGACATTAGTTAAGAAACAATGAAAGGATTTCAAATGAGACTGTGTTTTCAGTTATTAATACAATTCAAGAGATTTTCAGTATGGATACTGACTATAGTAATGTTAAAGAGCAACATTCTTTTTTGGAGAAGTTACCTTTTAATGAGTCAGTTCCAGATACATACTCAGATTGATGGCATGGTATTGTAGACATTTTCACATGTTCAGTAGTCCTCTTAAATTATAATGAATGATACTGGAATCACAGCAAAGTAGACTTTCAGGAACCAGTCTGACATTTAAAGAAAAAAAGCATCCAATATAATAGAAGTAAAAGCTGGGATTTCCTGCTAATTCCCATTATTATCAAATGCTTATGAAAGGCCTTCGATAGGACGGCCCTGTTATCTCTAGATGTGTTTTGTTAATATATTATTTCCAAGGAGGATTTGGGGGCATTCTTGATCATTGGCAGACCTTTTTTGGGGGTGAAGAGTGTCCCTGTGTGTGGTGTTAAACATTGTGTGGGTTAGGGGGCTGTAGTCTGCACTAGTCTGCAACTCTAATAATAATGAATGCATATTTTGGGATGTGTTCCAGTATGCAGCTAGAAATGAATGGGATTGGTCATTACTCTCTTGTGTTCTAATTCTGTGCCATATGAGATCAACTATTTGCAATGGGAAATGGAGAAAGCTACATAACTTGCATAGTGTATGACCCCTTTCTATTCAAATACTATGTTTCACATGCTGGGAAGGAAGTACTCTTTCATCTCATGTATGCACAATATCAATATCTGTGTAAACAGACTCCTCAAGCAAGATGTGCCCTACTTGCACAAAGGCATCAGTTTGTGCTGCAGAGAGCCATCCATCTTTAAGGAATGTGCTTAATAATATAATACCAGCCTACCCTTATGATGCAGAGAGTCTGTTGATCTGTGAGGGTGCACATTTTGAACTGATGCTTATGAATGAGTAGCCTCTATTATGTGTGAGTTCAACAGCCTTTTAAAAATTGAATAGGATCAAAGTGAGAGGAGGAGCAGTTTGAAAAGACATAGAAGCGCTCCTTTAGGGTTGGAATGAAAATAAATAATTGGTGTTGTGTCAATCCAAAATACCAAATTGGCGAAAAAGAATCTCCTTATTGATGAAAAGACGGGCCCAACATTGTAAAAGTCCTCTCTTTTATACAGCTTAAGGCACATTTACATTAATTCACACTGAAGGGTGATTGAGCCAGAGACACAATTGTTACAAGACATCTCCAGGCTCGGCCAGATGACGTGAATGCATCGTCCATGCAGTCTCTAATACACAAACCGTATCCTTGCATCCCCAGACCAAATGTCATGTTTCTTATACATACTACAAATGATCACAGCACAAAAAGAAGAGATCTTCAGTAGGGTTACTGAGCTTCTATGGGGAGCAGGGCTCTGTATTTACTCCTGACCTTTACAAGTTGACAAGTCCTCCAGTTACATGTACGGAGACACATGACTGCTTTTTACTAAAATGGCAGTTGTGTTTTGCACTCAACTGTTTGTACTGAGTGAGGTTCAAATCCTAACCTTGGCATTAACTTCAGAACCCTAAGACAGCTGTGAATTGTATGTTGTCACGACCCTTAGTCCTCGTCTCTTTCCAGAGGCTTGAAACATAGGGTCTGTTGTTGTTATGTTCGTGAATTGACCGCAAAAGGAAGTCAGTCGTATCACATTGGACTTTAATTTATTATACTCAGTGGCGGCTTTCCAAAACACGTATTGCTACTAGATGTTTCAGATTTTTCTAAGAGAAGAAAAAAAGGTTCTCTTGTAGTTATGAAATCCATATAAGGGAAAAAGGCTCACCCCCAGGACATACCCATGGTAAATAAGCAGGAGCACTTGGAAAAACATAGATGTAGAAAGTATGCATTTAATCTTAACTGGAGATTGAAGTTCTCAGGTATTAGGGAAAGTTAGAATTGCTGTTTCAGTGTTAGGTCAACCTAGGCTTGTTTTTTTGTTTTTGTTTGCTGCAACATTCATACAGTGAAATTGCTTTCAACATTGCCTTCAAATTCAGAGATTCAGAGAGTTTATAAAAAACATTTTTACCTTTGAACGGTTTGTGTGCACAACACACAATTTATTGTGGGCAGTAGCCATGTCAACTCCTTCTCATACTGTGCATCATTTTAAGTCATGTATATAGTGTGTGTGCCCCCATGAAGTCCATCCCAAAATCCAGAAGGTAGACACAAATTAGCAAGAGCAAGAGGGAAAGGTCAATTGCAACAATTTGTCAATTAAGCTAATTGTAGCAATAAACAATGTATGGTTTATTTAGTGCTTGAGACAATGTATAATCCAGTAATGTTATATAAAATGAACAATATGATGCATTAAGACTTATGGCCCTAATTTGGTGAATCAGGACGCTGTCGGTAACTCCGATGCAAAGTGAGGATGGTGGTGCTTTAGGGCGTGTCTAACACAATTTCGGTAATTTCGTGATTTAGGACGATAGCGCACCTCCGGCGCAGTTGTAAAAGAGGTTGGATTAACTTTTTAAAAATACACGTGGGTGTGGTGGAGGTATGGTTTCATAATGGCCAATCAGAACACCTATTTTCTATCCCTTTAAATACCAGTGCGCCAACACTATAGCAAATTGGCAATTTCCTGACATGGATGACAGTTTTGCGTGGCTGCGCCAAGTGCTTCTCAAAAGAGGAGAGCGATTTGCTTGTGCGGGAGGTGCGGAAAAGTTGGCGCGCGAATCAGAGGGGGAAAACAAGGCGCACATTAATTTGTTATTTTCATGATTTGAGTTTATATTTTGAGACCTACATTGTTAAAAGATTTTATTTAGTTTTTTTGTTTTATTTTACCATCAATTTTTTTCCTTTTTTGTAGGCTTTCCGACTTAAAAAACAACATTTATTTAATGTAATTGTTAAATGGAAAGCAATAAATTAAAAAACTCTGCAACTAGGCCTGTTTCATTTATGTTTGTCATGCAGTAGGCCTACATGCGTCACCCTGGAGTGTGGTGACGCATGTATCACAAACCACCTGGATATTAATGGAGTGGACCCCCTTCCAATTCACATAAATGTTACCGTGATCAGATGGTGCGCGCAACTGCACATGTGTGCAGTCAATGGCACCCAAGACCCCAGGGAATCCACATTGTGTATAAAAATCCTGTTTAGTTCTCTGCTGGCTGTCGGGTGTAGGAAAAGTAATAAACTAATTTGCATGTTGGACAAGACTGGAAGAAACTGCATGTACAGCCAAACTGATAGCCGTCTGGCCAACACCGGCTACCAAACCCAAGGTATTGCTCACGGTATCGCCTTCAGCATCCAATTATGTACTCCATTTTCTGTAGTGCAAATGGAAAGAATAAAACCCTTTCACATAAGAAAAACATTGAGCATACAAACATATATTTATTTAACAGGTGTATTTTACTGAACGGTAGCGATGGATAGCCTGCTGGCTTCAGTCTTTCATGTCCGTGCATTGAATAACCACAAGCTGTGGTGAAATAGTTTTTAGCTTAATTGATTACACTTGCAAGTTACCCATGGATTGGACGATTTGCCCCAACGTGGGGGGAAATTCACAATATTTACAAAACATTCTCATGTGATTTCAGATAACCTTATTTTCATATGTGCGCATCAATAAAGTCACCAAATTACACAGAGCGCCAGCGTTTGCGTTAAGAGGTGGTCTAGTTGGACGTTAACGCAAACTCATTATTTGACACCAAACTTGCATAGTGCCGACTGTTTTCATTGTCACACCCCCTATTGCGCTGCCCAACCCATAGTCATGCAAACGCCTTCATTGCGCACCACGAAATTGCCGAACTCGGTGGAGGTGGGAAATATTTAGTTTGCGACAGACGAAACTGGCAATTCGCCAGCGTTGGGTCATAATGCCGCTTAGCGCCGGCACGAAAATAGGGCCCTTAAAGGTTAAATGTTTATAAATTGTACTGCTCTCAAATGTGGTAAGAATGTGCATGAAATGGAACCTGTGTGGTTTCTTATTCTCATGGAGCAAAAACAAAAGCAAAACTCATGGTCTCAGTTGAACATGGGCTTTCAAATCACTCAAGAGAAGGGGGTTATTGCAGTAGAGAATTAATAATTGGTGCACTAGAGCAAATTACCGTGTTTCATCTTTAAAGAACCAGTGGTTATTGATCACATATGTCTTTTGAGGAAAATAGACCAATAAAAGGTATCTTCAAAGACACCCCCTGTGCTTCTGCTTGCTTATCACAGATCAATTGGGTTTGTAGATTTCCAGTATAAGCCTTTTTTATCATTTGTGTTTCTCTATGTCAGACCTGTATCAAAGCTCAGATGCCACGTGCCAAGTGAACACAATGGGGGATGGAAATGGATGTCACATGCCTTCAGCATGCCTTACAGCATGCCTTATTTCCTTGGCAACCCACCTTAAAGAAAACGTAAATTGATGACATTTTTGGGCCCCATCGATTCTATTCCAGCTGACCTTTGGCTAACCGCCCTCTCCCTCTCCCAGCCTTACGCCGATTTCAACCATTAGAATGTGTATCACAACTGAGAAATCCATGACTTAAAATGTGCATTGCACAAGCGCTCACTTAATTTAATTGTTTTCTAGTTGAATAATCAAATAATATGACATATTGCTGAAAACAAGGACAGTCATAGAACCCCTGTGGGCTCTTTAAAATGTTGATTTACAATTTGTAAAAAATATTCTATGTATTTAATTGACTACCTGCCTCTTCTACCCGTTTGAAAAAAGGCTTTGAAAGAACTAATAAAGCTGTAACTGGTTGACTGGTTGACTGGGTGACTGGTGGGAGAAGGCCAGCTGTGTCCTGCTACAACAGACTCCTGATGATAGTCAGCTAATAACATAGCTGAGGTTCTAACCTGCAACTATGTGGCCCAACCTGTGCTTGTGGTGAGCATCTTTATGGATTGAGCCACTCAGAAGCCTGTTCAAATGGTTTTACTTATAATAATTGAACCAAAACAAATAATGAGACATTTATTTTTATTTTGTTCAGTTTTTTATTTTAACTTCTTATTCAAATGTTAAAGCTCATATCTGAAACCCAAGAAAATTTGTATTTTTACTCAACTTATGTCTCCACCAACCATCCTTTACTGCATTCTAGAAGTTTCTATAATTTTCTAAAAATACATACAGACATAACATTTTTATGTCTGTATGTATATGTGTGTGCTGAATGACCTTACATTAGGTGGGTGTTCAGTTTTCAGGTTAAGAAATACTGTAGATTCAGGGAAACAAAAATACAACATTGTGTTTCACAGTACTATTTAATGTAGCTATAGCAGATGTTTCACAGTGTCATGTCAGTGGGCTGGGGATGTTGCATGAAAAGTTAGAGCATCATTTTGACAAAGCAGTGTCTGTCAGCAGAAATGTTCTAATGTCCCTGTGTGACTGGTGCAGTCAATGCCCCATGTGGCTTTTTTGTCATTAAAGTGGTTGAGTGTTTCAGCTCTGATTTTGTCATGCTCAAAACAAGGGAAAATACTGAGTTCCAGGAATTCAGTTGATTTTACATTGTAGCATTTTTTCATTCCTTTCCTTCCTTCTTTGATGTCCTCGGAACCTCATTTCACTTTAAACTGTTTGACAACACAAACACGCAGACACCTCTATGTTCTCTTGCTCTCCCTCTATCTCTCTGACACACACACACACACACACACACACACACACACACACACACACACACACACACACACACACACACACACACACACACACACACACACACACACACACACAATAACATCAGCTAATGTTAAACAACAAATGAATGTGTGTGCTGCAGACTGCATACTGTGTCTGGTGTCTGTCAGTAGCCTAGATTTCAATAGTGAAGTGACTGGCCCTAGAGTCAATAGTAAAAGGCCTGCTGCAAAGCCTGTCTTGCATATCAATGCACCAACCAATCTCAAAGAATGTGTTCTCTTATCATGTACCAAATCATAAATCATCTGACAACCTGGCATAAACCACCTTTCATCATCTCTGGCATTAGATCAGAGAGGACCGACAAACCTCTGGATTCAGGGAAAACCTGAAGCCATGCTGTTTAATCTACTTTTCCAACATCATGGATGGAAGGCACACATGGAACATGATTAGAACCTTGATTGTGGTCCTCAAGAGAATTCATGGCCAAGTGAGCATTGTCTTCACACTTTGAATTACAAAGGAGAGAGATAAAGTCATGCACAGTCACACAGTTCACAGTTTTGCAGTATTGTCTGAAGAGATTTTAAAGCAATAGCTTCAGTGTTTAACTTGTGTTTTTATCCATAGTCAACATTAACATAGAGAAAAACGTTGCCCACCTACTATAGTGAATACCGTTAAATAAAATAAATATGTGCCACCAGCCATATTTAAGTAGCGATTAGGTAGCGCAATGAGATGAATATTAATAGGTGCTTAACGGGTGGCTTAGTTGAATGAATGGAATATAAAGCCAGGCCCCTGAAAACACAGGGCCTTAAACATTTCAGACCACCTGCAATTCAGAGAGGAGGGATAGTTGACACTGAGATTCACACATAGAATTTTCCTTTGAACAATAATATTTACTTCTGCACTGCATTCGCACAGTAAATTAACTTTAACTGTCAGCGAATAATGTTTCGGGTCAGTAGTCTGAACCAGAAATCTAATTTAGCAGAGGGTTTATTGTCAGTCGCAATATGAGAGTACAATTCCCAAAATGCTTTAAAAAATTTATATATTATGTCCATGTTTGAAACAAAATTGTTGTTCAGTCTGTTCGGTTCACACTATGTAGCACGGGCCTGAAGTGGAAGTAAACTTGGCTTGTCCTGCTAACATACATTATAAACTTGCCAAAGCTTGAATATCTGTATTTTTGTGCCTAATGAGGAGTGGAATTCTCTCAAAAGAAATATTTACGTTTAATCCCTTACAACTGCACATAGGAGATGGCTGTGGTCTGTGGACAAGTTTGGGAAGCAATCTGATAGAATGTTTCTGATCGAAATACCGACAAGATTTTATAGATGCAGACTCTGCAAGTTCTTGTTACTGTTACTTTGCTGAATAGCAATTCTCCTGATAGGCCTATTGATCATTTAAATGGGTCCAGAATTCAGAACAGCCTTAAGCAGAGCTGATCTGCAAATATAATAATCATAAAATTAAATGTTGAAAGGGAGGGGGGGAAACTTGCTTCGAAGGATATATTTTGGTCTGAGCAGACCTTGGAGAAGGTGACTCCCCAGTGCAGTTTTACTCTGCTCCCAGACATCTCGGGTGACGTGGTCAGGGACAGCTGCAGGTTGAGGCTGCAGGTTTGCTTGAGTTGTTTTGGTGCCGGGACTTCATGAATGAGTCTGTTAATACAGGAGTAGAAAGAAACCTCAGAATGCTTGCCGTGACCCCCACATTTGAGCCTATAAAATATCTGATTAATAGGTTTTCACACTGACGTGGGAGCAGTCCCCACTTCCCTGTGAGATTTTTACTTCCATGTGTGGTGAGAAGTCCCCTCCCAACCTTTTTTTCTTTTAGCCCTACCTGACCTTTAGAATGACTGTATCTATAATACTGTATAATATAACATATGCCATTTAGCAGATGCTTTTATCCAAAGCGACTTACAGTAGTGAATGCATACATTTCTCATTTGTGATCCCAGTGAGAATTGAACCCTCAACCTAAGCGTCAGCATCACCATGCTCTACCTACTGAGCCACACAGAACCACTCTCATTCTGTGTGTAACTCATGTATCTCATTTTCGTTGAGTATATCACACACTCAGTTTGATTGCCTTAATTGTAATATAATGATACAAGTCTTATACAGGTATAAGAGGTTTCACTACCCCCATTCCAACTACCCTCCACACAAATGTCAGTATTTGAAAGGTGTGTGTGTGTGTCGGGGGTTGGGGGGCTGTGCTACTCCTGTTTTCACACAGTGGTGAGGAAAACACCCTTTTGATGTTAAAGGTAATTACGTCTGTCATATTATTTTCACACTGCAGATTTTTGAACTGCAAGGAAAGTAAGTAGAACTGATGTAGCTCCAAATGTTTATTTTCACTCTGTCTTCTTGCCAAATGTTATTTAATTTACATTGTAATGCTAATTTAATGGATTTCAGATGGACAGATAATGCATATGAACAAGAGCCCTGAATGCCTGCCGTGGGTGTACTGCAGCATTAGAAGCAAAGCAGATTTTATTGCTTATTTGCTGCATTTCAGTGCTTCAGTTCTGTGCATAACAGGCCACTGTGCTGTGAGAATATGAGCATAATTTAGTTGGGAACTTGTTGTACTTGACAAAAAATAAATAAACTATTGGAAATGATTGTTTGCTAGATTCACTCATGGCTGGGCAATTCTATGTAACGATACCCACACTTGAAGGACAAGAAGGTGTGCTATCAAATAGCAAACCTTCAGAATGTTTAAATTAAGCATGCTCCATTGAAAGTAGTTTTTCTGCTCCATTTTTCCTGCCGTGAAAATCAAGTTTTGGAGAAAAGAATGCCGGAAAAAAATCTGGAGGTAATTGAATGTGTTCCTCAAAACAAGCATGCTATTTGTTTGTTCAAATGTGCCCCACTGCGCTGTGTTGAGTGCATCATAAATCTCCCAAGAACACCCCCCCCTCCCCCGCCAACACACACACACCTGCAGTCATTGCCGTGATTAGTCTGCCAGCTTCATATCGGGACAGTATGAATTTTCATTAGCAGAATCAAAGGCGGGGGGTGAAATTAAAGTGCATCCAGCAGGGAGCCTGCCATCAGTGCTGCTTAGGATTGTGTGGACCTTTTCCTTTATGCAGTGTCTCTCCTGAAGGATAATTATTAAAGCACATGGAGTTGTTTGCATTTCTATAATTATTCAGTTTTTAATTTAATACAATGAATGTTACACACACCATGTTACACACACACACACACACACACACACACACACACACAGTTGTTTGCAATTCAATTCTGTAAATATTCTTTTTTCTTTTTTTAAAGACACATAACATACGCATGCACATACCACATGCACACACACACACACACACACACACACCCTGCCCCTAAACCAAACCTGTACCAACCCTCTTTATCTACATCTGAGAATGGCCAGTGACAGTCACAGGAATAATTAACCAGAGTACCTGCTGCCTGAAGAGTTTGGCTGTAGATTCAGGGACAGTGTGACCTCAGGCAGGGGGAGAATTAGAGTGGGTTGGGTTTCATGACCAGCAAGACGGCAAGTCACCCTGGCCAACAATCAGCTCTGGCCCAAGGGGATTACACTCTAGGTCTTTTTCAGAGTCATTGTTCCACCCATCAGTTAAATATGACTAGAAAATAATCTTGAATTTTAATATATACATCCGTATCGATTTAAAAGTGTGACAAAAGATTTCCTTGGATTTAGATGGCCAGTTGATTGACTCTGTATATCACAGCCAGAAACCCTTGTTTTTCAGGAAAAGCTCCTTTGTGAGGTTGACTCATGAGGACACAAAGGGTTAAGTGGATCTGCATATATGGTTCACATACAGTAGCAGGGCCTCTGTCTCAGTCCTACCACAGAAAAAAGAATCCTGCCGTTCATGGTAAAGCTAAACGTAGTTTGGGCATTTTTCTGTAGCAGACACGAGATAAGAATGGTAATGTGGGGGGTGTTGTAGGGTAAACTGTTGTGATAGGGGTGAGCTGCAACGGCAGAGGAGGAGAGGGGTGGGGTGGGACTGTTGCACAGAGTCAGGTGGAGAGATGGGACTGACATTTCCCGTGGGTGAAGAAGAGGGGTATAACAGATGAAGAGATTGTTTTTCCTATGGTGGGTGTCAAACTCATTCCATCGAGGCCGAGTGTGTGCAGGTTTCTGTTGTAACCAATGCATTACACCAGGTGATTTCAATTAGGTTCCCTCCTTAGTTGAAGAAGTGAGCTAATTAGTGAAATCACCTGGTGTAGTGCATTGGTTGCAACAAAAACCTGCATACACTCAGCCCTCAATGGAATGAGTTTGACACCTGTGGGATAGACTATCTGTGGATATCCTAATATATGCCTGTAATTTTGAAAACTGAAAAATTGCACCCTGCTTGCATCACAAGTTTGCATGACGATAAATGGAGGAATTCATTCTTTGTATTTTATATTTAACATTGAATCTCACAGCTAAAATAAATGCACCCATGTGGGAGGGCGGGCATATGCTGACAGTGATGCAAGTGACAATTTCTTTTTTGCAAATCACCATATTATTAATAGTTTCCAAAATGTAAAAAACTGAATTCTGGAGGTCAGAGCTGACATGTCTAACAGTACTGCTGCTGACATCATCCCAGTCAAGGAGCATGCCTGGTACCACTCCCCCCCCCCCCACATCTGGTATACAACACCCGCTTGTAGGGCAGACAAGGAAAGAGACAAGAGGAAAAGAGAGTACGTCCCCTGCAATCCCTGGACCTAAAAATAGCATCTGATTTAATTAACGACTGCATTTTTTTTTTGCTCTGTATCGCACGCAGTCGAGCCTGTATGTGTACCTGCTTTTTGTCTTGGACTGGCAGTTTGGCCCTTAAAGGGATCCTTTACAAGCAATGATTAGTCATCACTGCAGCAGAGTGTTCACACGGGGGGGCAAGACACCGCCATCCCTTCCTCTTCCACAATGATAGTCACGCCCTCCATAAGTACATAATGGGTAAAGTGCTCAGGTGCTCAGGTGTGAAACACTTACTCCCTCTGTGGAAAGAAGTGAGCCACTTAATGAGCACCTTGGTCTATACGTCTGCCAAGTGTGTGTAGTTGATCATAAGTGTCAATATATTATTCAACGTTTGACCGGTGGGGAAACGTTTGAAAACAGTGGCAGACTCACCAGTTGGGAGACTCTATACATTTCTAAACCGCCACACAGTAGTGGCTTAAATGAAAGCCACAGTGTCCTTGGGGTAATGCATGCCCAATGTTAAACGCAGTGGGACAATGTTTTAAACCAGGGGCATCGAGCTCGTGCACTGCTGGCCCCAGAGCGGAGGCACCGAGGGTGACGCTGAGAGAGGTGCCGTTCCCCTTGCAGCACATCATAAACTATGATGTCATAAGGAGGAGGCGATCGGGATTACAGAGAGCTGCATTGGCTGTGTGCCTTTGGTGTCTCCAGCTCCTTGGCTGACTGGAGCCCAGGGAGAGGGATGCAGCAGGAATCACAAAGCGTCCCGGCTCGAGGCTGTCAGAAGCTTCTGAACGGCCGCTAAAACGGCCGCTAAAAGCAAAGAATGTGCCCTGGCAAAGCGCACCGTCATTGTGTCTCCTCTAGAGCGGGAGTATCAGTTTGATTATGCTGAACATGTGAAAAGTTTTTTTGTTTTTTTTTGCTTTTTATGCAGCGTTTACGCTTGTCTAAGCTATCATCTATCTCCTCGGCTCTCTGTCCCATCCATCAGCGAAATCTGGCTCCACCTCATCTCATTACACCTATCATTCCCATAAATCACAAGCAGAGCTTTTTCAGCGAAAAGAGGGCAATTTTCCCCCCCTCATTCCCCAAATATCTCCTCTCTTGTTCGTGACCAATTCATCGATATTTCTAATTTCTTACATACAGACTAGTTGTTCTAAAAACTGGGTTTAACGATAATATCAAACCCGATCGTTCCCCTAAGATTTCTGCATTTCTCATTTTCTTGCACCCTCTCCTTTCCCGTAGAGGGTATTTTTACTTTGCCTGTGCAAAACAGTTCGTTTTCATGGAAGCAGCGGGAAGCAGTGTTTTGTGATGAAAAGGAATAGCACTTGAATGCTACCCATACAGTGAAAGGGGCAGTGGTAATCCGTAAGAATAGTTGCCATAGCTACATTGACATCATTTCTGGCAAACAGGATTGAGAGCCCTCTCAATGGAGGTTTGTTTGTGTTGTAGGCAAAGCTGCCATCTGAGACTTAAAGGCATACAAGCCCTCGAATGAAAACACAATAGCACGCAGCTCTCCACCATAATCATTTACAACAACAACTCAAGGATGCAGCTGCACAGACTTTAAAATGGGGACGTGACTCATGCTTCTTCAAGGGTCACATTTCTGTCAAAATGTCAAAATTTTTATTTTCAGGCCCCCAGTTTTGTTGCGTTCGACAGACGTACGTCTCAGAGAGGACAAAAGCCAAATATGTGGACTGCTCTGCATTTTGTTCAGACATACACGTTGCAATAATTCTGCGTGGTTGCTAAAAAAGGCACAGCTGTGTGCTTTCTCAGCGGCGGGCGTTATGTAACTCCACCGCATGTTTCCAAATCCCCGCTCTCTGAGCTTCAGAAACCCCTGAGCTATAGAGGGAATCGCCTCTCTGTGCCATCCCTTTTTTCCCTAGTGAAGGTTTTGACCAGAGAGGAGCCTGCGGAGAGAAGGACATCTCGCAAGGTCATTGCTGTCCTCCCACTGGCCTGTGTCAGTGATGTAATGTCCAAGATTAGTCAAACACAACTCTACAGATCTGTGTGACAGGCACTTCTGCGCCCTATATCAAGACAGTAGAAGCCCTGCCTGACTCTTCTGCAATGATTTGCTTCGTGGCTTTATTACTGATGAAGCCAGGTGAAATACTAGCATTTGTGTGCCAGGCTAGCTTACAGATGTATAGCAGTACGGGCAGTCAGTATATCTGTTTTATTATTTATTCAGTGCAGACCCGGTTCATGCCTTGGAACCTTTGCACCTGTCTTTGGATGGGTTGTATGGGAAAAGCCCATCTGTTGACTGCATTGTGTGATAAAGGGGTTCTTTCAGGGCTGAAACAGCTGAGCAGGTCTCCCAGTGCTGTCAGCTTTGTGAGTCAGCACTCCCGGATGTTTCTTCCTCCAGTTAGCTAATTGCCACACTTTCTCTTTTCTCCTTAGAATGATGAAATGGGCGTTTGGTAGCTTTGCGAGCCCGAAATGCAATATAAAGGCAGCAGGTGTGTGCAATCTGAAGGGGTAAAGCAAGCGAAGCAGACGTGTGCTTGTTTACATAAGGTTTAAAGTTGACACTCAGGGAAATGAATTAATCTAGGGAATTCGCTTATCGTGGATAAGCCATCTGAAAATCATTTGATCTGCACATGTTTTCCTTCCTCTAGGCTCATGCCAAGGATTTTTCCACACATCACATCAATGGTATGCTACATGCATGGACACCAGTGTCACCTACTGTGAAACAAGCTGTCTCCCACCCTCCCTAATTACACTTCATAAGTGTAGTATTAATGCCTGCCTGCTTGTTATAGGGTGTTTGGTTCAACCCCTTAGTGAATTTGCTGTCAACACCATGTTTCAGATTTTTATTTGTTGGAGACCCTAACTTTAGAAGCAATGAAACACACACACACACACGCACACACGCATGCAAACACACACACACACGCATGCACATGCTCACACACATGCATGCACGCACGCACGCACATGCACACACACACCACACAGGTGCGAGCACAATTTCAGATACATTTTTTCCCCATGAATCTGGCAGATGTCTCCTACCTCTCCTGTTGCTTGAGGCCGCAACACAGGAGAGGCTTAACGTGCACAGAGCCGTCACATGGACAATTTTATATTCAGCTGATGGAGTGACGTCTCACAGCGTTTCTTGTTCGGCGCCTCTTCAAAGAGCACACATAACATTTCCTGAGATGCATGAGAACTGCATTGCTGTTAGTTCTCCATTTGTCATCATGCAGAAAAGCTTTTACTGCAACTTTCTTCTGTTTTATTTCTTTTCATTTGCTAGGGCTAATATTGCCTGTGATGTTGATGAGAATCTCTGGCCTGACCCAGACCAGAGACGGGATGCTGAGGCAGAGTAAATGTGATCTCTTTCTTTATGTACAAACTGTTTTGTTTTTTTCATTGGTTTATATTGGTAAATACATGGAAATTATTTTACTGTATTCTACGTTCTTTATGTATCAGTTGCATATTTTTACAGTACATTTACTTTTTCACTCAATTTCAGTTTTTTTTACTACAGTACATTGAGGAATTAGCACATTTATACATGTGTTGTGTCTTTATATTGTGTTCATCATGTGAAGAGGGGAAAACCATAAGCGCCATTATTCATTGCAGTAACAGGTTTTTTACGGTAGTGTTTTGAATTGATCTCACCAGTGTGTAATGGCTATTTTGTAGTGTATGTGTATTTGACAGCTTTTGTGTGATGTCTGAAGGCAAAGTTTGGTTTAGGTGTAAGATGGTATGGTTTTGAGTGGCGAGTTTGGTTTTGACATGGATGTTTGAAGTTTGTGAAGATGAGTGTGCAGTTATGTATTTGTGTTTAGAGTTTTGGGAAATGGAGCATAATTTTAAGAATTATGTTTTATATGTGTTTATATGTGCACTTATGTTTTAGTTAAAAAGTATAATCACCATTGGAGTATAATGAGTATGAGTGACAAGTGCTGAATGAGATGTTTTGTGAGATGAATTTTGTGCTCTTTCTTCTCCTTGACTTTCCTGCACAAAGCCCTCCCTCATGTTTCTGTGTATATGTGTGTGTGCGTGTGTGTGTGTGTATGTGTGTGAGAGAGACAGATATATATATATATAGAGAGAGTGGAGTATGTGTGTGTGTGTGTGTGTGTGTGTGAGAGAGAGACAGAGATAGAGAGAGGAGAGTGTGTGCATGTGTGTGCATGTATGTGTGTGAGAGAGAAACAGATTTAGATGGAGAGTGGTGTGTGTGTGTGTATTGAGAGAGACAAAGAGAAAAAAAGAGAGAGAGAGAGACAGAGAGACAGATATATATATATATAGAGAGAGTGGAGTGTGTGTGTGTGTGTATGTGAGAGAGAGACAGAGATAGAGAGAGTGGAGAGTGTGTGCGTGTGTACCTGCCTGCACATGTGTATGTCAGAGAGACAGAGATAGAGAGTGTGTGTGTGTGTGTGTGTGTGTGTGTGTGTGTGTGTGTGTGCGTACATGCACATGTGTGTGTGTGAGAGAGACAGAGATAGAGAGTGGAGAGTGTGTGTATGTGTGTGTTTGTGTGTGTGAGAGAAACAGATAGAGAGTGGAGTGTGTGTGTGTGTGTGTGTTTGTGTGTGAGAGAGAGAGAGAGAGATACAGTGAAAAGAGAGAGACAGTGGAGATTGTGTGTGTGTGTGTGTGTGTGAGAGAGAGAGAGAGAGGTACAAAGAGAGAGAGTTGAGTGTGTGTATGTGTGTGTGCATGTGTCTGTGTGTATGTGTGTAAATGCTTTACATGTTGTTTAGTATTTGTCACACTGTAAACACAGTATATAATGACTGTGGCTCCCTGCTCTTTGGATTTTTGTCATCACATGTAATGGAAAAAAATTGACCCCAGACTAATGTACAGCCAGTCACCCAAGGGTGCCTGTAGCTACAAATGTCCCTTGTATTTCAACAGCTTTGCAAATCTTACTTTTAATCTACCAACATTGCCTCTATGAAATCATATTTGTTTTTGCTGCCTTCCGTCTGTGTGACATGCATAATCATCAGGCTGGGGAACATGGCCACAGGTCACACAAGTGGAGTTCCTGCCAAGCCTACAAGGGAAATAAGTGCAGAGAGCAACCCAAAAGGAATGCTCTCTGTCAGAGAAATTCGATTGTTTTTTTTTTTCATTTTTAAGGCTGGCAAGGACAGGAAAGATATCTGGTTCATGGCAGTGAAAAGACAGATATAATCAGGATACTTAAAAGAGCAAATAAATAAAAAGCAAAGATCAAAATGTTGGAAAGAAAAGGGTGTTTGCTATGACTTGTTATTTCCCATCTCACGCACCGATTGTGCGTGGCGATCAATCCTCCTTGTGAGAGAAACCTTCAATGTAATTTGAGAGCACAGCCCATACAGTTCCAGTAATTATCTCACATCCTGTCAATACAGAAAAAAGGCACTGGAGCAAATTATAAAATTATAGGCTAACAATGATGTGCAGATGCAACACACACACACACACACACACACACACACACACACACACACACACACACACACACACACAAATACACAAATGTGCATCATATGTAGACTTATTTTATCATTTAAAATCGTAACAGTCACCTCTTCTCTGATTCTTGTCTATGTAATCCCCAATGAGAAATACATGTGTTAGACAGTCTTGGACCAATCAGTAAATCTAAATTATGAGCAAGACAGGTCACAGATAAGGGACAGAAAGAAAATCTGTGAAATACGAGTGCTGGACGTGACTTCTATGGCATGCATAAAAGGACATTAGGTAAAGGAGACGGGGGGGAAAAGAGCTACTTGGCTGTATCTGAAGTGTTTTCGCGTATTTTGAGAGCTAAAGGTGTAGAAGTTCATTGCTTTCTCAAAGGCTTAAGTCTCATTAAGTTACACTATTTCAAGTCAGGTAGTGAGAACAAAAACAACTCTGTTAACACGGACAGGGTGGGTATTAAAGGGGCCAGTCAACAAAATGATAACAGCAGGCTCAACTGTCAGAAATGAGAACGAAAAAGAGAGAGGGGGAGACCAAACACTCAGGACATTCATGGGAAGTGTTCTAAGTGGAGCATATTTATGAGTTCCCTGTGAACTGAGGGGCTTCTACAGGGAGCCCTTTATTTACTAAGCAAGCGGAGCCTGAACCCACAGCACACCATCTCTCTGTCTCTCTGCTGCCGCTGTTGACTTGTCTGGGAAGGAGCAAAGCCGGGGCTTTGGGTTCATATTGACAGGCTGAGGCATCCTTCACAGCAAAGCATGCAGACAGATCAAGATCCATATTTATTTAAAGATACAAACAGGTTTCCTCAGCATGCAGGATAATTAGATGCTGTTATGTTTTCCTGTGTACAAGAAAGGAGCCACAGGGTAGGGAGTGCGGGTTGTTTTTGATGCAACGTTCACTGGTCAGCAGTGGGAATGGACTACTTACTGATCATTCTCCCCTCTTCCACAAAATCCAACGTAAATATTATTACAATAGAAGAGTGAAACGACTTTGAGAGAGAAAAAATGCACGACCCTCGTGGTATTGTAGGTTACACAGTGCTGTTTACATATTCGTCTTTGCCTCAGGGCAAAATGAGCTCACCCACCTACCCCTTTGAAACTCAACAGGAACAACAGGGTAGACCCCTGCGGCTGGGCTGGAGTCCTTGTTTGGGTCCCATGTTTGTTTACCTTATATCGAAATAGAGAGAGTAAATTCAAATGACTGTCAGAAAATAAAAATGCCCTTCAAACAGTGCACCGCTGTTAGCGCTCCAGTATGGAGCACAGCCATTACTAATGCATGTTGAGGTGAAGCAGACTATTTAAAAAAATAATGAGGTACGAGAAATTATGGTTCAGTCTGCAGCCTGAGCTAGGTCCATATTAACAGTAGTGGTGCGCTTCTCTCAATATAAGCCTTAGGGCTCCCAAGTGGCTCAGCCTGTAAAGGCGCTCTCCACAAGTATTTTAGATATTACAGGTTTGAGCCTGGGCTATGCCATTAGCCAAATATGATTGGGACTCTGCTGTGGTTGGACACAACTGGGTTTGGGTTCCTCTGCATTCAGGTTACCGCTGAATTGGTTTCTCCCAGTGATATCCGGGTCACCCACAGGCTACCAGTTCAGTGAGTGATATACTAGCTCTAGGCCTCCTGTGGTACTGTGTGGCCTGTAGTGTGGAAAATAGTCACTGGCTCACTGGCAACTGCACGTTTCACCTGTAGTGCTCCTTGCACAGGTCGTGGTAGACACAGCAGTAAATTGAGATGCACATTTGGTGATTCCAAATTGGGAGAAAAACCTTATTAACGGGAGCGCATGAGACAATAGCGGACTATTCATAAAGGTTACCGTCAATGTTTCTCCTGCAATACTTCTGTACTGCCTTTACATGAAGGTTTTGCTATTTTACACCGTGACCAGGCTGTGTAGGAGCTCTCTCCTGCGGGTGAGTCATTATTCTAATTGGATCCATTTAACTCAGATGTTTTTGAACGGGGAGGAGAACGATTTTGGAGATAAAGATTGTGAAACCAAGGATATTTTGAAAGATGACATCCTCCTCAAAATAATGAAAATGAGAATCTTATGAGTGCTCTTTTTATGTTTAAAGATCCCTGCATTTGCCCCTGTAAACACCTTTCTTACAACCACTCAAATGTTACATAAACGACAAGGTTGGAGAGGTTTTGAGTACTACGATTCAAGATTTTTCTACAGCCAGTTCAACAATACACTAAAGCTGTCCAAGCCTGGCATGATATCATTTCTTCTAGAGAGAGAGAGCAAAATATTAAAATTAAAATTCCTCATAACTGCTGCATTTTGATTAAGTTACTCTCCTTCAAAAATGTGCACGACTTGAAAAATTGACTTGATCTTTTCTGCTACCCAATAGCAAGCTATTTGCATAGAAATTGGTAACTAGAACGATGAAAAAAGAACGAAGCGTGTTGTAATTTAAAGGACAATTCTGAAACTGGGTGGTGATGAAGGTCAGCAGCTAGAGGATAATAACACAAATCACACAGACAATGAATGCACACCGCAGACACAGCATTCACCACACTATTTCACCAACAAATTGCAGAAGGTGACTTTCTAGCAAAAGTATTCTATCAGCACAGTTTGATGGGTAATTACAAAACATAATTTAATCTCCAGAAGACTAACAGCCCGAGCTTTTTAAAGTCGGTTAGCCAGGTAAAGCTCCATGTCAGACAATCTGCAATGCAGTGAAGATGTGATGAAACCAGATAAGGCAGAGCCTGTTTTCATGACAGAGAAAAGTCATTACATTTAATGTGATTCTGTCCCGTTCGATGATTCATGATACTGCAGTCAAACAGCCAAACATAATCCTGAACATGAAACAAAATACTGCAACAGACGATAACGTAATGAATTATACAAGAAGTGCATAATTGATACATTCAAAATTGTATCAAGCTCTCTTCTACTAGATTTGAAGCTTCAGGTTTTAAAGGAGAGATACACAGTTTATCTCTGCTGAAATTCATTACATACTCGGTTGTGGTTATAACAGTTCCATATTTTCAAGCATCAAGCCAAACTATTTCAGATCTCTCTGTCTAATTATATACATGCATTCATGTCTGTGTGTTTTGTGCATACCAATGTTTCATATAGACACAATGCAGAGACTTCCATTTTTCTTCTAATGCTAAAACCGTTATGTGGACAAAATGAAAATGTGCTTATTCTAAAAAATATTTAATGTTAGCCAAAATGTTCAGTTCAAGGAGGGAAGAGCATGGACACGTACACAGAGCCATATGTGAAGCTGGTATAAAGACTCTGTTAGCTATTAATGAAATTCCAGGCACTTGGCAGGAGTGTGTGGCTGGGCCCAATGCCGTCTTTCAGCTGCTTCATTTGTAAACATCTGCCCAGGAAGCAAATCACCAGGAACCTGCGTAATATTATGTATCTGTTGGTTGTGCAAATGTTTCCTTCACTTTCACATTTGACTTCTTTTCTCATTGTTGATAAAATATAATACTCTGTCTCTTTCATTTCTCTCTCTCTTTTTGTTTTATCATTAGTATTTTTCTGTTGAATGTTGTTTTTTTTAGATCACAGTGGGAGGAGACTTGTCTTCTGACCGACGGACATTGATGTTGCTGTCAGCACAGGCCAGACAGAGAGCTAATAGAGAGCCTGATAAAGACTTCAGTTTTTTTATTTTCACAGTCACTTGCAGCAGTCAGGGCTGTTGCAATGCAAGGTATTTTTGCCCCTTATAGGTCATTGAGGCCACATTTACATCCACGTGCGTCTCTCTGTCCGAGGGAAAGGCTGGCGGTACAACCGTATTGACGTTTCGTGCACACAGAATGAGTTTGTGACCTGGTGAAATCTGACAGTTCATATGACAAAAGGTTATTAGGTGTGTGTTTTGTACAGTGTGTCTTCTCCAGCGCGATTGCCAACAGGGCAAAGGGTTTGCGTGTGCCACATTCTGTGGAAAAGATAAAATGCTAATGAAGAGATAAAAAAATCCAGGAGTCCTCTATTTCCCTGACACCAGAAGGTATCGCGTAAGGGATGAATATCATTGCACCCTGCGCTGAGGCATCTCCTTGGCTTGTATGCTTGGCGCACACTGTAAAACCAGAGCGATGAATAAGGAGACCAAACAAGGTCTACCAAGTGTGAAGGGTGACAAGCTGTACAGCTCACTTGCACTTTGATTGTCGCGACTTTTATCTTCCAAGCAACATAAATATTTGTGGTGTCAAATGGCAGAAATAAAATTGAAAGGAAAAATGGCATTGAAACAGAACAGATGCCTTCAAAATATGACCGGCCGTTCAATTCAATGAAACCCAACACAGATTGGAGTGCTTTTTGTTCTTTTCTTCATTAGAAATGGCTTTGCTTTCCTACCAAAAGTCCTCCATGCTGTGTAACGATCAAAAGGCTTTCTTGCCAATGCTGTTATTTCATCTGTATTTCATACAGTTCTTTAGGACTGCAGAGGGGGGAATGTTAAGCGTGTAGGCTGGTATTGAGTGAAGCTGGCTGTGAGCTACAAAACTATATCACCCCGAGCCAGGCATGTAGTATGCTTTGTCTCTCTTGCCCCTCACATTCTTTCTAATGATGTCTGTGTGCTGCAGTACGCAAACCCAGTAAAAGTATAAAGTCCCTTAGAACATTGGCATTGCTTGGTACGTAGAGCACGGCACTGACAATGCTTAGGTTGTGGGTTTGATTCCCATTGGGGCCACATATAGCTACTGAAAAATGTATGCATTCACTACTGTAAGTTATTAATATTATTTGTAGAAGTTGAAAATGTGCGTTACAAATGTGATTGTTGGGCACTATGTGTTTGATGTCACTCTCAAGCAGTCTGGTATCATTGTCCCCCCTCATACACCCCGCCTCTCCTGTTCACTTTGAGCTAGCTGGAGGTAGCTAATATATTACTGCAGTGGACTATTAACAATACAGCACAGTAATTTAATATGGAACGTGGGTTGGTTCACATGGCGCTGAGAATGAAAGATGGAGACTAAAAGGTTTAGTCAATTTGATTAAAATAACATATGGTGAACAGTTTATTGTAAAAAGGTTAAGAAGACACAAGGTCTGAGCCTGCACCTTCCTTTCCCCCATATTTGGAACTATAGGTACCCATTTTAGTTTACATGTTAGCTAAAGAGGGTTAAAACCATTGCTAAAAATATGCAAATTAGTAGATGTGATTAGCTAACTAGCTAGCATTGAGAGACTAGGGGCCCTATTTTGGTGAATTAGGACGGTGTCAGTAACGCAGATGCAAAGCAAAGATGGTGGCGCATTAGGGCGTGTCTAACGCAATTTCAGTAATTTTGTGACTTAGGATGATAGTGCACCTCTGGCGCAGTGGGTGTGGTGGGGGTTTGGTTTCATAATGGCCAATCGGAACACCTATTTTCTATCCCTTTAAATACCAGTGTGCTAACGCTATAGCAAATTGGCAATTTCCTCAAATGGATGACAGTTTTGCGCGGCTGCGCCAGGAGCGCTTCTTAAAAGAGGAGAGCGAGGAGGTGCGGAAAAGTTGGCGTGCGAATCAGAGGGGGAATACAAGGCGCACATTAATTTGTTATTTTCATGATTTGAGTATATTTTGAGACCTACATTGTTAAAAGAAAGTGTTTTATTTTACCATCTCTTTTTCCTTATTTGTAGGCTTTCCAACTTAAAAAACAACGCTTCTTTTCTTCTAACTTAATGTAATTGTTAAATTTCCCCCTGGATTGGATGATTTGCTGCCCAACCCATGTGTCTTATGTTCATATGTGCGCCAAATTCAGCTTTGCGCAGGTGGTCTAGTTGCGCACGAAAATTGCCAAACTCAGCGGAGATGGGAAATATTCAGTTTGCGACAGACGAAACTGGCAATTCGCCTACACTAGGGCATAACGCCACTTTGCGCTGGCACGAAAATAGGGCCCTAAGCATGCAAGCTAGCTAACTAGCTAAGTCAGTGCAGTCATTCAACTCACGGTGGGCAGTTGAGGAATCAATATTGCCAACAATGCAATTTCCCAAAGTTGGTTTGTCATTATCTAATAGCCTTTAAACTTTGATATATTTTAGAATGATCTGAAGAAAAATGTATAACTAGTATTTTTTACATTTAGTAATATGGTTAATTTCAGTACTAATAGTAGCCTATCTGCAGACACTCTACCTAGCACCTTGTCTTGCTGTGAAACATTTGTTTTGGCCACACGTTAATCACTCAGAAAGATCAGAAATCAGAAATATGAAAGCTTCCATGCATTTTTAAAAAATCAGTGTGGGTCAAGTGTATAGTGAATGGAACGTAGTGGTACTTGTTGCCTAAATATATTAGGTTATAGGCAAAGAATGGAGAATTACTCTGGGTTTCTGGGTTTTGCTACTGATTTACTGAACATCAGTAGCAAACTCCAAACCCAAGATCTTTGATCATATGTGGATATATGGGAGCTAAAATCTGACCCCCAGAACTTGTGGGAGACTTTATAAAATATAGGATAACTATAAAATATACATTTATCTCCTGTGCTGTATGCCAGATCCATAAATAGGCACCATACACCAAAATATTTGACTGTGGTATCTCCAAATCCTGAATAACAGCACAAGTATCAGTCAGTACTATATAATCCATCACAAACAAATTTGGCCACTGACATTGCTCATTGTGATATAGGCAGGTATACACTGAACCTGAAAAGGTAAAGACATGTTCAGGGTTTATCAGCACTTGAGCAGTAGCGTAGCCAAGACTCAAATTGTTGAAATGCAAACTGCAATTACTGGATCGCATTACAATAGCACGCACACAGCTAAGAGGGGGTCAGTGGAAACGCAATTATAACTTCACTTCTCCTTGATTTTGTTTCCTGCCATTTATCTGCTGGTGCAGAAACTGTTTTATATTGATTTGCTAAGCTGTCGAGGCAAACTCATTAAAGGGGCTTCGCGTTCAGATGTGCAGGCTTAATTTACCTTGCATATTGTGCAGATTATATTCCTAAAGGACTTTTCCTTATTTGCCCTCGGACAAGCCTATTGGTCACTGGATCACTGTCATTTGTAATATGTTTTTCAGTGGTAGTAGACAGAAGACCTGCACATTTCCTGAGCAATATGAATATGCTCGGCAATATAATGTTTCCATGTATCCACTGAACCAGTGCCAATAAATTGTTAATTTCCACTTTTATTTTTGCCTGATGCATGTCTGCAGACACATTCCCTGATGCCATGTGAGAATCTTTCTTACAGATTGAATTTGTTATTGGCTCTTGTGCAAGAGAAGAGAGGGAGTGCATGGAATGCCTGCTGGTGCGTGACTGGTTACTGTGCACCAATTAGAAATGGCCATGTGAATACTAACCCCAACATGTTTGCCCCCAATAACAAAAGCTGCAGAGGCAGCAGTTACACATGAAATGGTTATATAAGGGGAACAAATGTGTTTCTTCACATGTATTTGGTGCTTATCCAGTATTTCTCAGCCCTGATGCACAGGCATGAATACTAAAGAGCTTCTGTTAGACTAAAAGAGGTCTCCCCACTGTGCTTTAGGGAGATTGCTTTAAATGCTGTGGATTTTTATGAAAAACGAGATGTTTTATTTAAGATTATGGCAGAATAATTATAGATGGCTTGTTATCTTCCTTTACGTCAGCTTCAGAAGTTCCACATCTGCACAATGAATCTACTGTTCTCTGGAAGTTTTTTTCTGTGAAGTCATTTTTTTATTTGGTGTTTTTTTTTTGCCTTAGTTCCATTTAGGCTGTGTCACAGATGGTGAAATTAGATTGTTGGTTCATTAACTGCCCTGTTTGTTTTGTCTAAGCTTTTATTAACACAAAACGTCTAGACAGCACAGCATGTCAACCTTGTTTGGCTGAATTCTTATCACCATATATGAGGATATTCCTTGGGACAAATTGTAGAATAGTTACAAAAACTCACAGAGGCTTAAAATGTCAATTTCACATCTTTACAAATGACACATAATTCACCAACTTGAGGTGCTATTTGGCAATTCGAAGCCCCTGTAAGCTTTGTGATTGGTTTGAAAAGCTTGCTGTAACACTAGGAGCGCTTTTAAAATTTAAATATAACAAACTGAATGACTGTTCAATACTAATTGTAATTCAATACTACCCTTGTCACTATGACATTTTTGGGCGTTGGTGCCTTTCTAACGCAAAAATATATTTTAGATATTTTATTTTGACACATTGACTCATAAATAAACTTTTTTAATTTTTATAATTTTATTCATTTACATTCATACATTCATATGCTGAGAATGAGAGGGGAGAATCTTCTGTTTTCATCGAATGGCCCATGAATATGCGCACAGGATATTTATAGCCTACTATAGACTAATACATTCTACGATTGACTTTTCTGCATTCACAATGTGTGTTTATGTAGGCTACATTTTACAATGCCATGTTTTACATTTGCATTTAAATGTGACTTTTTTCCCAAGAATTGGCTGTCTTGCTGATCGGTATCGTATCATCGTGCTTCCTGCGTGTGGCGGCATGTTGTAAAGTTGTGAATATATTATTCTGCTTGTTGAAATAAGACGTTTTGTTATCCTCATGTTTCTTAAGACCTGCCTGAGCAAAAGCAAATCCTTATTTTTGAGATAGTATGTACTAAATGGAATTATTACTGTTTTCAAATGTCAAAGCCCAAAAGGCATTATTGGTGTCTTCTTGTGTGCCTGGTTCCGTGTGACTCGGTTGGTAGAAAATGGCACTGATAACGCTTAGGTTGTGGGTTGGATTTCCATTGGCATCACATACATTCATGGCCAAAATTATTGGCACCCTTGCATTTCATGTAGATGATGTTCAATATCTTCTGAAATAATTGGAAATTGAAACAACTTTCATTCTTCACACGTTCATCTGTTTGATTTACAACAGCACACGATCAATCAATAATAATACAAATTAAAAAAATATTTTATGGCTTCAAAATTGAAAAGTGGCCATGACACAATTATTGACACCTTTTAGAACTATTTAGATACATTTGGTTGGAGGAAATAGATTCTCGTTTGCAGTGTAATTCAACTTACTGGTGACAGGTTGCAGGTGTCCACATGGTATAAATTAACCAATTATCTATCAAGTGAGAAAACAGTCTGTTCTGCTACCCTGTTCCTCTGTGACAATGGTGAAGAGAAAAGAGCTGTCTGAGGATTTCAGAAAAACTATTATCACAAAACATAAGCATTCACAAGGCTATAAGGCCATCTATAGAGACCTTAGCTTTCCTGTTTCCACAGTTCGCAATATTATCAAGAGGTGTGCTGCTCATGGAATCTCCAAGGACGTGGTGGTAAGAGGAAAATTGATCTCAGATGTCGTTGAAGGTTGGTGCGAGCCATTGAAAAAACACCTTGTATGACATCCAAAGATCTCAAGGCTGACCTGGAGAGGTCTGGGGTAATGATTTCAGCCCGTACCATACGCCTGACACTGAACCAAGAAGGGCTTTACGGTCAGAGGCCAAGGAAGACCCCACTGCTCAAAGAGAAAAACAAGATCCAATTCATCTTTGCCAAGACCCACCTAAGCAAGCTAAAAATCCTTCTGGGAAAATGTTCTGTGGACCGAACCCTACCGACACCCTACCTAAGGTCAAATATGGTGGAAGTTCCATAATGCTGTGGGGCTGCTTTGCTGCCTCTGGTACTGGACACCTCGAACATATTAAGGCAGGGGTGGGCAATCGGAACGGATCCTGAAGGGCCGGTGTGTATGCAGGTTTTTGTTTCTACCAATTACCCTGGCTCAATTAGCTAATTAGTTGGATACACCAATGCTGGTTCACTTGTAGATTAGACCACATGTAACATGTCTTATATAGGAACCCAAGAACAGTCTTCAGCTGTCATTCATGGGCTTATCAAGACATTTAGCTAAAATGTCAGATCACGTAAATGATTGGGCTAATTAAATAATTAAGAGCAGAAGTTGGCATGAAATCCAGAAAAGGATACCACCCTCCTTGCCCACCCCTGCATGAAATCAGAGAAAGGCATTCTGCTAAACCCAGTTTCAGAAAACTGTCAGGATTGGTAGCAGAAAACCAGGCGCGGACCCAGGAATGCAATAATGTCCTTTATTGTGAAAACAGGCAATGGTCACACAGGAGCAATCAGGGCAATACAGGAGTCCAGAGAGTAGTCGGGGACAGGAAAAGTTCATGCAGGGGCAAACCAGGCAATCGGGAAATCCAGAGAGTAGTCGGGGACAGGCAAAGTTTGTTTCAGCCTCCAGCTGTGTCACAGGCAGGCAAGACGTGGTCAATGGGCAGGCGGAGGTCGGTACCAGGAAAGCAGTCCGGGGAACACAGAGAAGAGCGGGGCTGGAACCACGAGGAGCACGAACAGGTGGATCGGGAACGAGACTGAGACACAGAAGAACACGGGAGCACAAACTCTAACACAACGAACCAAAACATGGGTAAACGAAGAAACCGCTGGACAGTTGTGGAAGCATGAGCAAAGCACAAGACAATCTGGCAACGAACATGAGAAAACGCACAGCTTATATACATCAGACATAACGAGAAACAATCAGGAATTAACACGAATGCAGCTAACACAGGAGACTGCAATCAGACACATGAGGAACAGGTGAAAACAATAATACAATGACAAGACTGGAAACAGGTAAGTGAAAGTGAAAACACGGACCGGATAACCAGGAAAACATGGAATTAACTAAACTACCTAATTACAGGGAACACGAACACGAGACGTGACAAACTGGGTGTCAGTCGAAGGTCATGGGTCCTCCAGCAGGACAATGACCCAAAACACACATCCAAAAGCACCCAGAAATGGTTCAAGAGAAAACGTTGGACAGTTCTGGAGTGGCCAGCAATGAGTCTTGATGTCAAACCTATTGAACACCTGTGGAGAGATCTGAAAACAACAGTTGGGAGAAGGCACCCTTCAAATCTGAGAGAACTGGAGCAGTTTGCAAAAGAAGAATGGGCCAACTGCCAGTAGAGAGGTGTAGGAATCTCATTAATGGCTATAGGAAGTGCTTGATTGCAGTTATTTTCTCCAAAGGCCATGCTACCAAATATTAAATCTAGGGTGTCAATAATTTTTTCAATGTCTGTTTATTTTATGATTTAAAAGGATAGTTTCTATACTATTAACAGTGAAATAAAGAATTGTGGAGACAATTTCAACTTATTTTAGAGAAACAATTTTTTTTTTTTTACTTGCAAGAGTAAATAGTTTTGGCCATGACTGTATACTGGAAAAATGTATGCATTTACTACCGTAAGTTGCTTTGGATAAAAGTGTCTGCTAAATGGCATATATTATAACCTGGCGCTCCTAGTGTTAATCAAGGTCTGAGTGTGGTCCTTCTAAGGCTAGGTAGGGAAAGCCTCTGTTGTTCAGTTTGCCCGAGCTCACAACTCTTAATTTGCACAAAAGATAGGTCTGGTCAAACTGATTGGAAATAAGCGCCCACTGTATCCAGCCACTAGTTGTTTTACTTTGATTCTGGATTCACTGTGAAATGGTTGCCATTGTTATCCTAAAGCATGCGCTCAAGTATGTTTGCTGCATGAACGGCTGAGTGGGAGTATTCTGAAGTGGTACAGTTGCAGAAATTCTATTTTTTCACTCATTTCAGATAGAAAAAAAGAGCAAGAGAAATCTTATTGTAAGAAACAACTCACTAAAGGATTCAAACACCACCAATTTATGAGATTTCACTGTGGAAAGGAACACACATTTGTCAGGGTATTTTCTGTGTGTGGCCTGGGTAAAGCCATGTGCGAATGATAACTGAATTGCTCAATACACCTGGGGGGAGTGAAGACCTGGGGAAATACCAAAATGAACACAGTATGAAGCATTGCATTTCACCAACAATGACCGCTTTGTTTTTCTGAGAAAAAACACTTCGATAACACTGATGCATTTTTCATTGTCAAAATTCAAACTAGGTCATTTGCGCTTCTGCATATACACATTTAACTGATCGAGACTGTTTATAAAGTTGCAGCGCAATGTAAACAAGTTGCCTAAAACAAATAGCATTACAATGCACTAATGCAAGACTAAAAGGGAAGTTATAGTGCTGTCTGGAGGACAGAAAGGCCCTGCATGTAGTGTGCATCATGCTAAACCTGAATCAGAGAGAAGTCTGGTAGATTCTCATCCCCTCCCCTCCAAAAAAAAGAAATCTACACGACCGGTCAAAAGTTTTAGAACACCCCCATTTTCCAGTTTTTACTGAAATTTAAGCAGTTCAAGTCCAGTGAATAACCTGAAATGGTACAAAGGTAAGCGGTAAACTGCCAGAGGTTAAAAAAAAAGTTTAGGTTACCAAAAACTGAAAAATAATGTACATTTTTTGGTAGTGCGTAGTTTCCTACACCATCAAAAGGCACTTGGAGGAAACTCTGACAGGAAGAGGTCTGGCAGACCCAAAGCCGCAACAAAATCAGAAGACAAGTTTCTGAGAGTCAACAGCTTGCGTGATAGGTGGCTCACAGGACAACAGCTTTAAGCACAGCTTAACACTGGTCGAAATAAGGAAGTCTCAGTTTCAACTGTGAAGAGAAGACTTTGAGCTGCAGTTTTGACAGGTTGAGTGGCAGCAAGAAAGCCATTGCTAAGATGGCAAAATACGAAAAATAGGCTTGCCTGGGCCATGAAGCACTGCCAGTGGACTAGTGAAGACTGGAAGAAGGTCTTATGGACCGATTAATCAAAATTTGAAATCTTGAAACTTATAAAAGTTTTTGTAGGCCGTCGAGTAGGTGAAAGGATGGTTCCTCAGTGTGTGACACCAACTGTCAAACATGGAGGAGGAAGCGTGATGGTCTGGGGCTCTTTTGCTGGATCCAGAGTCAGCGACTTGCAGAGTGACTGTTAACCCACATTAACCCATTACTTGTTCCCTGAAAAGGACATTTTTTAATAACTCTGAAATGTAGGTACATTATTTTTCAATTTTTGGTAACCTAAACTTTTTTTTTTTACCTTTTAGTTTACTGCTTACCTTTGTACCATTTCAGGTTATTCACTGGACTTGAACTGCTTAAATTTCAGTAAAAACTGGGAAATGGGGGTGTTCTAAAACTGTTGACCGGTAGTGTACTTGTACATGGATTCTACAACAGGTCACCTGACTTTGTGTTGATTAGCCCTTTCCTATATGAGCATGCACCCTCACCCAGATGACATAGTGACCCTGTAAAACAATCCAAAAAGTATTTGGAAATCTGTAAGCTGTGGTCATTACTTAATGGTTTTAAAGATTTGCAGAGGAATAATACAACCGCACTTCACTTAATAAACAAGTGTAGGGATCAGTCCCCCTTTGACTGGTGTGAAATTCTAATTAACGGGTAATTTAATTCTGAAACATAAATGGCTGTGGGACTCACACCGTTGTACTTTTCCTCCTTCCTACATTCTGGGTTTAAAAATCAATGTTCCAAAAGGCAAGGCTGCATGTTTCTGGCATATTCAGTGGGAGAGTCTCAGCCTCTGCTGCCCAGAATTACTACACATGACGCCAGGGGAAACATGTCCAGTGCAAGCCAGCAAAAGTATTACAGCACGCTTTTTATTATTGTACAGTATACTCAATGTCTGGCAGGGCAGACTGCTACCATGACCCACAGAAGCTAGCAATAACCAAACAAAGCGCCACCTCCCTCTGAACTTTGAGCTTTGATTACAGTACATCCTCGCTAAGCAAATTAGCCTTCCCTGGAACAGGGAATGGGCGGTGTGGACGTGTTCTAAACCCTGCTTAACTTCTATTTGTGATTTCCTGCTGTGTGGTGGGGAAAGGCCAGGATCTGTGATGAGCAGTGGTGTAACATTCCTCACACTAAAATAGTTATACTTACTGGTGTTAGTGAGACAGGGAGAGCAAGAGAGCCATAGAATATCATTCTGGCTTCTTTGCTTTATTTGTTTTTCACTTGCTGTAATTCTTGCAATTTCTCTCTGCACCTCCTTCCCCACCCCCTACTCTGTCGATATGCGGAGAGAGCAAGGCATATGTTTATTGTGCAAACACAGTGCTCAGAGGTACATGTTAAATAATAACACCTCGTGATGTCAACCACCGTAGCTCTTACATTATGCTTCATCAGGGTCCTTCCATTCATCACAAGGTCGTGTACTTAACACATTCATTGTATGTTCATAGTTATGTGACAGTTTTTTCCCCCATGATTTCCCCCCCAAAATAATAGGAGGCTGTCCATTTCCTGCACTCAATTTCCAGTGTGTATGGAGGTCACTAGCCAGGCAAATTCAGCCATTGGGCAAGGTCTACCCTTTGAAAGTAACAAAAAACACTGAAAATGTCATTGTGGAGTTCAGGAAAAACTTGGCTGCAATACCAGGCTGCCACAACAAGCTGAATAAACAAAATAAATGACAGACAATTCAAAACTCAAAAATAAAAGTTGCTTTAATCTATTAACAATAGCTACTTTAAGCCTACAGCAGTAGATTATTTCTGACCACACCAGTGGTGGTGAGAAGCACCTGTGCTTTATGGTGGGGGCTCTAGTTCACACACTTGGCTCCATATTTGCCATGAGAAATATTCGTTTTGGCTACAGAGAAGTTCTTCATCTTCATCTTAATTTATCAATGTGTGCAAATATCACAGTAAGTTACGTTTGGTCACTTCATATTGTCCTCCCAATCCAATAACTTTAAAGGCTGAAGGACAGTTTTTACATGCTATCTTCTCACATTAAATATAATTTGTAATAATGACTGAATGAGATGAAAGCAGAAATCATATACAGTATGGGGCCAAGACATAATGGGAAATATATAAGTGTGTAAATCTTGTGGATAGTAGCTTTATGGAGTAAAGTTAGCTAAAAAGGCAGCTTTCTGCCAGCTATATTGTATATAGAGGCAACAATGTCACAAGCCATTTTGTAGCATGGCCACATTTTTCCCCAAGCTCCACTTTTCCCTGCGATCAGTGAGGTGGGGAATAAAATTGACCTGCCTGGGGATGATGTCATAGTCCCAATGCTGCAGTAAAGGTAATGCCCCAGCTCCTTCTCTTAACCACTACATGTAAATTGTGCAGGAAATGGGCTGAAAAGTGATCAACTTTTTATCTACTTTGTATTCCTAATATTCCAACTTGTCTCCCAATTTGGAAAGCCTGATTGTATTTGTTGGCCAGCGCATCCCATGTGCCCTGTGATTCAGGAAAGCACAGACTTAGCATGCTTGTCCTCCAACGCATGTGCGGCCAGCCTCCACTTCCTTTCACTATGCAGTCCACCAGTGGAGCTGTGTCACCATTGCGCTAGGGGGCAGCAATTCTTGTTCACTTAACACAGGCAGGCTGCAGGCACCCATTCAACCAGAGGAGTTGTGATGTGTGGCAAGAGAAATCTCTTTCTCTCCTTCTCTCCATCTGAGACCCAGGTCCCAGCACGGATCTCTGCATGCCTGGCTGACATCTCCACATGGATGTCCACCCACCACCTGAAGCTGAACCTGGGGAAGACATAGCTGCTCTTCCTCCCAGCGAAGGGCTCCCCGATGATTGATGCGTCAATCACCGTTGAAGACTCCATAGTGTCTCCGTCCGCCCAGTCTGGCAGGAGTCTTGGAGTGACCCTAGACAACCAGCTGTGCTTCTCGGGCCACATTGCAGCGATCACTCGGACCTGCCGATTCTCGCTCCACAACATCTGGAGGATCCGACCGTTCCTCACCCAAGAGGCCACACAACTCCTGGTCCAGGCCCTGGTGATCTCACATCTGGACTACTGCAATTCCTTGCTGGCAGGCCTACCGGCCTGTGCCATCAAGCCACTGCAACTAGTCCAGAATGCTTCCGCTCGTCTGGTGTTCAACCAGCCGAAGTTCACCCACGTCACCCCTCTATTCTCCTCTCTGCACTGGCTCCCCATCGCAGCACGCATCAGATTCAAATCACTGGTACTTTCTTTTCAAGCGGCTGGAGGTACTGTTCCCCCATACCTCCAGTCACTCATCACTCCCTACACCCCAGCCAGACCCCTCCGCTCCGCCTCCTCTGGCAAACTGACTGCCCCATCCCTCCGGGCGCCTGGCAGCCGCTCCTCGCAGTCTCGTCTCTTCTCTGTCCTGACCCCTCACTGGTGGAACGACCTTCCGCAATCGGTCAGGACCGCGGAATCACATGCGATCTTCCGCAAGAGACTCAAAACCCACCTGTTCAGACTCCACTACCACTGAACTCTGTACACCTAGCTAATTGTCATCACCACTGCCTACTTGCTCAACACTATATACCCCTGCTTACTCCATTTAATAAAAAAATTAAAATAAGTAAAAAAATGACTAACCTTTTTCTTCCTAGAGTTACAGGTATGGTACGCAGCTGCCTGCAATGATGTCTATCGCTGTATTACTGCACTGATCTCTTGCGCATACTATGATTGTTCCTACCATGTATTTATGCACATCTTGTAAGTCGCTCTGGATAAGAGCGTCTGCTAAATGCTTAAAATGTAAAATGTAAATGTAAATCCTTCCAACTGAAGCCTTCTCTCCCCTACCTCCCTGGGTAGCACTGGCCAGTTATGTGCCTCCCCACAGTACTCCCAATCACAGTTGGCATTAGCACGCTCAAGATTTGATTCCACGTGGGGACGTCACTGCAACAACGGCTAGTGCTATAGCTGGATGCTCCACCTGGCATCACAGTGAAATGTAATTAATTTAGATTTTTGTTGTATGATGCTGTCCAATGCCCCTCACACCATGTCATTAAATAAAGCATTCAAATGCTGGGGAAAACATTAAACTGGTGAAAGGCAAAGGTCAGTAAAGCAACTTAGCAAATAAAAGGAGTGAATAGAAAGAGGTCAATGAGTCAGCAGTAGACTGTTTGAAGATAAGATGGGTTTTAGCTATGAACTGTAGTTTTAAAACAATCAAGACATGTATTCTCACCTGAGAATCCTCCTGTCAGTCACTACCTCAATCCTGTTTTTTATTCTGCTAGAGAGAATATAAAACAGATCATCGGAGGACAAGTGGAGATAAAAGATCTTAAAAAGGTGCCCCTCTCCATTGAGGCTAGTTATACTGTAGCAGTGAGTGGAAGATGTTTTACTGGATCGTCACATCTAAGACAATGCACATGTTAATTTTATTAGAGACTAAAAGGAGAAATATGCACAGTCTCTATTTACCAAATTCCAATTCATCCCAAGGTAAACAAATGACAGTCCAAAAGAATTGTGCAGGAATTGAACAGCTTTTCTATTGGTTTGCTTGTCTTTCATTCCTTGAATGAAAGTGAGGCAGGACTGTTGATCATGCCACCCCAGCCCTGCAGATACACTGATAGGTTAATCTTTTACCCTTGGTCTGGGATTGTCATTTCTAGTTGGCACACATACACATTGTGTCTGAGAGAGGAAAAACACTGACTACGTGTCCAAGACACTGACATTAACTGTTTATATTCCTGTTTCCCTGGTGATATTTGTTTATTATAAAATGCTTTAGTAGAGCTCTGGTTCTGTAATGTCTGTCATTTACAGTATGTTTGCATTTGCAACACGTACACAATTTACCTCCAAACGTTGTGTTTCAGTGAATGTCTTGGAAATATTTCCCACTTAACAAAGGCAGTCTGTGAGGACACAACTCAATTTCACAATTTCAAGGAATATATTGTTTTTTATGAGTGATTTTGAGTTTCATGCCACCCCCTTTAACAGGTTTTTTTTAATCAGGGTTTAGAATTTTTGTAAAGTACAGTTTTGTAGTTGCAGGGATTCAGGTTTAATCCCTGCCTGAATTAATCTACTACTGAGCAATTTGTTTTGCAACCTCCCCTCTGGTCAACAATTTCGCAGAGCCACTGGTCTAATTGAGTGCATATCATAACTTTTAATATTAAAATTAGGCTGAACACCTGGGTGGTTATTCTGTGGTATATATTGTCCTCGTGACAAACAATTGGTGAGATGATTGTCTTTTGATGTTGAGGTTGAGGATTTAAGTAAATTTGCTACAGGTGTGTTTCGGGCTCTGTGAGGACCTACAGTTTGGTTGTACTCTTGGATTTTTGTGTGCATGTTTTGGCTGAAATGGTTAAGCTGGGTTGTGTGCTGGGTACAGCCCCAACACTGTTGTAAGGCTATATTCAAATAGACTTTCTTTTAACATTCCACTTGGCACTACAGTGAACTTTGTTATGACCAATCAAATATATTTCCATTAACTCCTATAACCTGTCTTCTCATGTCATTTTCTTGGTTATTCTCCTCCAAAACATGTGATGTCAGCCGTTGCTTCTTTTCACACCACAGTCTACAAGTTAAGCTTGCACAGACATGAGTCAGAGGAAGACACTTTGTGCTCAGGTTTAGACTGGCAGACTGTGGGCACCTAATTGACCAATGGGGGTTGCTGATGTGAGACGAGTCATGGTCATCCCAGCCAAATGATCCCTCCCTCCCTGGGCGACAGCACCCTCAATTATGCATCACCCTGTGCAGCTGCTTGCCAGTTGGCACTGGTACTTGTATAGTTTTATGATATATCATTTTTTTATTATATTAATTCATCTTCACCCAAGAGGCCACACAACTCCTGGTCCAGGCTTCGGTTATCTCACGCCTGGACTACTGCAATTCCTTGCTGGCAGGCTTACCGACCTGTCCCATCAAGCCACTGCAACTGCAGTGCAGAATGACATCACCACACGCCTAGTAACATTTTTCAACAGGTTAGCGGCCCAAGTTCACACATGTCAAGCCACTCCACTAGTCACCTCACTGGCTCCCTATTGCAGCATGTATCAAATTGAAATCACTGGTGCTGGCATATCAGGCCATTAGAGAAACCGCTCCCTCCTACTTCCAGACACTCATTACACCCTACACCCCAGCCAGACCCCTCCGCTCTACCTCCTCTGGCAAACTGACTGTCAAACAATCCCTCCGGGCACCCAGCACCATTCCTCGCAGTCTCGCCTCTTCTCTGTCTTGACCCCCCAGTGGTGGAATGATCTTCTGCACTTGGTCAGGACCACAAAATCACTGCCCATCTATCACAAGAGACTACAAACCCACCTCTTTAGACTCCACTGCCATCACCACTGATCATATGTTTTAATAAAAAATTAAAATAAAAAATTAAATACTAGCTGTTCTTTCCCTATGTTACAGGTACGATGTGCAACTGTCAAGAATGATGTCTATTACAGACTTGTTACACTGATCTCTTGCACTACCCATGCGTAATCTTATGTATAAATGTACTTTAAGTAAGTAATGATTAAAAATGATTATTGCATATAGCACTACCGTAACATACATTCAGATAAAGCAGGGATAACTCATATTAACATGACAATTGGTATGAATACTCAATACACCCTAAATCACTTTTTAACTTTGACCTGCTGTGTGTGAGTATATACCATCCAGGAGTAGAATGCATGGCACAAGGGCTAGCACAGAGACTTCTAATGCAACTGTTGCTTCCTGGCAGTGGGAATCAGGTTTTTGGCCAAAATGTCATCTAATGCCAAATTACTTTTGGACTAGGCTTTGGTCTTTTTTGTCATGCACACCAAAAACCTGGTTCCCTATTCCAGGAAACTGAAATTTGGCTGCAAATGGATCTTCCCGCAAGACAATGATCCCAAGCATACCTCAAAATCAACCAAGAAATGGTTCACTGACCACAAAATGCATTGCAATGGCCATCTCAGTCATTAGATTTGTGGTTTGTTTGAAAATAGACAAAAGGATCTTGAAAGATTCTGTATGGAGGAATGTTCAAAGATCCCCCCAATATGTTCACCAATAATTTTTTGGGGTTAAACAACATTTTTGTATTAGTACAAGAGAATAGAATTTTCACATTTTGAGCTTACAATGTATACACAGACTTCTTTGCTCATATTTATCTTTATTTTACTTGAGTAAATTGTCCATTAAGTAACTTTACATTTACTTGAGTACAGATTTTGAGGACTCAACTATCCTATGTTGTTAGAAAGATGTAGGTCCCTTCCCCCATGCAATGACTCCTCCGTCAGAGGTATGGACACGTCATTGCTGTTTTGAAGAATCTATACATAATTTTAGTGTGGTGGAGATTTTTGCAGGAAATGTGGAAAGGCCAGAGTATGTCAGCCAAGTGTAGCAATCATGGGGTGAGCAGACTACTGATGTTAGTGAATGAGCAAGTGTAGGAAGCTTAAAGCTTAAAATGTGTAAACTGAGACTGTCAATATTGCAAAAGCAGTAGATGGGATGTCTGGCTCATGCAAAGTTTGCAGGTCTTTCAAAATCTGGGGTGAGCTGGGTGAGGGATTATGCAGGAGAGTGACAGTTAAAGGGGAAACACTCCCAGATTTCTAGAATTTTATATTTATTCTTCCCTGAAAAAAACATGGTTTGATTTTTGTATGGGCTGAATCTATGGGTTATTAACTATGCAACATGATCTCTAATAAAAATGAAATTGATACCTTAATGTCTTATGGTTGTGAATCAGTAAATGTATACATTGTCCATGAAAATACTATATACCTATCGGAATATACTTGCTCGTTTCTGACAACTGTTTGAACCAGAGGAAGTCACAATAGTCTGCATGTGTATACTCTCAAGGGGAATCGCAGAAGTGCAGGGCTTGTATTTCACACATAACTTTATTGAAATGTAGGGGTGGGACATATCTCCCCAGGTACAGTGTAAGTAGAAATGGAATGATAGTCATTTACACAACTTTCTTATTCAGAAAAAAACTACAAACTGTTTGTAGGAGGCCTTGACCTCCTTAACTGGTGATGGTAGCAATACAATATAAACTGTACTGGTGTACGGACAGATATTCAATCTAACGGATGAAGGAAACAATCATGGTACATATACATTATTTGTTGCATATGTTTGTATTATTTTTCAGTTGAAAGCACAAATTGTTTTGTTTACATTTATATAGATTTTTTTGTTGTTGCATCGGGAACAATGATGTTGACATTAATTATGTTCAAAATGAACAGAAGCAGATGATCAGGTAGGGTGGTTATCTAATGGTTGGATATGCACTGTTGAGTTGCTAAACCTTTTGGGGGCTATTCACAGAACTCTGTGCTAATTGAAGCATTGATAACTGACCATGTCCTGAAAATTTAACTTTGGATAAATGGTTAGAACTCAAACAATTGCCACTACTTTGACTGTACTCTGGATGGTTGCTTCTTTTGCAGCATCATTGTGTTGATGCAGTTTTACTGGCCCCTTCAGTTTAACAGTATGTTGTCATATTAACTTACAATATTAAGTCACAATAATATTATTACAGTGATGGCAACCATAAACTTTTTCAATTAAAATGAACGGATTCAGTCTTAAGTACATTTATAGCCTTCCACTTTAAAAATAGATTTATCACTCACATAAAAGCCTTTATCAGAGTAATGAAAATGAAATAGGAAGCAGCCATTCAACTTGGCATAACCTTAATTATCTAACAAATGTGCCTTGCCTGGCTTTACCTTGAAGGTGGCACTCACTGGCTCAGCTAAAAAATAAATTGGTAGGAAATCTGATCAGAAGAGTAATAATGAAGAGCACTCAAAAGATACATGTATAAGCAGTCACTGATGCTCAGCCACATTCCATTGTCTTGATTAAAAGGACATGACTGTTGTGCTAACCATTTTGAAGATTGATCAGTCCTGACTATGGAAAGATGCATTTGTTCCATGATTCTAATTTTATTTTTGGGCCCTGGAAAGTGTGGTATAAAAAGGAGCCAGCATGCCCGAGTAAAGCATCAAACACTGCCCAGTGAGCCATCCTGGGCAAAGAAAATGGGGCCAGCTTGTAGCACTGCAATACATGGCTGAAATTGAAAGTTTTATTAGTATCGTATAGGCATTTTCTGGACTCTTTTCCCCAAGGAAATTTCATATCATACCAGCACAAATCCAATATATGCACTACGCTACTAACTTTTGATTTCCAATGGTTTAGTTTTAATATCACTTTTGTTATTCACAACACTTTAAAAAAAAGAAGTTTAGATTAGGTATTTTCGGACACACAACAATGACACACGGACACACACAATGAATTAAAGAGGATAACATTCCAACATTTATACACATCTGTCACACGCCACGTGACAATCCCTGGACGGGAACAGAGCAGTCTGAAGACGGAGTGGATGCTTTGGGCCACGGACCAGATTTTCTTTTTCTCTGTCTCTCCCCCTAGACACGGGAGAGAGACAGTGGGAGAGCAGGTTAACATAAAACAAACACAAACACAAAGTCTTCACCCTACTTGCTGCGAAGCTTTCGGGCAAAAACAACAAACTAAAATAACAAACTAAAATAATAAAAACTTACGGGACAGGGTAGAACTCTACGCACTGTCCCGACACACACTCCACATCTTAACATTACACCGCGCCTCTTCCGTCCGGAGTTCCCCTAGAACCTCCCTAGGCACACACATATCAAGTGCTTAACAAACCCATGCATACAGAGACACTTAAACTTTCCAGTCCGAGTTCTCTTTTACCCCAAACACACCCAGAACCTCGCCACTCCTCACAGTGAGAGTTCTCTGGCAACCAGCCCCGAGACACTCTCCACTCTTTCGGTGAGAGTTCTCGGGCCGTTGTCCAGAAACACTCTCCACTGCCCGAGTGCGAGTTATCTTCCAATCACACCGAGGGCTAGAGGCGGACCCTCTTTCAGGGCACCCTCTCGCTCTCCAATCACACCGAGGGCGAGAGGCGGACCCTCTTTCAGGGCGCCCTCTCGCTCTCTTTCACAATCACACCGAGGGAGAGAGGCGGACCCTCTTTCAGGGCGCCCTCTCTCCCCCTTTCCCACACACACAGGAAGCACTCTACTCAGTCACTTTCGACAAACGCACACAGAACTCAACATAACACAGACTCCGTCTCCCAGCTGCTTGAATTACAGACATGCACCACCATGCCCGACAGAGTCACATCAAACACCAACACTCCACAATAATATACAATACACGCCACACGCTCACGCATACTCTCACACACGAATGACCAGACAAAGACTAACTCTCAACAATATGCACGCGCACGCACACACACACACACACACGCACACGCACGCACACACACACGCACACACACACACACACACACACACACACACACACACACACACACACACACACACACATGACAATCAACTCCATGCACACACATGAATGCCATGACATGGCTAACTGATTCCCCACTCGCCCCACCTGCTCTTAAATAGGCTTACTTTCTGCCTGGCTCAGGTGGGACTCGTGAGGCAATCACTGGTCCAACATTCACACACCTAATCACCAAACACCAAACAATTGACAGACCACACCCACTCATATTCTCACACACAAACAGGTAAGTGATTATTCACAATTAACATCAATTAAATAAGAATTAAATCAGTTATGGCCTTTGGAGCAACCTTCCGGGCAACAGTTCACTTTCACACCCTGTGAGAGTGCCAAACCTGCCCCCGGAAAGTGTCTCTGCTCCAAAGGCCTCCACAACATGTAAAAACAAAGGCAACCATGACACTCCCATGTGGCCGAGACCGACGCCCTCAGTGAAAATGTCACATGTACAGTGGATATAAAAAGTATTCACCCCTTTGACGTTTTCACATTTTATTTTCTTACTTCATGGAATCAAAATGCATTAAAAAGGGATTTCTTGCCATACTCTATTATGTAATATATATGAAAAACAACTATAAATCTTATTTTGAATTCATTACAAATAAAAAACAATAATTGATTGCATAACTATTCATTCCCATTGACTTAATACTTGGTAGAAGCACCATTAGCTGCAGTTACAGCTGTGAGTCTATTTGGGTAAGTCTACCATCTTGACAATTACATTTTTGCCTATTCTTCTTTACAAAATTGCTTGAGCTCCATCAGGTTGGATGGGGACATTGGGTGAACAGCAATTTTCAAATCTTTCCACAGATTCTCAATGGGATTGAGGTCTAGACTTTGACTGAGTCACTGTGACTGATATATTTTTTTTTAGACTGATAGATAGTGCCTAAAATGAAGGCCAAAAGGTTAAATCTTAGTCTCATCAGATCATAGAATCTTCCTCCAATTGGTTTGAGTCTGCCACATGCCTTCTGGCAAACTCTAGGTGGGATTTCATGCGAGTTTTCTTCAACAACGGTTTTGTGTTTGCCACCCTCCTATAGTGCAGATTTGTGAAGCATCTGGGCTACTGTTGTCCCATGGACAGTTTATCCCATTTCTGCCATGGAAGACTGTCAGAGTTGGCATAGGCCTCTTGGTGGCCTCCCTAACAAGTGCTCTTCTCGCACGGATGCTGTTTTGGAGGATAGCCTGTGCTATATTCTCTGTATTTCTTTATGATGGACTTAACAGTGCTTCAGGAGATATTAAAAGTCTTTCAAATCTTGTGTCATTCAGATCTGATTGGTTCTTTTGAAGAATACTTATGCAATCAATTATCATCTGTGTTTTAATTAATTAAGAAAGAGCTTATAGAGCAATATAGAGTATTGTGTGTTGGTCACTTTATATAGTCTTGAAAGGTTTTCAAATAACAGTTCTGTATCTGACTCATTTTTGGAAAAACATTTTACCATTAACCCCTTTCCCAACTTTTTGCAGGTAGTCTCAGAACCCAGGCAGTCAGATCTCAAGAGATCTCCTGACACTCGCCTTACCATCTGGGAACAGAAATGACTGTGACAGCCATCGCCAGGGACGTGGCAGCTTAGACATTGGTCAGATTCTCAGAGGGCAGTTCATGGAATTTAGTTTTTTCTTAGACCCACCTACGCTGAGTTGATATGATTGGTTATAAAACATTGGTTGCATCCTGAAAAGTCAGCAGGTTTTTTGTTCTGAATTGTACTGCTTTCACCATTCTGTAGGTAATTATAGTACAAATATTAAATTAGGCTATAGTTTACAACTGAACAATTTCATAATTAGGATTTTCTCATTTCCAAATTGAGGAATCCAAGAAAATTTGGATTTATTTTCAATCAGAATGTTGTGACAATGTTATGACAATATCTTACATGTCCAGACATATCCTTAATGCTGTCACAAAGCTTTCATTTGATCATGTTGGGACCAACTAAACCACTACCATAGAGCAATGTTGTAACAGTGTCAAACATGTCCAGGCATATCCCAAATGTTGCTATAATGTTGCACTAGCAGAAACTAAACCATTACCTCCTTGCACAATTGTGGCAGTGTCATGCATGTCCTCACATATCTCTAATGTTGTCACAAAGTACTGCATTTATAAGATTGTGTTAGTACTAACCAAACCACTACTTTAGTGTTACAATGTGATACATGTTCAGATGTACATCCCTTACATTTTCATTATGATTTCAAAACATTGCATCAGTACTGACAATACCAAAACCTTAAATCAATGTTGAGTTCTGTAGTGTGTTAGTTGGGCAATCAATTTAAGTGGTCATTAGCTATTTTCTTGTATTTGTTATTTGTTTTATTACATTTATTTTTAACATATTTCAAAACAGTGGAGAAAATGTGGGTTAATTGTGCCATGCATCCCCACATACCATGGAAAACTAGAGTAATCCACAATCATAGTGTCCATGTATATTATTATGTTATAGATATGTCATACATTGGAATAAAATAGAAACAACTCATAAGTTGTTTCTATTTTACAAGCCACATTTTGGTCAACTTGGTCTTCTTCAATTTATAGATATTTCATGAAAAAAGTGAATCAGTGAATTTTGTGAATCAGTTGTCACAGTGTAGTGCAAATCTTTGGATAACAGTTAGACTGGACCAATACAGAACACAGTTATGATGTCACAAAAGGCAACAAAATGTTATATATTTGGCTGAAATGCCCCTTTTAACGTTATTTTTTGCCTTGTCTTTTTGTGAGCTTTTATTTGCCCCCTCTTTTTGGTGACCTTATGAATTCCTCCTCCATGCGGTAATTTCGAGAATTTTATATCAATTGTGGATGTTAATATGATAACACGTGTGTGTGTTGCCCTATAGTGTTCGTATATGTTGACGTTATTTATATTTACATTGGAACTTGTGGTTGGTGAATTTTCCATGCGGTTTTTTTGCAAACACGTGACAGCACACAAGTAGCAGGATTATTTTTCCCGTGACCGTGATAAATGTTCCTTCACATTCAAACAAGGAATTGGGCAGATCGGTGCGTGTGTGCCATTCACTCGCAGCATGACGTACTGAATGGCATCAGCGCCTTAGATACTTGCATTCAGCCAATAACCATCGCCCTTTTTTTTAATCTCTGCAAGCACACGGTGACAGAGCAGAGCACAACTCCACTACAACTTCCTCGGTATCGCTCCGCTGTGGGGCTCTGATTACTAGGCTGCTTCTTTGGGCCAATTTAGCTGGCTAACCAACTGTATATCTTCTATGTTATTGCTTTGGTCTACCACCTCAGTCATTACATTTTAATTATTTTATCAATTATTTTGACATTTGTACTTTTCAGACTTGGACTTGTTTGTTGACTGCAAGCGCTTGACGCAAGCATATTATAAACAATGAGCTAGCTAGCTAACTATTTTAGGTATAGCCACAGTGTCCAGATGTTACAGTTGACAATGTTGACGTGCAATTTGAACCTTTATTTAAAAAATTGTTCAAACATGGATAATTGCACAACTTACATGTTTTATGTCAAACAGTTAACTAACGAGGTATCTAGCATTCGTGTTATTCTCTTGCTCGAGTAACGTTAGCGAAATAAACGACTTTTGTGACGCAGAAGCTGTCGTCGTTCTGAACAGCTGACATTCCTTATTCAACAAAAAATCAACGCATTCACCTCGGATTGGTCGACAGATGCTCTGTGTAGTTTACGAGCCAATCACAGTCAAAGGTATAGGGTATTCATTGAATAACCATACGCCCAATCTTGTCCATCTTGATGTACTGTAGGTTGACCAATAACATACGATATCATGGTGTTAGGAAGCGTTGAGAGAAAGAATATGACCAATAGCTGACGGCTAGGCTGTGTTTCTTCGTTGTTTTGACCTCTGAGAACCGCATCACCGCCTACCTCGTGCCCGTGGCGGATGAAAGCTATAAAACCCAGGCAGATGACAGCTATTGGGACAGAGTTGTAAAAACTCCCAGGCAGTGGGGAGTCAGGTAGCCTGCAGAGAGAAAAAGAAACGAATCGTCTAAAAATAGAAACTAAGCAAAACACAATAACATTTATTACACGGACTGGAATACCATTTTTAATTTGTGAAAATATTTACATTGTATAAGAAAAAAGTATTTGTATCATAGTTCATCCACTTTTTCAAGCTAGCAAGTCATTTGCCCTAGCTAGCGAATATTCAAGAATCTACTGTGAATTTTTTTCTACCATAAAAGTAAGTATCGCTTTAACGTCAATTGCTTATTCGATGTTTTGTTGGTTTTATTTGCTCGGCAGCTCGCTTGGTTCCTGGTCAGTGCCATTGCATTCACTACCTAGGTCACTAACATTAACGTCACAGTACCCAGCTTGCAAGTCACTACTAGCTATATGCATAGCTCTTTGGTTAGCCAATATGTTAGATTATGTTTAACGTTCGCAAGCTAACTCTGTAACATTAGCTAGCTAGTTTGTCAAGGCAAGTTGGTCGCTTGTGATATCGCTAAATGCCAAGCTGTCTGCGTTCTACACCAGATGGCAAGTTGGATAAACTCGACAGTGGTTTCATTGGTTGCTAGCTGGCTAGCTATCTGTGCGACTCGCATAAACGTTTATATTTGTCGGTTACGTAAGAGTGGTGTAGTCGTTTCAGCTAAAATATAATAATGGTCGATGGTACTAGAGCTACCGATATTGTGTACAATGTAATGCTATGTGGTAACGTCCTCTAGCTAAGTAGGGAACTGGTTGGTCAACCTACAGATGCGTTTTAGCGTTAAATGGCTTGCCACATCGCCAACATCAAGATAAGCTAGTAGTAAAGTGTTAACGTTATCTAAAACCTCTCAAGCCTGCTTGCTACAGCGAACTCTCTAGATTGCCAGCTGAAACCGTCATAAATTCAGTTCGAGTATGACATTACTTGGCTTGATGCAGACAGGACAAGGTAGTGTCATATATTGCAACGTTACTAGCTATCTGTAAGGTCGCAAATGTAAAATGTTTCCATATCCTAGGTAGTGATCTATATATTTTAGGCGAAATGTCCTTTCTCGCCAGCCGAGTGTGTGATACGAAATTAAATGAGGACCTCCATATTATGTAAGAAGCTGTCCTGTCAGCCGTACGTTGCTGAGGATTTACATATCGCGTTATATTCACACAGCTCCGCGTATTCTTTCTCCAAGTGTATTTTATTATTTTAATCCAAATATGAAATTTCAGCCTGCTATTTGCGAAATTTAATTATTGCTGCATCACAACACTGTTTGTATCGGACGACGGATCGTTAGCTACCGTTGGGTATGAGGAGGTTTTTGTTTTTCAATTCAAGAAGACAAACCTTTACATTTAGGGCTATATTCGGTTTGGCTAATATTACTTGCAATATGAAATCTAACCTTGTTTGCTAAAAGGATTAACTGGAAGTGACTGCGCTAAATTGTTTTGTCATATCGCTCGTGTGCTGCACCCTCCCTTAGCGTATCCCTTGGCGTTTAAAGGTCATTTTACTGCACTGGCTTGGAAATTTACTACATTTTATTTTCCTCTGCCATTCGCCTTCGTTCTGAACTTCAATTTCGCTCGCTGGGGAGATTCTACGTATTCGACAGCATGGAAATTGATGGACGTTGTTCCCAGCTGCCTGTTCTTTCGTAGCCCTACGCGTATTTTGCATGTAGTTTGGGGGATCGAATGTTGTGCTCGCATTGTACGTTACATTTAAAAACGTTAAATTGATTTATGTCATTGAATTGGATGGAAAATTGCCTCCGACCAACCAATTGCAAGTTACTTGGTTTATTATGTTTAGAGTCAACTGTTAATATCTTGTCCACCGGTCTTGTGCTGTGTTAAATTACTTTGACAGTTGCAGTTGCTAGATTATAGCATTGTATTTAATCACCTCCTCAAATCTGCATTCTCACTTGGTTTGTTTTTGCTTTTTCTTCTTAAAGGAACAAGAACACTTGCCTCTGGAAGGTTAGACATTTCTTCTGCAACCAGCACTTTTTTTATTTTAATGAAGTTGTAGTTTCTCTGTTTGGTGAAAACTGAACACTGCTGCCTTGGAGGTTTTTGCAACACTCGGGAAACCATCAAAACATAAAGGAAAAAAAAAAAAAAGAGAACATACGACTTGCGACCGTACAGTGCAGCAGCTATGCAGCTTGAAATCCAAGTAGCACTCAACTTTATTATTTCTTATTTGTACAACAAGCTCCCCCGGCGACGTGTGAACATCTTTGGTGAAGAGCTGGAGAGGCAGCTAAAGAAAAAATATGAGGGACACTGGTACCCAGACAAGCCATACAAAGGGTCTGGATTCAGATGCATACACGTTGGAGAGAAAGTGGACCCAGTTGTGGAACAAGCAGCCAAAGAGAGTGGGTTGGACATCGAAGACGTCCGCAACAACTTGCCCCAGGATCTTAGTGTGTGGATCGACCCATTTGAGGTGTCTTATCAGATCGGAGAAAAGGGACCCGTCAAGGTGCTCTATGTGGATGATAACAGTGAGAATGGGTCCGAGTTGGACAAGGAGATCAAGAACAGCTTTAACCCAGAGGCCCAGGTGTTCATGCCAATCAGTGACCCGGTGGGTCCCTCGTCAGAGTCCAGCTCTCCATCGCCTCCCTTTGGTCAGTCCGCTGCCGTCAGCCCCTCTTTCATGCCGCGCTCCACCCAGCCTTTAACTTTCACCACTGCCACGTTTGCTGCCACCAAGTTCGGGTCGACCAAAATGAAGAACAGCGGCCGCAACAACAGCAAGGTCGCGCGCACGTCGCCCACCAACCTGGGCCTGAATGTGAACAACCTCTTGAAGCAGAAAGCCATCTCCACATCAATGCATTCTCTGTATGGGCTTGGCCTGGGCAGCCAGCAGCAGAAGTCCTCTGCCCTTTCTCCCAATGCAAAGGAGTTTGTGTTCCCAAACATCCAGGGGCAGGGCAGCACCAGTGCAATGTTCCCAGGTGACAACTCCATCAGTCTCAGTCCTCTGCAGTACAGTAATGCCTTTGATGTTTTTGCAGCATATGGTGGCCTGAACGAGAAGTCCCTTATGGATGGCCTAAACTTCAGCCTGAACAACATGCAGTATTCTAACCAGCAATTCCAGCCAGTCATGGCTAACTAATAAACGAAAGATGCATCTATAAATGATGATGATGATGATGATGATGATGATGGGGGGGGGGGGTACGCACATTTAAAAAAAGAAAAAAAAGAGAAATTGCATAAAAAGAAAATGACAAATGTCTGTTTAAAAATCCCTGTTAAAGTTGTTGAAGTCAAAGCGCATGTGCCCAAGGGTGTTTTTTGTGCCCCCTTGAGTTTGTTTTTACAAAAGCTTGTAGTACAAACATGTCCAAGCTTGGTTACTTAAATTCTACATGCATCATTGTTATCATTTTTTTTTCTTTTTGCCAACCAAGCACAAAATGATTTTTTACTATGTTTTAAAAAATATACTCTAAAAGATGAAAAAAAACAACAAACAAACCAAGTTATGGCCTCTTACAGTATTTAAACGTTAGTAAGACATGGCTGATTTTTAAGAATTGGCTCTAATGAATAAATGGGGTTACTTGGTCTTTTTCTAATTGTATAATTTAATTTAGTACAGAGTTTGTAAAATATCAGAGTATATATTGTTTCTACGACATGGTATTGCATTTATATCTTTTTACTACTCCAGTGATCTGTGATGGCTGCAGCAGCTTTACGTTATATTTTTGTTTTCTTTTTTTTTAAGGAAAATTGTAAAACAAATAAATCCATCTTTAAAAACATCAACTATTCTAAAGATTGTGTACAGAATATTCCTTAGTGGTGGAATTAAAGTGTAGGAATATTTGCTTTTTTTGAAACATAAGAGTTGTATTTTCTGTTAAGAGTTTAAAGATTTTTGCTATATTATGGACAAAATGTAATCGTATATATTAATTTTGTACCTACATTGTGCAATACTTGATAAAAAAAACGGTATAACAAAGTATTTTGAGTCAGTGTCTTACATGTCAAGAGGGACTGAAATAGTTTATATTGTTAAGTTTGTATTAAAATGCTTCAAAAATGATATGCTTGTCTTTATTTTTTTTAATTTCATATTTGCATCCTGGCCTTTTTAATAAAATAAACTACAGTCAAAACCAAGCTTTCTGATTTTTATCTTTTAACTGATTTTCTTTTCTTTTTTAAAATCCATTTAACAACCAAAATCTTAAAATGGCAGATGTGCACTCTGGTGCATGGCAAGGATTCAAAATCTTTCAGTCCTGCACAGTTATTTTGAAATTGCTTTTGAACAAAATGTGAGGGACAGCCCTAGATGTAGTGGCTTGAATACAGTCCGTTTGAGTTCCTTGGTGCATATTGGTTGGGTTGAACAAAGCAAATCTCCGGTTGATTTAACAAAATGGGGTTTGGTGATATAGACTATGTAAACCTCTGTCCAGATCTACAGCAACTGGCTCCACTGGCATTGGGTTCATGCACCGGAGCAGCCTGGTCAGGGATATGGAAAGCCCTTAGCGAATATTGTTTTCAACCAATTTTCATGATCTGGTGTTGGAAATGGTACAACAGCAGGCTAAATATAGTATTTGGTAAAACATTTGATTCATAAGGCCTAGTCTTTATACTGTTTATGTTCAGGAGCATACGTTGATGATAGACTGCTGTAATTGGTTGGAATAGATGGTAGCATCGACTATTATGATTGGGTCTATTGTTCTCAGGTTTCCTCCATCGACACGTTAATTCTCAGTGCTACACAAGCTGACGTGGCTCACTTTGGCAAGTGGTCCACCTGATCTTTTTACAGGGAAAGGGACATGTCTGGTGCCTCTAAATACAGAAAGCAACCTTTGCACCTGAAGTGTCTTGTGGAGAGCTTTTGATGACGTGTTGTGACTAGTTTTCTTCGAGTACTTTTTGGTCTGCAAGGCAGCCTGGCAGGCAACCAGGCACCTTCAAATTCCTATTTGTGTCGCATGAGCAAGTGCTATTCCCCCGTTGCACATTACGAAAGCCATCAGCAAGTTGAGTCTTGAATACTTATTTTTTGGTTATAACCAAGTGTTAGTTATGGTAGAAGAAGAGCAATGGAATAGTATCAGTTGCTTTCCGAAGTGGTGGTGTGAGTTCCAGAGCTGCTGGTCTGGGGATGCCTCTCAGGGATTTATACTGATCCTCTCTCGGCTGGACTCTTTGTTGTGGAAACACTTGAGCCACCCTCCCTTACAGCGGAGTGGCATATCCAACACGGGGCTGTGAAGCGCATTCTGTTCCTCGGTGAAGAGGAGGCGTATGGCATCACTGGTGAAATATGGCCCCGGCAGCCACGGAAAACAGGTGGAGGGCTATTTAAGTGAGGCCATCAAGGCATAATCATAACATCTACCCCAGCTCTCAGCAAAACATTTTATGGCTTTCCAACTTCTGTTATGAGCTACCCTTGTGTATTTATAGGCTGTGTGAATCTCAATCATTTAAGTTACTTGATTAGGAGTCAGAATGGGAGGTTCCGGGGGTATTTCAGCACCTCAACTTGTCAAGATATTGTCAGGAATGGTTGGATATGTTCCAAAATGCTTTTATAGGAGTATTTTTTGTTTGTTTGTTTGTTTACCTTGTTAAATGTGTCTTACCCCTGTGGTTCTGTAGAATGTATGTGAGCATAGTAGTATGGCAGGGCAATGTCTGAAAATATAAATTTTTGCACCTGAGGTGTTAAGCTTTCCTGAGAGGGTCCTTTGAAGTATTGAGACAGTAGTATTTATGGTAGTCGCAAAGCTGATTAATTTAGTATAGACCTTTTTGGATTGTAGATTCTTAAACTGAGGTGATACCCCAGGAAGGACACATATTTCCCAGCATGCTTTCCCTTTTGATCTGGTGTGGATGTTTTGGATGGGTATTTCAGGGGACTCTGGAGTATTTTAAGCCTGATAGGTCCATCATTGCGTGACCTTCTATTCCGTCGTTGCACGACCGTATTATAACCAGGATGGTTTTGTATTTGTCCATATCAATTTTCATACGCATGAAAAGGTGTGCGAAGGTCATTGGCAGCCATGGTTCATTCTATAAGACATTTAGATGATAGGGTTGAATAAAGCAGTAGGTCTGGATCTGAGTTGGAGCCATGCATTTGATATATATATATATGTGAAGAGATGCATGGCATTTTTCCTGGAGGTGGTCTGGCCGTTAAAACTGCACTAAGCTGTTCTGTATATTAATTCATTTTGTGTTGTGGTGTGAGGTGCTGTTCATGGTAGCCATCCTCCACTGCTGGAATGCTATGAATATTGGTGCCATGCAAGTTGCTCAGAATAAATAGTTGCACAGACGGTCTTCTGTAACACAGTTTTTTAACATTACCTCTATGCGGCTATTCCTTGTCCCAGAAAGGGTTTGCTGTCACTAAAAATACTCCTCAAACATCCAGTGTAAAAGATCTTATTGAGTAGGCCATCTTTAAGGTTTTCAACCCTGGGAGAAATACAGAAACTTGCTTGAACTAGTCTTTCACACAAATTTAGTATCTACAACATTATTTATTTTTACAGATCCTTTAATAAATAATCTTGATGTGGATTTTTATTCTATTTTCCCCTCATGTATGCAAATACAGATAGTGAACAAAAAAATGTAAACACCTCGGTAGATGCTTCCACACAGCTGTGGCTCATCCATTAAACCAAACATATCTGTATATACTTTGTACCGAACTTTAGATACATCATTTAATTTTTTAACTTATTTATTTCAAATCGACAGCTTAATGTATACACAAGAAAGTTGTGACAAACGCTATACTTTGTGTGAATCTGGCTTGGTGATTTTGGTTACTTGATATAATATTTTAAAAAATATTTTAAAAGATTGAGCAAGTATGCAAAGAATCATTGTTTTTATCCACCTCTGGCTTGTCTTGGTTCATTACGGGCAACAGGAAAGTAAATATATCTTCTTGAAATGTCTGCCTAGGCCATTGTTGCCAATGGTTGGAATTATAATATTATTTTGGGTTTACCATAAAATCAACCAAAAACCAACCAAAATGTACCTTAAATCATGGGAATAAATGATAATTATTGTCCCTCTAATTGGTTATTTAGCTACTTTGGAGCCTTGGCTGCCTTTTATTTTTAGCATTGTATGCATTGCATACAGACAATATGTGAGTATCTTAATTAAAAGTGCAAATTATTTTATGTGATGGAACAATTGAAGGTTGCCAACCTTGGGCAATTCCAACAAAATGTAGATATTTAAATTAAATTCTAAGTTAGGTTACCATTCATAAATAGCTCTTTTGTTATTGATGTTGCTTTCTATTTGAAATAACATCTGCTTTGATCTATTCATTTGCAAAGTGACTGCCATTGCTTGTCCAAAGAATTTAAAGTACATAATGATGTAACAGCTAGTACCTTTGCTCCCCTGTACACACAGACACACACAGACACACATACACTGTCTCCTCCCACAGGGCAATGGGAGGTATTATGTGTTGTGTATGCAGCTTCTCTGTGGAATGTTTCCTTATCTCATGTTTACCACAAACTAAAACTCAAGTGCACCAAGGTGCACTGGCTCTAAGGATGGCAAGAGGCCAGTCCCCCACCTTGCTGTGCCTTGATACAGCACAGAGCTTCCAATTTAAAACTCACTCAGAGGCTGCGTTTTATGGAAAAAGTCCGCTGGTTGGACCAGTGAACCAGATAAGACAAGTTATTGAATCGCAAGGACACTGATTTATCTGTGTGCTTCGATCTGCTGAGATTGCATTAAAACAGTGGCAAGGAATTGGAGGAAATGCCACCTGTTATCCATTATTGCATTTCCCTGGTATGAGACCGGGGTAGCAATGGCTTACAGCCTCAAGACGCTGCGTGGGGAAGGACACATTTATTTTATTATGTGGATTGGTTTAGAATACATTCAAAGTAAACAGTGTGGTTTATTAAAAATAAAAATAAATACAAAAATCCGGAGATATAAGGTTAAAGCTTATGATAAAGGTTTAATGAATTCCACCTGCATTTCCAATGTAAGAAATATAACTGGTCAGCTCCATCTTTCATGTCCTGCCAAGTAATTTCACTGCACAGTCCAAGGATCACCCCTTTTGCCCAAAAGCCTTTTCAAAGCTAGACACTTATTCAACATGAAAGTATTCCAATAACAATCCATAATTCAAGTAAGCTGTCGTAGTAGCAGCAGCGCTAAAATCCCAAAATTGCAATCCATTGTGTAATGGCTCTTTTGTTTTGTTATGAAGAGTGGTAGCTGTGGTTTCTGAATATTTCTTGGGGGGACTGTAATTGCTAAGGATTACTCACATTTCAGAAGATGTAAAAATACCCACAGAGCTACAACGTCACCATGGGAGCATTCCCTCCTTACGTTGCTTGGGTGAGTAACTGGCATTGTTTGTAAATAGAGAATATCCTCTCACCCACATGTCCCTCTGGTCTTTTGTCAACATGAGCACATGACAGAAATGTGTGGCCTTTCGGAGACCTGGGGTGGGTCTTAGCCCTGTAGTCGGCTCAGTGCCCTTTCAAGGGAATGCTCTCGCTGCACCACCAGGAAGGTCTTGAAAATCGAGTAGATCCGGCAGACCTGAGAGCCTTTGGTGGCACAACAATATGGATGTTGATTGTAAGCAGGAAGGTGCACAATGCTCCCAGAGACTGTTGTAATACTGTGGCTGTATTGTCGGGCCTGAATGGTGTTTCTCCTCTCACAGGAAGGCGTTTCCCGTTTCTGTTCAGAGCGATAATTGTGACCCTTTGTTCAAAATGTTTGGCATGCTTCTAATTGTTTGAATTCTTTGGATCTGCCTTGGTCAGGTTGTCATGTCTATCCGTATTACTGGATAATTATTCTACGTCTCGTGGTAAAATTCTAATGATCAGCCTCATGCTAATTGCAAAGCACACATCGGCTCATGATGAATGCATTTATTGCAGAGTGCTTTCAATGGGACCCTACCTCCCTTGCTTGGTTGTGATCAGTGATCAGATTGATCCTTTAATTTAGTACAAGCTGTAATGCGCTTTAAGGATATATGCAATAAAAGCGTTACTTTAACTCTTAATAGAGAGTTCAATAGGGATCACATGTACTCTCTCAGAGTAAAATGTACTCTAAGAGTTGATTTAACACTGGCCATCTTACTGTGTAGCGTCACACAGAAGATACAATGAACTCTGCCATACAGTTTACTGACATGAAACCTTGTACTGCATTCCTCTGTATTCAATGCATGTTTTGAAGGTTACAGAAGCACACCCAAGATTTTGTGTAAGCAGGAATGTGCATGGTTGTATCAGAGAGTATTGTGTACTATGTATCTCTTCACCTGGAGATATCGCTAACATATATTTACTTTATTCTTAAGTGTGAAATAGCAGGGGCTATAGTATAGTGCACATTTTAGTAGAATTGTTAGTGTGACTTTTCTGTTAATACAATTGCAAAATGGCTCATTCTCAACCATGTCTCACCCACACACAGTGCCTATACATGTCCAGAGATGTAATATTGATCGATTTAATTAGCTGGTGCGGTAGCTCCTTGTCTGAATTTTCTAGCCACCACAGAGAACATTTCTTCCTCCTCAGATTAAGTTTCTCAAGTGTTTGACCTTCCCAGCCTGTGTAATTTAATCTTGGATGATTCCCTCCCGTATTCAGCCACAGACCTCTGGTCTTATAGAGGGAAGCTGCGACACAATTTCGCCTCTAATCTCTGTGCTGCTGCTTTTGAAAACGATGACAGCAGTTCCTCTTGGCCAGAGAAACTATGCTGTAACTTTCTCCCCGATTGTTATGACTACAGGGACATGTGGGGGACAGGCCCCAATGCATGCACATTGTTTCTTACGTATTTCTCAACCGCAGTTATGTCCAACATGTTCTTCATTCACATGTTTTACCCAGTCAGGCTAATTATGGATGGGTGTACTGGTTTAGCAAGATGAATCTGTTGTGGGGTTTTTTTCTTCTAACCACTGGTGTCAAAAACATGAATCTATATGCAATACTTAATTCAGTATTATAACCCAAAGAAGATGAAGGTTTGAGCACCCCCTCTCCATGCCAGTGGCAGCCACCCCCTTCATAATTTATTATCATTATGGAAGAAATGCACAGTTATGGCACTCTGAAATTTGAATAATCATTTAATAGCTTTTCGGTTTGAATATTTGGATTCATTGGTGGTATTTCCATAGCATTGCCTAGAGCCCTATAGCCCTATCTGTGGACCAAATACAGTCTTTGAGGGTAATCGCTCTAAAAAATTTTTTTTTTACTAATGCAATTGTTGTGAGTTTCATATCAGTGTATGTCTGAAACAAATAATCAAATCGAAAATTGCCTCTTGTCTGAATGGCAGCTGCGTCACTTCACTCCCGATCCGCCACAACAGACGGCAAAGCCAAGGTGAGGGTTACAGTGTGGGTCTTCGACTGTAAGCTCCTGCTTCCTTTTGTTTAGGTTCAGCTAAGATTCCTTGGTATGGTTGTGTTATCTGAACGCTTGTGTAGACATCCCTGGACACAGTGGGGAAACACCCTGTGACTCATGACTGGAGAATTTCACATTGATTCAGGACAATGGAATCCCAGTCAGGCGCTCTGTGAAATGCAAGCAAACCATCCATCAATCTCTGTCAGTTATGTTCTCTTTTTTCTCTTTTTTTTTGTTAATGGGCTAAGATAAGGGCTCTGAAGTGCTAAGCCTGCCTTAATGAAAGAAAGCCTTATATTTGATAGAGTTTGCTTCCTATTTTTCTGTTCATGGCCTCCTTCATTTTCTTCAGTTTCAAAAAAGAAGCCAAAAGGAAGACGATTCAACTGGGCCCTGAACATACTGCTATGAATGAGGCAAGGAGCACTGGAGTGACACTCACAGGATCTCTCTCGCATTTTAATTATTCAGTGATGCTAAAAGTAAAAATGTCATCTTGATGAGCTGTGCAATATCCCAGAAAGGTAAAGGTGGTATGTAAATATATACTTCTGTGGTGGTAGTTGCCATGGTTCCCCAGGTGTGATCTAGGGAACTGAACTGAAACACGAAAAGTAGGGAAAGACTGCCCCTTTCCTTCTCCTGCTGTTGATAGTCATCACAGGATCACACCCCTGACTGTAAAGTCCCTGTGTGACGTTTACTATGATGCTGATATCTATATATTGCTTCAGAGGAATTTTGCTTAATCATCACTAACGACAGTAACCAACAACAGTAGAGTAGAAACATTCAATCATGGGGGCGGCGGTGGCTCAGTGGTTAGCGACACGGGTTAGAATCCCAGGAAAGCCAACAAAAAAACATTGAACTGGAAACTGGAGGGTGGCTAGTTCACTTCCTGGGGCATGGCCGAAGTGCCATTGAGCAAGGCACTGAACCCCTGAACTAGTGATTCTGTGTGGCTCAGTGGGTAGAGCATGGCACTGACAATGCTTAGGTTGTGGGTTTGATTCCCATTGGGACCACATAGACTGAAAAATGTATGCATTCACTATTGTAAGTTGCTTTGAATAAAAGCTTCTTCTAAATAGCATATATTATTAACTACTCCACTGCGCCATACTATAGTCGACCCTGCGCTTGGACCTCTCTGATGGAAGACATATGTATAGTGACCTGTGTGTGTGTATGTAGGAGAGATATACGAAAAGACAAATTCCAATTACCGTGTGTAACATGGCAAATAAAGTATATTCCTATTCCTATTCCTAAATCAGGTAAAAGCAGTCACCTTAAGAGAACAGCCAACAGCTCAGAGCAGATGTGATGTGTGAAATGTTCTCCCGATTCAGATCTCCTCACAGCACCCATTTTTCTTTCCTTGCTGAGGCCTGCCTACTGTATCTCCCAAGCCCACTGTCATGGTGAATCCATTTATTCAATGACATTCCAAGGCCTGCTAGACCAACCTTTTCCCCTGATTTAGTGAAACATTCTTGATCCCATGGATGTGATTTGAAAGTTTAGCTGATGTTTTTTTAGTCCTCTTTTATGATTTATGGCTCTTGTTTTGATTTGTGTGGTGCTCCTTCTTTTGGACCTGCAGATTGGTGCTTGGCCTCACATGTGGTCCAGCGAGTTCACCGTGTGACACAGAAGCGGTTTGTCATTTTGATCTGTAGGGATTAGAGATTAAAGTTTAAAGCTGGTGCAGGCATTTTAACAAGCCAATAAATGACAGGAACGCTCTACGTCACTGAGAATCCATGCCAGAATGCTTCATTTGAAAGGACCACTTTGTTCACAGCACCAGGATTTTCACTTTGGTCTCAGTGAGAGTAAATGCAGAGAAAATAATTGAAACTATTCATTCACTTTAATAAACACCAAGCTCTTGGCAATCCTGCAGGGCCTAGGGTGTTGTTGGCGCAATTTACTATTTTGCCCACTGTGTTCTCCAGATCTCACTGGATACTGCTCCAATATCTTCAAAGAGAATATTTGTGATAAAAATAAGTCCAGCTGTTCATGTTTCACGTTGAACTATTGCAACTTGAACTTTCTGCAGTGTTGAGACTATAATACAGTACCCAGATCTCCTCAGGTTCGAAAATGTAAATAGGGACCGAACATCCTCATACCCGAGCGGGAGCACAATGAGAAGTGTCGACAGTGACAAACGATTTCTGGGACAGTCACCCAATGAGCCCTGTCTAAAGCAACTGTTGGCTCCCAGAGAACAGCACACAGCGGACTCAAATGGAGCATTGATGTTTTTCCAAAGCCCTTGTAGTTAGTCTGCATTGTAAAATGCCCAGTACTCTATGTTTCACAAAAAACTGACAAAATAAATAGTATTATGTCCGTTTTTTGTCAAAAACAGAGCACTGTAAAACATGTACACCTTTGCCAAACAGATTTTCAGCCAGTCATGTGAAATCTAGGTTGTTTCACTTCAGAAAATGTAATAATAATAATAAATAAATGCATACCTAGTTTGGGTATTTTTTTTAATGAAGTAAATAGAAGATGCATTTCAAATCTCCCTGTGACCAAGAATGTTCCTGTCTTCAGGACAACTGTTCAGAACAAATATTGTAATAACTTATAGACCTCTGAGACCAATGGAAACAAACTTCTAAATACTTATTGGCTTTTCAGCTTGAGAAAACATGTTATAGGTTCATAAAATGTCTTTAATGTTGTGCAAGATCTTGATGAATATCATATGTTCAGATAGTGTTATACGTGTTATTATTATTTCCCCCCCAATGGGCATGCATTTTCTAATTTCCCAGTACAACTGGCATAATTAACTTATCAATTCCATGGAAGTCGCTTGAGATACAGTGGGGTCCACTACCAAGATCTGTTTGTTTTCATCGTTCATCGAAAACTAACACAACATTTTTACTCATGGTATTTGTTATTTAAGAATGTCATAAAGCACTGATATAAATAAAAAATGTTTGTTTGAGAAAGGATGGTATGAAATTGAAATATCTAAAAATAATTTGTTTGCACATCATTGCCTTTCATTTCATAAAAATGTTGTGACACCTTATTTTTAATTTAAGTTTTAATACATGGACACTCCTAATACACAGTGTGAATTATTTTGGTAACAATGAATACTGGATATTGACGTAAGTAATATGGTCCTCTATGTGTTCTCCTTGCTACTGCAGGTGCTTTAATCTTGAAAAAGGACAGTTCCTTTGCAAAAGTTTTGCAGCTGTTTGTAATTATGTCAGCAGAGCTTACATAGAAGTAGTTAGAGGTTCCCCTGAGTAATTGTTCGCCTGAATAAAAATGTTGTGTTTGTTTTTGATGAATGATGAAAACAAACAGATCTTGGTAGTGGACTCAGACATTGGAATATGTATGTATGTCCCTTCCAAAAAAAGTCAATTTTAAACCTTTATATATATATATATATTTTATTTTTTTTTTAAACTGTTTTAGCTCTTATGAAGCTTCAGATTATAAATGAACATGACAGGTTGCAAATATTCAAATAAGACTGGTGCAGGATTTCCTTTTTAGTTAAATTTACATTACCGGTTTTACAGAAATGTAAGCAGTTCAAGTCCAGTGAATAACCTGAAATGGTACAAAGGTAAGTGGTAAACTGCCAGAGGTTAACACTGGTCGAAGTAAGGACGTCTCTGTTTCAACTGTGAAGAGAAGACTTTGAGCTGCAGGTTTGACAGGTTGAGTGGCAGTAAGAAAGCCATTGCTAAGATGGCAAAATAAGAAAAAGAGGATTTCCTGGACTATGAAGCACCACCAGTGGACTACTGAAGACTGGAAGAAGGTCTTATTGACTGATGAATCAATCTTGAAATCTTGGGTTCATCCTGCATATGATGCCATAGAACTAGCCTCTACCCTCTTTATCTAAGACTGAAATTTCTCATCACCTTAGATGCAGACATGGGGTAGACATCAGTAGTATTCAGACATTTGTGACATATTGGGCCATTTCACTGACATATTTAGCTAAATCTAACAAAATGTTCTGCTAAAACTGAAAATATCTATTAGGTAGTTGGTTAGTTTGTGAGGGTACTGATTACCTCCCTGGTAGAGAAGAAACAAGCAACAGAGCAGAAATTGCACCAAGCTGGATTAGGGAAAAGGTGTGGCAACACCAGGGGTGTGCAGAATAGAGTATTAACTGTAATAGAATGTGACTGTATTTATACTTTTTTTTAAAGCAAAGAGTGCATATTGGGCTCAAAGGCATGAACATTTGTGGATGTCACAAAATTTACACCACATTGCTGGGTGATACCTTCTTTTCATGGCTGCTTTGAGAAGACAGAGAGTTGATTGTTTTTGTGAAATGAGCTATAAAATGAGTTATAAAAATAATGGCAGTTTGCTGTTGTGCCTATGGATACTCAAAAAGGCGAGGGAAAAACATGGCACATCATTCATTATATTTATTCTTTGGCAGGAAAGGAGACCAGTGTGGATCTCAGTTATTGGCTTTGAGAACTGGTTACTAACAGCAACAACTCCCTTCAGTGCATTTCATTAAGGGTGGTCTAAAGGCGTGTTTCCACCAAAAATTGCCAGGAACTTGTAGTCGCAGGAACTATTTTAAAGGAATTAAAAGGTTCCTTCAATCCATTACGTCTGCATTTCTACAGGGGTCTAAAGAACCGCGAAGATTAGGCAAATTAGTCTGCTGACGCATGTTATTATTCTTCTTCGTACGCCAATGAATGACAATTTCAGTTTTTCAATTTAAGTCATTTCACTAAATCTTTATTCGAAGATTTCACAAAATACATTTTTAGATTCAGTACGCCTTAGGCGATTTAACTAGGGTGGTCTTATGCCTTAATTTATTTAATAAAACATTTTAAGATTGCTAATTTTTATTTAATTTTATTCAGTTACGTTTCTAAAAACCTGCCTCCCAGAAAGGCATTTGTCATATCCTTTCTTTTTAATTTGCTCCATTGATTTATAGATAGATTTTCAGTAGATTTTTCCAACTGGTTTGCTAATGCCAATTTTTAAAAATGGTGGTTGAAACAGAACACAGTGAGTCTTTTACCATACTCGACCAATCATAAATGTTCAGCGCTGCAAGTCCCACCACCAAAAGTTCCGTAACATTTAAAAGACCTACCTCTTGACTAGGAACATTTTCTGGGGTAAATAAGTCCCCCGAGCTACATTCTGATGCTGGTTGCTGCTACTTCCGTTTCCTGATATGAAGATAATTACCATAAAGGTCCCAAGTTCCTGGGAAAAGTTCCTGCAGTGGAAACACGCCTTAAGTAGCTAACTATCTTTTTGGCTAGTGAGATGTTCCTCGTGTATAATATTATATACAGTATATAACTACTCATTGAACAACTAGGCAACAAAACATAATCTTGACATCAATGGCCTATTAATGTTAGGGTCATTTTTTATTCTGCTAAATGGCTAGCAAGATGATGATAAAGATAAATACATTATCTCAACTATCAGCATAAAGTTAATTACTGAATGATAATTAGATACATGTTTTGCACAATGGTATTTTTAAGTGTCACCAAGATTTAAAAAAACCCACTGCTCAAAACAGGAAGTTGGTACATAAAACACATAGATACACATAGCATCCAAGTAAGTTTCCGACTCAAAACAAACTTTTTTATTATTATATTTACTCTATTAGATGAGGTACTTCAGTAGAAGACAGGCGCTTTATCAGTCAAGCGATTGTTAGTGTCAAGCTACAGTGACACTAATGATGGCTTGCCTGCTGAAATGTCTGCTTTGCTCCTGATGAAGTGCTTCATCCAAAATAGTAAATGTAATGATGAAAAAGGTTGTGTTTTGGGTGTGAAACCTACTCCTGTTCTTACAGGTGTCTCCCAATGGAAACAAAGTGATTTGTGGGAATAGCAAACAAACATGACACAAGACCAAATTCGGAATGTTTTACACTGCATATTTTATTGTTTAACAAAATGTATGGTACACATACAGTACATTTACATTTAGTTATTTAGCAGACCCTCTTATTTTAGCGCTTTGTAAATCACTCTGCAGACCTACAAAGTACAATACTGTATCCCGTAGTAAATACTCTTACCCTACACCCTTTACACCCAACATGGGCTATATTGAGAAATCAGTATAGGATACTTCTGCTTGAGTATTTGATCCACTTACACACTGACTTTTGTCAACAAACCTTTCAGAATGAACATTTAAAGTTTGACATTAACAAATGTAGCGGATGGGCTCTGGTATGTGAGCGCCTGCTGCAGAGAGTGACGTAGATAAGAGTGCGATTAGTTCCTGGAGTTAGCGACTTGAGTCTTTGGCTCGGCGAGCTAAATCGCTCTCTTGTCGCGTCAGAGATCCTCGGTTCGTAACTCGCTGCGGGCAGAACCAGCCTCAGTTACAGTGGTGCCGTGACTCGGATCATACAACTGGTGGTAATTGGTTGGGCCGTGGTTGCTGCCGCAGGAGTTTCGAGGGGGAGAATGTAGCGGATGGGCTCTGGTACGTGAGCGCCTGCTGCAGAGAGTGACGTGGATAAGAGTGCGATTAGTTCCCGGAGTTAGAGACTTGAGTCTTTGGCTCGGCAAGCTAAATTGCTCTCTTGTCGCGTCAGAGATCCTCGGTTTGAAACTCGCTGTGGGCAGAACCAGCCTCAGTTACACAAAGACACACCGTTTAAATGTTTTTCTCCTTTTTTCTCCCCCAGTATGGAATCACTTTTTGCTTGAGTCACTGTCACAGTGCCCATATAAGGAGCTCTACAGCAGAAGTGCCTGCACTGCTCTAAAGCACTCATCTGCAAGCCAGTGACTATTCTCCACACTACAGGCCACACAGTGCTACATTAGAGCTAGCGTTGATTGGAGGAGATGACAACTGTTATCCTGTGGGTCCTTGAAGCATTTTTAGACTGGAAGAACATCTTTCACAATGGTTTCTTTTGCTTTTATTTGTGCTAAGGCTTATTGAGAACAGGCACAAGTACTGTAGGTCATTACGATTTGTAGTTATTCCTCAGTTTGTTGAGCAATCACATTATTAATTGTTATTCTCACAATTAAAGATTCAAAAGTGATCAAAAATGAGTGCAGTAGCCAAAATGAAACCCATTTAGATTGTATTTTCCTAATTTAATTGAGCTTAACAGGCATGTAGTTGTATATGGATGGAATTTCTATTAGTCTATGCAGTGAAATGAGTGAAATATAACCTGACATCATTTTAATGTATTTTTCCCACTTGTGATTTAGCTGTTGGTGGTGTGCAAAGGAAACATTTGTTTTCACATTTATTGAAGAGTATAATTCAGTTGCGTATCACAGTGCACCATGGTTGGGGACAAACATGCACAATTCCCCTTAACATTCTATTAAGTATCTGAAAGAATACTCCCCAAGCTGATATTTTCCCCTTTGTTATCCCATCAGTGAGGATTCTAAATCCTGCTCTCTTTTTGTAAAATTAAGAAATTCTTTAGAAATTCTAAGAAATCCAAACTCTACTGAAGACTTGTGAATGCTTATTGTTTATGACTTCTATTCTAATTCAATGTCTTGACCTATTTCAGACCATTTAATAGACAGAAACTTTATTTATTTGTTCAAATTTATTTTGTGTTCATGTGCAAGGCACTGCAGACCAAACCCCTCGCTCGCAATGGCCAAACAGCTCAAACAAACGGAAATGATCAGCATGCACTGCTGCTGGTCTGTTTGTAATGATCAGATTTCATATGATGAGAGATTTTGATTATGTCACATTAAATTTTGCAACAACAATGTCTGCATGATTAATGCAATATTTTTGTTTTACACAAAACTGTAGGGTATTGTTTGGGAGTCAACCCAAATATTCGAAAGGCCTGACATATTTGAAAGGCCTCTTAGGCATTCAGATTTGAGACCACCTTCTGATGTATCACTAAGATGTGAAAAAATGTCTAAGAAATTTGTTTGGTTTCCCATCGTTTAAATGCTAAACATTTGTTTTCCTCTAGATATGTGTAGTCTGTTTTGAACTAAAGTTCAAAAAACAGGAATAACATCATTCCTAAAAGCACCTTAATGAAAGCAAATCACTTATTTTGTTGAACCAAGGGACCAGGATCTCAGTGTCATGAGGTCATACATGAGGTTATTTTTTGCATAGACTAATCAGAGGAAGTTAAATGTAACTCACTGCTTACCATGAGTATTGCAGACTACAGTACAGTATTGTGGACTACATACCCAGAATGCCTTTTGATTCACATTAGCCCCAGTATTTCCATTTGGACTGCAAAATAAGGGGCATTTCAACTGCAGATGGTATATGCAAAAGGTCTCAAAAATAACACCTCAAGATAAGTACATTGGGATACCTTTGCTGAATTGTGATAATAGTGGTGGCAACACTATCAATCATTTTCAGAGAGATGGAACAAAAGAGACTCATCTGTTTCACTGATGTGGCTACGATGAGGTTTGGAATAGAGCAGTGGAACCATGAATATCATATGTTTACAGGATTTTCCCGTGCAATGAGGTGCTTGGGTGGAGCATCCGGAAATTACATTCAGTTATTACCAGTTACAGTACACAACACCACAGCATCTAGTTTTACTACAACCAGCTAAATCATGGTATCGAGGGTTGTCACACTGGCCTCTACCAGTACTCTTTTTCAAAAACTAACCTGGTGCAGCTCTAACTCAGTAAATTCACTATTTTGTTGTTGTTTTTTAAGGTATGAAAGGACCTTATTATGGTATTCCATACTTCATACTCCACTCCTTTTTTTCTGCTTTGTAGATTTGACTCAGGCTTGACCTGGGAAAGAGAAACCATTTCTAGACCGCGCTGGTGTGTAGAATTTGAAGTTTACACGTGAACTTTCCCAAGGGATGTGAAGATAGGCCTTGTTGTCTGCAAGGGTGTGACTATCCTTTGTGTCATGGAGAGGTTGTTGATATTGAATATAGTTTTTCTATTGGAATTTTGTTTCTTGGATTTATCAAGATATTTCACTATGTTTCCTAAAGGTTTACCATATGTTTGTAAATCATGCCAAACTGTACCAATAATGTACATATTTCTAATGCTGCTGAAAACATAGATATCATGTAATGGAATTAAAATGTACTTAAAAAAACATTAAAAATGTCAGCATAGCACAGAGAATATAATGAATTCTGAACACACCCTGAATTAAAAGATGAAAACTTCATACTTGGTGAAGGCTTGTGCTTCTCATTGATTTCTCCAGACAATCAAGTTTTTCATTAATACACTGGCATGTTTGATAGAATGACATTCTTTTATCAGACGTTTGGTATGATGGGGCACCTGGGCTGTGGGAGGAGCGGACTTTGATTGCGTGATTGAGGTGGAGGAGTGCTCAAGCGTGTATGGCATTGCGGAACAGTGCCGGTAGGACTGCACCAGCAAACTAATGAGTGAGAGATTGTAATCGACTTAAAAATGTCAAATTCACACCACATCTCCTCCTCTTTTGGTATGGTTCAAATGAATTCACTAAAGGCTCTTTTTAGTGGAAGAGAAGAGATGAGGCCAGTGGAACTAATCGGGTTGCTAATGAGACAGATGGAGGGTTTGCATCATGGCTCCACTGTTTTCTTGTTTTTTTCCTATCGCATTCAGCTGCTCCAAAGCTGTTATTTCATCAAGCCTATTTTCTCTATCCTGTGGACACTTGCTTTACAGATTTTTGCAGTGACTAAAATGCATTTTCAGTTGCCCATTTAATTTAACGCCTCGCTGTTGAATTTGTGTGCGGGGCAGATTCTTGTGCGCAAAATCACCTTTTAGTTTTTTCCCCCACATAACAGAGCATCGGAGTGAGAGATGCTTGCAGGATGGGGTTGGTGATGGTTATAGAATTGTAACAGGCACCCTGATTCCCCCCTACGGGCAACCTGCTCTCATGGGCTGTTTCCATCAGCTCCTGTCATGGAAAGACTAAAGCCCCCACTGAAATATGTGCTTACATTGATGATATTGTGAGGCAACCATTTTAAAATGCAGATACCCATGTCCCTAGCTCTGATATGCGGTCATGGTTTAGAAAACGCTTCTTGTAGCTCAGTTGTACAAAAGTGTTTTTCTTGGTGTTTCCAAGATGTTGACGTGATCACCCAAACGGCTCACTCATTGAACTTGGGGGGGCTCCATGAGAGCAAATTGCAATGATATTTATAATATGGTGTCTGATCAAAAACCTGTTTCAGGATTATTTTAGGTTACAAATAGTTAATTTTGAATTCATTTGAAGTTCCCTTTTAGGGTTATGTTCACACATAAACACATAATATATATATATGTAAATATACATGTATCACTAACCCTAAACTAAATTATACTATAGAACAGTGGACCTATTCTATTCAACTCAATCCTGGACTTGGAGAGGCGCAGGTTATGCTGGGTTTTGTTCTTACTCAGCACTTAATTGATCAATTAAAGCGGTTGATTACATTAACTGACCTCACCTGGTTTCTTGTGTATAAATTGGAAGCTGATTTTAAGGTATGAACAAAAACCAGCAGACCTTTGGCTCTCCAAGACCAGGGGCCTGTTTCACGAAGGAAGTGCAACATAGTCAGGGTATCTTTGCGTTAGCTGGCTACACAAAGCCTAACAAAGGGAATTACGGCTAACCTGTCTCACGACAGCAGTTATCAACAGTTTTTTTTCCGACCGGACAGATCCAGAGCACTGTCTCAAGAAACAGGATTGGTGGATTAGCGAGCTACTACTGCTGAGTCGTCCTCAGACGGGCCTTCCACCAACGTCTCCAGCCAACCCGAGCTAACTTTGGGCTTAACCCTGGGTTTTCGGTCTCATGGCTGTGGCTCACCCAGGGCTGCGGTGATGGGAATGTGAGTGCAATCTATTGCACCAATCACTCTCGGGAATCCTATGAGAATATTACACCGCACTTAATATGCAACAGTACATTTTATTCATTATTGATAAATATAGTCAACTAATGTAGGCTACCTGCTATTTCATAGAAGTCCTCTTTTATAGCCAGAGTGGGCAAATGGCCAGGAAACACTACAAAAACATCAAGGAATGTTCTGAGCGTGAGAAACTTACTTGCAAACAGCGCGGTAAACTGTATATTCGCTCAGGTTCTCCGAATCACCAATGGAATACGTATATGTACTGGTGGGTAGAAAATGTAGGGCAATACATACAGTTTACTGCACAGTGATCGCATAGCTTCGACAAGTGGCATTTGTAACATGCGGCTCTAGAAGCTTGCAAAGATATCTGTAAGAATCTGTATCTCTGATATTTAAAAAATCTGATTATGCAATTCTCTAGAATTGGTGAGGCCATTTTCCAGAGAGCTGATTGGTGAGGGGGCGACCTTTTTATAGGATTGGATCCATTAGCTAGAACTTAAACTACTCTGGAGCAGGCTAGGTTTGCGGCATAAATTACCATGGCAATATAACCCGGTTAAAAGTGAACCACAGACGTGAGATCAAAAATACAGTGTTAAGCCCAAAGTTAGCTCGCTAACCCACTAATCCTGCTTCATGAGACAGGCCCCAGTATTGATTACCACTGCTATGGAACAATATTTTCCAAACCCTGATCCTGTGGCCATACTGCATTTGCTAGTGTTTGTGGAATCTCAGCTCTTATTTAGGCTTGACTGAATTGTTAATTGAATACTAATATGGATTTTACATCACTTGTCAGTTATCTTCAGAGTTAAATAGGCTGTTTTTGTTAACAGAGTGAAAGTGAACAAAAACTAACTTAAATGAACAATACAGAGGGTAATTACTAATTTACATGAGTGACTGAGATCAATCAACTGATTAGGGTCTTTGAATTAAACAGTTTATTTAAGCCATGATGCCATGATTTGTATACGGGATAGATATACAATAAAAATATGTTCAGCAAAAACCTTGAATCTTTTATTTACGCAAATAAACTGTCTTCATCAAAAATTATGTATAACAGTTAAACTATCAAGGGATATTTAATAGCTACAGATTAGTATTCTGTTCACAACCTAATCAAACCTAATTCATTAAGAGCAGCTGGAACAAAAACCAGCACACACACAGAGTGCCTCCCAAGACAAGGGTAAAGAGGCACTGCTATAGAATACAGAGTAATAATTGAATACAGAATAATTGAACAAAATAAATTATTAAAAATACAGTTTTTGGTCTTCCACAAGGCAGATTTTATCTTTAATCTTTGGACTGTGCTCATATCTCTTAAAAATTATGTACCAGGAACAATTAGAATTGCTCTTAAGTGAGTTTATTTTTGAACCTGTGAATGTTGCTGCTTTGTGTGTCATCTGTAAAGTGTGGTGGCGTTATGCTGGGCTCATTTGTGGTGTTGTAGTGTGTGTGTGTATGTGAGTGTGTGTGTGTGTGTGTGTTCAGGCATGTGAGTGTGCATACATGAGTGTATGTACGTGTGAGGGTGTGTGTGGTGTATATGTATGCACACTTGCGTGTATGTGTGTGTGTGTGTGTGGGCGATGTGAATTTACAGTGTGGTGTTGGACCTTGTGCCGGTGGATTTTTCATTAAGACCCTGTGTGATTTAAGGCTGCAGCTGGATAATGGCCAGGGCTGCTGCTACGTCAGCAAAGCAGGCTGCCAGGTTGAGCTGGCAGTGAGTAAACAGGCCCGTGGAGCAGGACTGTACCATCTGGGAAGGGTTCTGTTTCTCAACTGTCTCTTCCACTCTTTCAGCCCCATGGCCCTTGTTTGACTCATTAGAGAAGTTGAAACCGTTTAGAGTACTGCTGTAAAAACATGGATACATTAACAAATCTGTATATTTTACCATGCACAATATCACTTGTGGTAACATATCATGCGCACATAAACAAATGTAATATGCCAATAATCCTTTTTTTACGGTTTACTTGCCAGAACTCTGACCGCTGAAAACAAAATCCAACTATGCAATTTACATTTTTTGTAGTTATGTAGATTCATATGGTTACGTTGTACACATTATCTCTATTTTTCTTAGGTGCAGAGTGAATCCTGTGTGAAAATGGGTGCTTAGCGAATCCACCCAATTGTCGGTAGAAACCCTATCCGACTGGCAACGGTCATACTATCGTGGGAGTGCACTGTGCTTTCTGCAGAACAATCACACGTCAAGGGAATGGAAATAACTAGGTCCACAGACAAAGGGAGCGGTGCTCCCCGGGCCAGCGCCACAGAGGGGATTTAGATGCCTCCCCTACAAACAGGAAACCAATGACACTGATTACAGTCTTTCTTTAAGGGGAGGAAGAAGCCACAGAGGCTTGTGGAATAGACTGAGCCTTCGTACTGTATAGCAAGCAAGTCAATTCCAATACATCTCATGGAAACTTTAAAAGTGGATTTTATCTTCCCATATAGTCTATGAGTTTTTATTTTTCTTGACATGCTCAAAATAGAATCAAAGCCTTTTAAAATCAGGTTTGAAATGATAGAATAGGATATAAAAAAAGCCCTTTATATGGTTTTGATGTCATATAAATGTTCCTTAAAAGTAGATCTGCATAATTATGCTCTAGCAACAAAATACCCACCAGTTCACTGCACACAAGTACTATAACTGGAAAAAAAGCCTCAGCAAACATTTACTCCCTGTAACCAATTAACATGCTAGCCAAGTGCTTATGAGTAATATGCTAGCAGCTACAGTAAAATCATTTGCCTGGGTGGAAAGTTGGAAAGTAAAATCTCAATATGATGTAAAACCCATTTAATATTTAAAGACAACTGAAATCTTATATTTTAGCATTGCGTTGTGATTCATTAAAATTGTAATATTGGTGAATATTCCCTTAAAGGAATTGTAATGAGCAACATTGTTTGGTTTGGCACAGCCTGCACACGGTGTATACAGTGATGGAAATCCACATAAATAGTTAGCTCTCCCCGGTCTTGTCAAATTTATTTGTATAGCGTTTTTCACAAATACATTGTCACAAAATGCTTAACAAAAGGGATCCCCGGCCTAGACCTCCCCCCAAAAGCAAGCCTAAGGCGACAGTGGTAAGGAAAAACTCCCTTGATAGGGAGAAACCTCGGGAGGAACCAGACTAAAGGGGGGGAGCCCATCCTCTTCTGGCCGGCACAGGGTGTGTCCAACAAAGACCGTATCATGGTCAGTCCAAAGGTTACGCATGGCGGGCTGACTTTGCGCATCCGAGTTAGGTAGTCATCCTTAAGAACTTTTACAAATGCTGCCGTCTGGTTGTTTGTGGTTCACCGTGCTATTCTGCCCCACAGCCTTAGCTACATGTGCTCCCAGCACAAGGGGGTCTTTTTTTGCTTTTTTCCTCTCTTTTCTCATAATAACAGCTGCTTGTGAATTATATTTGAGTTGGTTTCCACTGTCAGTGTGCGCAGGTGCCCACTGCCTTTCCTGTTTCCAAGCAACGTGCAAGTCAGGGGCAGAATACCTGAGTGTTCTCACATCACAAACACCTGAACCAGCCAACAAATCCTCTAACTCAATAAATACATGAATAAATCAAACAACAGGGAGGGGTAGAGAGAAAAATATAACCCAGCCTTGTTTGCAGCTAAGCCATGCCAAAACAAACATGTCTGCACATGATCTGTGCAGAATTTCTAAAACTGAATTTCTGAATAGAACATAGAAAATGAATAGGATATATGCAGCTTCAGTTCCATAGTATTTTGTATATGGATATGTAAAAAAACAGAAGGTTCTTTAAGGAGATTGAGAGGAAGAGTCTAAGCCCATGTTTAACAAACTGGGCTAGTCAGCAGCATACTGAGACTGTGGGTGGGATGCATTCTGGGCAGTGAGAGTAATAAAACAAGGCATCCCCTTCCTCCCTTTTCACAACTGCAAGCAACGAGAAACACAAAATTCCACATGCAACCTCTCTCTCTCTTTTTCTCTCTCGCACATACATTTTCATAATCTCTCAGAAACACACATTTTCACGCACAGACACGCTTAATCTCTCATAATAATCACAAACATAACACAAGCGCAGCTGCCTTTATTTTTTTATAATTGTTGTGGTGAATTATGCAATTATAACTGAGGTGGAGCTTTAGGCTGAAACCAAATGGATGAATAGTTAGATTATGAGATAGAGAGAACTGGGTGGGGGATCTGAAGTGCTTGTTCCACTGGAGAGCAAAACAGAATACGATTACTATGGATGAGAAGCAGCCAGCCCCAAGTTACCCAGTGCTTATATAATCAGAGAGGTTTATTGTTTTGTTTACTCTTCTTTTGAAGTGACATCGCTGGCAGCTCAGAGCTATGGGCACTGCCTTCATTCGCTGGGTAATTGCGACGGAAGGTGGACAGGGAACACCCCTGTTTATTATATTGCCCGGCACTGAGCACTGTGGGAAACCCAAATCAACTAAATTCTATCTAAATAAATGTCTTTATCTGCTTGATATAGGCGAGGGCTTTATTACTGGATGTGTGTATGAATTGTCGTATTGATGGATGGACGGACAGGTATGTGCTCCTGCAGTAAACGGTGGAGAGGCAGCATTGGGAGGATGTTTTAAGAAGCTATCTTGGGAGCTGAAAGAGCCTGCCTCGTTCTGGGAGACACGATCTCTATTGCACTGTGCCTCACAGAGAGCACAAATCCATAGCTGGCTGATTTCTTTTTTCTTTTTTTATAATTGAAAGAGGTCCATTATATCACATCCCATATCTCCAAGTCAGTGAAACATAAACTATGGCCACCCTCACCGACAGGGGAACGCATATATTTTTTTTCAGCTCTAGCCAAGAGAATTTCTGAAATACTCTTGCTTTGTCAAATAAATTCCGCTGACAGTCAAGCACAGATTTTAAAGTCAAATGTGCGAATTAAATTGGAAAACGTCTCTGGCACTGAGTAAAATATAAGCGTAGTGTGTAAGTGTATGCGCACTAGGATAGCATTTGATATAGTAATGAATGATTTGAATTTCCGTTTACAGGACAAAAAATATGTTGGCCGGTGTAGCATATGACACCAATTTACTGATGAAGGGAGGTTGCGGCTACTGAATTATTTTGATCTACACAACTGTATTTTTAACTTTAAGAGTGCAGCCCATTTCCATTTAAAAACCATCACGTAAGGTTCTGTCATCCTCAGCTGTGCCGGAGAGATATTTAATGCTGTCTCCTCTTTCCTTTGTTTGTCACTATGATTAATAAAGTCAGGCTTCGGTACAGTTTCGGCTGAGGCACGTCCCACTGGATGCCTCTGCAGTGGTACTCTGTACAGTATGTTCCCTGTTGCTGTTTTTAGACAGTGGGGTAACCATGCCACAAGGGGTGTAACCTGTTCTCACTCTCGCATTCCAGCCATCAGCTAAATAAGGCCAGCACCGTCTCCCAAAACAAGTGTCCAGTTCTGGTGCTTGCAGAGCACTGGCGGTGACAGGGGCCTGGTCCGCCCGAATATGGAAAGCACAAATCATCCGCTATCTCCTTTGTCACAAGTCAGATGCACAAATTATAAATAGCGCTTGTTGTTCTTCTGTCGGCGGTCTCTACTGTGCTGGAGTGTTCTGAGCACTGAAAATCAAACCTATTGTCTGTGCAGGTCATGGAACTCCTATTGTTGCCCTCTTTTGTTTTGAGCGTGGGTAAGCTTGTGCGTGTGTGTGTGTATGTCTGTGCGCGCGTGTGTTATTCACTGCGTCAGTATGCGCTGTGTGCGCGTGTGCAGGCGTATACATTCCTGTGGAAGCCAGTATTTTATAGAGAGCAACAGGACAATGCTGATTTGGAGTGCATTAAGGAAGACATTTCACACTATTTGACAATGGATGTTAAGCTCTCTCCAACCATGCTGTTCAGGACCCACATCATTGAGTGCTTCTTCCAGCAGTAGCAATTCACAGCACTAAGTTCAAATGTATCAGGCATATTTATGTATAATAGGATGTTTTTCCTTTTTTTAAATATTATTTAACGTCACTGAAAGAAATTAGTGTGGTGTACAGCATATCTCAGGAAATGAAAATTAGTGTTTTAGCCTGTTACTGAATGCCATATAAATCCCTGATGAAGGTGTGTTCTCGGCCTGTGCTTAGTGAAGTACAGGAATAGGGGAGAGGTAAATCTGCCACTCGATGCAGCTCCTATGGCTTTGCCTTTCCTCCATTATGGTAGCTGCTACAGAAAGTTTACCAAATGTTTCTGTCACTGGCTGTTAAGTGACAGTGAGGACAACGAAGGTGACTCAGGTGGATAGGTAGAGATGAGCCTAGCGTTTATGTACCATGCTGGCCTTCTTTGCGTGCCACTGACACTCATCTGTGGATGAGAGTCAATAATAATAATCTTAACAATAATCTATAGCCTAATTTACAGCTATATGTCTGTCTGAGTGTCAGTAACACACACACGCACACACACACATGAACACACACATACACAGAGTATATATGTATAATACACACCCTTGATAAAAAAGAGCAAAGATGGCTGTATAAAATAAACAATACAGGTAATGGGCTATATTATTGTAGGCTCAAAAAATGAGAAAATTATATTATTTTATATTAATACAATTGCTCAGAGATACATATATTATTTAAGTAATCTTTTCTCCCCCAAAAGATATGTGTCAGAATTATGTACACCCCTAATAATTATTTTACATAAAATCCAAGTAAAATAATTCTGCATTAACATGCTACTTGTGGCCTCCCATGGCTTCCTTTCACCCAAGTATAAAAATGAAGTAACACACATGTTATTCATACCCTTGATAAAGATGAACAAAGAAGGCTAAATAAAATAAAATATTCAGGTAATGAGCTATATTTCATGCTCACAAAAATTGGAAAATTATGTTCCTTTTGTAGTAATATTTTTCACAATATACTGTATATATCACAATTATTCACACCCATAATAATGATTTTAAATCAAATCAAACAAAAATAAATCTGGTTAACATGCTACCTTTTTTAAGTTAATCTCAATCTTAGGGGACTGTATTGTGGCCTCCCATGTACAAAAATGAAGTAACACACATGTAAAATCCATTTCTCATCCGTCACCATGGGGAAAGGCAAAGAACTCTCAGAAGAAACAGGACAAGGGTTCTTGACCTTCACAAGTCGAGATGGTTTCAAAGAAATAAAAAAAAATATATCACTTTCCACTATTAGGTAAATAATTACGAAGTTTATATAAGATATGCCATTTGGCATATCATTTTATCCAAAGCGACTTTCAGTAATGAATGTATACATTTTTCAGTATATGGACCCAATGGGAATCTAACCCACAACCTAAGCATTGTCACCACCATGCATTCCCTCCTGAGCCACACAGAACCACTGAAAGCAGTGATAAACCTACCTCATAGATGACACAACTCTTGCCCCCAGGGAGCACAGGATGGTTTGGAGGCAAAGAAAAATCCAAGAGCCACAGTTAGAGATCTACAAAACTCGGTTGCATCTTGGAAATACTGTCAGATGCCATTTCCATGCCAATAGGCATTTTTGGAAGGATTGCCTCTATTGAGCCAATCAACAAAAACAAGGTCAGATGAGTCAAAATTGAACTTTCATACCTATGGTGAAATATGGTAGTGGATCTTTGATGTTATGGGTTTGTTTTGCATCTACTGGTCCTGGGGCTCCAGCAAGTCCCAAGATATTTTGACCAAAACCTGGTTCTCTCTGCCAGGAAGCAGCAAATGAATCTTTCAGCAAGAAAATGATCGCAATCATACCTCAAAATCAACCAAGAGATGGTTAACTGACCACAAAAGTACTGTTTTGCAGTGGCAATCTCTAGACTTGAACTTGATCAAAATGTGTGGTTTGAATTGAAGAGGGCAGTCCACAAATGGAAACTGAAGGATCTTGAAAGATTCCATATGGAGAAATGGACAAAAATCCCCAGACTGTGTTCACCAATCTCATAAAACATTAAAAAGATAACTCAGTAGTGTTATCCTGGCTAGGGGAGGGTTGCACAAAGTACTGAAAACAGGGGTGTGAATAATTGTCTTTTGAGGAAAACAAATATTACTTGTTAAACAAAATATTTTTTTTGAGTAATTGAATTAGTATAATAGAATATAATTTTCCAATTTGTTTTAGCATACAATATAGCTCATTACCTGTATTGTTTATTATATACAGCCTTCTTTGCTCATCTTTGTTAAGGGTATGAATACTTTTGGAGAGTACTGTACATCTGAAAAGGGAGCCACTGGGTTACAGTTCAGCTTAATTTCCTGTCCTTTCTTTTGTCTTTTAATACAACAAGCTCCGCATGGTGTAAAAGTCAAACAATATTTCCCCCCCACACACACACACCTTCTCTTCGTCTCCTCCCACCAACCGCACCTCACTCACCCAGTTTCCCTAATCTGTCCAATTCCACACCCCCTGCCGAATGAATGAAACATTGTTTTTCTCTCCTACCCTGCCCACCCAACTCTGGGGACACAATGTTACACATTCTAATGCGTCCATGCTAGGTTCGGGAAAACCAGCTGTGCTAGCATTTGTTGCGCTAGCAGTCACAAAACACAGACTGTAGCATAATGTGAGTGCTGCGTGCCTTGCTGATACAGGCCTCCCATTATGTGGCCTGTAATCTGAGCTTTTAGGACCCGGGCCGTCCTTCTCTTTCCTGAATGGACTGCCGCTGGGCTCTCTCTGTTTCCTGAGCTTTCACTCTGCTTACCTCGGCACTATGATTATAGTGAGTCCGCAGTGGGGCGAGCACAATTGTGCTGAGGAGACACCAGCTCAGGGTCACCTCAAAAAAACCTGTTGGGCACACGACAAATGCACCAAAGTGAGATTTTTTTTCTCGCTTTAACCTTTTTTTTTTTTTTTTTTTTTGGGCATGTCTTCATGTGAGTTATGTTCAGGTGGTGATCCCCATGAGAGTGTAGTTTTGGCACTCATCCCCGTTAGAGCCACACCTCTCTCTGAAGCCAGTGTCACCTTTTGAAGTAATGTTGCCCAACAACTGTGCGCACTCAAATCCAAACCTTATTGAAGCAAAACCAATACAAATGGCATGCAAAAAATGCTTATTAGTCAACTTCCTTTTGTTCAACCAGTATTCAACAACATTAACAAACGTTTTAAGACCACTTTGTCAAAACAATATGCCCCTTAGTTCACCGCTGCATAATTTCAGTTACAATGACTTCCTGTCTGTGTGGTCAGCGCTTTTCTTGTTCCCTCAGGTACAGGATGGGAGTTGTGTTGAGCTCTGGGGAGCCATTAAACCTGGTCTTGAGAGATGAAACTACTAATCTCCATCCAGACTGCCAGGAGATGCATCGTGTAGAGAGAATCATTCCGTCAATGCGCTGGTATCCAAGGACACTCTCAAGCCACTCTGTGTTATATAGGCCGTGGCGCATCTTTTTCACTCCGCGTCAAAAAGATTTCTGTTTGAAAAGGAAGGAACGAGAGACTTCTCCTTATAAGGAAACACAATTTGGAGCAGCATGATATGAAACTATCCTAGTTCAATGCATGAGTCAGGAGCAGGATTGTCTTATTGTATGTCATGGCGTTAGCTCACTGCGGTTCCATTATTTCATTATGTGTTGTCCGTGGTTGTTTCTTCCTTGTTTGACAATATGCTTTATTTCATTACTCCTTTTTGTGTCGAAACGTGAAGGAGTAGTTGTATTCTTATCCTGATCAGTATTAACCTTTTCTGTGGTAAGCAAAGCAAAGTACGAGTAAATAACCGCTGAACATTAATTACAGCTCACTTTGGCAGTCTTGTATTTCAAAGTACCCCTGCTGGTTCATTTACTTATCTGACTCTTTTTTTTTTTTCATTAGCACCCAATGATGTATTGAATGTATTATATTCTTATTGATCTAGTATTCTCCCCGCCTCTGCAGAGCGATTGTTGAAGTGCAGAAAAATTGACGAGAGAAGTGATCCGCTGTGATTCACGGGCAGTGGGCGTCCTGAGGCCTGCTCTGCATGTTGAGTGTAGATAGAGAGATGCTGAAAGTCATAGCGCCCAGTGTGGCCCCCGAGGTTGATTTGTCGCTCACACACTTGGCTGATTTAGACACACCTGGAGTAATTAAAATCCACGCTCGGGACCATCGTAGGCTGAAAGACAGCGGTTTATTTAGATTCTGTTCCGTTCGTGCCCTCATCCCCAACACTGCTTTACTCCCAGCTAGCCTGGGATTTAAAATGAACAAAGGAAGGATCTGCTTTAAAATTCAGTATGACAATTATATATTTAAATCCCAATCACAACCAATTTAGACAAATGCTAAGAGATGGAGGAACGGCAGGTTTTTTTTCATTTTCATTAAAAGTATGACTCATGCATGCCTGGTTAAACTCACTGAACAATTTGAATAGAAAACCTTGATTTTGGCACCACCTCTGATAAACCCAAGCAAGTTTTCATTCTGTATATAAATGAGTCTTCTGGGATTATGAAACCATAGTTATAATAGTTACAATCTGAGGAAGTTCCAGCACACCTGAAAAAGTTTTTCCTATAATTTTGAAGTAGCACATAGAGTGGCTTCAGAAAGTATTCAGGCCCCTTCACTTGTTCCACACTTTGTTGTGTTATAGACTTAATTTAAAATTGATTAAATATTTTTTTTTTGCTATCAATCTACACACAATACCCCATAATGACAAAGTGAAAACACGTTTTTAGAAATTGTTACAAATGTATGAAAAAAAAAAATGGAAATATGTCATTTACAGTATTCAGGCCCTTTGCTATGACACTCCAAATTGATCCTGTTCCCTTTGATAATCCTTGAGATGTCTCTAGAACTTGATTGTAGTCCACCTGTGGACTCAATTCAATTTATTGGACATGATTTAGAAAGGCACACACACCTGATAGAATTGTGTCAAGGCATCTGGGGAAGGGTATAAAAATAGAAGAAGTTTGGAACCACCTTCAAGTTTGGGTCACTCTTCTTAGAACTGGCTGTCTGGCCAAACTCAGTAATTGGGCAAGAAAGGCCTTGGAGGTGAGGTGACCAAGAACCCAATGGCCACTCTAAGAGAGGTTCAGAGTTCCTCTGCAGCGATGGGAGAACCTGGCAGAAGGACAATCATCTCTGCAGCAGTCCTTCAATCAGGCCTTTTTTTCTAAGAAGAGTCGTGGTGGTTCCAAAGTTCTTCCATTTCACAATGATGAAGCCCACTGCGCTCCTGGGAACTTTCAACTTTCAAGGTCTATGGAGAGTTCCTTGGACTTCATGGCTTGGTTTTTGCTATGACATGCACTGTGAACTGTGGGACCTTACATAGACAGGTGTGTGCCTCATGTCCAATCAATTGAATTTGCCACAGGTGGAATATAATCAAGTTTTAGAGACATCTCAAGGATGATCAAAGGGAACAGGATGCATCTGTGCTCAATTTAGAGTGTATAGCAAAGTGTAAATGATATATTTCAATTTATTTTTAATATAATTTGCTATAAATAATTATATAACACAAGAAAGTGTGGAAAGGTGAAGGGGCCTGAATACTTTCTGAAGCCACTGTACAAGGAATGAGCATCTGATGTAATTTCATTGAATCTCAATCTGGATGGAAAACAATACAAAAATGTACAAAAAGTGCACTGCCATTTAACACATTTCTATATGTGTACAGATTTCTGGGATGTTCTCACAAAAATATAGAAGAGTAAGAATGCACAGCACTGAACATGAATTACCCTTTGAGTGTAGTGCTTTAGCTTTGCTGTATCGTGAAATGTAGTGTTAAAATAAAACTATTTTATTTGTAAAGTAGCATAACTGTGTTGTAGCATACACTGATAAAACCCCATTTTGAGTCATACGAATTCACTTTCAAACCAGAAGCACAAATAAAACCTGAAATGGGGTACTCAATTGTAAACATTGAATTTGAACTTTTTTTTAAACTGAGCTGACTGAGAAAATCAGAGCCCACCTATATGAGACTAATGCTGTCTGGACTTAAGCTGCAGAATACAACAGCAGTAATTTCCCACAAGACAAAACATTATCAACAACTCAGACCTAGGGAGGACAGTTCTGAAAATAGCTTTCCTTTTGCAGCTGACCGAAAAACAAATTATTAAATCTTACAAGCTCAGCCGTTTGCCTATGCCCTCCACTCCCAAGCGATGTACTTGGTACTCTGACAGCGGCCACACCCCAGGAGATGTCCCACTTGCGTATGACTCATGCTAGGAGTAATCTATGGCAGGGGTGGTCAACCCTGGTACTGGAGAGTTGCAGGGTATGCCGTTTTTTGTTTTAACCTTAAAATCAGCGACCAGTCTAGGGTTGGCCACACCTGGTTCAGGTCATAGAACATTTTATTCTTATCATGTGCCTCTTGGCAGCACGGCATCTTTTCTTCACGCCTCCTGTTGATCATTTTGTGCATGATTTAATTCCACACACGATTCCTTTCCCCAGGTGAAGTGTTGCATCCATTTAATATAGACTTTCGATTCTCTCTTGCTGAATTCCAGTAGCCTCTTGCAGTGTGTTCATTTTGATTTCTCTCTGCTGTCTTTTTCCCTTTTTTGGGATCAGGATTGTCAGACAAATGATACATTGAAATTAGTTCTTTCCTTTTTGTGACCCATGCTAATCATTTTTTTGGTTGACTGCTTAATTGGCATAAATAATTGATTGAACTGGACATCATTTTTGTATTTAGCTTTATTGCAGAAGCAGATGCAATTTACTCTTAGTGAGTCCTCCCCTGAGGGGCTTACTCACTAAGAGAGGCATTAGAGGTGAAGATTTGCACAGACTCGCACAGACTTGTTCCGAGGTTTGCAGGGTATTTACTAAGCATAATTATGTAAAGAAAGATAGCCACAAACTATCACTTTAAATATCACTTGTTGCTATTAACAGCTCTTTTTTTGGTGAGGCCGGGTTCTGAACATGCGTCATGACTGGGGGGTAGGTTAATATGACATTGGCACAGTCAACTTCAACAAAATAAACAACATACATATAGATAATGTCAACAAGCTCCGTAAACAGGAATCCATATGTTTTGAACCGAATGGTACATTGTACCATTTTTTTGACTGCCACTTACCGAATAATCAGCTTTATCCATATCGTCTCTCATCTTTGCAAATAAACTTGCTGTTTCTGAAGTTAAAATAATGATGTTTGGATCCTGAGTACTTAGCCATGACGCATTGGGAATCTGCACATTTATAGTCTCTATCAGAACACCCATAATTAAATATGTATGAAGGTCGAGCAGTGAGCACAACCCCAGAAGATACAGTACTGTGAGTAGTATTGTATAGCAAGTATCCTCATATTAGGCATCTTTCAATTTGTTTGTGTTTTATGTGACGCTTTGTAGATTTGGGCTTCAGAAGAGGCCCTAGAATTGTTTGTAATACCGTCCCTGGCCCTGGTTCCTTGTTTCCTTTGGCTTTCGTCAGCTTCAGGTGGAGTCGTCTATGCTGGTATGGTAAAGATGACATTTCATTATCTTATCTGAACCTGTGGCTGGCCCTGAAATGTTCTAGCCAATAGAGAGTAACTGTCCCTTTCTCCGCTCTATACATTTGTCTCCTGTCAAATTTGATACATGGAAGAAAATATAAATAATATTTCTGTTCTACTTTAGAAAACTGATGTGAAGTGACTTAATGTTTTTCTAAGTTAAAATGCTCCTCTTTTGAGATTTTTATGTCTTTTACTATAAATTGATATTTTTGTTGTATATTTTTGTTGTATATTTTTTGTGCTTTACTTTCAAAAGAGCTGTGCTATAGACAATGATCAATGTATTCTGGCACCATAAGCAGACATGTGTATGGTGCAGAACAAATGCATATTAAATAATGGAATTAAGTAAATCATTTTCAATGTTGCGAGGATAAGATGCAGAAAATGAAGCTCAAATGTACAGCTGTACGTGAATCACAGCAGATCGCTTCTCTCGTCAAGACTGAATGCTCTGTATATACCAGCAACATTTTGGAAACAGAAGGAAGACATTAAAAAGGAGCATAGTTTGTAAGGGTTCACATTTAGATTAAAGGCCTCTGTGATTGATTGGAGAACACACTGTAGTGGAACAATGGGATTTAACTTTGGCAGAATTCACTGCTCCTCAATTTATCAGATTCTAGAGTGGACCTCCACTCCTTGGAGAGGTGCTTAAGGGTAGTTTCCTGCCGTGTTTGGTTGCACAGTGATATGAATAATAAACCTGCAGCGCGTGGAATGGTGTCACGAGGGAGCCGTTACAGATGGTTTGATGCTTCCCCTGCTTGTGCGTGCAATACAGGGGCGCATGGAGGTGGAGGGGGTTAGGCCCAGGACATGCACCTTTGGCCAACGGAGAGATGGCCCCAGCACACGCAACAATGAATATACCCCAGTACCTGTTCAAGGCAGATTGCATACACAACAAGGCACCACAGCAAGGTAATGATAGGGGGTCAAAGTCTGTCTAATGTGATTAGAACCCCTTTGCCAAGCAGGAAAGAGTGGGAAATAATGAATAATGTTCTTGCAAGACGTTCCCTCGTGATGTAGGCCAGGTCATGGGCTCTATGACGTGTGGCCAGTCCTTGTCAGTGAGCAGTGAGGGGGAAGCATACGTGTGGTTTTGTCTCTGCCTCATAGTGCCGGAGAGGTGGGGGAGGGAGAAGAGTGCTCATTCTCTGATTACACGTCCTCTACCCTGGGGGGGGGGGACCCAAACGGGCATCTGCACTTCTGCCTGTGACAGGCTGCTTCCTCCTGTCGGTTCAATAAGGATAATTAATTTCCGGGCCCCCGTGTTTGTTACCGCTTGTGCTCCTCTCACCCCCCTCCTGAGTGTAGGAGAAGAGGGCTGCATGCCTGGCATGGAGTCAAGCAGAGCGAGCCTTTGGGGAAACTGAAGTTTTTCCCTGTTGGACATGCAATAGGAACAACAACCTCCCCTCCCTCTGTAAGAAGGAACCTTTATTCACACGTTGAAAGCAACAGGCATACTGAAGTTTTCTTGCTTTTTCCTATTGTATTTTTTTTCAAGAGAAAGGACCTTGCCTCCTCTTATCTAGTGCGTCATTGCATTAAATGCCCACGAAAATAGATTATTTGATGAAGTGACGTCTTACGTATAAATGCTTCTTGATCGCCAGGTTCAGTCTTGCAATAATATAGAGGTCCAGTGCTTAAACACATATAAAGTAGTTCTGTATGTCTCAAACTCTGCTATTCACGTACAGCGTGCGATTAATGATTACATTCAGATAATTTCCAATTGCAGAAAGAGAGCATTAGCATTCTATAAAACGGTAGAATACATTATGGGTATTTAGAATGTAGAGGCTGAATAATGGATGAGTCCATGGACGGTTCTCTCTGCGGGCAAAGTGCCTAAGGTCTTGGGGAAACAATAAGGATTTGTCAAGTTAATGTGTGGATGTCTCTGTACAGCACAATGGATCCACGGAGGAGAATATGTTGTTTTTAATACATTCCTGCTTTGTGCAGGAACAGCAGCCCCTCATTGTGAGGCCGCGCTCTGAAAGGGGATCATTGTCGCCTCTCCTCCCTGTGATCTCCCCTCCTTTGTGCACCTTCCCCGAACGTCACTTTCTGTTGGGTGTGAGCCAGCCCGACTCAGCGCATAATGACATTGTGAGTTAGGACTATCGACGAGGGCTCTTATTTATAGACATGAAGCACCTAACCTTGCAATGACTCGAATGGATGTGGGCGTGTGTCCGTGCGTGCGTGTGTGCCCTGTGCCGATGGTGGAATTGTCAAAGCAAAGTGTTCTCTCCGCCATCCCAGGCAGCCGAAAATGTAAATGGCAGAGGTATATGAAGAAATACATGCGTGTGAAAACGGACATGAAATGGCAGAGGTGCAACAGATTGACGTATATATTTCCTGGCATGATCTCAATTGCAGGATTGTGGTAGAGGTACTCTAGGTTACGGTTAGCTACCGTGACTGTCCACAGCAGATCTCAATATGTGGTTGCCCCAGCTGCTGTTGCAATGATGTCCTTAACAGTTGCTGTGTTTCATGCTGCACAAGCTAGGGGAAGGAATACCTGCACGTTGCCTTGTGCGGGGTATTGTAACACGTACACTGTGCATCACTCTGCTGTTTGGTTAGTATGCATTTTCTTTATAAATAATTCAGTCAAAGTCAATAGAAATATGCAGATTGCTCATTGCGTGCATTGAATTTCATATAGGCCCCAGATCATGCAGTGATTAATAGACCCTTGTACCTGTTCAAGACAGATAAAATTCACATACAAGGTACCACAGCAAGGTAATGATGAGGGAGTGGAGTGCCACTGTGTCTGTCTAATGTGATCAGAGCACCTGTGCCAAGCAGGAAGGAGTGGGAAATAGTGAAGGATGTTCTTGAGAGATGTTCCCTTCTGATGTTAGGCCAAGTAAAAAGAGATGTTTTTTGTTTTTTATTATAATATATTGATGATGTTATGATATAACGATAATGACAGATACATTTATCATCAACAGGACCCATATGACAAGGTTGTGGTGTAAATCCTGCAAAATATTCACCCAGATTATTTGAGGCTAAGCATTTGAACTGTAAAACACAGAATATGAAATACATATCACACCCTGATGAAGGCTCAGAGGAGCTGTAAATATGGTGATCTATCTTAGAGGTTTTAATCACTTCCCATTCTAGCTCTGCCATTAAAATAGAGGCATTGGAATGATTTTAGTTGTTTTTACTCTTCTTTCCAAGGAACTCCTTCAAACATTTCTTGCATTGTTTGATATTATTTTATCCCAATTTGTAGTTCCCCATTCTGCTGTTTCCCCAATGATATACATAATGTTAACTTAATAGTGGAAATAAATCAAAATAATGAATATATTCATGTTACGCATGGTGTTACGTGCATCTTACAATGAAAATGTAATCTTCCTTTTCCAACAGTGTGACCATGCTGGTAGGATTTGTGTTGTGGCATATATTTGTATGACTGTATCTATACAGTTAAACCATGAACATTACCAGTACAGGCGAATGCTTACTGTCACATTTGTCATCTTTGACCAAGAAAAGCATTGCTTTGGATCCCTGCAAACTCAAACGGCTTCATAACCCAACAAGGTCAATCAACGAACTGCAGTGCACACACGGATCTTAATGCTCCCGAAATCTGAAGTTTCATCCAGGATCGTTGCACTGTCATCCCAATTGCTCTGTGAAAGCTTATTTTTCTTTATTACTTATTTGATTAGTGGAGTGGCCTCTTGTCCCTGTGGGAGAGGCAGTGGGGGCCTTTATGTGCCTCTGACCTACAGGCCTCACCTTAATTCACTGACCAGAGCTTGTCGTTCCCAATTAGGGAAAAACAATGCGAGGTCCTTAGTTTAATCCAATCTCACTCCAAAGCTAGCTGTAAACAGCTCACAGAGTGCAGTCCATTAATCTGCAGAGGAGAGGACATCACACAGTGGACAAAGCTGCCGTTGTTACTCTTTCCTTGATCACTTTTTGAAAAAACTTTTACTCTTTTTCTTTGTGCACCTAATGGACAGCAGGCTACAGTAAGACACAGAAAGGAAAGTGGCCTTACACTTGAAAGGCATTTAGACTCCATGATTGTTTATGGCCGAGGTTGTTTGGCAGATCAAAGCAGCTGAATTGTCATGGAAAGTTATTGCGGAGAATGGGCATCTGCACCTTTCCCCATAAACAATTAATGACTGTGGGTTACGCACTTGGTCATTATAATCACATCTTACATGTAGACATAGAAAAAGGGAACAGATGTCATTTTGTGTCGCAACATAATTCAGGCAAGCTGCTTGTTAGTTGTTCTAATACTCCGACTAATAATAAACCTCAGGCCCCTTTGTTTTCAAACCATGAGGAATGTGCATACAAACAGTGTGGTTGGTTGGAGACCTCTCCAGTGAATGGGGCTGATTTTTCTGTGGTACGTTGCCACGTCCACTGTTTTGCCTTCTCACATCTGTGCGCTCTGCAAAGGAACAGGATTAAGGATGACATGGATGGCAATGAGAGACAGTCTCGGTAGGTTGGAGCTCCATGTGTAAAGACACTGGTAAACTGATGGCAGTTTGAGCCTGAATCATAGTCAATTCCTAACCGCTTAATTTAAGAATGTCTCTTCATCACAATGTTTCTGTTCGTTAAGATGCAGAACTGGGCCACAGGTCACTGGACCATAAGTCAACAAATTAAGAAGCAAACATGATATTGTTTAACTTATGCAACTGGCCCATTTGCATGCTGAGCACACAATGTTGTTTTTTTGTTTGTTGAGATTTTCTTATCGGTCTGAAACGATCAGGTGGTTATTTTTACCGCAGGTAAGTTTATCTCCTTGTGCCCGTAAGTCTCCGCCTCTATCAAGATCCCAAAGCTCCTCATTTCTCTCCCACACAATAGCACATAGCCTAGAGCCAAATCGACAGGATTTATTTTCTGAATTCTTTCAAATTTTTCATCACATTTTGGGAGAATACACCCACTCTCAGTCAGCAAGCCCTCATACAGAGGTAACTAGGTGTGAAACTAGGGCGTAAGTCAGATCAGTGAAAAGATTCAAAATGGCTCATTTTGAGGACTGAAAAAAACAACAACTGGATTTTATGTAAGGTTTATTATCGTAAGGCTATTGACTAGATTGCTCCATTTTCTCTGAGAGAAGGTAAGACTGGAATGTGTGACTTCAGAGCACTCCGGTTACTGGAGTCCAGTTTCCTGCCTCATGTAAGCAGCTCCATCTCAGCGAACAGGAAGTAACAGGAGAAGTGGAGGTCAGGAGGGCGAGGCACGTGTGTTTTTCCACTCTTAGCCTTGTCAGGAGCACACCTGGCAGCACAGAGCAGCAGTCTTTGTCACCTGACATATGCTATCAAAAGCCCTCCCTGATTTTCAGCCCCCACTTACTATTTAATCCCTAAAATAGTGCCACTGATAGTAAGGGTCCTGCTATCCTGGAGTAAGCTTGCCAAATGGAACTCAGTTCAATGGTTCCATGGAACTGGACTGAATAATCAATTTTCAGTCTCTGATCTGAAAGCAAATGTTTGCCTGCAGTGTCATCACCTTGGTGACTGGTGTTTTTAATGGAATGGGAAATGGTGGATTTTTATTTTAAATGTTTTGTTTTTTTGTGAGCAGTCAAGTCGTGAAGAATCATGGGACCCACAGTGCAGTATGTTGCTGTCCCGGCGGTTGGGCAGTGCACAGTATGTGCTTTGTGAAGTCTGGCATGGATGCAGTAAAGGGGCTGTAAGAATGTGGATAGGGGTGTTTTCACTTATACCATCAGAATTCAAATGTGCATCCGTTCGCACTTTGAATGCGGATATGGAGGCTTATGTGAAACGTGAGAGAATAGCGGCCATTCAATTTCTAGCTCTCTCCCGGAGAGGTACATTGTCAAATGAATTCTGCAGCAAACGCATTCTGGTCAGGAAGAGCTATAGTCTGTACTCCTCATGGTAGTGTCTAGTGACTTTTGATGCCCTCCTATAAATCCATGAAAAAAAGTTTCAGAACACATCCATTTTCCCCAATACCAAAAATACGGCTTTGTGTCTGAAATATGTGGTAATTAGTTATCGCTAGAGCTCTTTGAATTACTACATTCCACTTTCCCCAACACCAAGGTGTTACTGTTCAAAAACACAGCTTTGTGTCAGGAAAAAAATGCTAATTAGGCATTACTATAATTTCACATCAAATCACAACTTCTATTGTGCCTAGGTGATACACAGGAAGGTGAGAGGCACTTTGATTGGGAGCATGTGTTTTCCCTCTGTGTGTTTGTATGCTTTGAGATAGAATGTATGGTTTCATCACTGTAAAATTGTCAGTGTTATTAGAGTTTGTGTGAATCCAAAAGGGATATAATGGACTCTATCAGCCTTGATTTAAAACAGCATTTTGCAGTGGAAGTAAAAAATATGTTTTGTTCACATAAGGAAGCTGAAACTGCGGAGGCAATATGACCTGTGCCCTCAAAGGTTATTGCATTTGGTAATGGTGTGTGGTAAATGCTGATGGTCTCTATCACTTAAAAGAGGAAATGACTTTTATGTGGGGGTGGGTGGGTGTTGGTGGTGGTTATTGTTTATTTTTGCAAACTGTGTATGATTCAGCTGAAGACATGATTATTTAACTTGAGTGCTATCCTCTTCAACACTATGTTGATGCCCTTAACAACAGGGCTTCCACTTGTGTGTCACAGCACTTACCTTTACCCTAAATGTCAGGCAAAAAGTTAGAGCCAAGCCAGGACAGTTGATGTAAACAGCATGATTTACCCATAAAATAGGCCAATGTGCACTAAAAATCTTAGGAATTGTGTATACTTTAAAAAAAAAAAAAAGGCTTCTCACATTTGGCCTCCATACAGTGTGCTTAATCACTCCTGGGTTCCCCGGGTGACAGCCAGTGTGGCAGCAGGTTCAGGGTCACATGACCGTGTGTGCATGGTTACGCCCCCAGCGTCAGTCTGTTCTTGGCCTGGGGCAGCTGCTGCCTCTCTCTCGACAGTTTTACGTGAGCAGTCAATGTCGCACACAGGTTACAGGTTGCAACCTGTTCTCCCCTGGGAGTCATGTGCGTAGTGTGTACGCCGATGTGACGCCCCCCTCCCCGCCTCCGTCCTGCTGTCATGTGCGTCCACCTCACACATATCTCATCCTTTACTGGGATTATCGCCCCTGAAGACAGTGTGAAATATGACCACGTATTGATCCGCTGTAGCACTCATTGCTGTTTAGCAGCTCAGCAGACATTGATCATTTTCCTTCTTGCATCCAATTATTGTATTTGTTTTTATGCAATGTCACTGGGAATAAATGTTTGAAAATAACCTGAAGTTAATGTATGGCACATTGTCTTTTAGGGGTCTTTTAATCCCCCAGCTATACAGAAAACCCAGTCCCTGACAGACAAGGGATTGGATCACATCAAGGACAATGTTTACAGACATGCACACATCTCTCACACACACACACACACACACACGTGCATATACACAGCGTCAAACACACGCAGAACCCCCTTATGTCTCTTGTCCTCCCCCTCTCCTCTGCCCCTTCTCTATGCCTCTCCCTCTCTCTCTCTCCGTCTCTCTCTCTCACACAGAACTTTTGACATTCCTTGCGTGGGTTTAGTAGATGCTGCAATTCCACTGCCAGCTACGTATAACCATTTGCGTCTGATGCAGAGTAATAAATCAGTTTGGTTGCTGTAGCACAGAGCAGTTGCTGCAAGGTATTAGCACGACCGTGACAGTGGAAAACCACCTGAAAGGCTTATCTGTCACTGCTGACATTTCATGTGGTCTCCCTCCCTCTGGTAATTGGTTTATTTATTCATTTATTCAATCTCAACTCGAATAAAAATGATCAAATGTGAAATGCAGCGTAATTTTGTGTTACGACGTCCAGTTATTTTTAAAAATCAATTTATTGGGCGTCTGCGTGACAGCCAAATATACGCTGCTTTGTCATGGTTGCCAGTCCCACAGAGCATTTGTATTTATCTTTAAGATGGCACCGGACAAGTAGAAAATGTACATGCGAGGCCACATCTCATGCCCCATTAGCACAAGGCACTTTAATAATTGACTTTGAAATGGAAAACTCCAATACAAGGCAGTGTGCGGTGAGGAAGTCTGGTTCGGCGCTCTTTAGCAGATGGCCCTGGCTTCGTGTGCCAACACTGAGAAACCCTGGGCAACGACACCTCCTGTCAGTATCATCTCTGAACTCAGTCTGAGGTTTAGGGAAACCAAACAGAATCCCTTAGGTGCTGCCTCACCTTCTTTCTCTGCTCATCCGTTGTCCTTTTGTCATGCTAACTGATCAATCAGTTTGCCATGTTTAAAAAAATATGTGCTCTTGTTATATGGCATTTAGTAAGATTATTTGTCGTGTCGGTGAAATATTTCACATCCAGGTTGTGGTCTGAAGGGCAGTGGAGCGTTCATTGTTAGTTCTTAATTAGGCTAGAGTCAGTAAGCAGCGAGATGGGGGTGAGGCCTTCACTGTGTCCTTGTTTAGATACACACACACACACACCACACACTCTATATATACACATGCACATATACCAACACAAACAAACACACACACATACAGTTAATCTTGCATTAACATACACAGGACACACAGATTCATAGGGCCTGAAGGTGAGAGCCCATTGTGTAATTTTCATTATTATTAAAGTAATACATCTTGTGAAGACAGGGAGGTAAGCTGAAGGGCTTGGGCAGTCAATGCATAGGGCTTTCTCCCTCTCTTTTTCTATCTGTGTGGGCTGTATGTGTGTATGTATGTATGTGTGTGCCTGTGTATGCATGTGTGTGTATGTGTGTGTGTGTGTGTGTGTGTGTGGGTGTGTGCATTTGAATGGACCCTGTAGGGATGGCTGGGGATAGCCATGGGGTGGGTGATGGGAGCACGTCACATGGAAGTCCTTCACTCGTCCCTGTGTGCTTTTGCAGGCACCCAAAAATAGATTTGTTCCTCTGGCGCTGCTTGATGCCCTCTTCTTTTCAGCGTGGAGGCATGGGCTTCAGTGTCACAGTGAGCTGCTGCCATTCTCCCTCCATTTCCTCTTCTCTTTCTCTGTCCCTCTCTTCTCCACTTATGTCTCTCGTCTCCCTCCCTCAGCCTCTCTCATACGTATACACACCCTGTTTGCTTTTTAGAGTCAGGGGTCTGCAGAGCTGTCAAACCAGGTATTAATTAGAACAGTATTGCAAAGTGGAGAAATAACTGACTGCCTCTCTTTGTTAATTATTTGATTAATAAAGTCATTATCAAAACACGCTTTCTCTCTCTCTATCTCTCTTTCTCTCGCTCACTCTTTTTTTATGGCCTATGTTTTTATGGCTGGAGCTGCTTGCTGATTTTAATTTTAGCAGTAATGTTCATAGTGCTGTAATTAATTTAATGGCAGTGCTTAGGCAGTAAATAGATGTAGGCTTCTTCTTGATATTAGAATCCCCACTCATTTAAACAACGCAGCATATGAAGCAGGGTCCGGAACCTGTTTGTTTTTGGAGTGGCGATGACCACGTTTAATGCAAAGACTGGATACAGCCTCTCTAGTTTTAAAGACAACACCCCATTGATAGCTATGCTCAAACTCATTACACCCATGTGCTGTTATTGCACAGAGACACTTATATCTCTACTGGGTGGGTGTGTTCACCCACCCCATGGCTGCTGGTGAGTCGGAATCCGAGATCTGATCATTCAATGTAATAAGAGTGATCGGAAGTGAGCGGCAGAATATGGGACCCATCTTCCAAGATTTTATCTGCTGTTCTAAAAAAGAAGTCATGATTGAATCAATCCTCTACTCCTAAGTGTTACTCTTGTTTTTGTCGCGCATGAGCGTATATTTTTATTTTTATTTATTTAACCTTTATTTAACCAGGCAGGTCACTTAAGAACAAATTCTTATTTACAATTCTTATTTACCTGGCAAGTGGTAATTAGCCTCTTGAGGGGAAATGGGAGGGGATAAAAAAAATATTGTAAAACATTAGACAGACAGAACATTCAACACTGAATGAGACAAGCAGAACGTTCAGCACTGAGGGACAGGTCAGACAATAACAAAGAGTTACATACAACAAATAGCAAAAACACAGCAGGAATAACAGGGACAGCAGGAGGCAAACACAATGCAATGTAAAGGCATAAGGCAATAAATAACAGTGCGCATATATAAAAAAAACAGCACAAAAATATACACAACAGCAACATCATAAGAGATAGAACATAAGACACATTAAGACAAGAGATATTGCACGTCCATCCTGAATGACACTAAAATGGTAATTTATCCTGGTGGTGGGTCTTGTGTGGAGTCACCGCCCTGGTGGACACCGGGGCTCACAGTGCACCACGGAGCGGTTGCCCTCTCCAGCCCGTCCCCGCGCCCCTCGTCTGGCTCGGCCCCGTCTCTCAGGGCATTGTTCTGGACGCTGGCTCCTTGCACCTGCCATGGATAAACAAAGGCCTTTGTTCTCCGCACAGCAAAGCTGGGCCTCTGTTCGGCAGTGCGATTTTTTCCGACGGGGTGTCCCATTGAAGGCTTAAGCACAGAGCCCTGGCCAGAGACCGGGCCCCGGTGACTCATGGTCCTGAGTTTAGTGACATACCCATCTATTGCTTCCATTTCTGGAAGAGGAACTTCCAAGAGGATTTATTAGGATTTAGATGGATATTGATTCTGCAGAAAAAATACTAGGCTAGATAATGGATGCTTTTTCACGGGAGGTGAGAGGGAAACGCACTCAACGAGGATGGCGAATGCCTTACTTAAAAGCAATTATGCTTTTTAAAGAGCATAAGAGTACACAGAGTACACAGCCTCCATGTTGCTGTTTATTGAGAGGACAGTGTGTCTGTAGAGGGCATATGGGTGTAGAGGGGATGGTGCGGGTGTAGATAGCATGGTGTGGGTGTAGAGGGGATGGCGTGGGTGTAGATAGCATGGTGTGGGGTGGGGATGGTGTGGGTGGGTGGTGTGGGTGTAGATAGCATGGTGTGGTGTAGAGGGGATGGTGGGATGGTGTGGGTGTAGAGGGGAGATAGCATGGTAGCATGGTGTGGGTGTAGAGGGGATGGGTATAGACAGCATGGTGTGGGTGTAGAGGGGAGCATGGTGTGGGTGTAGAGGGGGTGGTGTGGGTGTGGGTAGATAGCATGGTGTGGGTGTAGAGGGGATGGTGTGGGTGTAGAGGGGATGGTGTGGGTGTAGATAGCATGGTGTGGGTGTAGAGGGGATGGTGTAGATAGCATGGTGTGGGGTAGAGGGATGGTGGGTGTAGATAGCATGGTGTGGGTGTAGATAGATGGTGTGGGTGTAGGGTGGTGTGGGTGTAGATAGCATGGTGTGGGTGTAGAGGGGATGGTGTGGGTGTAGATAGCATGGTGTGGGTGTAGAGGGGGTGGTGTGGGTGTAGATAGCATGGTGTGGGTGTAGAGGGGGTGGTGCAGGTGTAGAAGCATATGTGGACAGGGCAGTCAGGATGAAGAGGATGCAGTGTTTATCTTGAGAGTCCCCCCTCCCACCACCACCCCCTGTCCCAGCACACAAACCATCGCCCTCACGTTTTGCTCCACATGTCTGAGTGGAGTCTGCTCAGTGCCAAGATGAGTCAGGGCATCCAAACACTGGCATGAGGATATCCTCTCTTAGAGTGCACAGTGCCCACCAGTGTTTAAAATGTGTATTGTATTATCCAGCTAGTGTTTTTGGGTGGGCGTGGGTGCGTGTGTATGTTCTGTGCACGCTTGTGTGCATCAGAGATTATTAGTAATCGAAACCGATCATACTAAAATATGACCAACATTGTATTTGCCATCACTGATATTTACTTCCTCTCTACATACCTAACCAGCAGTGCAACTGTAAATATACATTGTTATGTTAATTAATGCCATTTTCCCTACTAAACTGATTAGTATTGGTGTTTTGAATGGGTGGTGAGGGCTTGGTGGGAGAACATGAGATATAAATGGTTGTTTTTTGGAGCGGTGAATCAGGGGATCAGTGTCTTAACAGCTTTGACGGGACAAATGCAATGTCACAGGAACCAGGGCCACTTGGCTGTACCTGCAGCATTTTGGTGAAAAAAAGGGTTTTGCTGAGAAACACTGTTGCTGTGACAGGGCTGCATCCACTTGGTGTGTACGTGTGTGCCAGAGTGTCAGAGTGTGTCCTTACATGCGCAAAGGAGGGGGGGGTATGGAAATAGAAAGTGCCAGTTGTTTACAATGGTCGTCATCTGTGCTTTTTTTTACCGGCAGTATCTGTAAAATGTAACGCTCTCTCGTTTCAGCATCAGTCTTGTTGTTAGCACTCAGTGACTGTTTGCAAGACCTCCCCCTTGATTCTGGATTATGAAGAGCAAAGACTTCCAGTTAAAATCCTGTTTTGCATAGCTTTGTTGTAAAAATGTCATGTTGATTTTCCTGCTGCTGTTCCTGTGTCATTGTCAGTGGACTTGTGACATGAATTATGTCAACATGTTTATTCTTGGCTGATCCTTAAGATATGTTTTTGTTTAGTAACGCTATACATTTTTCCTGGCTCAGATTTTACCAGTATTGTAATAATAATAATTATTATTATTATTATTATTACATTGTTATTATTATTATTATTTTGCTGAAATGGATCATTATTATTATCCATTTCAGCCTAAACATAATCAAATAAAAATATCACATGACAGACATGAACCTGTTTCTATTTCCCTTGATGAAAGCAGATAATAAATGATGTGAAAACCGTGATGAATGATCGGATATCAATGGTAATAAATAAGCGGCATTAAATTCCTGCTCTGTGTGCATTTTCTGTTCAGTAAAACAAAGAACCATTTTAATGCGTATTGACCTTCGAGTTCCAAAATAAATGAAACAACTCCCTTGTGCTGGGTGTCATAATACTGGTAAGGGATTTTGAACAATCTGATCATCCTGCAGTGGTATTGATTGTCCAGCTGCTGAGAAACAGTATAGTTCATGCCGTACAGAGACGTTAAAGGGATTCCTGACCCCTTCCCCAACCCCTGTCACCCACTCCTGATCCCAGCTGGCTCTGGCTGACCATTACAGACCTGGCTTTTTAAAACCTGGCCCTCGGGCACCAAACATGGAAAGGGCTACATCACAAACACGGGGCCTATTTATAGCCGAGCCTGCGTCCGCAGGATCCTATACGTCATCACACGCTCGGGGACGGTTTCCCCGGAAAAAAACCCCACGACTGACGACACAAGAAAAAAGAGCATGAAAGGGGAGAGAAAATCCTATAGATGTTCCTCTTTTCAGATATTCTTTTCATGAGCGGTTACGCGTCAATAGACAGACAAAAAAAAAACTAAAATAAAAATAAGGAAGCGTGAGACGGAGCGTGATACTGCACACAGGAGCAGGATCAAATGGATGCATGTCATGTATCCAGGCCCGGGTCTAACAATGCTAATTATGGTTTCTGTGGCAGGCAGAGATGACAGAAATTCAAAGTCACTCATCGCATGAGTGGGCCAGAAAAACGCGAAGGCCAATTTAAATGTAAATTTCTCCCTCGCTCCTGCTCCTATATATAGCAGCGGCAATACGCCGCTGTTATCCTTCAAGATAGGGGCTGTTTACCGTCTTGATTCCCTGATAAGGGTTTCCAGAGCTCTGACGTCAACGCGTGGTTCAGAACGCGACACCGCTACGGTGCTTTTTTTGTGCAACATTTAGAACATTTTCATTGTAAGTAGAGCTCTGCTCAAGTGACCAATTCATGAAATGAAATAAAAAAAGGAGTTATTAAATCAGTTACCAGGGATTGGGTTGAAAAATTCATTTTGGCCCACCTGTCAATTTCCAGTCACAGACCTGCCTCCTGTCCTTACAGGGACCTGTGAAATGTGTGTGTTTTAATGCCTTTGGGGAGATGTTGCTATTTCTATGAGCAAAGGACTTCAAATTAAAAAAACCATTTGAGATTTGAGCCACCCGGTTTTCCCTCCATCGTCATTGCACTGTTTGTTGTGGCAAGGTGAAAACCTCCCAATTTCAGTGTTTACTATTCTGCAGAGGGTTGTGAGGATGTGCTGTTTTGCCTCAGGGCAAACATTTGAATTAAAGTTGTAATTATTCATGTTCTCTATGGATTTATTGCCCGTTCTCAGATATTCCAGCAATGTCCTTCCTCCCGCAAACACACTCCCACCACATATGGCTGACGGTTGGGAAGCGTGAATCACAGATATATTTTGAAGCAGCACTTGATTGCATAAGAAGGGCCAGCATGCTATGCAGAGTGCATGCCCTGTCTCCGCTCTTCATTTCGTCCAAAAGACAGCTCTGTGACATCAGCAAGAATCCAAAAAGGTTCCCTTGTAGGTTTTTGTTCACGTCACGTGGGAAAGCCTATTTGTTTTGTTGTCATAGGGGACATGATAGCATGCAAAAAAAGAAACCAACAAGAATTTGTCACATTTTAAATCCCACAGGGGAAATGAGTGCTGAGAATTCATGCAATAATATTATTGTGGTATTGGATATTATGATGTATCTGTAATTCATCGATTTTTTCAGTTGGTGTGAAATTGTGCTTTAGCTACATTTCCTACCAAGTAATTTTTTGTGGCAAATGTAGTAGTTTGTGCGTATGTGTGTGTGGTGGGGGATGTGGGAGGGTGATAAAAAGACAGAACGCCAAGGGTGAATATAGCATATTTTCATTACTTCTGGTAATGGAAGAAATGTATTTTTGTAAGTGAATATGTAGCAGTATTGTTCAAACTCTTCTGCTTTCCAATCTGCGGAAAAACAGCATAAAGCTGACCTTTCTGCACAATCCTTTGTTTGTAATTCCATCAGTGCCCAACCCCCCTTCCTTCTCCATATGCCCATCTACAGTGCGTGTGGCTGGTGCACTACATGTGGATGTCGAGCAACACCCCCCTACCTCGCTCACCATCCCCGCCCCTTTCCTCTGACTCATAAATCCTGACCCAGGATGCATTACCGGGATTGCCTTATGTAATATCTGTGGACTGGAAGATAAAGTCCTGAAAGCATGGCTTGTAATGGACCATTCTGACATGAAATGTCTCCACAGAGTGGGTTCAGCTCGAATTCAATCTAAATGCAAAACTGGCTATTAATCACTAACCCCCACCCCCCGGCAATATTAGTGGCTGCAAAATATGTGTGCACGTTGTCAGCCAATCTGGGTGGGTGGCTGGTCCCAGCAAAGCTGAACTGTGACATTGAAAGCCATCATATCAGCGTTCTCCACTAACGCATAGTACCAGAGGGAAAAGAGACTGGAGCTTTTCCTTCCCCTCTCTCTCCATCTATCTCTCCCTCTCTTTCTCTTTTTTCCCTCTTTGTACGTCTGGCACCGCTCCACTCTTCCTTTTCACAGTGGAAAAATCTGCAGCATCCAGAGGACCCATTAAGAATTCCTGATACTTGCAGAGACTGGCGGATTCACAAATGGGCAATGTTAGCACTCTCACAGCAAAAAAAACAAATGCAAATAAACACAGACGGCCTCTCACTCTCGCGCAGAGATGTATTCAGATGCGCTGACAGTTAGTAACACACAAAACACACTCCATCAGCTTTGCTCATCACATTTTATTAATACTAATATGTTAAGTAATTCCTTCGTGTTTCAGCGGCAAGAACAACCATGGTTCTGGAACCTCAGTTCTGATGGAGCAATGCAGCAAAGTGACCCAGTGCAATTGAATTCACTGGATGATTGCACTTGAAGGTTGGTATTTTCCTCAGAGAATGCAGCGCCTTTTTGTCAGCACCTACTCTTAGAGTGTGCAGTGAGCTTACTTGATGTTTTAATGGCAATGCTTTTTAATAACATATTAGACTCCCACATTGATTTGACATAGTCTTGAAAGTCGTGTCACTTACGACAACTTACCATGGCTCACTGCAGCCTGCGTCCTCAAATGAGACGACTCTAATGTTCCTTATCATGACAGTTTTTACCCCAAAGAGGGTGGCAAAGCAAGGGAAACTGCGAAGGCCTTGTAATACTGAAGTGGGCACACATGCTACGATCTCCGTATTTCAAAACCTGTGAGGTGGGTGAGCCCTGACTGCAGAAGTCAGCTTCTATAGTGTGTCTGGTGTACTAGCAGTACACTGGCTTGTAACTCTAGAGAATTGTACTGTGTGTACTAGGGTTCAGTGAGAGGAATGACATTTTCTCAAGGATAAGTTAAGAAGTGTGTGGATTGGAGTGCCCACGACTACATACGCACGTCCTTGTGCAACTGTGTACTGACAACGTGGAGGCTTGTGAGTGCACTGTACTTTGAAATGACTTGTGTTGGCGGAGGGTGGGTGAACTCACAAGGGCCGAGAAATGTTGTATTCAGAGCACACTTTCCACCAAGGACGCTGCTCGTATCGGTTTGAATTAAATGTCTGGATTTAAAGGTGAACTGGACTACGTTTAGACATAAATCCAGCATGTTGTATTAGGACTATATTCTTTAAGATTTTGCTGCAGGGAGCGTGTGCAAAGAAAACCTTGAGAAAGCACTTCAACGAGCGCACTGCATTCCCATGCTTTCCATACAGTAGTAACAGCTCTCTTGTATAGGGCCGTTGGGAGATTGTAAGGGCCAACTACTCACAGCTAAAGCAAAACACTGCTGGAATTGCAACGCCTCTTCACGTTCTTGTGAATTCTCCCCCATGTGCTTTGTAAGGCAGCTGTGTGGTATGCTCTGCGCACCACATCCCATCAAATATCCAAGGCCTTTCCCAGTCCTGACGTCACATTTACGTCCAAGCTCAATCTTCCTAACTGATGTTTGTGAACCTGATCCAGCCCTGCATGATGTCAAGTATGCTGTGTCTGGCTGTGGATTCATTTTTGCAGTGTGTTGTCTGACAGCAGCTGGGCACGGACTGATTCGGCCGTGCTACAGTCACAGTGGGTTAGCCACACAAAGGGCCAATGAGAAGGCACCCACATTTCGCGCCAGTAGACGTGATGCGTCTCACATGAAATGTGCATCGGGCCCAAATGGTATTTCAAAATCACACCAAGCCTATGGATGAACAGCCACGTTACAGGACAGAAACTGCAGGTCTTCTTCCCCCGCCCCTGACTGAGATCTTCAGTACCGCACTGCATGTGCAAACTAAGATGGCAGCCATTGCTTTTCTCCACACTCGCACTTTGCACCGGCCTCTGACGGTGCGCGAGGACAAAGCAGTGTTCTCTGGATATGAGGGATGATCTCAAAATAATTTCCCCCTTAACCTTCTCACATATTTCTTTCTGATTATGAGAGGCATGTCAGCTAAACTCATTCCTACACTTCCCCCCAGCTAGGGTTGCGTTGTTGTGGTGTGTTTAGTAATGGAGGCTTCGTGTCCAATGGCAGTTGCCCATTTTGTCATCAGTAACCCCAATTTGTACATTTCAACTGTTGCATCATGCGGTTCTTCCCTGGGATGTGGTCAGTGTTTAGGAATCAACATTGAAAACAAACATCTAAAGCTACTGAACAAGCTACCCTCCCCAGATAATCCTAGAAGTTATATATCTGAAGGTAGCACACTGTGCTACAAACTACAGAACATGCAATATTAGCTGATTACTTTCAAAGCCTCGTTTAAATGTGTTTACCCAGGAAGGTCCATTAACAATCCATTTTTGATTTACTGCGATGACACAGGATGAGAAAGGAAGCAAGGCACAGCAAAGCTCACCTGTAGAAGATGATAGGAGACCAGACTGGGATTTTGGCCAGGGCAGTGGGTTTAACACCCATACTCTTTCAATGAGTGCCACAAGCTCTTTAAGGATATCCGGCAGTTAGGATTTTATGTCTCATCCAAAACTTGAAGCCAGTCAATGTAGCTTTTAATACACTATCAATGGCGACAATGTATATTGCCTACTTCTGCCTTCAGTTTCAAGCTGTAGTGAAATTCAGAGGAAAACTGATGGTTTGATATATTATCACTTTGTTACTTGTGGCTTATAATTATTTTAAAAATAGTTATATTTGTGCTAAAATTATTTGTCTCCTTCATTTTAACACCTTAATGAGCTTTGTATTATCAGAGCTTTTTAAAAAATAATGTGGTCACTGACTGAAAATGTAAACATTTTAAAAGAATTCAAGGCAATAACCTTATGCTTAGCATAAATAATGTTTTATTTAATTATTATTAAGGTCTGAATCTGCCAGTCATTGAAACCAGACATTTCATCTGGCAAACTATTATCAGTTCTACTTTATTTGCCTTCTCAATAAAATAATAAATATCTCCGCAGAGGGGTGTGAACATTCTTGCCTAAATACAGGGACATTCAGCATTTTGCTGTGAATAATAATTGAATTGGAAATTCAGCTTGCAAGCAGTGCATTATTGAAGATAGCTGGTGACAATGCTGTTGCTATTTCTATCAAGCTATTCCCCAACACTGTTTGTGGATTATACTTGCAGATTTAAAAATATAGTCCTTTTTTAATTCATTTTAATACATTATTGATTTTACATTTTTATTCAAAGGAATAATTTATCTCTTTTGGTAGCATGCGTAAAAATGTTTTTAAAAAACCCATAATAATAAATACGTAAAATGTAAATGTAATAGCACTGAAATAGCCTGGAAGGTGATCCTTCTTGATGGGTAATTAAATAAATTTGAAACGATTCACTGCGTAACAATCAGCTGCATGCATCAAACTAAAGAAAAAGACCATTTCAATAAATAAGACCATTAAATAAAACCGTTACGTACATAATGTTTAAACATGTAAACACCAGCAGCATCAACTGTCTTCCAAACTGATGTGCTGTACGTAATTGCAGGAAGTCAGCTGGCTTCTCACCCATGTAAAGTGTAAAAATATAAATGGCTGAAATGTCTGCCACCTTCTGCTCTGCTGCCTTTAAAAGAGGAACAGAACATACTGTGTCCTCATGACTAGACAGGAAATATTTCCACAGCCCTTGAGGAGGAGCAGGAGGAGGGGAGAAGCTGTGTATAAGCATCAAATGTTATGACAGTCATTGGCATCACCTCCCAAACGCATATCGAATACACAGACACCCATAGACACAATAACACACACGCACACACACACACACACACACACACACACACACACACACACACACACACACATGCATCTCGCTCACTTAGTCCCACTGTCCTCTGACACATCTGGCATTTACCTAGGGGTGAGAAGGAAGAGAAACGAAAGGAGGAGACATCGTTTCTTCCTCTGTCGTCATCACTGTTAACTTTTCAATGTCACTCCAGTAATTCAGTGCCATTTAAAGTAAAAGTGGATTAGGGATGGCACTAATAGAGCTGGAGGCCTGCCCTTAAGGGCAGACATACTTCTGAATTTTTCACATACTACCCAATACATGCAGGCCTGCACATGCACACAAACACACACATATCCATATGTCCCTCAGGCCCACAAGCCCAGCGTTTTTAACACTTAAAACATTTACACTATATAGGTGTGGCCAGGTTTCTCCCTCCCCTTAGCTTCCAGCAAGTGAATTGTGGGTGTGGCATCCATTCTCCAATGGGCTACTTATCTGACAAATTCAATAAAGACTGCAAGGAAGCAACCAATATTTTCTGATAACTCTACTTCAGTACCCAAAAAACAGTTTGGGCCTATGACCTAAAACATCAGCATTTGCCTATACAGAGAGGACGTAGTCTCTGCACTGACATTGCGAAGCTGAGCAACAGTGCTGAGCTCTGTGAGAAATCCATTCGACTTTGCAGGGCTGAAAAAAGCAGGTTGCCCTGGGTCAGAAGAGAATTCTGCTCTCTCTAGTGAGACTATTAACTAATTTGTAAGCCACTATAAGCACGTGCATCGTCTGGCGCGCATCTTGAAGCTTTAGGGAGAACGCGTCACCCCCTGGACTCATCCCAGGGAGGTTTACCGCATGCTTCTTAAGGCCCTGATCCATTTGTCTGCATACAGCATGCCTGGGACACTAGCACAGCACATATGTATGTATATACATATGTGCTATCGGTAGGGGACAGAGCAGTCCAAATGCAAATTGTTGAAATTTTTTCCTCTAGGCCTAAAATCTTGACCTAAGCAAAGTTTATAATCACCGCGGTGCCCATCAAACTTTTCTCACCTGTGGAGATTGTTTTTTGCTGTTGGTGTGTTGGATTGTTCAAGCAGTGCACGATTATTGAGTGTTTTTATTGACTCTGTTGGTGGAGCTGCTGAAACACCTTTGATTAAGTCAGAGGTGCCATGACTGCGGCGCAGTGGAATGATGCCAGTGAACTATTTATACCGGGGAAATGACACCTCTATTCATTAGGAGGCTCTAGTTGTGATATGGAAGTGCTGCAGAATTGTCATAGGTATTGATGTGTCATATGGACTGCAGACTGAGCTGATGCTAAGCTCTCGTCACGTGTTGATCGCAGGCGCCCGAGGAAGCCACGCGTACCGCTGCCGAACGCCGATGGGCGAGCGGAGATAAGGCCCGGTGAGAGAGCGGCTGCAGGTCAGGTGAATAATCTCTGGGGGGCTTATCAGCTCAAGCCCGGCTCGTCTTGCGGGGGCCGCCGCTCCACGCTCCAGGACAGCCGCGAGGTTCACCGGGGGCAGCGGGAGAATCAGCAGAAAGCAAACGCACCCATCCCACCCCCCTCGGAGGGGCCCTCTTGTTGCAGGCGCTCGCCTGGCCCGTGCCCGCCTCCGGGACAACCGCCGCGATGACATCCCTCCGAGTCACAACGGCTCTCCCGTCACTGTCCCAGCGCAGACGTGCCACAGACAGAGAGGGGTGCGCTGTCCACACGGCCAGGGCTATTTGTGTGGCACCTCTCTTTGAAGGAGCGCAATCCTGACGGGGAAAGAAGGGGGCAGAGTGATGTAACGGGGAAACAGTGACATCGGAGTAGTCACGCTGCGGTAGCTTTCTGTTAGGTTGGCAGAGCTGGCTAATGTGGAGCCTGGTCCTCCTTTGACATTGCTCTCCGCTTCCTTATGTGTATATTAATATTGACGCATTCGTTCTTGATTCACAGGTTTACTCCCAAGATGTGCGAGCCACTGGTCAATTTAAAAGCCACAGAGGTGAAAACCTTAGTGAGCTGCGTGTGCACACAGTGTGTGTGTATGTGTGCGCACACTGTCTCATTGTGGAAGGCAGAAAATAGGTGTAAAATACACCAGTAAGCTGACTTACATTAAGTTCATTATGGAGTTGAACTCTCCACCCCTGGTAACTGTCCTAATTGCCCCTATCCCCCTATCCCCTCCATCCACCATGGTCCATGCTGTACCTAGCCACAGACACCCAGGAAGAATAAGAGGCTCTCAGGGGCTGGAAAGGGCACAGTGAATGTTGGAAGCCCAGGCCCAGCTGCCCTGCGTCTCACATGAATAAGCACTGACACACAGGGCTTTGTGGGATTACAGCCTGTGTTACACATGCAACAAAGCGGCCAAACAGTGGGACCTGGATCCACCTCTGAAAGGCACCTTTGTGCACGTGTAAAGATCGCACACATTACACACAGTGGCTGAGTCAAAATGGCATGGCCACTTCAACTGTATCTGTTCCTAAATGGGCTATCTGACTGCAGATAGCATGGCACCACGGAGTGAAATTCCTGATACGGAGGTATGGAAATGAGCTGCGGTGCACCCTGAAAATGGAACTCTGCGATACGCTATCAGGCTTCTCCCCAGTCCATTGAGCAGTCACTTTATCGTTGATCACCCCACTGAAATTGCCAAATAAGTACACGTAAACTCACTATCTGGCTACATTGTTCCTTATCAGCAGCTCATATTATTCTAGAGAACACAAAGTGCATATCAATTTTTTTTACATGTTTATTAAAATGATACACATTTTCAGCAGCAACATTTTCCTCCCCGTGTATCCATTGGTCACAAACTGGGGGGGAAGGGGGACGGGGGGCAGGTTGGTGTAAAATTACATCCCATTAACATTTTGTCCTGTCAGGGAATGCTTAAAAAACATACTGAATCAATCGCTGTTTAGGGATTGCGCAAACATATAGCCTCAGTGGGACTGTATAAAGGATGTTGTTTCTACCTGAGATTCCTCCTCAGTCTCCTACTGTGCCGTCAGGCATTGACCGGAAAATGAAAAACGCAGCTAGCAGGAATTGCATCACCTGCAAAAAATGCAAGCCTTCATCCATTAAGTAGAATGAAGTAAATACTGAATAATCACATCAGCACAACTTTCTTTCCCCTTGGAACAGCTTTATTGCTTCAAGGCTGGAATGATCGCATTGCCGAGGACTTCCCTGTGAACGCACTCGAGGTGTCAAACCGCAGTGTAAGGGTACGGAGATGGCAAAGTCGTGTGTTTCCTGTCCTTTCGTGGAGTAATGAAGCGATATTTCTTTGCTACTTTGTTGTGACAAATCAAATGAAAGTTGTACTTATGGCCAGTATCCCAGTGGTTGTGGTGCTGTTTCCTCCGTTGACATCAGGTCGTCTGTATTTACGTTTATCCTGCTTTAATGAAGCAGGCAGCGATGGTGGAAATCCACTGCTGCCAGATCTGGAAGCAGACAGAATTTCCACTCACATGGTGGCTCACAGATTGATGGCAGTGGGGCAGAAATATATTTAACGTAGGTATTACAAATATATTTACAAAATAAATGACAAAATATATTTAACAACTGGCGGCGATTGCTCGAGGACAGTCGTTGCAGTTTGGCGTGACCGTGGCTAACTGTGCTCTGGTGAGAGGAGGTAGCTACAGAGCTGTTGTGAGCCACTGAAAGCCTGTCGCTGTACGTGCCCATGCCCACCTCTGAAGACTCTTATACCTGTCACACCAGGCCCGTTTTTATTCATTTCTGGTCCATAGAAGCAACAAAAAAGGTCAATGAGGATGAGAGTTGTAAAAGGAAGAACAGGCAGGCCCATCACACTGAAATTTGCGGGGACTTTTCCTGTTTATGTGCTGTGGATAAAATTCAGATATGAGTTGTTTCATACTGTTTAAACAGTTTTCCAGTGCTGCCAACAGCCATCAGCTACAGCCGACACAGTCAACTCTGGGTCCTACGGGCCAGAGAGGCTGGAGGTATTTGCTCTAACCAATCAACGGAACCACCTGATATCAAGATCACCTCTTAAACCGAGGGGGTATGCTAATCCGTGACATCATGTGTAGTCAGTGCTTGACTGGAACAAATACCTGCAACTACTGTGGCCCTCAGGACCGAGAGTTGAGTTGAGGACCTATGAGCTAGAGCCCAGTCCCCTCTGCCCCCGCAATTTAGTAGCTTCTGTGGGACAACATACCCCTATCTACAGTAGACTTGTTTTCATTGGAATATTTTGGCTCTGTGTGTTGAGGCTGCATTCAGGCTAAGTCTGTCTTAGATGTTTTGCACATACCTATGAAAATGTATCCTCCTTTTACCACAACCATTTTTGTGCTGAACCCATTTCTTGAAATCAGATATTAGCTTCATTAGATGCATTGTCATATACTATATCGTACAACTATTAACAAAAAATATATCCTTCAAAACCCTGTGAATTCACCAGGCACAAAATGTACACATTTCAATGTAATACTTGAATAAGTTTAATTTAATCAATATTTGAATACATTTGTCCTCTGTCTTGCTTTTAGGATTTAGCCATTTCTTATCTCCCTTTCTTTTGTGAATCTAAATATAAATCAGTAGCCCAATCGATCCCTGGCTTAAATCTTTTCCACTTTTTCAACATGTTGTTGAAAGCCTGCAGAGGATTCCAAAAATAGAAGCGAAGGAGCTGGATGACTCATCTATTTCAACTGTGCGGACTTCTGCAAGCACGTTAGCATTAATGCATTCAACGCGCACACACAGGCACAAAGAGAGACACACGCAGTTAAGGTAGTGCCAATCGGAATGGCCTGGAGTTGTATGCAATCATACATTAGTGTTTCATGTATTACCACTGATGGGAAACTTGCTGAAATGTGTTCTCTCTGTGCAACTCATGCAATGTTTCTGCCTCGAAGACCCATGGTCCAGTCGCATGTGAGGCCTTGTCCTGTTTGGCTCCAGTGTTAGTTTGTGTTAGTTTCAAACTGTTAAATAATATCAACATAAGTAAAATAATTTCTTCAATATCAGTCTTCTTCAATGCACTGGTGAGCAGAAGGACAAATTATTTTTTTAGTATAGCAAGGTGACTCAGTAACAGTAAGCATAGTTTCAGTCAAATTTTGAATTTAATGAAATGAAACTCGAATTAAATTATGTTAATTACAGTAACAAATATCATTACTGTTATTCCTCGGCCGAAGGAAGGCAATTAAAAGGATGGGTCTCAATTCATCGAAGGATGCCCCTTTTATGTGTCCTCTTCACAACTTTGCTCTATGATATAGAAAGACTAGATTGCAGTATTCCCTTTATTTTACTGCTAGTGTTTCTCTGGTTTTCTTAGAATACTTCTATGTGTTAACGCTTGAGATTTCATACCAGCATATTAATACGTTTGAATTGTCTGAATGAGGTATAAAAGTCTGACATAAAATTGTGTCATACATTTGTCTTTGTGCCTATATCGATTTTCTTCAGCATGTAATATCTGGTCTGCTGGCCTTCTCATGTCAGCTCTGATGTTGTCTCTGCTGCTTCATCGTGTCAACAAAGTGAACTACAGTCTGCATGAACAGCGACAGAAAAACCCTGTGACAACGTTAAAGAGCCACGGACGCCGGGGGAGCAAAGTTAAAGAGTATTCACATCCTCTGTCATGTGATCCCTGTACTTCTTTTCTCACAGTGTAAATCATATGTTGCTACACAAGGACTTTGGTCCCATTTGTGAGATTAGTACCTTACACTCTCGAAAAAGAAGCAAGTCACCGTTGTACAACCTTAGCCCACAAGCAGTTATACGTACGTGTCTGCAGCATATTCTGCACAAAGTTTATCTACAGTGGCAGCATGTTCAGCAAACAGTTTTACATGAGTTCACTGGGTACAACCAATTTCTGCAATACCTCTGCAAAATTCTCACATGCATTTGTATGTAAAATAATCAGCACTGAAACAGATGCACACTTTGTCAGATACATTTGTATTTTAAAATAACCTTTTCTGCCCCGAGGCAGACAATTTATCAGATACAATTTTGTACAGACAATAACTTTTTCAACGTTGAAGTTTTTGAAGACAGAGATTTTGTCAGACACTTTGTCCCTCTGTCATGTTGTCAGCTGCCGTGATTACGGAGGATCATTTCCAGCCAACTCTTTCATCAGAGTTCCTTTTACAGTGGCAGGGAATTATTACTGTTCATTTGGAGACAGAGAGGCTGTGGTGGTGGGGGTGGGGGTGGGGGTTCTCCACACTGGTCTGCCTCGGTGTGCTTCAGTGTCCCGCACACTTGACAGCTGAGAGCTGTGCTCTTTGCGCTGGTGCGGCCGGATTGTACAATATGCACTGAGGCACATTTTTCCTGGCCTCAGTTCAGCTGCAGGAATCTGCCTGCAATCAAAGTGCTGGGACACCTATGCTTTCATTCTCTCCCCAGCTCACTACACCCAATTAAGGTGTTTATAGTTTGTTGCCTGCTGAAAAGCTGGCAGAATTATTTTTGTGTGTTCTGTGTTTCTAAACTTTTTTACCATTGTTGTCTGCCACTGGTGTGCAGTCGGACATATTAGTTTAGTGATAGAGACAATGGACATTATGTCTTACAAGACCATTAAGCACCAATAAATGTAATTCTTTCTTTACGTTGTTTACTTACAAATAAATATAAATAAGGTTTTGAAAGAACCACTAATAATAATTTAAGCACATTTGAAAATGTGTGTGTTATGATAAACTGAGCAGGAGGAGGGGTGGGGGTGGCATCAGGAGAGGGCAAAGGTGAAAGGGTACATTTTGATAAGGATACACCTTGCAAGTATGACATTGGTAACATCTTTAATGGCACTGTACAGAGAGTATATAAGTATGAATATCTGGCACAAAACAGCCACAGGAAACAGAAATATTGTTGCCCGATCTGATATTCTGATCAGTTAACCTGGCATGTTCCTGTGTGGAGACATTTACAGAATGGAAATGCTTGGAGCACTGTAAACAGCCTGCCAGCCTTAGCACAGGGGACGCCATTCTCCGCACAGGACCTTCACCGCACTGCCATTTGTTTAATAAAAGGGCAGTGTTGCATATAGAGAGAGAGAGGGAGAAAGGGAGATTAAAATGTCGATAGGCATTTTCATAATTCATGGCAAAGTTAGAGGGTACCGTCTAGGTCACTCCACTTCCTCAGCTCTCGCAACAAGTGAGTGGCCCCCCCCATTTGTAAAGTATTCACTGTCATCAGGACCATGGTCAAGTCAATACATTGCTACTGCCAACTATACAGCACAGGAACACATACAGGGCGATCATACTGATCTCCAAATAGCCTCAGACAAGTTGATGAAAGCAATTAATTAAAACGAATTATATGTAATGCACTATATCTTTTTCAAATAAGAGTTTATGCCAAAATGAGAAAACAGGCTCAAATCAGGCAATCAAAAATATTGATCATATTTTAAAAGGCAAACTGAGGGCTAATACTAAGAATACTAAAAAGCTTAAGAAGATGGAGCCATTGTGGGGGAATATTTTAGAACATCTGCAATATGAATAAGATAAAAATATAGTTTTTTAAACATAAGTAGAATCTACTAGTATAAACGAAGGAGCTTCAACAACTATAACCCTGAATTTCTTGCAGCACTGATGAAATCAGATGGCCAATCAGGTATCTCCAATTTATAAAACAGCAGACCCATTAGACTCCACTAATAAGAGATCCACATAATACATGTTCAGTAATCCAGAGACAGTAATCTATTGCCTCTTACAGTCTTCAACTACCTTTAAAAAACATTGTCCAAAGTAAACTAAATTGACAAAATGACAACAAATAGAGTTCTTCATAGAGGGATGTAAAGAGAGTCAGGGCTGAACAGTCTGTTCAGTACCTACATCAATGAGTTAGTTATTCTTGGAATACCCTGCAGCTTCAAGCCTCATTATAGCACTGAAGCCAAGAACAAGGAATGCTTCAAGAACAAGGAATGCTGCAGAACCTGGCACTGCTGGAGTAATACTTTCAGGAAATAGGCCCTGGCAAAAAAAAGTATTGATGAAAAGAAAAAAACAGATAACGTTGTATTCAACCTATAACACTGCATTAAAATCAACTGGATACGCGTTTCACTCAACAGTCAACAGAACTATACACTGTAGAAACAAAAAAGGGAAAATACAATTAATGCAGACAGGACAAAAGATATGCTCATGACTTTTGATAATAAATATCTTTCCCGCAAAAGAATTGCTTGTTTTATATGCATCTCAAATCAAATCCAGAGAATGTGTTGCAATGTGAGTAACTGCATAGCCAAGAGCCAAACTCTTCAGTTGATTCTGAGGCTAAATATTTCATATATCACATAACAGACTAGCACTGATGCAAAGTTAACCAAATAATGAAACAAACCAAATATTCTGTCTATAACAACGGTATAGTAAAGCCACAACACAAAATAATATTTTGAGCTCTAAAAGGAAGTACTTGCTGTACATCTGTTTATTTTCAATGGCAAAAGTCATTAAGGACAACATAACGAGTCATAGCTACCAAGAAAACACCAAACATTTGGTCACTGTGAGACATGAGAGGTAAAGTCAAAGCTACATATTATTTTGCAAGGTAGGCAACAAGGCAACAAATTAGTCAACAGTCTTTTACTCTGAAGAACATGGATAAATTGCTCTTCATCCTTGGGAACAGAGACATGCCGCACTGGGAGCCCAACACCTGACATAGCCTTGGGCACAGTGAGTGACACAAAACCACATAAATAATCATTGTTAGACATTGTGTTTGCATTTGATAATTCACCTTTCATATCCCCTTTTTTTGGGCTTTTCTCTCAACCCTCACTGTATGTACTGGCACTGCAAGATCTATTCTATTACAAATCGATCTATTACTGCCAAAAAAAAAATGTTGCCTCCCCACATGCATTTGGATAAGACTGCAAGGTATTGCCTTGAATCACTCCCACACAATTGCCATTATTAGGTGGTGAAGATGAATGATCTTTTCCTTCTCAAAACAGAGCCGTGGACCTGACTCAGGTGAGTAATTCTTGCCTGAGAGAAATGCCAGTCAATGTGACCCCTCAGATTGGAAGCTGGCTCACTAATCTGGCACACGCTCTCAGCAGGCAGTGGGCCAGCATGTTGGTGAAGGAAGTTGCAGGTACACATCCTGGGGAGCCAAACAAATCAGGGCCTTATCCACCCCCCATCCACCTCCAGACCTCACACCCCATGTGCCACTGAAGGTGTTTTTAGTATCAGTACCAACATGGGTCTGGCAGAAGCATAATGGGAACACATAGCAGGTCTTTTACCCTCAGTACCTGAAAAAAATATTCACACCCTTTATAAAGATGAGCAAAGAAGGCTGAATAAAATGAAATATTCAGGTGATGAGCTATATTTTATTCTCACAAAAATGGGGAAATTATATTCCTTTATACAAATAGAGATTGCTCAGAGAAAAAGATTTTGTTTAACAAGTAATATTTTTAACAAGATGTATCTGTTATGACTGATACGCAGATTGGACCCAAATGCAGGACACTGACACAGAGGATGAGATAAGGTGAGGGTATTTATTATATACAATGACTGGCGCAGGGGAACAATGGTGAGAGCAAACGAAGGAGGCAGGCAGGCAGGCAAGGAAGCGGGCAGGCAGGCAGGCAGGCAAGGAAGCAGGCAGGCAAGGAAGCGGGCAGGCAGGCAGGGGAGGGGCCCTCGGGGAGGCCTGTGACGCCAGGCAAGGAGAGGCCCTCGGGGAGGCCGGCGACACCAGGCAAGGAGGGTCAGAAGCTGGTGAGGGCGCAGCCAAGGGCTCCAAAGCAATACCAGCCTGGGAGACGAGACCAACGTCCAAAAATGTTTTGTCGGTCCCACCAAAGCCAGCAGGGAGTGGGTTGCCTGGAACAGAGACGGAGCGGGCGCAGGAGGGTTAGGCAGGATTTCCGGAGAAGACAGGCGCGGAAACTTAAGGTCCAGTTCATTCCCGAACCGGGTGATGCTGGCATTGAGGTTCTGTAGCGCCTTCCTCAGCTCCTGGAGAGCAAGGCTCTGCTGGTCAATGAGGGCGCCCCGGACTTCTAAGGCCTTGCGGAAATTGATAGTGTCTGCTGGGTCCATGATGGTCAGATCGTTCTGTTATGACTGATACGCAGATTGGACCCAAACGCAGGACACTGACACAGAGGATGAGATAAGGTGAGAGTATTTATTATATACAATGACTGGCGCAGGGGAACAATGGTGAGGGCAGGCAGGCAAGGAAGCGAGCAGGCAGGCAGTCAAGGAAGCGGGCAGGTAGGCAGGCAAGGAAGTGGGCAGGCAGGCAGGCAAGGATGCAGGCAGGCAGGCAGGCAGGCAAGGAAGCTGGCTTGTAGGCAGGCAAGCAGGGAAGCTGGCTTGTAGGCAGGCAAGCAGGGAAGCTGGCTTGTAGGCAGGGAAGTGGGCTGGCTGGTCCGTGGGCAGGCAGGCAGGATGGCAAGCGAGTGAACGAGCAAAACAGGCAGGCGAGAAGTTAACCTGAACACGGGGAAAAAAGGAAAACACATATAAACCGACGAAGAAAATAAACACGGAAGAAATCACGGCTTAGAAAGGTCTACTGCATGTAGCTACCACTGAAGCAGAGAGACAGAACGATCTGACGAGGAATGAAGGAGAAACCGGGGTTGATATACACTGCAGGGCTGATGATAATTGATGGCAGGTGAGTAGGCAGCACAGGTGTTGCAGATCTGTTGTAATCAAGGAGGGAGCCGGAGAATGCAGAGGAGGAAGCCGTGCCCACATCACACACAGACAAACACAACAGGGAGAACAGGAACACAGGGAAAAGGGAAGGGAAAAACGCGAGGAAACATAAAAATTTAAAAAGTTGCGGCCGTGGCCATAACAGTATCACACTTATTTACACTGATAATAATACTTATTATTATAATAAATCTGTTTAACAAGCTACTTTTACTATTGAACATGCTACTATTAATGTATTGTGCTTCCTAATGAACTTTTGTGAGTTCATCTCAATCTTAGAGAATTGTATTGTGGCCTCCTATGGCTTCACTGGGGTATAAAAGTGAAGTAACACACATGTAAAATCCATTTGTCATCCATCACCATGGGGAAAGGCAAAGTACTCTAAGAAGAAACAAAGCAAGGGTTGTTGACCATCACGTCAAGAGAGGTCAGGAGATACCACTTTTTTTTCACAGTAATTAAGAAGTTAAAACCACTGTAACCAGTGGTAAACCTGCCTGGTGCATCTTGCCCCCATGCACAGTGATGATTTGGTAGTTAAAGAAAAATCCAAGAGCAAATCCTACAAAACCTTGTTGCATCTTGGGAACAAAGAGTCTCCAAATCTATAATCAGACACCACCTCCATGGCAATAAGCTTTTTGTATGTATTTCCATAAAAAGCCTCTATTGAGAGAAATCAACAAAAATAAGCATCTGGAGTTTGCTAAACAGCATTGGAACTCCAATAATAATCAAGTGTTATGGTCAGATGAGACCAAAATGTTGCTTTTTGGACACGCATACCAGCGGTGTGTTTGGCGTCGGAAGAAGGGCTTATACTTAAAAAGAATATCATACCTACAATGAAATGTGGTGTTGGAGCTTTAATTGTATGGGGTTGTTTTGCATCTACTGGTATTGGGGCACTTGTTAAGTTTAATAGAATACATGTTGGCCAAAAACTTGGTTCCCTCTGACAGGAAGCTGAAACTTGGCTGCAAATGGATCTTTCAACAGTGATCCCAAGCATACCTCATAATCAACCAAGAAATGATTAACTGACCAAAACTTTTATTTTTTTGCAGTAGCCAAGGCTTGAACCTGATTGAAAATGTGTGGTTTAAATTGAAGAGTATACAGTCCACAAGTGCATAGTCCACAGTCCACAGACTGAAAGATCTGAAGGATTCTGTATGGTGGAATGGTTAAAGATCCCACCCAATATCTTCAGAAATCTCTTAAAACACTATAGAAAACAGGGGTGTGAATAATTGTGACATATATATTTTTTAGGGAAAAATATTACTTGGTCAACAAAATCTTTTTCTCTGAGCAATTGTTAGTATAAAATAATAAAATAGCATACAATATAGCTCATGACCTGTATTGTAGGATGTGAATAATTTTGGGGGGTGTTATATGTCAGTCTTAGCAGACTAAGAGTGTTCAGGGAATTTTTATTTTATTTTAGCGAATAAATAAATGAATACATAGATGAAATAAGCTTTGTTCATATGAAGCCGTCTTCATAATTGTTCCCTGTCACTGATGTCATTACTGCCAAGACATGTAGGCAGTGGTGCAGTGTGACAGGCGTTCTGCATGAATAACCCCACAGAAGAAATAAGAATACAAATAACAATACAAATAGACATGCAAAATATTTTTTTTATTAAAACTGACATAATTGAATGTTGTTTGCCTCTTGAATAATGAATAGAAAGTGCAAGATTATGATTAGTGACCATTTTCCGGGGAAAATTAGTGAAGTTCTCCTTTTCCCTTTCACCCACTATTGATCAAACAACTCATTTTTCTTGATTTCCAAAGGTGAAGCGTTTTACAGGCAGAATATTCCATATTATGTGGGCAGATAAGATTGGTATTACATCACAGAGCTGTTAACATAAATAATTGCGCTAAAAGGCTACAATGCATCTGTGGGCGAATATTTTTCATCAAATAGAAATGATTCAGAGCTATGTGTTTTTAGTGTTTGCAATGACGCACTGACAGGTGGGAGGCGGGGTAGAGCTGGGAGTCTACATCTCCTCACCATACACAGATTTGTGATAAATCCTTCCAGAATATTTAAAAGGAAGACAACTTCCTTTGGACCCCCCTTAAATGTCAATCCCAGAAGTATATCTCTTAGGCCTTGTACACACCAGCACTATATACAGTTTATAGTCCACCCATTCATACCTTTTAGAGCTAAATATGGTTCTGTACTCCTGTACTTGACTACTGGTCTTGACTGCCACCTTTGAGACCCTGCTGTGAAGTCAGGGTAGCCAAACTGAGACAGCAAATTTATTTTCCACTTATATGCCTCATCTAAGTGCTTTCCTGTATTTAATAATGAAGCAAATAAGAATCTTTACACATTTGCAGGTTTCATATTCAATCATTTGGGTGTTGTCGTGGTTGTTAGGACATCCAGGTGGCTTGTTCTAGCATAGCCTAAAGTAACAGTAAAAAAAACATTTAGCTGTGCTATAAGAAAAACTGTGTCCCTTCTGGTTTTGGTAAAAAATGGCAAATGTGGCAAAAATTGACTTCATCTGAATCAAGATTAGACATATGATCATATTTGTGAGTGTGCAGATAACTCAAAAATGTAAATGATTGCTGTGCATCCAAATCTGGTTCATCCCAGCTGTAAAAAGGTGTATGTGTCCCAGCCCACAAGAGGAGAAATTGCAGGAGTTTAATCCAGCAGCTGAAGCCAGTTGAAGTGTGCGCGAGCCCACACTTAGAACATTGTCTCGCAGAGGACATCTTGGTCACATCGTTTCTGCCTCATGGTCTTCGTTTCTTCAAAGCTGGCTGTCCCCTAATATGATCTCAAAGAGAGAAGCTGTTCACCTGGAAAATGTGTTCTTACGTAATGCAAACTTCAAAGTTTCTCGCTGAAATGATTCCCTCCTCTGAGCAGCCGCCGGCCCCGGTGAGGGAACTGGAGATCGGGCAGAATGTGCGTGCGGATGATCAGGGGAAATCAGGGTTTAAAAGCTTTGCCTTGCTAAAAAAGAACAAAGTATCCAGAATCTGAAAACGATGAAGCAGAGCAAATTAAAAGCTCAGCAAAGATGTACATTTTCTGTGAACTAATTTAAAATGTCTTTATGTTATCGGGGGAGGGGACAACATTTTCATAGCTGTAAATGTATCTTTGAAATCCATATTATCTTGATAATACAGTATTTCACCATTATCTTTATAGTGACACTTTTATGATTATTTCAATTATAATATGTATAAGCAATGGTGATATAAGCCATTTTTCTCTGACATCTGTGCCAAATGTTTATCTTGAATAGATAAGTTTCTGGCTGGATGTTTTCCCTCCATTGTCACAGTGATCCACAGTTGATGGCTTATATATAGGGTTTGATTAGAGTGAGACTGGCTGGCCTTAGTTTCTCATCAGGAAAGGTGCAAACATGGCTCTCATGTTCCCAACATTGCAGGATAAGCTTTTTGTTTTTCAGTATCAAATATATTATATCCACTGTCTTTCATACCTTATGTCATTTTCACACATCCATTGTAGAATATATTGGAGAATCAATTTAAAAAAAAATATGGGGCATAACGTACACAAACAATTGTGTAGACCCATATAAAGATAGTATGTACTGTATCACTTGAAATGCAATCATGTATTCCTCATATTGTGGATTTCACATGATTTCACATTAGAAAAGACAGGCAATCTTACAGAATGAGCTGCATTCAATCCACAGCATGCAATATTGGTGCAATATTTATGAGTATATTAGACACAATATTAGAGTAGATGTTGTCAGAATTCTAATTTCAGATATTCCAGCCTTGTTTAGTCTGTAGATGTGGATTTTGTGTATATGTGTATATACTAACATAGGACCCCTGTTTATGATTAGTTTTAAAATTACTCTATAATTGTAAAATCTTGTTTGCATTTTGCTGCTGCTGATGGCCACCTAATTTCCCCTCTGAGCATTAATAAAGTATTTATATTCTAATTTATTGTATTCTATCCTATATTGACATATCATTTATCATATTTGCCAAAACATTAAACATTTTGGGAAGATGTCTGCCACGTAAAATATCGAGATGGAGAACCCCATTTTGTGGGTGAAAACAAAAATCAGTGGACAAATAAGAGCACCCACGCCATTCTGGTGGAAATGAAAAAGCAGTCATTTAATCATTAAGAATGAATCTATATGTCATTAATTAATGACATTATTCAGGAGGCAGAGATGAAAAAGACCAGGCGGAGAGGTCTTCAGAGGTGGTGGACCAGCAGGGAACAGGAAGAGATGGGGATTTGCAGGTATAGCAAGGTGTGAATTGATGATTGTTGGGCCTTTTGGATTGAATACTAGCTTTTGCAAGATTTTTGGTGAAAGGATGTAGTAGAAAATACATAGTATTGTTATGTTGGAAATAAAAAAATTCCCTGGTCCAATTTTTGTGTTTCACCCTTACTAGCACAGTATTCAAAGCTGTAAAAGTGAATATGCTAATATGTTAATATCATCTTAATAGGATATGACAGGGTACAAATCTGTCCACAATTGACTGTCATCTCCAAGAACAGGCTTATGCTACTTATGTCTAATGCCTTTCTGACACGCAAAACAAAAGTGGAGGTTTTTGTATTAACGTCTACAATGTCTGAGTAACTCAACTGTGCCCTCAGTTCCAGTAGAACGATTCTGATTGGTGGCTTTAACACTCTGGGCATTGGTCTTCCACAAACCACAGAACCCTGGATGTACATGAGCATGATCAATCTTCCTTGCGCTGTGTCCATTGTATTTTAAGTACATGACCACATGATTACTTTTCTTTGTTACTTGTGCCACAAGTAATTGTGGCTTTAGCGGGTACCAGAGTCAGTGGGTATAGAGATGAAATGTTTTTGGGTAGAGGAAAAGAAAATGGCACAAATCAGGACACATAAGTGCTGAAGGCCACAAATATCCAGTAACATTTTTGATTGTTTACACTTATATAAAAATAATGATGTTTTTTTTCCCCTGGTGCAAAACTTGTGCACAACAGGAAAACAATACAATAAGACTCAATGGCACATTTTTCATCTTTGCACTGTCACCTCTAAATGAAACGAAATGAGACCAGCTAGACTATTTATTGTCATTTATTGATCCTCTCTCTCACTCTTTCTCTCTCTCCCTTGCTCTCTCTCCTCTCGCTCTCTCCCTTTGTCTTATATGTCACCACCCTGTGCGAACTTCAAAGCTGATTGCATAATTCATGAAACCAGGGCAGTGGATATTTAGACCAGCTTTCTGTTGTTGCATTTCTCTGATGGAGGAATTACATAAGTCCCACGCAGAGATGAATTCAGGTCGTGTAGCAGGGAGCCTGTGTGAGTGATTAGACGAGACAGTCAGAAGCATTTCATATGGACTGGTTCCGGCTCTGGGGAGAGGAAAAGATTAACCCTGTCCTGCCTGGAGGCCCAACCAGCCCGGCGTTACACAAGCCGGCCTGTTGTGCTCGGCCACACTCTATTTCTGACTGCCCAGCGCGCCGCTCCGAAAATAACGACAACAAAATACAAAATGCGCAGCCGTTGTTGACGTCAAGGTAAAGCCTTCTCCCTTGTGAGGTAGCATCCACAGGGGCTGCGTCTCACACATGCAAGCCTCCAGCCCCACACACTGGAGGCTACACAAGGGAGGCAGCTCTGACAGCAACCTCTGTCATGTATGACATTCCTAATGCTCTGAAGCAAGAGATCACATTCCTAAATCCCGCTAATCTGTACTGTACATCCCTGTGCACTATTAATGTAACGTATAAACAGCGGCGGCCTGGCCACGTGTCCCAGGAAACGCAACCACGTAAAGAACTAGAACATCATTCAAAAGGAGGACAAAGAATAAAGACATTCTTTTATTATGGTGTGTTTATATCAAACTAAAAGAACATTAAGAAAAACATGTTAGAGTTATCAATTAATTCATATATTTATATTTAATGTGAGACACACTGGGGCCAGAGCACCACAACATAATCAGTGCTAGTGCAGCAGAAAATAATGCAACACATTATTTATGCCATGCATTTATTAGCATTTTATTTGTCATGTATACCAGATGTAAAATGGGTGAGGGAATGAATCCAGCGATTACAAATTTTATACTAATTCAAATGTAGAAATTCTCTTGATTATTCTAGCAAACTATGTTACAAGTTGCATGTCTTCAATTTAACAAATAATTTGTACAGCGAGCACTTTATATATACAATTTTGGGAGCAGATTAAATATAATGGGATGGGGTCAGTTCATAATCAATGGAGAGTCACAGGGTGGAGCGGTCAGCTAATGAACCAACCACTTTCAACGCTGTGTGGCTCCCCTGGTTTCAGCCAAGATATGTCATGATTACCAGATCACTGACTGAATACAGATTTTCCATCTCAGAAACCCATCAGTTGAAACAGGCTGATCGTATTCGATAAAGGTATGAATGGTAATACTATTTTAGAATTTCATTGAAAGAGTAAGGCAATAAAGTTGAAAATGTTCCCACTTAATCTTACTTTAAAAAAATATCCAAAACTAATCCAAAAGACAATCCAAAAATAAATTAAATGCACTGTATGTATAAGTATGTTGCAATCTGGAATCATTTCAAAAGCAATTACTCACACGTTAACTTGCTCACACATTGACTCACTCATTGACTCACTCACAAATTCACTCAGCCACACATTTACTCACTCACTGAGTCTCAGAACCCTGTTACCCATTTTCCACAGGCCAAGGACCCAGCTCGTTTTGCATGTCTAGGTCTTATTTTAGTCAAAGTCAGCATGTAGAAAATTGCAAGTCCTTCATTAGAAGATAGGGGACAGCTTGTGCACAGGCCTTGCCAGCAGATTACTCGGAGGCGAACCGTAATGAGCCGAAATGGACCCTCGTCTCATTAATTGTTTTAATGAGTAAATCCGTCAGTGAAGAATGCTGGCTAAAGAAGGCAGCAGGGCATTAAAAAAATACTAAAATCCTCTTGGCTTTAGACAGCCAAAAGTTATAATGCTATGTTGTTACCTGTACTGCCTTATTCTCTATGTGAACTGCAAAAAAAACTGGATCATCATTTGAGGACATTTAAATGTTAAAATGCATTTCCACATTTTATGTTCTTACTTCATGGAATGAAAATTGAATTAATTGGGATTTCTTTCCTCTGATCAACACACAATACTCTATAATGTCAAATAAAAAAACAACTCTAAAGCTTTTTGTTAATTACAAATAAAAAACAGACAATAATTGATTACAGTATTCACCCCCCTTGATTTAACACTTAGCATAAACACCTTTAGCTGCTCTACCAACATTGCACATCTGGACACTGCAATTTTCACCCATATCTTCTTCCATCAGGTTGGATGGGGACCGGTGGTGAACAGCAATTTTCTAATCTGTCCACAGATTCTCAATGGGATTGAAGTCTGGGCTTTGACTGAGTCACTCCTGGACATTGATTTGTTTTGCTCTAAACCACTCCAACATGGCTGTATGCTTTGAGTCATTGTTCTGCTGGAATATAAATCTGCTCCCAGAGAAGTCCCAGGTCTTTTGCAGACTGCAGCAGGGTTTCCTCCAAGATTTGTCTATATCTTGCTCCATCCATTTTGCCCTCTATTTTGACAAGTTTCCCAGCCCCTGAAGCAGAGAAGCATTGCCATAGCATTAGGCTCCCACCACAATGTTTCACAGTAGGGATAGTGTTCTTGGGATGGTGGACAGTGTTAGGCTTACTCCAAATATAGCACCTAAGGTTGATGCCAAAAAGTTAAATCTTAGTCTCATCAGACCATAAAATCTTCTTCCACTTGGTTTGAGAGGCTACCACATGCCTTCTGGAAAACTCAAGGTGAGATTTCATGAGTTTTCTTCAACAATGGCTTTCTTTTTGCTACCCTCCCTAAAGCACAGATTTGTGAAGCGCCAAGGCCCATCTCTGCCATAGAAGACTGTAACTCCATCAGAGTTTCTATAGGCCTCTTTGTGGCCTCCCTAACCTTCTCGCACAGATGCTCAGTTTTGGAGGACAACCTGTTCTAGGCAAATTCACAGTTTTGCTATATTCTCTCCATTTCTTTATGATGGGCTTAACAGAGCTCTGGGGAATATTCAAAGTCTTTGAAATGTTCTTATCATTCCCCTGACTGGTGCTTTTGAAAAACCTTTTCCCTGATTTGCTTTGAATGTTCTATGTTCTTTCTTGTTTGGAAATGCACTAATTAACTGTGGGACCTCTCACAGACAGGTATTTAATTTGAAATCATTTGAAACACCTTAATTGTACACAGGTGGACTCCAATCAAATCATAATGTGAGCTCTGACGACAGTTGATTGCACCAGTTTATTTAGGTGTGTCTTAGAAAAAGGGGTGAATACTTATGCAATCAATTATTGTCTGTTTTCTATTTGTAATTAATTAACAAAAAGCTTTAGAGTTGTTGTTTTTTCGCATTATATTGTATTTTGTCTTGAACAGTGGCAATACATTCCAACTAAATCCCTTTTGATTCCATGAAGTAAGAAAAGAAAATGTGAAAAATGCCAAGCGGGTGAATACTTTTTATATCCACTGTATATTTCAGAAATTGGCTCCTAAACCAGTTTTACACAAGCCTGTGTTTCTATGTATTGAACCGAATGAGAGGGATAAGTCAGGGAATTCATTCACTGCACTAAAAGGAATGGAAAACAAGTAATAGTAACAGTAAACCTGTTGGCTGATAATAACAGGAAAAAGGTTGCAGGGTCATGTTACGCAATGCCAAAACATAAAATATAGAGAGGTGCCATAGTGACTCCTAGTGGCAGATATTGCTATTGTACCAGAAGGAGTATTTTCCTGTTTGGTTCCTGTAGCTTTACTGCTGTCTTTTTTTGAGCACCACAAAGCAGGTTAAATACACGTGACTCTCATATGTACTTCATATTTACAGATGACTTATTAATATTACACACATTGCAGAACTAGGATTGATCTATTGATTATTCATTGGTAAATGACAACTTATTCAATCAACTAGAAAGAAATGATGAAAAAACATAACTCTTTCTTTTTTCCCTTTTTCCCTTTGTATAGTCAAACTGTTTATGGGGAGTTTACAAATATTGAGATTGTTTAAGATCATTTAAGTCATGTGACTTTATGACATTTGTCATTACATTGATCATTGTGGTTCAAGAGAGAAACTGGTGAGTTTCCTTAACAATGAAATCAAACCTTAACCATCAAATGTTCTAGAACAAATGAACATTAGAATTGTGCCATAAATTAAAGGGCAACCAAATCACATGATCTTCATGTGATTGGCAAAATGTTAATGGTGGGGAGGCATGTGTGGTGAGCATTCTGGTGCAAAATGGCTGCTATTTTGATGGTGGTTGAAGTAACCCCCCACCCCCTTGACTTTGAGATCATGAGATGAAAAATGCTATGTAAATGCAATCCATTGTTGTGTCTAGGATTTACAGCCATTTCAAAATTATGGCTTTTTTTCAAAAGTGGAAAAAAGCACATATTTTGTCAGCTGAGCAAATGTATTGGCATGTGGCTGCCATGCTATTTGACATAGCAGCTTTTCACAATTTACATCACCCCACAAGAATCACATGGACCATTTTACACCCTAAATAGCCAAGTGGTTCACGAGGAGCTGACATTTCAGTCTTGTACAGAAGTGTCAATGCTTATTCAAATCCAACACAGCTGCTAGTCTGAGAGGCCAAGTGAGGGAATAAAATATCAAAGGCCACAACTGACTGCATATGTCAAGATAATTCTTTTTTAAACATGTAAAAGGTGGCTGTCAAGCCCAAACCCTCAATTTAATTAGCACTTGGCAGCTTTAATTTTAATGTAGCATTCCATTTCAATTTAGATAGTTTGACACAATGATTATTTTTTACAAGGATTACATGTTCAAATAATATATATAATATAATCAGCTAAACAGCTCATAAGTTGACATTCAAGTGTATTGCAAAAAAAAAGTCACAGGCAATTCAAAATGGTGGACAAGACTTTTTGGCAGTTAAGGCTTCAATCGAAGGTTTCCTGGTGGGAACTGGACAATATGTGAGAATTGGTTTACCCTTCCACTACATTCTATTCATGACATGAGCATTTTCAATATTTTCACATGCCATTGTGGTCCATTGATAGTTTTTTGTTGTTGTTAGAGTTAGAGTTCATCGAGTTCTGAGGGACTCTGTAATGCTTTTTGGGAGCTAATACACATTTGTAAATTATTGATATCCTTGCCTGCATGTGTGGTTTGCTGATAGTGTAGATTGAAGATTCAAAGTGTATCTTTGCAGTTGCAAGTTGTATTATTTTAACTCATTAGATGTAATCTAAATGTTTAAGTGGGAAAACAGAATCCTGATCTTTGAGAACAGAGATATTATTGGTACAAAAAAAAGAAGGACATCAAGGACAGCTGAGTCGCTTCCCATCTTCCTTGTAGTCTGAAAATGCATCTCTTCAAGCTGCACCATGGTATCTTAACTCACCCACCCCCCAAAAAACTACTACTACTTGTTAAACTTGTGTTATACTTATTTCTTTCTAATTACATTCAGCTTGCTTTAGCACTAGTGTTGTATATGACTGTTTACGTAGGGGAGTAGCGACATGTGGATGTTCTTTACCTGCTTAAGTTAAATGCACCTTCTGTAAGTCTCTTTGGATAAAAGTGTCTGCCAAATTACTGTAATAATGTAATATAATGTAGTGTAATGTCTGGAATTGTGCAGGAAGAATATGGCAGCAATCCACGAGAAAATAAACTCACGCATAGTTGACAGAATTAGAAAATGCTTTCTCAGACATAACCCATAAATATTCAATTGGGTTCAGATCTGGTGACGGAGAAGGTTACGACTATGGATAATGTCAGTGTCATGCTCCACAATCCATTTAACGAGCACTCATGCTCTGTGGATGGGGGCATTGTCATCTTGACTGATAGCCCTCTCTGCAAGAAAGAAATGCTTTGACATGGGGTGAAGATGATTATTCAGTGCCATTAAGTAACAATTGACATCTACCTTGCCTTCCAAAGGTATGAGTGCACCCAAGCAATGCCTTGATAATGCACTCCACACCATTACAGAAGCACCAGAACCCTTTACTGTTAGAACACTGTTGCATTTTCTTTTTTTTTGTCCACTACCTTGATATTCAGGCACACTCCCTGGCCACCAGGTGTCAGAATTTGCACACTGCATGCAAAGCAGGCTTTAATTGTGCTCCATTCCCAAGGCATATTATTCAAGCACAGCACAGTAATTTTCAGTCTGAAACTGTGATTTCACTGCATTCAAGCTCAAGCGTATTCCACTCATGACGAATCTATTTTTGTCGAATAAGTGTGATTTATACAAATTTAGATGAGTATGACTTTTTAAACTCTTGTTGAATCCCAATGATAATGTACTCTGATTAAGCATAACTTTTTCAGGCAGTTAGTGCGCACTCAAGATGTTGCATGTGCTTCACATGTTTGTGTTCACGCTCAGGTGTGCTAAACAGTTAATCTGCTAACTAGAGCAAATAGGACGTTTCTGTCACAAATGTGACTGATTTAATTGAATTGGCAATATATTTTTTCTAGCTACTCACCATGTGTAATAAATAGAAAATGCATATGTTGGCAGTGCAACAGGGAAAACATGAAGGGGAAAGGACAACATAATCTTTAGCTCCCCAAAATAAAAAATAAAATGTTTCTCGTCATGAAAAAGAGACGGAAGAGGCAAATGGGTTGATAATACATTTAAACATTAGGAGCGTGGGTGGGGTGAATGAATAACTTAATTCCAGTGGCTCTTGTGGGATACAATATTTGTAAATCAAGTACTGTGCAACCAAATTCCTTAAACAAAATGTAGTTTGAATATTTCATTAAAAAGTCTATATATTAAATATACAATATGCAATACCTGTAGCTACCACTATAGGCATATGTAGTTGCATTTGTTGGTGGCCTGAAACATATTATTCTACTGTGTGCCATATTTGGTATACATAATTAAGAAATGTCGGGATCACCAACACAAATAAAATATTCTGAATCATAAGTGTAGGTTCGTTTTTAAACCTTTAAATATCAATGCAATTTCTTTTGACCAGTTCCCTTCTGTCAAAGGATTTTTCATTGAACCCCAGAGCTATATCGTCAGGGCTGGAGTGCTCTTGGGAGGGTCTCTCTTAGCATGCAGGTCTATGGCAAAGTTCCAGATGAAATACAACATACCACAAGATCCTGATGAAGTCAAGGATTAAAAAAACAAAAAGTAAGATCACGGCTAGAACAAGGATAAAGCAACCCAGCCCTGGTCAGGCTTTTGGGTTTGATTTTTGCCAACAAGCACCTGGCACTAAGCCTCCAACATAACCTCTCTGAGCCTAGCCCAAAACGGAGGCATGACTCCACCACATGGGCTAGCCACCTGCAAGACAAAGCAGGGGGTCATTGTAATACCAGCTTGGTCTCGACTACAATATAATGGACCTTGGCTGCTGGTTATGCTTATATGCTAAGCAGAAGAGAATTCTGTCTTCTGTTAGATAGTTAGACAGGGGCTAAATAGGAGTATTTCCAGGTCACTCTGGGGTCCTACTGGGACTCAGCGCTCACACGGGCAGTGATGGAGATACCTGGATGGGAGGGATTTGGGGAAAATCCTCAGTTCTAAACCTGAATTCTTATTGGGTCTCTGTGCTATTCATGAATTGACCATAGCAACCATCATGATCAAACACAATGTTAATAATATGTATACTTAATATCATGGCACCTTGGGTGAGAGGTCAGTGATTAAATTCTTGTAGTTTTATTGTCAGAGCTAATGCAGTATGCTCTGGACACCCAGGTAAAAAGAGAGGCAGAGCCATGAACTGACACAACTTAGTTAATAGAGTAGGATCTCATGCACAGAAAGTGATAGATTTTTTTGTTTCTAAACCACTCCAATGTATCCTTTGGGTCATTGTCCTGCTGGAATATAAATCCCAGGTCTCTTGCAGACTGCAGCAGTTTTTCCGCAAGATTTGTCTATATCTTGCTCCACCCATTTTGCCCTCTATTTTGACATGTTTTCTATTCCCTGAAGCAGAGAAGCATCTCCATAGTATTAGGCTCCCGCCAACATGTTTCCCAGTAGGGATAGTGTTCTTGCGTTGGCCCCTCCTCCCCATTTTTTACTTTTTATTTTCTTACTTCATGGAATCAAAATGGATTTAATTGGAATTTCTCGGCACTGATCGACACAAAATACCACTATAATGGCAAATAAAAAAACAACTCTAAAGCTTTTTCTCAATTAATTACAAATAAATAACAGACAATAATTGATTATTTTTATACCCACTGAATCTGGTGTTCTGGCTAAGGTCTTGGATATCCTCTGTGAAAACAAAAGAATATGAATTTGAGACAGAAATAATTGTGTTAAAATTTTAAGCTAGAAGATTTTATGTTTGCCTTGGCAGTGGCATGGAAAGCAAGATTAAAACTGCTGCCCAGAAAAAACGTACCCAGGCTTTTATTTGGCTTTATTTTGGATCAGTGTGTTTAGCAAATACTGCAAATGAACAACCTTTATATGTATTAATGTAGTTGTAAAGGGTTATGGCGATGGCCCCCTCCTTTGGCATTTTTCACATTTTATTTTCTTACTTCATGGAATCAAAATGGATTTAATTGGGATTTCCTGCCACTGATCAACACAAAATACTCTGTAATGTCAAATAAAAAACAACTCTACAGCTTTTTCTTAATTAATTACAAATAAAAAACAGGCAGTAATTGATTCCATAAGTATTCACCCCCTTGACTTAATACTTGGTAGAAGCAATTACAGCTGTGAGTCTCTACCAGCTTTGTACATCTGGATGCTGGAATTTTCACTCATTCTTCTTTAGAAAATTCTTCTTCTTTTTCTTGAACTCCATCAGGTAGGATGGGGTTGGTGAATGGCAATTTTAAATCTTTCCACAGATTCCATGGGATTGAGATCTGGTCATTGACTGGGCCACTCTAGGACATTGATATTTTTGTTTTTAAACCACTTCAATGTGGCTTTTGTATACAGCTTTGGGTCATTGTCCTGTTTAAAATATAAATCCCAGGTCTCTTGCAGACTGCAGCAGGTTTTCCTCCAAGATTTGTCTATATCTTGCTCCATACATTTTGTCCTCTATTTTGACAAGTTTTCTATTCCCTGAAGCATCATGGCATCTCCATAGCATCAGGCTCCCGCCAACATGTTTCCCAGTAGGGATAGTGTTCTTGCGTTGGCCCCTCCTCCCCATTTTTACTTTTTATTTTCTTACTTCATGGAATCAAAATGTATTTAATTGGAATTTCTCGGCACTGATCGACACAAAATACCACTATAATGGCAAATAAAAAAACAACTCTAAAGCTTTTTCTCAATTAATTACAAATAAATAACAGACAATAATTGATTATTTTTATACCCACTGAATCTGGTGTTCTGGCTAAGGTCTTGGATATCCTCTGTGAAAACAAAAGAATATGAATTTGAGACAGAAATAATTGTGTTAAAATTTTAAGCTAGAAGATTTTATGTTTGCCTTGGCAGTGGCATGGAAAGCAAGATTAAAACTGCTGCCCAGAAAAAACGTACCCAGGCTTTTATTTGGCTTTATTTTGGATCAGTGTGTTTAGCAAATACTGCAAATGAACAACCTTTATATGTATTAATGTAGTTGTAAAGGGTTATGGCGATGGCCCCCTCCTTTGGCATTTTTCACATTTTATTTTCTTACTTCATGGAATCAAAATGGATTTAATTGGGATTTCCTGCCACTGATCAACACAAAATACTCTGTAATGTCAAATAAAAAACAACTCTACAGCTTTTTCTTAATTAATTACAAATAAAAAACAGGCAGTAATTGATTCCATAAGTATTCACCCCCTTGACTTAATACTTGGTAGAAGCAATTACAGCTGTGAGTCTCTACCAGCTTTGTACATCTGGATGCTGGAATTTTCACTCATTCTTCTTTAGAAAATTCTTCTTCTTTTTCTTGAACTCCATCAGGTAGGATGGGGTTGGTGAATGGCAATTTTTAAATCTTTCCACAGATTCCATGGGATTGAGATCTGGTCATTGACTGGGCCACTCTAGGACATTGATATTTTTTGTTTTTAAACCACTTCAATGTGGCTTTTGCTATACAGCTTTGGGTCATTGTCCTGTTTAAATATACAGTACATCTTCTCACAAGTCTCAGTTCTCTTGCAGACTGCAGCAGGTTTTCCTCCAAGAATTGTCTATATCTTGCTCCATACATTTTGTCCTGTATTTGGACAAGTTTTCCTGTCCCTGAAGCATCATGGTTTCTAGCATCAGGCTCCCGCCACCATGTTTCACAGTGGGGACAGTGTTCTTGGGATGATGCACGCTTTTATGCTTGTCATAAACATAACGCCTCACGTTGAGGCCAAAAAGTTCAATCATGGTTTCATCAGGACATAGAATCTTCCTCCACTTTGTTTGAGAGTCTACCACATGCCTTCTGGCAAACTCTAGGTGAGATTTCTTCAACAACGGTTTTCTTTTTGCCACCCTCCTACAATGCAGATTTGTGAAGCACTTGGGCTATTGTTGTCAAATGGATAGTTCCTCCCATCTCTGCCATGGAAGACTGTTACTCCATCAGAGTTGCCACAGGCTTCTTGGTGGCCTCCCTAACAAGTGCCCTTCTCGCACAGATGCTCAGTTTTGGAGGACGGCCTGTTCTAGGCAAATTCACAGTTGTGCCATATTCTCTCTATTTGTTTATGATGGACTTAAGATTGTGGAAATCTTCTTATATCTTTCCCCTGATTGATGCTTTTGAAGAACCTTTTCTTGGATTTGCTTTGAATGTTCTTTGGTCACCATAATGAAGCTCTTGTTTGGAAATGCACTAACCAATTGTGGGACCTCTCACAGACAGATGCATTTATAATTTAAAATAATTTAAAACACCTTAATTGTGCACAGGTGGACTCCAGTCAAATAATTATGTGACCTCTGAAGACAATTGATTGCACCCGAGTTTATATAGGTGTGAATACTTATGGAATCAATAATTGTCTGTTTTTAGTTGGTAAATAATATAGAACAAGCTTTTTTTCACTTTAATATTATTTAGTATTTTGTTTTGATCAGTAGCAAGAAATCCCAATGAAATCAATTCCATTTCCAATTTAAATTTTGATTCCACGTTGTAACCAAAAAACATTTGGGAAAGGTCCAAGGGGGTGAATACTTAATATACCCACTGTATATGCACAGGATAACAATAGTTTCAAATTGTACACACAACTGAACTCACCAGCGACCCCCTTTGGTCAATGGGCCACCCATGATCTGTCTATATAAAGCTGCACATGATCATGCTCAGGTCTGTGCAAGATTACTGTGTAAACTGCGGTGTGAGAAGAAGCAGTGGCTGACTAGGTGAGGATCCTTTGCAGAGTTGCGGGGCTTACTGTCTTAGATAGGGCAAGGATCTCTCCTGATTGGAGACCCTTCAATTAACCCAGGGGGACTATATCTCTTACATGGCCTGGAAAAGCATGCACATCATCAGGGAGGGGCAGGAATTTTTGGCAGGGGAAAAGGTGCTCTGGTCCTCCTTGGTCCCTATGACCTGCACCAGGAGAAATTTGATTAATGTTGCCTAGTTCACTGAAGCATATGGTGCATATCACCAAGTATGGGGGGAGCAGTTTTTTTTCACAAAGCACAATACATACTCTCGCCTGATGGGCTGGTTTCAATACTTGTAAAAGAGATATTTTGAGAGCTAAATGCAAATCTAAATGTTGATGAATGAAACAGGTTCTGCTAAGGCATGCATAAATAGTTTGAATGCAATCCAACTCATGAACAAGAAAGATTAATATGCTAGTTTAAACTTTTCATCATTACTTTACTAATTAAACAGTATGTAGTCGCCTATAAATTGTTCAGGTTCTGAATTGGATTATTAATTGTGAGGAACCATATACAGTTAGGGGGTCTGTTTCGCAAAAGATTGTCCCTGGATTAGAATGTACGTTCAGGGAATGTTTGGCTGTTGTGATTACCTCCACCAGGAAGTAGCAAATAATGCTGCCTCTGACTTTCTACATGTTGTGATTACTTGCATAAGATGACCAGAAACATACACACTCCATAATGTTATGACATAAGGTGGTGGCAGTAAGGAAACATGTACACTTGCACTTGCACACTGTGTGCTCCATAAGCTCTATGTATTAAACCTTATGGGGCATACAAGTATTTTGACCTCCTCTGATAGGTTTGAAACTTTAACCAGTCCTGTGGTCTAATACGTCTGACTTGTTTTCACACAAATAGTAATGTTTCTTTAAAGTTTTGAAACTTGCGAAAGAACCATGCATAAGAAATCAAAGGGGCCATGGTAAATCAACTCAGTCGCAAACAAATTAGATTAGCCATTTTGGTGCTTGTTAATTAAGCAGTACATACTTACCTCTCATGTGCCCCAGAGCCTGAGCTTTGTAAAAAGATTGATAGATGCAATTATAAGGAAAGGTTTGTAGGAGGGGAATCAGAGGGAGGCATAGTGGGTCATATCACGTGTTTCTGTGGTGCCAGCAAGTCCCTCTCTGTGAGTTACACATCTTTCTTAGCATGGATTAGAGCTCACTCACAGTGTGTTACACAGCTTCCTCAGTGTGTTATACAGCTCTCTCAGTGTGTTACATAGCCTTCTGACAGTGTATTACACAGCTCTCTCAGTGTGAGTTACACAGTTTACTCATGCAGTGCAGTTACTGTGCCATTTTCCACCACCAAACTATATACTATTACTATATTAAGCTGATAAGTTTGTTGGTTTATATTTTATATTCAATAAAGAAGTTTAGATTTAAATGACATATTTGCTCAATTGACTACCTAACTGTACGAGACTCAACCTGATGGAACTTGGATGACTGGTTTTGTGACAAAGAGGTACAATAGCTAAATCAGACAGCCAGCTAGAGGAGAAAGAGTCCAGCTTAGACCTGTGCAAAATGTGTGGTTTTCCGCATGTAATCTATTACCTTCCATGGTTTCATGGTTTTCATGGTTCTGTCATAGCCCTACCCAGGTCATAAAGACATTCCAAAAATAAGTTGCACTTAGTTGCACTTGATTTAAAATTTAGATTATGATAAATTTATCAATTTAAAGAGGTTGCAGTGTCTCATTCTCAAAGCAAACTGTTCAAATATATGGGATTGCATGACAACATCACATTGGTTCAGGACATCCTAAGAGGATGTGTGTTGTGGAGTGACAAGGGGTTCAGACTGGGATCCAGCCATTGCAAAAAATATGTGAGAAAAAATGAAAATGGCAATGGAAAGAAAGCTGTAAGAATAGCTTCCTTTCAGCTGTAAGCAGACGTAAGAACGGAAAGGAGGGACTAAAAATGTGACACTGAAAAATATTAGATTCAAATGTTCATATTCTCACTCTACTCTTAAAAAAGTATTTAAAACATGGTTTAGAGGCCTCCTGGGTGGTGCATCTGGCTAAAGTCCTTGGAGCAATGATATGCGCCAGGGTTCTGGAATTGAATCCTGACCATGCTAGTGTCGACTGTGGCCAGGTGTCCTGGGCGAGCGGCGCACGATTGGCCGTAGTGTCACCCAGGGAGGGATTGAGCGCCTGCTTCCTGCCTGCGCCAGCTGCTCATGAAGTATGCGACTTCTGCGCAATGGCTACACAGCTCAGCTGGTAGTCAACAGAGTGAAAAGAACTAGCAGCTGGCATAATGTGTTTAATAAGATACACACACTTGTCTATTCTCTCCAAAATTGATGGAGGACATTGCAGTGCTGGAATGGGACTACAAATACAATTGGACATTCCAAAGTTAGTGAAAATTTTGGTAGAATTTCTTGGTTGATTTTCTCATATTCTGTTGTTTTTTTTAGTTTTTTTTGGAGGTCTGGAAATTCATTTTCATAATCACAATGAACTGGCAAACAACCTCAAACACAATACGTATTTTTGGTTTACCTGCCACTTACGATATGTTGCCTAACTGTCATTATCTCTGTGTTAAAGTGGACACTTACAAGTTACTGGCATTTCCCACTAAACAATATGATCATAAACGTTTCGCTGAGGTGTTAGTTGACTGGTAATCAATTCATTTTTTATGTTATGGTACCTGCTCACGGACACAGTATGCTTTGGGGTGGATGCTAAGCAGGGGCGTCACTTTGTGTTGAACATTGGGGGGGCAATCCAAAAAGGTCCCTAGAAACATTTTACATGATAAGACTTAACTCTACAGCATCCTAGTGATTTCTGAGAAGTAAAACAGAGGAAATAAAATCTAATCTCATGGGCAAAAGTTAGCTTATCATTTTGTGTCAGTGCATGATTTAATTGATTTAAAGCTTGAGAACTTAGTTTGTTGTGCCAATTGCAGAGCTGTTATTGACAACATAATTCATATTAGGCAAATAGGGTAACAGAGACTGCCACATCATCAGATGGAATACATTAAAGGCATCATAGCAAGGTGTAAATACAGATTTTTTCTCAACCCTCTTCTTATAAGGGTTTGCGACTCACATTCATAACTGCACTGTTATTACCCTGTGATCAGCTTACTACCAACAAGAAGGAGCCAGTGGAAACTGGCTCCTGTCCTGCCTCTGAGCTGTGCTGGTGCCTCATATTCTTACATTTATGAAAATGGAATGCATTTATTTATCAATATCATAGAATAGGGTGGTCATTGACTCATTCTACATTATTATAATTCCCAAACTTGTGTTTGACTTAAACATGGACACACACTGTAAAGCAGTTCCTATCATGTTGCAAACCAGTAACATGTCTTTGGTCAAGCGTAGATCTGTAAATTACACACTAAGCATGTTGGTATGAAGAAAATGGAAAGGATATTTTCTAACCTATGCTTTTAAGGGGGAGTTGATGAACCATAACCATTTTTTGTTAGCCATAGTAGTCTTTATATAATGACTAATGGTAGCTAAATTAAACTTTTATTATACTTTTATTTAATGACACAATTATTTAGAGGGGGCATCAAAACTAAAGTGGTATCAATAGATAGATAGATAGCTAAAGTTAGTGATGGTTTAGCATTCTGCGTTGGTTTAAGAGTTTAGAGTTTAACATGTTAACGTCAACTGCGTAGAGACATTGCCTTACACATTTTGTGCTGTTCTCATGTTGATTTCAGTATCAATAACGGCACAGACCATGAATACTTGAAGACTCATCCTGCTCATTGAGCTCAAGTTCAACAAGATTGCAAAACGTGCCCCCTCAGAAACAAGTTACAATACCATTGCAATGTGTGTAGTCTGTTGTTTTAACATTTTTATTTAAAAAATTGATATAAACTTAAAAATATAGACTTAGAAAATATAAATTGCATAAAAGTTGAATGGGTATGACACATTGATATACTTCTAACATAGCTAGCACATATACAGCCTAGACTCATTAAAACATTTTTTCGAGTGGATGCATTCTCATATTCATTGCATATTGTTTTGTTTAAATATGGGCCTATTTCTCCTTATAATAGAAACATGACGCACTAAATATTTTTACTATTCGTTATTCGGGCTATTAAATTCCACATCCAGGTTTATTGTACTGTATTATGCAAGTCATTGATTGCAGGTGTTCGCAATGAACTGCCCTGTCTCCTCAAGAGGCCCTGACCTCTTTGCTTGGAACATTAGCAACAAGGGATTGGCATCCCTGCAACAATATATTTCAATCACATTAAATGATGCAGAATTCATTCCATGGACAAAGACCTTGATTTTTATTGACTTTTCGTTTGAATGAAATGCAAAAAGTTGAAGTCATGGAGAGCAAGCCCCGAGCTTCATAAAACCGTGGTGGTCAGATAAATCTCTCGGAGGTTGGTATGTTCTTGTACTGAAATCGGAGATACTTTACAGCTGCAAAAACAAATCCACCTATGGGACTTTAACATGCAACCTGTCTGCAGTGTACAGCTTTTGAACTTATTCTACTCTCTGTGTTCCAAACACAAACGCTCTGGACTCTGGCCCATATAATAACGTGTGTGCCAAGAAACCTGCTGGCATTCTTACACACATCACTGTCATTCCCAAAAACCCCACTGTTTTTGTCCTCGTTGAAACTGTGAGATACTTGCTTCAGGGAGACATTTATACCAATAAACAAATAGTGAGATCAGATGGATCAGTTGTTACTGAGCTGAACTGACGAGGAGGGGTCAAATGCACTTCACAGACCAGAAATTGATACTTATGATCCAGTCTGGACCCAGCTAATAAAACATGTTCCACAAACTGTGCCTTGTTCTCACGTCAAACAGCCAGCGCCACAAACATTGCACAAATTGCATTACTGGGAAGGAAAACAAGAACTAGATATTGTACATTCGTTTTCCATTTCGTAATAATGAAATAATGGTGCACCAGTAAGCCAAGTCCTGGAAGATGCAAGAGCCATAAGGGCTTGATTGCTTAATTCACAAAGGTTTCAGTTTAAGGGAACCAAGGCATCATGCGATTCAAGCTGTCAGACAACGTATTTTGGGACATGTTCTTCTCACTTATGCCGATGCAGTACACACACATTACACAGCTGCTCTTTGTTCAGTCTCCATGTATGTTTTACATATACTTTTCAACTACTGGCCATTATTGTATGTTGCTCTCTCAGTTTGTTAAACTTTGATGTCTGGGGGGTGCTTGGTCAGTTGACAAATAAACACACATGCAAACACACACACACACACACACCTGTGAATCATAACGCCCAGTCTACTGTCTGAAACCCTGTGAACATTATAGGAAAGCAATCTCACACATCGCCATGGTTTCACAAATACAAGGGGACAGTATCCGGGCAAATGTCCACAGCAATAGATATCCCACATAACAAAGCAACATGCATTCCATTGCAGCAAGTCAAGTCAAATGATTGTGAATGACTGCTCATATCACTGTCAGATGAGAGAGCAAGAGCAACGTAATCCATAGAAGTGATTGCGTATGAGAAATGAACTGTATGTCCTATGTTTCGGCAGCAATAAATGCCACTGTTTTAAGTTCATAATACAGAGCTTATAAGCTTTGTCTGAACAAGCAAGCTTATTTTCACCTGTAAATTATGTGCATGAAGACTACTGTGGCAACAAATTTCATTCAGCCAATAGAAATGTGAACTTCTTGCTATTCATTCAAATTCATGTTCTGCTGTCTTTAAACATAATTATCAGGAATTTGTATGAATGTGAAGTAAATCTTTTCAAAGATTGGTTGATACCGTACCGTTGTTATTGTTTCAATGAGTACTTTGTCGACTGCTGTTTCAGTAGTTATGTAATTATAAGGTAAACATTTCACGAGAAAAAATATTTTCAGTCTTCAAAGAGAAAGGGGAAGACCCTCCTAAGTTTCAACTTTGCACAAATCTTCAGCACTGCCTGTTGCTCCCTGGAACCTGGCCAGAGGTTTCAGAAGCTGGCTTTTACAGTGAGCATGTGAGCTACTGTTGTGACAAGAGGCCATAGGCTTAACAATGTGGGGGTGGGGGGGTTGGGGGCACATGTTCCTCTGAATATTCAAAACAGTCATATCTGCCCCCTTCAATCATTTGTAGATATAAAACATTCCCTTTCGTTATGTCCTCCCCAATATTTAATATGTGGTTACACCCTTGCAAGAGGCCCTCGTCAAATTAAACAAGGTGCTGTCAGTTTTCTGCTCTCCTCTCTCCAGTGCCGAAAACAGCCACCAAACCAAGAGAAGAGTTTAGAAAGAGCACCTGTCATACCCTTACCCCAGAAAAGCCTCCCAGCATTCTTATTCTTATTATCATTCTCATGATCCTTATTTTATTAATGTCATTAAAGTCTTCAGATGGGAAGGGTTTATTTTGAAAACTGAATGGGTGCAAAAATGGGCCAAATTATATATTTAAGAGGTGTTCAATTTCTAAATTTCTATCCACATTTGTTTGCCAAAATGTATCTGCTATCAAACACCCATTAGATGTAGCTGTATGCAATTCATGAAGAAGATGCTTCCCTAACTGTTGGACAGAAACAACTCCTATACCCATTCTAAAATGATTTCAGGGCTGCTACTGGTTCCTGGGAAAGCCAGATGGAAATAACAGTCTGCTGCAGAGGGACTGGACCCCCACCCGCTCACACCCCCTTCAGCTCCCCAGACTCAGGTTTGCACAGTCCAGGCTTGAAGAGGGTCTTGGCAAACGATGAAAGAAAGCAGACCCTGCACAGGAATACTTGAGCTTTGCGGCGCAAGTCTTTCCTCTATTACAGAGAGTGTTTGGAGCAGCAATACTGAGGAATAAACTTTTACGATGCCACAAGGGGCGGTGGATGCGATGAGCCATTGCAGCAGTCTTTGAAAGGAGAAAGCTTGTTGCCATTTAGTCAAGTGAGAGTCAAGGCCATGCATAGCCTTGAGAGGGATTCAAGGGCAGTCTGGAAAAGTATTCCCGGCCCTCCTTCATCATTCTTGACAGGTCAGTCATCCAAAGCACAGAGTACCCTGTCATCACCTCGTGCTCACTATGCCTGTGTGGGCTTTAGGCTGATGTAGGTTTTGCTGTCTGGTCTCACATCTGAAATTTGCCATTACGTAGCAGTGGGGATTAGGGTGACCAGATTCAAACAGTCCAAATCCAAATGCAGGACAAGCAGGAATAAATCATGGGACAGGATGAGAAATAATGAAGCGTGGGGTGTTACAGATGATATTGTTGGGGGGGTATCCTATATTATATATCCTTGATACCCTTGATATCCTTGATATATATGATATTTTGTATCCATGGAAGTTTGTACTCTATCTAAAATACGGTAATAATCAAAATAATGAAGCGAGAAAAATTGAAAACGATGTTTGTTGACACGGAGGCGATTACATTTTTCATATCTGTTATTATTTTACTTAAATGTGGGATGTGGGACAACAAGTCAAAATGCGGGACCGTCCCACATAATGAGGGACATCTGGAAAGCCTAGTGGGGATGGTGTGCGGCAGCAAAAACACAGGGACATGCATGCACCCACACGGTTGTACACAAGGGGGATCATGGAGGGACTTCTTAAACTGAAAAATCCATTCTTAAACTGTCTGCAAAAAACATTCATCCCTGTTCAGCTATTACTCTCAGACAAACGTTAATACACTTAATGCATATACTCTCAGAATATTCCCTACAGCATGAGGATATAGTTTCCTCAGTCATTTCCCAAGTGTTACTGCTGGAGTATCAGAGGGTCAGCACAAGGCCCTCACTGCAATCCCCTGGGCCGCCCCAACTCTCTGATGAAAATGTGTCTGATGGCTGTACTTGACACTTGGCAGCCTCTGAATGAAACACTCTTTCTTTCTCTCGTAGCCTTTTCTCCACTCCCAGCTTATAAGGTCAAGGATTTGCTCTGCGCTTGGCCTGAGGTAACAGACGTCTGAAGCCCACCCTGGAAAACTTCAGGGAGACCATGTGTTGGAATCGGTTTTTTTTTAAGGAAGTGGTCTGCATCTTGGGTTTGTCGAAAGTCAAAAGTTCAAATCTTGTATTAAAAAACCGCTTCATCTATCAGCGCCCCCCCTCTGCAGCCTGTCCCGCTGTGAAGGGGTCAGTGTTTGGCTGAAGTCGGCCCGTTGTGGTTAGGTAGGGGGTCATCCCCCCATGGGGCTCAGGAGTGTGGTCTCTGCAGCTCTGCACACATGAAAGATCGGCACGAAGCGGAATGTCAAAGACCAGACTCCCAAATGAACACACTGTCTGACTGGACCCTATCCCCCAAGGACCACTACTTCCCCAGACCAGTGCAAGAATGTGACCTGTTTGATAATTAATGTGAGGGCTACAAGAGACGGGAGGGTGGGGGGGCATGGGGAGTGGGGGTGGGGGGGCGGGGGCCAATGCCATCGTAAAACATCCCGTCGTTGAACACTAATGGGTCTGAAGTAGACATGAAAATGTATTGTGCTTCCAGACAGAAGCCATCGTGAATATGAACAAACATGAATCGAATAAAATATGCGCTTGTGCTTGTAAAGAAATGTATGAACATAATATCATATTGGAAAAAAAGTTGATACACAATAAAAATGTCAGCATTACAGATTAAAATGATGAGACAGAAAAGAAATGAATCACTCAAAGTCTTTCAGAATAAGTTTGTATTTATTTATTTATTTTTCTCTCAGGAATGTAATAGTGTTATGTTTGGAAACATGGCAATGTATCAAGAGAATAAAACATCTCAAATAAAAAATAATTGCATTATCATTATTATTTTGAGAAGAAATTGAAGTGCTTAAAGAAGGTCTTCTTTATTCAACTGAAATAAGCGACAGAAGAAAAGATTTTAAAAAAATAAATAGAAAAAATGCAATATCGGGCATACAAAAACATGTACATTCATATTCTAGCAGAATTACAAGGTGCTATATCTGCAAATATAAACACTATGATTCCTGGAGTCTGTAGTAATTGACCTTAGAGAGAATATATTACAACTTGTTCAAGTGCTATGAGCAAATCTGATTTTGAATATATTACAAAAGGTTTACTGCATGTCTTTTCCCAGGTGACCATTATTAACCTTTAACTACCCATTAGGTACTACATTAAAACAATGGATCTTAAGGCGCAACAGTCAGTTTGCGCTACTGCCCGAAAGGCATTAGGTCAACTAAATCATGCAGAAAAAAATTAATGAAGGCAAAGCTCTGATATTAATTTCAGTTAAAATACATGTACAGTATGCAACATTGTAAGTGCTTAAGAAGAGCTAATTCTGCAACTTAAAGTTAAAGCAGAGGAGTGACATGCCTTTTGAAGCATGAAGAGACAGAGGCAGGAAGAGTGCAGGGATTCTGAATACAACTTGATTTGTTAATAGGTTCCAATGTCCAAAAACATGTTATTTAACCTCTTCAAGTGACCAAGCTGTTACACCATCAAAACAAATACAGCTCATCAAAGCATGACGTCAGAGCAACACGGGGGAGACTTTTACGTGTTACTTGCATAATTTGTAAAAATTGATGTGTTCCGATTTAATTGCACATTTCCTTGTCAATAAAGTGCAGTATTTCAGATGTGTTATCAGATTCATTGGACAGGGTTCTTTGTGGGTTTTCAACTGTTGAACAATTTAACAAACAATAGTATACACAAGCTGCCGTGTATCTAAAATAAATAAAGTGAACAACAGCTAATGCATGTGAATCTATGGCAAGTAGAGGAAAGGTATCGCAAGTAACATTTATAAACTATTACCATTGTTATTTATTCATTTATTTATTTCAGTTGAGGATACCCCTCAGAAACGCTTAATTAAAGCAATTAACCTTTTCAAGCACAATTTCTTTTTAAATACCTTTTGAAACAGGACAATGCAGTCAGGGTGTGTACGGCATGTCATAGCCGGACCTACTGAATGGTGGGAAACTCTTTCAAAATGTCACAGGTCTTCTTGTGGATGACCTCACGGAGCTTGCGCACGCGGCGGACGCTGGACGCACCCACAAAGCTGTCGGGCTGCAGGACGGCCATGCCGTTGTGCACGTCCCCCATGATGATCACCTGGCCATCGGCGCTGGTAATGTTGGGGCAGGGGCAGCTCCAGTCCATGTTCAGCAGGGTCACCTCCAAGGGCTCCTTGCCGAAAAACTTGAGCCCCATCTTTTCGTCTTTCAGGATCTCCTCCACCGTGATGAGGGCGTGGCCGGAGTCTTGGTCCTCGGTCAGCTCTGTCATGTGGCCCAGGATGACGAAGTCGCTCTTGCAGAAGCTGGTCACCATTTTCTGCCGTGGCTTGCACATCTTGCAGTTTTGGTTCTTGGGGAAGGGGCACATGTCCTCGCAGGCCTCTTTGCTCTCAAAGTTGTTCTCGTTGCCCCCGCAGCCCCCGTAGATGAAGGACTGGCATTGCTTCGTCACGCCACTGTATGCCCAGCGGGGCTCGTAGGCTTTGCAGGGACCCTGCAAGCTGGGCAGGCCGCAGGGGTTGGCTAACTCCACGCCACAGGCTCGCATGCAGGACTCGTAGGTGTCAAAGTGGTTCATGTTGTTGTTGCAGTTGCCATAGGTGAAGGTGAAGCAGTTGTTCTTCTTGGCCTCGTAGTACCAGCTCAGCCTCTCCTCCCCACAGTCTCCGCTGTCTGGCATCTTCAGGCATTCCTCTGCAGGGACGAGGGTGGAATTCTTCTGGTCTTCCTTCTTGACAGGGTCCCTCTGAACCACGGAAAGGGGAAAGTGTGCATGAATGGGACCGCCTGCGTTCTTGGCAGTGCAGGTGTAGATGCCAGCGTCCTGGATCTGGGCATTGTAGATGACCAGCTGGCCGATGTTGGTGACCACCACGTTCCCGCGGACATGGTTGGGCTTCATGACAATGTTTTCCTTCCCTTCCACCTGTTTTTCCCACGTGATCTCCGGCTTGGGCCGTCCCGTCACCTCGCACAGGAAGCTGGCGGTCTCGCCCACAGACACGGACTGGTGGGCCGGGTTGCTGACCATGACGGGTGGCTGCACGTCCATGGGCGTGGTCTCCAGGAGAGCTGTGGTGGGGCGGACAGTGGTCTCCACGGGGAGCGGGCTGGTGTTCGGCCAGGTGAGATGGTACCTGCAGGTCACCACTGACAGGGAGATGCCCTTGGAGCAGGCTTCCGCATCCATGTAGCATCTGTTGTAGTAGGTCATGCCATCTGAGGCGCAGGTGAAGTTGGGCTCCCGCTCACAGCGGTCCCGGCACTTGCACACTGGTTGCCCGTCCCAGATGTCACACTCTGAGCCCTGCTGTGTGCACATGAACTTGTCACATGTCGCTTCCTTGGGCATTCCCATTGGACCTTTTTTCCCTTTGACATCCATGTAGCGGGCTGCCACACAGCTCCTGTTCCCACAGACGTTGGGACAGCACTTCTCAAAGGTCTCACACTCCTGGACGGGAGAGAAAAAACACCCCTTTTACGTCCATCCTTATGCTGTCACATAATTTATCATTAATTTTAGTGAAATTCAGCAGCTCATCAATTTCATTTTCATTCATTTTGAGAACTTGAACTTGAAAGATGCATGAACTGGAATGTTCACAGTCACAAAAATAATTGTTTCTCTATCACAACTTTCAATTTTAATGCAGTGCTCACTGTTAAGTATCTAATAATAATTCAAATTTTTAAACAAACCTTTAGCACATATAAACTACACACATAATATGTATAGAATATTTCACACTATATTGGATAATCACATGTCAATTATTATTACAGAATTTATGAAAAGTGCACAAATTTTTTATCCAGTGACCATTTTATTAGAGATTGCAAAATGAATGTTACCATAACTGTCCATCCTGCAACACAACAAAGAAAAGTGATGGCAGGCTGAGGCTTACCTGATCAGATTCGCACTCCCGCATACAGGTACTCATGGCGTCCACCCACAAATTGGGGTTCATCTCGTTCGGACAGATCCCCGCGTGAGAATACACTACTCTTGGCACAGCCATGCCCTTCACGCGGCTGTCCATGAGCAGGATAAACCACTGTCCAACAAAGAACCAGATCCAGCGTGGAAACAGCATCCACCACATCTTCAGCGTTTACTGGTTTCAAAGCGGTAAGGGGAAAAAAATAAGAACGAAAAAAACTTTCTGAACCTATCCTATGTAATTTGACTTAATTGTATTTTGATGTGACGTTTAAAAATAAAAAAATATCTCGCTAAACGAATCGAAAAATCATCAAAAAAATCATCAAGACCTCTAGACAACGTTAGAATCAGCGGTGCTCCTTCGGTTCGATGAAGTTCAGTTCAACTCAAGTCTTGTGCGGTTCGGTAGCAGTATTTATACCCCATTACTTTCCTTTAAACTTCTAGTATACAACTACACAGGCTATTCCCCCGACCACAAAACTCGCCCTTACGCGCAAGTGACAGTTATGAATTGCCTCTGAGTACTTGAAAGGATTTGAGACTTAAAAACACCAATCGTAAAATTGGGTTGGGACTGGCAGGACACCTGCCTGTTTCGGAATCGCAGTAACCCCCTTTTAACCCTTTGCGCGCTCAATCTTTAGCGTACAGGCTAGCAACTGGAGATATCGCACGCATTGGGATTATATATACAAAGATTTTCATTTGTATGTGCACTGTTCCTTTAATTTTTGTTTAGTTTGGTAATCCGTCTTTCTGTTATAGCTAGCGCCTGACCCTGCAGTATCCACCATCTGTATTCTTGCGCTCTCCTAACAGGTGTGATCAAATCACCTTTGGGCTGGCTTTTTAGTGAGCCCATCTGAAATGAATTGAGCTTTGTTACCAGTTCACTGCTTTCTGTTGAAGTATTGTCCAGCACGTTTTATGTGTGGATGATGGACACACATGGCAACAGCCACAGACGGTATCGGTGGCTTTGAATTAAATCAGACTAGAAAGTTACACTGAGTTCGTCACGCTCCGCTCCGACATAAAGGGAAACAATTGTAAAACATTTTTATAGTAATTTTAAATCATCTGAAACAATCTATACTTAAAACAACTGTTTAATTGAATACAAATGAAGAAAACGCCTCTGAATTATTGCATACTATTTTTGGAGGAAAATCTTGTTACCTCATTTATTGTATTTACACTTGCGTGAAAACATTAATTTGTTAAACATAAAATGAAGGTGAAATACATTGCTGTAAATAAATAAACCTAACATGCAAAATACAAATGGTTGGTATGGGCAAAAATGCTTGCATTACAAACTCAATGCATGGACAAACACAGATGCAATAAAGGAAGTGGCTTGCACCAATCCAGTGTGGGGTACAGTGGACTTTATAGTTTCTGCAAAATCTGAACCAGAAAACTTGGCTCTGGCCAGAAAGTGTCTGTAGACAACTGAAAATAACTTAATGCTGTAATGCATTGTAGTCCTAATAGTCCTCAGTTTGAGTTACAAATTCAGCCATTTGGAATACACAGTTTGATAAGATGAAAAATATGAATTGTCAAAATATGGTATTAAAACACTGAAATAATTTTGTCTGATTTCCCCAATGTGAAACACAGTGGGTATTTTTACAGTGATTGCACAAAATCATGCCTTGAATGATAATAATGTACCTGTAATGGATTCCAATCCTAAAATCAAATGTTACCACTTTCGCACATTCTGACAATAAGAAATACAGAAAGAGCAGTAGAAAGAAAAAACAACCCTCCCTTCAGGAATGTGTTTAATTAATTATCTCTTGTCATTTATCACGTCCAAAAAGCCCCTGAAACAACATCCTGACGGGAAAGAGTCTGACGAACCAACACCTGACTGCTCATGACAGACGTGCCTTTTTCCAAACCCAAGAGCACAGACCTGGGGGACATTGTGCTAAAAGTACTCACATTGTCTGTCAGGGACTTGCATTAACATGAGATGGGGCGCTGTGTGCAGCTTGTGGGTGCCCAGCCACAGAGATGTTTATAAAACTGTCTCCAGTTGAAAACAAAATCCCTCCTTTTTTTTCTATTGCGGCTTGGACTTAATGTTCAGGGCATTTACACTAACCTAACATTTGTATCCTGAAAAAAAATGTTTTAGCTTGATTCCAAATTAAGGAACACATGGAGTGCAAAGTTCTACTGAGGACAGTTGAAAATACCTATACTTGTTGCTCCATGTAAGAGAATTGCGGCAAGTTTTTCAATGAAATTCTACTCATTATTCAACATACTCGTAAGCTTACATTTACCCCAACATTATATATGTCTGGTCAGTCCTGCATTTTGCAGGCTGCCATAGTCTGGTGATTCAGGGGGCATGTGTACCAGCAATGCTTTGCGTGTTCCCTTGTCTCTTCTCCCTGTCCCAGTCATGGTCTATGTATTACCCTGTCTCCCAGTTCTGGACAGGTTCCCCTGTCTATTCAGCACTACTCTATGTTCCCCCCAATTCTTCCCCTTGTCCTGGTGCTGCTCTGTGTGTTCCACCGTCTCGTCAGGCCGCCAGACTCCACAGTCACAGATCACACGCACAGCGTGGTGGCCCGATAATTAACGAGGCTGTACCTTATTATCTTGAAAACATTAAATCGCCCTTTGCCAGGGACTTCCACATCCTGTTAGCTATTTCGTTTCAGTTTACAAGGGCCCCAGCATTCCCCCTCACCACTGGGAAGCTAAGACCTCACATTCTCTGCATAGCGTGGACATGTTGGAGTGAATGGATGTCAGAAATCGAATAACAGATCTGTGCCGAGCCCCTGCGGTGCACGCTGACTTTAACACATGTATTGTCCGCAAACAGACCTTGACTTTGACCCTCTTTGATCACTTGCAGTCTTTTTGAACTTGCGCCAGAAAACAACAACAAGAAAAAAATCTGTCATTGTGAACATTTATTTGTTAGATTCTGTAATGTATTTTTGTTTCACAGTATGGTAAGATGATCAAACAGAAATAAAAAAATAAAAAATCGTGAATTTATAAAATAGTAAAACCCACCCCTTACATAGAATGATTCCTTTGTGGACTTTGGCAAAAATCGACATTTCATCTTCTGATTTAATGTGTCGATCCTTCCTCCAAAACAACAGGCCATAACTGTGTCTGGTCCTTTTCTGCCACAAAACACACTGCTTTTGAAAACATTTTTTAAATGTATGAACCCACACCATTGACCTAAAGCAAATAAAAATCATAGTTGCTTAATGTGTTGATGTGCTTAGTTCCAGACTTTTCAGTTATGATGGAGTATTAAAAACATTTTTTTTAACTTTTGAAAGAATTTATATTTCATTAAAATCCATGCAAACATCTTAACATGTCTGACATCGCCTGTGTGATTAAAGGCACAAAGCTATTTTCCTTTTGTGAAATGGATTAGTGCAGCATAGACAACTTAAGTAGTAGGAGCCATAAAATTAATGTAGGTTCGGGTACTTCAATCAGTGAGTGTACTTTCTATGTTCCTTCTTCCTGCCCAATACCCACATATAGTAAGAAAGAGCTCCAAAAGCTTCAGAAAAGTCTGTGCTGATGATGGTGGTCCAAAATGTAATCTGTTTCACAGGTCGGTAATAAATGTCACAAGGTTTGTTTAGCACTGTAAATCAAGGCTGACTGAGACTTATATGCAACTTTTACTATCATACCATATTTTCTATAAGAATTGGGCTAGAATGTCCTGACCATATTTAGGAAATTGTCTTATAGGGGGACTATATTTTCATACTAGTTGAGTAATTTGAATAATAATTAGTGCACTTATAAGACTGGTTTGCACATTCGTAGCATGTCCAGAACTCCTGGGTTTTATTTTCTTAAAGAAGTGCCCCTGAAGGCAGTTATCTTGCCCAAGAAGTTCTTTGACCCCAAAGATTGGGAATAGGTTTAGTTTCCTTTTCCTTACAGACACCCTCTAGAAAAAATATAACTTAAATTCATCCATTTTCCATTTACATTGGGATGTTGCAACAAGTTTACCTTGAAGCACTACAAACAATCATTTTTATATGCAAAACAGCCACTAGTAAAAGTTCTTATCGGGAAATGTAGTATCACATGATTGGAGGAAGCCTGACACAATGCGTAGTGATGACTTGAGAGCACTTGAGAATGTTATATTTTTAATGCAGTTAAAATGTGGGGTATCCCCCCTCCCATTTCCCAAATACATTACTGCTTATTTGGATGAATTATTTTGCATTTTCATGAAAGGACTAGTGTTTTTATAGTCGACTATCTTTATTTTTTATGAGCACAATGCTTGTTTCCTTTAGACATGTTGCTCAAAATCTAAAATTGACATTGTAAAGTTGCATAAATTCAAACTAATGGTAACTTAGCCAACCATAAACCTCACAAGTCAAGAACAGCTGAAAAGTTACAGGATTAGAGCATTCTTTTGTCTTTTATTTTAACATCACCTTTCTTTCTCAATTTTCTTTACATTTTGGGATGGCTTACGCCTATTGTCTTGGTGCAATTGTAGCGGGTGAGCTCTGGTACGTGAGCATCCGCTACAGAAAAAAGTGACGTGGATAAGAGTGTGATTAGTTCCCAGAGTTAGGGACTTGAGTCTTTAGCTCAGCGAGCTAAATCGCTCTCTTGTCGCGTTGAGATCCCTCGGTTCGAAATTCGCTGCAGGTATAACCAACTCTGTTACATTGGTGCCATGACCCGGATGCTACTACTGATGGTAATCAGTCGGGCCGTGGTTGCTGCCGTAGGAGTTTCGAGGGGGAGAATGTAGCAGGTGAGCTCTGGTACGTATGTTCGAAACTCGCTGCAGGCAGAACCAACTCAGTTACACAACATCCTCAATCATGGCCAAACACTAGCACACTCATTCTCTGAAACCAAAGCAAAACTGCAGGACTGCGCCATTCATGCAGCTTGCTCGGTTAGACTGCAGACACACAATTTACCACGGTAGTTGCTAGTGATAAGGTGGCAGTTATCCAGCCAACTGATACCCTTGTGCCATGTGTCATTTATGTGTCGTCATTTATGTGTACACCACTGCACTCTGCTCAGGTACCTCAGCAATGTACACCACTTGGGAGCCAATCATATTAAAAACTCCCTCTCTCCCAAAAAGTACAAGAAGTGGTTTCCTAAATTCCTGCTCAAGTGATAAAATATTATGCCTAATTTTAAATGAGAAAATAGGCTAAATAGCTAGTCATATTAAGATGACAATAAGGTCAACATTTACCCATACTGAGAGATCAGTTTATTGTCACAATTTAGCTAAATGTTTCAATGAGTAAGCACAGCAATATCTTTAAATACATTTGAAGTTCTGACTAGTATGAGCTGCTAATCATGTAAATTAAATCATTTACATTGTAGAAATTCCAGGGCAAAGTTGTTCATATATTGATATATGAATATAATTTGAATTTATTTTGCAATATTTATTATTTTCAATGAGTGGAAATGTGTTGAGAAGGGGATTTTGCAGAGCCATATATAAAAACAATACTGAAATCAAATGATTCTATGTTTATATTTCTTGAAAGGTCAATGCACTGCACTGAACTCCCAAATAGAATGTGGATGAGTTCCCTTGTTTAAAACCCTACTGCACAAAGGCGTCTTACTTCTTAATCTGGGCTGGAGTCCAATTCTTCTTGTGCAAATTCAATGTAAAAACAAGAACGCAAAACTAAACAGTTCTGCTCAAAAGCCCTTACTGCCCAGAAACTTTCTGCCCAAAATGTTACTTTGGTATTAGGTTTCCTGTCCTTGAGTCCATCTCCTCTTGAAGAGGTTAAATTCTTAAAGATAAATTATTTGTATTCAACAAAACAGTACTAGTTACTTCATGTGCCACATTAGAGACAAATTTACTTCAGAAAAATTCTACTCGCTCTTTCATCACTGGCACATATTATTCACCTGTGGCAGTAAAACTTGAATTTGACTATTAGGAAAATGATCCAATTATCTTAAAATCAGACCACCACATGTGGTTGGTACAACCGATATGCACCATGGCACAGAACAGGGCTTCCCAACCCTGATCCTGGAGGGCTGCAGGAAGTTTTTGTTTTTGTTTTGCTAATAAAATCAACAATCAGTTTAGACACAAGAAACCAGGTGAGGTGAGTTAACTGTAATCAGCTGCTTTAATTGTGCAATAAGTTCTGAGTAACAACGAAAACCAGAATACCCTGCCACCAGAAGTGATGCTAGGATTTGACCTTTAGGGGGGCTCAGCACTCTGAGAATGTGAGCTGTACCATGGTGCATACAGGTTGGACTGGCCACACATGGTGGTTCACCACCCTAATAAGTGATTTTACATTGGGGTAAATTACATTGCTCCTCAACCCATTGGGCAAATACTCGTGTTCTGTGGATAGGGGTATTGTCATCTTGAAAGACACACCTAGCTACAGGAAAGAAATGCTTTGACATGGGATGAAGATGATCACTCAGTTACTAAGTACCGACATTGACCTTGTTGGAACACTGTTGTCACTACCTGTATATGAAGCAAATCATAAAACATGTAGTTTACTTATGTAAAGGCTGTTATAGATGAAACTTCAGATCAACAGTACAATGGTACAGATATTTGGAAAAAATTCAAGACAATCCTTATAAGGTGTAGTTTAAGTATACACAGCTGTTGCAAGAGGCTGGTATGTGATACCTGATGTGTAACACCCTCCCCCCCCTCACCCGCACACATGGTTTACAGTTGTGCAACAGATTAAGAGCTGTAAACAACACCATTTATCCTCAGGATGAGATCCCTGGAAAGTCGTTGTCCTCAAATGCTCTTTGCAACAATGAATGGTCATCCTTGCCAGGTTGTTACTGGGGAAAAAAACACAATGAGGGTGTTATTGTTCAATTTAAGCTTATTACACTGTCTGACTTTGGGGACAAAAGAGTGTGCTGGCCATGCTGGCTCATGCAGCCAGCACATCCTAGTGATCTGATTGCCAGACCCGCGGAATGAGTGAAGCCAGGCCAATTCCAGCCAAAGGAGGCAGTCCTTGAATGGTGACAATATTATTGAGCCAGATATCACTTTATCTGGACCGTCTCACAAAAGTAGCGGGGACAAGCTGACACATTGTACAGTGTGCAGCAACCTGTAAACCTGTAGGCTGGTGACAGTAATTCTGTTATCAACCCCCACAAAACACACTCCACTGCAAAGCCTGCACCCTTGATGAGATGTAGGGTTAATGCATTGCAGCACCCCATAGGTAGCCAGCACTACTCAGGTAGATATTTACAATTCAGTTTGTAAACCGCCTCCCGTGTGGTCTAGTGGTTTCAACGTCCGATGCTGGCCATGGCGACCGGGGTTCGATTCCCCGTTGCGCCAGAGGCAATTGGCTCTCCGCCCCAGGGAGGGGGGAGGGAAGCCAACACAGTTCACTGCGCACAGGAGTGGTTCTGGGGTGCTGGAATTACAGTCGACAGCACGACGAGTGCTGTCTCGGAGGAGGCAGTGCTTCGCCATTGTCACTGCCAGTCACAGGGCTATGGCAGCAAACTACGAGGGAGGGGATTGAACTAAAAATAGCGGGAGTAATTGGCTACCAAATTGGGAAAAAACTGGATAAAATCTGAAAAAATAAATGTATTTAAAAAAAGAATTACATGGCACACTCGTGCAAGAAAATTAAGGAAGGTAATGTGTAATTCACAATGAAATGTGTAATATTCACAATACAACATATTCGATTTATATGTCATTTTAAGAACATTATTCTTAACAATAATGATTTAAGAACTTAAGAATCTTGGATTTTTTTTTCTGTTGTGCACTCCTCTCGCAGTGTCTCCTTACATGACATTTTGAAACCAGGTAAAGATATATATCATTGCAATGAGATTTGACAGTAATAATGTAATTACGCTCATTAAAATTATTTTCATGTACATGCACTATACACTAGAAACCAAGCAATGTGGAAAATAATGCTGACTAAATATAAATATGACCCCGTTGATCCAAGTACAAAGGCCTTTTTTCACTAATATCCTGTAGTCATGAACCTTAGCTGCAAACACTTGAAATGTCACCCACTATGGGTATGGTAAGTACTTCATCACTGCATACCCACACTGGAACTGACAACCTCCTGGAGGGGCACATGGTTCAACAGCTAAAGTACTACAGCCGAGGAACCGTATTTGGGTTAATTCACTAAGAGGCTTCCTTTTCCAGACTAATTTAACAGAAATTCAACAGCGTCCTTTGTCTGGGATGTTAATAATTATTGTGAACAAATTGGTTCACGAGATAACACATGCATCCAACAATGAAATTTTGGGGGTGCATGTGCAGGAAGGGGGCATGGAATTAAGGGTAGGAGATGGAATTACTGTTTAGTAAATAGCAAATCACACACAGATTCGCATCAGCTGTGGAGATCTGTTGGGTGGAGCGACCACCCAGAAATAACCTACGGTAAAGGGATGTACAAGTGTCATGTTGAGGGATTGACTGAGGCTGATCCCAAGCTCTAGGCCTCTGTAGATACAATATCATCTGAAGGAGAAATGTGATCACTGTTGCTTTCAGCCTGACACCAGGCTTGTTTTCCTCTGTGTATATCAACTCACATGAGGGGTAGGGGGAGGAAATAGCATAAGATCAGAAATTCCGCTGTGAATTATGTATTTATAGATTGGGGAAATATCCCAAGAAATTGGCTCAATCATTACCATTATTTTTGTTCAGATATGCCAATTCAACTATTTTCTCTCTAGTTCCAAATCAAAAGACTGAAATGCTATATATACAGAACAAAAGCTTAATTAGCAAATTACTATTCTTCAAATACATGTTACTGAGTTTTTTTAATTTGTTTTTTTTTATAAAAATGAGTTTACAGTAATCTTTATCAAAGGAAAATGAAGGAGGGAACTACAAAACAGACGGACTAAAACCAAATCATCTTTTCATGTATGATGTATATAAAGACCAACTTTTAACTATTCTATTGAAATCAACGGAATATTCACATCTTATTGAATCCACATTTTAGTGTTTGCCCGCTAACTTTTTACATTGATGGTTCAAAGCTAAATATTGTTATGGACCCATCTGCATATTAATTCAGGTTCAAGTTCAGGATATCAAGGCCTCCAGCACTGATTGATCTGACATTTTTTAGGCAAGGAGACCATTTAAAAGTTCTGGCAAACAGAAAGCACAACACACCTCAGCATATGATTGATAGTTGAAGGAGTAGCTACAACACACTGCATTCTTTATGTCTGTCACACTGGAGACAACTCACCTCACTTGCCCCTAATAAAGACAATACCTGATATGCCTTTGCTGAACTAAATGTTTGATTTGGAGCAGAAATGAATAAACTCTTGTCAAATGTATTTAAGTGATGATAGACAAGACCTGGGGCTATGATTGGGCAGACAATAAAAGGCTGATTATTTTTAAGCACAAAAACATTTTGCAAACTTTAAACTGAACATAATGTTTTAAATAGCTCAAGCTTGTTTGCTGGTAATTTCCTATTCTGTGGAGGTCATTTGAGTTTCGCTGAAGACTCTATTGAAAATATGCATGTGCATTGCCAAATCATGGCTTTAAATATGGTTAGTATGACAGCTTTCATAGAAGATAGCAGGAAATTGAGTGAGTGATTCTTTTCTGCACAATTGGGAGCTTTCCAAGTCATCCACATCATCCAATACATTAGGAACAGGACAATGGCTTTTTATCCCCCCAAAAAGTGTTTCTACAGAAATCTATCCATTTCCATCAATATGACAAGTCATTAATTGATGCAATTGTGTGTAATTGAAGGCATTCATTACAGAAGAACAGAAGAGAAGAAGAGAGTCGACTTACTCTGAACCCACCCTGGGCCTGGCTACTTCTTCCATCAAATCGCTGTTATATTGTAAATCACAAAACATATTGTTTAAATAAACATTCTCTGGGGTCATGATCTATTGACCCAATTTGAGGATTTCTCCAACAAACACATTTTATATTGGTCTTCAACTCAGTTCTTCCAGATCTTCCTCTCTACCAGGTCTCTCTGTAGGATACATAGGCCACTGCAGGGGAACATGAGAAAACCTATAATTTTGCACTTCACTATCCAACCCTGTGGGTAAAATACATGTATACTTGAAAAAGATTCATTTTGGAGCGTAATCTAAACCTTAAAAGAAAAATAACTGTGTCACTCCTATCTATGTTGATAGAATGTCTATCAGTATACATTTTTTGAAACCATGACCCGTGTTTTGGTATTTTTAAATCCCTGGAACAATGCAGGGCAGGACTGATAAGATGAAGCTCTCTAATACTTTAATCCTGATTATAGGCAATGGGGAATTCAATTAATTTGTTTCAAACAGGATCATGTTCAATTCACAATGAAAGTTGTCAGGATAATCTTGGACAATTCCATTATCAACTGAGGGAAGAGGAACCTTCTCAGCAGATTGAGGTAAACGTTGTATTATAAATGCCAACCTCTAGCATGTGTACAGTAGACTACATAATAACCATACATTTGGGCACATTTCATCTTCATACACCAGTCTTTATCATATTCAGAGATGAATGTCTTATAATTAGCTTATTGCTTATAATTAGTTATTTTCACCTTAATCCACAGTGTTAAGCAGAAGCAGCAGTGGTAGCTTTTAAGCAGGAAATAGGGGAGACAGTGCACTTTTAAACTAATAATTACCCTGAACCTGTTCTTATTATTGTTATAAACACCTTGCCAATTATAGTAAGGATGACTGCTGTGCCACCCATATCTACAATAACTATACAGTTAAATACAAGCACTCCATCAACACACTGGCCTGAGGACCAGGTGACTGTTTTACAACCTATAGGCCACATAGTACTACAAGAGAGAGCTAGTGTAGAGATAACTAGAGTACTAGTGTGCTGGTGTCAGAGGATAAATGTATTTCTTACCGACAACAGCTGGTTGCAAGCCAGAAAGTTTGATGGAACCCAAGGAGCCCTGTTTGATTTAAACCCATCTGACAGGACAAGGCTGGTTGTGTCCTACCATCTCAGACTCCCGGTCATAGCTGATTAATGACATAGTTGAGACTTGAACCTGCGACCATAGGGACCAGTCTGCACCCATAGGCCCAATTCAATTCTAGAAAATTTTGTTTATTTGCTCACCTGCACACTTGAGGATAGCAAGTTTGCTCATAACTCGCTATCTTCAGTTTGGGGAATCCCTTGTAAGTACCAGATGTGTTTTTCGAATGGAGTCCATGTCCACTTTATGACTAGGGCCTGGAGAAAATCACAGGTTGAAAATCTTGCATGTATTTCAGCCCTACACTACCAAGGGGTCAATGGTGCCTCTATTTGAAGATATGTACAATTATTCAATGAATTGCGGCAATCTCAGTTAATCATACAATTACCATTTAATTAGGGTCATAAGAAGAATGAAAGCAAAATGTTTATGTCTGCTGACACTGTTCAAGAGGTGAGAAATTATATAAAATTAGCAACCTGCCCAACAGTGTTAAAGAATATCCATCCATCCATCCATTATCTAAGCCGCTTATTCCTGGTCAGGGTCGCGGGGGGCTGGAGCCTATCCCAGCATGCGTTCCGGGCGAGAGGCAGGAATACACCCTGGACAAGTCGCCAATCCATCGCAGGGCACGCACACCATTCACTCACACACTCATACCTACGGGCAATTTAGACTCTCCAATTAGCCTAACGTGCATGTCTTTGGACTGTGGGAGGAAACCGGAGTACCCGGAGGAAACCCACGCGGACACGAGGAGAACATGCAAACTCCACACAGAAAGGCCCCCGGCCTGGATTCGAACCCGAGACCTTCTTGCTGTGAGGCGACAGTGCTATCCACTGCACCACCGTGCCGCTTGTTAAAGAATATTGTAAGACAAAAAATAAAACAAGTTATTTGCAGCAGGGGCACGTAAATAAAACCAGGGGCAGCTGTGGATGTCACACTGGAAAAGTGCTCTAAAATGTGAAGTTAAATGTAATCATTGTAATTGGGTTTACTATATCTTATTTGATGATGGGTGAAAACCCTCCCCATAAGACACACTTCAATCGGCATCAACAGAATTAGTAACAACTGACAGGTAGATAAATTAAATCATGTAGGCTCTCTGTTCTTTCTCCTTATGCTTTTTTGTTTGTTTCCCTGATTCATCTTAAACTTTTGTTTATTGTGCTTTTGTGTATTTAAAGCAATAGATCCAAATCAAAATATTTTTCTTTAACAGTACAATGTTTCCAAATAAAAGTTTCTAACAAACTTTCTGTCTACTGCGAATTCACCAAGAGGAGAGCTTGTGAGCACTGATGTTCGAAATCAATGGGAGTTTATGTACCTGCAACTACCAGGCTTGAAATTGCATGCCTAAATTACATCTCAGTAACTTCTAAACAAGATGAGCCAGCTCGAGGAAGCGCAGTTTGGAGAATTTGCTCTTGCAGAAGATCGCAAGTGATTCCGCGGTCCTGACTGATTGCGGAAGATCATTCCACCACCGAGGGGTGAGGACAGAGAAGAGGCGAGACCGTGAGGAGCGGCTGCCGGGCGTCCGGAGGGATGGGACAGTCAGTTTGCCAGAGGAGGCGGAGCGGAGGGGTCTGGCTGGGGTGTAGGGTATGATAAATGTCTGGAGGTAAAGGGGAGCATCGGTGAGTCCGGGTGATCGCTGCGATGTGGCCTGACAAGCACAGCTGGTCATCCAGGGTCACTCCAAGACTCCTGGCAGACTGGGACGGAGATACTATGGAGCCTTCCACGGTGATTGAAGCATCAATCATCGGGGAGCCCTTCGCTGGGAGGAAGAGCAGCTCCGTTTTCCCCAGGTTCAACTACTATGACTTGAAGTACAGTATGTCAGTGCAGATCCAGAGATTCCCATCTTGATGAGAGATGAGAGCAGGATCTGGTGGTCCATGGTATCTAATGCAGCTGACAAGTTGAGGAGGAGGAGGAGGATGGAGCTAAGATATTGGGACTTGACCACTTGTAGAGGCTCAGTGATTACAAGCAGTGCAGTCTCTGTGGAGTGGCCTGCCTTGGACCTAGATTGGTTAGGATCAAGCAGATCATTCTGTAGGAGATGAGCAGACAGTTAGTTATAGACTGCCCACTCTAGTGTTTTGGAAAGGAATGGGAGGAGAGAGACAGTTTGGTAGTTAGAATTGACAGCAGGATTCAGAGAGGGTTTTTTGAGGAGCAGGATGACATGGGCGTCCAGGGTTACCCCAAGACTCCTGGCAGACTGGGACGTGTCTGCCAGGAGTCTTGGGGTAACCCTGGACAACCAGCTGTGCTTCTCGAGCCATATTGCAGCGATCACTCGGACCTGCCGTTTCTCCCTCCACAACATCCGGAGGATCCGACGTTCCTCACCCAAGAGGCCACTCAACTCCTGGTCCAGGCCCTGGTGATCTCACGTCTGGACTACTGCAACTCCTTGCTGGCAGGCCTTCCGGCCTGTGCCATCAAGCCACTGCAACTAGTCCAGAACGCTGCTGCTCGCCTGGTGTTCAACCAGCCGAAGTTCACCCACGTCACCCCTCTACTCTCCTCTCTGCACTGGCTCCCCATCGCAGCACGCATCAGATTCAAGTCACTGGTGCTTGCTTTTCAAGCGGCCAGAGGTACTGCTCCCCCATACCTCCAGTCACTCATCACGCCCTACACCCCGTCCAGACCTCTCCGCTCCGCCTCCGCTGGCAGACTGACTGCCCCATCCCTCCGGGCGCCTGGCAGCCGCTCTCGCGGTCTCGCTCTTCTCTGTCCTGGTCCCTCGTTGGTGGAACGACCTCCCGCAATTGGTCAGGACTGCGGAATCACTTCCAATCTTCCGCAAGAGACTCAAAACCCACCTCTTCAGACTCCACTACCCTGATCTCTGTCCATCTAGCTAAATTGTCTTCACCACTGTCTACTTGTTCAACACTATACTCTTTAAAAAAAAAAAAAAAAAAAAAAAAAAAATTGTACATTTTGTAAACATTGTAAAATGTAAAATACCTTTTCCTTCCCGGTGTTACAGGTATGGTACGCAGATGCCTGCAATGATGTCTATTGCTGTATTCCTGCACTGATCTCGTGCGCTAACTGTGATTGTTCCTACCATGTATTGATGCACATCTTGTAAGTCGCTCTGGATAAGAGTGTCTGCTAAATGCTTAAAATGTAAATGTAAAAAATGAGAGGGGGCATAGTTGAGGAGTTGAGGGGGGAAGGAATGTGATCGAGAGGGCAGGTGGTAGGACGGTGGGAGTGAACAAGTTGAAGGATGTCCGAGTCAGGGAGGGGTGAGAAGGAAGCGAGATGGGTGAGGGACGGTTAGGTGAGGGAAAGGATGGGGGGAAGGAGTTGCGAATGTCATTGACCTTCTTTAAAATAAGGATGCGAAGTCATCTATGGTTAGGGAGGTGGGGGAGGAGGAGGTGTGAGGAGAGAGGAAAACGTAGAGTACAGTTTGTGAGGATTAGAAGCAGAAGATTGAATCTTGGAAAAGAAAAATGCAGATTTTGAGGTTAGAGGAAAAGGTAGCCAGGAGCGTGTGGAAGTCAGTCAGGGCCACAGGGGATTTGGATTTACTCCATTTCCTTTCTGCCGCTCATAGTTTGAGTCGGTCGGCTCGAATGGAGTCAGTTAACCTGGGGTGGGGGGTCGGAGACAAGCAGGTTTAGTGGAGAGAGGACGAAGTGAATCAAAGGAGGAGGAGAGAGAGGACAGAAGGGTGGATGAGGCTTCCTCAGCAGGTAGCTGAGAGAAGGCATCAGTAGGGGGAAGGGATGATGGAACAGTAGCTGACAGGGCTGCGGGGGAGAGAGAGCGGAGGTTGCGACGGACAGAGACAGTGGGGGCAGGTGAAGAGGGTTTAGGCACAGTGGGGATGGGAGGGAAAAAGACAGAAAGCAGTGATCAGACACATGCAGAGGTGATACCACAATGTTGGGTGAGGTGTAGTTCCTAGTGAAGACCAGGTCCAATTAGTTGCTGACCTTGTGGGATTCAGCCATGGTGAAGTCAAAGGACTGAAGCAGGGGGAGAATGCGGAGGACTGAGGGGTGTCCAGCAGCAGGTTGAAGTCACCGAGGAGTAAGACAGTAGTGCCATCCTCAGTGAAGGAGCTCAAGATTTTCTCCAGGCCCTATTTTGAGAAGTGAAGTTTACATTTTTATTTATTCACATTTGTTTTCACACCCTCCAATTGAGTCTGCTCAGGACTTCAGCAAGTTAATTTGTTCAGATCTCCCATAATTCTGTGCAAACAACAGGGGATAAAAATGCATCCATAGAACGGGGAAGAATGGGGAAAATCCACTTATGAATGAATGAATTTAAACAATTATAGCTGCTTCCATCTAGGCAACTAACCACAATACCAGTTGACTTTTACCAGAATATTATTGTCAGTTTTTAATTTATTATTTATTCTACATTGGAACATTACTGACAAATATATACACACACACATATGTACCATATACAATATACTGATTATTAAGTTGGCTGCTAAATGCCCAATTGATTGAAATCGGTATGGCTGGAACGCTCTTTCCTTCCCTTTAAAAAAACCAACTAGTTTAACCAAAATATTTAACATATAGCAACCAGACTACACACATACCTTTGATTTATGGTTGTGCATCCAGCTCATGCTTTATATACATTTGTGGTAGATACTTACTGAAATATTCTACATTTTTAGCAATTAGCGTGCTAGCTCATTGCTAATTAGCATAGCATGGTAATGATGACCAAAGCTGCTGCTGGCTAAGTGATGTCATAACTCTATTCCACACAGATTACCATACTAACCTAACTAGCTAGTTAGCATTTGAAGACCTTAATCATCATAATTTGTTGTATTTTAAAGACTTAAATACTAGTTAACTATCTATCTGACTGTGTCAGCTAGCTAGCAAGCTGCAAATAGATTGTTAGCTCACCAATATATATTATCTTATATACAGATTCATGAGCACACTTCAATTGTCCAACAGTTGTATAAATATCTCCAGTTAATTAACTAACTAACTCCCTGATTATGTTAGCTAACTGTGATAACATTAAGCTCACAATTTGAACTTGCTTAACTTATTAGCTAGGCCCTTCCTTATTAGCTCCGGTTCCCAGTTTCAGGAAAGACGTTCAGTATTTAAAGCCTTAAATACTGGTTCTTTCGCTATCTGACTATATCAGCTAGCAAGGTAGCAAGCTGTAAAAATGTGTAATGCCAATAAAGCAATGCCAATGACTTTATTATAATATTCTGAATAACAATACACTACCAATACATACACATGTATAACCAAAAAGTTACTTCAGTCCTTCTTCTCCCCATCTGTCCATCCATTCCTCCCTTCATCCCTCCACCCAAGTTGATGATGTCATTAAAGCCTTAATACTGCATGGCTATTATAATATTCCAAAATTAAATTTCATAAACTACGTTTTAAGTGAGAAGTTAAAGGTTTGATCAAAAGCCAAAAAAGATGGGATATTTGAATTAGCATCAAAACCTTTAATTTCACATATGCACTAACAAGGTTTTCCTGCACACGGCTTTGACACCTGCTACAGTACTGTAGCTATGTTAGTTTACTGTACTTCAAACAACATGTAGGCTACTCACCACTGGGCACAGGCAGGGTGCTTAGGATTCAAACCTTCTCTCAAACAGCCTAATTCATACCCTTAAGAGTAGGTTGTCTTTCTACATGTACACTTGATCATGTAATGGTGATTACAGATTTTTTTTAAATCCACCTAGGGCATTATTCCATTCCATGACTATAACCTATACAACCTTTGAAGTTAATTTTAAGTAAGCTACACATCCATTCTCACCAGACCACCGAACTTCATTGACTGAGCTTTTTGTCTTACTGTAATGTGGTAGGCCTATTTTCAGTTATTTCCTTTTAGAATTATTGAGTACCACTTCTTTTGCAAACATGAATACAATGAACAGCAAGAAAAGCAACACACCATTGTTAATCTGAGCAATTACTAATTTATTAATTTAAAGTCTCAGTTTACCACAAACTATTAGCCAACTATTTGAATGATTAGCCTCGATCAATTCAAGGCATGTCCAAGAGCAGCATAACCGGGTCAGCTAGCACCATTGTTATTATATACCAGTGTTATATGTGGCTTTACAAACTACTAACTAGAGAGTATTAGTGCAGCTAGCTTGTTGTCTGTCCCCTTCACCATAGTAGTTGCTGGTTGCCTAGTGACAACTGCTTTTGACAGTGTTCTGGCTGGTTGGATGTGGGTGCCAAAGTTTGCCAGCATTGTCAAAAAAACCTTTAGCTCACCATTAAAAGTCAATGGGCAAGGGGCCTCTGATAGTGCAGCGGTCTAACGCACTCGCTTACTAGTGTGAGCTCATGGTTGCGGTTCGAAACCCGACTGTGCCAGACTGGCCCTGGCAGGGAGCCCTAATCGGGGGTGGTGTTTGGCTGTCCGCCCCAGGTGGAGGGGGGAGGGTGAACCGCCTCTGAACCGCCACAAACTTAGCTGTCTCCAGAACGTGGGTGGGCGAATTCCATCTCAAAGGAAGCGGAGTTAGCTGCCCTCAGAGAATTAGCTTGCCTCGTAGAGACGGGCAGCGAGTTCATGTGGGGAGGGCAACTAAATTGGGAGAAAAACAGGAAAAAATATATTCTGAAAAAGAAAGAAAAACAATTTTAAAGTCAATAGGCATGTGCATCTGGAAAATTGTGATTTTTTTTAGTTTCTGATTTTATCCTGTTTTTTCTCCCAATTTGGTAGCCAATTACACCCGCTATTTTCAGGTCAATCACTCCCTCATAGTTCGCTGCCGTAGCCCTGTGACCGGTAGTGACAAAGGCGAGGTATCGTCTCTTCCGAGACGGCACTCGTTGTGCTGTCAACCGTAACTCCAGCACTCCAGAGCCACTCCTGTGCGCAGCGAACGTCTTGTCGGCTTCCCTCCCCCCTCCATCCAAGTTGATGATGTAATTTATAACATACCACTGCAAAGCTATTATAATTCTGAATTACAATAATGTGCAAATAATTTTATTAAAATGAAGTATTATATTAAAATGACTGAAAAAAACAGAAAACTCTCTCCATATGGCCATTTCTAAGCTTTTAAAAGAAACTGAAATGGAAAAATTAAACTTTCCTTTTCTTGTGCTTTTCCAGTATTCTAATGATGCTTTATTCAGGTACAAACAAAATACTGCAAAACTGGGATTGTAAACTTTAAAGTTAAAGCTATGATGACGATTACGGTTTCTGTGGCAGCGGGCGTTTCTTAATACGGACGTTTCCATGTACCAAGTTGTGAGGCCGTTCTATTTAAAAGTATTGCTCCTCCACTTAAAATTAGTGTTAATTCAACTGTCACTCAATTCTGCCTCCCAGGAGTGAAGGCAGCAGACAAAAATGATTTGCTATGAAGCGAACAGTAGAATAGCTACCAGATTAGATTCAATAAAGTAAAAATGAATCAACTGTTACTGTGAGATCCTAATTTTGGCAAGCTCAATATTCATGCAGAGCAATCAGAAAACAGTCACATATCAGTTTAAAGGTAAGGCATGTGCCTTCCCTGTTTCTTACTCACAGGTCACCAACCCCATTGAGCAGTGGCCTCCCCCATATCATGCACTGTAAAAGCAATATATCCCATGTATCAGGCTTCTCTCCTGTAGTTAGAGGTTTTTTTTTTTTTAAAGGAAAAAAGGATTCATTGTACCAGAAGCTATACTTTTAAAAAATTATGAAAGAAGCAGATGAAATGTATTGCCACAGATATCCCATGGGAAAGACATTGACAAAGCAAAAAAAAGAGACAAGCAATAGAATAACAATGTTGGCTTTGTTTTAATACATGGAACTTCTTGCTTTGTCACCACTTGGAATATATGAGTTGTTTTTTACCCCCTCCGCCACAGCATCAAATGATCAGGGAGGGAGGAAGCCAAACCCAGTCATATTTCATGTGGCTTGCCTACAGGGAGAAACATTACTTAGCATCCTGGCACCCCGGACTCATCCATCCTCTACTGGGACATCACCTGTCAGACTAGTAGGGAGGGGAATCGGGGGGGTAGCTGCTGCTCCCGGCATAATGAAAGAACAACACACAGTCATGGTAGGAAAACAGCGCTGGAAAATGCAGACAACACGCCGTCCCCGAAATCCTACCGCAGAGCGTGAGGCATCTTGCTGCGAGGTGTCTGAGAATAAACTTGTCTCCCATCAGGAAGTCTGCTGCGCTGCCAATGTTTGTCACTCTCTGGGAACCACATGGCAGGGAATCTTTCAAATCTGTCCATTTATCAAAACCCTTGGCCCAATCGAACGAGTCATGACTAAACTGATCGCTGTTGATACAAAGAATAAAAATAGCTACAACGTCTCATCAGAAATCAATTTAATGATTGTGGTGTTGGCACTCTCTTGAGCAATTCATTTCATGACATGCAGGACATTTTAAGTTAATGTTTGTAATAATTGCAGTTAATAGCTGTTACAAAGAGACATGCTTTTTTACCTTTTTAAAACACATTTTAATTATATAGTAATAAAAAATATCCTTCTAACAGTTTACACGATGCCCTCAGTGCTGAATATACTTGAGGCTCATAAATATGTATTTCACCTTTTCTGACTACATCAAAGCATTAAAATATCTTGCTCTAAACATACCAGTAAAGCAAGATGGCAGTGATTCAGGAATTGCCCGTTCCAAAATGTCAACGCGTTCCTTGACTGGAATGTTTACTGAATGAATGGTAGGATGAAACCGGAGTGAACTGTGACTAAAATACCCCCTCTTGTGGCGTGCCACAAAAACAATGAATGCGTTTGAAAATATCTCAAACTGAAAACAACCACTGTCAGTCACTACAAATAATGTGCAGATAAAAACGGACCAAGAAGCTCAGTAACATAGTTATCTCCCATGCTTTATTAAAGAACAGCGACAGGTCTTCGGTATTAATACAGGTTAAAAAGTGCCTAAGTATTTATCAAATTACATAAGACATATAAAAATATCACTCTGAATGCATAGGTTAAGTCAAGCTGTACTCCATAAAGAATGTTAACAATTAGTACACTGTTAGTTCCTCTGAACCAGTCAGATCACTTGTGTAAAAAGTGTAACTCGGACTGGAGACACGAGTGTGTCTTTACAGAAGAGCGCAGCACTCACAAGTTTAGACTTCTCTCCAACCACTCAGGTGGGGCCACATCAGACATGAACCCCAAACTTGCAGTGATCGTTTTAAGCAAAATACTCCAAACATTTCACTCATAGAGCTAGCATTGTCTTACTTGGTTTGCTTCAATTCTGTCATATACCCCACGTGTAATAAAGCAAGGAAGACAGCAAATAAAAACATAATTTATCCATTACTCGCACAGTCACTACTTCCACAAGGTCAATTTGCCTCCTGTGCTGCATTCATTTCAGAATTGTCAGCTGCACATGTGTAACCATTGCTTGCTCTATGTTTACCGCAAGTCTAGAATGATTGTTAATTAATGTATATAAACTTAAGTTCTGCATTAAATGGGTTACATTACACCTAGATTTACCAGGATTCAACTGTTATGGGTAAAGAGAAATTTCATAGGGCAGCTGAATTATTTTTTTAATCAAATTTATAGCTATGATGACCATATATCATTTTGGCTAAAAACTTGATGTTCAAGAAAATTCCTTTGCAAGCAAAGAAGTGGGCCCATACAAATGGGGGTTTGACACCAGAAATTTAGCCACCAGCAACTGCAACCAAGAATTTTAAAATACAGGATGGAAATCACGTATGTTAGAAGTGAGTGTTAATTTTATACAAGCAAAAAAATGAACACTCCACAGTCTAAAACATATTCGAAATAAAATCTTGACGAACCTAATTAGCCTCCAGCCCCACATTTCAGTTTATCAACTTGTTATGTATGCCTTTCAACATTGTTAATCTGTGTCATTAGAGTATATATCGTAGCAATTTAGCCAACAAGAATGTTAAGTAACATTAGCCACATAAATAAGTCAAAAAAGTCCAGATGTTCAAAAATAGAAATATGCTTATTAAACCTGAGAGCCAAAGGGGCATCATGAAAATGTTTCTTCCTCTATAATTAATAGATAATGCAATATCGCATGTGCTTCAAACCAATACCTTTATACCCAATGTAAATCATAAATTATTTTCATGGAAGTCCCATAAACATGGAAAAAGGTTAAACAAACAATGTCTGCTGGATTATATTCTCTATTGCAAAAGGGATCTTGCATTGAGACTGACTATTCTGAGGCTACAAGACAGATATATTTACATAGTTTGCCTGTGTTCACTGTATTTATTTGCCCAAAATCAAAATCCTTTCACCTTTCAGCTTAAAAAAGAACATTATTACTCATACTAGGAAATCAATTACCAGAATTTTATGTCTACCAATGAATTTTATGTCAATGGCACAGGTTTTGTGAATTTGAAATTAAACCAATTTCTGTCTAGCTGCAACCGTAAGTGAATTATGTATGTATTTGAATGGACATATTCCCTTACATACACTATACCCATTCATTCACATATGCTAGCACTTTCCCTCAGTGTATGCAAATCGACTTCTGGGAGGGGGAAATTTCCATTTCAAATTGAGTACAAAAATGTATATATATATATATATATATATATATATATATATATATATATATATAAATAAAAATACCTTATAGCATTGAAATATGGATTTAAATTGACAAAGATTTTCTGGATTACAGTGCACGGATGCAAAACTGGTCATTCAAAATGTGACCAAAATATGTCTACTTTCAAATGCATGTTTTACAATGTTTGGTTGTTGGCCACAAAAATCTGGCCCTGATGTAATGAAATATCCAAAACAAAAAAGTTCCATCTGTTATATTTTAGAGAACGTCAGCCTTCAAATCCCCATCGATTTGCACTGAGAAAGCCATCGCTCTACTTTTGCATTACAAAAGCAGTGAATCAGGGACATTAAAATTCAATCCCTCTCCCAGAGAGGTGGGTTTGAAAACGAATTCTGTTGAAAGCAAACTGTACTGTAGTCCGCACTCCTCAGGTAGAACCTTTGCTAATATACTTTTTAATTGTCATTTGGCAAGCTGCGAGGATATTTCTAGATGCACATTAACAAACAAGCTTACAATTGTTGACATTTAGCATTAGGTATGCAGGGATATAACGTGACTTGATAGTCCTAATATGGCTCTGGGTCACACACACATACGATAAAGAGCATGCACAAAACATAATTTGGTTGCAACTCCTGTTTTTGTGTTTTGGCTGTCCCATTTTGAGAGACACGGTCATAAGAATGATTTGATTCTGAGGGGTGTATTTGCATGTTGGGAACTGCAGCATTTAATCACATTTTTTACATCTTGTATCACACCCAGGTGGTACCTTGGTGTGATGAAATACAAACCCCAATTCCAAAGAAGTTGGGACATTGTATAAAACGTAAATAAAACAGAATGTGATAATTTGCTAATCCTTTTTTGACATTTTCAATTGAATACAGCACAAAGACAATATATTTAATGTTTTACCTTATCAACTTAATAGATTTTTGTAAATATATGCTTATTCTGAATTTGATGCCAACAACACATTTCAAAACAATTGGGACAGAGGCAACAAAAGTAGGAATGGTCAAAAAACATCTGCTTGGAACATTCCACAGGCAAACAGGTTAATTGGAAACAGGTGAGTGTCATGATTGGGTATAAAAGGAGCATCCCCGAAAGGCTCAGTCGTTCACAAGCAAGGATGGGGCGAGGTTCACCACTTTGTGAACAACTGCGTGGGCAAATAGTCCAACAGTTGAAGAACAATGTTTCTCAACATACAATTGCAAGGAATTTAGGGATTTCACCATCTACAGTCCATAATATCATCAAAAGATTCAGAGAATCCGGAGAAATCTCTGCACGTAAGCAGCAAGGCCGAAAACCAACATTGAATGCCTGTGACCTTCGATGCCTCAGGTGGCACTGCATTAAAAACCGATATCATTCTGTAAAGGATATTACCACGTGGGCTCGGGAACACTTCGGAAAACCATTGTCAGTAAACACAGTTTGTCGCTACATCTACAAATGCAAGTTAAAACTCTACCATGCAAAGCGAAAGCCATATATCAACAACACCCAGAAACGCTGCCGGCTTCTCTGGGCCTGAGCTCATCTGAGATGGACTGACGCAAAGTGTGCTGTGGTCTGATGAGTCCACATTTCAAATTGTTTTTGGACGTCGTGTCCTCCGGGCTAAAGAGGAAAAGGACCATCCAGATTGTTATCAGCACAAAGTTCAAAAGCCAGCATCTGTGATGATATGGGGGTGTGTTAGTGCCCATGGCATGGGTAACTTGCACATCTGTGAAGGCACCATTAACGCTGAAAGGTACATACAGGTTTTGGAGCAACATATGCTGCCATCCAATCAACGTCTTTTTCAGGGACGTCCCTGCTTATTTCAGCAAGACAATGCCAAGCCACATTCTGCACGTGTTACAACAGTGTGGCTTCGTAGTAAACGTGTGCGGGTACTAGACTGGCCTGCCTGCAGTCCAGACCTGTCTCCCATTGAAAATGTGTGGCGCATTATGAAGCGCAATATACGACAATGGAGACCCCCGGCTGTTGAGCAACTGAAGTCGTACATCGAGCAAGAATGGGAAAAGATTCTGCCTACAAAACTTCAACAATTAGTGTCCTCAGTTCCCAAACGCTTACAGAGTGTTGTTAAAAGGAAAGGTGATGTAACACAGTGGTAAACATGCCCCTGTCCCAGTTTTTTTGGAACGTGTTGCAGGCATCAAATTCAAAATGAGTGAATATTTGCAAAAAAACAATAAAGTTTATCAGTTTGAACATTAAATATCTTGTCTTTGTAGTGTATTCAATTGAATATAGGTCGAAAAGGATTTGCAAATCATTGTATTGTGTTTTTATTTATGTTTCATACAGTGTCCCAACTTCTTTGGAATTGGGGTTTGTAAATAGGTTAGAATTCCAAAGGCATAGGGGCCCCCGGGTTGCACAACCGGTAAAAGCACTGTACTCTAGTCCCAAGTGCACTGTACTCTAGTATCACCAAATGTATGGTACAAACTGAATTCATAAATTCTTGTTTTAGTCATCTCGTTTCTATAGCGGAGGGAAGTAAGTGGGAAAACCTTTCAAACTCATTTTAATTTTTACTCTATTTGACACTTTACCCAGTTGCACAGCAGGCCAGACTCTTAAACCCTCTCCACATCCAGCCAAATATAGGCACCGAGACACCATTGCTGTTTCTTTCCCTAAAAGATGGGCCAGAACAGTGGGCCAATGCTGACATGGCCTGTCCTTTACTGAATCTGCTCTGTGTGAAGAAAACAAAAACACCCTGGAAGGCAGTGAAGCAGCTTTCTTGCTCTCATCTTCATAATCCAGTGTTAAATAACAACAAAAAAAAAAAAAAAAAAAAGATTTATGTGAAATGTTAAGATAAGTATGGAAGACAATGTGGTGATTGTGCTTTTCACATAAAGCTGGGATCAATCGGTACAATTTAAAATTCAGTTTAATGAAAAAAAAAAAAAAAAAAAGGACTATTTATAATACAAGGCTCAGTCTGCTTATGATTCTATTTCAGTGGCTATATATAACCCAGAAAATGTGATATCTGAAATAGTTAATGTGCTTACATTATCTTTTGGATAGTGAATTGAAAACACTGCCTATACCTTTTGTGCCATGGCGTTTACTTCACACAGAAGCTCAAATAATCCTCATGTTGCACCCTCCAGATCTCTGATTGGCTCAGCATTTAAAGGGTCATTGCACAACAAAATTCCAAATGTAGAATCTCAGAAAACTTCACACTACGCCCATCCACAACCAACAGGTATTGCACACCTGGCAGATGTTAAGAGCCAACCGTCTCGTTGTCTATAATGGGCTAGATGTGTCAGGTCTCCACGCAGTGCGAATGGCCTTCACCTCTGCCTAATAGGTGAGTTTGGAGGCTTTCATGTTGTAGCATGGTCTGTCTGTCAGGCTGCCCAGACCTCCAGCAGACAACAGGCTCTCTTCCTTCTCCAGCACCACCTCCAGCTCTTGAAAGTCCTGTAGCCTGGCCACATCTTTGTCCTAAGGATAAAAAAAAAATCTAAAAGTCAATAAATACCAACTAGTACACCATGTACACCCCATATACCTTTAAGGCTTTTGGAATCACTCAGATGTTGATTCCATTCCCTTTTTGTAATCAACATAAAAGAGAAATGAGTTTTCAAATTTTTTTCTAAAAACAAGACCCCACTGTACTGCTGACCGATCTCTCCTGGAACATGCACTGCATTCTGGTATGGTGAACATAACCAGTTAGAGCATGATATCCCGATAAGGCCAATTGAATATGCTGCAGAGGCCGATGAGTGAGGGGGGATACATTCATGACTGATTTATCATTTTAATAAATCATGCATTTTACAAACAAATTCAAAGGGTGGTAGTGTAATCTAAAATATTGAGTGATGCCAGTAAATACATTTATACTACAGCTTGTATTCTGCCGTGTAGGAGCCACACAGGGGCCATACCGTGCTACTATTTTTAAATAAAGCAAAAAAAAGAAAAGAAAAGGGTCCACATTATAGATACACTTGATTCTTTCCCTCCTGCCACAACTGGAACAGAGAGTGTGCGCACACACACACACACACGCACACACGCACGCACGCACGCACGCACACACACGTCAGTAGAAATACCAATTAACTTAGATGCAGAGGTCTGTGGGAGGAAACAGAGACAGGGTCCATGCAGGCATAAAGAGCATAAAAAGTCCAGACAGGACAAGATTCAAACCACTGATTAAAAACCACTACACCCCCCTGAACTAGATATTAAGCCAATAAAAAAAAATCGAACTCCATACGCCATTTTTAGATGATATTTGGAGCTACAATATGTGACATGGTCTTTGGTGAGACTTGAACTGTAAAGAAGAGAATAAATTGCTGATAGGTATTTCACCAAATAAATAACATTATTAAAAAAGGAGCCTTTTCTGAGGAACTAAAAATGTGAGGAAGGAAGCTTTAACATAAAGCCCAGCTGGCCCTGTGGAAACAAAGAAAGCATGGGCGGAGATCCTTGCCTTCCTCAGCATGGTGTTGGGCAGCTTGCGGATCTTCTCCACATGGTCTGAGCTGATGCCCAGCTCTCGACAGCACACCCTGAGAAGCGAACGGTAGGTCAGCTCCTGCCGGTCAAGCTCCACCTCGATGAAGTCATTTTCTCTGGCATTAGGTTTCTGGATGCGCACCTTCAGAACCAGCTCTGAAACCGAAGGGATAAGCCACACATTTTAATGGGAAGACCGTTGCAACTTTACCTGTGCATGGTTCAAATAACACAATTTATAGTCTTGAATTGGTTAATTTAAGAAGTATCACTAAGAGCACAACTGTTTGCATTCTTAGATGCAACTTTTTCATTCACTCCTAAAATCTCTCCTCAAAAGATACAATGGATTTTTTCAAATCCAGAAATCATGTGGAAAGTCTGATGTAAAGGCAAAGGGGCTCACTAATCTGAGCTTAAATATATGCAGTAGAGATAATATCCAGGTAAACTGAGCATAAATCATGCAGTTCAAATCACACTTAAGATGGTCAGTTGCCATATTTTTCCAGATCATATAATTATCACCAAATTATGTTTTTACATGTTAAAGGAATTTCGGGAGCCAACAAAAATATTAAAAAGGACCCTCCATCTTGCTCACAAAGTCAGGTAATGACTTACTGAATCAGATCAGGCAAGGGTGTGACCCATTTTACATCCCAAAGTGGGTTACAAATCAAGCTGAGACAAATAGGAAAATTTACTTCTGCCAAAATGTGCCAATGTGTCAAAGTTGACAGAAAGATCTGGGGCAAATACAGTGAGAAGGCAAATTGTGATGCATAACTTTGATGCAAGTGTAAGCATTTTTAACCTTTTTTCTTTTTTGTATAACGCTCAAATAAATGAGTAATTTAATTGTCAACTCTGTTTAAAGCATTCCCTCTTCCACCTTTTTTTGTGTGCCTTCATCACTGTAGTTTCACTCACCATTACACAACATTTAATTTGAATGGCTGAACGTGTGAGCACAGACAACATTATGCCTCACCTTGCACGTTGACTGGGAATGTGCTAGTGAAGAAGAAAGGCTGGAAGGCAGGCACAGACATGCCAGCCTGATTTGTGTTCAGCTGCTGCGGAACAGACGGTTGTCTGCCGACGGTGGGCTTGTCCACATGGGAGCTGGAACTCCCATTGGAGGAGGGAAGAGATGAGCACACCGGCTCACTCTGAGCTACTGTTTGGGCATACTCTCTGTGATTGGAGTGGTGGATCTCTGAGAGTGTTCCATTGACAGCACCCTGAGGGTTTAGCGGTAGGCCATTCTGCTCTGGCACTGGGATATAGGCAGCCTGTCGGTGCTCCTCTGTGTCATCAAATGAGCTCGGCTCCTGCTTATTTGGTTGTGAAGGGGCTGGGGAGGTGGCTGGCTCACAGTGAGGCTCCTGGTCCACTGTGCCATTTCTGGAAATGTGGGACTGCAGGATTAAGTCTTTTGTATCCGTCTTTACATATGGGAACTGTGGGTTTGACAGATAATTTGGGATAATTGGCAACTCTGGCTCTTTTACCTCAGGAACATCTTCTTCTTCCACTGTGAATACATAAAAAAATTATCATTTGTAGCCAAGTCGGTGATCTCTCATCTGTCATTTAGTATTTTCATTAGGCTTATGGTTACTGACTTCGTATAGCCCTCAAAAAACAAGTGATAAAAAAGGACAAAAAGCCGAACACCTCAGTATTTGTAAAATATCTTACGATCAATGTGGCTTTCCGATACCACCCGAGCCCTTATATTTCAGTGAAGACAGGATCTCTTGTGTCTAGAACTAGTCATGGTTCTACCAGTGAGTGTTGATTGTGAGGGGCTAAAGGTGTTTGGAACCCCTACTGAAAATAGTGACTCTTGTGTAAACTGATGTAAAACCTAATGTAAACCGAGTCATTTTTATTGGTTGAAAAAAATTAAAGACGGTAAGCATGCACACAATTTTACAACGAATTAAAGGATTGACAACTGCATTACAAAGAAAAAATACGGATTGCTTCTGGAAGACTTAAATGTCCAAAAGTTGTTTGTTTTAGTAGCAGATGCAGATATAGATATAATATAGGCAAACCTCCAAGTAGTCTTCTGATATCGGGCTTAGAGGTTAGCTGGACAGCTAATTCTTCTTTTGAAGTGAGGATTTCTTTGTCAGCTCCGGAATGAAGAAGGTAGGCCACAATCTCTCCATGATTTCTCTTACATGCCCAATGCAAACATGTCCTAGTTGAGAAACAAAATTGAATAAGCCTGCTTTTCACTACACATATAACTTACACAAATTATTTATAACATAGAATCAACATAATACACATAACCATGTTTGGTATCAAAAGCAGAATGTCACTAGAATAGTTCATAATCGTGAGTAAGACCCATTACTCTTAACAATAACCAAATAGATCAAGTGGTGTTCACATTAGGAACTGAAGGGTTGATATCAACAAATGAATTGATGGTACGAGAAAAATCCAGATTAAAAGTTAGCTTAACGACTTCAATATCTGCTTAATTAATGCAAATTAAAAAGTGAAACGAAGCTCTACATTAATAGTCTTCCGTACCATTTTGTTCAGAAATCACGCAATATCTATAATGTAGCTAGTTAATTGGATAACCACTGGGCAGCATAATATATAGCAACAAAGCAAGTATTAGCTACCCTAGCGAAGTATGTTCGCTTGCTTACGAACGATGGAATAACGTCGATTAAATTGCTACTTTAGATATTATCTGACCCATTGCTAACTCGATAGCTAACAACAAATAGCTTTACACGTACCATCCATTAATTTCGTTTTGCGAGTTGATATTAACTCCACTCTCCACTAAAATCCGTACTTCATCAATGTCTCCGATAGCAGATGCTTCTCTCAACCGCTCCTGTAATTCTTTGTCCAGAGATAATGTTGACATTTCTGTCAATATGTGGCTTCATAAGCAACAATGGTAATTTGTTTACAATGTTTTCTCTCTGTGACAATACGGCGAACTACACCTTCAGCTAGCTAGAAATAGCTGCAATGTAGCTGCTAACTTGCTATGTGGACACGTTCGAAGATAGCAAGCTAGGTAGTTAGCTAGCTAGCCAGCCGATGTCTCCATACACACATACAACACGTTTAAAGTTAGCGAGCCAACTGATTAAAAACGAATCATCTTTAAGTACCCTGAAGTTTCAAAAAATTGTAGCTAACTAGCTAGTTGAAATTCCAACTTTTGAGATGCCGTTAATTTGAAGCTTGTTTTAATGCTATTGGGGTTTTTTTACCGACAAGCTAGTATGCTAGCCAGGGTCCTTTGCGGCGGTTCAACTAGCGCTACTCCTCCCCACTGATTTAGCTCGGTAGCACTAGCTACTACTCTATATTAGCGACTGTACTGGGTAAAGGGATTCTTCTACATAAACGGCGTTGATGCCACTTGGAGGCTCATTGCAGGTGCGCAGTATGGCCCACGGTTTTGGAAACGTCATCATGGAAGGCCTTTGTTATTATATCATACTCTTAATGGTAATGACAGGTATAATGTGAAGCGTAAAGGTAATTTGAATCGTAGCACAAAGTTTTAACTATTCCCATATCTTATTGAAATTGCCAGTACTCTTTACACACCTTTTCCCCAAAACCATGGTGGCATAGCTATGTTTTAGAGCCTCAAGACATGGCAACCGTAGGCGTCATTTCAGACCCCAACCCAGATCCAAAATTGACAACGTCCTTTAATGTAACAATGCCGAAAGGTTTAATTATGTTCATACCCACAACTTTCGAGTTGAAGAAGCACAAGTTACGTAATATTTTTCTTCTCTTATAAACTGTAAGTAGTTAAATGGCTAGATAAATAGCTGATAGCTACTTGCCATGTCGACTAAATGGCTTCTTTCCCAATTATGGCTGATATTTTACAGAAATCATGTTTATACTTTTTTACTGTCTTGCTGTGGTAGTTTAGATTCTTGAATGAACGGAACAATCTATTAGCCTACATCTGTCTAGTGTGTATAAATATATTATTGTGCACTATAAATCCAATTTTTAATATGTCTTTATCAATTTGAATGTTATACCCCTGCTTAACCCCTGTCACCTGTGATGTTTCTACTGGTACTCACCTCCACTGATCTATATAGCCTAACTACAGTGCATTAGGTAAAATAATTTAAACCAGCCTGTTGTGTTCACATGCACCTATTAAATTGAATGGAAGGGTGCTAACTGCACCAAATCAGCTGATTTTTGTGATTGTGGTTCTGTGTGGCTCAGTAGGTAGAGCATGGTGCTGACAGCACTTGGGTTGTGGGTTCAGTTCCCACTGGGACCACATATATTGAAAAATGTATGCATTCAGTACTGTAAGTCGCTTTGGATAAAAGCATCAGCTAAATGGCATATATATATATTTGTCTGGTAAGCAGAGCGTTTTTTCCACTTTTGCCCTGTGGAATGTTAGCACATGTGAAGGCATGCAGTGCAGGTCCTGGTACAACACTGGGATATTGTGAGAGCTTAACTACAGTATATGTGATTGAAACAGCTAGTGGAAGGTCTCTTCACCAAGTTTCCTCATGCACCCCAACTCCCTCATCTCATTTGCTTATATCTCAGTCACAAACTGCCTCTGAAGGGCAGCAACAAGTGCCTGGATTTTTTGTATTGTGCTGCTCCACAATCTTGCTTCATAATGATGATACTGCGAAAATTCTCTTCAGCAGTACAATACGATTTAGTCAAAGACTGCTTATTAAAAGAATTCCACATAGATGTGAGTAGAAGGCTAGCCAAGATCAAATATTTCAGCTGACCTTTCCATCAACCAGGAAACCCTTTCCCTACAGTGTTGTGTATTGGGTTCAGGAATTCCTATTGGAGGTGATATGTCAGGACTTAACAGGTCTGTCATATACATTGTGAATTTGGAAAAACGAAGAGATCAATTAAATAATGAAAATGGAAGTTAAGAATAACACAACATTGATCCATTGGGTGGTCGAAATTTATGGCATTCCATGTGAGCTTTAGGGTTGCGTGGATTGGTTAATATGTTGTCATTTAGGTTTACATAAAAACATAGGATAATGACAACAAATATCATCCATTATAAGGCCTTAATATTTATATTTCGTAACTATTTTAATTTGTTGCTGAGCATTTGTCATTTCATTTAACATGAAGATCCATTTGTTTTTAGACAGACATCTTATCATAAATCATTGGGAGTATGTGTTCACTATTCATAAAAATCAAAGACATATGTTGATATGTGATGGTTTTTGTGCCTGGCCTTGCCATCCAGATCATCTGAGCTCACAGTTGATTACTCATCAGTTGATTTGGGTTTGGCAAAGCCAGGCAGGCCCTTTTCCATCATCCCCTCTCCTCCCTCTCATTTTATAACTCTTTCTAACAACAATGTAAAGAAGATTAATAAAGATTCCATATCCTTTTATGCACTTCCAGCTTCAGTTTTATAATTACTTGAATATTTCCTCCTTAGTTTATCTATTAGCCTGTCTTGTTCCAGACCACACACACACGCACCTTCCTTTATTAAAGTGGCTAAAGGACAAGACTGCCTCCCTAGTGTTCTTATAGACACTCCATGGCGACGGCCACCCCTACCTAAACCTCTAGTCACCTACAAACAATTTTCTAACACTCTTAACTGCCCATTGCTCTAACCTTGAAGATCCTGGCTGGGAGGACTGCTCTGGGGATTGATCTGGATTCTGTGGAGGAGTGGTTAAGTTCCCCAGTGCTTCTGTCCTGTCCTTGCTTCTTTTGTAAGCTGCTCTCCACATTTTACGCTTCTGCCGTTGTTCTCTTTTACTTAAGTCATTGATTCTTTTTTTTCCCGGCCTCTACATTCTTTCTCCATCTCTGGCATTCACTCTGCAGGTATTTCTCCCTTCTTTCAGGATCAGCTTTTAGGCGTGCCCGATACTGTCTCTGCCTTTCTGCTGCTGTTGTTGGTGCCATCACGGACTCACAGATGTCTATAGATGTCCGGATATAGACCCTTTTTGTCCAATGACACACACACACACACAGCAACATGAACATTACAATTAACATGTATGTGGGATAGGAATGTTGAAAAAGTTCAATAATTCATTTAACTAATTGGATAACTTCAAAACCAGTGTTAAAATCACAACCCTGTCACAAATCTCACAACCCTGTTACGATCAAACATGTAACGGGGTTGAGTGTGACAGGGTTGAGATTTTTGCACAAAATGGCTGCTACTCCACATGTGGTGAATACCAGGAGAGCACATGGCATGCATGAGATTAAGAAATCATCTATATTTTTTAAATAACAAAGATCATTTTCACAAGTAATAGTTTTCTATCTTTTTTTCATGTGACGGTGTTGAGTCATTATGCTTGACTACCATAATATTACAAGATAAATGACTCAAAATATAGTAAAGATAGTATAAGGTAGCTACTTGCCTGTTTCTGATGTTATGTTTTTCAAAATACTTAAATGTTGTCACTTCCTGTTGTACGTGCTTATAGGGATCGAACCATTATTTTTGTGGGGGGAGAATGCTCCGTGTAACGGGGTTGAGGGGTTACTGAGGTACAGAACTAAATAATGTTATTTTAATGAATAATTATTCATTTATTTTTAAATCAATCATTACCAGCATAAAAGCACAAATAGATGTTTATGTTCATAGAAAAAAGTATGGACTTTTTACTAATTTTGTTCGTCATATCACAAATTCATTTTCATGGAAGGCCACGAGGGACATGTCAAAATACATGGTGTCAACTGGAAAAAAAACCATAATGCATAATTTTAAAATAACATTTATGCAATGTTTTTACACTTTATTAAAGGGGACATTTCAACTGAAATAAAAAGCTTTTCAAAATAAATTTTTGTGACTGAATAGATCAAAGACACTTTTTTTACATCATTTATTACATCAGATTGACCATCGCAATCTGAGTTTATTTTAACCTCTATCTCATTAACACAGTAATGCTACGAATTATAAAACGAAACACAGATCTGCGAGAACCAATTAAAACCCGAGGCATCGGTGGTTCTTTATACAGGATTCAGGACAGCATACATTGTACTACGTACTCTCCACCATTTTGTTGCTGAAATCGGAACAACTACAAAAAGGCAAAACACCAGAAGGGAGCACTGCTTACTCTTGAGCTGGTCTAACATGATTTCTGCAGCCCAATTACTCGACGAGCTAATGGGCCGAGATAGAAACTTGGCACCTGACGATAAACGAAGTAATGTTCGATGGGATCATGAAACCGTAAGTTGTTTGCCCTTTTTAGTTCATGGATAACAGTTAGCTGGTGTGGGGGTATAAAGCGCTAGTTCGATCATATTTGAATAGCAAACACTGCATCGCTGTAACCCAGATAGCTATATCTTATTTCATGCCAGATAGTTAACAGCAGTTTCATAACATAACAGACGGTTTCATGAGTAACATTTATAAAAATCTACCGTCAGTGCCCTCCATGTCTTGTAGTAATAACTTAGTCCTAGCAATCCAAGCTGCATTGACACCACACAGGCCAAGAAAACGGACGGATGATGCCCAATGCTGTAGTCAAATCGGCTAACGGAGTTAGTGACAGTTGCCAACGGTAGAACGATCGCCGAGAAACAATGTAAAACATGGCTAGCTAGATAGCGAAGTAACAAAATAACTGGAAATGATAAATTAGCGTTTAGCTGTATAGTATTGACCTTAAGTTAGTTAAATTAGCATGCTGTCGTCTGGTCTGTGTGCAACTGTCATACATTTCCAATAACATTCCATTAGCCAGCCATGTTGGGCTTTATACAATTTCAAGCTATAGATTTGAGCAGATTAGGAGAAAGTATGTTTTCAGTACCGCAAGTGTAACGTTGGTAGTAATTTTGCTAACGTGACCTGTTAGATATATTCAAGGTAGACAGCTTGCTAATAAACTGCAGTAATATAGGTTGTGAAAACGAGTAGTTGAATTACCCTTATCTTAGCTAATTGTGCTAGGCTAACATAGCTAGCTAGCTATTCTTTATAGTGATTTGCTATACTGTTATAGCCTTCTAAAGCTAATGCTCGCTATCTAGCTAGCTAAGATTAACCAAGGTAACTATGTACTATTATCACTGTAAAATTATGTTACTTAAAGCGAATAGGCTAATGGCGAATTGCCTTCCGTTAAAATGCATTGAGAAAAACGCTTTAATGCATTTTCTCTAGTGCCGTAACCACCTGCGTTCCCAGTCATATATTTGGGAAAACAAATATGATATTGGGGCTAACCATTGTCTACATAGAAATAGTAAAACAAAACAAAACGTTTTTAGTTTTAAAATTATAATTGCGCATTTTAAATGACCCACAACAGATAAATATAAAGTGACCACAAATCAAAGTGAATTTTTTTTTCATACGGGAAATGGTAAATGTTATGTTTTAAAATAAATAAATAAAACATTAAACTATGCAGCCTTTTGAAAATGGGAAATTCTACATTGCATCTTAATTTGAGAACGGATTATATATATTTTTTAAATAGCCTACTCGTTTTCAAGTCTTAAGTCATGAATCATGATTTTTGTGTTTATTTATGACTTTGTAAGCCAAGTAGCTATAAGAACAATTTGGATGATTTTCCATATTACATCATTGCCAGCTGGGTTCTTTGCAATTACAAATAAAAGCACTGTTGTCCTGTTCACACAGTTTGAATATGGGTAGTATTCTGCCACAGGATAACCAACTCTGCACTGTTGTTATTATGGAACCGTTTACTATCTTGAATGAAGGTCAGGATGGGAGTAATTAGAAAACTGGAAATCTGTGACATTCTGCCTATTGAACAACGTTATTCCACGAACACACAAGGCAATGTAATTTATTACATTTATTTTGGAGTACTAGTTATATGCACATGGGTGAAACACAGGCGTACTGTACAAATGCAGAATGGTGTTTTCAGTCAGACCCAAAGACCAAGCTCCAACCTGTAAAATCAAAAGATAGACTTCATGATTGGATAATATCATATTGTAAGACGGTTTACATTGTATGACACCCCAGTGTGATAACCCTATTTAGCCACAGAAAATGTAACACACAAGTAGTGTTTAAAACATTTAACTTGTGTCAATTGAGGTAGAAGACAAATAGTAGGTTATTTATTTCTAGCACATGCACATTATAGACTACTTATGGTTTATTTAACCATGTACTGTGTTTGACCTTCATTTACTTTTTTAATTTAATTTAATTTTTACTTTTCTTCTTTCTTCCTAACCCCCCATGTAGGTTTGCAAATATTACCTGTGTGGATTTTGTCCTGCAGAATTATTTACAAATACCCGATCTGACTTGGGTAAGTTAATTTTTGTTTTGATTCATTCTTCTGCTACCTAGTTAGCTAGTGAAAACAATAAAGTGTTAAGGGAAGTTCAGTGTGGTACTTTAGAACAGTGCTTCTGAATGCATGTCCTGGGGGACACCTGTGTGTGCTGGCTTTTGTTCTAACCATAGTTGTAACAGCATAATGGTGCTTGTCTGTTAAAGGATGGTTTACCTTCTTAAGGCCATATTAAGCCAGAAATAGTTATGCATGTCATGAAGAATACTAAATGTTCCATATTCACATCCCAAGACTTAATCAGTCAGGTAAACTAATGCTTCCATTTTCTACAATATGTATGGCAATTAATTCCTCTAGAAAGAGGTTACAATTGATTAAATAATAGACTGACAGGTGAAATCAGTGTGGTCATAATTGCTGAAAGTGTGGAGACCTGATCACTGAAACTAAACCATTTGTTGAAAACGAAGAATTCAAAGACAAAGTAAATGGCAATGGGCCAAACCTGTATTGTGTTATTAATTTTAACAAAAAAGGAATTAAATCATTGATATTGGCTGTAACAAAACCCAGCATACACAGGGGTCCCCCAGGACCGGGATTGAGAACCACTGCTTTAGAATCCCAATATTTGTTGTCACAATATGAGTTGATTAATTTACCCTATAACTGGATGGTATATAAAATGTGGATTTGAATAGATTTTCTCTTTTTAGGACCATGTGAAAAAATCCATGATGAAAATTTGAGGAAGCAGTAAGTCACTTTTATTAGTGTTATAATTGTTAATACAGTTAAGCTATTGCCGCTTTTATAATCATTTTTTGCTAATATGTAGGTATGAGAAGAGCTCTCGTTTCATGAAGGAGGGGTATGAGAGGGACTTTCTGCGGTACCTGCAGAGTTTGCTTGCGGAAGTGGAGCGACGGATCCGCAGGGGCCATGCAAGGCTGGCTCTATCACAAGCCCAGCAAAACTCCGGAGTGAGTATCTTTCTCAGTCTCCACTTCTACATCAATTTTACATGTATGAGGGCCGAGGGTTGATGGCAAATACCAGTAATTGTTACAGGCTTTGGTTAAAGGCCAAATTGCCCTTGTTGTTCTCATTGTTGCTGGAGCTACTCGTTTTCTAGTTGTCAGATGTGCTCTGAACATAACTCTTGACAGTTTTTCAAAGTGTTTTTCAAGTCAACCCAGCACATTTGTAAGGGACATCAAACTGATCTATAATGTAATATATCTGACCTGTAAATGTGTTAAATGTTTCATTATTCGATAATCATCCCCACAGCACATCACCAAAAATGTTACATTGCATTTTTTTAGGTCATAGGTCATCATGACCAATTAAGTCAAACATGGAATAATACTTCCTTATGCAAGGCATATATGTTGTGAAAATAAGAAATGCATGATGTGTTATACAAAAACAACAAGAGTAAAACAACATTTGCAGGTGTAGTTTGTGCTTCAGACAATCGAGTAACCTCCGCAGGACAACCCTACAACCTTCTTTAACGACTGGAAGGTTAATTAATTAAATACAGCATGGATATGTTGTGCATGTATTGATCAGGTTTGTTTAACAGGCTCCGGCGCCACCCGGAAAGAATGAAGAGAAGATTCAAGTGCTAACGGAGAAAATCGAGGAGCTTGTACTACAGGTGCAGTATTTCATTGGAATGGTTTGACTGTTGCGTTAGCTAGTTCAGACCATCAGTGTGTGATGTGTACCAGTGCTCAGAGGGAAACGTGTGTTCAGTACTGTTCTTGCATTTGATGTTCTGTGCAGATCGAGGAGCTGGGTTCTGAGGGCAGGGTGGAGGAGGCCCAGGGCATGATGAAGCTTGTCGAGCAGCTGAAGGACGACAGAGAGCTGCTCAGCTCCACAACATCTGTGAGTAGCTTCTTTTAATGGAGTACTTGTAATATACTACTTCAAAGCCATACACTCACTGCTTCTTGAGAGTACAACGATATAAGTTCAAGTTTTTATTTTTATAATAATAACATTATAATTTATAGTGGAATATAATAATAGAATATTTTAAGTGGGGAAAAATGGTTAGGTAGTTGAAACATGACATGAATTAACAGCTTACACCAAGAAATGTGTTCCATTTGCTCGTTTTAAATACGTTTTAAGGGAATAAAATCCATTTGGTCCCTACTTGATGACGGTTTAAAAAAAAATGTCCTCGACTTTAATGGGAGTGTTTTATTAATTATTTCTTTAACTGATTTCAGACTATTGAGAACTTTGCGGCTCAAGAGAAACAGATGGAGGTTTGTGAGGTGTGTGGGGCGTTCCTCATAGTGGGTGATGCCCAGTCCAGAGTGGACGATCACTTGATGGGCAAGCAGCACATGGGATATGCCAAAATCAAGTCCACTGTGGAAGAGCTGAAAGTGAGTGTTCTGGCGGCCTTTCTTTGTTGCTTTTGTGTAGAATATGATAAAACATCTTCAAAGACTTGTTAAAGCCCAGTGATGTTTTTCCAGCACAGCTGGTGATATTACAAAGAAGAACACACCACAGGTGCAGGTGTTGTAATCGTCAGCAGCTGGTAAATAACCCAGCGATGTTATCTTTGGCTTGTAAGGCTGAATTCTAGGGTTGTTTACCTCTGCTCACCAGGAGAAACTGCACCGGCGATCAGAGGAACCAGAGAGAGACGACCAAGGGAAGAAGGAGAGAGAGGAGAGGGAGCGAGAGAGGGAGGAGAGAGAGAAGAAGAGGCGGAAAGAGGAGGAAGAGAAGGAGAAGGAGAGGGAAAAGGAGCGAGAGAGAGAGCGAGAGAGGGAGAAGGAGCGTGACCGGGAGAGGGAGAGGGAGCGGGAGAGGGAACGCGAACGCGAGCGTGACCGTGACCGACGTGGCCGGCGCAGCCACTCTGGCAGCCGCCACTCCAGCAGAACGTCGGAGCGGAAGAGGAGCCGGTCCAGGGAGCGCAGGAGGTCCAGGAGCAAGGAGAGGGACAGGAAGCGTACCAGGTAGAGCTTTGAGGAAATGTTAGCCCTTATGAAGCCTCTGAGTAGCTAATCTGAAGTTGTCATTTGTCTAAGCACTACATGTAATATTTGCCTAATTTGTAATGCAGCAGTCATTTTTGGTAGTGTATTTGGTAGTTTATTCTTTGGTCTACTCTGTGCGAGTATGACGTCTAGTAGCAGCCGTGTGGTGCTGACAGCGGTTAATGTTGGTGTAGGAGCCGGGACAGAGAAAAGCGGCGCAGCCGGGACCGGTCGGAGCGGAAGCACCGCTCACGGAGCCGGGAGAGGCGGAGGCCCCGCAGCTCGGACCACAAGACCCACAGGCACCGGAGCCACAGCAGGGAGCGCAGAGACAGGGAGGGGAGATCCAGAGACAAAGGTGAGAGGACCTGCCGCTACACCGCTCAATCATTTCAAACGCTCTTACAGTGCTGTACCCTAATGATAAAGTGGCCCAACAGAGGCAATGTTGGTGACTCTTCGATCTTACCGTTGCAACCACTGTCCTGTGTGTAAGTGTTCTGCAATATTAACCCGGATGATTAAATGCATCTCCAGACCGTAAGGATGTGGATGAGAAGAGCAGCAAGAAAGGGAGCGACGATGAGAAGCCCAGCAAGGTTTCCAAATCTGGGCAAATGGAAGCGGAGGCTCCCAAGGCCGAATTGAATGGCACCAGTGAAGACATGCATTCTGAAGGTGACACTCAGTCCAATTAAAATGATCTGATAGGACCTCAGATCAGGCCCAGGTAAGTGTAACCTCCTGTCTGACTTGGGTCCCTCCCCCCCCCCCTTCCTTTCCTTTTTTTTTTTTTTTTACCCCCCGCCCTTCCTGTGTTTGATTTTTCCCGTTTTTCACAGTGCAGTGTAAGTATGCACGGAAGAAGATGGATCTAGACAGATGAAGAAAATAGAAACAAACACAAACCGAGAGGAAAAACCAGTGTAGTCCTGCAAAACGTGCTGGAGGTACTTCGTTTTGTATCAGCTGTATATGCATTTACTTTACTTTGGAGAACAAATTATAAGCCAGATTCGTCAAGTAGAGTTCAGACTTGCCTCTGCCTGTGCTGTAGGTGAAACACAAATGTTTATTAAAGCACACTATTTGTGACTGATAAAATCAGTACATAACTTTGTCTCCATTTTATATCTATATATATTACATAGCTCATAAATCATTGACCTATATTTAACGAAACATTTTTTTTTCCTAGATCTCGTATTTAACCTTTCCCTTTCCACAGTGATTGAAGCGCATGAAAGGATCTTTGTTTTTACTTTGTTTGTGAATGCAGACTGTTAGTCTTTTTTTCCTCCCAATGACAAGGATGCTTGCCGTTCTGTGCTTCATTACCTTGCATTCTAATGCAGTTTGCTCTGAAAGTCAAGAGCCAATAGCATTGGGATGGTGGAAGTGTAGGGTTAATGAAATATTGCAGCTGACTTCCATACCTCACACAGCGTTGGTGTTGTGAGCGACCCATGAAAAGCCAAATTAAAAATCAAGGATACTGTCAAACTGTGCAGGTACTCACCCCAGGTACTCCTTTCTCTACCAACATCAATGTTTGAATGCTGTTGCCTGTATAAACCTTTTTTAAAAAGCTTGCTGTTGTGTATTTTTTGTTTCATAGACTTAAAGATCTTTATTCCATTTAACTTTTTTTTCTCTGTGTACTTAACTGGTGATTCAGTCAGACAGCAAAGAGGTTCGCATTGTCAGAAAATGAAGGCAGTGGTTTTTTTGTTGCACAGCATTTGCCATTTATTTCAGCTCGAAGTAAATGGATGTTGTGGCACAATGGCAGAAACTGCCTTAATTTCACCTTGAGAGGAAAGGTCAAACCACCTTGCCCTTTGAGTGAATCGCCCTCTTACTTGTAAACTCATTATCACCATATGTTTGTATAAACGGTGAACAGCAAAGTTGGTTATAATTTCAAGGCCATATCAGAAACCTCTTATAACAGCTACCATGTCTTAAAACCTTAATCTATGCCTTATGTTTTTAGAACTACCCGCTAATGACTGGTTGTGATATGTATGCATTTTCTCCAGTGCTGACTGGAGAATACATATTCGTGCTGGAGAAATACAGAGCAGTGTGAAATGACCCAACACTTATTATATATGGTACCTCAGAACCTCACCTGATTTAAGTAATGGTGAATAATTGGAAAGTCTAAACTGATAGATTGCTTTTAGGGGCGACCAGCATATTGATTTGTACACGCTGATTAGCTTGAAGTATATAAGAAACATGTTTAATTTATAAGGTGTCCTAATTATTGGTGAAGGGTTCTAGGGTTGAGTAATACAGTGTCTTGCATTTTTTGTGCTGTTATCTGATGCCACAGAAAGTGTGGGTGTCCTGTACTAATGGGGTGCTCTTTGAACGTTTGTACACATTAGGGGATGCCATGAGGAGCAAGACCTGAAGATTGCCTGTCCTGAACCTGCTATTCCGCTGCTTAAAACAAGGTGAACCAGAGATGTAATGCCCTAAAAACAACAACAACAAAAAACCCAAATGTAAAATAGATATTGCCCCTTTCTGCTCATTTTCAGGACTGCTCATCCTTATACATATTTTGTCCATAATTTATACTACACGCACTCAGAGTACATTCAATTGTGTAAGTTCTGTTAACATTTAGTAACAAGAAATACAAATATTGTACTTGTGGCTTGTTTGGTTTGTAATTTCAGGTTTTACTGCACATTTCCCCCCTGGTATAAGAGTTTGTGGAAACATTTTGTACAGTGTGATGAATGAAAACCTAAATTCCCGAATTTATTTTACCAGTTCCAATTTCTGCCCTTTTGTGCAAGGTGTATTCATAGACGTAAGGATCACTTCTAGCTTTAAGAAGTTTTGTTCTGATCGGATTAAATAAAACCTGTATATTTTGTGTTACGCTGCAAATAAAAAGTTGAAGTCTGAAGTCTTCCCTGGTGTCATTGTACCATTTGAGGTGAATATAACATTTTTACATCTTTTACATTGCCTGACAACAGTCATGGAATTTTTTGGGAAAATGGATATGGAAAAATAACTGATACATCGAAAGTTTTTTTTTTTTTTTTTTTATAAAGACTTCATACTCAAATTTTGGTAGTATAATTCAAGTTTGTACAGATTTGGTTCACAAATGAATCACATTGTATTTGAACAGAATTTTCCCTAAAGAAAAACATTAATAATACAGTACAAAAGAAAAGAAAGGAACTTAAATAACAGTACAAAAATATGTTTAGCTCATCATGAACTACATTGAAATTACAGTGGCATAGTTCTTACAAAAAAAACAACAAAAAGATTTAGGCTGCAGGTAACTGCTCCATATAAAAGGACACATTCTCACTGGCTTTCTAGGTTATGGGAAGGCACTGTTGGCTTTGTACAGATTATCATGGAGTATCATGCCAGCCCTGCATCTTTGACCATACCATAAAATATTCCTTTCTGCGCTATAAGATTTGTTGGAGTGTCAAATTCCGCTACTTGTCCCTTGTCCAACACCAGGACTCTGTGGGGAAAGAGGATACAATCCGTTAGGAAGGAAATGGCATAAAAACCTAACCTCATGAAAGTGACCTGCACTGAAATAGCTTCCATTCCAACAAAAAAAACCTAGGCTCTATGTGAGAACTTGCACTCTAGCAGTTCTGAGGAATTTTCCCCTTGACAGTGAGGTGGCAGAGAACATCCTATTTGGAACCCAATGCCTCCCCTGAGGCGGCTTAGCAGATATTATGCACAAAACCCTACAATGGGATTTCCCTCTGACATTACACTTTAGATTTTTGCATGCAATAACAATGAATCAACCAAAGGTGTGGTATGTGACTTCAAGAGCGCAGAGCATTTTGCTACCGGGGTGGGGGGCAGTGCTGTCATGTCATGAGAGAGAGGAGGTACCTTGTGTAGTCCATGATTGTGTTGAGTCTATGAGCAATGGTGAAGACTGTGCAATCCTCAAACTGTGTGCGGATGGTGGACTGGATAAGGTCATCCGTCTCCAGATCAATGGCAGCCGTAGCCTCGTCCAGGACCAGTATCCTGGTCTTTCTCAGCAAGGCCCGGGCCAAACAAATCAGCTGTCTTTGGCCCACACTGCGAACGGCAGACATGTCCATCCAGTTAGCATCACACCAGCGCATACAAAGGTGGTCGTAATCTCTGAAACCTGATGGTGTTTGTGAGTTGCATGTGCAAATGGGTAAACCACAAACCCTTATAGACTTAACAAACACTAACTCAACAGTCCAAACTACATTTAAGATCATTTTCCAGATAAGCTCACAAGGAAGCACCTGAAACTAAATCACTGTTTTAGAATTTGACTTGCCATAAAGTGCTAAGTGGCATGTGCAAGAATGCAGAGGGGATTGCCATTATGTATTAAACATTGGAAAATTGATATGATGGATGCTATTAACTTAACACTGATAATCTGAATCTGTCAAATAACATGGTTAGACGGCCTGTTGTTTTGGGCTCACCTTAGGTTTTCTCCACCTTCTGAACATTCAAGGCTGAGTTTGGATGGATGGATGGATGGACTGATATGATGGATGCTATTAACAAACTTATTCAAGTGGGACAGCTCCAGTGCTTTCCAGACCTCCTCATCAGTGTGCTTTCCAGATCTCCTCATCAGTGTGCTTTTCAAAGGGGTCAAGGTTCATTCGCAGTGTTCCAGAGAAGAGAACGGGCTCCTGGAACAAACACCCTGCAATTACTTCATTTGCCTTGCTCTGCTTATTAATGGGAGCATCAACCTGGGAGAATTCGCTTTCAAATCTTACAAATCTGTGGCCGTATGTACAAAGATTCTAAGAGTAGGAGTGCTGATCTAGGATCAGGTTTCCCCTGTCCATATCCTAACCATATCCATTATGAGCTAAAAGGCTAAACTGATCCTAGATCAGCACTCCTACTCTTAGAATCTTTGTACATACGGCCCCAGATTTACAACTGGAATCTTGAGAGTCGTCAACTGAAGCAAAAGCTTCGTTTGCACCATTAAAGGCCTGTCCACAAAAGTAGCCGACATCTGGAACGCATTATATTAAGTATCAGAAGGGACAATCTGTAAGGCCTTAAAAACTATTTAAAAATAGGGCTTTCGTGAATACAAAAATGGAAAACTTTTGTGTAAAATGTACAGGGACAGAATGCACTAATGGTGATATACATTTTAGAATTTCTCTCAGAATCAAACCCATCGCTGTAATCTTAGTGCTTATTGCTATTTTAAATGAATGAATGAACAATGAATACATTTTATTTGGCTAGTTAAATATAGCACCACACATTAAAATAAAGTGTTGGTAACATTGCAAGCAGGCTCACCTGTGGAATGATTGTAAGCTTGGACCTGAGGTCGTGAAGACCAATGTCAGAGATCTTCACCTCGTCAATGGTGATCTCTCCACCAGCCGCCTCTAGCAAGCGGAATAGGCACAGGGTCATGGAGGATTTTCCAGCACCTGTCCTTCCAACAATTCCAATCTGCAGTGATAAAAGTGCATTTTTTTGTTACTTAAGTGGCAGGCAGAGGTTATTATCAATCCACATCATGAGTTCATTCATCGTTATTTTCTTTTTCAGGATTTTCTTTTGTCATGCAAACAGTATAGCAGATAATAGGGTCCCACTCACAGATGAACTCAGTAATAATTATTGAATAGAGAAACACTGTCTGTGCAATTACATTTCAGTGAACACAATGTGAAAACTATCTTGACTAAATTGAATGGGTCTAGTGTAGTAAGGCAGGTCTGCTGCAGGGGGTGATATCACCTTTTATACTCGACTTTGACACGCTCGCCAACGTCTGACATCGCTGAACTCTGCTACACTAGCACAATAATCCATCAGTTGTATTATTTAGAATACTGACATGAAATTCAAAATTCCACCACATTCTATCTAACTGTATTTGTGTTTTTGAAATGGCAAAAAGAAATGGAATGTCTGAACCCATTAGACTTTTAGCTGTATTGCCATCCACTATTAGGCATATAGGCAGGAGAAACGAAATAAAAAATGTCAATACAACATCAATCCATCTTGTGGAATCAAAATATAAATCCAAATTAAACCCAGGAAGGAAGGAAGGGGTGAGAAAACCTGTGCACTCTTCAGACCAGACCAACACACATGGCACGCATGGCTGCGCCCAGCAGTTTCCTCACCTTCTCCCCACCCTTTATGCTGAATGTGAGGTTCTTCAGTACCAAGTCCAGCCCCTCCCGGTACCTCACGCTGTAGTCACGGAACTCCACTTTCCCCTGGGCTGGCCACTCTGGGGGTGGCTTCTTGTCCTCAATCTCCCAGGGGGCCTACACAATACAGATTAACACACACACACACACACACACACACACACACACACACACACACACACACACACACACACACACACACACACACACACACACACACACACACACACACACACATTTAATACACCAAATCTGAAGAAGGACTGTCAGACTTGGACCTTTAATTTCACCAAATCTCAGAGAGGATCAGACTTGGTCTTGAGTCGGACAGGACAGATGTGACTACCACTAAAGGTGTGTGTAAACGCCAGCCCCGAAAGCAGCAATCTGCTTTCTAACACTGACCTTAAAAGCATGTACATGTCCACAGTATGCCCAGCGCAAAGGGTGCCACAGCGCTTGCATCAGTAACGCTGTGTTGATACAGTGTTTGTCTGAGGGCGTGAGAGCAGCTTACCTCTGTCTGTGTCTCGGAGTACTCCTTGACTCGTTCCACCGCCACAATGTTGCTCTCCAAATCCGAGGTCATCCTCACCATCCAGTTTAAGGACATGGTGACCTATCGGTTGACAAAGTTCACAATGTATTTATTCCAAAATGCTTCGGTTGGCCACACTGTAAATTAAAGCCAGGGCCTTTTCAATTTGTTCACGTGTATACAGTGCTGGCAATGTCATAGTCATTTCACACACACGAACATACAAAATGCAACACAAATGTTAATAACGAATACAGTGAGGCCTGGCGATAACCACTCCAGTAGGATAAACAGTAAACCAACGTGAGTTGGACCCACCTGCAACGCATACGAGACAGAGAGTCCCACGAGCCCTGGATTTAGGCTTTCCTTGCCGAGCACAGCGAACAGCGCAGCGAACAGAACGATGCAGTTCCCAATGAACTCAATGCGGACCCCTAGCCACCTGCCCAAATCAACACAACACATATCCTCATACTGTCTAAAACATACGTCACACATGTCTGCATTTCAGTTAGAAAATGTATGAAAGTAAGTGTCAATGAAAAATGTTACCTTTATACATTAAAATAGTACAACCACTTATAATACAAATGCATTAAATAACGAAAATGAAAGAATTGTGGAAAGAATATCTTAACATCAAGCGGGTTACACTGCATTTTGTAATAAAACCGATATGGGCATTTAATTGGACCAAACATCATTTTAAAAATCAAACTAGATGGACAAATGTGGGGATTGCGTACGCAGTATTGTTTCGTGATGGAGTAAAGTGACACACCTACCTGTTTGAAACAATACCAGGGTAGTAACTCTTCTGGTTATCATCCACTTTTATATCGCTGATGAGAACGAAAGCACCTTCCCTTGTGTATGCACGGATCACACTTGTGCCTGTGATGGTTTCAGAAAAGTGAGAGTATATAGGAGACCTGCTGACGGACTCCAGTCTCTTTAGCTGTCGGGAAGTGGCCACGTAAAATCTCTACAGAAGAAGAATACATATAATTAACTGCTGCAAGAACAAAAGAGCCACACATAAAAGCCAGCGATTCAAAAGACACCTGCGGAAATTCATTCAGATTAACCTGATTAAATGTCCATAGCTCATCTAATTATACAACTACAAAGCAAAGAATACATTCCCATCTTGAATATTGAATTTTATATCACCAAATTCATTTTTCTAATGAATTCCAATGATAAACTGGAGATTATTGTAGACATTTCCACTATTAGTCTCCTTTCATCATACCAAATTGGCAAGTCCCAAAACAGTGCAGATGTCTTTTGTATCTGATCCTACTGCATTTTTAAATGAACAATCACGTGTGAAACACTTTATACACCGGAATAAAACACTATTTGATTAAATTCAGAAACATTTCAAATATAAGTGTTTAAAATGCTATCATAATGTTGTAGTGAATGGTTTGGCTTTGTGAATGTTTAAATAATTCGATGTCAAATAATCTTCTTTAGTTTTTTTGAACAATGTGTTGGTGCCATTTATGCAATTTTCACTTGAATTTAATTTCTTAATCTCTAAACACCCTAGTATGTTTTTAAAAAGCATGCATTTCACACTTAAAGCACTGATTAGGATGTAGGTCTTATCCCAAAACAAACAGGAAATATGCGACGGATAGCAATTAATAGATTTAAGCAATCATGCCCAAGTAAAAGCAATCACAAAAAACAGGAACAAACTGAGGAGAAGCAAAAGAAATAAAGAGAGAAACAAACTTAGTGTTGTCGTCTGTGTGTGAGATAGGCTAACAAAGTCATTTTCCACAGGACAGAGGCACATGGGGAAAAACATTGCCCACTTCAGGACCATGTCCAAATCAATGGCATTTCATCATTTTTAAGTTAGAAAATGAATGTTAGAAATACTGCACATGAATGTTACCAACAGTGCTTGTCACTCAAATTTCATCAGGGATTTATGTCTCATCCTCTGCACTGGATTTTTGATTGACTTTGCCAGCATTTGTTGTATTTGTGTGGGTTTCTTTCTTTGGACTTTAATTATCAAAATTGATTGAACTGCATTGCTTCTGATTTGTTAATTACCCCATGGTCCCAATAAAAATGACATATTTTACCAAAATGGTAATAATCCCATACATAATAAGATGATGTATATTTTTTGTTTGATTTTCCCAATGAACTGTGCTTGTGCTCATCACAGCAACTTCCTCTGTCAATTTCGGGAGAGTGCAGACAAGCATACGCTCTCCTCCGAGACACGTGATGCTAGCTGCTGCTTCTTTTCACTCTGCAGTCCACCAGTTAAGCTTGCAGACATGGAGTCGGAGGAGGACACTTCATGTTGTAGGCGGACTGTGGGCACCTGATTGGCCAGAGGGGGTCGCTGATGCACGTCGAGGCACCAATGTCTTGTCAAGTCAAATCCCTCCCTCCCCGGTTGACGCTACGGCCAATTATATGCCGAGGGGCCCATCCATACACTAGAACAGTACCATAGCAGGATGAGCCACCCAGCAGCCCCTAGATGATGTGACATTTCACACAAAAGCACTCAAAAGATTAATAACATTTGTGACATGTTATGACAAGGCCACTTCTCCCGATATTGAAAAAAGTTGTCATTGGATTTTGGTACAATAGTGCCAAATTGAATGATCAAAATAACTAATACGGAAAGAAACTATTAACCTGGCAATCTAGCAATTAATTTCAGTCAACTCTTTGAGGTCAAAGAATTTTAAGATGTACTCATCGCTTGTTAAGGCTGGGACTTTCTTTACTGTTTCTGTTTAAGTATACACGAACCACAAAAATACAATGCAATAACTGTTGTATCCATAGAAATTCTGCATTATATGGCTGCATAATGGTGAGCGACACTATGTCTGTCAATTCCAGTCACATCACACATTAATGGACGTAGTATGCAGCAGAAAGTCAACACTCTCAGACTTCATCAATTGAATGATGATTATGCTGAAGCTATGAGTGGATCCCTGAGGATCCCTGTTACCCTGCACTCTTAGTACAGGGTAACAGACTCTGTGACTAAAATGCTGTTCAGGGAGCATTAGCGGGAATCTTAAGTCAAATATAATTTTTCCAATTTGTCTCTTTTTTCCTCGTAGCCAATGTAGTGCATGTTACTAGTTAGCTAGTAAATGTATGGAAGGTAACAAGTTAACATGATACATCCCACTAAATGATATATAAGTACAGAGCATGACAGGTATATTAAGATATTAGTAGCATCAACAGGAGATAAAACTGTTATTCGGGGCGAATGGGTGGTAATGTTTGCAAGATTGCCATTTCGTATTAGATAAGCTGCAGATCATGAGGAATGATTTTCCAAAGTCAAAGGGGTCAACCTGAGGATGGAGAATTACCATGACATACTGACAGCCCCCATTCCCACAAACACTACTCACTAGGACTAGGAGATTGCTGTTCTTTATCTTCCACCTGTTTTTATTCATTTTTAAATTTAGCCTTTCTTTACTCAATTTCGAATCTCATTAAGTAAACATCCATGCTACAAGCGAGCAAAAACTTAAAAGGAAGCGCTTGATATCTGGATGGGATGCCAACCATTTGGTTTTCTTTAAGCCGTCGTTCGATACCATAACAAGGCATTTTGAAGTGCACGCTGTTCAATAAACTTTTTTCTTGTCCCTTCATTTTCTTTAACTGATCCGTCTTTTGCCGCAAGCGGGGTGTTTTTAGTACGTTGGGGGAGGGGGGGTCCTGTTTGAGTTGCCGCAAAGCTCAGGTGGTGATTCGTTAAAGAACAGCTGCACGCGAGCAAAGAGCCAAGCCTCACTGTGGACTGAGGCTCGGCCCCCTGGCCACTGAACAACCAAACCACATGCTAACTACAACACTAGGACAGTCGCGATCAACTACAACAACACAATACGGGGCATGCTGTATTAATGAGTTAGCTGACTTGTTCCAATTTACCTGGACCCACCAATAGAGCATCATTAACGGCACTATGACTATGAGGAAGATAGGGGTGAGGGCAGAGCATATGAGCAGCACATTCACTGTGTACCAGAAAGTGCGCATCCAGATATCAATATTTTCTGGAATGTGAGAGTCTATTGTGTCCACGTCTTTGCTGAAGCGGTTCAGAACTCTCCCTGAGGGAGTGGCTTGGAAAAAGGCCTGCGGGGCCCTCAGGATGGCGAGGAGCATGTTCTGGTGGATGGTGCGGGCCGCCTTCAGCATGCTGTACGCCCGGCACAGTAAACAGATGCCCAGAAGCAGCACACCTGTGTGGCAGCACAACGACAACAACAACAACAAAGTGGGGTGATTAATTCATCCATTTAGTCTCAAGTTCCCGAAAACCATTGGCTGCCGCACGTCTCGGAGAGGGTGACCGCGAACGTTCACTCTTCGCGGACACCGGCTGTTCCCCTGGTAACGCTGCCTCTGGTTTCTAGAACAGGCAGTGCTCTGCCGCAACTGGGAAATCCAGTGCAGGCAGAGGGCTTTGTAACTTCCCTGCCAGTGGTGCTGTACCTTGTAAAATGTTCATGAATAGATTGACAAGGCACTTAGTGGTGCTTTTTTTCCATCTTGCCATCTATTCCTCCTCACTTTTTACCCTACTGAGAATACAGACCCCATCTCCTATCCCATGTGCAAAATAAATCTTTAAAAGAAAAAAAACTCCTACAGAGTACTACTAATTTAAGGGGACTAATCACACTATTATCAATCATCTAAAAACACGCAGCAATGGAGAGAAGTGAGCACAGTTCAGTTCTCTCCAAATGCATGAATACTCCAACAAATCACACATGAGAGTGATGAGCGCTCTGGATCGACCGTTCTGTATCGTGTCACATGCGGTGACTACTGTAACAGAAAGGTCGTTTGGTGATGTCACTGTACTTCACTTACACAGTGAGTACATTTCATCTTGACCATGAGCTTGCTCTGCAGGATGAACAAAGAAAACAGTAGAACACAGACTGGGGTTTACAGTCGTGGATTTTGACAGACCACAACTGGGAGTCCCCCACTTCCATCCCTCCCCCTAGCGGCTCCCCAACATGGATCATGACCGTCTGCTTTTTCCTTAGTACATCTGTGTGTGCTGCCAGCAGCTCTTTTTGTAATGAAGTTGTACAGAATATTAACATGATAGGCTGCCTCACTCCAATTAGTGGAATGCACTTGTAAGTCGGGTAAGAGTGTCTGCTAAATGACTTCATTGTAATTGGGAGTGAGTGGCAAACTGCAGTGGCCTTTTCCCACCAATGATAGGGTGGGTTTATGTCGACCAAGGTTCCTCAGATTACTACTACATTAGTTCAGTTCCTCCCAGCCCTACCCCAGAGATGCCAACAGGCTATAAGTTGTTATCAGTGAGAGATGTGCCTCCTCTTCTGATCAGCGCTAGCTCTCCGGTAGCTCTGTGTTGTCTGTAATGTGTAAACTAGTCACTGCCTTGCAGGCAAGTGCAACAGAGGAGTTCCAGCCGCAGTTCAGCTTTGTGCAGGGTTTTGGTGGCACAGTGGGGACTTGAAAATGTCAAATTAAGGAGAAAAAACTGGGTAAAACCTAAAGCCATAAACAAATACACTATCCACTTTTATGCAGCGTTGAAAAAACACACTAGAATAAAAAAATGGTAAAAATGATGTTAGAACAGGAGTGTACTTTGTTCCTCCTTTATGCCCTGGACCTTCCAAATAGAACATAAAACACTACAAACCATAAGCTAGAGAAACAGTATAAGGGGCACCAGTTGGCTGTAAAAATGCTAAAACAAACTATTTTCTATGAATATCATACAGCCCAAGTTTAATTTAACTTGACTGACAATTCATTCAAAATAGTTAATACAGTGGGCTACACCCAACTGTGTTATTTACTGCCATTTCCTCCTCATGAATACAGTCAAACCTGCAAACAATCACATGAAAACAATAGGCTGACGAAACTGAAGGCAAGTTAGCTGCGCTGCAATTGGTTCACCAACAGAGGGCACCAGAATGGTTATAAAACCATATTCGTCTCAGTACAAGGGAGGAAACCAGGACATTGTCTCCTCTCTGCAAATGCTCAACGTTTTACTTTCCCTGCCATTAAAAACGAGCAACAATGTAAATACAATTATTTTCTTCACATTGAAACTGCTCTTCCCTTCTCTGCTCTGCTCTCATTACTTAAACCAGTCACTAAACCAAAAAAGTATAGTCATGATGCATAAACAAGGTACATTTGGTGGATTTTTGCACGGGGCATGTTGTTATATCCATGAAAGCATGGAGGAATATATGTTTAAAAAAATATATATTATACTATATTATTACTATTATAAGGGTTTCTGGTAATTGTCAAGGGGCTAATGTGTGTTGTGGTAATGTTCCCAGGTGAACTGCAGCCTTGTGTATCAACCAATGTGCGAAGGAGGAAAAAGGCTATCCGGAGGGGATACAGGCTTCTGTCAACAGTCGCTGTCTGTTTGTGTACAGATATGACTATAAACAAGCAGCAGAGGGAAGGAAGCATACAGACTGCTAAGTTAAATAGAAGAAAAGTGCATGTGCTGTTAGGGAGGAGAAAGAAAAGAAATAGACAAATGAAAGCCAAGGTGGGAAAAGAGGCGTGTGGGAGAGGGGGGTGCCCCAACTAATTAGGTCAGGGTGTCAGTCTACTAATCCAGTGTGTGTCAGTTGTAAGCGTCATTTTGGAAGAAAAAGTACCTGCGAACTCTACATGAAATGTTTGAATGTAATACCTGCACAAAGAAGTATATCAGAGCCAGGGGTACTATGACCACAGCAAAGATAGGAGTGCTGGCAATGATTACAATCAGGGTGGATATGGAGGAAAACAAGGTGCCCAGGAACATGAGGATGATGGAAGGAAGCACTTCATCAATGATGTAAATGTCCTTGGCGAAGCGATTGATAATGCGGCCTATGGGGGTGGTGTCAAAGAAAGACTGGGGAGTGCGAAATTTGTTCTCTAGCAGGACAGAGTGCAGCTTTCTGGCCGCACCAATGTTGCCCATGGCCAGAGTAAAGGAGGAAATCATGACCAGGATTCCTGTGTTAGAAAGAGACCACAACAACAAGGGAAACAGCCATGAGAATACTGCAACACTCCAAGGGATTGACTGTGGAATGGGGGGGTGGGCCAAAACACAATAGCAAGCACAAAGCCCGCGGCATTAGACATTTTCCATTCTAAACTGAGGACCATTACCCTTCAATTTTGTCATCACAGCAGATTCTAAAGTAGAGACAATCTTAACAAGCTACAGCATTTCTGCAAATGCAAATTAAAAAGATTTTTCTTGACATGCAAGCATTACGGAATGTTCTCTGCTTAAAAAGGAATGCACATATTACAACAACTTTAAACATCTAAAACTACTTGGGTGGAGACTCAAGTGTCTTATACATATATATGTATATAAGTATACAATATACAGTGGGTATACAAAGTATTCACCCCCTTTGGCATTTTTCACATTTTATTTTCAAATGGATGGATAAAATTGGAATTTCTTGCCACTGATGGATGCAAAATACACTATAATGTCAAATAAAAAAACAACTCTAAAGCTTTTTTTAAAATTAATTACAATTACAAAACAGACAATAATTGATGCTATTGTTGTCCCATGGACAGTTTCTCCCATCTGGCATGGAAGACTGTAACTCCGTAAGAGTTAAGAGTGGCCATAGGCCTCTTGGTGGCCTCCCTAACAAGCACCCTTCTCACATGGATGCTCAGTTTTGGACTACGGCCTGTTCTAAGCAAATTCACAGTTGTGCCATATTCCCTCTATTTCTTTATGATGGATTTAATGGTGCTCCTAGGGATATTCAAAGTCTTTGAAATCTTATATCCTTTTCCCGATTGCTGCTTATGAAGAACCTTTTCTTGGATTTGCTTTGAATGTTTTTTGGTCTTCTTGATGAAGCTCTTGTTTGTAAATGCACTAACCAACTGTGGGACCTTTCACAGACAGGTGTATTTAATTTGAAATAATTTGAAACCTTAATAGTACACAGGTGGACTCCCATCAAATATGTGATCTCTCAAGACAATTGATTGCACCCGAGTTTATTTAGGTGTGTCTTAGCAAAAGGGGTGAATACTTATGGAATCGATTATTGTCTGTTTTGTATTTGTAATTCATTAAGAAAAAGCTTTCGAGTAGTTTTTTTATTTGACATTATAGAGTATTTTTTGTTGATCAGTGGCAAGAAATCCCAATTAAATCTATTTTGATTCCACGAAGTAAGAAAATAAAATGTGAAAAATGCTGGGGGTGAATATTTTTTATACCCATTGTATATATGCATGTTCCAATATTGAAATAAATCAACATGATTCCTGTGCACTACTTTTGGGTGTGCACAACCTACTTTCTGTACTGGAAGGATCCTTAGGCCTTTACCTTGCACGATGCCCAGTGAAGCATATACCCCCACCCTCATGCGTGTGTTCTCCCCAGTCCGGTTAAGCGGGGAGTCGTTGGTCCACTGACTCAGCCAGATGTTGGCTCCGATGGACGCCGCGTTCTGGCAGCCGTACAGGAAGCAGATGAAAAAGGACAGCATGGGCCCCACTGCTTTGGCGTACTCCCAGAACACCTTCAACTTCACCTGCAAAGGGACAGGAGAACAGAGGAGACAATGACACACACTGCAGTGCTTGTGCAGAGACTCATCAGCTCAGACGCAAAACAATATGAAAGGATGCTTGACATTTAATGGGCAAAATTGTGGTACATATCTATGTGTTAACATGGGAGCAAACTCCTGTTTTATTGGGTAGATGTGGCAAAAATGGCACAAGTGAAGCATTGCAAATTTCATACATGTTTCTGTATGATTCTAGCAAGGACCCTTTCGTGGTCTGGTCTAATAAGAATTTCGGTATGAAGCCATTTTAAAATGTTAGATTTTTTGGAACTGGAAATTTTTCAATATTAAATAATGTGGGTAATACCGCAAAGCGTAACAGGGTATGGTTATGAAAAACAGTGGACACGGAGTAAGAATAATAACAGTCACATATATAAATTACGGTTATACTTCTTCCATAAATAAATGTAATACTCAAAATAATTGGGCATATCCAATGAATGTAGAGATGTGGATAATATTTATGCTAAGCAAAATCCTTTTTTGGGCATAAGTACAAAAGTAAGCATCCAATTTAGATTGAAAACATTTACAGCAATGTTTTTGGAACAAATAAGTCCGCTTTGCTAAATTGAAATATGAGAAGTACATCGGAAAATGCCTTCACTTCTTACTGGAATGTTGAATGAAGGAGGAAGACTGCATTGAAACAGCAGTATAATTACAGTCATGTTCTTCTACCTCTTCTTAACGTACATGTGATCTCAACAAATACGTTTTGAACATTAAAAAGGGAATTTAAGTTACTCACACAAAGCATGTACTCTCTATACCTGAAAATACACACTCAAAATCGGCTACCCAACACTTTAACCAATGATTCAAAGGAACTAAACTATACCAAAGAAATTCCAAAGCAAACTATTCCTAAGTAATCAATTCCAAATTCATTCATGTAACTTGACCCTGTGTTTCTTCATCTTGTGGTTTGTGGGTTGCGTAACTGGAGGATCCTGAATTTCTTCCAACCTCGTTATCTTATTAAATGCACCGTGTATGGCTGCCGACTGATTGGTTGCGAGAATTCCCCTCTAATTCATAGGTAAAGAGCGACTAAAGTGATGAGAAGATTTTCAACATTTTAAACATTGTTTCTTGGTGTTCAGTGAAGCACGGCAATGTTCGGCATTAGCATGGCCACTCCCCGCCCGCGACTGCAATGATATCAGGACTTTGAAAGTGGGACAAAATGTACTATAAGTTCTCAATGATATATCCCAGGTTGGTATTATCAGGCCCAATTGGCCTCTTTGTAAGAAGAGAGAGCTGTATTGGACCAGCCGGGGCCACGGCGCGGCACTCACCCGCCCTGTCTCTGTGGTCTCCGCCTGGATCAGTTTGTCCATCGGCTGCTGCTTCTTCTCCTCCGCCGGCTCCGCGTGCTTCCTCTCGCTGCAGCGGCGCGGCCGAATGCTCATCTTCTTGGGATTCTCCATGTCAGTGGAAATGACACTGATTTGCCTGGGCAGGGAATCAATCAGAGTGTTTTTAACGCATGCAAAAAAAAAACCTTTGGCTACTGTGCACCAAGAATAATTATGTGAGATGACAAACCAAGGCAAAGTGTTTCAATTGCATATATATTTCTAATTATAAACGTAAGGTAAAATACTGATCGTTCATAGAATAGTTCTGGGTGACCTTTTAATAATGCTGTTGATTCTACCAGTTATGCCCACGTACAACTTTGCATACCCATTGAATAGAGATGGAAGAGTAATGCACTGTACTGATACATTTCCTATATTGTTAACAAAAAATATTTTATTATTTTCTCGCAGTTAATATTTCTGAAACAAACACACCAGAGGCAAATTATGTTAGCGCACATTTTACGAGGAAGGACAGTATATGAAAATGATATCAAAAGCCTGTTGTACCGTATGAACTGTCTCCGTGTCTCATTGACAACCGGCTCGTCTCCCATGTCGGCGTGGTTACTCAGCGTGTCGTCAGGGAAAGAGCCGTCATCATCGATCATTGTCACTGAGTCAGATTAGATCAGATGCTGTTAGCGGGAGTCAGCAGGTGGCATGGAATTCAAACATGCTGCGGGTGGAAAATGTGGCTCCCGCAGCACACTCAAAAACAATGGCTACAATCTAGGAAACACGGCAGACCCAAACCATTTGACTGATATATTTTTGAGGATGTGTGCTTGTTGCCCTGGTCGACTTTATTACCCAATCCCAAAACATGACAACGAAATGAAACACTGTCAACCAGGGCTGCTGGACTCGAACATAGAGAACATACTAATTTTAGCAAAACAGTATTTGCAATCCTTTTATTATATCCTTCCTTTTAGAGCAGGGGTGTCAAACTCATTCCATCGAGGGCCGAGTGTGTGCAGGTTTCTGTTGTAACCAATGCATTACACCAGGTGATTTCAATTAGGTTCCCTCCTTAGTTGAAGAAGTGAGCTAATTAGTGAAATCAGCTGGTGTAGTGCATTGGTTGCAACAAAAACCTGCATACACTCGGCCCACGATAGAATGAGTTTGACACCTGTGCTTTAGAGGATGGAAATATTTGTGGACATCCTTCAAATAAAATGCTTTTTTTGCTTAAAATATCTGCTTTACAGCACCATAATCTTAGCCTCAGGGTGAATGTTTTTAACAGCTGGAAGGCACCTAAAGGTTCGTCCTCCTCTGTGATGTCCTCCAGGGCGTAGTTCCTGAGGAACTCGGCGAAGGCTCCATTCTGATTGAGCAGATCGTTGTAAGAGCCCATCTCTGACACCCTCCCCTCAATGATCACCAGGATGTTATCGACCTGGGGCAGGAAGCTGATGCCGTGTGTAACCAGGATCCGTGTCTGTGGGGCACACGCGCAGCACAATAAGGGGAAAGCATTGCTTTTCTTGGAAGTTTCCCTGGTAATACAGCTTGTGTTTGTCATTGCACAGGGTGTTTGATCTAATTAGCCTCTCTAACAGCAGGGTCCCATCCACTGGATGCCATACCTAGACCACACCTAGAACCTCCTTATCAGCATTCTATTATCTTATATTTTATCCCAGCTTAACAGACTTTTACAATATAATCCTGTGAATTCTTACAATCAAAGTTTTAAAATGGTACAGATGATCTCTCGGTATGATACAGCTCTAAAAAGCAACCAAAAGCAGCATAACCCACTGCTCCGGGGGGGTGAGTTGGGTGGGCTGTACCATATCCTGATTTTTCATTCCATAATATAAATATGTGATAAATGAAGAATACATTTAAAATGCAATATAAAGAAAACAGACTGTTCATTAAAAATACAAATGAGTCCACAGTTTCTCACCTTCATAATCAGGTCACGTAATCTAAATATGACCATTTGCCCATTTGATATGGCTTTTCTATGCCCACAGTAGAAGGCAGATTCTGCATTAAAATTTTCACGACAGGTGCAAAGAAGCACATCGTTTGTTATGTTCAAACATGATCATTTCTAATAAATGAGAAAATAATCTTTTGAGAAGATTGGAAAAGTTCGGAGAGAGTTGAAATACTGTTGCATTGCACAGAAACACAGGAGTGTTTGTTTAATCGGCTCCAAACTCTTCTTACTGAGTCACCATGAAAAAAAGCTTTCTATATGAGTAACCGACTGAGAATGCACTGTAAGTGAAATTTTGGAGGGGGAAAGTAAATAATATATTTTTCCTTCTACAATGTTTTGAGTTGGTTAAACTTGGCCGACTTGGTCGGTTCTCACTATTACTCCACAATCCCACAAGTGTTTTCATTCATACAATATCAGACGCATTCCACGTGTGCATCATTTTGTTTTGAAGTTATAAGCTGTTTAGAGGAAGGGTCATCCCTTTTAATAAATGAAGTTCTCATGCATCAACAACAAAACCAGTGAAATACAGCCAATTTTCCCCACAGGATAAGCAAAGCGAAGAAACAGCGTGAGGCCCTGCGAACACGTACAATTTCATTACTTTTCAAATACAGCAATTACCTTCCCTTGGAGGGCCCCCTGGCCCGATGACCTTGTCGAAAATGTGCTTGGCCACATGGGCATCCACAGCAGACAGAGGGTCATCTAGCAGGAAGACATCTGCCTCACTGTACAAAGCCCGAGCCAAACTCACACGTTGCCTCTGTCCCCCAGAGAGGTTAATTCCCTGAAACACAAGGTGGCATGAAGCTCTCGAACCAACATGCTGTCATCTCTGCGGCCCTATGTACTGAAATTCAATAAACAGGTGCTGCAGCTGTAAGATTAAGGTTTAACAGTTCCAAACCCCGAAAATGTTCCTCACCTTCTCTCCAATTTCGGTCTGGTCACCCCCAGGAAGGACCTCTAGGTCAGGCATGAGGGCGCAGTTCTCCAGGACGCAGCGGTACTTCTGCTCGTTGTAAGGGTTGCCAAACAGGATGTTATCTCTCAGTGTGGCATTCTGGATCCATGCCTGCTGAGGCACATAGGCCACAGAGCCCTAGCAGGGGAAGGAGAATAAATAGCAATTTAAAAATATCTATTTAAAATGGACATCACACCAGAGCACCTAAAGCTACGATATATTTTAAAATAATACATGTTTTTTCAACAAAAATAAGGAAAATAACTAGCTGTGCCAAAACTACTCACTACTCAGCTACTAAAACCATAACTCACTCATCTTTATCTGAATTTATTTGGCTTAACCTTATCTGACCCTCATAATAGGTCAGAATTCATTGCTTCAATTGAATCATCATTTAATTCTGTTTGTAGTCACATTGTTTTAATGTTAGAGAAAAACAAACACAGTGATGAATACAGACTCCAAACATGTATCTATGCTGTCTATATAGTCTAAATGCAATGTTAAAGTTAAAAAGGTTTGTGTATTACAGATTTAGATTTACATTTAGAATGGAATTATAAAAAAAGAAATCAATTTAAGCACTGCACTAGCATCCTGCTAACAGGCCAAGGGATATAACCAGTTTCATAATTCATTCTAAGGACCGGAGGCATGTGTGGAGCACACTTGGTTTCTAAATTTATCAAGAAATATCTGCATTTAATTGAATAAATAACTGTCAGAACAGGCAACTGTACAAGTTATGAAGACTGGTAAGGAGCTTGAAGAGAAAATATCTCTTGAGTCAGTGAGCGATTAAAAAAGTTTAAATCCTCAAAAGAACATTGCCTTACTGCCTTTTTAGATAATGTGGCCCATGATGTCGAATAAAAAAACCCTTTGGAGAAGACTGTCTCTTACATGTAATTCATTGTTTTTATCATTTTGGAATGCTGAGGTTTGAAGGTCCAGTAAGTAAAACGCTCAGAGCCAGGGAGGGAGGGATAGAGGGTCAAACGTCAGGCTCTGTTACATCACGCTGACTAGTGCAAATACTACAGACTGCCAGCTCCTCAGGACAAATTAGGATTTTAGCATCATTTAGGATGAACAGTATTACAATATATTATCTCCCCCCACAGTCCTGACCGGTCCTCCCACTAAGTCTGCCTGCAATGAACAAACTGAACCCTCTGGACTGGGATTTATCTAAAAACTGTTCATGGTTGCTTCTTTTCTTTTGAATAGTTGCCAAGCACAAATGTGATTACCGCTTATATCTCTCGCCAAGCATTAGACTTTGCAATTCTGTCTGGATGTACATTTTTTGCGTTATGTTGTACAATACAGCGTTTTCCTCAATCGGGCCCACTAGCTCCTCTACCTTATCACTACTGCACATTTTCTGAATGAAAAATTGCTAAACTAATAAACTAACACTTTTCCATTTCTATATACCCCACCTCAAAATACACATCATTGGTATGTGCCTTGCATCCGATTGGCTCAAGTGTGGATGCCCAAGTGTTATACATGTACAATCTTAAGAAGGCTAAACCCTTTGTCTCATATTAATTTATAAATGCGGTATGCGGGACTGGTTGGCTTGATGCAACAGAGCACGTGTGATTCCCTTCAATTGATGTATTCCTCACAATTTGTTTCATGGCTTCTACGGAAACCACTGTGTTCAGTAAAGAGTAATCGACTGAAAATTGCTCAACAACAACCAGGACACTAGCGGACTGCTTCATCTAAAGGTGACAAACCCGTATGCAGATCTCCCCCTCCAGCTTCTCCATCTCTCCCAACATGGCCGACAACAGAGAAGACTTTCCACAGCCCACGTGTCCCACCACTGCCAGCAAGGAGCCCTGGGGCACCATCAGGTTTATGCTGGGCAGAAAGAAATTCACAATATTGATGTAATTCCCTCACAAAGAACCTATACTCACAGAAAGATACGTTGACGTTGAAGTTGATAACTGTGGGAACTGGACACACAGTGAACGTACGGTACAATAACATCTGAACTTTATTATTTCCACAATGTTTCAGGAAAAGGTCTTTGCTATCCGGGCACTTACTTGTGAAGGGCTGCCGGTTCGCTCTTCGCCCAAGTGAATTTCCCATTTACAACAGTCACGGCATGGTCTGAAAGTAGGTATTATCATTATTGTCTCCAGCAGTTCTGCTGTTAGATCAAGTGGCTAAAAACAGTTTAGGGCTGGTCGCTCCATATGAAAAGGGCTCATGGAGTGGTTGATTTTTTAAATTTTTTCTTGGTTTCTGATTTTATCCCATTTTCTCCCAATTTGGTATCCAATTACACCCGCTATTTTCAAGTCAATCCCCCCCCTTGTAATGTGACTTCGCTGCCGTAGCCCTGTGACCAGTTGTGACGAAGGCAAAGTATCGTCTCCTCCGAGACGGCACTCGCCAGGCTGTCGACCATAACCCGGTACTCCAGAGCCACTCCTGTGCGCAGTGAACATCCTGTCGGCTTCCCTCCCCCCTCCCTGGGGCGGACAGGCACTCCCGGCCAGAGCCGTTGTAAGTGGTTGATTTTGTAGTTGTCAATTCTCAGTTTTATGCTATAGTGATCCAGTTAATTACAGGTTGCCGTCATTTCTCCTCTATTAATAAAGAGAGGTTCTTGCTTAAAAACTTCAACACTTAACATAAATGTTTGCAATAATTCACACAATCCAATTGCATTCTCCACATGGGAATATCTAAAGCTGCAGTTCATTTGAGGCAAGCTTAGTTCAATGATCAGCATAACAGATTTTCTATTTCTTTCATGCAGATGCAAATCTTGTACAATCTTTAAGATTTTGAGGTTATCCGGTGACAAAAATGCATATGTCAACATCAAAAGGCAGTTTGATGCAGATGAAATTGCAGAAGGCAGTTCAAATCTAAAGGTGGTTTCCCATTCTGATTCTGGGCGCTGTATACTGAGTAGGATCTGCTCCACCTTAAGACAGATCAACAGCTCTGTAAATAGCTACACAGAATCACTGATTTTTATCTTGTATGGGTGCGTCTATCTAATCATCTGTGTCCATTATCAAAAAATGTCATCAAGGTAGTGGTTTCATAATACAAAAATAAGATTTGGGTAGTGCTAGTGAGCTGCTACAGGAGCTGGTCCCTCTGTCTACTTCTGTCTAAAAAGTAGACAGCCGTGAAATTGAAGATGTGAAACGCTGACTGCATTAGAACCAAACAGTAGTTTTTCCTCAACATAAATTAATAGGATGAGGTCAATTCAAATGAATTTAGGATGAGATCAATTCAAATATTGTAAATTCAAACCTTGGGATTAAGTTGACTTAAGTTGAATCTGAAGACAACCGCATATTTATAGTATGTGAAAATTAATGTGACCTTAATGGAGCTTATCAAGGAAAAATATATTGCTTTGATTCATTCACACTCATCAATTTCTATATACATTTAAAGCAAATAAAGGTAAACTTCCTGTTTCACACCATGCTTTTGTCTGGTCTGGTGTCTTTCATCCAGAAACTCAGTCCTCTTAAGGTCAGCAGCCAGAGTGGGACCCCACTTTGTCACATTAACACATGCCATACATCTCCATATGTGATACTGCACAACATTTGTAAAGGAAAGATATGTGAGCATATGTAATGTATGATAGAATCAAAAGGGAACAAAAAAATAAAACATGAAAAACTACACACAAACTCCGTTAATGGAGTGTTTCAGTTTTTCAATTTTCAGTTCAGTTTTTCCAGGGCAGCAGTATCAAAGCTTAACTACAAAAAAAAAGAACACGGACAATTTCCTTAAACAGGATACAGTTTTCTATTAAGGCACTGGAACACAGCCGCAAAAAGGTGAAGGTCTTCTAAACATGGCACAGTGAAATCAGCAGACGGCAGACTGTCCAAACCAGTTCTAGCCAACCGGGAGATGAGAGCGAGCGAAAAGGCTGCCTCTTGTAAGAAACAAAAGCCCTCAAGCGCTATGTTTACCTGAGGCTATGTTTTTCCTGTCAACGGTATCAGGGTCCAGCTCATCGTGACTCAGGAACTTCTGGATGCGTTTCAAAGAGACGCTGGCCTACACAAACATGGCACAAAACACGAATGCCTCTGATTCTGGAACACACCATCCCACAACAAAGAAAAAATACATTCATAATCTTTGGCTCCACATTCCAGTCAATGTACGCCTTCCCTGGTGGTAGATGAGGGCCAGTGCTTTAAACATTCGAACAAAATGGGAAAATAAAACTATTTTACTAATAGAATCGAATAAAGCCACATAAGGAGTGTTTTCTGTAAGTGTATGCTGATTACTCCGTTCACTGGCCACATTATATCTCCCTTTCCTTGGAAATAAAAGGCATGAAAATGACATTTAGTACACTGCAGTTGCCCAGAACAGAAACAGCACACTGTGATACTGTAAAAACAGTTGTTGGTGAGAATGTTTACCTGCACGATGCTGCTGATGACCTGGGGTAACAAATTGAGGGGGAACCTCAGGATATTGAACAAAGACAAGGACACAAAGGCCTTCTCGGCGTCTAGAATGTTATTGTCATCCACTGTCACAAACACAGCAAACGTTGTCAAGGCAACCTGAAACAGCAGCCATAAAGAAGAGGAAGTCAGTTTTTTACGGAGTTTTTTTTACCAGTCATAAAAGGTAGATGTATGCTTTTACAGGTTTTCGGCCTAGGTGGGCACTGGCTCGAAGGAGGCAGTGCAGCACTCACTACTGGCCGGACTATGGCAGCGAGTTCTCATAGGAGGGAGGGGATAATTGGCATGAAAAAAAGAGAGGGAGGTGGATACTAAAAAGTAGGGAAAAATGGGGGGAAAACATTAGCAATAAAAAAATGTATAAAATTAAATAAAACATTCTTGACTACAATTTAAACTAACAAGTCAGTTAAAGGCAAATCACATGGTTTTGTGCAAATATATTGTCTGGGAACAGAGAATGGTAAGATGGTATACATCTATATTTACATTTCATCAAGATATGGTTATTTAGAATTATGCAAATCAGCTTCAGAGAAACAGAACAACAATGCCGCAGGGCAGAACCTTTTACTTACAGTGGATTCCAGGCAACACTTTGAGCATTGACTGAACAGATGAAATTACATTTGGCATACGTAACTACCTGTTAAAACACTACCATTTTCATATGTGGTTATTAAACAATTGTTTTAATTTAGCTATATACCATACTACACGTGAATAAGATGCAGTTTTTTTATTAAAAACTGGGGTGCATCCTATTCACCACGGTGTCTTAATCACCAGGTTTATACAGCAATTGAATTGCATTATCACATCTACTCCACTTGCCATTTGATAGCCTTAATCAATTTTACAGTTTCTTTGAACAAGATTCGACAAGTCTTGTCCTGAACCAGTAGTGCAACCTCCCTTGCAAAAGAGATTCTGAATCTCAATGGGACTTTTACCTGGTTAAATAAAGGTTAAATAAAGGTTCTTCTTAGCTAGTTATTCTTATGAGACCCAGTGAGATTATTTTGGCAGCATGTTGTACTGTATAGGATGTTGATAATATCACAACAACCCACTATCTCAGCATATTTTCTGCACAAGCTGCTACAGAGCTTTAGAGGGTACTGTAGGTCACGTATGGTCAAAAGCGCGACTCGGAGAACTGACCATGCAGTATTATAAAACTTTGACCATCGCCTTGAGAGATTTTACATGCAAAGAAATGTTTATTTCTTTCTTTTGATATTTAGTTTCAGATTTTTTCCCCCTTTTCCTCCCAATTTAGTAGCCAATTGTACCCTCTTCCTATTTCAACCACCCCACCCCCTCTCGTACTACGAGCTCGCCACGCCGGCTTCCCTCCCCTCCTTCTCTGGGGCGGAAGAGCCAATCGCTCCCTACCCCCTTCCCTGGGCAGCTTGCACTTTGGGGGCGCCTTTACCATTGCGCCACCCGGGGGCCCCGCAAGGAAACCTTTATGCATGGAATTAGTTTTCCTCGGTTACGTTTCCTCGACAGAGGACAGACGAGAGGACAGGCAGGTTTTGGGACGGGTGGACCGTACCATGAAAGGAGCGCTGATCCAGGCCACGGTGGACACGGCGCTGAGGTACGCCGTCTTGCGCAGGACGTTCAGCTCGTTCTGCCGGATGTGCATCACCTTCTCCTTGAAGGAGTTCTCCCAGGCGTACAGCTTCAGCACCTTGATGCCATTAAGGATCTCATTCATCAGCTTAATGCGAGAATCTTTATACTGCATCTGTTCCACCTGAGGTGTGAGAAAAAGCATCAGTGCAGTTCAGGGTTGAATAATAGAGGGATTTTCTTTGCCCCGGAAACAGTTTTTCATAGCAGTATGTCAGCAACATCTTCATTCATAAAACCCCAATACTTTCTCCATTCTCATATTGTCTCACATTTATATATGGCAATAATATGACCGCATTTCTGTTTCTAGTCATCAGTACAACAATTCAAGGACGCCGTTACAGCAGCAATGGATAATAAGTAATGGATCACTATTTATCGCTTCAGTAACATTCGTAATGTTCATTTTAAAGAAAAAAGGGAAACGAGTGAAGGACCTGGTATGCCCTGGTTTTCACGGCAATGGCGGCGTTGAGTGGGATCAGCAGTATCATCACAGCCACCCCAGCCAGGACAGAGGGCCCCAAATTCTGTCGTAATACAGCATGAACATCAACCCCGTGAGCAGATAATGCAACATGAAGGTCTAAATCTGAGTGCAGTAACAGTGAAACCTTTACAGGCATATGCCAACAGCTTGCCAACCAAGTAAGTGATAAATAATTCATTATTCAATAAAGGAACTACTACTCATCAAACTGCACACTGTGAGCAATTTATAAACATGGGATAAATTCAACGAAGAACCTAAGATGACTACGCAGAGTCACACATTTCTACACAAGTCGTCAAATTACATGAAAGAGCTAGGTTAGGTGTAGGCTAGGTTAAAAACAGGGATAGCAATAAGAAATATACCTTTAAATATATTTCATATCAATCATATAATCCGGGTCAGTATCTGAAACAGAATTGCTATAGTGGATATCTCGTGTTTATTGATAATTATTGATGATCCATCTAAGACCAGATCAAGCTACTTTACCGGAGCTTACTCTACCTGTTACCCTCTATAGCTATTTTTTTTTTACATGGGTAATGTAAAAAAAACAAGTTAAATTTAGCAAGGGTTCATGGAAACTCACGCAAGCACTTGGCTTTTAGACGCTGTGTAGCTTTGCACTTGGGAGTCCAAAGAGGAATTAAATGGATCTCCTTAGTGTGATATATCTGATGTGCATCTGTGTGTTGATGAGTAATGTACTTGGAAACTGATGAGCTAAATGTGGTTGTATTGGGCTTACAAAATATTTTTTTATTTCCACATTCAACAGAACAAATTACTAATGTGATTTAGGTGTATTGGGTGCACTAACTTAAATGCTTTAATTAGAATTTTGCCATAGAGCAAGGTTTTTCAAATGCATTATATCTTCCTTCCATACACCGCCCCCAAAAATTCAACACATCACCTAACCTACTGCTTCGTTATAATTACATGTGCATAATTCTCTACTCATGGTTTCTTTGAAGACTACGTCTCTATGGTAATTGAAAGTGATCCAATACAGACTCGGTGTCTGCAGGCCTGCAGGGATGGCTCCCGTTCGCGCGACGGGCAGTAGAGAGAACTGGCGCACCTGCCACAGGAAGTAGAGCGCCAGAATGATCTGCAGGGGTGCTGACCACAGCATGTTGAGGAAGGGGGTGAGGTCCATGAAACGTTGCGCATCCACCGACATCAGGTTGACGATCTCTCCCACAGTGGAGGAGCGCTTGGCTGCATTGGTGATGACCAGAGACTAGAGCAGGGCAAAATGAACCCACATTAAATACAGGTCCATGGACTGTAGCCTGCAGTGGAATACCTGCAGCCCTTTCTCATGCTTTCTCGTGCAATTCTCTGTATCTTATCCTGTATAGATATATACTGGCCAGGAATGACCTTTTCTATTCAATCGAATTTTTCACACTCTTAAATACAGTTTGCCGTCATCATTTTGAGGATCGCTCAACTTGTCAAACTGTGTTTGTGAAGAAAGAAAATGAACAATTGCTTGTAATCGTGAGTCAAAGACAAATGTTGATTGAATCCTGGCCACCAAGTGTGCATTTTCAAATGCAACTTTCACGCAGGTCTTCCTTTGCGTGACTGTTTTGCCCACTGTTTGTGTGCCCGAGAGTCGGTTGATATATTTCAGCCTTATCACAGAGAGGGCTGGGCTTGACGCCCCCCGCAGTTCTCTACTCTCGGCCTACCTTCCTGTAGATGGCGCCGATGATGGCGGTGCGGAGCCTCATTCCTGTGACAAAGCAGTACTGAAAGTGCTGGTGCAGGATGAGGGTCTGCAGTAAGGCACAGGCGAACATCAGGAAGGCCAGTGCAATGCCCCACCACATTGGGGCGTTCTCCTCCTTCGTGAAGGAGATTAGCAGTCTGCCCGGGAAAGCCAACAAAGGTACAGGGTTTCTATCATGTGGCCAAGTTTCATTAGACAGTTCCCAGGCCAAATAGGCACTAGTATGAGTTTTACAACAGGACAAATTACCTTCATGCATATTACATGGAAACCGTGAAAGCCAATGCCTAGTAATAAACACACTGCACTCTGCATTATATCAAATGATCATTCAAATGATCATAATTCGTCATTCAAACGACGTCGCTTCTCTCAGAATCACACACAAACAAGTACTGTCCCCAACTTTGTTACTGTACATTTATGCTTTGCATTGCAAACAAATAAATGTACACATGCACGCACACGGTTTCTGAAAACAGATAGATATCTAACATAGAGACAAAACAAGATGCAAATCTACATCAGATCCCTGATTAGTTCCTGCAGTGCATGTAAAATATTACACTGGAGCAATGCTGATAAGGTCCAGGTTATGATGCAGTACAACAAAGTCTTTGCATATGGTGCAGAGTCAGTGGCATATTAGAATTGAAAGAACACGCCTCACACGGGTATTTGATGCTCCATAAATAAAGTATAATAGTCTATTTAACCATGCAGGTTTGCGAACGTTTCCACCCCACAGGTCTTCATCAGAACAACACGCCGATGGATGTTCTGACAAAAACCTGAGGGTGGAAACGTTAACCAACCTGCATGGTTAAATAAGCTCAATAACAAGTGTGACATCAAATAAGTGTGCAAGGCTTTTTCTTTGAGTTCTAGGTTATGATGCTCCAAAAAAAACATTTTATCATTTTATAATCTTTCTACATCACTACATATATTGCACATTAGTAGATGTCAGAAATCAAACATCAAGCTGAAAAATATGATTTTACTCTCCAGGAACGCGCACTACTCATGGGCCCTAACATCAGTGAGTCATCCCATAATTGTCCCAGCTCTCACCTGAGGAGCTGAGGGTTGGCGAAGGTGATGAGGTCCTGCAGGAGCTTGAAGGCTGAGCCGATGAGGAAGTAGGGCCCGAAGGCTTTAAGCAGAGAGCGGAGGAAGGAGGGCTGCCTGACCTCCTGCTTTCCCGAGAGCAGCACCTCAGCCTCCTCCACATCTCCACCAACATGATTGGCCTCCGTGGCTGATGGAGACTTGGCATACAGGGCCTGAGTGTCCTTCTCCTGGTTACGACTGGAAAAAGTAATGTAATGTACATGTAATGTAAAAATGTAATTCAACACAACTTTATTCATCCCACCAGGGAAAAATTTACATTTGGGTTGTTAAAAATACGTGATAATGTGCAAATGAGTGCAACAAAAAACTGTACAGCAAGATCTTGAAATATCAGGAAACTCTAGCTGAATCTATGTAATGATCAAGGGCACATGGAGATTACTGAAACTTACTTAGCTCCTCCGGGTGCTTAATCTCCTGATACAGGTTTTGACATCAGACACTTTTACTGGTTTTGGGGCACTCTTTCTTTTACCTTTACAAGACAGAGCATTTGAAGGGAACCCTGACAAGTTATAGCAGTAAAACTAAAGAGGTGAAATGCAAGGAGAGACAAAGAGGAATTCAAACAATGGTGGGGGCTAATGTGTTCAAGGCACCTTTATGGTTGTGATAAGTGTACAGAATGGTGTCACAGAGAATTGTTTTCACAGTGGTGGGCTGTGGGGGAGAATTCATTGTGAGGCGAGATGTTTGTGGAACAGCTCACAATAGACTCACTTAAGCGAGATAACCACCTGGAATTACAATGAGCAAATACTGTGTACACAGTTCACAGACAAGCGGCTCAACGCCCACACCCAGATCGCTGTTGTATTTCCTTATATTTCCTATATAAAAAACAAGTTATTTTCATCACCCGTCTGATGTTCTAAGAACAAAAAGGTGAAGCTGACTACCACATTTACTGTTCAGTTGTACATTCTTGTTTCATGAAAAAAATGAAATAATGTTAAATTCTGAAATGTATTGTGGCAAAAGGGGACAGCCCTGGAAAGCATGTCTCTCACAGCATGCTATGGTCAGACAATGTATGGAAAACAACATATGGTACCAGAGAAAACTGCCAATGCAGGTAAGTACTTAAGTCAGAAGTAACCATTCAAGTTACCCAGTGCAGCAAACAAGTCACCAAGCTCAGCATTAAACACATACAGCATCTATTAAGCCAGGATTCACCAAATCCATATTTTTAGGTCTCTGCCAATACTGAGTTCAGCACTGAGCATTCATTTAAATACAGAATTATACATGTTTTATGTATGCAAACATACAAGCACATAAACATATAGCAGAGTCAAAACAAGAACGATGAATATTTCATGAATTGTGAGTTTGGATAGTCATCATTATTCCTAGCAACACATTGTATTGTGTCCCCAAAAAAAGTCACACACTCTAATATTTAGTTGGACCGCCTTTAGCTTTGATTACGGCATGCATTCGCCACGGCATCGTTTCGATAAGCTTCTGCAATGTCACAACATTTATTTCCGTCCAGAGTTGCATTCATTTTTCGCCAAGATCTTGTATTGATGATGGGAGAGTCGGACCGCTGCGCAAAGTCTTCTCCAGCACATCCCAATGATTCTCAATGGGGTTAAGGTCTGGACTCTGTGGTGGCCAATCCATGTGTGAAAATTATGTCTCATTCTCCCTGAACCACTCTTTCACAATTTGAGCCCGATGAATCGTGGCATTGTCATCTTGGAATATGCCCATGCCATCAGGGAAGAAAAAATCCATTGATGGAAAAACCTGGTCATTCAGTATATTCAGGTAGTCAGCTGACCTCATTCTTTGGGCACATAACGTTGCTGAACCTAGACCTGACCAACTGCAGCAACCCCAGATCATAACACTGCCCCCACAGGCTTGTATGGTAGGCACTAGGCATGATGGGTGCATCACTTCATCTGCCTCTCTTCTTACCCTGATGCGCCCATCACTGGAACAGGGTAAATCTGGACTCATCAGACCACATGACCTTCTTCCATTGCTCCAGAGTCCAATCTTTATGCTCCCTAGCAAATTGAAGCCTTTTTTTCCAATTAGCCTCACTGACAAAGTGGTTTTCTTAAGGCTACACAGCTGTTTAGTCCCAATCCCTTGAGTTCCCTTCGCATTGTGCATGTGGAAATGCTCTTACTTTCACTATTAAACATAGCCGTGAGTTCTACTGTTGATTTTTTACGATATGATTTCACCAAACATTTAAGTGATCGCCGATCACGATCATTCAAGATTTTTTTCCAGCCACATTTCTTCCTCGAAGATGATGGTTCACCACTATCCTTCCAGATTTTAATAATGCGTTGGACAGTTCTTAACCCAATTTTAGTAGTTTCAGCAATCTCCTTAGTTGTTTTCTTTGCTTGATGCAGGCCAATAATTTGACCCTTCTGAAACAGATTAACATCTTTTCCACGACCACATGATATGTCTTCCGACATGGTTGTTTAAGAAATGAGAAGCTACTCACTGCATCAGTTAGGGTTAAATAACTTGTTGCCAGCTAAAACATATTAATCACTGCAGTAATTATCCAATGGAAGACTCTTACTTATTTGCTTAGTTAAATCCAGGTGGTGACTTTTGTTTTGGCCAGGCAGTATATTTTATTAGAGAAAAAATGGCAGGATGGGATTTTGTACCTTACAAGAAGCAGTTGTAGCAGTAATATGAATCTGACATTCTCCACAACAGAGTAATGTTACATGTCCATTAACATTATCTTTCCAATAGCTACATCAATATTTTTAGCAAGAGGGTTGTATGAAGTCCACTACTTTTATCGGGCTGCAAAGTGCATGAACATTGTTGCATTTCCATTCAGTCTCTGCCGTTCCCATCTCAGGACCAGCAATATCATGACAACTGAAACTGCCATAGTGGGCCTGTAACCACCAAAACAAATGTGCTCAACTCCACAACAAGCTTCAGATACAGATATTTTAGTAATGGTGAAGCTATGTCTTATTTCGCTTCCTTTGCACTATGAGAAGCTAATTCTGCTTTGGCTTGTGCATGCCGCTTTACTAAAATCTTCCGCTTTCACTTTAAAATATTGCAACACTACAATTTCTTTAGATGTTTGTGGAAGGCATCGGTCTCAGCAACAGGGGAGGAGCAAGGTTGAACTTTCTGGGGGCAGGTTTGGTGCGAGTTATTGGCCCGGAAAGCTAGTTCCAAATGTCATAGTTAATCAATGAGTGTTGATTGGTGTGGATGTCAAGTAAATAATTCACTTGACAGATTGTGTTTGTGGAGTTTGATTTAGTATGTTAATATAGGAGTTACTGATTGCCTGACGAGTTCCACCTGACCCAATTTAGGGTATTTAAGTGCAGGTGTGTGGCTGCTGTGATAGTATGTGTTTTGTCGAGTTAGGTGTTGGGAACCAACTGAAAAGTTGTGACTGTGGTTGTGTGTGTTCTGTTGTACTGTCCTGCCATGGTACGTGTGGCGTGACTGTGTAGAGCACTTCCTGTCTGTGTGTTTAGAGAGAAAGCCACTGAAAGGTGGTGAGTGTCTCTGTGTGCCTGTGGAGAGAACCCGCACTGAAAAGTGGCACGTGTCTCTGCGTGCCTGTGTGAGGTGGAAGCACCTCAAAAGTTGCGAACGTCTTTGTGTGCCTGTTGAGCTTAAAGTGGAACTCTGGGCTGAAAAGGCGCGGTGCCTTGTCGTTGTATGTGTGATAAATGTGGTGTGGCATGTGTGTAGGGGCAGTGTGTAGAGTGCTACTGTTTCCTGTTAAATATTTAATCCCACACTGAAAAGACGTGGGATGTGTGTGTGTACCCATGAATGTTTGAAAACAAAAAGCGACTGAAAATCCGCAAAACGTGTGTGTTCGTGTTTGCTAGTGTTTCCCGAAAAGGGTTTCCATCTCGAAGGAGGCGGACTTTAATTTAGTTTGTTGTTTTCGTTTATTGTTTTTGCCAGACAGCTTCACGGCAAATATGACGAAGATTTTTTTTCAATTATTTATTCTACCCTCCAGCCCTGATTATCTCTCCCGTGTTTGCGAGAGAGATTCAATGAAGATCCGGTCGAAAGACCGCAAACTTCACTCCCTGTTCTCCTGCTGCTCTGGTCTCATCCGGGGGTTGTCACATGGTGTGTGACAATATTTTTTATTTTATTTATTCCTATGGCACACAATTATCAGTGGCAGACAACAATTAAACTATAACCACCAATGGGGCTTGCCTTAGTTATATGAAAATATAAATTAAATGTAACCCCCATCAGAATCAGGCATGTCATAGACATGTCAGGGAGTTTCCCCGAATTTACTTTCCAGATCCATGAGGTGACAAAATTGAACAATTTTCATTAATTTGGATTTAAAATACTTGAATTGATAAAACAATCTACATTTACATTAGCCTCTGGACCGTTTACACTCTGCTTTCTGGAATTCAGCACTCCTGGGGACCTCTTTTGCAAAGTTCTTCAATTTTTACAATTCACAATTTTACGATTGACTCTAGACAGAATAGAGCCACGGAGCCAACAATTCTTACTTTCTTACCTTTGAATTCTGGCTTTTTCCACCTTCCATTCCTGAAGAAGTTTGGGAACGATAACCCCTGAACTATCTTGTTTGTTCAGGGACCACAGGTCCTTGTTCTCCAAAGGCTTTCTGTAGCCCTTGATAGCCATACTACACAGAGGAGACAAATACAAGTACGATTCCCAAATTAATGTGGTCTTGTTTTTTCTTGCTCACACTATTTTTTCCAGGGTAAAATGAATCATGTGATACCTTCTAATGGATTATTTTTAACCTCCAGTAAAAGCTTTTTATTTTAATCAAAGACTCAGATTTCTCAGAGGGCAAGTGAATCAGTCACTGACATTGAGCTCTGTCCCTTGGGTTATCTGAAACGTTACTATGAGAGTCACACACAGCATTAGCTTTGTGTTTGGGTTCCAGGCTATATTCTGTGACCTACATTAACATTGAAAAACTGTACTGAAGTTTGACACCTATAACATATGCCCTTTATAGACACATAGGTTATATACCCAGGGCTGAAAAGGCATTCACCAACACTGGTCACTACATATCTTAGATCTAATTGCAAGGCAACTTAACGATAAACTGACCTTGTAAACCACCAGAAGGTCATGGTTGACAGGAAGCCAGCAGTAGCCTCCGGACATGGATTCTGACAAAATTGCCATTGAGAAACAAAGGAGTTACAGTGAAAGCAAGAAGATACAATCTAAGTAATAATAATGGATTATTATTATTTGATTGATTGTATACCTTTTGATTGATTGTATTATAGTATGCATGACACATCATGAGCACGCCTGTACTCGAATGTCCCTCATCCCGTTACTATCTTTCATACTTTGCTTTTCACTGTAATAAAGTGCATATTCCTTTTCTCTCTCACTGAGCCATGCTTGATCCAGCTCCAACCTCCTCTCATTCTCATTTCGATTTTTGTGGCAGCTGGATAAACAAACGATCCTGTCTATAGCAGTAATGATGACGATAGATAGGGTTTGCAGATGTAATTGTTTTTATGATGGCCCCATTTGAGGCTATTTAATCAGTCCCAACTCTACCATTTCCAACATCTTTCTCTCTCCCTCTAACGTACCCCCTCTCCCCAAATGTAGGAATTTTAAGGGTGTAGGGTGTCTGGGTTTAGTATTAGAGAATATAAGTAGTAAAAGTGAGTATAGTTCAGGGAGTCTTGAATTTGGCTACAAGCCATCTGTATTGCTTGTCTATCGGTCATTGTCTCTTGTTTCTTATTGCAATAGCCTTTCACTATTCCTGACAATTATTCATTTCAGACAGCTAACATATTATGAGACTTCTTTTTTTCTCTCACACTTCTGTGTGAGAAAAATGCAATCCACATCAGACTTACACTTTTTACTAACAACAGATAAAAAAACACACCTTTATTTGTTTCCTTTTATGTGGCATATTTAAAAAAATATTATTTGGAAGCAATTGTTTGATGACTGAATGAAATTAATGGAATGTAAGTATTATTATTATTATTATCATTATTATTATTATTATTAATAAGATCCCCAAGCTTGTGAATTCCACCTTCCTCCCGGTTGGGCCAATTGAGGGGTTTGTTCTTTATTGTGAAGTTGGGTTTATTGTGATTTTTCCATATTGGCTGATTCAGTGATACGGTTGGATAGATAGACAATAATTTTTGGGATGATTTCATTATTTTACATGATTATATTTTTGGAGAAGCTAATAGTTGATTTGAACATGACCTACTATAGTAGATGTTACTTAGATTGATACCTTCAACGTCTGCAATGCCTCTTTCAATTTGTATCCAGTCTTTGGTTGATGGTGTAATGAACCATTGTCTAGTGTTCCCATGGTAGAAATTTGGGAAATATAACCCTCCTTTGTTGGTTGGATAATTTTGCAATGAACCCTCAAAATGGCTTGGATCTTTGTAATTCTCTCCAATTGTCTTGAAAACTGTTTAACACATTTCAACAGATTAAGTGCTCACTGGGTGGGGACATTCAGCTGTGTTATTGGAATGCTGTAGGACCGCTCAGACCCATGTCCTTTATGGGCTGTCCCTCCAAGCACCCAGAACATCAAAATTGTCTGACAACTGATCTGAATGATTAAAAGCTTACATGAACCTGTAATATTCATTCTTTGTAACACGAACATCTGTTCAGACATAATGTGGAATTAAGACGGTAATGTTAACTTATCCCTAGTGTCGAATTAAAAACACTTAACAGCTCGTTCTATTTCAGGAATCACAATTATGGTTTGCAATGAAAACTAGCATACATAGAGTCACTCCAGGACCGAGGTTGAGAACCACTGTCTCACAGTACAGTGTCCCTGTCTACTTTTGTAATATTTTTGTAAGATTATTTTGATTAATAAAAAGGTATAACATGCCTGATTGTATGCAGGGGAAGGGGGTGTCCTTTCTGGCTATGAACCATAATGATAATTCATCTCTAATGGACTAAGAATGGTTTTCAGAGAGAGGGGGATCGCCTTCAAAGGAGGGGACACATTGGGGTGGGGACCAGACTCACAGGGTCAGTGACCACACTGGAAAAGAGGGGGGGGCGCTCATTGAAGCAGGTGAGGATGAGCTCTGCCATAATTAGCCCAAAATACAGGTAGAAGGTGGTGAATCGCAGCTTCTCTGTGATGTCACCCTGAAAGGAAGTAAGAGAAAAAAATGCACATAATCATGTTCAAGTACTGCAACGGCTAATGCATGCTGCATTCAAATACTAAGAATTGTCCAGAGTGCATATGACTTGTTTTTTTCATTAATATGTTAATATAAAACATTTTCTATATATTTTGTACATATAAATAGCTTACATGTGCCCAAATGAATTAGGTTAAAAATAGTTTCCACAGGACCTCACACCACAGAATATTCCTCCTGGGTTTGTTTTTGTGACCCTGACACCCTCTAAGTTAGTTAAGCTTGCTGTGGGCATGTCTAAGAAACAACAGCGCTACTATTCACTTCCAAAGCACCCATGTCCTTGCCTGAACTCTCCCAAAACTAAGCTATTTACCAAGAAAAAGAGGGAGGGAGAGTGAGGGAAATAGATAAACATGCTGGGAGAAAGAAAGGTGCGAGACTTGAAAGAGAAAGATCATTAGCACAACGTTAAGGAAGGGAGTGTGAAATAAATATAGAAAACTGTCAAGACGGAGCATGAGGAAGACAAACGCATTTGCGAACGTTTACCTTGTCGTTGGCCTGGATGATCTTTGAGCGGAAAGGCACAATAGCGCACAACACAGACACGAACCAGAATATGAAGAGGATTCCGGAGGACTGGACCCCTCGCAGACGTTCGTACTGAATCAGGAAGGTGGCCAGCAGCTGGTAGGAAGAGTGTGTGGATGCAAGTGTGAGCCAGCCACACCCAAAAAATCCCAACTTGCAAATGTGTCACATCAACAAGGAAATATAGTAGCAATGTCAATGTCAATATCAAAAACAAGGAAAAACTAAGAACAATGCTTATTTTTACAATTTTGTGAAACAACATTCCAGATAAAAGCCTTCGGTTTCAATAGCATCTTAGCATGTTGAGGGGTGCATGTGTTTCTTCGGCAGGCTTGCAAACGTGTGAGGACAACTACGCACACACGCAGGATTTCATTTAAAAACCCTGACATAAATGAAGCTAACCCAAATTATGTTCAACTGTGATGCGCTTACATCTCCATCATTGCTTCAATGCCTGTTTCATACAGCCAGAAAATCCAGCTGCCATTTTGATTTTAATTTCTGGACTACATGACGATAGAAACCAAAAACTGTACATAAAATAACAAAGATACAGTATTTGCATTCAATACAATATGTCAGTCCGGAGAACGAAATTGTAATACAGGAATTACAGAGGAACTACAAACCCTGTACATGCTACAATACAAAAACAAATAATAGGGATTTATCTAGCTGCCCAAGTAAGAGAGTGTTTAATTGTATTCTTGGGATCAAAATCTTGAAATATTCTGAGATTCTGATATAGCACATGGTTCATTTGATCAATTAATGTAAAGTTGTAAATCAAGGCCTTTAACTACAGCAGCAATTGTATAATTGTACATGGATATAAATGGCAGAAGTCATCTAAATTTACACAAAACAAAGTTATTTGACAAGCTGTCAAAACATTGACACTTCATCTCCTTCAGCAGAATACATAATACGTGAGCCTCTTTTTTTTCAATCGTAACAGGACATCAAGAGGGCCTGGGATTAAGTAGTGCACCCAGAAAAAAAAATCTGGCAGTAAAATTCCCTATTTATCCATTAAAATGATTACTTGCATAAGAAGCAGTGTTTAGTGATTTAGCATTTATTTTCATTAATACAGATCTCAATGAGATTACTGACACAGGCAGCCTTATGCCACAGCACTCATGAGAGCAGCTCCTCTGCTACTCCCATGCTCGTTGTTTCCACAATTAAAAACTCATACATTCACATATATTTTTTTGGTTATTGCTACAAAGGAGGGGGGTGTGTTATCATTGTCTTGGCAGAAAGCTTAGCTAAGTAGGCCTTCAATCAGTCCTTAATTTCAACAGCCACAGCACTTAACCCATATTTAATCACTTTCTAACGTCTTGTTATTTACAATATCATAGGTTTATTAACACTTTGACAAGCATTCGTCTATTTGATGGCCTCCTCCAAAAGTTCAGAAACTCAGCCTTTGCTCGCCAGCTAGCTACTTTTAGCTACTTCTGAACTGCCATGAAACACATTCCAAAATGTGTGCAGTTAATCTTGCTTCCAGTAAATTATTTCAACCAGGTATGGCATATTCATCCATACCCGTCCCGTCAGAATTCGCAAATGGTTTGTGAACAATTGCATAGCGACTTCTTTACTCATTTGGCACAATGAATCAAAGTTTCATTTTCTTCTAGACACTATTAGCTTCCACTAAAACTATGTCCAAAGTACATGAAAAGCAAGTGTCCCCATTAATCTCCTTAAAGCTCTGTATCCAAACAAGGCAAGTTATTACACATCCTTTCTAGCATAAACCACAATAGTACATTTAAAAACACGTTGCAGCCTAATCCTGCCCTTGTTCTTGGCCTGTAATTGACCTTGCTCTCCCACCCATGCTTTTGAGAACATGTAACTTCCTCTGCAAGTGAAGTGGTAATAGGGTGATACTTTGTGTCAGAGAAATGTTTCACAACCCAAACATACAAAAAGCATGATCAAGGAAGTCAGATGTTGGTGCACTGGTGATAGAAAAGAAAATGTTAACAGTTTTACACCGTGATAAACTTCACATCATATCTGCTAGTCAAGCTACACAGCACTACTGTAGCTGAATTTACAGCGTCAGCATATTCACATGTGCACATGCACCATGCTGTATACTCTCTCGATTAACATTTTGACACACCAATGTTTGTTCTGTGATAGAAAAGTAGTTACATTATATTAATATCTACCAAATGCACCTCTGCTCATATTAGTCTTCGACGACACACTGGCCCTTGCATTTTAAATCCATTTTCCAAATACATATTGTTAATTGTTACAATTTAGCTAAATGGTGTATTCTTACATAAAAATATCCATGGCACATTAGAAAAATATTTTTATAATGACCAGAGTTTTTACTCCAGCAAAGCCTTTTGTATTTATTTCATAATCATAACAACTCAACTTTATTAAGAAACTGTTTCACAGCAAACATTGATATAGCTGGGTTTCAATGTCACTGAACAAACGTAACTGTGACATTTCCATCAAGAGACCAGGCTGAACAATCATCAGCCAAAGGCGAACAATATTAGCAGCACTGATAAAGCCACTTCAATTAAAAAACATTAAAGGACACATTACCGCTCATGGAACTGTAAGCCATGCAGGCAGGTAGTAGACATCTTGTCTGACAGATACATTTATATACAAATACAGTTTAATAGAGTTATCTTATTGCTAATGCAGGAGGTGTTGATGCTGGACAACCCACACATCAAACCCAGAGATCAAAACGATGGGACAAAATGGACTGCGAGGCCAGGCTTGGCACAAGAACAAAGAGAGAACTAGGCTAGGTAGGCTACATAGCTTTTGTAACAGTGGAGACATGGTTTATGTGGAAAGTAGAACGTGGGATAATTTTCCTTGTTCCTGATGTCAGACCTCAATCAATTTGTGCAAGCTTACTATTGTGAGCATTGAGGAAGCTTATGCCTGGAGATATAACAGCGTATTAATAACATCCCTATACCATCATTCTTTACTGTCTAGCTTACTACAGTTGTTATCGGATACCCACCATTGTCATGCCCACCACAAGTGGAGTGACAAATAATATGGGCGGCGGAACCTTGCCCAGCTGTAGCTCATGGAACGAGGCGAAGAGATCTGTCCAACATATGATCCATAACAGCAGGCCAATAACCTGAATGCAAATACACACACACAGGAGACGGAGGGAGAGAGTGAGATAGCGATGTCACTGTCAATAGACATGTATATTATTTGACGTGCAGTTACGAAGATTATTATCCCATTATTATTATTACCTTACTTAAGAGAGCATTTTCTGCAAGGCTTCAAAGTATGTTTCACAAGTCAGAATGATCTTTGTTTTTAGATAAATGTAAAACATGAAAAGCACAATTGAATATGTCTTCATAGAGACAAAATACATTATATACTACAAAATATGCATACAAAAACAAAACAAAATTTTTTGAACACACTTACTCACTTGTCTTAATTTCTACATCAGTTGCACTCAAGTGTTCTCCGACAAGTTGAAAACAAGGCCTCGGTGGAGTTCACACTAAAATCACAACTACTGTACCATCTTTCATGAAAGCACTTTGTACAGAAATGTTTGGAAAATGACAAAGGCCGCAATTTCGTTTTCTATTATTTCTTATTTCTAAGAAACTATGTCAAGTATTGCAGAATCCTCAATCATAAGGAAAAGCAGATCTTTATCGCTGGATAAGAGCATCTTGTAAGTTGCTCTGGATAAGAGCATCTGCTAAATGCAAAAAATTTAAATGTAAATGTCAATATTTATAATGACATTCAGGAAAGAAGCACAGGGCAGTCTCCCATCCCAAACTGTGTGAGATGTGTTTGTCTGTCTGTCTATCTAATACTACCTCAACAAAACAATACTGATAACAATATCAGTACGAAGACAATAACAATAACTGCTACTACTATTACTACTATTAGCTTTTTTGCTAAGGGCAGCAACTACTGATAAAACTAGTATGTTAGTTGTTCTTTTCTACTTGTTGTTATTTTTATTTTTTTATTGTTATTTGAAAGTCAAATTTATTTGTATAAATTATGTAAAAAATCTTAGAGAAAGGGTAAAGGTTTAGTTTTGATTAACTATACTCAATGTACCGTTTTCGCTCTGTTCAACAGTGACATCATGATGTAGCCTTTGTTGTTCTTCTTCAAGTATAGGAAGTAGACAGGAAAGACGAGCCACAGGTAGATGCAGGGGATCCACGACAGCACAGACATCTGAAAGCATTCTGTGAGGTCGGGGGAGTGTGCACGTAGGGTCAGATTGGCATCCTAAAGAGAGGAAAGTGAACACAGTTAAAACCTTCCCTGTTCGGAGCAAAGCTACCTTGAGATAACTTGCAAATGAAACAGATTCAACAGAGCAATTATCATCAGTAATTACAATACAATAAAATAAAATATAATAAGCCTTTATCATCCCAATGGGAAATTTGGAGTGCAGCATAAAGGCATACAAATGACAGAAAACAGAAACAACACCAACCCATGCTAAAATGCTACACCAGTCCCCACAGAGTGGACCAATTACAGTCATTGCAAAGTTAGTGTCATAAAAGGTAGAGCAATAGAGTAATGCATAAACATTATTAATGTGGTTAATAATGCATAAACAATAAGTACATGAAATGAATACATATTTTCATAGATAATAAATATAATAAATAGAGTTAAAACAAACCAAACAAATGTACAATCAATCTACATGCAGTGGCCAAAAAGGTGGAAACATCAATATGACACAATGATGGTATACTGCTCTGTAGGGTTCTCAATGGACCATTCTTGATGAAACTGCCTGCTCACACCCTAGATAGAAATTTGCAGTCAATTGACTTTTTGACAGCCTCGCCTGTTTATCCTTGTACCTCAAACTAATGCACGGACATCACAACCCAGGTGTATGTTCTTCCGATCGCAGTTGCCCTCTGTTGATGATGTCATTCACTCATAGACGTATACTAACATCACCTTAGGCACTGTTCCTCGTGAAACACCAGCAAGTTGAGCTGTCTTCGTCACTGAAGCTCCTGCCAAACCTGCCCCAACAATGATTCCTCTTTCGAAGTCGCTGAGGTCTTGGATTCTAGCCACACTAGCCATAATTATAACAAACCAGGCCTGCCGAGAATTTTTGTACATGACCCTGAGTATATGATTGTTCGCAATTATTTAAGTGTTAAGCCAGTCCTCATTTTTAACGCTCAAGTTACCACTCAAGTTATCTGTTTGAATAGTTTTGCTGAAAATGTTCAAGTTGATTGAATAAAAGCCAAGGCTTTATTGACTTGAAAATGACTGAGCGAAGAACAGCCGATGTTGGCCTTTCTTATAACTAGCATCAGTACTGGCCCACAGCTAAATTCTTTATCCTTCAGTAAAATTGCAGCTCAGTTTCACTATGTGCCTATTATCATACTGGTTCCAACACTCACTTAAAGGATGAAAAGAAAAAACATTCCCCTGAGGAGAACTGACCAAGTATGCTAGGGACTGGGGGGTGCAGGGAGGGAAATTTCTATTAGTATTGAGGGTATGGAGGCACAGACTGCCCAGATGGAAGATATCAGGGCAAAGTATAATAACACACCAGTGAGGATATCATAAATAAAAACCTTTTAGAACATAATGTTAATAGAGGTAGTTTGGCACAGTCAGAGGTGGGAGAGGGAGAGAAGAAATATACTACTAATACTTTTATGTTTCTTTGTTTGGAACGCTAACAAACGCTAAATTTTTTATGCTAGAAGCATAAAAATTACATTTGTCATCGGGCTGTCATGTTTAACATTGTTGGGATTACAAAGACATGCCTTGGCACAATGAATGGGGATGAATATAATGTGCAGGGGTACAAAGGGGGGTGTGGTCCTTTATGTGAAAGACAATGTGCAGTAAATTCCAGGAATTAATCCCATTAAAATCATTCAAATTCATTGTGAGGACATCTGGATTGGACTACTGGGAGAACAGGAGCTTCCATACTATGCTCCATGGAAACATAAAATAAGCTTGTCAGGAGCAGAGAGACATTAATAATGGGTGATTTCAATGGCCCTTCTAATAATTGGGAAGAAATGTAAAGACAGGGTAAATGTGAAGAAGAGTTTTTAGATATGGTTAATTCATTTTATTTGGTGCAGTTTGTTACTCAGCCTATGAGAGGGAAATCAATTATTGATCTGGTTTTGTGTAATAATCCTGACAGAATTTGCAGCTCAGAGGTAGTGGAAACAGTATGTCCCTACTGGTCATAGTGTTGTCACCTTAGATATTTTTTCTGACCTAGGGAACTATAGGCCTGTCAGTTTAACTTGCATCTTGTGTAAAATACTGGAATGTATTATTAGGGACAAATTGGAATTATTCATGAAAAATAATAGTATATTAAGGGATAGCCAACAAGGTTTTTTGTTGGTAGGGGGAGGTCTTGCCTAACAAACCTCCTGGATTTCTTTGAGGAAGCTACAAAGTATTTTGACATGACATTATCATGTTTTAATATGATATTATCAAGCATTTGACAAGTTACCACACATTGCCAAAATGAAATCAGTAGGAATGATTATTATTGAGTTCTTCCAAAGTTCATAATTGGCTGCAAGGTAGAATACAAAGGATCGGTCCTGGGACCTGCTTTTCCTTATTTACATAAATGATCTTGATATGGATGTTAGTAGCAAACTACATTTACATTTGCAGATGATACAAAACTTTGGGGTTTAGCAAAAGGTTTGTCATCAACTAAGGTAGTCTAAGATGATGTAAACAAATCCAGAAGTAGGCGGAAAGATGACAGATGTTGCTAAATGTAAAGTATGCATGTAGGAAATAAAAAATATAAGACAAGAGTATTTTATGGGTTCGATTTGAAGAATACTTGTAGATTGTAGTTGGAGTTGGAGTTGAACAAAGTCTACCAGCATCTAACCAGCATGCTGTAGCAGTGAAAAAGGCTAACAGAATGCTGGGATATATAACAAAAAGTATGGGGTATAAATCAAAGGAGGTTATATTAATTTTATATAATGCTTTTGTCAGACCTCAGAGTAATGTGTGCAGTTCTGCACACCACACTACAACAAAGATATAGAAGCTCTTGAAAAAGTACAAAGAAGGGCAACTAAATTAGTGCCTGGTATGAGAGGTAAAAGTTAAGAGGAAAGACTTAAAATGCTTTTTCAACAGAATTTCAATCTATTCAATTTCAATCTTATCAAAATGAGACTAATGGGGTTTGGTAGATGTTTTTTTAACTCATAAAATGGATTAACAAAATGAACTACCAATGATTTTTAAGATGAGTGCAGAACAAGTTTAACAGGTGGAATAGGTGGAAATTAGTTTAACGTAAATTCTGCATGGATATCAGGCAGTAGTTTCTTACACAGAGTTGAACAGCTTCCCAGGTCATGTAGTGGAGAGGTAGAAACACTTATGATATTCAAGTCCAGGCTGGATGCAGTACTGGATATTCTCTAGACTGTAGGTAAATGATGAACCTAGATGGGCTAAACAGCCTGTTCTCGTCATTATGTATTGTTATGTTTTTATGGTCTTAAGTGAATGCTGAACAGGCGCACAACTAGGAATTATAAAGCGGGGCTCATATATATATACAATTATGAATTGAATAAAGCTCATTCCCTGCATTTCTGTGACTTCTAAAAGGCAAAATAACCAGATTCTATCAATCATTAGCCTAGAAATATTTTCAGATTCCAGACCATAAAATACCTCTATATATCCTATTCATATGTTCACTAAAACCTTCCTGCATGACTCATGTTAGACGGATGCACTTTCACTTTCCTGTCTATGCTCCGGTTTTGATTGGGTAACAGTTAACTGCTGGTTTGTCCTATAATGTAGTTTTCACCCCGTGGTTTAACAAATATTGTGTTAAATAAAAAACTGTGTTGTCACCAAAAAAAGGTTATTTGCCTGCACTGCACACCTTAATGGAAATGTAATAAAAGGCAAGAGTGTACAATGAATATCCAACAATGTATACAAACATTAGTCTAACTAGTGTTAATAAAACATCTGTGTCTTGTAAATGGGCGATTTTCAAGTGACACAAGCGCATACTATCACAAACTATCACGCACATGTACAAGTCAATGAGTTGCTGCTAGCCTATCGTTTTCTGTAGCCTGGTTAGCGCAATGGCCAGTTCGTTCCTGATGCTGAACACTTTCTGTACTACTGTACTACAGTAAATTACCTGAATAAATAATATTTTTCGAACACGGCTGAATATCCTTTATATATACATATTGAAGCCAAAGATCTACAGAAAATCATACAGTTACTCGTATATTACGCATCAAGATACAGCATTGTGTAAAAAAATATGAGTTGGACAGTCTTACTTCGCAAGTGGTGCAGGTTGAACTAAAGGGCACAATGTATTCACACCAAAATCACCCAAACATCTCACATTCATTACACTGTATACTGTAGCAATGAAACAAGTCCTAAATCCCTAATGTGATGAGGTGTGCATATCTGCTCTTGCTACTTCCTCTATTGCGTCTGTAAATAACCAACTGTGCATAATATGTCAGGTGTAAGTTGTGTAAGTCGAGCAGGATATGGATGGCTGCTAGAAAAATAAATAATGCAACATAATGCCTGCTACTTAGCTAGGCAGGATATGGCAGCATTATTATCACTGTGTCTTTAAAGGATAATAACTGAGTTGAGCTTGTCCTTGAGCTCTCAAGGGACAGACAATGACACTTACATTTGATTGTTGAGAAGCAGAGCAGATTATATATATATATATATATATATATATTACCCTCTCTACTTAGTGGCCACTTGCCAAGGTGGCAAATCCACAGCTAAACCACCTAAACATCAGAAAATAGGGGTCTAAACTGTCTACCAACTTACCCTTCATAACAATGAACAGTTGTGTTACTCATTTAGTCAATGTAGTCAACTAGTTATTTAGACACTGGGAGTGGAAATTAGCACAATGTTTTATGCATCTGTGGTTTTACCCTCCCATTTACAGTGGATGAAGTATTTCACTCAAAGCACTGATGTAGACTCCGCAACCACTTTACTATGCTTGCTCTGCCAGATAGATTGGACATGTAGAATCCAAATTCCATAGATTACTAACAAAATGTTTTGCAGAAGAAATGGTGTATGTTGCATTCCTCCACCTTGGCTGACTATGGCATAAGGGTATCCTACCTCTAAACTTTAGTACCTTAAAAACAGATTGCAAAAACAGTCTTTCCTCTTCACTACAGTACTTGTAGTGGCCTTGCATTGTGGATTGTGGAGAATATATCCATAGACGTTATAGGACATTTTGTTCTTGTGACAGTGATGATTTAATTTGACAGTGGTCAGAATGACAAACTTAGACAAAGTGAATGGTCTGTTCATCTCATCAAACTTTCCAATATTCTTCTGGTCTTATAAGCCTTCACTTTGGCCAAATTACACCTGCTGCTGGGTATGTATCATGAATGTGGTGTTGACTTGCATTTAACAACCCAATCACACAAAAAATTGCTCTTACAACCACTCATTGAACAATTGCTGATAAATGTCCAATTTGATGAATTTGAATAAGCTTGATCTGATCTTAATTCCTGAAACACAGCAGCAGACCAGTGATATAAGACCATAACTCTTGATAATTGCTCTGCTGTAAAACTCTGGTCTGTGGAGAGGTCTTGCTGTGCTTTCCCATCTTGATCTTAAAATTGAGATGACTAACTTACAAGATGTCACCACCTTTGCATGCCTAGGCTTCAAACTGTTAGGTTCTATTCCCTTAATAGTTGTCCTCATCTACCATCCTCCTAAATGGACTTCTCTGTGCTTATGTGAGCTCTCATGAGTTTACCCTTGCTTGCTCTCCCTCCCCTAGTATTCTCCTCCTGGGTGATTTTAACATCCATGTTGACTCACAAGAATGTTCTCTTGCAGTTTTTTTATGTCTGTAAAGTACTTGTCTGTTTGAATTGTACTTAGCAGGGGCGTTGGTAAAGTTTTGCTGTGCCCCACTAAAATGCTACACAGTTTTGTACTGTGCTCTTTTTGACCGATGCAAGCCTGCAGGTTTTATAACCTCACGGATCACCATCCTTCTTCACCAGAGTGCAGCGGCAACACATCACTGCCAACAGTGCCCCAAACCTCCCCCACTTCAAATGAGGTAGAATCCTCTTTGGTAGTGACTTGTATATGCAGCGCAGCATGACTGACTCTGTGCACTCTTAAGAATGGGATACTGGCCACGGGAGGTTAGGAGGTAACTAAACATCCACCAGAAATTGTTCAATATAATATATATACTATATTATACTAACAATAATATATATACGGTATACTGTCCAACTATATAGTTATAGTTAAGCTAGTTAGCTGGCTATTAGCTCCTGGCAGCAAGCTAATGTTAACTAGCGAGCAGGGAATGTTGTTTCCTGCTGCAAGATTTTGCTCCCATATTTCACATTAGAAATTTATACTTTGCAACTAATAAACATCTTTACAAAAAAAGCTTGAACAGCATCTCTTTCATCAATTTGTACCCTCTGATGTAGTGGCAGCAAGAACTGACATGTGTGGTGTTTAGCCCCAGTGATTTGACATGGAATGGCACACTGATTCTCAATAAGATTATCACAAATTTGATGTGTGTGTGTGTGTTAATCAGCATTACTCTTAAGCTTACTGTCACTGTTGTTCAACGTCCATTTGCTCATCGATGAGGCAATGCAAGACTGAATGCAGTTGACGGCTAGTCACTTACCCTGCACATTTCTTAAAACATTAGTGTTTAGTTTAATATGTTTTTGAAACCCCCCACTTTGGGTCAAGCACCTGGCAAAAAGCTAGTTGAGAGGAAGAAATTGTCATCAGAAGAGCTAGAGGAAAGGGATAGAGAATACGAGAAAAAAAGAAAGAGGACATTCCTGCCTGACTTGCCAGAACACTGGTCTTGGCTTGGTGTTTATGAGAAGTGAGAATTATTTTGCAAGACATTCTTGATGCCATCATATCCAGACAAGTGAGTGAAAGTGTTGGTGAAGGGGTATAAATTCAATAAAGCTTTGACCAACATCTGACTTGTCATTGTCTTTATTTTAGTCACATTCTCATGGGGTGTGATGATGTCATCAAAATTTACCATCAAAATGATGTTCCGGGCCAGTGGATACAACATTGGGGCTAGTAACCTTGAAACGTGGCAAATTTACCTCTACGTCCAATTATAAGCCCGCTGATACTGGCACGGTCCGGATATGATACCATTCATTTCACACGCAAGAACCGTGCCTTAACATGATGAGCTACCCAGCAGCCCCAGTACAATAGTATCTTGACCACTAACCTTTATGAGTTGGCCACTCCCAGTTTTCTCTTAGTATATAAGATGCATTTGCCATCTTCTTCTCTAGTGGCATGTTAACATAAATTTAAGCTATGGACAATGTACAATTTTCCAAAGCCCAATTCCAGAGAGAAATTGAGGTTATGTTAATGGCTGCTAAAACACGTTATTCCAGAATCAACAGTTTGCATCAGTATTTTTGTCCAGGTCTCATCGAGTCATAAGAAGCTAGAAATCTGGGGGTTATCCTTGGACCCTCCCTCTCCTTTGAGGCTCATATAACACATAACAAAAGTGTCATTCATTCATTTAAAGAACATTCCTGGTTTACTAAAAAAAGGCATGTTTTCTAGTTTAGAAATCCATCATACCTCCCCTTAACTACTATAATGCTCTTTTCAGGGGTTTTTTCAGACAAAACCCTGAACTGGCTCCAGCTGCAAAACTTGGCTGTCAGAGTATTCATCAACACCCACTCATGGGAACATAGTGTCCCTGCTCTACTAAGGCTGCACTGGGTCCCTGTTTAAAGAATTAATAACAGAATCTCACTGATGACCTATAAAACACTACATGGATTTTCACTCTCCTACTTTTTGCAAGTGCAAACTCCTGCTGGGAATCTACATACTTTTAATTTTGATTGTTCAAATCACTTTATCACTAAACAAATGTGTTTTAGCTAACATTTAACTTAAATAAAACAATAACACTTAACATCAATGGAAAAGGTATTGTTAATACACTCTCTGCTGTTATCATGGCCATTACTGCTTGCTTTGTGTTAAGCTACTTATAGGTAACTGCCAAAATAAAAGTAACAGCAACCTAAAGTGTCTTTGGTAGTGACTTGTATATGCAGCGCAGCATAACCGACTCTGTGCACTCTTAAGAATGGGATGCTGACCACGGGGGTTAGGAGGTATAACTAAACATCCACCAGAAATTGTCCAATATAATATATATATATATACAGTATATATATACACTGATCAGCCACAACATTAAAACCACTGACAGGTGAAGTGAATAGCATTGATCATCTCGTTACAATGGCATCTGTCAAGGGGTGGGATATATTAGGCAGCAAGTGAACAGTCAGTTCTTGAAGTTGATGTGTTAGAAGCAGGAAAAATGGGCAAGCGTAAGGATCTGAGCTACTTTGACAAGGGCCAAATTGTGATGGCTAGACGACTGGGCAGACAGAGCATCTTCAAAATGGCAGGTCTTGTGGGGTGTTCCCGGTATGCAGTGGTTAGTACCTACCAAAAGTGGTCCAAGGAAGGACAACCGGTGAACCGGCAACAGGGTCATGGGCGCCCAAGGCTTATTGATGCGCGTGGGGAGCGAAGGCTAGCCCTTCTGGTCCGATCCTGGCTATGATAGAAAGGTGTCAGAACACACAGTGCATCGCAACTTGCTGCGTATGGGGCTGCGTAGGCGCAGACCGATCAGAGTGCCCATGCTGACCCCTGTCCACTGCCGAAAGCGCCTACAATGGGCACGTGAGCGTCAGAACTGGACCATGGAGCAATGGAAGAAGGTGGGCTAGTCTGATGAATCACATTTTCTTTGACATCATGTGGATGGCCGGGTGCGTGTGCATCGTTTACCTGGGGAAGAGATGGCACCAGGATGCACTATGGGAAGAAGGCAAGCCGGCGGAGGCAGTGTGATGCTCTGGACAATGTTCTGCTGGGAAACCTTGGGTCCTGGCATTTATGTTTATACCTAAACATTGTTGCAGACTAAGTACACCCCTTCATGGCAACGGTATTCCCTGATGGCAGTGGCCTCTATCAGCAGGATAATGCACCCTGCCACACTGCAAAAATTGTTCAGGAATGGTTTGAGGAACATGACAAAGAGTTCAAGGTGTTGACATGGTCTCCAAATTGCCCAGATCTCAATCCGATCGAGCATCTGTGGGATGTGCTGGACCAACAAGTCGGATCCATGGACGCATCACCTCGCAACTTACAGGACTTAAAGGATCTGCTGCTAACGTCTTGGTGCCAGATACCACAGGACACCTTCAGAGGTCTTGTGGAGTCCATGCCTCGACGGGTCAAAGCTGTTTTGGTGGCACGAGGGGGACCTACACAATATTAGGCAGGTGGTTTTAATGTTGTGGCTGATCGGTGTATATATATATATATAGATATATACTATATTATAGAAAAAAATTATATATACTGTTCAACTCTATCATTTTGTTGATGGGGTGGAAAATACTATCTCAGGCGCCGCTCCAGAATCTCCCATAAGTGTTCAATTGGGTTGAAATCTGGTGACTGAGACGGCCATGGCATATGGTTTATATCGTTTTTATGCATCAAACCATTCAGAGACCACTCGTGCCCTTTGAATGGGGGCACTGTCATTCTAGAAGAGACCACTCCAATCAGGATATAAATGCTTCACCATAGAATAGAAATTTGTATAATTTATTGGCATTTACCTTGCCCTCTAAGGGGTTCAGTGGACCTAAACCATACTTGAAAAATTCAACCCACACCATAACAGAGTTGCCAGACCCTTCACCATGGGGGAAAAAGCACTCGGGCCTGTAGGTTTCATTTGGCATGCACCACACATGCACCGTTTGTTGAAAACAATGGCTCATCTGACCACATTTACTTTTTTGCCTTTGTTCTTTGCACTATTTTACTAGCAAACATTCATTTTAGGTATAAGTGGATTATGCACTATAAAACAACCATCAGCATCACGGTCGAGGAGTATGCACTTTTGATCACAGTTGCCGCTAGTTGATGATGTCTTTCCCTCCTGCCAAACATGCCCCAACAATCACCCCCTCTTTCAAAGTCAGTGAGATCTCTTCTTCTAGCCATGGTAGCCAAAATGATGGGCAACTGGGGCTGGCTAGCATTTTTACACATGACTCTAAGCATGATGGGATGTTAATTGCTTAATGTACTCAGGAACCACAGCTGTGTGGAAGCACCTGCTTTCAATATAGCCTACTTTGTATCCCTCATTTACTGAAGTGTTCTTTTTCTTTTGGTATCTACCTGTATGTTTAAAATGTTTTGTATGCCTTAATTTTGTTCCTTTTGTGCCTGAGAAATGGAAATGAGATCTATATTAGACATCAGATATTAGGCATCAGATACAAATCCAATCATTATTTAATTTACCTTTGTTTGAGGGTGGATAAATGTGGGAATAATTCACCCATCCAATAGCTACAAGACTTCAGTCATCTCATGAATGATGGTAATAATAGCATGAGCCCATTTCTTAGAGACAACGTCCTAAAAACAGAACAAGCTGAAGAGCCAAATCAAGTAATCAGAAGGCACTGTTCTCCAAGACCTTATTATGATAGTTTAATGAATTTTAAAGCATTTTTCCCTTTTTCCTGCTTTAAGAAAAATTGCTCTTCCAAGTGTAAAACACCGTGACTGGGCCTCCTCCCCCCAGGTATTATTGTGCACATGGTTCACCGTACTCCATGTAATCCAATATCATGATTTCAAGCTGCAAACACACCACTTTTAAGAGAAACGTGTGACTGTTTTTCACATTTCTGCACTTCACAAATTACCAAGGTATCATAGTAAGGCTGAACATTTGTATATTGTGGCAGGATCAGGGGTGTGGGGTTTCAACGCAGCTATAACAAAAAATTGCATACAAAGGAGAAATTCTAAACAAACTTATTTGATTTGGGGAGACTAACAAGGGGAAGGGGTGGGGGGGAAATGTAATCAGGTCCAATCCACAATCCTTACTCGTTGTCAATGTCCGTAATCCAAAAGTCAGTTTCCAAAATCAGGGTTCTCAAATATTCAATGGTCGGTACACAAAACAGGTTTTCAAGACAAACCAGGTCGTATCCAGTAATCTACAACAATTCACTTTTCAACATACACATTTCCCTCACGGTACTTTGCACTCCATGACTGTTGACGTGGCGCTTTTATTTCCCCCTGTCCACTCAGGTAAACGAGCGTCATGTGTAGCTCTTCCACTCACAATCCTATTCAAGGCACGGGGGTGGAGCTAGCATGCCGTCACATGCCGTCACATACCGCCCCTCGATTACCATTCCTTCAGCCGGTTGCCACAATATAAACATACACATGCACACACACACGCACACACATATACACATAGGCCTATGTGTTCTTACTTATTATGGTACCTTGCTATATTTCAGACAAATTGTGCCACAAATCTCTCACTCAATTGCTTTCTCCTTGTTTCTCTCTCCCTAAGGTTCTCTAGTTTGGAGAGGACAGTAGCAAAAACACACCTGGATGGTGGTCTAATTGCTAACTTTGCCCATCGCAAGCAGGATATTTCTTGCCTCCACCCAGTTTGGTAGTTTTGTGGTCGGTAATAAAGGCGATTACGTCAACAGGGTTGGGCAGCACAATGGGTAGTGTGTCCATAAAAACATTAAGCAGTAAGTTTCATGTGAGATAATGAATTAACTTTTTCATCCGCCTCTTAACTCGCAGGGCATTATGTACTAGTTTGGTTACATTATTAATGGGCACATATGAACAGATAGGGTAAATATGTGATGAATAACCCATCACACAAGACTGTTTGTGGATGTTCTGTATTTCACCTCACTCTGAAGAAAATTGTTAAATAAACAGCTAGTTCTAATACAAAGTACAAGTAGATTATCAGTTCAAAGTATTTGAATGTCCCACAGTTGGTTAGGGCATTTCAAAACAAGAGCTACATCATGAAGACCAAAGAACATTCAAAGCAAATCTGAGTAAAGGTTTGTGAAAGGTGTTGGTCTCCACAACAGTGGGGGCACAGCGTTGCCTGTCTGTAGATGACTCAGAGACTGTGGCCAGGCAGTGTATTATTGGACAGGAATGCTTGTCCCAGGTGTCTTCACTTATCTGTGTGTTGATTAGTGTGGATGTCAAGTGAGCAAGTCACTTGACGGTTTGTGAGTGAGTGTGAGTATAATTGATGTGTGAATGTCAGAGCGAATGATTGCCTCACAAGCTCCACCTGAGCCGGGCAGCAATTAAGCCTAGTTAAGTTCAGGTGTGAGGCGAGTGGGGCATTCAATCTTAGTCCGTCGTTCAATGCGAGTCCTGTCATTTAGTGTGAGTCTTGTCATGGTACATGTGGCGTAACTGTATAGAGTGCTTCCTGTCTGTCTGTGTGTGTGTGTGCATGTGTGTGTGTGTGTGTGTGTGCGCGCGCTGAAAGAGAACTCGAACTGAAAATGAAAAAATGAAAAAATGAAAAGTGGCGAGTGTCTCCGTGTGTCTGAAAGAGAACTCTAACTCAGAGTGGCGAGTGTCTCTGAGTGCATGTGTGTGTTTAGAGAGACCCACAGGAAAGTGGGTGCATCTCTGTATATGTGGCTAAAGAGGAAGCACTTGAAAAGTTGCGCAATGTTTGTGTGCCTGCCAAGGTTAAAGCGGCACGGTGTCTGTCGATGTATGTGTGATGTGTGTGCGTAGGGACAGTGCGTAGAGTTGTACCCTGTCCCGTTACGTTTTTAGACCTGTTCAATGAAAATGACATGAAATCTGGCCTAGAGTTTGCCAGAAGGCATGTGGGAGACTCAAACCAAGTGGAGGAAGATTCTATCGTCTGATGAGATCAAGATTTCACTTTTTGTCCTAAATGTTATGCATTAAGTCTGGCACAGGCCTAACATTGCGCATTATCCCAAGAACAATATCCCTACTGGGAAACATGGTGGCGGGAGCCTAATGCTATGGGGATGGGGATGCAAAAATAAAGGACAAAATGGATGGAGCACAATATAGACAAATCTTGGAGGAAAACCTGCTGCAATTTGCAAGAAAACTGGGACTTGGCAGAGGATTTATATTCCAGTAGGACCATGACCCAAAGCATACAGCAATAGCCACATTATAGTGGTTTAAAAATGATAAAAACGATGTCCTGGAGTGGCCCAGGCAAAGCCCAGACCTCGATCTCATTGAGAATCTGTGGAAAGATTTGAAAATTGCTGTTCACCACTGGTCCCCATCCTACCTGATGAAGCTATAGCAATTTTGTAAAGAAGAATGGGTGAAAATTGAAAAGTGTCCAGATGCGCAAAGCTAGTAGAGACCTACCAAAATAGACTCACAGCTGCTTCTAAGTATTAAGTCAAGGGGGGTGAATACTTATGAAATCAATTATTGTCTGTTTTTTATTTGTAAGAAAAAGATTTAGAGTTGTTGTTTTTTATTTGACAGTATAGTGTATTTTGTGTTGATCAGTGGAAAGAAATCCCAATTAAATCGTTTTTGATTCCATGAAGTAAGAAATTTAAATGAAAAAAGGGGCTGAAGGAGACAACCAAGGAGATCCCATGCTTCCTTCATGTGTTTCCTAGGCAATTACAATGTCCTTAAAGATGGCGGCAAGATTTTGGTTTCTGGGTCACTGAGGAATCGAGGATGTAGGACGGAGGAGAGAACGCAGTTATAAGCAAATGGAATGCACCCAAGGGATGTTAAAGCCCCCCACAAACTCTTGCAACAGAAGTTTGAAAACATAGCAGAGATGGCTACACGCAAATAAACACATCCCTTTATTGTTTGAAGTCTCCTACAAACTTAATGCAAGACACAGCTTACTATAGGCTATATTGAAAGAATAGCCTACTTTTAAAAATGTGGTCTAGATACATTGTTATCTTTAATGTTCATATTATGAACCATACAATTCTTAATTGAATGAAATATAGCTAATGAATTATGAACATAAACATTAGCATATGCCTCCTTACACACACACATTTGTGTGCGTGTCACGTTTCATGCATTCCAGGTTGACAATCGTCCGTCCCATTCTCGCCCCTAATGTCACTAAATGTGATGTTGGTATATGACGGCGTGTGAGTGAACAAGGATGTTCTGTTTCTTAAATGTTTTTTTATTGACACACATGCCATTGCGTTGGCCAACCCATGATGATGGAAATGCCTTTATTACCGACCATGAAACTACCAAACTGGGCAGAGGTGGGAAATATTCCGCTTGTGACGGCCAAAACTAGCAAAATTCACAATACCATCCAGGTGCGCTTTCACTACCACCCTCTCCAAACCAGAGCCATAGATCGCATAATATGTTGTGTTTTCTTTAGCACCCCAGAGCTGTGAGGAAATTTCATATAATCGGATTAAAAATATACACTGGATCATGTTCAGCGTAACCTTTCATCCAGCCGTGACTGCCAACAGCCAATGAAAAGCAATTAAATAACATAAAATGCAAACAAGGAAAAAAAATTTTGTAAGCTGTTTCCTGGCTGTAAAGCAAGAAGTTAGCAAGAAACCCGTGCAAGAAGAAAGACACAATGGCAAGCAATGCCAGCACCAAACCACATACACTTGCTGTAGCGAGAGGGTTTATTTCATATTTGATCCATCCACAGACATCCAACAACAACACACAAGGGATATATAATAAGTAGTCAGGTGTATTGGTAAAGTGGACTTGTGCATCTTCGAGTTATGTTCATTAATTTCTAACCTCCTTCTAGAGCAACCCCACTGACCAGTACGTGGTATCGCATCCACTCTATTTATCTATACTCTGGACTATACATTTCCCACAGATAAAACTGCCCCACAACTGTCCAGTCCAATGCTGTTTATCTGTAATTCTGTGAATTAATTTCACTTTGAAATATGTTCACTTAGGTCAGGGACAACGAGACTGAGGACGGAAAGTGCCTTTGAAGTGAACAGCAGACCACTAGCTGGGTAATATTTTGCCTATTGGATGGAGCCCAGTGTGTCTGTGTATCGATTTAACACACTGCAGCTTTTCCCCCCTCCAGTGCCCTGTTCAATTAGCGAGAGCAGCAAATAACAGAAGTGTCAATGTGCTAAAGAAGGCTGTCACTGTGACTTGGCTGCCCTGAGCCCTGCCTGAAAAATTAGAGCTCATTACTGTTGTCAGCACAGTTCCGCTGCCAATCAGGCTGAGCCAGGTCTATAGATCAGAGTATTTAGCTAGTTGAGGAGGAATCCAACTGGCCAAACAATGTGTGAACCAATCAAAACACATGATAATAATCAAGAAAATCTTGAATTACTAACATATGATCTCACAGCACTATTACTTGCCCCAGTCACCATAACCATACTGTAAAGGGTCGTTTGAAAAGATGCGTCTTGGGAGAAAGTTTCCACATTCAGAAATGAATTACAGTGTATTTCTGACTGGTTTCAGCCACGTTATAATGAATTTACCCTTGGATATTAGTTGTTAGAATGTAAATGAACTCAATCGTGAGTAATCAACCCCATACAGAAATGCCTTCTCAGGAAAGGGCTCTATAAGGAGGGAGTTAATTGGCACTACTTGTGTTACCCAGTGTGTATAAACTTTGGTCTATATGAATTTGCTTGTAAATAATAAATAATCAATTGTTCTCTTGTTTAAGTGACTCTAGAAATTTAGTTGCAATTCTTACAGGGACTTCAATGAGCTTATGATATTACATAAATAGCTGGTTAACTCATATATCCACCTCAGAGCAAGTTAACCTTTCTAAAGAAATAACTCTTAATAATGTACCCTGACTGTCTTTGTTTTAAAAGCAGGTTTCAAGGTGACACCGTTTCCTTAGTGATTTGCAATCATGCAGTAAACAGAAGATAATGCATGCTGTGATTCATGCAAGCATGAATCACATACTGTAGATTTGAATAGGGTTTCTTAAGCACTGCTATAACAAAAAATACTCAGCAGGAACTTGAAAAGTATATCTGCCTGAAAGTTAAAGTTATGAGAAATTGATAACATCAAAAGCTATCAGTGCTTTTACTGATGCAAAAAACTCCTTTACAAATAAGAAATAAGGTATTTTAAGGTCTGATATAAAAATAGTTTGCACTGCAACACAAATGGAAATATTATGTTAATTGACATGAAACTACTCAACAAGGAACAAATTAGCCAACCCATCCATCCATCCATCCATCCATTATCTAAGCCGCTTATTCCTGGTCAGGGTCGCGGGGGGCTGGAGCCTATCCCAGCATCGGGCGAGAGGCAGGAAACACCCTACAGGTCAATCCAAGGGAACATAACGGGCAATTTAGCCAACATTTGGACTGTGGGAAAAGAATAGTCGGACACAGGGAGAACATTCCGCACAGAAAGGCCCCGGCCTGATTCGAACCCGAGACCTTCTTGCTGTAACTCCACTGCACCATTCAGATAGCCAACATTTTGTGAAAAGAATAGTATTTGGGAATTTCTAACTATAATTCAGATAGTATAGTAATTAAAATGAGAAGAAATAAGTTTGAATAATAAATACTAGACAAAAGTAATAAATACAAACACAAAACATTTCAATAACAAAGAGCATAACATTTAATTTTAAGTGAACTAAACTAAATTTTAAATCAGCAAACAAACACCTAATATGCAATACAACTAATAAAACGATCAACAGCAAAACAGCAGTAATATTTATCATGTATAATCAGCTCCACCCCAGTAGGAGGTTAGTTACAATTTCCATGGTGGGACCATAGAGAAAATGTACATTGTGCAATTTTATAAATATCTTTCCCACTTCTGCAGTCCTTTGCAGAAATACCTTGAATAACTTGAACCTCTCACATTTTATTTGTAACCTGACATACCCTTGAGTACAGAAAATGTTGCAAAACACAGAAACCTTTTCCAAAGTTGTGCTCCCAAAGTTGTGCTCCAGTATTTAACACATATGATTCAGGGCACTGTACAATCTTTAATCGGCTGAGTTATGAGCACACGGTCAATATGTAAAGCAAACCAACAATGAGGGGATGAAGATGATGGATTGTGTTCAGTGTCAGCAGAGGCACATTATGGTGGGTATAGACTGCCAAATACAACTGCCACAAGCCCATGGAAGTGGCCGCATATACGCCCTGCCACCTCCTCAACTATGCAGTGATTTGTCTGTCAATCATATGAAGCAAAAATAAAATGGCACCAGACTCCTGAGGTCTTAGGTCTATAAAGGTGCCTTGCACTGGATGAAGTGGATAGAGCAAACAGGCTTTTTTTGGTGTGCTAAAACTAAGTCCTGGAGAGTCCTATTCATTGAAGGCTTTATCCTATTTTCTGACCTTCTGATTCGCTGATCCCATTATGTGGTCTCATAAATGTGGCCATTTGTCACTAAAGTAAACAAAGCAGCCATTATCTCTCTCTTACTCTTTTCCTTCCTCCACACCCACTCCATATGTATGGCAGCAGACCATCTTACATTGTGTTCTTTGCATGAAAGTACCTGCAATATACGGCTCAGACATGGACAGTGCAAGCACACTAAGCTATTGCTCCCAAAGCGGAACTTGAGCTGTTTATTATAGACCTGTGGCAAAAGACCGTAAAGCTGTTGCTGCTGCTGTTTGTTTTAGCAATGTTTTTTACGACCTTCACTAAAATATGCGGTGTTTGGTTGAATGCTGCCAAGTGAGTGCATGCACGGAAATTACAAAGTTTAAACGACATATACAAATATTTTGCTATGTAAACCATCTTAAAGACTAAATCATGGCACATGCCAGCACAGCTCATCTCAGCTAAAAAGAGGCACCCCAAATCTCAACATTACACTCTCAGAAAGCACATTTCTTATTCAAAAGCTATCATCCAAATCCCAGGTCTTTAATGCTTTCCTATGAGTGTTATATGGCCTTTTAGGTAGTCAGTCCATAAAATCTTTAATGTAAAATGGTAAAAGAGAACAGGTGGCTGGGATTCTCTTGAAGAATACAATTCAGCACACATGGTAGGTAAACTACTGCTGGATAGTGGCTACAAAAATAGGATATCCAGGGCAATGCTATCTGCTAAGCTATCTCCTTGAATTAACAAGTTAGGGTAGATTTAGACCTATGTCCTTCTCACTCACTCACTCTCAATTATCTTTACATGACATCTTTCACAATCACTACATACATTTTGTTTTACACATGTACACATATACTCTGCTAAGTACAGTAAACAGGACACACGTAATGCAACACATAAAGACATAAAAAATCAGACCATTCCCGTAATTCACCAGGTGGTTTTAATCAAACAAAAGAGTGTTTACTTTGGAAGCAGGAGTAGGGTGAAAGCAAAAAATACAAAAAAGAGACTGGAGACAAGCAGTCATCTAAGTAGAAGGCATCTCCAGATATCTGTCCCATGTAATCTCGATTTATTAAAAGTATTTTTCTTTATAGGCACCTCTTTTACAAGATCCACATTGACAATTATTCGGACCACATTATTGTTCAAGCCATTCAAGGCTATTAGAAAATCAGTCTATATCACTATTTGCCTCCTGTATCATTCCTTAATTAGCAACTATGTGACTAATACAAACAGCATTCCTATACAATCCAAGCCAAATGTGCCATGGCAGGAATTTATTTGATTTAAGGACAGTAAACCAAATGAGTGGTGATTATCCACAGCCACAATATCTAGTGGAGAAACTTAAAAGAAACTCTGTTTGTTTATTTGTCAGGGATATAGCAAAAGCATTGTTACAATGTTAAAATAAGCATCATATGCATTGCATTAAGTGTTTATAGCCGAAGGCTAATTTCCAACACCTGTCCCCAATAAACTACAGAAAAAAGGACCAAGAACAAACAAAACAAAATGCATGCATGCGCACATTAGTAAAAGTACATCCACTCAATACAGCAAAACAGCAAATAATAAAACAAAACAAAACACAAGCAAGTAAATTATACAATGAGAGCAACCATATAGACTCATAAAAACTACGAAAAAGTTTATAAAAAGTACAAAAGTTATTTAATGAAAACCTTTTACAAAAACATTCATTCACTCTTAGGTTGCTAGATACAGGCTTTATATTGCCTGTATCTAGAAAACAAAAATGATCAGAGATAGGCTCAGGACCAATAATTAGAACTTTGGATTTGTCTGAGTTTAACTGGAGGAAGTTATGGGACATCCAGGTTTGAACATCAGCTAGACAGTCACACAACTATCTGCTTTCCATTCTGAAAAAGGGAGTGCACTCTACCCATTCCTTTTCTGTTGTGACCCGCCCACGCCCTTGGTTATAAGCTCAGAAGGAAGCGCAATCATAGCTGCTGGATTTTCAGTCCAATGCAGATGAATGTAGGGTGGCAGGTGTTTATTCTTTTTGAAGCAATGATAATGAGGGCCTATAGGTGTGGAAGCATACTCATGTGTTCTTTGAAAGCCATGCCCATTACATTCATATTTACCAACTCAAATGGCTGTTGTATGATTCTGTGGATGCATTGTCTGAAAGGCCTTGAAGTGACAGCTAGAGAAATGGCAGGAACAAATATTAATTGCCCAGCTTGAACAAACAATATCATTAAACTAACATCAAGAATCTTGTTACAATGATCAACTAGTTGAGACCATTATTTGTATTGGAGTTCATTCTTATATATAATAAATCCCCAAAACTGTTTTAAGTGAGAAGTTAAAAGTTTTGATTAAAACCCGAAAAAGACAGGAAATTGAGCATCAAAACCTTTAATTTCAAATATGCACTAACAAGGTTTTCCTGCACACACCTTTGACACCTGCTACAGTGCTGTAGCTATGTTGGTCTACTGTACTGCGATACTACATATTACTCTAGCGTAACTTAGCTATAGCAAGCACAAAATAATGTTTCAGCTATTAAATCAATAGCTACCTACCTAACTAGATAAGTGCATACATACACAGAAATGCCCGACATTAGCTAGCAATTAGCAGGCAATATTATGCACGATAATGCCCAACAGAGGTGGCTAGTAGCACCGTCATTACTTTTTAAAAATGTAATGATGATGATGTGTGGTTTTACAAACTACTAGAGAGTATTAGCGCAGCTAATTCTAGCTCGCTGTCTGTCCGTCCCCTTCACCATAGTAGTTGCTGGTTGCCTAGCAACTAGTTTTGACAGTGTTCTAGCTTTGTTTTGTTTTTTAATTTAGAATGTTGGATGTGGGTGTCAAAGTTTGCCAGCATTGTCAAAAAAATTCTAACTTTTGGTAGCTCACCATTCAAAGTCAATTGACGTGTGCATCTGGTAAATTATGATTTTAATAAAAAGTAAAACACCTACAAAGTTGAGTCCCCCTAGGATTGATGTAGGACATCCGTACCCACATTTGTATGCAGCATATTTTGTTGATATTTAGGCAATCTTGACAAAAAAATGGTCTTAAAAGTTTTGCTAATTATACCGGGGGTTTGCAAGTAGATGTGCCAAATTTCAGACAAATAGGCGATGAGGCAGTGAAGATCATGACAGTACAATTTAGTGGGTTTGTTTTAAACAGGAGCAAGGACTGGGTGCACTGACTGACTATGTGACTGCAACAGAGCGCAGCACATAGACGGAGGTGAGTGGAATAGTGTAGCCATGCCTGAGGTAGCTTTGTCACTGATGGGTGAGTAGAATGAATAACAGAAGGTTGGATGACGTATTTCAGACAGAGGCATGAATCGTCATGGGTAATTAGCTTTGCTTCCAATCTTAGCAATACCAGTTTTCTGGTTTTCAGCAGTTATGAGGACCAAAGACATGGGGCATTGCAGCTGAAATAGCTCAGGAGGATAGCTTAGATGGTGGGGGTTCTGTGTTTGAAGGAGAGGCCTATTTTCTAGGATTCCTCTGAGGATTTAAGAAATAAATAAATGCGTCAGGCATGGGTACTGTTTAGCACCTGCTGCACTGTGAGAGCGATGTGATACTCGAGAAACGAATGGTGGACTATGGCATTTACAGTGTGAGATCTTATGTGTGTCTTCTAATGTGTTGTCATAAGTTAGGATATAGAGCTTCTCTGTTTTGTCTCAAGGAAATGGGTGTTTGATGCAGCACGAATCAGTTACTGGACATGTGAAAGGCACAGGTATGAAATAACCTTTTTTAAATTCTCATATTTTGAGTACTGTATGTACACATCACAAATGCTTTTCTATACACATAATTAGAGTTTCCACAGGGGAAAATCCAATCAAATATTGTAGCTGTAATAAAAGGCAATACCCGATTAGGTTTGTGTGGCAAAGTTTATTTACTTCTATAAAATTAGCATATATTCTAATTAGATCATGTACACTAATCTCATAAAAAATTAAAACAACAGCCCTGCATTTCCCTGGGAATTCTCTAATTTACAAAACAAAAAGAAAGAAATAAAACAGAATTTTTTCCAATGAGGTTTCTGGCTTTCAGCCCACTGATGAGGCATGCAAAATACAGAACCATTTGCTAGTTCATCACAGTAATTTCTGGATGGCAGTGTGTATATACAGAGTGAGTGAGCTAATGAACCTAGTTTCATTTCTTCATTCTTGTTATTTTTTAAGGGTCATTTCCAATGTACAGTATCAAGTAGCACAGCTTTTTTCGGCATATCACAGGCTTCCATCTGCCCTCACTTGCACTCTTATGGGGACTTGCCTGCACTTGTAGCTCTAGCATAGAGATAACACACACACGTCCACTTCTGCTTTTCAATATTTTAATGCTGACTCATCCAATGAGCAAACCACATTTTATTATGTTTGAAGGGTGTTTTTAGAAGAAAAAAAGCTTCATCAGCAACCTTTTCGAGATCACATTTGATGGATGAGGAGGCCCTCCATATAGTCCTTAGATCGTTCACATGTAGCAAAGTGCGTGGGGAGAATGGGGGAGGGGAGAGGTAAGGCCGCTCAGCACTTTCTCCCCTTGGACACTGTGAACGGCTTCGAGGCCTGATATCTTACAGATGACGTTACAACAATTATTGTTTCTTTCTTGAGAGTAACATTCTTGTACAGGCAATAAAAATGTTCTATATGAAAAACAGCTGCGGGAGGTTAGAAAGCTAGGTACGTTTATGAAGAACACTTCATGATCTATGGCTAATGCGCACAGCTTTGAAACTTCCAATTGTTTACCACTATAGTTAGCTAGTTAGCATATCCAACTACCAGAACAGGAGTCAGAGTATGGAAAAAGAAAAGGCACCTTTAGTTTCAATAGGGTGGTTGGAACAGTAAGGAGACCCTTGCTTGATGTTCTAAGAACAAGATTGATTTTGTAGGGTGTCAGTAGTGTTCTTTTCACATAATTAACTGGGTGAATCAAAATTCCAATTGGGAGATGATTTACAATTTTATTTGTAGTACAAATTAAGACCAATTAGTAACTATTATTCTTGCATATAAGAGTGGAGAAGCAGGTCATTTAGGCCTCCTTTGTAGCTGCAGTTGAATTTGAGAATCAGGTTTTTCATTACATAGTTGTAGACATTTATCTCAAATGCCTTTCCCCTCCCCCCCCCTTTTCTACATTTTCTTCTAATTTGGCAAAACTACACATTCATACATGGGGTAATTCTGACTGAACTGCTGCAGATGCACACAGTAAATGATTAGCACTCCACTCCACATAGCACATTTGGAGGGAGGCATGGTAACAGTTCAACCTATTCTGACACTTTACATGGTGCTCTGCAAATGACTAGAAAAAGCCTGGGTACGAGCCCAGCCCAGCTCTGGTCAGAGTTCTGTTATGATCGATGGCTTGGTGAGTTCCGGTGAGTTAAAGCAAGCTCTGCACCACCAACTATAATCTCTGGGGCTTTTGTAAAAAGTGTAAAAGATGCTGCTGTGTCAACTGGTTTATTACTTGAGAAATATATATATTTTTCAGGTGGATGCAGTGGGGCAGGGGGTGATGGAGGGACAGGAATATTGCTACAGCATATGTGGCTCATATATACCCACACAATCAGGTCTGGGTTTCATTTATGGATGCCTTTGTTTTACAAGTACGATAGCAGTAGCATAGCTGTGGTTCACTAAGGCAGCAAGGGCTGGCTCGTCCTCTCCTGCTCTCTCAGTGAGGCAGTCTGGTGAACAATAAAACCATGTCCTAAATGCCAGACATTACTCCAGAGAGCCTTTTACCAGCTAGCAGATGCTATGAATTGACATTTTGTGACAAAATACTCTTCCACCCTTCACCTTTTCCCCGTGCCCTGTGTGAAAGCTTGACAGGGATCGATTAACAAGCCATTCATTTAAATATTATCTAGCACTCATCCTGATAACGTTCGAGTATCAATAAAATGTATTCAACCAGGACTGTTCTAGTAGATTTCAATGGTAATGGCCTGCAGTAAAATGTCATTGAGATAAAGGAAGATTTATTTAATCTACACTGATAAAAATGTCCACATGTCTGGCAAACAAGCCTATCTGCCTTGAGTAGCTTGAAGCACCTTTACTAGATTCCAATCCCACTTAAGAGCAGTTGTACATGGGGAGGTAAAACATTTATGCTGTGAGTGTTATATTTCCATCTTTAAAAAAACCCTGTTACCTAGGAAATTCACATATATAGCTTCCTATGGATTTCAGTAAATTATCTTACAATTTATTTTCACATACAGCAAGTGTAATATGTAGCTCTAGAAATAACTGTTTCAACTGCTTTTGAAGTACCATACCTATGTTCGGAATACATGTTGCTCTGCCTGGCACATTTCCATAAATGTGTGAAAATGAAAACGGCAAATGCAAACTTAGAACTGGTAGCAGAGAAAATGAATACCATTAGGATGTTAGAAGTCTTACAGTTTATGGTTGTAAAACGACTATGATCTTTGTAATTCAAATTTTGAGCAATGTATTTATTATAATGTTGGAACAGAGCCAGCTGAACAACTAGAAACTACTCTAGTTAGGTTTAAATACTTCCCCTAGCATGTTAAATATTTACACTAACAAGGCTAGAAGACAAGACCTCGTGACTTTGAAAGAGGTCATGTTTGGCAGGAGCCATGAGTGATGAAGCCTGCTCGACTTGCTGATGTGCCACGTGGAACAGTGTCTAAGGTAATGTCGGCATGGTAAGACATCATCAACTGAGGGCAACTGTGGTCGGAAGCACATACTCCTGGATCATGATGTCCATGCATCAGTTTGAGGTATAAGGCTAAACAGGTGATTAACTGTCAATTGACTGCACATTTCAATTTAGGGAGTGAGCAGTCAGTTTCATCAAGAACATTCCGTCGAGAACTCTGGAGCAGGATACCAGTCAGGTTCATATTGGTGTTTCCATATTTTTGGCCACTACCTGTATATTAAAAAAATTTTTATAGCAAATATAGTGATACATAGTAGCACTAGCATAACAGCTTTGAAAGGGGCAGACGTTTATTAAATGAGAAATTGAGCACAAGACTTTCTCATTAAAATCTGGGTGGGAAGGAGCATGAGTTTCATAGAAACCTCTTTGAATATCTAATACCAGGCAGAACTGGCTTCAACAAAATTGTATGTCTTTGGCAGAAGACGTGTTCATTTCTTTTTAGAAAACGGCTTACTGAAAATCATGTGTTGATTCATTTATCAACATTGCTTAAAGATAAACTATGTTGCATGACTATCGATAGTGTGAGTGTAAGATATTTTCACTCGTGCTGCCAGACGGAACTGAAGAAAGAGCATGACATTCGTGATAGAGCTGACTCAGTTTATGCTCTACAGCACTGTTCCGTTTTTGCCACTGTGCGACAAAAAACACATACAGTACATGTCAAAGATTTATGCAAAACAATAAAGGTGCAATATATCTTCACATTTGGAAATTACTTTATTAATTTGACATTCTCAACAATGCCATTGTAAAATGGAAATAACAAAGTGAATGTCCAGATGTAACCCAGAATATTTTTTAAAACATTGATTAAGGAGTTTTCTATTACACTTTTTAGACGCTAAAATGCATCGATGTTGGATGGGAATGAAGTGGCCTGTTCTTATCACATACCAGAGTTCAAACCAGTTTCATCATAAAATTGGCAGCTTGACATTTTTGAGAAATTATGTTAATAGGACCCAATTAGCCATTAAAAGCATGAATGGCAATCAGGCTGAAAGAATATATATACATTACAAAATGGCAATGATTGTGGGAACAAACGGCTTGTTTTTACATACAAGCGAGTTATAAATCGCCAACAACGCAAGCACATTATTTAGCATCTTTCAGATTCTGGAAGATATTTCATTTTAGTAAAGCATTTCCCCCCCTCACTCCTGTTGATGTTGGTGATTTGCCAGAATTCAGTCTTGGCCAGACACAAATGGCCCCATGAAATAGGGAGTTTGGGCTCTTAAGCTCAAACTGCTAAAGGCTTTACAAACTATTCTAAGGGTGCCTGATGTAATTCACACAGTTAAACATACCTCTTGCACATATTTGCTAGGCAAAAATCAAACTGCTGATCTGCAGTTTGGCTCCAGTGAGTATGAAACCTCACAGGAGAGGCCAATTCTTTTTCTTCCCCTGCATGCCACGGATGGCGGAAGCCATTTAAAATTCCACAAGGGACCTCCTCTGGTCTGCCTGACTGTTTGCAGCTTCTTTCGAGATGGTGAAATACAGAACAGCTGACAACAGGAAGTGTAAACTACACCACAGACAGGGATTGTCATCTTAACAAATTGCAAGACACCACACTATGCTCAGCAACGAAGAAACAAAATGGTCTGAGCCATTTACAAAATGGGGAAAATATCAAGTCTCGCTAACATTTCTGATGCACAATAGAGACCTTCAAAAACAAGGGGAGACAAGTTTTGTTTCAGTTTGTTCCCTTTTCTTAGCTACGTGCCTGCAACTGAGATCTAGATACATATGACACACAGCCAAGATACACAACAGTCACTTCCCCTGTATTTGTGCACACTTTGTATTTCCTTTCTGGACTTTGAAGCTGTGTTTTGAATTTTATTTTCAAGATAAAGGTTACAAAGGTGCCGGTGGAGTTATAGAAAGTATTTTCATGTAAACAATCAGAAACAGTTGGGGGGGAAATATGTGCGGTGAGACCTATTGCATTTTGACAAAAGTGAACAAATACATGGCGTAAATAACTGGGCCTATATGTTACAACGTACAGGTAACTGCAAAAATACTTGAGTAAATGATGGATGCAAGGTATATTGAAAGCAGGTGTGGTTCCTGCTTTAATGAACCAAGTAACATCCCATCATGCTTAGGGTCATGTATAAAAATGATGGGCAGGCTCAGTTGCAAATTATTTGGGCTACCATGGCTAGAAGAAGAAATCTAGGAGACTTTGAAGAAGGGGTGCTTGTTGGGATACATTTGGCAGGAGCATCAGTGAAAAGACTGCTTAATGTGCTGATGTTTCACCTGTTGGCATCGAAGTCTGAGAGAAAGACATCATCGACTAGGGGCAACTGCGGTCACAAGCACATGCACAGGACACGAGTGGTCACTGAATGATTTGATGAGCTGGAAACTGATGTGAACCATACGCCATATTAATATGTTGAAATTTAAAACAGATACTGGAACTGCACTCGTGGACACTTCCTGTTAGGCTTGCGAAACACTAAAACACACACACACACACACACTTTGTATTATTATACTTAATTTCTTCCAAGTCTATGTTGAGCTGCACATTAACAGTAGTTGCAGTAGTAGCCTAGTGTTTGCCATACAATTTCTGAAATGAAATATCCTCCAAGTCAAATTAAGGCTCAAACATGTTCACAAAGTCATTTTTAATACATTTTCCAATGTTCTACTTCGCTGATTTTTTACAGGGTGTAAGCCAAACATGTAAGCCTAATGCTTTTTTACTTTCCCGTGAGACCACTTCAAATAGTGTACTATCTCCTTGAGTACAGAGAAATCACATGGGCAGTGGCCTTTTTATGACACTGGAAAACACATTCTGTATATAGTGTGTAACCTGGAGCAGGACTGCACTACCTACGTTCCTGTAATGTTACAGTACAGACGTATATTCCTCAGTTGCTGGGCAGCCCTTAAGTATTCGGCTGAGGTGTCTGAAGAAAATGTCCTCTCACACAAAACTTATGCACACATTATGATTATTTTCTGCACAAGCAAGCTCCTTTAGATATGTTAGGCCCTGCAGAAAATGAGACACTAAGGTTATAAGTAAAGTTATTAAAATGTGTGATCAAAATGTGTGATCAAAATGTATCAATTAATAGTTATAATGAGCAGAACAACAGTTTTCATTATATTTTGAAAACTGCTTCAAATCATTGAGCTTAAATACAATAAATGGCCAAGCCCTGAAGTGAAGAATGTTACCTCTCTTTTTTATCACCTATTTTTTAATTTTCTCCCCAATGAAGTCCCCAAGTCCCATCACTTGCAACATCCTGCATCGATTTAGGAGGGCACAGATTTGGAGGTGTTATCATCTGAAGTGAGTGCAGTCAGACGCTGCTTCTTTTCACTCTGCAGTCTTCCAACAGAGCTGCATAGCAATTGCTCCTGTATTGGTGCCCAATCAACCAGAGGAGAATACCCTGCCGACTGAAACCCTCCCTTCATCCCTGGGCGGACTCCCTGCCACCTTTCCAGTCTGGATTCTATTTCCCAATGTAAGGCGCATTACTGAACCGAGAACCAATGCTTTAGCTATACCACACAACAAGAGTGTTATATTTAAAAACCTACATCAGATTACACAGCAGACAACATTACTAATTGAGAGCATTTAACACGTTAAAGATAATTACAAGCACATTCAAACTTTGTGTGACAATATATTTGAGGGTTTTAAATACAAAATAAAAAGACAATGTCTTGCTACAATTACAGTAAAATCAACTCCAAAATCATGGCAATATTCATATTCAAAAGGAGAATGGTTGGGGCGGCGGATAGCGTAGCGGTCTAACGTGCCACACTTTGGTGTGGTGTGCGCTGCCTGTTAGGGACACGGTTCAAAACCCACGTCTCTACCAGACCGGCCCTGGTCGTCAGCCACGATCGGAGGTGGCATTTGGCTGTCCGCCTCCGGGGGAAGGGGGAGGGTGAGCTGGCACAAGTCCGTCGAGGAGAAGGTAAAAGGCGTCCGTGGAAGAATTTCCGTCTCGGAAGAGGCGGGAACAATCGGCCCAGAATGAGTGTCTCGCCCCGGAGGACGGGCGGTGGACTCGTGGGGGTGGGGAATTGAAATAAATAGAGGGTATAATTGGCAACCAAATTGGGAGAAAAATGGGAAAAATTAGAAATAAATTGAGAAGAAAAGAAAAAAAGGAGAATGGTTGGAACACCGGTAGGGTTTATAGAAACAGTAGGCTGCCACTACAATAACATCACAGTGGAAACACAGACTCACAGACTCATGGAGGCACTGCCTTTATTACTTGTTTAAGTTGTCTAAAAACTCTTAAATTATAAAGGCTGCTTGTGAAAGAAGAAAAGACTTAATGACAGCACAGTTTTGTGCTGAAGTTTTAAGAAGAGCCATATAAATCTTAAGACACAGGCATGAAATATAACCAGCATCAAGACTGCAATTGTAAAAATGCCAACTCATGATGAGTAAGGCCACCAAGGATATTAGCTAAACTAACAAATTACACTACAAGTCAAACTATGACTCATCACATAAATATTTCCAAACATTTCACCATAGAGATGTCTTCTGTTATCAGTGCTTGCTTATTCTTTTTTTTTCTTCTTTTTTTTACTTAGTCATTCTTGTGACTAATTTGTGATACGAAAGGTCGAGCAAATCAATTAATAGCACAAGCATGGGTGGTGCAGATTAGTGCGTGCTTGTTTAACGCTGCATGTGACACACATTTCGAGCACTACTGCGATGTCATCAAAAATAAATATTCCTCTGCTTCACACATCACACCGTTGGCCTGATTTAGCACATTCTAAAAGCTTTAACACAGAGGAAATTGGGAAATCAATGATACTTATTCATCCGCACTGAGCATAATCGCCTACACAATACCTACAGAACATAAATCACAGTTCAACACCATCAAATCAATGCAAACACAAACGCTTCTAGCAGGATTACACTGATGCCTGCGGAATCACCAGCTCTTCCAGGTGCTTGACCCTGAGATTCAGCTCTGTCTCTCACTTTATCCTTAAACATACTATTGGCAACTCCCTTCATTTTTACTGCTAGTGTGACTCAATCCTCTCTTCCTGCCTTGGCGGCTTTGCTCATTCTCTGGATAATGATCATTTTCACTCTCTGTTGGGATAAAGCCAAAGCTTTGCCTTGCTGGATTGTCTTTTGTCACCCAGCTTTGAGCCCTTTGTCCACCTCTGGAACTTTCCTGCCCACTTGACTCCCTCCCGTTTTCTCAACCTGCTTCACTGTGCTCACACTTTAAACATTCAAAATCTTTGTCACCGCTGGGCTCCAGTAGAGGATGACTTGCTGATTTAAAGATTTAAAGAACCACCATACCTCATTCATATATAGCCTAATGCTTTTTGTTATCCTTTAACTGTAGGTGGCCGTGTGTCTAGTTCTAAACTGAACTACATTTTTGTATTGTGCTTCAGGGTGATTACCTGACAACTGTCTAAGGGATTCCAAAGCAATCGGAAAGGTGTGAAAGTGAGTGTTACATCACGCTGGGTCCAATAAGGATTAGATAACAGTGACAACTCCGCTACATTTCAGTTGGGTTACAACTGTCAGTAAAGTTTGTGCGCAAAAAATTGCCATAAATATTGCCTGCCTGCAGTAATTAAAAAATGATAAACCACAGAAGAAAGTTGTATGTAAGATGTAAATCTTTGTGCTTGTTCATCTGCTGAGCATTGCGAAATGAACAGAACCTCACACCAACATAACAAGGATATTTGTGGAGACCACAGCCAGCAGAGTCACTGCTGTGTGGCTGATTCTCACATTCATTGAAACCAAGAAACCTTCAAAAGTTAGGCTATATGTTCAAAGCTCTGACAGCATTGCACCAAGCCTCCCATAAATCTTCAAACTCATAACATGCATTTCATCTTAAGTGAAAGAGAGGTTGACAGACATTCTGCCCTTAGGGAATTCACATGGTAACGCCTCCTGTCCTTGGTTAGCCTCTCTTCCCCAGCTGTCCATCTTTACTAAAGTGGATTACGTAGCTTCCGTGTTATTTTATGTGACAATTTCTGTAGTCTTCATTTATGCAACATCCTGTCAGCTGTCAGCTTAAATAATGCACATCAGGTAAAAACTGTTGGGAGGACTGCAGGTTCAGTGGAAACCCTCCGTGACGTCCCTGTCCAATATAATTTACTCTTCAATCAAAAGGTAAAAAGTAAACGATAGCCTACAGTGTTACATTAACATAGCATTGCATGTCTTGGTACTTGCTGAAGGTCATGATTCCACTAACCTTAACAAGAACCCCAGGACCAGTAGATGCCAAACAACCCCATAACATTAAAGATCCATCACCATATTTTACCATAGGTACAGGTTCTCTTCAACATAAGTGTCCATAATGCTCCGATAGGACCCAGGTGTTATGATCAGATAATTTGGTCAGATGAGACCAAAATTGAGCTTTCTGGCCATGCACACCACCATGGGTTTGGCATCAAAAGAAGGGCACAAGTTGAAAAGGACTGACACCTACAGCAAAATATGGTGGATCTTTGATGCTATAGGTTTTTTTTGCATCTACTGGTCCTGGGGCTCTTATTAAGGTCAATCGAATCATAAACTCCAGCAAGTACCAAGACATTTTGGCAAAAGAACCTGGTTCCTTCTGCCAAGAAGCTAAAACATGGCTGCATTTGGATCTTTCAGCAAGACAATTATCCAAAGCATACCTCAAAATCAACCAAGTAATGGTTAACTGACCACAAAATGACTCTGTTGCAATGGCCAACTCTCCAGACTTGAACCCGATCAAGAATTCGTGGTTTGAATTGAAGAGGGCAGAGGGCAAAGAAGAGGGCAAAAGTGCAGATCAAAAGATCTGAAGGATCTTGAAATCACCTGTATGGAGGACGACCCCCCCCCCATCCCCAATATGTTCACCAATCTACTATAGAAGACGACTCCTTATCGCTTTCCTAGCATTATCCTTGTGAAAGGAGGGTGCACAAAGTATTCAAAACAGGGGTGTGAATAAGTGTATCACATATCTTTTGGGGAAAAAATATTACACAAAACATTTTTTTCTGAGTAATTGTATTAGTATATAAGAATATCATTTTCATATTTTTTGAGCATACAATATAGCTCATTACCTGCAAGGGTGTGAATTTTTTGTAGTTGACTGTATTATGTATACGGAGAAGCCAAATGACCACAGAAGGCCAACAAGAAATATGTGCCTCCATTTTATTTTACAGATGTTTGTTCATAAAGAAACCCTCAGAAAATGACTGTGCATTTGCAGCATCTTACATTTTCAAATTCATGTTTATCTAAATATCAGGCAAACCACTTCTGAGAAAAAGAGCAACTGGAGCAAAAACTAATTGTAGCACCAGATAGTGGATTTTCTTTGATAAGGACACCTCTGCTTGCTTGCTTGTTATTCTTGAGTCCAGTATGACAGCACTGTCTCCTTTAAACTAATGGCAACAGTGATACAAATGATGTGTCCATGTTATTTAGTCAATGGTTTGAATTAAATATCTGTATTAACACAGATAGGTAAATCCTTTGTAGATTAAATCACGGAAATGCTGCATTTTACATGAATCCTGAACAATGTGATCACAAATGTATTAGTAGTAATGATCCCCAGAATGTTCCCTTTCTGTTTGAGGATTCGAGTAAAAACTAAATTGGTGGAAGCACCTTGTCCTTACTTTGTGAAATTAATTGTGACTGACAAACTTGCAACAATATGTGTGTACCGTAAAATGTAACACTTGCTTGAAAGTGTCACTTACATTTAAGAACAAAGCATCGATAATGCCTCCCGTCCTCCCATTTGTTCCCGAGAGAACAGCCTGTGAAGTGTGGCGTGATGCATGCTGACTTCACACGCCTGAAAGCATGGTCAACGTCGCCTTGTCTCCATCATGAAAATATAGCTAGAGAATGAAACTTGAAAAAAGGAGGACAACCGGGCATCTTAATTAGGCAATGGAATTATTGCTCATTAATCATTTTCATATATGAAACTGCCATTTCCACAAAATTTAAAGGGAATGAGCCACACTGGCAACAGCACAGGGCCCTTGTGTCCCTACATTATGTCAAAGCTACCACTCCCTACACAAATCCCAGTCAAAGCTTCCCCTCAGACAATCCCACAGTACTGGGGAAATGCTGTCTGACACTTTTACCCATGGGCTTCCTTCCTAAATATTTAGTAATATGTCAAATGACTATGATCAATGTATTCTCCATTCCCTACACTATGAATAAAATATTTCCGCTTACACAGCATTTATTTGTCAGATCACTAGGGAGCGAATAAATGTATTTTTATTGTGCTGGCTGCTTTAATGCTCATTCCGTGTGGCGGTTATAGTTCTAACCTTTGTCAGATGGAGTATCTAAGGCCACATTGCACTCATTACAAATTAGGGCACTGGCTATGTCACAACTAATTCCATTGGAGACACGGGACACACTCATCCCCAACAGTGACAAAGCAGGTTGTTTGGTTACACTGTTCCCTTTCTGGTTGTGGCAGTTTTTCATTGTTTAATTTCCATCTCCTGAACTGAAAACTTGAGCCAAACTGCATTCTTCTAAATAAAGCTTTTCCCCCTAAACATGAAATTCTACTGTTGAGTATCATTTCCTAAAACAGGCATTTACACAAATATAAACTATAAGAAACTTAAAATCATACTGAAAAGTGATATCTTATAAACGTCTATCTCCAAATACTTAAAGGCAAATACCTACTGTTGTCCATACCTTTAAATACCGTACATGACACTACATTTTAAATTATTTTAACCTAATTTGGTATCGGCAATTGTGCCACCTGTGCTACCTGCACTCACACAAAGAGCACTTCTCTACAAGCCAGTGACTACTTATCACAGTATTTTCATTGTACAGGCCACATGGTGCTACATCAGCCACAGGTACTACTCGAGAGCTAGCACAGTGTGTAGGAGCTACTTCAGCAGTAACCTAGGCAACTGGCCGGATTAAACCCACCCTGCTTCAGGTGGTGCAAAGCCAACTGTGCACCAGCCACTGCAAGCACCCGTTCAGTCGGCTAATGACATGGCTCAGGGTCAATCCTGCAATGTCTAGATTACCGGAGCCCCTACTACGCTACTGCCAAATATGTTTACCAACTGTATCACTCTCAACTGTAAGCCTGAATGACTAATTATTTGTCCTGTATCACCAGGTGCAAATTCCAGTTTTCCCACTGCCCATCCTTAGATAGACAGCACTCAATGTTTCAATTCCTGCATTAGCACCAAACATCAATAAGATTTAAAAAAATGACAAATACCTTTCTATTTTGCTTAAACAATTATTTTGGTTTCTGAAACAAAATTAATCAAATATGCTTCAAAAGTGAATGAACTTTCAACGCTATAAATAAGCAGTTTGTTGTCCGTAACTGCCATGTTTGCTTCACTGCTTGTGTTCACTGCAAAATTCTGATAATTATAGTGGTCTTAAAATGTGAATATAAGTGTATAAATCAGCCCACACGAGTATGAAATGCTAGAGTTCTAAATTTTAACCTTGAAAAAATATACAGACTTCTAACTGCAGCTGCACAGAAACGTGAGAACAAAAAGTACAAAATCCCAATGCAGGTCCAGTTACCCAAGGAAGCTGTGGCCCATGGCCCACAATCAATTGTAATGTGTTTCATCCTTGATTTGACAAATATATTTAGGCAAACTTTGTTTGTATTTCTAACATACTTTCAGAAATTTTAGCAACCACCAAACATATGTTTTGTAATGAACAGATTTGTGTAGCATACTTTATAAATGTAACTGTATACTTCACATAAGGTTCATTGTATATGGACTGGATCCAGGTGTAAATCAACATTTTTTAAATGTTGCTACGGTAATGTGAATAACCCCCGACAGGAACCGGGTGTTATGGTCAGATGAGACTAAAATTGAGCGTTTTCTTAAATCTTTGTTTCTGATTTTCTCCCATTTTGGTAGCCAATTACACCCTGCTATTTTCAAGTCAATCCCCCCCTTGTAATGTGAGTTCGCTGCGGTAGCCCTGTGACTGGTAGTGACAAAGGTGAAGTATCGTCTCCTCCAAGACGGCACTCGCCAGGCGGTCGACCGTAACCCGGTACTACGGCAAACATCCTGTCGGCTTCCCTCCCCCCTCCCTGGGGTGGACAGCCAATCGCCGGGCCCAGTGACACTCCCGGCCAGAACCGACTCTGGCGTGGCAGGTGCAATCGAACCCTGGTCGCCCCGCAGCATTGAACGTTGTAACCACGTGGGAGGCCCTTAAAATGTTGCTTTTTGGCAATGCACACCAGCGGTAGGTTTGGTGTTTGGAGATGGACACTTATGTTTAAAAGAACCTATACCTACAGTAAAACAAGACATTTTGTGCAAAAACATGGTTCCCTCTGCCAAGAAGCTAACACTTGGATGTTTCAGCAAGACAATGATCCCAAACATACCTCAAAAACAACCAAGTAATTGTTAACTGACCACAAAATTACTGTTTTGCAATGGCCATCTCAGTCTCCAGACTTGAAGCCAATCTCAAATTTGTGGTTTGAATTAAAGAGGGCAGTACACAAGCACAGATTGTAGAGGAATGGCCAAAGATCCCCCCCAATATGTTCACCAATCCCATAAAACGCTATAGAAGACGACTCAGTCGTGTCATCTGTGTGAGGGAAGGGTGCACAAAGTACTGAAAACAGGGGTGTGAAAAATCGGGACACATAACTTTTGGGGGAAAAACATTACTTGTTATAACATTTTTCAATGAGCAATTGAAGAGTTCATACACCAAAACAGATAAGCGCCATTCCTGCCAAAACCAAACCAAATAAGCCATGACTGAGATCAGAGTGCCGTCTTTGCAATAACTTTACATAAAGCATGAGATATATCGAGTTTAGCAACAAAACTATTTGGAAATCACAAAGACAGCACTGTGATATCAATCACAGCTTGGCAGGAATGGGGTTTATCGTTTTTTTGCATATCAACTCTTCTTCAAAATAATATAATTTTTCAATTTTTCCTCATCTTTATCAAGGGTGTAAATAATTTGGGAGTTGACAGTCTGTCAGCATTGTATCTGCATTCTGGTGTAGGTTTAATATGTGATTCTATTTCATATTAGATATGGGTAACAGGGGATCTATAGGGTGAAAAATCTGCAGTGCTGGGCTGAGATATTTTCCCACCAGAAAAAAATCTAAAATCTAAAAAAGTCCTTATTTTTTTAAATAACAGGAATGCAAGGCAAATTCACACCAAAATCATGCCCTCAATTTTACCGGTATCATCTCATGAGATATATTCAATGCCTCGTTTCAGTAACCACAATATTCCTCTCCCTCATTTCCACTGTTTTCAGCCTCCCAATTCTTTTCAGAATTCAAGCACCTGTTTTGCTCTCCATTTAAAAAAAATCAATTATCACAGCGGGTACCACCACTGCAGTCCACCATTAGATGACAAGGGTTCTTTATGGACAAGAAAAGACTGCAGAATGTGAAACAAGAAAATAAATGTGTTTTAGCATACTGCACTGGAAAAGTACTAACGGCAGTGTGCAGCCCCGACTAGAGCGCACACAATACAGAGGCCCTAATACTCCCACATTTCTAGCCCCTGCATTCCCCACCTGAGGCCAGGGATTAGGCTCGGCTAGATTTTGAAGTCACCTCGGTTGACCCACGCGTCTGCGGGGATCTGAATGAGTGCTAATAAAAAAGCCTCACACACCGCTTAACTCTGCCAGACAGCAGCCATCATTATGTGAACCCTTTCACTTCCAGCTGGAGAGCTGGACCTGTAAGCACGTAAGAGGTCATTGTTTGCCTGAAGATACATTTATATCTGAAGCTTCAAGCGTTTAGATGTATTATCGTTGGGGTCAGCGTGGCTCCAACTCTTGATCAGTATGATCGAATAAAACATTTCCTTCGGGCAACAACAACAACACATTCGCTCTTAGGCTTCCTGCCTCAAAATTACGATTTTATTATTGATTTGCTTTTGTTGCTATATTTAAATAAATTGCGTTCAGTGTAGCATTTATTCACATCTGTCTTTTTGTTTTAGATGAGTTTCATGTTAAATACACCGGCCACACACATAACCTAAAGAGAAAAAAACAGCAGAATATGTGTGCAAAGGGACACAAAATATAAAGTACATGCACATTAATTCTCTATGTCAGACTCTCTAAGGGCCTACAAAATGATTGCAAGATCACTTCAGACACCTTTCAAATCATACAATTCTAAATCTAACACATAAGTAAGAGCTCCAAATGCCTAGTCCTGGCATGTTATATGGCATGCTGAGTGTACAGGCAGGAAGAAGCAAGCCCTAAAAAACAACACATGCTCAGCTGCAAGCCGTATAGAGATCATGTGACTGAAAACTGTATGACTCCCAACACACAAAGCAAGTGTGTTAGCATGAAGTGCCGACTGTCCATTGCACCCATTCATTCTTTGTAAGGGTAGTGGGATTTTTCCCCCCTCCCAGTGCAGCACTTCATTAAATCCTGATTTATTTCATTGCGTTCACAGATCTCCAGCATTCCACCTTGCTAGTTTCTTTGAAATAATACTTACAATTTGACCCAACTAATAGTCAAGACATTGTTGTGACAGTAGTGGCTCTGTGCACATACATAGAAAAGACCTTAAATAATTAGAGGTTGATTTGTACTTGGCACTTGGGGTACTCAGTGACATGTATTGTGGGATCGCAACATGGTTCAATTTCAATTAAGCAAACTTCTGAAATGTATATGGAAACCACTTCTTAACAATACGATAGTCAATTATGTTTTCATGCACTGCATTATATTCCATAATTTGAGATTATGATGATGAAAGGTGTATAAGCAATGTTTTAAATAAGCTTATACCATGTTTTAAATATGGCGTTTTAAAAGATGTTCAACAACTTCATTCGAAACATTAATGGAATTGATTCTGAAATTCCAATTACGAAAATGAGAGAAATAAAGAAAAAAATGCCACTTGTAGAAGGCGTGGCGTACATTTTTCCGCTCCGCAGTTTAATAAAGGGTTTAAATCCAACCGGCTGGCTTCTTAACGGGAAATGGTCACACACCAGTGCCATGGTTACCTCGAATAACCTCGTAAACAACCTAGATCTTCGCGAAAGGAAGCATACCGCGGCACGTATCAGGTGCACTGTCCTATTGGGTAGATGCTGCCGAATAGCAGAAAGCTGTATGACAGGCTTCTCGGACTTCATCAGCCTATGCTTGCCATCGTGTGTTGCACTGCAAAAAAATGTCATGCAATCTTTAAAAGATTATTAAAGTCTTAACAGAGCTCGCTATGGGGTTTTAAGAAAATATTTCGTTAATAGACTTTAGCTAGCCGTTGGCGAAACTGCAGAGCATCCGGATACTTGTGCCGTAGATTGCTAAGTGTATGGTGGCGTATAGACACGAATATGGTACAAAGAAACGTGTTACATTTTTATCAATGTGATGCATTACTGAATTAAGAACATTATAGGCTAGCCTATACCTCGTGGAATCATTCACGCTAAAAGGTAGGCTACAGTCACAGAAAAGCAGAACGACTGAATGATTACCGACTCGCTATAACCGAGCCATATTTTCTAAAACCAGTTTTACCGTTTTATATCGTTCATCTATACAGATAGTTATATATGGGCCTACGCACTCAAGTCTACCCCTGCTATAGTCACACATATATGCAACACGTGCAAGGATAAGTGTTTTTTTTTTACCGAAATGAAACCGAAGAATGTACAGTGGCATGGATGGATATATCATTACCATTTCAATGGTACAATAAGCAATGCGGTTCGAATAAAGGCTCGTCAACTTCTGAATTTTAGAATTCCACTCAGCGCCTCCCCAAAGAAGGCTAAATATTTAGAGTATTTTTCCATGTAGACATATTAGCATGCTGCTGAGCTAACACATACAAGCAGATCAAATCCATAGCCTACAAACCGAAAACGTAGCAAGGCGAATACATCCGATATAAACTACAAGATCTTGTACAGCTAAAGTAGTCTACAAGTAAAATGATTGATCATTTCAAAGAATTCCAAAAGATAGGCTAGTGTTCCTGATTCAGATAGCAGTAGTAAAAGTGTGGAGCATACAGCAGGGGAAGATCGTTATCATCAGTCTCACCCAGAAACGGGAGCGATTTGGTCCGCAAAAGTGCTCCATTCCGCTTCGCCTCGTTACTTCACCTCTCGCTGGCGCTACGAATTAGTATCTTGTTCTCCTTTCGTTCTTGCACATACAAAGAACACACACGCATACAGCACGCACATGCACAGACACCGCGATATAATAGAATTTCTCTCGAAAAGCAGAGTTCTACTCCGCTTCCACTCCTCCTCCTTGTCTCTGTCGTGTTACGTTACAGATTTATCTCTCCCGTTGTTACGGAGTAGATCGGTGTAGACATTTGAAGGTTGTCATGACAGAGTCCGCCCATTGCTTGGGCCTCCACTTGGCCCGCCCTGTACGGAAGTAAATTGCCGGTAAACACCAATCGAAGGATCAGAAGGAATTTAGTAAGTTGTAATAACTATGTTGTTGGAGAACACTACAACATAAAGTCAGAACAGAAGATAACAAATGACCTGATTCTGTCTTTAGCCTACTAACGTGCTCGATCAAATATAAATTATATGGTATTTCTGAGAAATATTTTGTATTTCTGAAAAAAAGAAATTAGTTATAAGGAGCCCCCCTCTCTCCAATAATGAAAAATATTCCAGTTAATGGTATTATTGTTAAGGGTAAATTAATTAATAACAATACATTGGAGATCTATAGCCTGAATATATTAACCCAGCAGGTCTTTTGATTGGCCTCAAATGATGAAATAAAATCTTGTAGTGGACGGACACTATAAATGGACTATAGATGGACTTTATAAATATGTGGTTACAAATAAAGCAAGGAGGGTGTATTACATTTTCAACATGGAACTTTCACAATTAATTTTTTTCTGAAATTAATTATTATATTATAATGTATATGTGACTCTCCCCAAACATGTGACTCCAAACAATTTTTTTCATTAATTCATAAATTCAGAGAGGGGGAGCACAGGAGACCTTTGACATGTATTATCTGCTGGATAAGCTTGTGGCTCTGCAACAAATAACCAACCTGCTTGTTTCAAGCCTGGCCGTGTAATTATTTCCAAATCAGGAAAGAATCCTTGTCTCTACTTTGCAACTAAAAATGGCTGCTGTGCATGACACAGGTGGCCATCCACAAGCGATTAATGAGATAAAAGTTTGATAGTGATGTTGGTTATGACACAATCAACAAAGACTGGAAATACTGAGTCAAAATCATAACCGATTCACATTCACAGGTGGAATGCACAGGATTATTTTGAGCTGCATTGGGTATCTTAAGTTACGATGGCCGTTTTTGCACTTAGTGGTGCTGAGGTCAAAGTCCTCTGGTGAGCAGAATTGCAATGCTCAAAGGATTCTGTTCAGTCACTAGAGATATTGGTTACTGATTCCCTAATACTGGATTATCGGGATTGACCTTCATGTGGGCAGCAAACATTACTGCTCTTTTAGGTATTGTCAGACCTGACTGCTCTCCCTTTCTACCTTCTTAGTCTGAAATGGCTTTGCTTTACTGTGGCCCTTTGTGTAGTTGCAAGAAAAATGCATAACCCTGCTCTTAGTTCAATGACAGCCTCATTACAGCAGCTCAATTTCCTCACCGTCTCATTCGTATGTGCAGACCTTCTTTCAGTTAAGAAGTAAGGATGCTTTGACAGATGACTTTTCCTTCAATACAGATGTGCACCTTGCCTGAGATAACTCCCCACCTTAGCAGGAGGCTCTGAGACTCAATTTGAAAACCTTAAAGTTGGCACCCCTCAGTAATTCTGCACATTGGTAATATAGTAATTCAATCTTAATTGTTCCTCACTCTGCTGCTCTGTATTGTTACAGGCTACCTTAGAATTCCAAAACATTTGTGAACATTTTTGAAGCCATTTTATTTCCTAGGCAACCACAGTTCACAAGGGAAGATAATGGTTTCCTCTTCAAAACTGAATTAGTCAAATTAGAGATTAGAGATTTTGTCAAATTCCCTGAGCTGGTCTATTGATAGGGGTTTGGCACATTTTACATGCTACAAAGAATGTATGACTAACACAGTTGAGTTTGTCAGAGCAGCTAAATTATTTTGTAATAATAGGAAAAACACATAGGCTATCAGGCAACAGCATACATTTTCTGTTGCATTATAATATGGTTTCGAGAGAGCCCTCTATTTTATGGACATCACACCAGCTTTAAAATGTAAGATTATAAATTGATCCTGAATGTGCATCTGTAAACTACAAAATAATATGCAAATTGTGTGTACACTTACAATTATTGGCTGAATACATCATGAGCAGCAAATAAATGTTGAAATACAGTTAAATGTTAATGCATCCCACTGGGCAATATAGATACACTACCGGTCAAAGGTTTTAGAAAACCCCCATTTTCAATTTTGTACTGAAATTTAAGCAGTTCAAGTCCAGTGAATAACCTGAAATGGTACAAAGGTAAGCGGTAAACTGCCAGAGGTTAAAAGAAAAAGTTTAGGTTACCAAAAACTGAGTGAGTTGGCAGTGAGTTGTTTCCTACACCATCAAAGCACTTGGAAACTGGAGGAAACTCTGACAGGAAGAGGTCTGGCAGACCCAAAGCCACAACAAAATCAGAAGACAAGTTTCTGAGAGTCAACAGCTTGCGTGATAGGCGGCTCACAGGACAACAGCTTCAAGCACAGCTTAACACTGGTCGAAGTAAGGAAGTCTCAGTTTCAACTGTGAAGAGAAGACTTCAAGCTGCAGGTTTGACAGGTCGAGTGGCTGTAAGAAAGCCATTGCTAAAATGGCAAAATAAGAAAAAGAGGCTTGCCTGGGCCATGAAGCACCGCCAGTGGACTACTGGGCCCGTATTCACAAAGCATTTTATCTTACCACTAGGAGTACTTCTAAATCGCACTAAAACCTTTTAGTTAGGAGTCCCACCTTAAAACCTATTCACAAAGCTGCAAAGACAAACTCATACTAAGGAACTCCTAGAATTGTCAAGCTAAGAGTGAGGGCGGGGTTGACTTCGTTGCTAGGGATGACGTTGTTTCTCATGAACGAGCTTACTCAGAATGCCCACAGTGATTGGCTGATATAGGGGATGGGTCTCTCCCCGCGTACGGATCAACCCCCACGGTTCGGCACGCATATGATCCGCGGATTAATAGCTAAATTGAACCATCATAGAGAAATACAAATACAGCCGCTGTTATATAAACCATATATGTTTTGGTTTGCTTTGTTTTTCATACTAAATGCCTTTCTGGGAGGCGACCGAATTAAATAGAATTGAAACATTAGCGATCTTTTATTTTTTTATTAAATTAATTCAGGCATAAGACCACCTTAGTTAAATCGCCTAAGGCGTACTGAATCTAAAAATGTATTTTGTGAAATTTTCGAATAAAGATTTAGTGAAATAACTTAAATTGAAGAACTTAAATTATCATTCATTCAATTCCTTGAGAATAGTTCCTGGCAATTTTTGGTGGAAACGCGCCTTTGGTCGCCATTATTATTATTTTTTGCTGATCCGAAAAATGATCCGATGCACCCCTATTATATTCTAATAAAGATTCTAAAATACAAATGTAGGCCTACACTACGTGTCACTGATTTAACATGAAACCAAGAATACCGACTAGTCAATTGGTTACATGTCTGCATCTCGTAAACAATCAGCGGGTATCTATATATAATATCTATAATATTATATATATAATACCCTCGCGATTGAGGCGGTACCTTTTTATGAGCTCTGTATCATTCAATATCTCCAGTGTTGACGCGATTGCGAAAACGATTGCGGGCCGCAGCAGATTTTCGGATCGCAGTGAGTAGGTCTTTAGCGACTTGAAAGTCCTCTTGGCTGCTTTTAACTTCTCCTGGACTTAGGAGCTGTTTTTAGCTCTAAAACCCTTTGTGAAATACTCTTATCCCAAAAATTTAGGACTCCTAAATTTATGAGTGACACGCCCATTATTTTTCGGACTTGCTCTTAAATCGCGGAGTTAGGACCAACTTTTACCCTTAAAATGCTTTGTGAATACGGGCCCTGAAGATTGGAAGAAGGTCTTATGGACCGATGAATCAAAATTTAAATCTTGAAATTTTTAAAGGTTTTTGTAGGCCGTTGAGTAGGCAAAAGGATGGTTCCTCAGTGTGTGACACCAACTGTCAAACATGGAGGAGGAAGCGTGATGGTCTGGGGCTCTTTTGCTGGATCCAGAGTCGGCGACTTGCACAGAGTGACTGTTAACTCACGTTAACCCATTACTTGTTCCCTGAAAAGGGCCCTTTTTTATAACTCTGAAATTTACATTATTTTTTTGTTTTTGGTGACCTAAACTTTTTTTTTAACGTCTGGCAGTTTACCGCTTACCTTTGTACCATTTCAGGTTATTCACTGGACTTGAACTGCTTAAATTTCAGTAAAAACTGGAAAATGGGGGTGTTCCAAAACTTTTGACTGGTAGTGTATATATATTTTTACCAAAGAAGATATTTCCAACAAAAACATACATTTAAAAAAAAAGATACATTTCACTAGGAAATATAGCTTCCAAAATGTGACCAATAATCTGTCGTGTCCACCTCTGTTTCGAGCAAGAAATATTCTACCTATAGAATTGGGCTGGATCCAATATATATTGTTAAGTACTGCACGATTGTAGCAATATCCCTACAAATTACAGGAATTACTTTGATTAGTTTTGAGAAAGTTAGTGAATGTCTTATATCCTTTCAGATTTGTAATAATATTAAACTGTAGTGAAATACTGATATGTTTTCCATTATCTGAGTGTCATAAAATATTATAGATAAAACAAAAAGAATTATACATGAAGTAGAACTGGGAGCCAAATTTCTTTAAAATGTAGTTAATTGTCAATACTACACATAATTATACATACTTTTCAATTGAATACATTTTCTATATCTGTTATAAATATCAAACACATAAAAATTGTACTTGGTGTTTGAATTTGTTAGGATTGTACATTTGCCATGGAATTTACTTCCCTTTCGGTAACGTCAGTCTGAAAGCAAAACACTCCCCCTAGGGGTCAAACATCTGAATTGTGGCAGGTGAACCATGCTTCACTATAGATTGTGTATGGCACCTCTAGGGCATTGTTAACACTGAAGTTTTTATACATGAAAGTGTTCCTCTTCACTATTATACAAGGTACTAAGACAACCCATCCTCACACTCAAAGTTTTTACAGCCACAGATGCTAAGAGGCATTACAGTAAAAGGTAAATGTACACGATTACAAACTCACAGGAGAGCTAGTGACTGAGAAGAATTGCTCTTTTTATCTTCTATATTTTCACTTAAATTGAAACTGCAGTGGAAACATTACTGAACATCGCTGAGCGAGAAAAGTAGTTGGAGGACTTTGAGGACACTGTTTATTATCTGGGAAAGCTCCCTGCACAGTTCCTGCCTGTAATGCCTCTAAAAATTGAAAACAAAATAAAAAAGGTCAGTTAATACAGTTCACAGTCATTTTGAACCATAATAAAAAGACAATAATCTGCAGCAATGTATGTGGGAGAGGTGAATATACAGTCAAATGCATTTTGTGATAAGTCATTCATACAAACACAGTGACAATTAATGATGAAAGTCTAATTGAATGAACAGCTACAGTACTTAATGGAGCCATTGGACTACCCTGCTCAACCACCTGTGGAGGAATGAAAAGCATTGTTAAAACAACTCTCAACCACCAGATGGGGTGCCATACATGCGAAAACTGTAAAAACACTTCCCAGGACGTTAGAGTTCAAAGTGTAGGCCATTATAAAAGTGATCTTTTCCACTTTAATACACACACACACAAAGGAAATTCTCTGTTTCCCACCCCTTCCTTTTCCATGTTTCTACCCTCTTGTTTTTTAAATAAGTTTCTACCCTCTTATCTTTTTTACTTTGATAACTTTGATATTTTTCAAAAGTCAACAGAAAAACAAAACTTCCAACACTGACAGAAAAAGCCTGGAAAAGCAAATATAATATTTGTTTTCAGTTTTTAAAGTGAATTAATGAAGAAACTTCAATGATTCTTAATTGAAAGAAAAAAAATACCATTGTTAAATAAGTTTGACAAACAGAAACTAAGTCATGAGTATTAAAGCATTGGTACATTTGTCATGTTTGATTCATGAATGAAATTCTGTCAATTATAATGAAATGAAAAGAAATACATTAAATGAAAACAACACACATAATTGAAGAATGTTTTTCCAAAACTCACTCAAGTCCCTTGACCAAAAGTGGACTGAGTGATTTTTGGAAAAACACTCTACAATGAATGATTTCTCATTTATAACTAACCAGTTCTCATTAATATAAGAGCCTATGTCTTTATTCAGCAAGCACCTGAGGGAAAACCTCCCAGCATGATCAATCCACACCTGGCATGGGTCTTGTATAATTCTGTCCCACACGTAATCCATTGAGGAGAAAAGGGTGGCTTTGCTCATGAAGGTGGCAACCATACATCTTCCATATGCACAAAATGCAGAACTTGGGACTGAGGGCAGGGTGAGAGTAGGGTGGCAGGTTAAAACCCTGATATGCAGAAAACCACTCCTGTTCCACTCTCATATGGATAAAGCACATGTTGTTTCACACAACATCATATGTCACATCTGGATTGGCTTGTCTAAAGTTGTGACAGAGTTCATCCAAAAGTAGGGCCCCAAGCAAAGGCATGTGACCAATATCACTATCTGATATGGCAGTGCACATACTTATGTTGCCACCTGGTTGGCTCGGGACTTGAACTGCTGCATGCTGGCCTATGATGTTCCATCAAGTCTTGGCGAATTTGAATCCAGTTTCATTAATATTAATGTGCGGTGATTTATTTGGGAGGATACTGAGTTGTGAATGGCTGGATGGGTTGATGTTGCACTTCTTCATGGCTACTTTAACCTGGTCCTTGAAGTGTTTTTTCTGGCCCCCTGCAGCGTGCTTGCCATCATGCAACTGGTTGTATAGGATCCTCCCAACATTTTTGTGATGTGTTTTTCAGAGTATTTCTGTGTAAAGCATATGATCCTGACAAGTGATTCCAGTGGAGGCATTTGATATGGAAGGCCTGTCTTGAGCATGTGGTCCATGTTTCACAGCTGTAGAGGAGGATTGACATGTGGACTATATTTTGAGGTTGTTGTTCTGGAAAAACAATACTTGAAGTGTTTTGAGCTTACAATTCCTTGGAGTGTTTCATTCAAAACATGAATGTTACCATGTTGGGATGCTGATATAATCCAGCCCTTGAACACAGTGTTGCCACAATGTTTCACTAGATTTCAGTGATCCAGAGTTTGCTCCTTGCTTGAACCATCTCCAATTTGGACATCTACTACTGCTCAGAGCTGGCATGACTATGGTCATCACATAATTCTCTCCTCTTAATTCTGGAAGGAAAGTACAGCACTGCAATACACACTATCAATATTGCATGTAGCATGATGTTAGACAGTAATTTACAGTATGTATATATGTCGCGACCTTTCATGTTCTACAAAATTGACAGTTCGTTGTATTAAGTGCATAGAGAACTGTTGAATTTGTCATGGTTGGTTGAGCTGCTCTCATTGGTATGCCTTGGTTGATGAAGCTGTGGTTGATCTTCTTTTTAAAAAAAACCCATTTGCATGCAAAACATGTCACGTAATATGGGTTTTGTTCAATTTAATGAGATTTAGGCTAAGACTAATTATTCTTATCTTGTAATTTATGTTAAAGAAATTTTACAACACAAACACTGTGAAGCCTACTGTATACAAAACACTGTAAAATATCAGAATTAGTGGGAAAGAAAATGCAACCAGTTTTATATTTTCATTGAAAGGATTTGCAAATCAGCTGAAACCATTAGATTCACATTAAAATATATGCAAACGTCCCACAACGTGCTTTTACGTGGCATTGTTGAAATGTGACCAATGCGTATTTTCCTACTTTGATGTTTAGTATGTTTGAAATATAAACTCAATACATTTCCTTATCAGTTAATTGACTCAAAAACTGACAGTTTCTTTTGGTTTTTTTTAGGCAGTTTTCAATATATCATATTTGATCCATATTTATTAAACTAACGTGTATTGTCAGTTTTCTTGTGATCTGAAGGGCTTTGATCAACAATAGCCAACCTGTTATGATGTGTTTATTGTCTTGCCTCTTGGCCACTAAAGTATGTGTGTGATGCGTGAACATGAGAAGGAAATAGATGGCATTGTAACACACAGGTACTTTGCATTACTTTCGATTGCTGCTGTCAGTCAGAGGGATTTCTCAGTTTTTTTTCGTCATTGGATTGTACATCAAATTACTGACAGCATATCTAACAGTCGCTCTGCGATCAAACAATATCACTTGAAATTCAGAAAATTGAAGTGTTCGGAATGTGGAAAACTCCATTGAAGTGTGGTATTTATGGACGACCCAAAGTGTAACTTGGCAAGAACGTGTGAAAGTTTGTCGGGTGATCAAGCTGTTTTCATTCAACGTAAGCTATTTTGTGTCCGTACACAATTTGCGGTGTAGCCTAAATAGGCTACTGTAAATTCCTTCCATTCCTCCTTTCCCTTCTGCATCTGAAGTGGAAGCGCTCAAATCCTGCAGTTGGCAATGACGTAAGGGTGAAAACCAGCACAACTTTTTGAACAGTTCTCACAGACTACACAGGGAGTACAACGGTAACGGGTCGGGACATTGGGATACAGTGCCGATTTGATCAGTGGCTAGTTTGGCTATATCTTTTTGCGGTAGAAAAGACGTTAGACTCACGTTGATTACTATTGGAGTAATGCGGCTAATTTGTAAATAACCTGATATGGAAATGTACCAACTTCATCTCGGTCTGGTGTGCGGAAAAATGCGGCACATTAACATGCGTGGTAGCTAACTCGCTAGCGGTAACTAGCCAAGCTCACTGATTTTAGCCAACAATTACGTAAAAACGAAAAGGGATGGGTTACAACAGTATACTCTGAAAATTTGCTAAGATTATAATACTTTTGTGAAGCAGCGTTCGCCACTGTTTGAAATACTATTTGAAGGAGGGTGCACCTACACCCTGTCATGGTTTGAGGTTTGACTTAGCCCTGCCTGAGACTTAAGTGGAAGTCTCCCATTGCACAGATATTGTTTTATTTTAAGTAACTTACAATTTGGTATGCCTAACCTTCTTAAAATCTACAAGAGAAAAGTTTCCTGTTTCTTCTCTTTGCCTTTCTTACACTGGGGAGCGCAAGGCAGTGACTGTTGGTACTGGGCGCCAATCCATGGATAAGCGGATAGTAGCCCACACATTGTGTGAATTGGATGCCAACTAGCTCAGAAATTTTCTTTTTTTATTATTTATTTGATAAATTCTCAAGATAGCTGCTTATATACAGCTACGGTGTTTCAGTACATTTTGGAATGCAAAGGGAGAACTGCCGCTCAGAATTGCGGACGCTCTAGCGGCTTGGCAAAGTAGGCTAAAAGGAAAAAAAAATTGAAGGAAATTTTAAAACACAATGATTTCAGAAGAACGAAGCTCGCACATATCCAAGCAAGCGCTGACATTTCCAGTGGGCTTACTGATCAGCTCGCCCAAAAGACGACTCGCAAAGCTAGGAAGAAAGCCAAGCAATGGGTCTCTGCAGTAAGTAATGGGTTAATACACCTGTCATTTAACGTTTATATCAGTGTCGCCAGTGCAATAGTCGAATACTAAATCAACCCTTTTAGATACAATAATTAGTAGTGTGCTACTTAATCCCTCCTTTTAAAATGAAACAATAAAAAAACGAACCACAAGTTTGCCTCCGTTGGCTGTGTCATAGAATAAAATAAACGGTTTAAGTTAAACAATTAAGTTGTTTAAACCCAGTTTACTGTGCCTTTAGGTTTTTTACTTGTGATTTGTTCTTCCCTGTCTAGTGTAGTTTTTGTACTGTGCTGGTGTCTGCTCTTTAAAAGATGGAAGGCAATTATGCCTCCTGGAGCCAGAAGAATGCTGATCGTGCCGATCTATGATCTACTAATATGAATAGCCTATATCTTAGATAATCAATTGCTCTCTATGGTTTATGCTAGTGTCTACCCTGACACCAGAACATTGTGAGAAAGCTAGACTTTAAAATGGCAACCATTGGTTCTTTGTGGGACCCACAGTATTACAGTAAGTTGCATTGGGGTGGTTGCCCTGTGAAGGGGTGGCATCCTTCCCCTAGGGTGTACTTGTGGTTCTTGAGTGGCAAGCGGCTTCATGCCAACAAGGGGATAGGTTCTGACCCTGTAAGACATTCAGACTTAGACTTGGGCTCTTATGGCTTAGGCCAAGTGTTATATTGGAAGGCTTGTGGGCATGTCCATGTCTTGATGACAGAGCAGATACAGGAGGCCTGATAAAGATTAGGATTGTTTGCTTTTACACCCTCTTGTTCAGTTATTCAGAGTATTTAATTGAATTGACTTTAATGCTGGTTCTGTGTGGCTCAGTAGGTAGAGCGGTAGGCGTTGGCGATGCTTAGGTTGTGGGCTCGATTCCCATCGGGACCCCATATACTGACAAACGTGCGTTCACTACTGTAAGCCACTTTGGATAAAAGTCTGCTAAATGGCATATAATGCAGTAGCCACATTTCTCCCATCTACTATCAGAGATCATCTTAAAACCTGAAAAACTTGATAGGACTTGAATGGTTTGCTATGCGATGTCAACATTGAGAGGGTCTGTAAGTCACAGACACAAATGGACTGCTGTACATTTTAGCTGCCCATAATCTTGAGTTCAACAAAGACCTTTTATAAAAGGGTGCTTGGATCATTAATCCTGCTGGATTTTGTGCCTCTGTAGATTAGCGTCACCCCGTGGATTTCCCAACAGATTATTCGCATCGAGTGGGAGAGCAATCTGCTTGGCTGTGTTTGTGTGTGTGTAGGATTGGGAAAGTGTGTCTACATGTGTTTTTGTGAGTGCCTGTATAAGGGCGGCGGCGTGTCCAGAAACCATTTTGCAGGGAGGGAAGCATAAAGTTGTGTTGGCACAGCTTTTCTCTTAATCAGCGCTATTCAAAGATGCTCAGACGTACCACTGAGGACGCAGCCAAGTGCATGCATGCGTTGCCCCACGAGAACAGTCAGAACAGTCAGGAGAATAATCAGATGCACGCCCCAAACCTTGGGCATGCTGAGTCTGTGTACAGTATGGTCCTTAGCATGTCATGGCTTGATGCACACATGTAGGAGGGCGCTGTTAATCTCATTCATTCATTCTATGGGTTTGGGGTCTAATTATTAAATTTACTATGCTTTCCAGTTTCAGCTGCTCAGTGTTAGGTAAAGGGCTGTTAACAGTTGTAGGTGCTCTGTACCATGTCATGGTTTTGTATCTTCTAATTACTTAATTTAAGATTCTTGTGGAATGAAGTTGGAACTTGAATGAAGTCAAGTTCTAAATGATTATCCCTCAATAGGAAATTCACTGTTGTATTGTAGTTTACTGTTGTTTGAAAATTTGCCTGTAATTTGTCACCTTCCTCCTCAAAGTTGTAACCCTGAGAGAGCAGCATCAGGGTTTCAGAATCAAGTACAAAGTAGGCCTTAAAGGCCTAGTTTAAGTAGCATTGATAAAGCTACTGTACATATCCTTTCTCAATGTGTGATGGCATGTGGAATTTGACAGTGCTTAACAAAAGACTAGTTGTAAAGTTTGACAAAGGTTTAGCAGCTGTTTCAAGAATTCAAGAAGAGTATGATGTCAGACTAATAACATTACGAAATATTGTGTGCAGATTTTCTTCGTTTTGTGAACTTTCCCAGTTCCCTTCTTTAAAAAAAAAATAGCCTGGTCAACGTTATGCAAACAGAAAACTTTTAGCCTACTCCCTTTTTGGCACGGGCTGTCCAAGAGCTCCAGCTTGCATGCATTCTAGTCATTGCAGGATGTTCTCTTTGATCTCAAAATGGTTTTAAATGCTCAGAAAACGAAATCTATAAAATTCAAGATGTTAGGATTTTTCACATCTGAGGGTACATCAATTGAGACAGTGTATTATTATAAAGACTTGGAAACATGCGGATGGATGACAAGCTGTCCTTTAAAGTGCATATTCAGATACAACTTGAGCTTCTTAACAATATTGTCAATATATACTTTAAAGGACAGCTTGTAATCCATCCTTATATACCCAGGTATTTATAAGAACACACTGTTTCACTTGATCTAAAGTAATAAGTCTTGATTTTCTTTTGATGCTAAGAAAACACTTTTCAAAAACACTTTTCCGCCTGATTGATTTTGGGTACTTATTATAAATGCATGCGGCCTCTTCTGTTTCACGCCATATGCATTCAGTCTATCATTGTATTACAAATTACAAGTCTCCTATGCATCATTTTACCCTTTATAGTTTATATATTATTTGTACTCTTTGTAGTTACCAGCTGCCAGCTAATAGTTTCTTTTTAATATTCCCAGTGCAGATAATAGAAAACATTGCCTTTTCCTACTATGCACCATGGGTGGGGAATAATACGCAAAAAGAGCTGAAAGTACATACCCCTGGGTGGTTTTAAATCTACATTACACTGTATCAGAGGAATGTAATTATTGAAAGCTTTAATTGTCTTTGTCTATGTATTTTTCTGTATTTCTACGCTGTTGCATTGTTAAAAAAAAATATGGATCCTTTTAGTAAAACTTCCTGGTTAAATAAAGGATAAACAAAAAATGAGCTCATATGTACTGCACACTGGAAAGTCAGTTTTGTTTCATTCAGGATTACATGCACAGTGAGCCATAAAACCCACTGCACTGTTATCCTTCTTCCTGCTACACCCCCCCCCCCAGTGTTCTGATTTGTATCATGCCTTGTTTAATATCATTAGACTGCTTCTCTGCGCTGAGTGAATGAGCTGGCCTATCTGTGAACCAATCTTTCATTGCATTTAGTGATTGACACATGCCGGCATCTCCCCACATCCAGAGAGTTTAGCCTTGACCCGCTTCCTTCTAACAATGGCGAAAAGTGCTAAATATACTGTATTCACCCATGTGAAACTCTCAAGGACTACTGAAGGCCAATGTGGGACCCTCAAATTGTCAGAATATTCCTTAGTGAGTTGTCCTAAATTGTCTCAACGTTTTTAAATATGTCAAGCCCAATTTTATTTACTGCACACACTTGAAAATTGCTTTTCATTTCTGGATTTTGAAAGAGCCGTCTGACTCTGAAGAAGGCCTTTGTTCTGCCAAGCTAAGCAGATTATTGGAATGCTTAGTGACAGTCTATTCTTTGTTTTATTAGAATGATGCACTGCCAGGTACCCCAGCGTGTGCTCTACGTCTCATCTCTTTGAAATATGCACTCTGCTTTCAAAGAGCCTATATTAATAAGAAGCAACAATTGATTAACAGCTCCAGTGGTGTGGTTGAAATGGAAATCTTGGACCCCGGGTGGAATTTCCAAAAGTGATGTATGGCCCTGTCTGGGCCAGGAGACGCTGCATGGATGTTTTGGAATATCTGGCCGTCTGTTTGGTTGCTGCCCTGCTCATTTTGTAGTTGAGCTGAGAATGAGCTGTACTACTCCCCTTCTGCAGGTCCAGTTCCTCTACCGCCACTACCAAATCATCAGAGAGTGTGGTCGTCAGGCAGCCTGCGAAGAACAAAATCCGCCGGCACAACAACCGCCTCTCCACCGTTTTCAACCGGAGCGCCCTTCTGCGTGACAGCGGGCAGGGCCAGGGCCACATGTCCGACGCGGGGGACATGTTGGCTACGGACGACCCCTCTGAGCTGTCCAATCAAATGTCCGCCCCAGGGATCCTAAAGATCTTTGGCAATGACATCTGCCAAGGGGCTAACTACAAGAGCGTTCTGGCCACCACACGCTCCAGTGCCAAGGAGCTAGTCAAAGAGGCTTTGGAGAGGTGAGGGGCCACAGCTGCAAAGATGGGGGTGTGCTTGTGGGCACTTGTGCGTGGGATGTGTCTTTGTGTTAGCCAATTGAACGTAAAAAGCCATATCGTCTACCACTTTCTTTAAAAAAGAAAAAAGTCATCCTATGGCATTGAGAGAAAAACAGTCTCTGAAAAAAGGCTGGCTAATCCATGCCTTGTTATTGTCAAACATTAAGCTGTTCCCCTAAATACCTTTCCCTAAGAAGGCAAGTATTGGTTTGAGCATACAATGTTGGGTATTCTGCATCACAGTTGGGTTGGGGGGGAGGGGATTGGGAGCAAGTATTCTTGTCTGGAAGGACATTTTTTAAAATCTTTGTTTTGAGCTATAAGTTATGACAAAAGTGGATTGTAGGATAGAAGAAGCTCTTCTGGCCAGCAGCACAATTTCTCTGCTTTTATTAAATATCTGCTTGCAAAATCTCTCACTTACATGTCACAAGGAAAATTCCTCGCTAACCAAATTCCTGGATGCGGGCTAACCAATTGGCAAACCAGATGTGGCTACTATTCCACAGATTGAATTGATGTGATTTGTTTTCCATAAACACACAGAAATGTAATGGGTGTGCTCTGTGGTCTATTTGAATTTTAGACAAAAGAACTGAGCTGAATTGTTTCAGTATGTTTGAGACATGTCCCTAAAACCTTTAGCTTTGTTGTATTTCCACTGATTTAGGAGTAAACCCAAGAGTAATGTGTCATGGGAAACTGTTTGCATGGCTTAAATGTCTGCAGGTACCCTGCTGTCAGTGTGTACCTAACAATAATCCAAGCCATGCCTATAGTCTATAAAAACCCGCTCATTCATACCTTATTCTTTTTCACAATCTTTGATTTGATCTGTGGTTGTTCCCTATTCCTTGTCATATGAAATATTGCTTTGCGAAATTCTCATCTGAAACTATTAATCCCTCATGCTGCCGCCCAGGTATTGTCTCGACAAGGCTGAAGCTGGCGCCTATGTGCTGTGCGATGTGATTGGTCGCGTCGCGGAGGACCGCCAGTGGACAATGGAGTGCTTCCGGATCGTGGGTGACAATGAGAAGCCCCTCATTCTGCAGTCACTATGGAAACCCAAGGAAGGCTTTGCCCGCCGTTTTGAGATCCAGAAGCGAGCCAGCGTGGAGGAGAAGAGCGCAGAGGAGCTGGACACTGTCACCGCAGGTACAGACAGCCAGAGAGTGATACGGTGTGACATAGAACTGTTCCAAATCATGGTCTCCATGATGTGAAATACAACACAAACACATGTTTTGCTGTTATTATAAGGACTGAATTATGCTGAATTATGTTGGACTTTATAGAGACAGTGTAGTAGCTGTAGAATTCAAGTAAATATTAATATATTATCACTTAAAACTTGTGTCAATAGCAAGAAATAAGGACAAAGCTCCTATGGTGTCAGGGCTTTTCACATTGTCACACAGATTACTATGGTAGATTGATCCACATTGGCCTGGTTCATGATCCCAGCATGTAAATAAATGTTCATTAATCCAGGTATCTTGCAGACCACATACAGAAAATTGGCATATATTGTGTTTATTGTCTGTTTGAAGTCAGAGACAAAATTGTTCTCTGCTTGATTTGGGGCTGGTCTGTCAGACCCCCTCTAGCAGCCCCCCTTGTGTTCCCCAGCAGCTCCTCTGACTGGGAATTTCTCACCGGGCCCTGGGAGCCAAACATGCCAACCGGTGGCTTGTTTTTCTTTCCATCAGTTTGCTTCCGGCACATTGGAGACTGCGCGCTCCTGTTGATTTTGGCCTTCTCCTATTGTGTGTCTCTTCACCAGCGAAACTCTATGAGGGAGTTGCCCTATTTCAGCGACACAGCGTTGTGTCTTTGGCAGAACAATACCAATAAACGCCCATTTCCACTGCAGATAACAGCTGGGCGTGAAGCTGTGGTTTCCCAAAAATTCCATGATGGTTAATGGTGTGAAACCTACTGAACGTGTTTGTGTTATATTGAGCGCACTGCTTGCCTGTTTTGATATGGCAAAGAAAATATTTAAACTAACACTCGTTACTTTGTTTATTGCTGCTGATGTCTGATTTCTGTCTATGAGAATATACAAAGGACATCTTAGACTACTCAGAAATGTTCTTCAGCCCCAAATACCCAAAGTGGATCACTTTGTGATATCAGTAACAGAAAAATAACACCGGTTGTTTATTGCTCATGCTAGATAATCTGATAAACAGTTGTTTTGATATTTTACTTCACCTTTCTGGAGACATGGCAATACTACAGGAATTGATAGTGCACATTTTGTAAGTTGCTCTGGATAAGAGTGTCTGCTAAATGGCAAAAATATAAAAATGTAAAATGATAGCAAGCAATGCCTGGTGCGGTGTTGTTCTGCCATTTTTCTTGTCTTTTTCAGTGCTATCCCTGCATTCTGTACCTTTTTTCTCTCTCAGGCATCAACGCCCAGGCACGCAAGCTGCAGAAGGGCCGCTCGCGGGTGACCTCGGTCTTTATCGAGGGCAGCGGGGAGGTGGACCCCACCCTGGGTATGTGGAGGAGCCTGAGCGAAATGAACCTCTCCGTCAAGGCCAAGGGGGAAGGCCGCCGGGGCCACAAGGCCCCGCCGCAGGAGGACCAGGAGGCAGAGGCCGACAAAGAGACCCACTGTCTGGGCCACGAAAAGGAGGAGACGGAGAGCAGCGACGACAACGCCACACAGTACTCCATTCACCCGCCCTTTGACTTCCCCTACTTCCTGCTGCTGCAGGGCTACAGTTACAGACAGGTAGGACAGACCCCCCACTGTACCTCTCCCTCTCTTCCTCTGTGGTCTCCCTCCCTGCTTGGTATGCTCGCACTTGTACGACTTTCTGCCAGATATTTGTGGTGTGAATATCTTATTGTAGGCCCTCCCTCTGCCATTTTGAAATGGCGAGGGGCTCACTTCTGTCAGAGAGCTAGTCAGTCCGCGTGCCCACACAATCCCTCACTAGGACTGCAGAATATAGCTTCCGAATGAATGTTTAGAAGTAATAATAGAGTTTGCGCAGAACATATTTGAAGAGTGTTTTTCCCAAAACTCACTCAAGTCCCTTGAGCAAAAGTGGACTTGAGTGAGTTTTGGAAAAACACTCTTCATTTAAGGGAATGACGTTAGACTGATGTAACAAAGTAATAATAGAGTTTGTGCAGAACATATTTAAGGTAATGAAATATACGTTGAGATGAGATATATACATATAATGAGATATACGTTGACATATTGTATTTAATTCATTCTTTCTTTGTTCCTTTGGTTTCATTTCCCCGTGGAAGTGCTTTTGCGTGATAGTGTATTTGTTTTTGTCTCTAGGCCTGGTACTTCAGCTGATGTTTTATTTCAGGATTATGCCTCCCTTAGGAACTGCCCCGTTTTCTTTTTTGTCCGCTTTCCGCCCGGCTCAGGAATTAGCCACGCAGGTGGAGACACCGATGTGCTGTGCAAAGAGAGAGAGAGCTGTCCATAGAGCCTTTGGGTGATTACGTGCCAACTATAAGAGTCTGGCATCCCGACCAGCTCGGCTGAGTTAAACACCACTATCGTGTGCAACACCTCATTTGAATCATTATGACCAGTGCTTCTCAGACAAATATGTCTGGAGACCCTACCTCACATTAAGTACAGTAATCTGCTAGAGGAGGGGTAAGTGAGGTTATGTTCCAACTGCAGCCTTTACGCTGTGTGGAATGTGCTTCCTTAAATATAAGTGTAGTTTGAAATACTTTAAGGACCAGTGAAACACTTCAGGGACCTGGATGCTGCCAAAAGTACTCTTTGTTACACCAATCATTAATTCCCCTGAAATTGGATATTGTGCAGGTTTTTAAACATATTTATGGCAAAATAACATTTGGGAGGGTCTGTCTCCATGAATCAAACACGATTCTTTACACAGGTGCCTATAAGCAGTTGACAAACTAATCAGAAACATGTGGTTTAAAAAACCCCACTGATTTAGCATTTTGGGTTTGTTTTGAAGCTGGATTTGTTAAATATTCAAACATTGTTGATGGGAATGCCTTTCAGGTATAAATGCCACATAGCATTCACCAAACAGGCAGTTTTCTTCCATTCTGCATGGTGTTACCTTGTGTGCTATTACTGTAGCTTATACTGTTAACTGTGGAGTCAGGGACTTCAGTGAATTATTGTCTGTAAAATCTAACACATAGAGAGCGAACCAAAAAAAGAGCTCATTCTGCTAAATATTTGCTGCTGTAGGGGCTTCCTGCCAATGAAGACTTTTAAAATTCAGTGTTTTCTGTGTGCTTTGAAAGGTTTCACAAGGCTGTGCCAATGGTGGGTATATGCTGATGCGAATCTGCATAGTCTTTAAGGGTGTGGTGAGGGAAAATGTGAAGTTTTGGCCTAGTCATGTGACTTTTGATGCCACTAAAATGATTGTGGTCATGATTGACTCTTGAAGATCTACTAAAAATGATCAGAGGAGCTCAAAATAAAGCTGTGTAATGATTCCGTTTTGCCCTGAGAGATTTTAGCTGATTGAAATTAAAGCTTTATCTTTAAAACCTTTGATATGGCCCATAGGAATTCAGCCTGGTGCCTTGGGTTCCAATCCAGTTCATTCTCCAAGTGCCCATTTCAGCCTCAGCAGTGTCCAAGGGTACACAGTGAACGATAACATTCTCTCACTCTCTGTGGTTTTCCTTCCTCTTGCAGAGCAACAGAGGAACAGAGACGTGCTCCAAATCTCTGCCCTGTGCTCCGCAGACACTGAGAGAGACTGTGTCGCTACACTCTTTCGTCTTAACCCCCTGCAGTGCCTGCTGCTCTCTCCCATGCCACTGACGCAGAATCAAACAGATCAGTCAGCTACGAGTTACTGCTGCGAGGCCGCAGTTGTGAAGACACCTTACAGCGGAAATGTCTTGCTTTATATTTATGTGCCGTAAAGGGATTCTTTCTTTTATTGTTCTTTCCAGAACAAACTTTTTTGATCCTCAGGTGATCAGTAAAAACCCAGGACATTCAGTTTACTCAATATGAATCACAATTCTAACACTGACACTAAACAAGCACACAGAGAAAACCCAGCAGACTAGAAAATCCCACACGAAAACACCGCTGGCCCAGGCGAAAGGCTAGCCACACGTGGTCCAGGCAATAGAGGGAGTGTTGAAACAGTGGCGGCGCATCCTGGCAGATTAGCACGGCCACTGAGTGATTCCCGCTGGAGAGCAGCAGGCGGGCATGTGAGGCACAGGCGATCCTCACTTCTGGGGAGGGCCTCAGGTGTCATTCGGGTGCTGTGCATGGCACCTGTCATCCTCGCTCAGTGGCAGCAGCTTAGCCCTCACATGGGAGAGGCTCTCTCTCGCTGTGACTCCCCCTTGGTGTGGCCTTGAGGCCAGCAGCCTGCCGCCGAAGGTGAACGACCACCGAGCTCAAGGGTAAAAGCCGAAGAATATTTGAAAAACAAACAAAAACTTGACTTGAAACTGCCCTTGAAACCGCTGTACAAGTAACCAACAGTAAGGGTAGCAGAAATTCTTCGAAGGTTTCTTTTTTTTTTTCTTTTTTTCTCACGTTCCCACTGTAGTATTTATAAGCTGAAGTAGTGTTAAAGCTTAGCGCGCTGCTCTGAGTGAGGCCCCTACATGTGTGCACTGTGAGTTATAAACCAACTCTCCTTTGCCCCTGATCTCAGAGTATGCAGTCCTGCATTTGGCCTTGCACATGGGACACATTAATGTGGAAGTATGTTTGAAAAATTACACACGTTGTTCCAACCCATAGTGCAAATTGATTCTCTGGCATTTTACTCTACACAGGTAAACGTGAAAGTTGTTGGTAGTCCTCTAGCTTGCAGCACATTTATTTGCCTAGTTTATGCCCATGGTCAGACAAAACCTGCTTTACAGCAGCAGTAAACTAGGCTCTGCTGTTTTTTCTGCTCCATTGTGTGTTCTGCTGAGAACGCAGATCAGGGGGCTTGCTGCACAATTCAGATGTAGTGGATTTATTCATGCCAGTGACACAACGGATGCAGGATCTCCTTAGAGAGATTTTGCATATTATTTTCAACAGATTTTTTTTTTCAAAAGCAGATTGCTTTTTCAAGTTTTTCAAGTTTGTTAGCCTTCTCTTCTTTGTGGACCAGCATTTCCTGATTACAGCACACACTAAGGACAATGAGTTCCTTTGCTAAGACATTAAGACTGAACAAAACGGGAGCTAAAATAAGCAGTTGTCTGGAGTTTCGTCTTGGAGACAAAACTTGGGCGTATACGAAGTTGCTCAAATACATCTTCTCCACCATGGAAACATTCCACCCTTTTCCTCCTTCATTCCTTAAACCTTCGGCTCATTTTCATTTTGGCAGTTTAGGGCTTAGATTCCGCAGCAGTTTTTGTGGGTTTTGGTTTGTGTGATTACTCTAGCAATTTAATTCCACATAATTCAAGGCCTTGCTTGAAACAGCCATGAAGAGTCTTTCTAGGACTCTTACTGTAGAGTTACTCTTACTCTATTTTTTTTGACATGCAATATAAAGTTTCTTTGTTCACAAATGATTAAACTAATGAACACAATTGTTAATGATGAACTGTAATTTCTTTCCAAACATCACTCAGTCCACTTTTGGTCAAGGAGTTGGGTGAGTTTTGGAAAAACGCTCTTCAGTTGTTAGTTCACGTACATTATTTAATTGCTTTAATGAACTTTTAGAACCGGAAATGCCCTGCACATTGCCCTTTGTGGTTCTGTGTGGCTCAGTAGGTAGAGCATGGTGATGACAACGCTTAGGTTGTGGGTTCATTTCCCTTTGGGGTCACATATATATATATATATATATATTACTATCAGTTGGTCATAATCTTTGCATGAATTCCACCTCTGATCAAATGTTGCATATTGACATTGAATTAGGTCCTGTGATAAGAAAATATCCATGCCAAAACTTATTTCTAAATTGAATGCTGTGTATGGCATATTGCATTGTTTTCTGTCAAGAAATTGGGCTTTTCCGGGTATACCAAAAAAGATCCCCTGTTTCAGAAAATTCCACATACTTCTGGAATTGACCAAATTACCTGTGAAAATGTCTCTGAAAATTTAGTCATTTTTGCAATTCTAGTCCTAACTACAGGAAGAGGTTAGGACTACATTTGTTAGGCGCTGCTTGCTCCACATGCACCAGGCTCCAATGTACTGTACATGAGCCCTGTGGGTATCACAGAGGCATTATTTCCAGTGGCTCAAATGTCTAATGACAAAATGGTTGGGGCTTCTTTAACTAACTGTAATGGCTGGCTTTCCTGGCCCGGTGAATGACAAACACTTCTGGTATTGTCGATGCTCAGCCTGGCCTATTATCAGGAACCTGCCTCTCTCAGCCTTTCCTGTGCTGTCAGCTCAAACTCAGTGTATTGACAGCGCAGACGGTATCTTTGTGATTCACACGGCACCATGAAGCTGAAGAATAGGAGACCGTTAGACAGCTTGAAGCGTTATCCACTTTTCAGACCCCAGTGCTTGTATACAGGGGGTAGACAAAGAACGGAAACACCAAGTGAAAAATTATGTGTATTTTCAATTAAATAAATCGTAACTAAAAGGAGTATACACGTGTTTCATATTAATGTAAATGCCAGTATGTTTCTGCTATAAAAGACGTTTCAAAATCAACACTTTACTATGCGAGTCTCTAAAGCAATGTGAGAGACCTGACGGATTTTGAAAGAGGTCAAACAGTTGATGCCCGAATTGCAGGTGCATCAGAAACAGTGTTGAGTATATAGAGTGAATAATGATTCAATGTTGTGCACCTTCTTCCTGCAGGCTGAAAACTCACCTCTTTAGACTGCACATCGGACCTAAACCCACCGTTATTATAAACGCTATTTATATATATATATATTTTTTTAAACAATCTGTTGCACTTATTGGTAATTTCCTTTGTAATTAGCACTTGCATTGTTTATGTGGCGTACTTGACGAATTATGTGCTTAGACATTATAACATCAAGTGGTTGTTCATTTACTCAAGCTGAATGCACTTTTTGTAAGTCTGCTAAATTATTTGTGAAGAGACTTGGATTCAGAAAATGTGCTTTCTGCCCAGTTGGACAGTTGGAAAATCATTTGGCAGTAATAAGCCCTTCAGATTGGGTCTGCCAATCACTGTCAGTAAAATAAATTGAATGAATGGGACCCTTCAACACAGCTGCTAGGTTACTAATTCTGTGTGTGCAATCTCACAATGACAATTATACAACTGCATTAGGAAATTAAATATTCGATTTGGAATCCTTTTTTTTTAACCTGGTGTCACCCCCCCCAAGACTCTTGTGCAAGGGTAAGAAAATCAAAATTGTACTGAAAGCACAAAGGGGTGTGCTAACTTGGAAAGCCTCAGTGCTCTAAAGCCAACTTTGTTGCTGTAGTATGTCATCAGTTTCCTGTGCGTGATTATCGCGGACACTCCCTTTTATTGTGTTGTCAGACATGCTTCCTCTCGTATGATTTGGTCCACTTCTCTAACACGTCCGCCCTGTTCTTTCAGGATTTTGTCATCTACCTGATGAGCGGGATGACCACCATCTTTGGTCGCTGCAGTGAGCACTCCACGGGGGAGGACGTGGAGAGGCTGAAGGTGGACATTCTGCTCTCCGCGCCAGACATCCTGCCCCAGCACTGCTGCGTGCGTCGCCTGGAGGCCACCGCCCAGGGGGACGGGAGGAGGACGGTCACCCTGCTGAAGCCCCTCCACGGCGCCCCCGTCACGCGCAACGGCGCCCCCCTGAAGGACGAGGCCGAGCTCCGCCCCGGTGATCTGATTGGGCTGGGCGAGCACTACCTTTTCATGTTCAAAGACCCCACCGCAGCCGTCGCCTGCCAAACGCCCCCCTGGCTGGCCTGGTCCTCCCCCCAAACGCTGGCCCCCGTCTGTAACACGTGTGGATCCTCCCTCCCGGAGACCCAGATTCGGGTCCAGGCTCCGAGGACCTCCGTGCCTCTCCTGAAGGACCCTGAAGGCCAAGATCTTGTCCTGCAGTATGAGCCGGAACACGAGGACCGCATCCTCAGGGAGATCGTTGCCATGGCGGATCCCCACGGAGACGACCCCAAACTGACCCCAGCTCTGTTGATGTGCTTGTGCATCCAGCACTCTGCCACATCTTTCCAGATGTCAGACTTCCGTCGGCTCCTGCTCCGGGTTGCCAGCCAGGTACAAATGACCATGTGGGTAAGTATTTAATCTCATCACTCTTTTTCCCACCCCTTAGGCCTAGCGCAAATAACCAGATGTCTGTGTTCTGACTAGCGTAAACCTTCTGTTGCAGCGGTAACAAGAGCATATTTTTTAAATGAGAATTTTTACATTTTGAATTATTAACCTTAAAACTTTGTTCCCTTGCCTTTACACAGGAAAAGACAAAGGAGCTTGCTGCGATCCAGCCAGAAACGTGAGAGCATTTACTGACTGCACATTACACTTTTTCAGAATGTGTATAAGGACATTATGCTGATTAACCCACAGTACAACCTAAAACCTTCAGTTTTGGTCCAATTCAAACTTTCATTATGAAACTTACTTCGCTAGGCGATGACTTTGAGTGCACTTCTGAATAAGCTCTAAAGCAGGTGTTTTAGCCAGGGACCATTCAAAGGCCTTTGTAGTGTGTGTGTGTGTGTGGTGGGTTTTTGGGGCTTGTTGTGGATGGGTACCCCTGTGTGTTGCAGGATGTCCAGTGGAGGGCAACAGGACCCAGAGGAGCTGCAGCTGCTGAGCATACAGGAGCTGATCCCAGGCCTCCGGCCGCTGCTGCTGTGGATGGCCAACGCCATCGAGCTGCTTCACTTCGTCCAGCAGGAGGTGCCCCAGCTACTGCGCTGGAGCCCTGAGGAGGAGGAGGAGAATTTGGGTATGTCTTCAAACATTACTGAGCATGAGCCACACGCTGCAGGTCGTGACCTCTACTTCACTTTAATGTCTTATTTTTCTGTCTCCTATTTCATTATGAATGAATGCTGTGTCTTGACTCCAGTGCTTGTTTATGGCTGTCTGGAAGGATAGGGAATCACTGATTATGTTGTATTTGATAAAATATTTAAAAATTATAATTTTGAAAAATTGATATATGAATTATATGATAAAATGTACATTTTTAAAGCATATCTAGTATTGCGTCTAGCATGGCCTGAATTTGGGCTTTTGGATTTGGACCGATTTGATTTATAGTGAATGTTGTGCTTTTCAGGCCTGGATTCACATTTGTCTTCCACGCAGTCTGCCAGCGAGGAGGCGATGACAGTCTTGGAGGAGGTGATCATGTTCACCTTCCAGCAGTCTGTCTACTACCTCACCAAAGTAAGCGTCTCCCCTCCTTGTCCTCCTACACCCACAGGAAAAAAGCCAACCCTCGGCGACAAGCAAAATAATGCATCCAGAAGCAGGATGCAAGGCTATATGAATGCAGTATTGTTGTGTAGCGCACAAGTCGAATTGGAATGTGTGAGACACGCCTAAATAAACCGCTTGGGAATGTCCACATTTTATGCATTATGCTTTGCGTAGATGTGATAGCATGTCCTTTTCCTTGAAAAGAAGGCACAACAAACCAGCAAAACCATCACTGCATCTCAAGGCTGAATACCTCACAAATGGAAACTATGCAGGGAAATGGCTAGTTTGAAATGTAGAGGAATAAACAGCTTGGGCTACACGGGTGGCTGTGGGTAAAGCAACATGAAAGCAGTGATGTATGGGGAGGTTGGGACTGATATGTCCTCAGTAATGGAGGAGTGTGCCTTGGCTGCTGTCTGGGAGTCTCTGGGATGTGAAGTAGGTCAGGGCTGTCAGCAGGGCTGGCAGGGGGTGTGTTTGATTAGGAGTGTGTGTGTGTGTGTGTGTGTGTGTGTGTTTGGGGGGTTCACCCTCTATACTGGAGAGGAGAGGAGCGATCTGCTCTCCTGGGAGACGGAGGCAGTTGCAGACCTGCTGAATGTCAAAATAACGACCCTGTGAAAGATTGCAGAGAATTCTGGGTAAAGGTCAATGGCTTAGATTATGCATAGTTTTTATGCCATTTTTGAAGTGTTTATTCTTCATAGAATTAGTTTTTGTCCGTCAGATTCTTTTCTCTGTTTGATTTGATGCTGTTTTATCCGATCCCATAAAGTGAAGAATTTACATTTGAAGGATTTCAGAAGGTTGTGTTCTGGTTTTTATAAACGACCAATTTAATTTCAAAAGTTCAAATTGTTCCAGTGGCTCCTGACATAGCTATGTGGTAGATAGAAGAAACCTGAAACCTCCCCGGGAAACGATAAAAACTGTTGGATGGTAGTTGTTGGGAGGGAGTCAAATGTGAGCCCAGACATGAAAATACCTGCTAGTGTAGCCATTGGAAACAGGGCCTGTACCAGCTTGCTCGGAGGCTGTTGTTTAGTTGAGCCACTTAAAAACAACAATCAGTGGCTTCGCCCCTTTGAACAAAGAACTGGAGGAAGGCACTCCCCAAGTGGCTGCCGAGTAACACTTTGAATAACGGCGCATTGTTACTGCCACACCACGGCCCTGTGCTGTGTAGAGACCAGACAACAGGGGCATTGTGGAGCCCTGCCCACATGCTGGCTCTGCCTGACACTTTTTGGCTGCGCTGCTGTTGAACCAAAGCAGCTGTGGACCTCCAGTGTTCTCTGGTTCGCTCTGTAATCAGCACAGTCCTTTTTCCACTCAGTGATTGTGGTTGGTTTTCAGGCAGTAAAAAAGTACATATGCTTTAATTATAGCCATGATTATACTGGGAGTATTCCTCTATTCTGTGTAACTAGCCAGGATCATTTTTTGATTATGTGAATTTGCTCAGTGGGCATAAGTTATAAAGTTATGTTATTTATGTACAAATGGAAACTTGTACATAAATATGCGGCAAATTCACCTTGCCGCATTTTTGTGATTTATCAATATGAATTTTAACATAACTAAGAACAGATCAATGGCAAAGTTATGTCTTTACTATTGCTCTGGGCCATGTGTGCACACGTTTCTTTGTGGTGGGGAAGTGCCATTGCACATTACTGCATACAGTATTTTCTTCTGTCTAAGCATGGAGTTGAGCCAGGCAGCTAATATCCAAAGCTGGACTAAATCAGAATGTTTGCTTCCAAGTGCTGATGCTACCTAGACCACTTGAAGATTAAAAACATAACAAGTATAATAGACTAATTTCTGCTAAGATTAAATTAACCTTCTTAACTGGACAGCACTATTCAGTTATGGACTACCGTTACATGTTCAGTCGCTGTCCACCTTGGGGTTCATGCCCACTTGGAAATGTTAAGCTGGAGATTGTAGAAAGGAGATCCAGAATATCCCAGCTTTCTATTAGCTGGACAATACCTGCGGTTTTGGACCATGTCATTCAGCTTATTCCAAGGTCATTCAGCTTATGCCGAGATTCATTGTACAGTATTTAAACACCAGGCCATAAAAAAAATATGATTTCAGGCACTATTCACTGCGCCTTTGTGCAGTGTCCAAGTCTTGACAGCAGAGGTGATTTGTTTCCAAACCGCAGTTTTGGCAAACCAGACTTCCCACCACTCACTGTACCAAGTAAAATATCTTTCCTCCCCCATATGTAATTTTGTATAGTTTCTGAACTTGGAGAAATTAAGAAATTCAACTTTTTTTTTCTTTTTGGTGGTTATTGTATTTGTGAATTGAGTTTATCACATTGACACGTGTTTGTATATGTTGTAATATCAATTTCAAGACATAAGTACATAGTTGTAATAAACTAACATTTGAGGTCATCATATTCTGGGAAATACAAGCAGCTCTAGTTTACACAGTCTTGATGAATTGTGGGTACAAATTTATTTGAAGAACAATGTAAGAATATATCTATAAATGTTTAATTAATAAATGTGTCCTGGTGAGTTTTAGGATTGTACCTAGAACCTGCTGTGACCAGTGGGGTACTTTTACATCACACTGGAAACAGTCTTTGGAAATGGTCAGCGATACTACAGCCCTTGGGACATTAGCTGCCAAAATACAGTGGAACAGAGTCTTCGTAGCTTTGCAGATGGCAGTGCCTGACACACACCCTTTTTTTGTTCTTTGACAAAGTCTGTTGACCTGCGCTTCAGAAGACTACATGTTCCCACTGTATGGGAACGAGCGCAATTGTGCGCAATGGAAAGGAAGCTTCACATAACATTCATTATGGGTTGAGCCAATCAGGAAGCAGCTGTAGTCCAAAGAGGAGCAGGGAGCAAGCAGGAAACGTGGTCTCACTGTCTGTTTCCTGTGCAGGAAGAGAGCAGGGAAGTGGGCCAGCGTTGTCATGGCTCCAGAGAGAACCATCCACATCAGACAGGACTGGGGGGTTTGGTGACCGAGTAGTATACACAGTGTCAGAAGTCAACAACTAAAGCCCTGTGTAAGCCCAGAAGTGGATAACATGAAGAGGTGCAGTTATTGACACTCACCATATTAACACACCTTTCAAGTTTGTGATCAGTGTAGGTGCTGGTCATTGTTCTGTTAGCCAAGCTAGAACTAATAGGGAGTATGCACCACTTATGCATTGGAAGTCATCAGCTGTTGCCTTTTCCAGGCCTACTCAAAGATGGAGAAGGCCACGTTTTGATTTATGCTATAGTTTACCAGGGGGGTGAGACTGGGTTTCCTGGCTGTCCCCAGAGCCTTTAGTCGTCTTACCTGTAGTGGTGAGCTGATGGTGGCCTCATAATTGTTGAGTCACTGCATGGGGTGTGATGTCACCTCAGAGCCAATTTACACCAGCTTGCTGATTTACTATCCACAACCAGCCTTCACAAGAAATTAAGAATCTAGTTCAATTATAATGCTTTGAGGTTTTGAAATATTTTATTGCTGTATTATCCTTTCCATCAATGTTGCTCTGTGTTTTTATTATAGAGGTATTGATGTATGAATTTGATACTGGTGAGATGAAATTTAATAAAGCAATAAGCCCCAACGTGTAGTGGTGTGCCTGCAAACCTTTTAGCCATGACTATATTGATGATATACCATGGCGATAAGTGCCTTGTTGCTTTTATAAAACGGTTACAACATATTTAAAATAATTATAAGGACTCTGTTTCATAAAATTATTGCAAATTATTATTAATTTGATTTCATCCTTCCGCCAGAGTATGTATGTCCCTCAGCAGGGCAAACAAGATATTGCCACATATGACGCAATTGAGTGTGGAGCTGGCTAGCTAACATTAGCCAGTGCTGGTCTAGTAATAGGCTGGCCGTCTAGCTAAATTACATTACATACTTCAACATTTAACATTTGCAGTTAGCTAATAACTAGGTTATGGGGATTGATATTTATTTGGAAATTTCTGAAATACTGTAACTAACTGTCCTATGTCACATGGGCCAAAGGTATTATTAGACACCGTTAGCATCTTTTAGCTGGAGTGTGTGTCGTTGGCGGGAACGTCAACTCATCGTTTCCTTTCCTCCAAAATGTGTCTCCAGTAGAGAGAACTATTTACTCCATTTAAATAGACCATGCTGGGGCCCCCAGGTGGTGCAATGGTAAAGGCACTCACCCGGAGTGCAGGTTGCCCACTGCCTCAGGGGAGGGGGGAAGGAAGTCGGCATAAGCCTGCCGCGGTCAACAGCTTGGCAGGTTCCATCTCGGAGAAGGCGGTTCATCGCCTTTGCCGGTTCCAGAGCTGCGGCAGTGAGCTTGTAGTATGAGAGGGGGATGGTTGACATAGATAGAGGGTACAATTAGCTACTAAATTGGGAGAAAAAAGGGAGTGGGGGAATCAGAAACAAATAAATTAATAAATAGACCTTGTTAATATATCCATACATCTAATGTGTATGATCTTTGATTAAAACCAAATTGTTTGGCTATCTATACGATCATTATTGCTGAAATTGCTAAACGGCTATCAGCTAGCAGGCTAACTAGCTAACGTCAGATAGTTTCACCTTCACATTAATCTCTCTGTTAAGTTACCATTGCCTGTACAGCCTCTGAATTATGTGTCAATATTGTCCGGTGACGTACCCAGCAAAAAAGCAGTTATTAGACCATTGTCAGCACTAAATGGTCCGCTAGCAGCAGGAATATTCATAGACTATTTTTCTCTTTAAGAGTTGATCCTCATCACAACTGCCTCGTTCAACTCTCCACTAGTGGGCTGTAATGCCTGCCACCTGTGTAGCGGTGTCAAGTTAAATGTGTTTTGTGTTTAAAAGTAACGTTAAAACTATCTATACTGTAAGAGACGGCAATTGCATTACTGCATTTTTAATAATGCCACCCATATTGTGTTGCTGTTGTACTGATTAGTGGTAGTGATATTCCTCTTGTAGTATACCGTAAATATGCAACACGGCTGGAACATGTTTCAGCCGGTCAGCATCCAGAACCGGAACTACCAGTTTTATAATTTGCTTATGCCAGCACATCCATAAATGTATTGCTTACATTGCTTGTTTGAGCCTATCAGTCAGACATAAAAAACATACTGTGTTAGTGTTTGTTATTCGGTAACAGGCGCACTTAAAGGCACACAACGTGAAGATAAGTTGAAAATTATGCACCTCATCTGTCTTTGAACTTATTTCTGGAATTTAGCGCCGCCTGGCAAGTTGCGTATCTAAGGAGGGGTTTTCCAAAAATAGAGGCGTGTCTGGTGATGTTCACTATTCTGACTTTGACTTAAGTTAAGCGATGCTTGCTTCTGAAAAAGGTTGAGTAAGTAGAGCGCCAGTACCAGGCTATTGTTTGTAAAGAGATGAAAAAAAGACAAAAACATGCTTATGAGCATTATCAACTTTGAGGGAATTTGCACTGTAAAATGTAGAATAGCTGACCTCATTTCGCCCCTTCCTTCTTATCCATTTAAGCTATTGTGTGATTGCCTACACAGGTGCTTCTCCTTTTAAACCCTCCTTAATTTAAATCATGGGAACATGTTGGCTCAGACAATAGTGTAATAAATAAAACATACCACAAAGCAAAATACATTTTTATTTTGATGTTTTTTTATTTGTCATTAATTAACAAAAAGCTTTACAGTTGTTTATTATTTGACATTATACAGTGTTTTGTGTTGATCAGTGGCAAGAAATCCCAATTAAATCCATTTTGATTCCATGAAGTAATAAAATAAAATGTGAAAAATGCTAAAGGGGGTGAGTACTTTTTATAACCACTGTATGTAAATGCATATTCGTAGTTTCCAACTATTTCCATGCAATAGTGGACAACTTGTAAAATCTGCCTCAAATTTTCATTGAAATAAAAAACATTGAACATCATTGAATTAAAACTGTCTGAAACATTATAGTTAGCCAACAGAGGGTAGGTATTGGGACATGATTCATTTACAACTTACAACTTACAACTCTCCAACTTCAGAGTTAAGCATGCATGTACCAGAAGTCTGAATACAAACAACATTTTCTGTGCAACTGTTGTATTAAATGGAGGAATTTAAGCAGGCATTTTAGTCAGTCAACTCTGACTAGGGCCCTTAGTTTCTGTGCAGTAAATATGTAATTAATGTTTCCAAAATTAGTAGCCAAAATGTGACATACAGTGCATTATTATTAAGATATGATCATACTATTATAATTAAGATACAATGTGCAGGTATTATATTTCATAAAATAAAAGCTGTGCTTGATATCAGAAGTTATATATCTGTAAAGTTACAGTACTTATGTCAGGAATTAAAAATATGTATATCCAAGCAGTTGGTTCAACTTCTTTTTTAACAGAAAATGGTTCTACAGATGCTGCTTATCAAGAGTTTGCTAAAGTATTTCTGGAAGGAATTTAATATTCTATTTATAGTTTCATTCATGGTTTGTGTTCTGACTAAGTTTACAGTGTGTGCAAGGTACAATCCTCGAGGAGTATTGTGTCTGCAGTGATTCATCTGATTTTCTGAATGACTGATCTGATTCATCATTTTCTCTCCAGTCATTCAGACAGTGGTCTTTGTTTTCACATTATGGGACTCTTATAACTTACGACTTGTGGAAGACGTAACGGAACTGAGATAAATAATAAAACATTTTCTCGGTATGTCACGCTTTTTTCAGTTGACCTATATGGTCAGCTCGCATAGGAACGCGTGGTGCCTGCTATTGTACGGTAAGGCCGTATCTTCAAAGGCTGTCTCACTGCCATATCCCCTTCCGTATTTGCCATACACTCAGCCCACGTACACTGCGGGTTGCAGCTATGACGACCTCGTTGGCTGGGACAAAGTGGAGAATTTGTCACCATCCGGGGGCGATGGGAGCCAAGCTCTGGCCCGCGCACACTGCTCGCTGCGTTCGCTCAGCGTGTGAAGTGACCAAAGCGCCGTGGCTTAGGCTCCTCTGTGCGCCCACTGTGCCTCCGGGAGAGCTCTGTCTTAAGTGATGGATCAGCAGAGCTTCCTTCACTGTGAGGTCAGGAATGGGCAAGGCCTGAGAAGCTGGGTGTGCGTCCGGCACTGTTTTCGGGGCACCGGTGTCAATGTCAAACAGGACGCCATGAGAGTGCTCAAATCTCCAGTGTGTTGTTGACATTTTGCGGATATTGTCATCCGCTTAATCCGGGCTCGCCCCCCCCCATCGCCATTGGAATGTCGTTTTTATTCTGAATCGTTAACACAACTCCCAATCAGCAGTGGATCCAGTGGGCCTGCCTGTGTGATGGCAGTCTACCTCTGCCACAAGAGAGGGGGGTGGAGCGGTGGGTTGGACTGCACCCCGATCCCAGCCCCTCTGCTCTAATGAGACCACCCTCTCTGCAGTGTGACTGTAAAGTTCACCACAGCGGTTCCCACACTGTTAATCCCCCGCCGGGCAGGCTCTGCTGAGCTGACAATGGGACTGAACACAGGGGCTGCCAGGGTCCCAAATACACACTCACTGAGGCTGGCAGAGGGAAAGGCAATGTTTTGGGCACTTTCAGTGCCTGTTACATAATTTAATATTCCTCCTGGGCTTGGCCTCTAAAGAGACAGACAGGGCAGGGATTATGCTGTTGTTTATCTTCTGTTATTTTAAGGTCTCTGCTTTCGCAAAGCCAGGGCCATAATTTTTACAACCTTGTGTTGCGGCTTGAGTATTTATTTTCAGTGTCTGTAAACGCTGTGTCCTTTTACTCATTGGTAGACAGTGTTTGTATGAGGGAGACTTGCTGTAGCCCCCTTTGAGTCACAAGCTTGGGGTCCCAAGCAGGAAAGGCCTTGTGTTAGTGATCGGGCAGTGTGAGCATCACATGAGGGTCATTTTCATCTCTCTTTGGGCCCAGACCCACCCGCAACAACCTCGATACCAACTCGACCCTCCCACTTTTCCTTTCATTGTGAAGTAATCCTTTAAACCCTGAATTAAGATCACTCTGTTCTCTGCCGTGGAATTCCCCAAAGTCCCGCCTCTCTCTCTAAGAGTTTTAATTCACCATCGTACTTAAACCTATCTTTAATTTCAAAGACCATTGACTGCGAGAGACTGGGTAGGGGGAGGGAAAGTGTCTTAGGTCACGGCTGTCACCTTTTTCCTTTCACTCACTCCTGTCCCATATTTTTACAATTCTCCGGGACGGAAAGTGCTTTCACGGTGTCCGTGCAGGCAAGTATTCCCTGTCAGGATTAGTTGTGAGTTTTCGAGAAAATTTATATCGAAGGTAAACAGAGCCATGAATAAGGTTAACTGGCTCCGTAATCCTAAAATAACAAAGATTAAAACTTCAATGTTTACCCTTGGTGCATTTCACACACTTCCATCTGGTAGAGGAGGAAGCATCTGCTGGTATTGCTCAGAAAACAAAAGCATGTTTTGGTAGTTTAAGTTCCTGTAGAATGAGATGTACTAACTTTCAGTACAGGCTCTTGATAAATGTTGTGGGGTGATTTCCCTTCACTATTTGTACATAGCATTCAAATGTTTACGTAGAGGGTCAGCACTTTTCCTTCAGTCAGCACTATACAAGTTAGTTACAAGTTAGTTAGGTAAGTTATACCATTGATCACGATGTAGAAAATAAGGACACATTTTATTTCATCACTGCTCACTTTTCACATTAGCTGATGTATGTATATATAATATGTGATGAGGTGTTGTGTTTTTGTGACTGATATATCTTAGAAAAACTGTGAAATCACAAAAGAACAGCTGCAACACGAAGAGTACATTGAACAAACAGCAGTTTGTAAAACTGCCCACACAAGCAAGGCTGGGTATCATAGGAATTTCATGTATAGGAGTTTTTGTTGGCAAGAGTTGTGAGTTTTGGGTGAGAAGGGGGGCAGCTGCCTGTGCACAATTAGCAGGGCTGGGACAAAGCTGGTGTTGTCAGGCTCTGCCAACATAAAGAGCCCTTCAGAAGCGGAGAGGCAGGGCTTGACTGAAGCACCATCCAAACCGGGATAGCCCTATGCTGGTTCCACAGTGTCTACAGCAATGTCACACTGGCCTTTTTCAACTTGCCTGGTCTCTGTGGTCAGATGCCATGGTGTCTTATAGACGGGATCTGATTTCACTTTGCATTTCTGAACTGGAAGGCTGTCATTTGTTAGACAGTGAATTGGTTGGTTGTCCGTTGCATGTACATCACCCTTCACTCGAACTTGAATTCTCTCCCGATATCCCGGTGGGGTGCTTCAAATCAAACAGTTGTCTGTGTCTTGACAGAAAGCTGGCTATGAATGAGGGGGTGTGTTACCAGACTAAATGGAGAGGGTGAGAGGGGAGGGTAGGAGAGGAGGCTTTGAGGAGGTGGGAAATGTGTCCTTTTCCTCAGGAATCCACCGACAGGTTTATCCTCAGGGGAAACGGAGTAGTATGAACAGTGTAATCTTATCTTTCACTCATGACTCCTGGTAATGCATTGGCCGTCTGCAATGATGGGACAGTGTCCAGGCCTCTGTGAGACACCCATATCTTTTTTTATCAGGGGAAGCCAGCCTCAGCTTTGTTTTTCTTAACTCTTGCTGAGTGTGGAAAAAAGAAATGGCAAGCATATGCCCTGTCCTAAATAAAGAAACAAACAGCTCTGTTTTCTACTGCATGTACCGCTAACATGTAGAATAACACCATTTAGTTATAATGGTCACCAATCCTCACTTATGCCCCAAGCAAATTCTTGGGACAAGGCCCATGTTTGCCAGGTAGAAATCGCTTTGGCGAAAGACAGACTAGTAACATTGTTGTAATTCAAAGAGGCCATTGTGTGTATCCCGTCTGCATGTACACACGGTGTGCATTCTCACCCTGACCTCTCCGTCCTCCTGTAGACTCTGTACTCAGCGCTGCCCGGCCTGTTGGACAGTAACCCCTTTTCGGAGAACGGTCAGCTGCTGGTCCCCGAGGGCGTCAGCAGCATCCTGGACGTCCTGAAGCAGACGTTGCAGCTGCTCAACTCCTGCCAGGTGCACACGGAGATTGCTTCCCAGCTCTTCGCCTACCTCTTCTTCTTCACCAATGCTTCCCTCTTCAACGCGCTCATGGAGAGAGGTGAGCACCCAGGGCTTAGTAGCTCTGCTCTGCTTCGTGGTATGGAATGCCTTAAGCTTAGTGCAGTGTATCTGGTAAATCTGTTGTATAACTTGGTAGAGTGATGAACAGCAGTGGAGAGACATAGCAAGGACTGCTCAGCCTATTTATTCCTGAATGGATATAGGAATTTTTGGAAGTAGTGATTGTTTCACGCCCTCTGCTATCATATCATTATGGGTGATCCACATTCTTTGAATGAACTGCAAATAGAAGATCCAAGAGCTTAGCCAACTCCAGGTATCTTGCATGTGTTGCTTGCTGCAAGTACGTAGTAGAGTTAGGAACCAGCGGATGCCCAACGCCCCCGCCCCCCGCAAACCTGGTTTATGGAATTATCTATTTTTGTAATTTCTTTACTTTTTATTCACTGCTTTATGTGTTATTGTCTGTTGCTTTGTGTTGCATTTTTTGTCCCTCTGATTGCGCTGTTCCATGTGAAGGTTCTGGAGGAGGGTTTTACCAGTGGTCCCGGGGGGTTCAGATCCGGGCCAATCTGGACCTTGTCATGGACTGGGTACAGGGCGTGGGACTGGGCGAACTGGCATCAGACTTCTTCCAAAAGCTCTCCTCGGCTGTCAACCTGCTGGCCACACCTAAGGAAAACCTACTGCAGGTAAGACATTCTTCTGCTGTGAGTCTCTACCTCCACTTTGTGTGCCGTTTACTGTATGTTAGACTGTTCATATTGTTCCCCTTAATTGCTGCATTACAGCCCAGGAACCTATTTACCCTGTTGTTGTGCGTCCCTCGTCCGATAATCTCTGTGAGAACAATGTGTGTGTGTGTTCACATGCTGTGTTTGCTTTGCATACCTCAACGTTGAGAGTGTGTGGGAGCACAAGCTTGAGTATGCTATGACTACCTGCCTCAGAAGCGGTTGCAAGGACAGCAGTAAAGTAACATTCTTTTGAAATTTTACAATCTCATTATCTGTGTTTGCAGGTCTCTGGCACATAAACTAGTAACTACAACACCTCTACTGAGCAGAATGTGTGTCTGCTTTCACAGATTGTCTACACTTAATAAAAATGCCAGGCTGTAAAATTTGTCTCAAGGGGGGCAAGGTTTGGACTGAAGGATCCTAACAGAAAATCATTTAGGCACACAATGGATTGCAAAATGGTGTTAAATTAGCCATCGTAAATTGCTGTCAAGATAAGACAGCTCAAACATTCCCAGTAATGGAAAAGCTGGCATTTTGCATGGAGATTGACTTCCTGCTCTGCTACAATATAAGAAGTATCAGGGAGCCACTCATGGTTGAACATGCTTGCTGTTGATATTAAATTATTCATCTATCATCATCATGCGTCCTGCAGTGAAGTTTTGTGTTATAATTCCCTGTGTTATAGGGAAACCCTGGAATTTGACAAAGCAGCCTTCCAGAAATGCAGATTTGTCTCAGAGCACACACTACTATTTGTTAGTACGTGTGTTTAAATTCTGAACTTGTTAACAGCTGTATACAGCTGTTGAATCTCCGGCTTGATGATTGTCTCCTTTGGTGCCTCTAGCACAGGGGTCTTCAACTCCAGGCCTCGAGGTCCGCAGTGTCTGCAGGTATTTGCTCCAACCACATACTGCACCACCTGATTTCGAATAATTACTTTACCTCCTTGGTCCAGGAAGTGAGCTAATTAGTGAAATCAGGTGGTGCAGTGCGTGGTTGGAGCAAAAACCTGCAGACCCTGCTGACCTCGAGGCCTGGAGTTGAAGACCCCTGCTCTAGCACACTGGCTCATATATTCAATTTGTCAAGACACCCTTTTTCATAACACTGTTACAGTGTTAAATACAGTTTATATTTTTAATAGGAACATCACCATGCAGTTCGATATTAACGGGTGTCTTTGGCTGGTACGGACTGTACAATCGCAACTACCTATTACACATTACACAATACAGGTGGCCTTGTCCACAGCAGCCTGCTGTAGCTTGTGTGCTGCACCTTATGATCCCCACATTCCTGCTCATTTTGTTCCTTAGCTAATGTGTTTAAATGGGCACGCATCCAAAGGACTCATGAATCTTGATATAATGTTGAAGTGAGAGGACTGGCATGCATGTCACAGGGCATGTATTTCTCTCAATTGAAAAATGTGGAAAATTCCACAGGCTTACATTCCAGTACAGCCGAGAATCTTTGGTGGTCCTTAAGCATTCAGGAAAGTCTGGGTGAATTTTCAAACTACAAACTAGTAGAAGCTTGTAGTTTCTTAACTGTCTTGCTTTCACACATCATTCCATCTGGTTAAAAGGGGGGAGCTTCAGGAAATGCTAAGCGTAATGTCTGTGTAATTGCAATGTGTTACATTTGTGAGGTAGTTGGGGCAGTAAAGAAAGGAAACCGTAAAAGATGACTGGCTACGCAAACGCAAACAAAGGTCAGAAAGTACCACACAAAGCACTTTGCTGTTTTAAAATTTATGGGGCTTGAAAAGTTCTTTGAGTGCTCTTTATTTTGTGTGGAGGCTGATGTCATGGCCATTGTGGTGGAAGGATAGTCTGCTACTCCTGCTCTGAAGAGGCTCTGACTCCAACACTGCTCACCTATTAACTTATACGTATTTGGCATACGGCCTGGTTTACAACCTTGTCTACCTTTATATGTTAATAAAGGAAAGCTCTTTGGAGAAGTGTGACCTCATCGATGACGAGGCATGATCTTATCTCAAAATCATTCAGGAGCTCCCGACTTGACTCTTTTTTTTGTTCCCACTCTGATTTCGGAAGCAGTTTTCACTCCCTGGAATGGTAAAAATACAATTGGGTGCAAAGTACAACGTACAATGGGTGAATTTAAGTGGATCTAAAGTTATCTCCGTGCTGAATAAAATAAGTTCCCTTTATTGAGGTGGTACAATGCACCTCACATAGTGATTCAACACCCCACATCCCATCAGGTTGTATGAGTTTAATGAAACTCCAGACAATTGCTTGTGTACAGTGTTTGGAGTCAGTCCTAAAAATTAAATATCATCCATCTGTTACACGATTGGAGGCCTTGTATAGTTCTTTAATTCATTTATATTTCATTATTTAAGAATGTATACATACCCTCCTTATGTGTTCAGGCACAGACTGAGAGACCAGTACAGTTTTCAGTACAGGGACCTTTACTTGCATTCGTCACAGAATGGCAGTACCACCACCCACCCTCAGGCAGTTCATGGCTGTGAGAATTTTGCTCTTCCCTGGAAAAAATAAAACTTTCAGACTGCTGTAACAACACAGACTCTATGAAATAGTTGCTTGGAGGCTGGATTTGTATATTATTGCTTTGCATTAGGCCACATTTAGTGGTTTGCAAAAAAAAAACATTTTCTGCAACATACCCACGGTCACTCCCTTTACAGTTCCAGTTTTCCATCTGTGTCTCTGTCACCCTCCCCCGTAGTTCTCTATACAGCATGCAAATTGTGAGTGAAGTGGTCATGTTATTGTGTCATTTATCCAGTTGGAGGGTCATATTCGACCACAAAGTCATGCCACCACCCTCTAACAAGCTGAGAGTGATAGCAATAAGACTTGAAAGTTGTTTTATGTTTATTTAGGCATATAAATCCTTTTGACAGGCACATACTTTCTAAACTTAACCATTTCTAGTGCGTAGTGAACAGACATAATTTTTATATATATATATATACTGTTCATCCTTGAGGGGTAACCTTCCTGGCTACAGAATATTGTCATCAGCCATGGTTCTTACCATCAGTCTGTAGGCTAATAAGACTTCTACATATGTATTAGCCTACTTACATCTCCATCGTTAATAGATCTCGGGTCATCTCAACTGATTTGCCCCTTTTGCTTCTGTTTTATTCATTGCTGTGTGGAAAACTTTAGATATCTTTTACACAACATCATCTATAGGGTTGGATTGGTCTGACAGTATCGGACTGACATGGGCTTCAGATCTACAGCAAAGCCTTGAAGCAGGACCTTGTATTCAGCAGCTCAGGATAATTCCAAATGAATCACCCTTCAAACTTGTTACAGTGCCATCACATGTAATCCGTGATAGGAGTCCTTAAAGTATCACTTATGACTGACAGGCTTACAGATCCTGAACATAGAAACACTGACAGGGAAAATCCATGACAGAATGAAACTTCACACACAGCACACAATAGGCTTTATATGTAGAAAATATGAAACAACCCCCCTGAAAAAAGAATAAATTAAAAAAGAAATTCTAGACATGTGTTTTGAGATTCAAAGATCCAAGTTACATTTCTTCCCAGCTTTTTCCCTTGCAGTTTCCCTTCCCTGTGTGGGGTGAGCTCATTGTGGAGATTGACAATGTTCCTGCAATGGAAATGTAATCCTGAAGAGGTGGTTCTGTGTAGCTCAGTAGGTAGAACATGGCATTGACATCGCTTAGGTTGTGGGTTCAATTCCCATTGGGACCACATACATATACTGAAAAATGTGTGCATTCAGTACTGTAAATTGCTTTGGATAAAAGTGTCTGCTAAATGGCATATACTGTATATGTATTATATATTAAGAATTTGTCCTAGCTTCCTGCCTCCCTGCTGCCCCTCTAACCCTGCGCTTGTCCTCCCGCTTGCCTCACTGTATGTAACCGAACAGTGGGAACATCAAGGACGGACACAAGCTTCTGTTGCAGTGATCATGCCCCATCTATGTACACACAGCTAGAACAGCCAGCACTTTAATTCAGCAGTGACGCAAAGAATCAGCGTACAAAAGAGCACTCTAAATGTAAAAGATAGGGCTTCAAGACCCGTCTGTGCGCTTTGGAAGAAATCCTCCTGTTTTTTCCCAACTTTCCCATGAACAAAGGGTTGAAAATCGCAGATGGTTGAGTTCAAGGCTCTGTGCAAGAGACCGCAAGTGTCTCCGAGGAGGGCATCCTGACCTGCTTCTGGGGCTGTAAGCAGGCCTGAAGCTAATTTAAAGTATTCACGCAGCCCTTTAAAGTGTTCACTCACTTCTGCTCTGTGACTAATGCATCCCTCAAGAAACCAATTAAATTCAGCGAGGGAAAGGGTTTACTGTATATCTGTCGTTTGCAGAAAAATATGAGATGAACACAAGATGTGAGTCATGGTAAAATGCAGAAAATAATTTATAATGAAATAATATTGCGTCAGTGTCTTTAATTTTTTTTTTTTTACTTCATTTTAGTTTGTTTGTGACGTGCACATGTATTCTGGCCTGGCTATCTTGAGAAAGTAATCAACGTAAAGTAGAGTAAATACGCCAGCAGTACATTTCAGATTCAATGGCGCCATTTATACCAAAGTACATATGAAGAGAAAAAAACCCAGAAGATGAGTCAAGGATGAGGACTTAGAATACACCACTGTAACTGCATACCTAATGGAAGTTAGTGAAAGAGAACAGACCACCTGTCTGTCCCGTTGGTGCCATTGGTCACAGACCGCATATACGTCATACCAGAACTGTTTTAGCTACACTCGAGATGACTAAATCGGAAGGAGTCCTGTGGAAGAATCCGGCAAGGTGGGTATAGAGGCACAAAGCACTGGCAGGGCTGTGGTTGAGAGATGAGAGTGGGGGGGGGGGGGGGGTTGGGTGGATAAGGGGTCAGGCGTCGGGTGAACAATGTCAATGGTTGTTAGTGACAAAGTAAATGATTATGTGGCCCTAAATGTAATTTTCATGCTAGCACCTGTTTCTTTCTGCTTCGCTCAAGAACAATCAATCACCAATCCGTTGTGGTAGTGACTCACGCCCCTTAGCTCAGTGTGTTAAGCACCAGTGGACATACCGTACAGGAAATACCTTTAATAAAGTGACGGAGCCAGCAGCCCAACAGTGAAAGTCATCGAGTAGGCCTCAGGCTGCAGCGTAATCAGCCCCATTGCGTGCCAAGAGGACTAACCCTGCGTAAATCCCCCTGGTCACAGCACTCCATGGTCTTCAGTGATGGTGCTGTCCTCCAAAACCTTTGCCCCATTCACACTGAAGAAGTGCACTTTTCATTCTTGAAATACCAAGTGTGTGGTTGGCCTTCCGTATTAGTGTAGGAGGTTATTTACAGTTAACGCCAGTTGGCATTAAAAGTTTTCGACCATTCCCACTTCTCAGTATTAAAATGCTCAGGGCTGTGTAAAAGAACACACTGTATTTGATTTGACGATTTGATTTTTGTACGACATTTGGAATAAAAAATAAAAAAACAGATATGGTCATATGGGGGAAACCTGCATGTTCTGAGCTGGATTCCTCCAGCCTCCTGAGACAAGTCATTTTCACTGGTTTTTATTTAGCACGTGTGCTAAATGTACCATTTCCGTTGTCATTTAATGACATCAGTCGACTTCCATTAGGCAGGTTTTTCCATGTTCTCATTGGCCAATTCTTTTGCGCGTCCATGCAGTCCTCCTGGTGCTCTCTGCGGACGGAGTTTGTGCACCTGAACCCGGCTCAGCTGCACCACATGCTACGGGAGTACAACCCAGGACGGTCCTGTCCTGCCAGCTGGAGCCCCGCACCAGAGGAGGCCGACACAGCCTTGAGCACTGGTGAGTGTCAAAGCATCCACAGCATGCTCAAGGGTAAAACAGCAGCACCCCACCTGGGAGTCGAACCTACAACCTTTGTGTTGCAAGCATACTGTACCGCAGCCCGGTTAGAGGTTCTGGGGGGTTTCACAGTTGATTCCGACTCGGTTGGTAAAACAACTGGAACACCAGGTGGAGCTGTTCATAGTTCTAGTGAGTCTGGTTCCTATGCAATGGTGGAAATTGGGCATAAGGGTGAGGTTTGTTACAGGGCGAAACTAACTGAAAGACTGGTCTGACCACACCTTTAAGCTTGAGTCACACAGTTTTTGACATTTGTTCTTTTCTTTGCTACCTGTATTTGTTTGCTCAACAGATTAACTGTAGTTTGTATGTAATGGCATGTGCCGTGGACAGAGATTTTTTACTTGTGTCCTGACTCTCTTCTACCTCTGATTTCCTGAAAGCCAAACTGTTTTTTTTTTTCTAATTTGGCTCATGGCTCATGGCTTCCCTGATTTCCATAGCTGATATCCTGGAAAGTTTCGACAACCATCCTCCCCTCATCCTGCCCAGCAGCAGCTTCCACCTGGAGCTGGGGAAGCCCGTCAAGGATGCGAGCCTGTGTGCCCAGCTGGGCCGCCTCCAGGAATTTCTCCTGGGCCTGAGAGAGCCAGCTGCCAGCCCCGTGATTCAGGTAACCAGCCCTTCCGACCTTGGGGCTCACGTTCTCTAATCAGGTCTCCACTTAGTGAAACCCAGTATTGTGGGAAGCGCTTCTGGGCATGAGATTCACATGGACTTTTTTCCTCTTTTTTATTTATTTTTGCTTTAATGCAGAATGTCTGTATGTGGGCTCTCGTCCACTAGATGTTTATCCAGCTGTATAAGTACATAATGTAACGTGTAATGAGGTACCGTATGTACGTTGCCGTGTTAAGCAAAATGAATAACTGAAAGTCATGCTCCGTGACGCGTGGTTGTTCCTGAACTTGTTCAGAGTCGTCACCCAGGGTCAGAGGAGGAAACCCCGTCAGAGGCCTTTCCTTCCATTGTTGGGCAGCAGGATTCGACAGCCCCCGTGGAGCCGGGGGTCACTAAAGTGACAACTCCCCCCGGGGAGGAAGAGGAGTCAGGCCCGCAGGGGACGGTCTCGGCCACGCCCTTTTGCGCCAGAGCGCCGCGCGGTGCCAGTGGCGGTGACCTCAGCACCTGCGAGGCGGTTCTGACTCAGAAGCTGAAGAATCTGGAGCTCCAGAGCACCCTGGCGGGGGAGCCGGGCCTGAGCTGCCACAAGCGGCTGGCCCTGGACCCTTCCTGCCTGCTGACTCCGCCCAACACACCCCAGGGCCAGGAGCTGGCCGAGCTGGAAGCTGACGCGCAGGAGGGAGCCACCCGGCACGCCCTGGCTGTTAGCCTGCACTCTTCGGGCCACCAGGGGAACGGTAACAGCGGAGCACTTTCTGTGATTATAGTTTTTTGTGGAAAACACAGGAAAAGTAGTTGATGTGAGTGCGCATCATTAAGTACCGTCTTGCTTTGTTTCCTTAATGCCTCTGTCCACTCTTATTTTGGGATGCACTAAATGACTAATCTGAAGAGTTTTTGGTTGATAGAACCACATGGAAACGGGATTATTTGACTGTGTGCTGACCCAGGCCATTTTGATGTGTGAAGCTGTTTTGTTGGTCTTTCCCTGTAGAGACACACACTGCATCAAAGGACAGAGGAGGAGTCTTCCTTTCCTCTGAAATCTTTTGTTTTAGACCCAAATATTTACTACAGGATGCATTTAAGGCTTGTGTGTCTTTCAGGATGTAAGCCTTTCCCAAGTTCAAAAGGACACAACGTCCCCTTTATGTCAGTAGATCCTGGGAGCCACAGTCTTAAGGTTGTCATAAAAAAATGGACATTTTACTACTTGTACACTCTGCTTTGGACTTCAAATTTCAAATTCAGAGGTCATAAAGAAAAAGCCAACCCTCTTTTATATTGCTTTACCACAATGAGTGCAGTTTTCACACTCCTTCACTAGCCACTCACCACGCCATAGACTTTGTCAACAAGTCTTGTTGCACTGTATGAAACATACAGTGATTAATAAATGCAATTCTTTATAGATGAGAGCATGTCCCAAAATCAGCCTTTTAAAATGTAAAATGTCAAGATTAGAACTGGCCATATTGCTAAATTAAATTAAGGGATTTTAGGCCTCGGGTACCGTAACGGTCAAAGCATTTGCCCGGCAGATCATTGCTGGCCTCGGGGAATTAGCTTGCCCCATAGCAGGTTTGTGGGGGGCGAATTGAAAGAAATAGAGGTTATAATTGGCTACCAAATTGGGAGAAAAAAACCGGGGAAAAAATCTGAAACAAGAAAGAAAAACTATTTAATAAGTAAAGGGATTTTAAAAACAGAAGAGTAGTATTCCTACTTTTAGGACTAATTATAATTTGTTTATTGAAAATCATTGAAAAAAATAAATTCGGAAATTACAGTTTTTTTCAGTTGTAAATGTCAATACTGAAGACACTTTTCAAAACTCTTCATACAGTCTGAAATTATCTTGGCCAAACAGTTAATCTCACTTCCAAAACTCACTCAAACCACCAAAACAAACATGTCTCAAAATAAGGCAACAATTCTCACTTATACATTGTCACTCATAACACACTGACCTAAAGAACACTAACAACAGGGAGCATTACATCAATTAAACTTTTATCTTTGAAGTTTGAATGATTTTTCACATAAATCAGTATTTCATTATAGAATAAGAATAACACCTTTTCACTTTATTGACTGTACTAAAGTATATGTAACAACAATGCAGAAATTTGTAATGTTTATTTTTCATTTTTGCATCAAAAAATAGTAATTTCCTGAAATTCCAGGGCTGCAATAATAATCACAAAAAACAACAACATGTATAGTATAAAATACTGTACAAGTAGGGTTCTATCCTGAAAACTCATCAACATCACATCTTATTTGTCATCTTGAAATGTAATCCAACCCTGGCAGAAAATGGACATTTGGCATCCAGTGGGGAATACCTTTCACCTCCACGCAGAGAAAACCTCTTCTATGGGGTTTAGGAAGGGGAGAGACAGGAATAAACAATAGCAAAATGTTATTTTATCCGACACAACAATGAATTAGGGGACTTGTTCATTCATCCAGTCATTCATAGGGGCCAATGAGTGGTTTGTGTAACAGCAAACCATCAGCACACATTGCCATTCTGTTTTTGCGTTTTTAACAGTTTTGAAAACAGTGTGTTAGCATTTGAAAAATGTGCTGCATATTTGTGTGGTGGTGGAGTATGAATGAGAAAAGAGTTCATGGATTTTGGAAAATGTGGTCATTGAATGCATTTTGTGTGAAAGCAATGAAAAATGATTAATTGTTTTCCATAGAGGGTCTGTGTGAAGAGTTTTGACAATGTGACTTCAGTTTTGACCAACACTCGAAAAAATAATGAAAAATATGTATTTGCCAATAAAACGTGTTGAGTTATGAAAGTAATGTACATTTTTGCATCAGGCGCAAAAAAAAAAAGTAATTGAAAACCTTACATTTGTCATTGAAATGTCATGGAAAATGGACATTTGAGTGGGGGAACCCTGTATACAGAATGAGACTAAACAATATAAAGATTAACTTGTTCATTCATCCAGTCATTCATAGTCCTGTGTAAGAACCAGCACAAGCCATTTTACACCTTATAGCTTCATTTGTAGTTAGTACATGAGCACTGTGACTCCTGTTTTCCAGGGTCAGGCCACACTATTATATCTTGATTGAAGCCAAAGAATTCAGGAAAATAATGTTGTGAAAATAATGTTGTATAATTACATTAATCTGTGTATTTATGCATAGTACCTGCACCACATTGATTATTTTATCAAATATTTTCATTTGGTTGGTTTTGGTGATGAAGTGTCACATTAATTTTGGCAGCATCAGTAATCCTTTAATCTGGGTGAAGAATTTCAGAGAAGTGACAATGACAGGGAAAGGCTATGGACAAGCTGTCATGGGAATTTGCAGTTGGTTTGGTGCGTGGAATCTAAAGGGTGAAAGGCATTGTTCGGAGCATGGAGTGGATTGAGTCTGCACAGACAGGGAGTGTGTGTGTGTGTGTGTCTAGGAGACAGTGAGTGAATCTGTGAGACGGAGTGAGTCTCTGGGAAACAGGGAATGAGTCTCTGGAAGAAAAGGAGTGTGTGTGTGTGTGTGTGTGTGTGTGTGTGTGTGTGTGTGTGTGTGTGTGTGCGTGTGCATATTGGAGACAGGGAATGAGAGTGTGGAGGGAGTGAGTGCCTATTGAGAAATACTAGAACGTTATTGTGGCTGATAGGCCATTCCAGGCAGTTACTGCAGAGCCATCAAGTGCAATGCAGTATCTGTGGATACTACTCCCTGGAGATTATTTGATAAGGTTTTAAGGTGATGTTCACATACTATGGATCCCTGATAGTGTGACCATGTTTAGAAGGGATTATTATGGGCTTAGTATACAGTGTGCAAGGCAGCACAGGTGTAAGAGAGCCATGCTAGTATACACAATTTAAGTGGAATTTCATGGAAGAGCAAGTTCTCTGGGATCTCATTTTCAAAAACCTCAATCGGTGAGTTATAGTGCAAACACTGGACCTGTACTGTGCGCTGACAGACCGGGGCCCTGAAATGGTATTGCTTGGGCCCTCAGGTGAGAGTTTGACGCCAGCCTGCGTCGACGGGAGGAGTGGCAGAGAGGAAGAGGAGGAGGAAGAGGTGTTTGCTGTGGAGCTGCAGAGGGGACCCCATGGACTAGGCCTGGCCCTGGTGGATGGAATGGTCAGTTCTTCCTCCTCTCTCTTTCCCTTAACCCCCTTCCTTCCCTCTCCTCTACTCTTACTCAGTGTCTCCGGCTAATGCTAAACCCGCTCGAAGCTGAACCATTCAACGCTTTAGCTAATGCACGTCTAATTCACGAGCATATACAAAGCTCTGGGTGATTATTTCTGCTCACCCCTCACAAATTCTATACGAGCATTGTCTATCATTCTTTCAAATGCTTTTACTCTGTGTGGAAAACCTGGAGCCCACCTGCTGGCCTGATGGTGCCAACATCCTCGAGGGCATCTGTCATGGAGTTCTAGTCAGAAGCAAGCTCTATTCGTGTTTCTTTTAATAGATCTGTTATGCAGATGGAGAAGAGAGCAATGGGTTTGCAGACATTGAAACGGCACAAATTATTTATGGTTTCAAAGAGAACCAAAGGCTCTTGGTTTACCTTGCAGATACCAATTAAACTGAAAGTTTCCATTTGAAATTTTGAATTTTTCTGAAAAAAAGAAAGAAAGAAAGAAATTTAGATAAATATTTAAACTACGAATTTGTCATCTCAAAATCAACACAAAAAACAAACAAAAAAAGAATCCACAAAAAAGTGATTGTTTTGATCCATTTTACATTTACATTGACATTTTAGGCTTTTAGCAGAAGCTCTTATACGGAGCGACTTACAAGATGTGCATTAATACATAGTTTGCGCACAAGATCAGTGCAGTAATACAGCGATAGACATCGTTGTAGGCAGCTGCATACCATACCTGTAACACTGGGAAGGAAAAGGTTAGTATTTTATTTATTTATTTATTAAATGAGAAGGCAGGGGTGATTCACCTTAATTTATCTTGACATAGAGAATACAAAATGACAAATTTGCTGTTTTGGTGTGTGTGTGTGTGTGTGTGTGTGTGTGTGTGTGAAGGAGAGAGAGGAGGAAGTGGGGAGAGAGAGAGAGACTTATTCAGGATGTATGAGAAATGCCTTGATGGCATTGGCCTTTCCTTTACCTTGTCAGCCCCTCTATTCTACTTAACACTCTCCACTAGTTGGACTTATTCCTCGTTGCACAATAGGAGGTAGACTTGTTTGTCTAGGCCTGTTTGAAATCCTTTTGAAGTTAGTAGTAATTCACATCTACTGCAGGTTCTCTGCTCTGCTGGATTGTTATCAGAATCCCCTCTAACCCAAGGTTTTTGGGGCATTAGAGATATTGTGCACCTCAAGGTTATTCACACATATTATAACTTGCTCTGAAATTCCTCCAAAGTGGCGCTATAAAAAAACATCTTCATAATAGTTTTTAGTATGGGTTCACAAATATAGTTCATGCACATGGCTCAAAGTGTTCTAACACAAGACTGATAAAATCTCTAGACTGTGCCCCATTATTTCTGTACATTGACAAAAAAATTGTTATTTGTTTGTCGTCTTTTTTAAAATATATTCCATTATATAGTTTTTTTTAAAAGCATTGCTCATAGTGTTTTATTTCTCTTTTACTCAGTGTACTGAAAGTGAATTCTGTGTTAGACAGCGCCCCCTGTAGGTTCAAAAGAGAAGCAAATTCCTTATACCCCCCTCACTTAGGCTTGACAAAGCATATACTTATATATACAGATTATTTGCATGTTGCTTAATTTGTGGAGAAAGTCGTTTGAATGCTGGGTTCAGAAAGACACTAAACATTCAATTTACTTCTGTCTTTTTCTGATGGGTAGAGAACACCACTGAAAATAAATGGTATTTACATCAAGTCTGTGATCCCGGAGTCACCTGCTGCCTTGTGCCAGAAGCTGAGCCTGGGGGACCGCATCTTGGCTGTGAATGGCTTTAGTCTGGTGGGGATGGACTACCACAGGTGAGTCATGTGGACCTGCTGGGTCTCTGTTTCTCCTTGGATTGATATTTGTAGATAAGGCCATTACAATTTAAAAACAATATTGCTTTGCTCCTTGGTTAAATTGCTCCTCTTTTGAGAAATGCATTCCAGCCCTTCCTGTTATGTATACATCTTTGAATAATGTAACATTCATGAGTTTCTACGCTTTGCGTCATTCAAAGACGCATGGGAAAGTGCTGCATGTCAGACGGTTACAGCTCTGGACTAATATTTTTTTTCTCTTTCACAGTGGTAGGGAGCTCATTCGGACATCAGGGGACAGGCTGCGGCTGCTGGTAGCCAAATCCGAATTGACTGGTTGGAACTCCTGTACTAAATGCTGACTGGAGCAACGAGTCTAGACGGGACCAGAAAGTGCACTTAGAAACTCAGGAGGGGCAGTGTGTGGCAGCACATGAACTGTGTGCGTTAAATGCTTCGTGATTCACCGCCAGTCAGTTACAACTCACCGAAGCACTTCTGTGTGATAAGTCCTAAAATTAGAGGAGGTACCCGTAGGGTCTCAGCAAAAAACGCAGATGCGGACACTTTCGTGACTTTGTCGTTGCCGATTTCTGTGATCCTCAGAGCTGACTGTCTCTGAGGTGCATGTCCTGAAGAGCATCAAGCCTCTTTGAGTGATCTGCAAGGCTCTAACCGAAAGCATCAGCATTTAGCAGTCTTTGAGAAAACATTCGATCTGTCGGCGACTGCAAAGAAGTTTAACGGTGTGCCAGTTTGATTTGTTAGGGTTGTTAATGATCGTTATTACAATGCATTAGTAATGAGACCAGATTCACCCATGCACCTACTTCATCACTGTATAGCAGCAGCAAGAAGTCTCATCTGGAACGGCTGGTGTCCACTCTGGAGCAGGAGAAACTGAACCCGAATTCGATCCATGTTCACTCAAGCATCGAGACGTGAATCCACATGAAGCAGTTCTACTGCTCCTGTGTCTTCCATTTCATGCTGCTATTTTGCCACGTGTCAGATTGTGCCAGGAGAGCTGGCAGCTGCGCCAGACGGAAGGACTGTGGCTCAAGCTGTGTGAGAAGTAAGAGCCCTGACAGCTGCCTACCTGATTGTGCCATTTCGTGGTCTTCCAGAGCACTGTGCACCAGCCGCAAATGTATTTCAAAATCTCTACGTCTGTCTGGATCGCACAGCCTAGCTTTTTAAAATCTTGTTTTACATAACCACAATATGCAAGTATAAACATGCATTATCTTTACTGTGTAAACAATATCAAATATCTTTGTCTATCCTTATTTTATTAGGGAGAGTGCATTAATAACCTTAAGTCAAAATTGGTTGGAAGAGTAAGGTTGTTTTAGGTTGTGAAATCCCAGAATATTGTCAAATTATCATTGGAGGATTGAGTTATTCTAAGACCTTTACGATATCTCTCAAATTCACACTTTGACATTGGGAATCTTCCATCGTATCAAGCAGTGTACTAGATCCATGCTGTATATTTACTTAAGCGAAACTGTAATGCTTACAACTCTTCATTACTGTCTTGATTTAATCAAACCCAAAGCCAGGTTTTGTGTGTAGAAACATGGCTCTCTTTCTGTTGTTACCAGTAAGGCAGTGTTATTTAATCAATTTTTAATGATGAAAAAGGTGATTTTGTCACAAGTGTATTCGTAAGTGTATCACAAGTATGTATGTTATATAAGTATTTCCTTTTTAAAGATACAGAAGAACTGGATAACCATGTGTACCTTTGCAATAAAATGAATGTTTTAATATTTATTCTTTAAAATGTTGTGGATTTTTTTGAGTGAGTGCCTTGCATATATTTAGCATGACAAATTGATGCAGAAGGTTTGTGTTTGTTCCGGAGGTTGGCAGGGTGTCATTGGCAGGGATAAATAAAGCTGTGGTTCACACTCTGCTGGGTTGGACAGTCAGCTGTTATTGGAGTTGGATAGTGGGAGCAGTTGACAGCGGCACCATGTTAGAGCATGTATTGAACTTTGGCAGTTGCAGAGGGCGGCAGTGGCTCAGTGGTTAGCGACAGAGGCTGGCAAGTGGAAGGTGGTTGGTCTGAATCCAACAAAAAACAATGAACTGTAAACTGGAGGGGTGCCAGTCTCACTTCCTGGGGCACTGCTGAAGTGCCCTTGAGCAAGGCACTGAACCCCTAAACTGCTCCAGGGGTGCCATACTATGGCTGACCCTGTGCTCAGATCTCTGATGGTGTGCATGCACTTTGGCATTCAACATTACAAACACTGAACATCAGGGCACTGTAGCTCAGTGGCCTTCTCCATTCATTCCTTAAGGTCTACACAAAGGGGCTAAGATATGTAAAGCAATTTGAGCCCATTTTATTTCATTAATGCAAATGGCTTAAACAACAAGCATGTTTAATAAAACATAGTTGCCAGAGAAGCTAAGCATATACAAATATTTTGCTCTTTTAATTATTTTTCTATGTCCAATTGCAGTTTTCTGTTGTATTTGCTAACATGCTGGTTTAATAGGTACAATACATTTGTGAACATTAAGAAACAAATACCACATATTTGATTTCACTCATAAACATCATGGATTCATCAAAATGTATAACTTAATGTTTATAAATAATTATTGTACATTTTACAGAAATAATGGCTGTACAATAAGCATGATTTGAAACCATGTACTAGATAGGCTTGTCAAAATATGGGGTCTCCCAAAGTAGAGCTCACACATGAAGACAGTAGTTTGAGTTTGGTGTCAGAATGTCTCTCAGGATCCATGAAGCCACAGTGGGATGGGGACTTCTCCACAGGCATTACTCCAATTCAATCAACCTTTATTAAAATCTTTCTATGAGTACATTTACATTTACATTTTAGGCATTTAGCAGACGCTCTTATCCAGACCAAGTTATAAAACCTGCATTTATACATGGTAAGATGAATCATGGTTAGTGCAAGAGATCAGAGTAGTAACACTGCAATAGACATCATTGTTAGCAGCTGCATACCATACCTGTAGCACAGGGAAAGAAAGAAGAGGTTTTATTTTATTACAGTTAAAAACATGTAAACACAAAGTGGTGATGGCAGTTAATTAATGTACAGAATCAGTGGTAGTGGAGTCTGAAGAGGTGGGTTTTTAGTCTCTTGCAGATGATGGCCAGTGATTCTGCAGTTCTGACCGAGGGTGTGATGAGTGTCTGGAGGTAGGAGGGAGCGGCTTCTCTAATGGCCTGATATGCCAGCACCAGTTATTTAAATGTGATACGTGCTACAATAGGGTGCCAGTGCAGTGAGGTGACTAGTGGAGTGACATGTGTGAACTTGGGTTGGTTGAAAACTAGACATGCAGCAGCATTCTGCACTAGTTACAATGGCTTGATGGCACAGGCCGGTAAGGCTGCCAGCAAGGAATTGCAGTAGTCAAAATGTGAGATTACCAAAGCCTGGACGAGCAGTTGAGTGGCCTCTTGGGTGAGGAACAGGCGAATTCTCATGCAACTTACAGGTTGTCACATCATCCTTCACAATGGACATTTTCCAGAGCAGAAAAAAACAAACAAAACCAACTGAGCCAATTTGGGAGAAAATTGACCCCCTTAAGTATTTTTTTGTATATGGTCTGTGTTTTCCCAATATGGATTGTTCAGAACTTCCCTGTCTAGGCACAGTCTCCAGAGATCTGGGTTACAGACTGGACTGTTTCAGCTCGATGTGTAACTGAAATAATAAATCAGGGAGTATTTTTCCATTGTCTTATCGCAGCAGTTGAGGAGCCCTAAGGCCGAGGTAGCCCAGGATCCGATTGTACTCTTTTCTGACACACCAGAGATTCTCTCACGTCCTCCAGGACCGCAATGGAGTAGGACACCATCCGGAGAAGTTTATTGTGCTCCTTATAGTTCTGTGAATCATGCATTGAACATCTGAGTGTTCATTTGAACTTACAGTAAATTACTTGGCAATGGAGGCATTTGAGCCTGGTTATTAATATTGTAGGATTATCCATGACGCAGTAAATCTTGAAGCCTGTAGGGGCAGATAGCTAGACGGGGCAGCTACAGGTAATTGAAGCCGCACTCATCCTCCAGACATCCTCACAGGAAATCCTGTCTGCTGAGACACTGCTCTCCCACCACAGTTCTGCTGTCACGGACGCAGCGCTGGCTCACATTAAATCTGCAACTGTTGTGTAGGTGGTTGATAGAAGACTGAGTAGGCTTGGGCAATGACAGAGTTTTGATAAAACTGAAAAATCCATCCCAATTAGCTAAAATATTACTTTCAAAGCCCTTGCACAGCTGTCTGTGATCAGTTGCTGGATGGCACCATTGAATTCCATCAGCCATGCTGATTTGGTACTACATTGGATCACTGTCCATCTCACTTTTCAAAACCATATATATATATCATATGGAAAAATATTTGTGTGTAGATTCAAGTTTCCATGGAGCTATTTGCCTATTTGGTCTTTATAATGCAATTTCTAGGCTTACATAGCTGTATTCATAAAAAGCTACAAGCCATAATTAATTAATTAATTAATTAACAAATAAATGAATACTCACAAATGTTTAATTAAAGATCTTCCTTGTGTGATGTTAAATTATGGTTGTTTCACAGAATTCCTGTAATTACTTTATTGCTAAAAAATTAAGTTTAAGCTAACTTTACCAGGTATAAATAGCCATAGCTAATGCGCATGTGCGGTGAGCCTCAACGTGGATGTATCTGGGATCGTGTAATATTACCTATCTGTGTTTGGTAACTTCGATAGCTAGCTAGCGGACTGGCTAGAAACAAACGATAGCTAGTGCGTGAAGTAGATTTGCGGTCGCTATATTGTTGACCCGACAGTGCTATCACCAGATCTAATCAGACCTAGGAAGTGCGTGGTCTCTTTCTAGGTATCTAGTTAGCCATCTAGATAAACGGTTTGAAGTCACGTCTAAGAATGGAGGTACACAATTATATTTTATGTTTTATGCAAGACGGTTCGCTTATGTTTGAAATCTTACAATGAATGAATAATTTAATCTTGCTACCTAGCAAGGTAATAATCACCAATAGCTGACAAGCTATCCATAGCTAGCTATCTTGTAAACATGGGTACATAGCTAGATAAGTTAGCTAGTCATCCAGCCATCAAAATGCACATTCATTACAATGCCAATGGCATAGTATTTCTAGCACTAGCTAACCGGGTTGGTAATCGATAGGAAATTAGCACCTGAAGGGGTTTCTAGTTTGCTATACACGAACCTGATGTTAGCTAGCTACTTGAAAACGACGTTTCAAAATAATCTAGCTAGCGAATACCCTATAATGTATTGTGTTCATAGATGGTTGCTAGCTAGCTTAGTAGTTGTGCGTTCCATTAATTTAGGTCGCACATTCTCAGATCATTCTGCGTAGCATCAGATCTGCGCTGTCCTTGTAACGTTATCTTGACGGCTCATCACATCCCACTGCACTGCATTAGCCGGTACAATAACGTTAGCGAACATTTAGGTTTGCAACCAAGTCAAAGATCGGACAGGGGTTCTGCGGATCAGATTTGATCATGTTCGAAAAGTGCAACGTTGATCCGGTAGCTAGCTCGCTAGTATGTAGCAAAAGGCAAGATAGCAGAAAGCAAGATACATTGAGGTTGGTTAGCTAGCTGGTGAAATCAAAATGTCTTGCACTAAGTAAGCCGAAATAAATCGGTCATAGAACCGAAGTTACAACAATTGCTCGTGTGTTTCTTTGTTTAAGATCGCTCCACTCTAAAGCCCCGTTTAGCGGATTAATCATGTGCACACAGCCAATGGGTGGCTTCAAAATTTCTCGAAATGTTCTTTTTTTTTACGCCACCGATTGGCTATGCGCTCAGGATTCTGGTAGTCAGGAAATGTTTTTATCTAGGCAACATTTTTACATCCGGGGAGTCGTGGTAAAATACGTATAATTGTTACGAACTGAATTTAAAGCATAGCAAAACATTTAACGCAAACAAGTGAAACAATGTGTAGTGTGTGTGTGTAGTTGACATGCCTAACTCACTTACTATGTGTTTTTAAGGAATATTGGTATTTTAAATGTTGTAGCTGTGCACAAACATTTAAAAGTATCAGTTGTACATATGCAATAGTTAACTAAAGTAAACTGCATAGTGTAGGCCTAATATGTTGCGTGAAATCCATGTATTAATTTGATAATTAAACATGTACATACACAGTGCATTTATTATCCTGTCTGTTTTTTCCTAGAGCCTGCTATGTTTGTTAGTTCAATATTGGGCCACTCTTGGGACCAAATCAGAATTCTAGCAACACTCAATGGGATCAGGTACTACAGAGAGCCGTTTGATGCAATCAGTGGCATTTGAGAAATCAATAAAATGCTTGAAAATCAGCTCAGAAACTCAGGTTGTTCCCTTTCTCTCCTTTTAACACCAGGGAGTGACCATGAACAAGCTCAAGAAGGACATTGTGAACCTGTGCCAACATTATCCGCAGGGACTTCCTTTGCTGAAGGTACCGCATCTTTATAGGACGATGTACAAGAAACCACTGGACCTTGGCCCTGGTGGGTTGTCTGAACTGGAGGGATTGCTGGAATCTATGGCTGATGAGCTCACTCTAGAGTACACACAGACAAGCTTGATAGTTAGGCCTGCCCAGAGTCACCAGCCCCACTGTGGGTCACCTCCCTCTTATCCCTCACAGCACCCAGCACAGATGCCTCTTGGGGCTCCTCCAGCAGCACAGACAAAAGATTGTAATAAAGGTGAGATCTGAAGAATATAAATAATTATATATCTGTTTCTGTTAAGTTACTATTTGAGAAGAAAAGCTATCACTTATAAATAAATACATATTTTATCTCCATGGTAGTCTAAGTTTTCCTTCTAGAAACCTCTGAGAAATCATTCTTAAAACAGTGAATTAGGTCCACTTCCTAATAATTAAGAAACAAAAATTATGTAGAATAAATATTTAATCAATTGGATGCTATGAACCTCTAGTTCCTGTTGGTAGGAGTTGGTTCAAATAATAGTTGCACAGTACATTTTTTCTCAATCTGGAAAGTGTTATTGAACTGGCATAAGCACTGTTGAAGCAAAGCATCACGTTGTTCTTGTTCTTTTGTTGCGCCGCTGCGTAAGGTCTGCTGCAGCAGCTGCAGGGAGAGGTGCTGTACTTGCTGCGCAGCACTCCAGGGGGTGTGGAGCTGCCCAAACTGCGCAGCAGGTACAAGGACCTGTATGGGCGGCAGCTGACCCTCTCCGACTATGGCCTGGGAGGACTGCAGGAGCTGCTCATGGTGTTGGGGAACCAGGTGTGCGTGGAGCGCCTGAACAACAAGAATGTGGTGAAGGAGGCAAGCCAAAGCAACTGCAGGCAGCATCTGGCTGATAAGGGACCAAAGAGTAGTGGGCTGTGCCTCCCAAAGCCTTTTGATACTGGCCGCAAACCTTCAAGGAAGACAGGTAATTTCACCTCCCCCCCACCGTGCTCATTGAGGCAGTCAGTTTTGAACTTCGTCATCAACCGTATTTGTAAAGTGTTGTGTAGCTGGATTTATTTAGAAGTCTTTTTTTCCCCACGTTTTTATCCTGATCCCCCGTTAAAACCCCCCTTCCAATGACTATGAGTATTGTAAAAAACAACAACAACAACAATGAAATAAAAACTTGTTCACTAAAAATGTACTTACATGCACGATTGAATGTTATCAACCACATTCTATAAGCCTAGAACACAACCCTCCTGCTGCAATCAGTGATCAAGCCGGTCTTACTACCCACCAGAGATTTTCATTTGAGTGAATGGAAAAAGTGGCCAAAGGCATGCATTTTGAAATGCTTAGTTGTGCACATACTGGCTGTATGTACTTGATATACAGGTAACTGCCAAAATGAAGTAAACACTTCTTAAAGTAAAGTGGCTTAATACACCGTTGGACCACCACAAGCCACCAGAACAGAACTTGGTATAGATTCTACAAGTGTCTGGAACTCTATTGGAGGGATGCAAAACCATTCTTCCATGAGAAATTCCATAATTTGGTGTTTTGTTGATGGTGGTGGAAAAGGCTGCCTCAGGCGCTGCTCAAAAATCTCCCATATGTGTTCATTTGGGTTGAGATCTGGCGACTGAGACGGCCATGGCATATGGTTTATATCATTTTCATGCTCCTCAAACTATTCAGTGACTTCTCGTGCCCTGTGGATGGGGTATTGTCATCCTGGAAGAGACCACTCCTATCAGGATAGAAACGCTTCACCATAAGATGAAGGTGAATGTCAGAATGTCAGATCACTCATTATTTATTGTCGTTTACCTTGCTCTCTAAGTGGTTGTGGACCTGAACCATACCTGAAAAATTCACCTCACACCATAACAGAGCCGCCAGTATCCCTCATTTGCTCAAGTGTTTCCTTTATTTTGTCAGGTACCTGTATGATACATATGATTCAACATCACACTTATGTTTTTGACCAGTCATCTCCTTTATTTCATAATTTATTGAGTGTTGTTTTGGAAAAATTAAACAGAAACTGGGTTGAATCATCATGGAGGGGTGCAGTTTGTTTCTTAGTGAACATTACTCACTGAACCTTCTCTAATACGTTAAAACAACTGGCACCTCTGTCTGTACATCTGTCCAGACATGAAAGGCCAGTAAAACAAGTCATCTGCTGGAGCAAACAGCCCCTCTGCTGTTGCAAAGTAGTGGTGTTACACAACGCTCTTCTCTCAGAGCTGAGTCATGGCGCTGCCTTGGCAACAGCTGAAACAAAATCAGCTGTGATAAACCAGGAAAGCGAAACCTAAGCAGATGCAGAAGGGAAAACCCATAAGACGTCAGTCTCAATTCTGTTCAGCTTTTTGGCTTCTGTTTCATATCAGCAGAAACTCATGGTCATTTCCAGGTACCGAAAGGCACTCACATACAGTATATCATTGTATATCAAGGCAAAAAGTAAAATACTGCCAGATAACCTACAAAAGTTGTTTGTTTTTAGTTCAGAAACTGAGGATCACAGAAGGAAATTTAATTTCAAGCATCAGTACACAAGGACCACGTTAAAGCAGATGTGCACTTCAGTAGTGGGTGTTAAACTGGAATTCTCTACAGAACAAATTAAAGGGCTGTAGAAATATATTCCAATTTAAAAAAATGTATAAAAAGAAAATACTTAGAATGTATGATGATGTATAGGCTGGGAATTGACTAAGGAGTATTATTTTCATTTGGTTTTCTTTGATTTCATATATTACTGTAAATATTGGTTGAATTGGCTTTTGTTTTTGTTTATGTTTTGAGTAAGGGGCAGGTAAAATAAGAATTTTCTTCTTCCTGTTCCCTTTTCACCATGGAAGTGTAAATGAATGTGTTTAACCATGAATTGTATGTATTAGTTGAAATTATACACTACCAATGGTGAAATAAATTAAAAAATACAATACAGTTGGCTTATTGTGTGCACCTGATTGGCTTATTGTCTCTTTTGTTTACGATGTTTATTGCAATTATCAAAGATCTATAATAATCTCTGGCCAGTTTTGTCTTTTTGCTTTGAAAAGGTAATCTGATTACTGATTACAAACATTAAAAATTATCAGATGATTAGTGCTTTTAAAAGTAACTAAGTTAATAATTATGACCTGGCCAGTGATGTCTTAGTTACTTTGAAAAGGTAATCTGATTACTGATTACTCCTTTAAAAAGTAATCTAGTTACTGATTACTGATTGGAAATATTTGCTAAGTTACTAAGTAATCAGATCAAAGTAATCAGATTAGTTACCGCCATCACTGGACCTGGCTTACTTCATTTCATGACATATGGAAGCAAAAAACACAGTGCCAATACTTACGAAATTGGCATTGTGTCTGACCAAGTAATGTCCTGAGAAGTTAAGCGTGATGTCGCAAGGACAAGAGCTCAATTTGTTTAATTTGTTTAGCTTGTACTGGGAACTTGGAGGTGGGACCTTGAATAACTCTATTTGGTGCTTGCGAAATGCTTCTTCGGAAGAAAAAGAGAGATATGCATCTATTGTTGGTTTCACTTTCCTTTTGGGCCAGGGGTGGAGTTCTTCTCTGAAGGAGGAGAATACAGTGTCACCCTGCTGTAATATAAATAGTGCAGGGAGGGTGCTGCCTCGTTTAAATACCATAGCTTTTATCAGACTGACATCGGAGATTCAAGGCACATATCCATTACTGGAGCATTATAATCTTGGTAAGACAATTGCTGGGATATGGAGAAATGAAAGCTTTAGCATTATTGTTTTAAGGGTTATTGGTGCATAGATGCAGTTATTAATATAACAAGTATGATTGCTGATTTCTAATGACTACTTGTTTAGTCAGATTTGTAGTGTTTGTTTAGGTCCTCTAGTCCTGGAGTTGATTGCTTAATCAAGTGCTTTAATTTATTATTTAGGGATTAACTACAAAAACCAGGGTTGGGGACTCCTGGTGTTGAATGATATGTGGGTGGTCATGTTTCTATGAGAAAATATTTTTTTAAATGTTAATGTAAAGAAAGCATAAAAATCTATCTTAGATTTTACCAGTGTACATATTTTGAATATTTTATTTTGATATGTGTTTTGTCTTGTGCTGCCACTATCCAATGTGTTTTCTTGAAATTATATAGGCTATTACTTTATGCTACTGTGTGCTTAATTTTGACTACATCTTGCATTTTGGTCTTCATATTTAATGTACTTACTACAACAACAACAAAAAGCGGAAAGATATTTAGTATTATCAAAGTAATTAGATTTAATGAAAAATGTTTTGTAAATGTGAAACCTTTTCAAATATGTCTTTCTGTATAATATGATTATTGGCTATTTGAAAGTTTTTAACTTGGTTTAATTACTGATATTACATTGTACTGCAGTTAATGGAACATAATGGGTAATTTGGTTTTGATAGGGTCAGGCATATAAAGTATATGTATAATAAATCCTTTATATTAGTATCCATAGCCTTTAGTTCAGCCACGTAGAATTTTTGATTGAAAAATGTTGCATCACTAAACATTGCCTCAGTAATGATTTCTTTAATATCATTGAGCCATTTTGGCACTATCAAATAAATTGTTGTCAAGTGACATTCCAGAACTGTACTGTTAATCTTCTTAGTACATGATTAACATGGTTCTTGGAGTGGTGACAGTGGTGATAATTATCATCTGGCTTGCAAAGTAGTAATGAGTTTTAAAGATGTCAGGCTGTACCTGAGCCGTTGTTCAGGCGTTCGTAATGCGTGGAATTGCATTCTACATCTGCCAAAAAACAGCACACAATTTCTTCTGTGGTGTAGTAATTGTAAGTTGTTACTTATTTATTTTTCTGCAGGCACAAAAATGGAGAAGGCATGCCTTGATGTCCTGGAGCTGTTGAAACAGCACCCAGAGGGTGTTCCCATAAAATCCCTGTCCAACGCCTTCAACCAGAGATACCAGAGAAACCTGTCCATGTCTGAGCTCGGGTTCTCCTCCGTCACCCAGTTTGTGGACTCCCTCAAGGACGAGGTGCTCGTGGAAAACGATGTAGCGTTTCACAGGTCCGACAAGTCAGCCTCCGGCGGAGCCGGGACGCCCGGTCTTCCGTTGGGGTCGGCCCGAGCGGGCGACGAGCTCCCGAGGCCTCCGTCCGGCACGCCGCTCTCACAACGCTCGGCCTCCGCGCAGCACAAGGAGGAGGAGCTGACGGAGGCGCAGCTCTTGGACAGGGTGGTGGAGGTGATGAAGGTCTACCCGCCCGCGAACACGTCGCTGGCGCAGCTGCAGAATGGCTACTTCCACCACTTCCACACCACGCTCCCCCTGGAGCTGTACAAGTCGCTGTATGACAGCCGGGAACCCGTCGGCCGTGCGCCGGCAGTCCCCCAGGGGCCGCCTGAGCTGCGGCCGGGGCCTCCTGCAGGTGAGGAAGAGGCGATGCGCGGAGAGGCCACCTTGCCTTCCCGTAGCCATGGTTGCGTTTATAGTTTCGGCGCAGCGCAGAACATTAGCGTGCAAGACCTCAAACCGTTTACAACCCCATTTTCACATGCACCTTTGGACTCTGGAAAACACCTTCCACTTCCTCATTGCATTAAATTCAAAGACAAGAGTATGCCTAAAACTAACCATAAAGTACAGAAAAATGCTGAAAAACTTACTCCATGGCTAGAAGCTGCTGTAGCTCTTATGACCTTTATCAGTATACTAATTAATTTTGGTATACGTGCAATGTCACCTTTCACATTTTCCATTCATCCATCCATCTATTGGCTCAGATCAAATTGTCACCAGCTAAGCAATGCATTTTATGGGGAGAAGGAGACAGCATCTGGGTTTATCTATGTATTCATGCCAGTGTTTTATTATAATAATAAAACAATTAAGAAAATAAAGGCCAGTATTTTGCCTGTGAACCTAATAAACCTTGGAAATGTTAGTATGTCTCTCTTCCAAGTGAACAGCTCCAGCTATAAGGATGTTGTGCCACTAGAGGGCAAAACAAGCTAACAGAGGAAATGTAGCTGATATGAGCAGGGCCTTTTCAGTTATTGGTGTTATTTGTTTGTATAGCTTATATAGCCATTGGAGCCACTGGGTTCTGGTTATTGTCTCTGTCAACACATTATTTTCTGTTGGTTGTATGACAATATCAGCCAGGCATCTTGGAAGGGAACACTATGTGCTGCTTGGCTATACGGTGGTCATGTCATCACGCATATACCATGTACTTCATGATTTTTTTTTTCCTGCAACCAAAGCACTTTCATTTGATCACTTTCACAGTGGAAAATGTGTTCTTTGCTAAGTCCATGCCTTAGCAAAGAAACGCCTCTGTAGCAGCCACTGTCACTATTTTGTGAACAAAACAAAATAAATGTATCCTCTTGTGATTTAAAAAATAGTTTATCAGCATTCACAGGTGTATTTTCGCCAAACAGTACCACTGGTAGGCAGACACTGAAAACATTTCAATTTTTAAGCCTAGTGGTGTTTTTTTCCCAAAGCAGTGAGAGAGTGAGCTTTGGAGGGTTTTTGGTCACCAAAAACTGTTTAAAGAACAGTTGTGTAAGATTATTTGTAACACTTCAGCAGGATTTCGAAGTCACTCTTTATTGGCACCATGTATCCCTATCTGATCTTTAAGAAATCTTTTTTTTTACCATTTTCATTGTCATGCATTTTTAATATGGAATATTCTGTGTGGTTATGGAGATGAGAGAGACGAGACAATACTTAATTGTCTGCTAACACAGAAAACAGTTTTGCATCCAAACAGCTTCCCATACACAAGCATATTACATGTATGCAAACCATAACAACACAGAACATCAGCACATATTAATACACAGTCTTATTGCACTTATTGCAGTTCCCTAGTTACAAGGAATAGGTTGTCACTCATTGTAATGCACCGCACCTCCCTGGTTACAGGCACCCAGAAGCAGAAGGCGCGGGGGAAAAGGGGGAAGGAACTATCCGCAGGCGTCACCGACGAGGGGGCGGACGAAGCGGCATGGTCTGAGCCGGACCCCCCGTCGCTGCGGGCATTTCCGGCCGCCGCGACCCCAGCGCTCCCCACGGGCCTTTCTGGGGCCGACTTTCCCGCCCTGGGGGCCACGCTGTCCAAGAGCCAGGAGAAGAAGCTGGGGAAGGGGAGCGCTCCCGTGTTCAGAGACGCCTACTTCGCCCAGGTGAGGGAGACGCACCGGGACACCATGCGAGCCATGGAGATGCTGGAGGAGTCCAGGGCGAAGGGGAAGAGGAGGGTCACCGTGGACGAAGTGAACAGCCTGGCCGAGGACGTGATCCGCGCCATCGCCAACGAGGGAGAGATGGTCACCGTCGACAAGGTTTGTCTCCGATCGTTGTGCTAGCCAGACCGCGGCAACCGCTGGGTGGCTTCTTTAACCGATTGGCCGGCGCACTTTCTGAACACGGCCGTGGAATGTTCGGTTTTCTGCTCCTCAGGTGATCTGCAGAATCTGTCGGCTTTTGCAAGTCCCGAGTCTGCAGTCTGTTAAGATTGATCCCAGGTGGCAGCTGTCGGCTATAAAGGACCTTTTGCGTACTATTCGAGAGGTCAATATCTACATTGAGGTGAGAATCTGTTCAGCTGGCTTGCCGCACATTGGTAAAGTGCTATGAATTTTTTAAGGTATTTTACAGAGCAAACAATATAAGCCAAGCTGGTATTCAGCAAATGATATATTTTTGTCTCATTAGCTGCATCAGAGCAATGAACTGTAGACACAATCTCACCATAACCCTCATTTAGACCTGCCACATGGACCGTTCATGTGAACATCTGAGCTGCTGATAATTATGTTCTGTGAACTACAGAGAATGTAATAGTTCTTGCAGGTGGAATTTGTAATGCAGGTAGTGGGTCAGCTTAACAGCAGTTGAAAAATCTGAAATGATTTTAAATCTGAAATGAGCACCCAATAATTGTGACACTGTTCTAAGTTCAAATGTATGAATGTTTGTTTGTTTGTTTGTTTGTTTGTTTGTGTGTGTGTGTTTGTGCGTGTGTGCGTGCGTGCGCGTGTCGGTGTGCGTGTGTGCATGCATGCGTCTGTGTGTGTGTGTGTGTTTGTGTGTGTGTGTTTGTGTGTGTGTGTGTGTGCGTGCCTCTGTCTATGTGTGTGTGTGTGTGTTGGTGTGTGTGTGTGTGTGTGTGTGCGCATGTGCGTGTGTGTGTGCGTGCCTGTGTTTTGCCATTGTCTGTCCTCCATGGCAGTCTGTGGAAGCTGTACAGACAGTCTGCACCCTCTATGAGGTTGGACAAGGCCTGGCAAGCCTCAAGAACATGAAGCGCTTTGAGGAGCTGAACCTCGGCCCCCTCTGCAAAATGCCGCTCATCCACAAGATGTTTAAAGTCGACAGCACCACAAAGGACGACGACATTAACCAGATTGAGACTGTGGACATTTTAAGGGTAAGATATAAATGTGCCGTGGCCTCGTATGTTAAATAGCAATCTCATATTACAGAGCTAAATCGTTTATCATGTATTTCTTCCTGGCACTAACTTCATACATTTTGTAGGACTTTTTTAAGAAACACACTGCCTGAGCAGTAGAGTATTGGTTGAAGCATGTTGTGCTACAGGGACTGAAGCCACTTTATCTTGTTCTGTTCTTTTGAACGCTATATGTCACTATTTATGTAGTTAGCACCAGAAAGAAGTATAACTTGCTTCATTTCGCAGTTGAAGGTTGATTTTCCGTAACGCTTTTTGATTCATCTTGTGTGTCTTTGATGTGTCTGTGCTCTCCAATATGAATATGAATATATATTACTTTTTATCACTCTTGCTTCTTGATTTGTCAGTGTCCTAAGGTGAACCTGGTGTTGCTGCATGAGGATTTTGATAGAAATGGTTCTCCCTCTTTCTCCCATTTCTATGTGGGGATGAGAGGGCAAATTGTCACCCTCTTGAATCATTCTATGCTTCGGCTCAGGAGCCATAAAGAGCCCCCAGATCCCTTATTCCCCAAGCCTCCCCCACTACCCTGATCAAACCCTTGGTCATCTGATCAAACATATTATCTCTCCCTCTCTGGTAAAATCATTTTATTATCATCATTCTTCGTTTTTTTTCTGCAGTTGGTATGCATGCCAAATATGTAAGACTTAGATTTGCATTACTTTTTGATTTGTATTTTGTCTCATTCTTAAAACAAAAAATTGGCATCACATGGTGACTTGCTTTGTCTGAATATTGTTCGGTTTGGTTCCAAGAGTGGACTTTTGGTGAACCTAGCCATTAATCTTGGAATTATGATTTCCATTATTTTTAATTAATAATGTCCTATGTCTGTATGTCAATGATAAACAGGGTTTTATATTTATTTGATGAAAGTGGTGGCATTCAATCTTTATGGTTGATACACTGTAGTAGATAAAAAACTTGGAACTTTGAGATCAGAAGCCTTTAGAACTGTATTCACCCAACACGCATTGATGCATTGCTGTGTGTTTCTGTCTCTGCGTTTATCCTCAGAGTCTGCGAGAGTTCAGGAAGAAGGGGAGCCGAGAGAAAGTTGACCTGGCCGAGTTCATGAAGTATCTGGCAGACCAGTACAACTGCGATTCGCCCTACGAGCTTGGGATCAGGATCCAGAGTGTCGCGCTGGCCATCTCGGTAAGGGCGCTGGCGCATAATGCAATAAACGTAACGGTGATTATGCCGTATTTTTTATAACCGTAAAAACAAACTGGAATTACGCCGCCGCTCTACCGCGCGTGCGTTCCCTCTCCGGTCCTCGTACCTCCTGTCGCGCCCGTAATTCGGTGTTCCTTGCTCTTCCCAGAATGTGCAGAAGGCAGTGAGGTCGGAGCACACCGCGATGGACAAGGCCAAAGCCGCCATCCAGGCCGAGATCGAGGAGGAGGTGACGAGCAAGATGAGGAAGGTCAAGAGGAACGTGCTGGACGCGGCCCAGGGCACCGGCTTCTCCTCCGCCGGGAGCCTGGATTTGAGGAGGAAGTACGCCTGCCTCACGGCAGCGGAGGTGGTGCTGGAGGTCTTCAAACATGCCCGAGAGGTCTTCAGCTCCCGGATGGCCAAGGTGGCAATCAGCGATTTGTACTTTAAGGCTTGGGCCTTGATTATTTATGGGATGAGTAATGGGAAGTTTATGTCTCCCCTGCGGAGACGTCCTGCTAGACTTTTACTCTGTCCTACCTAGCCCTCGTTCTCAGGAAAGCTCGAGAGTCCCATGCTTTAATTTTGTGAATTATTTCATGGAGTTGTATCCTCTTGCCAGGGCTTTTTTTACATTGGAAAATCTATGTACTATAGCTAGGTCTGATCAGCTGTGGCAAGTGTGCCCATCATCAGCCACTGCTTGGTCATAGCCATTTCAACTGCAGAAACGTGTCCAGGTAGGCTTGTTGCAGGTGGTAGCTATCCTGGCAAACGCTAACCAGCCTTGCTCACCTGTCGAGGAGTCACTTTCAGCTCTTGCCATCTCGAAAACGCCTCTCCAATATTTACACGTTTTCTATATCTCTCAACATAATTTTGTCTGTTTTAGTTTTTTGGTTTTTTTCGCTTTAAGGTTACATAGCTAGCTAGTGTTCTTTTATTTTACTTATTTTTATATGTTTAAGGATAAGAATGTTTAGTCAGGATGTCCCGGTTTCTCTGCTCATTAATACGGTGTCTTACCTTTTATCTTCTAATCCCTGCTAAAGTTGAAAGAGAAAGGTCATTCTACTGCTTTTTGATGTTGTGTGTGTGTGTGTGTGCTGTGTGTATTGTTGAATTAAAGTAGGCCACCTTATGTGATTTCTGCCTTGATTTTATGCATAAAAACTGACTTTCATCCTGCATAGAATTAAGTGCTTTTTGTTGCAAAATTGGTCCACTCATTTTCATAACTGTTCCACGATTCCAATAACTGTGATTTAGTCATTATTGTAAACATAATATTAAATGTAATGTTTATGAAGTTGCTCCACCTTTTGTGTCACCTCCAGCACGTTCAGGATTTCCTGGTGCGTGTGACAGGAGACCGGCTATCCACTGCCCTGTTCCAGCTAGCCATCTGCGGTGGGTCTCTGGATGTCCCTCAGGACTTGGTGGCAAAGGAAAATGCTCACAAACCAACTGAAGATAACAATAAAAGAGAGCAAAAATCAACCACACCACCCCCCAGTGAGGGTATGTGTATCATCCAAGTTGCCATGTTGGATTAATATTGTACTTCAAATGGGTTATTTGTGGATTACCTAACAGTTGTGCCACCTAATAAATTAAGGTAGCTTGATTGTACACTAAATTTTAATGTAATATGAAGTGAAATGAAATGAAATATCACCCATAACAAACACACATATACAAAAGTGCACACACGCACACACCGATAGGTATTCGGAAATGTGTTGTGGGGATGCACTCCTTGAAAACCTAATGTAAATGAAAATAATGTATATTGGACACACTTTTCTCATAGGCTGAGGTGTCCACATATTTGCTGAACTGAAACACTAACTGAAACACAACTTACAATTATTGGTACAATTATGGATACAAATATCAATACTGGCATGTGAAAATTAACAGTTCCGCTACTAAAAGAAATGAGCCTATCACTCCCATGTGATTGTTCCCGTTCCGCCCACCCTGATTGGCTGGACGTTGCTACAGGAGTGTAAAAATGGAACCTTTGGCTATAAAAGTGTAATCCAATGCATCTGATACTTTTAACATTGCAACAATGTTCTTTGCAATGTCCCTGACAAACAAACAAACAAACAAACAAATACAATTATTGTGACACACAGCAACAAGAGCAACACAAAAACAACATTTTCCCATTCTACTCAATGGCACTTCATGCATTCTATCGTGTCTGCGAAGCCACTCTGACATTAATGCGTGAATGCAGCCTTAGGCTAAACGCTTTCATCAGAACCTTGCAACAACAACAAAAAACTTAACTCTGGTGGCATGCATAATTTCTGGTGTGCAGTTTGAAATATAATAAAATATTATTCGAGGCATTATTATTAGATGGGACATGAGTTGCGTTGAACATTTTTGGCCTGTTTTGTTAACCACGTTGTAACAAGGCAAATGGCACTGAAGCAAACTGGAGATTGTCTTTTGGTTTGTTCCGCCTCAGCTGCTGTGAAGCAGTACCTCCAGGAGAGCTTATCCAGCTTCAGCGGCCTGCTCTCCCTGCCCTACGTGTCCAGACTGGAGAAGAAGGTGGCGGAGCATTTCAAATGCGGCCAGTTCGGCCAGCTGGAACAGGGGACCTTCTTGGAATTTCTGGTGAAACCAGGGATCAGTCAGGCAAGCACCCCACTGCAGCACCGTTCACTTAATTAATTACCGTGTATAAATGCATCGTGTGTAAGTCGCTCCGGGTAAGAGCGTCTGTCAGATGCCTGAGATGTAAAATGTTAATTCACCTTTTTTATACCCTCCTTGCATTGTCTTATTAGAAGGCATTTCTTTTCTCTACTTTTCTTTTCTTTTCTCTTTGTCTTTATTCTTTTAAAGCAATATTTGCTTGACAATTCTCTGAGTGCTTTTTCATGGGGGAAATATATTCTTTGCACATGGAAATTATGTACTCACTCAGCACCTTTCATTTAATTAATTTCTCGCCTGTTTCCTCCTCTCCTTGCATTGTCTAGTTAGAATTGCTTCAAAATATATATATTTTAAAGACGTATTTGCTTGACACTTCTCGGGGTACATCTTTTATGGGGGAAATATATCTTATGCAAATGTAAGTAAAAAGAATACAAGAAATAGCAGTGATCAGGTGTGGCTGCACAAGCACATGCCATGTGGTTGTGTAAGTGCTTTGAGCCGGACCCTCTGTGACTGCAGATCCTGCAGGAAGCTGGAGGGGGCGCTCTTGCTCTGAGCAGTCAGGACTCCCAAGCCGGCGGCTTCCGGCCCAGCCGGCAGGATGTGTACGAGTTTATCAAACAGTGCGGAGTGGAGGACCAGGACAGAGTGAGTGAAAAGTGATAATGTGCTTCATCAGACCTTCGCCCCACTCTGAAACCCTGCTGGTCTCAATATGTTTATCATAAATGCATTCAAGTAGTTAATTTCAAAGACACACCACTGAACACTGTCCATCTAGTCAATCTGTCGTCACCACTGTTTACCTGTTCTACATGAAAAAAACCCCACAAAAAAAACACCCACTAACCTTTTCTTTCCCAATGTTACAGGTATGATATGCAGACGCCTGCAATGATGTCTATTGCCGTTTTACTGCACTGATCTTGTGCGCTAACTATGATTGTTCTTACCTTGTACTAATGCACATCTTGTAAGTCGCTCTGGATAAGAGCGTCTGCTAAATGCTTAAAATGTAAATGTAAAATGTAATGTCAAAGAAATTGTTATAATGTCAGACGGGAAACAAACTCTGCATAGTGTGAGGTGAACTGCGCTTGACCCCACCCATTGCCGCTGTTGTTTGGTAGCTCCCCTTCATCGAGTCTGCTTTGAGGAGCCACTACAGGATCAGGGACAGTCGGGAGCTGGGGTACGGCCCCCTGTCGACACTCGTGGGCTATGTCCGGCGGCAGAAACAGCTGAGCGACTCGTTCGGGGCCAGCCTGGTGTGCTACGAGTCTCCACTGTTTGTCAAAGACAGCAGGTGAATGGCTGTGGGTCTCTGTGGCTCTGTCCTTATTAAATAATGTCAGACTCTCAGTATGGAAACATTCCTCTCCAGGCATGGGCATAGCCCACATGGGTAGGCCAAATCGAATCCTTTCTACAGTTTGTATTACATCTAATGACATGTTTTCATAGCTTAGCATGTTTTCATAGCTAGCATAGCATAGATGTTATTATCCAGGGTGACTTTTTTTAACATGTTAAAGCTGGATATTTAGCAAAGCGGTTCAGAACGAGCGCCTTGTCCGGTTGAACCTGTAAGCCTGGGTCAGCGGCTGAGTTCTAACCTCTCCCCCACGCTGACACACCCTTCCCAGCGCGTAAAACTAAAGTCGCCGGCCGTTGGAGCCAGCCAACCCCATCCACTGCACATCGGGGTGCGGATGCCTGTTGCTCCGTGCCGTTAGTGCACACTCGCCTCGGCTGACTCTGATTTCCTCCCGGGGTCTCAGGGGGTGCGCGGACGAGACGGTGGGCCTGCTGGGGCCGGTGGGCCGCGACACCGCCGTGGCCAGCCTGGCGTCCGCCCCGCTGCTGGAGGACCTGGCCGAGTGGGCGGAGTGGGAGCTGGTGTTCGAACCCCAGCACGGGCCCCTCAAAGACTTCATCGAGAGGCACTGCGGTAGGAGGGACCGAGCCCCTAAGGGGGCCTCTCCATGACTCTGTCTCATTTCATTGCTCTCTTAAGTATTTCATTAGTACATATATTAAGATTTAGTAAATGCGTGGTTAGCACAACTGCCTGTATTGTTAGCGTACACTACATGCAATATTCTGGCTTGCATTCATGCTTGAGGATTGTATTTCTATTCTGCTGTGGATGTAGGCTTTATTTGTTGTAACTAGGTCCCAGGTCTGTGAAATTCTTTCAGTTTCAGAATGGCACTTTCTTTGAACAGTTATACTGTACATAAATAAATAATAGCAATATATAAAAAATAATACTATATACAATTATATATTGTCAGTGTAAATGAGATGAAACAGGGGGTGCCATTTAGTCTTTCTTGAACTGATTGTGAATGACTGATACAGTAGTCCCTTTTTCCATCATCTCTCCCGATGAAAGTATTTTTAGAGGCATGTGTTTGTGTGTGTTCCAGCCACTAGTTCCGGCCTCGCAGCGCTGGAGGTGAGGCCTGGACTGCTGCTCAGGATCAGCACCTCCACCAACGACAAGCTGTTCTCCGAGGCAGCGGGCTCTGGACCCTGTTGGCACGGCTGGGCACCTGGTGTCCATCGTGGTGGCCGATGGGGTGGCCAACGCGCCGGCCGCTCTGCTGGCCAATCACATGGAGAGCTCACTGGCGCCGGCCGTGACGCAAGAAGGTGGGAGAGCTGTGCTTCCTGGTTTTGAGTGAAGCGCTTATCGCACCTTGCCATCAGCTTTGGAATTGTGCGCATTGTCATTGTTGTGATGAACCACTGAGGCGGCGAAGGGATTTGGGATTTATTTCTCCAGGGTCATTTAAGGGTCAACTTAAAGGTTGTTTTAATTTTAATATGATTCTCCCACATTCTTTCAGCCTTTTAATTGTTTGTTTGTTTTAATAGCAGTTGTACCATTACACTGTGACGTTCTTTAATTTATTGTATAAGCTGCTAAATAAATGGCCTTTTGTTGCTTAAGAGACTTACTTTGAGGCTGGTAACCCTCATAGTTATATTAAATACATTAGTTATGTATTTTTGGATGTTCCTTGATATGTAAATCCTAAAATATATAATTTAATTTGATGAATGAATTAGCTCATGTATTATTAGTCATTTATAATTAAATAAAACAATATACATAATTTGTGTTTTTATTAGATCTATCAGGGGCTGAAGATCTGGAATCTTACACCAGAGTGGCAAAGTTCATCCTTGACTGCCTGGTCAGAATACCAACAAGAATTTGCAAAGCCTTTTTGCAGCAGGTAGGCACTGGACTGTTTCTGCTTCTGAGTGGAACGAGCATTTTCAGAACTTTTATTGCCGGGCAGCATGCAGTGTAGCGATGGGCTCAGCTATTGATTTAGCGGTGTTTTATGGTCACGGGTGGGCGAGCGTATGAAAACGGCAACTATGTGTTGGTCTGCTTGGTCAGTTCCCGAGAGCTTCCAGTAGCTCAATGCTCTGTTTAGCCATTACTCTCGACTGTGGAACTGTTTTTTTTCTTGACATCCATTATTCAAGAGGGTTTTTTTTAAACTCATTGGGGAGGCAAAAAAGGAGTATGGAAGCCCCGGCCTTCTCTTCAGACAGTTTTGGTCCTTCTCTAGTGGTTCTGCATATCATTTTTGTTTTAGTTTTTCCGTTTATATCGTTACCAAAAATTGTGATTAGGATGCCTTTCATATCTTTGATTTAGTAAGACCGTGGCCCTGAAGCCAGCTATAGGCTGAACCAATTTGAACTTTGCGCACATGCACGGCGCACGTTGCTCAACCGCTCACATCACCTGCTGATCTGTAGTTTGAGCAGACCGATGACTAAGTGTTTCCTGCGTGTTGATGAGTGTTTGTGTTACGTGTCGCTTTCCCTCCCAGGTGTTCCTGGAGCCCCTCTCCAAGGTGCTGGGGCAGGCCAAATCTAAGGCTGTCCTCCTGCAGACGGCCAAGTTGGACACCCGCCACCTGAACCGGCTCCACCACCTGGGCCTGCTGCTGGGGCTGACGGAGTGGGTGAAGGACTTCCAGACCAAGCTGAGGCCCCCAAAGCTGCCTGTGATTCCCTCACCGGTCAAAAAGGTGCGAGGGAACAAAGCACCTTCCTTTGCAGATGGATAGAACCTGCAGAGAAAAGTCACCCTGTTGTTCCAAACTGCCGACGCCAGAGCCTTTTCTAAATCAGCGGCTCCTCAAATTAACCGAAAATATGAATCTTGTAACATCAGTTTATTCAGAAGTTGATCTGTGGAGCCTGCTACTGCTATCATGAATATATTTTATATTTAACACAGTTCATGAAAATTGTATGGGATATTGGAACAGTTGCATTACGATTCAAATAATTCTCCTTGAAACCTCTGCTCTGGTGTTTGAAATGGATACAGTGAATGCGGTTGAGAGACATCGTGTACGCCACTTCAAGGTTTCAGAATTTAATCAAAGGCTTCTTGGCAGTAGATGTATAATTTATGAAACCTCTTTCTGAACTGAACTAATCAAATGAATTGACTGAACATTCTTATTTTTGTGATGTTACGTGACCAAGAGGGAAAACCATACTCATGAGCATGAGGGAATGCCTCAGACCCTCTAGACCCACCAGATTGCCAAGTCTGTATTATTAACAATGAAAGGAAACTGACTCATCTGGTTCATATAGAGAATCTGTGGCAGTGTGCTGTTTGTGTGGCTGCTCCGTCTCGTAGCTCTAAATGGCCAGCCTCAGCTAGCAGACTGCATGCGTGTCCTCTCCCTTCTGCAGCTCCAGGCAGCCGACTCCATGTCCATGAGCAGTAGGTCTTCAGTGGGATCAGGGGTGGAACTCAGTGAGGACGACTTCCTGGAGGAGTCCAGACCCGAACCTGATTCCAATTCTGAGTCTTCATCCCTGAGCCTGGGTGATCAGGATGGTGAGGTTCATGCAAGTGTAATTCATTCTCCTGCTCGCAGAGTTATGATTTGAATGCAATTTCTCAGGTTAGGTTATTATTCAATCTGCTGTAGCCTTTTTCATTTAATTTGTTCGCACAAATTGATCCTAATGGCTTGAGGCTAATACCATGCTATGAAGGGACATGCTATTTTGAGAAGACAGATGTCAGGCACATTCAGTACACATTACATTTAAGCTCTCCAGAGCCATTGTGTGACCGTGTGCTCTGGAAAATGTTGACGCAAATTGCGTGGTTATGCACTGGGCGTAATGTTCACGCTCATTGTGTAGATTGTGTGATTGTCCACTCTGCATAATATTCATGCAGTCAATCTTTACTGTCCACGACAGCCAGATTACAGTCTAGTTAAGATAGACTTACAAACACACCAGAATACATATGATACCACAACATGGAGTAGAATAAAATGCTTAAAAATACAGTAGTTTAATACTGTGTGATTGTGCACTCTGATTGGTCATTTTCACACAGATTATGCAGATTATGTGTTCATGCATTCTGGGTAATGTTCACACAGATGACGAGGAAGAGAAATTTGAGCTTGTGCAGAACGGCGAGGTCCGTGTCGCCGGCGAGAGCGTGGATGACAGCGGCGAGGACGTGGAGGGAGAGCGGCTGGAGAAAGAGCGGCCGGATGGCGCCGAGCCCGCAGGAAGCTGGGCGGAGGAGAGGCTGAGTGAGCACAGAGCCATCATCGATGACATCAGGTCTGCGCTCCCCTCCACCCACTTCACCTGTGTTTTGTATTTACTGTCTTCCCAGTTGCTCTATTTATGCCACAGCGCGGGAGATGGTAACAGCAACATAAATTACCGGGGTGAATCCTGCAATGTCCTCACCTCCTGCTTCCCCCCGTTAAAATAAACCAATCACATACTGGGGCAGATCTGGGTAATTCATCACCAGGGGGGTGATGAGAGGAGGCGGTGGTGTATAGTGAGTTGTGTCCAGAGAGTTCCAGAGGAAAGGGTACTGTGACCTCTAGGAAACAAAATTGGTGCAAAGGTTAAGTTAGTAGGGCCCACAGTATTGATGCTGTTCTCACACTGCTACTCCAGTGCTTTCCTCATAGAATTATGGGAAATGGGAAGCTGCACCTGAACAGCATTTAGACCAGCGGTCCTCTCATTGCCGTACGTTTATCGTACATGAGATTCTTTCACTTCACACTCGCAGGGCTTACCATCACCTTTGAAGTCATTCATTAGTAATAACAACTTTTCCCATAATTTAGTTTCAACTGTCACGACCCTCCCCCCTCGTACTACGAGCTCGCCGCTGCAGCTCTGGGAACGGCAGTGCCAAAGGTGATGAACCGCCTCCTCCGAAACAGAACCCGCGAAGCCGCTGGCCGTAACTCTGGTACACACAGAGCCTCTCTTATACTTGGCAAGCTCCTACCAGCTTCCCTCCCCCTTCCCTGGGGTGGACAGCCAATTGCCGCCCCCGAACCAGACTCCCAGGCTGGCTCAGCCAGGGATAGAACAACCTGCACTGTGGGCGAGTCCCTTTACCGTTGTGCCATCCCAAACACGCTTCCCAAAGTGCTTCACAGACACAAGAGTAAAGTACAGATAAAACAAATAATGGAGAAAACGGGGTAAAATCAGAAAAATAAAATTATAAAAATAAAAAAGGAGAATACATCAGTAAAAGTATGAGATGAAACAAATAAGATCAATAAATAAGTAAAGTAAAGTCTCGTAAGTAAGGAAGTTGAGATTTAAAACTAACAGATGAAGAATCTCTTATGTAATGTGGTAATGAGCTCCATAACTTAGGTAAATAAAAACAAAAGGCAGACACTCCTCTGCATTTATATTTTACACTGAGTACGGTAAGCAGGGTCGTATTTGCAGAGAGAGCACTCATCGAAGAGCTCTCCTTGGCTGATGAACAGACAGATGTCACTAATGTAATCAGGTGCCACATTCAGTGCTCTTAAAATCAATTCTAAAAGATACAGGTAGCCAGTGCAGAACAACAAGAACAGGGGTGATGTGAGTTCTTTTCTTAGTTTGCATCAGTATACACGCCACTGAATTTGTTATACGGTTTCATGATGCATCTTTGCCCTGTGGTTTACAGCTGCTAGAAATACTATTCTATGTTTGCGTCCATTCTAGGAAAAGTGAATTTGGCATTGGGGTGGAGCTAAACGAAGAAGGCCAGAAGCTGATGAGGGTTCACCAGGAACGCCTTGGCAGGAGTCTGGACCGCCTGTCCGCTGAGCTGTACAGCAAGGACACACACTTTGTGCTGGAGCTCATCCAGGTCAGTCACCTCTGATTTTAATACAAACATTACTGTAAATTATTCAAAAGGGGTTGATTGGACACTGGATACTGGATACTGGAAGCTGTAGATAGCTGATTATACACTTGGTAACCAACCAAACATTCTGTATAAAACTACAGACATACCATGACTCAAAAATCTGTTTGGAGTCCTGTTGGCCTTTAGCTGAAAGCCCTAATAATGCATGCCCTAACCATTGTTGCCGTTGCTCCGTGCTCTGTTGCTCTGTTTAGAACGCCGATGACAACAGTTATCCTTTGGCCGGGGGCGTCCAGCCAGCTCTGGCCTTTGTGCTGGAGAGGGACTGCATCATTATCCTCAACAACGAGAGCGGCTTCGAGGAGAGGAACATCCGAGCCATCTGTGATGTGGGCCGCAGCACCAAGGGGAAGCACAAATACGGATACATAGGTAGGGCGCGCTATCAGTGTGGCTGCCCGTACCTGACCACGGACCGCTGCTGCTGTGCGCAGGCGCGCCAGCTGTTTGGTCGACGCTTCGGTTTACAATTACGAGGAAACACCGTTGCATCAAATCATGCCCTTTCACACCGCTAGACTGGGCCCGGGGTAACGGCAGAGCTGGTTCATCATCCTTTGACACATGTCCCTGAGTCACCGTTGCTTTGATACATCCGTCGCCAACATCTCGTCAAGTGGGGGCAGGGAAGTTTTGTCGCAAGAGTCCCACATAACAGCTGAGCAGTTACACAGCGTGTTTTTAACGTACTCTTTATTTTCCCTTGATAAAAATTCCCTTGGGAGGGTTGGGTGTGGGAGAGGTTGGGGAGCAGGAGTTGCGAATGTAATTAACCTTCTTGCGAAAGAAGGATGCAAAGTAATCCGCGGTTAGAGAGGAGGGGGATGGGGAGGAGGAGGGGTGAGGTGAGAGGAAAATGTTGAGAACAGTTTACGTGGGTTAGAAGCAGAGGACTGAATTTTGGAGAAGAAAAATGCTGATTTAGTATAGGAGAGGTTAGGGGAAAAGGTAGCCAGGGGCCGCATTGTTTTTCTGCTGCAACTATTTCTTTAGTAAATCTGGCCCTGAGTCTTTCTGAGGATTTGTTCAACTGCAGGGGAGATTTAAATATTTTTGACGAGCACTCAGTGTTTTTATTGCTTAGGAAAGATAATTGGTTATGCTGAGACCCCAACAATCGTCCTGGTGATCACTCGCACGCCCTGGTTTCACTCATTGAAACATTGTACCCTTTTCAAAACACATTGAGCGTTATATGTCAAATTGCATTTCTCATCTTGTACTTTCAGGGCCACGTTATGTTCATGTGAATACGATAGGTTCCAGTATGATGTGCCATCTGACCCAAAATATTGTAAACATCCCAAATTGACAACAACCTTTTTACTCCCATATACAGGACAGAAGGGCATCGGCTTCAAGTCTGTGTTCAAAGTGACAGACCGTCCTGAAATCCACTCCAATGACTTCCACATCTGCTTTGACAAGAACAGTGGGCCCATGGGCTACATTCTGCCCCACTGGCTCGAGGAGGACAGGCCCGTCTGCACAGACCTGCTGGAGCTCCAGCAGCACAGGTGAGGGGAGCACATCGCTGGCTTTGGCTCTCATGCGTCAGGGACGCAGCATACCGCCTGCTGGTTATCAGGACCCCACAGTCTGTGCGACGGACATTAAAACCTCCCGCCTGTCTACACAGCTGGACCACAAAGATATCCCTGCCCCTCCGGTCGGAGAGCTACCAGACGAGGAACCTCTTCCACGACGTGCACCCCTCCCTGCTGCTGTTCCTGCACCGCCTACGCTCCATCACCATCGTCAACCAGGTGACTGAGTCGTCCCCCTACCCCCGTCTTTGTGTCACAGGGGCTCAGGGGAGCAGTCCTGTCACACGACTCTCGCTCTGTCATCCCGACCGGTTCTGTAACCTGTCCCCCCGCTCCTCTCTGTTTTCCATGTGTATCAGAACGATAAGCGGCAGGTGTCGATGACCCGCAGGGACCTGAGCCACAGCGTCCTGGAGGTGCAGCACACGGACGGAGTGGAGCGCTGGCTGGTGGTCAAGCGCACGCTCAACCCCAAGATGGCAAGTGCCCCCACCCCAGGGCCCTCTCGCTGTTCATCTCTCTCGCTCCCCTCCTCCCTCTGTCTCCTTATGTCTGTCTGAGAATAATCTCACGTGGGTGTTTTTGTGCTTTCTGTACACAAAAGAGATAATTCCCCAATTAAGGAGAAACCTGGCCTGTTATCCATCCATTTTGTGAGCATTAAAACCACGCAGTAGCACTCAATTGTGGAAAATTAAAACTATGCAATTATAAAGATTTTTATGTTACAGAATTTATTTAATTTCTTGTATTATTTGTACCTAATTGTATGCTTAGTTGTCTATAGCTGAACATCCACTTTCATTTTAATAAGTATCCAGAAGTATGGATGAGGCTTCCTCAGCAGGTAGCTGAGAGAAGGTATCAGTAGGGGGAAGGGATGAGAGAACAGCTGACAGGGCTGAGGGGAGAGAGCGAAGGTTGCGAAGGACAGAAACTTTTGTCCTTTTGGCCCCCACCCTTTTGTCCCCTCCCCTCTTTACTCTAGGTTAAGAGGGGGGGGAGGGAAAAAGACAGTGGTCAGACACATGAAGAGGAGATACTACAATGTTGGGTGAGGTGCAGTTCCTAGTGAAGACATGGTCCAGTTGGTTGCCAGCCTTGTGGGTGGATGGGGACTCAGCCATGGTGAAGTCGAAGGATTAAAGCAGGGGGAGAAATGCAGAGGACTGAGGGGTGTCCAGCAGCAGGTTGAAGTCACCGAGGAGTAAGACGGGAGTGCCATCCTCAGGGAGTGGGGCATCCGTCTCATCTAGAAAACTCCCCAGTGGACCTGGTGGGAAATAAAGAACAATAATGTTCATAGTCAGTTCTTGAATCCATACTATTGGAGGAGTTTGACAGCTAGCCAATATCAGATAAGATAAAAATATTGGCATTTTCAACAGTTCCTGAGTTGTGGGCGTGTAAGGAAGAATATCAGTGCATACTGAACCAACACTGGTGGTGTGTAAATCAAATTAATTGCCCCAGGCTTTTGGGCCTTATGTTGCTGCTTTCTAAATAGTTGAAATACCATTTACAGATAAGGAATCATCAAATGAAAACTGATAAATGTTTAACTTTTTTTGTAATACCTTTAAAAGCAAATTCTTGGAAATGTCTTGATGAATAGGTTTGCGTTTTTAGTTCATCCCTATCCTCTCTCTTCTCCCAATGCTTTTCTTATCCTTAAAACTGACATGCAGTTGTGCTTGTAGAAGGCACATATTTTATTTAAACTAGCCGGATTCATTTTTTTGTTTTTTTTGCTAGGTTTGTTTTCGGGGTTATACAAGTGTTCCACTGCCAACATTAATCAGAAGAAAGGCCCCTTTTCGCTCTAATCTCATTTAAACTTCATGAAAGCTTCCTTATTAACAAGGTGTTGTGAATTAATTTACTCTGCTCGGAGCAAAAATCAGCCTCCGCAGAAACACACAAAACTAGACATGGGGTTGCCACGGTAATGTGCTGAATTAAATTGCCAGGTACCAGATAAGATGTTGATGTTTTTTTGTTTTTTTGTCTTCTTTTTCAAGTCTTAAAATTGTCTTGCAACTCCCCAGAGGAGTGAAAGAGCAGTGTCCAATTAGCATCGGCTCTTACACAACGCCTCTGGACATAGCTTTCTTTCAACGTTTAAGATCTGGGTCAGGTCCAAAATGGTGGTGTTGCCATCTTGCATTGTGTTTGACGTGAAAACTTGAAATTCTTGTGTGGGGAAAAAAAGAATAATAATTCCACACACTCCAGTGCTGGATATCATTGTGGATGTCTTTTAAAAAAAAAATTTTTTTACGTGACTATGATTCCTCCCCAGATTAAAGAGGGTGTGGAGTCCACCGAGCTGGCACTGGCCTTCAAACTGAAAGCCGACTCATCCTCTGACACGAACATCCAGCCCGAGAAGCAGCCAGTCTTCGCCTTCCTCCCACTCCGGAGCTTTGGATTTCGCTTCATCATCCAAGGTTAGGATCCTCCAAGTCACCCTCCAGTATAATCACACAGTGCTTGTCGCTTGCATTTGATAAATAAATCACATGAAAGAAACACAAGGAGGTTGGCAGGTGGTTAACATGGTGGCTAGGCTCTGACGTGGCTGTCATGCTACCCCTTCAGGTGACTTTGACATCCCCTCGTCCAGAGAAGACGTGGACCGGGACAGCTACTGGAACCAGTGGCTTCGCTCAGAAATTCCCCAGCTCTTCCTGCAAGCCATGGACACATTTGCTGTAAGTGGGGTCACAGCACATAAAATGCGATGGCTTCTTGTTCCTCTACATGCGTAGATATTTGTGCTCACAAATATTGAATGAACATATCACTGTGTGCGAATCAACATATTACTATTACTATATTATTATTATTATTATTATTATTACTTTTTCATTTCAATCTCAATCATCATGTCCCTTCTGTCGTTACCTGTTGCCCATCTCCAACACTTATCTTATTTTGATGTAATCAAAAATGTTTTAAATAAGATTTTTCTATAAATGAGGTGATGTCTGCAAAAAGCAAGGTGCACTATTTTTTATAATGCATATTTATAGATAAGCCACTAAGAAGACTTGCGGGCATTTTCGGCAACATCAGCCCAAATGAAGTGGGAAATGTGTTCCAAAAATAGTTTATAATATCTGAGAGGTAGGAAATATTAAGCCTGTCGTTGTGAAAGGCAAATATGTATGACCGACTCAAAAATGACACAAAATGAGGCCAACTTTTCCTTACTCGGTTTGCTGCAGAATGTTTGCAAATTTCAACGAAGGCCGTCTAACGATTGAAACTATTTGTGATTAATCACACTTTTTATTAATGGCATTACATTTGTAAACAAATCTGAAGTAAACAGAAAAATTAAATATTGAAATTAGTGTTTTTGTTCAGAGGTTCTTAAGTAAATAAAACACAAATGAAATCTCTACTTCTGTAATGAGGTAATACATCTGGCTTAGCCAAATTGGATGCTTTTGACATATTGAAGTGTAATGGTTCAAGACTCATACATTTCACTACAAATAGTAAAATCAATCATTTCCCTCAATCAATGTTAATGTTATGCAGCGCAATCACAATTTATGCTGCCAGCTTTTGCTTGGACTCCAGATGAAGTGAATATTCTTGAAAGAATGCTCTGGCACAAAATAACTGGGCACCAAAACAAGACTTTTAAAAAATAAAACCAGTTCACAAAAAAAGTAATTCAGGCACTGAGTGATCTCATTGAATATGCAGTAATGTTTCATGTCTCAATAATGAAATGTTTCATTATCATGAGAAATGGAAAGCTTTGCATAACTGGCTGAACTAGCGAAAGTGCCGGTGCCCGTCCGTCACCCGATTTAGTCCTGTTTCTTTCTACTCACCCAGTTTCTAAGACATTTTCATGTGATAATGCTGCTTTCTTTCTCTGGACACTATTAACTAACAGTGATAGAAGCTTTTTCGCAAGGCAATCTGTCTTTTACACATCTTCTACAACGTCTAGCAGCCTGTAGCCTGTATCCGTCACAGCATCGATCACTTTGCAGTGCTGCTAGCTAGTCCTTGCCCTTCCTATCATTCATGGTCCTGCATTAATCCAGTTCATCTACTTTGGCAAATCTGACAATTTACATTCGGGTTAAAGGCATTGCTGTCAATGTCAGTTTTCAGCAACAAGTGCATGTTATACATACAGTGTCCTTCAGAATTATTGGCACCTTTGGTAAAGATGAGCAAAAAAAGGCTATGAAAAAATGTATTTGTTGTTCATCAGCTTGATCTTACACTCAAAATATGAGATAAATCTAATCTTAAATTGAAGTCGAATTATTCAAAGAAAAAAATAATAATAATCTTTGTCATCTTTACCACCATCATCTTTACCAAGGGTGCCAATAATTCTGGAGGGCACTGTAAGCACGTACGAGATACTGCTCATTACTGTAAATTGGTTGTACATTAAAGATACCGAAATGTGGACTGACAATAGATGCTAGACTCAAGTAAACTTGTTTTTATGTAAATCTTTTCTGGATTTTTCCCCATCAGGTGTGTTTCTGCCTCTTCGGACATCAGAATTGCCTAGTACAATAGTATCAATTAGCATTTATGCTCAGATTAGCATTCAGTGGTATTTTACATTGCCATTATCTCCGCCAAAACTATTGATATACCAACATGGTATGGTATTACAAATCACCACAGATGTGGTTTTCTAAATAGAACACCCTTTTATAGCTGCAATTGATCTGGGGTGTTCATTTATAAAGGGCTTGCTGTCTCTTCTTGGCTTCTGCAGGAGCACCCGGAATTCACCGGCCTGCAAGGGCTGTGCCACTTCCTGCAGTTCATTCCACTTCCCGACGAGATCCTGGACTTCTTCAACCCGGTGGCCGGCCAGATCATACAGCTGCTCAAAGGCAAAGCCTGCCTTCCCACCAAGGAGCGTGAAGGTGAGCCTGCAAGAACACAGTGCTAAACGCACGGTCCGCACTGTAAGGGCTGGTCAACAGCAATCGTTCCAACCGTCAGCTCTGCCGGTGCACCGTTCACTCTCGCCGCTGTCCCTTTGCAGACGGCAGCGTGGAGTACAAGCTGCCCTCGCAGATCGCCGTGTCCCACGACCCGCTCGTCCAGGAAGTGATCGGGGCAGAGCATCTCCACAGACACCTGAACCTCTCCTACCTGCACCCCGCCCTGCAGTCGGCCCTGCCTCCCTCTCTGGTGTCTGTTCCTCGGGGTGCATCGGCTGAGGGCGGCGGATGTCGTGGCCGTCACCTGCGCCATGGCTAAGGAGCTCGTCGAGGACGACGGTACCTTCTCAGGTAGCGTTCATTCTCCATCCTTCCTGTGCGACTAAGGAGAGAAATGGTTGAATGGCGTGATGGAAAAAGCAGTCGGGCATCAATTCAGAGCCTGCACAGTTCTTGAGGTTTATGCTAATGAAGAAAAGGTAAACATGGCTCTTGGGATGTTATGGTGTGGCCATGATATTTCAGACTCAAGAGTAGTATGTACACATGTGGAAACCGCTTCACAGGTGCTGAGTATGAAAATAAACATTTAAATTAAATTATGCATACCTGGCATAATTTAATTGTGTACCACTGCTGTCTGGCTCGCAAAAGTGCTGATTATTCACTTCGCCTTTGCGGTTGTGATCCGTGCTGCAGACTCCTCTCTGAAGAAGGTGGCCAAGTTGCTGGTGTGTAACTTCCGTGCCCTGGAGCAGGAGTATGATGAGGCGGATGCCATATTGAAGACCCTCAGAGACATTCCCGTCATCCCATTGGCTGATGGCCGCAAGATTGCCCTGAGCGGAGTGGGCGCCTTTTTCCCTCTCACGGACGGGAATAATTCACAGACGGGTACGTTTACAGTCTGTCTGGGAGCTTCCTTCCATGCTCCACTGCAGCTTCACTTTACAACTTCACTTTCTATAAAATACAAAATGTGCTGAAGCAGCAAAAAAGGCTAAGATTAAAGTAATACAATTCCTTAGAAATTTTCCACATTAGAATACCGTGTTCAGATTTGGCCACAACATCAAAAATACAGATAACTGCCAAAATATAGGAAACGCCAACATAAAGTGTCTTAATAGGGCATTGGACCACCACAAGCTGCCAGAGCAGCTTCAATGCACCTTGGCATAGATTCTACAAGTGTGTGGAACTCTGTTGGAGGGATGGAACACCTTTCTTCCACAAGAAATTCCATCATTTGGTGTTTTGTTGATTGTGGTGGAAAACGGTGTCTCAGATGTCGCTCCAGAATCTCCCAGAAGTGTTCTTTTGGGTTGAGATCTGGTTACTGAGATGGCCATGGCATTTGGTTTACAAAAAGTACAGAGAGGTGCAACAAGACTAGTTCCACATCTGAAATAGATGACATATGACAGAATGATTTAAGGCACTTTCTTTCTTTAGTTTCAGTATGAGGAGACTATTGAGATGTGATTGAAATTGATTAATAAGATGGACTATGGAGGCTATTTCAAAACCTTGTAGGTTCCGTGAACAGAACAGAACCTTTAACAGAGGGCAGAGGTGGGAAGTAGTGAAATTTCACACTGACAATAGGAGTAGTTATTCACACAGATTGGAGACTCTTGGATCCTTCAAGACCGAAACTGACGCAGTGAATTGATTAATTTTATATCTTGCCATTACACTTTTGTATTTTCTTGTGCTCTTATAAGGCTAAAACAGGAAAGCGCCTGTCTGTCTGACACAAAGCATTTATCTTCTCGCAAGCAGATGGTTGTGCTCCAGCCTGCCTCCGCTGTGAATGCTTTACTTTATTTATGGGGCCATCACCCAGCTTCAGGCTAAGAATAGTGGAACCTGTTGGATGTGGAAGTGGAAAAGTGTTTTGGGCAGTTAAGATTAATAATTTATTCACGGACTGCAGTATATATTATAGCGAGGATGTTTGCATTATTAATGAAAGTTGTTTGCACTTGTATATATCGAGTACTTCCGGCCCTGCCCCCCACCTAGGTATGTAGGTATGATCATAGCTTCAAGAGGACGTAGAGTAAATCACTGTTTTCCACCGTTAAGAAAGTAATGGCAAATCTGCTCTCGGATTCTGAAATAAAAAGACATGGCCATGCAATAGCAATGGTCTTCAGAGGGCTAAGTTGTCAGGTCAAGTCTTTATGCTAAAAGCCTGGTCCTTATGAATAAAACAGCGGTAATGGCGTCTCGGTGGGTTTATGCAGGAAGGAGAGAAAGTGGGTCACCGCTCCTCACCTCCTTCACCTCCTCTCCCAGGCATAGAGGCGCTGTACAAAGACCTGAGCATCGTGGCACCCCGGCTGCTGGAGTGCCTGGACCCCCTGGGGAACTCTCAGGTGCGAGAGCTGCTCAAGAGGCTGGAGGTTCACGAGCTGGAGCCACAGGAAGTCCTCCACCAGCACATCTACCCCATCCTGAAGAGTGGGGCCTGGAAGGTGACTCTTCTCAGGGTGTATGGTTGTTGTATGGAAAAAATGCAGGGTAGTGATCACCTGGTGGCCTTACAGGGAGGGATATATATGGAAAAGTGGTTTCTCTACTCCTGGTACCATACTGTAACCCAGCGCCATTTTAATCCTGGGTGAGTCATTGCTCCTGTGTCCTTGGTCAACCACTTTTTGCACAGATAAGTGAAATCTTCCTCATAACTGCGAAGACATGGGTTATACTAAAAGAGATGCAAGTTCAATTTGTTGAAATCAGTCCCCCACATTTTTCAGAAAAATTGGTTACAGAAGGATATTGTGTCCATACTAGCCCACGCACTGTGGACGTGCCTGAACATGCTACACGCTTATTTCCACAGATGAAGCCAGATGACATCATCATCAGCTATGTGGTGTTCATCAAGCAGAACTCTTGCAACCAGGACTACAGCACCTTGAGCACAGCGATCCCTGTGCGGACCAACAAGGGCTTCCTGTGCCCCAGTCAGAGCAAAGTGCAGTTTTCAAAGGACTATGGCAACATTGATCTGCCTAAAAAGCTCCCAGGTAAACTAAACACATGCTGAATCTTCCTTGTTTGTTACTTTGTCCTGAAAGTACAGACAGCTGAGCAGGGTGTAGGATTCCAGGATTAATAAAACTGTAGCTGCTTTCCCCACGCTGGTTATGGAGGGGCTTTAATTGAACCTTTGCAATTTTTTGTATCGCTGATTTCCACATTTATGTCCTAGAGACATTGGTGCGAAATGAAAGAGGGGGGAAAAAGTGTTTCTAGAGTTGCTCTTTCTGACCTTGGCATGTGTCCTTGTGCCTACCGTGTCCACCCCTCTTCCCGTCCCGTCTGTCCTTTAGAAAACAAAAGTTCATTGTTGTTCCTCACTTCTGAAACGGGCGGGCTCCCGAGGGCCTGCAGCCCGCTATTGACGAGAAAGAAAGCGTGAAATTTGGGAGACTGCGAAGCGTTATGTAATCGATGGAAGAGCGGTGAAAATGCATTGGCGTGGTTGACCTGCTACCAGAGAACAAGGATGTCCTAAACGAGCCCGGTCTTTCGGCCCGACTTGTGTGTGCGGCAGGTGTGGAGTGGGTGCTGCTTGACCCGTGCTACCTGAAGGTCGACCGAGACGCCAGCAGCTGGAGAGAGTTCTTCAGCGTTCTGGGGGTGCAGGACCTCCTCATCTTCAAAAAGGAGAAGCGCTCCATGTCGTCGAAAGAGCTGGTGAGAGACACAAGCGCCTCCCTACACGGTACTCTCTGGCGAAAGAGGAACCTCAGAGGGTTGATATTTATAAGAGCTAGAACTGCGGATGTAATCTGACGTCTGTGCACTGTAGTAGCCACGTGTGTGAGGGGGAGATTGCCCGACTGTCCAGGACAATAGAAGATGAGCGTAGGCCAGCCGAGCATTGCATAACACCCGCTCTCCGAGCAGGACACGGCAGCTTAATTAAGCATGCTAACACTTTGGTTTGGCTCTTCTTTTGTTCTTAGCGGAGCAGCATTGAGGGGTGGGGGGGGGCTGATAGGCTGAGGCTTCCTCTCCGCAGTGAGCGTTAATGCAAGTTGAGGGGCTGGGCTCCGGAAAGCGCTTCCTCCTCCGGGGGAGAGAGCTTCACTGTAGCCCAGCAGAAACCCGGTCAGCAGAATGAGCTCCCAGGAGTGAACTTTCATATTTAAAGGGAACGAACACTGTTCAGCATTCTAGACCCAACAAAGCCGTGTTTCTTTCATGCTGTGCCATTGTGCATGTGCATGTACGGCTCTTAGAACAACATAATATCACACCATTAATAATTCACACAAATCCTACACGAATCTCTAGCTTATTTGCGGTTAAGCCATATTTCTATATAATTCTTGTCTTTCTACACTTGATTGGCCACAATGCTGTTTGAGTTATTTGAATTCAGTATTGCTATATCAGAAAATAATCCGCACAGTCTCAGGTTCGCTATCGTATGCCTTCTGAATGTTGCATTACGTATGTTACTGGGGGAGTGAGGCTGTTGACTGGACATTTTCAGGGCCCGTAAAAGGAGAAGCAAAGATCAGTGCAGTAGAACCTGAATTTCAATGTAATTGCACAATATTGACTGGTTGCGTGGACACCATAAGCCTGTCACAAAGCCAACATTAACTCTGCTTCATGTGGATGCTGAACGTAATCCATTGTGAAAGTGACTTACACAGACCAGCTCTGCTTTGCGAACACTGCACTGTGTGAGATTGGCCCTGTGTGTGACCAGGGACGTTCTGTTTTTTTGTATTTCTCTAAATATGAGTCATCAAAGTGATTAAGGTCTTCAGGGAATCAAGCACAAAATGTAAAACACACATCTCTGTTTGTTGATTGGTTTTGATAAGAGCTTTCCTGTGACTGTGATGACATTGGAATGGCAGAAAGGAATCCTAGTGTGTGTGTGTGTATGTGTGTATGTGTGTGTGTGCACGTGTGCGGAGTGCGGGTGTGTATGTGGGTGGGTGCGTGCGCGGAGAGTGTGTGTGTGTGCGTGCGTGTGCGTGCATGCGGGTGTGCGTGCATGTGTGTGTGTGTGCGTGTGCGTGCATGTGCGTGCGGGGGTGGTGGGGAGGCACACAGTTTGCTGGGTATATATTCCATGGTGTGTGTTTGAAGAGGACCATTAACAGTTTTAAGCCTGTATATGCAGATGCATTATAGCCTGTAAGTATGCTGAGAGTGAAACAGTAGTCTCAGATGGAGTTAAATGATGCTATATATTTGTTAATTTTCTGAGAATCCGAGTTTTAGCATGAATCCGGTGAGAGCGGCTGCTCTGACCGTTGCTTTGATGTCCCCGTCTCCTCTGAGGTATCCCCTTATCTTGCATTGTATCCTCACGCAGATCCTGTCTCCTGTATAAGATTCAGAAATGTCACAGGCTATGGCATTTTCCATCAGACACTAGATGTGTTTCAGGGGCTCTTTTGAATGGCATTTAAAGACTAGAAGAAGAGCAGAGCAGCAAACTGAATCGGGATGCGTCCCTTCTCCCGTAAAGATCGTTCCGCGCTGCCTTTCAGCCGGAAGAATGCGTGCGGAGCGCGCACGCGTTTCTCCTGCAGCGGCGCGGCAAATGTTGATTTGCCCCCCTTCCCTTCTCCCTGCCAGGCCTCCAGCCCCTGGGCCACGGACAGCGAAATGTGGCCCCCCACTGCGGACGGCATATACGTGGTGGAGGATCACGAGTGCGAAGAGTTCCGCTCACTTGTCACAGCCGATCACCTCCCCAGCCAACAGAAACGGGAGCAGAGGATGGAGCTGCTGAGTTTGCTGGACAAAAACTGGGTTACTGGGTGAGTTACAGCAGAGTAAACCTCCTTAAAAGCACTACACCCCCTAACCACAAGTCATCAGGTCAAGTTCAGGGCCATTCCGTCATAGCGGCAATGGAATAACTGCAGGTCCAGTTTATGGCAGCATACTTGGTAAACAACTGTGCTATGTGTCTCTGGGCCGGTAAACAAACGTTCTTGCCTGTTCTTGTTCTCGCCAGTTCTTGTTCTCCCAGTCTTATAGGGTATCTACAGGCCACCAATCCTATAAGGTACCTTCAGTGGATAAACCAGGAACGCGCTTACACTGTGAGCACAGGAAAAACACACTCCTCTGAGCCGGATCTCATGAAGCCCTCACCATAAATCCGGTATACCCATAGGGCCACTCCTATACGCAGCGACCTCGCATCGGCTTCCCTCCCCCCACCCTGGGGCGGACAGCCAATTGCTGTCCCCTGGTGTCGCTGTGTTTTAAACGCTCTTTCCTTGTGCAGCACTGTTTGGAGTGCAAAAACAGCAGTTGCCTTGGTGACATTTTAAAACTGCTCTTCTGATCACAGATGGTTTGAAAAGAATGAAGTAAAGTACAACAGGAGCAGTGACATATTTCCCCGTCCATTCGTGCAGTAGCCCACACTAGCCTCGGACAGCATTGCTTTCTAAAGATCGACCGAAGGATAATGAATGTGAATGGTTCATGTTCATTCTTTGGAAATGGTCCGTACTCTTGTCAGGCTCTAGACTCTTGTCTCTTGCAGCCTCCACGTCATCAGTTCCGTTGGAAGGATTCAAATGAGCCGAATTAGTATTGAGGAATATAGTAATATACTTTTATTAGCCATGTTACACAAGGTAATTGGAATTTGACTTAAGCACATCTCTCCTAGATACACGCACACATAGACCACTATACATATGCATTCCATCAGAGAGGTCCGGGCGCAGGGTGAGCCATAGTACGGTGCACCTGGAGCAGTTTGGGGGTTCAGTGCCTTGCACAAGGGCACTTCGGCAGTGCCCCAGGAAGTGAACTAGTCTCCCTCCGGTTTCCAGTCCAAAAAATTCCTACTCGTATAAAATGATTGTTTGTTTGTGCCCTGTATATTGTTGCTACGCAATGTTTGTGTAACCAGTTCTTCCCTGTTTGGCTAATGTAATCAAATTATCTTTTCCCAATCATGAACCGTCCAAGCATTTTTACTCAAGGTAGACAATGTTTGTTTTTTCAGCTGGAAAGTTGCTTGAAGGGTTGTGCGCTGTGAGTTGCGTTTGCTTGAATCTCATAGGAACATGTGGGAGCTTAGTCTATATTAGTCATTTGAACATACCCATTTAGCTCTCTGCATGAAGAGAGATTGTCTGATGGAAAAAATGATCACTTCAGAAGGAGAAGTTCATGTCTACATGTCAGTGGCCCAAAGGATTCTGCGAATCAATGCTAGGTTTTAATTAATTTGCTCTTGTCAAAGATCTCTGAAGCCAATACCCCAGGATTGAAAATAAATAGCATTGGTATTTGTAATTGTCTTATTGTGCCAAGTACAGATTCGGTTTATATGCCGTAAACAAGATTATTGATCTTGCTGGAATGCTGTACACTAAATAAACTGCTGTGTTTGTGAAGATTATGTAAAACTAAATCTCACTGATTGAAGAACCTGGTGTTATTCATGAGGAACAATGTTAACAGTGAAACTGCAGGGGAAATCAATGTGTTGTGCAATTCTTCTCTCTGTTTCTTCCTCCCGGCAGAGACAGGTATTCTCAGTACCTTAGTGTCCAGGTGCTGGACAGCCAAGGGCGGCATCTTAAAGACGCCAAATCATCCTTCCTCCACTTCCTGACCAGTCTCCCGTGGGTGCCCGCTGACAGGATACAGCCGTGGAACTCTGACAAGCGCTCTGTGGAGTACTTGTGTCCCAGCGCTGTGCACCTGTACTCCCACGAACTCTACAGGCAGCTGGGAATCCACGTCAGCTATGTCAGCGTAGAACCCAGCGAGTTCTCCAGAGCCGTGGGTAAGAAGTGTCATCTCAACTGGCTGAATGCCAGCTACTGTTTTCTGCGCTAAGTATTAGGGGACTGGATTTGGAACCGCTATGCTTAATGCTTCTGTATATGATGGGGAAAGGAGCAAGGGTTTACCGGTGGTGTTTGATGAACCGAAACATTCGGCGAACTGAGTTTGCGGAATCCAAAGTTTCACTCTCGGTTTATTCAATTTGGAAACGTTAAGTAAACTTGACACCGGGCAAGTTTAAAATCTCCCTTTGATGCCGTGCACGGACAGGAATGAAGCACTCCATCTCCGTGGATGAGATGATCGCACATTTGACGGCGTGGTGCACAAAGGCGTCGGACAGCTGTCCCGGGGCAGCGGACGGTGAAGACTTCGTCACCACCGTGGACCACGTCCACAGCGTCTACAGCTATCTGTACGACAACTGCAACCTGCACAAGCTGAAGGACCTGTTCCAGCAGACGGCAGCTGTCTTCATCGAGTATGAAAGGTCAGCCGAACCACTGACCATTTCAGAAGAAGGGGAAGGGGGGGGTCGGGTCGCTACAGCCAGATGTGGTTCTAATTTTCTCAATCTGACTCACTGAACTGCCAAATCGTACTGTAGGAAAACAAACAACAGTGATATAGCGATATGGTGGCTATGGCATTAAACTTGGGCCTCCAGAGCAATTACAGCCATTTCAGAGCAATTATATAGCATTGATCTATGTCCTGCTAGCCAACATATTTAGTTTACAGTAAGTTTAACAATTTTGGAATACATATGTATGTATTTTAAGAGCAGAATGTCTGTCCATGCTTTGCAGAAAGGATCAGTGGTGTTCGGGGAAGTTCTACATGCTGAAGGAGGTGTGTTGGAGCGACCCCACAGCGATGTTCGTGAGGTATAAGGATCTCATCCGCAAGTCTGGCGGCGAGGTTCAGGAGCCCCGGGTGCTGGCCCCCTTCTACAACCACTGGGAGAACATGCAGGACTTCTTCCTCAAGGTGCGCCCATTGTCCCTTTGACTTTATTGCCCGTTGCATTTTCGCCGGAAGAGATGGCGTCACTGATGTTGCAGCGTCGTTTCTCGTGCATCCGTGTTGTCGTTCAGGGAAACTGATCAAATACGATACGATACGATATACTTTATTTGTCCCCCGTGGGGAAACTCGTCTTGGACTCTCAGTAGCTGTGTCACAGTAATTACACGAATAACAGAAATAGAGCAATGTGGCTCTTCCGCGCCCATGTCTCAAGCGTGTTTTCCTGCAGTATCTGAGTGTGGAGCCCCACCCGTCCATGAAGCAGTACGTTGACCTGCTGGAGCTCATCTGCGCCTCGTGGCCTCTTCCCAGCGGGGACCTGCTGCAGGACATTTTTGTCATCTACGCAAAGCTAGGTGGGTATGGCCGCCCTAGACCCGGGGCCTAGTGCCCCTCTCTGTCATTCCCCTATGCCAGGGCTCCCCAGCCTTGGTCCTGGAGGGCCGACAGGCGAGGTGCGTTAACTGTGCAAACCGCTTTCTTTGAACAATTAAGCGCTGAGTAATAACAAAAACCAGCACGCCCTACAGGCCCACCAGGACCAGGGTTGGGGAGGCAAAACTAAAAGTAGGATTACAACTTCAATGTCTTCTGTTACCTACCTTTGTTGGTCCCCTTGATGAAAGTTCTTGGGACAGTGAATTTATTCCTGTTTTTTTCCTTCTTTTTATTAGCCGATAAATGCAAAACACTGGTGCCCGGAGATCAGGAACACGCCACTCAGCTGAACTCAAGCTACTGCATGTCTCTCAAGAGTGAGTCTCTGGAACAATATATGAAAGAAAATGCTAACAAACGCAAAGTTACAGTTCTAAATCCTATTCCATGAGGTTATTGGGCAACACAGAGTGTTTTTGTAAATGATCTAAATGCAATTATATTTATCTCTCTGATACATGGCCCCTGTGTGTGTGTGTATATATATATATATATATAATTTATAATTATAGTATACATACTATTGATGCCGAATCTTTACCTGAGACCTGAGACTGCTGAAAAATAAATGGGAATATGTTGGTTTTTTTCAGCTATGCTGGCTGACAAGAGGGTGCTCCCCACTAAGGATAACCGCTGGGTAACGTTGTCCCAGAGGCCACTGATCCCTGACAACAAGACCCTGGAGAAGGTCTTCAAACTACACAACCAAATGTGTTTGCTCAACCTACCTCCAGCTGACAAGAGGCCATCACACAGGACCCAGTCTGGCTTCATCCAAGGTACACTCATGCTCAGGGACGATAAACTTAAAGCTAATAGCCCAAGTACACCCAAAAATAATTCCTTAGTACTTAATATTAGCATGAGTGGTAGTCAGAATTGTATCGGTCTGCCTCAGCTATATAAGGCCAAGGCAAGCCAGGTACAAATCTATTCATAATTTGAGGAATTAATGAGGATGGCTCAACTGTCAGTCTGTGTAAAATTTTACCCACACCAGATCCTGCAAGTCAGTTAAAACTGTAATGCCTAAATTATGCACCTCGTGGGAGAGTGCACTGCAGCTTTGTAAATTATGAATAGGACATGTTACCGTTCTGTCTGCTGATTTGTACAGATTCCTTCAGGTCAAACATTTGGACAGTGTTTTAATGCCCCAATTAGTAGGTGGTTCCAGGCTCCTCGTGTGATCCTCCATTAATTTCCACAAAATGTTTCTAGTCTGCATTTCACCTGCATGTTTGGAAACCGATCTTCCAGACCCTCAGCTAACAAGTTTTGTGTTTTATTATGTCAATGCTCAAATATATTGTCTCTGACAAGACAAAGAATATTTGCATATATTAATATTGCATTAACATATATTTGGGTCAGAGGTATCTAACACAATGCCTGCAGGGCCTTTGGTTGGCAGATTTTAGTTAATAATGAAAGGAAAAAATATTTTAATAAAGTGATACATTCTAACCTTATTTTTTCCCTTCTAATTCTTTTAAGGGTCTACATATTTCTAAATATGCACAGCCAACTGTTATTTATTTATTTTTTATTTTTATTTTTTTACTTTTTATGTATCTCAGTGGATACTGCTAGATTCTGTTTTAGAGGATTGGGGAAAAGTCACTTAAAGAAACACCACACTGCAAAACAGATGTCCTTTAAAGTATCCAAATGATATGCACAACTCTGAGAAGTTACCTTTAATTTTTCAGTTTTTTTCTGGCATTGACATCAGAGCGTGACAGCACTCCTCTCTAGTGAATTAAAGGAACATTTTCTCCCAATTTGGTATCCAATTGCACCTGCTATTTTTCATGTCAATCCCCCCCCTCGTACTATGAGTTCGCTGCCGTAGCCCTGTGACTGGCAGTGTCAAAGCGAAGCATTGTCTCTTCCGAGACGATGCTGCCGGAGTTATGGTCGACTCGCCAAGCCGTCGACCGTAACTCCGTCACCCCAGAGCCACTCCTGTGCGCAGCGAACATCCTGTTGGCTTCCCTCCCCCCTCCCTGGGGCGGACAGCCAATTGCCTGACACTCCCGGCCAGAGCCGACTCTGGCGCAACGGGGAAGTGAACCCCGGTCGCCGAGGCCAGCGTCGAACGTTGTAACCACTGGAACCACGCAGGAGGCTTCTCCAGTGAATTAGAGCTGAATGAATACCAACTCCCATTGAACGGTTTCCAACCCCCTGCTGCAAGTCAGCATTTTAAAAATCTCAATATGAGCCCTCAAAACATTCAAGTGGCTCTACTGGACCAATTAAGCCGTTTATATTTTTACGACGATGTAAATATTATGAAACTGACAGTGATCCCTTCAGCATTGCTCTTGCCTGCCAGCAGTCCCCAGCTTACGCAGTCAGGATGTTCAATCCATAGAGAAAGAGAGAAAATACATTTGTACAAGACTGATTGCTGTGTGTTTTTGTATTGTACCATGAAAGGATTTCAAATGAGCTTGTTTTATTGACAAGAAAAGGGCTCTTCAGTGTGGATTCCCACTTTAGTAGAGGTGAGGGAAACAACCTTTATAAAATTACAGTTGGATGACATTATTAATATTTGAGAGGCACAGCATTTCTCATTGATTTTGTGAATATCCGGTGCAATCCATCACAGGATATTGGACAGGCGGTGTGTGTTCAGCCATTTTAGGGAGATGTAAACTGGGATAGTTAAGACATTTGTGGCTGCATCGACAGGGAGGACGATGATGGGCGACAAGCAGGTGGCCTTCAATGAGAGTGACAGGACCCTGTTTCTGAAGATCTGTGACGTGAAGACACTGTCCCAGTGCGTCACCACAGAGGCCCTGACGGAGAACTACAGGCCCTGCCCCCCCATGCAAGCCCTCATCCACAGGGTGGTCCCCTACATCCAGAAATTCCTCTTCCACCACGAGGAGTTTGGCTACATCTACGACGAGCAGAAGGAGAACGTCGCCCAGCTGACCAAGGCGTTGTCTTTTGGCCAGGTACACTGGATGGGGAGAGGGCTAAAGTCACCACAATAAAGTAGGTGGCGGCGTAGAGACAGTTTCTTTATGGAATAACGTGGCTGGCTTGCAGTTGACCTTTTTCAGGATCTAGAAATTCTCACTAACTGAAAAAGGAGAAAGGAGAGGATCCAAATTGAAAATGGTCTTTCCATCTGCAGCGTTGCTTGTGATTGGTGCTCGGGGGCACACATGATATTAAAGACTAAATCGTGACGAGCTGCTTAATACAAATTTATTTCGGATACCACGGGACGGAATTGAAAAAGGAATGAATCCGTTACATTCAGGCTTTCAATTCACACTGAAAGTTTGTTAGTTCTCCTCCCGTCGTGTGCTCTTCTCACAGTGTGAGACGTTTTCCTCTCTGATTTGAGCCCAGCTATGACACCTACTCCAAAGCGTTCTAAATTGCTGGAAAATATGTAGGGAGACAATTTTATGTTCCCAACTTTGATTATTTACCTTTTGTCCTTTTAGGGGTGTAATATGTGAAGCATTGAATAGAAAACCCTCCATTTAAATAACAAAAGGACTTAACGGTTTCTTCAATAGTTTTCCTGTATCTGTTACATAGGGCTTCCTGTCCTATTTGTTTTTACCATGTCTAGAGTTGGCAATGCAAACCATTGCAGTTTGATCAGACTGCACACAATTTGCTGGAAAAGAAAAGGTGGAAATATGAGAAAGGGTGTTCTAGGAGTGACCGGCTGTTCGTGGACTCTTGGAATCGGTTCAAGCCTTTCATGAACTCTGACGAACTTCCATGCCCAGTAGATACAGAATGTTCCAGCGTTGTGTATGGAATGGCTGAGAGCCAAGTCTTTTCAACACTCTGGCTACCTCGGCTGGCTGATTTTAAAGCCTTGTAATAACATTAGCTGTGGTTATTCACCTTTTGCAGTCCCCTGCCATGCAAACATTGATCAGATGTGAGACCACGGGCTTAGTGTCTGTAAATATGAGCGTAATCACATTCTTTCATCCGGCCTTTTGATGTTTCAGAGCAGTGCTGTTGAATCTTGGTCCAGCAGGTGTCCCAGCTCCATTTAAAATCCATAAGGGTTTATTCATTCAAGGCACAAACACAGATCCATAGTGGCCAGGATGAAATTATTAGTAGATTATAAGTATTTGTCCAGATTTAAGATCTAAGTTTATTGTTCTGCACATTTATTTTTTCTCCTCTTTCTTTTTTTCTATTTTTCCCATTCATATAATTCTTGAAAGCCTTTCCCAATTTTGATCAAATTTCACATTTTATTTTGCGGTTGCAAATTGAGACCAATTTACTAAGACTGGTTCTAATTACGCAATCAAAGAAATGAAATGCCTCATTTGCAATTTGCAGTAGGATACACCCATTAAAAGGGTCCAAAACAACATGGCATGCTCACACGTCCAAATCACGCCAGGAAATGGATACAGAGCAACTAGGCCCAAGTAACGAGAAAAAGAAAACCTAAATTTACAGATCAGGAAATAGAGGAATTGGTCAATGAGGTACAGTGTCACAATGCCGTATTACAGCATAGGAAAACGACAGTAATGGAGAAGAAAAACATGAAATGAATTCATTAGGTATAACAAAACAAACTGTAGATGATGTAAAGAAAACAAACAACCGATGATGTAAAGAAAATATGACCTGACATTAGGCGGGGTCCAAAGGAAAAACTTTCCTACAACATAATGCAGGAAAAGACAGGCGGTGGTCCAACCGAGGAAAGAATATTAGATTAATAATAAAGAAAAGAAATGGTTAAACTTGTGATGGGAAAAGGCCACAGAGCGTCTGAAAGCAAAACTGTATTCACGATTCATTCTATTCCCTCCATACACACAATAAGATAATTGTTCAAATTCAGAACTGCGTTTTTATACTGACTGTTCGGTGATGACAAATTGGTCAGTAGAAATACTTTCATTTAATTGTATTTCAAGTTATAGTAAATAATATGTATGCTACATAGAATATATATTTAAAATTCTGACTTAGCTGTCTGTAGATACAGGTTTTCCTGAAAATAAAACTGTTGTGACCTGAACCAGGGTACTGTGCAACAACATTTGTGATTATCTGTTTTGCATCGCAGGGACAGTGACTAGCACCTCGGAAAGCACAATACAAAACTTGTCATTGTGAAATACCTAGGCGATATCTGCGCTCATAAAATACTGCCTGGTTTCAAATGTTTTTAAAGTTGTCCAGCAAAGAGGAGAGTCTCAATTAAGGCATGCTTTAATAAATCAGTAGGCATGCTTAATCGACCTAACTGACAAAATCTCCACCCTGTTTTAGCACGTTCACCCCATCCAAAGGAAAGTCGCAAAGCGACTTAACCCCCGCAAATTACATCCTAATAGCGATTTGACTCATTGCAACCACTTAGTCAATTTTGTTTCCAAAAATTATAATTTATTGGTGTAGGGTACGAATCTTGGTTAAATTTGTAGTGGCAGAGGTTCTAAGTGCCATTTCTAAATGTTAGTTTTTCTGTTATTGTTCTTAGTTGTGATCACAATGAAAACCTCTTCCAATGGTATCTGGAGGCCATGTGCTTTACACTTGTAAATCATCATAATTTTTGCTTACAAATGTAATTGAATTCAAGCTGCAGTAGGAAGTCGTCAGAGGCAAAATAAAGCAGTAGGAAGCCGTTGGAGGCAACAGTGAGCAACAGAAGGAAGTCCTCCAGTGAGTTATATAGAAGAGGGAAGAATTGTGTATTAGTTGAAGTTGTAGTGCACAAGAAAGAAGGCCAACACGGAGAAAATCACTGTAGTGAAGTTGAGAAAACATCAAAGCAATGACAAGGAATTTTCTAGAAAACATTGTTAGGAAGGTTTTCATTTTATGAATATTGCATATGATTAGTCAGTGAAGAGTGAGTCAGAGCGAGTCAATGAATAAGTATTGAAAGAGAATGATAGCGTATGATAGAGTTTCCAGGTTTTCATCAGGAGGAAAGTGTAATAGACTCTTGAGAGGGCAGCAGAAGTGGATGAAGATGCTTAAAGACACAAAAGATTAGGTTTGGAAAAGTAGAGATGGTGAGGATACACCCAGGAGGAGGAGCCTGATAGAGGCATCGAAATTCAGAATGCAGAAAAGAGTGCATCACCTGCATGGAAGTGATAAGAGAAACCATATGAAACAATTGAGAGCAGGGATATAGAGCAAACGGAAGAAAATACAAAACAGGGCCTTGGTTGGGGTCCCGCAGTAGAAAGGGGGTAATCCGCAAAGAGAGACCCTCCTCAGGAAACCAGACAAGTTTGATCCTCAAGGTAAGAGAAGAGCCAACCGTGAGCAGTGGCAGATGCTCATTGATCAGCAAGAGCTGAAAGGGTATAAAATAAGAAGTGAGTCTCTTACAGTATCAAAATTAGCTGAGAGGTCTATTAGAGTTAAGATGGTTTACAGAACCCATATGAGGAGAGAGAAGGGAGTCACCTACTGATCCTGGTGCAGATTCTGTTGAGCGAAATAAATTAAATCCACCTTGCAAAGGATCAAGTACAATGCTGCGGAGAGAGAAGATGGTGTTGGTAATGCACAGGCAATTCCAGCGTTTCGGACAGATTTGACTAATAGTTTATGCCTGCATAGGTGTTTAATAGAAATGTATTGAATGGTCAGCGTAAACATTACTGCTTCCTATCTATAGAATATTAATATTGGCACAAATATTACCCTTCCAGCTCGTGCCTAAATTTCCATCAATCAAAGACAAGCAAAGACAAAATTGTCTTATGATACTTGCTGCTTGGATAACACCTGTTTCACTTTTGGCTCTACCTCACTACTTAGTTTGCTAGAATAGTTAGCTTTCATAAAGTGCTAGTTAGCATTTAGTTTTGCATTTATAAAGTGCTAAATTGTCTGGCTGGGTTTTAACCCTGGAGAGTAAAGATTCTGATTTAGTGGGAAATATATGCATATATCATATATCATGATTTATTCAATGGTTTTATCATTCATGTTTATCATTTTTTTATATATTTAAAAAAATTACATTTTATATAATTTGATAACTAGATAATGAAGGGCTGAATTGAGCTTTTCGTAGGTTTAAAATTTTAAAATATTAGTCATTTTATTGTTGAAAATATATAAAATGCCAATAGCGGAAGACAACTAGTAGAAGTGAAGATGAGCCGACAAGCGAGGAAGGATTGAGAAGAGATGGAAAAAGTAGACAACGATTTTTGCGATGTTTGTTGCAGAATCTATAACATAGATTGAAAATATGAGAATTTAGCAGGAAGCCAGGGCAGGAGAGGATGATGAGAGGAGGGAGAAAGAAGCAATTAAGTTAGATGGTTGTCTGGATCTCTCCCATTTATTCTCAGCAGAATGCAGCTTGGCGCCTGCTGGGCTCTGCGCAGTAGAGGTTAGGCAGCACTCTGGAGCTAAGGGGGCATTAGAGGCAAGAGATGTAGTAAGGGATGAAACATGAGTGGAAGTTGTGATATAGAAGGATATGCAATACAACTGGGCCAGTGTGTTCACTTGGAGTATCATTGCAATAGGGGTGACCATTGAACTAAGTGCCTTCCAGTGGAAGCCCAGCGGTATAAAAAGTTATAAAACCTTTACAGTTACTGCTTTCAAGAGGGTCTCCCTGAGGACCATTGAAAATTAAACATATTTATTGCTTAAAGCTGGAAAAAAAAGATGGTGGTAAATCTTTTAGACTTCAGTCCTTCGTTGCTGAATTTCTCTGAAAGTGAAATAACTTCTTTTTTGTTCTTTTCTTTGTCTGTACAGGTTGGCAAACTGTACATCCTGTATCGGCTGAGCTTGCCTGATGGGGAATCCATCTTTGAACAAGAGGATGTTATCTGCCTTCTGAAGGACAAGAAGGAGTTCTATATCCAGAAAGACCACCTCTCGGCCAAGCTGGACATCTGCAGGCAAGATTGACCGCAGTGATTTAGCTCCCTTAACTCATGCGCGGCGTGAAAGTGAACAGGCTGTTCCTAAACTTCGGCCTTGTTCTGGATTTGCTTGCAATCAGCCAATAGATCTCAGAGTAATGCTTTTGTAGCGTCAAAAACGGGATAATCACTCACTCTATGACCTATCTGAATTGGACTAGCTTTATTGACAAATGTGACTCCTCACGCTCTGTCTGTGTTGGTGTTTTTTTGCAGAGAGATGGTAAAGCTCTTCAGCACAGACAGAAAGTGCGTAAAGGACCTGGAGCGCTTCCTGCAGGGGCTCATGAGCTGTCTGGATGTAAGTGGGTGTCCTATCAGTCTGTTCTCTCAACCCTCATCTCTCTATTACGGGAGCCAGGAGTGTTCGCAGGTCTGAAGGCTCACACCACTCTCCAGGTCATCAGCATCACTTTATCAACACCGAATAAGAAAATCGAGAGTAACCGGCAAAGCTTTCAGTACTGAAAGCAATTAAATATTGATACGCGCCCATATATTCAAGACTGTGACAAGACATAAAATAATATTCGGTAATTACTAAGTGCTTAATTCCAAAAGTAATTAAAGCGTGCGTTTCGTAAAGGCTCGGCACAGGGCGACACTTAATTTAATGCCGCCAAAGCTGGGGATTTACTTTTTCACATCGGCCATGCCGACAGCAGCAATTATAACACGAAGCCCTGCTCCGTGCTCAGATCTCCCGGGCCGGCATTAGGGATTCTGTTTCAATGTGCCGTGCCCTACAAGGCTGCAGGTGAGTCACACACTGAGCCTTGTGCAGATCAGACCCGAAGCTCAGATTAGCATGCCATCGTACAGCGCACCACGGCCACAATTTATTCAGACTTTTAGGGCAACGTGATGTGTCAGGTTTTAGCGTGTGCTATAGACATATTTCAGTTACCACAAGGAGTAAATGTCACACTGGGCCAAAGTAATGTGTGGTTTAGTCAAGGATCTTGAAGAATCTGAGTACCTTAAAGACTCCCTCTGTGTACAGTATGTATCTATGTGTAATATGTGAACACTATAGTGTAGTCGATATGGAGTGAATAATGCAATGTGTTTTTTATTTCGCTGATACGATACGATAGTGTAGTCGATATGGAGTGAATAATGGAATTTTTTATTTCGTTGATACGGTCTAAACTTCTGCTCCAAACCTGCAAGAGTCTCGGAAATGTCAAATATTCAGAAAGGGACTGTTGAGTGGTCAGTGGCTGCTGTCACCAGACACTGGAGTGGTGAAGAGCGGGCCAGCTTTTGTATGAGGCAGCAGGATGCACAGCTCTGATGGTTGTGCTGCCGCTGCCGGTGTATCATAATGTTTGTTCTCAGGAAAGGACCTTGGGACCTCATTATTCTAATTTCAAGGGAATTTATTGAACAAAGCATTGCAACAGATTCTGGTAATTAGGCCCACAGTGCTGCAATTAAAGAAAACCCTTAACTCGAGAGGAGAATTAGTTTTTAACAGCTTTCTGTTACAGTATTTGTATTAAGATTTCCCTAGAACTTTAAACCCAACACAATTTTGTGCCATTTACTTCCCCTGGTGTACTCCGGTACTTTCTCTCAGTTGAGGGAACAATACGTGTATCTCTTGGTGACATGGGGCATGAATATTAGTCAATAATGTAAAAGTTGGTGAGCAAATGAGAAACAGTAAATACACACTCTTAGCATTTGCCTTCCCTCATAAACATGTGCCATGCTATGTTCAAATGGAATTTTGCAATCTACAGATGGAATCTGTCTGGACAATAAACAGTATTTTGATGTGAAACATGAAAATGTTGTGTTTTGAGCAAAATGAATGAAGTGTGTGAGTGTGGAGAAACTCCCGTGACAGTGCCCTGTACGGCCCCTGTGCTTTGTAAACAGGATGATGGTGCCCTGAAACGCTTCCTCCGCGACGAGGACATCAAAGAGCTGCCGGACCATGAGGAGAAATGGGAGGTTCCGGAACCTTTAGAGATCAAGCCAGAGCCACCAGGTATCCCACTGCCACTCCCGGATTGTCAGGGGGAAATAAGTACAGAAGCACAAATAATGCCGCTCCTTTCCGGTCTTGTTCGAGCCAGCGCAAGCGGGCACTCTGCTTCCGCTCGCGACCTTCTCCACCGCAAACGCGTGTAAAATGTTTTGTGAGCATCGCCACTTTGCGGCACCAAACCAGCTTGCTGAGCACCTCCTCGTGATTCAGACTTGCATGCTCCTTTTTTATTTTCTGTTATTTTCATTCCGTTGCGATTAAATTTTGCCTTAGTCACACCCGCACGTTTGTCAAAACCTGTGAGTTCACGCCACCTCGCACCGCGCCCTGCCCTGACATCCCTGCAAGCCGTTTGTCACCTTTCCTAATTTCCCCGCACACGGCTCGCTTGCACATCCGAGGGATTGTGCGTATGCTAATTTTGGTGTGTTAGCCACCCTGGCCCGTGACATGAAAGAGTAGCTGTTGCCGGGGCTCAGAGAGCTAGCCAGAGAAAATCCCTTACTGCATAGCTAACCAAGAACTGTCACCAACGCTGTGACGGACAGGGATGCACACCTCCCCTCTGTTTAAGGACATTCTGTACCTTGCCGTGTGTTTGAGGCCTCGTCTACGGATCCTGTTATTTTAACCAGCTGGAAGATTCCTCAAATGCGAAATCAGCCATGTCACATTTATTTTCCCCTCACAAGGGTGAATTGCGAGCGTGGTTTGGCAACCTTAGCCTAACTGCTGTAATTCCCCTGCCATCACGAATGGACTTAAAGAACGATCACACATGCATGTGCGTCTGCCATGCGAACCGTTCACATGGATTACAGTATTGTAATCCTCGTGAATTACCTCAAAGAAAATATGAATATATGAATATGAATGTGTCGTGAATACACTTCTGGCTGGTGTAAGCTTATAAGGAGAAAAAAAGAGTGACTGAACACAAGAAAGCATGCTGAAAGAAAAGGGAATTTTCAGCCATTTAGTATGAAACACATTTCGTAATGCCGTGCCGTTTTATGCCCACCTACAGCCAACAGCGATAGGAACTGTAACTGTAACTGATTGGTGTGTGTCTGGCCCTCCTCCGTTTTTCCAGTGTTTTCCGGGGTCCAGTTCAGCCGAGCCAGGAGTGTAGCCGAGGAGGAGCGCAAAGAGGAGCCAGAGGACGGGGAGAGGACCTTGGCATCCTGGCCCCCCAAGTCTTCTTTCGGCAAAGTTTCAGGCAGCCACACAGGTAAACTCAAGACTGCTCGGCCACGCGGACTGCTTCCAGGTCAGGAACCGACAGGCAGTAATGCAGCTCTCCATACTGGCTTGAGAGCACGGTCAAGATTGATTGATTGATTCACGTTAAATCCATGTCAGTAAATACAAAATGAATTAATATTGTACAAAGGGAGCTTATCCATAGGTCTAGAGGTTGTGGACATTTATTCACCTCAAAGTTATTGTGTTTTCAGTTTTGGACCTCATGTTTTGTCAAATATATTTAAAATAACACAGACTAAATATTTCCATGTCTGGTGTTTGTTGTCCTCCACTAAGCACCCCTGATCACCCCAAATCCTGAGTGTAGAGTGTAGCGATATATTGTAACATTGTTTGTATGGATCATTGATAATGTCCCGTGTGTATTCTAAGATATACGGTAATTTTGCTTTTATGAATGTTGTTAGGCACTGTATGTATGCTCACTGTTACATTCTCTTATTTTTGTAAATATATTATTATTATACTTATTTGAGTTTTTAACAAATCAGAACAACAACACAATGACACCACACAAAAAATGGGTGTAGTGGGGGATTGGATACTTAAAAACAAAGAAATGAAAAATCACTGTTTCATTCCTATGTAACAACACTGTTTTTCACCCCCTATTAAGCACTTGTTGTGTTTCCCTTGTGACATGCACTTTATTTACCTTGTCATATGAATAGTAATTTGATTAAGATCTAATGTCTAATTTACAGGACATGTGATGCGTATAGTATAGGATGTAATACAATATTAACACTCCACAGAAAGTACCTTCATGCTTTATACAGTTACATATGCACAGTGTGAGACAGATGTGCAAAAGGGTTTGCTCCTTTCCTTGAGATAACAGTACAGCTAAGCCTCTGAAGTAAAGGATAGGTGCACCCACAACTCCACTTGAAAATGGATATGCTGTTGTACAAATGAATCGTTTGGGTTTCTCTGTAACACTGATTCATACTTCCAGCAAAATATTGGTGGAACTTGCCATATTCTAGTGGCTCAGTCTACCTTTAGGAAATTGTTTTTAAATTGATTTAACGCATTCCGATTTAGTCATTTTGAAAGTGTCTGGAACTCACTGACACTCATGTTATTCCATGCATGGCAGATTAGGTTTTGACCGGGCTTCTCCTTCCACATGCTGCAGCCATTTACGTTGGCAGAGCAGCGAATGTTCCCGTGAGCATCGCCCCCTCGGTTGGTGTCACCTTCACTCCCGCTGCGAGAGCATGTCTGTTGATCGACAGGCTCACCTCATTTAATTGCGAGAGCAGCTATAAATGGTCAAAAAACATTGGCCATCAAAGGTGGACATGCCACAAACAATTTTCAGATTGCAGCGGCGGAACATCTCACAATAGGATGTTTGCAAGCGGATTATATTTAATTGCCACAGGACCAGACGGGATTTAACATTTGCCTTTCCCGGCGAGGTGGAAGGAGGCACTGGAGCTGTCTGCTGTGTTTACATAACAGAGATGTGGGCTAATGCGGGCAGGCTTTTGGAAAGTCTGCTGTGAGGACGGTGATTCCCCTGACCTTGGTGTGCTGTGTGTGGCTGTGTGGACACAGGGCAGGCGGTGGAAGCGGTAATGAAGATGTGGCCCCCTCCAGCCCAGCCAGCCTCCACGGACGGGGAAACCGCACCGCGTCTCAACTGCACCGGTAGAACGGAGCTTCCATTATGCAGAGAGCAAGGGCACATGAACCCACAGAGCCAGAGCAGCAAGCCAAGTGGCAACACGCCATACTCAACAGGTCTGTTTGGGTGCCTTAACTGATTTACCTGATCCATGCCTGGTTATTTTGTTTTGTTTCAGATTTTTCCCCTGTTTTTCTCCCAATTTGGTAGTCAATTATACCCTCTATTTCTTTTAAATTTACCCTCCCCCGGGACGAGCTAATACCTCGAGGCAATGTTTGTCGCCTCTGAGACGAACCATGATAGGCAGCTCACACTCGTAAAGGACCAGCCAATACTGGTGCGTTAGACCGCTACGCTATCGGAGGCCCCCCAGTTTAAATCTTGTTGGAAAATGCCATTCAAATTGAGTTATTTAAATTAATTCTGGTAGATGTTTGCAGGTTGTGTAGATAAACAAAAAAAAGAAGAAATGTTGATGGCTTTTGGCTAGTGTTAAATATAAATATCCATCTAATCTACATCCCAATAAATAGGCATTTTAAATGCAACATGCATGTAATCCTGCAAGTGTCATTTGCCCTCAATTGTTTACATCTAAACCAACTATGCCATCTTCTTGCATCTTGCTCCCTGCTCAATAGACATACAGTGACACAGCTTTTCTCATGTTACGCATGATCCAGCATTTCCAGGAACTCTCACTGAGCCTAAAATAAAATAGTGTAACTGATCTACAAGAAGATACCCCATTAGAATTAGTTTTCATATTTTCATATTTAGCAGCAGCAGTGATGATGTGTACATATCATTATTACACTACCATTTTGTATATAAAGCTTTGTTCAATTAGGAACCGTGAGAACTGTATTAAGATTGCAATCACTTTAGTTTTATTGCCAGTTTTCAACATGGGATGATCTTTGTCCTTAGACATGAGTTATGAGACCGGCGTGCGAATGGCCCACTCTTCTGACACCAAGGGTCAGGAGGCGAGTGGAAGCTATGGTGCAGCAGCAAGGCCTGAAGTTACAAACCCTGAAGTGGCAAGGTCTGACACCAGCAGGCCTGCCGAGCATGCCGTAGATACCGAACAACAGGCACCCCACTCCTCAAATCCGTAAGAATCTTCTGTCCTGATATAAATATAATTAGCATTTGATGCTATGCACCTCACTGTCCTGGTTTCATAAATGAACCACAGCACATTTTGTATCATTGGAAGCTTGCGTCTCATTCCAAGCTCGTTGGATGTACTTGAAATGGTGTAATATAAAAGGCAGTCATTCGCTGTGTCTTGATCTTGTCCTTTTCATCCAGAAATCACAAGGAAGCCGCTATGCCGGAGGTGGTGTCCACTTTGTTCCAGGGGAGCGGTTTTCAGCGCCCGCCGCTGGTGCTGGACAACCCCGTGTGGGCGAAACAGCTACCCCCACAGGCCGTTCTGGAAGACCTGGTCCTGGACTGCTCCCGGCCCAAGACCGTGGTGTTCTCAGAGGACAAAGGAGACACAATGTGTATTGGGGAATGGGGTGAGCAGCTGGTTAATGCATTCTTCACGCACTGGAAGGAGAGTGGTAGCCCTGACAGCCCCCGGGAAATAACCTGGTACAACCGCAACGGTGAAAGCGGGCATCCATGCGACTTCAAGGTCGTCTTCGCCACAGACGGGGAAGGGAAGGCCGGCTCTCACGAGGTCTTTGTGGAGGTCAAGTCCACAGTCAAGACTGAGAAGTACTTTATCCATCTCTCTGCCAATGAGCTAGACCTGGCCCTGAGGGAGAAGGAGAGGTACCACATCTACAGAGTATACAATGCTGGAGACTCGCAAAACGTTCGTCTCTGTCGCATCAAAAACCTGGCCCAGCATTTACATTCCAAGGAGTTGGAGTTGTTTTTGTTTGTGTAGTGTTTACCTAAAACATATTTTTATTTAAATTATTTTTGTAACTTTTTTTTAGATTGTTGAATGGTTGATAAGTCCACATTCCATTTATCTTTTTTGCTAAGAGGTTTTAATATCTCTGAATAAGTATTTTATCCTACTTTTATACTGCGAGGCAATGTAATGCACTAATGTTCCACACTGTTCAGTTGTTGAATGTCTATGTAACTTCATTTGTGAAAAAGGATTCACATGTTTTTACTGTCTGCTCCATCTATGCTCCATGTTATGCACCAGCACTGATTTTAGTAGTAACCTGCCATTTAAAGTAAATGTATGCTGTCAGTCTGTCAGCAGATATATGTGTATATTTTAGTGACAATTGATAATGTATGCTGTCAGTCAACTTGCGGATATGTGTGTATATTTTAATGACAATTGATTTTCTTAATTTTTTTACATTTCCAGTTTGCTACACCAGCATCAAGTGCCGTGAAAATGTTTTATCTTTCTTTTAATGATTGCTAATATGGCTTTTTATGTATTATTGTGTGTCAAATATTTGGAAATAAATTCCCATCATGCATATTCCATTAATATTGTCTTTTGTATTTTTAATTGCTAAAGTGCATCATAAACATACTGATTTTTTTGCCTTCTATTTTCTAAACACTCCCTCTATTGAACTAATAACACACCTGTTACTAACGTAGAGTGGCACAATGTCCTCAATGTGTGCTGAATTTATGTTGATTTAATTTGATGCTTCTCAAATGTTTAGGGCACAGCCCTAAATAGATTTTCATTCTTTATTTGTATTTTCACGTGATTTTATCTTTACTTGCTCTCTCCTGCTTTGAAAAGTAATCTCTGAGTCTGATCTGTTTTGAGTCCGGTTACCACCAGAATACTAAACCAGTGTGGTGACGCAGTTCCTGCGTCTGAAAACCGAATGGAGGTTGAAAAGTCATTCGTTTGGGGTGGGGAGGGGGGGGATCAATTTACCGTTTTACACAACCCTCTGGCAGCATCATAACAATGAACAGCTTTGGAATATATATGAATATTTTGTGAGTATTTGAACGTATTTTTTTATTTATTGTTTTCTTCATATGGTGTCTTGGTATCCCAACGTTTCACCACAGATATATCGTCGTTGCTCACGGGCCGGCCGATAACTCATGTACGGGGATGCAGCCCAGCGGCAATTGCCTAAATCCTTGTATGCAAACCTTGTTACTGATCCGAAGCATATCGCGATGTAGATCAACTGGCTAAAGTAGCTCAATTTCAATGTTCACCCCTGCGTAAATTATACAGGCATCACTCCATGTACATTCACAATTAATCACTGTATTAAAGTTTGCTTACGGAAGTATATTTTGAATGAATCTTTCTAAGTATTTTGCGGCTGTCACCCCACACGCAGTAGCGTAAGCTCCAGAACATCTACACATGACGCCTGATGCTGTAGTTTGACGGAGTCTGAACACAGACGCAAGCAAAGGCTGAGTCATAACTTTTTCCCCCCGGCCATTGCAACGCAATTGCACTGCGTTTTTTGCAGTGTACATCGTTTTCTGCATATGTATATAGGCTACATGTCTTTAGCGTATATGGATGAAATGCCGTTTCAGTAATGACCAGGCTAGAATGAAAAGGTGTAAATATATACATGTATTCCATTGCTAGTAGGCTACGCATTTTTGGAGACACTCCGTTTCACCCATAAACATTCCACAGCAACTAATAGTCACGCGTACTTAAAACTTGGAACTGGACACAGGTTCGTATAAAATGGCAGATGTCCAAGCGGTAAATTGGTATGGTCCAAGTGTTGGTATAATTACATATATATTTGAAAGTAAAGATGCATAATCTCCACCTGTTCGGCCTAAATAATGAAGGGGCAGTAACATGTTCCCTTAACTTGATCACTCAAAGATCCTCCAACTTGCTGTCATGTTTCAATCAATTGTCAAGAAACTAAAGCTCCCTTTTTGCTTTCATCTTCTAATACGGGTAGTCTAATAAGTAGTAGTTGGTAATAATATTGCTGATCACTTCGTTTGCAGTTACTCCACACTATAATTATACACACTGTGAGAACTAGAAAAATTGATGAGAAACTAGTGTCATTTTCAGGCTGACCAGGTGCATAGTTATTTTACAGTGAATAGCATAAGTATGAATACAGCTGGAAATTAGAACAAGGATTTAGAAGTAAATATGATCAGAAACATAAAAGGAAGGGAAATTAAAACGTAGCAGCACATGAGAAAGGGAACAAGACGGAAGATACCCTGAACGCTGGAACTTTATATTAGCTGAGTCGAATGTACACCTTGAAGGACCAGCAGTGAAAAATGTGTCACTCATTATGGTGATAAATGCTATAACAACAGTAAATGTTTTCATTTCTTGTGCTGTGAAAATGATCACACATCACAAGCATTGTATAGCACATGTACCTACCAAGCATCTACAATGCATGATTCTTTGTGTTGGGTGATGTACAATTTAGAAAATGCTGCCATTGCATGCAAAGATTCCTTCTTTGATGCAAATAAAAGCGTAATTGTCATTTTGTTTAAAAATAATAATAGTCACTGTCAGATGATGAGCTGTTACCAAAATGCAACTACATGGAACTCCTGGCTGGCCAGTGAGTCCACAACTTAAAAAGGCATGACAGGATATGGCCATGAAGACTTTGCTCCATTGCACCACTCTGTGCTCCACACAGATCTGGGCCCTGCAGAGCCCTTCTCATCCAAAGTTTGCATGTCATGGCACAGTTCACATGCATACTCTACTCTCCAGCTACCTAGCTTATTTCCCTGTTTCAGTGTAGCAGTCTGAAAAAGCTCTACAACTGTCAAGATGTATCTACCATGGATTGTCTACAACCCTATTTGAAGGGGGGGGGGGGGCTGAAAGAAGAGAAAGAATATTCTGTTAAAATGAATGACAGTCAGTGCTGGCGCTGCAACTTGCAATCAAATTTTAATCAAAACAGAAAGGTATATGCATTAAAAGTTTGTAGATAAGTGGCCATGTCCACCCCTGGGGTCTCATTTATCAGTCCTTGCATATATTTCATGACGGGTGTTGAAAATTAGCGTAAGCTAAAAACACTATGGTACAACACATCTGATAATTGTGTATTCAGTTTGTCAATGCACATTTGTATCTGTCCCTATCAAGTAAACCATTAAAAAAAGGTTTTATGGAACATTCAAAAGTGTTCATTACATTTACATTGTTTTTGTTACATTGTTTTTATTAATCATGTGTATGACTGAGATACACAAGTTTTTAGTGTCACCACTGATATATTTGAAATTGTCCTATTATTGTGCACACATGAATGCACATTGACGTTTAATGTAAACCATTAGCTATTAGGCATTTTAGCATGTTTAAAGAACTCTGACTCATGTAAACCTATTGGGAGATATCAAGATTTATATTTCTTCCCAATCAATGGCTCCAATTAGAATAAGTAGCTAACACATAATTTAAACTAGATGCCCATGGATCTAGACAGATATAGACAAGTACTGACCATGGAATAACTTAATATTTTCCTCATAATGCTTGGGGTGTGGCTTAAGATTTGAAAAATGATCTTGGACTGGATTTTTGGGGCAGAAAGTACATGAAACAGTTTAATTTATTCTGTTTGTATATAGAGCTAGGTACCTGACAAACGAAAATTATTTCCATTGAAATTTGTTTCTACTTGTATTATTGTTGATATGAATAATGATGCCCTTAACCTTCCTTTATATAGTAACAAGCTAACTAATGTAATGTAGTGCTTGTTGGAGGTTACCAGTCTAACTAGTGGGTAATCTTATGCCGCTAGCAGAGATATTCTGTTGTAAGACGGTAATATCAGGTCCTGGTACCGAATGGGGTGCCATTTATGCCCCCATAAATACCAGACGCAATCACCACGCTTCCTCTTTCCTCTCCGTGGACAGGTCAGATTTATGTTGTGTGCGGGTTGTATAACTTGCTGGCAGTCAAATTTATTGTGCCTGCTGGGGTTTGACTGCACTCATTCCCCTGAGTTGCAGCCCTGTGTCACCTATCTTGCTAGGTCTGCAGTAAGCTTGCATTTGTGGTTTGTCATGCTTGTTTAGTTTCTTAATTTCAGTTTGACAATCCGCTACAGAGCAAGTGCCTCTCTAGCTGACAGCTCTACCGCATGGGTCCCTACGCTAGTCCTTCAAGAGTGCTCAGAAGACTATACAGATGAAGTGTTGGCTCCATCCTCTCAACTTTATTCACTGAGAGAACCTCCCTTTCATTGAGAATCGTGGCATCCAATGCCTAATGTGAGATGCAGGTTTTGGTTATATAAGATTAATCAAGATTCAGCCCTGGTGAGCACCTTCATGAGGGCCAAATTATGTCTTTAGTTCTGATGCAGAGGCTTTTCTTTAGGAACACAATTGACTCATGCATAAGCCCAAAGGCTCGAGCTACCAATACAAATAGCATCGCCTGCCTGGTCTGACACAGCTGGCTCAGGGTAAACATAGCTATTGGTATTTTGCCTGCCTCCCAAGTGCAGCTTCCCCTATATGCTAATATCCCCCCAACGCTCCCCAAATACACCTCCCGTCAAACCGGCGGAGTAGAGAAGATCTCTGACTGTAGGTAGCTGCACTTTTAGCCCAAAAGGCAGTAACTCTGGAAGCTCATATAGTTTGCCTTCATGGGTCAAGCCTTTGATTCCACCATTCTCTTGTATGGACTATCACCGGCTACTCCAAGTCATTCAGGCACTACTTGGATGACTTCCTGGTTAGTTCACCCAGCATGAAAATGAACAAAACACAAATGCTCTCTTGTCTCACAGGTTGTGCACAGTGCACAGGTTGGGCCTCAACATGAATGAGTAGAAAAGGCAATTGACCCTAACTCAGCTGCTAGATTTCATCAGCATTGCTCTCCTTGTGTACTTATACTTGGGAGTAGTTATGGCAGCCTTGGATTGGCAAAAACTGCTGGACCCTTCAAAGCTAATTTGGTGCTCTCATCCTGGGCCCAATGCAGGACATCCTTCCTATTGCAAAGTATGAGTCTGGGCATCCTTTTGCACAGGAGTGATGTAAACAGAGGCATCCCTGAAGGAGTGGGGTGTGGTGTCAGTGGGGTTGTCCTCCAGTGGCATGTAGAAACCCCCTTACAACACTCCATGCTTCCTTATCAGCCCGCCTCAGAAACATGTATTTTTGTTATATCAGACACCGTGATCAGTCTAATTAATGATTGTGGCAACATGCAGTTCCTATGACTCCATGTGATGATGAGAGATGTGCTGCTATGGACTTTAACCCACCTGTAGCAGCAGACACCCTGTCCATGGAAAAACTGCCACCAGAGGAGTGGAGACTTCAGTACACTGGCAGCAGCTCTGTTTGAATCAGCAGAGGAGGCACAATGGCTGCTGTGGTTCTTAATGACTCCCACAGTCCTCTGTGTTTGGATGCCTTTGCCCGTGAGTGGCCAGACACGCATCTGAACATATTTTCCTCCTTTGGCGCTGATTTCACTGGTACTAGATAGATTCTGGTCCAAGGGCCCCTGGATAATTATGATAGATCAAAATGGACCAGAAAGCCATGGTTGCCCCCCTGCTGTAGCTCCTGTCAGACCATCTATTGGAATTTCCAGTCTGCCAGGAGCTGCTTACTGCGGCCTTGGGCACACTGTGGCAATTGAGGCCCAGACTTATGAAACCGTGGGTCTGACTGCTGAACATGGGCGTCGTAGCAGGGGAAAGGGGGAACTGACTACCTAGGGCCCCAAGTGGGGGAGGGCCCTTGAAAAGCCTGGAATATTTATAAAAAACATTTGTCTGCAATTTTAAATTTCGAAGTAATTAGTATCATTACTAAATTATATTGGCTGAATAAATAGGTTGAGAGACTGAACTTTGTATCCATAAAAATATTGGAGGCTCTCTGGGCCCCCTCCCCTCTCCCCTCTCAAAAGCGCAAATGGTTTAGTCCGCCCCCCTGCACTAAGTAGGTATGTTACGATTCCCGTGCGCAGCAGCGGTCTAGATGTGCCTGTGTCCCTGTGCGAGCGATTACGAGAGACTATGGCCGTACCCCAAAAATGCAAGCTTTTCAAGGGCTGTCAGGGTTTTTTTTCACCATATGTCTGTGATATAACGTAGTTGAAAACTCGATCCTCCATCTTGTTTCCGAAATTTGATTAAACATTGCTCGGTTTGGTCATACACTACACTTCAGAGTCAGACTCGTGTTTAGTGCTTTCAAAATGATATATCGCAAGTTCAGGACTAAATAAAAGGTATACAGGACGTTAATGTAACATTTTATCTTGTTTCTGGTGACATTTCATTGAAATATGTCGATGCGAAGTGCGATATTTTTGACCCAGAATGTGAGATATCTTTGCCCAAATGCTCACTGCCTGCCGTGGTTTTTGCCATGTCGCGGCGTGTGCGCAATATGTAATTATGTGATTAATTGATTATGTAATGTAATTTCAGATAATTCAAATGAAGATATATCATCTTTTTTTAGAATGCTTCAATCTGCAATTACCGAAAATGTCATGCAATTATCTTTATTTTTAAGAAAGTTATGGGCATTTATGTTATTGAATCACAGCTTTTGTTTCAAGATCATTGAAAAACAATAGGGGTCAATATGCACATTTCCGAGTGTAAGAATTACCATAACTTCCTTAAAACTTAAGATATGAGAGTGAATAAGGTAGATTTATAACATCTCAAATTCTTGTAACATACCTACACTAATATTAGTTGCCAAACATGGCTAATCACGCTGACTGGTGCTGATGCTGGAGCCCGGAAGTTTCAGTCAATCATGTCTTTCCAGAAGAAAGTGAAGTCGGGGTATCAAAAAAGAAAAGAAAGAGAAAAAAGGCAAACTGAGAAAACAACTGCTCACTAATTTCTTTCAAAAGAAAGGTAAGCAACTTGCTAACACTGTTTAAGAGTGGTTTAAGGTAATATCGGTACGTTGTTTCGATTGAACTAGGGCTGTGATGGTGAAATGCATTGAAACTTTGTTTCTGAAGACTCATTTGATCCAGTTCTATAACAAGACAAGCTAACGTAGCTAGCTACATTATGATAGTTAGCTAGCTAGCTGGTAAATTAAGCAGAATCTAGCCTGTAGCCTGTTTCATTGTATATTATAAGCAGGTTAAGAGGCTAATGTCAATCCTGTATGCTTCATGCTTGTAGAGGGGCCTGTCCTTGTAGCAGAGAGTGAGCAGGAAGAAGATGTGATCGAGGCAGAGAGGAGCAGGAAGAAGAGGCAGAGAGTAGCAGTAGGACTAGTGAAGAGGATGATGGAGGTGAAGAGAGCAAGGAAAATGAAGGTTGCTCTGAGGGTAGTGAGAAGGATGAGGAGAAGACAGAGGAGGAAGTGGAAAAAAGTGAGGGGAATGCAGAAGGGTATTTGCCAGAGGACCCAGGACTATGGCCAGAGAATCTTACTAATCTTACTAATTATTTAAATGTGGTATAAGCAGTTCATTAGTGATTACCCTAATAACCACTACAGATTCATGTATATAGTTGTTGATTCAATTAAAAAAATTCTAAAGATGTGTGAGAGTCATGGATCAAGAGGGGAAGGGGGCCCACAAGACTGCATATGTATAGGGCCCAGAATTGTGTGCTACGCCCCTGACCTCACAGATGGCTTGGATTGGACCTTCAGCCAGCTGTCGTAGACATGGTGCACATGGTCAGATCCCCTCCAAAGATTCTATGTATGGGTGTAGATGCTGTGTGTTATCTTTTTGGTTAATTGAAAACAAGGCAATTCCTGAGTCTTGCAGAATTAAGGAATGAATGCCTTGCATCAACACCTCCACCAGTGTTATAGGACTATCCACTACTTTATCTAATACAGTTCAACTGCTAATAGCATAACATAGTTAATAGCTAGTTGCCACTGCTGTACCTTCTAAATGGTTAGAAGGACATGTAGCAAACAGCATACAGAATACTTTTTCCCCTTTTTTTCTCAATTTGGAATGCCCAATTTTATTCTAAGCTGCACTGCAACCTCCACTGTCAACTCAAGAGAGCATAGACAAACACGCACTCTCCTCCGAAACACGCATTGTCACACAAACACATTTCACAAGTTAAACTTGCACAGATATGAACAGGCCAAGAGAACAGGCGAATTCTCACTGTTCAGTTGATAGCCCTGATATATTCACATATTTATGTATTATTCCAGATATACACATATGTATATCACTGTCAATGCTTGTGTCATTCACATGAGCATATCATTAACATAAATGGAGAACTTTACTGTACTTTAAAATGCAGAAAAAGTAGCAGTACTTTACCTATGTGTATCATGCAACATTTATTTGTGTATGTGCTGGTGTATGTGTGTGTTTGTGTGTGTGTGTGTGTAGTTTGAAATTAATTAATTAAAATGTTATGGATAAGTCTATAAGCATTAGAAAAAGATCCCCAGGGAAAATACTGCACATGTCCAGCACATGTCATGACAAAAACCCTAGGCACATGTGTATGTGATGTTTGGTATGTCCAACCAAACACTTTCCCTGTATTGTATTTTCACAAACTTATGAGCCTTTCAAAATTTCCCTAAAATTGTACATAATAGTTAGAACGAAGAGGGACACATAGCTAAAACATTTTCCTCATTGCAGATAAAAAGCTGCAGAAACAAAACCAGAAGCTGTTGGTTGCCAAACCAGTACTTCAGGTGATGACAGCTCCTCATTAGTAAAGTCCCAGATCACTAGTGACAGCACGGTGGATTCAGATAGGTACCTGGATTTAATTTTTATTTTGACAAGGGCTGTGTTCAAAACCGTTCCCTATTCCCTAAATAGTGTACTATATAGTGTGTTCGCCAATTTGTTCAACACACTATATTTAGTGCACTATTTAGGAATAGGGAACGAGAACATTTCGCACAAACACAGCCAAAGTATTTGCCTCCTTTGTGAGGGCCCGAGTCAAGGTCAACCCTCCTAGCAGACTCTGCAGCCTCTTTGTAATAATTTACTGTGAAAGACTCATCGTATTGAGTCTCTCAAATTGTGTATCATTCCTCATCAGTTCGAAACATGCAAATGTGGATAATGCAAACTTTGAAACTCAACAGTGGCTAGAGTTGAATAAGACAATTTCTTCTGCAGTAATAATCATCTTCAAAGGCAGGGGAAATGGGACATTTGAGAAAATATGGGGAATCGTTGATGGCTGAAATATACATTTCAAACAGTTGATTGGAATGGTAACATTTGTTTATTTGTTTTGGCAAAATTACGTGTCTGTGATATACATTTGAAAGAGATGTTTAAAGAAAATGCTTGTTGTGTGTATCACAGACGTGTGTTATTCATATCATGTTCCACAATTTAACTGCCGTGTTTCATGCAGTCGCTGAATGTAAACGATATGTACTATATACCATAAGTATAGGCCTACTATATACTTATGTACTATAATTATTGCTATCATAGTATCCTACGTTAGCGTTGACAGTTCATTGAACGGTGTGTGTGTGTGTGTGTGTGTGTGTGTGTGTGGTGGGAGGTGTGTGCAACAGGATAAAACAGCTGGCGGCACTGTCACACTTAAGTATATGTGACGCAACTTATCTGTAATAATTAGCAACAAATTATTTGAATTATTTAAAGCACTTGTACGATAGCGTACTCCAAAAAGGTATCTGCGAAGACTACCTCTCGTGAATCCATCTTTTATTGGGAAATTGCCATCTCAATTTGGACGCAAATCCGTGTGTCCTTAGCAGCAAGTTCTTCCGTATTATAACACCTACCATCTGTTGCCTATGGGCACTTCCGTGTGTACACGAGTACGATGGAAATGTAAACCTTTATAAAGTTGAAGGACAATGATCACTACCGTTTACATCACACATTTATTTTAGGTACCAGATATAGCTACATGTAAGCATGTCATGTTTTAGCTTGCGATATTAGAATGGCTCCAACAGCATAAACATTTACATGATCATGCAATGACCGTTTTCTGTCTATTGACTGTCATTGCTGTAATTCCGTTTCACTTACTTAACTAATATCGATGTGTTGCTTTTCCTTAACTACACAGTATGTTGTAGTTCACATGAATGACTTTTAATGCAGTTCATGAGACTAGTTTCTTTAAAATCTACGCAACTGGATAAAAGGCTGCGTTTCGAATTTCATGGTACAATTTAAATGCCCTGTACACCGTGCAGATTCACTCCCGATTCATTACGCATAGTGGTGCGTTGAGCGCTCCTAATCTGGACGGAGACAGAAGAGCGCTCCTAGACAGGCGAGCAAGGCAGGGTTTGCTGCTGCTTGATCTGTGCTGCGATTGGCCGACAAATCCGGGGGGCTGGAGGTTCCGCAGCTTCTTTGCTCGGCTGCGATCTTCATACAGGAGCGATGCGGAGACAATAGGGCAGCGCAAGGAAGCCTGAGAGAGAGAGAAATCAGCTCGTTCAGCAAGGTGAACATTTTGCTAGACTGCTTCAGTCGTTATCAATATCTGGAGCTGAAAAGACAAATATACAACAAAAAAACAGAATAAGTACATAGTGGCTTTTCATCCGGTAAAATTGGTTAATTTTCAGCTTTAAATGGAGAGACAGTGAAAACCCTGAGTGCATTACGGATCGAATGGTAAGTAACCGGGTAAATAACATTGATGTTATCAGCTATGCGATGTTTTTATTAAATCACCGCTGCTAATTGCATGGTCGTATGTACTGTCGCTTGTGAAGCGAAGATGGTTTGAAATGGATATGCATTTACTTTGCTATCCGTTACGTAATTATTAATGCAATGCATCCTTAATTTGTTATTTTTTATGACAGAATATGTGGCTAGATTTTATTAGATTTTCCATTGTTATTTTTTTAAGAGGCATGCATGTCAGGAATTTGATTTAATTGGTTAGCACTGAATGCGATTTATCAGTAACGCTGCGATACGTTTTTGAGTATTTAGTTTGGCCTTTACTGTTTGTATTTGTATTTACATGTATGTTTACAATGCCATTATGCTTCCAGCGCTATTTACTAAAATATGAATCAGGCTAGCGGAGAACAATGGCTTGATTTCAAACCGAAAGTGTGCTATATTGACAACACTAAATATTTGGGGAATATTTGAATTGTAGTTTCCTTGAAATAAGTGACATATGTTAAATTTCACAGATAGATTATCCACACAACAGCGAAAGGCATTATTTCATGAGATTCAGGCCAAAACAAATCCCATTGGTAGAAATATGTGAGGAAAAGAGGGTCTTTCATATCACCATGTATCACACATGTATGTGCAAACAAATGCACACACTTGTGTTAACAAACCGCTGTACAGGTGACTGCATTTTGTGTGATGAATTGAACACATACACTCAAAGCTCTCTCAATCGCTTTCTCCCTCCCCCTCTTGGTCCTTCCCAGTTATATACTTCTGCAAACACAAACTCATGATCATACAAACACATGCTCTCTCTCTCTCTCTCTCTCTCTCTCTCTCTCTCTCTCTCTCTCTCTATCTATCTATCTATCTATCTATCTATCTATCTATCTATCTATCTATCTATCTATCTATCTATCTATTTATCTATCTATCTATCTATCTATCTATCTATCTCACTCACTCACTCACTCACTCACTCACTCACTCACTCACTCACTCACTCACTCACTCACTCGCACACACACATCTGCTGATACAATATAATGCACTGACATAGTCACTTGACACTGTATAGTAATTGCACTGTATTGACAGTGTTTGTGTCATCACACACTGCTGTCAGAGCACTCTGCACAGCCTAATCAGTAGCTCTCTCTTTCTCCATCTGTGTTTATACCCTGTTCTGACAGAATGGAGACCATTCCAAGCCTGCCCTGCTGTGGGCATTCTCGCTCAGCTGTGAGAGGTTTGTCCTGTGACTGGGGTGGCTTGTGCTCGGTGGGCTAAGCTGGTTCTGACCCAAAAAACAGAGAAAGAATAGAGCAGACCCTGGGCCTTGGAGCTGTATGCTGTATGCTGTCCTTTCCTCAAAGGAGGGTCTGATTTGTCAATAGCCCTTGGCGGACAGAAGCCTGCAGCACACCACTCTAACTGGTCCAGTTAACAGGGTGCACAATACTGGCAGCGTATATACTTACTTGACTGCACATTTCTTTATTTATTGTAGACATAAATTCTTTATTTATTTCAGAAAAGGATGAAACATGTGAGAGGCTGAGATAGGGAGAGCGGGGTCTTTGAAACGTATCTCATTAAGTTACAGTAAGGACAAATGAAGGGTTCAGAACATTGACTCTCTAAGCACCAGAGAAAATGTCTCGGGAGGCTGCCATGGTTGGCTACCGTATGTCTGGGTCTGCTCTGTGTTCTGCTTTTTGGAGAACATTTTCTGTGGCCGCAGGGCGAAGCAGTGACCATCTCCTCTAATCTGTGGCTAAACAAACACAAAAGAGATGCGGTCAAGCCAGGCCCTTTGATGTGCTCCAGAACTCCATAAACGCTCGATGGGAATTATACCCTCAGCCACCAACCCACAGACCTGCACACACAACCTGGAGAAGAGCAGAGCACCACAGACTCTACAGACTGGACAAGCGGTCTAGATTTAGCCAGTACCCTATAATGGTGGCCCTACGCAGGCTCAGCTGAATGCAGTGAAGCTGCACTGTGTCATTACCATGAAGTGGGCATGATTTAAAAAGATAAAATGGGGGGGAAAAGAACCACACATGAAATTTGGAAATAATTAAGGATTAACCTCCCCCCAGATGAAATGGCACACAAGTGCCAGAGAATAAATTATGTATGATGTGTTGACATGGTTCAGATCTCACATCAAATTCATATTTAGTTTTTTTACAAATGTATATATCTAGCATATTTGAAATTATTCAATTGAGAAACTACTCGAAAAGGTTTATGGTGCCCACTGGTCCTAGGTAAAGCATGGAACTGCAGAAATGATCCAATTGCTTTTGTTTTCTTTCTCTCAAAAGCTTAAATATTTTAATGTGTTTGGCTTGCTGTTGTTCTTTCATATCAATACACTTTTCTTCTTTGATACTGTTGAACCCCCCTAGAATGCATTTACTAAATAGTCAGGTTATGTTCTATTTTGGTGAGAATACAACCACATCTACTCAGTTTATACTACAATCATACATGCATACAAGCATGTACATGCACACACACAAACTATAATTATCATGAAGACACTTCATAGACAACATTATTTAGGGGTATTGACATGGGATAATAAAAAACACAAGAGATCTGGAATGGGTCTTTACATTACAATGAATCAAAAGAGCAAAATACATGTTAACATTTAATTTAAATGAATTAGCAACCAATCCAAAAGAGTCAAAGTTCAAAACCAACAGGGGAATAGTTAACAAAGACCATGGGACAATAATTATTGTATGAGGAAGTAATCATTTGAATTCTTAGAAGGGATAAATGAAAAAGTACATTTCATATTTGAACAAGCCATAAATTATATATACAAAATAAAATAGAAGTAGTATTTAAAGAGCTGTATCTGTATGATATTGCAAAAGGCAACAAGAGAGTCCTGATGTTAGTAAGCAGCCCCTTCCTCTGTATTTTTTTGTAAGTAATATCAAAGCTGTGGATTTCATAGTTTACAGATATTTTTGATGGGGACATGTCTTGCAGGCACCAGTGGTATTTTCTGGAGGAAACATACAAAAAAAGTCAATATCAGAACATATTCTGATGAAAGGAATGCCCGTGCTCTTTCCCATATTGTCAGGTGAATTCCTCAGAAACGTCCACTCAAGAAAGCCCTAGTGCTCAAAGCCTGTCACATTGTCAATATAATCAAAGGGCTTGTGACACAATCTGCAGTGCTAGAATATAGGTCAGATGCAGTGTTTACTGTCGTGAAATTAAGACAGTGTTTCAGTATGCCATTTCATTTTCTCATTTTCTCATCAGCCTCTCCTTAAAGATCCCACGTTCTGTTCTACCACAGTGTAGCAGAAAAACAGATTGCTTCACCTGCTGCTATGTGAGCATGCTATTGTGGTGGCACATTTGTGCTGTTAGACTGAAAGCATTCCAGCACTCTCTCTGGGCTCCTCGTTATTTGTGTTCCCTTAGACAAAGGGCCATTGTGTCACGGCACTTCGCTGGTTCTGGTTCTGTTGGCCTGGCAGCTCTTTGCTCCTTCGTTAATTTGAACACGTGTGCTTATGAATGCGCTGTTAAAATTAACATGGAATTGTGGGTATGATTTGACGCTCACTTTCACACCCCTGCAGTATGCATGCAGTGCAGCAGAGACAATGGCCCACCTCCACCATCAAGGTGCTAAAAGGCCACAGAGAGGAACTCTTGCTAAATTAATTTTGTATAATTGGTCACTGAGGGCTAAAGCCACTTCGCAATTTTCATCACTTACCAAATGGTTTTCATTTCATGGAGGAATGGATGAGGTGGGAGTCCTGTTATACATAGCAAGTAAGCTGGTGCAGCTGAGGAGCGGTGAACCGGGCTGTTCTCCGGTGAGATTTTGGAATCGGGGATTGCCTGGAAAGCGAGGGGCAGGCTTTTGCGGGCGGAATGGTGTGCGGCCACCATGACAGGCCTGAGTCTCATGTGTCTTGTCTGTCGATTGTCTCCCGAAAGCCGCCTCAGGTAACTCCGGTGGACTCCTTAGAGAGCTGGCGAGCGAGGCGGCCAAGATTCACTTCAATGGCCTGCCCACATTAGCTTCTGCTAATTGTCACGCTCAATCACAGCACGATTGTGTATATGAGCTGAGAGGTTTTTCATCGTGGGAACACCTTTGTTGTGTGCTGTTTGCGGACGTAACTAATCCTTATTGTGGAATTTTTGTGGTGCAGCAGTTGTTCGTTGACTGAAAGGAACCTACTTACTGTAGCACATTGAGGACTCTGAACTGTGGTTCAGTCATCCAGGCGGCATTATACAGGCACTAGTATCTATGGAACATTCCTTTATTAGTATTGTGAAACAAGCTACTGTGGCTATAGATCAGGGGTAGGCATCCCTGGTCCTGCAGTGCCAGAGATGTTTCTGTTTTTTGCTCCTGCCGAACCCCTAACTACATAATTGGATTAATTATAAGGCTTAAAGAACACAGGTGGCCATGTGCTGGAGGTACTCAGCAACCTACCACTTTGAAGGGGAAATGCATCAAACAATCATATTTCCACAAATTCTAAATGTTATGCAATTAACTGAAGACCATGAAAAAGTATTAAAAAGGCAATTAACAAAGAGGACCAGTTCTCTACCAGTAGGTGGAGTATTTGATGTAGATTAAACTGACTAGCAATATTAGTGTTCAAGTAATCTTTGCAGGATTTTATTGGCATAGCTACCATTCCTCATCTCTTAATGGGAAAGTTTGATTTAGAGACCTGTTCAAGGCACCTACATGATAATTTAGGCTATGTTGTCCAATGCACAGACATTTTCTAATTTCTGATTATTGCCTGCCTCGTATGGTCCTGAGGAATTGGTTTAACTTTAGAGATGATTATTAGCGCTAAATGCTTGTGCTGTCAACAGCACTTGCTACAGGATGGGATTTGGCAAACATCAAAGGTAGATTTGCTGTAACTGCGAGGACCCTTCCAGCATCCTTCCTCCGGTAGCTTTTTTAGCGGGGAGGTGGGTGCAGCGGTGGCTGTGAATAAGCGGGAAGTGGACGCCCCGTTGCTTAGCAGTCTCAACACTGGCCCTGCTTTCATCCTCGACTTCGTCGTGATCTGCCCAGAATCTGTGATGTTCTCTCATTAAAAGTGAAGTGTGCCCTAAAAATCGTCTTTCGGGGAGACGGGAATACCGTAAAATACAGACCGTAAAATATAACCGAAATCGTTTACCCGCGTCTCGCGGTGTCCATGCCCGCAGTGTTGATGCAGCACACGCCGCGATTGGACTGTCACAGCGAGTCACTGCACGCGGTCTGTACTCGCTTGCCGCTCGGGCTGCAGCACGAACGCAGCTTTGAGTCTCGCCGAAAGCCACTCGCCGCCGCCTCTCTTTTATGTCGTGCGCTTTAAACAGGTGTTTTGGTATAAGAACGGCAGGACTTGTTCAGCTCAGCTCAAGCTGGATCACAGTATGATCAATAGTAATAGCGCAATAATGTCAACATCAATACGGGAAGAGGCAAAACAACAAGTCAGTAGTTGTCTTGCGCTGTAGCACAATCTGCAGACTCTACATATTGTTTGAGCCTTTGCAGTGACGTTTATAGGAAGTAAAGGGCTTGTGTGAGTTTATGAGTGTTAGATTAAGTGCAACACTGGAGTAAATGATTTCTTGTTGAAGTGACGGCATGAACAGAACAGAGCTTGAAGTTGGCCCTCGTTTCAAAGGCAGGGGTGTTGGGGCCTCCGCACCATGGGACGCTGTTGCTATGCCCCCACCAGCCATTTTACGCACAGGCAATAGTGAAGGGTTTACAGTCAGACATCCACTTGCGAAAGAGCCTAGCACAGAGCTCAGATCCCATTTAGCAGCGTATGAGTGTGTGTACTTAACTGCACAGGTAGCAAGGCTTGTTGCTGGGTGCCCGGAACGCAAACAAGCCGATGCCCATCGAGGAAAACAGTCAGCGCCTCCCTCCGTACTGAGCATAGCTCAGTCCTCTTAGAAGCCCTCTCGGGAACCGCAGCGACATGAATATTCCAATGACAAAACCATCTGCCAGCGTTGGCTGAGTGTGCAGCAAAGACATGCTTTTTAATTGCCCCGCTCAAATTGTTTTTTCCCCTCTCATCTCAAGCCCTTTATTTAGTCAGAGTGGCAGTGGCCCTGGGCCCTGGGGCCTGGGGTCCCAGCTATGTCTGCGAATGTGCAAACTTTACTTAGTGCCGCAGCTTCTGACATCAGGCCGCAAGCCTGTGTGGGCATCGGCAGGGCACCAGGGGGTCCTTCAGCAGCCCTGTGCTCCCTTCAATGATCCTCTCACCCAAAAGGCTTGAACAGACGGCATGCGTCAGACACTTCCTGCCTCATTCAGCTAATTTGCCCTCTCCCTCTTTCTCCTCTCTCTCTCTCTCTCTCTCTCTCTCTCTCTCTCTCTCTCTCTCTCTCTCTCTCTCTCTCTCTCTCTCTCTCTCTCTCTCTCTCTCTCTCTCTCTCTCTCTCTCTCTCTCTCTATCTCCTTATCTAGCTAATTTGCATTAAATGATAATTGCATGCAGCCATCATGGCTGTTAATTGGCTTGTTCTTTGTTCAGAAGTCTGCCCACCCCCCGAATGCAAGAGGGAAAATATTGCAGGACTATCAGCGAAGTGCGGTGCTGTTTCTGAGAGGAGGCTGGGATCAGGGATCAATGGGAACACAAGCTGGAGGCTAAATGACATACGGGGATACCAAGAAACAGATACCGAGGCTTGCGGTTAGGAGACCCGCCCTCTGGATGAAAGTTCGAGGATACAATCCTGGGTCACACAGAAGCACTTAAAAGTGGTACCAACCGTTTCTACACTTGGCATTCGTCATTACAAAGATGGATAGGGAGTAATGGCCCGGTGACAGGCTGACATCTTGTACTTGTGTGTGAAGTTGTTTTATGGCCCAGAAGTTGGAATAGGCTCCGACCCTATGAATCATAATGGCAGGAACGCAACTTCCATTTTGTTTTGGACAGAGATGTGCCTGTACACACGGAGAGAGGAGTGTGTTTAATAGCTGCCAACACTGTTGGAAGTGTGTTTAATAAGTCCACCTCCAGGTTATTGGATTGCTGACTTCAAACTGGAAGCTATTTCAGACATTTTTAAAAATCTGGATTTTGTGGCTGTGTTAGAAGCAGCTGAAGGGTAACGCCGATGTGTTCAAACGGGGATGGGGAGGGGGCTGGGGGAAAGAAAAGACAGAACAATCCCCTAAACGCCAACATGGCTGTCATGTGCTGTAACCTGCGGTGCAGACTAAGCACTTCTGATGCCTGGCAGTAACAAATGGCTCCCTGTGTCTACGGCAGCTGCAGTGCTCCCTGCACACAGGATCCGCCCTGCGAGAGGGAACCGCGGCCCGCTCCTTTAATCGTTACAGCGTAGCCGTAACATCACCTCAATCACATTTTGTGATAAATGGTCTTATGTAACAAGGGCCTGGCTGTCAGTGGATGGAAACACGGTCTGGGTTCATGTGGAGAACGGAGCTCAATAAATACGTTAGTTAGAATCAATAAGTAAATTAAAGCATCGAGGATGGCAGATTATTTTGAGTTCATTCCCTCTTTATTTTTGTCTTATCATATGTTTCCAAGGTGAAAGTGGTCACTTCTTGTTGCTCTTCCGAAAGCAGTGCGGAAGCTCATTCTTTGTTTGGGATATAATGGTTATGTAAGAGCTGATTAAATGGGGCTACCATTTGATTATAGCAATAACATAAATCCACAATAACAATCATCGACAGTTACAGTAAAAGGCACGGCTGAATCACTTCACGCGGTCACGTAGCTGTTATAAAATCCAATGTTCCAACCTGTCCAAGGTTCCGATAGCCTTGCTATCGAGTAAGCTTGCTCCATATGCAACATTTTGAATTATGTAATGCTGAGCTGTGCTTCCTTTTAGCACACAAAAATAGCACACAGGAGCATGAAGTTTTTGACTGAAGAAAGAAGGGAACAGCTAGGAAGAGAAAATCGTGTTCATGTGCGAATAACCTTCCTTCAAATCGTACTGCAGTATGCAGGGATATTGAACGGGCAGATGTTTACATTCAATGCCCTGAAATGCATCATGGCAAATTATTCTTCCCAATTAAAAATACCATAGAACTGTAATTTGACTATACAGCACAATATTTCATGCTGTGCTAGTGTTCTACACAAATATGCCTTGTGATATCATTTGTAGCTCTGTCACTTCATGAGAATGTTTCACAGTAGTTATTTTGCATTCTGATAACATAACGGGTGGTTCCGATTCTGGCTGAATATAATGAATGTGTGATGCTGCTAAGTCTCTTATATGGTTGCATCAAAATGGGGCATCCCTCTTCTTATGCTTCTTACTTAGAGTTTTTGATTTATATTATTAAAATGATCCCTTAGCAAGAATTTCATTCTGATGGACTGTATTATGTTGAGTACTATTTTCATCAGAGCAGCAGTTCTGTGTGATATTGAAAGGATTCATTTTGCAGGCTTTCTTTCTGTGCTGTGGCAAGTACTGTAGCTTTAAAATAAGGTCATATGAAGGGAGTTGGGATATAAAACAAGTTCATCTTTATTTACTTTAAAAACACGTATAAAAACCCCTAAAAAAACAGTAGTTAGCAAACAGTATCATCCTACAGCTATTTCACAGAACCTTGTTTAATCAAATTGTGGGATATTAGGAAAATGCTGCAGATGCCTCCAGTGTAAAAATTAAAATAATTGAGTCTCATTAGGATGTAATTTCACTGCATTATGGCAGCAACGTAACCGTTAAATCGTTAAATTGTAAATTGTGTGCATTCTCATAATGCCATGATACTGCTCTAGGAAAATGGTGTTTTGCTACAAAGATTTTTTCTTATTTTCCTGTCTCCAGTAACACCGACCAGCCAATCAGCCTCCTCCGTTCCTGGCTTGTCCTCCTGTAAGAATGAGTTCCTCTCCCCTGGTGTCCCGAGCGTCTATCGACATCCTGGAGGAACTGCAGCTCATCGCAGCTCAGAACCTGGAGAAGCTGGAGGTCAACAAATACTATGAGGTCATACGTGAGCTTGGCAAGGGGACCTATGGCAAGGTGGACTTGGTTATCCATAAAATCAGAGGTGAGATGGCATAGTCGGATGTGATGGGAAAGCTTGCGATTGTTAAGTATCGACTCAATTTACTGTTTTGAGCATAGTTTTGAGCATAATTGTGGAAAATGTTGTTTTACATTTTCCTGTATGCATTTGTTAATCAGTCATCAAAAGTGATTTCAGGAATTAAGGGTTAAAAACCTAGGAAATGCAATGCTTAGTGTCCTATAGGGCATCTCATTTGATTGAGTATCAAATGATTTCAAAGCAAATCTATTCAAACGTGTCATGAAAGGTGTCAGACAAGAATTGCGATTATTTCCTTCTCATGTGAAACAGAATTAATGGCTTTTTCTATATTTAACTTGCTTTTTGAAGCAAGTAATTAAAACTGCTGTCACGTGTTTGTAAAATTAATTACTCGGGAATCAAAGAATTGGCAGCAGGCAAGTGCACAATATTCAATGAATCGGCTTGCACTCTATACACCGAGCAGTCAAATTGTGGACTCGGTTAAAATCCAACTCTCGACTCAGAGTCCTGCAGTGTCCTACTGTCCTGGGCATAGAGCATCCCGTAGAAAACTAGGGGGTGTAACACTGTTACGCCCCTGAATCAGCTGAGCCACAGCTGAGCTCTTTACATTCCTGCTGACAGACTCAAAAAAAGCCCCTCTCTCAGTCGTCTGAGATCAGTTGAATTGCATTCGCGGTATGAGCAGCTTTACAGGCTAACGATGTTTCCATTACGCCTTGCAGTGGGGTGTTACTGACGCAGACTGCCTTCCCAAAGCCAGTTACAGCCTTCTACTGGAACAATGCTGGCTTTATAACACAAATTTCAAATGATGAGAAAAAAATGAATGTGAAAATATTAAGTTAAATATAGGATATATGTTTGTGATTTTTGTTTTAGCAATTGGTAATTGCTTTGGTATGGATTATAAATGTGTGTAATCAATTTTATATCCCGCACTAAAGCTAATTCTGACTAAGTTGAAATGTTCATTGAGCAAAATAATGTAAAGAATGAGTCCACTGATCGTTTAAAAGGAGTTACATTCAAATTCAAATTAAACATCAAGATGAATCCATAAAGTCATAATCAAGAAGCTTCATTATTAAGCTGTTTGACACAGAAAAGCAATCACTAGACTCCTACTGTACACAGCGCTCATAGACGTGTTTGTCGTGAACAGTACAAAGATTGGATGAGGCACTTTTTCACCCCGATGAGCTGTTATGACAGACATGAAAGGGCTTCACTTGATGCCTGGTAATTTTACTAAGGTTTTTCAGGCAGATTTCCTGCTGCAGTAGCTCCCAGTTCCTGTCACGTTGTACAAACAGGCCACGGTTGCTCCATGTCTTCTCTTCTTGATTACTTATTCCCTTATTTGCCCCGGTCAGATCAATCTGACTTGTTTTTCCTGGAGTCTTTGCGTCACAGGGTGAATGCATGGAAATGTAAGGGTTATAGGTTTTTTTTCCATTCTCAGTTAAAAGGTAGCCCCCCCCCCCCAAGGTCAAAAGGGCACCTTTGGATATAATTCACGTATTAATTATGCATAGCAGCCTCTAATTCCTGAAATCTGTGCATTGAAGGAGGACTATTCTAGGTTAGAGTGACATTCTAATTATTCCGCTGTTATGTAAAGGATGGAGTGTGCGTAGATCATTATGCCAGAGGCCTTGAAAACAACTCTACGATTCCATCGCATTTTAATTTAAAATGCAACAATTTTCTAAGTCAATTAATTTCGCCTACTTAAGTCAATTTATCATTTGTTGCGGAGCCCTGCGTGTGTGGACGACAAATGCTCTATGCGTACCCAATCATCACGGCGCTGAGAAGCCTGATCGTGAAAATGCCAGTCTAAATGATTTGCTTCAAATTATTATCTTCGAAATCGCTCGTTTTCCAGGCACAAAGATGGCTCTGAAGTTCCTGCGAAAGAAGACCACCAAGCTGAAGAGCTTCCTGCGGGAGTACAGCGTCTCGCTTTACCTCTCGCCCTGCCCCTTCATCATCAACATGTTCGGCATCGCCTTCGAGACGGACGAGTACTACGTCTTCGCCCAGGAGTACGCACTGGCGGGGGACCTCTTCGACATCATTCCCCCGCAGGTGAGGAGAGCTACGTGTCACCAGGAGTCGATATAATGAAAGAGAGGCCGTCGGATTGCGAGAGCAGAGAGATTCCCGAGTATTCCTTCGCGTGCGCTGTATACATTATTAAACATTATGCCCTCGTTATTCACAATATATGCGTTTCAGTCTGGTCTCGTTGGTATTTCCAATGCAGTGCTTTGCCGCTTGGTAATTGCAACAGCCCAGATCGCAATCCAATTGTCTCTCTTGCATTCTAGACTATTTATAGAAATGACCAGTGTGGCCAGGGCATTATAAGACATTTAACTGAGTTTAAGATTAATTGGAACAGCTGAAGAAAGTTTTTACTTTGCTAAGTCTTGAGTCTAGCCATGAGTGGTTTTAGAAAATTGCCTAAATGACGTGTACAGTTATATAAAGGTAAGGGGGTAAAGAAGCAAAAGTAACAGGCTTAAAATATCCATCATAACAGCTGCAAAAGCACTTCTGACTAACTCCAGAGGGACAAATTCAGATCAGACCCAAATTAAGCAGACATTTTGATTGATGAGGACAGTGTGGACAGGGTGACATGCTAAATACTGCGGGTTCAAATTCCACATCGGGCAGTGCTGTTGTTCTCTTGTGTAAGGTACTTAACCAGAATTGCTTGTGTAAATATATCCAGTCATAAGGCTAAGTGAATAAAAATAATTATAAAAGGAAAAAAACTGAAAGGGATTACTGGAGTAAATTGCACTGGAGAGTCATATACTGAATTGAGTGTAGACTATAGTTAATGAATATGGAATTATATATTGAATTTTTGTTTATGATTGTTGGACCCCCTTGCGGTGCTGTACAGTGTCTGGCACAATTGTCCCATATTTTGTGCATGCCACGGGAGAGCGTTTCCCCTCCGGGACACTGGAATTGCTCCATTCCACTATTTCCGCCAGTTTGTGTTGTGTAACCTCACATATAACCTGTTCCTAACGCATTCTCCTTACACGCTGCACTTTTTCTGCCACGCCCGCCAGGTGGGCCTCCCTGAGACGGTGGCCAAGCGCTGCGTCCACCAGGTGGCCATCGCCCTGGACTACCTGCACTGCAAGAAGCTGGTGCACCGCGACATCAAGCCGGAGAACATCCTCATCTTCGACAAGGAGTGCCGCAAGGTCAAACTGTCCGACTTCGGCATGACGCGCCGGGCCGGCTCGCCCGTCAAGCGCGTGAGCGGCACCATCCCCTACACGGCCCCGGAGCTGTGCGACGCCTCCAAGCACGAGGGCTTCTGCGTGGACTACAGCACGGACGTCTGGGCCTTCGGGGTGCTCCTCTTCTGCATGCTGACGGGCAACTTCCCCTGGGAGAAGGCGCTGCCCTCGGACACCTTCTACGAGGAGTTTGTGCGCTGGCAGCGGCGCCGGACGGGCTCGGTGCCCTCGCAGTGGCGGCGCTTCACCGATGAGGCCCTGCGCATGTTCCGCAAGCTGCTCTCCATCGAGCAGGAGCGCCGCTGCGCCGTCAAGGAGGTCTTCGGCTACTTCAGCCACTGCTGGATGCTGGACAACGAGAGCGGCGGCGGCCGCCCGGCCGAGCTCAGCTCGTCCTCCTCCGAGGAGGACCTGCTGGTGGATCGCATGAAGCAGCAGACGCTGTCGCCCGCCTGCGGCGTGGCCAAGGGCGGCGTCATCGTGGAGCCGGCCGCCCGCCACTTCTCCTCCGTCTCCACCAACAGCTCGCTGTCCTCCACCAACAGCTACGAGCGCGTGCCCCGCGACGGCGGCGGCGGGAGCCGCATCCTGGTTGCCACGCCCATAGAGATCTGCGTGTAGGCGGGGCGTGTGCGCGCGGACGCAGGGGCCCGCGCGGGTCTCCCTTCCCGGGGCTCCTCGCACGTACACGCACACGCACACACGCAAAAGCAATCCTTCAGAAACATGTTGAAAATAGAAAGCTTCAGGACCATTCTGTGGTGAGTCGGGGGTATTAGGAACAAAAGCAAAGACACAAACCCTGGCATTTAAGCATTCAAATCCATGCGAGCCTATTCAGAAGGGGTGGCTTTGTGACGAACGGCTTCTGTCTCTCGCCAACAAAGGTTCCAGATGACAACGCTGGGAGGTGAACCTCAGCTCTGCTACTCAGAGGGAGTCTCGGAAAGGACTCATTTACACATCGTATGGCACGGTCTCCATACATTTCAATGCTTAAAGTCAAACGGACAAAACAAGAAGTGCACCAACGATTGATAAAGAAATGGCAAGGAAACATGAAAACGCGTAAAGGAAACGGCAAACTCAGACAAGCTGTTACACTGGTATAGTTACAGCTTTGAAGTTGACCAAAACTTATTTCTTAAAGCAATACGTTTAACACTTTCCTGCAAAAAAGAAAGAAACACTGAAAGAGAAATGATTTTTTTTTTTTAAAGCACTCAGAAGAAGCTGGCATCAATAGGAAACATGTCTGACTGGGTTTAGTAGAATGAAAAAGTCTGACAAATGAGATTGGACTATTTCTATGTATTTTGAAGCTGTTTGAAATACAGCACAAAATAGATTACATTGTAGAATGTTTCCTGAAGAAAAAACAAAGAATCGAAGTGAACATCAGTTGTGACGTTTACTGTGAATGCAATGTGAACTCTGGTACTAATTGTGTGTGTGTGCGTGTGTGTATGCGATATGTTCGTGTGTGTGTGTGTGTGTGTGTGTGTGTGTGTGTGTGTCTGTATGTTCTGTGTGTATGGACTGAACTTTCACTAAGGTAGAGCAACAGGTTTTTTTTTGCCTTGGATTTAATTCATTGATTATTTATTTGAATCCTGTATTCTGAGAAATATATTTTTTCTATTGATTTTGTACAGTAGCTTTAGACGTTGGGCGTTTGACTTATTTTAGTACCTAGGTTTGCTAATGCTCTTGCGCCAAACACATTTCGGCATTGTGCAGCCATTCTGCAATGCGAGACCTGTTGAATTAACCCCTCTCATCGTAGCTTCTGGAGGTTTTAGTGGTGTCGTTAGCAAAAGTCAGTGTACATTACAGTAGTGCTACACTCACACAGAATGCTTTTACCTTGTTATTTTTTTCCAATGGGGTAGAATTGGACGTTCACCCCTGATGTCTTCACTCGACCGCCGGCACGGATGCCCCACGAGGCTGGCATTGTGATGTAACAGAATGGGCATAACGGCGTCCAGATGCCACTCGTGTCTGCTGACCGCAGTCAGACAGGCAGGATTGGAAGTGGCAGTTGGTGTTGACATGTTCAAATGTGTTGGGGGCTTTTCTGGGCAGCACATTGCTGCTGAGTGAAATGCAGTTGAAGGTCGACCATGCTAATCGTAACAGTCGAATGCGAAGGGCCGTTTACATGGCAAAGCAGTGCATTTCATGTGGAGGCAGCTTGTTGTTTTTCGTAAGGGTAAGTGCATATATGCTTTTAACACACAAGGTGGTGAGAGCTGTGATATCCCGTTTAATTTCCATTCTTCTCAGGCACGCCCCTACATTTCCTTTTGCTGGTAGAATTTTCGGCCAAACTTTTCTGAGGGAAGTTAACTAAATGTGAATATCTGGGCACTGGCAAACATGAACACATCAGAAACTATTTTCAGGCCTCTGAGAAACATCCACAAGGATGAAGGCTTTTCCGTGTCTGGCTAAATCTCCACGTCAAACCATGCTTATGTAAAGCTTGCGTGTATTCTTAACCATGTTCCCAAAATATGACTGCAATAAAATTTGAGGGGTACTGCTTTTGATACCCTGGGGCAGTCTAACTGTGAGCTCTAATTGAATCGCACTAGTGTTACTTTGCTCTCCCTGCTGGGATACAGCGCGCGCGGCTATAGCGACAGCGGTTTTGAAATCAGTTGAAAGTGTCAAGGGGCTAATAATGGCATTATCTGTGCTGTTAAATGCTGCCATTGGAATCATATTTCCTGTGTGCCCAGACTTCATTTCAGCACGCACATCTTGAGAAATGATAGATACAAGACCAAATGTATGGAATTTCACATTTAGGCTAAATATCTGAAGCTGGAGTGTTTTTTTCCCAAATCGTGAGGAAACAAGACCTCAAATCGATATACTATTCAACTATGGAAAAATGACATTGAAAAGGGTATAACATGACAATCTAAAAAACAATGAGATCAGTAGAGAGCATTGCAGAAATGATTCCGGATGTGAGTCACTTGTTTTCAGAGCTGTCTTAAAAACTTCACCCGACACCAAGGCGAGTGTCCTTGCATCTCTCAATTTTTGTACCATTTGAAATTAAATTCCTTTGACAATGTTACAGTTTCCATTGCAGAAACATCAGGCTGCACATTTCCTTCTACATGGTAAAATGCACATCTGTTTGAAATATGTTGAAGAGATGTATTTTTACATGTGTTCTTGATTTCTTTCTTGATTTTTTTTTTAGCTGATAGTGACGATTTATGGCGCATTATTGCAAACTATAATTTTGTACAGCAGGAAAGTCAGTGATGATGTATGAAAGTGCATTTTTAAATTGCATGGAGATTATAAAAACATATCTTTATGAAAATTGAACTGTGTTTATTAAAGATATGCACAGATTGTTGTGATGTGAAATTTTGCTGTAGCACAATTTCTTGCATAATGTTCCAGAGTGAAAATTGTCATAATGACTTCTCAAAACAAACTAGGGCTAAAAAAAAAAGAGACAAAACAATAATTGTTAGTTTTTATTAAATGTGTTGTATTTGTATGCTGTTGTTCTTGTGTTACTGTCTAACCAAAATCAAGGACGTACATGTAGAGATTAGCTGCTGATTGCTTGGAGATATTAGAGAGGGACTTTCTATTGTTGCAACGAAATGTGATTTTCGGAAAAAAATAGTTTTGATGGGAATTAACTTCAGGAAGATCTTGCCGAGATCGAAAGAGGTTGACACGGAGGAGATGGAGCAGATGACGGTTTTCTTACTTCAATGAAAGGCTGTATGGTTTTCCTGCTGCAAGTGTGACTTATGCCTCATTACAGAAAAAGGACATTTTGGAATAGACTTCTTGTGTTTTTGTGTTTCCCAAACATATTTGCATGAATTTAGGATATTGTACTGAGATACATTGTGGGCAAAATACATATCTTTAGCTGTTGCAGGCTGCAGTATCCCCTTCACCTGACAGTGTAGAAATGGGTCTCCTGACAGCAGGTGCACAGCTGCCTACTTCATCACGGAGTCTTTTTTTCTTCTTCTGTGGGGTGGACTATTTGCCAGTGGTGACAGAATGGCCATCTCCTTGTCTACGTGTTGCATAGTGGTAGACTGCCCTTACCCTGTGTTCAGGACAAGGCTGGATACTGCTCCCTGTGATCAACTGATTCACCTTTGACCTCAGTGCGCTCTGACACAAAGACCTTTAACAACAGCTGCTCAGTCTCAATGTGAAGAGCATCACCGGTGGCATTGGGCACGTTCACGTGCCGTTCACAAACAAAAAAGAAAAGTGGGTTGGACAAAGAGGTCTCAGCAAAACTGTCATGATGTAATGTGTTGCCAGTAATGTAGTTGAAATTCCTTGTCTATCTGTAAAGTGACATATTTTGATGCACCATGTTTTTAGTGGAGTTTTAGCCAGTAGGTAACACAACGCTAGAACTCGTGTCCAATGCAGTCATTGCAATACAAATGTCTTCCTGTTCCTTCTAATTTAATCGAAAATAAAAACAGAATAAAATGAAATAAATAAAAAATGGAAGCGTTGCTTGAATTTGTTCCCTTCGAAGTGTGAGATGCTCTTGAGGGCTGTCGGCAGCCTGGTGGAAACAGGAAGTGGAACATGCTGGCAGAACAGACACTGAGATTGCCACTAATTACATCATATCTGAATACTGGAAGCCATCTGGTAGCAGTAACAAGTACATTGTCACATGTATTAATCATTACAACAGTCTCTGGAGCGCAGATAGCCCATTTAAATTAAATGTTACATATCAGGGCCAATTTTCTTGTATGTGGCACTAGTTGTATCTGCACACTCGGTGATGTACAGTATGACCTGTTGAGGAGATTTTAAATGGACGCACTGTATCCCTTTCTTTTTTTTAATTTTTATAAATTTGTTTCTGATTTTATCCCATTTTTCTCCCAATTTGGTAGCCAATTAGACCCGCTATTTTATCGTCAATCCCCCCCTAGTAATGTGAGTTCGCTGCCGTAGTCCTGTGACCGGTAGTGACGAAGCGAAGTGACGCCTCTTACGAGACGGCACCCGCAGGCCGTCGACCATAACCCGGTACTACAGGGCCACTCTACGCAGCAAACGTCACGTCGGCTCCCCTCCCCCCTCCCTGGGGCGGACAGCCAATCGCCGCCCCCTGGTGGCACTCCCGGCCCGAGCCGACACTTGGCGAGACGGGGAATTGAACCCCGGTCTCCGTGGCCAGCGTCGGACGTTGTAACCACTGGACCACGCGGGAGGCCACTGTATCCCTTTCTAAAACAAAAGGAACAAAGAAGTAGGTCATGAAGTGGGGAAAGAGGAGGGCCAAAAACCCCACCCCACCAACATCGCCATGTAGATTCCACACATCCGAACATCTGAACGATATGTATGACAGACCCAGGATCTAGCTGCTCTCTTGCCTATAATCTTCAACCGGGATGCAGGGAAACCTACTGAAGCCAACCACTGGCATGGAAATCTTCAGAGCGTTGCACACCCTGCATAGCAATTACCGCAAAGCAATGCATACTCACGTTGGCCCCTTAGTCATGTTGAAACCCCAGAGCCATCACTAATAGGATGGAGAAGAACGGAAAAAGACTTGACACACTCTCAACACACACACACACACACATATATGTGTGTGTGTGTGTGTGTGTGTGTGTGTGTGTGTGTGTGTGTATTAATATATTAACCCTATAATTCAACAGAGGCAGACAGGAAAAGATGTGAACACCTGAACAACCATTGTAGTCTATTCCAGTCACTGTTGGAACTGGAAGAGATTAAAAAGAAAAATCCAACCATGGTATTAATCTGTTCCCATTAGTGTATAATTGACACGGGTTGACTATTAACTAGAAGATGGATCCCAATTTGTATGTGAAGTTATTGGACACCAGCCTTTGCTGTCACATTCCACCATGTTTTAATGATGATTGAAATATGTTTGCAATGCTCAGAAGTAGCTGATCCTTCTATTTCCTATGCTGGAAGCCTTACGACTGAAGTTCCATGTAACTATGAGGCATCAGTGGGTGGGAAGCACATCGAGCAGGTACAGGTAGTTGAATTAGATGATAGCTTGCTGGTTTTCGTCAATTGATTCAAACAGTAGCTTGATTGCCATGCTGTGGCTGAAATTCCGAAGCCTCATGTCCTAAGTCGGTGTGATTTCAATCAGATTTTCATTGCATTACCGGTCACAACTGCTTTCAGCATGTCTCCACTAACATGCATCGTGGAAAGCATTAGTGAGCCTTTTTTTATTGTTCATATGTCGTAGGCCAGAGATATTTTGTGATGTGTTCTTAATCTCTTATATACTATGGGATAGGCTCTTGCTCTCTTTTTTCCCCTTCAAGATCACGTTCTTTAAAAAGAACAGAACAGAGTTTGGTGGGTTTAGGTCTACTCAGATGTTTTCCTCCTGACCCCCAGAAAACCAAGCCTCTCGCCGCTCCAGTGATCGTGAGCCCCCCGCTCTCCAGGAAACAGAAATGTGCAGACTGTTTCCTTTCCGTTTTCTTTGCTTTTTTTTTTGCCTTGCATTTTTGCTTTTCATGCAGAACAACAATCCAAAAATTGTAATCCAGACCAAAATGAACCAGGCACACACAAAAGATAACTCCCTCCAGGCCAAACATTATAACTAATGAAGTATGATCCAGTGTAGACATGCTACTGTATCTTTCTACTGACAGAAACCACTATTTGTCAAAAAGACTGGAAATAGGCCCCAGTCAATTTGTAGCAATTTGACTTTTCAAATGTACTCTACCACTACATTTGCATCTAACAATATATTTTATAAATGAAAATGAATGAAGAGACTTGTTTACGGTAACACACTGTCATCAGTGTTCATGTCGAGCAAATAAATATTCCGTGATTCATTAAAAACAGCTTCATTCTTTGTTTTTGGTGAGTGCAAGCCATACTATTTTTTTTAAATGAGCCTCAGCTCCCATTAGGCACTGCATACCATGAAATATCCTTTACATTAAAAACAATTCTTCCCAGGTAGTGACCCTCTCTTGCAAATATTTAACAGTAAGTGCTTGCAGACAATGCTGAAAGGCATTAATTTGGCGCTGCTCCTCCCACATCCATGACTATCATTGTTGTGTGCGCAGGTGTCATCCTACAGATGTGTCCTTTAGGCTGCAACTGATATGAACCGAAAAGAAAATGGAGTGAAGCTGTAATTCAACACGGCAGACTTTTGAACTATACCATGTGGGGAGCGCCATTGTAAACTTAATGATCGCATCGGTATTGACCGGCACGTGGGATTTTAGATATGAGTGGAGAATAAGGCACTGTGGATGGATGATGTGGACTGATGGATCACTGGGACAGAGTTGGAGTGGTCAACTACTGGCTCTTTGAGAGGCCGGCGCCTCTCTGCTATGTGGCAACAGGCATAGTTGCGGTATGGTCACTCAATTTGAATCCCACTGATCTCACTATTTCTGACCTCCACGCCGAGTACACTGGAAATACTGTTAAGCAAATAATCCATACACTATTGAGTTGCGCTTTCTGCCTTTAAAGACACAGTGAGCTGCAAATGTAGCGGCCGAAAGCGAGAAATGTAGAGGTCACATAAAAGACACTGACATATACGGGTAGCAATGCTGTTGAACAGATGACAGCCACATAGCTTTGCATAACTTATTCAGGCTTATAAGACAGCCAAGCAGACTGCTTCTGCTTTCTTATATAAGGCAACTACAGTCTGCCTTGTGCCTGCTGCAGCAGATGCAGTCATTGGAAATAGCCTGCAGTGATGTTCATTTGTGTCATTGACAATGTCATTACATTGCAACAACCAGAATACCTCTTCATTACCGTTAAAACTACATTATATAATGAATTTAATGGGAAACAGTTACTTTGGGCGAAGTCTGTGTGCTTATTACATTTGCTATATGCAATTATCTCCATTCAATTCAGTGTACACCCTTTATCTTAATGTTTAGATTTAAAAATGGGGTCAGAAATAACATTAACATCTCAGGTGATCTTTCAGTCACATGATAGTTTCCTGGGTTGTTACTTGTGACAAAATATGACATCTATACTTCGGTGTCCTCCAAGCACTACAAGCACATAAATTACTTGTAAGTATTTATGTGACCAGAGGATGGCGCCAAATCCTTCCTAACAATGTAACATAACAATGATCAGTTACTGGTAGGTGGAGCTCTAGTTGAAGGCAACGAGCAAAAATGACAAAATGTACAACCCTTTTAAAAATGTTAGGCTATTAAAAGTGGCCACATTGTTTTATATTATTCTATGCAACTGGCCATTTTTGTCAATACTTGACAAGACACGGAGACCAAAAAAGATGCACTTGATTCACATTATGAAACATGGCATATATTCTTCGGCTCCCACTGAAAAATCAATGAATATTAAAGGATCAGAACCCTTCTGCTTACTCTGCAGTTACGATTGCATAAAAAAACAATCATTGTATCCGCCTCATGGAATTAAGACACGCATACAAACTTGTGACAGTACAGTAGTGGTGTTGCTGAGTAAGGGAGAATCTCACAGGTAGTCTATATTCAGGAACCAACACATTGTCTTAGAATAAAAAGAATAGTCCCTGAAAGCCTTGCAAACCTGCCAAATGGGTCTTTTTAATTGAAGCACAAATATTCTTGTATTCCTGTTTCTCGTTTGACACATCTCTACCTGGAAGTCGAATCAGGGGTAAAAGATAAAAGCATTACAAAGATTGCAAACACTAACAGTCAAATGATAATAGTGGTTAGCGAGCACAATGTGTGATTGTTGAAGTGGTTCCAGAAAATGACATAATTCGAGACGTGAACTGTAAAATGGCAAAACCTGATACTGTGCTAGACAAAGGATGGAGATAAAAACAAGGAAGATGGCTGTTCTCTTGTGTGGAATCTCTCTCTCTCTTTCTCTGTGGTTTGCCTTTTCACCCATGCACAGCTTTTAATTAACTCCTGCAGTAAGGGTTCAGTGTCCGGGCACAGGGGACATCGTTAACACTCGCCTACTTTACGCCTGCACATTCGATTTATTGTTTATTCATGTGTTTATTTGACAGGGAAATGGCAAAAGCATTTTTACAATGTTAAAAAATCAATGCACAGATACATTGCATTAAGTGTTTATAGCCAACGGCTAATTTCCAGCACCTGTAAACTAGAGAGAAAAAATGCATCAGAAAACGGACAATACAAAATACATGCACGAACACATTAGAAACGCATGGTGAGGAGGTGCACAAGACTTCTGACGTGGTTTCTTCGAAGCGTGTTCCTTACACCTTTAAAGCCCACGTTTTAAAATAAAACAAAAATACAATGCCTGTTCGCTTCTGCCTTGCCACATGGACCACCTCACGCATAAACACAGCTTCCCACCCTGAAAGGGATTTTAACATTACAACGGAACCGCCCTGAATATAAAATACCATATACATTGGGTGAATTTGATCACGCAGTGCAGAGCAGTGGTTCTCAAGCCACTCACAACGAATGTGCCACATGGGCTTAACTTCAGCCGCGTCTCTTACTACCGAAAGGGCCGCAGTTCACTTTTCACGCGTTCTCCAGAATTATTCCTCATATTCACCTTTCCTCCTCTGAAACTCAACTCCAGAAAACGTCAACATTTTCCTCATGTTTTCAGCATGTCTAATGCGTTGCACCTCCACAATGAATGAGCACGTTGCAAATGGCTGCTTTACAGGACTCAGGTAGGCCATGTTCTTCCTCGCATACGACAGGAGTAAATTATCCTGGTAAGGAACTATTTAAAGCACGTTCAACTTGGAAAACCTATTTGACCCAAAGTAAATCGAGGTCGTAAGTGTAATCCACCCCGTTTTAATAGTGTGAAGGGCAAATAAACAAATACCAATATAATATGCGAAGAAGCCTCAATTGCATGTGTTAAAAACAGTCAATTATTCTGGTTATGAAGAGGGAAGATTATATTTGTATCCCGGTGGTTAAAAACTAAGGTGGCTCGAGAAAATTTTTTCCCACGACTTGCAAACATTACCAATAGTGTGACTTTTGGAAAACCCACAAACAACAGAGGACATGTTATGCCATTCAGTCACACCCTTTGCTGAAGAATAATAATGTACCAAAAAGGGGACTGGAAACTAGCTACTTGCAGTAACTAAATTGGTTCAATTTATCCTCAAACATCATCCAACAATGCTATCCGTTCCAAGATTCCTAGAAACAATTTCGCCATTTCAGACAAAAGAAAGGTGCCTCGGATTTTCCGCATAAAGGCACTTAAATTGTGCATGTGGGGAATATATTTTTCCCCATAGAATTAGTATCAGTATCAGGATGATGCTTTGATAATATTGCTCGTGCATGCTATGCTTATTCATTTGGTTGAAAGGTTGAATTACCGTTTCAACCCTGTGAATTAGGGTTGTATCAATATCAAAATCAGAACCAACATTTCAAGGGGCTGCAAATCTAAAAACTTAAAAAACGTTTGAGGACACTATTTTTATACAAATGGCAGTTTGACAAATAACTTTATTGATTTTAAAAATGTTTATGCATTTGCTTTCAAGATATACACACCAATTGTTGCCAAGTTATAAGAACTGTCTTCAGTCATAAGCTTGTCAGTTCAAGAAGAAAGCACTTGATGCACAGACAAAGATCATTAGGACAAGAAATTTTGCTACACACCTTTAACACTTACCTCTGCAAATAGCACACAATGCTTGTCATAATTCACTTACAAAAAACCCCCAAAACATCTGTACAAATGGCTTACAATAATAAAAATCCACGCTGACAGCCATTTTTGATAATACAAAAAAAACACACAAATCCAGTGAAAACAAGTGCACAGGAATGTGAACCAAATAGCCCTAAACATTTTGACCGATGCCAGAGCATCCATCAAGCTAGTTTCCAGTTAATGAGAGAACGAGCAAGAAATGAGAGAGAACATGCAGGACAGGAGGGAGGAAGAGAAGACTCATCGAAAAAAAAAAAAAAAAAAAAGAATTACTGAGACTCAACCCTGAGAAGATTTTATACATCCAGAAAAACAGCCATTTAAACAAAATAAAAGCTATAAGATGCCTCTCATTTTGTACAACAAGTAGGATCTAAAGCAGGGGTGTCCAACCTTCTCTGAGAAGTGCCGGTGTGGGAAATCAAATTCTTGATTGAAAATCATGATTGGTGGATTAGTTGAACCAGGTGTTTTAAGTGCTGGGATAGAACAAAGCCTGCACCCACACCAGCCCTTCTGGCATAGGACTGGACACCCCTTATCTAAAAGGGATGGATTCCGGTGTTCTACAACACAATAACTGCACACATTTGGATAGCGTTCTCTGTGCAGCTACAAGACAGTTTAAATCAGTTCCTCTGGAACACTTACAATAAATAAGACCGATGCAACATAGCAAGCCAAAGGTGAAAACATGTCCATGTGTGATTCAGGGGCACTTGCAGACGGCAACACATAAGGTGCTCACACAGGGCTATGGACAGGGGGGAACAATTTCTGCAATCTGAACAGATTATGTAAACATTTCATCATGTCATCAACATCAATTGACTTCACACAGACCTCCACAATAGATGACTGTACATCGCAATGCAAAATACAAGATAACATACATGATCAACTATGAAGATGCCCAAGACCCTCTCAGTACCCTCTTTCAAGGTTCCGGCATTTTATCTTAAGTGAACCTTAAAAAGAAACAATGGGAAAAAGCAAGCTGGCAAGCACGGCATTACAGACATTCAAGTCTACGGACATGGCTCCAGCCAGGTTCCATCAAGTTGGAAAGGATTCAGAAATGCGTTTTCTTCCTCCAATTTTGGACTCCTCAATTGCGTACTCTTGCCACCCGAAACCGCCCAGGAAGCACTACAGCGGAGCATGTGGCCTCCTGGATAAGCCCTCACCAGTCACTACTTTCAAGATAAAAGGCTACACAGAAATGGGTGCTAATACAGCAGTAGCCTGAGGACCCTTGGCTGACAAAAGCCTACCCAGAAACTATGGCTGACTAAAGCCTACCTTCTTTGGAGGCATGAAGCCAATTGGGTCCTGCCGCTGACCTCCCGGTCAGTGTGCGAATGACATAGCGAAATCTCGACTAATGTCTACGCCATAGGCAGTAAGAGGCGGTATGAGGACGGTCAGAGTACAAGAGAACTTGGCTGGACTGTCAAACATGAAAGCTAAGGAGAGTAAACTCAAGCTTTATGCATCTTGTGCTTCATACCGACATTGATCACCATCTTCCATCTTGTGATTTATTTTGTGACAAAAATAAATGTAAAAAAATAAAGCTTTTACACTCAAGCCTTGCAGCCATTGGCGATGGAAAAAGAAGAACCTGAAGAATTTCTTGTGCGGATTTGAATGCAGGGGAATGTTCCAAGGGCATTTTAGGTTCGTCGCCCATTACCAACGGTCTTGTGGAGGGGAGGAATAAAGAAAAGACCCTCTATGAGCCTAACAAAGAATCACTTCATTCCACAAAGTAGCTACTGTACACAACCAAGAGGACAGCTGAAGGTACTGTAAGAATATCAGAGTATTTATTGTGACAATTCAAGGTGGTCATGGTGTGGGCGTTTTCTCCTTTTTGCAGGACTATATACAGCCACACAAATGCACGCATACAAAAATCAAGCCCAGCCAATCCAGCCCAGCCACCCCCTTTAAAAACATCCTCATTCTCCTCCTGTAACACTTAACATTAACAAGTGAGATTAAATCTTTAACAGCATTTACGTCACTAAACACGCACTAGCTTAATCTCCCAGGCACAGCAGATAAGTCATAAATATACATAAATACACATTATGCATCAGTATGAATACCCCCTATGGTGCACAGGGCAACTCTGCGTTACCATGGAGAACCTTTCACATGTTGTCTTATGGCATTCCAATAGGAATAAGAACTGCACAGGGGAAAAATGAACTAGAATGATAAATAAACGTTGTATAGGTAGCATGTGAATTTAGGTCATCATTTTAAAAGTTGTAATGAAATCGAAGAAAAACAATTAAAATTTAGAAGGGGTTTGTTGGGGACCTGCTGTGCTACTTCAATCATGTTGAACAAATACATTTTTTTTAAAGTATTTCATTTAAACTTATTGCACTGGCTTCTGCCATGGCACTTCAATTGAATTCATCCCATTAAATATGTGTAGTGCCATTATACATATTGCGACAAACTACTTCGTAGTTTCGTCCCTTTAGACACCCATACAAGTGATGTTTGGATGGGCAGGAAAAGAAAATGCTTAAACACGCAAAGTATTTCAAAATCAAAACTGCAGTCTTTCCCATAAGCATTGCGATCGTGGAAAACCCTTCCATTTTCTATCCAAGATGGGTAGTCTCCAACAACTTCTAATGAGTGAATGTGTAGCAGAAGCGAACGGAGTCATACGGTCGATGGTCTCTCAGACAAGTAGAGCTAGTCGAAGCGGTTTTATCTATGGTCTCTACGACAGCCCATTTGTGCTGTCGCCACAATGCATTTACTGAATCAATAAGGTTTGTTACAGTAAATGATGAAAGCCACCCTCATTTGAAAAAAATATAGAAATTGTTAACATACAGATTTATCCATGATTCATATTGGTCTTTCTCTCAAAAATGTGGCCATTGCTGAGGAAAACATATTTTGTAATGATCTCTAAATATTTGCTAGCTACCCATTGTCCTGTTTGCTAGAGCAGTGGTTCTCAACCTCGGTCCTGGGGACCCACAGTGTACGATCATTTTTGCTGCAACCTCAATTGTAACTAGCGGTTAATTGTTCTAAATTAGACACTTAATTTCTATAAAAGCATAATTTATTCTACTCGATGGCTATATTATGTAAGAAATACCTATGCATGCCATGAACAATAAATGTTCCATATTCACATCCCAAGACTTTAAATCAGTCAGATACATGTGTACATGAGTTTATGATACATGATCCCTTTTGAAAGCGGTTACCTTTTTTAATTGATTAAATTATAGACTGGCAGGTGAAATCAGTGGGGGTCTAACTGATGAAAGCTTGGACACCTGGTCACCGAAACTAAACCATTTGTGGAAAATGAAGAGTTCAATGACAGAGCAATTGGCAACTCGCCAAACCTATAAAATAGGTTTAAGGAAAAAATGATAGTAGAACTTATACACATTTTCAAAAGCCTTAATTGACCTAGAGGCTGTAACCAAAGCCAGCACATACAGGCGGTCTGCAGGACTGAACTTGAGAACCACTGGGCTAGAGGTCCTTTCCCATTCAACATAACCAAGTGCTGATTATAATCACCACAAAGAAAGCCGAAAATAACTCAAAAGAAGTGCAATTTAATGTGTGGTAAACAAAGGCCTTCGACTAATATTAACTTGCTTTGGGCACCCATTAAAGTTGAACCCTCTGCAATACCAGTAACCCACAAAGACATACATAAACCTGATATGACTCCTTGGGTAATATGTTGTGGCCAAATTACTCAATTTACCTCAATACAGATACTGCTAAATGGCACACATTCAAGTACTTCTTGCTGGAAGATGCAAGTGCATTATAAGTTAAACTGGCCAGGTGAACTGGGCTGCATCTGATCATACACAGAGCCACTCCATTCAGCAACACTGTGCCAAAGTTCTCAGTAAGAGGTCATTTAAAAAAAAAAAAAAAAAGCTCCATCAGAGGAAAATAAGGCCGGAAGCAGTTTATTCTGTAAATGCAATTCAGTCTGAATACCATCTGCAACAGGATGATTGGGCATGGGGACTAGTTTTCTGCCTGTGCAGGGAATTAAATAACTTATTTAAGTGCCTCTTCAAAGTGCTTTCAGCTACCCCTCCCCCAAGTAGCCAATTGTTTTTTTTAACAAGGACAGGAAGTACATTCATGAGGTGAATATATGAACACATCGATGGAGACAATGGAGAGAGCCCAATTCATTTCATTTGTAAGCTTTGCATCATCATCATCACCTTCAATATTTGTTTTGTTAAAATAAATGTACACACACCATATTCAATATATATACACCCCAATCTGTCAATCTGCAAATCAGAGGATCAATGGCAAAATATAAATAGGCAGCTCAAAGCTTTCCAAAACTAGGGATAATACAAATTTGTCCAATTGAGATAAACTTGGACTTGGATCTAATTTGAAGTCATCGTCCCCCAAGCCATTTCTACTTAAAATATCCAAACAGCTTGTATGTGATATTAATGCAATAATGTGTAATTATTATTAATGTAATGTAGTAAGAATTTGATTTAGTCTTTACTTGATTACCTCCATTAATTAGGGCCAGGTATAATCTACATTTGCCATTCTGGGGTGGCTGGACTGAGACCCTGTCTTAACTGATATAAACCTCACCCCCTATGCTATGGGCGGCAGTGGTGGTATAATCCCAAAAAATTGAACACCAAAGTGGACAGACATTTCGTTGAGGACTAAAGACAGTTGTGAAAATCCATATCCTGCTCTGCTGGAGCAGCCAGTTATGTACATAAATAGTAGATTTAAAAAGAAGAAAAGAAAACATCTGAATTAAGGTTTGTGGGTGTTTGCATTCAGTTGAACCTTGCTCCAAACCCAAACAACATTCGTCCAGTATCATCAAGGTTGTGGGACTCACTTGAGGAGTCTGTTTGCAGATAGACAAGAGACAGAAATCATCTGGTAGGGAAAGGCACAAAGACAAATGCTTGTTAAGGATGTTAGTATTACACAATGTTCCAAACAATGATGCATGCTTTTGCAATACATTGGGATTGGTTTTATTTTTTGGTCAACATACTTTTCTACACACAAATGACATTTCATTCATACTGGAGTCTTACTTTCTGAATTATGTTCAAGGGAATCAATAAATAAAGCTCACTATTGATGCCCCTGTGCAGTCAACATTATTGTATTCCTTTCAAAGAAAGTGAACTAATAGACACTGACACAGTCTCTCTCAATTTTATCAAAGTGAAGTATTCAAAAACAATAGGCAGGAAACTGAATACCAAAATTTGTCCTGGCCAAAAAGCATTACATACATTATACATATGTCAGCTAGCTATAGACATGGTATGGACAGATCCAATGTATTATTATTATAATAATGAATATGTATGCAACCTATTTTTATAATCACTGCACGTGGTCTTTACACTGCATTTGGGTGTCCCACAAGGATCCTTGGAAAATTCACGTATTGAAGGCATTTCATTCAATATACAACTGAAGCCACACACAGGGGCCGGTGCACACACGCACACACACACGTCCAAAAGTCTGTTTCCACTACCAAGATTTGTTTGTTTTCATTGTTCATTGAAAACGAACACAATTTTTACTCATGTCGTATTTGTTATTCAAGAATGTCATAAAACACTGATACAAATTAAAAAAATGTTTGTTTGAGAAAGGATGGTATGAAATTGAAATATCTGTAAATATTTTGTTGCCTTTGCATTTACCACTGCCTTTCATTTCCTCAAAATGTTGTGACACCTTATTTTTCATTTAAGTTTTAATACATGGACACTCCTAATACACAGTGTGAGTCGTTTTGGTCTTGTAACAAATAATACCGGATACTGACATAATTAATATGGTCCTCTATGTGTTCTCGTTGCTACTACAGGTGCTTTAATCTTGAAAAAGATTAATGTTTTTGCAGCTGTTTGTAATGATGTCAGCAGAGCTTAGTGAAGTAGTTAGGGGTCAAATTATTCTCCGGAGTAAATATTTTGTGTAAGTTTTTGATGAATGATGGGGGGAATTTTTTTAAACATTTTTTATAAAAGAGAAATCTTGATAGTGGACTCTTGGACCCCACTGTATATATATTCATGAGAAAATGACATGCACCCAATATAAATAAAAAGTACAAACCTTCCAGAGCACCTCCACCTCCCCTGTCACCTGTTATCCTGTCTATTCACAGAAGCGGCTTTGACTGACTTATTCTGGAGAAGACAAAACGCACGAAAGGATTCCTAACATTAGTCGATACTGCAGCAATTTATTTAGGACCCATCAACAGTCTGCTTTGCCTATGGACACCAGGATACAGGCGTACGCTGGTTAAATACCTTTCAAGCCAAGATACAATACCAAGCTTAAGATTTAATGCATGGGGTAGTGTGGCAATCCAGCATTGTCTTGGGAACCTGATAAATCCTGAAACACCTCCCGCTGGGGTTACAAAACACTTGGCTAAATGTCAAGATCCACTCGAATAGCAGAATCAGCTTTTCCTGTTATGAAATGACTCTTTACTGCAGTCAAACTTTGCCTGACATTCTGTTTTCACTGTAACGCTGTCTCCCTTTTCGAGTAGATTCCAAGAAAAGCTAAAATATTATATAGACAAACAATAGATGGAATATGAAGGGATTGCACAGAAAAGCAACTCGGGAGATCCGAGCCCCAACCTAATTGAACAGTAAAAAGCAAAAATCAAAAAGCCAACGCATTAACGTAGTGCGAGGAACAGAATGTACCTGGGTCTGCTTTTTGCATGGATGTGAATGACGTGGTTTGGTTAGAAGGGTACCAGATTCAAAATTACACAGGAAGGGTCTTAATTATGTATTTTAGTGGACTGCTCCATTGACATCAAACCCTCTTGGGAGAAAGTGGAAAAACAACACAAAAAAATAAAAAATGACCTTCTCACAAGAACCAGTCAGCAGTGAAATTAAACCAATCTATGTTCAACAGCTTTGTGTCTAATGGAGCTAATCGATTTGAAGCTGTAGAGAAGCGGAAAGGAAAGATTTTTATGTTGACAAAATAACGAGAAAGCATTAGGTCAAGTTCCAGCCAATGTCCCTATGAACGATGGGAAGGGCATTTGTCCCTCCGGCAAGTATCAACATAAATAATGACCGATTCCCACCTACACAACACACTGTTTTTCTCCCTTCTCAAAGATATGTTCAAAATCCCTGAGCAGTCACCCTCACAGAGCCTAATTGGTACTAACAATGCCAACCTTAACAACTGCTACTGTTCTCTAAGGAAACAAAATATGCATATAGATTTGTACAATACAAATGTAGCAATAGATATTGTACTGCACTTTCTTGTCGTATATGGGATACAATTTTACTTTCTATTGGCTAAAATATAATTAGCATTTCTTGAAAGCTAGGCTACACTTCTGCCACTGTCAATCAATTTCAACAGAGCATGTGCTGTAAGTTTTAATGTGGAAAGCACATTGAAACCAACTCATTACCAGAGAGCAGATTCCATAGTGTGGTATAGAATGTAATAAATCCCAGTATAGTCTCATCATTCCTGCGTAGTTAGGCATATTTGCTGGCATTATGAGCTTGCAGATATTGCAGTAGAACCATGTTCCACCTACTGGGTAGTCAAGGCCCCATTAGCCTATGTAGACACCACTCATTGCAGACATACAAACAAAGCAATGACAACAACCAAACTAGATATCCATTTCTCCCCATTGTTGACATGCAATCCGCTAGCTTGCTGTTCTACCACACCTGTCGTCCTTTGTGGTTTCCTGTAAAGCCTCTGGGTGTTAAGACCGTTTTCACTTCTCGTTGAGAGCTAGCCTGCTAACGCACTAGCATACTCAAACCCGGCCCTTTGGTGAAAGTGAAACCATAAAGGAACCATAACTAATAATGTATCACTTGTTTGATTATCATCTATCAAGCTTTGATGATTTTGGCTAACAATGTTTGAGAACCACGGAGCTAAATTGCATGACCAACTTCCATCAGGTCTCGTTAGCATAGCACCACACTAACAGAGTGAAAAAGCAATATTTCAGTGCTCCTTTAGTGGTTGAAAAAATTCACAAAATATAACCATTTACATTTTTGGAAAGTGGACGAAATGATCCTCAATTGAGAATGTATGTTCATCATGCATCTCTTCTTTTCCTATTGTTAGGTTGTGTTTTCAGACATCATTCAGCTTTCAATTGTTAACCAGTGCTTTAAAATATATAAGCTAGCTGCATAAATGCTTGGAGACTCAAATACAATACAAGCTTTGTGTTTGTCATGCAAACCATCATTATTCATATGCATTTCTGGCACAAGGGGCTTCTGCAAAGTGATGTAATAAAATTCAGTACAGATGATAAAATCATATCGAATGCTTATCTTAGACATGGCAAATAAGAATTGAAAAGACTGTCGCTACCTTGTGCTTTGTACATTTCATGGAGAAGTTGTCTTCATTGAGTACGCAGTCTGCAAAGATAAAGCATGAATCAATAAAAGCACAATGAGTCACCAAATGGCTCAACAGTTCCTGCACAGATTGCCATCAGCAGCAGGCGTGGAGAGCCAGATTTCCCCACATGCTGGAACAAAGAGCAGACAGGCATAGAATGATCTGGCTTAAGACATACTAGCTACACATTAAGTAAACAGAGGACGCAATGTGTAAGAGTGCAATCATATAGAAACACTCTGTGGAAAACCCTGTTCGGGTGCAATAAAGTGATTAAATACTGTCTTTGGAACTGGTAACATCACTCCCTTCCGATCCCAAAATGGCAGTTATAAAAACAGGCTGCTGTTAAAATCTTATCAGAGCATTCTCGTTTCTTTGCTTGCTTGCTGGCCTCAAGCTCAAACATGTTTGTCATGGAAAGTCAGTCAGTGCAGCAGCTGTTGACAGGCCGTCGCATGAAGAGGCAAGCAGGCGTTGATACAGACACGCTCAGGAACCACCTTACTCACACCAATTACTTTGACATAAAATCCAATGGCGCTCACCTGACTGCACTGCACAAGTGTAGTGATATTTATTAGGGCACCCCTTGAAAAAGCATCCCAGTGTTGCGCCTACTCCATGGCATGTGGAACAAATCTGAAAACAATACAACAAACCATGATACTGAGAGCTGGGACCACATGCTTACGGGCCCGAGGAAGACGGCACTGTTTCAGTATCCCAAATCAACTTCAAACATTGCAGTGACTCATTGAAATAGATAGTCTTAAGTTAGTAAACCCACCACATGTTCATTAAAAATCACTATTGCATCTCCAACACATTTGATATTACCTGCAATTTCGCTTTTGTTAATTGCAGCATTCGGTGCAACATTTATTTCCATAAAAACCTATCAAGCCAGCCCACAGTTGAATACATGGACTACACATTTTATACCCATAGAATAAATGGCATAATATGGACACAAATAAACACAGAACAAGACTATAAGTTGTACAAATTCTAAAACCGTAATATAAATGCAAATTCCAATTACTATGGTACAAATATTATATGGAGAAAAATAATTCCAATAATTCCACCAGTTCTTTAAAGTATGACATAATGCATTAGTAAAAACAAGTGTTATGGATGGGTACCCTGAGAAGAAGTAGACATCCATAGTAGCCTTAACACTACTTTTATAACACATTGCTTAAATAAAACATTGTGGCGCAGCAAACTGAAATCTTACGGTCTCTTTTGCCAGTCGAACAGCTTCTTCCAGCCCATAGAGCTTTCCTTTCACCAGAAAGACACCTGCCGACCATATGCCACAGTCCTCGTGAACCCAGTATTCGCTGGTGTCCAGGGGCACCACAGGGGGGCTGTACAAGTCGTCTGCAGCAGAGTCTGTCCGGGGCTTCTTGACTAAGGGGCTTTGGGAGTGGTCACAGTCACTGCCCCATCTGCGGCAAGCCACTACAACTGCCTCCTGCTTGAGCCTGGGACACGGCCTCTGGGTCCACGTGCCAGAAGCCTGACCACACTTCCCGCCCTGCACGCTGCAAGACGAGTCCGAGTCACTATCATCGTCCTCGGCCTTCAGGCCCTGCAGGCTAGCATGGGGCTTGACAGCAGGTTTGAATCCGTCAGGATAGTAAGGTCCGTGCAGGTCCCCCAAGTCTGCAGCATTGGCCGACCTGCGGCAGAGGCAGCAGACCAGTGAGCTCTGCCGCTTGCTCTCTGTGCTGAGACGGCCGAGCTGCAAACAAGAGGTGGAGGGGACTGCAGCAGAAATAAAGCTGGTGCACATCTGGTGCTGTCCTTTCTTGAGCCGTGCGTTCTCCTCCTCTGGATAGTTGATGACAGTGCAGGTGGAGTACTCCTTGACCTCCAGGCGTACGAAGGGGGAGAAGGTGTCAGACTTCTCCCTTTTCTCTTCCTTGAAGTTCACGTACTTTAATTTGATCTCTGGCTCTTTTGGAGAAAACATAGAGGGCTGCCCGGCTTTATGTTTCTTTCGCTTTCTTTTTGCGTTATGGGCTTTCTTGGCTGTGGGTGTGGCTTTGCTGCCTGGTGAAGTTCTGAGCTGTTTGGCAGGGCTTTTCTGACATGATTTTGGCACAGGCAGAGTTCTTGGTCTCCCCTGTCCTGGAGAGCGCTTAGCTGGAGAAGTGCAGGATTGCCCTTTTCCCACTTCCTTGATATCAGCATCTGGTGGCTTTGGAGATGTGCTGCAGTGTTGAGATTTGGAAATGCTTGTATGTTCAAAACCTGAGGTAGATTTCTTGTTGCTGCGATGGTCCAGGTGAATGTTACCTGCATCCTCCTGCAAACCTGCTGCCTTTAGAGTGGACTCTTTATCTGATCCAACTGTTTCTTCTTTCTGGTTTTGGCAGGGCACAGAATGCAAGATGCCTTGATCTACACCTTCAGGATGCGTTTCATTGGTCTGGATTTTAGGGCCCAAAACAGTTTTAGGACCATAGTGTTTTTTTGTGGAATGGGCATTGGTTGTCACTTTATACCTGGAAGGGGTGATGTTCTGAACAATGGCCTCTAACCTCATCCCCCTCCCGGAACGAGGTGGAAGTTTTTTCCTTTCAAATGTTCTGCCACCCTCTGGTGCATTCCCATTAAGAGGAGGATCAAGTGTTCTTTCCTTTTTCTGTGCACCAGAACTCCTTCCCTTGTTTTTGGATGCACCATCACCTGGCTCTGGTGATGCCAAACATGTTTCAGACAAAGTGGAGGGCACTGCCTGTATTCCATTGCTATTTATGGGTATTTCTATTACATCATCGTTACTACAGCTGCTCTGCAGGGAACATGTCCCTACCACACATGTAAGAGTAGATTTTGTTACAGAAAGATCAGAACTAGGTTCCCCCACCACAGGACTCTCCCCTATGGTGTTTGCCAATTCGTCAGTGAAGGAATTCTCTCCGCTGGGAGAACTTAGCGTCTGAGGCAAAATGAAAATGTCTTCCATGTCATCCACTGAGGTAGTAGAGGGGGACAAAGGATCTTCTAAAGGACTAATGTATTCCCCATTTAAAGAACTGCACAAAAAGTTTCTAGGACCTCTGTTGTCCTGTAAAAAGACTGGATCATCAGTTCTGGAAATCAATAAAAGCACTTCAGAGTCACAATTCTTCTGGACTCCCTCCGTACTTACAGTCAGGCTCTCTGAGGCTTTTCCCTCATGTGATCTGAGATTACAATGGCCACTGGCTGTACCATTTTGCACACAACCATCATCGTCCCTTTCCTGAGATGCCATGCATTTTGTGGGGCTGCCTCCAAGTCCTGACTCAAGACTGTCCACACCCCAAGGACTGGTAGTTTGCTTCCCATTCACCTCAAGAGCTTGGTGTACTCCTGTTACACTCTCCATCAGCTCAGACTGCTCTTCAGTCTCAAAAACATTGGACTCTGGTGCTAATCCCACAGACCTAGCAGCATGTGGCAAGAAGCCTTGGCCAACCTCTACGCAAAAGCCCCCTTTACCAGCTTCACTTAACATTGTGTCTGCTTCAAAGGAGGGAGTGTGCCGGGACAGTTTTCTACTGATGGAAGGAACACTGCAGAGTGGGTGAAGCTGTGAGAGGGAATCATGGGAAGAGAAAACATGAGACCTGCTCACATAAGACAGTGTGACAGTTGTGTTGGAAAAGGCATTGTCTGGCTGGATCTGCTCACTAGGTTGGGGTATATGGTCAGTGTCATTATCTGGGAACACTAGTCCCTTGTTGGTCACAGGATTGATGCTGTACCAGCCTGGTGCCTTGACCACATGCAGGGCATCCATGGAGTTGGTTTTCAGCAGACTTTCTTCACCTTTCCTTGTCAAGTCAAACACAGTGGTGAGGCTGCAGGGGGAGAGGTCTTGAGGGTGTAAACCACCTGACTGAGCAGGAGGTGGAGGTTCCATATCAACTACAACACACAAGCACATGCAGAGACAGTTAAAACCATTCTAAATTGTATACACTTCCTTTATGGCTTCCTTGTTTACACTTTGCACAGTAGCACTCAATGAAATATGACTAACAAACTTCTTCAAACGGCAGCAATCTTTTTCATGTTGGTCATACATGGCTGAAACGGAATGGTACACTATCGAGTTCACTTGATGTAATTAGCTAAAGTTGAACATGAATAAAAATACATAGCTGAATATCAGTATACTTGTGTGCTTTGTATTATACGTTGGGCTATGTATCCATATTAAATATACATTTTCGTAAAGGTTAGGTTACAATGTTTGTTGATCACTTAGCATTTCTCTTTTGTAATGTGCTGAGTATGTAACGTTAACTGTAGCCTTAGATTATCAACCAAGGTAAAACAAGCTAAGCTATGTGAGTATTCAGTTAGCTCGCTAAAGTAAATATTAATGCAAACTTGAAAACTAGTGTTTAACGGTAGTAACGTTAACGTTAGCAACAAGCAAGCTCATTTAGTTTCCAAGCTCTCTCCGAAATATTAAACGTAACGTCGCAAGCGGGCTACCTAACATTAAGTTTGTAGCTGCAATGACAATGCAACAATTTGGTCAGAGTGTGACATTTTCCTTGAGATATAATTCATTTGGTAGCAAGCAAACTATTAGAAAACTTGTTTGAAAAGATATCGAGCTTAGCCAAATGCTAACACAGCATGCGTATGCAAAATAGCGTTATGTTAGGTAATTAGTTGGCCAGTGATCTTACTAACTACACAATGTTAGCTAGGTCATTTACACCAGAGTAAATTAATATTAGTAACCTTACCGTTAGGTTAGCTAGATTGCTTACAGCCGACATGAATGAGATCATTGGAGTGTAGTATGCATGTTAGCCAATGTGGAACTCAAAAAGTAAAGAATGGAGTAGTAAACGTCACTACCAACTTGAAAATTAGTGCGCATACTCTAGCTAACGTTAGCTAGCTAGAAAACTCCAGCTCAAGAGTTGGCAAGTTAACGTTTCCTATCCGCTAGCGTCAGTCCTGTAAATATAGATAGTGTGTTCGATAACTGACGGCCAACTTTAATTAAGATTTCAATAATTGATCCGCTTATCTACCTTGACACATCACAGATTAAATCATCAAACAATCGGTAAACAAATACAGCTTCTCACATAAAGGTAACGAACGTTAGCTAACGCAAGGTAGCTAGTCAGCCAGACTGCATACTTATAAGCTGGTTAGCCAACGTTACTATGATAGAAGACAGCAAAGTAGCTAGCTAGATAACTAGCATGGAACAACAACGAAGCCAGTTTGTCAAAAATCTTGGTTAACTATTTTCGATTGCTCTGCTTATTAATGTTTATTTTCGGTTCAGCAGTTATAGTCTGGACAGCTAGCCAGCTAACTTAAGAGGTTCCTTACAACCTGAATTCCGTTTTGAAGACAAACGTGGGGAAATCCCCGTACATCACCAAAGCGTTAATTGACAGATCAAAAGCCTGCCCTATCTTCCTCCACAATCTCTGTAGATAGCTACGTCAGTCTCTGGTCCACACTAGGCCCTTCGTTTCTGAAACAAAAGAAGCGGTATAGTGTGTTGCCTAAGCTAGCTAGCGAGCTAGCAAGAAACTTACCGAAACGAGAAGGGGTGGGGGATTCTAAAACGTACAATATAAATATGAATCAGCGGCACCCCACATTTCGTTCGAGATCCAGTCTGCTCCAGACAGGCTTGACACCACTACCAGATGCGTATCATATAGTTGATTCAAACAAAGGAAATAGATAAATGGTTGAAAACGCCGCACTTTCAGCAGCCAGAGCGTGAGCCGCACTTCAAGAACAGCACTAGTCAGCTGGTCGCAACAGTGATGCATTATGGGAGACATAAGGGAGGGATTATTGAAAGATAACGGCGATTTTTAAATAATAGATAGTAATCGTATTTAATAAATGTTTGTTCCCAAAAATAGTAGGCATACGCAAATTATATGTGCAATTAAATTGTGGGATCCAAAAATCAAGACATATAGTTATTTATATAGTAAAATGAAACTGCTATATGAGCTTGACACTGATTGATTTCAATAAATAATACTAATTAAAAAAACAACACTTGGCTAGTTAATGTACTTGTTTTCCGTGTGGCAAACAGCAGCCATACCTCTGAGTCTAGAGTTTATAGGCTAAACTACTGTCCCGTATTCGCAATGTTGAAAAATACAATTCCCGTGAGACTCCCTACTGAACTGACGCATTTCACGTTTAAAATAATTTGATTGGCTCAGCCTATTGATAAAATATAGAACACTATATCTATGACCCTATTCGCTGTGATCAATTTGCCCAATCAAAACTCTCTCCATATTCACGGTGTATCAGTTTAAAGCTGCGCAGATCAACTAATCTTTATATTATACAGATGCGGCAATCTAATGGTAGAGGCTAAATGCATGCCCCAGAGGACGGTATGCGATTCGAGATATGATTGGCCTGTTTTTTCCCCGATTTTACAGTGCGCGTGACCGACCCGTAACCGTAACCCAAACCCTAACCCCTAAACCGAACCAAAACCCGAACAGTCCGTTACAATGGTGAATTTCGCGCATTTGACGTCACGCGTACTTCGCATCTCTGTCCTCTGGAGCGGGAGCATCTAGCCTCTACCCAATCTGTTTTCGGTGTCCATTCTTTAGTTTGACTACATAAAAAAGTTTTTTAACAATGAAGCACGAAAAAAAGCTATGAAGCACGATCCTCTAGAATAGACTCGGTTTACGCACAGGCGTTGCGGATATTCAAATATCTTTAAAATTGTCATTTTGGTGGCTTTAGAATAGAATACACAAATTTAGTTTTATGCGTCCATATAGTGTATAATATACGGATACATAAAAAAATGAATACATATGAATGAGTCTACTGCTCGCCAACCCTAATAACCGTTAGCTTTTTACCTTTAGTCATTGCAATCCACAAGAGACAATTACACCTGCCAACACGTTTTTGATATACATAAAATAAAAAAATAAAAATTACATGGGTATAATTACAATCACGTTCAGCCTATTTAGAGTAGAAGTATTTTAGTTATAAAAACCAATATAATTAACAATTTTTTAGCAAGATATACATTTTAACCTCATTATTGATCCTTTAAACCTTAGTTTCTGCATGAGAATGGACAATATGCATATAGGTGGGCAATTATATTTCTTAAAATTATATTTGTACTTAACCCCACACATACAGAAATCCACGTGTACAAAAATGAACTATGGAAAGAAGCAATCAGACAGGGTGCAAAAATATTTATTGCTAATAAACCTGTAGTCAGTTGGTGTACATTTGCTGTATATTTACAATGACAGAGTACAGAGGAATGAAAACGTGAGACAAAAATCCAAAACATATAAATAAATACAAAGGGACTGCCAATGAAGGACACTACAAACATCCAACTTAAAAAAAAAAAAAGTACTCCCATACAGCTGAGCGAATCATTATGATTACAGAAAGAAATAATATAAATTTATATATATTATACCAGCAATTTCAATCCAAGTGAATTCAGCCATTGCCTTCATGGGTCCTTATATTTTAGTTTTTTTTCTCTTACAGCTAAGATGCTAGGCACCATGTATGTACAAGCCAACGCTACTCAGGCAAACAAGCAAGGGTCAACCTAGTGGAGTTAAACTTGTAAGATGATGCAGCCAAATGTTATTTTTGTAAGCTTGTTTGCAAAGCTAGCAAGCACCTGCACTAAAATGATAAGGGCAATGGATGTCAGCTTTCAAATGTGCATACCGTCCATAACATACCGTTATACACACTGGGCTGAAGGCAAAAACACTGCTACTGCTGGCTATTAGGTCATATTCAATCATCAATGTTGTCACGTTTCGCCATTACAAACAGACTTATTCCTTTGGCTATTCACACATACTAAGAGCATGTTTAAAACAGTAGCTTACACAGTAGTGTTTAGAATACGCATTATAGATGCTCCTTTAAAAACAATATAGAATATTTACAGTAAGACGTGGCAATGGAAAAAAAAAAAAAAAGTCACAGTAACGGAAGTGCATGAAATGCATATTCTAGACATAAAATTGAAAAACTCCATACCATGTTTAATATAGGATTTATGTGACCAGTGTGTTTCTAGGTGATTAATTACTGGGCTAAAATATAGTGTCTCAAAACATGCAGCAAGGCTGGTTGACATTTCGTTGTTAAAACTCCTTCGTTTCCTTGTTGTCGAACAAGTGGAGTCTTTGCTCAGCAGTCAGGCCCTCCTTTAGACTCTAAAGAGAAAGACACAAATAAAACCAAGACCGTCAGAAACAGTCCAGATTTTCCACAGGGTCTGAATTTCCATCCTGTGGCTTCAAACCCACAACAAACTTGGAGACGCACTGGCACACATTGAATAAGATGTTCTGTTATCTACAGTGCACCATTCTGTTCCACCTCTTGGTGTACCTTTATTTCTGTCTCCAGTTGGAATCTCAATGGATGTTGTATTTTGGAAAATCGCTGCTCCCTGAAATTGTACCGAGAGAGAGCTGAGGAAATTCTGCAGATGCTGCTGATGTATGTGCATCAAAAGGTCACTCTTTCTGCGCTGAGCTTATGAAAGTGTTCACAGTATTCTGTATCACTAAAAGGAACTTTATGACCCCTTCTCCATCTAAACAGCCACAGTAGGAACTGCTGTGCAATTACAATAGCAAAGGTGAACTAATCTATTAGATCTATGCTGTTGCTTACATTCTGGTGGTTATGTAAAGGTATGGAATGTGACACAAATCATAACTTGTACATTATGAAGCTTGGTCATGCTGCCCCCCCTCCCCACCCCCCCAAAAAAATCTCAAAATCAAAATAACTTTATACATTTCCAACACACAGCTATGCAGAAGATGTGGTTTCAGGCCACAGCATTAACATGTTCACGCCATGCCCCCTTAACAATGGTGAATCAAAACACAAAGGTCCTGCGGCTCCACTATTTCTGCTGCAAAACCAATCGGAATCTCAATGGGATCACTTACAAATATGGAGATATTAGAACTTGTAAAGTCAAGTCTAGACATAGATCTTTCTTTAGAAAGCAGGCACGTGGCAGCTTTAGGATGCATGCTTTTGCTGGCAATGTGCAACCTACTTAGTTCAATCACAATCACAAAGACTTAGAGGATATGTATGCAAATATAAACCTAGCCAAAAAGCAGACATGCACAGACAAAGCTGAGATGCTCAGACCTGCAGATGCACACTCGGTTTCACACACCCAGGGTGCATTGCTTATTGAATTTGGCTTTTATCACTGTGGCTTGACCTTGTTTTCTTGTGACACGTTGTTGCTCCTCCTTACCTTTCACCTTTACCTCGAAACAGACTAAAGAAGTAAAAAAGTCACGCTGCATGCCGTGCAAAATTGGTAAAGTAGTAGAGCCATCACATCAGTGAGATCCGAGGGAAAGCATAAAAACCGCACCCACACCGTGTACGATTGAAACAAAACGCCATGGCTTCCTCACATCCTCCTCAACACAACAGCACTTTTCCCCAGTCTCGACATGTCACAGGAGCCATTTCTGAGTGGGTGGGGAACGGACCGTTGTGGATCGAATGGAACTTGGACCGAAGAGAGCACAGTGCACCTTTCTGCTGAATGCACTGAGGAAAAAGGGAGGATGCACTGTGGTAACACACCTGCAAGCCCAAAACTGTGTCAAAAGTGCTCCCCCGTGACCCCCGACCACATTTAGTGACAGACTTCTGTGACTGTAAATCCCTACTGCTGCAATAAAATGCCTCCTTGTAGTAAAAGCTCCAGCCTTCGCTGACAACGAATGACTCACTGTCAGAAAACAGTGGACTGACTTTGAGGAGTTACCACAAAATTTGGAACTGTTTGATGGACACTGATATGGCAGCCCAACACAAAACCTATGCTGTACAATAAAAGCAGCTACTGTATGCAAATAAGAAATAAATAAATAAAAAATGGGGGGGAAAAAAATAAAAACTTTGCAGTGTTTGTGAGTCAAACACTGAAGGGAGTATATGACATTACAAACACAACCCCTGACAAAAAGCAGCACTCAGTAAGCAAAATGATGCACAGATCTCTCCTACAGGCATTGGTCTTTTCCCAGAGAATTTACCTAAGGGAGGAGTCTTCAGGCAGCCTTAGCTGTCCCAGGGCATGTCACGATTCACAGACTGAGGATGGGGGAAAGCAGAGGGAGGAAACGCACCAGGGTGTGTTAGACAGGAAAAAGAAACAACATACCTCTCCACACTGCTGCAAGCACACACTTTTCCCTGTCGGATGTAATGAGGTAATACACCCATTACTGTGAGCTCAATGTCAATACATGTAGAATCCAAGTGAATGCGCACAATTCATTCACTGTGTCCACTGATAATTATATTCATAGTATGTTGTACTCTCTGTGGTGACAGATGTCCCCGCATTGGAGAACGTGTCCCACTGAACCTTCCAACAACAACCTTATCTTGGGCGGGTTTCTAAACTTCAGCAACAGATGGTGCTTATGTCTGCTCAGATTCCAATATTACCAAGACTGAGGTCATGGCTTATCATGCTGAAACAGCTGTTAGGAACAGGTAGCAAAAACACACAGCTGATTAACCAAAAATTTCCAGAGGACTGTGAAAAAATACATACTACCTGTAAATATGAAAATATGAAGGACCTTCATTTAAAAAATACAATGTTTACAACTAAATGTAAGAATTCTCCACAAATATATCAACAAAAAGAAGTAATTTCATTTAAAAAAAGGAAACCAATGAAACGTCATGTAGGAAAAAGTCAGGACATGTTGCCATTGTTGCAATGCAACGATGAAAGCAGGAGGTGAATGTCTGGCAGTGTAGTGTAATGGTTAGGGAGCTGGGCTTGTAACTCAGAGGTTGCAGGTTCAACTCCCAGGTGGGGCACTGCTGTTGTACCCTTGAGCAAGGTACTTAACCTGAATTGCTTCAGTAAAAAAAATCCAGCTGTATAAATGGATTGTATGTAAAGAAATGTAAACTGTGTAAGTCGCTCTGGATAAGATGTTTGCTAAATGCCTAAAATGTAAATGTAAATGTAATGAATGTGAAGGGAACTGGAGGAGAGCTGCAGGACCTGTGGCGCTGTCGTGCCTGAAGGTGGCAGTATGACCATTCTACAGAGTGTGGACACTTCTGTCCACACACGCGGTTGGAAGAGCGAGGCCAGGGCAATGCGGTTTCATCAAAAACTCTTCTCTATTCATCTAACTTACTTAAAAAAACCTAAAACCTTACTTATGAGCAGAAATAAAACATCCTTGTATTACCCAGTTAAACACTTCATTTTACAGAAGCCCTCGATTCCTTGTTCTGTACTTTCATTTAATTGACATTTTCATGCTTAACATTTGAGGGCTAAGGCCCAGTGGGGCGTGGCTGCGTTTGGATGCTCACCTTTGACCTCATTGTGCGCTCTGAACGTTTGGCGGCCGCGGCGGCCATCTTGAGGATGTCCGGGTTGCTTTTGGACTTCATGATATCTGACAGGAGGACGAGAGCCGTCAGATAACATTCAGAAGATGACACAGCCACGTGAAATGAAGGAGGCGGCGGCTAATGTCGGCGAGGTCTCTTAAAGGCAATCCTCTGCCTCCTCCCCCTGGTTGAGGGTGGGGGTGGAGTTGCGGGACAGGCTCCTACCGTAGCCACTGCGCTCCACGTCCTCCATGGAGGGGTCTCCCAGCGCCTCGTGGGCGAGCTGCAGCTGGTCCCGAAGCCGCCCCAGATCCCGCTCTGCTTTGGCCCTCACGATGCTCAGCTCCGTGTATATGTCCTTGTACTTGTCCGTCGCGTACTTCTTATCCTGGGTGAAACGGACGGCAGGTCGTCAGATATCACTAAGCCTCCCGTACTCAGAAACCCCTTGTTTAACCTCGACCCACTGAGCTGAATCATCGGCACTCGTAGCGGTCGCTGTCCTAAGACTGTTACACACCTCTGTGGAATACAGAGTAACGCAGGCACAGTAATCTCTCTCGAAGCACCTACTCTTTGGGCAGCCTGGAGCTCGTCTTTGAGCGAGTTGATCTCTTGCTTCAGGTACTGTACTTCTGACTCCTTCACCCGCAGCATGACCTGAGTAAAGAAGAACAGCGAGAGGGACAATGTGGTCCTCGTAAGGCAGACGTCTAATGAGGAGATGACAAGCCTTCTGTCATGCTTTAAAACATCTACTTGCTTAATGTGCATACTGTATGCACTATGCACCACAGTCTAATCAGGAGAGAAAGGGATTTCTCAGAATCAGGGATTTTAGTAAGAAAAGAAAATCACACATTTTAATACGTGTATATCATACATCATATTTCACACAATAATATCACACAAAGTTTCAGACAGTACACTATGCATGTATTCAAACAATTAAGATATTTTTACATGACAGGTGATGCAAAATATACTTATACTTCCCCTTGCTGCAAGCCTTTTAACAAACACCAGTCTATTGAGTAATATCTATTACTATGGTACATATTACCACTAGTTGACACCCAGTGACACCAGGAAAACATGTGAGGGGGATGGGGCTAAGATTTGGATTACTGTTGGGGTCTAACCTCCAGCTCATACAGCTCCTTTCCCTGGATCAGGGTGCACGTGTCGCCCCCGTCCTCACTGGTCATCGACCGCAGTTTGGTGATCTCTGCAGCTAGACGGTTGTTCAGCTCCTGTGAAGGTGGATCATCAGTCTTTTTAGTCTCCGTTGTCAAAGAAAATGTTCCTCTGTGGTTTCATGGTGGTTTGTAAACCAAAGCACAGTGCATTACTGCCACCTGCTGTACAGGAGTGTATTTTGTTTTCTCTATATTAAAACACACAGGTTTTAATTTAGAGAATGACTTCACAGGTTTTTACCCCACACTTATCAAGTGTGAGGTCAGGCTTATGAGCCATAACTCATCGTGGCCCCCTCTAACTACCTCCTGCACAAATGACCAGTTTCATCAGGTTGGCACAAGTTCCTTTGGGGTGAAGTGGCCCGAAGACAGGGCTGTCATACTGGCTTTTGGTGCGTTTCAGCTCAGTGATTAATTTAATTCATTGATTGGCTAAGTTGGCCGCTGACAAAGGAAACCACAAAAACCTGCATACGCTGCAGCCCTCCAGGACCTGAGTTTGTGTTACCCTGTGTTACCCTGTGTTACCCTGTGCAGTCAGAGCTGCTCACCTGGTTGTGCGCGTTGAGCTCCTGGTTCTCCCGCTGGCACTGGCGCAGTGCCTGCCTCTCGGCCTCCAGAGCCTGGGCGAGGTGTGCGTTCTCCAGGCACTTCTGCGAGTACTGCTCCGACAGCACCTCGATTTCACGGTGAAAGGAGCACAGCTCCTCTCTGCCGCACAAAGAAACATTTGTTTTGTTTCACGTCTGCTCTCTTATGCCGCAGTTGTTAGTTGGTTGGCTTTAATTTACAAAACATATCTCCCTTTTAGCCTAGAGTAAAAACTCAGCCTCAGTGGCAGTGGCTAGACAGAACCAGAGCCAAGATGGCATTTGAGGGCAGATTACAGGCTTCAAAGCAATCAGTCCTTGATCCTAATGGCTTTGTACTTCCAGGTCAGGCAAGGTCACCGCCACAGTATCTTTGCTGCCCTGGATACAATTGGCAGCAAACCCGGGTCACACTCAACAGCTTCATACATTCATCAGAGGCCCTCCATTCAGTCTGCACTGCACTTCCACAAGGGATCTAGGCATTCTCTCAGCACTGCTAATTTGTTAAAATATCTGGGGAAAAGTTGTCGTACATTAACACCTGCACTAACACTCTCAGCACAAGGCGACATCCTTGTGCATGAGGACCCACGCGGAGGGAAGAGGCAATACAACAGAAGTCGTATCAAAACCCATCAGGAAATCATTTGTACAACGCTGAGAGCGCTCATTATGCCTTCTTCACTTTGTTAAAACTGATACAAGCCCGCCCCCTCCCTCCCCTCCTCTCGAAACAAATTCCATTTGTTTTACTAATCTCCTTGGTGTGTTGTGCATAGCAGAAATCCAGATGTCACAGAAAGAAAAGGCCCCTCTCATCTACCAAGCAGTTCTGCTTGGTAGATGGTGTTCTCTCTCGAACGATGGAGGCCGTTGGACACAAAGGCTTCGGGAAGGGACGGGGACAACGACGACGACAACGACCACTCACTCATGTAATCGTCGGATTTCATCGATGTCGGCGTTCTCCGTGTTGCTGCTGGCTTTGCGCGCCTTGTCCAGCTCCCTCTCAAGCTCCGAGCGGTGTGCGTTTTTCATTGCCTCGATCGCTGAGAGCAACAAAAACAAGGGCCTTTACTGACACATCTGGTCTTGGGAGGACCACCTACAGGCCAGCGTGCTCTCTATCCATCACTGCTCCTTCAAAAGGCGCATTCCTCTACAGTACACTTAAGTACTACAGACCGTAGGGACATTCCTCTTCACATCCGTAAACCCCCCACCAAACACCTTGCATTACAATTACACGCGTCTGTAATCTCAACACGATGTTTATCGCTAGGAGCTTAGCGGTAATAATAACTTTAAAGACCCACACCTCCTCCCCCCTCTCACCCACAGCCAGAGAGATCAAGTGCAGACACTCGATAGAGCTCACACCGAACTCATAGTATTTATACCTGAAGGCATGACACAATGACATTTTTCATGCTTCTTTGGGGCCAAGAATGGCATAATGTTCTCTTATCTGTAGACTATCAATGAACAGGCGCAACTGAGATTGTGAACCAGCATATGAGAGGAGGAGAATGTGATTATGCTTGTAAAACATGGGCATTTAATAATCCTTAATTAAATTCCCATTATTAATCCTTAATAATTGGGGTGGTTAGTACCAAGTACAGATATTGCTTGTTGGTGAAACGGCTTGGTCAAAATATAGAGAAAGGTTAAGTAACTTGAAAGTATCGCTATTGATCTTTAGATTGGAAATGCTGTGCCCTGAACAGTAAGTAAAGCGTTTCGACCAAGACCGGCCAGCGTCCCCAGTTGAGCACCGCAGCTGCGGGTCAAGGTTCAGGCATTTTATGAGCAAAACAACACATATAAGTCAGAAGTCCCCTGAAAAGTAGGGGGTGGTGTTGGGATCATAAAAAAACAAAAGTGGGAAAAAAGTGATCTTTATGCCTCCCCTCAACAAAATGGGGCACCTCAGGCCTCACTACACTTCCCCAGGGGTGGGGTAGGGATGGGGTAGGGATGGGAATTGCATCCCTCACCAGCAATGGTGGCAGCGGTCTCCTCGGCCAGCAGCCTCTCCTTCTCCTCGTGCAGGTTCTCCAGCTCACGCTGGTGCTTCCGCTGCAGCTCGTCGACCACCTTCTGGTGCGACTCCTCCATGGCGGTGAAGCCCCGCTCGCATGTGGCCTGGGGAGGGAGGGAAAGGGGCATTTCGGGACATTAGTTCACCCCGCCGTCGCTCCGCCGCAACGTGCGGCCACACGCCTGGCTTCTCTCCACCGGTGGCAAACCGCTAAAACAACACACCGCGGCTGCGTCAGTGTTGCGCAAGGAGCGCCTATTTTACAGGTTGTGCAAAATGTGCAAATGATAAAAAAAGGAACACAAAACCAAGGGTGGGTGTGCTAGTGAAGGATGGCTCTGCTCGGAGGGGCTGTTGTAATTCCTCTGACCAAGGAAGAAAGACCCAGTCCCATCCAGTAAGGTGTCCACACACAGTTTTTTTTTTTTATACCTTCCTACATAACACCCATTTAATTACACCCCTGCATTTGTATGTGTGGAGGGCTGCTTTCCGCAGTCATTGTAACCCAGCCAAACACATAAAATAAAATAAAAATCTTCCTTAGTCTTACTGGAATGTGGGGATCAGCTGGGATGTTTGCAAATGAATGAATGGCTTGACTTTTTGGGGGGGAGAGGGGTGGGGGGGGCAAACAGTACTTTAACATGAAGTGCCTGAATGTGAATGTCAACCCCATCCCCCCGATGACCCTCTGCCTTTTGTTTGACTGGCAGAGCCCGACAAGCTGAGAGCTAAGCTGTTTTTGAATCATGTACACTTGCGTGGTGACCATTCCCCACAAAAACACGAGGGGTTCATCTTGACGGTTGAGATCAACAAGGTTTTGGAAAGGGTACGTCTGCACTGCTATTATAACCATGGTGCAAGTTTCCACAAGAAGGGTTTTGAATGGCCTTTCCGACTGTGTCAAGCCAAAACGACTTCCGTCCTCCATTCAACAGCCCTAATCTCAGCTCTCTGTCAACAGGGCCACTGAACGCTCTTCTCAATCTGGCCAAACAGGCGCAGCAGCGGCGTGTTTTCACAGGGGTTAGCCTCCCCCCGGGGCCCGGAGTCTTACTGCACGTAACCGCAATGCACAATTCCAGCGCCCACATCACAGCGGCACCTGCGCTTGTTTACACGTCTGTCTCTCTGCACCGAAGAGCTCATTTCCTCACCGGCTGATGGCACGATTATAGGGCCAGCGAGATAAAGCCATCTCATTGTTCAGTCCTTGCAAGCGAAAAGACATGAAAAAGTACACTGATTTAAGCAGATGATTTCATGAGTGCGCCTGCCAATATATTACACCCATGAGCTACCAAAACTTCCTGCGCACAATCCGACACACTTTTGCTTTGCATGACTATACAAATCAGAAAGATATACAATTGGAATAAATATTGGCTAGACACACACTGTCCCAGTTTTTGGCATGCTCTTCATTAAGCACCTTAAAAGGTACTAACGCAAAGTGCATTACCTGTACAGTAATCGACAAACCCCAAACCAAACAACGGCGAATGCGGTCACGGAAAACTGTTGCTCGGCAATTCATAAATATAAATGGCACTGAGTAATTAGGATCCTAAGCATGATTAATACATGTATGCATGCTAGCATACTGTCTGCACACTTACTTTGATGCTTATATATTTTTAGTACGTTAAAAAAAAAACTAAAAAAAAACATTTTAACCTTGCAATATAAACAAAAAAATCTGACCGCTATATATATTTCATGGATTCCAGCCAAAAGGACTCATCAGTGATGTTCATGGAAAAAGGCACACTGCAAAACAGCAAATACGCTGTAAAATCCCCAACAAAAATCTACAGAGCTAGAGCTACACTTCCAATTCCTAGAGGACAGGCAGCAAGTGGCACATTTATAACAATAGTTGAAAAGGGTCAGGCATGAAAAGGCAACATCTCGGTTCAAATTACTCCTAACAGTCCCCTAACACATACGGCAGGGAAAAAGTGCCAACGGTACGCCAAAAACATCAATAGTGACACATCACTGTGTGCTGAACAAACAAATCATTTTCCAAAGTGGCTACATGGCGGGGTTCGAAGGCAGAGTGGAGAAAGCTTTTGATTTAGAAAATGTTTTCCCGTAACTTCCACAAAGTCAGTGACAGATGCAAGAGCGTCTCATCAGCTTGTGCCTGCACTCAAAGGCAGCGTCTCTGACGCCTCGCGTTTGTACAAAAGCCTCCGCATTCACCGGACGTGTCATTTCTGTCACCGGCATCTGGAAAAATGAACAATAAGAAACAATAAATAAATGTGGACATTTACAAAGACGGGATTCCTCTTTCTTAACAGATTGCCCTGCTACCTTTCTAAGCAACATAAGCACCTCTGTTTGGTGCCTTGATTTTCAACTCATTCCCACGTTGGAACAAACTGAAACCAAATTTGGAGGGATGCTGCCCTTAAATCCGACGATTGATTATTGACGCAACTTTTGCAATTGCCTACACACCACCTGCTGCCTACATGAGTCCAATTCTGCCATTTTCAATCCCCACGTTGATTATTCTCCTCCCAACCTCCCCTGTAGCAGGACTGACTGCCCGCTAGCATCATATCTTATTAGTTATCCTTTCCTCCACCCAATATATTTCTACAAAGCACAGCTAAGAACCATTTGAATATATTCAGTTTATTTCAATTATTTTTTATAGTCGCCTGTGATTTTTTAAATATTATTAATAATAATAATAATATAAACTCTAATCACTCAATGAAAAAGAAATAGCAGGAAGAAGAGGAGAAAGCTGCCAAAGAAGAAGTAGTTCCCAAGAAGACAGAATATCACACCATACTCAAAGCTATCATTTTCATGTCATATATCATGAATTTAGCAATAAGAACCAGATCCTGGTTCCAGATCCCTTTTTCTCATATTTCAATAACCCAATAAGTACAAAAACCAAATTAATGCTTTAGGACTAAGATCTCCCTTTCCTGCAATGGCCTGCATACATGAAATGGATCTGAAATGAATTTTCTTCTTTGCTCTTTTTTTGGCAAGACACAGTGGAGAAAATGACCAAAGGGAAGATACAAAACTTACTTGATCACTTATATAATGTCTAAAATGCTTTACTATTTTATTAGTTTATGTAACGAGTGACACATTGAGTGAAAATACTTGGCTGACGGACATTATTGGCATGGCAGATACTATATTTCACACTAGAGGTTTGCATTACTTAAACTTCATTTTAAATACAATGTGCAACATTTTCCATACGCATGAAGCATTCTGTTTAACGTTAGGATTTATGGTTATTTGCCAAGGCTTGAAACTAATTATTATTAAAAATTTATTTTCAAGTCGAGAGCAAAGAAATCCTCTTCAAAGCACAGACCTCAATTGCATTCGAGAAGAACAGAGTTGCATGTGAGTTAAGCATAACAGCACTGAAAGAAAATCAAAAACATGAACAGGTGAACCCAATACACATCTGCTTAATTGCATTGTAATTTCAGTAAGCATTTCATCATGTTTTCCAAAGTGCGTGCACAATCCGTATGGAATTTCTGCTTGAGGCTGAGTACTTGTGGATAAATTATCTTGTCAAAAACAATGCTACATGGAAAGCTACAGAATCTCAAGGGATTTCCAGGACAAGGGGATCTCAACGAGGAAAAAAAACATTGGTCGCATGATGATGCTGTATATTGGGTTTGACTGCATGTTTTTGATAATTTGGTTATACGCCGTTGCTAGGGAAGGGTTAGTGTACTCTGAACATGGATACAAAGCATACTGGGCCATGTCTGTGGAACCCATTTCACAAGCAGCGGGACCTCCAGTGGATGGGTGATAGAATGCACAGTGTGAGATTTGATCGTGAGAGTGTCATTAAGAAATACTTTGATTAAAATGACACATCTTTGTCCACTTACTGTCGTATCCAACTGAACACATTTTTTTTCTTTACAGAGCACCTATGGAAGTGGACCACCTATGGTCTGAAAAATATATACAATTTTAGATTCCCATCAATTAAGATCTTGAAATTTATTTCAAGTTTTCTGAAAAAAAGATTTTGAAAAAGTATTTGAAATTAAATCACAGGGACTGTGTTTAAATACATGTATAATATAATCAAAGTGTACCTATACATGTCAAATAACCCATACATGGCAGAAAATGCTTAGCAAGTTCTGCTAAACCCTTTTACTAGAATTCTATTGAACAGCTCTAAGTGCCATCTTTATGAAGTGCTAAGTCTATCTTTATGAAGCCAGTTGAATGGGTTCCTCAGTCCACTCTAAACATCAAGAGTGACCATTCACACGTACAGGGTTAAACACATGCAACATTTCAGGATGTTGATTACAGAAGCAGAGCTGGATAAGGGAGTAGGGTCAATGGGTGTGGGGAGAGGGGGGTTACCACAAGGAAATTACAAGGCAACATCGAGAAAAGCGGAGACAAGGAACACTTCCACCTTCAGGTTTTCAAGGTCTCTCTCGTATTTCAGCCGGAGAGACGATGTGTCCCCTTCGTTTTCGCGCTGCTTCATTTCCGAGGTCATGACGTTGATCTGGGACTCCAGCTCCCGGATGCGCTCGGCGGCCTCAGTTCCCCCGGGTGGCGTCGCTCTCCTGAGCTCCTCCGCCTTCCGCTCGAAGCGCTCCTTCAGGACGCTCCTCTCCAGCTCGTGCTTCTTTTTCATGTTCTCCATGCAGACGGTCAGGGAGTCGATCTCCTTGACGTTCTCTTCCGACCTCAGCCTGAGGGTCTCGCCCGCCATGGCCACCTCCCGTCTCAGCTTCTCTGCCTCCAGCTCGTAGGCATCCTTCACCTCCCGCAGCTCTCTTTTGTACTTCGCCACCGTGTCCTGCAGCTGTATGGCCTTATCCAAAGAGTCAATAGGCTCCCCTTCGATCTGAATGTGCGTTATTAGCTTGTGTTCTCCAGTCATCTGGGCCTGCAGGTCTGTCCCCATCCACTGCTGGGGCTCCAGTTTGATTTGGAGCTCTTCATTTTGCCTTTTGAGTTTGGCACAGTTTTTGCAGCCGGTTTCGAAAGCCTGTAATCTCAGCTGCAATTCTTCCACCTCTTTTTGGTGTCTAATATCTAGCCTGCTCATCAGATAGGACGAGTGGGCTTCCATGGATGCTTCCTCAACATATGCAACCCAGCCTTTCTTCTGGTTCCTGGAATCATAAAGCTTTTGTACCAAGGACTGGAGCTCCTCATCTGAAGAGGCCTGCACAATGGAGGCAGTTTGGGTCAACAATGACATTTTTCCTTCTAGGGTCTCCAGGAGATTTTTCCAGATTAGAGGATTGATATCATTATCAAGCGAGTCGCTTAAAGGCAAAACCCTTTCTCTTTTTTAACTTCCATTCTTATTTCACCTTGAATACATTCAGTGCTTTTCAAGTTTCCACACGCCTTGCTTGCTCGTGCCATGCCCTCCACATCTTCCATGTCTTTGTTACACATTTGCACTCCCATATTAGCCTGAAGGAAAATACTACTTGCTAAAAGTAACATTCTCTTCTCAACTATCTTGCGCTCTACCACATCACGTACAGAACTATCTACAATATCACTTTCATTCGACTCAGTTGAGCTATCCTCAAAAGCACTCAACAGTCTTCCCCAAAACTCTCCTAAGACAAACTTACTCCTCATCTCCTGATTCACTTCCTCACCCTCTCCTTCAGATTGCACAAGGCTAGATACACTTCCATGGCCGGCACTCATCCACTCCATAAACATTGGTTCCACATTAACATCTACCTTCGCTATCACCTCACATACTTTACGGAGGGCCTCCGACTTCATCTTTATCTCTTTTACCACTTGCTGAACACCTTTTTCACCTGAAACAGGGTTTTCTGAACCATGCGTCTCCTCCTCACATCCGTACACTCCACCCTTCCCTCCGTCTGACTTCTTCAATTCCACAACATTCTCTTGCAGCATCTTAATTTTACTCTGTGCCTCGGCAAGCCTCTGGTGATAGACGTTTTCCGACTTTTGTCTATTCAGTTTGAGCTCCGCGTTTTCGTCCTGAAGCTCCATGTAGGATTTCTCGGCAGAGCAGAGCTGCCTCTCCTGTTTGCACAGTCTAGCCTCTGCAGCCTCAAGCCGTCGATGGAGATCTTCCTTCTCCTCCAGGAACAAAGCGTTGTCATTGTCTCTGGCCACCTGGAAGCCAAGACCCTTCAGAGTGGCTTCCTTTAAGTGCAGCTTCCTCTCTGTGTCCTTCAGACTACTGCCCAGAACCTCCATTCTTATTAGGGCCTCCTGCAGCTTTTGAGACTTCTTGTTCAGCTCCTTCTCATAAAACTCTCTGTCAATTGAGTTGGCGTCCCTTTCTGCCAGCTTAGCCTTGACTTGCTTCAGTTCCTCCACCACCAGAAGGTGCTGTTGACCACCCTGCTGGCTAAAGAGCTCAGCCTTCAACCTCTCTATCTCCCTATCGGCCTCTGTAAGCTGGTTTAAGATCTCCTGGTAGTGCTGATTCAGCACCTTGTTCTCATTGGCGAGCAGCTCCACCTCCTGAGAGAGCCTCCTGGCCTCGTTTGTGTCGGTATACTCTTCAATTTGGTACTGTGGCCCATAGTGGCCTTTTAGGCTTTCCATTTTCTGCCTCTGTGCCCTTCCCAGCATGCCCTCCATGCTCAGTAATCGCACTTCATAGTCACGGACACTATCGCTGGCCTTGGTGAGGCTCCTCCTGAGGGCCTCGATCTCTAGTTCCTGCTGGTGTTTCAGGCTCTCAAACACTTTCTGGCAGCAGGTCCTGTCGCCGAAGCTGCTCCGCTCGTGCCCTTCTGCAATGCAAAGTCGATCTTCCTGGGAAAACTGACTGCGGGAGCTCAGCAACCTCACCAGCTCTCTCACAGTTAGCGGGCTGCCAGAAATCAGTTTCTCCAGCTCCTGAAGCTTGTCCTCACTATCCTGCAGCAAAATGCTGAACGTTTTTGCGTGAACGGGCTCAGGGGGCTGGGTTTCCGAGATGTCTGAGGCTTGGCCTTTGGTTATATCGGGTTCCTTGATGGACAGGGGTAACAGAGACAGGCCAAGCTGTGCCTGCATGCTGCGCTTTTTCAATTCTTGCTGTTGCAGGAGCTCTTTGGTTTCCTGGTACTTCTTTTTTAGGTTCTGAGCTTGAGAACTAACCAGCTCGTGTCTCGTCTTCTGGGACTCAAGATCAGTCTCAAGACCCAAAGGGGACTCCAGCTTGGAAAAGGGGACCAGACAGTTGGTTAACATTCAGCAGAGGTGAAAGAAGCTCATTAAATTGTAGCTTAATTTTCTATTACTTTCCCCCCAATTTCTTTTTGCTTTTGGAGTATTTTAACATTAATGAAATTACAATTGTTTGACGAACTTCAAAAAGGTCTCAAATACTGTAATCGTTAAAGAAAAAAGTTTCCAGATTCTTTCAGAAAATGCTGCAAATACAGAAAGTGCTGGAAAAAAGAGATTTAATGGCCAAAGTTAGTAGATCACAACAGAACATGCGCATTAATGGTTAAGAGTTATTTCATGGTGTAAGTAATGCAAAATTAGTACTCAGTGGTTTACTTTGAGATGGGAAGCATACCATAGTTAAGCACGTACAGCGGTGTTGAAAACTATTGCTTTCTTTTGTCTTAAACTTTCCATGTCTTATCAAACAATCCAAGTAATTACAGTTCTCTATTTTCATTACTAAGCAGTTATGGTTTACAAAGTATTTCAAAATGGTTGTGCCTTTACATTCCTCATGAAGATCTAACAGCACACAGTTTGGCATTGCAACAAATTCAAACATAATGACTAAAAAGGTGCATGTCTTTACTAAACTAGACTTGCGTCTTTTATGGTACTGACTGAATATGTCGAAACCACAAAACTGGCCAATAAAAACAACTCGGATGATGGGGAAAAAACCTATATTAAAAAATAAACCCCGTTGATGAATTTTAACATGCAAAAATAAATGAAATAAAAAAAATAACAACCTAATTCCACAATAACTCATACTACAATACAGACATAGCCTTTTCTCTGCGAAGAAACAAACACCCCTGTTGCAGAACAAGTATGTAACACAGACCTCACATCAAAACTTCAACTGGAAAATCCAGACAAACTCCAAGATGAAATAACCCACATGCTCTCACTGAAATGTCTTTTTAAGAGAACTTTCACACACTGTGGAGAAGGGAACACTGTGGATAAGGAAGCGTTTAGCATCTTTATATCCACCTTGAAATGCAACTTAGCTACAACTCGTAAAAAGGTTTGCAGGGTTTACAGAATCTCTTCATGAAAGAGGGAGAAAATATCCTTTTCAACACCGGTATAACAGATCAACACCTTGCTTAATGCCACCTGCACGTCATTACGTCATGCTCATAAAACAGATTTAAGGCAGTATGAATGGTCCATCTAGTTGTTAATAATATGAAAAATTGAAGCAGCATGCAACTTTGCACACACAGTTCATAACCATAGGGTTCACACATGTATACTATGCAAAAAGTTGACATTTCACCTAATCACACTGTAGATCTTGTATTGAGAAAATAACCATGCTCTTTCAGCATTAGTGTAACCAATCTGACAACTGAATCTATAAAAATAATTATATTAATATATTATTAATAATTCACCATTGTATATAGCATGTACATTTAATAAGTGCTGGCATGACTTATTTGTCATACTTCTAAAACATGGCAAGAGGAAATGAACAAATAGAAGCCAAAAGCTACAAAAGATCCATATCGTTTCTTTGACATGCAACCGTCAAACATGCAAGCCAATTTTTGTTGGTTTTTAGCTTCAATAAGATGTCAGTTTTGTTTTTTTAAAAAAAAAAAAAAGAAGTAAACATGCAAAGACTGTTTAATGGAAAGAATGCCACCAAATCCCCATATACAAACACTGCAGACGTTTGCCTTTGAGCGACAGCGGAGATGACACTGGAGTGGACCCAGCTTACCGGTGAGATGTAGCCGACCCGGATGTGGTGCTCACGCTCCAGTGCCGTTCTCAGCTGGTCCTCCAGCTCCAGCTTGTGGTGGTTGGAGTCCGCCAGCTGATGGTGACAGCTCTCGAGTTGCACTTTCAGCTCTTCTACCTGCGACAAAATGCACGTGGTGCACACAGTCAGCCCAACAGCAGGAGGCGCCCTATCGGTTTAGCTTCCACCGTGCTGCTGTTCAGATTCCTCGTTCCCTGTACAGCAGAATTCGCTGCCGGGGGAAGGAATTAAGACTCACCCCTTTCTTGTAGCTTTCCAGCAGCTTCTCCAGCTCGGAGGTCTCTCTGCCCTGCAGAGACGAGGACAAGGGGACCCGCCGCTCCTCTCGGATGGGCGTCTGCTCCACCTGCTGCCAGTGGTGCTCGATTTCGTCCTGCACCCTCTGCTGCCGCTCCGGCGAGGGGGGGCCGGGGCGGGGCTCGCCGGCGCCGCCGCTCTCCACGTCCATCTTCCCACCGCCGGCGGCGCTTTCGAGCGGGGGCGGGGCCGTCACCGTCTCGTACCGTTTCCGGCGCTCCTCCCGCCTCTTGCTGCGCTCGAGGTCCCCGAACTCGGCCTGCAGGACGTCCGCCTCCTGCGCCCTCTGCTGGGCGAGCGCCTGGGCGATGGGGCGAAACTCGGCCCAGTCGAAGGTCTTGGAGCGGCCCTCGCGCCTCCGCTCCGGGCGCGGCTTTTCTTGGGCCCCGGCTCCCTCTCCACCGACGAGGCCTCGGAGGAGGGGGAGTCCTGTGCCACGTCGGGCTTCGGCAGGGTCTCCAGGGGTCCGCAGGGCCCGTGGTCGTCCACCAGGCTGCGCAGTGGACACAGTCAGCGCACTTAATCGCAGAGCCGCCTTTCTGAGCACTGCTCTAAAGACCCACCTGAACATTAGATGCACGTTGACTACTCGTGCTAAGACAAGCAGAAGCACAGATCTGTGTGAATGAACGCGGTGCGCGGTTCACCGACCTGGCCACGTCCGGCGCAGTGGAGGGCCGCACGTTCTTCATCACTGCCTGTATCCAGTTCCGCCTGATGCCGGCTGTCATGGCAGACAGAGTGTACACCGCCTCCTGGGTCTGAGGACAAGGAACGGGGCAGGAAAGGCATGACACCATTCACAAACATAAATGTGGTAAATTATACGTTCCACCTGCGGAACTTCTTGTCAGCAACTAAGATCCTACACACCATAATCACTGACACAGATACGGGGATCACTCCCTCGGGTTCTGAGTCATCACTCAGCACGCTGATATTATTTCTCAGTCCAGTGTTATTGCCAGTATTATAGATGCTCTTTGATCCATTTTCTGGAATTTGCAATAAACATAGTGAGGCACATGCACACACGCACATGCACAGCACACACACGCACGCACACACACACATTTTCAAACATAACTTACATGTATCTGGAAGCCGTAGTTCCTCTGGACCTGGTATTCAGTAACATTGTAACAGGTCGTCAGGTCTATCTCTCCATCTAAATCCGAGGCCTGAAAAGAAGGTTCACACATTTTTGGAAAAGATTAAGATACCAATTTTATGACAGGAAAAAAACAAAACAGTACACTGCCATCAGAAACATTCTTTCAGAAACAAACGCAGACTAGAACAATTGACAAATCACCTCCTCTGCAATCGAATCCTTGTAGTATCGCAGACTGTGGTCCGTCAACACAAACCAGTACTTCTTCCACTTAAGAGGAATAGAGAAAGAAGAGAGTTACAAGGGATCATAGACATTACACAGATGTGTGTGTTAGCACATTGGTATGAGAATGCTGATATTCTGCTCCAGTGAAGTGGATATTATTTTGGCAAAAATACTAAATACAGGGGACTTGATCTTAAGTTTCATTGGGAAAAAAAACGAAAAAACTTGGCAGCATTATAATAAAATAAACAATAGAGGATTTAAAGGGTGTGTCTTTTTGTGGAAGGACTTGGGCCTCCACCGGCCTGCTTATATGCAGGAGACGAGGCAGGAGACGTACGATGAGGGAATTACTAACACACATAAACATGCCCCTCTCACGGGGCATCATACACAGGGCTTTTCCCACAGCGTTCGCAGGATAAATGTCCAACGATCGAAACGCTCACGTGTCTCAGTTACTGAAACGCACATTGAAAACGTTCAAAACATGGACACAATCTCTTTTACATCGCATATGTTACGAGCGACCTGCACTGCTATTTTCTTTCTTGTGGTGTCCAACTTTGTATAAGTCGCAGCTAAAAGCTTGAGCTTTATCAATTGCCTACCTTGTTGCTCAAAATACACACAAAAAAAAAAAAAAAGTTACAGCAATCTGACTCCGGAATGAGACGATGTTGCAGGTCAAGCTGTGGCTCCTTGCTTTGGTGGACGCTGGGCGTCAGTCATGGGAGACCTCTCGGGGGGGTGGTTTGTGCTTTGCGCAACTGAAGTCATTTGAACGTTACAAAAAGAGCGCGTAAAAGGGCAGAGTCATGCTTTCGACTGATGCCAACTGAACCTTTGGCATCAAAGCTGTCCAAAGGCTGGCGGCGGCCATCTTGTACTTTTTCTGACAAAACCGATGGCTGGTGATGGATGTGGTACGCACGTCTCTGCTCTGACGGAGACCATCATATCCCCTTCTCATGAGGAGGATGGTGGAGAACGCTGAAGATTACCTTCATTTTCTGTAAATTATGGAGCTCCGTTACATGTGGAAGCTGTTTTTAAATAAATATGTTTTGTCGGCCATTCACAGTCCCCATTCATTATTCATGTTAGTACAGATGAGCTCATAGTAAGTACTTTTTAATTTGCCAAGTGAACCTTTGGCATCAAAGCCAGACTCTCGACTCAAAAGGCTGGTGATGGCAACCGTTTAAATTTGTCAATTAATTTGCCAATCGAAAAGAAGACGACACGACAACACAGCCAAGGCGAGGGGGCTATTAATTATGCCACTGTGAAGAAAACAGGACACTTCCTATTCACCTACCTGCCCCTGTTCATCCACTTTCACCATCCAGCCTTTCTTGAAGTTCAACAAGTCTGGCTGTAAATAGAAAAAACGGATTACAGATTAGTATATTTGGTTTCAACTTGACTGTAGACTGACTTCTACAATCTTGGCATCTCAGCATATCACACAAGAAAGAAGGCTGCAAGTTTAATCACACTGAAGATGCCTGTCGTGCTGCATGAACTGCTGTTCGTTTCAGACGCTGACCTTAGAAGTACTGAGCGACCAAGTTCACTTCATTATTTGGCCCGCCCCCACTGTCCTTCATAAAAAGAGAGGATGTTTACTTACTTGAGACTGGCTGAAAAGAAAAATATAACCACTTGGGGTAAAATATAACCGCTGTTGCCCTACGGTAATTCAAATTAAATAGTGGCGTGACAAACACAAAAGGTTTGCTGTGTACGTCAACTCCACAATTGCACAGTTATATATAGTATGCCAAGACCAATGCTAGACATCGTACAAATTTTGTAAAACAAACATTTTACATGGTTCGGAAAAACAATGAACATAGCTTTCGATTCACACTTTTTTCTTTTTTTTCTGTCATTTCATTTCCGTCTTTGTTACATTGGATCGAAATGTTAGGGAGGAAAAAAACATGAAATGACAAAAAAGAGGAGGAGAAAACAGACATCATGCTGGAGTCTCAGTCTTTCAAAACGTAAGACCTTCATGAAGCATTACTGGTGCTCAGTGTCTTTCCTCTGCCACACTGTGGGAAAAGTCACCACAAACACATTCTCCGTGTGGTGGGAGGCACACCAAATCCTTATTTTAGGTTTCCGCTGAATACTGAAATCACCACTACAGATTTGGCTGAATACGGACAAAAACGGCTGCATATTATTTTTGTTAAAATGTATAAGGCATATATTATAAGCAATTAATTTAATGCCATTTCTTGTTTAAGACACATAGCGTATGTATTTAATTGGGATGGCAGACGGTATTTGGCTTTCAAAGGTGGCAACTCATGCTAAAGACTGTAGCTTATAGTAAGTTTAGATCCTTATTTCAGGTGTAAAAGCCTATACTGCTATGTCCGACACACCATCTCTAATTTGCTTCCTAACTTCCTGGTACATATCAGTCGTCATTCTACACTCAGACAGGGTTTTCCACTCTGGCAGTTGTGTGAGTCTCACATCCTCCACAGACAAATGCAGCATATCCACTGCATTCATCATGCCAAAAGCCGTGATAATCTATTCAGCCTGAGTGTGGCCTAAAGTCTACTGCTGCATTTCTGACCGTAAGGCTCACGATTGTTGTTTGGGATCATTTTCCTTTGTGCGATTGGGGGCTGTGTAGTATTTCTGTGGCGGGCTCAGCACTGCTAACCTTCAATGGGCCTGCCGCAGGCATTGCAAAAGCTACACGGAAGAGAATGCCTCAGAGGCAGGCTGTTTGAACAATAGCCGGCTGTTGTATACAGTTTCTATTCATTTCCGCTGTGAGATTATGTAGTGCAGGGGTCTTCAACTCCAGGCCTCGAGGTCCGCTGTGTCTGCAGGTATTTGCTCCAACCACGCACTACACCACCTGATTTCACTAATTAGCTCGCCTCCTGGACCAAGGAGGTAAACTAATTATTCTAAATCAGGTGGTGTAGTGCGTGGTTGGAGCAAATACCTGCAGACACAGCGGACCTCGAGGCCTGGAGTTGAAGACCCCTGATGTAGTGCATAACATTTCGGGGAGACTTGGACTTGGTTCCCCAAATCAGTGGCGTATTTGGACAAATCCAAATCCGAACAAAAAAGAAGATATTCAGCCAAACCCAAACCCAAATTCTGGATTAAGTGCATCCCTATTGTGAGGTGCCCCGGGGAAAGCTGCAGTGAGAGAAAGTGACTCTCCCACAAACGCATGCACATACATGCAGGAACACACCCACAGGCATTCGCATATGCACAGACCCACTAATGTGCACACACACACACACACACGCACACACACACACACGCACACACACACGCACACACACGCACACGCACGCACACACACACGCGCACGCCCACAGCCACACACCGCCCCCTCCAACACACATACACACAAAAACCACACATTCGCATTAACACGGACACACCCGTGCAGAAACAAACCCTGACACTCTGCACGCAAATGCAAACACAAGGACACGGAAAGGTAGACATACACAGACAGACAGACAGACAGACAGACAGACAGACAGACAGACAGACAGACAGACAGACAGACACAGACAGACACACACACACACACACACATGTGCACAACACGACACAGCCCCCCTACAACACGCATGTACACACAAAAACCACATATCGACATGGACACAGACACGCCCAAACACACCCTGACACTCGACACGCAGATACAAATGCATGGATATAAGAAGGTAAACACACACACACGCACACACACACGCACGCACGCAGACACACGCACGCAGACACACGCACGCGCGCACAAACGCAAACACTTGCACACACGCGCACACACATTGACACGTGAGTAATGTTGGTATGGAAGCCATGGCTAAACACAGGACAGATATGGAAATGACCTGGACAGCAGGAGAGGGATGTATGCTACACCCAGCATCACGGAGAGGGGGTATAGGACGTCCGTGTTCTCAGAAAATCAACAAGATGTCACAGGAACACAAGATGAGCAGGGTAAAGGACGATTAGTTTCACTGAAGAAGCCAGGAAGAGACTTTCCCTTTTCATTTCTACATGAAACACATCAATGATTGCTGCCATTTCAGGTACACTATTCATGGGCTACTGTCCATACGGGTAGGCTTCTCTTTCACCTCATCTAGTTCTCTCCTAGGTCTCACATTAGAGAACTTAGTCAGGGACTGAGGGAGGGGGAAAAAAACATTTACAACACATGCTTTGAGTCTTGGTAGTACAAAACAACAAAAAATACAACACCACAGATTGTCTGAAAAGTCAATGTCTGACTCCTGCTTTTCCACTAAAGGTTTAAGAGCAACAAAACCTAATCCCAGGTGTGGCATCTTTCGGAGGACTCGGTAAGTGCTCTGCGTGACCTTCGGACACGTCGGAGAAACCCGGATGTGAGTAGGAGGCGTTTTGTGGCCGCCGCTGGCGATGTCCTCTCTCCGCTCGCCCCTTCAGCACACAGCAGCTGCTGATAACGGCGCTGCCCTCTCGATCGCGTTTCTCTTCACGCTGCGCTCTCCTGCTCTGGACAGCACCCTAGAGGCCTGCGCCGCCACCTCCTGACCCAAGGCCTGAATCTCAGGGGCTGTGCTTTGCGCGGTTACGTTGACTCTTAAACACACGGTCGAAAAATAATGCGCTTACTGTCATGACGGATTCCGTGGTCCTTCGGTCCAGTGACTTGGCTCTTCTCAGAGGCGGGAGGGTGGAGTGGTGAAAATCTGAACCTCGTGCCGGGTCTCGCTCCTAAAACAAGTCGGATGCAAACCTTGTGAATGAATTACAGTTTAAATTTGACCCTTTTTCCCAGCAGGGGGTGAGAAGTCTCCTGTAGGTACCACCAGGTTTAAGAAATATAGCAGTCCTTTAGGTGCTTTCATGAAATGCTGCAATTATGCTAGAGCAGAAAAATATCATCCAACATCTGCAGTGCTAGCACAATTGGCAAAGGATTATATTTCTTTGGAACTATGAGGAAAATGTGCAAAAAAACCTGGAAAAAATTAAAACTGGGGTTGAGAATTATACAATTTTATCAGATCATAACCACTAATATTTTCAAAATCGGTTGGTTTTTAGAAAATTATTAAAGGAATGCTTTTTCTGTTTCCTTCCCAAATTGGAATCACCAATTGTCTCTCAGGTTACCCAGTGCCCGCACCCACACGCCAGGTGGCTGAAACCTGTGCCTGTGAGCCACACAATGCACTCGCCTGTGAGCCAGCAACTATACACACCCCAGTCCACACTGTACCGCAGGAGAGAGCTAGCTAGTGCCGATCGGAGGAGGGCCATATCTCTAACTGACGACAACTAGTAGCCTGTGGCAGCAGCAAGTACCCCATTGGGAATGCCTTTAACATTTCTAAATTCTCAATTTCTAGCACTCCCTTTTGTATTCAAACACAGAATGGGGTCAGCGTTTGACATCGCTAGGGAGGGAAGTCGATTTTTTTATTTTTTTTTATTTTACTGCCCCCAAAATGTGTGTGAACCTTGGCTTGTGTGTCTGGGTCCTGGCTTTGCCTCTGCACTCAGGGGCGTTCTGGGCCAAGCTTTTCTGCTGTCATTTATATTTAATCTCCACTTGCCTTTTTTTCCAATCTTGTCGAAGGGAACAACTTTTTTGTTTTCTCTCACAATCCAGCTGGATTGCCATGCTTTCCAGCAAGGGCAGGCACGCAGGCACACAAAGTACACCTGGTACAACGAGCTGCCGGGGGTGCGCGTCCGTGCTGCCTAATGTGTTTACTAGCGATCTGCCTCCCCGAGTCTGTGCGTGAAACATCCTGCCGGCCTAGCGGTCGCTAGGCTAGTTCACAGCAGACGTGACGAGGGGGGAGGAGTTCTGACAGAGGCCTGGAGTGCATTCAGGTCAGGGCTCAACTGCAATAGTCAGGAGAGCATGGCGACTGAGACAGGGACTATTGGCGACCGGAGCAATCTGTCCATATTGCGGCAAACCAACAAACTGGAAAAGGCTGTGGAGTTTGGTAGTGGCATGGTATTGGCGTGGGCACAAGGTGGGATGTATAAAAGGAATTGTTTAGGGTGTGCTGAAAAGGCCACATGCTTCTGTGTTGTGAGGAACAGCTCTGGGTCAAAGGGCCCTTTTAGAGGAGGCCAGGGCCTTCTTTCAGTTCGCATCTAAAGACAATGTGAACAGTGGCGGGCCCGTCCCCAATGTTCCTCTTCAGCAGACTGTATTCCGCTGGGTTTTTATCTTTCTGAGCCCTGGGGCAGTGCCAGGTCACTCGAAAGCATGCCGGAGGGCCTCAAGGGTCCTGGGCTCCCAGACCGACAGCAGGAGAAATAGTCCTCGGGACAATAGAGCAGTGAATGGGAACCCTTTCAAGCGACGCGATGCCCGCTGGGCCCGGTCCACGAGTAACCTGGATCTCCGATCAAACGAGCGCTGTCACCAGACTGATCCTGTCATTTCCAAGGATTGCTTACAAAACAAAACTGCACCAGTTACGCAACGCATTAGTCTTTGCACTTCGGGGCTGAGTGTGACCACAGTGCACAAATCCCAAAACAGAGGTACATGTATGCACCTAGTACAAATGTATAGATTTTTTATATTTTTTAAAATTTTTAATTTGTTTCAGATTTTTCCAGTTTTTCTCCCAATTTGGTTGCCAATTATTCTATTAATTTCAATACACCCTCCCCCACGAGTCCGCTGCCCGTTCTCGGGTTCGAGACAATTTCCCGAGGCCGGCAGTTCCGCCTCCTCTGAGACGGAACCTGCCCACCTACTCTTTTTACAGGGACGCCGTCTCACCCTCCCACCCCCCCCTGGGGCGGACAGCCAAATGCCGCCCCTGATCGGAGCTGACGGCCAAGGCCATTCTGGCACAGACGGGTTTCGGTAGGCAGCTCACACTCGTACCGGACCAGCCAAAGTACGGGTGCGTTAGACCGCTATGCTATGCGCCAGCCCTACAAATGTATAGATTCAATCAATCTCACAGTGTCATGCGAACAAGCTCCTTTATCTTAATCTGGAGCTATTGGGCAGCGCTGAGCCACCATTGGCCTTGCACTGAACCAAAGTCACATGCTAGCAAGGACAGGAGACGTCAAAGTAAAAATGTGCCCACGCTCAGACTGCATGCGCAAGGGATGGGCGATGATGTCATAAAGACACTCCCAGGAACACTGACTTCATCCCTCGCTACTCAGGGCCTGGCAAACCAGAAAAGGAACACTCCGACAACCGTCTGAGTCAACGGCCTTTAAAATCGTTTTTTTTTCTTTATTAAGTTTATTTTTCTCTTTCTCTTTGCTCTCCGAAGAAGTGTTTTCCCCAGGATAGGGTGGGAAAAGGAAGTGCAATTATCTGGGGAATCCGACCGCAGAATGGAAAATGGAAATTAATTCAGCGCACACCTCTGACCCCTGCTCGCAACCAAAACAAAAACAGAGGGAGGAGAGGAGTATCTGGATGGGGTGTAACAGTTTGAGTCCCTGGTTCCAGTCGCATCGCTCTTTCTGGGTCAGGGTTCAGTTTGCGCAGCGGGTTCTCAGTGTTATACTTAGAAATAGTTCCCCTCACATCTGTGCAAGTGTAAGGCACTGTCAGTTACCATTTCCTTTAGCCTAACAGTACAATAATATATATTATTTTTCTTAGGTAGTCAGATACTGTCTTTTGTATTAACCATGTGCTCTGGCCCAACATTTTTCTCCCATTTCAATTTTCCACAGTTAAACGGTTAGACAGCAATACGAAATGGTAAGGAAAACCAGGTTTTTACCACAGCCGCATTTGAAGACATCTTTGTATATAGTTTTTTCAAACAAATGTGATTTATTAGATTTTAATTTAATGGACACAGTGGAACTGGGCAGTTTCCTGTGTACAGGGCCAAAAAAAGCCAATCAAATCAGCTATAAAATCTGCCTTGCAAAAAAGAGCCTGCTGGCTTAGAGGTGGGAACAAAATTTCAAAAAGCTGCACGAAGCCAACCGTCATAAATATGCTCCAATGGTACTTTTTTTTTTTTAACCACTGGACTGGACACAAAGTAGCTGATTAAAGTGTGTTGTGTTTAGGATGCTACAGGTAAATGCACTATGCTAGGCTGTCATAGGTAAACACATGACAAGACAATGATAATAAAAATGTAAAATCTGCATTCATAATTGAACAGTTGATAATTACTCATTCTAATCTTTAGTTAGAATTCTTTTTTCTCCTTGGGTGTGTTTAGACTGATCAAATCACAGCACGTGCTGTAGCATCAAACCATTATTTGGAAAATCTAGCTATGACATTACATTTGATGAAAAAAATACAGACTAGGAAACGCATCTTGGGGAAAAGAAATATGCATTTGAACACACCAATTACTGTTGTACGGCACGTGTATGGTACACATGCAGCCGATGCATAATAATGTGCCGGTCTTTTCTGCGCAGCGGTGAGCAAAGCTGGAATATATGGCAATAAATGCCATTTAGCAGGCGCTGGCAACGTCTGGTAAATCTGAAAACGCTAAAACATCTGCTTATCCAAAGCGGCTTACAGTAGAGAATGCATATATTTTTCAGTATATGTGGTCCCAATGGGAATCGAACCCGCAACCTGAGCGTTGTCAATGCTGTGCTCTACCTACTGAGCCACACAGAACCACTGTTGCTCCCTGTGCGAGCGTGACGGATGGCCCGCGGGGGCGGCGCCGCCGGGTCGGTACCTCTCTCTGGAAGCGCCTGGTCTCGCTGCGGCCCTGCCTCCCGGCGCTCCGGCCCGCCTCCTCCACCTCCATCCTCTCGGCGTTCTCCAGCTCCAGCGCCTCCAGCTTCTCGATCACGTTGGCGCGGCTGCAGGGGGGCGAGGGAGGACACGGCGCTACTGACTGACAGCCCCGGCGTGAGCGCGCGCCGGCTCCCGGGGCGACGGCAGCGATACAGCGGACGGTGACAAAGGGGCGAAACCGGCTTTCCACCGTTCGCCCCGGAGCGAAAGCCCTTTCATGTCGTCCGCCCTCACAGCCCCAGCGCCGTGCCTTACGGGTACGCGGGGCGATACTGTTACTTTCTTCATTACGTCTGAATAAAAGCGCCACGCCGGAGAACAAGTTTTTGTTCTTTCTTATCTGCTGCTGAAAAGAAACATCTTTGAAATCTTTTTAAACCTCAGGGATAATAATGCCACTTATTATATATGTGTGCATATATGTGTGTGTGTGTGTGTGTGTGTGTGTGTGTGTGTGTGTGTGTGTGTGTGTGTGTGTGTGTGTGTGTGTGTGTGTGCAGGTATATACTGTACATATATTTATGTATAAATGTAAACCTCCATGAATAAAATGTGTACAGTACACATAAGATATATTTACATCTCAAACAGGTAATACCGGAGGCCTGTCTAGGTGGCTCTGTGCTTGCCCCCACACCTCTTCTCATCTGTAACATAGTTTTATCTGTTTGTTTGGTATCATACGTGAAACTCTACACTGTCAGCTGAGATGCCTTTCTTTGATGATCACCTCTTCTCCTTCCCTTTTTGCTCAACAGAAGAATTTTGTTTACTGTGGGCGAGTTGGAAATATTAAATTACTCTTTGTGGATTGTGACCTTATATGGGGAATCCACTGCGATGTCAGTGCTCCTTAAAAGGCAAAAAAGTGAGACAGACGGTGAAATATTTTTTGTCACATGACTGCTCGCTGCTTTACTGGCTGCTGGGCATAGAACGGCACTGCTCCCATAGACTAAAATTAAAACAAATGTAGCCCGTATCTTTCCACTGGACGGGTTTTACTTATCCTGAAACTAGTCTGCTGCTCGCATGTTTAATGCTGGATTGAGGGAGGAAAAAGGGAGCAGAAATGAAGAGATTAAATACCCTCCCACTCTCTGGGAGGCTCTGTTTGAAGTGCTCGATTCCAAGGGTTGTGACTCCTGACCTTTGTGAAAAGGGTGAGCAGAAGCACAGGCAGCCCGAAAGACGGCACAAATGCAACACTACAGACACACACAGCCACATAAAACAAGCTTACCGTTAACACCGGTAAAACCCACGGACAAACAAATCCTTAATACCATTAATGTCTCAGATGTATCCTCAGTTTAATTTTGTAAGTGATTGCCTTGTTTTGAGTGAAATGGAACATTTTCTTATTCGTATTTCAGAATTATTCACTGAGCTGGCCCACAACTTCCAACCTAGAATCTAGGAAAGACCAACCAACCTCTTGGACCCAAAGGGTAAAATTTTATATTTTATTTTATTTTTTAGATTTTTTCCCATTTATTCTCCCAATTTGGTAGCCAATTACACCCTCTACTTATTTCGATTTACCCTCCCTCGAGTCCGCCACTCGTGTCTATGAGGCAAGTTAATTCTCAGAGAGCAGCGAACTCCACTTTCTTCGAGATGGAATTCGCCCTCCCACGTTCTGGAAACTCCCTTACGTGCTTCACGGCAGACCCGAGGCGGCTCTCCCCTCCCTCTCCCTGGGGTGGACAACCAAATGCCGCCCCCAATCGGGGCTGTCGACCGGGGCCGGTCTGGCAATGACGGGTTTCGAACCGCGTCCCTGACAGGCAGCGCACACCGTATCGGACCAGCCAAAATACGGTGCATTATCCACTACGCTATCCGTCGCCCCACCAAAGGGTCTAATTTTGTTTACGCTTTCCAGTCAGGTGTAAGTTCTGACTCACTGGCCTGTCGAAACCCCCTCCCGCTCTCTCTGTCTCCGCGGCGACGCTCACCTCCTCTCCGGGCTGAAGAGCGGCTCCGCCCCCTGCCGCTCGGGGCTGCGTACGCGGCTGCGCTTCTCCGCCTTGCGCGCCTCGGCCTCGTGCCGGCGGGAGCGCGTGGCGTCGTGGAGGCCGGCCGCCCGGTGGGCGGGGTGGCTGTCGCTGCTGGCGACGGTGCTGACGCTGGCGTCCGAGTCCAGGGAGCTCATGGAGCCGCTGATGTGCGAGCCATTGGACAGCAGGCTGCCGCCGGAGGGGAAGGGGTCGCTGGGGGCGGGGGAGTGGCATCGCGGGATGCCGCCGCCGGGCTCGCCGCTGTGCCTGCTGGACGCGCTGCCGGTCGGCGACAGGACGTCCAGGGCAGGCGGCGGGGCGGCGGCAGAGTGGAACGGGAGCCCGCCCCGGTCGGTCTCGTCGCCGTTCACCGAGCCCTGGTCAGAGTTCAGGTCCGCGGACCCCGCTTCCCCTGGGAGAGGGAGAAACAGAAGGGGTTACCAGCGAATCAACAACCCCTCATGCTGACTGCGAGTGTCCGTGTGTTTTACTGCCGTGCCTTAGAATTCAAGGGCATTCAAGGCTTTTCCTCTGGGGAGAAATAATTTTTTTTTTTTAATTAAAAATGTAAAAAAAATTTAAAAGGCAAATAATGTTTTGGATTTGTCAATTATTTATTAATCAGCTTTGTAGCAAAATGTGATGAACACTAGCTGGTGTGTGCGTGCTCTACATCGAAGCAACCACTTCCCCAGCTTTTCATTTCCACTGTCACAAATTGCCATTGTGTCAAATCTTTCTCAAATTACGAGCAAAAATTGTGAGGGTAGTATGTTGTTTTTTTAAAAGGGTTCAAACAAATAGAAATATATTCCAGTATCAATAGTTGAGCGCTTCTGGCAAATACACTCCCTATCATCTGTGCTGTTTAAACAACATCACATCCAGGGAAAAACATGCCACATTGTTCCGTCACTCACAAGTGTTGCTCTAACCTGAAACTGTGACTTCTTGGCATGAAGTGCAACCATTTATCGTGTCTGAGAATGCAATTGATATTTCCAGAGGTCCCTCTATATCTCTGACACTATTTTTACAGGACACCGCAGACAAAACTCTGGTTCATGCCATTTCCAGCCCATTAGTCTAGTGAGACTTTTAAACAAGAGGTGCCAGGCGTAATGAATCTCAAGGCCTCGAATCACGGAAGAGTTTTGGAGTTTACATAAAGACCTCAGTTCATTCAGATCATCTGAATGTTCCACACGCAGAGACAGAATATACTGTGAAAGAATGTCTAAATATCTGTGACGGCACTTTAAAAAAAAGAAAATACGAAAAGATTCCAGCGGGCACAGTCACTGAGAAATTCTAACATACACACGTGGCTCTAACATATTTTATTTATCTGCTATTGATTTCGCTCCAACACTGATCCCATCTGACCAATGATGCAGTTTCACTGTAATGCAACTGAAAGCAGTTATAAATTCTCATTTCATATTCCAGTGTCTCTTCCACGACAGTATGTCATATGACAGATTATGTGTCATGTTCAACTGTTGACATGTACAGCTTACGAAAATTTATAGACTCTCTCTGTTTTTCCTAAATCAAAATATGGCTGACTCTTTAAGATGATTTTAACAAGCAAACATGATCTTTACAGTATACACTCCTATATATAATGGAAAATCACTGAATAAACCACATACATCATGTTCTTTCTGTGTTCTTCAAAGTCAAGCTTAGGTATTCCTTCTGGTGTTACTAGGCACACCTGCCTAATTGAGACTGACAATAAGCCAGTAAGTGGAAGTGAGAAAGGTCGATTCTCCACGGAGGTGGCGTCATGGTAGTTTTCTCCATACCTGTAGGGGGCAGCGGTGAGCCAAGGGGAGGAATGTCAGCCGAAGGCCAGACCTGCGCCACATCTGCCTCCCTGCTGTGCAGCTCTTCCTGCCATATAATGGACCGTGAATCCGGAACCTTCTCTGCTTCTGGGATTCCAGAGCCGGTCACAGCCACCTTCGCCGGGCCTGGCTCCTGAAATTCAGCGACATATTGGAGGATGCACAAAGCGATAACCCGCCGACTGAAATACTACACGATCAGGAAAATTCACTGAGCTATGTGAAGTTTGGGACTCCTCAAAGGAAAGAATGGAGGGACAGAAAATCCATAAAATGGAATACACTTTGGCAGCCCATGACTAAGACCAGCCTTCCAGAGTTGGAAAGATTGTCCACGTTTCTGTGAAAGCCCAGGTCAGGGGAGTTCACCTGAGAAGTTGTGGGTTCCACTTTCCGTTTCTTCTTCTGGTTCTGCTTGTTGGTCCGTGGGTATACCACCAGCTGTTCGCTCCATCTGGTGAAAAGGATACAGTACATTCTTCTGGACAGAGTGGATCACAGCTTTATCGCCCTAGTTTCAGCTGGAATCACCATCACCAATGTTAAGCACTAGGAGCTCACCGGGTACATGATTATATTAAGGGCAAGGCTGCACATACAAAAAAACTCACTTGTTGCATATACTGGAAACCATTTGTACATTTATTATGAAAAGCAAAGAATAAAACGTACATGTTTACAAAAAACACCTATAATACTAAAATGTAATCCCCGATTCTGTCATTTCAATACCTTAGAAAAATAAACACGTCCCATATGCTTGCTTCTTGCATGAAACACCATTATTTTACTGATACAATCTGGCTTACATTTCTGACAGAGCAGGGTGTTGTACATTTACTTTGGACATTTTCTGGTACGCACCTCCAAAAAACTTCTCAGGCGTGCGCATGTTATCGCCGCGACTGAAATTTCGAGGAAAAAAACGGCACACCGCGGAAACGTGAGATGAAGAGAAGAGGGGGAAAACTGGAACTGTTTTTAATCAGCGGTGTAGCGTATGCAGAATCTAAACACGCGCGGGAGGGAAGGGTCCCTTTCTTCTTTTTCCCCCTGGAGCGGCCGGGTCTGTTGGCCCGGTTTGTGTCTGGCACGTACCCGTGGATGATCTCTTTGTTTTCACCACGGATGAAGTACTCCTGCTCGGGCGTGATGATGCACAGCGCGTTCTTCTGCCCGGTTCTGGGCTCCGCGTCGATGACGTCCGTGCACTGGTTCATGTTCACCGTTCCTTGCGGCAGAGTGCTCGGCTAAAGGGGTGGGGGATTAGGAGGCAAGGAAAAATGCTAGTGATTGATATATTCCGTATGTTCACGTTTAAAAAAATTATATATTTATATATATCTTTCCATCTCTCTGAGCAATGGAAATAACCACACAAGACCCTTTGAGATACAGGGTGCCGACTTTTCACTCACACATCTACACATAAAGCCATTGATGACCAACTATAGTCATAATAATATATGCCATTTAGCAGAGGCTTTTATCCAAAGCGACAGTAGTGAATGCATACATTTTTCAGTATATGTGGTCCCAGTGAGAATCGAACCCACAACCTGAGCATTGTCAGGGCTCTTACCTACTGAGCTACACAGAACCATATCATATTCATCATATTTCCTTCCCACATGAAGCCCCTGCACACGGATTATGATAAAGATGATTGTATGATTTCTTTATGCATTTCATATACTGTGGCCTATTGTACCAATTAGAATCACGAGAGCTCTTCATTGCATTTGCATTTTCAGAGATGGCTGACGTGTATTGAATGGAACACTGATTTCAAAGAAGGCCTAGGTTATTTAACAGAATCTTAAGAGGCAATTTCATTTTCAGAGAGTAGGAGCAGATTCATGGTCAAATTCAATTTTCTTCCTGCATATCTGAGGTTGTTTTGAAATGTTTGAAGTTTTATTTTCTTTTGGAAAAAAGGAGGATTGAATACAAAACAAATGGTAAATAGGGACTTGGTTATCTAACAGGAAAATGGCAACAGACGATGACAAAAAACGGTTTCTTTTCTTTCTTTTTTACAGTATGAATATCCTAAACACAAATCTGGCAATGAATGTGTTGTGCGGGCTGAGAAACAATTTTTCTTTAACTCAAAAACGTTAAGCACTGAAAAATGGGGATGACCCGGCATGTCAACTGACCCGACCGTTCAGCACAACCCATGCTTCATACTTGAGGAAGTCGTCTGACTAGGGCAGAGAGGAGAAAAACCTGCGTGCAATATTAACTAATTGCAAGGAAAACCTTGGCTCGATTTTTGCAGCCTTGATTTCTGTCAAAAATTTCACTTTGATTAAAGCATTGGCGAGAATGAAACTGGAGAGCCTTTTTTTGTGATTTCACAAAGGAAAAAAAAGCATCTGCTTTACAGCTTCTTGGTCTATCTGCCTCTACAGTAAGGACAATGCATGGTTTTTGAAAAATTGCCATGGCAACAAGGAAAATCCTTTTGGTTCCAGTGTTGGGGGATTGAATAGAGGAGGCGACGGCCTACAAAGCCAGGACTAAGCCTCTTTTGTGAGCGTACGCAAGCAGTTCGACAGCAAATAACTTAGACAGGGTAGGTGCCATTTCAGTAAAAGTCTACCTTGATCACTGGTCATAGTCTGAATTATGAGGAAAAACTGGATCTTCTAGACATCTCCCATTCTTAGTCCAAAGCAAGCACACTGCCCACTTGACAGTAAAATATGTATAAATACTCAGAAGGTGTTGTGAAAACCTGCAGGGTATCATAATACCTCATTCTGTTTTGGTTCAGCCGACAGAAAATCGTGTCGGTGACCGCAATATTTTTGTCTTCATTTTTTTACTGTTGAACTACTCCCACAGAATGGTAGGAGGCCCTGCAGTGTATTGCTGCTTTCTGCCTTGGCTGTTATCAGGCATTCTGCTGCCCCCTCGATGTAAAACAGGTGCTCCCTTTTCCTGAGGCCTTTTATGGCCATTTTCAGTGATCCCGCTTTATTAAAAGCTGCCAGCGCGCCCGCGGGGCTGCCAAATATGGCAATTACAGTGTGTTGTGGTAATAAACTGCGGCGGCTTTAAAAGCTCGTAAAAGATGGAGACGCAAGAACCAGAGTTCCTCAGGACGTTAACAAATACTCTTGTGAAATTATGTATTTAGTTAGGATACCGTTTTTTGTGTAAATAGGAAGAAAACACCCTTTGGCAAGATCACATTAACATGAGTCTAGTTCTCAAAAAAGGAAATTGCTACTGCAATGTTTCTGCTGCTGTCGCCAAAAATTATGTCCAGAATTCTTTCAGAAGGTTATTTTCAACAGGCATAACCCAAGGTAATCTAAAGGTTCATTTTTGCTCAATTGAGGCTCTTCGGCAGCCATGTTTTTGTTGACAGAAACAGACCACAATGTTGTTTTCCTCACTGTTGCTCATCTGGTCTCGGCCCTGTAATTTCAAGAGAATGTAACTTAATGAATTTAAACCCAGGCCCTACTTACTTAAATAATGTTTAATAAGCCAGCCTGGACAAACAATGCAGAGGCCTTCTCACTTGCACCGAAACAATGCATTTTAAAATACGCTATTTTACAAATACAAAATGTATTCAACTGAACATCAACACAAATCCTTGTAAGATAATTTATCAAGCTACACTGTTACAGTTTCAGATGTGCACTTCTCTGGTTTGTTTAGGTAGTAGCATGCACTGGCAGACAAGGAGACAGAGCTGTCCAGTAGGTGTGTGCACGGACTGAAATTGGCAAAGGCATAAAGGCTCTCGGTCTGCCAAGTTTTTTTTGCCATTCACATGTTTTGTATTATTGTGATTCAAAAAAACTAAATCAAATTCCATATCCTTCAATTGTTTGAGACTTTTAAAGGCTTTCTATTTATAAGTCAGACAGAGGTTATGAGACAAATAATGCTTTTCTCACCAACACGAAAGCAGAGTTTCTCGAGATCAACATGCATATAGGTGCTGAAAAACCGTGTATCACAGTTCATTTTAACAATGGCTTCATGCTTCGTGCATGCGACTTTCTAAGTGGTTAATTTCCATGCATTTTTTGAATAAAGTAAAAACATCGCAAAATCGAATATGGTGTGAACTACCATGGGTGAAAGCCACTGAGCAGATGCTTTGCTTATCCTTATACAGCTCTGTCACCTGCTCATCTAACCTGAACGAAAGGTGCAGGACGTACGGTATTTCAAACACAGCTGTATTTTGCTCATGTTGTAGCATCTGTCGCATGGCCATTCAGTGCTGTGCTAGGAATGGAATCATGACTTGGCGTGTTGCTACCTGCCTGCTGCTTCATATCAAATTCAGTCCACAAACAGTTTAGAGTCATCAGATTAAGGTTGACCATATTTGAACTCTAACTCTAAAATTTCATAATCACAGTCCCCCACATTCTTGACAGCTGAGTGCTTTCTGAAGACCAATTTTGGGATGAAACTATGCTATCACATTGCTATACTCCGACTATGCACATGTGCATTGGTGTTAGTAGGCCAGTTTTTGGCATTCATATTTGTTACTCCATCTACATGTCCATTTAAGGGTCTAAAACAACTCTCAGTTAATAGTTTAGCAACCTGCCATTTTTATTATTTAGGCATCGTGGAATGCTGATAAAATTCCTGTATGATAAAATGAAATTAAATAAAAATGAAAACATTCCATTGGTTTTGAAAATATGTTCCTCAATTGTTGTGATTTTAGTGAATTATACATGTCCTCCTGAGAAATATCCCAAAATGTGCTTAAATACCCTGCCTCACATGACATGAGTATCTGCATCAAGTTCTATAGTTCTTACATTAATAAGATACTAGAAAATGAAAAAGACGCAGAAAAAATAAACACCTCCCTTACTTAAAATATTTTTCCAGAGAAACAAACATTGATGCAGTTTTCTACTTAAGAATAAGAGACTGCAGTTAAATCGGCAGGGGAGCGCCAATCATTTTGAAGTTTCAATCGAACTCATTTAAACTATGGCATTCCATAATTGTACACAACTGAGCAAATCATAAATGGAAAAGACTGGCTTGCCTGGGCCCCTTTGAATGGAGGATAAAACACAGTTGACAAAGAGTCCTCTCGTTTAACCCTACAGTCTCACAAGTGACGTGTGTGACTTTGCACATAAAAAAACCTGCATACAGAAATAAGTGATCCAGGGTATACAAAGGAAAACTTGCATGTTTCTCATGATTGTTCTGCGCTCACTGAGGCAACATTCTACTCGCACACAGAAACGTGAAACCAGGACGTGGGCGGGGCACCTGGAAGAAAGACTTTTCAAAACTGCGGGTGCGTACTGCATGCGCATTTGTCACAACGCCAGTTAACTGCAGAGGAATCGCCGCAGTCGTAACTGACACAACAAAACAAGTTTTGAAATCAGGGAGGGCATGCGTGTCGCCGCTTCAGGAGGCACCTATGATTACTACTTTGAGTGTTACCAAGACTAGGCTAATTTTCAATTTTCTTGCTCACATGCTCAGAGGTTGTAAAGTACAGAACACAGCCTAGGTCTGGAACATACCAAACCACTGACAAAATCCAAGCTACCTGCTTTTTTTTGCATGCACTGTGCCTCAGTCATTTGTCTGTGGAAGCTAGGTCTCCGTGAGGCCTCCAGTTATCCAGATCGAATAAACTTGTGTTCTCACAAAAGCATTATATTCTCGCAAAAGCATTATAAGCTCTTCTGCCTCATGAGTGGTTTGTGTTTTTGCTTACGGGAGTTCTTTTGCTACTTTGTGCGAAACAGCTGTTGGAACACGGCAGCTGAGCAGCCATTTTTCATTGGACGTTGGGAGCCCACTTCAGCCCAGTTTGTGAATCCTGAGACTTCTATTGAAAATTTCACAAGCTAAAAATAGACTTGAAGCTTGTAGGTGTTCACAGAAGCAATTGTTTTCACCACTGAACACCTGACATGCTACAAGTGTCGTAAGTTCAATTACAGCATGCACAAGACTTGAAGCAATTTTTTTTCCTCTGGTTTCTACTCCATTACATCCTCTCAACTACATGCTAGGGGCATACAGGCTAGTTGATATCAGTGAGACAAATGCCTCTGGGAATAGTAACTAGCTTGTTGGTGAGTGGTGAAGGTGGCATAGTAACCCCAGTCTGTCTTTATTACACAAGGTTTGCCTTCAACTTGTTTTTTCTAAAGAGGTTATGATATTCGAATGGAACAGAATGTTTTCCTCCACGGTCACATAACTGTGTGGTATGACAGTTTGCACACAATAGTGGCAATGGCTTCAAACTACCCTGTGCGATATGTTCCATTATGACCAAGTGAAAATACCAGCAGGAGCGTAGGCAGCAGCAGTTATTATGTTGGGAGGTAAATATAGAGATTGATGAGAGCACTGAAAAAAGCCAGTTTTCTAGCTTTCACTCAAGGGAGAAGAGTGAAATGGTCAAAATTGGCACCATTTATGATACTTGAGTATGAGTCACAATTAATTTAACTTAACTAAAAATTCATGCTTTGGTTCACTGGCTGGTGCTGCTAGGTACCGGTCTCTGGTACCATCTCTTCTGTCCAGTCTTATTTTTCAATAAGACTGGACTACAAGATAAAAAAATATTTTTATCTTGGAGTTATCTTAACAGTCTTTCAACTGTAAAAATATTTAAATAATATTATTTTTAATGTTCAAATCTATCATATCTACAACAAAACCTTTTCAGCACAAAACAGAACATGTTGTACATGCAACTATAAAATTAAAAACAGTGAAACCTTTTATGAATGAATTGTAACAGGTCATACTTTTCATAGAAATTCAACCATAGTTTTGTAAAACTTTTGAAACTTGGCAGTGTATTTGCAAGTTAACTTCTGAAGGAAATGAATAAGGTAAGTTATTTATTGGGAGTTTCAATGACGCTTCAGAAGCATTGAGAAGCACAGCACTGAGAATAGACTGTCCGCCTGGCTCCTGATTTAAAAATGCTTTTAGTTGCTACCTTAGACAGTTTATGGAGGCTTATCTGGTTCTCAACCTGATAGGCAAGCATTTTGCTAGCCAGTTTTATTTTGCAAGCCAGCTAATAGTTATTTTGCTCAATAATGGTTTTACTTGTACCTGGAGAAGTAGTGCTATCCACAACGAACACTTGTTTTTACTCAGTATCCAGTAGACACGTATTCGTATTTATTGCATGAACGATAATTAAGTCGAGCAAAAAACAACAACAAAAAAACCATAACGTTCAAATGGAGCTTCAAATACACTGTGTGCCTACACATGCACCAACATCATTCAAACCGCAAAGAAATGGGTTCAAGGCCAGAAACAGAGACTGACATTTTTTTTCCCCCTTCCCCGTAGCACCCTTCCTCTTCAGACCAAAATTTCAAACAAATCTTTGAAGGCCATAAAACGGTGCAGTCTAACTCAACGCCTGGCAGACCTGCGGCCAAATGGAAAGGCTCTGTGAAGCATCCGCTGGCGTTCGGGGGGTCTGCATTGTGTCTGCGAAAGGAAGGAGGACTGGATCAGCCCATCCCTTTAATAACACACAAACGATGGCCCTCTGCCCCTTTTCTCCTTTTCGTGTTTTTATATAATCCTGTCCAGTTTACAGAAATAGATACTAAGACGGGCGGCCTGTGGAATGTCAATCTTGGGCATATTTTGCATTTCCATGTGGTTTTCGGGACTGATGTTCTCAGAGTGCGACGTAGTCGTCGGCGGCCGTCTGCAGTTCACCAAATATGGGCATATTACAGGAATGCTGCACGAAGCCCGGGCTCTGCTTTCAGAAGATCTGTCTAATGGCTAAAATAGCCCCTTTCCACAAGACCAGCTTCAGCTTCACTTCTAGACTTTCCATCCTCACTGGGTTTACGTGAGAGTGGCCGCATGTCTGCCTGACTAGGTGCAGCTGATTAGGTAAGGCGGAATATAGGCTATACAATCACAACTTTTTATTTATGGCTGTACAAGACATCAAAATGGTAGCAGGATACAATACTAACCTTTCAAGAACATTACATTTACAGCAGGACTAGTCGCTTTAAACAAGCCCCCCTTTTTATTTGTTTTTAGTTCTGACCATACGGTGGTTGGTAAGGTTCAGTACTGTTCCTTGTACTGCAAATAAGCCATTTTATCGATGAATTAATTCACGTGAATTCAATTTAGATATAGCTGCCACTGCTGTATTTGTATACCGTGCTGAAAAGACCAGTTCATAAACCCAATTAATTTAAAGTAATCCTGTTTTATAAAGTGCATTAATCCAGTTCTATTAGCAACAAATAAAAGCATATGGAGCAGGCAGAATCTATATCAAAATCTTTTTGATACAGATTTTAAAGGGAAATAAAACCTTTAGATTACATGCTTTAAGTAACTTGTCTGTTCCAAATGCATGTTTCGGGAAATTACAGCACCTTGCTAGCTAATAATTGAAACTGTATCAGAAATTCAAACTAAGTCTGTTGAAGGAAAACTTAAACAACAATTAATGTTTTAACCAAAACTAATAAAGTAGGATATTTTAAACCTATTTTGTTTTACTGTAATTTCAAACTAATACATGATTTACTAATATGCAGCTCAGTATGTAGCTCACACTGGACTCAGCTTAGAACAAATATTGAAATATTGAACTTGCTAATAACATTCACTTTGTTTGGTGTGAGTGTGTACAGCACGTTGATTCAACTATCATGCCATAAACCCTACTGTCCAATCATCTTAGCCAGATGACCAGTGTACTTTTGTGATTGCTTTGCAATCCCCATATAAACCATGGGTAACTAAAAACAATTTACAGTGCTTCCAGCCAAAGGTGGTCTCAGCTGGGTCTGTGGAAAAAACCCCATAGAACTCCTGCGACTGTCAATTACTCCAGTTGAACAGTTGGCAATTTGGAGGGGTTTTATGCCCACTCTAGCAATGCTACAAAAATAGCAGAGTGTATTTTTATCATACAGTATGGAAATCATTGTAACAACACCTACAACAATGTCTCAGATAATATAATGTTTGTGTGTATAAAAAAAAGCACCTTACATTTATACATTGGAAATGAAACAACGGGAAAGGAGAACGTGACAAATGATGAACTCCTCTCTGATCAAACACATGGATGGAAAAAGCACAGTGCAGACAGAAATCTTACAGGGACATTATAAATCGCAGAACAAATAAATAGGGCATATCTATTTCTGCTTGCTTGTTTGTTTGGGTTTAATTGCCCAAACATCACAGGCAAGTCCCAGGGGGATAAACTCTCCAGCATGTTTGATCAGTCAAACGTGTAAGAGTTCCTATTCTGGGGTGCACAAAGAAGCCGTTTCCCTGACCCAATTTCCCTGCTTTCCTCCGAGCGTCCCCAGAGCAGATGAAACGACTGCAAAGACAATGCAGCTGACAGCATTTTAACAGCCGTTACAATGGAAGGAAAAAGTTGTGCTACGTCGAATGAGTATCGAAGGTGCGTGCTAAATATTACTTCTAGCGGCAGGACGAGCCCGGCTGGCGCTCCCTCTTTCGAGGGACGAAAAGGACGCAGGGCAATGCCTTGCAATGTCAGGGCCCCGGCCTCTCCTTGACAGGGAGTCGGTGTGAGGGCCACACTGTTTACATACAAACGGCCTAATCTCCGGGCAGATCAGCCGGCTAATTTGGTCACCCAGCTCGCATTCCTGCGAAACAAATGGGTCGAGCTGGGCCATCTTAAGCTGCCGGCTCTCTGCAATGCTGCTCCCGCCACCTCAATGGCTCCCTTTCTCTTTCCCCTCGGCTTGTTTACAGCCTCGCCGCGACAGGAACATTTTTACGTGCGGGTGGGGCGGGCCCAGCATCACGGCTCACAGTCACCACGCACGTTGAGAGTGCGGAGAAGTTCTCCATTCTTCTCGAATAATTCCTCGCAACAAATGCTACTCCAGTTCCTTGTGTTCTTGGGAGACCCTGTTTGTTTTCACACAATGGTGCGTTTGCATTCAGAAATCAATCATGTACATAAGCTGTTTGTGTAAGCCATCTCGCCTGCTGTTTCCAGATGGTTCTGCTGGTACACTGTGCCATGTTATGGTGTAAGGACACACAAAACATTCCCCTAGAGTTTCGGGAGTGGGGGTTGGGGGAGAAGGTTGAAAAGCTCTCGGGCTGAAATTTTGAATCTGCAGGCTGAATGCTAAACAGAATTTTCAACGAGGATACCAGCTCTGAGAGTTAATGTTCTTGTAAACCTATGACATAGCCAAAAGCATCCATCTTTGACAGAGAATCAGCGGCCAATCAAAATATCACTAATGGGCCCAGACATGCTAGCTTCCTGTATTCCTATGTTGAATGGAGATGAACTGCAGAATCATTTTCTAATTTGTTTGGCTTGACTGAAGCACACTCAGAAGATTTTACTGACATAAAGATGTTGAGAGGTGCTTTCTGTGGTAAAACCGTCAGAGAACACAGAGAAAGTAAACCTGACTTGGTAGAAGCGAAGTTGATAAAGAAAATAACGAAAGAGCAAATGGAAACACACAAAAACTTTTAGGACGTGGCATCTGAAAGAATGAACTGAAATGAAAGTAACAACTGCCGTAGATTCAAAACTTACCGATTCATCCAAAGCGAAGCGCAAGCAGCCATGTTCATACAGAACAAAGAATCGCCGTTGCCATTTCTGTAGACAAATCCAAAAAAGTTCATTATGAAAAGTACAAGCATCTAAAAGCAAATAATGACTAGAGCCATAATGAAATGGAACGCACATTGTGAATGTTGAGCAAAACACAACACGTGTATTCTGACAATATACATAGTTAAGTGAACCTATATTAAACCACCCCAGGGAACAAACTTATGTAATACACATTTGGCATTTCTATAACAATTTTATACATTTCAGTGCTGTTAACCAACTTCGGTGATAGCTTGCCCATGTAGGAGGAATTTAAAAAAGGGTTTGAGGTTTGATATCATGTGCACTGACACTGAAGCTCTAAAGCTGGAAGGGAAATCAGGGAAAGGTCCCTTGCATCCAAGCGTCCTATGTTTCCAGGTTTCCCATCATGCTTTGAGACACCCTATTATGAACACTCAGAAAGTTCAAATACTGCCCGCCCCAACCTTCTCCTCCCTCTCCTCCCCTCCTCCTCTCTCCCCCTCTTCCCCTCTTCCCCTCCTCCCCTCTTCCCCTCTTCCCCTCTTCCCCTCTTCCCCTCTTCCCCTCTTCCCCTCTTCCCCTCCTCCTCCTCCTCCTCCTCCTCCTCCTCCTCCTCCTCATCTTAATCTTCAGCTGGTTTTACAGTCACAGATCTGAGGGGGTTATTCAGTGCAGATCACAATACCTACCTGAATTGTATCATATTGTTGTTGCTTTTGCCTTTACTGGATTGACTCTACTGGTCATCACACCACCACCTACCCCCCCCGCCCTCCATCCCCGATCGCAGCCTTACCCTGGATCGCTGCATTGGATTGTCGAAATCCGTTCCCTCGGGTGCCAAACACAGCCAGCCTCCATAAATAGGCTTGGCCTGCAAAAGAAACCACAGCAATTTAGGCATTTGTTAAATCTGAGGGAAACAGAAATGGGGGGGGGGGGGGGGGAGAGACACCCTTTGAGGTCCACATTTAATTGGACTTTTCAGTACAGTAAAAAGAAAAAATAATAAAATTTAATTCAAGCCTTCCCGGCAACATCCCCAGGAAACCAAACACAGACCCACATCCACCGGCTTGTGTTCTCCCCCACATGTAAAACACCACCTGAACGCCATTACAGTACATATCAGCAGGACAGTTTGCAACCATAGCAGAAAGTGCTAATGAAGGCATGCTTACATAGGAAGCGTTTCAAGGAAGGATTCAATTGTGGAGACAAACAAGGCTGTTTGATTTAATGGCGTCATTTTCACAATGGCGTTCTGACACTGAGCAACTGCTTGGTAAGGTGATCATTTCCAATGTAAAAGCACACGAAAAATACAGTAGGTCCACAAACAAAAGTCTTTCGGACACTCTCCTGCAAAGCGACAATGTAGCAGGCCATTTAAAACGACAGCCCTGAGCACTCCAATGAAGCTTGGCCCCTGTCTGCTTATATGTTCAAATTAGCATGCAACTGTCAAACAGTTCTTTGCTGTTGAGATCCGTCAGGAGATAATTTGCGTCTCACCCAATAATTCACCCGAGTCGCTACAGGTTAATCATAAATTAAAACGCTTCTTGCTCAAGCTCGCAGATGCGGTCTACCTTGCAAAGGAGGGCAAAAAGAGATTAAGGGCTTTTCGAAAGTAATTTGAGGAAAAAAATAAATAATAAAAGGCCATGTGGCCTGCAAATGCTTTACGTTGACTGAAAGGGAAAATGTTCCAGAATGGAGAAGTGTGACAACTCCAACACTTAGCCTTGATCGTAAGTCACTACAACTACAACTTTTTTGGGCAACTATCACATTAGGTTCCCGTCTCATGTTTTAGCAGATAGACGTCTCATGAATTACACTCATGTGTAACAAGGACCATCCATTCCCCCACCCCCATGCAGAGGAAGGGTCGGTAACGTAGCTTAAACACTGAAACAACTCAAGTGCAATCAGAAAAAGGGCCGGGTAGAACATGGGTGGAAAATCGACAGCGCTGTTATTATCCTGTGCGAAACTGTGCGCCCTCCCACTCCAGAAAGAGAGAGGTCCAGCTGTGACATGCGTGCGGGGTGGCGGGGGCTCCGAGGTGCCAGGAGAGGACAGACACACCCCTCCGCTTTTCCTCCGCACATTGCGGGTTGGCTTCCTCCGCGCCGCTTCCCCCGTAACCCCGCGGCCCTCCCGCCGGCGTCGGAGCTTAACTTTCAATTTCCTCCCAGGCCCGGGCCTCGGGGTGCGGGGCGCTCCCTGTGGGCCTCTTTATCCCAGCGTCCGCCTAACCCCTGGATGCACTCTGCTGGCCCCGCTGACACTGGACCCCCCAGGGCAGGGCTGGAATTAAAGAGCCGCGAGCGACCTCTGGGAAACTGCACTCCGCTTTCCCAACCCGCACTTCCTTTCACAAGCCCTCCCCCCATTTCACCACCCCCCACCCCCTCCTCTCCTCTCCTCTCCCATCATCCCCTGCCTCCCACTTCTCCCACAAAGCAGACTGCCTGGTCCCTCAGGAGGCCAAAGGGAAAGGACTTTATAGGGTCATTTCTCAACAAAATAAAAGCCTGGACAAACATACTATGACTCATAAACCACCAGGAACAGAACACTTAAAAAAGAAAAAAAAAAAGAAAAGAAGAAAAAAAAGAAAAGAAAAAGCCACTGGAGCTGCATTCACAAATGATAGAATCCTTTGATGTAAAATCAATAAATTCCTAAAAAATAAATAAATAAAATAAATAAATTAACCACAAAAACCTCTCCCACCAAAAAACTACATATATGCTACTACTAATATGCTACAAACAGTTTTGTCCGAAGGAAAGCCAGTCAATAACGTGCATTACTGCGCTGCACTCTGCTCTCTCGCACAGGATCTTTGCCTTGGCATGCGTTTCTGTACACTTCCTGCCAAAGCAATGTCTCCCCACTGCAGTCATGTCCTCTGTTATTAAAACGGTTTTTTTTCCCAACAATAAAGCAAGTAACACTTATTTAAGGGTCTATTCATTTAATACTGTTTATTCTAATTAATGATCCAGTCTGGAATCTCACAGCCAAATAAGCTTGTCTCCACACTTTTTGTTCTTGTTTTGAATCTTGCTACTACTTAAAAAAGTTGTGACTGACATTCAAGAGGGTCCGATAGCAAAACATTTTGAAACAGTCCAAATTCCTCTAAGCTACGTGCTTAACACTGCTGAAGGAGGTTCAAAGAAATGATGTGTGAAGATGGGTTTACGCCAAGACAATAATCCAAATAATAATTTCAAATATCTGTAAAAACTGCAGTTTTTTAGGGGAGAAAATGGAAAGAATAGGTTGCCTTAAATCTGGGAACATCAAACGCTTCAGGCAGTTTGGGCCTACTGTTGGGCCTACATCCATTTGCAACACTTACAGCACATACATTTTTAATTTATCCCTTCTTGCATGTCAATAGTTTCACTACATCAATTAGCCAAATGTTAAAAACTTCAGAATGTGAAAATCAGCAACGGCCCTACTGTAGCTGAGCCTCCTTCAAAGCATGCAGCCTGCAGACCTGAATAGTACATGTTACACGTTTAATTCAGAGTAAATCCACTTCTGGCTTCTAATTTATTGATTCAAGCTACTTTCTCACAGTTTGAAACACTAATGCCCTCTGGACACATTTTAATTTCACAGATGTTTTTTTTTTTTTTTTTTTTTTTTTTAAACAAGAACTTGAGTTCAGGTGTTGAAATGTAGTAGGCTACACTGGAGGAGCTTGCCATATTCCAGCATAAAGCTGCGGCAAGCATGACAAAGTAGACGTGTTCACACACTTCAAGCCTGAAGTTGCCATTTGGATGAAAAAGGGCTGTTAAAAATCTGTGTCCATTGTCTGCCTCTGTGAGTCATCCCCATTGGGACCCGGACGCTCTGAACCTCTGCCAGTTGTGGGGGCTTCAGCACAAAGACCTTGGAGGCCTCCATTTCACTTCCTCCCCAGAAAATGCAGTGCAACGGGACCTTAGAAACTCTCGCGGAGGAAAATGACCCCAGCTTGGCCTAATCAGTGCGAGACGTTACTTACAGCATCTCCCATCGAGGCTGTGGGTCCAGTTCTCTATCCAATTACCAACACAGTGGCACCACGATTTTGCCCCCTCTGCCAATGCTTAGGTTTCAAGTCACACTAAGAATCTTTAGCAGCTTAGCAAATAGCTGGCCTCACCAGATAATTAATGGCACTTCTCACAAGCACTCTAACAAGAAAAGGACCACTTAGGCAGTGTAGCAAGTAGTCGGACAAAACTGCACACAACACAGTTAATAGGTCATACATAGTGGAATTGAGAAATAATATTAGACTTACTGGCATACTACACTAAAGTATCACACATTTTAAACTTTTTCTCCACCATAGGAAAGCAGCTCTGATTGGAAATGGCGTTAGATAAACAGGAGACAAATGCCATTCAGATCTTCCACTTCGCTGAAGTGAATTTTAGATTCCACTGGTAGTCAGGCTGGCATCCTTGTGGTTACTGAATTTTGCAGTATAGCGTGGTTATTCAGATTTTTGGAAGTCACTGAAAATGATCTGTTTTGATAAGGTGTGAATGCAAGCTAGTGTTTCACGTTAAAAACCAAAATTGATTCACTGCACATACTAATGGCAAACTTATTTCCAAAGTCAAGCCATGGAAGCTGCTTCAACGCTACCTTTTAATGCAACACCCATATAAACTTTTTTTGCTAGCTGCTAGAGATCATTACTGAGAACGTCACTTTGATTCTACTGATGAAACCATCATTAAAGGATAAACTACATCTGTGAACATTCTATTAAGAGAGTGAACAACTGGCATCTGTAATGCACTGTGAGATATTGGTGAAATTCAGACTGGGGGAAAAAAGCCTCAGCAGAGCACTTCCCAAATGTGGCACACTAACAGTACTTAGAAATATTTAATGGAGAGTGAAGATGCAAGTTACCGCTCTAATGGATTACTGTCCGGCATCCAAAAAAACTATGAGATAGTGTTGTGTCTATGAATTACTGCTATGTTCACTTAGGCATGATGCAAATGTTGATCTGAAGTAAACTGAACCGTTAGACATTGTGCTCTTATTACTATGTTTTATATTTCAACTTCCTTTTAAACTTGGTTGAAACAAAGTTGTGTATTGCGATATGTTCTACTGGTTGCTCCTTTGGTCTGTTTTTAATTCCACACCATTTTATACTGTTTTGTTTGATATATGTGATACTATCAGTTAAAAATGTAGATTTTTTTATTTACATACAAATGTGCAATAAAATAATTGACTGGTCACAGTAAACAGAGAACTGCGATATGTTATCTGTTGTTACAAGAATGTACGCTAAGAGAGTTTTTTTATGTTGTGTTATATAGAAAAGGGTGGAAGACAATTACATTTTAAAAAACATTAGCTGCAAGGAGCAATAAGCAGGGCCCGAGCATCAATTTCAATATTTGAAATTTTAAACAAAGTGTGCATTGCCTGGATCTGAACCTAAGACCTCTTGGTCTGAAGTCAGAAGGCTAGCCGACTGTGCTAATAGGCCAAGGCTTATAGGCCAATAGGCCAACCCTGGAATGAATTAGTGATTTGAATGGACACACTAGTATTCATCAAATTGACTGTCTCACCATTCAGCCATCTTTTAACATAGAATCTTCTACTTAACAACTTTTTCTGAAACACTCTGATGCTTTATGATGCAAAAACCAAAGGTAAATACCAGTAAAAATAGTGGAAAATCTAAGTTTATATGCACTTCATAGGCATTTTTTTTCCTATGAGTGGAGGGATCCAGGAACAAAATTTTGACAATAGGTCAAAGGGGTCAAGAGTTGTGACTTTTCAAAGTTTGCATTTCGAATCATTTGCTACAGCGCCACTATTTGGTCAATTGGTGCCATATTGTCAGGGCATGTGCTTGACATGGTCCTCTACAAACATGCCATGTTTGTTGAGTTTTTGAGCATCCCTGTGGATTCTACAGCTATTTTGCAAAAAAGTCTCCACAAAAAAACTGTACAAAAACGACAGGGTTCCAGCACGGTTCCTACGGTGATTGCATCCCTAAATAGTCAAACATAGAATAAATTGAGGACAGTACTAAATATTGTGGCAATTATTGATCCTTGCTACAGTAGGGATCATTACACCAGAAGGAAAATGTAGGAAGTGGTGACAGCTCTTTGGGAGAGGGGCCAGCATTCAGACTGAGAGCTTCAGGGCAGAGGAGGGGGAGGCAGTGGAAAAGTCTCCACTTAAAAAGAACAAACATACTCCAGGCAGTCTTCTTGCCCACTTCCCCGCCTGTGGCATCTTGCCGACCTAGAGGGGGCATTGGAGAGATCGAAGGAGAGGAGCCCCAAATTTGTAGAGGCAACAAAACGTACTTCTCTTTTGATGTCAAAACTCACCAGAAGTAACTTCTGCATGAATTTGTTTGAACGGAGACCTAAGAATTATTACAATTGTTCAGTCACTGCAGGTCCCTTAGTTAAATACAAGGGGGGACACACATTTCTTCACACTATGTCATGCCAATACTTTCCAACATGCATTACTGCTTTCAAAAGCAGTGTATTGTATCATTTCCAAATGTGCTCACCGCTTCTCAGGTCAGTGAGGTGCGTGGCTGAGAAACAGCCTAAAATATTGTCTTCAGAAGAGTGCTGGACATGCCATTTTTTCCTGGTTCCTGATGTGAAATGTAAACCATGTCCTCACTTGTCAGTATTGTTTCTCCCAGTGATCTATGCTTAAATTGTAATACTATGTTACTTGCAAAGCTGGACGGACTTCTCGATCACTGTGAAAACTGTAAAGAAGAGATCATTACTGAACACTTTCTGACAGGTCTTTTGGTGAAAGTAATTTCACAATACATTCCTAAACACTGATTAAGCATTGGGGCCTTATCACAAGTATTAGCGTTTCAAGGAAAATAATCCCCTTTACGATTACTGTACCATACAAACCCCACACACAATGTAAAACATAAATACTTGATCTCCCTTTTAGCCTAAATGAAATATTGCCAACTTATAAATGTAATAGAATAAAGAGAATAAACATAATAGAATAAACTGATGACAAAATGAAAAACAATATGGCTAGAAATAATTAGCAAGCTCTCAATATTGAAGAAATTCCATATAAGCAATATAGAAATCAAATCCCTAAAAAGAATTTTTCAAAACATAAGATATGGAAATAATTGATGGACAACTTAGCTATGTGGAATACAATACAATTATATTTACTTATGCAACATATCTTGAGTTCCGGCTCAACTTCCGGCTCAACTTTCATGCTATTAATTTTTTTGCATATACGCCCTGCTTTGTAAACTAAATGGTTTTACTCTGTCATCACCTGATTCTGCAATCAGCACACTGAAGAATTTCCTTTTTTTTTGGTTACTTTAATCTCTTCAAGCGAGGAAATACACCTGTCACCTGTGGTGAGAAAAACAATTTCCTTTGTCGCACCATTCAACAATGGATCTAAAAACCTCTGCAACATAGAATTACAGGCATCCTGGTGGAAAGCGGCCAGAAAATCAGAAGGGGAGGAAGAAAAAAAAGTCAAGCTTTATTGTGACTTTATTAGCAGATAAAATACCTTACATCTGGCGCACATGTCAGGCAGTCATACTGAAACACAACTCATACTGAAACACAACAGCAACAGAGACCAATAGAACTGTAAGGCTAAGCGTTAAGATAGGTGCTTATTCACTCCTTCAATGTTTTTATTAACTGTGCCTCTGCCCTCCATGCATTGGGGTCAGATGCAGAGTAAATGGATCTTTTGTGTTTAGACTAACAACAAAAAAACCCTACACAACTTGCCAAAACGTCCCCCTTCTGGAAAATGAAAATCCATGTTCTGTTGATAGTGATTCAAAGGTAGGTCTCATTACTTAGATCTGTGAATTTAGTTCAACTTAATCCTTAAATGTGTATGAATTTGGCCTATACCACTGTAATGGGCTAAGTGCATTACTGATCTTGTTCTGTTTTGCTGTGATTGTGGTTTCATTTGTACAAATGTCAACTAATTTATTAGTTGTGGAAGACCTTGAGGAATATGAGCCCTTTGACATCTTAAAACATCTTATTGGTGTATTGAGTGTAGGGTAAGTAAGGATTATTTTTTCAATTGTAAGTTTTGCAGGACAATGTCCAATAGAAATAATGAATGAATGAATGACTGACAATAGTCAGCATTCAGTTTCAGGATTACTGTTTTGTGGCTAAAGTTAACAGTTCACAGACAGAAAAGGGTGAAGTTGAAATTGAGTACTTGTCAAAGGCTTTAAACATTGTATTAATACTCTAAAATGAAATTAAGCAACAAAAAAACGTTCTTTATACCCTTGTTGAGGCGGATTTAAATTCTTGTAACATGTATTCTTGTCATAGAAGTATTAGTGAATGGTGTAATCCAAAAGTTGACTCAAGAGTATAGTTATGAAAGGGTTAAGTTGTGTTAATCACATGCAGACCACTGCACAACATATACTGAAGCCTGCTGACGTTGCCATACAGCTCTTAAGCCATGTGCTGGATCCTTCAAAGGACCGTCTGGATTAAGTGAATGGGATCAATTAGAACAAACTACAACAGGCACTAATGGTCTGAAAGGCTTCCTCTCATTCCAAGATTTTAGCGTGTTCGGGATATAAATAGCAAGGCATACACCCCACTTTGTCAGTTATTTGTAGATGTTTGCTGATTTACTGAAAGATTTTAGCAGGACAGTCCCCTTCAAAAAAATTGTAATTTTCTTCAAAAGCCAATGCTCGCTGCTGGCTTCTATAAGATGAACAGACACCTCCCCCTTTAAACTGAATGCAGAAAATGAAGCCCCCGGAGCCTTCATTAGAAACTCCCTGGTTTCACTTTACAAACAAGAAATTAAAGATCGTACAGGTTGTGGGCCATCATTTTACAGTTGCTGTCAAGAAAACAGATCTGCTCATGGAAGAGAAAACACTTGTACCTGTGCTATTCAAACCAGCATATTTACAGACATATTGGTAACAATAGTGACCTCACAAGGTATTCAACTTGTAGTGTCTTTATGAATCAAGGGTCTCTTGAAAAATAATATATGGTCTTGTGTTATCAAGAGGCACTGTGTTGCAGCCTGACATATAAAAAACACCAAATCAATCGCTTTGAAGTAGCCTACATTATATATGCCAGAAAATAGGTCTGAGCACAAAGTATGACTCAGATGTAGTTAAATGTTGGAATAAATATGAACCTAGTCATGCAAAGTGATGGAATCCTCTCAGTAATTTTGAAACCCTTGCAAAGTATGCTTCCAGTACTATCAAGCATCAATATGGTCATTTTAAAATTGTAAACCTTTAAAAATAGCAGTACAATTTAATGAAAGATTTGCCCATTTTTCCTGCTACATATGTTACAGCTTTGCCTGGCAATCAGCAGAGTGAGTGTTTCAGTAATCATGACATAACTATTCTAGTTTCTAGCATGGCCGTCACATAACAATAACATGAATATTACCTGTGGATGCATGTTCAACTGCCAAGTTTACAATTTATACAAATTATGAGCAGAGCTGGTCATGCATAATAAGTGGATATATTACAAAATATGTATTTATTGCTTATATACTATTCCTAATAGTTTGGAATGTTGCTGTCAAGCCTTTACCCATTTTGTTGTTAAGAACATGCCACAAAAATTTTACAATGGAAACAATCAGGAACGTGTAAGGAAGACAAGTTTTGTTTTCAGTTTAAAGAGCATTTCGCACATAGCCCCAAGAACACATCTCAAATATATTTTCGTTACAATCCACCTTCCTCTTTGTATGTCTCAGCTGCCTCAGTATGCTGAAATATTATGAGAAATTACTGACATGATTGTGAAAAATTAGCCTAGTTTTTAACATGGGAATGCTCTTTATGTACTTTTCCTATCCAACCAACTTAACAATTGAAATTACTTTTTAAAACTAGCATAGATGCAATACAAAATAATGCTATGATTTATGTAGTAAAATCCTAAAGCTTCATATCTTACGATCTGACGATACTATATGCAAATAGAACCCTATAATTATATACTCTCAATTTTGTAAACACACACACAGCAATTGCCTATTTGTCATTCTTGGCTTGACGCGTGTACATTTTTTCACAGACAAGTTTGACTTCACATTATTAGACACATTTTTAAAGAAACACTCAAAGTGAAATCATCTAAAGTATGACATCTCACACATGCTTTGTTGTAAAATGTCTAGAATGTAAATTTTAAATAACAAAATAGATTAATACAAGATAACAATATTAACGGGTCGAGTGGTTACAATAAAACTAGTAAATATTAAAAGAGCACACAATCTAGCTCCTTTAATGTGACACATATAATATGGTGTGCTTTGCTGACAAATACTTCAAAATGGTTTAATGTAAACTACACACCAGGGCTGTGCAAACACACAGAAACACAGAAACACACACTCAAAACTCGAATTCGTTTTACAAAATCAGTGACTGCACGGCTTAGAATTTGTTTAGCCTGCTAAATTTGGAGCTCGCTATTCTTGTATGGCTGTAATCTGTACATTAACTAAATGTGTATTTATGTGCACCGTACACCAGCAGTCGACGGCTAAAACATGCATTTGACATCATCTTCGTGCACATTCATGGTTAGTCCTTACAGTTTAACAAAAAATCCTGCTAACGATACAACGTAGTTAAATTATCTAACTAGCTGTGTCTTTTTTACGACCGGTAGAAATCAATTGAGTCGCTAATGCTCACGGATTAAGCAAGGACAACAACCAGAAACAGCTGTATCATGGATAGCATCCTCTTGTCACATGTTCCGCACGATAAACATATCAGGGGAGTGCTAAATGTTACGTACTGGAAATGTAAAGTGCTATTGTGGTATGACACAGCTCTCTGAATAGGATGTCGTTTGCGATATATAAATGTGCGAAGTTGCAACATTATCAATCCGACTTCACGGCTTTTTGAACTGTTACTAACAATTGCAAGCCCAAGTTACGCCAGGATCGCTACAAATTCACACATTATGACAGCACAAGAGCAACCATTGCAACAATGTGACCACAGTCAATTATATTACCGAACACTAGTTACCTGGTTCAGGTCTTGATCAGTCAATAGATGAAGCTCCCGGGGTTTAAAGCAGTTTTGGCATTTGCTTTTATTGAAAATGTTCGCCTGGAATTTCCTACAAGGATTCTCTTTTGCGCCAGACATTTTACTACAGGCTGTTTATCTTCCGTTCACGTCAAATTGGGAATACTTCAAAATTCGGTAATACCAGAGTGGCCAATCCTGTTATATTCACAGCTCTTCATCCAATTTGGAACAATGGCTTTACGATCCAATACATGATCCAAATAACATTTGAAGTTCCATTTATTTATTTGATCGGAGGGTGCGAGTTTCAAATTTTTCCGTTTTATTTTAGCTAGATAGCTAGCCAACTTTCTAATTCCCCTTTCATTTAGTTGGGTAGTTGCCAGGAATCGCCAGCTACCTTTCTGCAATGATCGCCGTCCAGTGTATGGCCTGTGTTTAAAGCCGATAGAAATTAGCTAGCTGGCTAGTTTGATAATAAATAATGTTTCCTATTATGCTACCAGTCAACACGGCAATCGTCCAATTTTAGTTGCAGAGTCAAACTCAGAAGTTTCGGCGTCCACGAAGTAATGAACTGATCCCATTTGTAAAATAAAAATAACTAAGGAGGTAGAGGTATAATCCAGGTCGCAGCAGTTGATCTCAGCTAGCTAGCTAGCTAATGAAGTTTACCCCTGCTTTTTTAGCTGTACAGCTAGCTAGCCAACACGCGAATGAAATCCCCACTCCCGAATTTTTAGCTAGCTATATCTCTTGCTGGAATAATCTTATTTTTAATTGAGGTCTTCTGTCTTTCCCGTTGAAATGTGCCATGGATAGCGGTGTTGAGCCCTCTCGCCGAACAATGTGATCATAAATGTCTTTTTGAGTGTTTTGTTTCCGTTACTATGTCCCAGGATCTACCTTCTTTTCTCTTTCGGACAAGATCCTTTCCAATGGAGGGAGGTCGCAAGCTCACAGATTTGCTGCTGGAATTTTATTTTATCTCGCGAGACTGCTTCAGCACGCCATCTTGCTAAAACTACTGACAGGGGTCATCGCGATTTCATAATAGAGCTCGAGTTAATTACGAAGGCCATGTGACTCAGACATCCCAGGTCTTTCTGCATACATTATCGTCTGATTCTTAGACAATTAAGCAACATCAACGAGGAAACACCGAGATAGACATCTGTAAAGTATCATGAGATAGTAGACCAAATCTGTAAAGCTTGAATCAGTAACCATAACTACACAGACACCTACTGGAGGACTCTATTAAAACACTCCGGAAAGTGGATATACACTACAATATAATGCATGAAAATACATGATCCTATATTGTTTTTAAACATCTCAAGCTAAAATATAATATAATGTGTAATTAATTCAAATCTATTGTATTTAATGCAGTTTGACTTGGCAATTTAAACGATTGTCCCCAAACGTTTACAGTTAGGTGGAATTATTTATCACATGACTAGTAATATTAATCTTGTAACAAATCAATGGTGAAATGGGACTTCATTTGTATCTTGTGCCAGGTGTCAGGTGTGTTGTTGCTGGACTGGTGTGCTGCCTCACCACGTTCTGCCTCGTAAAAGTTTTGGCAATTTAGCCATGCAGTGGACTGCTTCATTCTGCTGCAATTTTTGTTTTGGAAAGTATTTTTTTGTCTGTCACTTAGTTTCAGATTGTGTGGCAGAGGCCAACAATTAAGTATTAATGTCACGTATACATTTATTAAATTTTTTGTGTATTGTAAATATTTATCCACCAATCTAAAGCAAAGCTCATGTAATATGTATATACACCTATTTCTATAACATTAAAAACAGCATTTCAAAAATGATTCTATATTGGTTGTACAATGTAGAAGTTGGGTAGTGAGGCTTCAAATTCAAGGTAACAGACAATTGTTGTACCCCAAAGATACTTCGCTTAGTGTACAAAATGCTAATTATTTTAGTATTTTGGGATACAAGCACATAATCCAAATAAATCATATAAAATAATGTGGTTAATTGCAATTAACATGGAGCTAAGCATTAAATTAGGTACTGAATTTGACTTCGTGAATCTAAAATAATTAACTAATTAATGAGCACAAAATATGATAATTTATTTAAGACATGGATGTGGCATACTAGGGTTTAGAAAGAGGCCAACACTTTTCCATTTGCACCAGATTCACAAGCACATCTTTATAAAATATTAAATATGACATAACATAAGTTATATATTCACACATTGTTTTATTCCTTACCACTTCCTAATTTCCAAATCACAGTAAAGAAACAAACCTTTTTCTTTTATGAATTTGAAGCAATAATTCAGTGGCCTAGGAAATTCAGAAATGAATATGGTCAACATCAAAATTGTCACTATCATGACAATGCTCAACATCCCTCATGTCATGAAACCAGTGCCAAGCACAGCACAATTAATTTGCGGTCACACTTATTATCTTATTCATCCAGAAGAAACGACATGATTAACAAATCAATCAATTCACTTATATAGCCAACTATAAGTATTCATTTATTTAACATTTTCTTAATTACAACATAACATTTATTAATTATGGAATAAATAGCCAAGTGAAAGAACATTAACTTAATTCTTTAAAAATTCTTATTTTATTATCCGATGTCCACACAACACTGAAGATGGTGTTTTTCATTATTAAAAGTATCTGGCTGATGTGTGCAGATCTGCTCTGGTGTACAGTGCATATTGATCCTCTGGCATACATCCATTGCCTGATTAGATTAATTAACATATGCAATTTTGCTTGCGAAGGCCTCCACCTCATCATTGCAAGTTAAGTTGACATTTTAAAACCATACACTGAGGTGATTAATTGTGGTGACCACTGAGATCATGGTGTTGCATAACTATTGGAAAAAAGCAATGCTTGCCTAAATTCATCTGCGTTTCAATTCTTCTCACAAATGTTTCGTCAGGAAATAAAATTCACAGATGAGACTCTGATGTTGTTTCCTTGTGGTGGAGATTAAAAAAACATGTTTGTTTCAGTGCATGTATGAATGCCAAGTATTTGAAAAAGACTATCTAATGTGCCAAAGCTATGAATCACAAGTCTTAATTATGGGTTTTCTCCAATGCAGACGTCAGATAAAATTGTGTCATAGATTAATGTCTGAAGAGCAAAATGTTTCTTGCACTGTCTGATTCAGTGAGCTATCACCAATTCCACAATATACACTGGATGCAATTGAGGCCTGCAATGGAGCTAAAAGTGAAATTACAAATTCAATCCTCTGGTAGACTTTACCTTATAATACCTGTATACAAAGGTTCAAATCTAGCATCAGAGTTCAGGTCTTATCTTTACTTGTTTTGTATTCAACCTAAATCCCCAATGCCCTAGACTTGGTGTTGGTACAACGTTTCTTCCTCAAAGAGCAAACAAGCCATTCTCTGGCCTGAACACGCTCCAAAGGAGTGACACAGGGAGAGGAGATGAAAGTGTTTCCCTTTGTATGACATGTCAGGACGGCCGCAGTAGATCAGCACTACTGAACACAGTATAAGTGAAGATTTATCTTCCAGGCCCCTAGCTAAGGACAAAGTGGAGTAGCAAAAAAAAAAAAAAAAAAAAGCGTGGGTAAGTATCAAAATGCTAGCAGTGACTGCAAAAGAAATAGAAAAACAAAGGCAGCAGAACACAGTATCCACCTGACCTTGTTTTTCAGTTGTATCTGAATATTAGACAGTCTAAATATAACACATAACAATGCAGCAGAACAATGTTGCTCCCCCACCCCCCTTAGCAACTTAACACTGAGATGGAGAAATGTCGGATTACTGCTGTGCATGGGTGCATGTAATTATTTATCTACGTGTTACTGTTCGACCTACTTCAGAATCTTACATATGTGCAAACCGCATACATACTAAAGGAAATAGATCAAATATTCACAAATAACAGTGAATCATTCCTTGCATACCGCTTTAAATCTATACTGAATTGTGAACTAAATGGCAACCATTTAATCTAAAAATGAACATTGGTCATTTGAAAATGGATTATAGCAATTGTCCCGCTTTGTGTGATCAGAATATTCAATAAGGAAACAAGTTACATATTCACTAATACATGCAGTATATGTTTGTAAATCATATCCACAGGGAAGCTGTAGAGTCATTCAAATGTAATATAGCTAGTTACACAACATCTGTTTACAGCCTTCGGCACATACGTACACTGTTATGATTTCAGACACTGTAGGAAAGAGTGCCTCAGTATTGCAGCACGTTATGTAACTGCAGTGCAGCTGTAAGATGAGTATAAGCCCACACAACATATGTTTTATTCTTAAGAATAAAGGTGGTGTACAATGAACCTCCCGTCCAAAATATAACAAAACAGATGCAATAAATATGACCTATTGACCAAGTTTATTTGTCAAAATTGTATTTACTCCTAAATCAATGATAGGTTATTGTTTCATTATTAACTTAAAGTAATAATTTGACATACTTTGCTCTGTTAATTTGGCTCTGTCTTCTTAGTCCCACTCTCTTCATTGAAAGCTGTTACAAAACTGTTAGGGGTCATCGTTTCAGCATAATACAATAAATACAGGGATCAAGACTTTGAAGGAAAACAATGTAAGTCTTTCTGTTCACAGGACTAGTTCTTTTAGTATGCATTGCAAAAAAAATATCCAAAGGTGAATCAATCTTTCAAAAGGCTGACTCGAAAAAGTGATCAGAACAAGCCTTGTCACATGTGCGTCAATCTTTCTTTTCAGACCAATCGTAACAAACACAGCAGGCCTGCGGCGGGGTACGCATTTGCCACACCAGAGGGAATGCTGCCAACACAGAGCCGTCTGGCCTGTGTAGTCATTTGGCTGCCAACTATAGGCACTTGGTTGTTACTTGGATGTTACTGCCACTCCACTCTCACTGGTTGTTGCCAGCAGAGCTGTAGTTGGGATCTGCCCAGCAGCTGCAAAGAAAAAGAAAAAAAGTGCTGAGTAACTTTAACTGTCCTTGTCCTTGGCTGGATGGGCCAAGGACAAACACACCAACAGACATAATGTGAAAAGACACAACTGGCAAATTTTGCTTGCCTTTTTGGCTGCTGTAAGATATGATTGAGAAGATTATTCCTTTGGTTTAATATCACACACAGTTTGCAGCCAAGCTGTTCACACCTGGAATGAACTAAACAGAGACCAGCTGGTTTCTGTACCTGACACCAGCAGGCGAAAGATGAAAAAAATGTGTTGCAATGGTTAAACACCAAGGTGAAGACATGTTGCGACATGAGCTGTGCATTTACAATGCATTATTTCTCGAAGGGCCTCATAGCTATATGGGTTTTTAATTTATGCCGTGATCGCCAGAAGTCCATTTAATATTCAACCAATGTTGTGAGCTCACTGCTACCTCAGTAGCAGCATGTCACACCAAAACGCCCAGGGCAAACACGTCATACCTTGCATAACTGCACTGAATGGAGTACTTTGCTCAAACTCTGCAGGAAACATATCCTAGTATTTGCATGTTCTTTCCTTCCTTGGCCTTCTTGGAAAACAGCTGCTCAAAGAAAAAATAAAACTGTCGGGAATAGGAATATATTATTGGCAGATTTCTAGTCAAGCAGGTCAGACTATGTAAATTTAACCTTGCTCATCCAGAGACGGTTTTCTAGACAGGGTAAATTTAATGCAGACACCTGTGCTCCTTATGACCATGAGCGCAGACTCCCCCAATCTTGACTGTGACTTGAGGTCTCACAGCTGTGACTGCCCTGGTTTTGGTCTCAGCGGCAATGTTTCTCACAGAGTCTGTTGCTGCTGTTCTTCTCTCTGTGATCGCTTTCCTTGCTCCTATGTTTCCGAAATCTTATAACATGTCAGTTTGCTGTAATTTCCAGACAGACTTGGTCTCTGTCAAATATTTTTAATATACAGAACATTAACACCTTAATTATGGAGCACATAATTGATCCAGACAACTTTAGTCTTTTAATATCACAATGCATGCAATTTTGTTGGTAAAAACATTTCTAAATTTATTAAGAAAATCATGATTGTGTCTAGGGAACATAATGCATGACACCGCCTAAGTTTGGTCCTAACTAACTTTGCTATATTTAGATACTGCCAGCTGGTTCCAAAAATCTAAATTTGAATAAAAACCATGGCACATGAAACTCTGCTTTTTGTCAGTGTACTAGTTCCTTTAATAGTGTGATGTGTTCCAATTTGGTAGGAAACTGTGTAACGCTGTAAAAAGATGATAGAAGAGCGCAAAATATGTTACGAAATGCTAAAGAGTTTTACTTGTCTTATTAATAATAACTAGCAAACAGATTTTATGAAATTTTGAATAGTCTCATTACTTTGCCAAAAAAAGTTTAATCTGCATTGGTGCTGGAACAGTGTAAGGAGGAGACTGGTATAATATATAATATATATATAATTTGAATATAAATGTTGTGCAGCAATTATCAAAACAATGTTATGCAGTGTTTAATTAAGCATTTTAATAAAGCAGCTTATTGTACAATAGGATGACCATCATTTTCAACAGGGAATTGAAATTGTGCACAGTTGGATGTTGAATATTTGTACAGGTAAAATTATTAACCCACCAATGTGCTATTCATTTAAAGGGAATTGATCTTTTGAAGAGAGAAATAGCCTATTCCATTCTTTGCAAAAGGGGTCACATTAGGGCACAGAGGAAAGAAGGATCACCTGCAGATCCATAATGGTGGCAATGGTCAATGAATACAGCCAAATGTGGGGAAATATGTCTAATATAAAGAGTAAGTGTAAGGATTATAAGGAAATGTGGTAAATCTTTAAACACCTTTGAAATTCCTTGACTTTTGTTGCTGTGCACGATTGGTTTTTATTGTATTTTATTGTATTAGCCGATTGTCTAGCCAAAACAAATGGGCCTCCCACGTGGTCCAGTGGTTACAACGTCCGACACTGGCCACAGAGACCAGGGTTCAATTCCCCGTCTCGCCAGAGTCGGCTCTGGCCGGGAGTGGCAATTGGCTGTCTGCCCCAGGGAGAGGGGAGGGGGAGGGAAGCCGACATGACGTTCGCTGCGCATAAGAGTTGCCCAGTAGTACTGGGTTATGGCCGATGGCTTGGCAAGTGCTGTCTCGGAGGAGGTGTTACTTCGCCTTCATCACTACCGGTCCCAGGACTACGGCTGCAAACTCACATTACTAGGGGGGATTGACATAAAAATAGCAGGGTCTAATTGGCTACCAAGTTGGGAGAAAATGGGATAAAATCAGAAACAAAATCTTTAAAAAATAAAAATAAATCACTGGATTAACAAGATACAATATATAAGGTAGTCTATTGCCTCTCAAGAGCGTTGATGTCAGCCTTTGGCTGTATCCATGCTTGTGACATAAACATATGCTTTTCATTGGGACAAAGGTGCGGCTGTGAAATACTGGTATCTTGATGTACTGTGCACTTGTGGGAGTGGGATGCTGAATATCTATTTGCATGGGTTGAATATTTAATACCTCTTTTCCAGTGATCTTAAATAAATGTCAGGCTTGAATAATCATATTCACAGCCAACAGCCTTTTTTTTCTAAAAGACTAATGTTATGCTTTCTATCTAGCGAAGGCCTTCCTTTTGATGAAATGACTACAGCTGGAATTGACATCTACCATATGCTATTGAAGCACCTTCCCAATGTACTTCATTTTTGTATTTCACCAGACTCAATTCTCTATAAACTGTGAGAAAAAAACCCCAGAGATGGTGTGCTGTATTCAACAAACACTGACCCATTTTAAGTATCGCCTAAGAAACATGATACCAATGGTTTTTTTTTCTTCTTTCCTTGCTGGCTGCCAGGTTCCATGCTAAAGATACCACTCACAACATACATGAAAAATGACTGACTCAGCTGTGCGCTATTAAAAGAACTCAAATCCCACAGAGCTGTCCTCTCGGCCATTCAGAGAGGGTCTGTGAATGGCCAGCAAGAGAAAGCTTCTAACTGATTAACTCATTAAACCTGGGAAACAACAGCCATTCTCAACAGAGGCTTAACTCCTTACGTACACTGTAAGTGACCTTAAAATAACCTGGATTACAGGTGTGTTGTTGTGTAAGATAGATGATAACCCTCGGAGCTTGCTGTCTCATGTTAACCTTGCTTGTGCCATGCTAAGTTGAAGGCCTTGGGACTACATTCAGCGTGTACAGTGCTCTTGTGTTTGAGAAATGAACGTCATCCGATGGCCAGTTGAATAATTGATTTATGTTAGCAGAACTTGGGGGGTTGGGAGGCTGTACACTACCCTTTATTTGTGTTCAGGCTTGTTGTTTTTGGATATCAGACGGTATTCTGGAGGTGACACTGTACTAGGCATTTGTGTGGACAGCTAAGCGTAGCCCAAAGTATATTTAGAACTCAGGCACTCTGTACAAGGCAAACTTTAACAGCAGTGTCGTGTGCCAAACAAACATCAACTATGCTAGATGAGTAATACATAGAATGGGCATTTTATGTTTTGTTGGATTCATACTGCACATACTGACTGTTTTGTTTGTATTTTTCCTAATGAGAGCTATGAAGACCTATATTTACCGTATACTGTAAAATACTGTGTAAGATATGGTATGCACTCCATTACAATATCCCAAAATGAGACTACTGTATTAGATTTTTTTCAGCAAAATTCTTTACTCCTATGTAAAAATGACCTAAACATTTTTTTAATACTTTAAACTTTGGCAAATGTTGATAGAATAAGTGCTATTCACTCACAGTTAGACAGATAGACTGAAGCTCTAGTTACCTCTCATGAAACTAAATCTGGATATAAGGTATAAATAAGGTTAATAAATAAGGTTAGAGTTGGCTGTAAAATCTTTCCTTTTATATATCAGCCTTTGAATGACAATGTATTAGTGATTCAAACTCATATTTCCTTCAACATATGCAGTATATTTTGACATTACTTGTTTTTATATTTTGACATTTTGTTTTACCATAAATTATATTGACGCACTGTAGTGCGTCAATATGTGTCATGGCAAAAGGACAGCATCTCTAAACAAGGACGAGATGGTTCCATTAATCCTCCATTCACACTGGTGTAAACTGTTTGTGGGGGAGAATATAATTTGTATAACTTTGCCCTGCTTGCTTTCCTGTAAGCATTACAATTTACATCATACTAAGTAAATATAAAACACCATAGTACACTGTGTTTACACAGGGTGATAACATACGCAAAGATCTGACCGGATTCCTTTGTTGTCTGATGTCATATTCCCTACGTAACTGAGGGAATTTACAAACCAAAATCGACTATTTCCAGCAGGCAGTAAATGTCTGTATTTTTATTGCAGTTCTATGAGAAAGATTAAGAGCAAAAGCTGAGCCTGTAGCCTCAAGTTAACCCTTTGTGTTGTCAGTACATGCCTGAGTAAAGGTTTTCCATTATTGTCTGTGTCAAAAGTACCTATCTGTGAAGTGACCTGTTAAATACAGATGAACTTTTAATGTAAATTTATATCTTTCACCTTGGGTACTTACTCACTTACTTGATGAATTGTTGATGATGCTGTACTTACATACCTTCTAAGATGTCACGGAAAGAGACAGTTCACTTCTTTTGGCTGACAGTTGTGGTCTGCCTGTCTGTTTGTCTTTCAGAAGATGGGATTCACGTCTGTCCTGGTCTTGCCAGTGCTGGTGGTGGTGGTAGCAGGGGTCTATTACGTGTACAACGAAGTGCTCCGGTTTATGTCAAAGTCTGTGGTGCGGAACAAAGTGGTCGTTATAACAGATGCCGTGTCAGGAGTGGGAACTGGTAATGCTTTTTGAAACACAATATTCCTATTTCACATGAGGGAGCCAACTGTTTTCCCATTGCTTAATATCTTCAAATCAGGTTTTATATGATGGAATATTTTTGCACTCCTCCTTTCTTCTCAACCCATTATGAACACTTATTGTTTACTAAACATATTCAATTTCGCACTCATCTAACTGACCAAAATAAGATATTGAAGATATAATATTCAAGGACCGTAGTGATGCGGTGCAGGGTAGAACTGGCGGACCAGCATGTGCCGCAGAGCTGAATCACTCAGCGTACTGCAGCAACATGCATCCCACCCCACGCCGCGTCAACTCAATTCACATGCACACAGTGTGCCTGGCCCTGCCCTCTTTCCCCTGCTGTGGACTGCCGCCAACAAGCCTTACTATCCAAGATCTCTATCAGGGCCGCAGCCTCTGCACGTCATTAGCTGCTGATCAAATGACATTGCGTGGAACACTGAATGAAAAACGAAAAAAAGCTTAAAAACCCACAATGGAAGAGAGGACGGAGGGTGGGAGGGTGGGAGGGAGCCGAGTGGCGTGCCGCTATTGGGTCAGCGGAATGCTGTCGCTTAATATGGCGACGTTTCGGCATGCTGGGATTCGGCAGATCATTTTATGTGACTGAATAAATAACGCAGGCCATCTCTCTCTTTCCCTGTCCGCCGTTTATTTATCTTTTTCTCTCCTCATGCAGAGTGTGCCAAGCTCTTTCATAAGGGAGGGGCCAGGCTGATCCTGTGTGGGAAAAGCTGGGATAAGTTAGAGTCTCTGTCAGATGACCTCAGCAGTGCGTCAGATCCCAGCGTGGTGAGTGGGCCCTGTACGGGCACGAGAACCAAATGTTTAATATGCAAGCAAAGGAAAACAAAGAAATCCAACCCATCCCCATCGAATACAAAGTAGAGCTCTTTTTGGTGGCCAGCTGTGTTCCATCTCCAAGTCACCATTAACACTTCCTTCTCATCTGAAAAACAAAGGCAGGATATCCTCTCTTGACAACTGACTGTCTGTTGATGTGGCGTCTTTTCAGTTTTCAGTTTTCCTGCTTCTACGTGAGACTGCTTACTTACGGCCACATCATAGCACGTTAAATAGAGGATTGACAAAGCATGGGATGCAGTACACAATGGACCTTTCAGCCTCAGGCCACAATACCTCTCTACCTGTAAAAGATAAATCATATTTTGAGTCTAGCTTTTCTGTCTGATTAAACATGAATAGGGAGTTTTGTTTGAGCAGAAGGTCACACAGTGCTTTGGAGGAATTCGTTGTTTATACAGACCATAAAGCTGGACGTGTAAATAGATCACTCTACAACGCAGACAGTGATTTCTCAGTCTGAGGGCAGTGAACCACAATGTCACTTTTGTTGATGTATCGGTTCAGATAATAGCTGCTTCTGTCACCACATGTTTACATTAGAACTTCGGATTAACTGAATATATCATATTGCACTTCCTCTTGGACAATTGTACTAGTAGTAAATATATACAATAACAACAACAACAATATTATTATCATCATTATTATTATTATTATTATTAATAATAATAATAATAATAATAATAACAATAAAAACAACAATAATATTATGAATGATCATAATAATAATAATAATAATAATTATGATTATTATTAATAACCACAACAAAAGCATTTTACCCCTGGGAACAATAACCTTTTACATAACATACAGTAGTTGGACAAAAATGATTAGCAAAATTCAGGCCACGGTTCATATAAATGTTTGTTGCGTTGGTGATTGCTCACGGTGCGTCCTCCTGTGCACGCGTGGTGCGTCTCTTTCCCCAGACGTTCACACCCAAGCTGGTGCTGCTGGACTTCAGCGACATGGACAGCATGCCAGACGTGATCACAGAGGTGCTGGAGTGCTACGGCTGTGTGGACGTGCTGATCTGCAACAGCAGCCTGAAAATCAAGGCGCCTGTGCAGACCCTCTCTCTGGAGATGGACAAGACCATCATGGACACAAACTACTTTGGTCCCATCACTTTAGCCAAAGGTGAATTGTCCCAAACGTTCACAGTAAAAATACAAAATAAAAGACTCTAGAACAGCCCCATTGTGCTTCTTAGCTGTGACAAATGTAAGCAAATGTTATATATTTTTTTAATATATATTTTAAAAGGAATTAAATAAACAGGTTAAGGACAAAGCACATAGAGGTTATATTTATTTAAAGAATTATACAAATTTAAGTGGCAATTCAGCCACAATGGATATAGAAGCCCACAAACGCAATCACTGTGAAGCCTAAGTCCATTTCCTGGAAATGTTTCAGGTGTCCTGCAGTCCATGCTCTCGAGGAGGACTGGCCAAATGCTGCTGGTCAATAGCATTCAGGGGAAACTGGCTGTACCATTTCGCACTGCTTGTGAGTTGACTTATTACAGCTTTGGAGTCCAATCTTTGATTAAAGAATACCACGAAACACAAAATGTCCGTTTCAATTCACCATGTTCCATTTAAAATGTTATATCACTTTCCCCATTCAATCCCCATTATTTCAAGATTTCAAGATTTCTTTATTGTCATTGTACTGCTACAACAAAATTAAAACAACACTCCTAGTGGGGCTCCAATATAAAATAGAAATAAGTACAAAATAGACATGGGAGCAAAAGTCTGATACACTGTACATACACCCACACACACTTATTTAAGAAGACTAGTATAAATGCTAAGACATTCACACCACACACCTGCTACATATTGCACATGTTAGAAGTTATATTGCACAACAATGGATATTACTCTTATTATAAGTTATATTGCACATGGGAGTATGTATTGTATGGGAGTACCTGGTTCAAAAACAGGTTTTTATGTTAAAAAGAGTGATCATAATTAAGACCTCTGTTTGGTAAACTATGCCTTCAATCAGCCATACGTGCCCTGATATGTTTGTTTCAGATGCTGCCTCCAAGCATGCTGTCCAGGCCTTTTTTGATTGCCTGCGGGCAGAAGTAGAGGAGTATGGGATCTCTGTCAGCACCATCAACCACACTTTCATCACTGCCTTACCCGAGGACAGCACACCCTCACCCAAGCCCAGTAACTTTCTTTGTGCACGTAAGTGAAGCACTTAAGCCAAACAATCTCTGTCTGTCAAAAAGAAATGTCAGGAATGAGGTATATGCTTGAAAAAAAACAATATTAGAAAGGAAACCATTTCTAACTGAATATATACAAACTGAAACACCTGAGCACTGTATGCCTGTCTTCATATTCGACTGCTTGATTAATGTTAGACTCTCATGGTCAGCCTTGTATTTTTGGGATCAATCGTTGCTTTACTGCCATTGACTTTAATTTACGTGTCACAATAACTCACACGACATTTCTTCATTTTGCCATTTCCCCTTTGCACTAATTTGGCCAGTCTGACCAGCCTCTCTTCAAATTCTGGGGTATCTCAGTCTTTTCCAGGCATGGGATTTATCCGGCGGAGCTGGCGGACGAGATCCTGTGTACAGTGAGCAGGAAGAAGAAGGAGGTGCTCATGGCTCACCCCATCCCGAGGGCCGCTCTCTACATCAGGACCTTCTTCCCCAGCTTCTTTTTCGCTGTGGTGGCCGCCGGGGTTAAGGATGCGGACATAACGGAGCAGCTACAGTAGAGACAAAACCAACACGGAAGCAAAGCAGGAGAGGAGAGGCTGTGGTGGAATCAACGGGTCTTTGTTCCCTCGTGCCTGTACACCAGGGCTGGCCTTTAATTTAAAACCCATGTCACTGATGGAAAGCTTTGCGCGAAAGGGGAAATGAGCTACTACTTGATACAGTAGTTCGCTTTTGAATGAATGTGAACAGCTTATTTTGATATGGGAATCACTGAGATATTCAAGCTAGACCCTTGTTCCTCTGTCTGTAATTGTGAGCAAGTGAAATAATACGTTTCAAAGGCCCATTGAGGAAAATAAGCTAAAAAAAAAAGTTATATCAATAAAAAATACATATTCTTTAAACAACTGCATTACCTCCTTCCTAATTCATCTCTAGGGAAGTATAATTGTAGACACAGCGATACACATAAGATTATATATTTCACATAATTTGTTGCTTGCATGCCCCACCAACAAAAATATATTTTCTATATAATTAAAAATGTAATATCTTATCAAACTTAACAAAGTGTGAAATGTCATCTGTTTAGGGACCCTTTAAAATAAGATTTTTTGGGTTTTTGCCTATTCATTGATAACATGGGATATGCTCTGTAGTAGCATTATTCCATAACAGTCAGACTCACATATGGTAACAACATGCAGTTCTTCATTTTTGAAAGCCATATTTGAAAGCCATGTTAGTATCTTTTACATAGATGTTTTGGGGGATACTGCATAAACATAGTCCCAAATCTGATTTTTCATATAAAAAAGAAGAAATATTTTAACTGTGGGAGGGGTTAACGCTTATCTCACTGTATCTACTAACCACTCAACTGTGTTTTTTTGTGACATATAGAAATATATGTATTTGAAATCAATGATGAGAAAGTACTATATAATAAGGCTTAGTATATCCAAAAATGGACATTCACCATGTGACTCAGCAGTGTGTGCTGTACAAATTGCTTTGTGGGGTTGGGTCAGTAGGCAACGGTTTTTGTTGGTAGGACAATTTGTGAAATGGCTCCCTCTTCTGACAAAAACATGAAACATGCTGGATTCCACTGTTCAAATCTTAAACCCCTGCTCTTAAAGAACAAATGCACCTCATTGAGGATTTAAAATGATTGATAACATGAACGGTGGACTGTTGTTGATGTTGCAGATAACATTTACCATGCAATCTTACCACTGTAGTCAGAAAACCATGTAATTTTACGAACAAGGTTCACAAGCAACTCAATAATTATACTTCAATAAATATATATCTGTGATGCAGTAAATGTACAAATATCGTAAAATCTCTAATTGTATGATCATAAGTGCATTTCAGCCTTGCTTTAAAACGTCCCATTTATTTCGCGCAGGAACATCAGCACACCCCTTGCTTGGAACCAATATGACATTTTACGATACATTTGGAAAAAATTAAAAGCGGGCTGAATATAAAAGCAAGCATTGCATCCATTGTGATGAGTCTGGGATCTGGTTTATATTCTTATCAATCCCCTCCCTGTCACAACACTGAAGCGCAGGCAAACCTGGTGCAAGTCTTCATTAGCAGATGTCCAATCACCAAGATACCATAGACGTATATTCCAGTGACCAACGCTTCATCTTGTTCTTCTTATATAGCGCCCCCTGAAGTACAGAAAATGCAGCAGGAGAGGACAATGTTGGGTACGGGTTAATTTACAGACCAGCAGATGGCACCATTGTTTTTTATTTTATAACTCAATTCATGTTTTAATCATTAAATACTGCTGAGTTTCCCTGATGCAACGTTATGAACAAAATAGCATAGATTTCATTATGAATAACCCTAAACATGACCTGGTTCTTAATCACTAAAAAGAGGTGATGGTATGGATGGCACTGTGTGCAGTAACCACAACATGAAACAGTACTACCCATTCTTCCAATATCTAATGTTGTTTTGCTGAATTATAAACACAATTATTCTTTCCAGAAGCCTACAAGTACCATCTCAAGAGATTATTTATTTAGGCTAAAGGGGAATGTAAAGTTGGTTGTCTTTATATATGTTTGCTGAAAAGGATAAAAAAATTACAAAAATGATGTGAAGTGTTTGTGAGTTGACACTATTGGCACAATTTACCATGGGTTTGCGGCACTAGACCTGAGAATAATTTTGTAATTTTAGGGCTGGGGGGGGAGAAAAACAGTAACTAATAAAACAACTTGTATGTTCTTGGATTGACATTAAGGAAAAGGTAACACATACTAGGGACAAATTCAGTTCAAAAGCTCTTACATAATTTTCAAATTGTCAAAAATGTGTGATTGTAAAACATACAATTTTAAGATGAAACATAAGAAGTTTGAATAGGAAATATTAGTAATGAACGTAAGAAATAAAAACAGCTAAAATAAAAAAACTAACAAATGCAATAGAATATCCAATACATTACTGGTCAATATTGACTCAGTGAGGTCCGATTCTGATCTTAAAAACCTTTTATTGGCCAATTGAAAAAATAGGCTATATTGTTATTGTCCTAGTTTAAAAGCCCGTTATATAGTGGCTGAAAATCCTGCTGTGGGCAATAGCATTTTTCTCAAGAAAACACTGAAAAGAATAACAAAAGCAGAATTTAAGTTGAGTTGAAATGTTTGATTTGAGCTAAAAATAATAAAATAAAATAACTGACTGTGTTGGTGCAGTATAAAGTGTAGTGGCATAGTGCTGTTGTATAAGTCAAACACGGGCAAGACTCATTGTAGCTGCCAGTTGGAGCTCATGGACGAAAGGCATTTAATGAAACGCACGTAAACAGAGGACTGACTACCCAAGAAAAGCTTTTATGAAGTGCCTTGTTCTTAATTTATTCAGTCATCCCTGTTGTCATGCAAATGAAAAGGGCAAGAGTCGCAAGGCTAGAGTGCAGCTGGCCCTCATAGATATCAATCCCACAGGCCATTCACTCCTCTGGGACTGAACCTTTTTTCTGTCCAAGATCAGGAAGGAGATACGGTGGACAAAATAGATCTGAAAGAATAATTTTGTTGTAGCTGTATGCGACTGAAACTTAATACTTAGACAAGGTGGCTTGGCTGAGTGTTGGGGATCATTCAAACGAGGCTTAGGTTAAAGGAGTACCTTTGGATTGTTCATGCATTTTCTCACCATGGGCAAGAATGAATGTAACAATATAAAAATGGAGCATGTGTCCTCAGGTAAAATGAGCTTGAAAATTAAAAGAGTTTGAAAATATATGGTTTCTAACAATAGCTGCTCATTAGTGTGTCTGGTGGATGCATTGTTTTTCAGTTATTAAATGGTGACTGATAATTGATAAATGATAACCTGCATTTCTCTAATATGCAGGTTAGATAAATGTAAACTGCTTAAATAACACCTTCATAAACAGGCAGTGATGTTAAAAGCATGAACACAAATTGGATGTGTGAAAGATTTGTGTCATGTCATTTGTGTCATGTAATTACATTACTAGAGCACTGCCTTGACATACCAGGAAAATATGTATTGTAATATTTTCTTCCTCCTTTTTTATACTAAATTTAAATATGTCATATTGAGTGTGAATGACCAGGCACCATGTATTAATATTTAAAGGCCAGTGTGATTGATGTTAGCATGATTTATAGGGGTTGCATGGAGTGCAAGTTAACGATTCCTTGGCCTTAGCACAGACAGATCCAGTTCATCATCTATTTGGTAAAAATGTCCAGCTTTAATTTGTTCTTGCTCTTTTTCATTAGCAGAAATACATAGGTTCTCATGTTGCTTCTTCTTCCTCTTCTTCTTCTTCTTCTTCTTCTTTTATTATTATGTATTATCTTATTGTAAACTAAAACACGTATCAATGTAAACGTTTGACCACTCTGGCATGGGTTTTGAGCTCTCTCCACATTTTCTCCTGAAAAAGACTAAAATAGTAGGATTTGTGAAATATCAATACAGTATACCTCATAACTCAATAGGTCAAAAAATACATGGGAGAGCCTTGCCATGGAGTACAGGTGAATGCACACACATCCAGGTAACTTCACAGGTACCCAATACATCTTTTGTTTCTCTGCTCCCAAAGAGTGTTTTAATATACAATGTTTACATGCCGGATATGCAACGTATAACTGTTTGCAATGACCATACCCGGTTGAAAGTCATTGTTCTTACAGTGTTTTAAAGATTGTTTCATTTTTTTTTTGTAGATTAGAGTTTAATCTGGCAGACAGAGCTAGCTTTAATCACTTATGAAATCTCCCTGAGGACAGAGTAAGCTTTCTTAAAAAGATTATCAGAGAATGGTAGTAGCTTTAAGGGCTTTATTTCTTCTAATCAAGAGGAAATTGTCCTTGTGATAAAAAGTATAATATACTAAATCTTGACATTTTATAATATAAAAAAAGAATTCCCTGTGGCAATTGTTCATTAACTTTATGAGTAATAGCCTTTAGTTAAAGGACTGTCCTACTCTTATCTTATCTTATCATTACAATATATTCTGAGTTTCTCTTAATTGCAGTAATAAATACATATATTGGTGGCTTTATCATTGTATAATGCTTTGCAGTAGCACTTTTATCTTCTGATATTAAACCTTTCAGCTATACCTAAAATAGTTACTATTATTGCTGATTTTCCATAATACTCTATATTCCTTCCAGCTATATTCGGCATGTTTGTATTTTATGATGTAGTTACTATTAATGAAGTTTCAAGAGGGTTTAATGTAAAAACTTTAAAAAAGAAGTTAAATTGTTAATGCAACCTACCTGCTAACTGAAGTGGGGCGGTTATGAAATGCTAAATAATAGTGACATAATTACAATGATACACAAATTTATAATGATCTCAATGACTTGTTTTACCACACTTGAAATTGGCTGTTAAGAATGCATTCAAAAGGAATTTAACATGCGCACTGCTCAAAAATGTTTGTGGTACTGGGAGTAATTAAAAAAAAAACTTGCACCTTTACACACTTTCACATGAAATAAAATGATGTGATTCCTCAGATATTTAATATAGTATTTTAATCATTTTAGTTTTGTCCAGTTGTGCCCTTTTTGATAATAGTGTTGCATGCATCTTGGTCTCCTCTAATACATCTCATATAGATTACGTTCTAAGCGGTAGGGTTTTGATCCAGTGGACCAGGTAGGGGCGCCACTTAGCTTAGTACCATCATGTACTGCAGGTAAGACAATGGTGCTCTATTTTAGTGTAAGTTGATTAGAAGAACTAAAAGCCTGAAGCTACTTTCTTTGATGAAGGAGGAAGTCTTCTTTTAAGGAAGCTGCTTGTGTGGTAGGTGTATGTGAGACAGCGCAACAAGTGATGACACTAATACGCCTAAAGATCTTACATTTGCTTTACTGCCTGTGGCACATTCCCTTCTGTTATCAGGAAAAATTGATGGCAAAAACTTAAACCAGGAGGAGTTGGTGCACTGGTGTGGAGAGCTAGTCGAACATAAGAATGCCATATATCTCAGGTGATGGCCAGTTATCTGCTAATACTGAGTGTTTTATGGGTGTACTTTGTGTGGTAGCAGCCTATGAGGGAGTGTTGACTCAGTAATCAGGTACAGCTTGTTTGGCTGTAGCATACACCATATGCTTCTCTGAAGTGCGGCTTAGTGATATTTGACAAACCCCAAGCCAATTACTGTAACAATACAGACCTTATAAACTAGAGAAGGGACTGAATTATAGTGTACATTTTTAGCACTTCCCCTTGCCTTCCAAACCTTAAGCTGTAGACCAGCAAAATAGAAAATCGCATACAAAAACAATAAAACAGTTTGGTTTGAATTGTATTAGTTCATAATCCTACTCGTAAGTCCCAACTAAATTGTGATGCGTATATTCGCTATACTGATAATCATCTTTCAGTATGCCAGAATGGCTCAGGTTTCTGCACTGTGCACAATATTGTGGCACTAACCTCAAAATGTATGTTAATTAAATAAGAATTGCAACCACTTATACACATCAGGGGCATAATGGGGCATATTACATTTGTGTTCAACAGTACATATGTATTAGTCCTGTCTCAGCATTTACTTAGAGAGATCCTTTTCAAATCTAATAATATTGCAGAAAAGGGGATTTGTCTTTGAGTGTTTGAGTCCAATAATCCAGCACAGAATCCAATTTTAATTATCACAGGTCAGAAGAGGATAATAAAATCAGAGGAATACAGATTTTTAGAGGTTTTTGATTGGTACCCTGTGCATATTTGATATGTTGGGCAATTTTGTTATATAGTGGTTTAAGGGCCTACCTTTAAACAAATAAGCAAATAATTAAATGATTCAACTTCCCTCCCTGCAGGGTGAATGAATGTGGGCTTGAATTTTAAAGAGACAGATAATGGAATTTGTTAAGGCCTGATTAAAATGGCTGTTAATTAAGTGCGGTCAGTTTCACTTTAATAACTTAGATAACTGTCAATCACTCTTATTACGTCCCAATGTCCTTCTTTCTGGCAGGGACCCTGTCCCTCAGACGCAGAATGGATTGATCTCCTGCGCCTTAATTGTAGACGTTAATAAAGCTTCTGGCTTTTCTCTCCTATCGATCAGTCTGCTCATTATCAATTGATGTATAAGACACAATCAATGTTCAACATCATCGGACAGGTTTCTTTTTTTAAGGTTTTAGAGGCTTCTATTGTTACTTTTATGAGGAATAGACATTACAAAGAACTGAGTCTTTAGGGTTACATTTTTTTAATGCTTTCTGGCTGTGACTATACAGTCCTGGAGATGGCAGTGTCCATCACGCACTCAGTCGCTCACTTGATCTCTGAGAGACTAGCGCCCCCAAAAAAAAAACAACAGTACAGTGCCTTCGTTTTACTTTAGATGGTGAAAAGACACCATTAAGGGGATCTGCCAAAGCAGCCCCATTCCCTGAATAAGGGCTTTGTTATTTGAAGAAAAAGGCCTCCAAGATTCACTGTCTCCTTTCAGTGGTTACTGACCCACTGAACAATAAATACTGGTGCTGTTAATGCTTCAGTTCTGTCTTGGAGGCATGGGTGAAGCGTGCTGGTGTGCTACTTGATCAATATGAGAATGTGCTGGACTGAAACTACTCCGAGCACCACAAGCAATTACATGCAAATAAACTGGAAACCGTACACATGAAATCGCTGGCTACGGTGTGATGTGGAATGCTCCTTTTAATTTTTACTCCAAACCCAACAGGATGCACGCACGGTCTCCAACAGCACGCAGAACTTCACAATTGTAAGCCCACAACAACAATGCAATTAAAATGCAACAATATTGACATTGTGTAATTATCGAAGGGGTCATTAGGTCTGCTGCAATTTGAGTGTATAAAAGGGACTTCATTCCAGGGCTATTGCCTGGATGGCTTGCTGGCAATGAGCGTACCTTCTCCCAAATTAAACTGTAATGATTATGTGTAGTGGGAGGGGGCCACTAATGAAACAGAAGGGGCCCTAGGCAAACAGGGAATTAAGCACAGCTTTGGGGGAGCGAGGAGGTCCTGTGTAATTACTGCAGGCAAAAACCCTGACCTCGTCACTTCTTCACCAACACGTCTTCAGGTCCACTACATTACCTCACCTTGTCCACTCACAATTATTGCTTATATACCTGTCTGACCCATTGTCTTTAGTATAGTATGCCTGTTGGCCAGATTCCACAAATTTCCACTTAATTTTAGCTTTGCTAAATTAAAGTATTTGAAGGGGTTTCCTCACTACATACAAAGTGCTAGAAGTTGGTCATTTAACTATTGACCTGCTGGAGAATGATGGCAGCAGTGACCATTACGTGACCCCAGGCCCACGAAGAGGTGTCAGAAAGGCTACCAGGTGTATTTTGTCCTCATCTTCAGGGCACATCCCCACATTTTGAGTAAATTAGCATGCAATACTCTGAAGCTAATGGAAATGCGGTCAGTGTGAGATGCATTTTCCCATATGCATTAGTATGCAGAAGTAGTCACCTTAGCAATATGGCAGCAATTAAAATCATATTAGTAAAGTATTGGTCCATTTCTGACAAACCTGAGGGTTGACCAGTTTATAAATATGAGCATGACTCCCATTTGAGAAAAATGCCATTCTTTCTCAATTTTTACGTTTATTTTCTCTCTGAGTTATGCTGTTCAGAGTAGGGTAACAATTGGTTCTGGATACAGATAATTTTTATTATTTTTTCCTATGGTAGCAAGCTGCCTGGAGAAAGACATAAAGATTATGCATCATGGATAGAAGGCTGCAGAAATACAGAAGCCAAAATATCATCACCAAAATGACTGAAAATGAAAAAGCCAAAGCAGGTAAGCTGCAGTTTTGATTGTAACAGACATCAGGATACGATGGGTGTATCCAAAATGATTGGAGATGACCTTATGTCTTATGAATTTCTAAATGTCCTTAGTGAGCTGTAAATTTATCTATCGGGTGCCTATCTATTCAGTGTGCAATTAATCAAAATCCCAATTTAGAATATTCATTAGGATTGCAAGACAGATTTTTTAGATATAGGCACACTAATAATAAATAATATACGCGGCATGGCAAAAAGATAAATGTGATCAGAGAACAGAGTGCAGCAAGTTGTTGTATTAGTAAAAAGATTAATAACGTTAAAATTGTATACCATACCTTTTTAAAAGGTAAAGGTATGGAGTAGTATATATTTACCTATGAATATGGTGGAGATGGCCTCTTTGCAGAGATAACTGGTGTTCAGGAAGTAGTTGTATTCATGATTCTGACCCTGAGTTCAATAATATTAACCTTTGTGAGGGCATTTCTGCAGACCTAACAGTCATAGCTGACGGGGAACTTCCAAACTAACCACCAAACTGAAACTGAAAAGGAATCATAGAGCTGGAAAACAGACATCAGATTTAAACAAGGAGGAACAGAAGACAGCATCTAGTTGAAGCTCCCAGGTAAAAAGATATGTAAGATATATAACAGGCAACAAAGGATTCCAATATAATTGGAATATAATTATCTCATATGTCTCATTTGATTTTGTCTTAGATTTTTTCATTAAAATGTTTTGTTTCAAATTTTTCCCGTTTTTCTCCCAATTTGGTTGCCAATTATACCCTCTATTTATTTCAATTCAACCTCCCCCATGAGTCCGCCACCCGTCTTCCAGGTAACGAGCCAATTTTTCCCGGGCTGGCAGATCCGCCTCCTCCGAGATGGAACCTGAGCATGGACGCCCTTCCGCTCCTCGACGAACTCGTGCCGGCGCACCCTACCCCCTTCCCCTGGGGTGGACAGCCAAATTCCGCCAGTGATTGGGGCTAATGGCCAGGGCCGGTCTGGCAGAGGCGGATTTTGAGCTGTGTCCCTGATAGGCAGCGCACACCGGTATCGGACCAGCCAAGATATGGTGCGTTAGATCGGTACGCTATCCACCGTATGGTCTTAGATTTTTTATATTTGTCTTGCTTCTCCTTGTTGATGCTTAGTGGGAATGGGAGGGAAAGTTACTTGCACTTAATTTTTGTGGGCCCCGATTACCGGAGGGGGGCTGTGATATTGTAGCAGTGACTGCAGTGTGTCTAGGGCAGTGTTTCTCAAATAGGGCTGAAATACATAAACTGGTCTCATATTGTCCGCGAAATAAACGAACTGGTCTCAGTGATGTTTTCTTCTTCCTGCAGTGAGAAGCACTGTCTAGGGAATGGTTTTGGTTGCATTTTATGGCTCCTGTTTGGCTCGAATCTGCATGATTCTCTTGATTAATGTGGTCACCAGAACCCTCCTCCCTCTCAGATGTCTTATCCCAAACCCACCCCAAATGCAGAGCCTTCGTTAAAACAATGAGCATGTCTGCCACATGTTCACAGGCTCATTTTTGGTAACATCAGCAGCAGGCGAATGATACTCACTACAGAATGTGGGTTCAGAGCAACTGGCACTGGCCAGCCAAACACACTCTGCTTGGAATACTATTTAACAATATGCAGCTACTCCAGGAGGGGAGGGGAGAGGAGGGGCAGTAGATGCATACGAGAGATTAAAGATGAAAGATGAATCGGCCATTTGAAAGGGCAGTGTAAAAGAGGAGAAAAAGCAAGCATGGCATCAACAACAGAGATGAACTTGAAAATGAAACCTTCGAAAAACCTCACTTGATATATCAGTACTAATGCTGTTATCATGCTCTCTGATGGTTAATTTGCGCACTAAAGGGCCCCAGCTTCATTTCCTGCCGCTGGCAGCCGAGGATCCTAATGTGTCCAATGAGATTCTGCTGCTGTCCCCTGCAGTGCAGAGCTGCTCTGCACCTTTGTTGCAAATCAGCATCGGCATCTGCAGTTTGACCAAATTAACTGCTGTGTTTATTATGCATTTGTGTTGGTTTCCATGGAGTAGTTAAACTTCACAGGGCAGAGTTACCGCTACATCTGTATGGCAGCAGGCGGTCTTGCACCATCCGTTATGTATCTTGCCCTCTGCTGCATGGGGCCTTGCCTTGCTCCAGTCCAGGAGAAGAGATTAACAGCCCCCTCGCTGTCCCTGTGGCTTTCATTGATCCCAGCAGCCCCCTAGACACCCAGCTATAATAACTGTCCTTTTGGAGATCTCTGGCTCATTATCAGCCAGGATCAGGGTGTACACTTTATCTCTCTGTGTGTTCTTTGACTTTATTAACCTATTGATGTCCAACGCTGAGCTCCGTCATCACTGCGGCTACTCACACCACAGGAGGCCAGGATCATGGGCTTATTGTCATTCGTTTTGCCCACACCACATTCTTCTTCTTATTTTTATTTCTTCTACTTTTGAGACTGCCTCACTCAAGCCTGCATGATGGCATGGCCTATTAGGGGGGAAAAGAGCTAAAGAATGTGGATAATGAGATGTGCATGCTGCTAATTTTGTAGAACTGCAAGCCTTCTGTGTATTATCTTTTTATGTCTTGTAAACTTTATAGGCATCAATTATGTATTGTGAAATGTAAATCTCTACTTTCAGAATAGCCAACATTGTTAAAGGTGATGAATTGTGGATACTTCACTGCTGTCCAATATTCATTGTCTCCATAAAATGACAAGGACAAAGATGTGGTATACATGCTATGTGTAAAATATAATACCTTGCATCAGGTGGCGTATCAAGCTAAAACACTGGTCATTACTGGCACAGTAATGTGTCCCATGGTCCAGAATCATATCTCAACAGAGCTAATGAAGTATTGTGTTGCTCAGGGAGGGAGGGTCTAGTACACCGGATTTCTCCTGCCTCACTGTGCACTCAAGCAAGTCTGCCAACACCAGTTGTTGAAGAGATGCAGTTGCTGCGCATCTAAGTTGTTGGACTGTAGAGAGAAAAGAAGGAAGAAGGTCTGGCTGGCTGCATATCCTGGTTGCTGGCGAGAGGGTAACCTGAGGAACCAGGCCGATTAAATCCACACTGCCCTTGCACGATGAAGGCCATCATAGATCACATAAGGCTTTCACATACAACATCAGCATTCTGATGGCCATTCATCTGTGCTCAGAATGAAAACACTGGGGTGATGTCAAACCCGAACAAATTGGTTGGCATTCAATTTTGGAGAGGTGAGTTTGCAAATAATGTCTCAGCAGGAAGTGCTGTCGCATTTGAGATCCCTACCAATTATTCTCAAAATATGAATATTTTTGTCAGTTAAAAATAAGTTTTCCCTAGAACCTTAAATAAAACATTGTGAATTGTTTTATTTTCCAGCTGTCCAGAGATTAATACAGCTAAAAGTACATTTGTAATAGCACATGATTTAGGCTAGCTATGTTACAGTTTCCGACATTTAGCATTGTTTGCGCTGTGTCATGCTGCCCCAAACGCATGGGAAAAGAGCATGGAAAAAGCATGATTTGAATTCTCTGTTTTTGTGTTTTGGCTGTCCCCTTTTTGGATAAATAAGATATATAGGAATTCTAGGCCTCTGAGTGGTATATTCATGTTAAGAACTGGTAATAACTTTTCTTATCTCAATGGCAGCAAAGGTATAGCATTTGGCCAATGTGAAACCAAACACATTTTTCACATTGTGCTTTATACCACAATGATAAATCAGAAGGCTATAAAATAGAATTATTATGGCATATTGTATGTTATAAGACATAAGCAAAAAATGTCTTGACTATAGGGCTTAGCCTGTGCTTATGGCAAACAACTTTACTGACTGAACCATTTGGGAACTCCACAAGATAATGTTTTTTTCTGTAAGCCATAAAACAAACATTGAATATTTCAAGATTAAACTGATTATTTTAAGATTATGTGATCCCAATCTCAGAATATCAGTGTTACCAAATGATTACCTCAGAATCATGAGATATACTGTACATTTCAAGATTTCAAATCATAAGTATACACTTGATTTATGTGCAGGGCTGAACTGGGAGAAAAAAAATGTACATTTCAAGATTTCAATATGACCAAATAAGTATACACTTGAATTTGACATGTGTACCCTTAAATGAATAATACCTGACTTCAATCACATTTATTTGCACACATATTTGGATACAAAGCTTGGTCCCTTGGTGAATTATGAATATCTCCTGGAAGCAATAATTCCACTAGGATCAAAACCTGAAAGAATCAGATGCACTTAATCCTTTTTTAAACAAGTAAGCCATTCTTTTGAGACCTGTGCACTTACATATAGTTGTGCAATGTCCTAGATAGCCATTACTAACAGGTATATTAAACTTTATGGACAAAGTACCTGTTTTTTAGTACCCAGTGTAGACTTTTCAAATGTATAGTATATGGATATTTAATATAGATTGATACTATTTTAAAATGCAGAAATAGTTCTATTAATATTGATGTAAAGAAAATGCATTGCAAACAAGTGAGGCAGTGAAAGGATGTCAGTTGTTCTCTGCACTCTTTTCTGGATCAGTGGTCCGCAACCTGTTAGTGTCTGCATAAAGAACCAGATTTGGGCATGGCAGTGGAGAACAAAACCTCTTAACAATCGAAAGCACTGCTTCCCCATGGGGTTAAACATTCAAGCTGTCATCTCTTGTGAACACTTAGGAAATGGTGTAGACTTTGACGTGTACATCAGCACCCAACACAGTATTAACAGTGGTCAGTATTAACATATTCATAAAGAGAAACAGAATGGGTGCAGTGTGCATCTATCTATCTATCTATGTATTAATCTATCTATCTATCTTTCTCCTCAATTACTTTACATATACACATCCCAAAGGAAGGACTGCACTTGCAGTATGCTGCAATTGACCATTTCCTTGAAAATCTAAGTGAAATAGTTTGAGCTGAATGTAGTTTTAATTGGCTATTACATTATTTATTGGCTTAGCGGATGTGTGTATCCAGGGTTGCCTCAAAAGCCTATATTTTGGATATTAGAATCCGTACAGCTGGCTATGCAGCTTAAGTGCCTTGTGGTATGACCGGGTATGACATCACTGCTCATTTTCCACAATAAGGGGCCCTATTTTGGTGAATTAAGACGGTGTCAGTAACGCAGACGCAAAGCAAAGACGGTGGCGCTTTAGGGCGTGTCTAACGCAATTTTGGTCATTTCGTGATTTAGGACGATAGTGCACCTCCAGCGCAGTTGTAAAAGAGGTTGGATTAACTTTTTAAAAATACATGTGGGTGTGGTGGGGGTTTGGTTTCATAATGGCCAATCAGAACACCTATTTTCTATCCCTTTAAATACCAGTGTGCTAACGGTATAGCAAATTGGCAATTTCCTCACATGGATGACAGTTTTGCGTGCTGCGCCAGGAGTGCTTCTCAAAAGAAGGTGCGGGAGGTGCAGAAAAGTTGGCGCGCGAATCAGAGGGGGAAAACAAGGCACACATTAATTTGTTATTTTCATGATTTTAGTTTATATTTTGAGACCTACTATTTTACCATATCTTTTTTTACTTATTTGTAGGCTTTTCAACTTAAAAAACAATGTTTCTTTTCTTCTAACTTAATGTCATTGTTAAATGGAAAGCAATAAATAACAAACTCACAACTGCAACTAGGTCTGTTTCATTTATGTTCGTCATGCAGAAGAAACTGCATGTACAGCCGAACTGATAGCCGTCTGGCCAACACCGGCTACCAAACCCAGGGTATTGCTCACAGTATTGCCTTTGGCGTCCAATTATGTACTTCATTTTCTGTAGTGCAAATGGAAAGAATAAAACCCTTTCACATAAGAAAAATAATGTGCATACAAACATATATTTATTTAACAGGTGTATTTTACTGAATGGTAGCAATGGATGGCCTGCTGGCTTCAGTCTTTCATGTCTGTGCATTGAATAACCACAAGCTGTGGTGAAATAGTTTTTAGCTTAATTGATTACGCTTGAAAGTTACCCATGGATTGGACAATTTGCCTCAACGTGGGGGAAAATTAGCAATATTCACAAAACATTCTCATGTGATTTCAGATGATGTGCGCATCAATAAAGTCACCCAAATTGCAAATGGTGCTAGCGTTTGTGCTAAGAGGTGGTCTAGTTGGACTTTAATGCAAATTCATTATTTGACACCAAACTTGCATAGCGCCCGACTGTTTTCATTGTCACACCCCCCATTGCGCTGCCCAACCCATAGTCGCGCAAACGCCTTCACTGCGCACCACGAAATTGCCAAACTCGGCGGAGACGGGAAATATTCTGTTTGCGACAGACGAAACTGGCAATTCGCCAAAGCTAGGGCATAACGCTGCTTAGCGCCGGCATGAAAATAGGGCCCAAGATGTTTTAGGATCATAAGATGTTTACCACTTGATATAATTCCAGCCAAGACAAATTTAGCACAATGCCATACATCCATGGCATATATTATATATACTGTAGGCCTATATTATCAAAAATGTGCATAATACCCTTATGATTAGTAAATGTGCTGTTTATTTCTTAATAATTTTTTAGGATATGGTATGTGTAATTAGTGCAATAAGAAATGTATTTGAGAATTACATTAAGAGTTTATGTATTCCAGATATATTGTTTGGGCATAAACATTTATACTGGGAGATTTGCATCTGCTGTCAAAGAACAAAAAAGGCCTGATCATTGTGGTGCATTAAAGGACATTTCACAACATTATCACAGTGTTAGTATTAAAATATAATCTGGTCTTGGGTAGGATTAGGACCTTGTATAATGATTATCTAGCCCATTAAATATGTTCATTTTGTTACAAATTCCCTTGGTTTAATAGGGCTACAAGAAAAATCACCAGTCACGTTGCTAAATCATATACGCTACTATATATTGTGGTTAAAGAACACAGAGGAGGCAGTATTCAAAACAAAATGATAATTTATTAAACAAATAATCTTATTGACAAACACTACACAAAACAAAGGGCGGGGTATTCAGGGGAATACAAACACAAAGTCCGCAATCTTTATCTCTTTGTCAGTCCAAAATCCAGTTCCGTTATCCAGGTCAATTCCGTTATCCAGTCCAGTCAATCCAAAGGTAGTCTCAAAACAATCCAATTTCTACACAAAAATTCTCCAAAAACACTTTTCCACTCTCTCTCTAAATCCCAGCTTCTCCGGTTTCTCACTCGCCTTCAACACATTCACCAACTCCTTTCCAAACACATTCCTACTCCTTTCAATGGGTAATGTGAGTCAGTCCTTTAAATAGGCCTCGAAATAGCCTTCAGCTGGTCGTTAGTCCCCATTGCTTGACTTCGTTCAGGTGTTACTGTGGCCTGCTGGGAAATGTAGTGTTTTCGGGCTTCCATGTGTTGTAGGCCAGGCAGCCATTTCCTTGTGCAGCCCCTTGGGCTGCCACAATATGCATTTCACGCTTTCATATACAATATACAATTTAATGCACATGTAGATGTTCCAAGACCTTTTGTGAGTACTCAAGTTTGTAACGCAATACCATGCACAATGCACACTTGCAGGGGTAATACTGTATGTACAAGTGTATTTGGGTTAAAAAAAATAAGCTGTGTTGAAGATTGTTGAAACATTTGAAATGAAGTTTTTCGTTCCAGCTTACATCATACCAAGCTGTGTGGTATTTTGATGTGATGTAGAGGCTGAAACAGTCGTATGCTTATGTAATTAATCAATGCACACAATTGCTGCCAAAAAAGTCACATTGAAAAAGCACAAAGAAAACCCTTTAAAACAACACGAAGAATTGTGTGGAGCTTTTATCAGTGTTGTTTCTGTAACGGAGGGCATGCTTGTCTCCATAAGGAGTGTGGAGCATATGTCAGGCCCCAGTCAGATGGTGTGTGGTCTCACAGGAGAAGCACTGTTCAGAAGGGCTCAACTGGGAGACACATGGCAACACTCCACACACCCAACCGACTTCAAACAGCAGGCAAATTACCCCAATTAGACTGCTAAGGAATTGCTAAACTCTATTTGAAAATGTTAAGTCTATCATATACACTTTAAATGCTAATGATTACCCTTCTTTACTGTGCTGTACATGGTGTATAGTGACAATTAAAGTGACAATAAACAACAATACAAAACAGCCTGTGTGAACTCATTTCACATTCTCACATTGTGCTTCATTTCACACACACACACACACACACACACACACACACACACACACACACACACACACACACACACACACATATATATAATGGTATATTCTGGCACTTGGTAAGATAGCTTTTAACTATAATCAGGGCTGGACTGGCTATATTCTACCGGGCAAATGCCCTTGGTAAGATAGTTTTTAATTATAATGCTCCTTGGTGTTGGAACATTTTACAGGATCAGATAAAACTGTACCTGTTAATACCTTTAGCGAATTTCAATATAAAACTGGTCTAACTCACAAAACAGATTTAAGCACCCCCCAGCTGAAAAGTACACCTGTTTTCATTTGTGGCAGCCTAATTTGTACTTGTTTTGTTTGAATGTCACTGGCATTTTCAATATTGTCTAGTGTATTTGTGAAGTTTTTGTATTTATTCATGATGCTCTCCTGGCCAGGCCCCCCTTGAAATAGAGATGTCAATATCAATGGGGTTTTCTTCCCTAGATAAATACGAGAAATGATCTGTACAAATTGAACAAGCTACACACTACTATGAATTAACTCCCAGCAGATACCATGTAAGCAATATATAAAAACTGATAAGATTATTGTAATAGGCAATTTCATAAGAGCTTACAAACAGTGCAGATCAAGAAAATTGCATCTTCCGTACAAACATTTATACGCCTGCCATAATGACCTCTACACTAGGGTCAGACGCTGTATTGCTTCTGTGGGATAGAGCCTTCTTATTTTATTCCATTAGATGCGGGACCATCGCCCGGAGAATCTCTGTGTTGAGTGCTTTTCTGATGATCGGAGAGGGAGTATAGGTTGGGGGGGCATCTTTTGTTTTGCATTCACTCATTATTATGAGAAAAGTAAAGAAAATGAGATGTGGGTAGATCCAGCTGAATGACCTCATGTTGATCAGTTCCTATTAGGAACAATGAACAGAAAGCCCTTGGGAGGAGCAATATGAAAAGGGTCATCAGTCTTAAGCTATTTGCTGCTGTCAGTGCCTGTGGGAGAGGGCCAGCAATTAAACAGCACCGCCGTGGGTGACCTACATGGGCCGATTCACCACACGAGCTACGTCTCTTTTCTCTCCTCCTCTTTCACGTCTTAGACTAAGGTTCCTTTTATAATCACCTTTATTATCATCCCGTCATGTTTCATTTCAGGCCCTGCTGTATAATGCCCTCTGTGTTTGCCCACTGTTGCCTGCAGTCGGACGTATTTCCCATTACCATGAACGTCTTAAAAGCAGCAGCACAGCCAAGGCAGGTGAATTTACCCCATTCAGTCACAACCCCCGACCCTCCCAACCACCCCTGCTGTTGTTCCCATCTACACTGAAACCTCAATCGCCTTGGGGAGTATAGTTGGTTATTTTTAAGCATGAGGCTCCATTACAATCTCAACTTTCAGGTATGCATGCCATTGTCTCCTCAGAAACAGGCCACTTTCTCTGTGTAACCTGAAGTCAGGTTCACCTAAATGTACCAACAGGCGCACTGTGTCCCTGGTTAGTGAGAGTCATGTATTATTATTATCATTATTATTGTTATATTAATTCTCAACTAAATCTAGCATTCAATTTCAGGGCAAACAGGTTGAAGATGTCTAGAAATGAAGTACAGTAGGGGGTGGGGTGGGGGGTTATGCCTGCCTCCATCCACACAGAACAAACAACACCAGATTAATGTCACCCCCCACTAAGATCGCGACCCAGACTTTCAACTTACTATAGAGCCAAAAGCTACGCCTCACTGACGACTTGAATAGGAATATTTTTTTTGCATCGACTCAAAGTTTTAAGCAATGGTGAAACTACCTTCTGTGAGTGCTGACCAACTGTCAGAACCTTTTAAGGGATCACATTGAGGGTTTGGCTATTGACTACTGTGATTGGTAATGTAATGTGTGGTCAGTCTATGTTTTAGCTACGGGCACCCTCTTGGTTTTTGTGTCTCAGTTGAACGGAGGGAGAAAGGCACTTAGGATACAATTTTGGCTGGGGCTGTTCTAATGGGCCTGAACACCTCATTCACTTTGTTCTATTCTTCTGGAAGCTCGTTCATTTGAGACACTTCCTCTCAAGATGCAATATTTAACTTACTTACATTTTTATCCAGGCGAGTCCCATTGATATAAAAAAATCTATTTTTCAAGGGACCCCATGCCAGGTAAAAGCATGCACAATCATGCAGCATAAAATACAGTACAGTACCATAACAACAAAACAACAACCATAAAACAGACAGATATATTACTAAATACATATTTTTACAGGTCATACAGGCTTTACTCCTACAAGTGACTTTTACTTACTTAATATCTTAGTACATAGCTCCTTCACTAAGAATTCCTTAATTAATTAATTTTCTGTTTATGCTTTTAGTCCCCATTTTCCCCTATTTTTAGTTGCCAATCATACCCTCTCTTTTTCATGTCAATTATCCCCACCCTCATATGAGAGCTAGCTGCCGTAGTCCTGAGAATGGTAGTGGGTGCTGTACCGCCTCCTCCGAGCCAGTAACACACAGAACTGCTCATATATGCAGCGAGCTGGTATCAGCTTCCCTCCCCTCTCCCTGGGCCGGACAGCCAACTGCCACTCCCTAGTGGCACTCCCTGCCAGAGCTGGGGGGACCTAGGTGGAATCGAACCCTGGTCACAGTGGGCAAGCCAAACATTCTTACCGCTACACCACCAGGGAGGCCCAATAATTCTTATTGTAATGAAAATAAACAATAGACTTGTATACAAAATCGGTACAATAGGTATTTAATAGAAAATTATGAATTCCTTTATAAATGTTCTTTAGAAATTCACTTTTCACACCAACTGCAAATAAATTGAAATGGTCTGTTCCCATATTATATGGTGTTTTAAGAATACATTCATGTTAGAATACATTTATGTGGACTTTTTTCTCATGTTAATGCTTGCATGTGCAGATGAATGCAAAAAATGTACAATTAAATCTCAGATAGGAAGCATTCATTATCCAAGAATTTGTAAAGCATGTATATGCGGTCTGATTGAAAGATCCATCAAATGTTTCTTTTTCCTGATCATTTTTATTTCTAATGAACTTTTTTCAATACAAAATTATTATTTGTAATTTACTATTTAGTGAGACATTAAATAGGCCTACAGACAGAACACAGCAGTGGGATTAAGTGGCATGATGTAAAAGAGTACCAGTTAGCTTTCCTAACCAGCTAAATGGATATTGTCAGCTCGGTGGCAACTACAGTACAACCTCAGAGATACAAACCTAAGAGTTACGGATTGACCGGTCAGCCGAATGGGGTATGCAAGCAGAAGTAACATATGCAACTGTGCCTTATCAATATCAAGATCTTTATTATCACTGATCCAAAAGGGTGAAGATTAAATCAAAATGAGTCAAACCTTCCAATGCTAATATGAAATACAATCAAAATTAGACAAAGGGGAATGTCTTAGCCTTATTGCTAAAGAATACAACATGGGAAAATCAACAGTGTTTGATATAAAGAGGGGCCAGAACTAAATAAAACAAAAAGAGGTTGAAGATGGTAGGTCACTGAAAAGGACAACCAAGGTAGAAAAAACTAATCATTGTTCTAATGAGACCCTGATTACTGTTGGTTTGATTATAGTTGGTGAATTTTAACATGATTTTGAAAGTTTTATGAGGATATTCTTTCTGACTCCAGAATGAAAGGCATGTTTAAATGAAGCTGCATCAGCTTTTATTATAAAACCCCAAACAGCAGAGCATCTCATACACAGTGAACCACAGTTTTGCAAAAGAGAATATGGGGATATTATAGGATTAGGCCACAATTATGTAAAAAGAGTTAAAAAGATTATAGTTTTTCAGTGGAGTGCTCCTTTAACAGTAATGGAGACAGGTTCTATAGTGCTTATTGTTCTAAGCCTGTGTAATGGTTTATCTCCCTCAGAGACAGCACTTTAGAGGAAGTGGTGGAGAATGGGGGTGGGGGTGGGGGGGGGGGAGGCGCTATATACAGAAACACCAGCGGGATGAAAGGTGAAGCCAGGAAAGCCAGTTGCCACTGATTACAGCCCCGCATTTCACTACCCGCTAATCCTACGTGGTAAGTTTCCAGAACAACTGTCGACAGATTTATTCGGGATAACAGACAGATTGGACATAATGTCTCTCCTACCTAACATGATCTGTAATCCCCACTATTTACAATGCACTGCGCTGGGATTTATTAAAACAATGATCCCACATGCATTCGGGCTTTACGGAAATAAGGTCAGTGGTCCCACAGGTAGTAATCTCACTGTGAAACCTATTGCTTTCACCAGCACCTATTTCTATGGCCAGTATCCATGACTGAGGCTGTCCTGGTTGGGTGTGAATGAGAGTGTCATCTATGGGGAATCCTCTGTGATTAACCAAGTATCCTAAAAGAGTTTGACAACCATCATTAATACTTGTCACATAAATATGTATTTTAGACTTAAACGGGCAGTTGATTTGTTTTCCTAGACCATGTTAAAAGGTATAAATATTTCATGGCCACTGATATGCTCATATGGATCAGTGAATATACATTTACGGTTCACAGTAGTTGTTAAGGTTTGTATTGTGTCACTTTATTTTCATAATCTTTTTTATTATTTATAAGAACATCCATTACGACAAGCAGTAGTCTATATATGTGTATTTTTGAGGCATTCATTCCTGGAAGTCACCATTCAGTGTGTTGACTGTGCCTGCCACTCTATGGACCACCTACAGATATCACATGTCACTTTTATATATATTGATTTAGCAGTGGAATTTTGCCACAAAAGGACCTTAAATTTCAAGCATTTTTTGCTAAAGCTGGACTGTTACATTTTACACCCTATTCCCTTGTCCTTATCATCTGCTATATATGAGTTGCCCATTGTGTCCTAAAAACCACTCATCATTTTCAGCACATTAAAATGGATAACAACAATTGATTGCCCCTTTGTCTATTATTTAATTCCACATTATTTACATTTTTAACATTATGTATAAATTGCTTATAAATGGCTCATTAGTGACTCATTGCAAGTCATAATCAATTCTAAAGCTATTTGCTACAGTAAACTAAATACATTGAAAAAAATAGACAGAATATAATTATTAAACTTTTATACAGTGTGCTTTCCATATGTAACTCAGCTTCCGTTTTCTGCTGATTAAAATAACATAACAAAAGTGACTATGAAATGTCAATTTTTAAATGTTTTTATATGAGTTTCCACTTGTAAAAAACCTCTCTATAAAAACCTCTCCCTGTTATTAACTCAATGCTTCTGGTAGGGATTATCATGTATGTAAGAGCTATGTTTCACATGATAATAGACTCTGTTCGTAACAACATATGGCCCTGTCCTTCGCATTGCCAACTGTGCACAACCAGAAGGCAGGATTCAGATCCAGAGAGGGGCGAACAGGATGTTGAGCCACACAATACAGAGTGGAGCATTGGGTCAGGTTGTGATGGTCAGGGTACACTATGCACTTATGTACACTACAAATTATTTGATCTATTTACTGAAGGGCCCTTCACTGTTATTAAATTGGCAGAAATGCAGAAGAACCATTGGTTTGTTGTGTTATTTTATGTTAAAGTGTTGTACTCATTACTATATGGGCTGCAGGTGATACGTAGAGTGCTTACTTTCACAGGAAGGTGAGGTTTGAGTATGTTGTGTAAATAGAATCTAATTCTGCCTTCTAAATATGGCCATATCAGAATGCACTGGTGTAGCAAAATGCCCTCCCTGAAGGTGGTATGTAAGAGGTGCTTTAACAGTCCAAATGATCATGTAGGGCATGTTTAACCTTAATGAACTTTAGTCCAGAGGAAGGCTTGTGTTAAACTTCCTTGGCTCTGAAGGGTTTTAACAACATTTCTTTAAGCTGCTTGCACAGTGGGCTTAATATCAGTCCTCCATCTTAATCCAGCTATTTAACTAAGGGAGTGTTGGCACTTCAGAGAACACATGAGGCAGCATTAAGATGCGATTAGCCACTGCACCCTCAACTCCTGCAGAAACCAGAGAAGTTAGTTCACGGAATATGGCTACAAGCACCTGTTTGGTCAAAAATAGGATACATACAAGTTCTAAAGTCCCTCTTAATCTTTCTTACGTAAATTTGGCTGCCATCCAATGTTTTCTCAATGGTGTGGATGGCGCCAAACACCCATTTGAAATTCTGAATTAACAAAACCATACATATCTGTGGTGTTATGGAACAAATATCATTATGAACAATGGAAGACAACTGCATAGTTGGATAAGACAAGCCATGGTATGTGTTCACTATGTTGCAGGTCAAACACATGCTAAAGACAGCTGTCTCTTTAAAGTAAATGCTAGGGATACAATATAGCAATTTACTGCAGTCTTAATTTAGCCTTCCTAAAATATAGCTAAAATATTCTATAATTTTCATGAAATGGGACAGATGTGCCTAAGCACTAATTATGAACCATAGATAATCAAGCATTTCTGAAGGCCATCTTTAGTCAGGAAAGTTGACCAGGCAAGTCCTTTATAAATGAACCCATTCAATCCCAAAAAGGCACAGAACCAGATGAACTGGTTGCTTAGCATTCTGGCGGCATTGTGACATATACTGGTTAATTAGGACATCAATATATTTAGGATTCAGGCACTTCTAAGACAAAAACAGATTTAAATACCCTCAGCCATTCATTGGAGCATAAAGAGAACCATGAGGAATTGATCATTACAAAGACTTCTTAGGTGTGTGTGTGTGCACAAGTGCCAAGTTGCCACATTAGAAGTTACCAATATTTTATTGATAACAGTTAAAATTGAAGCAATGAGATAAATATTTTGCGGATCAGTATTAGGAGGCCTATTCATTTGGATTTTCTTTGGACAACAGTTCCCCAGGTGTTAACTTTATTATTGGGGGTTTTATGGGAAAGCAGTAAGTGTATTCTCTGTACTTATGTGTAAACATGTCAGATCATGTCGATTATTTAGAATTCACTCACAAAATGATGGCCTGCATATGACCTGTGTGTAACTATGTGATTGAAGCTATGCTCATTCATTTTAACCTGGGGAAATTAGACATGTTTGTTGTGGCTGTGCCATTAGTGGTGCTGAAGCGGAAGTGGTACCTTGTGGAAGGTAGAGAGGGAGGTGGATAAGCTCAGTGATAAGACATACAGTATGCCCTCATTTAAAACAGTCCTGCTCCGTCGCTCTGCCTTATAAAAACAAACATACAAACGGACAAGCAAAAAACACGTGTGGGGTGGTGGGGATTGCCTGTCATACAAAAGAATGATGTCAGTGCTGTAGGGTTTCCTATGAGGGTTTGCACATTCGAATAAACTCCACAGGCAGGAAAAACTATCCTACACTCACTATAAATGGCATAAATCGAGGCTCAGTCACTCCCTCTAACACCCCCCAACAGTTATACATGTGCCGAGCCTTCCTCATAATCCAGCATAAACCTAAAATAGGGCTGGGTCACTATCCCTATGTGGTCAAATCCCCCACAGCACCCATAGCTCAAGTCTTGAGTCCATCTGTTCCCTAAGAGGTTAAAGACACAGCAGGTGCTCTTAAGTAATGGCTTTTCTCATTTTCGCATGGCCGTACCTGTAGTACAGAGAGCTCCAGTACTGAAATGGCCATAAGGCAGCCAGGAAAACCACAAAGTATCTAAAAATGAACATACCAAAATAGGTTTGTGTTAATGAGATTGATTAGTTGCTAAGTCGCAAGCGACATTTAAGGCTATGCCAGGCAGACATGAGAGCAGCAGTGCCCACCAACAGACGCTCTGACCTGTCCTGTCCACTCCGATTCATGTCACAGAAATTTGGCTGGCACCCAATGCAAAGCCTTTGGAAGCTTCAGGATGCATTCCCAGCATTACAATCCAAATGGCGGGAACATTGCAGCACTGTTTGAGTCTCCCTATCTCTTTCATTAAAAAATCTCCCCTGCTTACCATATTCCTGTTGCAGTAGGAATTCAATGTGTACAGCTTGCTTTCATTATGTCACACAGACACTGTCAGCTAGCGATGTAGATGTAGTGATGCATATATACATTCATTTACTTTTAGAACTATGTTTTGTGTGCATAATGCTTTTCTCAGCAGTATGAGTGACAGCACCATGCACTCCAAGATGCAGTCTTTCTTAGGCTTTCAGTCATTTACAAACAGATTGGCACTGGGCATACAGATACAAATATCTGTACAAATAAGTACAAGTAATAGATGGATACGGTGAAATAGCTGTTGTTATCTTGGAAATCAAAGGGAAATTGGAGGTAAAACATAAAATTTGTTTTATCTCCCTCTAATTTACCCTCCCACTGTAATTTCACCCAGGAGATGTGAGATATAGCAAAGCTTGGCTTAATGGATTTGCTTTCAAGCAGTGGAATGTTTATTGCTTTCATTTCTTTTAATTGACATTCTGTTACTAAATTCTGCACTAATGAAAGCTGAAATCACAGACATTAGTCTCACCATGCAACACAAAAATATTCCCTGCTCTTGAGAAAAAAAAAAAAAATATATATCAAGCCAACGGAATTTGCCAGCACAAAAACTGAAATGGCAGTAACTGTTTTGCTGGCCTTTTGTACTGGATAGTATACAATGTACTTCCATTCAGTGTGGAATGAGCTACCTACTCAGTCATTGAGTCTGCCAGTGCAAGACACAACCATTTAGTCTGTTATTCCTTGTCAATAGTACTGTAATGACTAGTACCAATCAGTAATGTTTCTTATAATTAGAGTGAGGGTTGAAGATGAGCAGTGCACTGAAAATAACCTCCCTTTAAAGTGTGGCTGTGTTCTCAGAATCATGGGAATGATAATTATATTTCTGCTGAAAGGCAGTGACAAGGGACTCAAGCAGAATGAGGAAACATGGAAGTAATAACTGTGTATGTTTCATTATTAAACATTTATATGTACCCATATTAGAAATTATGGCACCATGGCAGCAGGACCAAGTACTCAAATACAAATCAGTTTAATCCTTACATCCTAAGATCAAGATAATTACTATTAGACGATTCTAAGTATGTTACATAAATAGAAGAAGCAGCCCATTGAATTACAAAAACTATCATGACACAGTTCATTGTTTTTTTTTTATTGTGCTATCGACAAGCACAGTGGGATTGAATAATGGATGCATACAAAAACGGAGTGTTTGCTCAATAATGAATATTATACAAGAATGAAACAGAAAGAAAAACTAATGAACAAGAAAACAGGAAAACAATAAATATTGATTAGGCTTTCTTGACACTTTGCAATCTGCAGTCTTGGTTTGGCAAGTTCGGTAACACAGCCAACAGAAAACAATAGCTATCAATTAGGGCTTCTCAAGATGTTGCAATCTGAAGTCTTGGTTTGGTGAGCTTGATAACACAGCCAACAGAAAACAATAGCTATCGATTAGGGCTTCTAAAGATGTTGCAATCTGCAGTCTTGGTTTGGTGAGCTTGGTAGCACAGGGAACAGGTATGGCATTGTCTACTCTTGCTACATTTGTTTCCTTTTTTCCAGTGTTGGATAATAAATCACTTGTACTCCTCACTGCCCCTGACCCCAGGGGTCACTGCCTTATAGATGGCCACTTCATCATCCAACAATCTTTCCTCGGACTGAGCATAAAAGACATGCAATTGCCCAGAATGACTAGAATGACCTTGCCTCCTGATGCTAGGAAACAAGTTATAAAGAAAGTACCCTAGAGAACCAGCATACTGCAGCATGTACCTTACGCCGATGTGGCTGCCCTCTGTGAAATGCTTTAGAAAAAACATTTTCTTGACTATGGCTTATCCTGTTTTACCATTCATTTGTTTACGTCAAGGGTACAGTAATTGATTTTGAGCCTTTATTGAAATATCGGATTGAGGATTACTTGGTCAATTGAGCAAGGCTAAATGCATTTCCAGTATGACAGAAGACCATTCACTATTTTAATTTAACCTACGCAGATGATGCCACGATGTTACAACCATAGAGAAGAAGAAGACCCAGAGATGTGGGAGCTGAAGGAAATGTGTTACAGTGAAGAAAGACACAACGCTGTCACAATTCAATTGAGTGCTGTTTTGTTTCTTCACAGTTTGTGAAGTTCAAAAATCACCAAAATCAACGTGCTAAACTGTGAGGAAAACAAGGATTTATTTGTTAATTTATTTAGAAATCCAAGTTAATGACAAATGATGAATCAAGGCCACTGTGTCCCAAATATCCTTCCAAAGAGCGGTGCAGAATAAACAACATACATTGAAAAAAACATTCTGCAAACTCCAGGGTGTCAACAATTCAGCATTAATTGAAAATAATCAATGATGCAGTAAATTGAAGCAATTACTAATTCTCTCTAGGACCAAATTTGAAATAAATTATCAAATGAAGCGTATGTCAACTGACAACTGAATGCAACCAATGAAAATAAGGAATCAAGAGATTTTTTACTTAAATCAGCTGACTTTGATATTGGATTAGGATATTGGGCTTTGTTTCTATTTCTATGCAAGTTAGGCTAAATAGTAATAAGGACTATACCATGATGGTAATTTTTGTTTTATAAGAAAAAGATGAATAGGCAGGATCAATAGCTCTTAGCGGTGGAATAGCTCTTAACTAAATATAAATGTAAGGTATGCAAACAGGCAAATACCCCAACCTTCATTTAAGACACCCTTCATCTAGTGCTTTCAAACAATTCACAGGAAAACAGGGTTCAATTCAGTGAATAATATAATTAATCCTTTTAGAGTATTTGGGCTTTGTGTGATGACATTTAAATGCAATTATTATCTCCCACATGGTGATGGAACATCCACTTATATTTTCAGATTAGGTTTTCATTCAAATACCTCACCTTCCTCTCTGAAGAAAACTGCTTTCAAAAACAATGACAATGTCAAAAATACTTTTAAAGTATATTTCCCCTTTTGTAGTTCTTCAAGGCTGTCCCTCAAACTCCCTGTATTATTTTCAAGATATAGCTATTGGGTTGGTAAATTAAGTCCAGTGCTGTTAGCCATGTGTGTGGGGGGGGCTGCATTGCAATGGTTAATGCAGCAGGCAACCTTAATATTGACAGACCAGTGCACAGATGGGACTGTGCTGTGATCCCCTAAGACTCAATCTAGTGAAAAAGGACCAATGGAGCTCACAACTGCTCTATTCTCTTCTCTCGTTTTTGCCAAAGTAAAATGACAAGTTACAGAAAACAGTTACTACTATTTTGGAAGTATTTCATATTTCAATCAATGCTTCAATCAGAAAAATATTTGTCCTTAGGGCAATGGTCACATCTGCTCTAGGCTATTACCAGAGACACTATCATAAATCAAGATGAAAGGAATGTGGAAAAAATGATATGCCTGTCTCCCGTTTTGATTGTAAACTGTTTTTCCCAGTAGTTTAATATTGTTTCTCACCATCAGCTCCTTCAAATTTACGATGCAGCTTTACAATTTACATTAGTGTTACCTAAGGAAAGTAGTCCTCCTTTCTTCAGAGTCAAGAGATGCATATGAGTTTGCTTGTCTGGTTCAGTGAGATGATAACTACTTGTTCAGCACTGAGAGTATGATTGTGTTTCTGCAATATTGTTCTTTAACAGAATTTCAGGAGAGGGTGCACATATTTAATGTAATAGAGAAATAGTGAAATCAATCAAATGTAAGAATTTCTAGTTCCACAATGTAAACAAACAAATTCATAGTGTATATGAACCCCCTGGAAAATAGAATGTTTAAAAAAAAATGGCTTATTATATTGACATATTATTAATGTATAATGAATTAATCAGCTATAAACACATTAAAAACAACTAAGATACAAAATAAAAATTAAACACTACAATAATTTTGGACAATAAATTCCACATTCTACATTCATTCAATATTTTTTCATAATGTTTTGTCCTAGGGCTTTTAGATACCGTACCATTATATTATTTAGGTTATTTAGGCCCTTAATACCCTTTCTTAAGTGTCCTTATTATTGTGTTTGCTATACCTTATTCTTCTCTACCTCTCTAATGAACTGCCAACCAATACTAGAATTGGGTGCTGCCTTCGTTGCTGGGTGCTGCTGTCTCATAAGGAGACAAATTGTATGTAACACCTTTATCTTTTGCACTAAACATTTTTTACCCACAGTTTAATAATGTAATCTTTTAATTTGCCTTCGCATGTAGCATGTATCCAAAATATGCAAAATGGAAACAACACTATACTTTTATTATTATTATTATTATTATTATGTAAGGATGTACAATGACTTAGCAGTTATTTCCAATCATACAATGTTTCCTGTCGTAATTGCAGTATAGTATTAGGCCAGTATAAAAGCTTCTGAATATGAAATTATACCATTTATGTAGGTTTTATGATCAAACCCTCTATTTTTGTTGACTGGACCAATAATGGCTCGGGGTCATGCAAACCTTGAGCTGTCCATTAGTTATACATCAAGAGATCTGCCTCCATCTGTAACCTATAAAATATCCCATGGAGTGAGACCAAGCTGTGCCAGTATAAGCCAAACATTGCCAAGAACAGAGCCATATCCAAACCCCAAAGTAATTTTGCTAAATGGGATTAAACTGGCACAGCATCTGTACCGTTTCTGCTCTTCTGGAATACAAGAGACATGTCTCTGATTTATAAGAGCGGCCATCAAAAGTGTCCTTTTATAATGACAGCACCCAAACCCCTAAGGCTGGCTCACCACCAATAGCAACCTCTAAACCAAAAGGTGCTTTGTCATATGATATGCTTTAATCTCACGGCAAGGAGTGACCTTGCAGTGTGACACATCCCCACTATGGCAGCCTGTATCTGAGCAGTGTGACAAAGCTGTCCTTATACTGTCGGTACTGGAGTATTGACAAGCTTGGTGTCACCCATGGTCATGAAATTGATGGCAAGTTAAAAGGTTTTTGCAGTGGGATCGAGGGAATCCAACCCCCAACCCGGATGTATGTTTAGTAGTAGGCTACTACAGCTATCAACCGTTTCTCAATTATGTAATATTTTCATAAACAACTACAGAAATAAATCAAAAGAGTCTAACTTATACTGCTATTACTCTATTATTGTATCATCATGTATTTTGAATGTATTCATTATTCATTCATCCACAACAGCAATCAACAGTAATCTAGCCAGCTTTAGCTAATTATACAGATAATGCTATGTACTGCCCTCTTAACACAGAGAAGATTATATTAAAAGTGCATTTAGATTACATCAAGGATTTTTCTGCTTTTTCCTATCTGATTAATTATAATGTGATATCATACAAATCAACATAAGGACTCAGCTGAATGGATGCTGAAAGTGATGATTTTTTCCCTTCCAAATCAAAATGGCTTCTCTGTCACAAGTGTTGTAATTGGTTTAAGTAAAGGAGGACATAGACCCATGCGTTCCAGTGCAAAATTCTCTCCCATCTCTCACTCAAGCTCCGTAATACTAGCAGAGATTCTAGATTGTAGATACAGGCAGTCCCCGGCTTACGGACAGCTCGTACTTACGAACGGACTGCCATAAGGCCTATTATGTTTTTAAAAAAAAAGTTAAATACAATGGTTCGTAATAACGGACTCACGCACTACTTTGTGATGCTCATGAAAACATTACGCGGTTTCAGCGGTTCGTCGGCTCAAGGAACAGAGATCGCCGTCCGTTATTTTAAGTCAGATCACGGTCCCGTTTTTCTCTTTCTCTTACTCTTACAACGATGCCTCCAAAGCATAAATCCGATGCAAGTGCTGGTGATGCATCAAAGAAAAGGAAAACAATCACCATGGAAAGTAAAGTTGAAATAATAAAGAGATCGGAGAGAGGTGAACGCCATCAGCCATTGGGAAAGCATTAGGCTACAGCCGGTCAATGATCGGAACAATTTAAAAAGACAAAGGGAGAATAATGGAGCATGTGAAAGGCCATGCCCCGATAAATGCCACAATTATTACCAAGCAACGCAGTGGTTTAATTATTGAGATGGAAAGGCTATTGATAATTTGGATAGAAGACCAAAATCAGCATTATATGCCTATTAGCCTTTCTTTCGTGCAGGAAAAGGCTCGAAGCGCTTCTTTAATGTTTTTTTTACAGTACAGTACTGTATGTACATAGTTACTTTTATTATTACTGTATTATTATTATTAATATTACAGTATTATTATTATTATTATTACAGTATTATTCTGTACTGAATGTTATGTTTTAGATGTTTTATTGTATTTGGAAGTTTTTCTTAAGTGTTTTATATGCACATAAAAAAAGAAATACTATACTAAGACAAACATTTGACTAAGTGATGATTAATAAGAACTGTATGTACCTGTTCTGACTTACATACAAATTTGACTTAAAGACAGACATAAGAATGGATCTCATTCGTAACCCGGGGCTGCCTGTACACTCTATTTTGTACTAGCTAGCTAGTGAGTTTAATGCAATGAAATGTCATATGATATGGTTGGATTAAATCGTTATCGGAATCACAATATCTGCCTGTGTGTCTCTATGAACAGTAAGCAAGCAAAAAGAAAAGAAATCATGGATTTATTTTCCATCTTCAGAAAAAGAGTTTTTGAGTCTGCAGTCTTCAGTCAGGTAGCTTAGCTAACAGGCTAGGTAGCAAACTGTTTGTGAGCTATGATGGAAGACTAACATTGAAGTTTGAAATGAACAGCTAGCTAATCAGCATTTCCATTTGTCCAGGTTAACAAATCAATGTGACTTGGGATTTTAGCTACAGCATTCCATGGTCTCTACAAGCCATGAATAAAAATGGTTTATATAATCAATCTCCTCATCATAGCCTTTTGTCAATTGTCAAGAACATTAATCTTAGATCATTTTAAGCTTAAATTAATATTTTTATTCACACAACAACACACATCACACTCACTTAGGGTATTAGTATCACATAAATGAGTTAGCTAGCTAGGCTAGTAGGTAGTAAAGATACCTAGCTTTGTATTTCTTTGCAAATACCAAATTGAATTTTTTTGTGATGGCTTAGCTTAATTGTTTTGGTAAATGAAGAAAATTTAAGTTAGACTCAAAATTGGCTACCTGTTGTTAAAATAAATTCTCAATGTATTGTCATTACTGTGCAGGTTGAGCTCATTTGTAGTAGATGGAGGTTGTTTGACAAAAGTATGCGTTCTAGAGTGTGCAAGGTAGAAAGTCTGTGGTAGAACTCAAAACATTTTAGCTCGATGGATGGTGGTGCACGTGAATCATATATGATGTGATACACATATCTGTTGGTATCATTATGTTAGGGACTATCTGGAGCAGATATTTTTCACCATAGTTGATTTTATAGATTTTTATCATTGTATTCATTCATTTATGAAACAATGCACAAAACATCAATCAAATAAATAAAAAACTGTCATGACCTCGGTGTCCTCAATGGTAGTGACAGCCATGGGCTAGAGCAGAAAACTCAATTTGAGGCATCTTTTAAATGTACCACTGGACCAGGGAAGTCTTGCAGCCATGGAGCTGTGCTGTGGACAGTGAGTAGATAGCTAACTAGCAAGGTTTGATTTTATTTTATTTTTTTAAACCCACACTGTTAGCCAGTTAGCAAAATATTGTTAGCTGGCTAGCTGTGTGATGCCTCGTCCATGAAACTAGTATGAGGCTACACGTCTCCTATATATCTAGGAGAAAGGTTGTTTTAAATACTATGAAAAGAATAAGTCATTGAGCTATAATAATCATTCAAATCCTTTGCAATATACAATACCTTTCATCAAATATCTAGCTTGCTAGCCAGCAATTAGCGACTCAAAGTTATGACAATACAACTCAAGAAAGTAAGAAAGTAACTTTGTGACTTTGGCAAATTTGTAATAATAAAAACAACCTACCTAGTTAGCTAACACCTCTAGATGTTTTAGAGCACCCCCATTTTCCAGTTTTTACTGAAATTTAAGCAGTTCAAGTCCAGTGAATAACCTGAAATGGTACAAAGGTAAGCAAGTGGTTTAAAAAAAAGTTTAGGTAAAAAATAATGTAGATTTCAGAGTTATGAAAAAAAACCTTAATGGGTTAACGTGCGTTAACAGTCACTCTGTGCAAGTCGCCGACTCTGGATCCAGCGAAAGAGCCCCAGACCATCACGCTTCTTCCTCCATGTTTGACAGTTGGTGTCACACACTGAGGAACCATCCTTTCGCCTACTCGATGGTCTACAAAAACCTTTCCAAATTTCAAGATTTCAAATTTTGATTAATCGGTCCATAAGACCTTCTTTCAATCTTCAGTAGTCCACTGGTGGTGCTTCATGGCCCAGGTAAGCCTCTTTTTATTATTTTGCCATCTTAGCAATGGCTTTCTTACTGCCACTCGACCTGTCAAACCTGCAGCTCAAAGTCTTCTCTTCACAGTTGAAACTGAGACTTCCTTACTTCGACCAGTGTTAAGCTGTTGTCCTGTGAGCCACCTATCACGCAAGCTGTTGACTCTCAGAAACTTGTCTTCTGATTTTGTTGTGGCTTTGGGTCTGCCAGACCTCTTCTTGTCAGAGTTTCCTCCAGTTTCCAAGTGCCTTTTAATGGTGTAGGAAACTACTCACTGCCAAAAAATTGACATTATTTTTCAGTTTTTGGTAACCTAAACGTTTTTTTTAACCTCTGGCAGTTTACCTTTGCACCATTTCAGGTTATTCACTGGACTTGAACTGCTTAAATTTCAGTAAAAACTGGAAAATGGGGGCGTTCTAAAACTTTTGACCAGTAGTGTGTATATATATACACTACCGTTCAAAAGTTTGGGGTCACCTGCTGGAAACTATTTTTATCTCATAATTGACAATGCTTTACACCGTATACATTTCTGTAAATACTTAAAAATGTCAAAAAACACATGTAACAATGAACAAAATGAACATCAAAGAAATGTTCAAGAAAATTATATTGAAAATTGAATCTTGGATTCCTCAAAATAGTCATCCTTTGGCGTGAGAATACCCTCACAAACAGTGGCCATTCGGTTAATAAGTTTTAGCAGGAAATCACCCGACATGTTTTCCCAGCTATCCTGCAGCAATTCCCAGAGAAACTTGTGGGTTGCTTTGCTTTGACTCTTCCTTTCCAGTTTGTCCCATACAAGTTCTATGGGATTGAGGTCTGGACACTGGGCAGGCCAGGTCTGTAGTTTGAGTTGTTGTTCACATTCCTCCTTCTCCAGATAGTTCTTGCACAACTTCAAGGTGTGTTTCGGGTCGTTATCTTGCTGAAGAATGAATGAGTGCCCGATTAGCCATAGTCCAGATGGAAGGTGACCCCAAACTTTTGAACGGTAGTATATATATATATATATATATATATAAGGTGTGAATGTTACCAGGTCTATTAGCTACCTATCTAAAGAGAGTGCATGTTCACTCTGTCCCTGCAACCACAATGTAAATGGTATCTAATTTCATATTATATAATTGCCATATCCAGTTTACAATGTTCATCACCAGTGGGATATCGTGGATACTATAGTTTTTTCTTTCATAATACTATGATTCTTTTTTTTTTTTTTTACAGTATTCAGAAATTAATAAACAGGTAGTTAACATAATTTGGTCACTGATCACAACTAAGTGATTGTATCTATGATTGTTGGTATAGGTATTGTTACACTGTTGTCCAACAGCCTACTTTTACAACCATGGCACTTTTAGTGTTCCAATAAAACATGAATTCTATGAAAAGTCATCCACCATACAAACTTTAACATTTCTGGTTTAATAATGATACAATGTATTCAAAGTTGCACATTACAGTTAAGGTATGCAAGCCTAATGCACAGTGCACAAAGCTAAATAACTAAATGTGTTAATAAATATTATGTTTGGATTGTTGTGCTTTGCCCCAGAATTCAAAGGAAAAAAAACACAAATCGGAAGTGCCCCTCAGTTCTCTGTAAACAGTGTGGGATTTAATCCGCTTTAGGCAGTATCCCTCCAATCAGAATACGCTGTAGGCAGCAGAACTGACCGATGAGCACACTTTCATGAATGAGTGAGCGGTTTCAGCATTCCCGAGAGACCTTTGAAGAGACCAGGGGCTGTCTCCGATAGAAATATAACCAGCGCCCGGATATTAAACGCACCATCTCTTTTACACGAGAAAGGAGAGCGCGCAAGGACTGCGTCCCGCGATATGAAATACCGTCATAGAGAGCGGGGTTTGATTGGTCAGTGTAAAAGAGAATGAAGCTTACTGGCGACTTTGCGGAACGCACTCTGCGCAGCATGGCTTTGTTTTTGTCATCGCAAAATACTTTCCTCACTCGTCATGTCTCCCGGTTTTAAAGTTCAGGGAGTTGTGTTTTTATTAGAATGGATACCTTTCGCTTGCACTTAAGGGATGGCAAGCTTTCATCACCCGCACCTGGACGTTCGGCGACTTCTGCACAAACTATTGGTCATGTTCTCAATTTGCATCGTATGCGTCTCTGTGTTTTACTTTCTGGCTGGCTGCTGTGAGTCTGAAGTGGTGGAAGACGCTGACTTGAAGCATTCTAATCAACTGGCCTTAGCGGGATGGCAGCACGAAAATAATGGATCACTTGACAAGTTCATAACCGTCCCAAATTTGGGTGCGGGTTCGCCTAGTGTTGAGGAATCAGGTGCGCCAGGCTTGGAAACAAATGGTTTAGGGAAAGATTGGACGGCGGCACGGAGATTACCTCAAGCTCTTATCATAGGTGTTAAAAAAGGTGGAACACGAGCTCTGTTAGAATTTCTGAGACTTCACCCTGATATCAGAGCATTGGGGTCAGAGCCTCATTTCTTCGACAGACATTATGCACGCGGACTGAACTGGTACAGGTAATGGCCTATCATTTGCGCGGCATTGGCTTGGCTTTTAATTGTAGTATTACACCTATAGATTTGATAATTGCATAATTGAAAGGGGCAACATATGTACACCTTTCAAAGTACAGGGTATTTTACTGAAAGTAGAACTGTTATATTTGCGATTATTGCGCGCGCATGGTGACACTAAACATGACTGTAACGTACTTTTGTTAAATTATTTTGTAAATCTAACTGCAATGCTCCGTACATTGACAGTATCATATACGACATTGTATTGTAGTTTCGTAGCCTATTGCAATTAAAAAGAAATTCCAGTTTACAGCTGTGACATAGTTTGCAGGGTTTATTTTAGGGTTAATTATAGCGTTAATTTTTAGCGTAAATGATTTGAAATGCTGCGAGAAGGAATGGCATTTGGGAATAGCATTTACAATTGTTTCAAACGATGGTTAAAGGCCTGGATAAGTTCTCAGTTTAATCAGTAATGAAGCTTTTGCCAGATGTCACTACTATTTAACGCTCTCTCTCTCTCTCTCTCTCTCTCTCTCTCTCTCTCTCTCTCTCTCTCTCTCTCTCTCTCTCTCTCTCTCTCTCTCTCTCTCTCTCTCTCTCGATGATACATTAACGTGGACATTTAATACATGCATCACAAAATTATTATTTTTGTTAACAGCAAGTCATTTAATTTATGCAGTAATATGTTCTACTGGCATTTTTGTATCCATATGGGGTACTTAATTACAGGATGAGTAGATTCATCTCTGGTATTTAATGTACTATCACAGTGTGTTTCTAAATCACCTTTTCTCTTCACTAACTTCAGCCATGATGCCCTGTTTTTCAGTTAATAATGCCAAACCACTCATACCATCAGTTTGTAAAACAGTATATATGAACACACCTGGTGCATTGCTCAACAAGACATTGATGTTTAGCAGGACATGATTTCACTTCAAGTTCTGTCAGCTGTTCAATGGAGTTCATGCCTTGTTTATCAATTCTGCCTTCAAATAGGTCTTGAGAGTTGACAGGGCTCAATTATTTTGCTACTGAAGGCAAATTGATTATGTTGACAGACTCACACCTTGTACAAATTTGACAATCAAGATAAAGTTAGAAAATCCTAAGACAATTTTGAGATACTGTACCATCAGTTTGTGTTAATACATGAAACCTAAACTAAATTATATTACATTTTCAACACTTGAAAACAGTTGTCCAAAAGCTGAAGTTAAAATCCAGATCAGACATGTAAGATATGTGACCAAATTGAACATTTTGTATTGAATATTTTGCATCCTACATAATCAGCCATTATCTGAATCTTGCATTATTATTTCCAGATACTGTATTTGTTCTGTTGAATTGGAGATGTTTAAAAATAAGACACCTTTACTTTTGTAATCTTGAAGTCAATGTTCTGTTTGCAGCCATGTTGTATAATAATAATAATAGGTTTGATATTTTACCAGTGCCTTTAATATTATTCAGGGCAGATACATATGCTGGACGGGGCCCCATGTGTGCCACAGTCTGTTTTCCCTCCAGTGGAGTACTGAGAACAGGGTGGTAGCGGATTGTCATTACCACAGGACCAGATGGACAACACAGCACACTGGGCAACTTGACATTATTGTGAGATCTGTCAATTGACCTTTAGCCTAGGTCAGTCGTTCTGTAGAAGATAATGATGTGCTCTGGCTACTTCGTGACATGGTATTTCAAGCTGCACTGCTACAACTCCAGGTCTCCTAACTCTGCTTCCGGCTACTGGGTCTGTGCACTTCACCAGTCTTATAATGAATGTTCGGTGCTACATTCCAAGTACTCCTCTGTAGTGGCAGAAAAAAATCTCTGTCAGTTGTACTGTAAGTAATTTAGGTTCTTACCCCCCAGCCAAAATGCAAAAACAAAAACAGAAAAAAGAAGCAAGGACCATAATGAGTGTCTGGTTCAGATAAGATCTGTGACAAGATAAGGGAAATGGATGCAATCAAGTTTTATGCTTACAGTGTTTCTCTGATCGATTGCCCCCCGATTTGACCTTGAGTTGATATGAGCATTAGGCAGTTAGCTTTGGTCAGTGCAGATTCAGTTACAATTAGCAAGGGGGTTTATCCTGCTGCAGCAGAATCCTCACACGCGGATGGGGGTCATGTTTCAGCTTTAAGTACGGTCTGTTTCTCTTAGAAATCAATGCACTTAAGTTTTAAATATGTCTTTCGTTGTATATAAAGGACACACACACATTTATTAACTTGCATGGTTAATAGTCAGTTTTAGTCACTTTTCTTTGTACCCAAAATTATCGGGAATTCCATTGCATTTACAGTAGTCTAAACATGTTGTTATGGATTCATAATTATTGCAAAGCATACTTGTGTATACTTGAATTTGAAGCTGTGCCGTTCTTGAATTTAAATGAATAGGTGATTTGTGTGGCTCAATAGGTAGAGCACAGCGCTGACAACGCTTAGGTTGTGGGTTCAATTCCCATTGGGATATACTGAAAAATGTATGCATTCACTACTGTGAGTCGCTTTGGATAAAAGCGTCTGCTAAATGGCGTATCTTATTTTTGTATTTTACTTAGTCACAAGACATTCATTTTGCATTTGAAAATGCAATCAGGTTTGCCAGCTTAAAACTATACAGGATTTTATATCTCATCAGATCTACAGTATCTTTCAAAAGGTTCTTTTGAATCCCCAAATCTGCTTGTGCATGTTTTGGGATACACCATGCTAGACATTGTAGGCATTTGAATATATTTGATTGCACTGTATTACATCAGTCTTCATGATGATGAACAGCAATTATTAACATCAATATCAATTTCATGTTTACAGAAAAATACTTCATTTCAGATTAGAAATTGAGCTGATGATGACTAAAAATATATAATAAAAGTATGTTTAGTGAAAGCTGTGGAAGTGGGTGTGTATTTGGGGGTGGAGTATGATTGTTGAAATTGGGGACAGGTGTGTCCCATTGCCCCGTACTTTATAAAATCACCATAAGGTCCAGACAGTCTGTTTTTAATTCAGTCCTCATTAAGGTACCACCGGGAATTAAGTGAGTCGGCATTGTAGGGGTCCGCTATGATGGATGTGAGCAGGAAGTGGACAGGGCACAGTTACAATTGACTGGCTTTTTAATGGCCATTGTGCACTGAAACGGCTGACTGGTCCTAATCCTACACACACACACACACACACACACACACACACGCACAGACACACATACACACACACACACACACACTCACATCTCAACACCTCTTCCTTTGTATAAGTCTTTACTTTTACTTTCGTTGCTTGTCCTATCACTGTATCAAGTCAATGCATGTCAATGGCAATACAAAGCTATAAACACTATAGATTGCATAATGGAATCAAATATATTGTCTGTTTTTTTATTATTTTACCATTTGTCTCTTTCATTATTTATTCAATGATTTCAATTATTATTTTGCAGGGAATGCAATGGTCATTTAAGTAGGGAAATCGTGCCATGACTGTAAACTCTCTCACTTTTTCTTCAGGCCACCCTTTAGTCATTCTCCACTAATATGTGCAGCATAATTGAAAAAGAAATAAAAACAGGATAGGGATTTTCAGAGGAATTTTAATGAATGTTACAGAACATGTCCCATAAATCTTAGAATAAAAGAAAAACTGCAGGTAGTAGATCTTAACTCACCCTTGCGCGTGCACACTGCGCGCGCGTGTGTGTGTGTGTGTGCGTTTATGTATGGAGGTATCTGCTCTGTGTGCTCAAACATGACACTGGAGATTAATGGATGCAGAGCTCCCTTTTTGTCCCCTGCAAAAGTTGGTGCCTGACACAGAAGATGAAGTAATTAGCTCACATCTGTTTGTGCACAGCAAGCTGCTGATGGGGCTCCTGAGTGCTACGTCTACAGCGTCCACCTGCCGCCCCTCAGACCAGCTGAGGCCTGCATTACCATAGCCCATCGCAATCAATACCCAGAGCACCACGCAGGCCCATTTAGCTTATTCAGAATACCTCAGAGGGAGCAGAGAGCCAGCCACAACTTGGGCTCAATTAGGGGGCAACTTATCTGCTTTCTCCTAAGAGCTGGTGTGACAGGACAGGGGTGGAGATGAGACAGAACAATGGGAGAGGTTTAAAGGGAACAGTAGAGTGACCACTGGTGAATTGATTCATGAGTCCGTACGGTTTCTTTTAATTTGCCTTGTGTTTGATCCTTTGAATTTCATCTGCAGAATGTATGCTGTGGAAGTAATATTGCCTCTATCCACTTAATTCACAGCAGGCATATTAATTACCACCTGAACATGGTTCCATGCTTTAATTGAGTTGAATAACAGGACATTTGATTCCATTCCTCTGGTCTGTGGTGTACCTTCAGGAATAGACAACACAAAGTATGTGAAAAGTATGTACAGAGCTCTAACTGCACTTATGAATTCATACATTTGATATAGAATACTTATGGCTGACATGCACAAACACACATATAAATGTATATATATATATGCTAATTAATTGATGCGAAATTAATATTTTTATATATCAATATATGCAACATTTTTATTCAAATGATTTTATCGAGTGAATCAATGAAAGCTACATAAGTTTAACAGCAAAAGTTTATTTTAGTGAATGCATTTTTAACAAACACAATTTTTTAAGTATATGTGGTTCCAGTGGGAGTTGAACCCACAACCTACAGCGCAATCCAGTGAGCCCAATGCCATCTTGGCTCTACCTACTGAGACTAACGTTAGCCTGATCACACAGAGCTGCAACATGTTTAGCATTGAGAAACATGCAAAAATATACGATTAAAAGTACATTTTTTGCGTTATTTTTTCTTTAAAAACACAAGGCCATTTAATTTCTGCTAAAAGGATGAATTATTTTCAGTTTATGAGCCACACAGAATAAATGTATTGCCATTTAATCTGTGAATTATTTTCAGTTTATGAATAATATTGCAACTCTCATCAAAGAAAACAAAGGTATTTAATTAAGACCTTGTGCATTTACTTTGAATATTGTTTGGGGAGACAATCACAGCTGTAAGTAATGATTTCTGTGACTTGATTGGTATTCTAAGCAATGGCCTTAGAGGGAAGGTATCTCACTCTTGAGAAAGAGGACGTCCTCTGTCTTATATGATGTTGAGTGTCCTGTATTATTGTACCAACTGCCTAAGTTGGCTTTTGTCCTTGCATTATTTTGTATGCCTAAAATAATTACTATCTCTGCTATCTCTCATGTTTTCCATATATACCAGATCACTTCAATTAATGAAAATGTTAAGTCACAATACCATGGTGATGGTCACAATTTAGCAGCCAAAAGAGTGCTATCCCATTAGCTATTTTAATCAGGTGTTAATCGGTATAAGTGCAACAGTCATTTATAAAATATGTAAAGCAATGATGGAATATGCACCTCTTTGGAGACCCGGTAGGAACTGTTTGTGCAACAGAGATTTGCTGACTTACATCAGCTGTGACCTTTTTATGAGGAAAGTCAAAAGTTGAACCATTTCGAGGAAACCTTGAGGAAAGTGTCTTGTTGAATATGTATAATGAGTTATTTTTACAAGACATTGTTTGCAAGTACTGCTTAATTGGGAAAGAAATTGCAATCCAGGAAATGCACTTTATTTTTGTGTGATAATTGCATTCATGTCACTGTTTCAGTATAGTCACAATTTACCAAGTTTTTGTTGGCGGCAATAGATTTGGCTGGATGGTGGTAAAGGCTGATGAAAAATGGAAAAATCACACCTTTGCATTTGATTGGATTGTGTCCTGTGAGTCCCACTGTATGTCATGCATAACACAACCATGGAAGTAAGGTTAGATACTCTACTCTTGTGTTGTTCTCATATACCAGATAATGGAATAAGAGTGCATCAGAATAAGAATCCATTCAGCCAATTCATAATGTTTTTTTCTTCTGTCAGCAGAAGACGCAACCTTTCCTTTGTTCACCCTAGTGAACATTGTTCTCTATCTCATACCATTATTCTTGCCCTTTTTAAGCGAATAGTGTGCAACATACAGTTATTTGCCTTTGAAGCCAAAACTTATATCAATCATCAGTGAGTAGCACCGCACTATACAATCACCCTTGGGTGAACATTTGTGCTTTGAAAAAATAAATAAATAAATAAGGTTTTCAGGCTCTTTATTTCGATCTCTACCGTGTAGTTTTCTTTTTCCTGTTAATGGTTAGATGAGCACTCGCATGTACAAAAGCACTATATGCCCCAGCAGTGAATTTAGCTCTAAGGCTGATCTGAGTGGGTCTCACTAATGGAATGTACTTTTTTTGTGATCATTATTTATTTTCTCTCTCTTCTTTTTGTCTGGAGCAAGCAGACGTGCCAGGACTAAATCATAGCCTGCCGAGGCACATGCATCTGCACCTGATCCCAGGCCAGAGTCCACCAGCAGTGGCAGATTTAGATGATGTTTTTCCCCAGCATGGCTGGCAGGAGAAAAGGGAGTGGTGCCATTTAGGAACATGGATGGGTCAACAACATAGAAAGGCGTGAAATATTAATGGCCGGCTCTAATAGACTTGTTAGCCTGCTAATGGCCGTAGGTAAACAGGGAAGTCTTTAGGGTAAGTGCCTGCCTTTATATTGCAATGTGCTCTGGGATTTTCTGCAGCCTCTTTTTCGATGCTGTGGGTTTAATCTTGATTAGGGGGGTATTGATCGGAGATCGGGTTGCAGGCTTTTTGCCGCACTGAAAGGTGAGCTCTTCCGGTGCCAGAGGACATTTAAAGCATTCCATTTTCATCCCTGAATATCTTCCCACTTTGTTTGTGTGTCTGCTGGTTCTCTGAAGACAGCAGTCAGGTTCTGTGCTTAAATACTTTTTGGAATCCTGTCACTGTTCACTTCTCTCTGGTGTGAAGTAGAAGGAGGGGTTGTCAGTTCATTCAGCCATGAATTATCAAAGTACTTGTAATGCTTCCCATTAATGCTTATAGTCTTAGATGTCTTAGAACTATGGTTTAGAGGTTTACTATAATTTGATTTAAGAATGAAAGAATAATATATCACGTGAACTATTTTGCAGACCATATTTCTGGGCTTAGACTGTTTGTTTTCTTGATGTCTTTACATTCTTGTACAGCTGGGTACATGAAATAAAACTCATCTGTTATATGTAACAAGAGGCATTTTTAGTCTTGCCTTCTTAATTTTGTACACAGTACCGTTTCGTTATTTCATCAACCAGTGCTGTGCAAGAGACCAGAGATTACTTTGATGAAGATTGTTTACACCTCGGACTGATAGTTTTCTCTTTTTTAGCAGCTCTGGTAGATTATTGTGCTGGCAGAGATACCAAAGTGAAAAGAATTTCCTCCAAAAGAGTTCCTCTTGCCTAAATACTGACCTGCATCTACATTGAAATCACATTTAACAATTGACAGATTTCAGCAGTAAAACTGTAGCAGTGAGTATTGCAATCCAGGACGGAAACCTTGCTAGCCTTTTAGTAAGGCTGAGAGTTCAGGGGATTCAGACAGAGCACTGAAGAATGATAGTCTACAGGATATGCCCCTGGGCTAGCGTGAATAATCCAGTGTCTATTTAAACGAGAAAACCGTGGTCTATTCGGTGAGACGGGGAGAGTTCAGCTGTGCGGGAGTCCTCATATTGGGGAGCGCAGGTGGACTGTGGGCCCCTGTTAGCACTGCATGTGTCAGCGGGCCCACGAGCCACGGAATGCAAATGAGTCCCATCTGCTGGTCCGGATGGAAGCAGAGGTGGGCAAGATGCTTGCTTGTTCCATTTGTTTTGCCCCACGTGTCAGTAGCCTGCAGTGATTAATGCAACCTGCACATCTGTACAGCAGCTCTTATTTCTGCTGCACATTTAAAGCAGTACTAAAGTAGCTAATTTGCTGCTAATAAGTGACATCATTCTCTGGATGTATTGAGAGGGTGCTGTTTAAACAGAGGTACTTATCTGCTAAGTATAGGCGCTACTTTGCCTCCATGCTACCGCCATCAGAAAAGTATTTCAACCAAGCCATTTCAAATCTTTGTTTAAAACAGGATTTATAACCATATCAGGGCAGCTCTCATGTAAAGTTTGGCACAGCAATCTTGGGTGCAAAACACTGCCTTGAAACAGAACATAATTTAAACTTTTTAAAGTGTAACCGCTAGCTAGCAGGCTTGATAGCTTGGTAGCTTCATACTTTAATTGACTGGTAATAGCTCAATTGCCATATCCTTAGTAAAATGTATCACTGTCTAGGAAATATATATATACGTAATTATAAACATGTTAAATGTAACTAGGGCTTGCAGTTTTTAAGCTTTCATTTTTGGTTATGATTTGTATCTGTTCTTTTTCCCCACACGCTTATTAGTTTAAATGTTTCCGCTTTAAAACAAAACAAAACAAAAAAACATGACAAACTGTATATGAATTTAGCATTACAAATGAGCATGAAGCAAAATACTAAGCAATAACACTGAGTGGAAAGTCTGGGGTAAATAATGGCTTTGCTGACCAGGTTGCATATACTCTATGAACAATATGCATATTTCAGCATGTACTGTATTGGGTAAAAGCTTACAATATATTGGCCTGTGACTGAAAATATAGAACAATATTATGGGGGAAATCCACTTACACAGACAGTCATGCACGCAAACAGAAAGCATGAAGAAGCACCTCCACTTGAACCTTTGTGTCCCTATGATTGGCCAGCCCTGAACTTTAACTACTTGGAGTTGGTAAAAATTGGATTGTGAAGTGGGTTTGTCATTATTAATCTGTGCAGTGTGTATTTGTGCATGTACTCAAAAAAAGTTTACTGGGCTAAATGCGTTCCATTGGTGAGATCATGGAAACAAAATATTTGTCTATTTTCTGAAGGAAAGATATCACTAGGAGAAGTTGGAAATATTATAAATATTTATTTTATGAATATATTTTAGTTTTAAAATATTTAAGGTTACCTCAGAATGTCAAATGTTGTTTGTTTTCTCTATAAGGTGTTATTTTAGTTTTTAATGAAAATATCAAATATTGTGAGACTTTGGCTGGATTCTTGGATCTGCAAGACACATATAAGGAATGTATTTAGTGTGTAAATACATTTTAACGTTATTAACACCATAGATGATTCCTGATCCCTGTGCCTTCTTTTCTCCCAGGAGCATGATGCCAAAGGCTTTGGATGGGCAGATAGTTATGGAAAAGACGCCCAGGTACTTTGTCACAGCTGAGACGCCAGCCCGAATCCATGCCATGTCCAAGGAGATCAAACTGATCGTGGTGGTCCGAGATCCCATCACTAGGGCCATCTCGGACTACACTCAAATCATCTCCAAAACTCCGGACATCCCCAGCTTCGAAAACCTGACCTTTAAGAACAGGACTACAGGGCAGGTCAACTCTCTCTGGAGCCCCATCTGGATAGGCATGTACGCCCAGCATTTGGAGAGGTGGCTGATCTACTTCCCCCTGTCCCAGATCCACTTTGTCCACGGGGAGAGGCTTATCAGTGACCCGGCAGGAGAGCTGGGCCGGGTGCAGGACTTCCTCGGCTTGCAAAGGATCATAACAGACAAGCATTTCTACTTTAATAAAACAAAGGGCTTCCCCTGCCTGAAGAAGCCGGAGGGAAGCAGCAAACCACATTGCCTGGGCAAGACCAAAGGCAGAACACATCCCAAAATCGACCCAGAGATCATTCGGAGGCTGAGGGACTTTTACAAGCCCCACAACCTGAAGTTCTACCAAATGGCTGGGAAGAATTTTGGCTGGCAGTAAAGTGACCCTATTATAGGAAAGGTAAACAAAACACAGATATCCGATTCTCTCCTTCAAGAGCATCTCTTTAAGGATATTGTTCTCCTTGAACTGGTTGTGTCCAGTAATCACGTGGAACAAAGTGGAGATACAGACTGGAACGCGCCCCACGCACGTGGATGCTGATTCAAGTGCGCTTTTTAAAGTGCAAACTGTATCTGGCATTATTATAACCTCGGGACTTGTCAAAGCAGGGATAACTTGGGGAAACCTGAGGATCAAGGGACATTTACAATACGTGCACAAATTTTATGTAGAGTGTAAAAAACAAAGTTAGCACATATATAAAACAAATTTAGCACATAGCCCAGCAGTTCCTCTGTAGTGGAAGTGAAGTGCACATTGAGAGATACAAGAAAATCAGGTCAGGATTGACTGAGGAATTGTGGTGCTGGCACCAAAGCTGTTGAGACATTATTAACAAAATGTGTACCAGTCCCATGGGTGGAGCTCTTGCTCTGCTCTCGTCCATTGTGTGTGACATTTTGCAGAGGAAGGCGGTTGCCCTGTTAACCCATGTCTCTGCAGAAATGATTCTTGCTGTTGAGACATGAACACATTTTGTATCTGTCCCATAGATGGGGCCCTTACCCTGCTTCTGTCCATTGTGTGTGACATGAGTAGCCAGGTGCTTGCCCTGATAGCTAGAGTTTCTGCAGAAATGACTTTTGTGGCTAGGGTCCCGCAAGTCATGTCAAGACTGAGCGGAGTCTACAGAGGTTTTGTAGATCAGACACATGCTTTTCCCTCCCGCGACTCATGAATAAATAGAAAACGATGACATTTTCACATCTTAAGTATCATTTAGTGGTTTGATGCCTTAGATATGCCTATCCAATGCATTACTCTTTTGTTTTGGTTGAACTTTAAAGGGCATCTGTTTGGCAGTACTTATGAATTAATCAATGTAAATCGGCAAGTAAATAATAAACACATCACAGAATGTCTTGTCTACTGCTTTACAAAATATCTCTCGGTAAGGTCGATTCAAAGGCAAAACTACTCTGATTTGCATTAGGAAATCAATGTACACTGATGTGAATATTGTGACAATGTTAACCAAATAAGAGAACTATATGATTAACACAACAGGGGAGCCCTAGAGTAATTTCATCAGGATTGCATTGTGATGGTAATGCCTCCGGTCTCATTTAAAATCTCATGTCTTTATTTTACCCAGAAGGCTGAGGAGAGCAAGCGCCTGTATACATTTTGCCAAATGAAACTGCATAAAATATAATTCTGCCAAATTATCTCTAATTGGAGTTACAATAAAACATGCAGTAAATCCCTGCTGACTGTGCTTTTCCTCTGCCTTTTTACGGACACGGCTATTGACATTCAATGGGATATTGAGGAAGATGTTAAATGACTAGAACACACGTATATCAAGCTGTGGTGTACTCGCTTTCCAAATTCAGTCTTCAGGGTATACGCTCTAACACGTGTGCCACTAAAATCTTCACTTTATTAAAATCATTTATTACAATCGACAAAAAGAGAAATAAAAGGTAAAAATGGCGAAAGGAAACAGATTCCATGCTTAAGGAACTAATCATACAATAAAAGCAGCACTGCTCATTTCTTTCCATTCCCAGAGCCTGAGGAGGCTGTCTCAGAAATATAGTCCATTATAACACTCAGCACGATCTTATGCCTTTTTGAATGTGTTGTATTTTTTAAACAAATTCTAGTTTTAATTCGATAGTATACAAAACAATGCTAAAATATGGAATCATTTGTTGGCAACTGAGTTTTTATCATTTACTTTGTGAAGAGGAGGAAAGGTGGATGCTGGGAAATGTGCTGTGTATCCATGTGTTTTTCTGAGAAAAGATAAACTGTGAACATTTCGGTTTTATGCATTTCTTTGGACCGTAACAATTAATTATATGTAGCATTCTGGTACGTGTTACCCATCTGCCCACATACAGAACTGGAAACGAAGTAAAAGGGGCATTAAAGTAATGGGATCTTATTGTTCAGCTGCCTGGATGCTAATGGAACCAACAAGGCCAAGCCAAGTGCTCCATATTCGTCGGTAAAGGGCCATACAGAAAACGTGACTCAAAGTGACATCTGTACTGTACATCAAGACCTGGCCTAGCTTTGGTGGTCCCCTCCTGAATCCTAAGCTAGCTTGAATTAAAGATCCATGCATCTTGAGCCCTCTTTGACCTATTATCCCTGTTAACGGCATTAACCTGCATTCCAAGCCTGCTTTGACCTGTCAGCCACTCAGTTCACACAATCAGTTAACCTACTTTTACTGTGACAGTCTTGACTTTTGGAGTGTCGCCTATTGCATGACATTAAAAGCACTTTAGACATTGCAAAATTTGGTACCTTGGAGAAAAAGCTGATAGTGCCACATTTCATGTTCTAAGCCACAAATCTTGTACAAATAAAATCTCTATTTACTATTATGTAACAGTAGTGAGTTACTGACAAATACGAATCAGAACAAATCAAGGACGATGATACTGGTATGATAATGATGGCTTTGCATGCCATTTTGTGTATACAGTGAGCACCATAATTAATTGGACAGTGACACATTTTTTGTTATTTTGGTTCTGTACTCTAGCACTTTGAGTTTGAAAGGATACCATGAGGTTGAAGTGAAGTTTAATTTGAGGGTATTTTCATCCATATCGGATGAACCATTTCGAAATGACAGCACCTTTTGTACATGGTCCCCCCATTTTAAGGTGCTACAAGTATTTGTTGAATTGGCTTTACAGATGTGTTTAGTTAGGCGGTGTATTCATTTGTGTCGTTAGTGAATGCAGAAGAGAGCTGTTGATGTCTAGTCTTGATTCTAGACTTTGCAATTGCCTTTGGAGATTGTTGTTGGGGTGTGACAACATGAGGAAGACAGCAGTGTCAATGCAAATTAAGCTGGCCGTCACAAGGCTCAGAAATGAAAATCAATCAATCAGGAACATTGCAAAAACCCTGGGCATGCCCAAGTCAACAGTTTGGTTCATCATTAACAAGAAAAAAACAACTGGTGAACTCAATTATGTCAAAAGACCTAGTAGACCGAGGAAGACCACTGTAGTGGATGACCGGAGAATACTCTCCATGGTGAAGAAAACCCCCTGACAACGGCCCAACAGATCAAAAACACTCTCCTGGATGCAGGTGTAGATGTGTCAAAGTCTACCATACGTAGAAGACTACACCAGCAGGACTACAGAGGGTACACTACAAGATGCAAACCACTGATAAGCCTGAAGAACAGAAAGGCGAGATTACAGTTTGCTAAAAAGCACTTAAAAGAGCCCCAAGAGTTCTGGAACAAAGTCTTGTGGACAGATGAGACAAAGATGAACATGTACCAGAGTGATGGAAAGAGGAAAGTGTGGAGAAAAAAAAGGAAATGCCCATGATCCAAAGCATACCACCTCATCCGTGAAACATGGTGGAGGGGGTGTTATGGCTTGGGTCTGTATGGCTGCAAGACTGCATTGTCTTCATCGATGATGTGACTGCAGACAGAGGTAGAACAATGAATTCTGAAGCCTACAGAATATTTTATTTGACGGCACTTCATCATGCAACAAGACAATGACCCGAAACATACTGCTAGAGCAACGAAGGGGTTTTTGATGGCCAAAAAGTGGAAAATCCTTGACTGGCCGAGTCAATCACCGGATCTGAATTCAATTGAACATGCATTTTACATGCTGAAGAGGAGACTGAAGGCAAACAGTCCCTGAAACAAGCAGGAACTGAAGATGGCTGCAGTACAGGCCTGGCAGAGCATTACCAGGGAAGATACCCAACGTCTGGTGACTTCAAGCAGTCTTTGCATGCAAAGGATATGCAACCAAATATTAAACATTATTATTGTTAATACATTGTCAAACTGTCCAATGGTGCCTGGAAATGGGGGGGACCATGTACAAAAGGTTCTATAATTTTTAAACGGTTCATCCAATATGGATGAAAATACCCTCAAATTAAAACTGACAGTCTGCACTTCAACCTCATTGTATCATTTCAATCTCAAAGTGCTAGGGTACAGAACCAAAATAACAAAAAATGTGTCACTGTCCAATGAATTATGGTGCTCACTGTATATGTACAGCATATACATACATTTCTCAGATAGTTCTCATACAGATTCTAAATGGGTAATTTGTCAGGTTTGGAATACAGCACATCTTCCATCACCAAAGGGCAAAAGCTTGGCTATTTCTTTACTTATGCATCAAAAACAATCACATCATAGAACGTGAAATTTCCTTCATTTTATTGACCACTATACATCACTTTAAGGGCCACCATTAGATGGGATAATTAAATACCTGATTTGCTTCAAACTCCATTGGTCATTAAATGGTCCATTAAGCAGAATAATTTCAAGTGCTGGTATCTGCAGGATAAACTTATTTGAATTTTTTTTTTAGCCAAATTCACATTTTTACATTTTAAGCATTTAGCAGACGCTCTTATCCAGATGATCAATCATTATTCGCGCAAGAGATCAGTGCAGTAATACAACAATTAGGGTGGCCATACGTCTGGCTTATTCCGGACAGTCCGGTTTTCCATCGCTCTGTCCTCCGTCCGACACGATCGTCTGCCCATTTGTTCTCCTTTTGAAGTCGAGATTAGAAAACACAAAATTCTTCATTAAATCACGTTTGAAGATTCAAATGTACTTCTTATTGGTTTATGCATTTGTCAAATAACGAATCGCCTGTGTCAGTGGTTTAATAAATGTCAACAAATACCATGCTTTAATATGACGTTCTTACGTCCACTATGGGTGCGAGCGGCAAGCCACGCGATTTTTCTTTAAGTGCTATCGGAGCCAGCCCTGCAAAATGCCCAAACGGAAGACTTCATGCAACCCAGAGTGGTCAAAACAGTACGGATTTACATATTAAATTGCCGCTGCCTGGAGTGCCCTCCATTCTGGGGTTTTGGAGATGGCCACCCTAACAGAAATAGACATCACTGTTGACAAATGAATCCACGAGCACGTGTGCTGTGCATTGCAATTGATCACCTCGTTAACTAACGGAATCGTGAACAGAAACTCGGTATGCCACATGTGAAGGCAGCATCTGCCACGTTAATGCTTAGGCAAATACACATGTGCATAATGTGATGGCTAAGGAATAAAACATGTTCATTATCAAGCCGGGTTATCTCCTCTCCTTACGCAGTGTTGTAGCCTACTGTAGCTTAGTGAGGGTAACACTGCTGAGGGATTGAGAGGTTGCCAGATGTCCTGGGATCTCAAGCAACTTTGATTTAATGCTCTGTGATATAATGGCACGCTAGACTGTAAGGCACAGATGCGGCATTTAAACTCTCTGCCAGAGGGGAGGCCGCACGTGGGCAGGCTCTCTCTCGGTTCTCATCCTTGGGTTGCTTGAATGTCAATGTGTTCAATGGCAGAACGAGGGAGGGGACGACACATTTTAATACCTGCTTTGTGCCGCTCCATCCAGTCTTGACGGTGAGGTGAGTTTAATGGAAATTAAAGCGGCTCCAGGAAGCATGGAACGGGTCCTCGTCTCTGAATCGTCGTGTCACAATCTCATTTAGTACTCCGACTGCCTTACAGAATCGACTTTCCTCCCCCAGAATCTGATGCCCCTGCAGTATTGTTTAATATTGCAAAATCCATATCTTATCAGAGCTACAGTAACAAGCGTTATTAGGCGCAGTTTTAAAAATTGCAACGCTAAGCCATTTGAAAATAGTTGCATGATTTCAGTGTACGTATATGACTCCCAGAGATGCATACTTTGATGTGATTATCTGTGAATACATATTTAACAATTTTAGAGGCAATTTGTCAATTTTAATATATACTCTCAATCGGAATTTATTACAAATAATCACGAGTCATTATCCCAGATGAAACCACATGAATGTCTAGTCATTCTGTATGAATACATAGGACTTCTGTATATGTTTAGCCTATTATTCATGTAGCCTACAACAATATTTATGTAATGTATGATAGAATTCTGTGGATGACCGTCATCATGGCAAAATATATTTTGCCGCCCTCTTGTGGACAAATTATAGAGTTCTGTCCTTAATTCTTATCCCTCATGCTTGAAATGTACAGGTAGTCTTTTAAAACTTCACATTTTTGGAAGTGTAGTATAAAGTGTTGTATTTTCAGACCTGCAATGGACCTTAATACATAAATCCAAATATAGAGAAAGTTAAGAGAGAGAGTGTTAAATTATTCGATCATGTTCGATCATCTCATGTTTTCCATTGTATGCATATTTATATATTAAAAACACAGAGAATACTAATTAGCTAAAAACCCTACATTTCTTTGAATAAATCTATAGAAATACAAGTGTAAGCTGTATAAAGATTTATTCATCTGATATACAGAACATGTTTTACAGTATAAGAAACAATATTAGAACGTAAAACAGCATTTTCACATAACACCTCTAGTTGGTATGAAATATTAGAGCACTGATGAACAATGATCACTTGTAACTGAGTACAGTACTCTGGCAGTATCGATAGTAATACAAAGATCCAATGGGAGCAGCTTCCCAAAAGACTGGAAGAGATGCTAAAGAGAGAAACATCCATACCATACCAGTGCACACTACCTCTCGACAATCCTTAATCAAAGTGACTTTTGCCAATAGACATGGAGTGCACATGTGCATTTGTTTTGTTTAATTTGTTTTGATATGTGTTGACCATGGATTTCTTTCCATTATATAACACATATCAAATGTAAACACTTTTGTTTGGCATTACACAGTTTGCTTGTTTCTTATTTCTTCTTCCACACTCACCTCAAATGAATCATGCATTTTTTTCATATGCTGCCATTGTTACAGTTACATCATCACAGGAACTTTCTGTTCATACAAAGGCAGTACATTTATGGAACCATGTGAAGCATACTGTCCATCCAAGTACAGTATTTTACTCTGTATTGTGATTCCTTAAACATTCAATAACAAGGTTATTCATAAAAAGAAACAATAAAGCATTTCGTTCAATGGTGATAGCACTTCTTGTATAAGAGAAGTAGTGTATTGCACATAACATTTAATAACCTATTGCTGTTATAATGTAATCCTTTTTGTCTCTAATTTAATGCATGTTTTTTCTTGGTATTTTTGTTGTGTGGCTCTAACAGTGACCAGATCCAATCTATGTATCTTAAAGACCATTATCTGATCTGCTAATCTCCTGTAGGGGTAGATTACAGGGTTAATAGTGAAAAATTCAGTTATATGAGTTCTTTGAAAAATGAGTTCTGAGTTCTGGTGAGTTTGCATGAATGATACTATTCAAGAATCTTCACAGATCTTACTGGTTTGTTTCAATGGACAGGTAAGTATGAAAAGCAACAACAAGTGCAAATACAGTTTAATTGAATTCCATTATTTAAATAAATAAATAATTTTATCATGTAACCCATACTACATGTGATATATTTCCTGGAGTTTCAATGAAAGATTGAAGGACTTGCTTTAAATTGGACTTTGACCATTGCATTTTCACTTTTCTATAAAAAATAATGTAAATGGTTCCTTTCAGTGTTTGTTGTCTGTTCTTTACATCAATGTGCATGCAACATAAGGTCCCTATTTCTGAGATCATATCAACAAGACTGAATGTTATTCAAGTAAATTCAAATTTACTTCAAATATTCAAGTATTTAGCTACCATATTTGTTAATTAGGTTCAGGTTTGAAAAAATAACATTTATAAATATAAATTAAACATGAGTTTTATAGATATAAATAATACATGGAAAAATAAATAGGCAACACATCAGCAAATAATTTATGCTTTGTTTGGCAACTGTCACTGAGAAGACTATATTGTATTTGCCCTCTTATATATGTCAAAGGTTATAGGAGATCATTGTGTCCATATTGCCCTATTATAAAAATAGAGTAATGTGCTATAAGAAGATAACTGGTTTATATTATTAAAAAGCATTTACTAAACTGAAAGATTTAGAAATTCACAATATTCATCATGCAGTTGCAACAGATGCACTAATAAATATTTAAAAACAAAGGCACTCAACATATACTACATATTTGTGTACACTTTTTCACACCAGAAAATATTCAAAGTAAAATGCAATTTCTTTTTAAATGCAACATTTTATATCGACTTGTTTAGTGACCAGGAACAACTGAAAGAATGATACACCATACTCCTTGTTGATGAGGTCTATCAAAAAAGTCTACCAGGGTGAAAATTGGTAGATCATCCAAGTTGAAAAAAACGAACACTTTTTTTGATAGACCTCATCAACAAGTAGTATTGTCATCTATTCCAGTATTAGCATCACGGGAAAACCTATTCTCTCTTTCAATGCAGTGGAGGTCTACTTCTGAGAATGCATTGAAACAAATATTTTCCTAGTTGATGCGCAGGAAAACAAATTTGGCTTTTCATACTTTTTCGCACTTTTTGTCCCAACTGTTTCATAAAAGGCAAAACCTGACTGGCTCCACTCACATGTGTACGTGCACACGCAGATGCTCTCACGCACATGTAAGAAACAAAGACCACAGTGAACTTGAACGACAACAGCTACCACTTCTACTGACATTTTTGTGACACGGTAAACGAGCGAGTCCACCCATCCAATGTTCAGGTGATGAACGGCCACGAAAGGGCTCTGGTGAGAACTCTCCTCGTTGTGCCATCGGGGGCGGCACTGCTCGGAGAATGTGGGGGCAGAGTCAGGAGGTGGTGGGTTGGTGAATGAGCCGGTGGCACTCGGGCACCTCTGAGGACGGCCCTGGAGAGGCTGCTGGGGCCCTCAGCAGTACTCCTCCACCTGTGGGTCCGGTAGGTCGTTGAGGTCCAGGAAGACGGAGGTGCTGGACAGCTTGCGGCCATTGCTGGAGAGGTCCAGGAGCTCCTCAGCTGTGCTGGGCACGGAGCTGATGTACATGTCCCACACCTGGTCCGGAGAGTCCAGGTCCAGCAGCTTCTGCTTGATCTTCAGGTTCTTCTCCATGTTTCTCCGTTTGTGTTTGAACTCAAGGATAGTCTTTGTGTACCTGTTGATAGTTGTCACTGAGGAGGCCATGCATGCGGTGAAGGAACTCCATGCCAAACTGAGGGAAAAGGGCAGTATTTCAAAAAGGAACTAAACCAACTTAAGACAATCACGAACAGAAACTCACGAGACAGTAAACCCCATTTGTCTTTGGGCAACTTATCTTTCGAATGGATTGATATTTGTACTACACAAGTTATGCTTGATTGGAGTCCTTTAGAAAGTGATTACTTCTAAACATCAAAATATTCTATTAATATCATTACTAGCAGTAACACATTACTATCGTCATTAGCATTAATATATTAAATATGTATAATCTTACATATAAGACCAACTGTAGTCCCAGGTCTGTGGCTTCCAGTCTTCAGGCCCAAGACTCACTGTTAACTGGAAGGCTGTGGTGAACATCATGTGGGCCACCATTCCCAAAAGGCCTGTGGGAATAAGCAGACCAGGGGGTCTGAGTGAGTCACGCTTCCACTTTTCTCAAACTTTGTGAGCAGCTTATGAGAAGTTCCACAAGGACAAAGCTGCCGAGGAACACAAACTACAGAAAATATGTGAGGTACGGGATAAGGACCCAGACGCAGATCAGGATCAGGCAAAAAGGAACGTTTAATTCAGGCAGGGGTCAAAACCAGTAGTCAGGGTAGCGAAGGTACAAAATCAAAATCCAAAGAGAAGTCACAAATAATCCAAAAGTCAAAACCAGAAAATCAGAGAAGGCAAACAAACAGAATCGGCAGGCAAACGCGAAGTGAAAAAACAGAAGGGGTGTCTCGGGAAAATGCTACAGACTCTGGCTTACTGACAATTGGCACAGGGAATGAAGATCAACGTTCTGACGGGGAATGAACATAAACATGGAACTTAAATACAAGCAGGGAAGGGAAACACAATAGGAATCAGGTGTGACTGGGAGGAGAGAGGGGTAGGAACACAGGTGAAAACAATGGGATTGTTAATACAATAACGAGGGGAAACGAAAGACACGGATTGGGAATAACACAGACACATAAGCTGTGTTCGAAACCGCTCCCTATTCACTATATAGTGCACTATATAGTGTGTATGCCAGTGTGCGACAAATTCTAAACTGTTCATTTCGTTCACTATATAGTGAATGAGAAAATACCCACAATTCACAGTGATTTGTAGTGAACAGCGAATGTACCCTACAATTTCTCCCGTGTACCACAATGCAATGCGGTCGTGTCATACCGAAGGAGAAGAGGTGAAGAAATTATTGAATACCTTACAGCCTTCTTGAACATTAGCCAACTGACCAGAAAGCCAGTAGGGGCCAGTAGTTTACCTTAAAGCTAGCTAACATGTTAGCTAATAGAAGTTGGTCTATTTACCGGTTGACAACGTCGGTGAATCAACGAAAGATGTCTTAGACGCCTAATGCGAGTTTGAGTTCGCCTCTGTTTATGCCTCAAGAACAAAAGTTGAGCCAATAGCAGTAAAACAGCAACAGGAATCATGGTGATGGTAACGTTAGCTAACTGCTTTAGCCACCGATAGCTACTGTTATTATCGCTATGGGAGTTGGTGCTAGTCGTGAGCTCGTGAGTTATCCTAACGTTAGCACACGAGCTAGTTAGCTCACGACTTCCATAACGGTAGCTATTGGTGGCTAAAGCAGTGGCTAGCAGACAGCACCACAGTTGACAAAACCACACTTGCACATCATTAGAATTTCAACAATTTATTTGGGATTTAACATTCAAAACTGAACATGCAAACCTGATACCACCTGAGTACATTTCAACCTGCTGCCATGAGTACTCGGTTTGTTTACGCGATACTGGGCGCATCCGCTTGTGTCACCTGAATATCTGGCACTTTTTCTTTTGACGCAAATGACGTTCAGTTGTAGTATCCGAAAACAGTTTGTCGTTCACTACATAGTACACTATATAGTAAACACTATATAGGGAATAGGGAACGAGTGAACGAGTGAGCGGTTTCGAACACAGCCATAGACAATAAACGACCTGGAAGAGCAGGCAGACACGTGCATAGTTCGAAGGGGAGGAACGCATTCTACCAGTACCACGTGCAAGCAGAGGGAAGCTGAAGTTTATCTATAGGTTTAACACGTGGCTACAATCCTTCTGTAGGAAAGAGGGGTATAGATTTATTGAGCACTGGGACTTCTTCTGGAACAGGGGTGACCTATACAAGCCTGATGGGTTACACCTGAACCGGATGGGTACCTATGCTCTGGGGCAGCGTATGCTTAGGGTAGCAGGATTATTTAAACTAGGGACGCGGGGGCAGGGAGGATAGAGAGCGAAATGGGTAGGGTGGTGCAGACTGCCCAGATGGAGTCTGTCAAGACTACATATAATAGGGAAAGCAAGAATAAAGTCTTGAGTAAACAAAATGTTAGCAAGTGTGGCTTGGGATGGAAGGGAGCGAGGGAGCGGGAGAGCAATAGTAGAAACAGTAGTCTGAAATGTCTATGTTTTAATGCTAGAAGTATAAAAAATTAATTTCTGGAAATAGAGGTTGAGATCAATAGCAAAGGCTATGATATCGTAGGGATTACAGAGACGTGGCTGGGAGAAGAGGACGGGGACGAATACAATATAGAAGGGTATAAACTTATTAGGAAGGATAGATCCGGTAAGAGAGGTGGGGGTGTGGCACTGTATGTGAAAGATAATCTAAATGTGCAGGAGTTTCCAGAAACTAGCCAACGTATGCCTAGCGAGGATATTTGGATAAAGCTCATAGGGGAACATGAGAAGGGATTAAATATAGGGGTGTGTTATCGACCACCAGCTTCAGACAGCAATATGAATATAATGCTTTTGAAAATATAAAACAAGCTTGCAGAGGAGGTGAGACTATTATCATGGGTGACTTAAATTACCCTGGTATTAATTGGGAATTGGAGACAGGACAAGGAAATAGGGAGGAAGAATTTCTAGATGTTATTAATGATCTTTTTTTTGGCACAGTATGTTAGACAGCCTACAAGAGGAAATTCAATCCTAGATCTGGTGTTATGTAATGACGCCGACAGAATCAGTAGTATAGAGGTAATGGAACCCATTGGGACAAGCGATCATTCCACAATCGGATTCGATATATTATGGCAAACTAAGAGGGCCCCATCTAACACAAGGATTTTACACTTTAGGCGTGCCAACTTTAAACAGATGCGATTAGAATTAAGCATGGTAGACTGGGGACATCTTCTGGAGTGTAGGACAGTGAATGAAAAGTGGGACAAGTTTAAAGGGTTATACTTGATGCACAGTGTAAATTTATTCCTACGGTGCGAAAAGTACGTTGAAAAAGCAGTCCCCACCGTGGATAAATAAAGATATGCGACAGAATTTGAGGGAGAAGAAAAAACTGTTTAAGATATATAAAAACAACAGTACCGAGAGTAATAAGGCTGAATATTGCCGTGTGCGTGCTAAGGTCAAAAAAGAACTAAGGGTAGCCAAAAGGATCTACGAAAGGCAAATCGCAGAAAATGCTAAAAGTAACCCTAAGCGTTTCTTTCAATACTGTAGTAGGAAAAGAAAAGTCAAAGAGGAGATTAAGGGAATTAAAAACAAAGACGGGGCACTGCTCTGTAAAAATAAGGATATTGCAGATGCTCTAAATGGCTGTTTTGTAGATAGTTTTACCAGAGAAGAGGCTGCTAATAGGCCGGAAGGCATATTCATTACTCAGAAAGTCTTAGCGGATACAGAGATAGGGGAGATGGAAGTATTGGGTAAATTACAAAAATTAAAGACTAATAAAGCAGCCGGCCCGGATGGCATATACCCCAGGGTACTAAAGGAGTTAAGCGAGATCATTTATAAACCACTGGCAAGTATTTTTAGACTGTCTTTAAAGACTGGTGAAGTACCTAATGACTGGAAACAGGGTATTGTGGTACCAATATATAAGAAAGGGGACCGTACTGATCCAGGAAACTATAGGCCTATTAGTTTAACTTGCATCATATGCAAAATATTAGAATCTATTATTAAAGATAAACTAGAAGTATTTCTAGAAAATTACAACATCCTAAGGGATAGCCAGCATGGTTTTTGCAAGGGTAGGTCATGTCAGACAAATCTGCTGACATTTTTTGAGGAAGCAACCAAGTGTCTGGATGAGAGAAAGGCGTATGATATTATATACTTAGATTTCCAAAAAGCATTTGATAAGGTGCCACATGACAAACTCATTATCAAAATGAGAGCAGTAGGAATTACAGGAGGCATTTTAGAGTGGGTTCGGAACTGGTTACTGGATAGAACACAAAGGGTAGTAATAGGCGGGATCTTATCCGAGGAGGGTATAGTGGGAAGTGGAGTTCCGCAGGGATCGGTGCTGGGACCACTGCTCTTTATCATCTACATAAATGACATTGATATGGACATTGAAAGTACATTAGTTAAATTTGCAGATGATACAAAACTGGGAGGCTTAGCAAATAGTCAGGAATCTACTAAAGTAATCCAAGACGATCTGAATAGAATCCAGAAATGGGCAGAAACCTGGCAAATGAAATTTAATATAACTAAATGTAAAGTTCTACATGTGGGGAATAAAAACATAGGACAGGATTATTTTATGGGAGGTAGAAAACTAGAATGTGCACACGTAGAAAAGACCTAGGAGTCCTAGTTGATCAAAGCTTGTCAGGGACTGGTCAATGTGCGGTAGCAGTTAAAAAAGCCAACAGGATGCTGGGATACATAGCCAAGAGTATAGAGTACAAATCGAAGGAGATCATACGCACCTATACAATGCCCTTGTTAGGCCACACTTGGAATATTGTGTGCAGTTCTGGGGACCGCATTACAAAAAAGATATAGATGCGCTGGAAAAGGTCCAAAGACGGGCAACCAGACTGATTCCAGGCATAAAAGACAAGTGTTATGAGGAAAGGCTAGAGATGCTTGGACTATTCAAGCTTAGTAAAAGGAGACTTAGGGGAGATTTGATTGAGGCTTTTAAATTTATTAAAGGAATTAACAAAGTGAATTTTAGGAAATTATTCAAGTTGAGTTCGGTTAGCAGAACGAGGGGGCATAAATGGAAACTGACAAAGGGTAAATTTCACACGGACACTAGGAAAATATTTTTCACACAGAGAGTGATCAATGCGTGGAATAGCTTGCCTGGACATGTAGTAGAGGCTGAGACACTAGGGGTATTCAAGGCTAGGCTCGATCCAGTGTTAGACACTCTAGCCTTTGGATAAACTAAGCATGTGAGCAGATTAGTGGTAGGAACGGACGAGCAGTGTTGGGCTGAATGGCCTGTTCTCGTCTCCCCCTTATGTTATGTTATGTTATATAGAAATCTGCGTGCAAATGAAGTGAAACGCGAGAAGCGTACAGGGATAGGACAACGAGAGAGAGAATGATAGCGATAGTTAGAAGCGTGAGATAATTAGTGATTAGTAGTGTTAGTAACTTAATCTAAATCCCTAATGTTAGTAGTTAAGTACTATATACATCTAACTAATATATACAAAGTGTAATAGAAAGTAAGAAGGAAGTAAAACGAGATAATAAGCTAAGACGGAAAAACAGAAACAGAATTTCCCGAAGTGCATGACAAAAGACAAGGAGTGGATCTCGAAACAAACAGGAACAATGACAACAGGGGAACAGAACGTGAATCGAACGAGAATGATGAATAATGAATAAACAAAATATAAAAACAAACGAACAGACATTACAGAACATAACAAAATATACAATAAAACACACTATATAAATGGTTTTCAGAAAGGAGCATCCACCTTGGCCTGTAATGTAGAGTGAGAGGGGCTTTAGATAACTAAGGGTTCTGTCTTCAGGAGGCAGCTTGCTAAACCTGTGTGTGCTACGATATGCAAGGATTGAAATAATTCATAGACACACTTTTTTTAATTTAACTAACAGCTAGTGGCATGCTTGACAGCAGTCCCATGCCTACAAACAATGTTTGATGCTCAATGTTTGTAGCTAGCTATAAACCCAAGTGTAGTGTTACATTTGCAATAAAAAACATCTCATGTGCATTTCATTGCATTTCTTCTGGCCTGGCATGTATGCTCTTCTCAAATTTTACATTTGTAGGCTAAAAACATCACCATCTCTACAGCAAACCTTCTATTCAAATTTTTTGTAATTGCATTTAATATTTTTTGAAGATCTCATCTCATCTCATCTCATCATTGTCTAAACCGCTGGTCAAATCCCAGCATGCACCATCTCTCCATCGCAGGGCACACAAATTCACTAACCTCTACGGGCAATTTAGACTCTCCAATTAGGTGCATGTCTTTTTTACCCGGAGGAAACCCACGCGGACACGGGAGAACATGTCCACACAGAAAATTGCGAGACCTTCTTGCTTAATATCCACTTTTAAATGAAGATATATAAGAAATAATAGATTTAAAGATCTATGTCTTTGCATGTTTGTTAAGATTATGAATATCACTTTAAAATATATTATCAAGTAATATATCAATAAATTATACTAAAATATCAATTGTGATGATACAGAGCATATCCTGCGGTGATATTAAGCAATACATTTACACCAAATCAAACCCATTTCATAGCAATATATAATGTAAACACATGGATCATAGGTTACGTGCTGAATGAGCCACTTAAAATCACATAAACACATTCAGGCATATGCATAAATCTGTCCAACATCTAAGGATGTAACGATAACCAATTCAATCATTGATAGCTCAAAGAGAACAGCACCACCAGCTGGAATTCAATGGAACTTGACATTTACTGACATTTTAAGAATGATTCTCAGGAATCCACATATGCACTAGCCAGACACTATCCGGCCTGATTTTTTAAACCTTTTCATACCAGACCATAACAATAAAAGGGAACAAAACTGATGTTGGTAACCAGACCATAACAATAAAAGGGAACAAAACTGATGTTAAGTGTTTTTATGAAATGACCAATGGCCAAATGACCAGTTACCTTTTACTGTTGTCCATTGTGCGACTGTAATCACAAAACATACTGTAGTAGTGCTCATAGTTATGTAGGTTACCGTATTTTCTTTGTAATGTTAGAGACCTCAGATCTCAGATCAGAATCTCCTTGCATCTTCACATTAGGTTCCCTTATGTCCTCCTCATTTCCATGTGACTAAATGTGCTATTTAAAAAGGGTTATGCTGGCCTTTGTTTATTTAATGGTAACAACAGCAATAGAATTCACAATACAATTATTTTTATATTGTTAATTGCATTGTTTTATCTGCTACAGTATATGCAAACATAAGAGGATATCAAACTGCTAAGACAAAACAAAAGAAAAACAAATAATGGATGCATTTCATAATATTATAGGTGGAAAAAACATCCTCCATACTCAGAAATGTACCAAGGTTTGAAAAAGTTTTAATAAAAATACTTAATACTTAATTTTGCAGGAGGAAATAATGGAGAATCATTGTGCTTCATATGTTAAAATTCAGGTAACTGCCAAAATAAAGGAAACACAAACATAAAGTCTCTTACTATGGTGTTGGGCCACCACAAACAGCTTCAATGTACATATGGCTTACATCATTTTCATGCTCATCAAACCATTCTGTGACCACTTGTGCCCTGTAGATGAGGGCATTGCCATCCTGGAAGAGACCACTCCCATCAGGATAGAAATTACCTGTATCTTGAAATACCTTGCAATTTGTTATGTAAATATTCATTCCTATGCAGCATTCTGTAAATTATAGACTTTGAGTTTTAATTAAATGTACACCAAGGACACTAAAGGTGTTCCATTTTCAATCAGTTTGTGCATAACCCGAAGGCAACCTTGATCTTTCATTAGATTTGCTGTTACGGCTTGGCTGTTACTGGCTTGTGGTGGAAAGCTGCTAGCTCACAGCACCGTGATACTTTAGTGACACTCATGCATAATCTATGATGTACTTAGACAGCGATTGCTCTCAAATTGCTTTAGTGTAGTCAGGTGGTGAGTGGGCTTTTGTTTTTCATTATTTGCATTCTCAATGCACAAAGCAATCATCACACAGTCATCACACCGCACTGCCTTTCTCACCAAGAAGTTTCTTGTTTTCATATGTAAAGGGATCGTTAGAGCCAAATTAATTGGCATGGCCCTTGGAGGCAGCTTTTAATTTCTTGCAGAAGATGATTCAACAAAAGCAGTTGTGATTTATACTGTTAACCACAAGGGGGCAGTATTGGACAGTATATTTAATGGAAGACTAGTATCCACTGGAGATCCACAGGTTTCTGTTTCAACCACACAGGGAATGGATGCCACTCTATTCATGTTTTCTTAATTTTAAATCAGTCGAAACTGATGTGATAAGATTACAGAAATGCATAGGCTTACCACACCTTCAGCTGCAATGGGAGTGGAATTTCCAGTTCCATGTCTCTTTCAATGTATCAATTATACACGTATCCCTAGTGTAAGGTGCTGTATGCCTCTCATTGACAATGGACATTACTAAAGGGGACACAGCCACATTAAGTATGCTTTCTAGGTACTCCACGCCAACAAGTACCAGCCACTGCGGGGTGTATTCAGAAATGAATCATGCTGTGAAAAGCGGAAGAAACCAGTGCCCTAGTGAAAATAATTGAGTGTCCCCAAAATAATTTAGTAAGCCCAAAATAAGGATAACTTTGTTCAACAGACATGCGCAGACAGGGCTTGCAGAATATTGCAGCACGGCGGCATATCTATGAACGTACCACACAAGGCTGGAATAAAAGGCTCAGCTCAGATCCTCACCTCAGTGTCTGCCCCGATAATTACTAAACATATTCAGATATCCAGTAAAATTGAGATCAGACTGGATCAAAGCTGGGGATGGAAAAATGGAAGGCCTTATGAAAGAAAACGGCGGGTGATCCATTTAGTTCAGAGAAAGAGCCTTTTTTCTTCTACATCTCAGCCACCCTGATGAACTGAAGTTTAACATAACCATTCCCAACTGCTGCCTGAGCAGGGATATTACTGTGCTGTCTATATTATAATCTCTTGACAGGACATTTCTCGCTATGCCCCAGTGGCCCACATTTCTGTTTGAATAAAAAGTAATGAATCTGATGCAGTGTCAATGCACTTAGTGTCATTGTCAGGAGACATACATCAGACAGCAGATTAAAAAAATCCTCACACCATTTTTGAAGCAGGACTTTATCCTGCAGATTTGATGTCAAGAGCGTGCTGCAGCGTTCGTGTTTATTGGTAAATGGCTCCGGATGGGGACTGAGGCTTAGGTTCGCTCTGAGCCAGGCAGAGAGGAACGCGGAGAGAAAATGCAGACGCTCCCGCTCGTTAGCGCCTGGCAACGCGGGATATCTTCGCCTGACAACCGGAGAGAGGGATCTCCTCGGAGCATGCCTTGTTGCCAAACAAAAAACACAACTCCTGCACCAGTCCGATTACTTTTTAAGCCACAAAATCCCAAGATTGCACAAGCAACGGACCAAATTTGAAGCATGGCTCATCAATTCAGCGGTCTCGCTCCTTGTCTTCTGCCTCTCAGAGATAGCATTCCTGATTTCCCTCTACTCTACAGTTTAATAGACTCACATTTGCACAGTTAATTAATAAACCACGTGGAGAGCACAGATGCACTGAAGTATTTGATAGGCCACTGTTATTTGATAGACAATCTTCACAGCATGACAAATGTGGCCTGTACTAAGGCTTTTATAATGTTCACCATATTTTTCTGAATAGTGTTGTATATCAGTACACAAGGGGTGCATCAGACTTTCAGTGCATGGTAAATGGTTTTCTTCATGTGAGTGTATTAGGTTTCTCCAATGTCAGAGAGGATATTGGGTAGATTAGCTTTGTTTGGGCTCTTTGAATTAATATGCTGATACTAATTCGAATCAAACATGATGTTCACTGGGAGTGCTTCTTCCAGTACAGTTAGTGAGCATTTCAACTGTTCTTATTTCTGTCTTTTTGACAGCTGCTTACATGGTTTCCTTCCTATTGGTAACTCACTCCTGCCCCTGCTGAATGGAGGGCTGCATTGCAATGGGAGGCATGCTTACGTAATACCCTGTGGTCTTTGTTGGGAAACTGCCAAAGCTAGTCGTAACTGGGCTTCTTAATCAGTATTGAGAACAGCATGTCAGCCACGTTGGAAAGAAGGAATCATTAGTTTTAATTTAGCAACCCGTGCAGGGTCACCCTTGGTTCCCCATGAGTGCTCTTTGTGCTACGCATGCGGTCTGGAGCCAATCAAAGCAGCTGCTCATTCTGCATCATATGGTGAATGGCTGTAATAAAGATTCACATGTCAATTGAAATGTGCATTTTGCTTCGGAACACAAGAAAAACGTGAAAGCAGCAGAAAGTGATGGAGGGGAAACAAACTGCTGTTCTTTTCCCTGCACCCTGAGGTCTTCCATTGGAAATGTATGATTTAATACTGAAGACCAGGAATATCGCATAAAACAGTGTAACAATTCACTTTCAGTTAAAATTCAGACATGTTCCACAAACACAAAAAACTTGGACTCAATTTTCAATGAGTCCACAGCAAGATGAATGTTAAGACCATTAGAATATCTAATCAATAAAGCATTTATCAGATATATAATACAGGCCACATTTTAAAAGCCAAGCTTTAAAATATGTACATGACCCATATGCCCTATACAGGTCATGAGGTATCTATTCACATTCTCCGTGTAAGTATGCTCGGCTTCCTAAACTGCCTTATTACCATCTGGGAAGCTTGCCGAGATAGTTTAATGCGGCTGCTGACATCTTGTTAAATCAAGAGAAAAGACATATTAGAGGCAGGTGATCTTTACTGTCAAGTTACCTGACAGAACGGTGAATATTGCAGCAAAGGCATTCAGCTTGAGTCCGTCAATGACGTTGCCGTAGTGACAGACTTCTATTGACATGAGGATCCCGCCGGTCGACAGCAGAATGATGTAGAGACACTCGGCCACGATGCACAGCCACAGGACCCCTGTGAAGAGTCAGAGGATGAGCCTAAATAACTTGTACTTTAAAAACATACATCAGTCCATCTGCGAAGGACAGGATCTATTTGCCAAACTCATAAACACAGAAAAACAAGGGAACTGATCTTTGACAGGTCTTAAGTCTTTAGTATCTTTAAGTCTTCATCTTTTGAGACTAGACAGATGGATTTCCCTGTCCCCTGAACATTTGTTTGAATTATACCCATAAAACAAGAGGGTATCCAAAAGTTGAAATCCCATCGACCTTCAGATTTATATGCTCTCCATTTTTCATAGTCTGGAATCAGCTGAGGGAGCAGTACTGGGCGAGGGCAAGCACTCATCGCCAGCATTTCTCACTGCAACTGATCAGCACTGATGGGACACTCACGAGCAATGTTCTCTAAATTCATATCTCCTATCTCACGAGAGCTGCATTACCGTTCCACTTGAGTCTGAAAGGAAAGCAATCTAGGGAATGGTGAAAATGAAAGTGGTTAAAACAAAGCACAGCATCGTACCTTCATCTGCTGTATCATTCAGAGTGCTCCTTAGCACTATGCAACCATATCATGGCCATGAAGATAAGAAGACAAACACCTGCCGTTCCTTCTCTCCATCCATAATTTTGACAGGAAAGGCCAACTAGCTGTAACGGTCAGGCTGACTGTTTGTAATGTATATAATAATGTGCTGCTCGAAAACATATATATACAGTGGGTATAATAAATATTCACATGCAAGTATTGGTATTTTTCACATTTTATTTTCTTGCTTCATGGAATCAAATTTGATTTAATTTGGATTTCTTGCCACTGATCAACACAAAATACTCTATTATTTAAAAAAACAACAACTCTAGAGCTTTTTCTTAATTTATTACAAATAAAAAACAGACAATAATTGATTCCATAAGTATTCATCCCCCTTGACTTAATACTTGGTAGAAGTACCTTTAGCTGCAATTACAGCTGCGAGCAATGTCCAGATATGCAAGTCTCTACCAGCTTTGCATATTTGGACATTGCAATTTTCAGCCATTCTTCTTTACAAAATTGGTGGTCCCCATTCAAAAATGTTGTGAACAGTAATTTTCTCCATTTTCTACAGATTTCTCAATGGGATTGAGGTCTGGGCTTTCAATGTCCTGATGCTCCAGGACATAATTTTTTTGTATTTAAAGCAATCCAATGTGGCTTTTGCTGGGTTTGGGTCATTCTCTTGCTGGAATGTAAATCTTCTCTAAAGTCGCAGGTCTCTTGTAGAGTTTCCTCCAATATCTTGCGCCATCCATTTGCCCTCTATTTTGACAAATTTTCCAGTCCCTGAAGCAGAGAAGCATCCCCATACCATTAAGCTCCTGCCACTATGTTTCATGGTAGGAATAGTGTTCTTGGGATGATGTGCAGTGTTTGGCTTGCGCCAAACATAGTGTCTAGCATTGATGCCTAAAAGATCAATCTTAGTCTCATCAGACCATAGAATCTTCCTCCACTTGGTTTGATAGTCTCCCACATGCCTTCTGGCAAACTCTAGGCAAGAGTTTATGTGAGTATTCTTCAACAATGGCTTTATTTTTGCCAACCTCCCATATAAGTGCAGATTTGTGAAGTGCCCAGGCTATGTCCCATGGACAGCTTCTGCCATCCCTTCCATGGAAGACTGTAACCCTGTCAGAGTTACCATAGTCCTCTTGATGGCTGCCTTAACAAGTGCCCTTCTCGCATGGATGCTCAGTTTTGGAGGGCGGCCTGTTCTAGGCAAATTCACAGTTCCCTTGATTGCACTATCTGAATAACCATCTCTTAGGTTTACTTTGAATATTCTTTGGTCTTCATGATGAAGCTCTTGTTTGGAAATGCACTAACCAACTGTGGGACTTCTCACAGACATGTGTATTTAATTTGAAATCATTACATTAAAACACCTTAATTGTACACAGGTGGACTCCAAGCAAATAATTGTGTCCTCTGAAGACAATTGATTTCACTAGAGTTTATTTGGGTGTCTTAGCAAAAAGGGGTGAATACTTATGCAATCAATTATTGACTGTTTTTATTTGTAAATCATTAAGAACAACATATTTTGTGTTGATCAGTGGCAAGAGATCCCAATTAAATCCATTTTGATTCCATGAAGTTAGAAAATAAAATGTGAAAAATGCCAAAGGGGTGATTACTTATACCCACTGTATATACAAGTACCTGCCAAAAGAGAAGAAACATCAACTTAAAGTGTCTTAATACATTTAACATTTTAAGCATTTAGCAGATGTTCTTATCCAGAGCGACTTACAAGATGTGCATTAATACATGGAAGATATGAGTGCAGTAATACAACAATAGACATGCTGGTCCAAAACAGCTTAAATGTGCCTTGGCATAGATTCTGGTATCAAGTATCTGGAACTCTACAGGAGAGATGCAACACCATTCTTCCAGAGAAATTTGACCATTTGGTGTTTTGTTGATGGTGGTGGAAAACACTGTGTCAGACATCAATGGACAGAGCCCATCAGGATCAGGATAGAAATGCTTCACCATAGGATGAAGGTGATCACTTGAAAGATCACAGAATGATTTATTGGTGTTGACCTTGCCCTCTAAGGGACTGAGTGGACCAAAAACATTCCAGGAAAATGTACCCCACACTGTAACAGACCCCATGTGCACCCCACACTGTAACACTGTTTCTTTCATTTTGGCAGTTACTTGTACAAAGCATACATACCTATATACATAATACACAATTGGCAATAGGGCAAACAACAATATGGAAAACACAGGTATAACCTTGGCTTGGACCCACCACATGACTTGTGTTTATTGAAAAGCTATTACCAACATGACTTAATTGTGCATTTTAAGGGAAAACTATGCAGACCATGAGTGTTTATTTCTTTCCTCAATTGTATATGCACTGATGAAGGTCGTTTGACCGAAAGCTTAGCAGCAAGCACAATAAAGAAAAGATGTGACGTTTTGCAATTTATATCAGTGTGTGTGCGTGCGTGCCTTTGTTAACTTCTTTCCTCATATAAAATTCAATATATGGACTCCAAATCTGTCATTTGACAAGATGGATCCAGTTCTTTTTTATCAATACTTAGAAGGTCAAATAGCTGAGCTGTGTTTTGCAGGTGTATATATTTGTTTCCTTAAAGAACACCTGGATTATATTCCAAGGAACAACATAAAGAGCAACAACAAATCTTTGTTTGTTAACCAATTAAATTCCAAAATGAGAGGGCATATTCTTGAATAGTTCTTGCTACATTTTACATTTTGAAGTTAAAATGATTGCAATGATCAATTTTATTCTCCAGGGGTTATTGTATAGCTCATAATTGTAATAGTTTTTTAAATAATTGTAATAGCTTTTTTGCACAGCTATTGCTCATGGATCTAAGCTAAGCAAAGAAACTCGCTTATTTGGCTGGCGGTAGTATCTTGAACAACAATCAGCATGCCTTCAATCAGCTGATTATTCTGCTCCTTACCTACAAAATGCTAAATGAGCAAGCAACGTCAAGCCAGAGAGAGCTTGTTATTCCATATAATCCTGCTTTATATCCGTATGGTCTGTGACAGCTTGCTATAGCTGCATGTCCCCAAAATTTCACTAGCTAAAATAGGGCATTTTACCACAGGGCCCTGCAAATAAGGAATGGCTTGCTTGCACTTTCATGTGCAGACATCAGAGACAATATTAATATATTCAATCATTCATATTCAATCTTTATCCTATCTTACATTTACAAACCACGCTCACTGTAGTGTGCACCTTTTACCCATGGCCATGCGACCGTGGGTTATCTGCTGCAGACGGATCCTCGTGTCACTTTGGTGTGGGCAGAATTATGGTGCTCACAGATCAGTCACTTAACACATGGGGGGCCTTTTGGGCTTTCTTGTCTCTTCTCCTTTTCTTTTCGCACAGACTCAAGACCATACATACCTTACAGCACAAGTACTCTGGCTACGTACAAGGAAACGGAGGCCCTGCTCAACACTAGATTATTTTCCTTCACTTTGGCTGCTTGGCTATCAGGAGTTTGCTTAATTATACAATCCAATAAAATAGATCGAAACAGATGTGCTCTTAAATGTTATCTTTGGTTGGCACCAAGGGTCTGAAGGGACATTTTCCACGTGCTCCTCTCTAATGCTTGAATGTTTTTTTTTTTTTTTAAAAATACTATCTAACTATATTTATCTGCAAGGTGTTCCATTTGGGGATCTCTTTCCTTTGGGGTTATATTCATAACAGCTTGGAATGTTTAAGTGCCATCTGCACAATGCTTTGAGACAAATCTTTAGTGCTATTTGATTGATTTGATATATTGGAACATCTTCACTTCTGATTCACTGAAGCCAAGCATTCATTCATCAACTGCTTAGTAATTGTAGCATTTCCTCTTACCCCAGTTGTTACTGTAATACATTAAAGCTTTGCAGCGTACTTCAGTTTCCATCATGTAACAAAGTCTCTACCTGTACTCCTTAGCTTCACTCCAACGCACCTTAGCTTAACTGTCAATTAGCTCAGCAATGTTTTACAGGTATTTTCAATTCATAAAGCAGAATGTATTTCTTCCTTGTTGAGCCTGGATCAATGACTTATTACAGAATTGTATTCATGAGCATGGGACCCGCCTGCTTTCTGTCTTCCTGGCGTTAACATATCACAAAGCATGCAATGTTTATGGTGTCGGTATTTTAAGAGCCATTAAAATGCTCATGCTTTTGGCAGCAGCATTTTAAAGTGCTGTTCAAATGTTCAATCTTTTTACAATATTGTTGATGAACTGCTCCTACTGAACGGCATGCAGAACAATATGTGAGTTTAGTGATTCAGTGACTCAATTTACGTATGTACAGAAGTCAGTTGAAATTCTAAATGAATTATAACTATGAGCATTTTATTTTCATTCTCTCTGGTGAGCTATCATAATAATCGCCACACAGCACCACCTTTGAGAAACACATAAAGTTTTAAACTACACCATGTGAATTCTGGATGAATATTAATGCAAAAATGACGTATCTATAATGCAGAATGAATATCTACTGCATTCTCAGTGGCCAGAATTATTCTGACCGACTACAATGTTTGGAAAGTTTAATTTAATTTTGTACCATACTTGTAGAACAGGACTATAGCTATATATAATCCACTTATGCAGGTTCTTCTCAATTCAGAGATGCATTCAAATCAATCATTTGAATCCAAAAACTGTGATAAAACACAATTAGAATAATTAAGCACAGAATAAAGGATGAAAATGCATGCATACCAAGCAATACACTCGGAGCACAAAGCAGTCACAAGCCAGCAATGCATTTCTGCATTTCAAAATGATGAAAAAACGGCTAGTACAGATGTACATACCTCTTTCATGTGAAGGCGCAATATTAAGAAAACTTCTGCATTTCTCCCCTGTAAATACATACAGCATATACACTTTAACACAATTTATAAGCATTGTTCAGCTAAAAAGTATTTTTTATTATACGATTCACCCAAATTAAGGTCTTACATATGATGATACATTTCTACTGTACCATAAGGACTCATAACACACATGCTCATATGTTATATTTATATTAAATATAATATAACCTTCAAGTCTGGAAAAAACATACTCCCGGCAGGGAGTGATGCTCATATGTACAGTATTGATATATAATCATCAATAAACTGAATCGCCATATAAATCCTATTTGAAATTATTTAAATTCTGATATTTTGAAATGTAATCTGACAGAATACAGGATATGAATGTGCATTATTTTGATTACATTCTGGGCTTTCTTACATTCTGGGCCTTTTTAATGTTTTTATCTGTAGTTTTTATGTACCATTCCTTGTGATGCATAAATCCTAAAGAGGTCTTTATTAAAATACAAAAAACAAACAATTTGGCAGGCATTGTACTGCATTATCATAAGGGCATGCTCAACAGTTCTGTCAAGAGATTCCTGGTTGGAATTTCTCACTGCTCAAATCAATGAACAAAAAAATCATATTTGTTCTATGAGAAGGATGATGTATTACATTTTCATTATATAATGATTAGTTCAAATGATTTTATTATCATTATGAATGTTCAAATCATGACAGAAAAAAACATGCCCCCTCACTTGATGCAGAGTATTTTCTAGCATTTAACAAACAGATTTCAAACAACAAACCTGCATACATGCAAAAAGAGAAAGAGACAACATCTAGTTGGAGCAACTAACAACTAACGGAGCACTGTTTCTTAAAAGTTTTCTAATCAAATGTCTTAAAAGCTGAGGGTATTTAGAAAGTGCGCTGCATGCGGATCCAGCAGGGATCCAGCTTACCGATCATGTTGACATTCTGCTCGCAGGAGAACCAGATGCCGGTGTGGAACTTTCTCATGAGGAACTTGTCCTCGCCTGTCTCCCAGATGTACTGGACCAGCCGGGTGTCGTTGAGGTTGGAGCTGTTGAACCTTATGCAGTAGGGCTGTTTGAGCGCGATCGGCCCTGTGCAAAACGGTTTGACCACTTTCCTCGTACCCTCACACCAGTAACTAGTGGTCAGAGCGGAGACGGCAAACAGGAGGGCGATGAAGTTCAAGGTGAGCGCCAGAGACGCTCTCCGCCGCCGGTCTATCCCCATTATGGAAGGGAAGGCAAACTGAAAAGCTTCTAATCCTGCCTTTCAATATTTGGCAATTGCTCCTCCAATCCTCATAATCCAGCTTTTCATTTTAAAAATTCTTGGGTAATTACAGCGTGCTGCGTATCTTTCCTGTGCCGCTCACTCCCCGGATATGCTCATTTGATGAGCAGATACTCTCTCTTTGTACCCCTCTCTCCTCTCTCTCTCTCTCTCTCTCTCTCTCTCTCTCCCTCTCTCACGCACTCTCTCCTTGAGTGCACAGAGTCAGTGAATGAAGCGCAACATGCCTCTCCCCCTCTGCCTGGCTCTTGACACAGAATCTGCCGCTGTCTGTTACTGGAGGGCAGGACTGCTTCAAATTAGGGTAAGAGGTTTAGGTCCACGGGTTTAAAGGAATCCGGGGGTGGGGCAGGTAGAGGACAGAGTCGGGCAGCCTGGGAAGCGGAGCTAATGTCTGTGGTGGAACCTGGATGCTCTTTCGGGTAGGGGTGCCGCCCAGGGGGGTTAATGGTAATGGAAGCGGATGGCCACAGCTGTGAGGGCTCCTGTCATGTCCTGCAATTACGCAGATTGAGAGAGCTGGCGCTGAAGAAAAAGGCTTATGCACACCATTCGCCAGGGTCAGGCGCAATGACAGAATTGGTAATCAAGTGCCTGGCTGTTTTCACAAAAGCAGTGCCGTGGTCTACCTCAGCCCTTCTGGGTTTCTCATTCACATGATGTTAAATAAAAAGCTCCCTGACCCCAATTAAAAAGATATTACTGCAAAAATACTTACAAAAAAGTACAACAAATCATATATTGATTCACACAGTGTACATTACATATAATTAATTCCATAGCAGCTTCTTGTTATTGCCCAATTTCAAGAAGGGTATGCATGTAGCAAACTGATTGAAAATGACTGTATGGGTGTGTATGACCTTCAAAATATTTATATTATGTTGTTTAAAAATTGTAAGGGTTCATGAATTATTCATAATGTCTGGTATTGTACAGTCTGTAAGGTATATTTTTTAGACTTTTTAATGTAATTTCTTTCTCTCCAATTTTTTTCTTTTCTCCCCCATTTGGGAAGCCCACTCCAACCCCGTCATCGCTGCAATGTTAATTCAGGAAAGCGCAGACAAGCACGCACTCTTTTCTGAAGTGCATTCTGCCAGCTGTCTTTTCACTCCATAGTCCATCAGCCAAGGTGCAATGTCATACACTATATGTGCATTTGGTGCAGGCAGGATTTAAGTGTTTAACCAGTGGTGTCATCTTGGGTGATGAGGCAGGGATAAGCTTATTGACACCCTCCCTCCCTGGGTGACACTACAGCCAATTGCACATGTTTGTGTGTCTACCGACCACAGTTGGCAGTGGCACAGTCAGGATTCAATACAGATTCAGAGTCACACACTAAATCCCAAAGTATTAAAAATATGAGCCACCATGGCAGACCATTGTAATACAAAATTAATGTATATATATATATAATATGTCCATCCATCCATTATCTAAGCCGCTTATTCCTGGTCAGGGTCGCGGGGGGGGGCTGGAGCCTATCCCAGCATGCGTTCCGGGCGAGAGGCAGGAATACACCCTGGACAGGCCGCCAATCCATCGCAGTATATATAATATGTTAATATATAATTATAATATATGTATAATTTATTTAATCATAATGATCAGTTTCAGCCACTATTTCATTATGATCCTCTGAAAGGTTTTCTCATCCAACATGATCTCCAGCCGAATGGCCATATAGGTTATTTGTCAAAACTACCCATATGACCGTTTCGCTCCCTATATTGGCCGAAGAAGTGGTTGCCTGCCTGCTTCCAATTTTTTTTCTTTTAAACTAAATATGTGATGTTCTGACCATTCTGACACCCCTCTCCAGAAAACAGCAGTATAGGTTGTTTGTTTAAACCGGTCAAAACGACACATATTTTGTTTAAAAGGGAAAAAAATTGGAAGCAGGCAGGCAACCACTTCTTCGGCCGATATGGGGCAGGAAACGGTCATATGAGTCATTTTGACAGCCCAAAACGGTCATATGGGTTGTTTTGACAAATTACCTATATGGTTGTTTCGCCTGGAGATCATGTTGTCTCATCTGAAACAATAGATCAGGAAGCAAAGACCTGTCCATTGAGCTTTATGTGTCACTAAGACAAATACAACTACAAATTCCATCACAAAAAACTAATATTGAAGTGACAATGTTTACAGTAACAATGCAACTTGCATTTGAAAAGGCTTATAACGTTGGGTGCCATTGAAACATAATAGTGAGCAGTTTAAACTATTCTGTCTACTCTTTTTAAAATCTATATCCTTGTGTTGCATGCATGCAGCATGGGTAGTATGTGTAGAGTGTAATGAGAAATAACCTGACTGGGGGTCCCAGGGGTGAGAAGTCAGTATCACTCCTGCCTTCCTCCTTCACACTGACCACAAACCCCTTCCAGTCAGAAGGACAAGGATATATGTATGTATGTGCCCATACCTGTGCCCAAACTAGATTGTTTGGACTCCCTTTGGGGTATGCAATCAACACCTTTAGTGGTGGTCCCTTATGCTTTTAATATCCTTACATGTTATTGTTGGAAGAAATGATTTATATTTTATATAATTGCCGCAGATAATAAAACATCCTTAGTCTTTACATTTTTTATGTGTCTTTGCAATTCAAGGGGCAAATAATCAATGCAAATAAGGCTGGCATTTTATAGTTCTGTCATGTATTTGACCGTTTGAGGGAGAAGTTTATTTAATTTCAAGGTATTTGGATACATTTCACTTTGTGTAGCTTGGCATAAATGCCATCTAGAGCTATCATGAATGAAATCACTGCATTGAATATATGTCCCCTCGAAGTTCAAATAACTATTCTGCCCAGAGCCAAGCAAGGTTTTATTAGTATGTTCAATATCAAGAGAAAAAGCTATATTTGCATTACACCAAGGACAAACTCTAAAGGCACACAGAATCATGATGGGATTGTGGTTATTTGGCATGCTATACAAATAATGAAGATGGACAAATTGTTATTCATGCATATTTGACTAATTGTTAAAGAGCTTGACGAGATGCTGAGGATCATTAAATGTGTATGTTAAAAGAATCAGTCTGACCTTCTGTCCTACAGCATGCATCTCGGTCAAATCTCCAAATACACAGGGGAAAGGAGAGCACCAAGGGATATCGCCAGATCCTAGGAAGAGATGATGTACTACCACTGCTCCACTGTTAAATCAATATAAGTAAAAAACCCACCTATGTAAAACCGTCCATTGCCATTATCTATTTACAAATGTGTTTCATGACGTACTTCTTGCGCATTCATTTTTTACAGGCCAAGTTTTTACAATTCCACATTCAAGCAATTTATATTCTGCAGATAATGCAGAATATGGAAACTGTAAGTGAGTAATTTTTAGAACGCCTAAAGAAAGTGAGATTTGACCTGAGAACACGCCGATGATATTTGGTGTGTATGACCGCTGGCGAGATGGCGCCCTGATGTCTGGCTGATGTCCAGAGATTGTAGCAATAACATCACAGGTCCAATCAGGCAGGAGCCCCCCAGTTTCAATTCATGTAAATGTTAACTGCATAAAAGAGAATGCCACCATTGTATCTGTTGAACATTTTGTAACATGCATGTGTTCCTGTGGCTGGCTGTGCAACTAAACGTTCCCGTCTTCTCTTTTGAACATGGGGTCCGTCTTTTCACCAATGTAGATATTACTTTACGCCAAACTGTATTTTGGATTTATCTAAAAAACATACAGAGAATAAAGGATGATCTCCTATAGGTGAAAGTATTGCATAAGTAAGGATACTTATTCTGGACACACAACAAAAAATGATCACATACATTTTTTTTATAATCACGTGTGTGGGGACAATTTATGTTGTTGAAAAATGTTTACTTCTTATTACCTATCACTGTGCTGTGAGACACAGTATATTTCTTAGACTAAAAATGATGGAATTCATCTGTAGGTGAAATTTGCATAGAACTAAATCCATGGCAATGATTCCTAAATTTAACCTGTGAGTTTGACAGGTGCAAATCATTGACCATGCAAAGTGTCTGGTGACTGAGTAGAAGCTTTTACTTGGACCATTAAACAGAAGGCTGTTGCAAAGAACTCCCATGTGTAATAAGCATAAGGCTCAAAGCACAGAATTGAAATCAGATTTCTTTTTACGATTCATCACTCTTCATGCATTAACTTGCACAAATCAAGAGGGTTTTATGTATTTCTTAATGCAGCTACTGTATGCAGTTTGTATGATATAACATAAATCATCTGAAGTGTTAGGAATGACCTTTGATTAATTAAAATGTAACAGTTTTCTATAAGCACCTGTGATGTATGTTCCTCAGCACAAGGCAAAACAAAACTAGTCTTGTTCAGTCTCAAGAGCTTTTTTTGGGTAAATATGCTTAGATGATGACAGATGTTAGAGACAGACAGATCCCACTTTTTCTTCAAATAGACATCTTTACATAATTACTCTGAGCTGGTACAACAATTTCTGGGGCATCTGCAGCCCTTTGAAATTGCAACACACTAAAAAACCATATTCATACTGATGATTTCAATGTAGTACTCTCATATACAGCCCCAGATCTATGCCTCAACACAATTCTATCCTGGAGGTCTATAGAGAGTTCCTAGGACTTCATGGCTTGGTTTTTACTCTGACATGCACTGTGAACTGTGGGACCTTATATAGACAGGATGCATCTGAGCTCAATTTTGAGTGTTATATCAAAGGGTCTGAATACTTATGTAAATGTGACATTTCAGTTTTTTTATTTTAATAAATTAGCAAAAATTTCTAAAAACCTGTTTTTGCTTTGTCATTATGGGGTATTGTGTGTAGATTGATGAGGAAAAGAATGAATTTAATCAATTTTAGAATAAGGCTTTAACATAACAAAATGTGGAAAAAGTGAAGGGGTCTGAATACTTTCCGAATGCACTGTATATATAGATAGATATACGTTGTGGCAATCAATCAAACTGTATTGCAGGCCATATTTAACATTTGCGCTGTCAAGATATATATATATATACATTGACAAGCGAGCACCATGATGGAAGTATCTGTCTTTGGAGAAAAAAAAAAATTCTCCCCAAGCCACCTGGAATGATATGAATCACATTTCATCCATTAGACTCTCCATGTCTGCAATAATGACCCCTGCTTGCACTGACACATTTGCATGCTGGACTAATTGGGCAGGAGGGGGAGGGGGAGACTCCAGAACTGCAGTTGCACGCCTCATAGAGTTTTTGAAGGTCTTTCTTCGGGATGTTAGAGTGACCTCTACCCCACAGCTCAATTTCACTTGTTCAGCTGCTGTCCAGTGATGAAAAGTCAGATTATTACTGCCCTTGCTGATGACACACATCGCTAATGTTGCTCATTTGACAAAATGGTTTATTTCACAAGGGTGAGAGGGTGCTTGATCCTGCATTGCACAGCTACAGCCTGAGCAGTGGGGGGTGCCACTCTGTGGCCGAATCACAGGCAACATAATTTCTGCCCGGAAGTACTAGAACCTAATGCTTTCCTTGATTGCAAATGGGCTGAACCCTATTAGCTGAACCAAATCAGCTTGCAATTCTTAATATAGACTCCTCCAAAACTATCGAGTACATCAATGACTGTTCTTGGCTTCCCTGAAAGAAGCATGCCTTTTATCTATTTTGTTTTGCTCTTGGTCTCTGTGTGAGCATCACTTGTAGCTCCAGGGCCTATTTGTATGACACAGAGATTCTCATCTGTCATTTTAAAAGAATGGTAATCACTTGATGGGTTCAGATTTCTTCAGTGTCTATGAGGTATGAGAGCATTTATTATAGTGCTCATTATTGTATACAGTTGGTGATTGATATAATTCCTCTCATATTGTATTTTGTGTTTGTGAATTTCACTGGAAACCTTCTGTCAAACTGATTCCTCTATAGTTTGCTTGTTTCTAAAAACTTCATATTTTCAGAACAATAGGCTAAAAACAGTTCCTTTAAGATATGTTTGTATTTGACTTCAAACTTTCGACTGACATAATGCTGTGACAGGGTACTTAGACCAGGCCTGGAAAAAGAGAAGCAAAGAGAAAGAGCTGGTCCTGTTCTTTCTAGATTATGTTGGGTTGCAGGTGGTTGGCCGCAGCATGAAATTGCAGCACGGATAAAATTGTAATGGGAATGACAGCATGGCCATGCCATAGTCAGTTGATAAATAAGCCAAGTTTTATGTAATAAAGATTATGTTAGTAGTAGCCTCTGGCCATTTTGGTTGGTGAAACTATGGTAGAACAGGGATTACATGCAACAATTTTGTGGATAAATAAGCCTGCTACAAAAGATAGTAAAACAGATGAGAACACATCTATTAAAATGTAGCCAAGTTGCAAGCTATAAAGCACCACATAGGCAATTCTCCTCTAAAGTCAGTCAGATATCCCTTTTATTTCAACGTGGTAATAGTCAAGGCAATCCCTGGCATTGGTTTTCCACCATTCATTGTTTTGTATGTCTGGTGAACTCCCCTCTCCATAAACCAAAAGGGCCCAAATCTGTTCTCATTACCCAGCACCTAGCTAATTCTCTGATTTAACCACCATAATTATTTGCTTGCATATCTGTTGGAGATTCTATAAAACAAGAACTGTAGTAACTGTTCACTAGATGTAATTCCAATGAAATGTGTCCCAATTATATTTCCTTATGTTCCCAACATCATTCCCAAAAACAGCTGTCTGCTAAATTACCAGAGCCTTAAGCTTGATATTCTAGTCAGCTGACCTTCAATTTTTAGCAAATAGTTTGGAAAATGTGGAAGCACCCAAGAACCTATTCCATCTTCATCTTTGGAGTGATGCCAGTCTGGTTTTAGGCCCAGGCATTAAACTGAGATTGCCTCTGGTAATAGATGACCTTCTTATGGCTGCTGATTCAGGCTCCCGTCTCATACTTACTCTCCATCCTTCTTAGTCGACTTAGAGAGATTAGTGGTCATCCAGGGACTGTCCCAGAATGGTTTGCCATTTATTTTGCACACTGTATGCAGGTTGTAGCTCTAAAAGGGTCAAGGTCTGTCCTTCCACTCCTTACAGATGGTGTCCCTCAAGGTTCAGTGTTAGGGTCTATTCTTTTTTACATTGACATGTTAGACCTTGGAAATGTTATTAGAAGGCATGTGATCCAGTTTCAATACTGTGCAGTTGATTCAGATTTACATATCACTCCGTTGCTGTTTCAGATCAGATCAAAAATTGAGGTCAGGCTTATACATTCCTACATTTAAGAATATGTTTATTGCCAGGATATATTTCCTTTAAGGAGAATTTGACCCATATTAAATTTTATAAAACTGTCCTTCGTCCTTGTTGTAGGACAACTGTAATGGTATATACTTGTTTTACAGATAATAATACTTATTAAAACTAAAATGGATGAAAAGTCATTTATTTCTGAAACTTCCTGTTTAGCTTACTCAAGATACTATCTCCCACATTTCTTCCTCTTGCATTTTCAACCACACATTACAGTCTGGGAAGATGAGGCAGTGGGGAAAAGAAATCATTTATCACTGTTCATCTTATATAAAATTTAACAAAATATTGACATCATTGCAACTTAAATTGATTAGTATGTTCCAGGATAGCTGTGTGCACATGCCATAAGACCTTGGATTGCACTCTACAAAAATGTGGAGGTGTGGGGGTAATGATTCCAATTGTAATCATTCAGAAATAACAGACGTGAGGGAAGTTTAGCTGACAATGTTTTGTAAAAAGTCATTTTTTTTTATTGTTGGTAACATAACCATAATCATAACCATAAGTAATCTGAACACATAACAATAGCCTTGGTATGTTTCACATGTAGACATTAGTCTTATTGAGAGATATTACATGAGGAAAAATACAAGTACAAATGGCATATGCCATATTCTCTGACACACAGATGTTTTATTAAATATGCCGAGCTTTCTGTTCCAAATAGGAATCTAGATTCAGCCAATGTACATGACAAATATAAAATAAAGCAATGATATAAAGTTGATGCCAACGATTCCCTTATTATATTCATGAAAAGGCCTGTATCTAACCCAACGTAACAAGCACAAATGATTGAGTGGAGATGCAGCCACAGGGGGAAATGATGCACCAGGGAGAGAGAAGATGCTCTTTCAGTCTTGGAAGCTGTGCATGCCCTTTGAGTCAAATGCATCATTAAGAGTTAACATCTTTAAATGACCAAGCACTGCAAGTAAAAGGCTGACCTACAGACAGCAGCACTATGGGATTCGATGGAGTGAACAGAGTGAGGCTGCTGAAGACAGAGGCACAGCAGCATACATTACATATTCGCATGCAGGAATAATAAGAAACAGTCATGCAGGAATGAAAACCATAAATGTTAAATTGGAACAACAATACAGTTATTTTTCATTCATTTTTGACTTTTTTCACATACATGTAAACATATGTATACAGAAATGTGAACATATTTGAATTACCTGGTGATCTGAAGATACTGCAGAGGAGAAACACTGAGCTTGAAAATTTATCAAAATATGTTTGCATCCCTGTAAAATGTTATTGTATGTGGGGATTGCAACAGCTGATCCCTGAAGGAAATGTCCCAGAGGTAAATCCTACATTTTTGGTTAATTACATCAGATGATATCAGATATCAGATGATCTGATGATAATTAATTTGATGTAGTGCCATTCTGTTATGGTGGGTTTAGGGATTGGTGCCAATCGCAGAACCCCGGGGGTATCGATAAGTTAAACTGTAACTATACAGCTTAACCACAAACTCTGAAATAACAGAGAATAGGAAAACAATAACAAAAAAGGGGGAAATGAAAATATCACCCAACGGGTGACTAGGTGCCACAAAGACACAAACAAAGGAATAACTAAACCACCAACACCGGGTGTTTGAATAAAACGATAATCGGCTAGAAGAGCCCAATAACCAGCGAAGAAAATAAGACCTGAGAACACAGTCCACAAACTGTGTAGACCGAAACACAACTAACTCAGGAGGAGCGAGTGAGTGTCCCAAAAAACAGGTAACGAAAAGATCCTACATTTGCTAAAGATTTTTCTTATACTAAAGAACGTGCTTAGTAGTAGTATCTTTAAAAAGACGCTACAACCTTTACCGGCTAAATCGTAATGAAGGCTTACGATTTCGCAAAGAACCGGAAAACAGGATTAAATAGTGAGGAAGTGGTGATTGATTAGCTCCGCCCCTCCTACCAAAAAGACGCAACACCGCCCTCTGGTGGTAAGTCAGGGGAACAACCATGACAGGACCCCCCCCTTAAGGGACGACTCCTGACGACCCTTCAGACCCACGCCGGTGAAAATCTTGGATCAACGAAGGATCCAAGATGTGCCGGGACGGAACCCAACTGCGCTCCTCAGGACCGTAACCCTCCCAGTCCACTAGGAACTGAGTACCCCTGCCTACACGCGCGGCCACGATACTACGCACCGTATAAGCGGGGCCACCCCAATGATACGAGGCGGCGGTGGCGGTACTGGGAGGCGCCAAGGTGCTAATGAGTAGTGGTTTGATGCGAGATACGTGGAACGTAGGATGTATCCGCATAGATTGGGGAAGCTGTAATAGAACGGTGACAGGGTTAATTTTCGTAGGATCTTAAAAGGACCAATAAAGCGCGGCGCGAGTTTCCGAGACTCTACCCGTAACGGCAGATCTCGTGTAGACAACCACACCCGTTGACCAACCCTATACGATGGAGCTGCCCGTCGACGGCGATTAGCAAACTCCTTTTGGCGATCAACTGCGCGCACTAGAGCTCCCTAACCCTCCGCCAGGTGACACGACAACGTCGCACAAAGGCTGCTGCGGAAGGCACTCCTGCGTCACCCTCCTGCGCCGAAAATAGAGGAGGCTGAAACCCAAACTGAGCCTCGAATGGAGAGAGACCTGAGCGTTGCGCAGAGTGTTATGAGCGTACTCCGCCCAGGCAAGATGCCGACTCCATGATGATGGATTGGCGGAAGCAAGACAGCGGAGAGTATTCTCCATAATTTGATTAGTGCGTTCCGTCTGTCCATTGGTCTGTGGGTGAAACCCTGACGACAGGCTCACAGACGCCCTAACAGCGAACAAAACGCCCGCCAGAATCTGGACGCAAACTGAGGACCCCGACCCGGACACTACGTCTTGCGGTAAGCCGTGAAGGCGAAAGACATGGTCCATCATGAGGCGCGCAGTTTCGAGCGCTGACGGCAGCTTGGGAAGCGCAATGAAGTGGGAAGCCTTGGAAAATCTGTCCACTATGACCAAAATGACGGTATGACCGTTCGAGTTAGGTAGACCGCAACGAAGTCCAAGGCGATATGGCTCCAGGGACGATGTGGGACCGGAAGTGGCCGCAGTAACCCTGATGGTGCCAGCTGTGACACCTTATTACGGGCACAAATGCTACAGGCCGCAACAAACTCCCGCACGTCCCTCTCCATACCCCGCCACCAGAACCGTCTACCCAGAAAATCGTGCGTACGGTGTACGCCTGGGTGACCAGTGAGCCGGGAGGAGTGACCCCACTGCAGTACCTGGGAGCGAGCTCCTGAAGGAACGAAGAGACATCCCCGTGGACCCCCACCAGGATCCGGCTCAAGGCGTTGAGCCTCATGCACCACCCTTTCTATCTCCCATAACACTGGAGATAAAATCTGTGCGGTGGGAATAATGGGTGTGGGCGGATGATCCATTTCGGACCCATCGTACAAGCGTGACAGGGCGTCAGGCTTAATATTTTTGAACCAGGCGGTAAGTCAACAAAAATTAAACCTAGTAAAAATAATGCCCAACGAGCTTGCCGTGAATTACGACTTTGAGCACCCTGGATGTACTCTAAATTTTTATGATCCGTCCAGACAGTGAAGGGATGTTCCGCCCCTTCAAGCCAATGACGCCATTCCTCCAGCGCCATTTTAACCGCTAATAACTCCCTATCTCCTACATTGTAATTCCTCTCGGCAGGCGAAAGGCTCCGAGAAAAATATGCGCACGGATGAACCTTTTTATCCATGGCCGACCGCTGGGACAGAATAGCCCCCTACCCCTAGCTCAGAGGCGTCAACCTCTACAATGAAAGGTAATGAAGGATTGGGAGAAATTAAAATGGGTTCAGAACAGAATCTTCTTTTTAGTTCAGCGAAGGCCTCCTCCTTTAGGGGACCATTGGAACCGAGAAGAAACAGTCTTTTTGTAAGCGCCGTGATGGGCGCGACCACTGAACTAAAATTGCGGATAAACCGTCTATAAAAATGTGCAAACCCCAAAAAAACGCTGCACCTGTTTTACAGAGACCGAGCAGGCCAATCCTTGACCGCAGTCACTTTATTGGGGTCCATTTGGATCCTGCCCTCTGCGACAATGAATCCTAGAAAGGAAACTGAAGGTACGTGAAACACACATTTCTCTGCTTTAACAAATAATTGGGCTTCTAACAAGCATTTTAATACCTGTCTGACGTGTTTCACGTGCTCAGAGAGAGAATTGGAAAAAATCAAAATGTCGTCAAGATAAACGAACACCGATTTCTCCAACATCTCTCTGAGTACGTCATTAACAAATGCCTGGAAGACAGCCGGCGCGCACGTGAGACCGAATGGCATAACCAGGTATTCGTAATGACCATTGTGCGTATTAAATGCTGTTTTCCACTCGTCACCCTGACGGATGCGAACCAAATTATATGCGTTGCGAAGGTCCAACTTGGAAAAAATAGACGCTCCTTGGAGACGTTCAAACGCGGAATTCATAAGTGGAAGGGGATAACGATTCTTTATGGTAATATTATTTAACCCTCTGTAATCGATACACGGTCGTAATCCCCCATCCTTTTCCGAAAAAAAGAACCCCGCCCCAGCAGGAGACGTGGATGGCCTGATAAAACCATTAGTTAGAGATTCGAAATGTATCTCTTCATGGCCGCACTCTCAGGTACAGATAGTGAATATAGGGATCCACGTGGGGAACTGTGCCTGGGTGAAGCTCAATAGCGCAATCATAAGGTCGGTGCGGAGGTAGCTTAGTAGCCCTTTGCTTACTAAACACCTCGCTAAGATCGGAATAAGTCTTTGGAATGCCGGGAGGTAGCGAGTAACATTCGCACTCATGAGTTCCATTCCCTCCTGATCTTTTGGAAACTCGTGCTCAATGGTGTCAGGTCGGAATTTTTATGGGAATCGGAACTGGAGTAGCTAACCGATCTTTTAGGAACTCGTGACAAATTGGGCTCATCGTCCGTAGACGGCATGTCTGCCTCTAAAGAATCAAAAGATAAGGATTCCAGGTCACTAATCTCCCTCGGCCGTGGACTCCTCCAGTGGGACTCCCAATCACACTGAGGATCCCATTCGAGTTCTTTCTCCGTCTCATTGGAGTGTACGGATGAGTGAGTATGTTTGGGTGAAGAGAGCTCTGATTCGTCGGTCTCCGAATCAGTCTCGGGATTTTTAGACCGGCCGACCCCCGGGCGACGACTGAATAGACGGTAAGCACCCAAAGAAACATTGGTTCCCCCATTGAACAATAGGGTTTTTATGACTGCCCCAGTTGACCTGTGGTTTATGTTTAATCAACCAGGAGTGTCCGAGAACTAATGGGTACGTAGGCGGCTCGACAAAAAAAACTTTATTTGTTCTGTGTGCTCGCCGTAAGCGATCCGCATGTTTACAGTCTCCGTGGATTCCTTAATGCGACCGGAACCCAGCGGACGGCCATCAAGAGCGGTAACACCACAAGATTGTGAAAGAACCCGAACAGGTAAATGAATTCTTTTAGCCCACCCGGAGTCCACAAAACAATCAACAGCTCCTGAATCAAGAAATGCGTTTATTCTAATGTTTTGTCTCCCCAGGATAGTTCAACAGGAATGAAGGTACGGAAGAAAGAGGACTGATGTCTCACTACCGGCTTCCGGCCCGATAGTGAGGCTATTCGTTTCCCTTCAGTTTGGGACAATTTTGAATAATGTGACCCCTCTGTCGACAGTACCGGCAACCGTTCCAATCCCCTCTGGCGGGCCCGAAAACTAGCACTGTCAACCTCCATGGGTTCGTCTGCTTTGCCCAGACGTCTAGGAAACTGAGGTAAGAACCCTTTCGTAGTCACCCGGAACTCCCTGTTCCCCCTCTCTCGCTGGCGTTCCCTAATACGATTATCGATCCGTATAGCAGTGGTAATAAGTTCATCAAGTGAATCGGGGATGCCAATCGTAGCTAGGCGTCTCGCACCGGATCAGATAGCGGCGTTAGTAAAACACGTTATGAGAGGATTCTCAGGCCAACCTGTAACTCCCGCGAGAGTACGGAACGAAATAGAGAATTCCGCCACGCTTTGGTTACCCTGGCGCATGCGCGTCAATTTAGTCGCAGACTCGCTGTCGTGAAGTTCGTGGTCAAAAACCAACTCCATTCTACTCATTAACCCCAGCGAGTCTGCCAATACCGGTGCTTGAGACCGAATAAGAGGTACTGCCCACTCGAGGGCTGCCCCCGATAACAATGATAGCACGAGTGCCACTCGCGACTCTTCTGAGCTATATCTAGATGGCTGAGTCTGAAATACGATCTGGCACTGTGCTAAAAAACCCCGACATTTACCGGACTCGCCACTAAAACGAGGAGGAAGCTGAACCTTGCCTCTCGTAATCCCTCTCCCACAGGTGTACCCCAACGAGGAGTGACGCCCGGATTAGGACCGGCGAATCCTACCGCAGGCTGGGGACGACCGTCGATCAGTGTCTGGATCAAGCCCTCCAGTTTTTGAACAGACAAGACCATGCTAGCCTGGTTGTCTTGCATGACTCGTTGTTGCTTTAATAAAATTTCAATGGTTGATCTCTGTCTCTCCATTTCTCGGCTTTGCAACTCTGCCATTTGTTCGATACCACGAGGGTCAGCTGACGCCGTATTCAAGGCGAAATCGTACTGTTATGGTGGGTTTAGGGATTGGTGCCAATCGCAGAACCCCGGGGGTATCGATAAGTTAAACTGTAACTATACAGCTTAACCACAAACTCTGAAATAACAGAGAATAGGAAAAACAATAACAAAAAGGGGGAAAACCGAAAATATCACCCAACGGGTGACTAGGTGCCACAAAGACACAAACAAAGGAATAACTAAACCACCAACACCGGGTGTTTGAATAAAACGATAATCGGCTAGAAGAGCCCAATAACCAGCGAAGAAAATAAGACCTGAGAACACAGTCCACAGACTGTGTAGACCGAAACACAACTAACTCAGGAGGAGCGAGTGAGTGTCCCAAAAAACAGGTAACGAAAAGATCCTACATTTGCTAAAGATTTTTCTTATACTAAAGAACGTGCTTAGTAGTAGTATCTTTAAAAAGACGCTACAACCTTTACCGGCTAAATCGTAATGAAGGCTTACGATTTCGCAAAGAACCGGAAAACCGGAGGATTAAATAGTGAGGAAGTGGTGATTGATTAGCTCCGCCCCTCCTACCAAAAAGGCGCAACACCGGCCTCTGGTGGTAAGTCAGGGGAACAACCATGACACATTCTGTTGTAGAAGGCTCATTCTGCATCTATGTGTGAGGTACGGGATAAGGACCCAGACGCAGACCAGGATCAGGCAAAAAGGGACGTTTAATTCAGGCAGGGGTCAAAACCAGAAGTCAGAGTCGCAAAGGTACAAAATCAAAATCCAAAGAATAGTCAACAAACAATCCAGAAGTCAAAACCAGTAAATCAGAGAAGGCAAACAAACAGAAACAGAAGGGGTGTCTCGGGAAAATGCTACAGACTCTGGCTTACAACAATCGGCACAGGGAATGAAGATCAACTCTGACGGGGATAGAATATAAACACGGAACTTATATACAAGCAGGGAAGGGAAACACAATAGGAATCAGGTGTGACTGGGAGGAGAGAAGGGCAGGAACATAGGTGAAAACGAGGGGATTTGCTAATAGAATAACGAGGGGAAACGAAAGACACGGACTGGGAATGACACAGACACATAGATAATATACGACCTGGATGAGCAGGCAGACACGTGCACAGTTCGAAGGGGAGGAACGCAAAGAGAGAATCTGCGTGCGAATGAAGCGAAACGTGAGAAGGGATACAGGGATAGGACAACGAGAGAGAGAATGATAGCGATAGTTAGAAGCATGAGATAATTAGTGATTAGTAGTGTTAGTAACTTAATCTAAATCCCTAATGTTAGTAGTTTAGTAGGTTAGTACTATATACATCTAACTAATATATACAAAGTGTTATAGAAAGAAAGAAAGAAGTAAAACGAGATTAGAAACTAAGACGGAAAAACCGAAACATAGAACTTCCCGAAGTGCAAATGACAAAGACAAGGAGTGGATCTCGAACAGGAACAATGACAGACGGGGAACAGAACGTGAATGAAACATGACTGAAGAATGATAAATAAACAAAGTACAAGAACAAACCGAACAGACACTCAAAACATAACACTATGTGACAATGAACACAATACATCACCAGACCATCCAAACAATGCTTGCAAAAGGAGTGGTGGAATCTAACATTACAATGAAAATTATTAACCTTGACTTACGTAATACCTAATATTTTAAAATCATTAGGAAATAATGTACTAACTATAAACAAATCATCTATGAATGATTGCTAAATAATTATTGACTATATTGATTAACAATCTTTTAATGATTTGTAGTTCATTTTAACCAATTATTTATAAATGATGACTCTATAAATAGTTAAGAAAGCATTAGTTCATTTGTAATGAATCATTATTGACTGATTTGTAAATGGTTAGTAATACCTATGAAATATATTAATAAACAACATATTAGTAATTTATAATGTGTCTAATCTAAAGTTTCCTCATTTTCTAGTCTTAGTACATTTATAAAGACTAGAAGACACCTAAATTGACCAAATAATAATAATAAAAATAAACAGATGAAATAATATTATAAGCCATGCTAAGGCCATTTTCAAAATAACACCAAGGGACACAAAGAGCTGAGGTAGGAGGGGCTTGTTGTTGCTTGTTGACCTACCTCTGTGTGTCTATGTTTGGGGGTGGCTGTTGAAAAATGATAAGCTGCTATAACCTGATAGTCCTTGACATTTTTTTGAAAATGGTTGAAATGTGCCACCTTGCCTCTTTTAAGAATGACATAAATACAAGCAACTATAGTTCAAATAGTTTTATAATATTGTCATATTTTACAGACAATATTTTAAAATGTTGCTTATGACATTTCCTGGAAACATAGAAATACATTGCCCAGGATGCAGCCAACTTCTATACAACATTTTAAGTTAATACAATGAGTGTAATGAGCTGGGATGTTTTCAATAAGTGGCTATAAATCATGACTGGATTGTTACCCAATATAATCAATAATGATTTAGTAATTATTCATAGGCTATTTATTTATAGTTAGTACATAATTTACTAATGATTTAAAAAGGTCATGATCAATTGTTAATAACACAGTTGCTAATCAGTTACCAATCAGTTATAAATAGTTATTAGACATTTATAATTCATCAGCTAATAGTTTGTTCATGATCTATTAATTCAATTCAATTCAATTAAATTTATTGTCATTAAAACAATGTGCAAGCACATAGTAAAATGAAAAGAGGGCTGCAGCTTCACCAACAGTGCAAAATCCACATAATACATAATACACATGAGAAACATAATAAACATAGTGCAAAAGGGCATACAAAGTGCAAAGAGGCATGTAACATTGACATGATAGTGCAAAAAGGCATGTAACATTGACATGATAGTGCAAAAAGGCCAGGTTCAGGAGGGTGACAGCTTGGGGGAAGAAGCTGTTTCTGAGCCTGGAAGTACGGGCTCTGAGGCTCCTATAGCGCCTCCCGGAGCGCAGGAGGGAGAACAGTCCGTGGTTGTGGTGGGTGGGATCTCTGCTGATGCTGAGACCTCTGCGCAGGCAATGTTTATGATAAATGATAAAAACAGATAAATTAACTGTTTACAAGTGATAGTTAAACATAAACATAACATAAAGTGTTACCGTACCATTTTCTTTACTTGTTTCCATTTGATGTTTTTAAAACATCATTACATTATTGCACGTATGGTGCAAAATACTAAATTAAATGTAATAATACCTATACTACTACCTGAAAGGCTTATTGATAACCAGAAAAAACGCGTACAGGTAACATCATGAAAAACAGGCTAGAAGGGAGGGATGGGGTTAAAACCACATTTTGCAGCTTGCTTTATAATGCAACAGCACCAGAGTTATTCAGGTTTAGTTACAAAACAATGTGTATTACATAACCAGTGCTACAAAAACAAGACATTTTCTTTGTTCCTCTTCAAAGGTCTCCCCAGAGTGGCACAAGCTACCGAGGCAATTCCCTGTATGTCTCGCCTTGTCAGTTCTTTTCACTCCCACAGAAAATGTTGGTGAACTCTGGCAATTAAGAAGAAAGGTCTTAATGTCAGTCACATATAGTAACAGAGAAGAAAAAAAACAATCCTGTGTTCTGAACTAATCCCTGATGTTTCTTAGGCCTTGGTTCTAAGCACAAACAGATTATTTGGCCCATGTGTTCTCTCTCATATACAATACCTTTCTGTATTCACATTTGTTCATTGCACTGATAGTAGGGCAGAATTAAACCTTTATTTCAAGGCCTCTCCTTGGGATGTCCTGCTTATTTATATGTCAGAATGAAGCCTGTGCAATGTAGGGCCCCTTATGATATTCTTATTTAAATTATTGAACAGTATTGTTATTGCCAGTATTATGCACAAATCGTGATTGATTTCAGAATGTTTCCAAATGAGAGTCCTTGTGCAAATGCCACATTGTCAAATTGGATCTAACCTTTGGGAACAGAACAGAATACAAAGATGACTGAGGAGGAGTCCATTTGTCATCAAATTATATTTGTAGAACAAACAGGATTGCTTGCAGTACCTTGTTTAATGCCACCAAGCAAATGTAGCAAGTAAGCTCATGAGTGTGTAATATAGTGACAGTATATCTATGTGACTTTTAGCTCCACTAGCTGGCTAGTTATACTACAGTGCAAGTATTAGTTAGCTGTTCCATTTGCATTTTAATTTTTGAATGCCTCGCAAAACCAAGGCATTTGTAAGTAAAAGGGGATACAAGGCTATGAAGAGTAAATGAACATATAGCTGGCTAAGTATGTTTTCCAATATCATTTGTTATTGTATTTATCAGTGTGCATGAAAAAATAAAGACACTGCAATTATTATAATAATCAGCATCATTAATTATAGCCTTTTATTTGACCCATCTGTTCCAGCATGGCAGTCTCCAGGGGTGTAGACTTGATTCCAAATGTGAGTGGTACAAATATAGATCGCAGAGGCAAAACACCCACTGCCCTCTGTACTCAATGTGCATGTTTACTACACTGATAAAAAATGTTACGATGCCCACCTTATTTCTCTTTGTTTTGCACATCATTTATACATTTAAATATCCCCTTTTCGTTTTCTATCCCTAACCCCTCTCTGTCTGCAGTACCAGTACCTGCTGCTGGCCCTGCTGTTAAATGATGAAAGTGTATGTGGATTCCCTGTTTGTTCCCACATAGGCCTTGGGATAGGTAAGAGGGAGGCCTCTATACATTTTCATTCGTAGGTCGATCTTCTGTATAGACACATTAGGAAACGGGTGGTTGCCATCTGTGTACCTTTGTTTACGGGTAGCTAGTGTAGATTAGATAGGTAGACTTTTGTTTTGTATAAAAGTTTAGATAGTCAGCCTATCCTAGTTTTTGTTTGTAGCTAGCCCTGTTTTGTTTTATTTAGTTCATTTCTTTGGCAACATCCGTGTCCCTTGGCCTTGCGTCTTTGTGTTTGTAATTGACCTTTGTATATATGTAAATAGCCTCACTATTGTCACTAATATATATGTAATTAAACACCGACTGCACCTTCCCCTCTTGCCTTGGCTCTATTATTTACACTCATTTTCGCTCATCACCCGATCCTTATTTAAATTATTTTATGTTGCGATCTCCCCAGTACCCCATAACACCTCGGGGTCGTAACATAATTGGGGGCTCGTCCGGGAGATTGTGTGTGTGAATAATATTGTAAAGGTTTGTATTGTTAAGGTGTTTAGTAGTAGGCTATTGTTATTGTTACTGTGTATATTGTTGTGTAGTGTAGCATTTAAGACAATGGCTTCATCTCATTTTGATTTAGAGTTGTTTATTAATAAACCATCCATTGTTGTTTTTGACCAGTGTCGTAAGGCGGATTTATTCATTTTAGTGGAGCGTATTGGCGTCTCTGTTAACCGGTCTCTTCTTAAGAAGGAGATTCGATCGGTGGTGTGCGATAAGCTTGGGGAGCTGGGTATCTTTGTCCTGCCTGTTCAGCCTGTTTCGTCCCTCGTGCCGGACGCTGAACCGATGTTGGGTGCTACGGCTTCCTCCGGATCGGAGGAAAAGGAGGAAACACCGCCGGTTACCCTACCGAGGTTTGAGGCGTTCTCTCCGCTAGCCTCTTCTGGGTCAATGGTTGGGGCGAGGTTGAGGGTCCGTTTGGCCCGCCTGCAACTAGAAGCACAAGAGAGAGCCCAGGAGAGAGAGACACAGGTAAGGAAACTTGAGTTGGAACATAAACTGGCAGTGCGGAAACTGGAGATTGAGGCAGAGACTACCCTCAAGCTGCGACAGTTGGAATTGCAGAACGCCGCTGCGCAGTCTGTTGTGTCCACAGCCGCCTCAGTTACGTCCACACCATTCTCTGGGCTTTATGATGTGAGGAGAGGGGGGAAGGAATGAGATCAAGAGGGCAGGTGGTGGGACGGTGAGAGAGAACAAGTTGAAGGATGTCTGAGTCAGGAAGGGGCGAGAAGGAGGACAGAGGGGTGGGAAGTTTAGGTGGTGAGATGGGTGAGGGAGAGGTTGGGGGGAAGGAGTTGCGAATGACATCGACCTTCTCGTGAAAGAAGGATGAGAAGTCATCGGCGGTTAGAGTGGAGGGGGGTGGGGGAGGAGGAGGGGTGAGGAGAGAGGAAAATGTAGAATAGAGTTTACGTGGGTTGGAAACAGAAGATTGAATCTTAGAAAGGAAAAATGCAGACTTAGCAGAGGAGAGGTTAGAGGAGAAGGAAGCCAGGAGTGTGTGGAAATCAGACAGAGCTACATTTGGATTTTCTCCATTTCCTTTCTGCCGCTCGCAGTTTCAGTCGGTTAGCTCGAATGGAATCGGTTAGCCAGGGGGCGGGGAGACGGAGACGAGCAGGTTTAGCGGATAGAAGACAGAGTAAGTCAAAGGAGGAGGAGAGAGAGGAAAATAGGGTGGATGATGCTTCCTCAGCAGGTAGCTGAGAGAAGGCATCAGTAGGGGGAAGGGAAGATAGGACAGTAGCTGACAGGGCAGCGGGGGAGAGAGAGCGGAGGTTGCGACAGACAAGGACAGTGGGAGCAGGTGAAGATGGTTTAGGCACAAAGGGGAGGGGGAGGGAGAAAGACAGAAAGCAATGGTCAGACACATGTAGAGGCGATACCATAATGTTGGGTGAGGCGTAGTTCCTGGTGAAGACCAGGTCCAGTTAGTTACCGGCCTTGTGGGTGGATGGGGATTCAGCCATGGTGAAGTCAAAGGACTGAAGCAGGGGGAGGAATGCAGAGGCCTGAGAGGTCTCCAGCGGCAGGTTGAAGTCACCGAGGAGTAAGACGGGAGTGCCATCCTCAGGGAAGGCGCTGAGGAGGGCATCCATCTCATCTAGGAAACTCCCCAGTGGACCTGGAGGGCGATAAAGAACAATGATGTGCAGTTTACATGAAACAGTGACAGTGACAGCATGAAATTCAAAGGAGGAGGGTGAAAAGTGAGGAAGAGGAACAATACCAAATCTCCACAGGGGGGAGATCAGTATACCTGTCCCTCCACCTCTACCTGAGGGTCATGGAGTGTGGGAGAAGGTGTAGGCAGCGTAGGCACCCTTAGGTGCAAGTGTGAAAGGAACTGTTTTATAGGTAGCTGCTGATAACCTTGGTGCCCATTCACTTGCAGGATTCTACGAAAGCTTCGTCATTGATAAATTCTGCAGATTCTGCATGGCAAGTAGAAGTGACACTCAACAACAAGAGGTACGTTCTGGTGCCTTTCAGCTCAGAGACAAAGACACTCTTAACAGGCAAGTGCAGGAGGTGATGGAAGACCCAACATTGGGTAGAACGTATGGTGTGAAAGGAGCATGCCCATTGACTGCAAATCTGGAGCACTTTCATGTTGTTACAGGTTACCCTCCTGACATCATGCATGATGTTCTAGAGGGCATAGTTCCTATTGAGTTGTCTTTGTGCATTTCAGACCTGATGGCCAAGGGATATTTTGATCTACAGATGCTGAATCGGACTATCAGATTCTTTGCATACACCTTTGATGACAAAACTGACCAGCCCCAGCCTATAGCAAAAGGCTTCTCCACAAAAGGAACAAGTGGTGGAAATGCCCATGAGAACTGGTGCCTAATTAGGCTCCTTCCACTTCTCATTGGTCATTATGTTCCTCAGGGGGACAATACATGGGGAATTCTTATGCTCCTCAAAGACATTGTTGAATTAGTTGTAGCACCAAGGTTTACAGAAGAGTCATTACATTTCCTGGAGTGTAAGGTGGCAGAACACAGAGAGCTATTGCAGTCTACATTCCCAGATTTTAAATTGTGACCAAAACACCACTACATTGAACATTACCCTCAGCTTATTAAGGCATTTGGTCCATTATCTGAGGTCTGGACAATGCGCTTTGAGGGTAAGCTTGCATATTGAAATCACTGAACATTGGAGGGCACCACCCCTGAAAAATTTAGATTGCAGGGGCAAAGGACTTGTTTCCCCCTGTACTCGACGCACAGGCTTACTACACTAAAGTGTCACGTCTCGTGTTCATGTTCCCTGTAATTAGGTGTTTGTAGTTTATTCCGTGTTTTCCTAGTTGTCCGGTCCGTTTTTTTACTTTTGCTTACCTGTTTCCAGTCTCGTCATTGTATTATCGTTTTCACCTGTTTCTCATGTGTCTGATTGCAGTCAGCTGCATTCGTGTTAATTCCTGATTGTTTCTTGTTATGTCTAAATGTATATAAACTGTGCATTTTCCCATGTTCGTTGCCGGATTGTCTTGTGCTTTGCTTATGCCTACACAACTTTCCAGCGTTCTCTTTGTTTACCTGTGTTTTGTTTCCTCGTGTTCATGCTTCCGTGTTCAGTCCTGTCTCAGTCTCGTTCCCGATCAACCTGTTCGTGCTCCTCGTGGTTCTTGCCCTGCTCCTCTCTGTGTTCCCCGGACTGATTCCATGTTATCGACCTCCGCCTGCCCATTGACCACGTCTTGCCTGCCTCTGACACACCTGAAGCTTGGAACGAACTTTGCCTGTCCCCGACCACTCTTTGGATGCCTGTATTGCCCTGATTGCTCCTGTTTGACCATTGCCTGTTATTTACGCAATAAAGGACATTATTGCATTTCTGGGTCCGCGCCTGGTACCATTCCTGACACTAAAGTCCACTTTTTTGCTCCTTGTTTAGGACATAGCCATCCTTTATACATCTAAATCTCATCTCTCCACAAGTATTCTTATAGTGATAGTAATATTGAATAATAGAAACAATAACACACACTAATAGTAGCACCAAGTTACAAATATGATGCCTTAAGTGGGGTAGCCCGTATGTGTTCCTTACTAGCTAGCCAAAATGTTTTGCTGCATAGTTTTGTAAGACCTATATCAGATTGAGCTACATAAATTCACTCAAACTGCATTGCTGGAAATAAGCCCACAAGTCCACCCTTTTCCTCTTGGACATGGCTCTGAATCTAATATCTGTAAAGCCAAACAAATATTTTTAAAGCAGCACTCTCATTGTTTTAAATTAAGCTGATTTCTCTTGTAAATGTTTTTACATAAAACATTTTTTTTTTGGCCAGTCAAGTCCATCAACAAACATTTTAAGTCTATTTCCAGGAAATAGAGCATCCTACTGGATGGATATGGTGATGATATTGCCACTCCCACCACCAACCCATATAGTAGGCATGGCTACTGCAGGTTAATTCAGGAGTGGGTACACATGCACAACCTTTGAAAAGTAAAGTAATTTACATCAGTTTCACCCCCAAAAAAGCAAAAAGCAACTGGCTTAAATTGTCCTGAATAGTTAAGGGTATTGGTTCAGGGTATTTCTGAAAGGCTAAACAACCTTTGATTTTCTTATCAGCACAAAATAACCTATATCCACTTATACAAAATGGTATTGTTGAAATAATGAACACAAACTCATAGCTTTGTTATTCAAGGTTGTCACGTTCTGTGGAAATATAGCGCAGCTATGTTTTAAAAATTAACTGTAATTCTTAGATGAAGTTAAGGTTATTTTACCTGGCTTTTCACATGGTTAACTAAAATTTGCTTTACTTACCAGCTCAAACTAAATAAGGCAACCAAATATTTATCTGAGGTAACGTTAAAGTTCTAGCTAGCTAATGGCAACGTGATATTAATACAGTAGCTAACATTAGCCAACGTTAGCTAACTAACGATAGCTAGCCAATGTTATCTTGCGAGGTTGTGGACATAAATAATACACATAAATAACACACATCAAAATGAATTTTCATGAATGCAGCTTCATTCACCTCCCAATTAGCTGCTACTCTGCCAGTCATTAATTCACTTCATACACTTTTCCATGACCATGTTACTAACGTTAACCTAACGTTACCACTTTGATGACAGCCTCGTAGTCTGAGAGTCTGTTTGGTGATGGTAGGAATGCACACACACTCATCCATAGATTGTAGTGCTCCTGACGCGTATTAAATGGGCGCTTGTCAAAGCACTTGGAAGAGAGGCATCTTTTTCTGTGTGGACCAAATGTTGTCTCTTCCGTGTTTTTATTTCAAAACTATTTTCAGGATATTTTTAACAGGAAAATAATACCTTATTACTTTTAAACAGTGGTGGGCACAAAATCGGCCCTTTAAAAAAGTGATGGGAACATCACTGTGAGAGTCTACACCCCTGGCAGTCTCAACAGAGTAGCCACAGGGATAGGAATATATTTGGTGGATTACATTTTTTTTTGTGAATTACACATAAATCATGAATAAATACCTCATAATACAAACTGTTGCACTATAGCTACAGTAAAGCTCAATATTTAGGCCTATATATAACAGTGCAGGCTGGTGAGCTGGAAACAAAGGAGGTACACAGCTTGTTTGTTTCTGTTTACTTTCCTTGATTAACAATCAAACAATTAATTAGCTGAATAATCAATACCAATACGTATAATTGTTACCAGTTGCATTTTGTGATAGCATAATTTTTCTATTTGAACTATAACAAACTTTTCTGTAGCATTTTCTTATATCAGAGATTATTTGAACTTGGGGATAATTACTCTTCATTCTCTGTCTGAATTCAGGGAAAACTGATGAATAAAATGTTTTAACCTGATCTGTGAAGATTCTTCAGTTTACATGCTCATGAAACAGTGCACAGAGGTTGTTTGCTAACTTGTATTGCACATTGTATTCAAAGCTGCTGCAATATTAATTGAAGGAGAGGATTTCCTCTTTAAGTTAATACATCTTTAATCTATAAAATCAATTTAGTTGAATTCTGTCTAATAATTTGCATTCTGTCATGTTATGTGAAGAAAGAGAACGCTATAACTTGAGATTGTTTAATTAACAAGAATGGCAATTAACAGAATAATTCATTGGCAAGTAATTCCAAAGCGTTCTCTTAACTGTGCCTCACATTGTAGTGCTCTTTTTCTTCACATCACGTTAGAGACCATAAATGACAATACAGGGTTTAACTGAGTAAAAATCAACTGAATCATTTAAACGAACTGCATAGTGCACTACCTTTGAGAGCAAGTCTAACAAACAAACTTTAGTTTGCTGGAAACCTTGGTCCTTCTTCATGAACCTTAAACTGCCTGAACTGCACAATTCACATAAACTGACATTTACGTCTTTAATATTCCTTGAATTGGGACCTGTAAAACAAAGTGTATTTATGCACAAATTTAGAAAATTCATATAGAAAATGGGGAGACAATACCAATTGATATTGATTATTCAGCTGATTAATTGTTTGATTGATGATCAAGGAAAGTAAGTGGAAACAGGTTGGAATAATCAGGTTTTAAGGTAAGGTTTGCACCTTCTCTGTTTCCAGCTCACCAGTCATCACTGATGTATACATTACCACGGGTAGATACAAGTATAGATTAAATAATGTACTTTACTTACAGTAGTTGCACATTATACAGTTAGGTAGGCTACAACAATTTGAAAGCTGACAAATACCTATAATTCCCTTATCCTTCTTGTTACCTGGCAAAATGTCATTCAAGAAAGGCAATACAGAAAATCTATATTAATCAATAAGAAGTTTCCACATTATGTTATTCAGCGGCAGTATCAGTCAAACCATACCGACAGTTTAAAGAGGACAACCTTCAGAAGTTGATGAATGACTCTTTTTTTTCTGATGGTGGTTAGCAGTGGGGGCAGTGGGGAAGAGATGAGAATGGATGGATTCTCTAAGGCAGAGGTGGCCAATTCCAGTCCTGGAGGGCCAGTGTGTATGCAGGTTTTCGTACATACCAATTACCCAGGCTCAATGAGCTAATTAGTTGGATACGCCAGTACTGGTTAACTTGTGGATTAGACCACAGTAACATGTTTCATATGGATACGAACAGTCTTCAGCTGTCACTCATGGGCTTATCAAGAAATGTAGCTAAAAATTCAGATCATAAATGATTGGGCTAATTAAATAATGAAGAGCAGAAGTTGGCATGAAATCCAGACATGGATACGGCCCTCCTTGCTCACCCCTGATCTAAGAAGTCTCAGAGTAGTAGCAGCACAATGCCCCCATACAGGGGCACAAGGGCTGGGAATGGGTGTCAAGAGAATCCAAGCTCCACTGTTCACACCTAAAGAAGCTGTTTATGCACGTCCTACTAGTGATTCTGAAGAGGAAGAGACACTGAGTGATTTTTGACAGCTGAAAGTGAGTTTTTCAAGGACAGGACTGACACCAGTGGACTTTGAAGGGTGAAGGGAATGCCACTGGTGGTGGAAGAGGAATTGATGAGGAAAGAGATTATGTAGGTGAATGCCTGAGTTCATTGCTTGGATGTGATTAAATGGAATAGGATTGGAGGCTATTGGCACATTGTGGATTTGTACCATTAAAGGTACAAGAAGAGGTCAGTGTCAGAGAATGGGGACAAAGGGGGACAGTGATCCAAGCTTAGCTGCTCATTGGCTTTATCTGAAGTGGGAGTGGCTTGAGGGAGGAGAAGACAGAGGGTTAAGAGATCCATGAATGACAACCATATTGAAGAAGGGGGGTCAAATTAAAGGCAGAATTAATATAAGACAGAGGTGGCTGAGATGGGTTGATAATGGATGGGAGATTAGAGAACACTCACCAGGGTTGGTAATTGAAGGTAATAGTAAACAGAGAGAGGAGGGGCACACAAAGGAGTAAGAAGGAGACTAATTATGGTCAGAGAGCTGAACTGGGGTGACACACCGATCAAAGAATCTTGTGTACGCACAAAGTTAATTTGCCATCCAGCTTTATGTGTCTGCAGTGAAAAGACTGTTTGTTTTTTCAATATGCAAAATGGTTATGTGTTGATAAGTACAACTCAGATTATAGTGTCACCAGGAATCTTTTTTTTAATTTAGAAAATAACTGGAGCAACTTATAACCTTTCACCCATAGGGCCCCAATTTGGTGAATCAGGACGGTGTCGGTAACTCTGACGCAAAGTGAGGAGGGTGGCGCTTTAGGGCGTGTCTAACACAATTTCGTGACTTAGGACGATAGCGCACCTCCGGTGCAGTTGTAAAAGAGGTTGGATTAACTTTTTTTTAAATACACGTGGGTGTGGTGGGGGTTTGGTTTCCTAATGACTAATCAGAACACCTATTTTCTATCCCTTTAAATACCAGTGCGCCAACGCTATAGCAAATTGGCAATTTCCTGACATGGATGACATGGATGACATTTTTGCACGGCTGTGCCAGGAGCGCTTCTCAAAAGAGGAGAGCAATTTGCTTGTGCGGGAGGTGCGGAAAAGTTGGCACGCGAATCAGAGGGGGAAAACAAGCCACACGTTAATTTGTTATTTTCATGATTTAAGTTTATATTTTGAGACCTACATTGTTAAAAGAAAGTGTTTTATTTCACCATCTCTTTTTTTCCTTATTTGTAGGCTTTCCAACTTAAAAAACAACATTTATTTTCTTCTAATTTAATGTAATTGTTAAATGGAAAGCAATGAATAACAAGCTCACAACTGCAACTAGGCCTGTTTCATTTATGTTTGTCATGCAGTAGGCCTACATGCGTCACTCTAGAGTGTGCATCACAAACCACCTGGATATTAATGGAGTGGACCCCCTTCCGATTCACATAAATGATACCGTGATCAGATGGTGCGCGCAACTGCACATGTGTGCAGTCAATGGCAACCAAGACCCCAGGGAATCCACATTGTGTATAAAAATCCTGTTTAGTTCTCTGCTGGCTGTCGGGTGTAGGAAAAGTTATAAACTAATTTGCATGTTGGACAAGACTGGAAGAAACTGCATGTACAGCCGAACTGATAGCCGTCTGGCCAACACCGGGTACCAAACCCAGGGTATTGCTCACGGTATCGCCTTCAGCGTCCAATTATGTACTCCATTTTCTGTAGTGCAAATGGAAAGAATAAAACCCTTTCACATAAGAAAAACTGTCAGGTACCAAACAGGGACCCAGACGCAGACCAGGATAAGGCAGTAAAGGAACGTTTAATGATCAGGCGAGGTTCAAAAGCCGATGGTCAGAGTCAGAAAAAGTACAAAATCGAAATCCAAAAGAGTAGTCAAAAAGGCAATACAAAAGTCAAAACCAAATGATCAGAAAGGCAAACAAACTAAATCGGAAGGCAAAACTCGAAGTCAAACAGAAGGGGTGTCTCGGAAAATACAATAAACTCTGGCTTACAAACAATCGGCACAGTGAATAATGATCAACGTTCTGACAAAGAGTGAACGTAAACACGGAACTTAAATACAAGCAGGGAAGGAAAACACAATAGGAATCAGGTGTGACTGGGAGGAGAGAAGGGCAGGAACACAGGTGAGAACGATAGGAATCACTAATACAATAATTAGGGGAAACGAAAGACATGGACTGGGAAGCACCCAGCACACTGGGAAGCACACATTGAAAATAAACGACCTGGAAGAGCAGGCGGACGCGTGCACAGTTAGAAGGGGAGGAACGCATAGAGAGAATCTGCAGATAAAGCGAAAAGTGAGAAGCGTACAGGGATAGGACAACAAGAGAGAATGATAGCGATAGATAGAAGCGTGAGATAATTCGTAATTAGTAATGTTAGTAACTTAATCTAAATCCCTAATGTTAGTAGATTAGTAGGTTAGTACTATATACATCTAACTAATATATACAGAGTGGTTTTAGAAAGAAAGAAGAAAGTAAATGAGATAAGAAACGAAGACAAAAAAAAACGTAAAGTTGAAGTGCAAATGACAAAGACAAGGAGTGGATCTCGAACAACAAGGAACAGACAGAACAGGGAACAGAACGTGAATGATATGTGAATGATTAGATTAAATATAAACAAAAACAAAAACGAACAGACATGGCAAAACATAACAAAAACAATGTGCATACACACATATATTTATTTAACAGGTGTATCTTACTGAACGGTAGCGATGGATGGCCTGCTGGCTTCAGTCTTTCATGTCCGTGTATTGAATAACCACAAGCTGTGGTGAAATAGTTTTTAGCTTAATTGATTACGCTTGCAAGTTACCAATGGATTGGACGATTTGCCTCAACGTGGGGGGAAATTCACAATATTCACAAAACATTCTCATGTGATTTCAGATAACCTTATGTTCATATGTGCGCATCAATAAAGTCACCAAATTGCACAGAGCGCCAGTGTTTGCGTTAAGAGGTGGTCTATTTGGACGTTAACGCAAACTCATTATTTGACACCAAACTTGCATAGCACCGACTGTTTTCATTGTCACACCCCCTATTGCGCTGCCCAACCCATAGTCATGCAAACGCCTTCATTGTGCACCACAAAATTGCCAAACTTGGCAGAGGTGGGAAATATTCAGTTTGTGACAGACGAAACTGGCAATTCGCCAGTGCTAGGTCATAACGCCGCTTAGCGCCGGCACTAAAATAGGGCTCATAGTGTCAAATCGGGAAATAACAGGATAATGTGTTTAACTCCTGAAAAGAGTCAAATTATCTGTTGTATGCTAATATGTCTGTATGGTATTGCAGGGTGTGACAATAAACAAAAAACTGCAATGCCCAAACTGCCCAGTCTGGCACAGGTAGTTGCAAGCAACTAAACATTTGTATGCCGATAGCTATAAATAACAATTATAAAAAGTCAAAATGAGGGGGCGGCAGATAGCATATTGGTCTAACGCACCGTATTTTGGCTGGTCTGATACGGTGTGCCTGTCAGGGACGTGGTTTGAAACCCATCTCTACCAGACTGGCCCTGGTCGTCAGCCACGATCGGGGGTGGCATTTGGCTGTCCGCCGCAGGGGGAAGGGGGAGGGTGAGCCGGTTTGGGTCTGCCGCGAAGCACGTAAGGGATTCTCCAGAACATTACATTTTACATTTACATTTTTAGGCATTTAGCAGAAGCTCTTAATCAGAGCGACTTACACAATTTACATTTCTTTACATACAATCCATTTATACAGCTGGATATTTTTACTGAAGCAATTCAGGTTAAGTACTTTGCTTAAGGGTACAACAGCAGTGCCCCTACCTGGGAATTGAACCAGCAACTTCTGAGTTACAAGCCCAGTTCCCTAACCATCTCACTACACTGCCATTGAAGGGAATTAATGTAAAGCATTTTATACATTTCTAAAATGTATCACTTTTGACATGCATGTCTGCTAACAAGTGGGCAGTTTTTCATTTTTATGGGCAATTGGGAGGTCAGTTTTAATGGTCAAAATGGACAAGAACAACATTCATCAAAGAGTGGTACCAAGTCCAGTGTACTTAAAATGAATAATGTAAAAGCATGTAATCAAAGTGCAAAGAAACAGTGTCATCTCCTTATCTTCCACATTATTAGAAAGTTTAGCACGTTTTTCATTAAGTACAGCAATATATGCAGTGACTAACTATGCTCCACGTAACATTTCCTGTGATGTGCTTCATTTATAACTATGTGGGCTCAAACAAAGGTCACTCTCCTAAAACACCAGCCCTCTTGAACATTACAACATACAATACTGTGTAAACCTACGAAAATGATAAGGACATTAATACTTAAAAAAATATATATATTTCAGTTTTTTTCCCATTTTCTCACAATTTAGTAGCCAATTACACCCTCTCTTTTCATGTCAACCCCCCCTCGTATTGTGAGTTCGCTACCATAGCCCTGAGACTGGCAGTAGCAAAGGTGATGTACTGCCTCATCCGAGCCGGCGCTCGCCGAGTTGTAACTGTCGCCAAAGCTTGACTGTAACTCCGGTACACAGAGCCACTCCTATACACAGCAAACTCATATCGGCTTTCCTCCCACCTCCCTGGGGGGGACAGCCAATTGCCGCCCCCTAGTGGCACTCCCGGTTAGAACTGATACTGAGGACATTATACTTTTAAAACCACCAAGATGTTTCATGTGGAAATGTTACTGAACTATTTTTCCATTTCTAAAAAGAAATATAGAAAGTATAGACTTATAGCCCACAAACACTAAGCAGTAAAGACTCCCCACAGTCTTTAACATATCTATAATAACTTAAACCCCACCTACTGTATGTCAATCACATTCTAAAGTCACAAATTGTGAAGCTGCTCAATTTAATTGAAAGAATGTCCATTCATCTGACTACTCATAGCAGCTGTCAATTGTGAACGTCCAACACATCTTCCTTGGATAAGTATAATTTATTAACTAGATTTACTTCAGGTACTGCCTGAAGGAGATGTAAGTTGAAACGTGTTACATGTGTGACCAACTGCAAGAATGAGGTCTTGTTTTTAATACCAGACTGCACCACCTTGGGACTGTAACCCAAAGAAATAACCTTAGCTTTCCCACCTTAAGAGACAAGAGGGTTTTCCCCAACACATAGGTAAGTATGCAATTTAAAGACAGAGACATGAAATTCAGCTCAATGGGTAATTTTATTTGAAACTTTGAATAAAACACCTAAGCTAAGATGAAGGGAAGGTTAACAACAATTTTAATCAATAGACAATGACAGTAGGCAGGATCCAGGTTAAGGATAGCAGCTCTGTTTAAGTACTGCCGACTGCCTCCAGAGACAATAACCATAAAACCATGGAGGGCGGTGGACCGACTGCAGTGGGGGCTGTACCTTTACCAGGTGTCTCACACACACACATACACATGCCACACGCACCACAAAAGAGTGAAAAAGGTGTCAGTGTACTTCATTAGCACTACAACCAATGACAACATGCAGTGTGAGGGACAGGGACCATTATTCTGGAGAATGCCCCACCCACAAGTACGGCCGCAACCACTCCAAACAAATCTAAAAAGCAGAAAAGAAACCAAAGGATTGAATCAGGTTAAATAGAAAACACTGGGGCAATCAGCAATGTATACAAATTGTCCATCCAAAGCCTGTACTTGTAGCCACTTGTACCATCTTTTTATAATAAAGTTTACACTGGTTACAAAGACAGTCAGTTCTTTAACAAATGTGCATTCAATGTGCAAGTCATTTTAAGGAGTTGGGGCTTCCACAAAGGATTAGTTTGGCCTTACCTTTGTCGCAGTACTACATCGTCAGTACCGACAATTCGTTCAGCACTGGATACCCTAGCGCAACCCTTCTGTAATGGAAACAGAGAAGAGTTTTAGCCTGGAGGCAAGGGGGAAATGCCATTGAAGGCCAGGAACACACCTATTCCAACCGTCCACATATTCAAATACAGTCAGAGCATACATATTGAAGTAAGTACACAAATGACAAATAATTCAGCAGCGAACATACCTCTCAGTTACGAACAGCTCCATACAAGAAACGCCACCGCATAAAGAAACCCGGAAACAAGCTTGGCTACAAAGGGTTTGACCTGAAGTATATATACTATACAGCAAAGAAGGTAATTGTCCTGTTACTTCAGCATCCACGCCCAAAACTACGCAGGGGGGTATGGCTGCAGGAGAATAATACTACGGTAATTCCAGGCGTATAAACGGGAGATTTATTTCTACCGGTTACACATGCTTTGCTGGTGCAGATATAGCCAATGCTATTTGTATTTTGGTCTGTCATTATGAGGAGTTTTTTCTAAACTCAATGAGTACACATATGTTTTAATATACATGGTCGCTCCGCTGTGTTTGACTTCATCTGTATTGCCCCATTGAGCACCTTTTTTCCTTTCCCTTTTTCCCAGTCCACCTTTAATTTCACCATATTTCCAATTCTGTGACTGAAGCGGTGCTGGTGTTGTCGTGGAAAATCAGAGTCTTTCCAGGTTCTCAAAATCTTTTCAAAGTATTTTTTGTTCATCTTTTCAAAATATTTTCTAAGTCCTTAAATCAAATTATTTTCTAAGTCCCGTTTTGCTCAATTTTCCAACAAAAGTAGAGAGTTAGGAGGCAGAAGATGTTCAAAGTTTTTAGACTTTATTTTCAGATGAATACACAAAGCCGGGAGCAGCCTGCAAGCCGCTCCCAAGTTATTTTGTTCTCAATACCTTTATATACTGGTTAGTCACACAACAGTTACCCCATTGGTTCTTCTGGTCAGCTCCAATTGGTCCATTAATGCTGACTTATCACTAATTGTCGATTTCACTTGCGGTTCACCCTTCAATGGTCATTTTCCTTTTTTCAACCCCCTGGGGGTAGTGACGTGTGCCATGTCCTCAGTTAACCATCAACTTGGCATCTGTTGAGGCAGTGACGTTTGCCACGTGCTTACACACCCCTTCTCTCTGATTGGGGAATTTTCATTAGCTTGTTTGAGGATCCCTTTTATCTTGGGCTGGCGTAAGCGTGCCAAACAGCTGCTTCCACTCCGTCATTCTGTTCTTATCTACTTTTGACAGTGTCCTGGGCGAAATAACAGTTTAGCCCTTTTTAAGCGTTTGATTAGGAATACAGCTGCGAAACACGGCTGCATCAGCTTTACACTTTTAGGGGCTTTCTGTGCTAGATCACATGATCACATTCCACGCACCCAGCCTGTCTCCATATAGGCCCAATGGTAGTCACACTCCTTGCACACAGTCTGACTCTGCACAGTCCCAATGACCAAGACACACAGGTTGGCTACTAGGCCCTGGTCAGACTCAATTTGGTCAGTGGAGGGAATATATTCTCACAATTCCTCCCTTAGAGACTTTATAGTCTCTCTCACCTTACTGCCCCCATTTCCACTGACCTTCTCTCCATCACTCCTCACAATTAAACTGCTGCCCCCGTATTCTCAGAAAAATATCACTACCCAAATCATGAAATAATACACAGATTATAAAATAATTCACAAATTATAAAATAAAACACAGATTATAAACTTAAACAAAGATTATAAAATAATACATGTTCATTTTTGTTCACTGGTCATATGGTTCAGAATTCTCGTGCTGCTCCAGCCGACCAATTGAGGCCACAATCCCTTTCCACTCAAATTGTGTGACCTCCCAGCAGCACAGTAACTCTGGTCCGCTGACCACTTCTAACATCCACCGGCAGCTTACCCCCTTGGTTGCTAACAATACTGCCATTTAATTCCACAACACACCAATTTAAAACAGTATACTTAATTAATACAAACATCTTTAAAAACGCGTATAATTCGCACCCCATGCAAAGGGTCGATACTCCAAACCACCCATCACAATGCATAAGCAAAACAAATCATCCATTGTCCATTTGCGATTATAAGAGTTATATTTCTATTTTCTATTGTTCCAATATATATAACTACCCAAACACATAACAGGACACAAGACCAGGGAAAAGAGTGTTGCCAAATCGAGGATAAACGAACAAAACCAAATAAGGCTAAATAAAGGGGAAGATGGCTGTCTTACTTAAACCTAAAGTAAACAGAAAACAAAAGCCTTTCTACCTGCTCTAACTAACTAAACCAAAGTACAAAGGTGGCAACCACTCGCTTTTCTAATGTGTCTAACAACAATTCTTCCTACGTGCAAATGTACAGAGGCCTCTCTTTTACCTTTCCCTTACGTCTCATGGAACACAGGGTAAACAAAACAGAGGATTCGCAAAACAACATGGAACACAAATCTGCACTTGAGACAACAGTTTCGAAACCAATCTCTCAAATAGGAAGTCCTCTCCAATTGTGGTAATGATGATGGACAAGGGGGAATGGCCAATGGCGTAGCTCTTCTCAGCAGCATGTAGTGGGGGAAAAAACTAAGACAGACAGACGACCACATAGCACGTAATAGACATAATTACATATAGTTATATCTTAGGTTAAGACAGAAAAGTGTCTCCGGTTAACACTCTAGTTCAATATACACAGGTGGTAAAACAATCATTTCATCATATTCTTCAACAGGAGGTGGCAGGCCATACGGGGCATAGTTTGGTGGTTTGTTGACGTTCTGTACTGTTGAGGGATATCCCTCTGGCTTCCTCCTTGGGGCTGGTACTGGTTTCTGTGGAGCGACCGGGTACATGGGAAAGTCTCGCACTGCCTCAGTCACTTTGTGCTGGAGCAGCTGTACACTCATTGATCTGCCAATAAAAGATCTGAGAAACAACCCACCAACACCATTCCCAGAACCAGTATTATAACAATCAGAAGAGCTGCCTTTCCCAACCATGCTCCCCACCTGCCAAAGGTACTATCTAGCCAGTCCCATATCTCCTGCCCGTATCCTGCATTAGCCGTACACTTTGTGAAGACTCAATTTCTCCATGGCTTTAGTAAATGTGCCTGCAGGAGCTGTATTATTTGGAATATATGTACAACATGCTTCCCCAAACAGTACACACACCCCTCCCTTTTCTGCTAACAGCCTATCTAACTCCTGTCCAATTTATAGGTAGCTCATTATACACTCCTGTTCCACACATCCAGAACATATCAGCCACTTGTCTATTTGCATACATCACTCACAAACAGTTAGGTTGAAGCGATGTATCACTTCCTTGGGTACCTCCTGGGGGTGCTTATAGGGGGTGTGCCGCATCACACACCCATTTATTTCCACCAGTCCCCAAAAAGGTACCCACCTTTCTCAAACAATTTTTTACTTCATAACATTTATAAGTCACATTTAGCAGCTGCAGGTGATCTAACTTTCCCTGCTTGATTAATTGTTTCATATTTTTATTTATTTTGTATTGTTCTCATGACCTGACCTCACGCACAATGGTCCATACCATGTGCTTCACTTATTAGTTATTACATTAAATACAATAATTTTCACTTATAGTGCGCTCCTACAATGTTGTGACATGCCCATACACATATATCACTAACATTGACACAAAGTTGTGAAAAGGTTGCAATGGCACCAACTTAAAATGAATTAACAAATCAATTAACAAATCAACTAACAAAACAAATTAACAAACCAATTTAACAAACCAATTAACAAACCAATTTAGTCGATATATCCTTGCGGACGGATAGTCCAAGTCCATCGTTTCAATTTGAATTTAAATGCAAACCAACACTTCTACTCTAGATTTACCGCAATAACTAAAAATAAAAATAAAAATGCGTTTGCACCATCAATCACAGCGAACCACTTTGAATTTTACTGCTCTTGAAAAAAAAACAGAGTGACAGGGTTTGGTACAACAAGTGAGCTTTTGTCATTTTCCTATGTCACTTTTATTTTGCACTTACTGAGCTGAGCAAGGCTGAAGACATTTCTGCATTTCTATTACTGCCCAGCTCTCCCCTCCTTTTTCTACAATCGCATAGCCCAGAGTGTTTGCGGAACATCATATAATCTCCAAGGATTTATCTGAGATGAGGTAGTCTGGTTAATAGCAGCGTGCTGCACAGTTCAAAGCGTTGTACATGCACAATAGGTATTATCACTCCCTCTCAGGCTGCGTTTCCCAAACCTAAGAACTCACATCTTCCTATTCACATTCAGTAATTTTCGATAATCAAATCACTTTGATTTGTTCAAATAATAATTTCTGCTCTTCACTCTACTTTATTAGAATTCATCAACTCCGCTATATATATAGTCCTAAACATATTGTTTCATTTGTTTGCGGCATGTTCCAGAAACACTCATATTCATATAATATCTAGTCTGGGATAAAGCGATGCAATGAAAGTTATCTCACTTCCATGTGTAATACCAATCTATCAATTGTATAGGATTCCCCAAAACTATTTACAATAGTACCTATACAGGTGACGTGACTGACAACCCATTTTCGTCACATTCAATAGCCATTTTTAATTTTAATTTTAATTTTGATAACGGTGCCCTAGGCAATGCCTCATTTTGTATCACAGACCATGAAGCACCGCTGTTAATCAAAAAGATATCGACTTACCCATGACTAGAAGGTTCATTCTTGGGCTGTCCTGTGGTTGCTAACTATAATTTTAAAAACCTTATATTCTGTGTATGGGGTGCGTGTTTTCTCTCCCCCCTCTCATCCTATGATCTTTGCTCTTTGCGGCTGTTCGATCCTGACTCCTGCCAGTGTGCGCCCGCTTCTTGCTGTGTCAATGTCCCGTTACCTTCTGCACACTTGTTTGGGAAGTTTCTAGCAAAATATCTAAACTCCTGACAACTATAACACCTTCATTGCTCCTGCTGCTCGGGCCGCCCCCACCGCCGCCTCTGCCCTCACCGACTCCGCCGCTCGCCTCACTCCCACGGCTCTGCCCTCCCTGGCGATCCGCTTCTGCACCCATGGCATCGCTCCGCATGCTCCACATCTGGGACACCAGGGGTCTCTCGTCTTTTCGTCATCTCGTGGTCCCCCAGGTCGGGCAAGCCACCAGTGGGCACTGAAACTTCTGGCGGTGGCGATCCCACTCTCATGCGCGCCATCCTCCTCTCAGGGGTCGGTCAGGAGAAGCAGGCCGCTTCTCTTTCGGCAGAACTTTTTCTTTGGCGGGCGGGGCTGTCTGTGGGCAGCTGTTCTTCTTCTCCATCTTTCGCTGCCGGCAGCACCCTCCTTGGCGCAGGAAAAGGGGGAGTTCAAGTTCATCTAATAGTTTCTCACTTCTTTATTTCCATATTCGTTTCTTCTCTCTGCTTCTCTGTCTCTCTCTCTCTCTCATACTTTCTAACAACCTCCCAATTAATCACTTCCTTATCTCTTACTTTACTTCATGCTTTCCACATTCTCCTGCCATGACTAAGTTTTTTCTGTGTTCACTGTACCGTTAGTAGGGAAACATACTTAAATCCTTCTGTGCCATAAGGGCACTTGCTCTAAAGCCATCATTCCTCATTTATCGTACATCACCTTCACCGGTCCAGACAGCGGATCCGGGAGACACGACGCCTTGCTCCCTTTGTTGTCCATTCTGCCACTCAAATGAAAAAATAAAAATAACACTGCGGGTTTTTATTTTATTATTTTAAAATAATTTTTCATTATTTTTCCTCTCAGGCCGTTGCCCTTACTTCTTACTCACATTTTTTATTCACTTTTTCTCTCGGCCCTCTCGGCCCTTTCTCTCGGCCTTCACTCCTTGTTACTTCCGGGGCCCCCCCTGACATTCCTTTAACTGCTGCAGGCACCCGCGAGTACAGAATTTAAAAATACATTTATGCGAGCGAACCACTTCCCCCAGAACGCTAAAACACTTGAAAATCTACCTGGATCTTACTTCGCATTACCACCTGGTAATTTATCAAAAGTTTGACTTCGATCAGTTTGGTCTTTTAATAATATTACACTTCTCTGAATCTATAAACAGGGCAGCGCTCCAAGTCTCTGTGCTTCCTATTAACCTTCACAAGCAAATAAGGAGTTTGAGCCAAACTTATCTGTTGGATCAATAATTTTACACACACTTAATCACTCAAATGAATGATAATATATAATAATATTTTCCTATTTCTGTTTTATACAAATATTATTTCCCTAGCTCTGTGACAGGAGATGCCATAATATCCCTTGCTCCTCTTTCACAGGCTCTTCTCTTAATTTTCCAATATATTTAATCACCGTATCTTTCTCTATTATTTTAATTCCTACACTTTAGTACCCTCTACTTCAAATACCCATTTTCTTTTATAGCTTCCAATTTTTCAATTTCTTGCTATTTTTCCCACTCCCTTTATTAGTATTCAATTATTATTATTTTCCCTGCTCGAGTATTTCTGCACAAAATATCTGGTAGCCTATGGTGGAGTCCTGTAAACCCTTTTCCCCAATTCTCCCACTTTTGGCTATTCATCTACGATGTATATTTACATTTAATAAACACAACCCTAAACCTGCGTCCAGGTGTTATAAGTTGACCCCCAATAACTACAACTATATTACCCCTACGCCCGATAATTACAAGTGTATTCCCCCTACGCCCAATAGATACAAGTATATTACCCAATATATACAACCCAAAAACCCAAAAATCAGCGTCCAGGCGCATTACCCTGCACCCAAACACCCAAAAACCAGCGTCCAGGTGTTTTACCCTGCACCCAATAAATACAAGCGCACGATCCCTACGCTCAAATAAATACAACGCAAAAACCTGCGTCCAGGTGTATAACCCTACACCCAATAAATACAAGAGTAGTCCCTACGCTCAAATAAAAAAGGACGCAAAACCAGCGTCCAGGTGTATAACCCTACACCCAATAAATACAAGCGTAGTCCATACGCTCAAAAAAAATAAAAAAGGACGCAAAAAACCTGCGTCCAGGTGTATAACCCTACACCCAATAAATACAAGCGTAGTCCCTACTCTCAAATAAATACAACGCAAAACCAGCGTCCAGGGCGTCGACTGCCCCCCTGACTCCCACACCCTTTTATTCTTATCCCTCCCGTCAATGTCCTTCGTCGGACCCGTGGACATCTCAATCCTTACCTTTGTGCACCATCAGAAACCCAGATCTGCAGATCTTAAATATAACCGGCCTTGAGAACCTGTAATCACACCTATTCTACTAGGTTAATTTTCAAGCCTCACACTCATACACAGCGCTCCAATCACACACAGAGCTCCAATCACACATTGACTTTTCAAATCTTATGCCGTCCTTTCATAATCTCTACTTTGAGTTCTTGGACTCGAAAAATCCTCTCCGACATTCCCATCAAAGGCCGGGAGGTACAGACAACAACCTTTTATTTTTTTAATAATTTTTTTAGTGTTGGCTGGCCAGCCTAGGTTGTGTCCGCATCCCCCCACCTCCGTCAGGAGCGTCAGAGCGCCAATCCCAGGTGCTCCAGGTGGCTGGACTTTTCCCGAGTCCCTTCGTGGTCGCCAAATTATGTCGTGGAAAATCAGAGTCTTTCCAGGTTCTCAAAATCTTTTCAAAGTATTTTTTGTTCATCTTTTCAAAATATTTTCTAAGTCCTTAAATCAAATTATTTTCTAAGTCCCGTTTTGCTCAATTTTCCAACAAAAGTAGAGAGTTAGGAGGCAGAAGATGTTCAAAGTTTTTAGACTTTATTTTCAGATGAATACACAAAGCCGGGAGCAGCCTGCAAGCCGCTCCCAAGTTATTTTGTTCTCAATACCTTTATATACTGGTTAGTCACACAACAGTTACCCCATTGGTTCTTCTGGTCAGCTCCAATTGGTCCATTAATGCTGACTTATCACTAATTGTCGATTTCACTTGCGGTTCACCCTTCAATGGTCATTTTCCTTTTTCAACCCCCTGGGGTAGTGACGTGTGCCATGTCCTCAGTTAACCATCAACTTGGCATCTGTTGAGGCAGTGACGTTTGCCACGTGCTTACACACCCCTTCTCTCTGATTGGGGAATTTTCATTAGCTTGTTTGAGGATCCCTTTTATCTTGGGCTGGCGTAAGCGTGCCAAACAGCTGCTTCCACTCCGTCATTCTGTTCTTATCTACTTTTGACAGTGTCCTGGGCGAAATAACAGTTTAGCCCTTTTTAAGCGTTTGATTAGGAATACAGCTGCGAAACACGGCTGCATCAGCTTTACACTTTTAGGGGCTTTCTGTGCTAGATCACATGATCACATTCCACGCACCCAGCCTGTCTCCATATAGGCCCAATGGTAGTCACACTCCTTGCACACAGTCTGACTCTGCACAGTCCCAATGACCAAGACACACAGGTTGGCTACTAGGCCCTGGTCAGACTCAATTTGGTCAGTGGAGGGAATATATTCTCCCACAGTGTAATTCTCAGGAAATTTTGAAAAAGTTACAAACTAATCATTATGTTCCAGGCACAGTGCATATTTGGAAATACAGCTTGCCAATTCTAGTTTATATTATTATAGAGAATATGTTTCATTTGGACTTTTTTTAAAGATTTTTTCCCCATTTTTCTCCCAATTTGGTAGCCAATTACACCCTCTATTTATTTCGATTTACCCTCCCCACACAAGTCCACCGCTTATCTCTACAAGGCAAGCTAATTCTCAGAGGGCAGCAGTGGGCGAGTCTATAAGTCTATAAGTTCTATATTTCTTTTTAGAAATGGAAAAATAGTTCAGTAACATTTCCACATGAAACATCTTGGTGGCTTTAAAATTATAATGTCCTCAGTATCAGCTCTTGCCGGGAGTACCACTAGGGGGTGGCAATTGGCTGTCCACCCCAGGGAGGTGGGAGGAAAGCCGATATGATTTTGCTGCATATAGGAGTGGCTCTGTGTACCGGAGTTACAGTCGAGCTTTGGCGACAGTTACAGCTCGGCGAGTGCCGGCTCGGAGGAGGCAGTACATCACCTTTGCTACTGCCAGTCTCAGGGCTATGGCAGCGAACTCACCATACGAGGGGGGGATTGACATGTTGAAAATATATTTTTTTAAAGTATAATGTCCTTATAATGTTAGTTGGTTTACACGGTATTGTATGTTGTAATGTTCAAGAGGGCTAGTGTTTTAGGAGAGTGACCTTTGTTTGAGCCCACATAGTTATAAATGACGCACCTCACAGCTTTTCAAGCGGCTAGAGGTACTGCTCCCCCATACCTCCAGTCACTCATCACTCCCTACACCCCAGTCAGACCCCTCCGCTCCGCCTCCTCTGGCAAACTGACGGCCCCATCCCTCTGGGCACCTGGCAGCCGCTCCTCGCGGTCTCGTCTCTTCTCTGTCCTGACCCCTCGCTGGTGGAACGACCTTCCACAATCGGTCAGGACCGCGGAATCATTTGCGATCTTCCGCAAGAGACTCAAAACCCACTTTTTCAGACTCCACTACCACTGAATTCTGTACATCTAACTAATTGTCATCACCACTGCCTACTTTTTCAACACTATATAGCCCTGTTTACTCCATTTAATACAATTTAAAAAAAAGAATAATAATTACTAACCTTTTCCTTCTCAGTGTTACAGGTATGGTACGCAGCTGCCTGCAATGATGTCTATCGCTGTATTACTGCACTGATCTCTTGCGCTAACTATGATACCATGTATTTATGCACATCTTGTAAGTCGCTCTGGATAAGAGCGTCTGCTAAATGCTTAAAATGTAAATGTAAATGTTACGTGGAGCATAGTTAGTCACTGCATATATTGCTGTACTTAATGAAAAACGTGCTAAACTTTCTAATAATGTGGAAAATAAGGAGATGACACTGTTTTTTTACACTTTGATTACATGCTTTTACATTATTCATTTTAAGTACACTGGACTTGGTACCACTCTTTGATGAATGTTGTTCTTGTCCATTTTGACCATTAAAACTGACCTCCCAATTCCCCATAAAAATGAAAAACTGCCCACTTGTGAACAGACATGCACGTCAAAAGTGATACATTTTAGAAATGTATAAAATGCTTTACATTCAATCCCTTCAACCAAACTAATTTGCTATACTAAAAGCCATGCCCAGTGCAGATCAATAGTAATTTTTCTGGGAGAAATCCATTTTACCCACACACATGTTTGTCAGTTCATGTTCATGTGTGAACCCTTCAATTCCATCTTTTATTAATGTGGGAGAATGTACACTTATTCATTTCAAGTACCAGTAACGCATTCTGACACACATCGTAAGTAAAAGTATTGTATCATCTCCTACCCACATTTACTCTTTCTTGGGAAGTCATTTCCCAGCATTTTTCTAACCAAAGATTGGTTTAATATAGTGGTCTCATGTAAATGTATAATGTACACTAATAAATAAGTGAACTGGGTTCTGTGTGGTCAGCACATTTACTGGCCTCACTCACATTCTTTAAAGCGCATGCAAGACTGTGGAGAAAAATTGCATTATACTTTTAAACAAATGCACTTAAGCAGTCAGGTTTAACGTCTAGCATCAAATGGAGGTTTGAAACGTATTTAGATCTTTCCGAAGCTTAAAGCTTGGATATAGGATTTTTTATTGTAATTAAAATGTGGTTTTTTTCTCAACTGAATCTCATTCATATGTATTTTTTCCTCCTTTGGGTGCCTATATTCTCAGATACACTCAGTGCACTGTTTTATAAAAAGCTTAGAAATGAAGATGCAGGGGATAAATAGATTAAGATATTGTAGTACGAATGAAAATTGAGTTAGACAGCGAGCGGCTGATGGTTGACCTATATTCATGATGATTTTAGTAATGTTCCTCTTTAATGTAGTGTTCTTATCTTGCAATACGTGAGAAAATCACTGGACATGCATCCAATATTAATATTGCAATCCTCAGTCCTCTGTGCCTCATAGTGGCACACCCCCCAAAAATATTCAACTAATGATCCCTTGCACATATCAATTTTCTGCTGTCAACATATGTAGTCATTTTAAGCTCTGCAGCACTACAATGGTCATCATGATCATCATCATCAAATTGGAAGAGGATATTTTAAAATGTGGCTGAATTAAAAAATAACCAAGCCAGAACAGACAGAAGCATACATGCCCAACATAGTGCTTCCCTACTAAATCAGAGAAACCTTGGGGAGTGAATAGTCGTTGCAATATAGTGGGGGGGGGGCTAAGTAAGGACAGAAATAAAAATGAAAAATGGGGATATAATCTGTGAATGTCATATGGAGGTCTCAGACAAGTAAGACAAATATAAAATATGTTTTTACTTTCCTCTTCTCATAAATTATTTTCATATAGTACAGATGCCTGCATGCTAAATCACAACTTTATAAGCACATATATGACAGCATGCAGTTGCACAGCACTGCATGTCCTAGAATTGCTTTTCCTTAAGTTTCATTCACTCGTTTTTTAAGTTTTAACTTGAAGAAAAAAAATACTGTAGTGCTTGGGGTGGGGTGACACTCAAGGACCTTTCCAGAGGGCGTAGGCAGTTGAATAATCCAGAGGAGGCAGTATTCAAAACAAAATGATGATTTTATTAACTGAATCTTAACAAAAACACATAAGGGTGGGTGTTACGAAAAGAGAACACACACAACTATGACTATATAGCCTACCACTAAACACACTACCAATACAAACCTCCATCCATCCATCCATTATCTAAGCCGCTTATTCCTGGTCAGGGTCGCGGGGGGGGGCTGGAGCCTATCCCAGCATGCGTTCCGGGCGAGAGGCAGGAATACACCCTGGACAGGTCGCCAATCCATCGCAGGGCACACACACCATTCACTCACACACTCATACCTACGGGCAATTTAGACTCTCCAATTAGCCTAACGTGCATGTCTTTGGACTGTGGGAGGAAACCGGAGTACCTGGAGGAAACCCACGCGGACACGGGGAGAACATGCAAACTCCACACAGAAAGGCCCCCGGCCTGGATTCGAACCCGAGACCTTCTTGCTGTGAGGCGACAGTGCTATCCACTGCACCACCGTGCCGCCCCAATACAAACCTTTACAATATTATCCACACACAATCGCTCAAGCTCTCTTGGTCTAGGGGTATGATTCTCGCTTGGGGTGTGAGAGGTCCTGGGTTCAACTCCAGGACGAGCCCCCAATTATGTTATGACCCCGAGGTGTCTAGGGGTAGTGGGGAGTTTGTAACATAAAATAAATGAAATAATGACCGGGTGATGAGTGTAATGGGTGTAAATAATAAAGACCAGGCAAGAATGAAGGTGCAATCAAAGTGTTTATATACATATTGTGGCATCCCAAGGGGCTGCCTAAGAAAATGGCTGCCGGGTCCTTCAACACATGGCAGCCATTTTCACTACATTTCCCAGCAGACCACAGCAACACCTGAACGGAGTCAAGCAATGGAGCTAACGAACAGCTGAAAGCCATTTTGAGGCCTATTTAAAGGGCTGATTCCCATTGCACTGGGAGAGGAGTAGGAACGTGAGTTGGAAGGAGTTACTGTGTTTGTTTAAAGAGAGAATACCTGTGAAGTCGTTGACCAGCCAGGATTTGGAGAGAGTGTTTGTTGGAGTGTTTGTTTTGTGTGTCTTTGGGATTGGATTGTTTTGGCTTTGGACTACGAACTGGATTTTGGACAACGGAACGGACTTTGACAACGAGAAAGGATTTGTGGACTTTGTTTGTATTCCCCCGAATACCCCGCCCTTTGTTTTGTGTAACGTTCGTCATAGTTAGTATAATAAATTATCATTTTGTTTTCAAATACTGCCTCCTCCTTGTTGTTAAACTTGCCTACGCCCTCTGCAAGGTCCGTGCGTGTCGCCCAACCCCTGGGGACACCACATATGGTGGAGAATGCGGGCAGAGGGCATCACTTACAGGCAAGAGGAGATAGTGCAGCAGGATTTAATTTTTGAATTTTTTAAAGGAAAAAGCACGCTCATGGAAGGTGACTGGACAGGAGGCCCAGCCATGGACGCCTGGAACAAGGAACAGGCCCAATTGGCACAAAGTGGTGCCCCGTGGTGCATATGCTGTATGGAGTATGGCCACCAACCCAGTGAGTGTTCCATGAGGGAAGAAGTGGGCTGGAAAGACCCAAAGGAGAGACCAGAACCAAAACAAGTCGGAGAGAAAAATGGCCACCTGCTCTGTGGTGCCCCTAGAAAAAAAAAGTCAAAAGATCCCAGGTAGGCCGCAAAAGCAGCATAAAAGTGTCGCAGACAAGTGTGCTGTTTTAGAGTCAGAGCTAGGAGAGGCAAAAGATATAATCAAGGGCAAACAGGAAGAGGTCCACAAATTGGAGCAATGCTGTCGGGACCAGAGGGAAGACCTGGTGAAGAACCAGAGACGGGCGGCCATGGTGGAGGACCAATGGCGAGTCACCCTCCGGGAGGTCCAGCAACTGAAAGGTGTCCAGACTGAGCTGTACCAGACGAAAGCTGAATTGGGGACCTCGGAGGAGCGCCATCTGGTGGCCGTGGGGAGATTGCTGCAGGAGCACACTGACTCGCTGAGAGTGCTGGGAATCATGGCTGGGGAGCTGGAGAAGGACAAAGCATCCCTGGGCGATGAAGTGAGGCAGGTCGAGGCCCACAACCTGGCGCTCGAAGAGCGGGTGAGTAACCTAACCCAGATGCTTGAGAATGAGCAGCGACAGTGTCTGGACATGCAGGAGTCCCAGGACCAGGCCACAGATGAGTATTCCAGGGCCTTGGGGGATGCACAGACCAGGCTCGCCCAGAAGGAGGCAGAGCTAAGGAAAGCAGCGGAGAACCAAGCGTCCGAGGCGGAGCAACTCCGGTGCCGAGTGGAGCAGGAGAGCAGGGATACGCACCAGGTCAAGGCCAACGCCCTGCGGGAGCAGCTGGCCCAGCTGGAGAAGAGCATGGAGCAGGAAAAGGCCCAGAACCAGGAGCTACAGGCGGTCCAGGAGAAGGCCTTGAGGGGGGAATCCGAGAAGCATGGCCAACAGCTCAAGGAGCTCCGTGACAAGCTGGAGAAGACTGAGCAGGAGCTCAGCGGCTCTCGCGACAAGAGCAAGGAGCTGGAGCAGCTGGTGGCGGAGCTGCAGCCTTACAAAGAGCAAGGCCAGTCTCTCACTACTGAGCTAGCCTCTTCCAAGCGGGTGGCTGAACAGTTAACTGCAGATCTAGCAGATCTGAAACAAGTATCATTGAACACCTCCAAAGAAGTCGAGGAGCTCAAAGGTCAGAGAGAGGTCCTCCAAATGCAGCTCTCGGCCTCCGCCTCCGAGCTGTCCACCCTGAAGAGCGGTCACAAAGACCTCTCGTCGAAAAACGAGAACCTGCAGGTTCTGAAGGAGCAGCTTGTGAAGGAGAAAGAAGAGCAGTGCTCCAGGAACCGGCAGCTGGAGCAAGAGATGGCCGCATTGTCCACAGAAAAGGCTGAGCTCTCTCGGCGGTGGAAGACCTTGTGCCAGTGTGGAAAAGATGGAGACTGAAAATAAGGACCTCAAGAACACCGGAGTGGATCTACAAGACCGATTGGAAGGGGTGAGTGCGGAACTTAAGTGTATAAAATGTGTTCCGGGCACTAAAGACTTTAGCACGCAGGTGGAGATCTCGCAGCCAGTACAGCCAGCAGGAGATGATGACCAGACATTGGAGTCAAAGTGGGATCAATGGTCCTCAGTCCCCCTCAGCCTGCCAGACCCTGGAGGGGAACTGGAGGAGCAGTATGTGGAGGTTGAACTGTGGACGGACCACAGTGTTGAAGAGGGACGCTTGACTATGGCTGAGGAGGCCTGGTTGAAGGCCCAACCATCTCCTGATGTGGTGAGTCCGTCGCAGGCACTGAAATTGAGAAAAGTGGATATTGGTGGTTTTCCCTTGAAGAGAAATGGAAAACTGAACAGGCTGACGGTTAAAGGAAAAGGTGATTTGAAGGAAAGAAGGACAAAGAAAGACAAAGACAAAATTAACAGTGTTGTGAAGAGCATGCTTTCCCCAGTTACCCCACCTGACCCCTGAAAGGAAAAGGGACGTGGAAGAAAAGGCCAAAGAATGGACTATGGAGGAAAAGGCTGCGCAGGGTTCGCTGGAGCAGCCATGGAAGGCTGGTGAGGACCCGAGCAAGACGGGTACTTGTCCGGTCCATGAAGCCCAGAGCCAGTACCCACATGTGGCCAGTTGGGGGCAACCAAGGTGAGCGACTTTCGCCATTTCCTAACAGCTTGCAGATGTTCTTGCAGGTGATGAATGGAGATGGAATCTGGACATTTGACCCTGGCGGAAAACTGCCTGAGTGGACCTGGAGAGGGGGACCTCCTGGTGGCCGCGGGACATAGGGCCGCTCAGCCCTCCCGAGGTCAGAGCTGAGGAGGAGGGTGTGTGGCATCCCAAGGGGCTGCCTAAGAAAATGGCTGCCGGGTCCTTCAACACATGGCAGCCATTTTCACTACATTTCCCAGCAGACCACAGCAACACCTGAACGGAGTCAAGCAATGGAGCTAACGAACAGCTGAAAGCCATTTTGAGGCCTATTTAAAGGGCTGATTCCCATTGCACTGGGAGAGGAGTAGGAACGTGAGTTGGAAGGAGTTACTGTGTTTGTTTAAAGAGAGAATACCTGTGAAGTCGTTGACCAGCCAGGATTTGGAGAGAGTGTTTGTTGGAGTGTTTGTTTTGTGTGTCTTTGGGATTGGATTGTTTTGGCTTTGGACTACGAACTGGATTTTGGACAACGGAACGGACTTTGACAACGAGAAAGGATTTGTGGACTTTGTTTGTATTCCCCCGAATACCCCGCCCTTTGTTTTGTGTAACGTTCGTCATAGTTAGTATAATAAATTATCATTTTGTTTTCAAATACTGCCTCCTCCTTGTTGTTAAACTTGCCTACGCCCTCTGCAAGGTCCGTGAGTGTCGCCCAACCCCTGGGGACACCACAATATATATATATATATATCAGTGGTGGGCCATCAGGGCCTGCAAGGCCTTCTCTGCTGGCCTAAAAAATATCTGAATCACAGACTGATGTTAATTATATTTTGTCCATGAATACTTATTAAATAATTCCAAATGGTCTGTTCGCTTCCTTTCATAGCTGTTACCCTGGTTGCGCTGCATCCAGATGTGTTTTTTCATATTAAAGCATTTAACCAATCACATTTCAGCCATCATTTGTTGCCAGGGTCAAAGAAATCTGCCTGGAGGCCTTCACAATCCGTTCTGCAGGCCCTGTAGCATAAAATAAGTGTTGATCAAACTGTTGCTTCAACCAATCAGATTTTGAGTTGGGGGACACGAAGGCCTTCTAGAAGGCCTAGGTAACGTCAGCGTATTCACACCTTTTGATTGGATAGTCAGAGAGTGTCTGACTATGATGTAATGTGATTGGTTAAATGCTTTAATATGAAAATACACGTCTGGATGCAGCGCAACCAGGGGAACAGCTATGAAAGGAAGCTTAACAGACCATTTGGAATTATTTAATAAGTATTCATGGACAAAATATAATTAACATCAGTCTGTGATTCAGACATTTGAGCGGACATTTTCAGCCCTAAAGCGAATTAAAACTTATGCCAGAAATACGACAGGGCAGGCTCGACTTTCAGCATTAGCTTCGATGGCGATAGAAAAGGATGGAACTTCTTGATGGAACTGAAACACACGGATAATCTGTACGACAGAGTAATTTAACTCTTTTTGAGGAAAGAAAGGAGGATGGATTTTGTGTACAAATAATAAGGATTTTTGGTGAGTAAAATGTTGCTATTTTCCTAAATAATATTGCAATTTTATGAGGTTATTATTATTGATGCTTTTTTATGTGTGTCGCAGCTGTGTTTGTTTCTTCAGTAAAGGCATTTATTCTGGATACACGAGTTATCTATCTGCGATGCAACGGCAACGGGTGTTTGTTCGGTTTGTTTTTGCACTTTGTTTATTTATCTTTCTTCAGTCATGATTCATGAGAGAGAATGACAGCGATAGAGACGAGAGAGAATGACAGCGATAGTTAGAAGCGTGAGATAATTAGTGATTAGTAGTGTTAGTAACTTAATCTAAATCCCTAATGTTAGTAGATTAGTTGGTTAGTACTAGCCTATATACATCTAACTAATATATACAAAGTGTAATTAGAAAGTAAGAAGGAAGTAAAACAAGATTAGAAACGAAGACGGAAAAACCGAAACAGAATTTCCCGAAGTGCATGACAGAACGAGAATGAAACATGACTGAAGAAAGATAAATAAACAAAGTGCAAAAACAAACCGAACAGACACTCAAAACATAACAATAAGATGGCTTTTATAGCCATAAAATAGTTATTGAGGGGTGGATTGATTCAGACGGAGCACTACTGAAGGCCTAGGTGTGAAATGCACGGCCCGCCACTGATATATATATATATAAGTGAAAGGGCAGTGAGGCTATTTACATATTTACAAACATTAACACAAAACACAAAGACACAAGGCCAAGGGACACGGATGTTGCCAAAAATAAATAAAACAAAACAGGGCTAGCTACAACCAAAAACCAGGATAGGCTAGCTATCTAAACTTTTACACAAAACAAAAGTCTACCTATTTAATCTATAGTAGCTACCCAAAAACAAAGGTACACAGTTGGCAACCACCCCTTTTCTAATGTGTCTATACACAATATCTACCTACGTATGAAAGTGTATAGAGGCCTCCATCTTAGGTGGGGAACAACCAGGGAATCTCACAAGTAGGGGAACTATAACCCTACAATTTCTCTCTCTCTCTTTCTCTCTCTCTCTTTCTCTCTCTCTCTTTCTCTCTCTCTCTTTCTCTCTCTCTCTCTCTCTCTCTCTCTCTCTCTCTCTCTCTCTCCTCTCACACACACACTACAGCAGAACAAAAAGGGCATTGCAGGAAGCAGTCACAGGGTTTTTATGGAGGGGCATGTGATTGATGGAGGCGGGACCAGGACATACAAATGATTGACAGTGGAGACGGCGAATGGAATGGCGGATGGCACTCCTGCAGAATGACAGGGAGAGACAGAGAGAAAGACAAAAACACACACATACATGTGGAACGTAACAGTGGGGTAATCAAAAAAATAAACACATACAGTCCACAATCTTTGTCTTAGTCTGTAATCCAAGGTCGAAATCCAATACAGTTCCTCAAGCAATCCAAGTTGATACACAATTGGGGTCAAAACAATCCAAATTCAGTCCAAACAGCAATCCAAAATAATTCTCACTCACTCACTCGCTCGCTTTATATACATAAAAACAACCTTGTTGTGCAGAATCGGAAGTAGTTGTCAACGTATGCCGGCCAGAGACAATTTTGTTTTAGCTCTGACCTGCCCCCTAGTGGATATAGCTTTTAAACATCCAGACAGACAAAAAGTATGCAGTGGAGTATGTGAACAATGCCACCCGCGTTGCATGATTAAGTGAAGCATATTTAAGCTGTTAGGTTGCAAAGTTATAATGCACATACACAGGTGAGTCAGCTTTAATTCAGGAACACTTTGTGTTGCTACATTTACATTGACATTTTAAGCATTTAGCAGATGCTCTTATCCAGAGCGACTTACAAGATGTGCATTGCTATATACGTCCCAGCATTGTGCCTAAAGTCAAAATAATGATAACATAAAAAGCTCTGTGCGAGTTTTGAATCTCCTCTTGTCTCTGTCTGCTGAGATTTCTCTCCTCTGTTGCTGAGATCTGTATAGCTTCTCTTTGTTGAGGGCTTGCGGTACAAATGTTATAGTTATAGTGTGATATATATCATATATAGAGTGAAATTACTTCTACAAATTCCGTTTTATTACATATTAAAGAGTATGCGTAATTGACAGTAATGGCAGAAGCAAAAACAAAAGCTAATAATGATTATTGTCATAAACCTGTGTGAAAACAAAGGCAATTTTAATTAATGTAATATAGAGACTATTGAAAGATACAAAATGCACAGCGCTTAAACAAAAACAATTAGTATTTGTATTTGTATTAAATATTCACAGTTTAGGATAGATCTAGATACCAATAAGTGTGTTAATATATTATTGAAAATGTGTGTTATAGCATGGAATGCTTCTCTTCAAGCCAGTTTGTTTTATCAAATGAGCAACTGAGAAACCTATGCTAATATAACAGAGATCAGAAGCACACAGAAGTCTGCTACAGACCATAATGACCACCCCCACCAATAAGATTACCATTGATTCTTAATGCTGGGGCCCTGGGCTCAGTGAGCTAACCGCATCTCTTGTTAAACTGTGCCGCTTGCAAAGGTTCAATTTCCTGCTGGGACCGCACTGATTGCACTAAACTTGCATCAGTTGGAGAATGGGATATGATTCCATTCCTTTCTGAATTTGGAACCTGACTGAAATGGGAAAGGACTGTGTGAAAAACATAAGACTGAATAAACCACTCTGAAAAATCACACGCACAACTCTCTTGGATTCTTTGTTAATTTTCTCCAAGCCAATTTACTCTAGGCAGACAGAATTTCCTCTGCCACAACCTACCAAAAGCTATTAATTCTGTCTGAATTGCATTAAACGACACTATTTAATTGCTTGGTGGATTTGCTTGGTGGTTTATTTATCCCTTATCCAGAACAACTTACACGGCGTCGATTTCTTCACACACTATCCACTTGTACAGCTGGATATTATTTATGCATGTAATTCAGGTTAAGTACCTTGCTCATGCATGCAATGACAGTACTCTACTGTAAGTCGCTTTGGATAAAAGTGTCTGCTTACTCCACCTGGGATTTTAACCTCTTAGACTTATGGCTGCAGAAAACCACTGCTGAAGCATTGCATCAACAATGACACAATCTTCTAGTTAAGAGTTGATCAGATGATACCATATCACTTTGCCCGTGACACTGGTCATTTATTTGCTTTTGTAAACAATTCTAATGCTGCCTATCTATGGTATCTGTTTGGAATTCTCTCTCCTTCCTGAGAGGCAACCACTATGTTGCTGTATGGCCAATTCAGAAAGGTAAACATTGCGACTGAATGATGTATGGCATAGACAAGGATAGACTGCTTTGTGTGACATAATGGAAAGACTGCCACACCAACCAAATTGCATTGTATTTTTCCTTACTCTGTACTTTGAGAGGCATATGTGTCAAGGAACAGAGGTCAGCATCAAGGTCAGTCTCCTCTGGCAGATACAGGGAAGGTAAATAAAAAGGAAGCAGTCAGCACACTAACCCCCAACCCCAGTATAGCGGCAGGAATGTGAATCTTGGAGTTGACATGACCTTTCAGTGCAACTCAATTCATTCAAGGCTGGTGAAACACTATGTCAGTCTTAAAGCAGACACAAATATTCATCTGGCAAACTAGACAACCTTGGTCTAGTAGTAAAAAAAAATTCCGCAGCTTCTTCCAAATAAAAAGTCTCAAACAAGGTCATTTTTATCAACCTTTCTTGTGACTGTCAGTAAATGCAAAACAGTATTACACACATTACACTCATTACTGGATTAGTTTTAGTTCTTTATTATGACAATGAAATGCCTAAAACAAAATCAGGATTATATACACCTGTTTACCATGGAGCAGAAGAGTGATTATGTACATTTTGAATGAGTAAGACAGTGCGGCAGTAAAACATTTTCTAAATATTCCCCAAGGTTTTTTGTCAGCTCTGCTATGGTGTGAGGTGCATTTTCCTCACATTTTCCTCACCTTCATCCTCTGGTGAAGCGCTTCTATCCTGATGGGAGTGGTCTCTTCCAGGATGACAATGCCCCCATCAATAGGGCATGAGTGGTCACTGAGTGGTTTGATGAACATAAAACATATGCCATGGCCATCTCAGTCACCAGATCTCAACCCAATTAACCACTTATGGGAGATTCTGGAGCAGTGCATGAGACAGCATTTCCACTACCATCAACAGAATACCAAAAGATGGAATGTCCTTGTGGAAGATGTTTCATCACTCCAATAAAGTTCCAGACACATGTAGAATCTATGCCATGGTGCACTGAAGCTATTCTGGTAGCTCGTGGTGGCCTGATGCCGTATTAAGACACTTGGTGTTTATTTTATTTTGGCAGTCGTTCAGCCAGAGTTCAGTAAAGGAAATTACACTACATGTGAAAACCAATAGTTACTGACTGTAAAATATCAATGTAGCTACTATTCATATGAAATTTATTAATTTATGAAAAGGTAATTCAAGAGAACTTTAGAAAGCTTACTCTCAGACCCAGAAGCTAAAACCAGCACACTGACTAGGTTAGAGATTGAAAAATATTACTTATTATCAATACATGATATCCCTCAAACCTAATACATAAATTCCAATTTTATCCCTGATGTGGCTCATTTAATAGCCATTATCGGTTTGCATAACACCAGTGGTGGGCCGTCAGGGCCTGCAAGGCCTTCTCTGCTGACCTAAAAAATATCTGAATCACAGACTGATGTTAATTATATTTTGTCCATGAATACTTATTAAATAATTCCAAATGGTCTGTCCGCTTCCTTTCATAGCTTTTCCCCTGGTTGCGCTGCGTCCAGACGTGTATTTTCATATTAAAGCATTTAACCAATCACATTTCAGCCATCATTTGTTGCCACGGTCAAAGAAATCTGCCTGGAGGCCTTCACAATCAATTCTGAAGGCCCTGTAGCATAAAATAAGTGTTGATCAAACTGTTGCTTCAACCAATCAAATTTTGAGTTGGAGACATCAAGGCCTTCTAGAAGGCCTAGGTACGTCAGCGTATTCACACCCTTTGATTGGATAGTCAGAGAGTGTCTGACTATGATGTAATGTGATTGGTTAAATGCTTTAATATGAAAATACACGTCTGGAAGGAGCGCAGCCAGGGGAAAAGCTATGAAAGGAAGCGGACAGACCATTTGGAATTATTTAATAAGTATTCATGGACAAAATATAATTAACATCAGTCTGTGATTCAGACATTTGAGCGGACATTTTCAGCCCTAAAGCGAATTAAAACTTATGCCAGAAATACGACAGGGCAGGCTCGACTTTCAGCATTAGCTTCGATGGCGATAGAAAAGGACTTCTTGATGGAACTGAAACACACGGATAATCTGTACGACAGAGTAATTGAACTCTTTTTGAGGAAAGAAAGGAGGATGGATTTTGTGTAGAAATAATAAGGATTTTTGGTGAGTAAAATGTTGCTATTTTCCTAAATATAAAAATTAGCTAGATGTACAGAGTTCAGTGGTAGCGGAGTTTGAAAAGGTGGGTTATGAGTCTCTTGCAGAAGATCGCAAGTGATTCCGTGGTCCTGACTGATTGCGAGGGGTCAGAACAGAGATGAGAGGAGACCGCGAGGAGCGGCTGCCAGGCGCCCGGAGGGATGGGGCAGTTTGCCAGAGGAGGCGGAGCAGAGGGGTCTGGCTGGGGTGTAGGGAGTGATGAGTGACTGGAGGTATGGGGGAGCAGTACCTCTAGCCGCTTGAACAGCAAGCACCAGTGATTTGAATCTGATGCGTGCTGCGATGGGGAGCCAGTGCAGAGAGGAGAGTTCGGTGAACTTCGGCTGGTTGAACACCAGCTGAGCGGCAGCATTCTGGACCAGTTGCAGTGGCTTGATGGCACAGGCCGGTAGGCCTGCCAGCAGGGAATTGCAGTAGTCCAGACATGAGATCACCAGGGCCTGGACCAGGAGTTGTGTGGTCTCTTGGGGGAGGAACGGTCGGATCCTCCGGATGTTGTGGAGGGCGAATCGGCAGGTCCGGGTGATGTGGCCTCAGAAGCACAGCTGGTTGTCCAGGGTCACTCCTAGACTCCTGGCAGACTGGGACGGAGACACTATGGAGCCCTCCACGGTGATTGACACATCAATCATCGGGGAGCCCTTCGCTGGGAGGAAGAGCAGCTCTGTCTTCCCCAGGTTCAGCTTCAGGTGGTGGGTGGACATCCATGCGGAGATGTCAGCCAGGCTTGCAGAGATCCGTGCCGGGACCTGGGTCTGAGATGGAGAGAAGGAGAGAAAGAGTTGAGTGTCATCAGCATAACAGTGATAGGAAAAACCGTGAGCAGAGATAACAGAACCAAGTGACTTGGTGTACAGGGAGCATAGGACGGGGCCTAGCACCGAGCCCTGCGGGACTCCAGTAGAGAGGGTGCAGGGAGAGGGATCCCTCTCCAGGCCACCTGGTAGGACCGATCAGCCAGGTAGAACTCGAACCATGTCAATGCCGATTCAGAGATTCCCATCTCGACTAGAGATGAGAGCAGGATCTGGTGGTCCACGGTGTCGAATGCAGCTGACAGGTCGAGGAGGAGGACGGAACTGAGGGATTAGGACTTAGCCACGTGAAGAGCCTCAGTGACTGCAAGGAGAGCAGTCTCTGTGGAGTGGCCTGCCTTGAACCCAGAGGATCAAGCAGGCCATTCTATAGGAGATGAGCAGACAGTTGGTTATAGACAGCCCGCTCGAGTGTTTTAGAGAGGAATGGGAGGAGAGAGACAGGTCGGTAGTTTGAAATGACAGCAGGATTCAGAAAGGGCTTTTTGAGAAGGTGGACAACATGAGCGCGTTTGAGGGAAGAGGGGACAGAGCCAGAGGAAAGAGAGGAGTTAATAGCTGGAAGGAGTTAATGGACTGGAAGAGGGGGGAAGGCATGGGATCGAGAGGGCAGGTGGTGGGACAGTGGGAGTGAACAAGTTGAAGGATGTCTGAGTCAGGGAGGGGCGAGAAGGAGGACAGAGGGGTGAGAGGTTTAGGTAGCAAGATGGGTGAGGGAAAATTAGGTGACGGAGAAGATGGGGGGAAGATGGGCGAAAGAAGGATGCGAAGTCATCCGCGGTTAGAGAGGATGTATATATATTAGTTCAACTAGGGCAGGGGTGGGCAAGGAGAGTCATATCTGTTTCTAGATTCCATGCTGGGTTTTGCTCTTAATTAAGCAATGAATCAAATTATTTGTATAAGACATGTTTATTGTGGGTTAATCAACGAGTTAACTGTCATTGCTGTATACAAATAATTAGCTAATTGAGCCAGGGCAATTGATGGAACAACAAACTGCCTACACACCTTCCATCCAGGACCAGAATTGCCAACCCCTGAACTAGGGGTAGTAGAAGGTTTGTCCCACTGTTGGAGTCTTTTCTTAAATGAAGGTGGTTGCTTTATAGTTAAAGCTATTGTGGCAGCCAGCAGAGGTGCATGAGAGGGGAGGTGATAGAAAAACGATATGTGCGCTTATATGAAGTTCCTCAGCAATCGGTGAGATTAACAACACCTGTTCCTGATTCACGGAGCCCAGCTGCAGTGAATCAACGCACGGATTGGAGGGGAAACCACACACACACAGGAGAGTACCTTAACTGGGAAATCAATGGTGGACGTGAGGAGAGAGAAAGAGAACGAGAGAAAGAAAGAAAGAAAGAATAATTAACGCACTGTGTATGATTTTGTTTGGAAGGAGGAAGCTGCTGTGTGCCATTGCCCTGGACTGTCACTCATCACTCCCTACACCCCGCCCAGACTCCTCCGCTCCGCCTCCTCTGGCAAACTGACTGCCCCATCCCTCCGGGCGCCTGGCAGCCGCTCCTCGCGGTCTCGCCTCTTCTCGGTCCTGGTCCCTCGCTGGTGGAACGACCTCCCGCAATCGGTCAGGACTGCGGAATCACTTCCAATCTTCCGCAAGAGACTCAAAACCCACCTCTTCAGACTCCACTACCACTGAACACTGTCCAACTAGTCAATCTGTCGTCACCACTGTTTACTTGTTCTACACTATTTGTAAAAAAAATGTGGCTTTCCCAGTGTTACAGGTATGATACGCAGACGCCTGCAATGATGTCTATTGCTGTATTACTGCACTGATCTTGTGCGCTAACTATGATTGTTCTTACCTTGTATTGATGCACATCTTGTAAGTCGCTCTGGATAAGAGCGTCTGCTAAATGCTTCAAATGTAAAATGTAAATGTACTGTGGATTGGACTGTTTCATTACAACTAACCTCTTGCTCTTGCTTCCAACAAACAGTAAATACATTGTTGAATTACATTTATTTGGTTGTGGACAGTGACTTTATAGTTTTCAGTCAAGTGAACACTCTATCCACCCTCAAGTGTGTCACATATGGTGGAGAACGCGGGCATCGTAATCTGACTGAAATCAATAAATCACGCACAACCAAAGCAATGGAATCAACAGATTTAAAGGCTCTGATTGCGCAACTTGTCGTCAGCAGTCAACAACAGCAGGCTCGACATGAAGAAGCCATGCGGGTCCAGATCCAAAGCGTGGAGGAACAGCGAAGGCAGCACGCCCAGGCAATGGAGGTCCAAATCCAGAACATGGAACTCCTGCGGGCTGAATTAAGGGAGAGAATCGAGACACAGGAGGAACACGCTCTCGCCGAAAGGGTGCGCCGGGCCAACCCTGCGAAGTTCTTGGTGAAACAGACCCCCACCGATGACATCGAAACCTTCCTCCGAACCTTCGAAAGGACCGCCGAAAGAAAAGAGTGGCCAGAAGAGCACTGGGTGGGTCTGATCGCGCCCTTCCTGTCAGGCATCGCCTAAATGACCTACCAGGACATGACCACCCACCAGAAGGTCAGCTATGAAGAATTGAGGGGTGAAATACTGAAGCGCTATGGATATACGCTGATAACTAGGGCACAGCGGTACCATGAATGGGGGTTTGATCCGGCCGCTTCTCCCCGAGCATAGATGCACGACCTCATCCGGTTGACGAATGCCTGGCTAGTGTCGGAACCGAAATCCCTGGGTCCCATTGAGAGAATCATAATGGACCGGTATATGCGAGCCCTCCCCTATGATGCAAAGAAGCTGGCCTGCCAGAGTGACCCCCAGAGTGCGGACCAGCTGGTGGACATCATGGAGGGCTACCAAGCAGCCCAGGGAGTGCTGCGCAGCGGACGACCCGCCAAGCCCGAGGTCACCACCCACCCCAAGGAACGACAGCGGCCGGAGGAACCAGCCCACCACCCGACCCTGGAGCCAGGAAGGTCTGCCACCGACCCACCGCGTTGCCGCCCCCTTATCAACCCAGACTGCCGGAGGTGCTACGAGTGTGGTGAATCGGGTCACCTCGCCTGGAACTGCCCCCGGTTGGGAGATGTGCCCATGCCCACCGCGACCAGTGAGGCGAGCACTGGACGACCCTGCGGGCTGCTGACGGCGTGCTGGGCCGACGAAGGGGACACCTCCCACAAATACCCTTGACCCATCCATAATTCCTTATTTTTTCTGAACAGCTGCATATTCGCTCACACTTCCCTATTGTTTCTAACCACGTGTATTCATGTTTCCTTACGTTCACGTGTGATTTACTAATTCACTAACGATTAGATAGGTTCATTGTTTCTGCTAGCACGATTTGCAATTTAGTAACTATTTGCCGACGTGCTGGAGACTTACTAATTACTAACTTACTACTGTACTTTGGTTATTGGCTGGATTTTTTGGTTATCAGACTTTGCTTGTGTTGACTACGTCTCCTGAACAATCCTTTAATAAAGCCCTTGCGGGTCATTATTTCACGTTATTGTTTCTGAGTCGTGCATTTCGGGTCCTACCCTCATGCACCCGTCTCAGTAACTAGCTTAATAAGCCAATCGCCTACCGAACCTAGATGTTAGACTGTTTCTACACAAGTACAGTATTTCCCTCATTGTGTGGGTTGCACTGGCAACAAAATGATTATACTGTAGCTAGCTAACTGGCTTTGGCAGTTATAGATTAACCCACAATCTCATATATCCCCTCAAAAGAAAGAAAAAACTTTTATAAAATACAAGCACGGTGAAAAACAAACCAGGAAATAAATATAATAGTAAGTACAGCCTGGGATGTGAAGTCCAGAGTCCAGATATTTTGAAGCGCTTCTGGAAAGTTTCAAACTCAACCTCTCATCGTTCCAAAGGAGTCCAACAAAGTACCACTTATGTGAATCAAAGTTTGCAGCTCAATTAAAAATGCAACAAAATCTCAATATTTAGACTTCACCTCCGATGATTTACTCTGTGTAATGTTTGTGATTCTCACATTTCTTTCATCCGTGTACTGGCTAGGAGTAGCTCTCCAGCGAAAGGTGTTTCAAAAAATAGTTAAAAATTAAAAAACATTACATTTCATAAATTTGACTTTACAGAAATCAATAGGATATCTATACGATAGGTAGAAGATAGATAGGAACTTCTCAGCTATACATATGTATTGTTCTTTTAAACTAATGAGTTGGTCCTTTTTTCCTACTACTAGGCATGTTTGAGCAAGTAGTCAGTACTCTTTACATCAACATTATATGGGACCAACTGTCAAAACTTTGAACGCAAACATTGACACTGATCACAACATTTGTCAGCAATCACTCAATGGGAAAACTACTTTGAATCAATAGGATATCTATATGATAGGATAAAGGAACTTCTCAGCTTTAAGTATGAGTAATCATTGTAAACCATTCAGTTGGGACCATTTTGCTACTAGGCTAGCTAGCTAGCATTGGTTGCAGGATCAATTGTTTAATCCAACACTAGACGACTCAGAATATCCTAAAATCCTTTGGGAATTGTCACTGTTCTCCATTGAAATAATAGCTTGACACAGGAAATATACGACAACTTGGGGTTAAATAAAGGTATATAAGTTATATTTTGGTTTAATTTAATTTAATCAATTTAATTAATTTTATCATTAACCGAGATATTCCATCTGATACTGTGATAATAGTCAAATTTTCAACATTATTTTGAGCTTTTTAAAAAATCAACTGTCTACCCTTTTCTTTTTTCAGTTTTGTGTTTTATTCATGTTTTTTATTTTTATTTTATTTTGAGGGGATAATAGGAGATTGTGGGTTCCACTGTACCTCTAAAGATAGCTAGCAAGCTAGCTACAGTATAATGCCAGTGCTGTTCACAATCTGTGGATTATTTGACACTTGCATTTTATAAACATGTTTTCTTCTTCTCTTCTTTTGGTTTTCTTCTAATTCCTAATATGGGAACCCAACAAATGTATTTACAATTTCATTGGTTGTTTTTGCTATTGTTATATGGTAAGTGAATCTTCCATAAGTTGTTACACTTTATAATAAGTTGCTTGATCCTGAATACTTATATACTGGTTACATGGCAAGTATGTTCTAACAAGCTAGGGTGTTTTTACTTTACATACATGTTTATACACCTCTTAGCCTACATTGCAATTGCAGTTACAGTTCTATTTGTTGCATTTGTCATTGTCATGTGGTAAAATATTCTTGTTCAATTAAACAATAAACTAATAGTGGTGTTATAAAATGTAGACTAGATAAGAAATTATGAAATCAGAAAAAACATAGATAGACTGTTTTGCCACATATTTCCTGTGCATAACATGTCTTGTGCTCTGCATGCTCAGTACGATGTACGTAATAAATATAAAGGAAATTGATGTAAAACAATAGAAAAGTATGAGTATAAGTCTGAGTCAATATGAGAATAAGAGTCAAAATAAGAGTCATTCATTGATTATATGGGCACGTTAGTTGTGCCCATGTGGTCCTAGAAAAATTTACCTTTGTGCAAATATGCAGTTACATTTACCTTTTGTGAAATGTTGCTGTCCCCCGTTCCTTATTATTATGCAATTATATTGCATTGTATTCTCTCCTCCCCTCACCCATCAGACTAATAGTTATGTTTAGCATACCACGATAAGTGTGATAGGTGAGTTTAAATGCAAGTTTTTTTATGTGAAATTATTTAAGACTGATTTGAGGTGGAGAAAAAATGATGGTTTGTCAAATTCAATGACACCTCTTGTTTTATCTAATGCTTAAGTCTATCTAAGAAAATATATATACTGTGTGTATATATATATATATACACATACTGTATATATATGACCAAGACTGTAAACCACAAGTTGATTTTACAGTGAAAAAAACACATCCCAGTTTTTGGAGTATTTTCCCTCTGGATCTGGAAGAGTTTATCAACCTTCATTGTCACATCACACCCTCCACACTGGGCTCCTAACACCAGCAGCAACTGTCCAATAAAGATAACTTGTTGTCTTACAACTAGGCATAGACAATAAAGGCTATGTTCAGATTCAATTCTATGTGATACATTCAAAAAATTGCACTTATGGTGGTTCCCTAGAACTGTAAACTAATATTTTTACATTTCAGCAAATAATCTCCTTGGCATATACAATCTACAATACAAATACAGTATGTAATCTCCGTGTACATACTGTATTTGCAATGGCTGTACAATACAGGTAACCTTTTTACCTTCCTCTACCTTTCAGGTTCTCAGCTGAAGTCTTGGTACATAAAACTGAAAATTCTGTGGTATTGATGTAATAAACTGCAACCCCCTAGTGTAATGAGCCATGACATTAATTTGAACCAAATGCTGCTTTTTTGTGATGCCCAGTGCTGAATAGTCAGTAATGTGTTTTCACAGTATGTAATCAGCAGGAGAAGGTCAGAAAATGTATATCATAATATTTTTCATTGTGGTCAAGGGGTGGGAGAAAATATTCATTATTGACTCAATGACTGTCCTTCTCAGGCATAGGTATATGTATTTCACCTATGTGAGATATTTCACCTAGCACCAGTATGTTTATCCATTCACACCCTTGAAGTGCACCAAATATACATATTTATATTTAAATATTTTCTTAAAGTGTCCATACCTCCTGAAAATCTGATCTTGGAGCACAGGGAATGGCCTTTATCCCTCCAGCCTTTGTTTTGGGTCGGGATGATTATACCAATTAAGAATGGTGCCTGTTCCCAAGGTTCTGCCCCATGGTATGTTTTGAAGGCAGAAAAGGAGATTAGGGAGATCAATCCAGGACTTAGTTGATGATTGTTGCACTCTTCACATATTTCAGAGGGCTTGTTAAACATGTCTGTATTGGCAATCAACTATATTCCTGTAAGGGATAATGAAGTTGTGTTTGCAAGCATACCAATGGTGATAGCAGAGCAAGAATGAATACCCAAGGCTTAACACTAGGAGCACCCTGACATTTTTCAGTCTTTTGTGATTTTAAAAGTAAAATAACTTTTCCATTGGGAAAGTCAACTCACCACCTGGTCCCTGACTTTTCCAAAATATGTTTTTTCAACACACTTCCGTTGTTTGTATTTGAATATAACAAATGGAATGACTGTTGTAATTCAATACTACTCTTGTCGCTGTGAGGTCTTTTGGGCCTTGGTGCTTCTCTAAAACAAATAGGACACTCTCTTCCGAAAGCATATGATAATGGAACATTGAAACTCCCCCTTATTGTACTATATTGTATATCACAGACAAATTAGTCTCATGGGTGAGGGTAGGAGAGAAGACAATGCAATATGATTGTGTAATTATCCATTACTGATGTGACAGTGGGCACGCCAATAATCAAATTACAATTTTGAAACAGTTATAAGTTATAAGTTTGGAAATGATATGCTACTGATTGCAGGTAAGGGAGGTAATGGAGGAGAGCAGCAATTTCTAAATAAAGAAATAAACAGTAAGCCTGGAAACCCAATGCTCCTAGTGTTAATAGCATTTTCTACGGCTGCAGTGCAGGCAATACATATATGGTTGAATAGATTCAGTTTTAAAATGAAGCTAGGCAACCTTGGTAGATTTCTCAGGTTTAAAACTTGCAGTGCACTCTAAAATTGAGTAAAAGTGTATGGTGTATTATTATTTTTTTTACAGATCATTTGTTTGAAATGGTCACTGGTTCATGCATCAGTGTAGGAAAGGCTAGTTGCAAGTCTTATGTAAATATAATGACATACACACAGACTCACAAAGGTCATTTCATTGATCGATGCCCCTCTACATTGTGCGTCATGCTCTCTTCTTCTCCTTGTCTTTTTTCTTTTTGTGTGTGCATTTCATTATTTTGCTATATTGAAAAATGAATAGCACAGTATTACACAGTTATTAGGATTCATATGCTCAGTCCAGCTTTATTGCCTTTTCACTGATCGACAATGGGTGTGTTTCAGCGCGAATTCAACCCGAACAAGGCTGGATGCTTCGTAAATCATAATAATTGTAACATCAATAGCCTTGAAATATTTGGTTCTGTTATATACACTATATGGCCAAAAGTCAGTGGACACCTGACCATCACACCTATATGAGCTTGTTGGACATCCCATTCTAAAACCATGGGCATTAATATGGAGTTGGACCCCCCTTTTGCCGCTATGACAGCTGCCACTCTTCTGGGAAGGCTTTCCACAAGATTTTGGAGTGTGTCTGTGGGATGTGATGTTGGACAAGAAGGCCTGGCTCGCAATCGGCGTTCTAATTCCTCCCAAAGGTGTTCAATGGGGTTGAGGTCAGGGCTCTGTGCAGGTCAATTGAGTTCCTCCACACCAAACTCATCTAACCATGTCTTTATGGACCTCGCTTTGTGCACAGGGGCACAGTCATGCTGGAACAGCAAAGGGCCTTCCCCAAACTCTTGCACAAAGTTGGAAGCGCCCAATTGGCTAAGATGTCTTCGTATCCTGTAGCATTAAGAATGCCCTTCACTGGAACTAAGGGGCCTATCCCAAACCCTGAGAAACGGCCCCAGACCATTATCCCTCCTCCACCAAACTTTACAGTAGGCACTATGCATTCCGGAAGGTAGCGTTCTCCTGGCATCCGCCAAACCCAGATTCGTCCATCAGACTGCCAGATAGCATGATTCATCACTCCAAAGAACACGTTTCCACTGCTCCAGAGTCCAGTTGTGGTGTGCTTTACACCACTCCAGCCGATGCTTGGCATTGCACATGGTGATGTGAGGCTTGTGTGCAGCTGCTCAGCCATGGAAACCCATTCCATGAAGCTCCCGACGCACAGTTCTTGTGCTGATGGTGCTTCCAGAGGCAGTTTGGTACTCTGTAGTGAGTGATGCAGCAGATGATAAGCGATTTTTATGCGCTATGCGCTTCAGCACTCGTCGGCCCCGCTCTGTGAGTTTGCGTGGTCTACCACTGGCCGAGCTGTTGTTGCTCCTAGGCACACTTCACTTCCACTTCACAATAATAGCACTTACAGTTGACCGGGGCACATCTAGTAGGGCAGACATTTCAGGAACTGACTTGTGGCAAAGGTGGCGTTGTTTGTATTTGAATATAACAAATGGAATGACTGTTGTAATTCAATGTGTGCAAATAGGACACTCTCTTCCGAAAGCATATGATAATGGAACATTGAAATTCCCCCTTATTGTACTATATTGTATATCACAGACAAATTAGTCTCATGGGTGAGGGTAGGAGAGAAGACAATGCAATATGATTGTGTAATTATCCATTACTGATGTGACAGTGGGCACGCCAATAATCAAATTACAATTTTATTTAGGGCAGACATTTCAGGAACTGACTTGTGGCAAAGGTGGCGTTCTATGACAGTGCCGCATTTAAAGTCACTGAGCTCTTCTGAATTCTAAATGTTTGTCTGTGGAGATTGCATGGCTATGTGCCGGATTTTATGCACCTGTTGGGAATGGGTGTGACTGAAACTCAATACCTGAACTCAATAATTAGTAGGGGTGTCCACTGACTTTTGGCCATATAGTGTACATCACTTTGTCATCCATACCATATTATATCCTTTTATTTTATAATGCATAATCTTGAGAGACTGTATTTCAAAGGTATTTCAACATGATATTAGTAGGCCGAATTCATACAATTGTATGGTCTTCAATGTATAATTGTACTTTGTGCATAAACAGCAATAAAAGGTAGTGGGGTAGGGGTTAAAACATTTGACCTGTAGGTTGTTTTATAGCTCAGTTGGGACACTGCAATTGTACCCTTGAGCAAGGTACTCAACCTGAATGGATCTCAAGCTGAATAAATGGGTAATGCTTAGGCTATGTAAGTCACCCTGGACGAGGGCTTCTGCTAAGCAAATAAGTAATGTAGTGGGGAGAGAATCAGTCAAAGGCAATTGTGTGGAGCTCGCAGGTGGAGTGGACACCTCAAAGTTGATTGGCAAAAGCAGTGGGAAGAGATACAGGGCTCTGGCAATGATGGCAGTGGGTGGCCTGGGCAAAAGTTGGATTAAGCTGGCAAAGTAATCAAACGTAAACCCATTTAAGCTCTTAAAATTTCAAATGAAGATTATGTAATAGATTTTTTCCAGGAATAGGATGTGACTGTAGATATGATATAATCAGAGTACTATATTGATGTTTTGATGTTTAAGAAGCAAGGGTACATAATTCATAAAAAAGAGAGAGATGCTGCCATGGCAGGAGCAGTGTTTTGGGAGATAAAGTGTCAGGTCAGAGGGGAGGACGAAGGAGGCAGGGCAGGGGAAGACAAGGCAGTTTGGGGAAGTGACCAGAGTGACTACCCTGGAGGTGACTTTGATGGTTAGGATCAATTGGAACCACTGAGATGCTAGCAGAACACGGAATAACAGATTACAGAAAGGAGCTCCTGGCAGACCAGGCAGCCTTAGTACTCAAGCCCTGCATAGTGAATGACAGATGTTTATGCAATATCAAGAGGGGTTCCACTGGTCCCTACCCATTATTATTTATTGTAAGCTGGCATCAGTTGGCAGAATTCAGCAGTTTGGGGGAATATATCTGTGGAACAGCATTTATGTGGGTCAGAACCAAACCTCAGGGAGCTGTGATTAAATACCCACCAGGGTCAGATATCGACATCTGACACTGACATCAGTGTCCAAAAAATATTTTGCCTGAGGTTTGTGTCATCTGTTCAGAATCCTGCCTTTTCCCAGCCATGTCTGGGGCAGATATAAAACGGCTTGACCGGGTCAACATAAGAAATGGGCTCTGCTTGCCCATAGGCCTGATAGGAATGCAGTCCATCACATTTTGCTATCTGCCAGGTAGCGGTATTGCTTCTGGTGGGTGCACTCGATCACTGAAATTGAATAGAATCCCACGGGCACTCACTGCGTGCGGAGACAGGGATATTGCCCGAGACCTTTAATTTACCGTTCTTAACCTTGTAGCCGTACTGCAGGAATTTAGGAGCGGGCGCGTGCCGGGACAGAGATCCTGCTTCATTTCTTAATGAATTTCTGCACACACGCAACAAGAGGGAGAGATGCTGTTAGTGGATTTATTTAGCCTTTTCCCACAGTTACTGCACTCAAAGGCGTATGAATCCCAGTTAATTAGGAAAAACAGGTAAGTGAGAATGCTGTTCATTAACAATCAGAGTTGGCGGCTAATGAATTTGCCCTGACTGTACATGACATCTCCAGGGGTCTGGGACCATGACCCAGATATTCAAACTTTGTTTTGTTTTTTTCCCTTGTAAAGGAACAGCAACATTCTGTTATCTGCCTGGGGTGCATATTACAAAGTAAGAAACATTTTTTAATGGAGGAGGTGGATAAAATGAATGCTCTCAGGAGAAGTAATTATTCTAATCTAAGCCCATACATTTTATGGGCTTTCCTATGTAATTAGCTGATAAGTTTGGTAACATGACTCCTTTCTAATTACACTTATTGGATCCTTGACTGTTTTGAGAACAAGTTATGTGAGAGGATACAGTAGTCAGTATCATCATTCAAATCTACTAGATTAGCAGCTTTGTTTATGTGTGTACTTTTTCTTTCCTGCAATGGTGAATGGGGAGCAGTGGAATGCGAGGGTATGAGCTGGGTATATCAGACAAGATTTGCATTAAACTTGTGCTTCCAAACCAGTAACAATGACCTTGGGAAGTAGCAGAAGTCTGTCTGCCAAGCTGCCTACTGATGGGGTAGCGGCAATGTGCTTAGGCATATCTCTGCTCTGCAGAGGTGAGCATTGTGGATTTGGAAAGATGGACAAACAAAGAGCCAGGACCTTCCCCCACCTCCCTGTAAGCCTTCGGATCCTGGCCATTGCCTCTGCATATATTTGCTTGGCTGGTCAAATCCCTCGGCCTGCAGGTTCCAGCACTTGAGCTTCCCTGAACCCTATTAGGTGCACGGCACATTAACTGGAATGAAGCACAGCATTTATGGAATAAAAAATAGCATCATAAAGAATGAAGGAATTGGATAGAGCTTGTTTTGAATGAGGGAGATGGGCAGTGCGGAGCTAGTCTTTTGATTTCTCAGTCGGTGTACACTGCTGGTGGCTGGCTAATGTTCCCAGCAAGCGAGAAAAGCAGTGCTTGGACTTGGCCGTGCCAACTTCAATCACAATCAGTTTGGAGCTCTGTCCTGCACAGAGTTTCACAAATCTGCTTGTGCTGAATCAGAACCAAGGGTATGTCACAGTTGAGCCAATAAACAGATGTCTCATTAGAGAAAGTTGTCTCCTTGTGGGGAAGTGCACAAGTGTCTTTCAATGGTCCTTCATTTAATACGCTGGAACTAATTTTATTTTAACAGAAAATCTTGCTTGGAAGGATGTAGCAGGTTATAGAATTTGAGCTTTCCCATAGTATGTCAATCTCTTTTTTCATGGCATTATGGGTCCTTGTGAAGCATGTTTTGATCAATTTATCATCCATGTTTACATTTTTCTCTGCACGGTGGTTCGAACGCAGCAGTGACCCCTGTCATAGTCAGAAGCTGGCTATCCAGGTGGAACAGGTGGGGGGAGGGTTCTGGACCCCCCTTCTCCTCTGTCTCAGCCTTTCAGCAGCAGCTGCTGCTTGATTCACGGCCTCATTGTCATTCCAGGGACGCCGGCCTAATGTGTCTCCAGGAAAGCCTGGCTGTCAATATAAATCTAAATCCTTCCACAGAATTCCCAGCCTCATCTTATCTCTGGTTAGGTATGGATAACGAAGAAGTCCTTCTTTATCAAACTCATCCTCCCTAATGCAAATGAGCTTCCAGTGGTTCTCTACAATGGCAGGTCACCTTGCTGTTTGTGTGGGAGCTGGTCAGGTTGTATTGAAAGTGACCTAAAGAGGAAATGCTCAGAGGAGGGAACACAGTGTCCTTTTAGTCTATATCAGCCCTCGCCAGACTAAATGTTGTAAAAATGCCCTCACCGTACAGTGGATAGGTGCCAAAGACAGGCAGCCAACGATATACTTTTACAATTTTTCATGTTGCCTCTCTTTAAAATAAATATATAATCGTTTGTGTGCATTTCTGGGAAATATAAAACAGATATATTGGACAAATTAATTTGGATCTCTTTTCTTAAAATATTACAAGCAAAAAAGATTATAACCAATGCTTATTTATTTCCTGTTTGAGAGTGCAGAATAATTTATTCAACCCAGGCCAAACATATTGACCTTGCATCTATAAAAGTGTCTGATAGAAAATGTGATCGTAACAGTGCATGTGAAATATTATTTTGTCTTTATAATTTGGTAGTAAGATGTCACATTGGTACAAGGGTAATTCTGTGAAGGGATTTACGGAAGTATTTACCATCCATCCTGCGGAAGGGTTTACGCATCCTGTATTGATGACATAAGAATTGAATTAATTCTTAATATTCTTGCTGTGGCTTATTATAGGAATTATGTGTATGTCTATGATTTGGAAATAAATGATCTTAACAGGCCATTTCATACAATTTACTCACAGTTGTAAAAGACTATCTAGCTTGATGGACCACTAGCAACACATACCATCTTAATGTTTACCCCATTAATTATAAAATTATTGATGGAATTACCATATTAGGCAAGCGTTTGTTTTAATTACACCATCCTAAAAACACATTAATCAGAATAAGCTAAATGAGTTTCTGGATTATTAGCAAGCAATATATCACTTTGCTAAGGTATGATGATAAGCTATAAAATTAAAAATAATTAAAAAAACGAATTGAATAATTCATTTTAGGATCAGACATTGCATTAAAATTTAAATTTAAATGACAAAATTTACAACATTAGTCAGCTAGTTAGGCTGTGGATTTGATTTGAATTCAATCAAAAACTATGCTGATGAGTTCTTTAGATTATACAATTCATTAAACAAACAGTAACAATGCTATCCAGTACTTACTATTTTTGGAGGTTTGGGAGTAACGTTTCCAAACCCATGCAGGTTTGTGCAATCAGCATTCCAATGCAACCTTGATTAGTGTGTTTACATTTTGTTATACTGAAAGATGCAAGGGAGATATATTTGCAATACCCCAAGTGCAAAATGTTGTCAATATTCAATGGGTTAGCACTGAACAAATCAAAGCAATGTAACAGACTTGGAAAGAACAAAGAGCCAAGGATGCTCAACAAAAACAGATGTTTTTTTAAATGTTTTGATGGAAACAAATGCACATGAGTGGCTGTAGTTTAGAAGCACACAACTGTGTGTACAGACTCTCTTTTTCTGTGCAGATGCTGTATCTGTCAAGGCTCAGCTGGACTAGGAGTGCACATCTTTTATTAATGAACATGCTGTTTGACCTAAATAACTCCGTCATCCATTTTTTCTTCTCAGTATTTGTTGGTGGTGAAATAAAGAAAAATGTGCCAAACTTCAAATTTCACTATGCATAACATTACAATACAATTATGGACATTGTTGTGCTTTGATTCACAGGACTATGTATTTTCTGTGTTAATTTAAAGCACATTCGGTTCTGACAGTATTTGTGTATTCTGTATCAGTACAGTAGGGACATGAGGTTTTATTGTGTGTGGTGATGTTCGATATGAAGCATGCTTTCACGATGACCTTCAGTGGTGGAAGGGACAGTCTGTGTAATTACCAGTCTGGGATTTAATGAACAACTTGCAAGGTGTCAGGGAACACCATGAGCTTTTCTTCCGAGCCAAATATTTTTTATATTTATTTTCCTGCAATTAGTCGAAAATGCTGGATGCATTTTATTTTATTCTCGCTATTTCTATGTCAATCCCCCCCTAGTAATGCGATTTCGCTGCCGTAGTCCTGCGACCAGTAGTGATGAAGGCGACCTGACGCCTCTTCTGAGACGTCACTCGCCAAGTGTCGACCGTAACCCGGTACTACAGGGACACTCTTATGCGCAGCAAACGTCATGTCGGCTTCCCTCCCCCCTTCCTGGGGCGGACAGCCAATCCCAATCCCTGGTGGCGCTCCCGGCCAGAGCCGACTTTGGCAGACAGGGAATTGAACCCCGGTCTCTGTGGCCAGTGTCAAACATTGTAACCACTGGGCCATGCGGGAGGCCCTTCTGGATGTACTTTTTTAAAAAGGAATGGGAGTTTTAAACAGATAGGAAGAGCGACCAGAACAAAATTAATTGAAGATTTAAATTAATCTTTTGTATTTTAGATTGGGGTTCTTTTCTACTCAGGTTCTTATTTGTCTTGGCATATGTTTTAAAGTCTAACAATTCATTTTAGAGCCCATACTAGAAACATTGTGACATGATTTTAATCTAGCCTAGTTTTAGAGATCACCATCAGCATCCACTATCACAACCAATTCAAAGGAAGTATTGTAAATTGTAAAACCAGATTTGAAATGGTTGGATAAAAAATTGAGTAATGATGGTTCTAAATAAGAACTACATAAAGGCATCAATAGGACTACTTACACCTTCATAAACACTACATAAACCCAAATAAAATCATATAAAATTGGCAGTGTTTGGGATGGTCTGGTACCTTGAGCTGCATTTGAAATAAAAGTATGTGCTTGTGAAAAATCATCCTACAGGCTACCTTGTAAATCACTTCATTGCAAATACTGAATGATAAGCACTATAATAGTGTCACATAAAGAAATGCAATTAGCTACTAGCTAGCTACAGATCTGGCCAGACTTATGATAAACATAATGCTACAGTAAGTTATTTTTAGGTGGTACTAGATTTCATTAATATTGGGTGAAGTAACATATTGAGGAAACCCAATGGAGTATGTTTTTTTATTTTTATTGAGTGAATGCAAAGTCCTCAAGCCAAACAGTTGCCTCTTGCTTAGTTGTGTGCAGCAGTGCCAAGCCTCCTTCCAACTTGATTGATGGGGCACTCCTCAATGATATGCAGCATTGTTTGCTACTCTCCACATGTGCACAAGAGGCTTGGGTTGATGCTCCATCTGTGTAGGTTAGCCAGGTAAGGGTCATGGCTGATGCACAACTTCAGGGTTGACCAATCTTCATTGGGTGGTTGAAGCCAGATGTTTGTTGGTGACTGTCACACGTCACGTGACAAACCCTGGATGGGAACAGAGCAGCCAGGAGACGGAGTGGAGTTTGTCGGTCTACGGACCGGATTTTTATTTATTTTTTCTTGTCTCTCCCCCCAGGCATGGGGAAGAGACAGTGGGAGTAGCAGGTTAACATATAACAAAGACAAACACAACCACAAAATCTTCACCCTACTTGCCGCGAAGCTTTCGGGTAAAAAAACAACAAACTAAAACAGTCGCTTTGGATAAAAGCGTCTGCTAAATGGCATATATTAAATGGCATATATTAAATAACAAACTAAAATAATCATAACTTACAGGACACCGCGCCTCTTCCTCCGGAGTTCCCCTGGAACCTCCCCAGGCACACACATATCCAGTGACCTTTCAAGTGCTTCCCACCCATGCATACTGAGACACTCGAACTTGGCAGTCCGAGTTCTCTTACCCATTCACAGAGACACTCGCCACTCCCCACAGTGAGAGTTCTGGCAACCAGCCCCAAGACACTCTCCACTCTTCCAGTGAGAGTTCTTGGGCTGTTGCCCAGAAACACTCTCCACTGCCGAGTGCGAGCTCTCTTTCAATAAAACCGAGGGCGAGAGGCAGACCCTCTTTCAGGGCACCCTCTCGTTATCCTCCACAATCACACTGAGGGAGAGAGGCGGACACTCTTAGTGCACCCCCTCTCCCTTTTCCCCACACACACAGGAAGCACTCTACTCAGTCACTTTCGACAAATGCACACAAAACTCCACAAACATCAAACATCACACATCCAACATCAAACATCTATCTATCAAACATCCAACACTCCACAATACCATACGCGCGCACACTGACAACAATGACAACACAAACTCTCCATACACATGCAAGACAAAAACTAACTGATCCCCCACTCGCCCCACCTGCTCTTAAATAGGCTTAGTCTCTGCCTGGCTCAGGTGGGACTCGTGAGGCAATCACCCAATCACAATCATTCACTCACATTCTCACACAGACACCGAATCAGCCAATTGACTTCCATATCAATTGACTGATTGACACCAATTAAAAAATAATTACATCAATTATGGCCTTTGGAGCAACCTTCCGGGCAACAGTTCACTCTCACACCCTGAGAGTGCCAAACCTGCCCCCGGAAAGTCTCCCTGCTCCAAAGGCCTCCACCACATGTAACACAGGCAACCATGCCACTCCCACGTGGCCGAGACCGACGCCCTCCACAGTGACTAAGCTTCTGCAATGTCACAACATTTATTTCCGTCCAGAGTTGCATACATTTTTCGCCAAGATCTTGTATTGATGATGGGAGAGTCGGACCGCTGCGCAAAGTCTTCTCCAGCACATCCCAAAGATTCTCAATGGGGTTAAGGTCTGGACTCTGTGGTGGCCAATCCATGTGTGAAAATGATGTCTCATGTTCCCTGAACCACTCTTTCACAATTTGAGCCCGACGAATCGTGGAATTGTCATCTTGGAATATGCCCGTGCCATCAGGGAAGAAAAAATCCATTGATGGAAAAACCTGGTCATTCAGTATATTCAGGTAGTCAGCTGACCTCATTCTTTGGGCACATAACGTTGCTGAACCTAGACCTGACCAACTGCAGCAACCCCACATCATAACACTGATCAGCTCATTTTTTGATATGATTTCACCAAACGTTTAAGTGATCGCCGATCACGATCATTCAAGATTTTTTTAAGACCACATTTCTTCCTCGAAGATGATGGTTCACCACTATCCTTCCAGGTTTTAATAATGCGTTGGACAGTTCTTAACCCAATTTGAGTAGTTTCAGCAATCTCCTTAGTTGTTTTCTTTGCTTGATGCAGGCCAATAATTTGACCCTTCTGAAACAGATTAACATCTTTTCCATGACCACAGGATATGTCTTCCGACATGGTTGTTTAAGAAATGGAAGCTACTCACTGCATCAGTTAGGGTTAAGTAACTTGTTGCCAGCTAAAACATATTAATTACTGCAGTAATTATCCAATGGAAGGTTATTACCTATTTGCTTAGTTAAATCCAGGTGGTGACTTTTTTTTTGGCCTGGCAGTGTACAAGACATGAATCTTCAAGATCCTTCATACTGAAGTTTTTAGAGGCTTAAAGAGCCAATGACCATTCATAATAGCCTCTCCCACATAATTTGATCTATTCAACACTTAAAAACGAAAGCTCTCAAAGTAGGAGCCTTGCAGAGTATATCGTAAGGTGTTGAAAAACACGAATACAATTGTACAGGTGAAGAATTTGTAGTAAAAGTATGTCATATCACACAGAAAGAATTCCAGATCACAGACATACTGCATACAAGAATAACCATTTATCTAATGTAATAGTGAAACAATGTGTGATAGGCACATTTATCTCACTCCTGGGGATTATGTAACCCACTGGCGATGAACAAAGTAATGAATGAAGTAAGTTAATGAGCTCAGTGAGAAAAATGTATGTCACGGCAGAAAATTTGCCAGTGGTCTAACCTTGAGCACACATACTTTTCTCTTGCTTTGTTTTCATATATCTCATTTTCACTTTGTGATGTAAAGAATCCTATTTAGTACAGTATCAGAGGTGCCAACATTGCAGAGGTGAAAACACTAGGGGAAATCCCTAGAGGCAGCATGAAAACACTAGCACTATAAAATGGGGGAGGTAACATTACATTTGTGTTACTATTTTAACTATTTTATTTTATCTCTCAGTTATATACAGGACCTGTTTTACAATAGGACTGTTGTCCATTCCCTTAATTAACATATCAAGATGACCTCTCATCCCGAACAGAGTGGTTCTGTTCTCAGGAGATGTAGTATAATGTCAGAGAGATGAAGGTTCTGGAACAATTGAGGATGACAGCTCATTAATCATAAAGAGGGTATTTGTTCCAGTGAATAGCTCGGATTTTCCTTACCACAATATGTCCTGCATTGTTAATTAGAAAGGAAAGGCAGTAAATACATTATTTTCAATTCTTTTTAAACCTTTTGCCCACAATTGATAAATAGGTATTTTTTGTGCTGAATTTACCATGCTTTTAAAATGATTTGAAATATTTTCTGGGAGTATTTCTTGTCCAGGTTTCATTTGCACTATTACCTGTGCTCATGTTATTCACCTCTTAATACAGTACTTATCACGTCCCAGTGAGACATATTAGGGTTTCTGAATTCTAAATAATCATAGGCACACTTGCATCTTGTTGACATTCAGGTGACATCACAACCTCCACTGCATCCACATATACCGTTGTAAAATGCGGTAAAGGAAGTGAATCATTTTTGGCTGTCAGCCCGTATCATTTATCAATCACAAGTATGTGTGGCACTCTCATCCCGAGGACAGTGACAGCTGAGTGACATTTGCAGCAGATTAAAAAAAGTTTGGCAGCAGCCCTTGATATGAAAGCAAGATCTTGTCATTGCCATCTTTCAACAGGAACACAGCGCTCGCCATCATCTGAGTGCACCAAAGGAACTGCTACTAATGGTATATTTAGGACGCTTGCCTTAACTCTGTCTTTATTCCTGACTGCATTTATACACTAAAAGACAGTAATAAATGTGTGTCTCTGTGTGATTTGATTAGAGATTAGATTAGCTCACCATGAACTGTGAAAATGAGTGAAAATGACTGTTATGTATAAATGTGTGATGCTTAGTATATCCTGCAGCTGAACTTTGAGTACTGATCCAAGAGTAATCTGACACTCCATATATGTTACATGCAATTGAGCAATGACAGCTATAAGCATGCATGAGCTAACTAACTAGCTAACGAATCAGTCACTTTTCTTTTCTATTTGTATGATTTTAAATTAAATGTATGATGAGGGTGATGCCCAAGACAAGCACTTCTGGGTGGACAATCAAGTAATATTATATTCTATTGATCAGGGCTTTCATCAATATTTTAGTGGATCAAGGAGGGCCCCAGCTCTACTAATCCTGAGAAAATAAAATAAAAGCAGTCTCATAGAGCAGTGAAAATAAATCAATAGACATGGACAGCCTATATGCATACTGTACAGAGCTATGGAAAATGGAGAGTTTAATGTACAGAAACAAACAAGTGTTTTCATATTTTTCAAATAAAAATTTGAGCAGGATTTCAAGGATGTCAAGGACCTGTCGTAACCTGGTGAAAAAGGTTAAAAAAAAAGAACAATTCACAAGTTGCACACTTCACTGTGGGCGATCTAACAAGCATAAGACAGTGGGCCAGGGCCAGTTTAAAAATGAGCAATCAATGGCTATGGCTACTTGCACTCACCATGATATGCAGCAAAGCATTTCAATTTGGTCTTCTTCAGGTAGACTTTCACCAATATATGTTTCTTACCTTAATTCCAATATGATTAATAAACCAGCAAACATATTTTCAAGTGCGAGCTAGGCATGTGTCTCCCTCCCAGAACCATTCCTATCTCGATTTTTAATGAACTTTAGATAGCTGGCCGACTGATTAAAATATCTTCCTAGATATCTTCCTGGATATATGCTATAACTTACTGAAAAAGTTTAACTTATCTTAAGGAAATGATAATAGCAGATTTGTATTAGTGATGTCAACATTATTTGAAGAGCATTGGGTATACTAGTAGCCACAGAGACAGAGCTAGACCAGCACAAGTTAATTAATGTACTTGTAATTAAACTATAACTCAAACCACTTTAAAAGAGCTTTATGACAAAAAATAATTTTGATAGCCGGTTACTGTATATGAACATTTGTTGTTGTCTTTTGCCCCTCGCAACTGTTGATACACATGGAAAATGTTTGCACGTGGAGAAAATTGTTTAATGTCATCTGCCAAGTTTTTAATGACCGTTTCATTACTGTAGTGGCTGCATTTAAATTATGTTTAGAAGACAAATGGCTAGATAAATGTATTATTGTTTCTGGAAATCCATGCTTAAAAAGTTGTCTCCTGTAGTTAAATCTGAATATGAAATTTGTTGATATATTTTTTGAAAGCAATATCCAATTTGAGGTTCTGTATTATTATTATTCTTGTCATGGCTTATTGCTATTGATCATACCTATTCACCCCATCACAACTGTGACAGCAATTGAAAAGACCTCTCATGGCTTATTGCTTTGGTATGCTTGTCACTTTTGGTGAGTAGTTAGCCTGCTAGATGAAGAAAATACCTATAAAGCTATAAAGAGTTTTATAATCATTACCAAGAACAGTGCACATAATTACATAACTAGCTGGATATCTAGCTACAAACTTGTAGATAACCGTCTTTCTTTTACATCTTTTCTCATTTTTCATCCTTACTGTTGTCACAAAATTGAGTGCCACTAACAGCTAGCTGCAATGCAAGTGTCAAAATGTTATAAATATTGTACTATACCCAAAATTGGTGTCAAGGCATCATTGATCAATGTGTATATACAGTGCCTATATAAAGTGTTCAGACCCTTGCAATTTTTTTTGCCTTAGAGCTTCACTGTTAAATATTAATATTAACGATTTACACGACCTACTCCACATTGTCAAACCAAAAACAACATCAGCTGGTTTTGTGGAGTGACTGGGATGTTGTTGACTTGTTGACTTCCCCATCTCAGCCATTGTAGCTGTTACAAATTCACTGTTATTCTTACGGTGGCTTCCTAACCAGTTTCATTCTTTCCAGGCTGCCCAGTTTTGAGGGATCTAATGGCAGTGGCTGGGTGGCACAATACACCATCCTAATGATTGAATCGACCATTCTAAAAGGGATATTCAGTGACATTTTTTAAGCCAAGATGTGCTGCAACTAAATTGTTTTCCACTATAAATTGGTGATGCGTGAGAGTGTAATGATGGAACCCTGTGAGGAGATAAACATCATCGGTGGGTCCGGGCATCTGTTCTCTTGGCTTTTGTCCTGCAAGATTAAGTGGTCTCACTGACAGTAGATGTTTGATCAGCACACTGGGATCACTTTGCGTGTCCTTCTGTCTGTTAGCATGGTTTGAAATGGCATTGTGAAATGTGTGGATCAAACTCTGCAGTCTGCTTCAAAGGTAGTAAAGCTCAGCATTCCACTTTACATTCTACAGTATAGCTGGGAAATAAACTTTATGAATGCCAAGTCAGGGATGACAGCACTAAAAGTGGCATTGACTTTGCTAATTAAGAACTGTATATTGCTTGTATTAATCTGTCACTGTACAACATATTAAGAAGTTGCTAGATGTAGACTCCACATTGTCTTTAATACCCTTCTATGTCTTAACTTCTGACAATGATAACAGCTTGTTAGGTTTTGACTTCAAAAAATTTCACATTTCTTTAAACTTGTTTACATCCATTTTGTTGTTAACATTGTTAATACATTATATGTAACGAGCTAACTACCACCTTATGTCCCAAATACGTGACAGATAATAGCTACCTAATTACCATACCCAAGTATCAAGCCGGAGGTTAGAGTATGCACTAATTACATTTACCTTAATTTATTTCACGTTGTTGATATACAAATCATATGATGGTGCAGTAGTAAAATTCATTTAAATAAAGTGGAGAGCTCTAAACCATCACTAAACCATAAAAATGGCAAGGCAAGACCAAAACAAGTGATAAATACATTTTGTACACATACATTATTTAGACATTGAGAATGCTGCATAAATACATTCTATTGTTGAATATACAAGTTGAAAAGTCGTATACATATACTATATGTTTGAATTGGTAAAGATGTTGCTATATGTATGTTTATTTCTGTGTGGGAGTGTGTGTGTGTGTGTGTGTGTGTATGCGCACGTATATATGTGTGTACGGTCTAATTGGTTTTCTGTGCTCATTAAAGCCTGGCTCTGGCCTCTGGGTTTTTGATGTGGTCTGCACTTACAGCAGAGCCCCTTTCATGTGGACCTCCTGCGAGGACTGAGCCTACAGCCCATTAAATGTAGGCAGAATGTTGCAAGCAATTAGCCTCTATCAGCATGTAAACACACTATATTATGAAATAAAATGGAGGCTGAACTTTTACCTTTAAACCGATCATTGGTCTCAACCTGTTTTCATTTATTTTGGTTAATTAACAAGAATGCCAATTAATTCAATAATCCATTGGCGATCACAAGGCTTCCTCTTAATTATGTCTCACATTCTCTTTCTTCACATCACATTAGAGAAGATAAATGACAATAAGGGGTTTAATTGAGTCAAAATCAACTGAATCAATTTAAAGAATAGGCTACACTTTTAATTTAAATCCCTCCGTTAACTGCATACCATACTAGATTTCAGAAACATGAAATTTAGAAAACAAACTTCAGTTTGGTGAAAATTTTGGTGTTTTTTCATGAACTGCCTTATCTGCAGAGATCAGATTAACTGATATTTATAGTCAATATATAAAAGTCAATATATTGAATTCGGGCACAAAAAACCCAGTACATTTATTCACAAGTTCAAATAATTTATAAAGAAAATGCTACACAATTTTGTAAAGACAAATGCTATCACAAACAAACATTTGGAAGCTATACCTTTTGTTATTGATGATTCAACAAATTAATTTCTTGATTTATAATCAAGGAATGTAAATGGAAAGAGGTTCAGAGTATAATCATTGGTTTAAAGTTATGGTTTTCAGCCTCCTTTATTTCAAGCTGACTGATTGCTACTGATGAGCATATATATATATATATATTGTAGTGCCACTTGGGGTGGCATTGTTGTGCCATTTTGGAATCCGTGATCCTCTTTTTGGCCTGTTCTGCCATTTCCATTCTGTTTCCAGGGGGTGAGGTTCAGCAACGGGGGAAAACATTTTCTTCAAATGATAGTTAGCTTCATTCTTTGATTTATTTGTTACATTCACATATCCTCTCCATAGACGTTTCCTTCTATCATTTCCTTTAAATATCAGCCTATTTTGTTTCCTGTTTCTCTTTCGGTGAGAACCTTTAATCTCCATATTTCTCCTCTGTCTTTTCAATTTTAATGGAAGATGGACTCACCATGGCAGGAGAGGGTCGGCCTCAGCTAGTTGGTTAAAAAGCTTTCCTCCACACTATTGTCCCACCATAGCTCATCCCCAGCATGCTGCTCCTCCAGTTCCCCTCCAAGGTCCAGCAGGCTGAGTGGGACTGAGGACCATCACTCCCACTACAATTCCACCATCTGGTCATCATCTTGTGCCAGTTCCACTAGCTGTGAGATCTCCACCTGGGTGCTAGAATCTTTCATGACCTGAACACATTTTACACATTCAAGTACTTCACTTACCTCTTCCAGTTGATTCTGTAGATCAAGCAGAGTTTCTGTTTGGATTTTTAAGGTGTCACAAAAGGAGTTTACTGTGGCCTGGTGTTGGTGTTGCTTCTTTTTCCTCCAGTCTCTCACTCAAGACATGTCGTTTTCCTCTAAGGACAGGGAGCCCTTTGTTCGGTCAGGAGGGCTGCAGACATGGTTTGGTGAAGTTCCTACAAAGCCAGAATCTTTTCTTCTTGTTGTACAGAAAGGTTCTGTAGATTCAAAAACCCCTGTTGGACTCCCTCCAGTTCTCCAAGCTGTCTTGCTTGTTCACTTAGTTGGGTCCTCACCTCTTCTAGCTGTGACTCCAGCTCCCGCCTTCCCTCACGCTCCTGCTCCACTCGGCTCCGGAGTTACTCTGTCTCAGACGTATGGGGCTCCGCTGCTCTCCTTAGCTCCGCCTCCTTCTGAGCGAGCTTGGTCTGCACATCCAACACCACCCTGGCCTATTCCTCTTTAGCCTGGTCCTGGGATTTCTGGATGTCCAGACACTGCAGATGCTCTTCCTCCAACATCTTTGTTATGCTCCTCACCTCTTCTTCCAGTTCCAGTCCGTGGGCCTTCACACATCTCACCTCATTTCCAAGAGACATTTTTTCATTCTCCAGCTCCACAGTCATGTCTCCAATCCTCCTCAGGGAGTTGCAGTGCTCACCCAGCAATTTCCCCACAACCATCCACACACTTCTCAGCCATTTTGGACTCATTGTATGCTGCGCTTGTGGTTTACTTGGGTTCTTGTTGCCCTTTTCCCTAGGGGGCACAATAAGGTAGGAGTAGCTATTTTTCTTTTGGACTTTCCTCTGGTCCTTCCTTTGAGTCCTCTCACCCACTTTTTCCCTCATGGAACACTCACTGGGTTGATGACTATATTCCATGCACCATATACACCAACGGGCTCCACTTTTTGCCAGTTGGGCCTGCTCCTTGTCCCACACCTCCTGATGCATCTCAAACATCACTTTAGACATGGCAGACAGGCTCTTCCTCAGGACCATCCTGGTGTTCATAAAACCACTTTTTAATCTGTTTAGCAGTGAGTATGGGGGTGTTATCATCTTGGAATATAGAAACATCTTGAGGAAACAATGTTTGCACCATAGGGTGCACCTGGTCACCTAAAATGGCTTCATATTCTTTTGTTGTAATTCTACCATGCAGAGTAATAATCAGACCCATTGACTCCCACAAGATGGCTGCAAAAACCATACCAGAACGACCACCATGTTTAACAGTTGGGAACAGGCAATGCGGTTTGAAGGCTTCCTTTGGCTTTCTCCAAACATAAACACGTTCAGGTTTTGTGATCATTACACCAAGTAATGCATTTTTGCGCATTAGCCTTGGTTACAAGCGGTTTCTGAATGACAGCTTAAATATCAGCTTTGTGAAGCTCACGATGTACAGTTTTTGTTAAAACCATTGTTTGGTGGTTTTTAACTATCCTGTTAAGTGTCCATCTATCCCTGCGGTGAGCATTGACTTCCGACCACTGTTCTTCTTTCCTGATGCATTTCTTCCTTGTTTGGCCTATGTTGTCATGATTTTCAACACTGTTCCCCTTGACACATAATTTTGCAGTTGTCTGACTGACTCACCTGGAATTTGAGCACCAACTATTTGACCTCTCAAAATCTGTTATATCTCTCAGGTTGCTTTATAATGTAACAATTTAAAGTGTTGATTTTAAAACATATTTTATGGAAGAAACATATTGGTAATTACTATTGATATTGTAGCGCCCGAGTAGGCACGTGCTATGGCGTCATTGTGGAGCGGAAATACCTCTCCGCCCGTTGGCTCCACCCCCGTGCAGAGTTGGGAACCCCGGGACTAATTCCCCAGCTGAAGTGCATAAACGCAAATTACGAATGATTAAAAGGTGCGCTCTCCCTCAGGTGCATTGTTGGGAGTAGGTACAAGATTGTGTGGGCGAGGGTTTGGTGAGAGAGAGAGAGAGAAAGAGAGAAAGAAAGAGAAATAATTTTGTTTTGGATTATTATTTTGTGGCAAATGGACGGATTCTTTTTTGATATATGACAACGGATTGGGCGACGACGACGACAAAGGAATTACCCCGGAACGGACAACGACGACGACATTTGTTGCCAGCCGTGTTTCCCTGCCATGGGAGCGGCATTTCCTTCCGCGGAGATACTCCCTTGTAAATCAATAAATCTCGTTTTAATTTTGAACTGTCTCCATTGGTTCGTTGTTTATCAATTAAGTTATAGATTATTGGCGGAGTGGAAACCCCACGCCCTTGGTTGCGCTACATATGGTGGAGAATGTGGGCAACTATAACGCCAATTAATAAATAACTTACTCTATACAACGTGAAATGGAGCCACTTATTAAACAGCTCGAGAAAAGTCATGCTGCACAGCTGGCGCACAACCAAGCGCTGCTGGATGAGCAGCGGCAGCAGACAACTCTTCTGAGACTGGAAGTAGCGCGGCTGTCAGCTACCGCAACCCCCGCCGACCAAACCCCAGTGCGTTCATGGTAAAGATGACCGCGGAGGATGACGTGGGGGTGTACCTCCAGACCTTTGAGCGAACAGCGACCCGAGAAGGGTGGGCTCCAGAGCAATGGGCCGGACTGATAGCTCCATTCCTGTCCGGGGCAGCCCAGCACACGTACCAGGATTTAGATGAGGTCCAGGCTGCTGTCTACACCATCCTGAAGAGGGAAATTCTGCGTCGCGCCGGGCACAGCCTCATCGGCCAGGCACAGAAATTCCACAACTGGACCTTGGATGCTACCTTACCGCCCCGAGCCCAGATGCACGACCTGATCCGCTTGGCCAAGAACTGGATGACCACGGAACCAACAGCCCTAACGCCCTTGGAACGGTTTGTAATTGACACATTTTTGTGCTCCCTACCTTTTGAAGCCAAGAAATTGGCAAGCCAGGCGAACCCCCAGAGCGCCGATGAACTAGTGGCGCTGGTGGAGGGATACCAAGCTGCTGTAGAGGTCCTGCGCAGCAGCCGACCCGAACCTGAGAAGCCGGAAGCCTCGGTCCGAACCCGGGAAAGGCCGAAACTGGACGGGATGACAGGGGCAAGGATCAGAGAAGGCACCTGGGCACCGCCCAGCCCTCCAAGGAGACGCCCCTTCATGACTGAAGACCGCCGGGCGTGTTTTGACTGTGGAGAGGTGGTACACCTCTCCTGGAATTGTCCCAGATGGGACGTGGTGATGCGGACCGCATCCACCACAGACACCCCGCCTGCAAAACCCTGCGGGTTGCGTCTGTCCTGCTGGGCCACCGAGGGGTGCCCGTCGCCCCTGACGCCGGTGAGGGCCAACGGCAAAGACACCACAACCCTGCTCGACTCCGGGAGCATGGTGACCCTGGTCCGCCCCGAATACGCCCGGGCGGAACTTCAACTGGAGAAGATGGCCATTTCATGCATCTATGGGGAGAGCAAGGATTACCCTGTGACCCTCTTGAAGCTACAGACAACCAAGGGGCAGTACGTTGGAAAAGCCAGGGTCATTGAGAACCTGCCGGTTTCGGTGCTCCTGGGACGGGATTGCCCAATATTTCCCCAGCTCTGGACAGGGATGCGGGGGGAAGAGGGAAGGCGAAGAAAAATGAGAGGTGGCCGAAAAGGGGAAGCGGCAAGGGCAACCCAAGGCCCCTCAGGGGGCGGATTTGCCGCACTCATCGGAGGTGGGGTCCGAATCTGAGGTGGTCGAGGCCGCCAGACTGTGCGGATTTCAGGGAGCGGACCCGCAGCCATCAGCAGAGGGGCCGTCAGAGGCCAGCGCTGCCGAGGCAACCCCAGTGGAGGAAGAGCCGACATGGGAGGAATTGTTCCCGATGGGACACGAGGAGGCGCCAGAGTCCCCGCCCTTGACGGGACAGTTTGGGATGGCCCAACTGGAGGACCCAAATCTGAGACATGCCTTCCAACACATCACAGTGGTCGACGGGACTCTCATGGAGGGGGTAAGCAACAAAACCTATCCTCATTTTGCCATTAAAAAGTGACTCCTATACCAGGTAGTCATGAGTGAAGGGCGTGAGATAGAGCAGCTGTTAGTGCCACACTCCACGGTGAACACTGTTTTACAGTTGACGCATGCGCACATGCTGGGGGCGCACTTGGGGGTCGAGAAGACCTCAGAATGGATCAAGGCACGCTTTTATTGGCCAGGGATAAAACGGGCGGTGGAGAAATTCTGCCGAGAGTGCTGGGAGTGCCAGAGAGTGGCGCCCAAGCCCAAGTACAAGAGCCCTTTAATCCCTTTGCCGATAATCTCTGTTCCTTTCAGCCGGATTGCCTTAGATCTCGTCGGGCCCCTCCCAAAAAGCAGCAGGGGGTTCCAATACATCTTGGTCATCTTGGACTATGCCACCCGGTACCCCGAAGCCATTCCCCTGCGCACGATGGCCACCAAGGGCATCGCACGAGAACTGATGCTGCTGTTCTCCCAGGTCGGCATACCGGACGAGATCCTGACGGACCAGGGAACTCTCTTTATGAGTAAGGTAATGCGTGACTTATGCCAGTTACTAAAAATCAGACAAATACGTACGTCTGTGTACCACCCCCAGACTGACGGACTTGTAGAAAGGTTCAACCGAACCCTGAAGAGTATGTTGCGGAAGGTGATGGAGGCGGATGGATGAAATTGGGGCCAGCTCCTCCCCTTTCTGATGTTTTCAGTCAGAGGTACCGCAGGCTTCAACGGGCTTCTCCCCCTTCGAGCTGCTATACAGCCGACGGCCACGGGGCATGCTGGACCTGACTAAAGAAACCTGGGAGGCCCAGCCGTCCCCCCACCGAACTGTAGTGGAACACGTGACCGAGATGAGAGAGCGGATGGCCACCCTATAGCCCATCGTCCGTGAAACAGTGGCATGTCAGTGACCAGGTCCCAGAGGGTGGACCGCAGCCGTGTTTTACAGCCAGCACAAACGGACGAGGTTCCGCTAGGGGAGCAACTGAGCATGGCTCAACGACAGGAACTATGGGAACTGGTAGGCCGCCATTGAGATGTCTTCTCAGTAGACCCGGGGGAGACTGACGTCATTGAACACCCCCGGGAGTCAAGGTAACACAGCGGCCGTACTGCATTCCAGAGGCACGGCGGGAAGCGGTGCGTCGTGAAGTGCAGGCGATGTTGGCGGCCGGGATCATAGAAGAGTCCCGTAGTGAGTGGTGCAGCCCCATAGTCCTGGTCCCCAAGCCTGATGGAACAATCAGGTTCTGTAATGATTTTAGAAAACTGAATGAGGTCTAAAAATTTGATGCATACCCCATGCCTAGGGTAGATGAGCTGATCGAGTGGCTCGGGACAGCCAGGTACATCAGCACGCTGGACCTGACGAAGGGGTACTGGCAGGTGCCCCTGACACGGGAGTCTAGGGAGAATACGGCGTTCGCTACCCCGGATGGCCTGTATCAATACTGGAAACTGCCATTCGGGCTGCACGGGGCGCCTCCCACCTTCCAGCGGATGATCAAGTACTGCGTCCCCATCGAAAGTATGCTGCCACATACCTGGACGACATCATCATCCATGGAGAAGACTGGGGGACCCATCTCAGACAGATGTGCTGCACGCCCTAAGAGGGGCGGGGCTGACAGCAAACCCCCGGAAGTGCCACCTGGGGCTACAGGAGGCCGAGTACCTGGGCTACACCATTGGCCGAGGGTTGGTCAAGCCCCAAGCGGCCAAAATTTTATCAATATGGAATTGGCCCCACGTTCATCGGGCTGGCCAGTTATTACAGGCGATTTATCCCCAATTTTGCATCCCTGGCTAGCCCATTGACCGACCTGACCAAGAAAAAGTTGCCGCGCCAGGTGGAGTGGACCGAGACCGAGGAAACCGCATTCCAACACCTCAAGGCTGCGCTCTGTTCCGGACCGGTGCTGGTCACTCCGAATTTCCAAAAACCCCTGCTGGTCCAGACGGATGCATCGGAGACTGGAATCAGGGGGTCCTGTCTCAAGTACAGGGGGGTGAGGAACACCCCGTGATGTACATAAGCCGTAAGCTTCTACCAAGGGAGACGAGGTACTCGACAGTGGAAAAAGAGTGCCTCGCTATCAAATGGGCACTGGAGACACTCCGTTATTATCTATTAGGGAGGACATTCACCTTAGTAACAGATCATGCCCCGCTGGTTTGGATGTCAAGGAATCGCGAGAGTAACACGAGAGTGACCCGCTGGTTTCTGTCCTTGCAACCTTTTAATTTTGATGTGCTCCACAGGTCCGGCGTCAACCATGGCAATGCGGACGCCCTCTCGCGGAGAGAAGCCCTGTGGTGCCAGGCCACTCCCCCCTCCGGGTTGGAGCTGAAGGGGAGGGCGTGTAGCGCCCGAGTAGGCGCGTGCTATGGCATCATTGTGGAAGGGAAATACCTCTCCGCCCGCTGGCTCCACCCCCGCGCAGAGTTGGGAACCCCGGGACTAATTCCCCAGCTGAAGTGCATAAACGCAAATTACGAATGATTAAAAGGTGCGCTCTCCATCAGGTGCGTTATTGGGAGTAGGTACGAGATTGTGTGGGCGAGGGTTTGGTGAGAAAGAGAGAGAGAAAGAGTGAAAGAAAGATAAATAGTTTTGTTTTGGATTATTATTTTGTGCAAACGGATGGATTCTTTTTTGATATATGACAATGGATTGGATGACGACGACGACAAAGTAATTACCCCGGAACGGACAACGACGACGAAATTGGATCACGGACAACACAACAAAGAGAGCGAAAAGTGGGTGGACATTGTTGTATTGCCAGTGACATTTGTTGCCAGCCGTGTTTCCCTGCCATGGGAGCGGTATTTCCTTCCGCAGAGATACTCCCTTGTAAATCAATAAATCTCGTTTTAATTTTGAACTGTCTCCATTGTTTCGTTGTTTATCGATTAAGTTGTAGATTATTGGCGGAGTGGAAACCCCACACCCTTGGTTGCGCTACAATATTCATATTAATATGAATAATATGAAACACATGTGTAGACTCCTTTTTAATAGTGATTTAGTTGCTTACAAATACAGGCCATTTTTCATTTGGTATTTCCATTATTTTGTCTACCCACAAATTACCACCAAACTACACCTCCATGACCAAGTCTCAACAAAAACTGTATGTCGTGAGGTTCACAGCTGATATTTATGGCAGGGCTGCAGTTTAAAATTAGGCTGAATCCAACATGCCTTGAATCCAACAGGCCTTTGCCTTTGATAAACCCTGAAAGCTCATATTAGAAAATCTTAGAACTGGGTTTTTCACTGAAAGCCTGTGAAGGTGTCTTACACCAGAATAACCAATTTCACGGCAAGACTGCTGCATGTCAGCACACCTCTCCTCCCAATGTACCATTTCACCTCCATTTTTTCTTCACCAGCAGATGACAGATACAATCAACGGTACCTGGTGGGTCTGCATTGAAGAATGAAATTAATAATTAATCTGAGCATCTGGATTCATTTCCCCTACTCACCCATGAACCCCTCCTGAAAATTAGAATGCTTAGATGCTTTTCTCTTTTTTCTCTCTCTCTCTCTCTCTTGCTGCAATATATAGCTTTATGTACAAGACACCTGCTTGTATTTCAATTATTCATATTATTATTACTATATATATTATTAATAGTAGTCATAGTATAGAAACTCTTTTTTTTTACTGCTGTGCATTATTCATTCATACAATCCCCCTCCTCATTTACCTGTAATTTCTAGGTTTCAATAAAGGTCAAAGCATATGTGATAGTTCATCACGCTAGGCCCCTTACAGTATACATATGTGGGAAAAAATCATATGAATATAACCCTGTGTTTGTTAGGATTGTATTTCTGTTGAAGCAGGTTAAAGATGGAGACAGCAACTAGAAGGCAGAGAGAAAGGAGAAACTGAGTGTGAGAAAGAGGGGGAAACTAGGATAGAAGAGGAACATTAATACACAGACAGGTTAAAGTAGGTTGTTTTTAATCATGGTGGCTGGTTTCATTAGAGTGGCCTTGATTCGTCATCAATCAATGGCTGTCACCGGTGATGCATCACATGCACTAAAAGGGGAGCCGAGCTTTCAGGCTGTACGACGGCTTAACACACTGAGATTGTAATGAGATGATTTTCTCCATCAGAAGGTTTGTCTGAAACCTCAGCCGCCCCGCACCCTCTGCTTAACCGTGGAAATGGGGCTCTGTGTTCTCGCAAGCCCTAAATTAGATTTCTGGCTTGGAGTCAGTGTTACACGGGTGTAAGAATTAATCAGTTACTGCTTTCGTGCTCATGAGACAGGTCTCTGTCAGAGGCTTATTGTTTGTTGTGTCCATGCCGGGGTGACTTTTGCTAAATGATTGTAACAAATCCTCCTCATAGACTAATTTAACCCCATCCATCACTGACTGAATAATGTTCGCCAGACTTGTGATGAAACAGATATTAGTAACTCAGACATTAACTCTGTGGTCTGAGGAACCCCGCAGCTGAACACAGTTCCACTCTAATGGGAATGGGGACAATGTAAAAATACAGATTGATCTTTTTTTCCATCTGATACAGTGATTATGACACAGTTAATGATCCAAAGACTCTTTGAAACAGATGCTATCATAGAAGCCTTATAGGCAGTGCTTAATTTGTAAAATAAGAGATGCCAGGGCTGAACTCGCCCCCGCGGAGGAAAAAGGGTAAACTTCTCCTACCTCTGTGTCGCTGCATTTCTGTCCCTCCCCCTGGTCTAATGGTAATTTTCCAGTGGTGGAGCAACAAGGGTTAAAAACAGGAGTGATGATATGGTTGCTGTTTTTAAAGACGCTCTTGTTGATGTGCAGATTAGATTAATTTGTGAGAAACCTCTCTCGCATTCTGCGCTGGAAATTGCTACGGTGTTAGAAGTTGCAGCGGTTAAGAGATCCTTCAATGGCTGTGTAACTTGTTCTCCCGATGTCTCTGTGAACACTCTGAAAGCACGAATTGTTTCTCGGCTGTTAAGTGTGTTAAAATATGCGTTGTTGTCACACTTTTGATATTTATGAGCCTGGGGCTCTGATTCTGAGTAAGACATTTGCCGGGGCTAGCCCCGGCACAAATTAAGCACTGCTTATAGGAGTTTAAGCGCACACATGCAAAACAAATCAGAGTCATTTCAAATGATTATTTTTTTTAGAAGATGAGGAATACGAGCCCTTCTAGGCTTGTCATTTTACATGCCTAGAGCAGGGTTTCTCAAACTTTTTTACTCCACGACCCCATTTCATGGGTGGGAAAAAATCGCGACCCCATACATAAATGATAGTGCAATTACAATGCTGAAAAACTTTAGTCCAGAAACATATATTGGTGGTCTATTTCCAAAATAGTAGCAAATGCATTCACAGGCTATATCTTTATGAAAAACAAATAAAACAGACTTAATAGTAGCAAATACAGTACATTCACAGGCTATATCTTTATGAAAAATAAAAATTACCGGTCTTCGCAATCCAATGTGCGATGACAAATGAAGCCTGTAGCCACCGTTCGTTTGTGCTGCTGTTGCAGTTTTTTTATATTTTTTTAAAAATAAATTTGTTTCTGACTTTCTCCCATTTTCTCCCAATTTGTAAAACTATTTTTGTCAATCCCCCCCTAGTAATGTGAGTTCGCTGCCGTAGTCCTGTGTTTAGTGACGCCTCTTACGAGGCGGCAAGTGACATACTACAGGGCCACTTTTACAGTGAGCGCTTAAAGCTCCCCTCCCCCTCCCTTAGCTAGAATCGCCGCCCCTTCTCCGGCCAGAGCCGACACATTGTGGTCTTGGGTGAACCCCGGTCTCCATGTCCTGGTCCATGTAACCACTGGCCGCGGGAGGTGAGTTGAGTTTTCAGTTTTCTGTCTTGTAAAACTTTTTATTTTATTCTTTTTGCTTTTATTTGTATTTTTGTAATTTTCTGCTTAAAGCTCTCTTTTGCTAGAACTTCTCCACAAACGACACATTGTGGTCTTGGGTCCTCCTCATGTCCTGTCCATGACAACAAACTTGTCCATTCCTTTTTCTTTTATTTGTATTTTGTAATTTTCTGCTGGTCTTTTGCTAGAATTTGACTCACCTCCAGCACCACTCCTGAAAACAAACTTGCAATGGGGTAGTGCAGTAACGTTAAACGCATGCGTTGGATTAAACTCATGCATGTCGGTAGATTAAAAATAATCGGTCAGAAAAAACAGATTTTACGAAAAAACAGGCAATTTGTTTTTCATTTTTAAAATGTTAAGAAATGCTTATGGTTAAAAAAATAATATATATATTTAAATTTTTTATTTTTTTGGCGACCCCACCATGACCCTTTGGCAACCCCAAGTGGGGTCGCGACCCATAGTTTGAGAACCACTGGTCTAGAGAATATCTAGCACATTTTTCCCAGCATTGTTTACAAATTCGTCCCTTGACCATAAAATCTTTGTAGCTACACTTCACTACAAAGACAGGGCACTCATGGAGTCCTTGGGTTCTGCTCCATGGCAGAAACTGATTTAAATTGTAGATAATGGCAGAACACAATGTGCCAAAGTCTTCAAAAATTTTGATCAATAGCCTGATATATTTTAAGGGCTGTAGATATGAAGGCTGGGAGTATGGTGTGTGCATGTGTATGGGGGCTTATTTTGTTCTGAGGAGAAGTAGGGGGAAGCCAAAGGCTTCATTTATGATATTTCTGTGGAGAGGACAGAAGAAAGGGAAATTGGCTCGATGGTTTAAGAGGTGTCATGTCATGCCAATTAAGCAGAGATAGTTCAAACACACAAAGAATACAGATGGTGCCCTGTACTTGTGCTCAACTTTGCCTACATTCTGCTATTCGGACAGTAATTTCAAGTGTCTTTAGTTTTTAAATGATCTTTTTTCCTGTTGAAGGATTGGGGGGAGAGAGGCAGCAATGGACGAAAGGAGTTTGGAAAAAAACTGAATCAAATAACTTCAAATAACGAGTAATTCTTTGAGCTTTACCTTTGAGCTTTACCTTTACCTTTGAATAAAAGAGGGCTTCATAACATGTTGGGTGAAACTGTAATTTGTTGCATTCACTAAATGAGTGAATGTTAATAAGATGTATGCACAAATCTTTTTTTCATAAAGTAGACCTTTTGAATTGTAAAAATTCAAATTGATTGATTGATTTATGATAATAACCAGAATTATACATTTTGTAAGAATTTCTGAATACATGGATAACAATGTTTGGCATTATTTATCATTGTACACCATTTGCAATCGTCTTGTCATTCAAATTAAGAGACCAACAATAAAGATGCAGATCAGACGTAAGAGTTAAACTCAGTTGCAAGAGCAACAGCCCTTTTAAGGATGTAAAGTTGTATTTTTTTTGTAATGGTAAAAACCATTGTAGATTAATGAATGATAAAAGAATGTGCATTATCATCAATATTTGATTTAACAATCTGCAATAGACTACCATTCAGTCATTGTGCGCTACCATGTTTGTTTTGTATTTTCTGCATTTTGCTATTGTAAGTGGCATTTTGTAAAGGGGTTCCCAGGTTTGCTATAGAGGTATGCCATTGTAAGAGGGGCATTTAACGAACGGTTTACCCTACTGATTGCTGAAAAGTGAGTTGCATTTAATTGATATTTCCTTTCATTTTCCTATCAGCCTTGTCATTAAGTGAACAAAAAGTCCTTGCCAGCTACACATTTTATTGTTCTGTATATCTTACTGTATTAAATCAATGTTATTAGTATCATAGTACTGTGTTGGTAGCTTTGAAGTTGAATGGGCGTCTTCAACTCAACTGAGCTAGCAATCAAGAAGGGTGCGTCCATATGCATATGCTTTAATAATATGCAGATTATTTATTGAAGCCTGTGTCCAACTGGGTTCTTGACTCTCCTCTTTTACTGAAGCTCCTGGGACGAAGATTTCCCTGTCACAATGCCTTGTCTTGTGTAGGATTAAGCCAGACTGAACACTTACTCCATTAAACACAAAGTAAATACAAATACTTTTAAACACAAAGTATTTAATACATATACAAATAAATAGACACAAGAGCAAAGGAAGAAAATCAATTGGGCAAGTTTCCTTATGATGCCCAATGATAATACTGCATCATATGCATATAATGGGGTAATGGGTGCATCTATTTAGCCCTCTGGAGCTAAAGCCAGCAGGCTCCTTTTTAATATTATGCTACCAACGTGCTGACCTGCTAACTTGAGAGCATCAATAATTCACTGTTCTCTCCTCGTTTGAGCAGGGTCTCTGTGCCCCTCCAGTGTCCATGCTCCAGCAAGGTTTCCACTGAGAGGCACACCTGTTATCAGTCAGCTTTTCTTCGAAACTCATCAACCTCGGTGACATGTAGAGATTAGTATAGTTATGAATTTCCTGTGTTCTATTTCATGCTGTCGCTCAGGAGATGGGGCAGGGGAAGGTCTGTTTTATCCAATTAAATTAAGCTGTACATTATTGATAGGGTTCCTCAAAAATGTCTCTATGGTTAGGGTGGCTATGTATATCTGTAAAGCTGTTTTGCTTACTACCTACAGTTGGCTTACTCCATAATGTTTTTGGCTTGGATATAATTATAATATTGATGACAATAACACTTAGGAGTAGTATAAATAAAACGGAAAGCTTATTTTCCTAATTATTATAATAATTAACTGGTATTCAGTTTCTTTGGAATACTTTAGCTTGAATAGAGATGCAACAACACTGAAAAGTTTAGTTCCCTTTCTCCTGTCAAAACATAACATGGGCAAGTTTTCTGGAGAGCAGGATAATTTATGAACAAATTTCTTAGAAACTGGAAGGTTGAGCTGGCCTTGATTCCTGGTTTAATTTGAGGACTTGTTTCCTGAGAGTAATGAAAAGACATTGGAGGCTGAAAACTGTGCTGTCTGTGTTCCTTGCAGCTTACTGCCTCCGTTAGCAGCCGGACAAATTGCATTTCAAATAACTGCATTTCCCCCATTTCCTCCTTGGCTAGACAGCAACATGAAAAATGGAAAATCCCCCTTGATTGATTTTCCAGAGCTGCACCTTGGCAGCTGCTAATATGGAGGGGAGGCTGCCACTGTTGGATAACCTGTCCTGAATCTGTGAAAATTAATATACCTCCCCAAATGTGGATTTTATACTGGCACAAAGTCTGTGTATATTATGCTGGATATTTACATATTACTTTTCTTTTAAAAATATGAAATCCTAAGAAAAAGTCTTAGAAACTAAAGTCCCAGAAACTAAACTGCAATCCCATCCAGTCCCTAATGGATACCATCAAAGCAATAATGGCTGCTGCTCAATAGAAGTTCACACATCAGAATGCATACAACGAATATTTGGTATTTAGAGCATTGGCTAAATAGAATATTTTTTCAAAAGCGTCATTGCTCAGTGAATTAGGAGGAAGCTAGAAGTTGCAATGCAGTGCAGATACCGAAGACAGTCAAAATATTTATATTATAAGCTGTAAAACAAATTTCAAGTTAATGTGCTGCAATAAGAACAAAAATGAATGTACACTGAATGTGCAATAAATCTCCATTTTATCATACAAAAATGATAGGGTTTCCATCAACCTGGCAAACAAACCGCTATAATGATACTAATTAAACATAAAGGAGCACTCCGACCATGATACATAATTCGTATTACTTGCTATATGTACTACTTACTATATGTCTTGTCTATCCATCCACATGCCATGGGAGTCAATGGCAAATAATTCACAAAGATAAACTACACACCTAAATCACCCAGACTAACATTCTGGCCATGTATTGACATTATGAGAATTAAATAAGAATGAATATTGACTTGTTAGGTCTTTTTTTTTTTACACAATGCTAGTGAAGCAGCAAGTGTTGTTGGCAGCAAGCAAGGAGACAGAAATAAAGGTTTTGGTAGTGAGAGGAAAAATGGCATAGTTTTCACCTACTGCTCAGCGCCAAACCTACTAACTACTGTCATATCTAGTTAGATATCTAACTAGCTAAGTTTATGTAATAAACATGACCTGTGAAATGAATACAATTAGAGATCATAAAATGAGTTAACGGGCACTGTTTGACATTAGATAGCAACATATCCAAACAATGTGTGTTCTTATGACTAGATAAATTGACCTACTGCACTATTATAGCTAACCAGCTAAGTCATTAATGTTGACTTTGTATCATTCAGTTTTTCATGACTAGCTAGCTACCTAGCTATCAAACCTTTTCTTTGAATCAACAACCAAATATATATTTTTCTAAGGAATATAGAGTTATATAGTTTCCATTACTTTTATTGAGTTCTTTCTTCTGCTTTCTTAGATGAATAAATACGGTTTGAAGGATCATGGTTATTGAAATTACTTGGAGTACAATACTAATGGAATTGAAGCACATAAAAAATCTATTTGCATTGTCTTGTCTAAATAAAAAACATGCTTGATGCTTGAGTGGCGAGACACTTATCTAAAGCCATCTTGAGCTGTCATTACCAGAAGATTTTACCTGGGCAAAATAAATAAACAGTGAAATTAACTTTTTCAGTTAAGCTAATAGCGAACAGATCATAAAAACTGATGAATACAGTATTAAATAAATTGCAAATAAAATCTAATGAAATTAATAGGATGATATGGTTCACAACTAGAAGACTACCTAGTTTGCAGTGTCTTATATCTGAAGAAGAACATACTGTATAAACTTAGCTCACTTCACACTGGACCTTGATTAGCTCTTTAAGAAAAAAGATTCTGGGTGACAATTTTCTGGCTGCACTGCAGATTTGTGTTTTTTTCATGTCAGTCCAATTGTAATACCACACGAAGAAAAAATTCCTGCCTCGCTCCAAGACATCATGGAAAAGACACAGATAATGAACTGGCTCCCAGCAGCACTTAAAGATAATGTAATGTAATCATTTGCTCTGACTGACATTATCACTTCTCTCTGAGGGATACAAAGTATATTGAAAGCAGGCTGTGACGCCTGGAGGGGTTGGAAAGGAGTACAGAAGGCTGCTGCTCCTCCTCTGGCTGCTGTCAGGTTGTCCTGGTTCCTCCCACAGCCTGGGAAACCTGCAGGACTTTAGACAGCAGTGGCCTTAAGTGGACAATTGTAGAGAGACAGTTTTATGAATCTGACCAGGACACCCAGGTTAAGACCCATATCCTTTTGAAATATGCCACGCAATCTTTTATGACTACAGTGGGTCAGAACGTTGGTTTAACTAAATAACGGAACCTTCTACAGTGCCACCATCACTGTGCTGGGGTACTGGAGTTTATTTGGTCGAGAGAGAAGAGTGCCCCTTACTAGCCAATGAACATCTTCCAGCAGAAACTTTTGCATGTGATCTCTCACCAAAGTTATAACCAATCCCAAGCCCAACCCTGCTTAGTTTAAGCAGTTTGAGAAGGCTTCAGGGTGGTATGGCTGCTCTTTTAGCAATCTTTAACAATGAAGTTTGTATTTTTGGTGTACAACACAGATCAAACAGAATGATAATATCAAAAGCTTAAAAAGCTGCCAAACACAATGTACCTGTATCACTGAATAGCTGGTGTGTATCACTGAATAGCTATTTTTCACATTGAAATTGAAGGGGTGTGTGCAAATTGAATTTAAAACCTATGTCGCTGGTTGTACATCCTGCCTTACCTTTCAAATAATTTTAAAGATCTGTTTTGTTTTTGTTCATTACAATCAATGTATGCATTTTCTGTTGTTAGATGGTTAATTGAACACCAATACCTATTACTTACCGATGACCTATTAACCATAAAATGTGACAAAGCAATGAGCAAAACATATTGCTATGAAATAAGTTCTCGCTGTAAACTGTGTCAAACGATTTACCTTCAACTGCTTCATGTGGTTTCATTCTTCCAGTTTAGGAAAATACCTCATTCCTGTTTGTTCCAATTTGTTAGCTTATTTAAGATGTTACAATGGTATTTCTCTGACAGTTTTTTTATTTTTTATATCAGCACCACATATACAGTAACACATTTCATTATCAACTCGCCTCTGACACCCATGCCAATGTAATTTATTAAGCTCTGCTACTTTTGTAATGCAGAGCATCTATTTTATGCAAAACCATGTTCCAAGTTCTGCTATTTTAATTCATATTTATTATATATATATATATATATATATATATATATATATATATATATGTATTTATTTTTCTTGGAAATGTGTTCCAATTACTTGGAATCAGGCCCATGCTGCATTGTGTTCTGTGCAGCAAAACAAGGGCATTTTCTTTGGATTGACTGGTTGGTTTTCCGCAGTGGTCTTTGTAAATTGGTCATTAGCTTCACACTGAGTGTGACAGCATTGAACCCACAATGTTTGGGCTAGTGCATCAAATTTGGCCTTACGAGTTCTGCACAGAGTATATAAATGTGCTCATAAGCACGGTCCTTTTCCTCACTTTAGTGTATTCTAATTACCTCAAAAAAGAATTATTATCAATCATCAGTAGAAGTCAAAGATCTACAGCAGAGGTCCAAGAAGTCGAGAGTTGAAATCTTGTCGTTCTTAAAAGGTTTCAGGATATGCCATTTCTAGCAGGTAGGATTCACAAAGATTGAAATGACTTGCTTCTTGACCTCATAGCAGGAAAGCTTGCTATATTAATGTCTCAAGGGAGTCAATATTCTCCACAGAAATATTTAATATGTATGCACATATGTGACATATGTATATAATTTATTTTTTATTATTTTTTATTTTTGTAAAACTTGATAAATAGATTGGATCTCCAGTACCAATCACCTTTCTTTGTCTTCGCTGTTTCATAGCCATACAAATTAAGTTGAACTGAATTGAATTGAACATTGGATTTATATAGTGCTTTTCAAGGAACCCAAAGTGATTTACAATAATAGGGGCAACACATCTCAACCACCACCAATGTGCAGCACCCACCCGGGTGAACGCGACGGCAGCCATAGTGTGCCAGTACAAACTCAGTACACATCAGATACACAGTGGAGAGGAGGGGGGCGGAGGGAAATAATTAATTCCATAAGTTACTGTCACTCCCTTTTTGAAAAACGTTGACTTTGGCCTCTCGTTGACACATCTGTACCAGAATGCAATTGTGCTCCACTGTAGCCAGCTACTGTTCATATTGAATTATAATACATAAATAAATCAAAGTATGTTGCAGAAGAGGCTGGGTGCTTTGTTCAGACGTAATCTAAACTAGAGTACCTTTGCGCTGTCTCCCTCAGCTCTCCGCCTCTGCATTTTAATGAACATTAAAATGTCACAAACAATGGATGTGTAAAGTAGCCGATGTGTGCCTTAAGTAGACTCGGTCTTAATTAGCAACAGATGGTTTTGTCTGAAGTGCCATTTCCATCTGTGGATCGTATCCTGTGGGGTGCAGCACGCTGCCCACAGAAGGTGAAGTAATTAAAAATGCAAAATAGCCCTGTGCCCAGTATTTTTGCTACAATCCTCCAATTATACAGAGGTTTGTTATATGTTTCTGCCACATTCCACAGGCACAGAATGTGGTATTTTTGGTCTCATAAGATAACATGCACATTGCAACGATAAGCTGTTTTACATGCTAGTTGCAATAATATAGTTACATTTGCCATATTACAAAAGTCATAATGACATGAATTTGTCAGCCAGGGAGGAAAGAGAAGAAAAAATGTGTTCCCATTAGTACTGAAAGTACATGTTTGTTTCTCGATCCTCCCTCATATCTGAAGTTCTAACAGGATCCCAGAGAGAGACAATATTAATTATTTGATGTGCATACTGTGACAAGGATTCCTTGTTTCTCTGAGTGATGAGACCAGCTCACCCTTGTAAGTCCTACCTACATGCTGTAAGGCCTGTCAAACGATTGCATGTTGTGGCACTGAGGTGAATGGCCTTGGAGTAGCTTCTGAAGAACTCCTGCTGTGGCTTTGCAGCTGTGATCCAGCACCACAGTGGTACGGAACTATGGAGCTGTTGGGCAAAGTACTTTGCTTCACACACCCCATCAAATTAAATGACCAAAGATATTTTCTATAATTTGCATAAAGTATTAAAAATGCAAGATCTATGGATACAGAAGTCTGATATGCAAATTAATTTAATGAATATTGCAGTTTTATATTAAGATTTCAAAGAGAGAAAAAAATGAATTCCTGTGTAGTGTGGAAACCCATGTAATTATGGTGGCAAGAGCCTTAATATGTCCAGTGGAAGCAGTTCACTTATTTGTTGAAAATATGTGCCCTTCATTTATTACATAATTGTCCAGCTAATTGTCCAATATTTTAGCATTTTGTAACTATTGTAGTTATTTCTATAGCCTACTCTGGGTTAGTTTTTTCTGGAATCTTCTGGATACCAGGCACCATCTCCTCAAAAGAGTGGGAAAGAAGTGGGATCACACTCCTCCCTAACTGAAGGTGGCTCACTTGAAATAATGTGTGACATCAGCATTTCCCAATAGATTTGAATCTGGGATGGACTTCAGCTGTTTTCTTCTCTCTGCTACTGGTACTCTTATCTCTCTGTTTTAAATCTCAGATCCATCTGATCCACCCTAATTTCCAATTGATAATTTGGAAGTGAGCGTTATGCTAACTGTTTTGGGATTGGAGTAAAGTTCTGCTGGTAAAAGGTCATTGACATTTGTACTCTAAGGTACTTAAATATCTGTTTAAATTTGAAGGGGAGCTCCTGAATAAGAGCACACCAGTTAAATTCGGTCAGGGGGAGCATTGCTGATCAGGGCCTTGTAGCCAGATTTGTGGACTTTGTAAAGAAGAACAGAACTTCTATCATTAGAGGCTAATCTTTTGAATTGTTACATCTGTCTGTTACAATTTCATGCGTGTTATTGTTGTGACATATGGTACATACTAGTGGTTAAATTAATAAAGCAAATAGGGAGATAGCCTTTTATGATGCCACGGGCCTGGGCAAATGGTCTGAATATCAATACATTTGGTGATTTGCAGTTTTAACCAGCCCTATTTTCCTTTTTGCCCCTGGTGCCACATGCACTAAGACTGTTAAAATGCCTAAATTGATTTGGGCATGCCTTTTTTGATCCGTACTAATTATTGTCTATTTGTGGTATGAACTACAGTACATGTGTAAATAAAAGTATCAGAAACTGCTGTTTTATCATGCACATATTTTGGCAACATTACACATGTCTGTGAACTCCCCTATGTTGCAATTATCATTGCACAATATTATTAATCATTATTAATATGTTCCAGTCTAGTCCACAGAGGTACAACTGAAAAGTACATTACACTATTGCAGATGAGAAGAATGAGAATGCATTGGAGAGAAATCTTCTCTGGGCTGCAGCATGTCAGTTATGCTTTGATATGAAGCTGACAGCATGATGACTGGCGTTTTTTTGTAATAAATCCTGAAAAGTAATATACAGATTCACATAATACACAATGCCCTTCATTTATCTCATGGGATAGATGGGCTGTTGAAATGAAATATTCAAAAGACTCGTTATACAGTATGGCATTCACTACAATCCTTAGTACGTAAGTAAGTTTGATAAATTACATACAAAATCTTTAAAGTTATCAGCTATAATAATGATATTTATACATTTACTGACCACAAATTATAGTATTTGCAGTTTAATATACTGCCCGTCTAAAAAAACCTCTGATAAAAATTTATTTTTAATTTTTAAAGCCCTACACGGACTGGCGCCGGGGTATTTGTCCAATGCGCTTCGGCCATATATTCCGGCACGTGCCCTCCGGTCGCAGGATGCAGGGTTATTAGTTGTCCCGCCCATGGCCAAAAAAACGGTTGGAGGTAGGGCATTCTATTTTAGAGCTCCTTTTCTATGGAATAGCCTCCCCATCTCTATTAGGGAGGCTGATTCCATTAATGTTTTTAAATCCAGACTCAAAACATACTTATTCACTAAATTTTATGGCTGAGTTTGGCATACATATGCACACACACACACATACACAGTTTTTTTAATTATATTAATTCGAATAAAATGTTAGTTTTGCTATGTTTTCAGTTTTTCTTTTCTTTTTCTTTTCTGTTAAGCACTTTGAGATCACTCTGCGATGAAAAGTGCTATATAAATGAGGGTTATTATTATTATTATTATTATTAATATTTCGTTGGACCGCCTTTAGCTTTGATTACGGCATGCATTCGCCGTGGCATCATTTGGATAAGCTTCTGCAATGTCACAACATTTATTTCCATCCAGAGTTGCATTAATTTTTCACCAAGATCTTGTATTGATGATGGGAGAGTCGGACCGCTGCGCAAAGTCTTCTCCAGCACATCCCAAAGATTCTCAATGGGGTTAAGGTCTGGACTCTGGTCATGTGTGAAAATTCATGTGTGAAAATGATGTCTCATGCTCCCTGAACCACTCTTTCACAATTTGAGCCCGATGAATCGTGGCATTGTCATCTTGGAATATGCCCATGCCATCAGGGAAGAAAACATCCATTGATGGAAAAACCTGGTCATTCAGTATATTCAGGTAGTCAGCTGACCTCATTATTTGGGCACATAACGTTGCTGAACCTAGACCTGACCAACTGCAGCAACCCCAGATCATAACACTGCCCCCACAGGCTTGTACGGTAGGCACTAGGCATGATGGGTGCACCACTTCGTCCGCCTCTCTTCTTACCCTGATGTGCCCATCACTCTGGAACAGGGTAAATCTGGACTCATCAGACCACATGACCTTCTTCCATTGCTCCAGAGTCCAATCTTTATGCTCCCTAGCAAATTGAAGCCTTTTTTTCCGATTAGCCTCACTGACAAGTGGTTTTCTTAAGGCTACACAGCTGTTTAGTCCCAATCCCTTGAGTTCCCTTCGCATTGTGCGTGTGGAAATGCTCTTACTTTCACTATTAAACATAGCCGTGAGTTCTACGATATGATATGATATGATTTCACCAAACGTTTAAGTGATCGCCGATCACGATCATTCAAGATTTTTTTCCAACCACATTTCTTCCTCAAAGATGATGGTTCACCACCAGGTTTTAATAATGTGTTGGACAGTTCTTAACCCAATTTTAGTAGTTTCAGAAATCTCCTTAGTTGTTTTCTTTGCTTGATGCAGGACAATAATTTGACCCTTCTGAAACAGATTAACATCTTCCGACATGGTTGTTTAAGAAATTAGAAGCTACTCACTGCATCAGTTAGGGTTAAATAACTTGTTGCCAGCTAAAACATATTAATCACTGCAGTAATTATCCAATGGAAGGCTCTTACCTATTTGCTTAGTTAAATCCAGGTGGTGACTTTTTTTTTGGCCAGGCAGTGTATAACTGTAATAAAACAGACATTTGATAAAATGGTAAACAAAAACAAAAAACTTACCTCAGGCTTTTAATTTGATATGACAGCATACCAGCGATTCCGGAACAGACTTCTATTGGTAATGGGAAGCTTGTAGAGCTTTTTCCAGGCTTCAGGTGTTTGTATATTATAAAGAGAACGCATAGCTTGTGGTATGTGTAGTCACCCTCCAAGAAATGTGCTCTTCTCCACTGATTCACCATACTGGAGAGTCATGCTTAATGTTGCTGAAGAGTTTTTATCTCAGAGGAAGTACTTGCGGGATTGCCTATTTGCTTTTCTGAAATTATTAACCCAATGAAGTTATCTTATTTGTGACAGTGTACCATGGTAGTGAATCCCAAAGGCCAGCATTCTTCTGTTTATGCCTGAGGGGAAATAACTAATGTTCCTTTCTGTGGTAGATTTTCTAAACCTTTGCAGGGAGTTTCACGCTTACTTAACTGCTAATCTGAGCACACATTATGCTATTTGTATGAATTAACTGTGATATACTTGCGGCTTTGAGTTATACTTTGAGGCTTTATAATGTCAACCAAGAAATTGTAGGAGGGGACTTTGCAAAATGAAATATGAATGATTTTACTGAAGTAGTCAAGGATAGTTTGAATATTACTCAACTGCATCAAATTGATGTCATCAAATAAAATATTACTGCCATCAAGTAAATCATTTGCCAGATGTGGAGGGCGTCCGTCTCGGCAACATGGGAGTGGCAGGGTTGCCTTGGTTTTTCCATGTTGTGGAGGCCTTTGGAGCAGTGAGACTTTCCGGGAGCAGGTTTGGCACTCTCACAGGGTGTAAGAGTGAACTGTTGCCCGGAAGGTTGCTCCAAAAGCCATAATTGATTTAATTATTATTTAATTAATGTTAATTGGCAAGTGATTATTCACTTACCTGTTTGTGTGCGAGAATGTGAGTGGGTGTGGTCTGTCAATTGTTTGGTGTTTTGTGATTAGGTGTGTGAATGTTAGACCGGTGATTGCCTCATGAGTCCCAGCTGAGCCAGGCAGAAAGTAAGCAGGCGGGGCGAGTGGGGAATCAATTAGTCTTGTCATGTCATTCATGTGTGTGAATCATGAGAGTTAGTCTTTGTCTGGCCATTCGTGTATGTGTATGTGTATGTGTATGCGTATGCGTGTGCGTGCGCGTGCGCGTGCATGTGCTGAGTTCTGTGTGCGTTTGTCAAAAGTAGAGTGCTTCCTGCGTGTGTGGCAAAGAGGGAGAGAGGGCGCACTCAGGCAGTGGAGAGTGTTTCTGGACAACGGCCTGAGAACTCTCACTGAAAGAATGGAGAGTGTCTCGGGGCTGGTTACCAGAGAATTCTCACTGTGAGGAGTGGCGAGGGTCTCTGTGTGTTTGGGTCAAAAGAGAGCTCGGACTGAAAAGTTTGAGTGTCTCTGTGTGCATGGGTTTGGGAAGCACTTGAAAAGTCACTGGATATGTGTGCCTGGGGAGGTTCTAGGGGAACTCCGGTCTGAGGAGGCACGGTGTCCTCAGATGTGTGTGGAGTGTGTGTTGGGACAGTGCGTAGAATTCTACCCTGTCCCAGTGAGTGTTGATGTGTGTTTAATGTGAATGTATGAAGGCGTGTGGAAAGCTGCTGACTGTCTGTTCCCCGAAAGGGGATTCCCCCTCGGAGGAGGCAGGCGTTCGTTAAGTTTCGATTATTTTAGTTTGTTATTTTAGTTCATTGTTTTTGCCTGAAAGCTTCGCGGCAAGTAGGGTGAAGACTTTGTGTTTGTGTTTGTTTTAATTTAACCTGCTCTCTGGGGGGAGAGACAAAAAAAAATAAAGATCTGGTCCGTAGACCGGCAAACCCCACTCCTCTGCCACTTCTTACCATCAGCTGCTCTGCTCCAGTCCAGGGATTGTCACGTGGCATGTGACACCGGACTTCAGAGCAAATATTTAATATTTAAATATTTAAAATCTTTAAAAATTGAGTAGGTGATCATGTTATCAAGAGGGTGCAACCCCATTTTTCGTACTATAAGGTATCTCTTGAGGACAGAATTTTAATTAAAAAGGTTAGAGTGCATTTGTTTGATTTTTGTTTCTTAAACCCCTTGTAATAGTGCCACATGCTGGGGGACATCCTATTTATAGCATGTTCAAATCAGAAATAGATTCATTCAGACCAATCCAAACCAGTCATTCAAAGATCATCTGATAATCTAGTCACCCGTTTTGTATTAAGTATACTCTTTTCAGATAAGTTTATGATCTCACATTTCTGGAATACAAACAAAAGTCCTTAAATAGCGCTCAAATAGCATTTCAATAGTGTTTAAATAGCATTAATTATCTTCTAGATTTCCCCAATATTTTAATATATTTGAGCTATCAGGTGGACTAACAATAATAATTCTCTATTCTCCTTGTCATTTGTCCTCTTGTCCCTGACTCCAGGAGTTGTAGTTCATGTGGTATTATGTGGGCCTGCAATAAACATTGAAATATGACATGCACTCAACTCAAGGGAGTCTTCACTTTCTCATTCCTTGCATTTCTTAGGGTACATTCTCATTTAAATGTCAAACATAAATCAGTAAATCCAGACTACTTGAATCATTTATTAGAGGCCACTGGCACCCTTCCTGCAAGCTAAGCTCCATGAGGACTGTAATTATCTTGAGAGAACCATACATTTTCATTGTAAAAAGTACAACATATATGCATGGTTTGGTAGCTAGCTATAGTTAGACAGATGGCTGGAGAGATTAGGATTAGATTAGCTATCTGGTTGGAGTTCACATGAAATAATAAAAAATATTACATTTTACATTTACATTTTAAGCATTTAGCAGACGCTCTTATCCAGAGCGACTTACAAGATGTGCATTAATACATGGTAGGAACAATCATAGTTAGCGCACAAGATCAGTGCAGGAATACAGCAATAGACATCATTGCAGACATCTGCGTACCATACCTGTAACACCTGGAAGGAAAAGGTTAGTGAATTTTTTTTTGTATAATGTTGAACAAGTAAACAGTGGTGAAGACAATTTAGCTAGATATTACTTGGTGAGAGAAAAATAGCTTGCTAATAATTTGGGTAGGTAAATTCTTAACCTCAATTTTTTTGGATGGCAGTCCTCAAATGATGTGGACTGACAGTGTGCTGATCTGAGTGTGATCATTTCCTGGATATACAATGGGCTGTTGGACAACAATAGAATAATTATGCATGAACTTTCTTTGGCTATCTAACTAATGAAAATCACAACCTGCTCTCCAGGAGTTGGTCACACCCCAACACCTAGGTGGTGACTGATGTCTGCTTTTGTTGCAGCTGTGGTCATGGAAATGTTTTTATCTCTAGCTTTGTGATGAAATTGAAATTATTTTAAATGTGATTTCCATAAAAATACGATGGAATTATTATTTGAAAAAAAACAACAACATTATTTAAAAAGTCACAACATTGGTCTCCCACGTGGTTCAGTGGTTACAATGTTCAACGCTGGCCATGGCGACCAGGGTTCGATTACCCGTCGCACCAGAGTGGGTTCTGGCCAGGAGTGCCACCAGGGGAGGGGGGAGGGAAGCCGACAGGATGTTTGCTGCGCACAGGAGTGGCTCTGGGGTGCCGGAGTTATGGTCGACGGCTTGGCGAGTGCCGTCTCGGAAGAGATGATGCTTTGCCTTCGACACCACCGGTCACAGGGCTACGGCAGCAAACTCATAGTACAAGGGGGGGATTGACATGAAAAATAGCGGGTATAATTGGATAACAAATTGGGATAAAAATGGGATAAAAATCTGAAACAAAATGTCCTTAAAAAGTCACAACATTAATTACAACTTTCAAGTTAAACCAGGTAACAAGACTATTATCATGTAGCGCGATAGGGTTTTTGCTCATTTAAAAGCAAAACATCTTACAGACAGAATCAACATTAATAGCCTATGGAATTGTTTTTTGTTTCAATTAGTATCATTCACTTGCTTATGTATCATTCTATTCAAAGGAGCCACAAACAGGGCTGGATTAAATGGATGGACTACACTAGGCAAACCATTTTTTGGGGTCCCCCAACCGTAAATGCGCAGATTTCGATACTTTGTAAACAAACCCAACAACCTTTTAACTGCCACATATTATTATTATTATTATTATTATTATTATTATTATTATTTTAGTTTAGGTGGGTATATATATTTTCTTGTCATCTATTTATAGGGGTATAGGTCATTACATTTAATTTATTTAGTTGCATTTTACATTTGATTTTATTATTTGTTTTTACTTATTCATAGTTAGGTATTTAAATGGAAAGTGTACTCACATTTACAGATGCTTTCTCCTGACTTTCATTATAATCCAGGGAAGTGGTAAATTCATTCTCAATCGCCAACAACGCAAACGCGTTCAGTTTCTTTTCCTTCACTGTTGATCTCAGTTACGTTTTAACACACTTCAATAAAGAAAACGACTTTTCTCTGGAGCAATTTGTAATCAGTAATGCCAGATACATGCGAAGGCATATTTCCACGTTGGGGAATGCATCGCCCAGGCCTAGCTCTCTGAGCTTCTTATACATGCCCATCACTGTTCACCCTTTACCATTGAGCTGAACTGGCAAAACTCCTTTGTAAAATCATTCTCACGATCATGTGAGTATATTTCTTTCAGATGTTGTGTGGCTGCACGCACTTCTCAGATGCCCATTGAATGAACTTTTGGAAGGAAACCACATTTTTCCTCCACTTTTTTGTATGCGTCGTTGTGTTGTCGCAGTTCCTGTGATAGGCAATCAGGCTGTCTTTTTCTTTCTTCCTCTTCATTTTTCTTTTTTTTGCTGCTCCCAAAAGCATTGCTGAAAGGACACTGCTAACATAGCAAGCATGATGTCCACTGAACCGTAAAGATTTTTCCCGCACATTGCAAGGTGCTTACGTTGTGTATGACTTTCAAAAATAATACATTGAAATAAAGTTTTAGATAGGAGTTTTTTAAATATTTACATTTAAAAATATATTTTATATTGATTTTTATTTTATTTATCCCGCGGTCTAAGCCTTGTGGCAATTAGTCACAGTTTGCCTATGCCTAGATCCGGCTCTGGTCACTAACACGAAGCAATGTTTCCAAAGACTGTGCCACAGACTGATCGGTTGAAGATGCTGTTGAGCTACAGTATAGCATATGGTGAAGAGACCAGACCAGCATAGGCGCCGATTTATGTTTCTGCCCGTGGGTGCCGCGCAGCGTATACTAGGTGGAGTTTGCTATCAAATCAATGTAAATTTGGCGCCTATACAGACCAGGTCTATACAGACAACCTGTCAAAAGGCAGTTTATTTATCTGTTCCTACAGCAATGCAGTATTTAGGCTTCTGGAATTGGAGTTTCTGAAACAGCAAAGAATAGGATAAATAGAAATCTGTAGCATGTTTTGTACATGTTTTTAAGATTCTCATGTCAGAAAAGAGGCAAGCACTTCCACAAATATGAAAATGATACAAGATGGTCTGAAAACGTTTAGGTTGTCTCTTTTTTGCTGTGGGTGGATTGTTTAATTTTCTGGTGGTGATTTCTTAATTCAACTTCCTTTGCTCATTTTCATTCAGCTTTCTTCATTTCAGTTCTTTGAAATACCAATTTTCTGTTCCTCCAGGTAAAACAAATTGTGTAAGTTTTAACTTTGTTAAACTGCTTTTCATTCAATGAGAAAGACTATGCAAAATGTTCAATGAAATTTTAGATGCATTCGTTGGTCCAGCTCAATGATAGAGATATTATTTATGGCACAGGATGGGGTGAACAAGACAGCAAGGGCAGTGAACAAAGAGATGAAATATACATCAAAGTTAATGTGGACCTAGACAAATTCCATTACTCTTGTTCCAGTCCAGAAGAATTGTCTCTAGTACTCAATCAGCCTTATTCAGTAATATCTTTTGCAGATTCCGTTCATTCTTTTATGTCCCATAAAATTCAGCATATGTGTGAAAGTCTGAAAATGGGATTCAAATCATTAAATTAATTTAGGAGCATTAATAAATTAATAATTTGTGTCCAAACTTGATTCCGAACTGATTCCAAGTGCTGTATGAAACATAAATGGGAAACAACATGTAAAAATATGTTTAATCTGGTTATCCATAGTTAATTACTTGAACAGCTATTGCGTATTATAAAATGTTAAGTCAGAGTTGTCTTTCATTTAACTTCATGCACATAGCCTCAACTCGCAACCTTGTCTTTCCTTTGTTTTGAGAATTTAATTAAATGACTACAGATGAAATTCACATTTATTCATAGTTTAATTTTGATTATATTTCTTGGTCTCTTTAGATATTGTTATGTTACTTGTACATTCCAATGACTGCATGGCCTTTTGTTTCCCTTTAACCTGTGCAAATCAATGGCATCTCATGAGAATTCATGGGCTTTCGCTGCATCCAAAGGAAGATATATGAATTTGCATTTTGAGCACACTTGTGGATGACCACAGTGGATTCTGATAGAAACTAAAAAGGTCTAATGAATAAATACAGGCTGTGAATAGTTCACACACTCAAAAAAATGATTCAGGCCCTTCTTAGATGTGACACATTTTAATATTGTTTGTTTTATTTAAATATATCTCTTTTAGACATTATACATATGTATTTAATGCATGTAACACAAAATGTATTAATAGTTTCGCTTATAAGATTCCTGAATGCAAAATAAATGAGTTTAATCGGGAGGGACCACCCTTTGCGCATGTGCAGACCGCGCCCTCAGTCTTTGCGTTCACCGTTTTCTGCGTGTGGCTGCAAGGAGGTCAGAGCTGGGTCCGACGACAGGTGCAAGTCCATTCTTTGGTAAGTATTCGTTTTTTTGAAATAGTTAATGTCGCTGTCAAATACCGTGCATTCTGTAATATTGACAGAAATATCTGCAACAGCTGTGATAACAGTGAGGGGAACTTTGTTCTTTTTTCAGTTAAGTTGGAGTTGGCGGGCTTGCTAGCTAGCTAGCTTAGCTTTTGTTTACAGGCCATGCTAAGCTTCTCTGTATTGTCCAAAATTATTGCATGTGCTACCGGAGATGGAAAGCTAGTTAGCTTGCAAATTAAGGGAAGAACGTTTGTGTTAAAGAGCTGTCTTGATATTTGAGGCACCACTAACGTTAGCTAGTGTTTTAGCTGCTGCTGGGGGTGCAGGCTAAAGGTAAGCTAGCGGTGTGTTCCGGTCTGTTTGAGTGTGCGAGCTTTAAGACGGAGCGAGTGAGTGAGCTACGTGCTTGCTCGCTCTTTCTGGACTTGGACTTAAACATGCTGCGGTGCGTGTGAGTGGGCGAGCAAGAGCGAGCGAGGAGCTACGTGCTCGCTCACTCTTGCTCGCCCACTCACACGCACCGCAGCATGTTTAAGTCCAGTAGCACATGTAATAAAATTATCGAACAAAGCTCGGGCGACTCGGACATCCCGAAATCCGTGTGAACTCCTTGAAGCACAAACGAGAAGGTCAAGGCAAAGCTGCAGCCAACATCAAGAAACCAAGAAAGGCTGAAGTTAACTACATTCCTCTGCACCCAAAAGGCGAAACCACAGAAAGCTTGGAGAACGAGAGAATTGCTTTATTGTCAGAACTGAAAAAGCGTGACAATGAAGCGGTGATAAAAGCAAAAATGGAAAAAACCTTCTCCCACAGACGACTAGAGATCGTTGAGCAGAGGCCCATGATAGGAGAGTTCAAAAACAGATGGCCTGCCCTGTTCCAGCAGAGTGAAGTAAGTAAATGTAGATGTCTGTCTGTGTTGACTGTTTTTATTTTTTATTTATTGTCCATGATAATTAATGGCTCCACAATTGCAATTTGAATTTGCCAATAATCCTGCATTAATCTATGGTAGTAATTATAATAAACAACTAACAAAGTATTTTGTTTATTAATTACATTTTTCAGGTGAATGCAGAGTTTTTGCGGCTCACCACCAAGCCACTGCAATCAAAGTTTATGGCACAGCTGGACCACTTCTCAGACAAGCTGATCCAGATATTAAAGAGCAAAGGAGGAGTGAAGGGGCAAAGGATAAAGGCAGTACTGGCGATCAAAGATTCAGTGAGTAAAAATATGAACATAAACTTACATAAAACATCCTTTTTGCTGTATTGGTATTCACCCTTAGGTCTTCAGACAACCTGCTCTCTTCCCTGTGCTGCTATCACACCCACATTTGGCTAAATTCTGTCTTGATTTTTGTCTCCTTCTTGAGTGTGACGACATCGACACCAAGAGGGAGTGCATCCTGAAAAGCCTTGTCATCTACCTCAATGAAGATCCAGACTCTTTTTCAAGGAATATCTGGTAAGTTTATCACAATATGTTTCCCATGTAAGGTCAGAACAGTGTTACTCACCTACAGTTATTTGGGTAGCATTCTATTCTACTTCTCTAAACTGTAGTTGATGATCTAAGAAGCATTCTTAGATCATCATAGTTATATTTTTGTTTAGTTTTCTGTTTGTGGTGTTCAGCATTTTTTCTTAACACAAGTTTTGTGTATGTTCAGGACTCCGCTGCTGAGGATGCAGAGAGGGACATCAAAGTCATGGGGATTTACACGATCCGAAGAGATGGGAATGAGAAGCCAGAGGACGTGGGGATTGTGATCGAAGGCATCAAAGTCCTGAACAACTTCGGCAGCGTCATCATGGGATTCATCATGCTGTTTGGGCTCATTTATGCCCTTGATCTAAGCTTTCCAGACAACCTCAAGTACACTTTCGAGTTTTTCCAGAAGATCATAATGAACCTGGATGGCCACAAGCTGAATACAAAGATACAGCAGCTGAAAATCAAGTTGTTTGCATAAGAAATGAACAACAGGTGACCAAGTACAATGTCAAGTTTCCTCAGGTTCTTCAGAGTTGTTTTTGTTTTGTTGTTTCACCTTCCATCTTCGCCAAGTCATCCACCAACAACTTTATGGATGATTTCCTTGTTCTGACATTGTGAAAGAATTGACTAAGTTGCACCAGTGCAGGCCAGGATCAGCTCCTCTGTGGACATACAGTATTTGTTTTGTTTTTGCACACTAAAGACTGTACTTGTGTATGTGAGATTTATTAGCAGCACAGATTTCTGCTGTACTGTTTTTCAAAGAGACTTTTATATGGTTGGCATAATGACTGTTTTCTGATGTGTGTTAAAAAATTGTTACACCGAAGGATATTCAGTGTTCTATTAAATGTAAATGAAAAAGATACAGCAGCTGAAAAACAAGTTGTTTGCATAGGAGCTGACACAATACAGTTTCAAGTTTCCTTATCAGATCCTTTGGGAGTTGTTTTTGTTTTGTTGTTTCACCTTCATCTTCCACCAAGTCATCAACCAACAGCCTCATGGACATTTTCCATGTTCTGACATTGAAAGAATTGACTAAGTTGCACCAGTGCAGGCCAGGATCAGCTCTTCTGTGGACATACGTTTTGTTTTTGCACACTAAGGACTGTACTATAAGCAGCACTTATCACAGAGACTTTTATATGGTTGCCAACATGCCTGTTCCCTGATGTGTTCAAAATTGTGATACCAAAGGATTATCAGTGTTCTATTCAGTGTAAATGAATAATTGCAAAACTGTATCCTCGTTTGGTTTGTCGGTACAACTTTAGTGTCTTTGCCAGTAGTGTGTATTGGTCGTTCTTCAGTGATCTCCATTTTGATGTTAGCTCAGCCATGACAGCTATTGTTGCCTCATGCTAACTACACGGCAGAAGATGCATACCAGTTATAATTTGTTGTCTTTGTTGACCATTGATTGGATTGTCTGCGGCTTTTGGGCTTTGATACAGATACAGAAACTGGAAATGGTGAGCTTTTCAATAGTGTGAGAAGCTCATGCAGTTCATGTACATGTTTGAACAGTGTAAGCTGTAGTGTGTACATGCTGTTGATTGTTATTAATTTCCTGCTCAGTCTTTTTTGGTATTTGACCATATTTTGAGCATTTTCAATAAAAACTCATAATCAGGATTCTGTCTCATGTGTCTGAATGGGGGATCAAATGAAGAATGGATATTACCTTATTATTTCACTTCCAGTTAATTGTATTATTTTGAGTTGGACAAACACAAATACATTTCACTTTTTTAATGTAATTATTTAATTTTAGCTGCATTTGATAAAAGTGGTTTTGATCAACTCAATTAAATTATGTTATGTGGATGTACTTAGTTTGAGTTGGGGGTACATATATTTATTGGATGGAAATCCTGCCCACAATTTAATTGAGTTCATCCAATGAGTTATTTTTTTGAGTGCAGTCTGTATATATTATTTCTGGTTGTTTTTACAGACAGACATCAATGCAGCAACGATACTCAACCTAAAACAAAAAATGCCCAGCATGCACACAAAATGTATCTGTTTATCTGGGTAACCTTTCTGCTGATGCACTGTGATGTGTTTAAAATTGAATCTCATGCAGTAAGGCTTTATTCAAGAATAATGTACTTACGGGCTGGCACAAGCTTGGTGTTGGATGCATTATTGTGGTACCTTTACAAACAGTACAAATGTGGCCATTGCTTAAACTTCCTATAAAAGTTTGCCACTTGCCGCTATGTTTTAATGGTTTTCCACAAAGTGATTTCTTAAAACTATTTGGGATGAATTCAGTTTTGTTTCTTTTGCTTTTTGAGAAGAGCTATTCGCCTGCTAACTCCATTCCTTTTTTTAGAATTCCACTGTGGAAACTGTACTTTAAAGTTGAGCGCTCAGTTCAAAGGGCCCTGTTTTAAAGAATATCCAAAGAAACACTGGAAATCTCAGCACAAAGGGAATCATGTTCAGGCTTTTTAATGAGTTTGCTCCCTCCTTAGTGTTTGAGGCTTTTTGGACATTTTCTTTGGAAGAGATTCCCTTTCATGTGATGTTTTCTTTAAGGGAGCCTCAGGTGGATCTCTGTGAGAGAGTAGTGGGCACAGCTGAGGGTCCTCAGAGCTGGCACAAATCACCATGCACCCTGACAGTCTCACTTCCTACTTCAGTAAAGGGGACTCATGTGAATTGATATTAGAATTATTCCTCAGTCTAGATGTCAAAGAAAAGAATGTGTAAATATTTAGTCATTGCCTTTGGGACTGGCCTTTCAATGCTCCCCACCGAAAGGAAAATGTACTGGTTTTTGCCCAGTGGTGAAGAAAAGGTAGGAGGAAGAATAGCTGCCATCCCATCCTATAGTGTGAAACTGTAAAACAATCCAAGACTAGAGAGGAAGGAAATTGCAGTGCACAGGGCAGTAAAAACAATACAGTGATCCTACTGCAGGGTTGTTCAGACCCCCTTTGACCTTCCTGTAGACAGACATTCAATCAAAAGAATTGTCGGAACAGTGAAGTTTGAATAAAAATGGTCTATTCATTGAATTCAATAGCATTAACAGTCAAATGCCTTTGTTTAACGTTCAGCACCCTGAATACTGAACACAAGTGGTATTATGTGTTAAAACCCCTCACTTATCCTACATGTAAAATATATTTATTTGGTTTAATATAGTAATTACTACACTGGATACCAATTATCAATTAAAACACAGAATTCATTGATCGGCAGAGCAATCTGGTGGATCAACCTTCATCAAAATATACAACTCACAATTCAATTAAAATTAACAGTTGGTTTATTAAGTTACAACAGTTAGACAAAGACACAATATTCAAATATTCAATAGTCCAATCTACAGACATAGATGTTCAACTACCTTAACAAATATTAAATCCTACACATAAAATTGGCATGTAACAATCACAAAAGAGATTAAATGCATGAAAATTATACCAAACCAAGTTGTCTTTCTCCCAATGCAAACACACACAGCTGAGGTGTGAGCTGGAGCCAGATTTTCCAAGAGCACAGGAAAGGAAACTTGTAGAATTACAGCCACAAAAATCTGCTTCGAGCCAGCAACAAGTGGGGGAAGGTCCAACGCAAGCCAGGTTCAGACCCCTTTTTTATATTTTTGCTTTGGGTCACTTACTACCACAAGATATATTTTCATGGTTGCCATTGATATGCTCCTGTCATGTTGAGAATCATGGCAACATCAAACATCAATAGGGCCTGGGGAAGCCATCTTCGTTTATACAGAGACGTTGGTTGAGCTGATATTTGGAGAGGCATAATATGCTCAAGAATATATGTATATATATTGTGGTATGGATTACCTGTCCAGGGTGTATTCCTGCCTCTATATGCTGGGATAGGCTACCCTGACCAGGAATATAGACAATGGATGGATGGATGGATATATTGTTTCCCCAGAGGTTGGGCGACTCACGGGCCTTGCAGAGGGCGCAGGCAAGTTAAAGAACACGGAGGAGGCAGTATTCAGAAACCAAAATGATAATTTAATAAACAAACTCTTGACAAACACAAAACAAAGGGTGGGGTCTTCAGGGGAATACAAACACAAAGTCCACAAATCCTTATCTCGTCGTCAATGTTCAATCCAATTCCAAAATCCAAGTCAGTTCCACAATCCAGTCCGTAGTCAATCCAAAGGGGGTCCTCAAAACAATCAAATCTCATACACAACACTCCAAAACACTCTCTCCTCAAATCCTGGCTGGTCAAACGACTTCACAGGTTCTCTACTTCCCAAACACGTTTCAACTCCGTTTCAACTCCTTTCCAAACACGTTCCTACTCCTTTCGCAGTGTGATGAGAATCAGCCCTTTATATAGGCCTTGAAATGGCCTTCAGCTGGTCGTTAGTCCCATTGCCTTGACTTGGCTCAGGTGTGACTGTGGCCTGCTGGGAAATGTAGTGTTCTCGGGCTCCCATGTGTTGGAGGCCAGGCAGCCATTTCCTTGTGTAGCCCCTTGGGCTGCCACAATATATATACTACCGGTCAAAAGCTTTAAAACACCCCCATTTTCCAGTTTTTACTGAAATGTAAGCAGTTCAAGTGCAGTGAATAACCTGAAATGGTACAAAGGTAAACTGCCAGATGTTAAAAAAGTTTAGGTTACCAAAAATGAAAAATAATGTACATTTTTGGCAGTCAGTCGTTTTCTACACCATCAAAAGGCACTTGGAAACTGGAGGAAACTCTGACAGGAAGCGGTCTGGCAGACCCAAAGCCTCACTCACAGAGCAATAAAACCCGCCAATGATGACCCCAATCTGTCTGCCTGCGCAGGATGACAAAAAGGCACCTCCCTGACAGAATGTCTGTAATTAGATGACTGGAAGTTAAGGTAACCAGGAAATGGATGGATAACACTGACAATCAAAATACATCATTTGTTTATCTTCTTCTTTCCAAGGGAAATAAAGTTAATATGAATTTTAATTTAATAATAATTTAATAATAATTGTATTATTTATATTAAATGTTTCATAAAGTTAGTACATGTTGCAAACATTGTTTCAACAGCCCACAAGACACACACACACACACACACACAACACACACACACACACACACACACACACACCCACACACACACACACACACCACACACACACACACACAATGTCAAACTATGTACCGGAGGAAAAAAGAGTTAATAAGTGTATTTATCATATATTTATGTACATATATTATCATAATCACTCATATCTCTTTCTGTGGGCATTACTAGTAGATTATCATATGTTGCCAAGTGCAATATTGAAATTGTGAACATTTCCCATTGATATGCACCAGAGAATGCTTGACATGAATTAGAGTCTGTAGCGCTCATACACTGAAACATGCATCATTAATATTATTATTACTTTATCTCTTTTCCTTGTGACATTTTTGTATTTTCCTAGATATCTTTTTGAGCTTGGCATTCATGCCGGAGCGCTACTAATTAGTTGTATTTTTGACAGGGCAACAACAGTATTTTAGACTGCCAAACACAATATGCATCCAATACACATAATTCCAGGGATTGGGGCATTGTATATGATTGTGACTAAATATGAGAAACTGAGAGTTCTTGAATCTACTCCTTGTGCTGCAATTTAAAGTCAAGGGAATCTCCAGCTGGTATCCAGAAATATTCTTCATTCAAAAACCAAAGAATGGCTTCCCTCTGAACCTTGGAGAGAGAACCAGGACCCAGATCCACTGCACAGATTAAATCCAGCACAACACTGGGCCCTGTAGACCACTGGAGTATTGTTCTGGCAGGAGCCTTATGAACAGAACTGAAAGACCCACAGGCAACCACCCACATAAAACGAGGGTGCTGCACCTTGGGAGGCAATGGCAGTTCTTCTCGATCTGAACTGGGACACCACGTTTGCATTTGGTAGCTTGTTGCTTTATTTAAACTTTCTAGCCACGACACACACACGAGTTCATGGCTCCACCCACTACTGGATGCGTAGCAACCACATGGTCCAGCATTACCGTAAATGCTGCAGTAGGCGGACATAACATTTCTCCCCCCTTCAGAGGAATATAACTTGCACAGAGATACACTGCACAGACAACAACCATGAGACATTGAAAGTGTGTACTGAAGCACGTGCGGAGAAAGTTTACCACTGAACAGTAATCAAGATACAACGGTAGACATGCGAGCCAGTGATACCGTACAGGAATCAACCAACTCAATGAACAGTATTCACCCCACCTTTTTTTTTTTTTTTTACATTCTTTTTTGAAATTCAACAAAGACACTGCAAACCCGCCGGCTGTGGATTAGGTACTTCTGCAGGAGGCTGCATGTCAGGGGCTCCAACCCCTTTGGTGGGCGGCAGGGAAGCTGATGCATCCAGCCACTCTGTGGAGAAGGCTGGGGGGTTAGGAGTGTCAGTGGCTGACGCTGGTGGAGCTGGCACCTTGCGGAGACAGCTTGCATGCCACCTGGAACCATCAGTAAGGCAGATTTGAGGCCATCAGTAAGGCTCGAGTTGACTGTGGATCTGTTTGGGTGATGACCAAATGGAGCTGAGCTTGTGATCATGATGGAGTCGTCTAATTCTGACCCAATCTGAGGGACCAAAGTTGGGCGCTTTCACCCTCCTAGATGTGTCGTAGCACTGTTTCATCTGCCGCTGGTGAGAGGAGATTGTGCTGTGAGCAGAAGCAGGGAAGGTAGGAGCTGTGTAAGGTCGTAGCCTCTGTAGAGGAAGCTGTAGCTCCTGGTCTAGCATGAGGGATACTGGTGAGCAACCAGTGGTGGTGTGCTTCGTAGCCCTATAGTGCAACAGTGTTTCAAGCACAGCAGTGGAGAACTGGCAGCCATCTGCGAGGTGAGCTCTGATTCCATTCTTCAACGTTTGATTCAGCTGCTCCACACCCCCGTTAGCCTGAGGGTGATAGAATGCAGTGCGGTTATGGCGAATGCTGATGGTGAGGCACACCATGCCAGGAAGGAGGTGAACTCAGCAGAGATGAACTGAGGCCCCTTATCCGTTGTCAGAACCTGAGGCAGACCCCAGTGAGCGAAGAGGGAATCCAGGAAGCCCACCATGGCACGGGACATCACTGATCCAAGGAGGCCACTTCAGGCCATTTAGAGTGCAGATCATATGCAACAATCAGGAATACGCTGATGGTGAGGCACACCATGTAGCTCACCGCAGATGTCCACCTGCAGATGCTCCCAGGGCTTAGCTGGCCAGTTGAGGGGCTGAAGCAGGGGCGATGGTGGAGGGCCTGTTTTGCCGCTGATGAGACAGGCAGTGCAGTCCTTGACCATGGCCTCAATATCCCTATCGATGCCCGGCCACCACACCAGGTCTCGGCGCTGCTGCTTCACCAGGACAATGCCCAAGTGACCCTCGTGTGCCATGGTGAGAACACGTGGTCTGAGCACACCCGGCACCACTGTGCAGAACCCGCGAGCCACACAGGTATTGTTCCAACAGGTGAGTTCGTCCTTGACCCGATGAAAAGGAGCTAAGTCATCAGGAACTTTAGGGGGTCAGCCCTGTCTGATGAAAACGCTGAGCTGAGAGAGCACGGGGTCCTGCTCTGAGGCGTGTTGAAGCTCCTGGAGAGACACAGTGGCTTGGATGGGCGTGTGCAGCAGCTGAATAAGGTCCGGCTCCCTCGTGTCCAAACTGGGGTCGGTGACTGGGGCAGAGACGGAGCGGGACAAGAGATCGGCCACAACGTTGTCACGGCCAGGGGTGAACTGTAACTCAAAGTTATACTGTTGGAGGTACTCAGACCAGCAGTGTAGCCTGAGCGGCTTGTGACCTGTGCCAGACGTGGCTAGTAATGCTGTGAGGGCCTGGTGGCCAGTCTGGAGTGTGAACGCCCGGCTATAAAGGTGCCAGCGTGCCAGTGTTCGCACCCCCAGACACAGGCCAAAGCCTCATGCTCACCCACTGATTATTTATGTTCTGAGGGCACGAGAGGCAAATGCTATGGGCTTATCTACGCCCTCCTGAAGCTGAGACAGCACTGTACCTATGGCAAGAGCAGAAGCATCACAGCTGACTAAAGTGGGGCTGGAGAGGTTGAGGTAAGCCAGCACAGGTGGCGAGGTGAGCTGGGTCGACACAGATGCGCAAGCCACCAGATTTCGTTTTCGCAATGACCAGGTTGGAGATCCAGGGAGAGGCGTCAACCGGCTGAATAATTCCTGCCTCCAGTAGGTGGCGTAACTCATCCACAACGTCATCCCGGAGAGCCAGTGGAATGCGGTGCAGCGGCTGAATCACGGGGTGTATGGTACGGTTGAGCAGAGGTTGGTGATCAAAAGCACCGTGACAACAGTGTGGGCCATTTCTGGTGCCATGAAGAGCAGACGGTAAGGATTGCCGATCCGCTGGAATCCAGGAGGTTGGCACCCCACTGTGAGACATGGAACGTGAAATCAGGCAGGGCCTTAGAACCGTAATGTACAGGTATCTGAATTGAGCCCACAATATCGATCCTGGAGCTGCCATAGCCGCAAAGTGTTGTGGATGGAGCACCCAGTTGTACAAGGGTTGTACAAGGTTGTACAAGGTTTAAAAGTGACACAGTAGCCCCAATGTCCATGAGCAGGGGAATGCAGACACCATCCAATTCAACTGTGCAGGATTTACATTTTACAGGGCCAGATTGGACATGATGGATTGTTAGTGGGTATTGGGAGATGAGGGGCGGGATGTTTGAAGCTGGAGAACAACTAGCAAAATGGGACACCACGTTTGCATTTGCTTTATTTAAACTTTCTAGCCACAACACACACACGAGTTCATGGCTCCACCTACTACTGCATACGTAGCAACCACATGGTCCAGCATTACCGTAAATGCTGCAGTAGGCGGACATAACACTACTATTACATAAAATCCCTCAAACTATAGGAATTGATTGTATATATCTTATAAGAGGCGGCACGGTGGTGCAGTGGATAGCGCTGTCGCCAGATTCACAGCAAGAAGGTCTCGGGTTCGGAATCCAGGCCGGGCCTTTCTGCATTGCGGAGTTTGCATGTTCTCCCGTGTAAGTTTTGGGTTTCCCTCCGGGTACTCCGGTTTCTTCCCACAGTCCAAAGAAATGCACGTTAGGCTAATTGGAGAGTCTAAATTGCCCGTAGGTATGAGTGTGTGAGTGAATGTGTGTGTGCCCTGTGATGGATTGGCGACCTGTCCAGGGTGTATTCCTGCCTTTCTCGCCCGGAACGCATGCATTTGGGATCAGGCTCCACCTACCCCGTAGCAACCCTGACCAGGAATAAGCGGCTTAAAATAATGGATGGATGGATATCTTATAAGAAACATCATTTGTGGTAAAACAAAATGTTGGATTTTTTTATTTTTTTTGTCCAGGAAGCAGTGGCCTAAAGACCTTATTTCTTTATTACATTCTGAAGGCAGATGGTTTGTTTTGTGTCATAACATTAGCTTTAGCAAGCTAATGTTAGCCCAGATAATAATAAGCCTTTATGTGCATTTGAATTTGCAATGAATGACGAGAGTTGGCACAGAATCCTTCTAAACACATTTCTGTGCCTGGTCTTCATACTGATTGAGCAAAATATTTTGTAAAATAAAATGTGCTTCTCAACACCAGAAGCTATATGATTGATTTCCATATTGCATTCTCATCAATTTGTTTCACTTTCAGGATTAGGTTCCCTGCCAAAGAACATTAATGAACATCTTTTATGTAACACAATCTCATAAATCACAACTGTCCCCATTGCCTTGTCTCAACATATGACATGCTGTATTGCTTGATATTGCAACTTATCTTAAACCATCAAATAACAAACACATTGCTCTTCTATTTAATAGGTAGTGATTTCACTCATTTTGGAATCAGAAAAGGACAGATTCAAATAACATTTTTTGATTGCCAGGCAAAATAAATATTAACAAGTTTAATGGCAAATCCACAACCTCTCCTGACTGCATTTATATATTTCCCAGCAGTATAATTCCAGCACTTTCTATTCATGATATGTCACAGAAATAGCAATGCCCATAAATAATAAACACAACCTGAATCTTTGCCTCAAATGCTACGCTGTGCAAGTTAGCCTGTCAGAGCCCGACTGCCATGAACGTATACATCTAGTGGCAGCGAACTGAAAGAAATGGCTTGATGTATAACGTGGCAGAGATTATCCCAGCATTCAATATTATGAGCAACACATTGTGGGACGCAAAATGTCATGCCCCTCATCTATCAGCCTAATTAATAAGTGCCCTGCCATACTGCTCAGTCTGAGTGTCACTCAATTCTGGGGGAGGGGTGGTCACATTAAAGAGGCAGTGCTCCCTTTTAATCAGGCAAAGTTTGAATGGTTACCGAGTGCAAGGGTATGGAGTGCAACTGAGCGAAAAAAAAGGATTATACTGTGGAAATTATATATGTGCACAGCAGTTATCGGATCATGAATAAAAAAAGCCTGCTTTAAATATGTCACTCAGCAATACTATAGCAATAGTCCCTCTCGGTAATTGATTTACCATTGCAGCCGTGGTTGAAGTGAATTTATCTGCTTTACTGATCTGCATTTTAAGTTACTTGTGACAAACGTAGCTCTGTGAAGATAACGTTCTACTTACTTTAATCCATCAGTTTGGCACATCCTGTCAGGAACTGCCCCATACATCTTGTGGAAATTGAAATTTGATTAAACCTACCAGGAGACCTTCAAAAATGTCAGGCACATCTCTTACTGCCAGTGCTGAGAGTGTTAAGGGAATAGTTTATTCACCATTTCAGGTAGCGATGGTAAAATTCTCAACAATATGTGTCCTTCGGCTGGTGTGTGATTTTATATCGATATCGGGCCACAGCTCTGGAGAAAATACTATTTTTCCTGAGGGAATTTGTCACAATGTTTCTGAGTAACAAGAGAGCTGTTACAAAATCTTCCAAACTGCTGTTGCTATCTTTGTGCCGTGTGAAATACAAATATCTCTAAAAGCAATATGTCACAACTGTCCAACCAACCTGTGGATTATTTTGCAGTATTAATGTTTCCATGGTTGTTGCTGCATGCATTCTAATATGCACTCTGATTAGAGGCAGGGTGGACCAGAAATGGGTTGAGTCAATGTCAACATTTTGCAGAAGGCATACTACAGCCAGGGATGGGCAGTATTTCAAATACATACATATATATATATCTGATATATGTATTTCAAATGTAATACGTTTCTCATCTCTTTTTTGTATGGTTTATGCAAGCAACCTACACCTCCACCATTTTGATTGTAGTCAGGGATGAGCAAAAATAAATGTATGGGCAATGTAAATGTATCTTGTTACAAAATACAAACCCCAATTCCAAAGAAGTTGGGACGTTGTATAAAACATAAATAAAAACACAATAAAATGATTTGCAAATCCTTTTCGACCTATATTCAAGTGAATACACTACAAAGACAAGATATTTAATGTTCACTGATAAACTTTATAGTTTTTTTTCAAATATTCACTCATTTTTGAATTTGATGCCTGCAACACATTCCAAAAATGCTGGGACAGGGGCATGTTTACCACTGTGTTACATCACCATTCCTTTTAACAACACTCAGTAAGCGTTTGGGAACTGAGGACACTAATTGTTGAAGTTTTGTAGGCTGAATTTTTTCCCATTCTTGCTCGATGTACGACTTCAGTTGCTCAACAGTCCGGGGTCTCCGCTGTCCTATTTTGCGGTTCATAATGTGCCACACATTTTCAATGGGAGACAGGTCTGGACTGCAGGCAGGCCAATCTAGTACCCGCACACGTTTACTATGAAGCCACGCTGTTATAACACGTGCAGAATGTGGCTTGGCATTGTCTTGCTGAAATAAGCAGGGACGGCCCTGAAAAAGACGTTGCTTGGATGGCAGCATATGTTGCTCCAAAACCTGTATGTATCTTTCAGCATTAATGGTGCCTTCACAGATGTGCAAGTTACCCATGCCATGGGCACTAACACACCTCCATATCATCACAGATGCTGGCTTTTGAACTTTGTGCTGATAACAATCTGGATGGTCCTTTTCCTCTTTAGCCCGGAGGACACGACGTCCATGATTTCAAAAACAATTTGAAATGTGGACTCGTCAGACCACAGCACACTTTTCCACTTTGCGTCAGTCCATCTCAGATGAGCTCAGGCCCAGAGAAGCCAGTAGCGTTTCTGGGTGTTATTGATATATGGCTTTCACTTTGCATGGTAGAGTTTTAACTTGCATTTGTAGATGTAGCGACGAACTGTGTTAACTGACAATGGTTTTCCGAAGTGTTTCCGAGCCCATGTGGTAATATCCTTTACAGAATGATGTCGGTTTTTAATGCAGTGCCACCTGAGGGATCGAAGGTCACGGGCATTCAATGTTGGTTTTTGGCCTTGCCGCTTACGTGCAGAGATTTCTCCAGATTCTCTGAATCTTTTGATGATATTATGGACTGTAGATGGTGAAATCCCTAAATTCCTTGCAATTGTACATTGAGAAACGTTGTTCTTCAACTGTTGGACTATTTGCCCACGCAGTTGTTCACAAAGTGGTGAACCTCGCCCCATCCTTGCTTGTGAATGACTGAGCCTTTCGGGGATGCTCCTTTTATACCCAATCATGACACTCACCTGTTTCCAATTAACCTGTTTGCCTGTGGAATGTTCCAAACAGGTATTTTTTGAGCATTCCTCAACTTCCCCAGTCTTTTGTTGCCTCTGTCCCAATTGTTTTGAAATGTGTTGTTGGCATCAAATTCAGAATAAGCATATATTGACAAAAATCTATTAAGTTGATAAGGTAAAATATTAAATATATTGTCATTGTACTGGTTTCAATTGAAAATATGTCAAAAAAGGATTATCAAATTATCACATTCTGTTTTATTTACGTTTTATACAATGTCCCAACTTCTTTGGAATTGGGGTTTGTACAAAATAACTTCCAAATGAATGTATCTGTAAACTACAATCACAATGGTAGAGGCATAAGTTGCCTTGCAGGTGGCACGGTGGTAAAAACCACACAAAAAACAGCTGAGAAACTTGTATTACCTATGAAATACATCAATTCAAATACATGTTTCAAATACATGTATTTGAAATACTGCCTATCCCTGACTACCTCAAGCCAAGATATAACTCAACCCATTGAAGTACGTAAAGTGTGATAAGAAGTTTTAAGAGCTTCTGAGTTAAAATGTGTCCTCTTCCCTCAATAAAACATTTGATAGATGATGGCTAATACTGTGATGCGTTTGCTCTTGTATTGTTACTTAAAAATAATATTAATACACTTTATTTGATCTAGGAGCATGTTCTGGCTGATATCCTTCAAAAAGGGCAGCTCTGTACTCTGGTGCCAAGCCATTTCTGGTAAAAAAGGTAAAATGATTTAAAAATCTATTGTAAAACAAACAAGTAATAGTGCAGAGTTGCATGTACTGGGGTAATATGAGCTCTCTTCCTTGCTTTGGTCAATAGTCTTGCAGCAGCATTTTGAACCCATTTTAATCTTGCAATACTTTTTATGTACAAATGCGTGTAATCATTTTTCAGCATCATTTTGTAAAATAAATTACTTTAGCTATGCCCCTTAGGGGAAAAAAGGACACTTTTGTTATGTGTCATATATGGGGCTGAAAGCTAAAGACCGAAACTAGGATAACCCCCTATGGTTCTGTGTGGCTCAGATGGTAGAGCACAGCGTTGGCAATGCTTAGGTTGTGGGTTCAATCCCCACTGGGCCACATATACAGAAAATGTATCCATTCACTACTGTAAGTCGCTTTGGATAAAAGCATCTGCTAAATGGCATATATTATTATTATTTATTATTTTTCACCTCTGGTTTAACATTTAATGCCATGGGGCCTGGGCCACAATTTATTTTTCATTCCAATGACTAAAACTTCTGTCTTGTCCTGGTTGAGTCTGAGGAAATACAAGATGCTTTTTAAACATTCCACTACAGGGCTAATGGCATTGCTATTGTTAGGTAATACTGACATATATAGCTATATATACAGCTATGGAAATGAACGCTGTAATGCTAATTATACTGCCAAGGGGGAGCATATAAAGAGAAACCCAAAATTGATCTCTGTGGAACTCCACGTGTGATGACATCCATTTTAGAAGTGGCATCTCCTAGGGCAATACACAATTTTCTCTCTGTTAAATAGGATTTATACCAGCTGATACTGGTATTTACCATTTATACTGTGCCTAAGAGACCAACCCATTTTTAAAGGCGATGTGGCAAGATTGCATGATCTACCTTATCGAAAGCCACAGTTAGATCCAATGAAACATGAATAGATACACTCCCAGTGTCTGCACTCAATTGAAGGTCATTTACAACATTAACCCGAGCAGTTTCTGTGCTATGGTTAGCACAGAAACCAGACATTTTCTAGTAATGAGTATTTACTAAGGTGGTTGTATAAAAACCACTTTCTCTAAAACTTTACTTACAAATTTTAGACTTTATATAGATATAAAATTACTCAATACAGAGGGGTCCATGGTAAAATCAGGGTAAAATAATTCATAGCAGCTTCACATGAGTATCTTCGGAAATCGAACAACTGATTTTCACCCATTTGTATTATCCACAGCTGGATTTAATAAACTATAGTGGAGAATAGCACTCTAGTTAAAGTCTAAACTTCATTACAGATTAACTAGTAGCTATCGACCCCCTGAAATATAGGCACCTACACTGCCACACAGAATTGATAGAATTTTAGTTATTTAAATATGACATTTTAGCCAATGCATATTATCATAAATGGAGGAAAACTGCATGTGTATTAAACAAACAGCCTCTGTTGGGGTTGTTGGTGAAAATGATATATTGCAATTTTCCCGAGGAGAGACCAAAATCATACCAGCATTGCAAAAAGCATACTGAATTCCTAATTAGACACAGTCTCCCCCTTTCCATTCTCCTGAATGATCCGGGGAGTTCAGAATACCACAGTAACACACGACAAGAGATGGTTATAGTACAATATTACACATGTTTAATATGCTTTATTGTTCTGATACAATTGAGGCAGTTTATAATAGAGCTGATAACATTTTCATCACTGAGAGAATGCAGCAGCGCAGTCTATGCTCTTGCTGTATTGATTAGGATGGTATACGCTCATGAGCATTGCCAATCCAGGGCTTTATCATTCAGTTCCATGCATCATCCTATTCCATTTCTACCTTGTCTGGGAGTAGCTTGGACAAGCTGTCCTCCCAGAATCTGATTAGGTGTTTTGTATTGCACAGCAATCACAAACATTCATAATTTGCTGAGAGTCAGCCTGCAATTCACCTAATTTCAATTGCGATAAAAAACCTTACTGCTCATGCTGCATATAATTGCATGCCAAGCAAGAGCAGTGAAGAAGGCATTTACTGGAATCATATTTCTGCTCTGCACATCCGGACGAGCTTGTAAAATTACTTCAGAAGAAAATATGCATGCTAGCAAAGGAAATAATAATAATAAAAATACAAAATGTATTGTTATCAGTTTACACAGGATGATTTACAGTCACAATTGTCATTTGGCTTCCTTAATTAAAGAATAAACCACAGATCTTTCTGTTGACAATATTTTGCCAAATGTAACTGATGTAAATGTGAGATTTAGAGATTTTGAACTCTAGTTTCATTGACAAAGAGTAATCTGCAATCACTATCATTAATCCAGGATGGCGGCACATTACGCAAGTCGAGAGAAATCTGAAACAAAGTTTTTTGACACGGGGGTGATTATATTATTGTCTTAAAATGCAGGACAATGTCCATCTGTCGTTTTGGGACAAGTCAAAATTTGGGAACTTCCCACACAATGCAGAACATCTGGTCTCCCTATACCAGTGCCATAGCAAAATGACAATTTTGTCATGTCTGATAAAGAGCAAGTGCCATGGCTTCCGAAGAGCAAGTCTTCACATTCAGTTGGAGAGGGAAGTTGAGTAAACAGACAGACAGAGCAACTGTGAGGACATTGGCATGCACTGTGAGCTGCTGCAGTGGAATGATACCAAGAAGCTCAGAGGTAAACAATACATCATCCAGAGTAATTGAGTATAGGGAGAATTTAGCCTAGGAATATCATTAAAATAAGTTTAGCAAACGATGAACCACAGCCACCCACACACTTCGATGATAAGCTGGGCAATGGCCCGCAGTGATTCATGAGGCTGATAAACAAATAATCAAGCTGCAAGTCTCAGAAAGGATGAGACTTTTGCGCCATGACTTAGGAGTTTGAATATGCTGAGAGAACAGTTCTCAAAATTAACAGTCTCTCATGCATAAAGTTCTTACAAAGTTATAAATGTGCCATGCTACTGGACAAAAGGACTAAAGAAAATGCATTGAAACATATATATTATTCCACAAGTATTCATACTCTAATATTTAATGTTGGCATAACCCAGAACGAATGAAACAATCCTTATCCTTTTCCTTATCATGCTGCTTTAAGTAACGGAGTATAGGTTTGATATCATATCCAAAACACCAAAGGGAGTAGAATGATACGAAATTCAAACATCTGCTCTCATTGCAGTACAACTAGCACTGCCAACAAATGTTGATGTGTTTTCATCCCTGTGGAAAAGACAGAAGCTGCGCTGGGCCTGCTGTCAAAAGCCCTGACTTCCTCTGGATTCAGGGACATGCCTTTTTATCTGGCACTTCAATGCAGTGCAGCAACTGCTCCTCATAAATAAGCCATTACGCGTAATGCACCTTGACACACTGTGGGTGTGCAACACATAATGTCAGCAGGTCCCTTTCACAGATTCCTCCTGAGGTTGGTTCCCCTGATGCACCCAGATCCCTATGTAAATTGATTTGCTGGAAACCAGCAATCACTAAGAATCACAAAAGGTTTTAAACCGCAAAGACCCAGAAGAAATTATCCCCTGGCTGACGAAGAGTGCATTGCATCTCCATATGCAGTATCTCCGTTTAATGTGAAAATTTGATTGTGCATATTTCATGGAATGAGGTTGTCTCTCTGTTGCAGAAAGCTTTGTGTGCTTCTCAATTTCATACAATCCACTGCATCCTTGTAGCATTTCAGGGGGTTTATTTCATTTACAGACAAGCTGATGTTCCATTCTGGTTTGTCCTTCAAGAGAGCCAATGAATCTGATTGAAAATATAACAGTGGACAGTTGGAGCAACAGGGACATAAATATCAGTGAAGTGGTAGAATAATTAAATATGGCTTAATTGAATGTACTGTTCTCTTTTTTAAAAACAGGCTCCATTCATAAAAAGTTTTCAGGAGTTATATGTGCACCCATAAATGGCACATGTTGAGCCCGAAGACATTATCTATCCGGTGAGAATTCTAAATGTAAGCTACATTTAGCTAGCAACTTGCCTTTGGGGCTAACGGAAGTTAATGTGTCACCGGAAATGTGTTGTGTCATGGCGGTGCCCATGGTCTCTCTCAGGAAAGTGGTGGATACCTCGACCCCTAAGGGGTTCAGTGGACCTAAACTATACCAGGAAAATGCACGCCATACCATAAAAAAGCAGCCAGAATCCTTCACTGTGGGAAAGCACTCAGGCCTGTAGGTTTCTTTTGGCCTACACCAAACATGCCCTCATCTGCTTGTTGAAAACAGGGTGAAGGATGACTTTAGGAACCATATGACTTTTTCCACTGCTCAATAGACAACTACTACTCAATAGGAGCCATGACATCACATATTCAGTGAACCCAAGGACCTAGAGCCCTGGTTTTCCTCTCCTGGCGTCTGGAGATTTTCACCTCCTCCCCTTAGTCAGAGCTGAGGGGGAGGGTATGTGATGCCAGGAGGGGTGGAGGGAGGAATGGAAAGGGCTGCACCTCCCCTTTGGCTGCTGTCAGGGGAACCTGTTCCTTCCCACAGCCTGGGGAGTACTACAGTTCCTTGGACAGCAACGTAGGTAGGCTCACCTGAGGCGGATCAGCAATCAGATCAGATGTTAGCCACTGCCTTCATTATTATTATTATTATAAAGCACAGGCCTTTATAAAAGCACAGCCTGCCATGCATAGGGAGAGTCTTTGCTTTGAGGACATGAAGGAAATGTTGCTTTCTTTTTGTTCTTACCCTTGACAACAATATTTAACTTGACTTTCTTTTCTTGCATTTGTATTTGTTTGTTTTTGACTACCCCAGAAAAAGGGAAATTAAAGAGAAGAATTGCTTTTCCTTGTGTTTTGTGCTCCCATTCACCACCTGGGAAGGTGGCCACCCCTGCCACCTGCTACACGGACCTGACAGTATATGTATGTTATATATATATAATCTTAAACAATGTATGGCTTATAACAGTGAATCACTCCGTGGTCAACAGAGTCATTGTTAGCAAAGCTTTTATTTGGGCCTGAAGTGTTTCAGAATTTAAATTCAATACTTTCAAAACCACATGATATACAGTGCATCCGGAAAGTATTCACATCGCTTCACTTTTTCCACATTTTGTTATGTTACAGCCTTATTCCAAAATTGATTAAATTCTCTTTTTTTCTCAGAATTCTACACACAATACCCCATAATGACAAAGTGAAAAAGGTTTTTTAGACATTTTTGCAAATGTATTAAAAATAAAAAACGAAAATATCACATGTACATAAGTATTCACGCCGTTTGCTGTGACACTCAAAATTGATCTCAGGTGCATCCTGTTTCCACTGATCATCCTTGAGATGTGTCTAGAACTTCATTGGAGTCCAGCTGTGGTAAATTCAATTGATTGGACATGATTTGGAAAGGCACACACCTGTCTATATAAGGTCCCACGATTGACAGTGCATGTCAGAGTAAAAACCAAGCCATGAAGTCCTAGGAACTCTCCATAGACCTCCAAGATAGAATTGTGTTGAGGCATAGATCTGGGGAAGGGTATAAAAACATTGCTAAAGCATTGAAAGCACCCAGGAGAACAGTGGGCTCCATCATTGTGAAATGGAATAAGTTTGGAACCACCACAACTCTTCTTAGAGCTGGCCGTCTGGCCAAACTCAGTAACCGGGCAAGAAGGGCCATGGTCAGGGAGGTGACCAAGAACCCAATGGCCACTCTAAGAGAGCTTCAGAGTTACTCTGCAGCGATGGGAGAACCTGGTAGAAGGACAAACATCTCTGCAGCACTCCATCAATCAGACCTTTATGGTAGCACTTGGCATTCAGGCCAAAAATGTGTGTCTCATCAGACCGGATAATCTTTTTCCTGATGCTCTTAGAGTCCTTTAAGTACCATTTGGCAAACTCCAGGTGGGCTGTCATATACCTTTCACTCAGAAGTAGCTTCCGTCTAGCCACTACCATAAAGGTCTGATTGATGGAGTGCTGCAGAGATGTTTGTCCTTCTACCAGGTTCTCCCAGAACTGAGCAGGAGAATGTGGCCAGTACGTTTCCGTGAAGTTCCAATAAAGACTACTACACATCAAACTAAACTTTTAAATCTCTGTCGGTATTCTTTACTAACGTATAAAAACATCATTGAACCGTGTGTGCATAGTTTGGCGACTAGACACAACAGGATCATGTTTGGCATGTGGGCACAATAGCACACCCTTTCAGTTTTCAAAAAGGAGCTTTACTTTTTGTTTACTAAAGACTACTGACCACAATCCATTTGCTTTGGAATGTTAGATGAGATCAGTAAGGCCCTATTTTAGAAATCCAAATGCTGTGTTCTTGTGCTAAATATGAACCCACAGTTGGTTTGGACTATGTATGTTACACAGACACTATTTTTATAAATTGTTTGATTGATTGGTTTAATTGAATCCGGATTAAACTGAAGACTTGTTTTGCATAGACTTGAACTGCAGAAATGAAAAGGATTAGGGCTGCAATTTTGTGTGGCTGAATAATTTATTATTTCTAAGAAACAAGTATCAAGTATAACAACATCCTCAACCTTAAGGAAAAGCAGATCTTTACAATGACATTCAGGATAAAAGCACAGGGTTGACTACCCTCCCTTCTCAAACCTTATGAGGTGTGTTTGTTTGTCTATCTAATACTACGTCAATAAACTGTGGCAGCCCGAAGGGTTGCACCACAAAATGGCTGCCTGGCCTCCAACACATGGCAGCCATTTTCACTACATTTCCCAGCATGCCACCGCAACACCTGAACCAAGTCAGGCAATGGAGATAACAAACAGCTGAAAGCCATTTCAAAGGCCTATTTAAAGGGCTGATGCCCATTGTACTGGGAAAGGAGTAGGAACGAGTTGGGAAAGGAGTTGCTGTGCGAATTTGGTGAGTAAATACCTGTGAAGTCATTGACCAGCCAGGATTTACAAGGAGCGGTGAGAGAGAGTTTTTGAAAGAGAGTGTTGGGGAATTGTTTGTTTTTGAATTGGATTGGATTGATTGGGATTGGATTACGGACTGGACAACGGAACTTGGACCTGGATTGCGGATTTGGAACGGACATCGACAAAGAGACAAGAATTGTGGACTTTGTGTTCGTATGCCCCAAAAGACCCCACCCTGCGTTTTGTGTTGTTTGTTTAATAAATCATCATTTCTGCTGATATTACTGCCTCCTCAGTGTTATTGCACTTGCCTACGCCCTCTGAAAGGTCAGTGAGTGTCGCCCAACCCTTGGGGACGCCACATATGGTGGAGAATGCGGGCAGAGGGCAGCACAGATAGGCAAGAGGAGGTAGTGCAGCAGGGTTTATGTTTGGTTTGTGCAACAGACTCCACGATGGAAGAGATGCAGAGACTGAAGAGACGGGCAGCCATGGTGGAGGACCAATGGCGTGTCACCCTCCGTGAGGTCCAACAGCTGAAGCAGAGTGCCCAGCTTGAGCTGTGCAAGGCAAAATTGGAGTTGAGCGCCTCAGAGGAGCGCCACATGAGGGCAGTGATGAAGTTGCGAGAGGAGCACCACATGGACTCCCTGGGAGTGGTGAGAATCATGGGTGCGGAGATAGAAAAGGAGAAGGCGTCCCATGGCGAGGAGATGAGGCGTGTCGAGTCCCACAACCTGGCGCTCAAGAGCAGGTGAGAACCCTAACCCAGATGCGTGAGGATGAGCAGCGACATTGTCTGGACATGCAGGAGTCCCAGGACCAGGCCACAGATGAGTATGCCAGGGCCTTGGGGGATGCCCAGACCAGGCTCGCCCAGAAGGAGGCAGAGCTAAGGAAAGCAGCGGAGAACCATGCGTCCGAGGCGGAGCAACTCTGGTGCCAAGTGGAGCAGGAGAGCAGGGATACGCACCAGGTCGAGGCCAACGCCCTGCGGGAGCAGCTGGCCCAGCTGGAGAAGAGTGTGGAGCAGGAAATGGCGCTGAACATGGAGCTGCAGCAGAGGCAGACCGAGCAGGAGAAGCTCCTGGCCCAGAGAGATGACGTCAGCTCCCAGCTGCAGGAGGTGAACCGCGCCAACAGCCGGCTCCTGGAACAGGTGACTGAACTGGGCCAAGAGAAGGACAAACTCCAGCAGGAGCTGGAGGAGACCAGGAAGACGGCGGACAAGCGCCAGGCCATGCTGGACGAGCTGGCCATCGACGTGGCGCAGGAGAAGTCGCGGTACAAGGAGGAGCTGAGCGACGGCGTGCGGCTGCACGAGAAGGAGGTGCTGGGCGTGCGCGGGCGCGCTACGAAGCGAGCTGCGCGGCCGGCCTGCACGAGGACAAGAACCGCACCGAGGAGGAGATCCGCTCACAGCTCCGTGACGAGAAGGCCCGCACTCGGGAGCTGGATAGCCTACAGCAGACGGTGAAGAAGCTGCAGGCTCAAATCCAGTCCATGGAGGGCACCAAGGGATGGTTCGAGCGCAGACTCAAGGAGGCGGATGAGACGGCGGAGAAGAGTGCGCTGGAGCACCAGGAGCAGGTCCAGAAGCTGCAGCTGGAGCAGACCGCACAGCTTCAGGGGAAAATGGCGGAGATGGAAGCCCAGCAGCGGGCCACAGAGAATGCATTTCGGGAAGTACTGAAGGTCCAAGCCGAGACTGTGCTGGACCTACAAGCCCGACTGAAAGGGGTGAGTGAAGACTTAGCCTGTGTAAAGTGTGTTCCTGTCACCCAAGACGCTAGCACGCAGGTGGAGGTCTCGCAGCCAGCGGAGCTGGGAGGACATGATGACCAGACATTGGAGTGGGGACAGTGGTCCTCAGTCCCACTCAGCCTGCCGGACCTTCAAGGGGGCCTAGAGGAGCTATGGGGGACCATAGGGGTTGAGGAAGGCCTCCTAATTAAGGCCGAGGCCTGTTTGAGCACCCGACCATCTCCTGATGTGGTGAGTCCATCTCCCTCACTAAAATTAAAAAGACAGAGAAGAATGGAGCGCAGAAATTCTGGTCGGAAGAAAACGGAAAACGGAACGGCAGATGATGGAATGGGATGACCCTAGGAAATGGCTAGGGAAGGGGATTTTAAGGAAAATGTGGAAAATAAATCCAAGAATAAAAGTAACAGTGTTGTGAAGAGCATGATTTCCCCAGTTACCCCACCAGACCCTCTGAAAGAAAAAGGGATGTGGAGGAAAAGGCTGAAGCATGGACACTGGATTCGAACGGCACAACGTATACCGGAGGAGCCATGGGGGCTGGTGAAGACCAGAACAGGAGCGGTGACCGCTCCGTCCGTGGAGCCCAGAGCCTGTACCCACTGGTGGCCATTTTGGGGCAGAAAAAGGTGAGCAACTTGCGTCACTCATTAATGTCTGCCAGACATTTTTCAGGCAACCGGAGACTGGGGATTCTGGACGTTTGACCCAGGGGGACACTTCCTGAGTGGACCTGGAGAGGGGACCCTCCTGGTGGCCGCTGGACATAGGCCGCTCGGCCCTCCCGAGGTCAGAGCTGAGGAGGAGGGTGTGTGGCAGCCCGAAGGGTTGCACCACAAAATGGCTGCCTGGCCTCCAACACATGGCAGCCATTTTCACTACATTTCCCAGCATGCCACCGCAACACCTGAACCAAGTCAGGCAATGGAGATAACAAACAGCTGAAAGCCATTTCAAAGGCCTATTTAAAGGGCTGATGCCCATTGTACTGGGAAAGGGTAGGAACGAGTTGGGAAAGGAGTTGCTGTGCGAATTTGGTGAGTAAATACCTGTGAAGTCATTGACCAGCCAGGATTTACAAGGAGCGGTGAGAGAGAGTTTTGAAAGAGAGTGTTGGAATTGTTTGTTTTTGAATTGGATTGGATTGATTGGGATTGGATTACGGACTGGACAACGGAACTTGGACCTGGATTGCGGATTTGGAACGGACATCGACAAAGAGACAAGAATTGTGGACTTTGTGTTCGTATGCCCCAAAAGACCCCACCCTGCGTTTTGTGTTGTTTGTTTAATAAATCATCATTTCTGCTGATATTACTGCCTCCTCAGTGTTATTGCACTTGCCTACGCCCTCTGAAAGGTCAGTGAGTGTCGCCCAACCCTTGGGGACGCCACAAAACAAATACTGATACTAACCAAAACAACAATAACTGCTACTACTACTAGTATTAGCTTACTTCCACCAGGACAGCAACTACTACTTAAACTGATAATACTACCACCACAACCACTACTATTACTATCTCTGCTACTGCTGCCAATACTAGGCTACTAATATACGCCATTTATCAGATGCTTTTATCCAAAGAGACTTACAGTACTGAATGTATACATTTTCAGTGTATGTGGCCCCAGTGGGGATTGAACCCACAACCTAAGCGTTGCCAACGCTGTGCTCTACCAACTGAGCCACAGATAACCACTACTAAGGTTATAAGTACAACCACACAACTACCCCTATTTTATTTAATCAATAAGGTACAAGACGCTTCGCATTGGACTATCAATCCCTTAGCCTTGACTTTATTCACGATATAGCACAGCCTTGATTGCCTTATTGCTTTTATAAAACGGTTACTACATATTTTAAACAATTACAAGGCCACTGTTTAATTAAAAACTGTATTATAATATGTAAATTCATTAGATTTCTTCCCTCCACCAGAGTATGTAGTGGCTCAGTAGGGCAAACAAGAAATGGTTGCTATGCAACAAAAAGAAAGCACCATACTGGCAACTGAATATGGAGCTGGCTAGTAGTTGACTGGCTACATTACTTACTACACCACTAACACTTTGAGAATAGCAGCTAGCTAATAACTAGGTTATGGTTATCGCCAGTGCTTAATTTTTAAAATAAGAGATGCCGGGGCTCAACTCGCCGGGGCTCAACTCGCCTCCCCCAACCACATGCCCCCTCCCACCCTCTTTTTCCTACCTCTGTGTCATGCTGCATTTCTGCATTCTATTTACATGTGTAATGTTCACTGGACGTAACGTTGTTTAATACCAGTTTAAAATACGCGTTGTTGTCGCACTTCAGATATTTATGAGCCCGGGGCTCTGATTCTGTGTAAGACATTTGCCGGCTAGCCCCAGCACAAATTAAGCACTGGTTATTGCTATTTATTTGGAAATAAATGGCTCCAAGGTATTATTAGACACCCTTGACGTCTGTTAGCTGAAAGAATGTGTGTTGTCGACAAGAATGTCACTTCATAGTTTCCTTTCCTGCTAAATATTTATCCATGTGGATTGAAATAATTGCTCAATTTAAACAGAGCTTGCTATGTTAATATATCCATAACTTGCATCTAATGCGGCTAGATTAAAACCAAGTTGTTTTGGCTATCTATAACATGTTACGATCTTTATTGCAGAAATTGCTAAAAGGATAGCCACTAGCAGGCTTACTAGCTAATGTCAGGTAGCTTCACTTTCATACACATTAATCGGCACTAAACGATTCGCTAGGAGCAGGAACTTTCACCAACTATTTTGCCTTCTCTTAACAGCTGATTCTCATTACGGCTGCCTCATCACGATTCTCTGCTAGTGGACTTCTGCAGTGCTTGATAGCTATGTAGCTAGCTAGATGTATCAAGTTAAATGCGCTTTGTATTTAAAAGTAATGTTAAAACTGTCCATACTGTCAGAGATGGCAATTACATTACTGTATTGTTGATATTGTTGCCTGTATTGTGTTGCTGTTGCAATGATATTGTAGCTAGTGGAGTTTTTAAAATCAGGTGAACAGGTAAAACGCGTCATAGGTGTTACTATATTGGGGAATATAGCACGGCTTCGAATGCTTCTCATCCAAGCACAATACTCGGTTGGATCTATCCATTTTATAATATAACTTTAAGAACTACTACTGCTATTACTACAGCTACTACAGTGCTTGTCTTTTTCAAGCCAACCAAAGTTTGTCCTTAAACTTTCAACTTTCTTTTCTAGTTTTATTTGTAGTCATTATGAGCCCAGGCAGTGATGCAAAGAAAACTGAGGTCATCTCTGGGCAGTGAGGATCAGCACTCAAAAACTGTGAGAAATCACACATTATACAGCGGGTATAAAATGTTTTCACCCCATTGGCATTTTTCACAATGTCATTTCTTACTTCATGGAATCAAAATGTATTTAGTTGGGATTTCTTGCCATTAATTACAACAAAATACTCTATAATGTCAAATAAAAAACAGCAATTTTGAACAGAAATTTTCAAATCTTTCCACAGATTCTCAATGGGATTGAGATCTGGGCTTTGGCTGGGCCACTCCAGGACATCGATTTTTTTGGTTTTTAAACTACAATGTGACTTTTAATGTCTGACTGACTTGTGACTGAGGGACTTCTCTCAAGTCGCAGATTTGTGAAGCGCCCAGGCTATTGATGTCCCTTGGACAGTTTCTCCCATCTCTGCCATCGAAGGCTGTAACTCTGTCAGAGTTACCATAGACCTCTGGGTGGCCTCTATAACAAGTGCCCTTCTCTCATGGATGCTCTGTTTTGGAGGACGTCCTGGTTCTAGGCAAATTCTTATATCTTTCCCCTGATGAGTGAACTATTTTCAGTTTTTTTGTAATTCATTAAAAGCTTTAGAGTTGTTTTTTTATTCTACAGTATTACATTTGACAGTATTTTGTGGCATGAAATCCCAATTAAATCAATGTTGATTCCCTGAAGTAAGAAAATAAAATGTAAAAAATGCCAAAGGGGGTGAATACATTTTATACCCATTGTATGTCTTCATGTACCAATTTTATTTGATAAGAGTGAGCCCACATTTGCTGCATTAGCTTTGAAAGCATTGTTAAGCTTGGCAAGAAATTGACCATGAAGGGCTATATATTAATGCAAGATATTCAACAGTGTCTCATACCTGTCTGCCTATGGCTATTACATATTAATGAGTTTTGTTCAAAATCAAGGTTAAAAAGTAAATGTTTTTAGGCATTAATATAAACAAGTAACATTGTTTTAATTCTTTACAATCATTATGGAAAATATGGATCTGCTCAACGGTGCTGCACACATCTTTAAGCAGAAGATGTATTGATCAACTGCGCTGTTGTATATTTAGCTTCAGCACCATTAGCACACTTATTTTTACCCCTCATCTTCAGTGAAAAGCTAGGAACTTCAGTCAGCAGCAGAGCAAACATTCTTGCATTTCTCATAAAATGTACATAAAATACATGCTGTCTTGTCTTCCTCCTTCTCAATGTATCCTTGTTTTCTATTATTTATTAATCCCCCCCCAGAGAACATAAATATTTAAAATGCAGAATATATAATTCCTTAAGGACCTACATATAATTCAACATGCCTAATCCATATGCCATAATATGGCGATAGATGTTCCCTTCCTCCAAGGGCTGACCTTAGCACCCACCACCTGCATGGTGCTCTCTTCAGTATTCACCCCTGAAACACAGCCTGCCTTAAGAGTCCCCACAGACATCCACCCACACTTTGAAGTTAATTCTACATGCTCACAGGAAGTGCAAGAACACCATTTTGCCATGTATGGTATTTGGCAGTGACACAGATGTAAATGATCAGATCCTGTGAGATCCTGTTTCCGCGGTACTCTTCCTGCCATCTGTACAGTGTCATCAGGCCTTTTGTGTCAGTTCCATTCAGTATGAATCCTTAACATCCTGAGAGTGACAGATATATGAAAAAGAATATTTTTCAAGTGTCTGGATTATGGTAGAATGATAGAGAGCTTAACAGAATCATGGGACAGTTGGCAACATTTCAGTTGGATTTCCATACAATATGAAGGGCTTGTAATCCATGCTGGAAATAGGAATATTTATTTTTTGGTCAGTAAGTCAAGAATTGCATTCAATGTAGTGCAGAGCAGGATTATTATCAATGGATAGCTATTTTAAAGCTACAACCCATACATTTCTGCAGAAATCTAGACTTTTTAAGGCTGAATATTTTCTTTGGAATGACACAAATTTTACTGCTGTTTATAAGTAAACCGTATTCACATATACAATTACAAGATAATTATGAAACACTGCAGGTGAATTTAATTGGCAAAGGACAAATGCTATTCAAATTAATCAAAATTAATCCTAATTTCATAAAAATCTGTTTGCTAGTTTTTATTAAGACGAGGGAAAATAATGAACATTTTGTAAGAATATTTTTGCACTCTTCTACAATCTTTTTACAGCATTACACAGTTTCTTATCAAATTGAGAAACTGTACATCTGACAACGTCAGACTTTTAATAGATCAGTGCAGTATTGAGGTGCTTGTGTGAATTTAGCGTCTTTTTTGGCTCTTGCCAACCAATCTCAAACTTAAAACATTGTTTTGGTTTTTTTTAACACATTATATATTGTAAATCATTTTAATGAACTTCTGAGCCGAAACACCAGCATTGAAATAGAATAATTTCTCATTTTCATTAGAAAATTTTAAGTATCACACCTCTCCTCATTCTTCTCTCATACACTAATGGAGGACATATAGTCTGTAGCAGAGTTTGGTGAAGTATTTCATACTCATATAAATGAGAAGCCACAAACTGACTTGTTTAAATGAGAACATTCCATGGTGTGGATGAATAAATAGATCATTTTAGTTTTAAATGGACAGCGAGCACGTTGTGAAAGCACAGCGATGCTGTAAGTGTGTACTGCGACTGCTGTATAAACATTTGTGCACTTACATAAAGGACTGGGTGGATTGGAGTCAGATTCAGGGTAAGTGAATGTTACAGTGCATGAAGAGATCACGTGTAATTGGGTAAACTGCGATCTCCTAAATTATTGTGAGGTTACAGAAGCCAAGTGGTAATTATTATGCACTTCCATTATCGCTGCTTTTATGTTATAATTACTCATGTAAATACGAACGGTTTACTAACTAATTTGCTGTGAAATTCTAGAAGACATTCTGGGTGGAAGGTTCATCAGAACATGACTTGGATGGATGAGGAGCACTCATCCAAGTTTTCAAATACTTAATTTTATAATACTTACTTAAATTTTTTAATACTTCATGGAATCGACCATTAAGTTCTTCATGTCAGTTTCATATTAATTATATATATAAATTACATTTTACAATATCTTTACTCTGAATAGGCATTTTTATTATATAAAATTAATCTCGCTCTTCTTGTAATCATTATCACGCAGATTGAAGGATCTCTCAATCAATGAAGTGAAATAAATAGGTTAGATTTAACATGAGGTTTATACAACTTGCATTGCTTATTAAGCATGGCCAGTTAAGAAATGGATTTGACTGAAAGTGCCAAACCTTTTCACAAGTTCCAATTGGTTAACAAAATATATTAGATTCTATAAATGCATAAATCAGTGTGATATCTACGAATCCTTTGATACAACACTAACCAAGCTTGCTTGAGATAGCTTGTTCTGTATTTTCTGTCAACACCGCATTTAGAAAACCAGAGGGAATGCCAAATTGCCAGAGGCACTCCTCTGTACTCAGTACTCTAATGATGCAAGAATTGTAATTCATTTTGACATTATCATGTGAATCTTGTGATAGTAACTACACATACACTCTTGTACTCTAAAATTAAAAACACAGCACAAATCACACGATTGGATCTGGTGTTCTTAAATATCATTCTAGAACAGAAATTCCATATGGTAACAAAATATTGTTTTGCTTCCTGATGCACTTTTGATATAGGTGTTGCATTTATGACATTACAAACATTACAAACACATTGTAATGCAAAATTAAACCTATCTCGAGTAAATGTCTTTCAATACCCACACACCCATTTTATTTCTATACATGGAATTACTTTTGCATCTATAATGTGTACATCATATTTTTATAATGATTTAATTTTAAAGATTTGCTTTGCAGAGACCCTTATTCAAGGAGTCATATATGGCTTACATTGACATTACATTACATTATCCATTTATACAGCTGGATATTTAATGAAATTAAACATGAATTCATTAATGAAATCTCCGAGCCCCAGAACTGGATAATCTTTGCTGTATTAGATGTACCATGTACTAATCATATTAGGTGGGTGTACTGGTGGGAAATGTGTGCGTTTTAATGTGTGTGATTAATTTTTTTTAAATTAAATCTTTTTTTTTCTCTTATTTTACAATTGTAATGTACAGGTAACTGCCAAAATAAAGGAATGAATGCTAGAAATCTTCACCATAGGATGAAGGTGATGGCTTCAGAATGGCTTTGTATTTATTGGCATTTACCTTGCGCTTTAAGGGGTTGAGTGGACCTAAACCATGCCAGGAAAATGCCACCAGAACCCTTCACCATGGGAACCAAGCACACTTAGGCAAGCACCACACATGCACTCATTCGCTTGTAGAGAACAGGGTGAAGGATGACTCATCTGACCACATTACTTTTTTCCATTGCTCAGTAGATCACTGCCTGTGTTCTTTGCACCACTTTACTCGTTAACGTGCATTTTTAGGTGTAATAAGGGATTTATGCACCTCAACGCAACCATACTATCCCTTTCTGTGAAGTTCTTGATGGACTGTTCTTGATTAAACTGCCTGCTCATGCCCAAGATTGATATTAGCAGTCTTGCTTTGGCCTTGCATCTTGAACTTGTGAATGGACATCATGGTCAAGGAGTATACGCTTTCAACCACAGTTGCCCCTAGTTGATAACTTCTTTGTCTGACTTCCATGCCAACATCACCTTAGTCACTATTCCTCATGAAACATCAGCAAGTTAAACGGTCTTCATCACTGAAGCTCCTGCCCCAAGAATCACCCCTTTTTCAAAGCCATTGAGATCTCTTCTTCAACCATGGTAGGCAAAATAATGGGAAACTGGCATGCACAACATTTTTATATATGGCCCTAAGCATGATGGGATGGTAATTGCTTAATTCACTCAGGAACCACACCTGTATGGAAGCATGTGCTTCTATACTATGTATCCCTCATTTACAGTAATCAAGTATTTCCTTTATTTGTCAGTTACCTGTATATTGCTGTGAACTGTGGAGAGGCATTCATTTTTCACAAGACATTGTAAGATAAGCCAAGCATTGTGATTGCCAAATTTGTTCTCTGTAGTTTTATTAACTTTATACTGCTTTGATTCTGTTTGTATTTTGTTATTTCCTTGAATGTAATTGTTTTCCTTGTGAAATGAAATGCTGTACTCATTAACCTCAGAAGTGCTTCAATAAACCCAGGCTCTGAATTAGTTGGGGAAATTGTCCACATGCTCAGTGAATTTTCATTTCACAGAGTAATAGGTCAGAGAACAGAGGGAAATTCCTTTATTACTTGATTTCTCTTTACAGTGTGCAGCACAAATGATTCCCGTAGTTTGTCAAGTTATTGCTTAAAGCTAACGTGGCACTTTTCTGAGGGTAACTCAAATTAAAAAAACATTGTTTATAATTATTTATGCATTATGTTTACAGCTTCATTACATTATGTTTACTGAGTCATCATTAATTAAGCCTTATTATGTCTTACTTCTGTAATTTCAGAAATTGCTAATATACATTGTATATACAGTACCAGTCAAAAGTTTGAGTACACCTTCCATCTGGACTACAGCTAAGCGGGCACTCCTTCATTCTTGAGCAAGATAATGACCCAAAACACACCTTGAAGTGGACAGAACAGTCAAAGCAAAGTTTGTACTCAAACTTTTGACTGGTACTGTATATATATATACACTGCCTGTCCAAAAGAAAAGTCACCACCTGGATTTAACTAAGCAAATAGGTAAGAGCCTTCCATTGGATAATTACTGCAGTGATTAATATGTTTTAGCTGGCAACAAGTTATTTAACCCTAACTGATGCAGTGAGTAGCTTCTCATTTCTTAAACAACCATGTCGGAAGACATATCCTGTGGTCGTGGAAAAGATGTTAATCTGTTTCAGAAGGGTCAAATTATTGGCCTGCATCAAGCAAAGAAAACAACTAAGGAGATTGCTGAAACTACTCAAATTGGGTTAAGAACTGTCCAACGCATTATTAAAACCTGGAAGAATAAATCTTCGAGGAAGAAATGTGGTCGGAAAAAAATCTTGAATGATTGTGATCGGCGATCACTTAAACGTTTGGTGAAATCATATCGTAAAAAATCAACAGTAGAACTCACGGCTATGTTTAATAGTGAAAGTAAGAGCATTTCCACACGCACAAAGCGAAGGGAACTCAAGGGATTGGGACTAAACAGCTGTGTAGCCTTAAGAAAACCACTTGTCAGTGAGGCTAATTGGAAAAAAAGGCTTCAATTTGCTAGGGAGCATAAAGATTGGACTCTGGAGCAATGGAAGAAGGTCATGTGGTCTGATGAGTCCAGATTTACCCTGTTCCAGAGTGATGGGCGCATGAGGGTAAGAAGAGAGGCGGAGGAAGTGATGCACCCATCATGCCTAGTGCCTACCATACAAGCCTGTGGGGGCAGTGTTATGATCTGGGGTTGCTGCAGTTGGTCAGGTTTAGGTTCAGCAACGTTATGTGCCCAAAGAATGAGGTCAGCTGACTACCTGAATATACTGAATGACAAGGTTTTTCCATCAATGGATTTTTTCTTCCCTGATGGCACGGGCATATTCCAAGATGACAATGCCAGGATTAATCGGGGTCAAATTGTGAAAGAGTGGTTCAGGGAGCATGAGACATCATTTTCACACATGGATTGGCCACCACAGAGTCCAGACCTTAACCCCATTTAGAATCTTTGGGATGTGCTGGAGAAGACTTTGCGCAGCGGTCCGACTCTCCCATCATCAATACAAGATCTTGGCAAAAAATGAATGCAACTCTGGACGGAAATAAATGTTGTGACATTGCAGAAGCTTAACGAAACGATGCCACGGCGAATGCGTGCCATAATCAAAGCTAAAGGCGGTCCAATGAAATATTAGAGTGTGTAACTTTTTTTGGGGACGGGCAGTGTATGTGTGTACAGTACCATTCAAATGTTTGAGTACACCTGCTGGAAACTAGGTTTATCTCATAATTGACAATGTTTTACACCATATAAGTTTCTTTAAATACTTGAAAATGATTAAAAAAAACACATGTAACGATAAACAAAAGAAACATCAAAGCAATGTTCAATAAAATTTAATTGAAAATTGAATCTTGGATTCCTCAAAATAGCCACCCTTTTTCTGTGATAACAGCCTCACAAACAGGGGCCATTCGGTTAATATGTTTCAGCAGGAAATCACCCGATATGTCTTCCCAGCTCTCCTGCAGCAATTCCCAGAGGCACTTGTGGGTTGCTTTGCTTTGACTGTTCTGTCCAGTTCATCCCATACAAGTTCTATGGGATTGAAGTCTGGACACTGGGCAGACCAGGTCCTTAGTTTGAGTTGTCCTTCACGTTCCCCCTTCACCAGATAGTTCTTCCACAACTTCAAGGTGCTATTGAGCTAGCAGTCTTGCTCAAGAATGAAGGAGTGCCCACTTAGCCGTAGTCCAGATGGAAGGTGTACTCAAACTTTTGACTGGTACTGTATATATTGTGGCAGCCCAATGGGCTGCCCAAGGAAATGGCTGCCTGGCCCTTTTCGGTGCCTTATATGGTTGTTTTTGTATGTCTTGTTATTCATCTTGACGACATTCTGCCAGGCAAACAACATTTACAGCCGACACGATCTCCTAAAGATAGGACTACAGAGCGAGCAGTCTGTTACGGCAGAGTTTCTTCGCTCCCACAGCATACCGGCGGACATACGGAGGCGGCCACACAAACCACCGCTTCCTAATATTTTTCTAACCAATGCCAGATCCCTTGCAAATAAGATGGACGAGTTGAAGCTACAGGCTGTAATGAACAAGTTCGTCAAGGACAGCTGCATTCTGCTTATCACGGAGACCTGGCTTCATTCATTCATTCCGGATACAGCTATTGAGCTAGCAGGCCGCACAGTACACCATCAGGACAGGACCAGAGACTCCGGTAAGACCAAAGGAGGGGGGTTATGCGTTTACGTGAACAACAGCTGGTGTACAAACACTAAGACTGTAGACAGCTACTGCTCCTCGGATCTGGAGTATGTTACTCTTAAATGCAGGCCCATATATCTTCCCCGGGAGTTTACTGTGGTCATGATAACGGCTGTGTACATTCCACCTGATGCAAATGCTAGCTCAGCTATTGGACATTTACACAACATTATTAGCAGTCAACAGAGTATGTTTCCTGAGGCGGTTTACATCATAGCGGGGGACTTTAACCATGCTGATTTAAAGGCAGTGCTCCCTAAATTCCATCAGCACATTAAGTGTGCTACTAGGGGAGCTAATACACTGGACAAGGTCTACTCCAACATCAAACAGGGTTACAGGGCCAAACCATTACCGCATTTGGGTCAGTCTGACCACGTGTCCCTGTTTTTAATCCCGGCATACACCCCCCTCAGGAAAAGTGCTCTTACTACAACTAAGACTGTTAAAACATGGCCTGATGGTGCCTCTTATCAGCTGCAGGATTGCTTCGAAATAACTAACTGGGACATTTTTGAACATCAGGACCTGGAGCAGCACACCACAACTGTCCTGTGTTACGTTAAGAAGTGCATGGACAATGTTACTGTGGACAAGCGTATCCGGGTTTATCCCAACCAGAAGCCCTGGATGACTAAAGAAGTCCAGAGCCTGCTGAGGATCAGGAACACCACTTTCAGGTTTGGTGATGGGGCACAATATAGTGCTGCCAGAGCCAACCTGAAAAGAGGCATCAGAAAGGCCAAGACAGCATACAAAAAGAAAACTGAGGACCACTTCACAAGTAACAACATAAGGCAGGTGTGGCAGGGGGTTCAGCACATCACCAGCTACAGACCGAGCAACCTCACAGCTGCTGATGGTGATGCTTCGCTGGCAGAGGAGTTCAGAATCAGAATCAGAATCAGAAAAACTTTTATTGCCAAGTACACAAGTATACAAGGAATTTGCCTTGGTGAGGTTGGTGCATAAAAACACTGAACAAGACAATAAAGAAACCAACAAGACATTCACAGGATAAAAACACTACAAGGCACAGCAATAATAAATAAATATTTAAAAGTATACATGGTAGTACACAATTAGAAACAAGTGTTGGGTAAGAGCTATATGTGTGCATGTCTGTATGAATGAATGAGTGCCTCCAGCATGATGAGGGAAAGGCTGAGGGGGGGGTGAGTGATAGTCCCTGAGTCAGTGAGAGGCAGGGGGCATGTTTGTGAGCCCCACTGCCTTAGGGAAAAACTGTTCAGATGGCGCGAGGTTTTGGTTTTGATAGACCGTAGCCTTCTGCCGGATGGAAGACTTTGGAAGAGGTGGTGACCGGGATGAGAAGGATCAGCGATGATCTTTCCTGCTCTCTTCCTGGTCCTGGAGTGGTACAGGTCCAGGAGAGACGGCAGGTTGCAGCCGATGACCTTCTCGGCTGACCGGATGATCCGCTGCAGTCTGCCTCTGTCCTTGACAGTAGAAGCAGCGAACCAGACGGTGATCGATGAGGTGAGAATGGACTCGATGATGACCTGTAGAACAGCACCATGGTTTTCTGCGGCATGTTGAGTTTCTTCAGCTGCCGCAGGAAGAACAGCCTCTGCTGGGCCTTCTTGGTGATGGCAGTGATGTTCTCTGCCCACTTGAGGTCCTGAGCGATTATTGTCCCCAAGAATCTGAATGACTCCACGATGTTAACTGGAGAGTCACTCATGATAAGGGGGCAGTTGGGGCTGGGCTCCTCCTAAAATCTACAACCATCTCCACAGTTTTTAGAGCGTTCAACTCTAAGTTGTTCTGGCTGCACCAGGAAGCCAGGTGGTCCACTTCCCTCCTGTAGGCGGACTCATCCCCCTTGGTGATTAGGCCAATGAGGGTTGTGTCATCTGCAAACTTCAGGAGTTTGACAGAAGGGTGGCTGGAGGTGCAGCTGTTGGTGTAGAGGGAGAAGAGTAGAGGAGAGAGCACACAGCCTTGTGGGGCTCCAATACTGATGGTCCGGGGCTCGAAACTAGCTTTCCCAGCCTCACATACTGCTTCCTGTCTGTCAGGAAGTCAGTGATCCATCTGCATGTGGGCTCAGGCACGCTCAGCTGGGTCAGTTTGTCCTGGAGAAGCTCTGGAACGATGGTATTGAATGCAGAGCTAAAGTCCACAAACAGGATCCTAGCGTAGGTGCCGGGGAGTCTAGATGTTGAAGGATGAAGTTGAGTCCCATGTTGACTGCATCGTCTACAGACCTGTTGGCTCTGTAGGCAAACTGCAGTGGGTCTAGGATGGGGTTGGTGATAGTCTTGAGGTGGGCCAGCACGAGGCGCTCAAAGGTCTTCATGACCACAGAAGTCAGGGCTACTGGTCTGTAGTCGTTCAGACCCGTGATCCTCGGCTTCTTGGGGATAGGGATGATGGTTGATGTTTTGAAGCAGGCAGGTACCTTGCATTCATCCAGTGAGATGTTAAAGATGTTTGTGAACACTGGGGCCAGCTCGTCCGCACAGTGCCTCAGTGTAGAGGATGAGACACCATCTGGTCCAGCTGCCTTGCGGGGTTCTGCCTCCTGAATAGCAGGTTGACTTCACTCTCCAAAATGGAGAGAGGTGTGATGGGGGCGGGGGCTGTCTGGAGGTGTCGGGGTCTAGAATAGAAAGGGGGTGTCGCTGTTCTGGCTGGATGAAAGAGATGAAAGAGATGTGATAGCTGTTGGGGGGCTGGGTGTGAGAGTCAGAGTCAGGGTCGGAGTCAGGACTGTTCCACTGTCTGTCGAATCTGCAGTAGAATTCATTCAGGTCGTTTGTGAGTCTGAGGTCGTTCATAGAGTGGGGGATTTGGTTTTATAGTTTGTTATCTCTCGTAGTCCCCTCCAGACTGACGCAGAGTCATTGGCAGAGACTTGTTGTTCCAGCCTCTCAGAATACTGTCGTTTGGCCTCCTTAATAGCCTTGGTAAACGTGTACCTAGCCAGTCTCGAACTATCCTTGTCTCCACTCTTAAAAGCCCTCTCCTTCTCCAAACGAAGCTGTCTGAGTCTTGCTGTGAACCAGGGTTTGTCATTGTTGTAACTCACCCTGGTGCGTGTTGGAATACAGATGTCTGCGCAAAAGCTGATGTATGACGTCACAGCCTCTGTGTATTCGTCCAGGTTGTTGGAAGCAGTCCTGAAAGTATCCCAATCTGTGCTTCCCAGGCAGTCACGCAGTTCCTCCACTGCTTCTCTGTTGCTCCAATTCATAGTCCTCCGCACAACAGGTTTAGAAAGTTTTAACTTCTGCCTATAAGCTGGGATCAAATGAATAACAGCATGGTCAGATAGTCCCAGAGCCGCACGGGGGACTGCGCGATAAGCCCCACGGATGGTACTGTAACAATGATCCAAAGTCTTCTCCTGCCTGGTCGGGCATTTGATTAGCTGTTTATATTTGGGAAGCTCGCGGGTTAGATTGCCCTTGTTAAAGTCCCCCAGGACGATAACTGGAGAGCATGGGCTCCCTTTCTCCACTTCCATTATTTGTTCGGCAAGTTGGCGTTGAGCCTCATGCACGTCAGCTTGCGGCGGGATGTAAACGCCAGCCAGTGTAAAGGAAGTGAATTCACGGGGAGAATAAAACGGTCTACAAGTGATAAAAAAGGATTCCAGGTCAGGAGAACACGTTTGTAAAATCACCTTCACGTCGTTGCACCAGCCTTGATTTATGTAAAAACAAATCCCTCCACCTATCGTCTTGTGTGAAAGAACCGGGTCGCGGTCCGCACGTAAGAGCTGGAAGCCGGGCAGTTGGACGGCGGAGTCCGGTATAGATTCACTTAGCCACGATTCCGTAAAACACAAGACAGAAGAGAGAGAAAAGTCTCTGTTTGTCCTTAGAAGAAGATGCAGTTCGTCAATTTTGTTGCAGAGTGAGCGGACATTTGAGAGGAGTATTCCCGGGAGAGGCGTGCGTAATCCTCTCTCCCTAAAGCGTGCCAGAGCCCCGGCGCGCTTGCCTCTCCGTCTCCGCCTCACTACCTGTCCTAGGAGCAGAGCACCCTTGACCAAAACGCCAAGTAAATCCACGGGTGAGGCGAGGAAATTGGGACAAAAGTCGGGTGACTCGTCCCTGATGTTTAGCAACTCGTCTTTTGTGAAGATAATCCGAGTAGGGTCACAATAAACAGAATTAAAGACGAAAAACAAACAAACAAATGCACGCAAACGCACCGTGGCAGCCGGTGCCAGCCAGTTGAACCTCTTCTTTGCCCGCTTCGAGGTGAAGTCACCGGAGGCAGCAACATCACATCCACCTGCCGTTAGCAGCCACATCCTCACGGTGGAGGAGCATGAGGTGAGGAGCATACTGAGGGCGGTGAACCCAAGGAAGGCTGCGGGTCCTGATGGCGTCCCTGGGCACGTGCTGAAGGAATGCGCGGACCAGCTGGTGGGGGTCTTCACAAAGATCTTCAACCAGTCCCTATCCCAGTCCACCATTCCACCCTGTCTGAAGTCATCCATCATAGTTCCACTGCCAAAAAAGACAGCAGTAAGCAGCCTGAACGACTACCGTCCTGTGGCACTCACACCTGTCATAATGAAGTGCTTTGAGAAATTGGTTCGGAGTCACATCGTCTCAAGCCTTCCACCCACACTGGACACACACCAGTTTGCATACAGAGCAAATAGGTCCACGGAGGACGCCATAGCCATAACTCTCCATGCTGCCCTGACCCACCTAGAGCAGCGGGGGAGCTACGCCAGGCTGCTCTTCATGGATTTTAGCTCTGCATTCAATACCATCCTCCCCCACAGACTGGTGACCAGGTTGACAGACCTGGATCTATCACACTCCATTTGCCTTTGGATTAAGGACTTCCTTTCTGAGCGTTCACAGAGGGTTAGAGTAGGCCCCCACATTTCCTCGGCCATCAGCATCAGCACCGGCTCCCCACAGGGCTGTGTGCTGAGCCCCCTACTCTTCACTCTGTACACTCATGACTGCACCCCGCCCACCGCAGTAACACCATCCCCAAGTTTGCTGACGATACTACAGTGGTGGGGCTCATCTCTGGGGCGCGAGGTGGAGCGGCTGTCCGTACGGTGCCTGGAAAATAACCTGGTCCTTAACACCACCAAGACAAAGGAGCTCATCATAGACTTCAGGAGGAACAAAACAGACATTCAGCCTCTTTACATCAGAGGGGACTGTGTGGAGAGGGTCTCAGACTTTTTTCTGGGCGTTTACATAGAGGAGGACCTAATCTGGAGCGCCAACACCACAGCGCTGGTTAAGAAGGCACAGCAGAGACGTTACTTCCTGAGGATCCTCATGAAGAACCACCTCACCCCAAAACTGCTTGTGTCCTTCTACCGCTGCTCCATAGAGAGCATACTGACATACTGCATCTGTGTTTGGATTGCCAGCTGCACAGTAGCAGGGAGGAAAGCGCTCCAGAGGGTCATCACCACCGTCCAGAACATCATTGGCTGCCCACTCCCCTCCCTGGAAGATCTACATAGTTCCCGTTGTCTCAAAAAAGGCCAAAACATTTTTAAGGATCCATCCCACCCAGGACACCATCTGCTTGAACTGCTGCCTTCAGGCAGATGCTACAGAGCAATAAAAACACGGACAAACAGACTAAAAAAACGTTTTTACCCCAGAGCAATAACTGCACTAAACGTTGCTAAATCTTGAATGTGCAATACGTTTTTAAATGCAACATGTTTTTAAGTGCAATATTAAGGTCGTTGTGCAATGTGAATCCAGAATGTGGATGTGAGTTTTATGTTAATTTTCCTTAGAGTGTATCTATTTATTTTTATATAGTGTTTTATCAGTTATTTTTATTGATCTTTCTTTCTGCACAGTTAAGGACTGCATCTCAATTTCGTTGACAATGACAATGTACAATGACAATAAAGGACAATAATAATAATAATAACACATGGGAGCCAGAAACTACATTTCCCAGCAGGCTGCAGTCCAACACCTGAACAGAGTCAAGGGATTGGGACTAACGAACAGCTGAAGGCCATTTGGAGGCCTATTTAAAGGACTCGTTCATGCCACTCTGGGAAGGAGTAGGAAAGTGTTTGGGATTTGGAGAGAGAGCCTGTGAAGTCTATTGACCAGCTGGGATTTGGAGAGAGAGTGTTGAGAAGTATTTTTGGAGTGCTTATTGTGTTTTGACCTGGTTGTTTGAGGACTCCCCTTTGTGTACCGACTACTGGACTGGATTACGGAACTGACCTGGATTTGGAATTGGATTTTGGACTTTGTGTGTTGGATTCTCCAAATACCCCGCCCTTTGTTTTGTGTGGTTTTTGTCAGTATTAGTTTAATAAATTATTGTTTTGTTTATATACTGCCTCCTCCAGGTTATTTAACAAACCTACGCCCCCTGCAAAAAGGTCCGTGAGTGTCGCCAAACCCCTAGGGACACCACAATATATTGTATGTTATTAATCTGTGTTAATTAGGGAAGCTCTGTTTTGTTTCTGATAATTCTCTACATACATATGCTGCAGAATGTGGCCCACTTTTATTAAAACTGCAGTGTACTTTGGCCTTAAATTATGATGTATTTTTATTCCTTACACAACATGTTCTGCTCATTTCTGCAGCAACAGATTCAAGAGCCAGTTGAAATCATTGGACTTTCAACTCCCCCCTTTAGCTGTGTCAGCATTCTTTTTTGGGAAGAAATTTTAATTCATGCTGTCAGCGATTCTGCTAAGCTAAAAGCAATAAACGGCACCGAATGTCAGGTTGACAATCATGAGAATAAAAATGGGTTTGGGTTTCTTTTAACAGGTTCACTAATAGTATCAACACGTTCAAGTTCAATTACGTCCTTCAGAAGAAAAATCTGTGGTGCTGAAAGAAATTCCGAAAATGTGTGTAAGAGATTACTCCATTAGAAAAGAGGAACAGTAGTCGCAAGTCAAACAACACATAACCTGGTGCAATGAGCACAAAACCTGGACTTCTGAGCAGTGGAAGAACTTAATATGGTCTGATGAGTTGTCTTTTACTCTTTTTACTACTTTTGGACAGATTTATGTTTGGAGAAAGCCAAAGGAGGCCTTAAACCCACATTGCCAGTTCCACGACCACATTGCCACGACCAGGTGCACCCTATGATAAAAACATTGTTTCCTCAAGGTGTTCCCATATTCCATATTTGCATACTGCCAAAAGGATTTCATGAACACCAGAATTAAGTCAAACACCTTCCATGGCCTCGCAATCACTAGATCTAAACATCATTGAACCTTTATGAGAAGTTCCAGAACATAGAGTGCTGGTTTGAAGGCAAAGGGTGGCTCAACTCCTAATTAGTATATAAATATTCATATATTGTTTGGTGTTTCCATGATTTTGTCCTCCCCCTATACTTTTATACTAAATAACACTAATAACACTGAAGTGATATATCTTCATATGCCACCCAGGAGCCCAAAAGATCACTTTCACACTAGACATTTTCACATCCAACCCCCCTCTTCAGATCTCTGATATTTGCAAAAAAAATCCATAAAATAGAAAGGCTGATAACCTATGTGAAAATCAGACTGAAATGACATGCCAGTTCAGTAGCTCCAACAAAATCCTGTTGAAAGTCAATTTGAGTGTTCACCAAAGAAACATACATCAAGCTAGGAGATTTTAGATTGATTCATGATGCTCATTTAGGCCTTTTTCTGATAATCAGATATTATCCTAAATAAATGTGAGGTTTATCGAAACAGCTTACCCTCCCATTGCCAGAAAAGAAGTTCTCAATTAGGATTGAATCAATTCCTTATAAAGTTTTAAGGGTTCTTAGTTATGTGCAATAGCAGCTCTGCATTCAGTGAATCTTGGACCAGCACAGGGTATCATTAGTTAAAATGACCTGACAACCATCTCCGTTTCAGCCTGTGCCATTTCAAGCATGGCAAAAAGAATATCCCTGTCAATTCTTCAGAGACGGAATTTATGGGAATAGGTCTGAGAAGCAGCACGCCATTAACTGGGTCCTTATGTTTATTGCTAACAGTGGGGTTTTGTTCTGAGCAGAGACTATTTAGAGGCAATTGCCTGCTACAGAAAATTGCCTCTTTACCTTCAATGCAAGTAGTTCCCAGTGCAGGCAGTTTATCGCTCTATAAACCCGAATAATGGAAAATATCGGAACAAGAACAGAAAGAACTGTTACAATTACCGTAGCAATTACTGGTTTTATCCTTTGAAAAAAGATAAAACTTGACTTCAGAGTAGTCACATATATATATAAAAGCTGTACATAAGAACATGAGGGTCTGGGGTCAGTGGTCATAAATGGTCATTTCTGTACATCAACAGAAAACTTTCAGATCTATTGCAATCTGTAGAGGGTGTTCATCATCACTCTGATCTATGGCTTGCTCAATGGGGAGATTGGAAGATTTGTACTTCATGAAGACTAATTAAACTTGTTAGGGCTAAAATAACTAACCCGCATTGCACTTTGTCATGTTTGATTTTATTATATTGTCATTTAAACAAAAATGTGAATCAGAGCGTACAGCTCAAATTCAATTTCGATTGTGACTGAAGTGCACACGATAATGCATAGCCATATAAACATGTGAACACTTCAAATGCTCCAAATGCATTTTTTTTTTCAAAATCGAACTTTAGTTTTAGTGGAAATATACTGTACATATAGTGCCTGTCGCTGCTCCTCTTCAGCAAACTCAGAAAGCAAGCATTTGTAGGAACACATTGAAACAAACACACAGCAAAGAGCACAACACAGTCTTGACCAGTTGGAATGCACTTCAGTACTGTTGAGGAGACTTCTTGCACAGTGATAATTCTTGCACACCTGATAACAATGACAGATACACAGCTACACTGCCTGACAATCCAGAGTTTATGTGATTGAACTAGTTTTGCTGCATTTACTTTGTTATCACTACCCAGTATTATATTGTGTGGTGTCCGTATTGAAAAGGGGGGGACTAAAACTACATTTAAATTCATATATTGATGTATACTTAGGGACAGTCAGGTCCTCATATATTTTGATGCCCTAAAAATACCACAAACAAAGCAAACAGAACAGTTTCTGACATTTTCCTATAATGAAACTTTTCCTGCACATTTTATGTCAATAGAAACAATAAGGAGTGCTAGGTCCATCCGTTTTGTTTGTGATGGTGATACACTCTTCTTTTTCCATACTTATTTTAATAATCCCTTTGCTCTTAAATGGATTTCAATGAGACTATTTTAGTGCAGACACTTTATTACCATACAATAACAATTTGCCATCCTGCAGCTTTATCATATGCCTGTCGTTGATTTTTCAAACTCAAAGTAAAATCAACAAAACGCTGCCACGACAAATAGGAAGCAATCCAATATTATAAAAACTGAATATTTGTCTAAGTTTAAATCTTTGTGCATTCTAAAAAACCTTGGAATGTCAAAAACAGTTGCTGTCGGTGCTTAGACATTCTCCACTCATCCCATTCCGAAGAAAAACATTCTGTGATTGGGCCCAAGGACACAGCTGTGACCCACTGGTTGTTCATCAAGATGAACGACAGTCCTGTGTACTGTGATGGAGATGATTATAGATGTCCCTGGTGCCGTGGCAGTCTGCCAAACAATTGACACCCCTCCACAATATGCCTTGGGATTTAATCAGATGACACCTTGGTAAGAACGGCAACTTCTAATTTTTATGCTGTCTTTACCAGAGACCTTGATATTGACCAGGATTTATTTTTTGGGAACAAAAACGACTTTCACTCACGCAAACTAGAACTAAGGCATAATAAATCCCTGTCTACAGGAGATATATCAGGAGAGTAAAGCCAATTAAAGTGATATTTATAATAATAGCACAAAATGCATGATACATTATTTACAAAATTAGAATAAATACTCTATTTCATTAACTTGGCAAATGTTTTTTGTTTGTCAGTACATACCCAAAAGGTTCCTATATCAGCCTATCTGTGTGTTCAAGTTGTTTGAGTAATCTAGAGAGTACATAAGATGTATGACTGAGGACTCAGAAACAGCTCTGTTAAAGTGTAGCATTGAGTGATCATGCTACCTAACCCTCGAGTTTGGCTACCTTTGAGAGCAGGACAGGAGACCGATGACATAGGGGAATGCAGTCCCAGCCAGACTGACATTCAGAAGAACTGCTTTGAAATTTTGTAGTAAAACTGATATGTGTATGCTAGCTGAATTAGTTTTTTTAAACATGCCCCAGAGTGAACATTAATATTTGGAGTCGTGTGCTGTATGTCAACTAAAATGATTCAGGAATGCTTTCTGTTTTACAGTTTTACATATTGGGATGGCAGGTATACCAATTGCCACTTTTCAGGGTTTCCTACAGAAATAACTACAATGCCCACAGACTCTCAGGGCCAGATTTACTAAAGGATTGTGACTGTTTTTCCAGTGGAAAACAGTCGCTACAAGGTCGCAATATCTACCTCGGATTTACTAAATGGTCACAAAATACTATTAGGATATCATTTGCAGGGGTTAAGTCACTTTGCGACTTTCCTTTAGAGAATATTTAAATCTGCATATGTATACCTGGTGTGAACGTGCGAAAACAGGGTTTGAGATTTTGTAAATTAGGTTGATTAAGTATTCCATATGATTTACAAAAATATGCCTTAATTGCGACTCCCCTCTTTGTGTGAGAATTTGAAGACTTGAAACCAGGCAGTATCAGTGCTGATATGGCCTAGGTATTTCACAATTCTTGTTTTGTATAGTGCTTTGCGAGGTGCTAGTCACTGTGCCAGCAATGAAAAACAAAAAATGTATCCCGGTTCATGTCACAGCTTTATTGTCAGGAATACCAAGTCAGAATTAAAAATATATATTCTATATAGGATACATATTTACTAGAACTTGAAATAAAAATTAAGGATGCAGGATTTCTATTGACCAATTAGTCATCAGTTGACAGTTGATAGTGCAGTATAAAAAAGCACTTCTGGATTCGAACAATTCTCTTATTGTGCATATACAGTCTATAGAATAGTCTATAGGGTATAGAATGAATCGTGAGTAGTTTTACTTTCAGATGCTCTGTGGCCTTTTCCCATCACAAGTTGTCATTTATATTCTTTATTCTAATATTTCTCAGTTGGACCACCACCGGTGTCTTTTTCCCCCGCATTAGGTTGTAGGGAAGTTTCTTTTGGACGCCACCTAACGTCACGTCATATTTCCATTACATCATCGGTTGTTTGTTTTCTTTACATCATCTACTGTTCGAGTCACACTAGCGGAACCCACCCGCTGTGACACCCTCCCACAAGATTGTTCCTTCCACCTCTCCCACACACTCCACAACACAACTAGAGTTTAGTTTTTTTTCAGACAGTTTATTTTACAATTATGAAAAGACAATGCATTAAGACACAAAACTTTATCAATCCAATCATTGTCGTGCTGCTTATCCGGGTCCGGGTTGCGGAGGCAACAGTCTTACAAAAGCAGCCCAGACGTCCTTTTCCCCAGCAACTGCCTCCAGCTCTTCCTGGGGGATTCCAAAGCATTCCCAGGCCAGCTGAGTGATAATCCCTCCCAGTAGACCGTGCCTGGTACACCTCCAGAGGGAGGCGCCCAGGAGGCATCCTTACCAGATGCCTGAAATACCTCAACTGACTCCTCAACGCGGAGGAGCAACGGCTCTACTCTGAGATTCTCCTGGATCACTGAGCTCCTCACCCCATCTTGAAGGCTGAGCCCAGCAACCCCGCGGAGGAAACTCATTTCAGCCGCCTGTATCCGGGACCTTACTCTTTCGGTCACTACCCAAAGCTTGTGACCATAGGTGAGGGTTGGAACAAAGATTGACCGGTAAATTGAGAGCTTTGCCTTCTGACTCAGCTCCCTCTTCACCACGACGGTTCGATACAATGCCTGCATCACCGCAGAAGGAACACCACCGCCGCCTGCAAGTCACCACTGCTACCCCTTCTGCCTGCACCTTGAGGGTGAAGTTTCTGCAAGAGAGCAGAGGACACAGATCCAAAGGGCGGAAACTTTCATAGGTTATGATGGCAGCCTTCCTCTGCTCACACTCAATTATTCTCCCTTGCAGGGACCCGTCAAAGGGACCAAAACCCCCGGAGCACCGCCAGACCGGGATGCTGCTGCCTGAATTCACTGCACCCGGAGCTGCTGCTGCTGCTGGATCCTCCATACCTCTTCCAGCACTCTGGTGAGTCACTGTCCCCTTTGTTCTTACTTCAGGGAAACTCACTGCAGCAACACACAAGTCCACAGTTTTCTGGCTATTTCTAGCCACAAAGTCCATATGCAATCAACAGTTTGTGGAAATCACAATTGAAACCTTTTTTTAAACTGAAGTCTTGTTTGAATTAATTGCAGATGTCCTTATTTAGTCTAAATTCATTAGATTGAATTTAGGCTTGGTTATAGAATGAACTGCATCCCAAAAAAGTTCATATTAACTAAAAAAGCCTCATTTAGCATGAAAAAGCAGGTATTTTGGGGACTTTAGACTCTGCTATTATTCTGAACAGTAGCCACTTCAACATGAAGAGCACACTGCATGTGCTAGTCATAGCAGAGCATTATATTTCTTATGTAGTTTTAAAAGAATATATCGATAATCTCCATTTAAATATTGCCTGCTAATGGTTTTTCTCATTAAAAAGAATTAAAAACAAATCCACCATTTTGGCCACAGCAATGCACATGCTGAGCACAATCTCAGTGAATGTTTATTTCCGAACATCTATGGGTAAGCAAGCTTGCCATTTTATTTAGTAATATTCCATTTGAAAAGTTTCTAACCCAAGGTCAATCCATTTGAAAAGCATTATATATAGCTGAAAATCACATCTGTTCTTTGAAAATAAATGGCAATGGCATCCTTCAATTCTATTGTTTTGACATAACAGCATATCCAAGCATAAACCAAAAAGACTGCATATACGTATATTGTAGGGAAATGTGATTAATTTATGGTGGAAATTTTGTTTAAAACAGACAAGTCCTCCCATTGCTTGTCAACTTCAAATACATGCCACCCCAATATGAGCTTTTCAAATACTTTGATATGTGTAGCTTTGATAATGGGACCTGATCTGAATAAATTGAGCACAGTTTTTAGGTAACCATTCATTAAGCTGGCTGCAGTTCCAACCAACCAGTTTAACAGTCATATACTTTATTATCCTTTTGCTGAAGAAAAGAAGCAAACTTCTTACAAACCACTGAGCAGGAGTGACACCATCTTCTTCCTCTAAAATAGCACTGGTAAGCGGATGTTAATAGGGATGTGGGGCAATACAATTTTTAAATTAACCTCATCAGATGTGATTAATTAACAATGGTCCCTCCATAATAACCCAATGCTGAGTGTTGCTCAGATAAATCTAATCGAATGTGTTGCCATGGAGACTGAGGCTGGCGAGAGAGAGGCATATTAACGTTGAATGGAGTGACAGATCACTCAAACGATGTATGCAAGTGATAAGAAAAATCATTATATTGTTTCACAGTTAAAGCCAGAAAGAGACTTTCAAAAGTTTATGGAAGACTGAGAATGTCTGGGATTCTCTGGTAAAAAAAATACTGTACTTAATATTTCATGTTGTAAGGCTTGATGTTTTTTACTGTAGGGCTACTCCCTACACACCTCCCAGACCCCTCCGCTCCGCCTCCTCTGGTAAACTGACTGTCCCTTCCCTCCAGGCGCCTGGCAGCTGCTCCTCGCAGTCTCATCTCTTCTCTGTCCTGATCCCTCGCTGGTGGAACGACCTTCCGCAATCGGTCAGGACCGCGGAATCACTTGCGATCTTCCGCAAGAGACTCAAAACCCACTTCTTCAGACTCCACTACCACTGAACTCTGTCCATCTAGCTAAATTGTCTTCACCACTGTTTACTTGTTCAACACTATACTCCCCCAAAAAAAAATTCACTAACCTTTTTCCTTCCCGGTGTTACAGGTATGGTACGCAGATGCCTGCAATGATGTCTATTGCTGTATTCCTGCACTGATCTCGTGCACTAACTATGATTGTTCCTACCATGTATTAATGCACATCTTGTAAGTCGCTCTGGATAAGAGCGTCTGCTAAATGCTTAAAATGTAAAATGTAAAATGTATTTATATTTGATTTAATTTCCATCTCACTTGTTGAAATTAAGTTCTTGTGGGATAGCTGTTTGGTGGTTTTTGGTGTTGGAATATCCATGACTCCAGAATCTATCAGTATATGTATCACATACATTCAGTGGCCACTTTATTAGGTACACCTTTCTAGTACTGGGTAGGACCCCCCTTTGCCCCCAGAACAGCCTGAATTCTTTGTGGATTCAACAAGGTGCTGGAAACATTTCTCAGAGATTCTGGTCCATGTTGACAAGATAGCATCACGCAGTTGCTGCAGATTTGTCAGCTGCACATTCATGTTACGAATCTCCCGTTCCACCACATCCCAAAGGTGCACTATTGGACTGAGATCTGGTGACTGTGGAGGCCATTGAAGTACACTGAACTCATTGGCATGTTCGTGGAACAAGCTTGAGATGACATGTGCTTTGTGACATGGTGCATCATCCTGCTGGAAGTAGCCATTAGAAGATGGGTAGACTGTGGCCATAAAGAGTTGCACATAGTCAACAACAGGACTCTGGCTAGGTAGGCTATGGCATTTAAATGACGCTCAATTAGTATTAAGGGGCCTACATTTTACATTTACATTTTTGGCATTTAGCAGACGCTCTTATCCAGAGCGACTTACAAGATGTGCATTTATTCATGGTACATTTTACATTTACATTTTTACATTTTAAGCATTTAGCAGACGCTCTTATCCAGAGCGACTTACAAGATGTGCATCAATACATGGTAGGAACAATCACAGTTCTAATGTGTGCCAAGAACATTCCCCACACCATTACACCACCACCACCAGCCTGAACCATTGACACAAGGCAGGATGGATGCATGGATTCATGCTGTTTACGCCAAATTCTGACCCTACCATCTGCATGTCCCAGCAGAAATCTAGATTCATCAGACCAGGCAACATTTTTCCAATCTTCAACTGTCCAGTTTTGGTGAGCCTGTGCACACTGTAGCCTCACTTTCCTGTTCTTAGCTGACAGGAGTGGAATCCGGTGTGGTCTTCTACTGCTGTAGCCCATCCACTTCAAGGTTCAACATGTTGTGCGTTCAGAGATGCTCTTCTGCATACCACTGTTGTAACGCGTGGTTATTTGAGTTACTGTCGTCTTCCTGTCAGCTTGAACCAGTCTGGTCATCCCCCTCTGACCTCTCATTAACAAGGCGTTTTCACCGACAGAACTGCCGCTCACTGGATGTTTTTTGTTTTTCGCACCATTCTCTGTAAACTCTAGGGACTGTTGTGCGTGAAAATCCCATGAGATTAGCAGTTTCTGAGATACTCACACCACCCTGTCTGGCACCAACAATCATTCCACGGTCAAAGGCACTTAGATCACATTTCTTCCCCATTCAGATTTTTGGTCTGAACAATAACTGAACCTCTTGACCATGTCTGCATGCTTTTATGCATTGAGTTGCTGCCACGTGATTGGCTGATTAGATAATTGTATTAACGAGCAGGTGTACAGGTGTACCTAATAAAGTGGCCACTGAGTGTGTATGCACAATATAAAGTATTTCAAAGAGTACTGATCTAATTTGGGTATACCTGCTTAACATAATCGTGTGAAAATGCTATACAGTAGTGCTTTTCATGTTGTTGTTGACTATATATACTAGGATATCTCATAAAAATCATTCTCCAAGTTTGAGTTTTGTAACTCACAGATTGCCCCCTTAATTCTGACATTTAATACATTCTATTGGTGACTGGTGCCAAGCTGCTCAAATGTTTATATAACTGAGAAGTCACAGATTGGGGGAAAAATAATGTAAATAAGGACATAGAACTAATGGCCTCCTTTCTACGATAAGTTTTTTTCCCCAGGTCAGGGTGCCAGCATTAAACTGTATGACTGTAATTAGATGTCCAGTAGTGTGAAGTTATACAGCTTTTGAGCATTGATTCTGTTTTGTACAACTTGCCTAATCAAAATGTACAGTACATTATGCCTATAAATATTAAAGTTAAGTCAACTTTATAAAAATGGTTCGAGTTTTAAGTCCAGAGTTCAGAGAAATGCAAAATAACTCATGGTATAATGGGAATAAATGTAAACCGAAGCTTTTGGAAAATGCTGTATTTCACATACAACTTACCATATACCTTGGCTGTACCCATTTTCTCATACGAATGATTCAAGTCATCTCTACCCCTAAGATGTGGAGCACAGTGGAATTATCGGATTCCAATTTTATCCTGACAAAGGAATTTTTTACTTTTTTAATTTTTTGTCTTGTTGACAGTGTTTTTCATACAACTAAGAAGAGACTGCTTTTGCACCGCATAGTTGGTTAAATTCACAATGACATTCTACCTGAAGCATAGCTAGTGACCACTTGTCATTCCAGCTAGTGAGCATGGCCATTAAAGTCAGGTCAATTCTACCAACCCTCATGTCTGCAAGAGATAGAGCCACCCAACTGTCACATTGTCAAAGTGTGGGGTGATATAATCTTCCAGCAGGTCTCTCTGTTGGTCCTATCCTGTATTCCCTCTTCCTAACCCCCAGAGAATGTTTTACACCTGGCATTGAAAGGTGCATGACGCTTACAGACAACACTTATCCAGGCACTGGATTAGGCACATCAAAACACCAGAGCAGAATCATGTTCAGGGTGCCTGCTCAAATATACTTTTGGCTAAGGCTGCAGAGCTCACTTATACATTGTTAAAACAAACAGGCACTATAGGTTATAGATATAAGCTTATTAACTGGCATGGGATGCAGGTTCAGTGGAAACCACCTTGAATACAGAAGAGACACAGACATCTGCTCGAGTGCAAAGCAGGCCAACTCAAAATACACTGCTGAGAGGCCTGGGACATTCCACTGACAGGCGTTTGTGTGAAGAATATGTAGAAAGGGAGACAAAGCCTGAAATCCATAGGGCTTGAACTGTCACAGAGAGGCTCACTGACTTTGTTATATTTTGTGACACTACTCTTTTTAGTTTCTTTATATGGATATTTTGAAAGGGCATTGTGCGTGCCTCACTGCTGACGATTCTGTCGTGCACTTGAATCCTACCTGTTCTGATTATTTCTAATTGTTTTCCTCTTCTTTGTTACAGGCTGATTTCAGAGCCCATTGCTGACGTTTTTCAGTTGGATTAAATATGTAATGCTAGTGAGAGGGCAGACTAAAACAAACAGTCAAACACATATACAGTATGTAGCTGTATGTACACTGTGAATCAAAGTGAACTTATTTTAATGTATGTATATGTTTAGAAAATTATGAGTTGATTGGGCATAGGTGATGCGATTATTTAATCCTGATGGTCAAGCCATGTTAAAATAAATAAATAAAAACAGAAGGAAATCAATATACCCTGCTTACCAATGTACCATTGGTGTAACAAATGGAGAAACCCTTTGACCATAGTGTCACCCAGAGATATACAGGAGGGTATACAGTCGGCCATCTCAGTCACCAGATCTCAACCCAGTTGAACACTTATGGTGGATCCTTGAGCGGAACCTGAGACAGCGTTTTCCACCACCATCAACAAAGCACCAAATGATGTAATTTCCTGTGGAAGAATGGTATTGCAGTAATGGTGCTCCAATAGTGTTCCAGTTACTTGTAGAATCTATGCCAAGGCGCATTGAAGCTGTTCTAACAGCTGGTGGTGGCCCAACTCCCCATTAAGACACTTTATGTTGATCTTTCCTATATTTTGGCAGTTACCTGTAGGTGAAATAAGTGTGTCGTAGCACTCTTATTTCAATAAGGTTTCCTATTTTTTTGTACTTGTATGCATATCTTGTATACTAATAAAATGGCCTGGACAGGCAAACAACTAGCAAGCACCTTCAGGTCAACCAAAAGTTAGTATTTGAAAAAAACGATCCTCTTGATGGAGATCTATAGAAACATGTACAGGACAGAGAACGGCTGCCAGGATTAAAGCAGTGTCTGTGAAAGAGAATACATAAACTATCTTCTCAGTTGTCTGTCAGCAGAAGTCAACAAGACAACAGAAGTCTATCTCTCTTAACTCACAATCCTTTGTTCACTCAGTAGTTGAATATGAAATTTACTTCAAAAATTTTGAAATACTCACTGTACAAATATTCAGAAAAGAATGGGGCACAACAGAATGGTTTGTTTGTATCAGGCACACACTCACATAAGGTATGCCTGCCTCAATGTGCTTGTGTCCTGGCTTGTTCTCCAGTATAGGAATCTGTGTGTGAGAACATTTTTTCAGTTGCATTTAGCCAGTTGGAGCAACTGCAGATGGATCCTAAATTCACACATTTAAATGTGCCTGGGGTGGGTGCTGACTCAGCAACTGCTGAGTGTGCTTGTTGCTGGAAGCTACAGATGGCCAAAGGGTTATGTCTGGTGTTTGAGAAAATCATTGTACCAGTTCCTTCCTATCTGACATTGGAAAGCAGCCGATCTGTTCTTATTTAATGCATTGCTCTGAGGGCAGGCCTCTGTACAAGCATTAATATATGTTCATGCTGCTTGGGGAAGAGCTACATAATGCATCTGACATCTGATAGCTACACTATACATCCATTTTTGTTTTGTTTAGTTTTTTAACTTTCAAATTTCACTTTCTAAGAGCCAAGTCCACTTAAGTGTGTATACCAGACATAGACATTCATGTTTTTTGCCCAGTTTTCAGACAGCTCTCATGCCTCCACTGACATTCACTTGCATGCCTCACATGCAGATCACTCCTGCTGTCGCACGATAGAGAGGGGGGTCAGGGGGACAGTGATGGAGCTGTAGCCGACAGCGTTGGCTACTTATCTGCCAAACAAGAGAGAAGTCACTCTTACTCCCAATTAGCGCTCGTCTTTGTGGCGCTGCCAAGACAAAAGGACACGCGCGGTAAATGAGGTGACAGAACAGGGCCATTCACAGTGAGTTTTAAATCTTTCACTGGTTCATGCCTCCTTCCCCTCGCTTACCCTTCTCCACTTTCACTAATTACCCCTTCATTAGGCCCATCTCGGCTAAAGAACCCCATGATTACACACAAAAAAGCCACAGAGCTAATGGTAGGACCCTGAAGTAAAAGGTGTTGTATCCTATCTGCTGTATCCTGTATAGGATATTTCCAATCAAATCGGTTATTTTATATTTGTACATTACCGGATAGTTTCTCCTCCAAAATTCATACAAATAACAATGTTAACTGGTACAGTAATATACTTGTGGAGTGAATTTGCATATATGGAAAAACAAATCTATTGTTCTACCTAGGGTATTTTGTGTTTTAAGTATTGTCCTTGTGGTCTTTTCACATGTATTAAATGGGGGTTTTTCTGTGCCCCACAGTTATCACTCAACAGCAAAGTGTTATAAATGATCTGAGCTGCCAAACAACAGAAGTAGGGCAGATTTAGAAGAGAGTGGAGAGAGAGAGTGAGAGGCAGATATACTTTTTTATAGGACATGAAAACATTGTAAACAAAGCAAAAATAATCATTGCTACTTTAGCAACTATGGTAATCCATAAACAGACTCCCTGACAAAGACAGCTACTATCAAATTTAAACTTTCAAATAGTAATTATAAAGAAGATGAAGTGATGTATACATATAACATAATACACTGTACTATTAAGGCATAATAACATACAGTGCCATAGCAGGGAAACAATAATAAATTGATGAAAGACTAATAATCATAAATCATCATTAAGATAATGATCTGAAGAATGGAAATTACATTTTATCTCATCGTTCTTCAAGGAGTACCACTTTGAAAGAAACGTGTGGAGGTGACAGATATACTTCAGTCACAGCCTGTAATAATTTGGTAACTATGATCTACACAACCAAATGGTATTACATTCATGAGGGTTGTGAAAATAAAAATATATGATGGGTCCACTATTTTATCTGAACAACAATTTTTTTGTTATAACATGCGACATATGACATATGCCATTCAAGATCCAGTTTCTGAGTGAAATTAATTTAATCCACAATAATTAATTTGACATGTAAAATTAATTTTAAATGTGAACTGTGTGCAGCCAGTAATTGACCAAATCATTCAGTGAAACACAAATAAATCATCTAGGATGACAAAAAAAAACAAACAAAGCATATAATCATTTAAAGATTATTATTAGGATCATGTTCTGCTGATTTCACAGGGACTTCTGTATCCACTGTAGTTTTATTAATAGATTAAAATAAAGATCTCCACCATGTACAGTAACTATTAAAGGGAAAACAAGATAATACTTGTTATCTTGTACGTGAAATTAACACTTTTCATTTCAGGAAAATATTTACTTTTAGTAAAACTGCAATTTAACGGTTGACCACACTCACAAGATATCAATAGATATCAACTGTGACCATATAAATATCGTCCAAATGGCAAACATAATGGGAGTCAATGGCAAATAATTCACAAGGACAGACTACACATTTTGGCTGAAGTGCTCCTTTAACCTCATGATCGGCATCAAGTCTGCCAGTGAAGTGGGAAAGGCTACACAATATTGCTGTAATTCGGACAGTCAGTAACTTCCAAAAATTATTTTAAATTCATGCCATTCCCTATAATTGTTTATTCATGCATTCCATTTTAACTTGGTCTGAAATGATCTAACATACTTCAAGAGGCTTTTGGATTTTGTTGGAAGACTCCTAACTTTGATACTTGCACAATACGGCATTATCAAATATATTATCACTAAAGAATATTCAGTGCCTACTTGATTTAAAAGGGGGGAATATATTAAACAATAAAAACAAATGAATAAAGTAATTTTCTTCTGAATTGAAAAAAAATACATTATCCTCTAATCTTAATATCATTGTACAGAGAAAAATCATGACCATACATGAGGATCCTCAGGAAAAACAACTTGCAGGAGAAGCTGCTGGTGACCTTCTACCGCTGCTCCATCGAGAGTGTGCTGGCGTACTGTATCTCTACGTGGTATGCCAGCTGCTCAGCAGTGGACAGGAGAGCCCTTCAGAGGGTTATCAATGTCGCCCAGAAGACCATCGGCTGCTCACTGCCCTCTTTGGAGGACATTTTCAGCTCTCGCTGTCTCAGTAGAGCAGCCAAAATACTGAAAGACCCATCCCACCCTGGACATCATGTTTGACCTGCTGCCCTCTGGTAGACGCTTCAGGTCCATCAAATCACGGACAAACAGACTTAAGAACAGCTTCTACCCCAGGGCCATACGAGAACTGAACACTTAAAAACTCTGATACGGACTGATGACTATCAGTACTGCAACACCTACACTTACAGTACACTTACAGAACACTGCATATATGTTTACATTACTACTGCACTTTTGTTTGTATGTTTATACTCCCAACTGTACTACACTTCTGCCATAGTGAGCCTCTGCAATTTGGAAATGTGCAATATCTGGAAGTGCAATATCTCATATCTCGTCAAAATAATGTAACTTTTAACTTTTTAACAGTAAATATTCACATTTCATTTTATTTATTTATTTAATGTTAATTTTATATTTATAATCTTAATTTGTTTCTGCTGTTCTGTTGTGTTTTGGCTTTGTTATTGTAAATGTACCATCAGGATTGTCACTCAATTTCGTTGTACTCTGTGCAATGACAATAAAAGAAATCTAATCTAATCTACAACTGTAATTGACTACTGATTTAGTATCAGTCACTCATTGCTGATAAACTTTAGGTAAACATAAATGATTAAATAAATAATAATAATTAGCATACATCATCTTGTGTTATTCTTATATATTACAATAAAATGGTTGATTAATGGCTGAATATCTGATTGTATAGAATTGGAAATTACTTGTAAATTTGAGAAGCCCACAAACCCACTTAACTTAGTTGGATGTGTTCCTTATTTCTTGGTGGCAACCCTAGACCACAGAAGCATCTTTGTGACTGCATTTGATAAACTAATCAGGAGACTTATTCAAAACATTTAGATTTGAATTTACTATGCCTATTTGTTATGATTGCTATGTTTAAAGTTTAAGCCTTGAATACAGTGACCCATCTCTGCAAAAGTGTTGTCTATACCAAAAAAGTACTTTAGAAAGTATGTTCATAGCTCATAGTCAATATTAATTCAAACGAGTGTCAGCCAAGGAGAGATGAAAAAAAGACTGTGAGAAGTCAATGAAAGGCCTGAATATTCTTCTGACAGCATTGTATCAGAAAACCAATTTTAGAGGAGGCGGTTCTCTCTCCAGCCGGGGGTACTCAGTTCTCTCTCCACCCGGGGGTACTCAGATAGCCTTTTAACTGCTTATTCATTCCATGGTGCCAGCTTTAGCAATGTCACTTATCATAGCCATCACTTTCACCCTGTAAGCAGTTATCCTGTGCTCCTGTGTCCTCACCCATTCACACCATGCCTTTTCAAAATGGAAATCACAGAGAGCCAGTTCACCAATTATAACAAAACTGATTACATCTGTTTCCTGAAATGGCTTTGGAAATGGGAAACAAAAGACACATAATTAATTCTATGTCACGATAAGTCAAATATTCATATGAATTATTCTGAGTATGCTTCTTATTGGGGCGGGGCAGCTGGAGCAAACCTGACCATGTTCAAAAAAATCTCTTGACCCTTCCCCCTAGTTATGTTTATTTTTTTATGTGACCCTCCCTTTGACTTTGGTTGCCTACATAAATTTACACGAATAGGGACAAAGCAGGGGTCTGCATATTCATTATTTATATGAGAGGCACATGTGGATTTAAAATTTGCTCTATACATAGCTGGCTACATATACACACCCTCTACCTATGCACCCCACTCATCAAACACCAGGTAAATGTCAACCAGCATATGTTAAATGCATCATGCACAAAGTTATAAACACTAATTAATTAACCAAGTGTAATGTTTTGCCTGATGATATACTGAGTGGTAAAAAAAAAATGCAGTACTTGGCTGGACAATTATTTGCCAGCTAACTACAGCTAACTACAGTGAAGGCATATTCTCCTATTAATATACAGTAGCTAGGCAGTAAACCAGCTAATGAGCTTGAAAATATATTAAGACTGAGAGCTATTTAATTTGCTACTTTGAAAATGTTTAGCCTGCTAACATTAGTTAATAAAGTTGGAAGTCAATGTATCCAGCTAGCTAGCTAGTAAGATTTATAAAGCATGAAACTGACTAGTTTGCTCAGTTTCTTTATTTGTTATTTGTTGGTGATAAAGGAGAAATTAGATGTAGCTTGCTAGTGGCTTTTGCTTATTCACAACTAGCTAGATAATATACTGTAGTTGAAATCTATTGAACTTAATGGGGCATTTGCAACCACTTTCAGCATGTTGCTAACAACAGGATTTTCATGGGATCAAGACTAAAGACTCTTAGACCAATTGCAGAACAAACCTTTTCTTTCAACATTTCTTTGTTGCGGTTTAATGAGACCCCTGCTAGTACTGTACTTGTTTGACAACTTTAACATCTGTTTGATGCTTAGTTAAAGGAGGTGGATTTGGCTTTAGTTGACCTTAGTTGCTTCTCATTAGACCAGCATATGGCAAAGTGAGCTGAAAATATAACATATTTCACATAATCACATAAATAACTGACATAATTAAGATACTGCAATGGCCGGGGCCCTCTTGCAAGCGACCCAACTTCGATATCATCATCATTAATGTTGAGAGACTATCATGCAAAGATGTACTGATGTTGAGAGTGCGGAAAAATAATAATAAATAAAATCAAGGAAGAAAAACTTGCAAAGACAGGTAAGACATATTTTTTAATTTATTTACTGTTTTATGAATTATATTTCCATTGCCTGTGAGTATGTCTAACAAACAACTGCAAGCTATCAATAGCTATAGTATCATTGTTCACATTTTAGTTAGATAACAGCAAAGCTAGCCAGATATTTTTCATTTGGCTTGCTAGCTATCTAGAGGGAGGATGATCGATTAAAAAAAAACCTCTAAATGGTGACAAAAATAAGACGTTATCAGATGGAACATCTTTGCTAATGTTAAACATGAACAAAACTTAACTTAAATACCTTTAATTAACCATTTTGTGAAGTATTTTCTCTGCTAATTTTGCCCAAAGTGAAACTTTTCTGTCAATTGAGACAGTGTTGCCAGGGGTTTTGGAATGTTTTATGAGAGAGCAGATGTTCCTTTATCAAATCACATACAGCACACAAATTCCTGATATTTTTCCCATTGAACGATTATTGTAAATTGTTATGATCTCTCAAAAAAATCCTGGGACAAATGTAGACTGGGTTCTATGGACAATGCGAGGCCAAGGTGTTCAGTTTGTGTCAAACATACAGCTGTATCATAGGAGTACAAACATGTATAAAAAGGAAACTCTCAATTGGCAAACTCTCAGTGCTGTACAGTTATGGGGTATCCTTAATTTGACAGATGGCATACCTGTCATCTTCATCGTCAGTGTCATAAAGGAAATCAGCTGGGGAGCAAATTATTACCATAATGACTGGATTAAATTGATCAAATCACATTGGATCAGACTAGTGGTGGATACACAAGAGATAATCTTGTATATGCATATGTAGTGAAAAGATGATTTAATAATATCATAAATCTGATTGATCGCACACAAGGGACTTAATGTTGTTTCTGACTTCAGGACAAATTCCTTTATCACAAAACTGAGAGAAATATACAGCATTCCAGAGATCATTAATGGGTTTTCTCTAGATACAAAATGTGAAATGGATGTAATTGTTCTTTCGCCATTACTAAATTATTGTGCATGTAGACTGCAGTTTAGGGCAGATGCCATTGATTTGCAGCGTAATGGTTAAGTTAGTTTCAGTCAGCATACAGATCTTTGGCTGCACCTTCTGGAGTGAAATAGAATTACACCAGCCTATTTTATAGACCGTGGTGATTTGACATTCTGTTCGGCAGTATGACAAAGGTTGATTCACTTTCAGGTGAATATTTGTAACTGTCCCATCTGTATGTTTAATACATTAAATGTACAAATACCTTAAACAAAAGATTTCCTGTGTTCTCAATGTGACAATCTAATAAATATCAGACAACACAGTGGTTGCCTGGTCATGCCTAGGAATATTTTGGAACTATCTTTGCAAGATAATAATGCTAATGCAAAGATTCAGCTCTTCCTAGTTAATCTCGGGCATGATTTATCACAAGTTTTCTAATGTCACTTCACTCTATTGCCGTAACAGAATGGCAAGAATAAGGATAAAGTGCAGACTGAGGATTACAAATGGCATTAATTTGTATCCAGCACACCTTTTGTTCGCTTGCCTGTGGAATGAGATGGAGTGTCTTCTTTGTGACTTGAATTACCATAAATAAGCAGGGCAGTTCTGAAGTACTGTGGCATGCTGATGTTGTGGAGTTCCATACAAACTTTCCATTTCAGATTCTCCTCTCTGCACCAAACACATTCATAGCTCTTTACTGCCCCCCTGAGCTAGCTTTAAGTTCGTTTTTTTATTATTGCAGAGAATAAAAGAACACCTTTCCTCCCATCCAACCAAATCCTCCCACATCTTGCATCTGCATTGTTGCCCTTGCTATTTTTTTCTCTCTGTTTGGCCATTTTGACTTTTACACATGCAGACTGTTTATCTGTTGTGTACAAAGACTACTACCCTTTGGACAAAGAATGGTGTCTCCACGGAGTTGGTATCTGATGCTTATTTTTTGAGCTTTTGAGTCTACTTGGTGAGACCGCCTTTGACATGGTCCCACAGATAGAATAGATAATTGTAACAGGATGCACTTATCTGTGTAGTTTTATATGACTATGCTTTAATATATGAATGATATATATATTTGCCATTTAGTAGACGCTTTTATCCAAAAGATTTACAGCAGTGAAGGAATACATTTTTCAGTTTATGTGGGTGAATGGGAATTGAACCTACAACCTAAACTTTGTCAGCACTGTGCTCTACCTACTGAGCCACACAGAACCACAAGTCAAAGCAATCCACCAACATATTTGTGACATTTTTGGCCAATAGTACTATGGCCAACTACTACTATGCTGGTGGCTTAAATGATACCATGCATCATAAGTTGGTGTGCCAAGGATATTACATTTTGACATAATTCTGTTTGCACTCCATTGTGAGAATGGAGAACTCACTACATATCCTTAATTCTTCTATATATAAGCAGACAATTAAAATCTTCAAACACTTCAAATTATTGTTTCTCTGTAAAAGAAAATGTTAAATGTGGTAAGGTATCTGCCCTTAAAATCGAGTATGAGCACAGCACATTCTGTCAGCTGTTTCAGTTCGGCTGGGGAATTTCATGGAGCACATGCCAGTTTCTGTGCAATTGCTCTCCTCAAAGACCTCAAGTGAAAGTGCCAATGGCTATGCTGTTTATTCTAAGTTGTGTAAGCATAGAAAGCTTCCTTGGTGAACTGTTTGGGCTACAATAATCCTTCTGGAAACCTGTTGCCTCTTTTCAGAAAGTGCAAGTTTCTGTTTTCAGTTAGTCCAAAAGGCAAGACATCTGATGGTGCCACAATAAATTGTGGGGCACCAGAGTGCTACTTTACAACCTCCTTAGCCTGTCAGTTCGGGGTTCAAAAAGGTCTTCCTGTTTGCCAAATGGAAGAGATTTAGTCAATATGGTCAGATGGGAGAAAATAAGTAAACAACACTTTCTGTCCACATAACTGGGAGCTGGCTCAGAGGCAGAAACTCTGTTTGGTATGTTTACAGAGTGCATTATGAAAATATCTGAAGTGATGCAGAATGGGTGTTGATTTTATATCAATATTTCTGTTGAATCTTTCAGGGGACATTCACACTACCAAATAGATACCATCTTAACTTGTCTTGGACTAGTTCACAGTTCAAATGACATGGATTTTAATGTAGACTCATTTTATACACTCATTTTCTTAGACTGAATCACAAGAAAGGGTATTGTCCACTAGATAGCTTTATCAAAGTTGTCAAAGTAAAGTTATCAAAATAATGTAAATTAGAAACTATAACTAGTAGAATTATAACTAGTTAACTGTGTTAGTTACAAGACATTGAGCTCTAATTTGTGGTGAGTTTGCACAGGATAGCATTTTGTGGTTAGCTGTTGCTAAATAAAGGCAAGAGACCTATAAAGAGATGTGACACTAGGGTAGAATATGATCGCTAAGGAAAACCAAATGCTGTTATATCACTGGAATTTGTAGCTGTTCTCGTTCTTAGTGATCTTGTGTTTTGAAAGCAGTTCTGCTTTCTTTCAGTGGGACCTACAGGTCAGACAGAAGCTTTACCATTGCTCACACAAACACAAACCATGCCCTTATTTGTAATCACATAGCTGAAATTATTGGCTGCACTGCAATTTTACATGGAAGGGTTCTTCTTTTTTCATCCATTGGACTTGACAGAGATATTTGTACAGGTCACAATGCAAAGACTGCTGTTGATCTAAATCCTACAGATTTCGCAGCATTACAGTATTTTCTCCTAAAACCTGCTAAACAACTACAGGTACACCTCATAAAAATAAAAAAATGAAAATATGAACAACTATAACTTATTGCATTTGACATATAGCTTTATGAAATATAGCTTATTTTGTTCTCAAAACTGACCTAAATGATAGTTATTACTGCATAAAATCTGAGCCCCTGAGCTTGGTTTGATCCATTCCACATTTTTAATTCTTCAGTTCCTATGCCACACATTTGAGGTTATTCCACATTCAATGCAATAAAGGCTATAGCCTGGAGCTCAACAGCAAGTCTTAGTACCACCTTGAACTCTTGACCTAAGAAAAAAACAAACAAATAACCAGAGTATAGTTTTGTTTGTCTTCAGCAGCTGTCTGTTCAGAAACGATGTAGAAATTCATGCCAAACCTTCCCAGTTCCTCCATCTGTATACAAAGCTGTCAGACTAACAGATAAACTCCCTTAAATTCTGTAAATTAATTATCTGATGGTTATCAGGAAACCAGAGAAAAAACAAAGAGCAATGCTTCTTGTTGAAGCTAAAAGCTTTCTTAAGAGGGTATATAAATAGATGGTTTCAAACCAAATGGATTTGGACAAAAATATAACATTATTTGCAAATGGAATGCAATGAATGTTCTTTTTTGTAGCTTTTGTAAAATACTGCAACGGAGATGATAAGCATAGCAGAGAACCATACTTCATTGCACAAAAGTTTAGAATTCTAGAATGTAATAATCATATTTAAAACATGATACAATTCACACAATGCTAATTAACAAGATACACAATATGAGGAGGCACAATAACTCCTTCTCAAGTACTCAATTTGCAACAGACAAATGGAACAAAGGCCCCCTTACATATGCAGCACTAGCAGTTAAGGTGATTTTAATGTTTTAGGTGTTTAAAAAAATCTAAATCCAATCATAGAATGTAGCTTTTAAATATTCTTGGTCATACAGGGTTCAGTGAATCCCTACCACCTCATAATTAAAAGGGGTGGCTCATTACTTTTTTTAAAACATAACGTCACATACAATCTGAATGTCTAGAGAAATACAATATGAGTAATACATATATTTTTTAAGTCAAAACCTGCTTTGATGTGTAGCAAAATGTTCACATCTCACCATTGTCCAATGAGTAGGGGTTTCCCTCCCATTCATATTTATTAATCAACCTGCTCATCCCTGTCTTTAAACCTTGGTAGTTAACATTACATTTGTGAAGAACACAAACAGTGGGGTTCACCTGGCTGTGGGGAAAAAAAGGTTTTTATAAGGTTACCAACTTGTTTCCCTGATCAATTTTTTTTTTTAAATCATGCGCAGCAGTAATGCCATACGCACCCGATTAGAAACAGATTTACAAAGTGTAGTTATCTTGCAATTAAAAAAATCAGTACAACCAAAACAAGCCATATAATTAGCATGCAGGGTTGGGGAGTAATGGAATACATATAACGTCACGTAGTTAAAATACCAAAAAATTTAACTGTAATCCATTACAGTTACAGAAAAAAGCAGTAATACTCAGAATACACATAGCTACTTTGGAAAAATATGATGACTTGCAGATTAGTTCCAAATTTGTTAAGAGAATAAAATATCCAGACTAGAGCAATAATTACCACAATACACAATACACCTCAACGGACAAGCTAAAGGGGGGAAAAAAACAATGCGAAACGATGTTACATCAAGCATGACCTCCGATATAAATGCATTCACTACGTGGAAATTCAGCCAACATTTTATTTTGAAAGGTGAAAAAGGAAAGAACATTACCGTACAATGCAAGTTATTCTTGCTTTCCTGTGGTGAAACTCCTATCAGCTTCGAAGAATTCCACATCCAACTCAGAAAACATTTGAATTTAAGATGTCCAGACTTGTCTTAGCTAGTTACCATAGCATTTGCTAGCTACGATTGATGATTAGGTGTGGCTGACATGCACTGCATTTAAGACAAGTGTGGTTGGTTAACTTACCTACCTAGATGGGTACAAATATAATTATGTTGTGTGTGCGCCCATGTGTCTGAGAGATCGTTTTTCAGAGCTGGTCAAAATGTAAAGCAATGCCGTTGAGTTGGCTAGCAAATTTAGCTATCGATATACCTAGCTAACCTACTGTAACTAAGCTAAGCTAGCTGCTAGTGTCTGCAACAAGATGAGAGTGGATTTGAAAATCATGAAAGTTTCAGTCTACACTTAACTCACAGGGACATCAATATTGTGTTGTATGGTAGATAGCAGGGTAGTGGAGGGTAAAATAAACTCAGTTTACCCACCTTTTTGAAATTAGTCAGAGTTTACTAACCTATTTGCAGATCAACTGTACTAACCAATGAGGGCAAAAATGTGGGTAAACACTGCCTCTCTCCACTGACTTAAGGTTTACCCACCTATTGTTTTTTTCACTGGTAAATAGTGTACAGTATTTCTATCTATAAATTCCATACCTATCCTGATGTTTTTACTCTTTTGTATAGGCTATCTAAATGGTCTGACTACAATTTGACTTTGCAAAATAATAACTGTCTACTTCTTGTTTTTATGTTGCCTCATTTCATAGTAGGCCTATAGTGCAATCTGTGGAAAATGTTAAGTGATAAAAACAGCATCCATTTTTGCTGGACCCAGTAACTAACTAATTAACTAATTCACTCACTCACTCACTCACTGACTTCACAGAGTAAGACAGGGTCCCGCTCGACTAGGCAAGCCTAGTCCTGTTTATTTATATTTTTTATTATTTATCAAAAAGAGTGAGAACAGCTTACAGATTTTACTTCTGTTCACTGCCCAAAAGTTTAAGCAGACAAAATAGTGCTATTTTAAGATGGTTTTGGTATAGGCTAGATGTTCGATATGTGGCCTTATAGTTTAGTAGGCCTAGGTTATTACAGGTTATTAGGTTATAGGAGTGAAATCTGTGCACAATGTTGTTTAATACTAGCAACAGCATACACATTTATTTTTATTTATAAAAGGGACATTGCATACTTTAGTTATGTGATTATGTGCTGGTTTGATTTGACATTGATACTGGTCTTGTTTTACAGAAGGTATTCTGTAAAAAATCTTAGATTTCTTTGTGTGTTTATTTCAATATATCGCTTTTGAATGGAATGTAATCTAAAAGTAATGAAAAGTAATCAGATTACGCTACTGAGATTGAGTAAACCACTATATTACATTATTGATTGCAATTTTAATGAGGTAATCAGTAATATGTAATGCAATATATTTTAAAAGGATCCTTCCCAACCCTGTTAACATGTATACTATACACTGTAAGCAGTGCAAAGATGGTGTTATTGCAACCATTTAGAGCATATTTCCAAGGCATTGCAAGATCTGTTTTATTAATGAGTCTGTAGCACAGGACAAATCACAGATTCGTATTCAAATTTTGTGTTTAATGATGCAACTAAACACCACAAGATATTTGGATGTTTAAAGCCATTATTCTCAGAGAGGCCTTTCAGATGAAAATGTTTATATTTTGATTGAACATAATAACTGAAAATTGTCAACCCCCTAATGCCCAAATTGTACTGTTTTATCCTTACCCTTATCTTCAACAACAGCACAACCTTTTCATTAAATCAATGAATTTAAACTCAAAATTTAGCACAAAACCTTAGTAATGCTGCAAAGTTGTTACATTACTGTAATGTAAGTACTGTAGGCTTAGCGTCAATGTGTAAGCCATCTAGTTCATTGTTGTTGGTTAGTACATACTATTTGTACAGGGCTGTTCATGTATACCATTACATCAAAATGCTTTTGGTGTTACTATGCTAGATGAATGCTAGGAAAAGTACTTTCACATACAGACAAGCTAATTTAAAGCTAATGTTTTAATGCACTGAGTTGAATAATTCCCCTAGTGACCACCTTGATGACAGACATGTAGGAACTATACGAACAGGAGTCAACCCTTGTTCTATTCACATAATGGCTTCACCAGTTTGTTTAACCGCTCTGATGTTATCTGTTTGCTAATTACTGTTTGCTAGTTTTTTTTTTGTTACTGTATTGACTAGTTAGCTACCATCAACACTGTACATTTCCCTACCTGTAATGTAAGCAGGTAATTGGTAACTCTAAGCTCATATGCTTTAAATGTGTCCAGTATGTATTATTGTGAACAGCTTTCGTAGTTGTCAGTTATGTAGGTAAATACTTTATGCATGTCAACCACTATTCCTCTTTTACCTCGAGAGCTCCTGCAATGTGCAAAGAGAAAATATTTAAAAGTGAGCAATGAGACAAACACCGTATTTTGTGTAAATCCTCCCATGTGTGTTCTCTGCAATATATTTTATAATGTTGTATGCATGATTTGGTACTTGGTATTTGGTATTTGTTACTCAGAGGCACTGAGAGTGGTTTAGGATTTTTGCAAATTAAACTGGTGCTTTGCTTGATGAAGTATATTTCCCTACCTGTAATGTCAGTAGGTAATTGGTAGGTAACTGTACCGGCCTGAAGCATGCACCTAGCATACAGAACCAAAGTTTGTGTAGATCCCTTGTGTTTGTTACTAAATTACATCAAACGATACCAGTACAGCAGGTATTTCATGCAAGTTTAATTGGTGGGACATGGGGACATTAGCTGTCCTAATGATATATAGAGTTTATGTGTAAAAGAACATTAAATATTTGTTTGTTTGCATGTCATCCAGATAATGTTCCCTCTAGCATCTGGACCAGAATGCAAAAGGGATGTGAACGCGTGCAGTCATTCTGTCCAGTTTGGTTAATGTTTATACTGTTATGCTTGGTGTGTATGAAAAAGGGTAAATAAAAATAAATCATTTAGACCATGTTGACAAATGTAAAGTTAAACTGTTCCTTTGGTTAAAATTTGATCTTGTTTTTTATTGTTGTGCAAATATTTTATTTCCAGGTAGGTTGGATGGTTTGTCAAAATGGTAAATACTTTTGTTCCAATGTGGTATCAGGTGGCTACAGGTTTGTGCTGAATTTGAGCTAGAGTCATCTAGTTTTGGTATGAAACAATATGGTACAAGAATACTGCATTGCCTATGCACTGTATTATGATCTATATCTGCACCTTCTAATGTTGCAATATTTAGCTCAATTGCAAGTAGTCTACTGTGATTTTGTAAAGCTGAGCTCAATTCTGCAGCAACCCTGAATTTATCTGCAGTGTTTCTGAGGTACATTCATTGTTACCTTTTTGGTTTCTATGACATTAGAGGTTTCGAGAGAGATTCCCCAAGGCTAAAGGATGCCAGTTATCACTGAAGAGAAGGCAAGGACAGCAGCAAAGCACAAGGATGGCACACATTCTCAACTAAACATGGCCAGGAGACACAAAAGGATATTTCTTCTTAAAGGGATTACAAAGGTCACACCCATGCCAGTCGTCTATTATCTGCTAAATTTCCTCATAAAAGCCATCCTGTGAATGAGGCAGAAAATGCAGTAAAGACTTTAGTGGGGTTTAGTTATACTGGTTATTTGGCTGAGTTATGTGAGGTGATATGCAGGGTGTGTATCAGCCACAATTAATTTGACAGGAGGCTCTTTTTTCTCTTAATTTCCACAGTATTTCACCAAAGCCAGCACTATCAGCCAGAAATATGAAGGCCCTTGGGACATTGAGGAAGTGAAAAGAAAATACTGAGTCAGTCAGATATTTTTTTAACAAAACTGAATGTGGTTGTACGTACAGGTAGCTGCCAAAATAAAGGTGCCAAAACACTTCAGTAAATGTGGAATACAAAGTATATTGAAACCAGGTGCTTCCACACAGGTGTGATTCCTGAGTTAATTAAGCAATTAACATTCCATCATGCATATGGTCATGTGTAACTATGCTGGGCAGGCCCAGTTGCCAATTATTTTAGCTACCATGGCTAGAAGAAGAGATCTCAGTGACCTTATAAGAGGGGCAATTGTCTGAGGGAAAGATATCATCAACTAGGAGCAACTGTGGTCAAAAGCACATACTCCTTGACCGTTATGGTTCAAGATCCAAGGCAAAACAGACGAGCAACCAAGGCAAAACAGCATAAACCCCTTCACCTGTTCTGAACAAGCAACTCAAAAACAGTCCAGGCTCAAGTGTCAGAACTTCACAGAGATGGATTAGGACACTAAATGGTTGGGTTGCAGTGCATAAAACCTCCCTGGGCCCCCCGATTTTCACCTCATCATAAAAACATGCCGCAAATTCGACAAATAGGCCTATGACCAGAAGTAGATAGTGAATATGTTACTTCATGAAAACCCCTTCACCTGTTCTGAACAAGCAGGTGTCAGTGCATGGCAGGATAATGAAAGGGAGTAGTAGCCTAGTGTACAAAAGCCCAAAAGAAGCCAAATCAAGCACAAAACAATATTTCCTCATTGATATAAATGAGAAACCTCAAGAAACCTCAGGCTCAAGTGTCTGAAATAATTTGTTTTATGGCTTTTAAAAAAATACTTTTGTTCAAACATTGCTACAAATTACAGGCCAACTTCTGGAGGCTATTCTCGTTGTTTTGTTCATGGTGTAAGCTATTCGGGTACATTTTCCTGAATTAATATGAATTTATCTAAAATAATTTGTTGGTTATAAAATTAGGTCCACTTTCTGGTTGGACATCCTCTTTAAGGCCAATTTCAGCAAAGTAAATGCCAATAAATACAAAGCCATGATGATCACCTTCATCCTATGGTGAAGCATTTCTATCCTGATGGGAGTGGTCTCTTCCAGGATGGCAATATCCTCATCTACAGGGCATGAGTGGTCACTGAATGGTTTGATGAGCATGAAAATGATGTAAACCACATGCTATGGCCATCTCAGTCACCAGATCACAACCCAATTGAACACTTATGGGAGATTCTGGAGTGTCCATCAACAAACCACCATCAACAAAACACCAAATGATGGAATTTCTTGTAGAAGGATAGTGTTGCATCCCATAAATCGAGATCCAGACAATGGTAGAATCTATGCCAAGGCGCATTGGTAGCCCAATGCCCTATTAACCCTATGCCCTGGTCTGCTCAACCATTTTGTATTGCACATTGTGACTTTTGCCATTTGCTTTTTTCTAGGTGAGACTAATAAAGGGTTAAGACTTTATGTTGGTGTTTCATTTATTTTGGTAGTTACATATTGAATGTACAGGTAAAATTAAGTAAATTAAACTGCTCTGTAGGTTGAACCACTGACGATTTATTGTTGGTGAATACTTTCATTCATTTTGGTAGTTCCAAGAACCTCATTAATGTACAGAATGTCATCATGTCACGTGTTTATAGAAAAAATTGGTCAATGTCTAAACCTGGCAGTCAAACTGCTAGGTATCATATAAATGAGTATTCATTCTCCCCCAGACAGGCAGCTCTTTACATTCTGAAGCCTAGTATGGATACATTTGTAATTTTGAGACCAACAAAATCGTATGACAGAAATTCCATCAGAATAACAATGAATTGTTAGCTGCTTAATAACATGCTTCTAAAAACAAACACCTACAGTAAGCCTAAGTAAATACAATATATAATAGAAACCCTCTTACCTGACTGTACTGGAACTCTACTCCTAAAAAAACCTTTGTTCTATTATATAAATGGTAGATTCTATGATTAGGTAGATTAAGAACCAATAAAATATCATTCATTTCAATTCATTCAATCATTTATTGAACAGTTTTCATGCCATAAAGCCTGCTTTAAAACATGAGCATGCTTGTGTTTCTTTGTACATGAGAACATGATATATTATGAGTGACTGAAATAATTATTTGAATTAGGATTACTTTGTTTTTTAAGACACATTGAACTGTGAGCTAAAGCTACTGCTGCCATTTCACATCAGGGTCACATCACCCTGTCATGCTGTTATTTTCAACAACTGTAACAGCAGTATATTATCCCATACTTATTAGGCTGAGAAATCCTTACGGGTGTGCCTTGTGGGTTGACTATGCGCCTATCCTAGTTTGTGACTATCGTAGCTAGTAGTTGTCTGAGCTGCTGTGCAAAATAAAAGTCACCATATATTTACTAATTATTTATTGATTCAGACAGTCAAAACAATTTCTTGCTACGAAACGTCTGCCATTTTGTTTTAAGATTTCTGGATTTAGATGTGCAGATTGATATCTGCATGTTAAAAACATACATTTAGCTTGGCCGTAGGTTATACACCATTATACCATGGCTTCGAACACACTCTCAACCAATCAAGACACAGAAATGTCCAAACCCATTTTATAAATGTAAGCATACATTTGCCTGAGTACTGAGGGATCTTTTAAACGAGTGCAGTACCGCTAGTGTCCATTGGGGGGTGCCATGGCGGGTAGCAGTGGATAGGCCCTGCCCTCCACTTTCCAACGAGTAGTAACCTGTATGTGCGTGTGTGTGTGTGTGTGTGCCTGTAGTACTGAGAAGAAATACATATTAAATGTTTATGCAGGTTAGGGGTATTAGTGAAAATGCATTTGCGGATTCAGAAAATGGTAACCCATGTGATGATGATCATTGTACGCACCTTTCTGGCGCGATATTGATTCTCACCTCAGTTAGGTCAGCGGATTGAGATGGTCTGTCTTGTCATTGGCCTGGGCTGGACAGGATGTTCTCAGCGGCTCGGCACAGCAGCCTGTTTGTTTTTCCTACTGGGAATCTAGTGTGATCGTCATGATCGTTGAGGGGCCCCACAGCTCCCCTCCGCCTTGAAAAGAATGTAAACAAACGACACAGTCATGCAAGCGGACCCGGTAGACTGCGGAGTGCTGATGTAGAGCTCTCTCTCTATATATACTTAAAGGTTAATTATATTGTTTGTCTAATGTAAAAAAAGGGACTGTGGGATACACAGTTTCTGACACCCAGCCTTTTAGCTTGCTGTAAACCCAGGTTTTGAAAAAAAAGTGCTTGTTCATGCGTGTGAGCCTAACTCTCTTGCATGCCATTAATGCTAAGCAGATGCAGCCCACAGCACCTTCTCACACCACCCTCCAAGAATAAGAGCAAATACTTGCTTTTAACATGATATTCATCATGAACTGTAATGTTGCATTTTCTCTGTTGCTCTGTTAACCTGGGCTGCGGAGGTTACTTTGGCATTATCAAGGTACAGACATGCAGACTCAGGAAGATTGCATTTTGAGAGGAAATGTTTGCATATTTTCACCTGAATAATGACTGTGGTTATTGCCGAAGCACATGTATAGCACCTTAATGATGGTGAGCTCCAAACAATTTATGTATCCACAAGAACAACCCATTTAATTTAGCAGATACTACCTGTCTACTGCACCAAACACATTCTGGCTCATTTTCAGCCGACCATAAACATATCACAGCAAAGACAGTCTTACTTTCCACACTACATTTTTTGTTTACAAATCATGAGAATCCCCATTGACGCTTATTTAGGGATGGTGAAACTCACCTCTGTATTTTAGAAAATGTAATTACAGTCTCTCCTTGTATTCACATGTAAATAGTGGAGGAAACCTGAGATTAAGTGTACTTTTGCAACTGGCCATGATCTTCACACAAATTATGCACACACTAGCAGATACTTTTTGCAGATATGCAATACCATTTTAAATACAATATTTTTCCAAAAGTATACTGCACCTCGTTTTGAATGTAATGCAACCTATTAAACTTTCATTTTCAATGAATATTCTTTACAGAATTCAGTACTTTTGACTGCAGTGACGCATCATTTACTATTCCTAAAGGGCAATGCATTATACATTTGTCAAAGTAAAATGCTGTAACAAAATGCTGTTCTTTTGGAAAACCATAAGTACTTTATCTCATCCTGTGAAAATTAAAAAGTAAGTATTAAGGTGGCAAACAGCCATGCATTTAAATGATATTCAAATGTATGGAGTGTATAAAAACAGTTTTTACAAGTTATTTTATATTTACATTTATTTACATAGATATTTCTATTATTCGAGCTCTAGATTTGAAGCAGTTTTGTACAACATAAAAGGGTGCATTAGCAAGGTAAATTCCCCGTATTTTTTTCTTCTATTCTTAGCTGCCTTAGTTTTTCATCTACCTGATAACCTTACTTGTCAAGTCCAACATACCTTGTTGAAATGAATTGTTAATTAATGGTTTGACTTCCTGAAATACATTTACATTTTAAAAAGCCAAGTTTTATGATTGCATCACCTACGTTGACTACGCTTGACAGTGCACATTGCAAACCAAACATAAAATATACATGGCTTGTGCTAGTAAACTGATTTATTTTCTACTTCAGTGTTGAATAGTGCAGCTTGACAAAACTGAAATGAAATGGTCTGTGCGTATCTAAAGAATACAATTTGTCTATTAAATCTATATTTACAATTTGTATGGGTTATAAAAGCCTGTTGAAAAAAGTGATAAAATGTCCATTTTTTTCACATTACAATGCAAAAGCAAATCATTACATTACATTACATTACATTTTAAGCATTTAGCAGATGCTCTTATCCAGAGCGACTTACAAGATGTGCATTGCCATGTGCAAATCCATACACTATTTCACTCTACCGTGATGCCATGACATTGTCTTAACTGACCTGGACTGGAAAGGCTTGTGTTTAAAAGTACCAGAAGGGCACAGCTTAAACCAGCAAATGGTAACACATATTTTGTTCTAAGACAACTGGTCCCAGAATTAGCTAAGCTTCCCATTGACTTCTCAGGCTGCCCTTGTCCTACTTGCTGACATGAGCAGTTGACCACACACCACACAGTACAATTTGTCAAGTGATTGATGGAATTCTAGCAGAGCAGTAGTAGTTTCCATTTAGATGCTCGATAACATTACATTTACATTTACATTTGAGGCATTTAGCAGACGCTCTTATCCAGAGTGACTTAAACAGTTAACATTTCCTTACATACAATCCATTTATAAAGCTGGATATTTTACTGAAGCAATTCAGGTTAAGTACCTTGCTCTAGGGTACAACAGCAGTTACAAGCCCAGCTCCCTAACCATTACACTACACTGCCAGCCCACATACATGCTGACAGGGTTTTGCAGAGGCTGATTGCTGTGCCTGAGAACTACACAAATGGTTCTCTCACCCTTTGATACTGTTAGCTTTAGCATCTGCTGCCCCTTAACCTGCCAGTACCATGCATGTTACGTTTTCCTCTTCCAGTTATCTTTTTATCTTCTACCTAGGACATAGATCAGAGATGGCTGGAATTTTGCTGATAATTTTAACGAGAATCTCTGTCGTCCTGAACCTCGCTTTTCAACAGGTCTCATAAATCAAAGTACACACAAAGCAAAAATTTCACTTAAACTGTGTTAGCATCGTCGACCATATGTTTTTAACATGTTCCTTTAGTTAATGACTTGTTTCAATCTCAAACAATATGTCTCATTGTTTTGACATATACAACTTTTCCAAGTGAAAATAATCCAGTAATTTCAGCAGAAACATTGATTCAAAATATTAAGTGACTGAGCATCTCATTACTTAAATGAGGGTATGAGGTGTAGGCTACGTCTTGCTATTTTTAGGAATCATTTTGATCATATTTGAAAATCAGATTAACTGTTTTATGGCAGTTTTGCAAGATTCGATTTTTTTGTGAAGAATCCATGTCTAGAACATACAAAATTTGACCGTAGAACATTTTATGAAACACCTGTCTGGTGAAATTGTGTGTGTTTTGGGAATGCCTGTTGTATGCAATAACCACAACACAGCAATGTCCACAGACCAGATTTTTTTAAAACTAGTTATGATCTTGACCTATATCTATAATTTATGTGTGAGTGTTGCATGTCACATTCATTCTAACTCCTGCAAGAATATGGTGAAATTCATTGTTTTTACGAGATACCAGCTCTGTTTTCACATGGTATCTGCTGTGTGTATCTGCTGCTCTCTTAAAATGTACATCTTGACCCTTAGTGTAAGATCATGGGAACTCTTAAATCAGCTCCATCTGCAGTCAGACACTCAGCGCATACAGAGTGTGTAACCCAATTTGTTTATGTTTGTTTTTCTAATTCTGGTCCTCGCATAATTGGGTGATAGCAGAGAAGGATGATAATTGGGTGAATGTGATGATAGTAGTTTAACAATGCACAGCCTCTATGCAATCATTTAAAAAAGAGCTTATATTCCTTATGAATATAATAAAGATGAATGGTTCCATCAAAGTGACGTTGACCTGTTCATTAAGTATACATTGAATATACTAATTCTGGCTTCACATTAGGCTGTGACAAATTATTATACGAATGGATCAAAATGACATCTTAATTCCCATATCTTCATAGCCAGTATACCATACCAAATCATGGGACATTGATACTCTGTCAAATCCTCCTCCAGGGGCACTGAGCCACTAAATCGCTCTGTAAATGAAACACAATTATTCCAGCTGATGCATTACTAATCCTAAAACTCATCCGCATGCATACTGCAAGCAATGCTCTTGTATTTGCCCTCAAGTTTTACTGCAATTTGTCCTATAAGAAACTTCACTTCATTTGAAATCTCTAAACAAAGTGCATCTCTGTGTTAAAAGACAATACACTTCTACAAGGGAACTTTTACTTATTCCAGGGATAAAAATCAATGCTTTGAAATTGTATTATTATTATTATTATTATTATTAATAATATTATTTTCTGTAATCCCCTGGTATTTTCTTCATCCTTGCATTTTGTGATTTTATCATGTGAGGTATTAGTGGGTTTCATAGCTTATAATTTGTGTCTGTCCTTTTTACTACTGCCTGTACCCTAGAATCTAATAACTGCTCCACTAGTGTGATATGATGGCATATTTATTTGAATTAAATTTTAAAAATTCAGTTAATTTTTATGAACTCTGCTGTGCAAGGTGACACCAAACCTGCAATATTGAGAAAAGTGTATGTTTGAGTCTTTTCTTCCCCAGAGAACTGCTCAGGAATTAATTAAACTTAAAAAAGAATATTTTTCTTATATTTAGGAACACATGAAGCACAGCCCAATACCCTGTGATCATTGCTGTACACAGTGGGCACACTCCGGTGATGCAGAGGAGAGCCATATGGTGTTTTGTATTTGTTTTATTGGGAGAATGACCTGCTACGATAATGTAATCACACCAGTATGCTCAAAGTCAGTTTACTGAGAGTTCAAACCTGTCACCACTGCAGAAAAGATGAAAGGCTTGCTTTGGGGCATTAATATCAACTTAAAAGCTAGATAGAGCTAGCACAATCCAATCAGCGCACAAGGCTCATTATCGACCCTTTTGATTTCTGCCTGTAGAATTTGATTTCCATGGAGTTGTGTGGGAGATGAAGGTCTTGTTTATTGTCTCCCTTCTGGATAATGACTTATTTTTGTTCTTTTGTTTTTTTCTCTCCCTGTATGTGAAGCCATTTATAAATTATATCCACAAATCAAATATTACTTGTGGGAGGCAGGAACTTACTCACTCAGACCTCTAGCATGAAGAGTGTCACCATCAATATGTCATGAGCACAACAGAGCTATAAATAAATGAATAAATGGAGTACAAGCTCTACTGAGTAGTTTTCCAGTTGCTTTCACAGGGCAGGTAGATTTATTCAGCTTCAGATTTTTTCTTGGGAAAACTCACCATCACCATATTGAAAAGGAGTTTTCAGGTCACATTATATACAGGTATTCATGTAAATGTGTTTAGTTCACTGTACTACTTGGTCAAGGTGCAAATGACGAACTGTCATAGAAAAGTTATGTCATGCCAGTACCCTGTTTACATTAACATTACTTAATGAGGCCTGACAAAAATTAGTCAAATTGCCAATGTTTTTTTCTACTTCGACTTTCCACTTCTTACAACCTGGGTTTTGTTACTTGTCTTTCCTTCCCTTGGACTACGAACTTGTCTAGTATAGTTCTACCCTGGTCTGGTATAGGTCTCCTGTTTTATCTTGATTGGCTGAGGAGCACCAGTGGGGAGCTGCCTGGGGAGTGAAGCAAGGCAGAGACTGTCAGTTGAGGTTTTGGTAACACGGAGAGCGGTGTGGGAATTGTAGGGGTCCCTTCCGCTACTGCCGGAGACATCACCAAGGACATCTCCCTCTGACCATTCACTGGCCATTGCCATTTCACTTGGCATTTTGAAATCAGAAGACAGCTACCTGGTGATTATCTGTGTGTGTGTGTGTGTGTGTGTTTGTATGTGTGCGAATGTGTGCATTTCATCTATCTCGCTGCGCTCCAAGTCAAACCTCTGGAAAGAGCGCAGGGGCTGGAGAGGCAGGTGCCCCCATGGACATACGTAGGATGAGGTCGCAAGGCGTCCTGAGGTTGGTGCGCGTGTAAACAGCGAGCCATGTCCACTTCACCATCAGCCTGGCAACGGCGGAGGCTGGCACCAGGAAGTACCAGTCTGTCCACTTTCCTGCTGCTGCTCTCCAGCCCACAGGTAAGAGACTCCCAGCACTCTGCCACTCTCTACCGCTTCCACTGCCAGCCTGTCAGCTAACACACTTCACTTCACTGCATTTCCACATCACCACAGAGGCAGCTGTTATATTATATTGAAATACTGAAAGCTTGGGCTGTCAAGGTAGACAAGGAATGTGACTCTGGACATTTACAACATGACAAATTAAAGTTTGGTTTTCTGGAAATAGTCACTGAAGTACATTTAATGAATATCATTTCATATTTTTGCTTCATTAAAAAGCCATTGCGAACACATTTCTGCAGGGAATTTTCAGATGAGCAGGGTAATTAAAGAGGGATTTTTCCTGACTGAGTTGGGATTTCTGCATTTGTAGATACAGATATTTGCTGTATTTTTCAAATGTACTGCAAATATTATTGACTTGCTTTGCTGAACAGTATTTTGTGCAAAGTAATTGCATCATATAAGAAGTAAAACTTACTCAAGAAGAACTATTATCCACAATAAATCAACAGAAATACAATAATATGTAAACATCAAGTTTCCATTTTATTTCATTGAAAATTATTATCTACAGCATCATATTTCCTGTAATGGTAGTGGTAGTATTATTATTGTCATACAGTCAATATTGTATCATTAAAACATATATAAATACATATATAAACATGATGCTTCAAAACAGCAACATAATAATAATGAGGATAATTTTTTAAATGATTATTAGTGTTGTTTTAATTATAAAGAATGATATAACTTCTTACTAACCATAATACGTGACATGCTATATAAACATTAGTATTAAATATAGTTCTTATACTGTACATTGTACTTTTTAATATATTTTATGTTTGTTGATGCGCAAATGTAATGTAATGTCATCTTGGATAAGGCTGTCTACTAATGTATAAAATGCCTTTTTGTATGAGGAGAATCCTTATGAATCTAAGCATCTCCACAAAGGTTTTAGACATATACAGTATATGTAAGGCACAATACAGTTTGTGATTGAACGATTAGTCAAATTCAAATATATTTGACTTAAGAGGAATTTAGCTCATACCTACACACCAAATGGTATAATTTTTGCTTTCTTTATGAAACGAATCTAATGTGTTGTCAGCATAAAAACTACGTAATGCTATTGTTTACCCCAAACCTACCCCTGGGGCGAACCTGGCTAAATGTTCTTCTGCTATAGTTATCTTTTAACAATCTACAGCCAAACTATGTGGTGCTAATTTTAAAACTTTCTGCTCATGGACAGATATTATTGAAGCTGTAAGAGGTCTGTTATGAATCTAATTCTTAAGGTTACTCTACTCTTTATATTTTCTCTACTTGTAGTGTAGTGTAGAGTCTAGGTCTGCACTGTTCTCAGTTCTCTGTTCTCATTCTTAACTCTAAACACAACTGTATCCCCTGCCACAAAAAAAAAACTATTAAATATTGTTCATGAAAATAGTCTAATGTAATAGTTAACACTCATGGATTGATAAAGGTATTACAAATTCTGGACTATAAGGCATGGGAAAAAACAAATTGGGAAATAAGAGAAAGTTGTTAATGTAGCTGTGCCATCATTGCAGTAGTTTACTCACAAAACATTTGTGCCTTTCAGAAGACTATGATGATGTGTTCAAACAGAGTATATTCTGTGAATATTTTTGCCGACCACCTCATCAGTTGCATATAAATCAAAGTGTTCTTGGTTGCTCCTCAAATGTTTGAAATGAATTCATGACAAGAGGCGATTTATGCTGGTTATAACTCACAGTGCGTTAAAGCACATCTTACCAAATATCTGTATTCAATTGCAACTTTGTCCGTAGGCAACAAAGCAGTTTATTTCCTAGTGAAGGAGCGTTGTCATTATTTTTTTCAAACCAGCTCAGACAGCTACAATATAGGACAAAGGCTTTCTGGATTTCACAGAGACACCTATTTTTCTTTTATATCCAGCCAGGCAGTTTGATTATGTTTGTGGCTAATCCTCTGTAAAGTCAAATGTTTACAGAGGATTTATTTTATAATTAAGTAATATATGAAGGACCACATGTGGTTATGGGATTATTCATTTTAACTGTCACTTTAAATGTATTTGCTTGAAAGAGAATAAGTAGTGCAAATGTTTTAAAGTGGGCCCTGATTCATTTTAGAATACGATTCTCTTGAAAAATTTAACTTTGGCCTGTCAAGTTGTCGATTTAAATCAATGAGAGTGATGTCCTTGAGCTATTTTTTTCTAGCAACTTTATGCCATCTTTCAACAGCCATGTGTGTTCAACTGGATGTAAATCTTTAATTAATGTAATCAGTTACTTAATCATAACTTGAAACCAAGAGTGCAAATGTTTTGTTTTACAATGTTCAACAATATTCAGATATGTACACAACATATACAGTTTTTTTCCCTCTCTTCAAAATTCACCCAGATGAATTTAATTATTTGACAGGGACAGTGCACATTGGTAATATTTCTGTAAATATGCCAAGGAGGCTCATTTTCATCTGTAGTTCCTGCACAGGCTGCTATGATGTTATAGCATAATCCCTGAAAATGTTAAGATCACTAGGGGGTAGGAAAATACCTCTCAAGGACAATGTCCAAAAATAATGTAGCCTACAACATTTGTTTTTTCTGTTGATATTTACCTAAACACTGCCATCATGTGGAAAAATATTGCCAATACAGTCTCCGTGTGCTCGGTGGACAGATAATGTAGCGTATCTGTTTCACCGCCCCATATGAGTGTTCTCTTAAATTGGAGGAATTGTGGAATGAGCACTTACACCTTTCCCTTTTCCCAATTTCTTTTTGATGTATTTTGAAGGTAATGGGCTCGATGCTTGAGGATATCATCAATCATCGGTCTGAATACCAGCAAAATTGTACCAGGACCTTAGCATCCACTTACTTCACAAGAACTGGTGAGCACTGGGAGCACTTTAATGTATAGTTGTGTTCTTGTAATGTATTTAAACTAAATCAGGGATGAAAAATTATTACTCAGATCCGCAAGATGAACACAGGCTGTAAAGTCTGGTCTTGCATATCTAGTAGTTAAACTCTGAACTTAAAATGATTTATTGGCAAAATGTTATCTTTGCTTTTTTAAATTCACGGTATATGTCATGTTGAACTATTGAACTGCAGCTGTCTTCCTCTACAGTTTCCTGCACATCATCAAATTAAAAAAAAGAAAAAAACTTGATTTGAAACTGACAATTCATTGCCACCAATTAACAGATTTTTGTCTTTTCAGGAACGTATTGCAATGGGACATTTGACCTTTTTGTCTGCTGGCCACACTCACCCCCTGGCAACGTGTCTGTACCATGTCCCATATATCTACCCTGGATTAGTGAGGGTAAAAATCATTTTTATCTCATTCATATGTGGCGCAGATATCCACTAAGACTAATATTGCAATCACATTTTCCTCAGATACACCAGAAGAATCATTTTCAAATAAACGGAACATGTAACATTCATTACTGCGTACGAAAGGCAGAGAGTGAATCTCATTCTTGCTGTCCTGTGGATCCAAAACTAACATTAGCGTCTTTGAAGAGTGAGCCATGAGACTCACTAGCACAACTGCAAAGGTCAAGGATGTTCATGTAACTCAAGCCATGATAAATACAGTCTGGACTCTAATCACGATTTGTCATTTAACAAAGATGTTAATGTTTTTGGTTCTGTTAATGTAGGTCAAATAGTAATGCCAGACCTGCATAGATAAAAAGGAACTATTTATTCCTACTATTGGCCTGCAAATCCAATTTTGACTTGATTTTGACCTGTGTGTCAGATGCTGATATGGATGGGCTAAGATTCATGTCTGATCCAAAAACCAGTGTCCAAATGCTCAAATGCAGTGCAGTGAAATTGGACAATTTCAGCGCAGGCAATAAAAGTAGTGGTGAAATTGGAAAATAAAAGAGAGACAGCAAACGACATCCCTGCCTGGGGATTGTCAGCTATCACAAGGGAGCTGGACAATGCTGCTTCTCCAATAAACAGTCGACAACCATCTAAACAGTCACATACATCACCTACAACTAAGGCAGACATTGGCATGGAAAATATTATTGTGTTCCATCAGATAAGCAGTCACTGTCCCATTCATGAATTACAACTTCAGCATATCTCTCATTGATATCTCACATTTATAATTGACAAATAATGTTGAAAAAGTCATCACAATTATTTATTTTCAATGTGAGCCCCTTCCTTGCACTTTATCACTGCACAGCAGGTCAGAGCAACTGTGTACTTTTACAGACACAGATTTGCCTTTGTTGTTACAATCTCAAATAGTTCTTGTTTATTATCCTTACACACTCAGATCTGTGTTTGAACATTAATTACACTTAGACACTCAAAATACTTATTATATTTACACACTCAAATACCTAGTAGCGCGTATTAAAAACACACACATCTCTGACTATGTTTATTACATTTACACACTCAAATCCGAAGAGTTTCTTAGACGTACAAACTCAAACTCTACTGCATGGAGGCAAGCATTCCTCTGCAGCCTCATTGAGCAGAATGGTTTCAAACTGGGCCCCAGAGTGTACACTAAGTGTACACTGAGTGAATTCAGACTTCATCGCATACGAATGGACTTCTACGCTGAGGTGTGTGAAACGCGGTGGGCAGAATATGATGGTTTCTTCTGTTCCCAGGAGGTTCGGAGAACGTGTACAGGGAGTGCACCCCCAGCGGCACCTGGCGGACCGTGGAGAATTCCACAGATGTGTGGCGAGACAAGTCGGAGTGTCTCAACCCACATTTCTTCAAACCACAGGTCACGCGACACAAGCGGAGGCACAGGGGGCAGAGAACTGACCTTTGAGCTCCCTATCCCCTCAACCTTCCCTTGCGTTACTTAATTAACGACATTGAAAGTTTTATGGTGGATTCATTGATATTGCATGCCCATTAGCAACTGATGACATTTCACTTATGTTTTTATGAAATTGTATTGCAGCACCTTTTCTTGCACCTCATATGAAATCATTTTAATTACAGCAAAATAATTGGGTCTCATTCATTCATTTTGATTTTAACATGGAGATGGGAGATTGCCTTTGGCTTAAAACCGGCTGTTCCCTGCCTCCTGTATCTCCCTAGCTTCCACGATTGAGCACCTCTCCCAAACACATTGGCAAGATATCTGACATAAGGGAGGGATTTGCCCTTATTGAAATACGTTGTTCCTTACAGGAAGATGATTTTCTCCACCATTCAACACTTCGCATAATCTCCATCATTGGATATTCCCTGTCTTTCTCCTCTCTGTTACTGGCTGTCTTCATTCTGGGTGTGCTGAGGTAGGAGGTTGGGAATGCGAGCAAAACTCCCGAGTTTAGTTTCAGTATAGCGCTGTAAATGTGTTGTAGTGTGTATAGTACAAAGAAAGTTCTCATAACCCATTCCCGGAACTATTTATTTATTTATGTATTCTTTTAGACTTTTCTTATCTATTACTTATCTATAGACTTTTCTTATCTATTACTCTTTATTTTGAGTGAATATGTGGCAAACATTAATGTTCATGAGTGATACAGTACAGGCAGTACAAGGATAACAGCATTTTATTTTACTAGGGCTTTATACAATTCTACTGTATTATCTGATGACACTGAACAGAGCCTACTTATTTCATAGGCCCAAACATTTGAAGCAGATAAACCAAGGTTTTATACAGATTATAACCAGATATATATATTTTTTCTACAGGAAGCTTCACTGCACAAGAAATTACATCCACATGAACCTGTTTGTGTCATTCATATTACGAGCAGTGGCCATCATTATAAAAGAAATCGTCCTGCACAGCATGTACAGTAACCTACCCAGTGATGAAATTGGGTGGAATGGATATTCCAATTCAGTGGTATTGTGTCTTAAAATATCATTTTCCATGTGTATTCTTCAGTATTTGCATTTCATGATATTCTTGTGGCAGCAACCTGTAATGAAAAGCAATATGCAATGGATTGTTAAGGACACTATCTGTGTGGGTTCAGTATATTGTGCATTATATATAGGTGACTCCCAAAATAAAGGAAATAAAATAAAGTGTCTTAATAGGGCGTTGGGCCACCACAAGCCTCCAGAACAGCTTCAATGCACCCTGGCATTGAGCTCTATTGGAGGGATGTGCCACACATACACTTGTCCGCTTGTTAAGAACAGGGTAAAGGATGACTCATCAGACCATACTTTTTACACTGCTCAGTAGACCACCGCCTGTGTTCTTTGCGCCACTTTATTTGCAAACATGCATTTTTAGGTGTAATAAGGGGTTTATGCACTGCAATCCGACCATGTTCTTGATGAAACTGTCTGCTCACGCCATAGATTTATCTTTGCAGTTAACTGATTTAGAGTTGCTCATCTGTTTTGCATTGTATCTTGAACCAATGCACGGACATCACGGTTGAGGAGTATGCACTTTCGACCACAGTTTCCCCTAGTTGATGTCTTTCCCTCAGACTTCCATCCAAACATCACCTTAGCCCTGTCCCAGGCCCTTGTGAAACACCAGCAGGGTGAGCAGTCTTCATCACTGAAGCTCCTGCCAAACATGCCCCAGCAATCACCCCTCTTTCGAAATCACTGAGATCTCACTCTTCAAAGTCACTGAGAACTCACAGAGTCACTCTTCTTCTAGCCATGTAAGCCAGAACAATGGGCAACTGGGCCTACCCAGCATTTTTATACATGACCCTAAGTATGATGGGTTAATTTCTTAATTAACTCAGCAACCACACCTGTGTGGAAGCACTTGCTTTTAACATACTTTGTATTCCTAATTTACTCTTGTATTTACTTTATTTTGGCAGTTGCCTGTATGGTTGCCAGGATTTTTATTTCTAACCCTTGATAAATGAAGACTTCACCATAAAAGTGATACATACAATGACTATTGTTACATTATTGTAACTATTGTGACTATTGTTAAATTATGAAAAAACCTATTATAGTACTTTAGTACTATTATAGTACATACAGGATTTCTGAGGAATACAAGACAACCTGAAACAACAGTTTGCAAAAAAGGATAATCAGTTAAATTAACATTTAACAGATTTAAAAAAACATATATAGGTACTGTGTAATTCATGTTTGCATTAAGTGAACACTAAACATTAAAGTCCTCTAAACATTGTTAGGCTTTATTAAAATATTAATTTTATTAATCTAAACAACAAAAACAAAATCCTAGAAAACCAAATTATATGCACTATTGGATTGTCCTTTCTCTGTGTTGCTCATTTATATCTGTGTTGCCAATTTGTCCATCAAAAATTGTGCATCAGTAAGATTATGACAAATTGTAGAAATAAAGGCCAGTGTGCATCAGTAATGTGTGTATTTCTTTTTCCCAGATCTCTGTAATCTGCAAGGCTACTCGTGTTGCCATGCACTACTTTGTGGCAGGGAATTACTTCTGGCTATTAGTGGAGGGGATATTCCTCCACACTCTGCTGTTCACTGCAGTACTCACCAAGAGAAGGCTACTGAAGAAGTATATGTTCATTGGCTGGGGTACGTCTTTCAAAAACACATACTGTATGTTTAAAAACAGCACGGAGAGTACAATGTCCCCAACCTCACACTCAGCTGAATCCTCATTCTTCTGAATGATCACCTTTATTAAATTTGTCTTTTGGTATTATGAAGCGATCAAATTTGCTGCAGCATGTATTAGATGTGTGTTTGTCTTCTATTAGGAACTCCCTTCCTGTTTGTGGTGCCTTGGACAATAACCAAAATCTTGTATGAAAACCAAGGGTGAGTATGTAAGTGTGGTTATTGTGTCTTACTGTAACTTGTATCTCCATGTCTTCTTAGAAGCTTATTATAAGCACACTGATCACCGTGAAATAAACTATTTAACCTTGCTTGCTATAAAAACTATACTACGTAATAGTATGGTCTAAAGGGAATTTATTTTGAGTTATTTATTTAAGCAACATTTGTTCTTGCACATTATTAATATTCAAGAGCAAAAATGTTTTTATTTTTTTATTCTACATTGCTTCATTCAAAATGAAGGACATATAGATTGATTATGAATCATTGTCAGATGATCCTAATCCATTGAATTTATTTGGTGCATTATATCCAAAACAATGTCTATTGAATATTTGAATATTCCCTTCTGAATGCAGCTTTATCCAATTTTAGACACTATTTATTTGCAGCATTTCTGTTTTTCTAAGGTGCTGGTCCAATAATAGCAAGTGGATCTGGTGGATAATTAAAGGACCAATAATTGTATCTGTTGCAGTAAGTGCAATAATGAGCACAATGTGGGTACAATGAGCATTCTATTATATCAATATTCAACCATACGTATCTAAAAAAACACTCAACACTCGAGGACATCCGAAACAGTACGTTCATGTAGGAGGCACAATCACAGACACACAGACAATCACAGACACACACACACGCACAAACACACAGTGCAGCAGACAAAAGATCAACACAGAGGCCTGATGTAATAACACTACTGCACTGTTGTGTAAATATTGTTTTTTTGTACAGATCCTATCCCGCAGGTGTTATTTCTTTGTCGCCATTTTTATTTTTATTGTTTTTGCACTTTATTTAGCCCATACTTACAGTATCATATTTTGAGCAGTCCCAGAGTCATTTTGTTAATGTACAATATCTCAAACATCTCTTTTCACCTGTGTCTGACTTCATTTCAGATTGTGTTTTACATATTCATCAAAATTATGAAATTGCTGCTTTCCAAGTTAAAAGCAGACCAGGTGAATTTCACTGACTACAGGTACAGGTAAGTCTCACAAGTGATAAATTGCTGTGTATACAACAATATGTTTTGTATAGACAATCCTGATGATGGTTACCTTGATTGACAGTTTAGCCAAAGCAACGCTGGTATTAATTCCACTGTTGGGGATCCATGAGATGGTGTTCACATGCATCCTTGATGATTTTTTGGAGGGACAAACACGCTACATCCGCAACTTCATCAACTTGACAATAAGCTCCTTCCAGGTGAGATAAAGCAGAGCTGCTTTTTTCCACTGGCAGGCGTGGCCATGTGTTTATTTCACATTGATTAATTTCCTCAGTGCATCCCTGTGTGTGTTGTTAACCCATATGACGTGTCTCCTTTTAGGGCCTTTTTGTTGCCATCTTATACTGTTTCGCCAATGGAGAGGTGAGGTGCTTCTGTAATCCTTTTGCTTCCAAGGCCACAGTGAACAGCAGGTGTGGGAGGAAGTAAAAAAACATTCAGAATTTTAAAACCATGGAAGGACAAATGTGTATAAATATTATCTGGCCTATTTGTTATTTTTTATTCAAACCTGAAAAGCATGCAATCAAGCAAATTATTATGTTCAAATTCCAAACTGTATTAGTATGTTGATTTCCAGTTTTCAAAAGTAGTACGCTTTCCACATTCAGAGAAAATATCTCAGCAACTCAACATACACTGCCTGGCCCCAAACAATGTCACCACCTGGATTTAACTAAGCAAATAGGTAAGGGCCTTCCATTGGATAATTACTGCAGTGATTAATATGTTTTAGCTGGCAACAAGTTATTTAACCCTAACTGATGCAGTGAGTAGCTTCTCATTTCTTAAACAACCATGTCGGAAGACATATCCTGTGGTCGTGGACAAGATGTTAATCTGTTTCAGAAGGGTCAAATTATTGGCCTGCATCAAGCAAAGAAAACAACTAAGAAGATTGCTGAAACTACTAAAATTGGGTTAAGAACTGTCCAACGCATTATTAAAACCTGGAAGGATAGTGGTGAACCATCATCTTCGAGGAAGAAATGTGGTCGGAAAAAAATCTTGAATGATCGTGATCGGCGATCACTTAAATGTTTGGTGAAATCGTACCGTAAAAAATCAACTGTAGAACTCACGGCTGTGTTTAATAGTGAAAGTAAGATCATTTCCACATGCACAATGCGAAGGGAACTCAAGGGATTGGGACTAAACAGCTGTGTAGCCTTAAGAAAACCACTTGTCAATGAGGCTAATCAGAAAAAAAGGCTTCAATTTGCTAGGGAGCATGGTCATGGTCATGTGGTCTGATGAGTCCAGATTTACCCTGTTCCAGAGTGATGGGCGCATCAGGGTAAGAAGAGAGGCGGATGAAGTGATGCACCCATCATGCCTAGTGCCTACCGTACAAGCCTGTGGGGGCAGTGTTATGATCTGGGGTTGCTGCAGTTGGTCAGGTCTAGGTTCAGCAACGTTATGTGCCCAAAGAATGAGGTCAGCTGACTACCTGAATATAATGAATGACCAGGTTTTTCCATCAATGGATTTTTTCTTCCCTGATGGCACGGGAATATTCCAAGATGACAATGCCATGATTCATCGGGCTCAAATTGTGAAAGAGTGGTTCAAGGAGCACGAGACATCATTTTCACACATGGATTGACCACCACAGAGTCCAGACCTTAACCCCATTGAGAATCTTTGGGATGTGCTGGAGAAGACTTTGCGCAGTGGTCCGACTCTCCCATCATCAATACAAGATCTTGGCGAAAAATTAATGCAACTCTGGACGGAAATAAATGTTGTGACATTGCAGAAGCTTATCAAAACGATGCCACGGCGAATGCGTGCCGTAATCAAAGCTAAAGGCGGTCCAACGAAATATTAGAGTGTGTGACTTATTTTTTGGACGGGCAGTGTATAACTTAACTACTTGACTACAACATTGTGGAATACACAAGATAGGTCTTTGTGGCCAATACAAATCTGTATGTGGTTAGTATTATACACGTACATTATATAGATGTTTTTCAATAGTATTGGATTTTTCATTTTCAGGTCCAAGCGGAACTCAAGAAGCGATGGCAGCTCTTTGTCTTTGCCAACCACTTTGACGTGGAGGACTGCTTCCAGAGGTCACGGTTCAAACACTTGTGGAAGTGCTCGAGGAAACAGCCTGCCCATGGCCCCAGCCAGAGTGGGCCCTGTGAGGGGAACAACGGCCCCTCCAACGTGCAGCTCTTGCAGGTGACCATCAGGTCCAGAGGGGAGTTCCAGCGCTGCCGGCCCACAGGCGTAGCACTCTACGCTCGCGGAAGCCTCTCCAGCAGTGAAGGGGAAATGACTCTAGGGGAGACAATGGAGGAAATACTGGAGGAGAGCGAGTTTTAAAGCTCCATCCCTGGATATTTTCTGCCAGTGGACATTTCTGTAATCATATATTTTAATCTAAGCAGCATCATTACGTAGTAGTTCCACTTGCAGATTGTTCTTGGCAACTATGTATGCTGTATTGTTACTCATTGGCTACATGTACTGTATGTAGACCATGAGCCAGTGACCAAAATTTCACCTCCACCTACAGTACTTAATTTGGTTGTTGTATTTATATTTATTTTTTTATATACAGGAACATGATCCTGGGGGATTAAAAAAGTACAAAGTACCGTATTTGCCCAGTTAAGAGATACATGTGTAAAAGCCTTATCAAAATCTGTCTTTTACACATTTTTGTGTGAATTTTCAATCATATCTACTCTTTATTAAGATGGAAACAAGCGTCAATGAAGCAGAAAACACAAAGATTTTCATTACAGTATATTGTAAATATCGGTGAAGAATATTAATTTATAATTATAAACTATAATTAACAAACAAACCATTGACGTTTCATAAAATGTACTATTTTGTTGCTTATGATTACCATTAATATAGAAGCAGGCTCATAGTAAAAGACACAGCACTGCCTGTTTTTACTTTAGTGATCACATAAAAAGGGGAGTTTGTTATTAATAATGTACAGTGGGTTCGGAAAGTATTCAGACCCCCTTAAATTTTTCACTCTTTGTCATATTGCAGCCATTTGCTAAAATCAATTAATTTCATTTTTTTCCTCGTTCATGCACACACAGCACCCAATATTGTCAGAAAAACACAGACTTGTAGATATTTTTGCAGATTTATTACAAAATAAACACTGAAATATCACATGGCCATAAGTATTCAGACCCTTTGCTGTGACACTTGTATATTTAACTCAGGTGCTGTCCAATTCTTCTGATCATCCTTGAGATGGGCCTACACCTTCATTGGAGTCCAGCTGTGCTTAGTTATATTGATTGGACTTGATTTGGAAAGGCACACACCTGTCTATGTAAGGTCCCACAGTTGACAGTGCATGTCAGAGTAAAAACCAAGCCATGAAGTCCTAGGAACTCTCCATAGACCTCCGAGATAGAATTGTGTTGAGACATAGATCTGGGGAAGGGTATAAAAACATTGCTAAAGCATTGAAAGCACCCAGGAGAACAGTGGGCTCCATCATTGTGAAATGGAATAAGTTTGAAACCACCACAACTCTTCTTAGAGCTGGCCGTCTGGCCAAACTAAGTAACCGGGCAAGAAGGGACATGGTCAGGAGGTGACCAAGAACCCAATGGCCACTCTAAGAGAGCTTCAGAGTTCCTCTGCAGCGATGGGAGAACCTGGTAGAAGGACAAACATCTCTGCAGCACTCCCATCAATCAGACCTTTATGGTAGTGGCTAGACGGAAGCTACTTCTGAGTGAAAGGCATATGACAGCCCACCTGGAGTTTGCCAAATGGTACTTAAAGGACTCTAAGAGCATCAGGAAAAAAGATTATCCGGTCTGATGAGACACAAATTGAAATTTTTGGCCTGAATGCCAAGTGCTACCATAAAGGTCTGATTGATGGGAGTGCTGCAGAGATGTTTGTCCTTCTACCAGGTTCTCCCATCGCTGCAGAGGAACTCTGAAGCTCTCTTAGAGTGGCCATTGGGTTCTTGGTCACCTCCTGACCATGTCCTTCTTGCCGGTTACTTAGTTTGGCCAGACGGCCAGCTCTAAGAAGAGTTGTGGTGGTTTCAAACTTATTCCATTTCACAATGATGGAGCCCACTGTTCTCCTGGGTGCTTTCAATGCTTTAGCAATGTTTTTATACCCTTCCCCAGATCTATGTCTCAACACAATTCTATCTCGAGGTCTATGGAGAGTTCCTAGGACTTCATGGCTTGGTTTTTACTCTGACATGCACTGTCAACTGTGGGACCTTACATAGACAGGTGTGTGCCTTTCCAAATCAAGTCCAATCAATATAATTAAGCACAGCTGGACTCCAATGAAGGTGTAGGCCCATCTCAAGGATGATCAGAAGAATTGGACAGCACCTGAGTTAAATATACAAGTGTCACAGCAAAGGGTCTGAATACTTATGGCCATGTGATATTTCAGTGTTTATTTTGTAATAAATCTGCAAAAATTTCTACAAGTCTGTGTTTTCTGACAATATTGGTGCTGTGTGTGCATGAACGAGGAAAAAATGAAATTGTTAATTGATTTTAGCAAATGGCTGCAATATGACAAAGAGTGAAAAATTTAAGGGGGTCTGAATACTTTCCGAACCCACTGTAAATGTTAAAAAAAACATGTTCCTGGCAGTACAATTTGAGTAACATACGTACCATGTATGGACTTATACAGTCCACTAACCATCACAGTAAAAAAATACAACTTATAGGACACAACATATATTTATTTAGATGATTCAAATGAGTTGTTACCTGGTTAAATATCTTAAATCGTATGTAATGTAGTGGTCAAGGATACCTTGATTTCTTTGCTGAAGTATTTCCTGATCTCACAGAAAGAATGTGATAGAGCCACTTATCTATATTTGCTGTTCCCTTATGTGGACAAAAACTGTTAAATATAGCCATTTCCACTGCTTTCTCAGCAACATTGTCCAACCTGCATATTTCTACTAACAAGCAGATGATTAGGCTGTCTTCAGAGAAGGTTTCACTTTGGCCAGTGGTTAAAGTAAAAAGAAACAAGTCAATTCTAAGCCCCCTTTCAGACCGGGCTCCTAGACTCCAAGGAAAGAGCTGTATTTTTATTTGTATATAAAAATATAAATAATGTTTCATGCAACATATTTAATGGGATGGCAAAGAAAAGCAAAGAAAAAATATGAATTTAGGCTGGAGATGAATACTGAAATCTCAACTCAACTCACCTTGCATCCTAATGCCAGTCCCCACCAGGAGCATGAAGTTTGATTGACATCTAAAATAGTTTACAATGAGATGTTTCCCACATTCATTCTGTTCTTATCCATATAAGATGTACATTTGATCACAGGATAAGGGGCAACACCTATTTATCACTGTACAGCACTTAAAATGTATATGTCTTATTTTCCTTAAGCTATTCTTGGACTTTATGGGGTTTATCAAACTGAATCAACCTGAGAATGTCCTTGTTTCCCATTACTCCCTGAATAAACTCCCCTTCTGTTATTTTATCTTAAAGAGAAGAAGAAAGCAGAGGGGGATTTTACACAATTTAATATTGAACAGGGATGATTTACTGTAAATTTTTAAACTGAAATACTGAAAGTTATTATAATGTTTGTAACATTTTTGTATGCAATTGTGATGAATGCACACAGTACTGTAACTGAGTTACAAAACTAGTAGTAGATTGAAAATATTTATTCAGTTTAGTTCTAAGCCAAAAGGTGAGTGGTACCTACAACACACCCTGAGTTATCTCTACAAGTGTACCAAATTATACTTACCTTTTTTTCCCCAAAAAGTTCCAGATTTTCTCTGTGCTCTTTTCTGTTGTATTTTCATCATCTGGAAGGTACTTTTGGTCCTCTTTGGAGATCATATTGAATATTGACTGAGTGAAAACAAAAATATTGTAAAAGTGAACTGAAATAAAACTATTTGTATGTCATTTTTAAAATATATAGATGACATTGTCAATGTAATAAATCAAAGTAAAAAATAAATAATAAGATACTTGCACTGAATACGTTTATTTTTGTTACGGTCAGGTGCGTTTTTTACGGTGCGTTTTTCCCTTCCCTTTTCCCTGTGTTCCTGTTCTCCCTGTTGTGTTTGTCTGTGTGTGATGCGGGCACAGCTTCCTCCTCTGCATTCTCCGGCTCCCTCCTTGATTACAACAGATCTGCAACACCTGTGCTGCCTACTCACCTGCCATCAATTATCATCAGCCCTGCAGTGTATATCAACCCTGGTTTCTCCTTCATTCCTCGTCAGATCGTTCTGTCTCTCTACTTCAGTGGTAGCTACATGCAGCAAACCTTCCTAATCCGTGATTTATTCCATGTTTATTTTCTTCATCGGTTTATATGTGTTTTATTTTTTCCCCCCGTGTTCAGGTTAACTTCTCACCCGCCTGTTTTGCTTGTTCACTCGCTTGCCATCCTGCCTGCCTGCCCGCTTACCTGCCTGCCAGCCAGCTTCCCTGCCTGGAAGCCAGCTTCCCTGCTTCCCTGCCTGCAAGCCAGCTTCCCTGCCTGCCTGCCAGCTTCCCTGCCTGCCTGCCAGCCAGCTTCCTGGCCTGTCCACTTCCTTGCCTGCCTGCCTGCTTCCTTGCCTGCCTGCCTGCCCACTTCCTTGCCTGCCTGCCTGCCTCCTTCGTCTGCCCTCACCATCGTTTCCCTGCCCCAGTTCCCTGGGTATAATAAATACCCTCACCTTATCTCATCCTCTGTGTCAGTGTCTGCATTTGTGTCCAATCTGTGTATCAGTCATAACAATTTTAAAACCCCAAAAAATCGATACCATGAAATATGATAAATATATATTAGGTATATGATTAAAATAGACAAATATATTTGTAGAAATTACACTGTTCACATTACAAATCACAGGTTATAATGGTTTACAGACAATTCAGCTCCCATACAGGAAGAGAAAGGCTTCAGCATATAAACATTAGAGTCTGCTGTACACATGCCAGATTGCCAAGCAAACTGTTGTGCCTGGATGCAGTAATGTTCCAAAAAAACTTGACCATATGCAAACACAATTTGTGTTGTTTGTTTGTTTTTTTCCCGTTTTTCTCTCAATTTGGTAGCCAACTGTAGTCTCTATTGATCCAACTATCCCCCCCACAACTCTGTTGCCTGCAGCTACAGGAACAGCCACTACTCTAGGACCGGCAGTGGCAGTGATAGCAAACTGCCTCCTTCGAGACGGAACTCGCCCAAGCGCCAACCGTGATTCTCATGAATCCAGAGAAGCTTTCTGAACATGTACTCTGTACGGGGTGGCAATGTTAGCAATGTTAGCAATAATGGTTAAGGAACTGGGCTTGTAACACAAAGGTTGCAGGTTCGATTCGCAGGTGGGGCACTGCTGTTGTACCCTTGAGCAAGGTACTTAACCTGGATTGCTTCAGTAAATATCCAGCTGTATAAATGCATTGTATGTAAAATAAATGTGAACTGTTTAAGTCGCTCTGGATAAGAGCATCTGATAAATGCCTAAAATATAAACGTAAAATGCAGCGAGCTCATAACAATTGGACTGGGCTATATTGGCGGACAGGCAATTGCCGCCCCCGAACGGAACTCCTGGCCAGAGCCAGGCTGGTGCAGATTGGGAAATGAACCCCAGCCGCAGTGGGCAACCTGCACTCCAGGCAAATGCCTTAACCGCAAACACAATTTTATGTTAAGTGAGGAATCACGATTAAATCTGTTCTGGTGTGATGGTAGGTTGGAGAGTGCACTCAGCAACCGTTTGAATGGAAAGCACTTTTATAATTTATGAGTAGCCCCTCGACTTTGCAATGCTATAGACATGTTTTCCTGGCCATTAAATTCACCCCACATGATTCGAAACGAGCACTCTTAGGAGTTTTGAACAGTGTGAATCTCACTGAGTAAATAAACGCTCTTGTACAGTCAATGCCTCGTCATGTGGAAGAAATGCTAGGGTCAAATGGAGGACACATGAGATGTGGCATTCCTTCAATGAGCAAAATGTAGTACTGTATGCAGAGTAACCACTGGCAACGAAACATGTTTGTATTATCTTAATACACAACATGAACACACAGGCCAGAGTGAGTAATTTTGTACTCATCCAAAATTATTGGATTTCTTGCGTAGATGTATTGCATTGTTGAAAATGTCAGAGAAGATACCAATATACAGTAGCTAAATCCAAAAAGACCTTTGAAGGAAATCTTGGAGAATGATACAACTGCCCAGAAGTGGCAAGCAAGGATCTGCTGACTGTAGTTTGACCTTCAGTTTTTAAGAGGATTGCTTGTTACCAAGGGACTACTAACATGAGCTTAATTCCAGGAAATAAAGAAAGGTTTTAATTTCTCTCATTATTTTAAACAGGCAGAGGTTTGAATGATGCAATATTTGTGAATGAATGAAGAGGTAATCTTACACATGCATATTTGGCAGATATAAGACATATACAATCAGTAAAGCTTTGAACTGTATTTAAAGCAAATAAATATGAATAATAATAGGTGTTTCTAAAAGTTATTGCTTCTTTTCCTTTAGCCGTTCTTGGACTTTCTGGGGTTTATCAAACTGAATCAACCTGAGAATGTCCTTGTTTCCCATTACTCCCTGAATAAACTCCCCTTCGGTTATTTTATCTGAAAGAGAAGAGTAAAGCAGAAGGGAACTTTACACAATTGAATATTGAACAAGGCCAATGATTTACTTTTACACTTTTAAACTGAGATACAACAGTTATTATAACGTTTGTAACATTTTTGTATGTAATTGTGATGAATGCATACAGTACTGTAACTGAGTCACAAGCAGGGTTGGGTTGTAACGGAATACATGTAACGGCGTTACGTAATCAGAATACAAAAATCAAGTAACTGTATTCAGCTCGCGTTACATTTGAAAAACGAGTAATCTGAATACAGTTACTTTAATAAACCTGAAGTGAATACATTTTGGATTACTTCTTGGAATTCTTGGTGGAAAGTTTTCCTTACAAACATTAATGAGCTGATATTCATTACTAAAGTTACAGCATGAAATTATCACGCCTATATGATTATCATCACACAGCTCACGAAACTACAGCCGCTGCACAGAACCAAAAACTGCGTTAAAAAAAATGCGTTTAAAAAAAAGCGCGCGCCCACACTCAGATAAACATTGATAGGGACAAGATGGAAGAAAAGTCAGCTTTTAGTTTGTGGCGTTATCGACACAATTTCCAGTTTAAAGAAGAACATGGGAAAAATCTGTCGGTCCAGTGTACCTTGTGTCTTCCAGGAATAAAGATACTGTCGGCATCAAAGGACTCGACTTCGAATCTTAAAAAGCACTTGGAGTAAGTCGACGTTAGCTAACCTTCAGTTTAATGAACACAGTTCTGCAGTAATTTGCTGTTACCTGACCTTAGCCTACGGTTTGAGGCATCGCATTAACTGCTCTGCTAATTTTATACTGCTTTCTTTATTGTTGAAACGATGACATTTTATTTTATTCTTTTTATTTTTCCCAGTTTTCTCCCAATTCGGTAGACAATTGTACTCTACTATACGTCAATTACGTTATGCACTGCCGAGCATTCGCTGCTACACAGCCGCCAACACTGGCACTTTTCTAAGCCATATCCCTTACAAGTCGCTGTTATTCCAGTGCCAAAAAGTTTCAAAAGTTATTACATTGTTTCAGATGCTGTGTTTGAGTTATGCTCATGATGAGCCATCAAAACAGTAAAAGAACTTGCCTTTCAATATCCCTTTGCTTTTTATTATGATTAATTTTGAATCTGTCCATTCTAATTCCATAACATGTTAATGACGACGACTACAACAAAAAATGCAGATACAATGTTGCATATATTTAGCTAAATTGACATCTCAAATGTATTAGTATTTATTATTAAATGAACAGAAGCTGACCTGACCTCAACACAGTGGAAAGTTGAACATGACATCCTTTTTCAAAGTGTAATGCATAATAACTATTTAAATGTATTACTGATCAAATAAAAAAGTGAACATGGCGTGTGCAAAGGTTTGAGCACCCTTTTAGTACTAAGTAGCACCACCTTTGGCTATATAACAGCTTCCCAATGTCTCCTGTACCCCAAAACATACCCATCTGTGATGGAAAAAGTAAGTAATCCAAAAGTATTCTAAAAGTAATCTGATTACGTTACTTTTTTGAGACATGTAACTGTATTCGTATCGGATTACTTTCAGAGCCGTGTAATCAGTATTCAGGCACTAATTACATTTACAAAGTAACCCTCCCAACCCTGGTCACAAGCTAGTAGTAGATAGAAAATATGTATTAAGTCCTAAGCCAAAAGGTGAGTGGTACCCACAACACATCCAGAGTTATCTCTACAAATGAACCAAATTATACTTACCATTTTCTTTTTTTCCAAAAAAGTTCCAGATTTTCTCTGCTCTCTTTTATGGTGTATTTTCATCATCTGGAAGGTACTTTTGGTCCTCTTTGGAGATCATTTTGAATATTGACTGAGTGAAAACACAAATATTGTAAAAGTGTCAGGAGCGTAGTAGGGGTGGAACCAAATGCAGGCGCGAAAGAGACCCAAAATACGGAAATACGTTTATGGTATTTATTTCCACAAACGTAGACAAAACAATGTCGGTGGCGACACGCAAATAACTAACAAAAACAAACCAAAATGATAAACGAACTCCAACAAACAAAGCTAGCTAAGCAGCAAATCCAAAACGTAATCCAAAACACGGATTTAACTAACCAGAGGAACTCTAATAATAAACAAAAACAAGAATCAATTTTACGAGGACGCGAGATCATGAAAACGAAAGCGAGTTTGTCTAGGCGAAACTAAACAATGTCCAAGCAATGAATGGAGAATGCCAGTTGATTAAATATCCTCCCGGTAAGTGCTAACAGCTGTCTGTAATGACCTGGATTAACTTGGTGCATTCTTGGCGTGTCTTTTGCTTTTCCTGATTGGTGATTTGGGGAAATTTCTGATAGCCGGTCAAATCGTTACAGAACCCCCCTAGGACCGACTCCCGACGGTCCAGGAAGAGCCGCCTGCTGAGCCTTGAAGCCCCGGATGAGGGCCGGATCCAGAATCTGCCTTGCTGGAATCCAGGACCGATCCGCCGGTCCGTATCCCTCCCAGTCCACCAGGTACTGGACTCCTGACTGCACTCGATGGGATTGGAGAAGATGGCGAACGGTGTACGCCGGGTGTCCGTTGATGAGACGAGGGGCGGGAGGAGGCTTAGCTGGTGGTGTGTGTGCCCCGATGAGCAGTGGCCGAAGACGGGAGACGCGGAATGTAGGGTGTACACGGCGCATCCCCGGAGGCAGTGAGAAGCTACCGGATTAACCTGGCGGACCACTTTGAAGGGACCTACAAAACGTGGAGCTAACTTGCGGTTCTCCACCTTGAGGGGTAGGTCCCGTGTTGATAACAAGACCCTCTGGCCAGGGTGAAATGTGAGTGCTGGACGACGGAGACGGTCGGCTTGATTACGGTGTTGTTGGGTGGTGCGTTCGATGACCAACCTGGCTCTCTTCCAGGCTTGTTTGCATCGTCGCACATGAAGCTCTGCCGAAGGAACCCCGGTTTCCCTCTCCTGGTCAGGGAAGAGAGGAGGCTGGTAGCCGAACTGAGCCTCGAAGGGTGACATCCCCGTGGCGGAGCAGCGAAGGGTGTTGTGGGCGTATTCAGCCCAAGGAAGATTGTGGCTCCAGGACTTGGGGTTGGATGCCGAGAGGCACCGCAGAGTTGTCTCCATGTCCTGGTTAACCCGCTCTGTCTGCCCGTTGGACTGGTGGTGGTATCCTAACGAGAGGCTGGCTGTGGCTCCAAGGAGTGTGCAGAACGCCTTCCAGAACCGGGCGGTAAATTGAGGACCTCGGTCAGACACGATGTCGGAGGGAAGACCAAACACCTGAAACACATGTTCGACCACCAGTTCAGCAGTCTCCTGGGCCGAGGGCAGTTTAGGCAGGGGAATGAAATGGCAGGCCTTGGAAAAACGGTCCACAACCACGAAAACCGCAGTGTGACCGTGCGAAGGGGGTAGCCCTGTAACAAAGTCCATGGAGATGTGGGACCAAGGGCGGCAGGGAATGGGCAGAGGATGGAGTAGCCCTTGGGGACGTGTCCGGGGGTTTTTGTGCTGGGTGCACACAGCGCAAGCCAGAACGAATGACCGGACCTCCTCCTCCATCTTGGGCCACCAGAACCGTCGACTAAGAAACTCCAGGGTGCAAGTCACCCCTGGATGTCCGGTGAGACAAGAGGCGTGACACCACTGTAGTACTTGGTTCCGAACGGCTGAGGGTACGAAACAACGGTTAGGTGGGCCATTGCCCGGGTCAGGTTCCGTTCGTAAGGCCCAACGAACCACGGTTTCAATGCCCCACTGGACCGGGGCAACGATGCGGCTTGGTGAGAGGATGGTCTCCACTGGGGCGACGGTGTCCGGAGCTTCAAAGATCCGGGAGAGAGTCGGGTTTCTGATTTTTAGACCCCGGACGGTAGGAAAGTGTGAACTGAAACCGGTGTCGATTATCTAGCTGTATGGATAAATCTATGAGTTCTTCCCATTGCTCGATATGCCCATGGATCACGAGTTCATCCTTCAGCCCCTCGCTGAGACCTTGCCGAAACGCTGCTATCAATGCCTCATTATTCCAGCGGCTCTCTGCGGCCAGGGTGCGGAACTCGATGGCGTAAGCTGCCACCGTCCGACCTCCCTGCTGGATCCGTAAGCAGCTGGTTAGCTACTTCATGACCCCAGACCGGATGGTCAAACACCTTCCTCAACTCGGAACTGAATTGGAGGTAGCTGTCGCAGATGTGTCCCTGTTCCTCCCAGATAGCTGTCGCCCATTGCAGAGCGGTTCCATTAAGAAGGGAGATGATATACGCTATCCGGGAGCGATTGCTGGGGAATTGTGAAGGTTAAAGTTCAAATGCCAGTGAGCACTGGGTGAGGAAACCGCGACATCCCGTGGGGTTGCCGTCGTAGCGCTCCGGTGCCGGGAGCCGCAGTTCGCGAGACAAGCTGGCTTGGGTGTTTGCTGGCTGAAAGTGTTGAGTTGTTCTGTCAGCAGAGCAATAGCCTGATCCTGCCGTCTGATGGAAACTTCCTGGTTCTGGATTGTCGTGCGCAGGAAGCTCTGGGTCGGCTCGGTTTCTGCTGGTTCCGTTGCTGGCATGGACATTCTGTCAGGAGTGTAGTAAGGGTGGAACCAAATGCAGGCGCGAAAGAGACCCAAAATACGGAAATACGTTTATGGTATTTATTTCCACAAACGTAGACAAAACAATGTCGGTGGCGACACGCAAATAACTAACAAAAACAAACCAAAATGATAAACGAACTAGAACAAACAAAGCTAGCTAAACAGCAAATCCAAAACGTAATCCAAAACACGGATTTAACTAACCAGAGGAACTCTAATAATAAACAAAAACAAGAATCAATTTTACGAGGACGCGAGATCATGAAAACGAAAGCGAGTTTGTCTAGGCGAAACTAAACAATGTCCAAGCAATGAATGGAGAATGCCAGTTGATTAAATATCCTCCCGGTAAGTGCTAACAGCTGTCTGTAATGACCTGGATTAACTTGGTGCATTCTTGGCGTGTCTTTTGCTTTTCCTGATTGGTGATTTGGGGAAATTTCTGATAGCCGGTCGAATCGTTACAAAAAGTGATTATGGTCAAATAAGGAGGCAAAATATTTGTCACAAAATCCCCACATCCATCACAAAATGACAGCCAATCATTGTTCAAGTTAATTGGATGGGGGAACAATGCCACTGTTAGATATGTGGACCATTGGGAAATGATCATACAGAATCATGAAGTGTGCATGGATCACCTGACTGATACAGGAAACAGCACAGTAACTTTGTATTTTGTTCATATACCGCAATAATTGTATTTATGTACATTTTAATGTCATATGTCATATGTTACCAGTATTTGCAAATGAAGAATAAATACCAAATATATTTTTAGATATCAAAATTATGTCAGTCCATATAAATAAATATTTTAAAATCTATAAGAATTCAGCTTTAATGCACAGAGTATGAAAAGGCCCAAGAATGTCTAGGCTTTGATCATTTTTAAAGACAATCATAAGAGGATTTTATTTTGACATCACTCACTGAACACTTCACTTCACTTTTACCTTGACAATTTCCTGGATCTCGTTTTTGCAGATAGTGCTATTTCTGTCAACATCATACAGGGCAAAGGCCCACTCCAACTTCTGCATGGTCTTCCCGGATGAAGTGAGGTGGAGTGCCACTATGTACTCCTTTAAGTACAGGGTCCCGTCGCTGTTGGAATCAAAGCTCCTGAATACATGCTGTGCATAGGCTTTGGGATCAGTGTCTGGGAAGAAGCTGGCATAGATGTTTTCAAACTGCTCTTCGCTGATCCTGCCACTGGGGCACTCTTTCAGAAAGGTGTGTTACCAGGCACACAGCTTCTCCTCACTGTACCTAGTGTTGAGCTTCAGGTCATCCAATAGCTCCTTGGAGAGCCCTCTGCTTTTGCTGTTTCCCATTCTTTAGATCTATTCAAGTGAAAACTCACTTCCCTGATACACACTTGATTTGACACAAACTGCTCTAAACATTGACTGTTTCTAAAAACTTTTGACTGAGATTATGGATATCTCCTTTTTAAATCCAGACTGGCTTTGTTTAGAATTAAGAGGATAACCACGTGATAAGCATTTTACATATTTTTGAGAGAGTGGTGGGATTAAGTTGGGGGTCTATATCTATCAATTTAATCAGACATATGTATTATACAGCAGGGGACTAAACCTGAATGACTAATGAGAGCTAGATTTACAGTGTTTAGCTGACAGTGGGGAACCTCTTGATCTCATTTAATACACATTAATTAAATTGGTCAGATATTTTTAGAATGATATTTGATTATATTATTGCCATTGCTTCCAAAAAATCGATTAGCCTACTTAATACACTTTTTACCATGCAAAAAGTTATAGCCTACTGTTGTCACAGCAATGCAATTATTTAAGCACCAACCTGTACACCATAATCAGCCTGTATTTCACTATGTGCACTCTGTCACTCTACCAACCAGCGTGTGTACCCACAGTAGAGACCACAAGCGCACTCAGATTAATACATATCTGTGACTGGAATGATATGAATCTATGAACTTCATTATGAGAAAATAAAAATGATTCAAATTCCAATTTACAAGTTGACAATGGTTGTTATGGAATCAATAGGATTGATTGCAGTATCATTTAACTTCCCAATACACCATGGCCATGGCCATAACGCCATCATTTTATAGTAATGGTATAATAAAAGTAACTTTTTAATGTTCCGCTAAGAGAAAGCACGTATGTTGCGGTTTAAGGCAAAGTGCTGAGTTCCATGAGTTTATAGCTATTGTGAAGCCAATGTAATATAGTGACAGCTTTATCAAAGTCTGGAAGGATTACGAATCATAAGAGCACAAACACCAGCCATTATGCAACGCTAAAAGAAACATGCTTTTACGTCTGTCTGCCCGGCTTTATATTTACGTTATATGTATGTTATTATAATACACTTTTATTACTAATTAGCCTACTAATTACGCGTGTCGAATTTTTTGAGAAACCGAACGTAATAATGATCAAATCATGCATTTTCGTAACAATAGTCTACCCTAATATTACTGCTATATATTTTGACACGTAGCCTATTCCAATGTGTATTTAACCTTAACCTAATGTACAATTTTTCCTAAATGAAGAAAATCTGGTGGATTCACCCATATCCCTGACCTAGTTGCGAATTTGCAGTGTCCTGCTGACGCGCGTTCACTCATTATATGCAGTTTCCCGAAACGATAAGATTCGCATATTTAAGCTTTCTGAATCATGTCACAAGCAAAGCCCTATTCAGAGAGGGGGAAAACAGTCTCCCCGTATTAGCTAACTAGCTAACTGTATGATTTCAAAAGCGGATTACACTGCAGGTTTTGTGCGTATCAAGAGAATACATTGAACCAGTATCCTCATCACGTGACGAAGTTGCTAGCAGTTGAGCTAGCCGGAGAAATTGACACATATAGGTCAATATACGCGTCCATAGACACCATGGGAGGAAACCATTATCAGACAAATGAAGTGGAACGTATTGGGTTCATAACCCGGGTGCAAAGTTTCAGTGCTTGTCATCGACTTCACAGGTAAGAAATAGCCTTTGTGTGCATCTAACCAGATTGCTGGTTACAATGGTCTTCCCAACCACGTACGTCTATTTGGATAGCTGTGTGTCGAAGTTCACAGATCAGAACTGAACGTGCGCTTTGGAATGGCCGTTTAACTCGCAAGCTACTATTGCCACAATTTTGTTGCTATCGAAGTATCAGTTCGCTCAATTTGAAGGAAGACCTACTTGTGTTAACTTGGTAGCCAGATAGATATTGCCGCTGTTTTACAGCGCTCTGTGTGATTACGATTTCATAACTGGAGCTGAAAGCATTTTGCAAAAAACTTAAAGCATAAAAAGCAAGCTCTGTTGCTACTGGCTGCTATCTAGCTAGCTAGTCTACTAGTAAACTAAATATGGTGCGCAAATGCTAATTAAATGTAGCCTATTTTAAAGAACGATGTAAACAGCCTGTTGCGTAGTTGCCGAAAGGGATTCTGGGAAGTGTATTTCTGGTCGAGGGAGCGTTTACGTACGGAAGGTTCATCCCCGTCTCATCCACTGTTCTAAGCAGAGAGTATCGAAGTCACTTGGACAACTCGTCATATGCACTAATCACTAAACCAGGGCTTCGGAAACTCTGCCCCAAACTCTCTCTCCCATAATCACAGACAAAACTGTTTGTCCTGAATCTCAGATAAAAATGTATCTATTAGCGTTTTTCCACCGACAGTACGGCACGGTAACCATAATTATCCCCTTCAGGGGTCGAGTTCCTTGTGTCGTTTTTCCACCGCACAACAGAACCGTGAAGATAGGAGTTATCTGAAGTGACAAAAAAAGAACGCAACCGCTGTGGTGACATTAGCATTGACATTGTAAACATTCCAGCTCAAATTCACAAAAGCAGAACACGGCTTTCTCCGTAGCATTAGCTACAATTTTCTTACCTCTACCTAGGCGTTTGGGAGTCATGTCAGGGGGGCAGCGAGCGCAGGAGATCACATTACCAATATCACATTTAATACCTCATATTTCTTACATCTGTAGCCTAATTTTTTTCAATCACATAAAAATGAAAACATTAGCAATATTTGTCCTTTACATCTGTGCTTTCATGTAGCTTGTCGATGCAAAAATATGTCCAGCACGAGCTACGAGTAGTAGGGAACGATATATTGTATTCCGATATGAGCATTTGCAATATCATACCACCAAATTCCATAGCAACGCTCGACGCTGGGCATGTTTTGTCATACATTTGTTTCCCACACACACTTGCAGATTAGCTTTGTCTCCCCAGAAGTCACCGAGGAGTAAGACGGGAGTGCCATCCTCAGGGAAAGCGCTGAGTAGGGCATCCATCTCATCTAGGAAACTCCCCAGTGGACCTGGAGGGCGATAAAGAACAATGATGTGCAGTTTACATGGCACAGTGACAGTGACAGCATGAAATTCAAAGGAGGAGGGTGAAAAGTGAGGAAGAGGAACAATACCAAATCTCCACAGGGGGGAGATCAGTATACCTGTCCCTCCACCTCTACCTGAGGGTTGTGGAGTGTGGGAGAAGGTGTAGGCAGCGGAGAGAGCAGCAGGGGTGGCCGTGTTCTGTGGAGTGATCCATGTCTCCGTGAGCGCCAGGAACTGCAGGGAGAGTAGGGAGGCCTGGGCCGAGATGAAGTCGGCCTTCCGGACAGCGGACTGGCAGTTCCATAGTCCGCCTGCTACCACCACGTCAACACCGGGAGATCTAGGAGGGTGGATGAGATTGGAGAGGTTTTGGGTGTGAGTAGAATCTCTCCTTCTAGGCAATCTAGAAGAGGAGACATGGACTGGGATAGGGAGATAGCATGTAGTGTTAGATGCAGAGGAAATAGAACAGGGAGATACAAAACTATGATACTTACCATGCGGCGAGCACTCCCTAGCTGGCCCCCCTCGGTGGACTCCTCCGTCTTTGTCCGCCGAGTCTTTGTACTCCTGCAGGTAGACTCCTCCGTCTTTGTCCGCCGAGTCTTCGTTTGATGAGGCTAGGAAGGTGAGGCTGCCGCGAAAAGCTGCCGCTATCCACAACTATGATTGCTTATATGTGGCGAATGCCCCCTGACAACAATAGAGACTAATTACCAACTCACAGGTTCCTCCCACTAATCAACTACAGACACGGGTGCTACGCCTGTTAAAACAAAACCGATTGAAACGCTAAGTATCAATCAACTTTGAACTAAATCTTCTAAGCAGCGACTGAAGCTAGTAATCGAGACTAATAAACTGGAACAAAAGTAACAAGCTACTAATTAAGCTAACAAAGTAACGAGAGCTGCTACTGCAACAAGTGAAAACAGGCAGCGAACGCAGAAAACTACACACGAAGTCTAACACCGGGTAACCAACACTTACTAGAACGCAACGAGATTACTCTTACCGTGATCGAATGCACACTTGTATATCTTTAGTCCAATCATACGCATACACCTCTTGCAAAATGTAACAAATCCCCATGCATCCTTGTCATTGGTAGAATGACGGACATGATAAGACTAAGACGAAAACTAAATGTAAACTGGCTGCCAAAATTAACACTGCTGTCCATCCCAGGGGGAGGGGGAAAGGGAAAGCTGGTACGAGCTCACCGCAAGCACAGAAAGCCTCCCTGTGGGCAATACGAATAGGCAAGTTCTGTCTTGAAGGAAGCGGTTTATTGCCAGCACCAGGCTAGTGGCTAGTCCCGTAGTTATGGGTGGCGGGCTCATGGGGGAGGGAGAATTCAAGAAATAGAGGGTACAATTGACCACCAAATTGGGAGAATTTATTTTAGGCCTATGCTAATTTTTCTCTGGCAGATACAGGAAGGTACTCGTTTGGCAAATCAAATATAACAAATCAAACGTATATAACAAGGCATCAATGTGTGACATCTAACGCCTGTTATTCAAACACAAACACATGTAATGTTACCACACTACGATTCAGGCAGAATCCATCTCTGCTGTAATAGGTGAACAGAGGAGTAAAGCCACCATTCTGGAGGCGGCAAATCACCAGCATGTGTTTGTGGTAGCTATTCTGTTTAAAAAAAATGTTTTATTTTAATTTGTTTTGTGCTTCAGCAAGTCACTGAGTGATGAAGAGAACAGGAAGATATTTGGAAAGTGTAACAACCCCAATGGGCATGGGCACAACTATAAAGGTAAGGAACTGCTCCCTGTCTTTCAAAAAGATCCTTTATTCTTTTTTCTTCAGCATGTATTGATCATTATAATGATTAGCTTCTTCTGAAAACTGGAGCATTAATCAGCTGCTGTCTGCTTTTTACAGTTGAAGTAACTGTACGTGGAAAAGTAAGTTATTGACTGGTTATTGACTCTCCTAAAACATTGCATCACACCTTTTAAAAATCTACATTTCAATGGTTATAAGTTGAATAAAAGTAATGTGTGGTACAACATGTGTGATAATATGTGGTACAACATTTCTAGTGTCCAAACAGAATTAAATGCTTTGCTATTTCCATTGCAGCTACTGAAATAATTGCAATTGTATAGTAGCCTATATGATGTGTTATTGCATGCTAATGGAATTATTTTATACATTTCAAACTTTTTGGTAAAATTGGTCCAATACATCATATAACACATATAACAATTGTTTGGAAAAAACACTGACAACCCATTCTGATTGTAGCATAAATATAGTTTTATGTTGTCCTGTATTGTCCTGTAGGGTGTGTACTATGCAAATAAATAGTAGTACTAAACAGTACTGTATGGACAAACTGTGACTGTAGAACCACGTTTTAAGGCTATGATCTGTCTACTGTCAGATTGACCGCATTACTGGCATGGTGATGAACCTGACAGAGCTGAAGCAGCATATTGAGGTAGGTCACTCTAGGACAGATGCAGGAGGGGTGAGTCTATCAAGTTACGAATGCCAACCATGAATGTTCGAGAGGCGTAATTTTTATAGATTATGGACCTCTGGTTGGGGTATGTTTATCCTTGCGTGCAAGGGATATAATATACCTCTCCACTATAGACCTGGCGAAAGCAGTGCAGATCAAAATGATAAACCTGTCCACTTCTGGGACATAAACCAATATTGTGTAATCAATCCCATCAACTCAGTGAAGGCAGATCTAAGGTCAAGGCAGAGATTGAAAAGGCCAATTCAAACAAAATGTGACGCAGGAAAGTGGTTGAATCATGAGAGGCATGCGTCAAATATGCCACACTTCCACAAATCTGACCAATGTCCCTGGTGTGGTGATCGCTGCTACAGGAAGTGCAGTTCCGTGCCAATTTGACTGTTTTGAGATTAGGGCACGGTACCCTGGATGATTGTTTCATCATTTAAAAATCTCAAACTAAAAAATAAATCCAAAACTGGCTTTGTCAAACTTCGTTTACAGACCAAATCTTTTTTCATTTGAATTCAGGAGGCCATCATGATACCCCTCGATCACAAAAACTTGGATGAGGACGTCCCATACTTTGCAGATGTTGTTAGGTGCGTACCTCTGAGGTGACTGCAAAAATGTTGTTGCTTATATATGAATGTCCTGTGTGAATTTTCTGTTTTTTCCCAACTGTGTAGTACAACTGAAAACGTGGCCGTGTACATCTGGGACAGCTTGGCAAAGCTCCTTCCACCAAGCTTGCTCTACGAGATCAAGATCTACGAAACTGACAAGAACATTGTTGTGTACCGTGGAGAATAGTCAAATTATTTTGATTTTGAATTGATTTTAGAAAATATTAATTATGAAAGTTTATTCATAAATGATTTATGTTACATATGAGTCAGGGTTTAATTGTTTCCAGAACATATTTGCAGATTAAAATTGATCCTTAATCCCTGCTCTCTATATATAGTCTGAATTGCTGCATCTGTGTTATCTTCCCACACATGTTGACTAGAAGGGATGGGCTCTGTCTGTCTGTTACTTTCACTGTTCAATTGTCATTCCCCCAATTCTAGAAGATGATATGCTCTAATAACAGCAGAGGGGGCTAGTACTCTGTCCCTGCTGTTCATTTTGTGATTTGAGGTACCAAGCACAGGTTGCAAAGGCTGTCATTAGGGGACAGAGGTGTTTGCTATGGAATCACGAATGTTATGAGATCTTGCATTATTCTTGAACATGGATAATTTCCCTTGGAGTTTTAACCCAAGTTAAGATAAAGCTGTTTGTGCCAATTTCCCATAACCATCACCAGAGTTGCGGACTCCATTCATGGGAATTGGACTCAAGTGTGACTTGAGTCACAAATGTGATGGCTTTTAGACTTGACTGTCAAAAAGAAAAGTACTTGGCACAAAAAAACTTATTCAGTGCGATTGTAACAACGTCAAAATGTGTCCATTTTATGTTTAACCTGAAAAAGGTCCTGATATTTTCAATGTTTTACGTACATATTTCATAGCAATAGCCCTGACAGAGCGGGGTTGCAATGTGGTGTGGCTGCTTGCCAAATACCGTAGCAGTAATGGTGTTAGTATTGCTTGCATCAAAAGTTGACATAAAAATCATAAAAACCCCTTCCAGATTTGTTTAAGAAGCCTGCCATGTCTTGGTCAATGTCCATAATTTGTTTACCTGTTTGCTTTGTTCTCATTGATGAGGGTGAGGCACCATGTAAGCCCCTCTGGGTTTCTAGCCCTATCCTGTTTATGTGATTATATTTTTTCTTTTTCTGTTATGTCCTCTGTTTTTATACCAGTGTGCAAATAAATAAACTAAACTAAATTAATGTGTGTGTGTTCCCAAATGTGCACAAGGGACGCTATTGGTATTGTTGCTATGCCTCAGCTAAGAGCCTGTTGTGATCCTTTTTACGAGAATACAGCAGTTTATGTACTTCCTCTGCTGTCATTACAGACTGAAGAACAATGAAAACAGTAGGGAAAAACCTCCAGGAATTTTTTAACTAATTTTATACTCCTTTTAAACTCAAGGTTCCTATGGTGGGAAAACACAGCTGAGTACTAAATAATATTCTTGGGAACCACGTTGAATTAGATTTTGCCCAAACGGTCCATTGATGCCAACAGTAGACCATAAAATTAGCTTACAAACCTCCATATAACTATTTTGAAGATTAGAGTCTACCAGTTGTATTTCCCATTAAACATTTTTTTGTTTAATTTTTCAAAGAGGAGCCAGTACTTGGTGCTATGAAGTGCATGACAAAGTATCAAAAGTTCATCTTGAGGTATCTCCTGAATAGCACACCCAGTTGAGGCACCTGTGCAGACTGCAGCAGTGAGTCTGGCTGTCCAGACAGAATTTGGATCATGCCAGTGACAGCCATGGCTGTGATGCTATCACCAATGATACATTGTCCTGCAGGGCTCCCAGGCCATGGCACTGGCACAATAAAGTGAGGGAGGTTTTATTTTGCCAGGTGTTATGACCCACCTCTTTGACCCCCAAACATGTGGGCAAAATCACCCTAGCTACAGCTGGTAAATGGAGCAAATGCTACAGCTAAAAAGGGGAAAGGCCTATTTTAGCTACCCTGTAGGTGTGGTGTATGTAGGGAATAGAAAAGGGCAGGACAGCTCCTGAATCCAGTAAAACGGAATAAAGTGAACCATCTGTAGAAAACTTCCCTCATGGCCAGCCCAGTCTTCAGGCCACTGCCAAGAGCCAGGTACTACACTGGTTCCCTCCATTTGTTTGATAGGGTTAGCTAATTTATTTATGAACAGACGAAAACACAAAACAAACACAAACATGCTGAATCATTGAAATGGTTGATCCCACTCACCGACAGCAGAAAATAGAGGAGAAGTAAGGTTATGAGGTTCAATAACCTTACTTTTCCGGAAATGGTGTTTACTGACCTGCAGATTACTGCAACTGGCTTCCTGTTCAACACAGTTTCACTGGATGCACAAAAAAATGTCAAAATGTCAAAACTGTATAGTCTTCACTACCATAACACGTCATTCATTTTTGTTGATGTATGGCAAATGGTATGGCAAATGGTGTTTACTGATCTACAGACTACTGCAACTGACTTCCTGTTCAACACAGTTTCACTGGATGCAAAAAAAGATATCACGTCTATCCCTTTGGGAGGAACTGCCTCTGGCTTCGTAATGACACTGCAGCATGTGCCCCAAAGCAAAATAGAAGTGTGTCCCCATCTTCACTAAATGGTAACAAAACAAGAAATACCTAACAATCATTTACCTAACACAATCTTAATTCAGCATATTAAAATATATTGAAAAAAATAAAACTGAGATTATGTGTGTCTTATGCTTTGAAGTTGACTGCAATGGCATACAGTTTACATTGTTTTCATGCTCATAAAACCATTCAGTGACTACTCATGCCCTGTAGATGGGGACATTGTCATCCTGAAAGAGACAACTAAAGGTGAAGATAATCACTCACAATGGCTTTGTATTTATTGGCGTTTACTTTGCCCTCTAAGGTGTTGAGCGGAACTAAAGTATGCCAGGAACAGAGCCGTCGGAACCTTTCACCGTGGGAAATAAGCACTCGAGCCTGTAGGTTTCTTTTGTTGTGTGCCACATATGCACTCGTCTGCTTGTTGAGAACAGAGAGAAGAATGACGAGGTGAAGGGGTTTATGCACCGCAACTCAATGATAGTGTCCCTCTCTGTGAAGTTCTGGATGGACTGTTCTTGAGTTGCTCTTTTGTTTTGCCTTGCAGCTTGAACCAATGCACAGATATCATGGTCCAGGAGTATGCGCTTCTGACCACAGTTGCCCCTAGTTGATTATGGCTTTCCCTCAGACTTCCATGCTAACATCACCTTAGCTGCAGTTCCTTATGGAACATCAGCAAGTTGAGAATTCTTCATCACTGAAACTCCTGCTAAACGTGCTCCAACAATCGCTAGTTAACCATGGTAACTTACAGTTATCATGTTCAACTCATTACAGAGATAAACAATATTACAACATTCCCATATTTCAAGAAATGCATGTTTTTTGGTTTGACTTTTGCGGTGGTCTCATAGCTGCTCCAGTAGCCAAAATGCATTTATGCATTTTTATGCATAGCCTTTTTATGCATTAATTGCATTTAAACAACAAATTGCATTGGCACACTGAATTAAGGTCTGAATGTGCCCATTTTGGTATCATGCCATTAAGAATATGCATATAATATCAATTTTGCCATTGAGAAATACATCATGTAAACCAGGACCAGCTGCATGCTATGCAATAAGTAAAACATGTAATGTTACGGAGTTTAATGTATTCAGCTATGTGAAGACAACAGCATCGGGACCCTCTGTACACTGAAGCAAGCCTCCACATAAATCATATGGATGGCGTTTTGGTCCTTTTTGACCCCAAAGGATGAAATCATTTAAATTGCGGAAGAAAGGTTTTATGCTTCAAGCTCAAGTAAGAGCACTGGGATAACATACAATAACCTTACCTTATTACCATGGATACTCAACATATGTAAATTCCATTTCAAATCCAACCCGTCCAATTGACCATTTGATATTTTTTTATTCTTTCTTTGCATATGCACGTAAAAGGACAGACCTTATACTGTCTGACTTAAAGTTTAGCATTGTGTGCATATTGTATACTAGTCACTGTAGTAGAGTAGAGTAGAGTTGAGAAGACTATGTTTTTTATTAAAAACAAAAAAAGCCCCAAGCCCCAAAGCCAAGCCTGCAACCTTTTGCTGCTAGATAGTCCAGCCCAGGTTCAGTCCTCAAGATTTACTTGGTGTTCAGACTTTTGTTCCAGCTCAGCATTAACAAACCTGATTCGAAAATGCATCAGTTGTCTGGATGAGTAGTTGAGGTAACCAGGTGTATTATTGAAGGGATTAATGAAATTAGGTGCATTAGTGAAGGATCGATCCAGGGCACCTCTGCTCTAAAAAGTAAGCAAAAGGATGAGCCTAGATGGGCTGAATGGCCTGTTTTTGTGCTAACAAACTACCAATGCTGTTTATGCCCTTCTCTAAACACTTCTCTAAAGCTTCTCTCACACTGAAGCATCAGTCATCCATGGTTCTTAAATGTAGATCTTCCAACTGCACAAACATTGGCGACGATTAGACTAACTTACTGTTCGCTAGCTCAAGCGATGCTCTCTAGCCATATTAATGTACTCTTGTAAGACGGTTTGGAAAGTCGCGTCTGCCAAATAACTACATTGTAATTGGAATAGGGTGCTGCAGACCTGACGTGACATAAATGGCCAGTATGTTATGTGCTGTGGGAAGCTTGAGGACCACATCACCATTTGGCTGAGCACAATCTGCCTTCAGTGTTGTGGAATTGTTTTCACAGTATTCTTTACCTTTTACACATTTTCCATGTGTCTTTAACCTTGCCTTGTCTCACCTTTGATAATCTGCTCCCCTCCCGCTTGCATGCACCTGCACTCTGCTATGCCAGACACGTCCTGTGGAGTTTTATGGAGGATTCCTTTGGCAGACACAGGAATTGGGGAGGAATACACAGCAGTACATACATTTCATTGACAAGAAATAACAAACTGGTTATGATGTATTGTACTCTCATCCCCTAGTATTAACAGTGGTAAGGGAATACATCGTAAATAATGCAGGTCCTTTTTCTTAGGCTATGGAACTAAGAATTACAGTATATGCATAGCCTTGCGTATTTGGGGCCTAATTTCCACGGCTTGGATGTAAATGTACAAACGCTGTGTACTGTTGCCAAATACTGTGCAAAATATTTATTACATTGATATTCACAGAATTTGCGTGAAAAGGGCTGGACATTATGTAAACAATGTTGATTCTATGTGTAACCAAACTGAGGCTATCCATCCTTTTTATTCATTTTTATTCATTGTCATATTACACCTAACACGATTCATCGTTTGCCACTTGTCTGTGACAGAAAGAATAGCTCAACTGTGCTTTGTGCATTACATCTATAGTGCTGTCAATATTATTATAATGCTGACAACACACATTAACATTATTATATATTCACGTGCAGGAGATCATTTTAGTTAAGTATTATTTAATGAAAGGCTGCTTATTGTGTGTTTAAGTTTAATGTCAAGGAAGGTTTGACTCATTCAGTTAGGCTAAATAAGTTTTGTAGCTACCTATTTTGACAGACAAATTCAATGCTCACAAACTTGCTCAAGATAAAAACTGTTGCTCGTAAATAAATAAATACCACACCGAATAACAAATTCAATGTGGAGATCACGTGATGATACAAACCATGGTGTCTACACAATGTCAAAAAGTATTGTACAGCATGTGGAGACACTAGAACAGATGCTAGTTTGTCAAAGTTATAATTTATGTCAGGAATGCATGAGGCATAAAGTTATGTTGACGCAAACCTTTAATTAATCGAATTCCAAAGACGTGTGTCACATAACATAACTGCAGACCTGGAATGATTAAGCTGAGAAAAGACAGTATATAGAGGACTATGTAAGCACACAATGCACTCAACCCTATCATTACATTCAAATGGAAGGGAGTAAAATTATAGCAGTTATTTGGTAAAAGCCTGTCATTACAATGCTGCCTCATAAAATGTGGTTTGATAGTGCCTTCCTAAAATGATAATCGATGTGCCATGTTATGAACCACAACAAAGTGTAGCCATCCATCTCATGCTTTTATCCTGACCTTGGTGTCATGGAAACAAAACAACAATATACCTGAAGATTAAAGGGGTCAAGTCACAGACTGACAACAAATACAGTGCACTATAGCACCGGCAGATAATAATCTTGGAATTTATAAGAGCAAATAGGTCATCAGACCCCTGTGTGACCTACTGTAGAGTGATCTTATGCTAGTTCCGCTCCTTTCTGTGGAACGGACACATTAGTGTTAAGTGCTTGATCAAAGTGTTAATGTTACAAAACATTTTTTTTAAACTCCTACAAACCACACTCTCTGTACACTTTGCGGGTAGCGCAAGTGACTCAGGATGTATATTATTTTGAATTTGACATAGGGAGCTGCCAGTACGAAAGCTGCATTAGCTGATGTTTCTCTTGGTATTTCAAGAGTACAGGACAGAGTGAACAGACAGCTTTCAGAGGGACATCTTGAGATGTGCTGCTTATCATTAAATATGTGCACTCCTCAAACAAAGGCACCATTCATTGAGAGATGGCCCTATGCCAGAAACCCATTTTACCATGATAAGCTGAACCAGACCTCAAAGGCGACACAGTAGTCCCATATTTAACTAATTTTCAGTTCGATCCTGTACTTCCACTGATGGTGCTGGGTGATTCATTAATAACTGCAATTAATGTATTTTTTAAATAATAAGACAGCTTTGGAAATGTTTTGCAGGTAATCTGTGTGAACTACCTGCACATGTTTGTATGAACATGTGTAACAACCACGACGGATCCTTTGTTTCAGTACTCACTGAACTACTGAAAATACAAAGTGATCCTGCTACTTAAGTATAAATCAATGTGTCTTTTGATTGACCATAATACCCATAACAGACACATGATATTGATGTATGAGTATTAATCATAAGCCAACAATGTTTATTGTGGTGCCAGGTAATTTATCATTGCTGTTCATGATAGTGTTATACTTGGTGCCAAGACTTTGTGCCAAGTTTTATTTGCGTTCTTAGTCGATGATCTTTTTATGGGAATCTAAAAACCTGTTTTGAGGTGAATCATGATGTACCCAATAGTGAGTCATTAAGCGATAGATAACTTCTCTGATTCCAAACAGCATGTACTGTCTTGCAGTGAACTTTAAACAGGAAGTAGAGCTTTTTTCTACCTTTAAATCTGTGTTCTCTTTTGTACCTGTGGATATTACATTAACAGTATGAGTGAGAGGTCTTAGCACCTTGCTGACAGACAATGAACTGCTGTACCCAAGATCTTGTTTAACATAAAAAAAGTAAGTAAGAGCAGATCTACAAAAAACCAACAAAGTTGAGTTGCTGTTTAGATTTCAACAGGAGATGTGCAACTTTGAATATATCATATGTATTGTCTTGTAATTGTGTTTTTACACTACAGTGTTAATTTTCTTAACATAGATGTTTTTCTCTGTTTCCTGCCCAGGGACTACAGATGTAAATTCATTTTATTGCTAGCTCTGGTACAGCTAAGAAGCTGTGCACTGTCCCTGTCAAAGAAATGAATAAATAAAACTGGCGCATAAACTATGTGGCTCCTCTGTACTGGTCTTGCGACCCACAATTATTGTGAAACAGAGATCCTACATCCTCAGACAGTGATATCATTCATTTTTCTAAAAATCATCCAATGTGTCCTTCTGAATGAAGATAGCACATGCTACAGTGGTTATGGTTTCTGTGTGGCTCAGTAGGTAGAACACGGCGCTAATATGCTTAGGTTGTGGGTTCGATTTCCATTGGGACCACACGTACTGAAAAATGTATGCATTCACTACTGTAATTCGCTTTGGATAAAAGCGTCTGTTAAATGGCACATATTACCCATCAGTTCATTGTGGGTTCACGCTCAGGATGTATGGCCTTTGTGTCCTGCAGCTTTCCTGTCAAGTCATAAATGGAACACATTTCACACATGGATGACGTGCAGAGCATACAAAACTGAAGTGTTTGTGCAGAGCATGTACCTTTAAACAAAAGAGAAGAAAGAAGCACACTTTAGCATGGTCTTTGATCTGCTGTAATACATGAGGGCACTAACATGTTTATTGCCAGTATAATTGGTCGCCAAAGGCCCGCCTGGGACCTTCAGGAGTGAGAATGAATCGTAATCCCCAAATAGACTTAACTTTCAATCACTCATCCTGTGGCTTTTGAGTTCAGATTAATTTCAAGATCAAAGGCAATGTCTAAAAGAGGACTTGATCATTTTCTGTATTCTACATTTCAAACAATGTATGGAAAGTCCAGAAGCGTCTGTTTTGTATTTAAAATATTGCGATGCTCAGTTTCCACTATCATACTGATTAAAATACAAACTTGCCTGCCCTTTTTATGGGCAAAGGCATGATCGTGCAAAATGCATGCAGCACACCCAATAATTTTTCCATGCCTTATGTAAACATTTTTTTTTTGCCTGATATATTGCTCCCTGCAGCACTTTTGCCAGTTAGATGGAAAGAGATCCTGTCAGATTTTACAAGGTTGGTTGGGTTCAGACAAGGATGGAGCAATGTTCTTCTCAAAAGCTGCACTTCAAAGGGAACATCTTCAGTTAATCATACTGTATGATGCTCTGACTCCTTGCAATTGATACTTTAAAATATGTTCTGTATTTGATTTTACTAAACAAATGAGTTTGGATATGTTAATGAGTATGTGGACTGTGGTACTCCACTGTTAAATTTAAGAACTTCTGAGGGTTTAAATATTTAAGACCAGCAGAAATCTCTGTCATGAACACACTTAATACAACATAAAGAAAATTCCACCTTTTGCCTTGCAGTGGTAGTGTGGGGTTTTGAGAATGTTAAAATAGCAAATATCTATGTCTATGCTGGTAAGCAATTATTTAAAAAAATGCATTTCATGAAAGCCCCTTCTGTTGCTTCAGAACTGCTATGAAACATTTTCTGATGATGCTTGTCATGGTGCATTGATACAAGAGATGTAATGCAATTCAGTGTGTCACCTGGAAATTGGAAAAGAGATGCAGTGTCTTGCAGACTCAATCACTGGGATGTTGAATGGTACAATATTTTTTTTTACAGTATAGGGCCCATTCAACTTCATTGTATTACCCCTTATGAGCTCTGACTTTCTTTAAAATCCCGTTCTTTCAATGTCCAACGCTGCCCTTTGTGACCAGGGTTCGATTCCACCAGGTTGTGCCAGATTCGGCTCTTTCCAGGAGTGCCACTAGGGGGCGGCAATTGGCTGTCCGCCCCAGGGAGGGCAGAGGGATAAAAGCGGAATGAGATTGCTGCATATATGAGTGGTTCTGTGTGTTACGGTGATGGGCTTTGGCTTAGGCGGGTGCCGGCTCGGAGGAGGTGGTGCCGTGTTCACTACTGGTCTCGGGACTACGGCAGTGAGTTCTCATATGAGGGAGGAGATAATTTACATGAAAAAGAGAGGGTATAATTGGATACTAAATTGGGAGAAAAAAATGGGAATAAATACCAAAAATAGAAAATCCCCAAAAAATATATTTTTTTCTGATAGTCTCTAAAATGAATGTGCACTTTCTTTTCTTAGAAGGGAATCTATTCTCAAAAGGGATTGTTTCTGAAAATCAGTTGTTCCTCAACCCTTGGCTGAAGTGTAACTTTTCAACAGGGTGTGATCAGAGGAATGACATATCCGAGCCAAGGCTTCATTTGTAAGATGAGGTGTTGTCGACAATACGTATTGTACATGGAATGGAGATCCTTCACAACAGTTTACACTTCAAAGGCAGGGGAAAAAACAGATCAGGTTTTCACGTGGGCAATTCTCAAACATTTAAACTCAAAATATAAAATGGAGATTGTTTATGAAATTATGTGAAATGAATGCCACAAAGTAGGGAATGTTAGATCCTGGTTTTAAAAATGAGGCTCAGTTTTGACTTTTGGCAGAGCAGCTTTGTCAATCATGCTTGCAATCACTTTGGTAATATTTCATGGTGAATATGTATGGACAAATTAAATCGAATGAAAGAAACAAAAAGGTTTCATCAATGACAAAGCTGAGTGCTCTGTGGTGTAATACGTGAAACAAATTCCATATGGAGGATGGGGGTTGGGGAAATTCATGCTTCAGCAGTTCAAGAGTAAACACAGCACTGTTACTATCCCTGTGGCCAAAATAACATTTGAAACTAGCACAATGGCAAGAAATACCTGTTTTGCACTGCAGAATCAAAGGCACAGTGTTTTAAAGTATCAATGATAAGCTCAAGGAATAGTTTTGGAGCTGTTCAATGCTGCAGTGAACCACATACTGATATTGGCAAATGCAAATTCACAATTTAATTTATTAAAGGTGCAAGAAACAATAGAAATCATAAATAAGCCACTAACGCAATGGCACAATGTAGTCTGCCTGTTTGGAAAGAAAATCTATGCAGCTGGCCTTGCTGGAGGCTTGTGCTTCTGGCAATTACATATTGTAATATGTAACAGACACGTTGCATTTTTTCCCTCAAATATAACTTGGTGAGGCTTTGCATAAGCACACAGTTCCTTTCAGTTTTTTTCAATTTTGGGATTTTAAGTGACAGGCAACATTCATTCATGCCTGTCAGCACAACGCCTCACACTATACTATGCACCCTCCATTTATTCAGAAGCATTCCTGTATCCTTCTTTCAGTTGGATTTAAGGCTGTTAACTAAATTAGAAGGAACAACTTTGCCACTGTGGCTATGTTCTGTACTTATCGGTCTTTGTAGTCAGTCCTGAGTGAAATTTGCGAACAAAGCATCCTATTCTGGTATTCAATTTTAAACTGTGCCTGGAGAAACACTGACAATGTGTACATGTGAAAGGAGGTAATATGACTGAGGACATAAAGAGATAGATTAAAAAACAACTGCCATCTACAAATCTCATAGATAAGATCATTAACATTAGAACATTAAACATTGAACACTGTTTCCAAAGTCATTCCTTTCTTTGTGCTCAGAAAGCATGAATGCCAAGGATCCCTGCCCATGTTCTCTGGGGAGGGAACTGCTTCTGAAGGGAGGGGGTTAACATCAACGGTTCAGGGTGGCTTTCTCCGCTGTGCCGAGGACAGTGGGTGGTGGTGGTTGAGCAAGGAGGTGGAGGGGGGAATGTTCAAGCTTGTTTGTATTTTCTTTTTTTTTAGTACTGTGTTCCCTCCCCTTCTGCCTGAGAGCATTAGCACAGAAGGGTCAGGTAACAGGGCTGCTCTTCACAGACCCAAGCTCCCTCCAAAGAGCTTGATGAGGACAGGATGACGGGCTGCTCCTCGGCCTGAGGATGGAGAAGAAAGTGTGCGTGATCCAGACTGACTTCCACCAGTACCGGCCCACCATCACCATCCACTCCAAGCCACTGGCACACGTAAGGCTGAGGCTCTCTTTGCTTTTCTCTTGTCTCGCTCTCTGCACGTTTGCTACCCCTCCACACCCCCTCTCCACCCCCACCTTCCACTGAGCCTTCGGTGGGTCTTGAGTCCTCTCCCAGGTTAGGAGAGGAATTCAATTAAGCTGCTGTCTCCAGTGAAAAAGAAGAGCAGGCTTCTCAGTGCTTGCCCTGAAAAAAAATCATTTTAAGACTGACAAGCGGGTGCTGTGTTGACTGGAGCCAGACTCACACATGCTTCCTTGGAATGCAAACATTGCTACAACTATCAGACAGTTTTAAGCAATATGAAGTTCTTGTGAGGTGGTATCAGAAATATGTCAGATGCTGCACAGCAATATAGTAAGAGACTAATTCTGGGTAATTGGTTGATAAAAAAAAAAAACGAAAACAGTTGCCCCCTGAAAAATGCTCATTTGATTTCAGGAAGGGTTTGCGTGCATGCAGAGCATTCCTGTTGTGTTCTGATTGGCTGGGGGGCCGGTATCTCATGATCTGTGTGGAGAAACATGAGGCATGAAGCAGGAATGATTCTTCTGTAGTGAAAGTGATGCTGGCTCTTTGATGACATGGCTGGTCATGCCCAATATGTTGCTTCTACAGTGCAGGTGCCATTGTCAGAGATGTGATTAAGAACAAAATTGAGTTTTTGCTTTCTGCTTTTATACAGATTATGCTGGCATGTGCTCGTTCAAACATCATAGTGGGTTGTGTTTTTGTGGGTATGTTTCTGACAGTAATGCCTTGCAACTGGCCTACTATTACATGGCAACTTATCTGATATGAAGACTTCTAAATATGTAATGGATATGTGGTGAAAAAAAATATCAGTGTGGTGTTTACTCCAAAACAGATTAGAATTAGTTTGATCTGTCATTAGCATTGATTATTACCATAATGTAGTTTCAGTGGTTAGAGAGAACTCAAACTTGGCCTCAGAGTATCTGAAAATTCTTCATATGCGTGGAAGCTGAATGAATGTTTTTACATGTGGTATGAAACAGACTGACACCTCATCCACTTTTTCCCATCCATATGTTTTGGTCTTACCATGAGAGCAATTAGGTGACAAAAGGTTAATGGAATTCCTGGGCCATGTCTTCAATCATCCTTTTTATAGTTCTTGTGGGTTGGGTTTACAGTACACAGAGCCTACATTGGTTGGCGTTCTGAACTTCTGATCCTCCATCTACAGCAGTGGATCATACAGAAGTGTATACTCAAAGGATCTGCGTATCTCAGCTCAGGAAAACATCACCTGACTAAACACAGGCAGAACCATGCGGCTCAGGGGTATTGACAGCCGTTTGTCAGAAAGTAATGGCTTAGGGCCTGTTTGTGTCTAGATCTGTAACAAATTAGCAGTGTTGTTTTGACAGTATGTCAAAGCAATGTTCACAAAACTGATCAGTTGAAACATGAATGCATATCTTTTAAATATGTATGAAAATATAAATAAATATCTGAATTTAAATTAAATAGTCAGGGTATTTGGTTAAATTAAATATTGAGTAACAAATTGCAACTCAGTATTTATTTGAAATACTCAAACGGATCCTCATACCATAGTCTTAACAGGCAACTGTCATGTTTAAGTTCAACTGTTTAATTAAGCCTGACCCATGATCTGAATTTGTCTGATCATCACACAAAATATATATATATATCACTCTATAGCAAACTGTCCTTTATCTGTGTGCAGTCGTGGATGAGTAATACAGTATACCTCACTGTGCACACTGTAGACCTATGCTCATTTTAGGAATATCATAATATAATTTTATCCAAAGCGACTTACAGTAGTGAATGCATACATTTTTCAGTATATGTGGCCCCAGTGGGGATTGAAGACAAATCATAAATCAAAGTAAAATGTTTGTTTTTTATATGGTTACACAAATAGGCATTCATAAAATAATTGACTGGGTCCTTCAACTCCATGTCATACACACAAGTGGACACTGAGTGCATGTCTGGCACACGCCAAAAGAAACCTGCAGGCCCGAGTGCTTGTTTCTCACAATTAATTGTTCTGATGGCTTTGTTATGGTGTGGCATTTTCCTGAAACATTTGGCTTATGACAATCCATCTACAACCACTGAATGGTTCATTGAGCATGAAGGATGTTTTGGGCCTTCTCAGTCACCAGATATCAACCCTTCTTCATATGGTGAAGCATTTCACTTCCAGGATGACAATGCCCCCATCTACAGGGCATAAGTGGTCTGGTAGAATGGTTCATTGAGCATTTTTTGAAGGATGTTTAAATCTTAGTCATAAATGAACACAAGGGCTATTATTGATATACCAGTGTTCTACAGCAAATGCTGGTAAAAGTAGATAGGTTTTCAACCCATATTTGAGCACATTTTCTTATTGAGATTCTGGAAAGGCATCTGGAATGTTCTTCATGAGTCCTGTTCTCATCAACAAAACGATGTAAAACCAAATTATTTTGATGTCGATTAATTTCTCGTGGAAGAATGGTACTGACTGTGGGTACAAAAAGGTTACAAAGAGCAAAAAAAAGCAGAAAGCAAGCAAAGTAAAACTTGCACTAATTAAGAAAAAATGCCACAGTTGTCACAGATGGAGGGGTGGAAACCATTTGAATGTCGAAGGCTAGAATGAAAATGTTCAGTATTGCCAGGTCAACTGGTCAACAGCATCACACCTGCACTCACAATATATATTAACAAGGGTTCATATTTTCTTGCATAAATCGACTACTTGGAGGTGTCATGGTATGGGCATCAATGCAGTGTGGATGGTGATCACAGTTTGTGTTCATTGATGGCTCCGCCACTGTTTAACAGTATTGAGGTGATGCTCTCACCCTACACATGTCAACTTGCTTTGTAAAAAATACTGCTCTCCTGTTTGCGCATGACTACGTACGGCTATATGTAGACTTTGTTGGTATGGAACATTGTGTGTATTTGTGAAAGATGGACCATATTCACTAAACACACACAGAACACCTCAGGTGTACTCTGGACTGACATGTGCATTGTTAGGACTATTTCATTACCATGATCACACATGAGTTTGCCCTGCCCGCTGAGTGTAATATGTAAAGAAATAAAAACTCTCGTCACATTGATGCCTCATAAAGGATGCATGAGATTTTGATTTTGAATCAAATTAACTTCCTTGGTAATTTCATATCCTTTGATTAGAATATTTATTATACTGTGTGTGTGTGTGTGTATATATATGTATATGCAATGCAAATTGCACTTAATGGAATTTCTATTCATACTGTATAACCTTGGAGGTCCATAAAAATGGAGGTCATCTGGAAATGTTCATAACTTTGAAAGTGACGTGAAAATACACCAATTGTATGAATTTGAATCCTTTATTGACTGTAATCATATGTTTACATTATGACAGCCTTATTTTCAACTGGGCTACTCTACAGTTATAATCCTCAGTTTGATTTATTAAACAATAATCAAATCTGGATCCCATTATATTCAAATCAAGGCCTTGAGGTCTGCAATGTCTGCAGGTATTTGCCCCAACCACGCACTACACCACCTGATTTCACTAATTAGCTCACTTACTGGACCAAGGAGGTAAACTAATTATTCAAAATCAGGTGGTACAGTGGGTGGTTGGAGCAAATACCTGCAGACACCATGGACCTCGAGGCCTGGATTTGAACACCCCGGCATTAGAAAATTCATTTATTTTGTTTCTATTTCGGATTTCCGAACGATTTCACTCTTTGGCCTCTTATGCAATCTGTTTGATTTTGTTCCCGCCCTTCCTTATATCAAACTTTCCCACATTGTATTATTTAGCAATAATGCTAAGACATGCCCTGTTCTTTGAATTTCAAGTTTTTTATCAATGGAAATAGACTCATTTTCGATGAATGCTCGCAATAGTGCATGCTACTTCTATTTTCATATGTTTGGTTGACTGGTCAACTCTGAGATTTGTGTCTCTGAAGTTCAATTGTAGTTGTTCACAATTTTTTCTAATATATATTTACTTAACAAATACAGGAATTTTTCTAAAATATTTACACCAAACATTTGCAAAAACCTAGTAACTGAATATAATTAAAGGGGCAATTTCAGTATTTGAGCAATTTATTGTATTTCTTTCTTTTTTTTAATTAAAAGAACTGTGTGCTTATTATATCCTTTTTATCAAAATTGTATCAATATTTTGCTAGTTACTGTCAGCCAAGTAAAATCAGTAAGTACAATATGTTTTTTATCTGTCTCATGATGATGATTTGATCTCGTTAGCTCAAGTCAGCTGATTGAGCTTGACATGATTATCAAAAGCTGAGCTAAACATTACACGGCTTAAGTCATATTATTATTCTGACAGTCAGCATTAATACCAAACAATAATTGCCTCTACTTTATTGCACATGCAATTCGCCATTCCCATGGATTGCATGCAACCTGAAATTAACCCTTTGGTGCATACAGTTCTACCCAGTTATCAGTGTCCATTGCTGAATTTGGCCTGGTGAGATTTGACACACAAATGTATTTGTAATGTTCCCAACTCAATAGTCTGCACCATATAAAAGTCATGTTAATGATGGTTCTACTGGGTAGAACTGTATTTATTGTGAATATGATTAGCTAGTATACGACAAGTGTCACTGCATGTACAAATTTAAACAAACCACTTTATTTATTTTGTATGTTGTGAATATGTTATTAGCAATGTGCAATAGCTGAATATGGAAAAAGTTTGCAAAGTTGTCAGTATGGTTAGCAACAGTGTTCCCAATGTTACCTACAAATGTGATTGTGTGCTTTCTTGCTCCATGATATGGAAGTAAATAAATGCAGATGTAATGGGAACTACTCCTTTGTGAGTGATGCAAGTTCCATCATGCTTTTCTTGAAGCTACTAACAGGCCACTACTAACCACCTATTCCAGCCAAGCTGAAAGCATCTGCTAAAGACATGGCAAGATGATTACTTTGGTTTTTCACTTTGGCAAGAAGCAAATTATGTAGAATATCCTAGTGCATGGCATGGAAACTTGAATCTGGCCATATAGATATAATTACCAAGGGCAATTCTGGATCAAGTTAAATGGGTGGCTTAAAAAAGAGGCACATGAACTAGGCACAGGTTATTGATTCCAGTAGCTCGCCTTCAGAAAATGCCCAGCAGCAGCTTCTGGCCCAGCCCTGTGCTACAAGGATGACAAGGAATCATGCATAACACCTACAGGTGATGCAGTTGAAAGGATGTAACTGTTGTGAGCACAGTGGACGGTGTGTGATTGATAGTCGGTTTTCATCCAGATGCTAAATGTAGTAACAGGGATGTATACCTAAAATCTTAAAAACTGGATTTCTTTTATTTTAACAGAATATTTGTTCAATATGCCTTTTCTTATTATTTTCTGAAAAATAAAACACTTCAAAATAAACAATGAGGCAGCCAGGAGTCTCAAACTTGATGAAACAACGTTACTTCACTGAGCGAACGCCTTGCCGTGTTATCTGCCTTGCTAACTATCCATAGCTCTAATTGAAATGGGAAAAGGTTTGAGGTATTGTCCTCTTGCTGCCACGCTTCTCAGGCATGATATTGGGGCACCTTTCCTCCAAGTTGAACCTGTAGTTTTGATTGCAGTTCGGGTGGTTCATAACCTGGCTGCCATGACTCAACAGATCCATCAAACTGTAGGGTTGCATACCTTAGGTTCTTTCATAGTAACATTTTTTTGCAGGGCCGTGGAAACAGGTGAAGCCTGTTATAGCATTACGGTTCCCATTTTCATCCCTAACAGTTTAGGGACATGAAACAAATGCCATAGCTCTAATTAAATGGGAAAAGGAATTTTTGAGAACCTGTTTTGTTAAGATAAGGAGGGACTTTGCTGCAGGGCCACATCTGTAGCATTTTTTTCATCCCTAACAGTTTAGGAAAATAAGAAGAGGGTTATCTGGGGGAAAATAAAGGGTTAGGATGTAAATCAACACCTGACTTCTCTTGTTAAAACAACAGTCCTGATAGATCTGAAGGAAAGGACTAAACTGTCAGCCAATTATGACAAGAACCTCACCTGACTGGTATGGACTGCTAAGTACCACAGTATGGGATCCAGGTACTGGCAAAATCACCCTCATCCACAATTCCTCACAGCAGAGCTGGCAGTAGTGGTAAATGACAGGAAAGCAGAGACAGACTGAAGGCCAGCTGTGAGCCAAAGCTCTGACACCCAGCAGGGAGTTACTAAGTCTCCAGTGAAAGATACATACATACATCACCGGACGTCACTGCAACTCTGTGGGAGGCATGTTTCCTTGCCAGCAGGCACTCTGCTAGATCCTCGACCTTCAGATAACGCTCAGCTTTCAGTGGCACCAGCCAGGGAAAACATGAAAGCCTCTTTGGAGAGGTGGGCAAGATCTCTAACATATTTGGTTGTAGATATAAGCTACCACAACCATGCAGTGTGTGTGGACAAGCAATTACATTACAGGCATTTAGCAGACACTCTTATCCAGAGCAACTTACAGTTTACATTTTATTTACAATCCATTTATACAGCTGGATATTAACTGAAGCAATTCAGGTTAAGTACCTTGCTCAAGGGTACAACACCAGTGTCACACCCGGGGATTGAACCTGAAACCTTAACGTTACAAACCCAGTTCCCTAACCATTATACCACACTGCCGCCAATTGATAGTCACTATGAAGATCAGGCATGTGTGCATCACTGCCCATGAGGTTGAAGTAAAATACACAACTGAACTGTCATGCCAATGAAAAAAAAAGAATTTGATTGCCTAATGTTTACCTGGTGTCAGGAAATTAAGAATATAGATAAGGAGCCAGGAACAAACAAAAATGAACGAGAGGGGCAATACTAGATGCAAAGGTGTCACCCTGGATCACAAACCTGAGGGGGAGACAGAGAGCTCTACAAATGGTGACAAGGAGGGCTCTCTAATCAAGAGGTCAGTTTGTATGATATTTTACTTTCATTGTGATGAGGACGATGACCTCACAAGGAAACAAGTATAAGAAATCATTTTTAGGACACTCTTCAGTGAGCCACATTATCTCTTTAGGTAACTGTTCATTCTAACATTTGAAATGTAATTACCAAAAAGCTAAATTTACACAGAAGGGTGCTTTCCTAGCTCAAATTGTTGTTGGTGTGGGTGCGGTCTTCTTAAAAAAAAGGCGGTGAAAAGGGCATTACGGCCACAACATGTAAACCATTGGTAAGCCTCAAAAACAGGAAGACCAGATTAGAGTTTGCCAAAAAACATCTAAAAAAACCTGTACAGTTCTGGAACAACATCCTATGGACAGATGAGACAAAGATCAACTTGTACCAGAATGATGGGAAGAGAAGAGTATGGAGAAGGGAAGGAAATGCTCATGATCCGAAGCATACCACCTCATCTGTGAAGAATGGTGGAGGTGGTGTTATGGTGTGGGCATGTTGGCTGCCAATGGAACTGGTTCCCTTGTATTTATTGATGATGTGACTACCGGCAAAAGCAGCAGGATGAATTCTGAAGTGTATAGGGCTATATTATCTGCTCAGATTCAGCCAAATGCTTCAAAACTCATTGGACGGAGCTTCACAGTGCAGATGGACAATGACCCGAAGCATACTGCGAAAGCAACCCAATACTTTTTTAAGGCAAAGAAGTGGAATGTTCTGCAATGGCTAAGTCAATCACCTGACCTGAATCCAATTGAGCATGCATTTCACTTGCTGAAGGCAAAACACCCCAAGAACAAGCAGGAACTGAAGATAGCAGCAGTAAAGGCCTGGTAGAGCATCACCAGGGAAGAAACCCAGCATCTGGTGATGCCTATGGGTTCCAGACTTCAGGCAGTCATTGACTGCAAAGGATTTGCAAACCAAGTATTAAAAGTGACAATTTAATTTATGATTACGTTAGTTTGTCCAATTACTTTTTAGCCCCTAAAATTAGGGGGGGGTATGTATAAAAATGGTTGTAATACCTACACGGTTCATACAATATTTTTGACAAAACCCTTAAATTAAAGCTGAAAGTCCACACTTAAAGCACATCTTGATTGTTTCATTTCACATCCATTGTGCTGGCGTACAGAGCCAAAACGATGAAAATTGTGTCACTGTCCAAATACTTATGGACCTGACTGTATATGAGCGGTTTCCACAAGATCGTAGCTGATATAAATAAGAGCATGCGTTTTTCAACACCTCTGTCAGGAACCTGCAGTTCCGTCCTCCAACACTAAGAGGTCAATGGAGATCTTTCTGATGCTACTTGTTAAGCAATCATCGCATTAAGATCTCAAGTAATCATTCAACTACCACAAATGAGGTGCGTATTGCAGTGTAGTAGACTAGTCAGCAGTTGGTGCTGCACACACCCACACGTAATCATACTGATTGGTTTGTAAGTAGGCTATTGCTTTCAATTGTGAAAATATGTCTGTTGACACTTCTGTAGGACATATCATGCCCATCCTAGAGCAAAGAAACTGATATGTTGAAATGAGTGGGCGAATATTTTTTGTTTTGTTTTATTGTTTCTTCTTTCATGACTTGTCGAGGTGTAAAAACTTGTCCATGAGAGGAAACTCCCCTCTCGGAAACAACATAAATTTGTAGTCACTTAGATTGGCACTTAATTATATAATTGGTCATGTTCATTTGAGTGAGTGCCACTAATGATTGAAAACAGAGTGCATATAGTGGTGCTCTGAGGGTCAAGAAAGGAACTGCAGCTTCTTGAGAGAGGTGGTGAAAAAAGCATGCCCTTAGATATGAAATAGTATGTGATAGTTTTTTGAGCAGGTAGACATGTTCGTCTTTTTTGTCATTTATGAATGTTTCAAACACAGAGCCACAATGATAGCCACACTCCACCAGGAAAACGTTTCCGGTCTCCTCTTCATCAATATAAGGTGAGAGGTTAAACGTTTGTCTGGTAGAGTGTAGCTATCATTGTGGTCATGGTCTGATGAGTCGTCTTTTACTCTTTGTCCTACAATCTGTACTATGTTTTGGATCATAGTAACATTAGCTATTAACTATCCCCTCCCTACTCTGGCCCTGCTTGCTCTCCTGGCTAGCTAACATCAATCATTTCAGGAATCAAACCCCGGGTCGGAGTGAGCAACTTGCACACCCAGGAGCCCAATTGTTGCAATGCTTCTGATAACATGCACCATACTTTCGAAACAGAGGATGGGAGGTTTACATCTTTTTAAAAATGCATTAAAACATGAGGTTTGCCATGTATGTAGCAAAGGTCTTCGTGTGACTTATCAGCATAACTAATTACATGTTTCTAACTTATAAATTAACTTATAACTCTCCAGCCATTGTGAATCACCAGGAGGAATTTTACAGAAAAGGTCTGAATTTGGGAATCTCTGTTTTTGGACACCTGCCACCTGGTTCTGCAGCTTTAGACCACAGGCTGCCATGCACCATATTAGGTGACAGAGTTCTGTTGGAAAGCCTTTTGGAGTTCTCTCATGAGTTTTGCTGTCTTATCCTGCATAGACTCACTTGAACATCAGTTAGCACAATGGTAATACAATACAGCAGATTTTCATCAGAGTTGATATACAGGTACATTTATCTCTGTTTGAGCTCTTAACATGCGTTTTCATTTGCAGTCAATGCCATTGTTTTTCTCTGGGATACATTCAAACAGCAGTACAATTGCCAAGTGTTATTTTATAACCCATTGGAGAATTGGGCTGGATTGATACATTGGGCTGATGTGAACTTTTGAGGGGGTGAGTTTTCAATGGAATTGCATGTATAATTCACAAACCGTGTTTTACACTGGTAAACCTGATCTTATCCTTTTGTCATACAAATTAAATACAACTTAAAAATGTCTTGCTGAGATGTTTGGTTTTTAAGCACCTTACTTGCTTTTTTGGTTATTCAGTTGAAAACTATAGCCCATGGAGTAAATAAAAACTACCAAGTCATTTTACATTATACAGTTATTTCATTAAAGAAAAAAACCTTCCTCTATTAGATCCAGGGGTCAATTTATAGTAATATAGTGCTGGATGGATGTGTTATGGCTTGTCTTTTTTTGATTGAATAGCACCAAGAAAATGTGATAGTTTTAATTGAATCCAGGGGTAAGTTCCCCATTCCACCATCTTCATCAAGTTACCATAGGCCTGCCCTGCTTCCTGTCACCTCATTGAGGCTGCCAGAAAAATTCTACTTTCCTCTCCTGCCTTTCTTCTCCTGTGCATGTCCTGCAGTACAACATTGCCCAGTCCTGTGTCAGGTTTTGCTATTTCTTTTAATATTCCAGCTTTACGCAGGGCTCTGAAAAAAGAAAAACTGTCCTTGCTTTTCTTGTTGCTTGAACTTTGTGCGACTCCCCATCTGTATATTAATAAAGATGTATGTTTCCACATACAATCAGGTCCAGAATTATTGGCACATTTGATGAAAATGAGCAAAAAAGATTGTAGAAAACAAATAATACCATTACTGAGTTATATTGCAATTTTGCAACATGTGGAAAATATTTTACTTTATTAATAATGGAATTGACCAAAATAAAACATTTTTCAAATGATACATTTCTTATAAAAAAGGTTTCACAATTATTGACATCCCTGTTTTTTGTACTTGGTGCTGCCTTCCCTGACAAGGATAGGCACTGAGCCTATTTCCATAATGTTTAATAAGGTTAGAGAACACATTTTCAGGAATCTTGGACCATTCCTCTATGGAGAACCTTTCAAGATCCTTGTGTTTATGGACTGCCCTCTTCAATTCAGACCACATGTTTTTGATAGGGTTTAAGTTCAGATACTGAGATGGCCAATACAAAACATTTATTTTGTTTTCACGGAACCATTTCTGTGTTGATGTTGAGGCATGTTTGGGGTTATTATCTTGTTGGAAGGTTCACCTATGGCCAATTTTCAGCTTCCTGGTAGAGGCAAGCAAGTTTTGGCTAAAATGTCCTGGTACTTGGTGGAATTCATTATGCAATTGATCTTAACAAGAGCCCCTGGACCACTGGCAGCAACACAGCCCCAAAGCATCAATGATCCATCTCCATATTTGACGGTAGTTATGAGGTTCTTTTCCGTGTATGCGCCCTTCTTTTGACGTGAAACGTGGTGAAACGATGGCGTACATGGCCAAAAAGTATTTTTTTTGTCTCATCTGTCCATAGCACCCGGTTCCAGTCATAATTCCAATTACATTTGGCAAACTCCAGATGCTTGAATTTGTTCTCAGTTAGCGCTTTCTTTGTGCAATTGGTGTCTATTGGTGCCTGTGTCTATTGGTATGGAGCTGGCATCTTATGGTTGATTTTGGGACCTTGTGACCCCAAGAGGTAAAGTTGGGTTCTTCTTTGCCTCCTCATCATCCTCACTGTGCGTGGGGACAACATGCACTTGGGTCCATCTGTTCCAGATGTTTGAAACCTTTTGATTATTGCCCTAACAGTGGTTAGTGGTATGTTTAACTGTTTATTATGTATATTTTTGTACCCATTACCTGTCTTCTTTAGTCTTTGATTTGACAGTTCTTTGGCTTTCCCTATGCTGATGGATAACAAAAGGAGTTTACATGTGTGTTACCTCATTTTTATACCCTAGTGAGAAAGGGAGTGATGAAAGGCTGCAATACAGTTCCTTAAGACTGAGATTAACTTAAATAAGTAGATTTCTTTGCAGATTTAACTTAGATTGGTTTTATTTAAAGTTTAAATCTTTAAATCTTATGAGTACCAATCATTTTGAGACCTACGTTTTTAGTATTATAGTACTACTCAATAAAAAGAAAAGAAAAATGATAATGAACATGTATAGTTTTCCCATATGCTTGAGCATAGAATATAGCTCATTATTATATTTTATACAGCATTTTTTGCTCATTTTCATCAAGGGTGCCAATAATTCTGGACCTGACTGTATCAATCAGTTCATTTTTTTTAGGAACAATTAGAAACAATTACCCTGAGGAACAATTAAGTATAAAAAAGTATTTAAAACAATGAAAAGGGCTGCTGTAATTTTTTATTATTATTGGTAACATAATCATAATGCACATGTCTTAGTCACCTTCACAAGGCAAAGGCACATTATGTGAATCTGATAGTAGTAAATAGATTTGGAAAGCTTATATTCTTGACTAGACAGAAAATTGACTACAGGACAGGAGAGAGAGAAGTGGAAAATAGTTTCTGAACTGAGTGGCATGTCTTAAGGCACCCTCCAGACACCTATAGGGGAGAACAGGCAACCTGCCAAATAAAATGGAAAGTTCAGATATTTTTTAATGACAGCTTAACAAAATCTCACAAATAAGGTGCTATGTGTATTTGACGGCCGTGTGCAAATCTGATTAGACAAACGTCCTCCTCCAACAAGTCAAAACTTGAACACTAAGCTACACAATAGGACCCATTCAATATATGGGAATGGGATATACTGTGACAAAGGATGAATTTAGATTTCTTTAGTAAGTACATTCTTCCAAACAATAGTATGGAGATTCATGGGGAAGTTATTATGCGAAAGGTTACTAAGCATCTCAAAAACTTATTTGCACAATGTTAATGGAAAACCTTTTGAGAGGAGTTATTTACAGTGTTTTCAGTAATACATTTGGTAACAACAAGTAAAATATTGTGTGTTTAACATACTATTGCCCTAGGAGGTCCAGGTGCCTCTCTGTATTTCTTCATATTTATTGAACCACATCTTAAATCATCTTTTGATGATTTAAAAAGAGGGTAATTAATAGCAGGCACAAACAAGGCAAAAGGCTATCTTTCCCTTTCTACAGGCAGAACACACTTCAGAATTAGAGATAAAGTTTATGTTGAAGTCAGTGTTTTGTTAATGATAGTCATTTTCCAGTGACACAAGGATACTTTTTGAGCTGGATATCATTGAGCAAGCTGCGGCAGGCTTTTTCTATCTCTTATACAGCTTTGCTTCTCACACAACATTTCAGTGAGCTGTGGAAAATTAGTCCACATCTGTTTTTCCAAGAAAGGAAACTACCTATTTATGCTTTTGTGGCTTAGCCAGATGGCTTGTACAATCATGTTAAGCAGAGGAGAGAAAATCTAAATGATTGATTGACAATGCTGCCCTGTAAAAGAGTAAATGTTTATAGATAGACATTTCAGGTCAGACTGTGATCTATGGACAAAGTACACACGGGCTAATATGCTGTTCGGGCAATTTATTTTTCCTATCTGCCCATTCTCTCTTTTTGCGTTGTCTTTTAAATCGGTTCATTCATCTTTTATCGCCTCCGGGACAGATATAGGTTAGATGTTTATGTCTTCCCCGTGTTGCTCCACACCTAATGCTGTCAGGACGGTGGAAAGAAATGCACTATTTACATAGAAAGAACCTCTGGTTTAGAGCAAGGAATGGAGCAGGTGTTGACATGAGAGTGACAAAGACAATAACTCAGCACTGTCACATTCCATCATGTCACTGTAACAGAAAACTGGCGCAGCGATATGCTTGGTACCAGCTACCTCTTATTACCCAGAGTCCAGAGTTGGTTCTCATGCACATACATTAGTGTCATTATATAAACATGAGAGAGAGAGAGAGAGAGAGAGAGAGAGAGAGAGAGAGAGAGAGAGAGAGAGAGAGAGAGAGAGAGAGAGAGAGAGAGAGAGAGAGAGAGAGAGAGAGAGAGAGAGAGAGAGAGAGAGAGAGAGAGAGAGAGAGAGAGAGAGAGAGAGAGAGAGAGAGAGAGTTTTCAAATCATATTGGTAATTTATTTATTCCAAAGGGCATCCAGTGATGAGTAATGTAATATTTGATATTCTAGATGGAAAGTGCCTATATTAAACCCTCTTGTGGTTTGAGCCCACAATCTCAGCCCAATTTCAAATCTGACTGTCACCATTAATTTCCACATAATTATGTTGCCAGATGTCCAGATTTATTTTGCAGCAGGACATCAATTAAATTTATGAGCTATTCCACTGCACAGTGAATTGCCTTATATTCAAGGAAATATTTGTTGTCCACCTATGGCAATGTCTATAAGTTGCACCCACAGATTTTCACAAATCTAAAGCAATCCTTTGCATATGGAAATAATTTAAGCTATTGAGACTATGTAAATAGTTGACTGCCAAAATCTTTTCCATTCCTTAAAGTTTTTGTGTAAATGTTTTGCTGTCTCGTTAGGGTCCATTGTCTTTTGGAAGATCTGTTTTTATTAAGTCACTAAAATAAACAGCTACTCTTGACTCTTCTTTTTATCTCTGTCTCTCTACCTCATAAGGCAATATATACAAAGGGGATATCAGGTTAAATGCAGTAAGTCGCGTCACAGCAAGAGCAGTGGTGCAGTGCTTTTCCACATTTTCTCTTGAATGCCGGAGAGCAGCCGGCACGCCGGAAGGTGTATCAGCAGATGAAATTTTATATTGTTTTAAAGAGCTCCAAGAGGCCCACATGGGAGAGGGGGCGAGAGTCTAGAAAGAACGGAAAGTCTAAGGGAGTTGAATTTCTCTGCTGCCCAGGTTAATCCGCTGCCGCAGTGCACACAGTCGGGGATGAGGGAGAGCGAGGAGCTGAAGAGAGCCATCGAGCACACGGACCGCCTGCTTTCCAGGGTCCATGAGCTGGAGGAGGAAAATGCTGGACTTTGCAAAGAAAAGAATGAGGTTTTCGTTAGGCTTCAAGCCGTAAGTCTCGGTCTTCTTCACATCTCTTTCTTCACTTGCAGGGGTATGTGGACAGTTGCTCCTTATAGTTATGCATTTTATTTGCTTAATTTGTATGGATTTCATCTGTGGTGTCACACAGATATGTTGATAGTTTGTGCTTTCGGCTTGACATAAAGAATTTTGAACATAGCAATTACTTAAACTGCTGGCGAAGAGTGTCCTGCACATAATGATATGCCTCTTGAGTGAAAGCCAGCCAGTAAATGCTGCAGTTCAAAAGTGTTCTTTTTCTCTCTTTTCAATGATGCTCTCTCGTGGGTTTTATTACAGTTCTGAGTGATTTCCAGGAAACCATTTTGTTGAGAAAGCAGATTGAGGGTGTTTCTTTATTATTCTCGGCTCCTATAGAAGCTGCTCGTTCAATCTCATACCTGAAATCTCACACATTTGTGGTTCAATGGCATCTGACTAGACACAGTTTTCCTGATGAGACCCACTAGTGTAAAGTTTGTGTGTGTGTGTGTCTACAGTATGTGAGTGGGTGCCCGCATTTTTATGATAAACTGACAGGCGCACATTAGGAATGAGAATGCAGGACTATAGTTCTGGCCCACTGACAGTAGATATGGCAGGGACACCAATCAAACAGCCAGGGAGTGCATGTGGGGACAGTAGGCACATTTGCTGTGTCTTGAGACAAGCTATTTGTGTGCTGTGCTGCAGAGCCCAGAGGTTTGATTATTCCAAGAGATTAGTTCAAGTGGACTAAACTCTGAACATATGTGCTCACTCAGATTAGTCTTTTGTTTGGCGCATCTCTCTTTGGTGGCCAGTTTAGTTTTTTTCCGCTTTTTTTGCAAGTCATTGCATAGAACTCCTGCGAAGGGTTTTGGAGCCACATTGTGAATTCTAATTCAACCTTTTTAATCAGGCTGATTAATAAGCAAGGCATGTGCTATTACAGTAAGACCATCTTAAACGTTGAAGCATAACCATCTCGATAACTACAGAATGTCCTTATCTAATACAGACTGTTTCTCTTTGAGAGCAGTAGTACATTTCTGAAAGATTGTAAAGAAGTTATTCGATTCAGAAAATAAATCATCTTCTTTAAGATAAATATATGATTTGGTTCATTCAAAACTTTATCACTGGACTATAGCACTGCAATACTCCTATACACCTAACGCTATAGCACTACTCCCCAGGAGCATAGATTAAGGAAGAGCACAAATGTTTGTTATGATACGAATACAATACGTTACAAAGTTTATTGCCTTTTATTAAAGAATATTTGTGTAGAGGAAACAAGAAAAAGAGTGGCAGTATTTCATTGTTCTGAATGAGCCTTTTAGACTAAATTAACAGCAAAAGATGAGAGGAAATGTTGTTTTCTGTAGAGGGAATGGAGGTAATTGTGTTACACACACAACCCCTTGTTAACTGTCCTGAATAACTACCAAATGCACAGGCTTTACTCAGTCCCTATCTCTCCCTTTGATCTGGCTTCTTCTGTCTCAGGCAGTCAGCAGCTCCTTTAGCAATGACCTTCTCTATCTATGAATAAAATGTAATGAATAAAACAAGGTTTCCTCAGGAGACAGTCTACGAGCTGCTAACCAATGGCTTCCAATTACGAGGTCTTTCGATTCGCTACAAAGAAAGTGATCTGTTGTAAAAATGGATCCCACACCCCTACCCCCACTCCCAATGTATTTTTTCCATCTTTCCTGGAAACACATTTATCGTTCTCTTCATTCTTGTTATGCTCTGGCCTCGGCAGAGCGCAGCTGTGCTGCTGTTGGAGGTGTTTCAGTCTCTCAATCCAGACAGCAACCTGCTGCTCTACCTGCTACTTTCAGGGTCCTATTTTGATGAATTAGGATGGTGTCGGTAACGCAGACGCAAAGCAAAGTCGGTGGCGCTTTAGGGCATGTCTAACGCAATTTCTGTAATTTCGTGACTTAGGACGATAGTGCACCTCCGGCGCAGTTGTAAAAGAGGTTGGATTAAGGCAGGCAGTGTGGTATAATGGTTAGGGAACTGGGCTTGTAACGTTAAGGTTGCAGGTTCAATCCTCAAGTGGGACACTGCCGTTGTACCCTTGAGCAAGGTACTTAACCTGAATTGCTTCAGTAAAATATCCAGCTATATAAATGGATTGTAAAGAAATTTAAACTGTAAGTCGCTCTGGATAAGAGCGTCTGCTAAATGCCTGTAATGTAATGTAATGTAATTAACTTTAAAAAAATACATGTGGGTGTGGTGGGGGTTTGGTTTCATAATGGCCAATCAGAACACCTATTTTCTATCCCTTTAAATACCAGTGCAGTAACACTATAGCAAATTGCCAATTTCCTGACATGGATGACAGTTTTGCGCGGATGCGCCAGGAGTGCTTCTCAAAAGAGCGAGGAGGTGCAGAAAAGTTGGCACGCGAATCAGAGGGAGAAAGCAAGGCGCACATTAATTTGTTATTTTCATGATTTGAGTTTATATTTTGAGACCTACATTGCTAAAAGAAAGTGTTTTATTTTACCATCTCTTTTTTCCCTTATTTGTAGGCTTTCCAACTTAAAAAACAACGTTTCCTTTTCTTCTAACTGAATGTAATTGTTAAATGGAAAGCAATAAATAACAAACTCACAACTGCAACTAGGCCTGTTTCATTTATGTTCGTCATGCAGTAGGCCTACATGCATCACCCTGGACTGTGTATCACAAACCACCTGGATATTAATGGAGTGGACCCCCTTCCGATTCACCTAAATGATACCTTGATCAGATGGTGCGCGCAACTTCCCAAGACCCCAGGGAATCCACATTGCATATAAAAATCCTGTTTAGTTCTCTGCTGGCTGTCGGGTGTAGGAAAAGTAATAAACTAATTTGCATGTTGGACAAGACTGGAAGAAACTGCATGTACAGCTGAACTGATAGCCGTTTGGCCAACACCAGGGTATCCAGGGTATCGCTCACAGTATCGCCTTCAGCGTCCAATTATGTATTCCATTTTCTGTAGTGCAAACCCTTTCACATAAGAAAACAATGTGCATACAAACATATATTTATTTAACAGGTGTATCTTACTGAACGGTAGCGATGGATGGCCTGCTGGCTTCAGTCTTTCATGTCCGTGCATTGAATAAACACAAGCTGTGGTGAAATAGTTTTTAGCTTAATTGATTAAGCTTGCAAGTTACCCATGGATTGGACGATTTGCCTCAATGTGGGGGGAAATTAACAATATTCACAAAACATGCTCATGTGATTTCAGATAACCTTATGTTCATATGTGCACATCAATAAAGTCACCAAATTGCACAGAGTGCCAGCGTTTGCTCTAAGAGGTGGTCTAGTTGGACGTTAATGCAAACTCATTATTTGACACCAAACTTGCATAGCGCCAACTGTTTTCACTGTCACGCCCCCTATTGCCCTGCCCAACCCATAGTCGCGCAGACGCCTTCATTGCGCACCACGAAACGTGGTGGAGACAGGAAATATTCTGTTTGCGACAGACAAAACTGGCAATTCGCCAGCGCTAGGGCATAATGCCGCTTAGTGCTGGCACGAAAATAGGGCCCTCAGTCTCTGTGTCAGGGCGCATCTGTAAAATAGACAATTGGAGAAATGACAATAGTATCCCCCTGTAGTACTAGTATGTTGTATTCATGGGCTGGAGACGTCAAGAATGCTGCATTCTACCCTTTGTTAAAAAATAAATGATGAAACGCTGCATGGCCGCGCAGTGCTTAGGTAATGGTTGAGTTTGCATTTAAAATATGCGAATCACCAGTCTCCCCTTCATGCTGTTCCATCAAATGTAGATACTTTTTTTTTTGCCACAGACCAAGTCTATTCAAACTAATCCTCAAGATTTCACACAGCTAGTTTTTATCAAAAAGACAAGTGAAAATCATTAGCATTTCGTAATACGTATTTTTTCCACTTCTACAGACATTTTACACTATTTTAGTCTCCCACCACATATAGCTAGTTAGGTGGTGTCATGTGTCACGTTTGCTGGACATAATCATTATTTCCTAACTTAAATTGCTTTAGAAAAAATTTACCAGCAAAATTGAATGCTTTGCTAGATTGATAATTAACGTTACTATGACAATGTCCAAATCCACTCAGTGATGGATTGTTTCGGTGTAAATCAGAACAATAAAATTGAAATTAAACGTTCTATTTCCTTCTGAAAAAAAACCCACTCCCATTACCAGCATTGTTTAGAACTCTCAAAGTGTTAGCCAGGAAACATAATAATTTGTTACTTACATTTATCATGTTAAATTTGTTTAATATATAAATGTACCATGAGCCATTTTGCTCACAGGTTTTCAAACTTGGATAGGTGGATTACTCTGGCTTTGCATCTCACGCAGTCTTGCAATCTTACAATTAAAAGCCTGATTGTGCAGTTTTAAATAATAATTCTCTTAGATGGATATTTTACCTCTGGCATTATTGCCAAATCCTTTTATCCCCTTTAAAAATCCCCATTCACAATAAGTCAAGGATTTGCGCAACGATTTCTTTATTTTTGTATTTTAAAATTCACAGATGAGGAAGGTTCTGAGAACACAAAAAACATGTTTTTGCTTTTAGTGGATTAAGTAGGAATCATTCATTGTGAGAGAGAGAGAATATCCATTGCCGTTTTGTAACTATTATCACAGTGTAACTTGAAGTTTATCTTTGATTGCATACCTTGAGCTCTCTGAACATCTTTGTAAAAAACCAAGTGTATCCATGCAATGCATGTACTTACTAATTTCTAAGGCCCTTAAATTGCTTTCCAAGTACTCCGATTTGAAGGTGGAGGACAATGGAGAATGTTTCATCTTTCATGATCTAGAAAGAAAAAAACATGTATAGAATCTTATCAAAGCTTAGAGCCAAAAGAACGCTTATAGTGAATTTAATTGAAATGTATGTCGGTGTCACGGTGTCACATAAAAGGGCAGTCTATTTATATTTTTAATACAACGTTGGGGAAAAAACATTTTGTATATGCAATGAATTGTTTTAACAAATGCTTTGAAATATAAAATGATGTGGCAATGGATTTGTATTGAACAGAGTATGTAGCAGTGGAGTCATAATGTGCATGTAATTAATTTACAGTTACAGACCGTTATGGATATAGAATATCAGCAGCATGTGTAGAACAGCGTAGCAGTGAAATGGATGAGCGGGAGCAGTAGCAAAGGGTCAGAGTGATTGGAGATATTTCCCTGACGTTCAGAGTGGTAGAGTATACTTTGGCTTCTGGAAAATGGGAGGTGAGGAGAGCAGTGCCATCTGCTTTAAGAGTTAAGCTTGAATGCTTAAATGGCTCTAAAGGACAGCAGAATGCAGATGGATGGGAGGAAATGAGGAATAAATTAGTTTTTTCCACTCAGCATACATAATAGCTGTACATAATGCGCATCGTCTTATATCAGTCTCCTCTGCTTCCGAAAAACAACTCGAGGCTCCCACTCAACCTTCAACTTTTTTCCTCAGCGCGGCTCCAATCTCTCCTCGCTACGCGGGGAGCCCCTCCTAAATCTAATTCCAGGTTGTCCCAGTCCTCCTCATGCTGTTTTGCAGGAGGGAAATGTCTGGGAAGGTTGAGCGAAGACTCCTGCAAGAAAAAGCATTTGAACCTGGTGGCTAATGCCCTTTCTTCTGAGACAGGTGCCCTCCCTGTGTGAAATCCCCACCCACAGGCTCCTCTCAAGGGACTCGTATCCTCAGTTTACCTGTCTCTCGTTTGTGCCAACTGCCTCAGCATGCGTCCCGGCACGTGCATTCTCTTCAGCTTCTGATTGCTTTCAATTGGATCTTGCATTGACATAAGGCCATTAAATTCAAACAAATCCCAGCAGTTTGAAGTCATTTGTTTTCACATTGCTTGGATTGGTACCACAGGCTCTTCTTAATTGCTGCAACACCTACCGTCAATTCTGAAGAGGACCCGCTAGCAAATGCTTCTTCAGAAATGCATCTAGCCTGCTGTGTTTGTTTACCCTCTCTGGTTCACCAGCTGAGCGTCGCAGTCATTACACTGGAAGACTGCACTGCTTGTGCAGACTGCAGGTGCCCGATCGAGCAGAAGAGTCGCTCTTGCACAGGGAGGTGGGGGAAGCCCTGCCAACCGATCCCCCACACATTCCCAGGGTGACCTCTACGACCAACTGTGTTTCACCCCGTAGGTCTGGCCGCTACATTCGGCACTGGCACTGTCAGGATTAGATTCCAGACCAGGGGGCGTATTGACCCACAAGGGACTGGTGTTTTAGCTGGATACGCCACCGCTGCATATTTCTAGATACTAGATTTATTCAATACATCACTTTTGAATAAATGCCTTTATTCTTTTGCCCTGCGTAGATAACTTCCATCGCAGCGCATCCTGGTACGGATAGTCCGTGAAATGGCAAGATTTCTTAGGGAATCTGCACTGCTGTGTGTTTATTGCGGTTCGAGCGGGGTCTGTTTATGACTTGCGCTGCGTGGGTGTTGTGTTCATGCTGTGTTATAAAGGAGCTCTTCTGTGCTGTCTACCGCGGAATTCTGAATGGAATCCGCGAGTGAAGAGAATGACGGTATCTGTGGGGTTATTGTAAATTGTTTCTGTTATTATAATATTCATTTTATTGTATTATTTTTTGTGAATAACAGAAATATTGCTGCCCTCCTTTGTCACAAACGGATACAGTGGTGTCATACAGCCAATCAGAGTACAAATAACCTTGCTGTGGACCAGTGAAGATCATTGAAGATCTTTGCATGCTTTACATGCAACTGAAATTTACTGTCACTATGACACTGCAACCTACTTACTTCTTATCTTTTGATGGCTGTCATCATGACTTCCCAGGACCTCATCATTTATCCACTGTATATATTTCAATATTTTGTGTTTCCATTTGTGTGTGTGTGTGTGTGTGTGTGTGTGGCATGCCGATTCACATGATTTTAGTTTTATAAAACACTGTCTGAAATACCAGTGTTGTCTGCTGTGAATTTGGAGTATGCCTACAGACTGATAATTCATACAGAACATTAGTACCACTTTGGCCTTATATACAATATCTCCTGTGTCCTTGCATTGGTAGAATAATATCATGGGCCATGTCCAAAACGTGTGGGCATAAACAATGATCTTTCTGTCAATTGAAAATGAATAAAGTTACAAAGTCAAATGTTATGGGAATCGTACTCTTGTGTATTTCGTTTTTTCATATTTTTAAGGGAGGTTGAGTTGAGTAATTGTGTGAACATTAGGCTCTTGTTACTGATGATGAACTGTAGAAGCTAAACCTTTTCACAAAACTGGTCACCCTACACCCTGGCCTCGGGGGATGTTTGTAGAACCACAGAGCTCAGAGGAAAGGGACACCTGTGCGTGGAGGGGGGGCAGTCTGGGTCTGTGGGCTGGGGAGGGCCATTCAGAGCCCAGGGAAAACGTGGCACAGTAGAACGTAGTGTGTTTTCAGCGGACTCCCTGCGCTACCCGCAGAAAGAGATCAATGCAGAGAGGCAGAGAGCTGCCGATTCAGAAGGAGAGAAGAAACATTTGCGGAGAAGGAGGGCTGGGGGCCACAGGAGCAGCGAGAGTGAAACAAAAGGTGTAGACTTCAAACAGTTTGGGGGCTAGGAGCAGTGGGTGAGACGGTGCCCCGGGGAGACAAATTAACAAATTATTGTTCTTTGCTATTTGTGGCGGCTCCTGCTTCCGCTTTTTTTTCCGTCGTGCAGAGCGTGTGCACGCAGTGCTCCGGCACATCCCTCCTCCCAGTTAACTCTCGCTTAGCTGACAGAAGAGGAGCCCATCGCAAGGGGTCACGTAAGAGCAGGAAGCAGTCTCGTGCGGGAAATGTCCCTCATAACCAGACGGCAGAGGTGCCACTCCCTCTCCGACGGTTCCGAAGATGCCAACGGTCTGCAACTGGAGCCGGAACCGGAGGACCTGGACTGGGATAACTTTAGCATGACCCTGCAGGAGCGCCTGGCAGCTGTAGGTACCCGCGTGTCGTTAACAGGTGTGCATGCGTGTGTGCGCTGGCACAGGCCGTTTGTGTGAGCGTGGTACTTGTCTTGGCGTGTGTGTCATTTCCTTCACACACTTTTTTGTATTCCTTGGAGTGTTACCTGGAAATCTGATGGCTGCTGTAACTTGACATGTCCCTTGCTGACATACACTGGAGTGGAAAGGGGGTGAAGAAAGGAGAAGCAGGAATGCCTGAGTCTGCAGCCACTTGTGAAAAGCACATTGAGGAGGTCTGTGCTGTAATCGGAAACATCAGCTACAATACGTGATCTTCTCGTCCGGGGTCTTATGCTCCCTCCTTCTGTAAACTGGGGATGTTAACCTTTTTGGGCAGTGCCTGAAGCAAAGTCTTTCTTTCTCTTCATATCAACACCTGATATCAGTGTAACTTCTGAATTCATAAGGGTACAGTACTGTCATTTTCCTTTCCTTTCTGAATTACATTTTGCTGAAAGGGCCTGTGAATTAGGCAGTGTGGAGCTTATTGTGTTGTTTTGTATTGTTTATATAGGATGTGTCATTTTGTCTGCTGGGGGAAGTGCACTGCTGATTTCATTGTGCACCATTGGTGTTTCACTGACTCTGAGGGTATACTGAAAACAAGGAGAAGACTGAGCATTGAATCAGCTTTGAATCAAACTGTATATTATCTGCAAAATAAATAAAAAAACATTAATAGTCTGAATGCTAAGTGGATTTCTTTCTTCTCTTTTTATTTTTGGCTGTGTAGAGTCTTTTTATATTTCGCCCTTGGCATCTTGCCTGACCCAAGAGAAACTTTTTGAAAGAGGGAAAGAAAAGCAGAAAAGAAAGAAAAATAGTAAAGTACGAGAGAGCAAGCACATTTGTGGAAATATATGCACGTTGAAAATTGGTCACGTTGCCATCTCTGAAATTCCCTTAGATAGGGGTATGTTATTAAACTTGTCCTGGCTACTTTCACAATGATGATTAGATCAAGCTTGTGTGGGCACAAAACAGCTGAGGCGTTTACCAGACCAGGCGTTTTAAGAGAGAGCGCACAACCAGAACGCTCAAGCCTTTTTTCTGTATTTAAGAATTGACTCATTGTTGCGGATCTGGACTATCCAGTCAGGATTTAATTTATGACATATGGCAGCTTTGTGTGTTGTTGTTCTTTCATTCATATAGTTTTTGTTAAGGTAGGGCTGAAGCTGAGAACATAAAGAACCCTTTGACACTTTCGCTATATTTCCAAGATGCCTGGACACTTGAACATTGCTTTTTTGCCTTTGGTTGCTCTGGAATAGGTGTGATTGAGCGATTGTGTGGAAGGTGTGTACAGGTTGTATCATTATTCCGTGTGTATGCCTGACCATTCTGAAGAGTGTGAGTATACATCTGTGAGAGTGTTTAAGTATTTTGTAGTTTGTGTGTGCGTGTTTTGTGTGTGTGTGTGTGTGTGTGTGTGTGTGTGTGTGTGTGTGTGTGTGTGTGTGTGTGTGTGTGTGTGTGTGAAAACGGTAAAATCAATAGAAATTTTGTATCAGAGCATAGGTGCATGCAGACATTACCTCTGTAAGCACGATAGGTTGCTAAATAATAAATATATACTGACTATGTAGGATAGGGAATGATTATTAGTTTTTTTAGTGTGTGTTCATGTGTGCATGTGTGCATGTGTGCATGTATGCGTGCGATTATGTGTATGCACATACATATGTTGAGACATCAGAATTATAAGGTTCTATCGGACATTTTTGTCAAAAATGAGTTATTTCCATGGTGTTGTTTGTTAGATGGTTCTCCACATGTGACATATTTCAGATTTTTTGAAGAAGTACATTTGGGATGGAAAAAACATACAAGGGTAGAATGTTTTATTTGCGCAAACACAATTGAACTTGAGATTCCCCCTGGCAGCATTGACAAGTTGTCAATCACAAATCATTACATTTAAGTTGCTGAATGCAGTCATCAAAGAGGAATACCTCCAAAAATAGCTTTTAGATCTCAGAAATTAAATGCAATCTATATCTTGAAACTATGGCTTTTGCTTTTTCCATTTTTAAGTTTTTAATTTCTCAAATTCATAGGTGATAGGTGGTCCCTCTTACAGATTTTTTTGGTTAAAAAATACCATAACTGTTTTGTCTGGTAAACATTTTAAGGCCAGTTGCAGAAGCATTGCCCTTTCTGCGTTGCTTTATGTTGGCAAGAAAACATTAATTAAATGTGTATATTTCAATGAAATTACAAATGTGCCCCAAATGTGTGAGAGCCAGAGACCCAAAAAATGACGACTTCACTCACCCACAGCTTAGCTTTGGTATTTGGTTGCTAGTTATCTATAGGATATAATGCATTTGCCATTTGAGTGAACTATTGCCTTAAAAATGCATAATGAACATGCATTAATATAGTGTTACATCATGTGTGTGAAGGAAGGGTATTGTCTTTATTTAATCATTAAAAGGTCTGCAATTTTCCAATAAAATTGAAATATTGTTTTTAAATTGTATTTATTGTTTTAGTAAATTTTATTATTTAACCCTGATTGACATTTTAGAGTTTTAAGGTTCAGCCTGCATTTGCACCCCCCCATAATTTCAATTTTTGGTACCTTAAATATTATGTACTTATTGAGCTATGAAAGAGGAATGCACAACAATAAAAAACTGAGAAGTGGAATGTGAAAACTGTACTGCTTAATTAGAACTATTCTTTTCAGACATGGCACCTTATAATTCTGATGTCACGATGTGTGCATCTGTGTGTGTTTGTATGTGTATATGCACTGTATGTGTGCATGTATGTGCATTTCTGTGCATGCACATGCATGTTTCACATTTATTTGCAAGTCCATGACTGTGTGTGGGCATGCATGTGCGTGTCTGTGTGCGTGAATACCCATACATGTGTCTGTGTATATATTATGTAAATGCATGTATATGTGCCTACATGTGCATGTCTGTGTGAGTGTGTCTGCGTACATATATGTTTGTGTGGGACATACATATGTGTGCCTGTGTGTGTGTGTGTGTGTGTGTGTGTGTGTGTGTGTGTGTGAGTATGTGTGCATGTATATATATATGTCCGTGTGTGTGTGCATGTATATTGGTGGTTCTGTGTGGCTCAGTACGTAGAGCATGGCGCTAACAGCGCTTGGGTTGTGGGTTCAATTCAAATTGGGGCCACATATACAGAAAAATCTATGCATTCACTACTATAAGTCTCTTTGGATAAAAGTGTCTGCTAAATAGCATATATATATGATATTATATATACAAGTCCATGTGTGAGTGAGCCGGAGCTTGGCCTTGGCACCCCATCCCTCAGCCCCTGCCTCCATCCTGCTCCTCCTCCCGCCAGGAACAGGAGAGCCTACAGGACACAGAGCAGCTCTGCGCCCAGCTGGCCAAGGCCAAGCGGGAGCTGGAGGCCCAGGTGGCAGGACTGAGCGAGCGTTTGAGGAGGAGGAGGGCTGTGCAGCCCAGCTAGTAGTGCAGAGGCACCGACTGGAGGCGGAGTGCTGCAGTCTGAGGCGTGACCTGGAGGAGCTGGAGAACACACTGAGCACCGTGGAGAGGGACAAGCAGGTAGGATGCTTCATTTTCATTCATCTATACAACAACTCGCACATTCCTGGCCTCTCTCTGTCACATAAAAAAAAAAATATGTTTTACCTTGCAACCCTGCTTCAGTGCATTGTCCTCTTGGCACTGAACAGTGGTTGTTGGTGGATGATGAGATGTCATGCTGCCCAGAGATAATTATTTATAGTGTTGCATGGTTGCAAAATCATGTTCACTGGAAAGAAGGAATGAAATTAAAAGAAAGAAGGAAAGAAAGCAAGAGAGAGAGAAAGGAAGACATAAAGACTGTAAGAAAGAAAGACCAAATTCTAGCTAAATAAATCAGGTAGCACGTCCATTTCTGGACATCCTTCTGAATTACTGCATACTGTATATGAGCCACTCCATATACCCTTATGGTAAACTTTGTCCTCAATATAACCTGTCTCTAACATCCTCCAATAATCTTTTTTCTGTGCTGAATTCTGTGAAATGCCACAAACCAAACTCCACATTCTATAAACATGCCTTCTCTGAACCGGTTACCACTACTTCCTTTAGATATGCTATGCTACTATAGCATTTAAAATAGTGAGGGGGTGGGGTGGGGGGAGGGTGGTGGCTGAGGAGGATTCTGTTCAAATGCTTAAAGATCAGAAAAAGAGAAAATATGAATTTAGCAGTGATCCATTGCAGAAATAAATGCGTGCTCTTTTCTTGCGAAATTGTTCCAGACTGATAGTATGAAATCAGTCAAGACCATGTCTAATTCTTCCATTTTAAGAGACTTAAGAATGAGGGTGCACTTTTTGGGGAGCCATGTTTCTGGATGAAAGCCCAGTGAATGTCTGCTGTGTTTGTGTTTGCGGAAATGGAAAGTAACGAATATTGCACGCTGAGAATCGTTTCCCTGTCACTAGAATGACAGCGGATGTATCACATTTCCTTTTAATCAGACTACATCTTTTGGCTCAGGAAAATGATAAGACTGATAAAAGTTACATTATGGGGATAGTATTGTTATTCTTTGAACATTGTAGGATGTTTTATTTGGTATTGGCCTCAGTCAACTAATTTAAAGTCCAGATTTGATACAATAACCATGTTTATTTTACATTAGTGAAAAGATATGAGGAGGCTTAACCCTGAAAAAGGGGCCTTCTGCTCTAATAAACTCTGGCCATCATTCAAACCAGACACATGTTTCATTCAGTCATAATGTGAGTATCACAGTCAATAAAAGCCTGCTATATTGAGGCAATCCAGTGGCCTTCATACAGTAAGCGGTGCTTACAGAGTTGCTGATCTCACCGAAAAGCAATATAGTGCATAAAATCTAGACGATTTTTAAGGGTTATGAAATTCTACGTGTCTTTTTGTAGTTTTCTTTTATCCAATCATTCACCAAATCCAAGTATAGTTACAGATTATGCAATATTAATCACAGTTTATTCCAAATAATGTATTTATTGAATGTGTTTTAATTGTGTCGTAAGTCACTCTGGATAAGAGCATCTGCTAAATGACTGCAATGTAAATTAACAGGATTAATCGTAATGGTTCACACCTCCGTACGTTGGCAGTCATAATGAATTTATTAGTTGAAATTGCAAACTTTGTGCTGCTACTTCTGTTACACATGTGCAGTTTAAAGATTTACCAGTTCCAAGGAGCCTAAAAGTTTGTCCTCCTGATAGCATTTATGTTAGGTAGTATTCTTTGATGTTGTATTACATTACATTACATTACATTACATTACTATTACATATGTTTTTCCATATGAAGTTGGAGGGATGTTTCTTTTTTTGTGCTATATCTATGACCCATATTGTTTCATATAATTAATAATGAAAGCAATTTCTTTATCCAGAACAAAGGACACGTAAACTTTATATGCTTCCTTGTTTGTTTTGCTTTCTTTCCTCAACTATAAACACGGTGGATGTGCTGTAAGGGCATGTCATAGTGAAGGTATGCCTGAAAAAGCCTGAATTGGAGGCGGAAGTCTTTTTTGCTTGCAGGTAGAAAACAACCATGCGACATGAATCTCCTGTTTTCCAATTTGCTTTCAATGCTTTCAGTTTCTTACAAAAGTATTCAGACTCTTGCACAGTTGACAGTTTGTTACCTCAGAGCTTGAAATCATGACACTTTTAAATAGGAATTTATTGATCTACACAACCTACTCCATCGTCAAAGCAAAAAAAAAGAATAAGTATTAATAATAATCATTTTTAAAAAATGCATAAGTATTTGCTATGGCAAACCTAAATTAGTTAAGGTGCAAAAAATAATGATCAAAGTCATACATTACATACTTATTCCTTTCCATACTGCCAAACAGATAATTTTCATCCCCATTCCCCAATTGGGAATGCCCAGTTGAAACTGTCAGCTTGTCCCATTGCTGCAAAATTGCTCTGTCAATTCAGGAGGGCACAGATTAACGCATATGCCCTCTTAAATGCATGAAGCCAGTCGCCACACCATTCCTTCACACTGCAGTCCACCAACTGAGCTCTGCTGTCTCTCCAACAGAGGACTGCATACCTTATTCAGCTGGTGCTGAACGGACTAGAGGAGTTGCTATTGTGCAATGAGGCTGAGATTAACTTGCTGACTAAAACCCTACCTCCATGGGCAATGCCATTTCCAAAACACTTCATTTGAGTTCAATGATTGATGAAATGGTATGATTTTAAATTTCTCCTTTTTCTTGTCCTACCAAGTCTTCAGATTCCAACAACCGGAAACTCTCGGAGGAACTTTCCCAGCGGGAGCAGATTGTACTGAAGCTGCAGAAGGAGAAGGAGCACCTGGTGGAACTAAGCCAGGTGAGAAAAAAAGATAGTGTCTACAGTATCGAGAACAGAAACAGCTCCACTGCGCAACAGCAAAAAACGAACTATCCAAACATTAACAGTTGCAGGGATATGGAAGCAGGCGGATATCCAGTTCATTGACCCCCCCAGCTTTGGATCCTACCCATTGCTGGCTTGTGCTACTTCATGTTTAGAATAATTCAGAATAATTTCAAATAAATGTTATTTAACATTAGCTGTTGCATACTGATATTTTTTTTGTTCCTGAGTGAACATTCTGTTGTTTATGAAAAATAGAAAAACAGTTTTGAAATGTGTATGCATAGTGATTTAAAACTGTGATGAGACACTTTACCCTGCAGACATACAATATATCATGGATGTCGGCCAATCAGAAACAAGTATTTATCCAAGCCATAGTAAAAATATATTTGTATGTGTACACACACACACACACACACACACACACACACACACACACACACACACACACACACACACACACACACACACACACACAGAAATTTCATCTATAAGTTGCACAGACTTGATGAGGTACTGTAGCGAGCTGTCTATCTAGATGTCTAAATGCTAGATCAATCAATCAATCAATCAATCTTTATTTTTGTATAGCGCCATTTACAAACAGGTTGTCACACAGCGCTTCACAATTGACATTTTCCAGAGGGAGTAAAAAAAACTGAAAACCATTAGAGCCAATGTTGGAAACTGGAATATTATTCCCTGACCCCTTAAAAGGCGATCAAGATGAACTCCTGGAAAATGGTGGGATACAGAGAAAAACAAATAGTCCTTGAGGCTCTTGAGGCTTAACAGACCACCGGAAGGGCATTCTTCGGTATCCTAAGTGTAGGGGTGGGGTGGACCTCATCCCTCCAGATACCAGGGCAGGGCGGGGATGGAACCAGCAGCTAGGGTCCGGGCCAGCGGCATCAGGCTAACACATGGCAGGGGTGGGGGGTTGACTCTGGGGCAGGTGAGCTCCGGGCAGGTGCCACAAAGCCGGGCAGAAAAGAGGAAAGGTGCAAATATGACTATGATAAATATCACACCGGATCAGGGGAAAGAGTAGAGTGATAACACTTTTGCACCAGCAGAAGTAATCTAGGGCAGCATAACTAATTAGGTGAGTGGCACAGGGAGCATGCAGCCATGAGGGCACTCAGAGACCATCCCACCACATCATCAGCAGTCCTTATAGGGGCAGATCATCACTTATGATTGGTGACAGTAAGGATAGCTCAGAAGGCTCTATTGCTACGCCCTCTCCACATCTGCACCTAATGACTATAAGAAAGACTAAAGAGATGTGTTTTTAACCTAGACTTGAAAATTGAGACCGTGTCTGACTCCTTCACAGAGACGGGTAGACTGTTCCACAGTAAAGGAGCTCTATAGGAGAAAGCTCTGCCACCTGCTGTATTTTTTGATATTCTAGGGACTACCAAATTGCCTGCATCTTGTGAACGAAGCGAACGTGGGGGATTGTAGGGATGAAGTAGATCAGTCAAATAAGAAGGTGCAAGACCATGCAAAACCGTATAAATTAAGAGGAGTACCTTAGTCTACACGATAGTTTATAGGAAGCCAGTGAAGTGATGCTAACACAGGACTAATGTGCTCATACTTTGTTCTAGTCAGGATCCTTGCAGCAGCATTCTGTACGAGTTGTAGGCTCCTGAGTGTGGTATTGGAACAGCCAGATAGTAATGCATTGCAATAATCTAATCTAGATGTAACAAAGGCATGTACCAATTTTTCTGCATCTATTAATGACAGGAAGCCCCTAATTTTGGCAATATTCCTCAAATGAAAAAAGGCTACTCTGGAAATGTTTTTGATGTGACTATCAAATGAGAGACCAGGATCTATTTAGGTCTTTTACCAACAAACTTGCAGCAACAGAGCAACCATCCAGATTCAGAGATTAATCAGATAACCCTCTTCTGAGGTTTTTGGGCCCCAAGACCAACATTTCTGTTTTTATCAGCATTCAACAATAGAAAATTATCTGACATCCAGTCTTTTATGTCTTTAAAACAAGCCTCCAACTGTTCGAATTGTCCTTCGCCAGGTTTCATTGATAGGTATAATTGTGTGTCATCTGCGTAGCAGTGAAAATGTGCGCCATGTTTACGAATGACATCACCAAGTGGCAACATGTAAAGGGAGAACAACAATGGCCCCAAAACAGAACCTTGAGGGACACCATATTCCACCTTGATGCGAGCAGAGGGCTCATCATTTAACTGCACAAATTGATACCTATCTGACACAGTAGGATTTAAACCAGGAGAGTGCCTGTCCACACAGTCCAACTAGGTTTTCAAGTCTGCTCAGAAGAGTTTGGTGGTCTATTGTGTCAAACGCAGAACTTAAGTCCAGAAGCACAAGAATAGAGACACATCCACGGTCAGCTGATGTCAGTAAGTCATTGACAACTTTAATAAGAGCAGTCTCAGTGCTATAGTGTTGCCTAAATTCTGACTGAAAAGTTTCATGTCATTTGATTTCAGGAATGAAGCTTTCTCTAGAATTTTTGAAAGAAAAGAAAGATTAGAAATTGGCCTGTAGTTCCTGAGATTTCGGGGTCAAGGTTTTTTTTTTTTAAGTGGCTTAATTACTACTGATCTTTGTTGATTAATTGGCTGAGAGGCATGTTTAATGTGTATGGACATTTAACATGCCCTATCTTATATTTTCTATGTACCTTGCCAATGTTTTTATAACATCAAATAACATTTTAATGGCCATAAGGGAATCAGGGAATTTTTTTCAAATCGAATAATGTGCCATTCCTTTTCACGAGTCGAGGGTTACTCAAATCACGGTCCTCGTGGGCCGAGTACTGTTGTTTTTCCACCCTGCCTTTACCAGGGAGTCAGGTGTGAAGACATTCCTAACAATCATTTGCACTAATTGTTCAATTACCTACCTGAGAGAAAAGAAAACCAGAACCAAATTTGGATTTGTGGGCCAGATTTAAGTAACCCTGCATTAGCCCTTACAACTCTCATTGCAAGGGGATTTCTTTGTAACACATGAAGTATAAGATAACCCAGCTTTGGTGGACTTTTTGCCCTGAATGGAAAATATATGTATAATTTGTCACTGTCACAATTGTTCGCGTCACTGGTGACCCAGTTTGATGGTAAGGTACAACCCTCTTTATGTAGTCATGGAAGGAAGTGATTCAAAAAGCGATAAGGTTTCTCTTTGATACAGTGCCAATTCTGGTCACCTTGTGGTAAACACACAACACCTTATTCCTGGCGTACAATGCAAACCCTTATTGCCCTGTCATAAGACTATTTGGCTGTTAACAAAAATCAAGAATGCCATCCTCCCTATGCTGCATGTTTTTTCGCTAGATCTGTGAAGAGATAAGAACAGTGATCATTAAGCTGACATTTGTGCTCACAACTACCAGATACGAAGCAGGAAATGAACCTGGCATCTTTTCATAGTGTGATGCCTGAAAGCGTAAAACACAGGGTTTATACCATAATGAAAGCGTGTGCTTACAAAGAATATCACATTACACCGGATCAGGCCCAGTTGGCTGCCCAGAACCACTGCCTCTTTTACCGCAATAATTGGGACAGGAATTTGTTAAAAATGACACTCTAAGCCTAGCTTTACATTTTGCTTTCTCTCTCTTTTGTGAAATGGTGGAATCCGACAAATGTGATATTTGCAACAGCAATGATGAATCTACATATCCTACCAATTAGTTTGCACACTTTGAAGTTACAGGCAGGCCGTTTGAGAATACCTTGCACCATGTGATATGAATGTTTAAGTTTGTGTGCATTTGCGTGCACATATGTGTTTTTGCCTGTGCCTGTATAGTGTGCGGAAGCAGATGTTTAAAAGCATGGTTTTGGGATTTCCAGTGATTCCACAGTGTCAGGGTCACACCAAGGGGACATAAATATTCAACTGATGATATTGGTGTGGCCGTGAGTAGGCCCATCTGGCACAAGGGTTCTAGGGATACGATACCTTAGATATCGTGGTTATTTGGCAGCAAACCAAATTACACTTCTCTTATCTGGAAAGTGATTTAGAGGTTGATGTCATTCCACTGATAATTTACTTTGATTATTCTGTGGCACGTAGTATACCAAGCCAGACAGTCAAAGAATAGGGGGCTGTTTTAGATTTTCCATAATCTTTTTGTTTTTAAGAGGAATGTATAGCACAGGTCCTTTGAAGTCTGACTTTTGACAACATGACGTGTCAATTATTTACTTATCTGTTTCTTTTTATTGATATTATACCCACATTATAAAGTGGATCATATCATTATTTTGTAATCAATATACTGTATGAAATGAATGTATTTAACCAAAGCTGACAGGAGACAAAACATAATTTGAGAAAAATCAAACCATATGACCAACCAAACCCCAGGCCTGTAATAAATGTGCTACCACTCAAACCTTTCACATTCCTGTGGTGCTTTTAAAACAATGTAGCATGTTACAATTGCTCAAGAAAATAAAGTTGTTTGCCCTCCCTTCACATTAAGGCTGTTCCCGATGGCTACAAAAATGTTGTTCACTAATTCGGGCCAGATGCCTAACAGTAGCAAATAGATTTTCGTAAAATCCGTCGCTGTGATTTAGATGCTCTGGTATTGCCCCTCTGATGGCTCCATAAACTCATCCACAGACTGAGGGGCCATGGTGCTAAAACTGTAAGCAGTGGGATGTGAGGCATCGCTGAAATTGAAAGGTCAGGATGTCATGGATTGTGGATACTGAGACGGTATCTGGTTCCAGGTTCTGTTTCCACACTGTCATGCAATTGGATTGAGTTTCCGTGGCTTGAACGCCCCGAATTGATTGCAGATGCGCAAAAATTTGACCCCTTATATTACAGAAATGGTGCTTGCGATGAAACTCAATACCATGTGTATAGAACAGATATCTGGCGGGGGACTTTGATAATTCAAGCCTGATCGCACATCACACTTTCCCTTCGAGCATTAGAGCATTGCAATTATATTTTTAGTTTAATTGATTATGGCGTATTATTCTTAATATATGTGTATAAAGAAGTAAAAGCAATTCATTTGGTTTCTTTCTTTACAGCAAGCCATTGAAGACTTACAGTCTGAGGAGGAGAAAGTCAACCACTTAACCAAAGAGAAGGCAAAGTTGCAGGTCCACGCAGAAGATGTAAGTTTATTTCAGGAACAGTAGCGATTCATCAGCTTGAAAAAAAGGAGGATGGACTTTTTAGCCTTGATTAACAATGATTACTCCTAAACTGTTTCCATTTCCATTTCCATTAATTGCTTGATTATCAATCAAGCAATTCATTAGCTGAATAATCAATACCAATAGGTATAGCTTCTTAATTTTCTTTTGTGATTGCACCTTTAGCAAAAATTGTTACATTTACAAAATTTACAGATTATATTAATTTAATAAATTTAATAAGTAATAAATTCAGGATAAATGTATTCTACTTTTTATTCTCTGTACCTGAATTCAAGGAATATTTATTTCGTAAATATCCCTTAATCTAATCTTTGCAGACCATGTTGTTTAATGCTCACGAAAAAGTTGAAAAAGTCAGACATTTATTTGCTAGGCTTTATTTCATGTTTTTTCGAAGGTAGTCCACTATACAGTTAACAGAGAGAATTAAAACCTCTCATTGCCATTTACTTTCTGTCATATGAAGTGAAGGGAAGGAACATGAGAAACAATTAAAAGGAGGCTTTGTGATTCCTCGCCAATGGATGATTCAATGACTTGCTCTTAAACAGTTTGAGACCAGGGCGGCACGGTGGTGCAGTGGGTAGCACAGTCGCCTCACAGCAAGAAGGTCTCGGGTTCGAATCCAGGCCGGGGGCCTTTCTGTGTGGAGTTTACATGTTCTCCCGTGTCCGCGTGGGTTTCCTCCGGGTACTCCGGTTTCCTCCCACAGTCCAAAGACATGCACGTTAGCCTAATTCAGTGCTTCTCAATTTTTTTTGTTACGCCCCCCCTAGGAAGAAGAAAACATTTCGCGCAAAAAAGCTGAGACCAGTTTATGTATTTCGCGGACCGGGGGGTGCTATGCGGAAAAAAAATTGCGCCCCTCGGAACCGGTCCACGGTGCAAAAAAGTGTTTTTTTAAAAACGTTTTCTTACATTTTGCGCCCCTCAAAATCTTGCGCCTGGTGCGACCGCCTTGCACCACTTGCACCCCCCACGCTACACCTCTGGTCACACGCGCCCCCCCTGGCATCGCCCCACTATTTGAGAAACACTGGCCTAATTGGAGAGTCTAAATTGCCCGTAGGTATGAGTGTGTGAGTGAATGGTGTGTGTGCCCTGCGATGGATTGGCGACCTGTCCAGGGTTTATTCCTGCCTCTCGCCCCTATGCATGCTGGGATAGGCTCCAGCCCCCCCCGTGACCCTGACCAGGAATAAGCAGCATAGACAATGAGATGAGATGAGATGAGTTTAACACCAGTGGTTGAATTAAAGTTAAGATTTCATCCCTTTCTATTCCCAGCTCACCAGCCGCCACTGTTCAACAAATAATCCATAATATTCCTTGAGATACAATTGCAGTATATACATTTAATCTGGAACTTTTCAAATAGCATGTTTTTATCAACATATGTATATAGTTCATGGTCAGCCCACCCAAACAAAGATGCTTACATTGTAGTATGCACTGTATACATTGACATAAAGCAATAAGTGCATAAACCCTGCAAATGCAGAGATTGCACAATCCATAGTCATCCCAACTACCAGATACAGATGGGACTTTGCTGTCAGCAAGATTTAATGGCAACAAAATGTGCTTCCTTCAGTTTGACCACTGCAGCATTTTATTTATGTGTACAAGCATAATGGTAATTTAATTACTGCAGTTTGGGGGTTGTGATGGCACTAATCCAAACTGTTAGGTTTCAAATATACTGTAAATATGAATTCTAAAATGTGACTTTTGTGATTGGGCTTCCCAAGTCTTGCACTCCCTCAGAACTGTGTTGCACCATCAGCCTACATCCTTTGGTTGTAGATCTCAAAGCAAATATAGCTAAATATATATATATTTTTTAAAGCTAAGATCACTTATCATCTTATCTGTCCAGTATGATAAATGCTTGACCTATTTGCATCCTTTTCTCATAAACCTTTAAAGCAACTTTAAAACGTGGAAGTCTTGTGCAGTTTTTGCGCATTGAATCACTGTGCATACATCTTAATTTAAACACCCCTGCTCGTAAATGTGTCGGCCGCTCTGGCTTTGTAATCCAGGTGGCATTACTGACTTTCACAAAGGAGAGCAGCTTGCACAATCCCTGTGCTCAACATTCCTCCACGGTGACTGTCACACTGCCCCCTCCCTCGCTTCACGAGACACATCAGCCTCCTTGTCCATCGGTGGGGGAAATCACAGGTTGGGGAAACTCCTTTTCAGATGGAGTACCTGCTGGAGCAGGAGAGGAAGCAGAGGGGCGACCTGGAGAAAAGCCGCAGGAAGCTGGAGGGGGACAGCAGGATGAGTGTGGAGAACCTGGGAGAGATGGAGAAGATGAAGAGCAGCCTGGAGGAGGTCATCAAGAGGTGAGATGCGGTAGAGGAGGAGAGAGCTAAAGCGCCGTGTCCCCCCCTACGTTCCTGAAAGGGATACTCTTTCTGCACGTGTTTGAATGCCTGTAAAGAGAAATCTCAAAACGTTAACAAAAAGTCCTACTGTTAGTATCGCATGCTGGTTATATTGTATGCATAACACTGATTGTTCATTTCACTTCGCTTCAACAACAACTATGTTTTTTTAATACTTTGAGGGTAGTATTCAAGTATAAACTAAATGACATTCATATAATTGGCTACACTTCATTCATCCTTTTAAGGAGGAATGGCTCTTTGAGGCTTCTAGGAGTCAAAGTCCTCAATAAACATCCAAGTGTGTTTGAAATTTACACCATCAATGCATGTAATATTCTTACTGCTATACAAAAGGATTCCCTCAACTCAGCTGTCAGCGTGAAATGTCTCCTTGATCTACACCTCTTTTCCCTCTTAACTAATAAAAAATACTTCAGAATTTGTCATATTTTAAAATAAATCAGATGCTTTTTCCATACAAAATGTTGCATTGAATTGACGGACATCTTTCATGCAGCTTTTTACTTCCAGTGCTTGTCTGAATAGATCATTTGTTGGCGAGTCTGCACTTTTGCAAAAACATGTCCTTTGAATCAGTGGCCATTAAATCAAAGCCTCTGTGAACTATTGTATTGTTTATGACACATTATAAATATGAAAATATAATAAATTGACCAAATATTAATGGATCTTTCCAGAATCAAGTCGGAGAACAAAAACCTCTTAAAAACGGCCAAATGAGTTTGTGTTGCTTGCTTGTATTTGATCTAGGTGCTCCTTTAGGCTAGTGAGCCGTAAAACAGATGCCAAGATGCCTTTTGGAGGCAATAACATGATATCTGTTGAGAGCACTGTTATCTTCACTTTGATGGGAACAGGCCCTGGAGGTTGCCTGCTTTCCCCAGGTTTCCAGTAATGCCCTAACCTGCCTATATGCGCTGTGGAGGCAGAGGCCCGGTCAAGGCTTTCTCTGGAGTCAGCTGGAGAAAAAACAGCTGTGCAATGTACTGTAGCACTGTGGGTCCAGCAACAATTTCATTTAGAATGAATCACTTCAGTAGTCTACGTCTCATTGTATTATGGTAAATGTGGATGTTCTGCTGAATTAAATCTGAGTTCTAAATACAGATGTTTTTGTTCTGTGTCTTCCCCGTTTACTTATAAAAATGCGTTTTTCTAAAATGTAGCATTCAGCTACAGATACAAATGAGAAATGAGCAAAACTATACAAACGAGTGTGTATTACAGAATTAGAGATTTGCTCTTGCAACAATTTCGTTGAAGTTCAATATATTAATGAGTAGATGTTTCATGAAAGTGTGTCTACTTAAACTCCTGTTTTTCTCTGCCCCCCCCCCCAACAATTCTGCAGGAAAGATCTGGAGATAAATGCCACCAGCAGTAAGCTGGAGGAGGAGGAGGCCCAGAATGTCAGCCTTCAGAAGAGGAACAAGGAGTTCCAGGTGAGCTGCTGAGACGTGTTAGCAGAGGCACATATCCATCTGTCAGCACCGGCACGTTTGCGCGCTGATTTGTGAGCATGTATGTTTCACAGTTCCTGCCTCTTGAACGATGGCAAAAACAGAGTTGGGAAGCGTACCAGTATCTTCAGCCTGTAGCAGACTCCTGCAGGTTTTGGACCGAGCACTTTTGTTTTAAACGAGCACAACTACAGCATTCCTGTGCAGTTGTTGTCTTCCTTCTTTTTCGGTCAGGTGTTGTAGAGATATGATTCTCAGCATGTTTAATATCATGTTAATTGCATTTTACGTGTCTAAATTCTAAATAGACTCTGCGTTCACACAAACCTTTAACAGTTCTGAAATACCACGTAGGGCTGCATTTGTGATATACTTTTCTACATTTATATCAGTATGATGCCAATGGCTGAAGGAGTACAGATATTTTCTTTTTGATTGAATGATTTGGTGTTGCTATGTAATTAAAATAACGTCAGTCACCTGATCAGATACCATATCAGTGTTGCTAAAACCAGTTTACGCTGTAGTGAAAAGCTTTCATGAGCACACTGCATGAGCTTGCAAATCCTAGCACTATAAAAGGGCATTTTTTTAATACAATGGCAAACCCTTGTCTTACGTTTTGTTTATCTTTCGATAAATCCCTAGTTGCCTCAGTGAAACTATTAAACACATTGTTTTAGCAGATATATAAATCCTTTGATAGGAATTGGACATTTCAATTCATATGAGTGTATGAGTATTTACTATAGATAATATAATACAATAATTCTAGCAACTTTTAACTTTATGATAATGCCTCTTATATTGCAGAGTTTTAAGTTACAGATACGCATACAATAATTTTGCAAATATTTGTTTTCCCTTACAACAGAATGAAGGGGTGCAGACTCAAATAAACTTAACACTCAAAGTTGAAAATCTTTTAAGAGCAGATATCAAATAGAGATAATAAGTTTACTGTATTAAATGTTGACACAAGCACACAAATACCTAGGCACTTCATAAAACTTTACAATATTCATATATTAAAACAAGAGATCAGCATTGTGCTGAATCACTGTATGAGTAAAACGGTTCTCTGGGTGGAGTTGAAAAGTTTTCAAAATGAATGAGCTTTTCAGCGCTTACCTGAGGTGCTATATTTGAGAAACAGATACAGAGAGATCAACTGGGACATCAGGTAAAGAGGGAGGCAAACCAAAAGAGAGACAGTGAAAATGAGTAACAATGAATAGGTTCTTCTCAGACCTTCCAATGGCTCTTGGACCTTGATGCTCTGTCCAGGAGACTTTAGGGGAAAGAAAGAGGCTCTTTGTCTCGGTTTGTTCCCTGTGATTTGAAGACTGAAAGCTGATCTGTGTGTTGGTTAACGTGTACATGTTTTCACGTTTAGCCAAAGCATTCTTCGTTTCTCACAATGAGGTCTTTATATAGTTCATTCGGAACTCTGCGGATTCTCTCGCACTGATAAAAAGGCAGGTGGACACGGCCTAACAAAACCTGAGTTCATCTTATTTCCCTCGTCTTTTTTTTCTCTTAGTTTCTTAAACAGAGATGTAAAAAGTCTGATGACAAAGTTGTAAGCGATCACTGCAGCACACATGATTAATGGAAAGAGAGCACAAAAGCTTTGTTTCTATGTCAAACGATTTGGAAAGAGATTAATTTAGACCAAACAACAACAGCAGAAATGGTTGACCACATAGTTGTTAATAGAACAAATGCCAATTTTTGTGCAAGATACAACCTTTTATCTTATAAAGTGAGTGTCAGTTAGGTTTATTTGTAGTATTTTAACAGTTATACTGACTCTACAGGTTAACTGGGTAGTCTAAGCTGAAAAATGTTAACCAAACTCATGATGCTTTTTGCTCAAATGTTCTGAACCCACTATCTATCCAGTCAGCCAGGTGACAACTCACCTGAAGGCACCTCAACCCAGTTTGCAATCCATCCATCCATTATCTAAGCCGCTTATTCCTGGTCAGGGTCGCGGGGGGGCTGGAGCCTATCCCAGCATGCGTTCCGGGCGAAAGTCAGGAATACACCCTGGACAGGTCGCCAATCCATCGCAGGGCACACACACCATTCACTCACACACTCATACCTATGGGCAATTTAGACTCTCCAATTAGCCTAACGTGCATGTCTTTGGACTGTGGGAAGAAACCGGAGTACCCGGAGGAAACCCACGCGGACACGGGGAGAACATGCAAACTCCGCACAGAAAGGCCCCCGGCCTGGATTCGAACCCGAGACCTTCTTGCTGTGAGGCGACAGCGCTATCCACTGCACCACCGTGCCGCCCCCCCCCAGTTTGCAATTCAAACAAAAATAAAAATATTGTTTCTTGTGAAAACTTCACTGTAACAATAAAATCCCCCCCCCACCATTGAAGCTGGTTGCCAAATACACAAACCCATTTTCTCACATGTTAAATACATGTTAAATTAGTTTCATACTGACAAGAGCTCCTTGAGAGACAAGAAGCTTTAAAAAATGCTTTCTCAATAATGGATGTCTTTAGGGGTCATAGGGGCCTTGCACTATAGAATTTACAACCTAGGCTGCAGCTCATAATTACAGACACTGTGTGAGGCTGCGAGGTGTTTCACACCATGTCAGTGTGGAGAGGACCTCTTGAACTTCAGCTGCAGTGCAGACACCCACGCTGCACTAGAGAGCAGGAGTATTACGTCATCAACCTCTTCTAAACCTCAACATTTGACCTGGGCGTGCTGTGCCATTGTTTTCTATTATTATACTAAATCCTACTTACACTTATTTGTATGAATCTTGTTTTTTTAAATGTTGCCATTAGATTCCTGAAATGAGCTTACTTTAAAATATCCACGTATGCAACTGGAAATCTATTGATGCAGTTCAAGTCCAGGATGTGGCTCAAGGCTACAACAGTAGTGCCTCTCAAATTAGGATTTGAACCTGAAACTCTTGAACCTGTACCATTATAAAGGCATATCCCCTAAATGTTGTCTCCCCTGGTCAGTAAAAATAAATGCAATGATTTATATGTAAAATGGGAATGTACGTCGGGATTAAGCATGACTGTTCTATCACAATGTACAGTATATCATTCTAATTCTGAGTTCTGATTTGATGGCAAAAAAGCTATTGTTTCATAGGCCAAACAAATATGACTATTTTACAGACTAAATATTTTCAGGATGTGTAATCTGCTCCACTGACAAGATAATGTTACAACAGGAGGGCTGAGAGATCCCTGTTTGCACATCTGTTCTGGAAACCTGCCCCCTTCTTGCTCAGCAAATCTCTACTTCCTGTCAACACAGGCTAGACTGATCTGCTGAAAATGGGGCATGTAAAGTTTCGTAACATTGCTTTGAAGTGCATTCTTATCAAAGTCTGTGATCAGGTAAATCTGTTGCCAGGAGACATGTATTTTGTCCCATTGTCAGCCCATCAATGCATTTGTAATTTTTGCATGAAAATGTCCTCAAGGAGATAAGGCAATAAGGCATGACAAGTTTGCAGGATTTTTAATTGTCATTATACTGTATAACGTATATGTATAATATATAACTTAGGTTTTCTTGATTTTTCCCCTATTACACTGTCCACTTAATGTGGGCAGTATTAATGGAAACAAGCCACGATCCCACCAGTGAACCAAGTGACCAGACAATTATAGCAGTACTGAACACCATATGAATATACTTTAAAGAACAAAGATGCTGAATAACAGGGCTTATTGTTCTTTTCTCTGTCAGGAATAATTGGACCATATGTGTGGAAGTAAGTTAGATGATAGATATGAGACCCAAAATCAGACTTGTTTGATGCAGCCTCAGGTCCGACATGTTTGTGCCAAGGCTCTTTGGTAAGCCTATTGTTATTCTGTTTTTTCCTGTTTTAAATGGTGCATATGTTTCAGCCCACGCTATTGGATATCCCTGACTTATTAGCATTGAGGTATTAGGCAATCTCACATGTGATTGCAATTTATGACTAATTATAATAGTGAAAAGTGAAGTTGGAATGGCTGAAAAGCTGAAACTGTGATTTAAAGATCAAACTAACAAGTCCAAAATGATGGTGTCCTCATAATAGCACTTGACTTCTACGTATATGTTGGCTTTAAACGTGGATTCATTGAGTGTGAAAGAAAACATGCTACTTATAGTATATCTGGTCTCTCCAATCCATACAAATATTTTTATGTTTTGATTTAGATTATCTCTAAGAAGAAATAATGTAGAGATCAAACGTGACGGAATTGGATTTTATCAAAGGTTAAGTGAAGCGCTTAACCTTAAGGAAAAGTGAATATCTTTGAGAGTAAAAACCTTTCTCTTCTTTTTTTTTGCTCCTGTAATCACATTTGTTGTGTTTCATCCAAAACACTCTGATTTGCCTCTCATTTTTGTCACATTAGTTTACAACGTTTGTTTGTCACCACTAACCTTGAGCTACGGTTTGAGAATCAGTTTAGCGGTGGACCGCACAAGGACTTGTCCACATTCCTCTGCTGTCCTCATCTAAATGACTGTGTGTTGAAGGGGGTTCCCAGGTGTAATGATGGCCATGCAGAAAGATGTCTGACCTTTGTGTGTGCACCAGCTGAATGAGACAAGGAATGGTTAACAAGGAGTGGGCTGGACACTGCACCCTGGAAAAGCCTTAAGTCTATCAATCATCAGCTTTTCAGCTTGTAATTTGTCACGGTGCTTATGTTGACAGCTGTCTGACAGGGATTTACTCAGGCTAAGTGAGTGCCAGGTATACCGTGCAGTATACCACTTTAGACATATTGCTAATTGCCTTGTGCTGATGCAGCATACAACCATCATCTCTGCTGTACAGGTAACTGCCATACAAAGCTGGGTAATATATATAACTGCCAAAATAAAGGATACGCCAACATAAAGTGTCTTAATAGGGCGTTGGGCAACCATGAGCCACCAGAACAGCTTTAGTGTGCTTTGGCATAGATTCAACTAGTGTCTGGAACTCTATTGGAGGGATGTACCATTCCTCCACAAGAAAGTTCATCATTTGGTGTTTTGATGATGGTGGTGGAGAATGCTATCTCAGGTGCCGCTCCAGAATCTCTCATAAGTGTTCTATTTGATTGAGATCTGGTGACTGGGATGGCCATGGCATATGATTTATATCGTTGTCATGCTTATCAAACCATTAAGTGACCACTCTTTGTCTGTGAATGGGGTCATTGTCGACCCTGGAAGAGACCACTCCCATCAGGATAGAAATGCTTCACCATAGGATGAAGGTGATCACTCCAAATGGCTTTGTATTTATTGGCGTTTACCTGGACCTAAACCTTTCCAGGAAACTGCACTGCCCATAACAGAGCCTCCAGAACCCTTCACCATGGGAAACAAGCACTCGGGCCCATAGATACACTACCGTTCAAAAGTTTGGGGTCACCTGCTGGAAACTATTTTTATCTCATAATTGACAATGCTTTACACCGTATACATTTCTGTAAATACTTTAAAATGACAAAAATGTAACAATGAACAATGTAACAATGAACAAAATGAACATCAAAGAAATGTTCAAGAAAATTATATTGAAAATTGAATCTTGGATTCCTCACAATAGTCACCCTTTGGCATGAGAATAGCCTCACAAACAGTGGCCATTCGGTTAATAAGTTTTAGCAGGAAATCACCCAACATGTTTTCCCAGCTATCCTGCAGCAATTCCCAGAGAAACTTGTGGGTTGCTTTGCTTTGACTCTTCCTTTCCAGTTTGTCCCATACAAGTTCTATGGGATTGAGGTCTGGACACTGGGCAGGCCAGGTCTTTAGTTTGAGTTGTTGTTCACATTCCTCCTTCACCAGATAGTTCTTGCACAACTTCAAGGTGTGTTTCGGGTCGTTACCTTGCTGAAGAATGAAGGAGTGCCCGATTAGCCATAGTCCAGATGGAAGGTGACCCCAAACTTTTTAATATGACTTTTTCCCACTAATCAGTAGACCACTGTCTGTGTTCTTTGCACCACTTTACTCTCAAATGTGCATTTTTAGGTGCAATAAGGGGTTTATACACCACAGCCTTACCATAGTATCCCTCTCTGTGAAGTTTTCAACAGACTGTTGATGAAACTGCCTGCTCATGCCCTAGATTGATATTTGCAGATATTTGTTGATTCACTTGTCTGTTTTGCCTTGCATCTTGAACCAATGCACGGACAACATGGTCAAGGAGTATGCACTTTTGACAACAGTTGCCCCTAGTTGATGATGTCTTCCTCACTGAAGCTCCTTCTTATAACCATGGTAGCCAACATAATTGACAACTGGGCCTGCCCAGCACTTTTAAACATGACCCTAAACATGATAGGATGTTACTTGTTAATGAAGTAAGGAACCACACCTATGTGGAAGCACATGCTTTAAATATACTTTGTATCCCTCATTTACTCAAGTGTTTCCTTTATTTTGGCAGTTACCTGTATCTTCTCTGCAATGGGGACTATGGAAAAAGCACTCTGCTTACTTTTAGCTTAGTTTTATTTTGCATTCCTTCTACATTTCAGAATTTTTAAATGTGTACAATGTGTGTATACTTTGTTTTATTGTGTGCTGTGCAGGAATTGTTTGGCACACAAGTGCTTTATAAGTGCTTATTCTATTAGTGTTTGCACTATTATTATTTGGGTGTGTGGAGTTTATAGTGATACAAGGTAGAGAGAGAATAGCTGGATTATATGAGAGTCTGGAAGCGTCCTCTGAAAGGGTGCAGGGGGTGTGGAGTGAGACAAACCCCCTCCAGTGCCTGAGCTGAGCAGAGTGGAGCAGAGCAGGGCTGCGTGTGCGAGGTTCAGTCACACCGCCGCTACACCATGGCTGTGCTCTCTGCCGAGGTCCTGCGCTGGCATGTGAGTATTCCTACCTGCCTAAATATGCGGTTTTGGATTTCGCACCACTGGTGGAGTTCCTCTGCGGCTTTCAAGGAACTTGAATGAAAGGTTTAGCGTTCCCACGTGATTGAAAATATTTTGACAATATATGGATTTTTGTTTTTGTAGTAAGTATTCCTGTGATTGGTTCATTCAGGTGAACTGAGGGGTGGTCTCTTGCGGTGACTGTTACTAAAGAATTTCATTTTGGTTGTTACTTACTGGAAGAACAAGGTGCTCTTGAATAACCATTTTAGTGAGAATGTTATTTGTTTTTGGCATGTTTTGGAGATTCCACAAGCTTTTTCTGAATGATTTAAACCTCAGGTTTGAGGTGCCCTCGCTGCATATTTTATAGGATGTCCTCTAGCTATACAGCTTGTCTGACATACACTTCCAGACAGACACAAAACATGATTAATATGGTGGTGTAACATGTGTTAAAAAGAAGCATGACTGCCAGGAAATAATCAAAGCTTGGACATGCTGTAACAAATTTCTGTGCGCGCAAATATCTCACTGCCTTTTTTTTATGCTCAGCTTGTTTCTGAAATTTCTATTGTTAGACTCATATGAAAGGAATATCTGCAGAGTGCAAATTCTCTTGACTGTATTCTTTGCTATAACTTGCAACTTATGAATGATCTAGAATTGCAGATTTAAAAAAGGGCGAAGCTGAAATGTGGGACAGTAGCAGTTACCACAATTGTAGAACAGTGGAAGAATGGAATGCGCGTGTGGTGGTGTCTTCATTAAGGTGCGGATCCTCTGTGTTTATCTGAACCATTTTTTTCAGGGGAATTCCTGCGCGGGTTATCTGTTGGCTCTCCTCTTGTGTCTCACCCTGTGTTTATGTAGTGCATAACCACACACACCACCACCAACCAGCCAACTTTCCGTGGACCTGTGAAAGTGGATGAAACTGATCCGTGGGTGCCTGGGTTCAATTTAGTTTCCCGGGGGCAAACGCAGAGGTGGCAAATGTGATCAGAGTGATATTGTATCAGAGCCAAAAACCTTCCCTGTGTACTCAGAACAAAAGTTATTTTTTACATAATTATCAATTCATTACCTGGTGAAGTAAAATGTTGCATTGCTACTGGTATCCATTGCCAGGCATTTGCATTCATCTTGTAAAGATTCATTTCTTACAATTTCCCTTAATGAATTGTTTCAGCTATAGTAGAATGGTTCACTTCTTCATAGGAGCTCTGAAATAATGAGGGTAAAGCTGTCATGTTCTTTGCATCTCAGTGAATCATTAAGCCCTTTTATAGAAATGCAACCTCCTCATTTATCTTTCGATCAGCCCTTTTTGCACATTCCATTCCATTATGCTTTTAGGAATGTGTGCAGATTTAGGAATATGTGGATTCAGATCAATGGTATAGCATTTAAACTATTTCAGGAGAAACAACAACAGAAACACCAACAGTGAAAGAGTCACATAAATACAAAACTTAGTTTTTTTTAAATTACATAATTTTAGAGACATGGCTCTGGGCTATGGAGTCGGAGATGGTATACAGAACCCTTCTCTAAATTGCTACCTGAGAAAAAGGAAGCCACAGGCATGTGAAGGCCAGCTAAAACTAGTGGAGCCGCACGCCGCAGGACAAACAACTACTCCCTTCCAGCAGAAAAAAAAGGAAACAATTTGTGAGGCCTTTGATTTCCAACAGCCGTGCTTCTCATCAGGTGTGAAGGTGACCTTAATGCAAAAACTCAAGACAGAATGAAGATAGATGGCGCACTGGAAACTCGCTGTAAGCCAATTTGGTTCACTTCCATTCCGTAGCTGCGCTATGCAGAAGGGATGCAAGCTGTCAGGGACATTTTGAGTGAAATCGTTTCCATATACATGGGTGTGAAGGGGACCTTGGGTGTGAAAAATAAATACCTCATAGAAGTATTGTCTCAGAGGCTGAGCATCTCAGAGAAAAGTGAGCAATACCTGGAGCAAGAAATGAAGAACTTTATTTCCTCTCCCATTCTACCCCCTTCCCCTCCCCCTCCCTCCCCCTCCCACCCCATCCCCCCTCTAGGTGCGCATTGAGGAACTGGAAGAAGAGCTGGAGACAGAGAAAGCTATGAGGGCAAAGGTATGTGACCTAAACGACATGATGATTACTTTGTCCTCCTTTCTCTCTCATTTTAACCAACGTGCCTTGGACCTTGGAAATGTACCCTGGGGGCTTTGATTTTCTTTTTATGATGAAGTCTGTTTAGTCATGAACCGAGTAAAATACAATAACGCTGTTATTCAGTTGTGGAATGTTTTTATGAACTAGTATTGTGAGCACATCAATGTTCATAACACTTGGTTGTGATTATGCAGTATTATGAAGTCCATGTTTTACCATGAAAGTGCAGTGATATCATCCATTTAGGGTTTATTCAGGACGGAGTGGTACAAGACACAGTAAAGGAAAACTACGAAGCTGCATGTCCAGTATTTCAATATGGTTGACATTAATGACTGTGGTTAACACAGCATTGTAATGCACAACTCAGCAGGTAATCAGGCTCTCATAATTTGTCATGGATTTTATTGTGGAAGAGAGGTATCTGCTGGAACATGGAGGAGGATTTGAGGGAAAGGGCCTGGGGTAGAGTTGACTTGCTCAGTGTTGTGATTGATGGACTGACAGGGTCAGGAAACCCTCAGAGAACCTCAGAGGGGAGCAGGGGCCTGGTCTTTAGCCAGTCTGTGGGGCCTGGATCCCAGTCCTTTCAGTTACCCAAAAACATCTGCACCTGTGATAACAAACTGGGGGGAAGCCCTGGTGGTTTTAATTATCATGCAGGGCAAATCGAGCAAACGAACTCAACCTCCATATGTTCAATCAAAACCATCTATAGGAGTCATTGAATTATTCACCCGACCAGGCTCCCCAGGAGTGAAACCAAGGAAAGGGAACAGCAAAGGGAAGTCATGTTTTAATTTTCTGGAAGATGATACAGTAAAACTTTAGTTGAAGTATTTTGAAATTGTTACAAAGCATCATGTTTCCATTTGTATGGAGAAAGCATCCACACTACCTCATCGCATACAATGCAAGCATTCATGACTTTTTATAATAAGTGTTAGACACTGCTTATGAGAACATTACAGGGGTTGGTCATGATTTGTTTTGAAACAATGTGCATGAAATATGTATTCAGTATGACTGGCTACATATTGTTTTATTATTCTAAAGCTATTTCGTATATTTATTTATTATTTTTAAGTGTAGCTATAACGTTTTTCTGTTGTAGTGGCCTGTAAAAAGTTTACTATAAAAAATCTTGCACATTAGTCAATATGGGTGGCATCCTAATAGCACTGAGTTCCACCTGACTACTCCCTTCATCTCACGTGCTAAAACCCTAACTGAGTGTCTATGTCAAGCACAGACCTGTATTTCTTATCTCCAAGTACCTGCTGCTTCAACAAGGTGGTTTTATTGAGTAAAACAAAACATACTCCTGCAGTAGACAAGCACAGACTACCATTGTTCCACTCGGGTCAAATAGATAGCATCAGGACTGCAGCTGACAACATCATCTTCCTAAGATCGTCTCCAAAGGAATTCCGCCCCCATTATGAGTGCAGCAGTGCAAATTTGACCTCCTGTCGAGCCTACACAAAAAAGCCATCTCCAGAATTACAACTGTGTTCACAGTGCTCCTTTAATGGATTTCAAAAACCTAGAGAACCCCATGGTTTGGAGGCTATTTTGATGCTTGGTTGAAGCAGCTGTTGACACAGTCATTGGAGTGATGAAGTGTGATTGCAATGTTATTTTCCAGAAAGATGGAGCCCTTATTTAGCCCTTTATAGAAAGATGGACACATGTCTCAAAAACTGGATCCCTTCTGCTTTTTGCATTAGGAAAACATTGAGTGTATTCACTTATTAGCAATTCAATTCAATTAAAAAAACTTTATTTATCCCCGAAGGGCAATTAGGAAGGCAGCATAGTAAATCATAAAACCATGAAACAACAACAACAACAAACCAATCAAACCAATTGCACTACTGTGTTTTTATGCCAGGAGGTTTGGAGGTCATCCTTCCCACCGGCCACCACTACCACTCCTGACTCCTTTCAAAATCACTGACGTTTCTTTTTAGAACCACTCACTTCTCCTTTCAGTATCACTTTTTTTTCTCTCTCAACCATTCACTTTCCTTTTTATTTCTTTTCACAATCACTCACCTTTCCTTTTCACAATCACTCACCGACGTTTTCCTTTCATAATCATTCACATTGTAATATTTTGTGCTCAAATACAGTCTGTAGAAAAAGTTTGTACCTTAGTCTTACTAATTCTAAACGCAGGTGCGTAGGTCTACAATATAGACAGATATTTACATTTTGTGCTCTAGACAGAGGAGGAATGAAAGAGACCCGCACACTGCTGTGACAAAGAGGATAAAAATCTGACATCGAGGCTTGTGTATAAAAATAGAAAAGTCTTTATTTTTAGTGCATAGGTGCAAAATAAGTTTTAAACAGTGAACGTTTCAGTCAAAGACTATCACCAGCACGTGGGTGCCATATGTTAAAAAGTGAACGTTTCAGTCAAAAAATATCATCAGCATGTGGGTGCCATAGACAAGAGGTGGGAGTTTTATACACAATGCCTAACAACTGGGTGGTAGAGTTAATCAAGGTAAATGAGGCATGACCACATGAGTAACAAAGTGAATATACAGATGTAGATATAAAGAGATACAGAACGTAAAGAAAAAGATGTTTACATGAAATTTCGATGTCAAATTCCCCACACAGAATGTGATCAGATAATAGGCAACATGTTCAATACATATAATATTCATCAATTATTTTTTATTTTCGATAGAATAGAAGGCCAACTTTAATAGGAAGAGCACAAAGTGAAAAGGAATGACAGATACAATAGTATGCACAAGAAGGCAATGTAAAAAAAGACAGCTAAGACTTAGTTCTTCGTTAAGACCCCCCTGTTTCAAGCAGACCCCCTCTGCTTGAAACAGTCTCTGCTCTGTGTTTCCTCCTCTGTGTGCTTTGTAAATTTTTTGGAATGGCCCAAAAGGGCAGAGACAGGATGACCGTGACCAGAAAATTTTCCCTGACATTGAAATTCCATGTAAACACCTTGTCCCTTGTCTATGGCACGCATGTGCTGATGATAGTCTTTGACTGAAACGTTCACTTTTTAGCACCTATGAACTCAAAATAAATTAGGTATTTATATTTTTCTACACAAGCCCCAGTGTTAGATTTTTACCCTCTTTGTCACAGCAGTGTGCGGGTCTCTTTCACTCCTCTTCATTCTTTAAAAGAAAAATGATTTAAAAAACAAATAATAAACAAATAAAAACAACCTGCATAAGTGAAAGAAACTGCCCTTTAGCCATCGTGAAACAATAGCGCTTTCGTGTTTGTTCATTTAATGACCATGTGTTTCTGAGTGCTAAAACTGATGCATATGTTTATAGCCCCTTTTTTATGACAAAAAGGCCTCAAAATTTAAAAACAAATCTTGCCTGGATCTATGTCTAGTTCTGATCACTTTATTGCCCTTTGAAGAACATGTTTTTGAAGCTGACAAAAGCATTCCATGGAATATGCACTGGAATGCTGTGCCATTGTTAACTTGGCATCAGAAGAGGTCTCACAAACCATGCCGTGCTCCATCAAAATATAGGGGCACCTTTTGCTTTGTCCTCACACTTTTTGGGAAAATACACATCACTGCTCACTCCCGTAACTTGTTAGTGCGACAGTAATGCGATAGCAGTCCTTCTGGATAGGCCCATTGTTCCTAAATAACCCCAGAGTGACCACAGAAAACTAATTGGAAATATACCTTGTCTCTTATCATGTTTAATTTACCCATGGGATTATATGACAATTATGATTTTCCTTAGCAAGACCTTTCAGTTTGTCTCTTTTCAGGCTGACTTGAACCTGCGTTATTTTTTTTTTCACAAACACTAAAGGAATGTTAGCTCCTTGAGATAATATTTTCACGTGATTAAAGGTGAATCACTCCATCTGTTGTCGAGAGCACTCTGATAGTGCAGAGTGCCCATGACTTTACCTCTGGGGTTTCTTGTGCCTTTCGACTTTCAAAAATGCAGTAATCAAATTCCTCTGAAATGTGTTCATCAATGGTCAAGGTTAATGGCACATCTCATTGCCGCCTAATGTGTTTTCAGAAGTATCCAAAAGCAGCTCTGTCTGCCACACAGATGAGTGCACTGGGACTGCTGTGCAAAAAATAGTCTAATGTTGACAGTTCACTGCTTTGATGATATAATTAGATACAGTTGTATCCATGTTATGCATGTGCTTCTTTGCGCTTTCTTCATTGTAGGGGTCAATGTTAATTTGAACAGTTCTTGAATAATTCTGTTGAAGTAAATTACATATAAGTACTATGATGCTGCAGTGTACAGCTAATAAATATACACAGCTGATATAAAGCTGTTGTGTGTGTGCATGTGTGTGTGTGTGTGTGTGTGTGTGTGTGTGCATGTCTGTTCCTGTTCGTGTGCATGTGTGTGTATGTGCGTGCATGCATGTGTGATAGGTGGAGAAGCAGCGCTCTGATCTGACCCGTGAATTGGACGATCTGACTGACCGGCTGGAAGAGGCAGGGGGAGCCACCGCTTCCCAGGTATGAGTCAGAAAGCTGGCTGTATCCTCTGCCACTGATCCATGATCCATATAGCCACAGATGATTACCTTACCCAAATATCCACGAGCAGAAATGAAAACCTCTATTTTCCATTTCATCATTCCGAGTGTCCAGTCTCCAGTAAGCAAAACCCTGTTCAGTTTGCCGAACAGAGGCACACGTAGGGCATTTCTCCGAACGTACTCCGGTTAGAAAGTTAGAACGGGGCCCTTATTTCCGATGGGGAGGGTCCCCTTGGTTCAAGCTCAGTCAGAATGCTCCCTTCTCCGCCTTCTGATCGCTCTCTCTCTGGACAGATGGAGATGAACAAGAAGCGCGAGTCGGAGCTGCAGCGTCTGCGGAGGGAGCTGGAGGAGGCCTCGCTGCAGTCAGAGTCGCTGGCGGCTTCGCTGCGGAGGCGCCACGGGGACGCGCAGGCCGAGCTGGGCGAGCAGTGCGAGAGCCTGCAGAGGATCCGCGCCAAGCTGGAGAAGGAGAAGCACAACCTCCGCCTGGAGGTGGACGACCTGGCCGCCTCAGTGGACAACTTCCAGAAGGCCAAGGTCAGCGGTGCCGGCGCCCACATGCGCAGCTAACGTTGCGCTCGTTTTCAATCGGTGCTGTTATCATCGGTGCATCTTTAGCATATACTGGCATGTGTTGAGGGCCCAGGTCCCGTAAGGAGCAGGGAGGCTGAGGGACTGCGATCCACAAAACGGGTGGGTTACATAGTGCGCTAGGCATTGGTGAAAAGGTCCCAGGCGTGCGCCGATAGAAAGGGAAAAGGCATTTTTGCGTCTCTTGGAAGGCCATCGAAAGACACACACATTTTTGTCCTCTTTCGTCAAAGGCCTCTAGTGACACCCAGCTGCGGAAGCTGGAAGACTTTCTCTCGGAGGCCAATGCCAGGAATGAGGACCTGCAGAAGTCGCTGGCTGAAATGAACGTTGCCAAGAACCGGCTGACAGGTGATAAAAATCTAATAGAAAATCTTGTAAAACCTCCAGGTGTTATTCATACTCCTCTACAGTGCTGCAGAAACTTGTTTAAAAAAAGCTAATTCACCTTGTTAAAGTTGACATAAAGCAAAGACATTTGAACATTGTATATTTTTTCACACCCTTTCTCACATCTTTTTTTGGCAATGGTAATTTCCTATAATAAGTATATTTTCAGAGAGTAGAAAGAATGAGAGGAGCAGAGTTGTTAGTCAGCCTCTTCATCTATCATGTAAATGTTTGTAATCCATTGTAACTGTGGATTGAGAGGAATGCAGGCATATCACTGCCTACTTTCACAATACCGCAAAACTGAAAAAAGAAAGTCAATGGTTATCTGGTCTGGCCAGAACTGTGGTGAGTGGTGAGAAGATGAGGATTTAGTTGGGTCAGACAGTAAAGGGAAAACAATCTGCTAGCACCAGCTGGAGCCGAGCCTGACTGGATCAGCTGCCAGACACCACGGGACTCCATCAGCACAGTTCGCAAATCACTTAATCGGAAAACCCAAACAAACTAGAATAAATTATCAAACTGCTTCACACAGTTTCTGCGTCCTACTGCTTTCAAGGTTGGTAATGACAGAACCTTGGCCACATCCTGCTTAATATTAACCTCCAAAGTCCTTGAATGAAGCAGCGTGGAACAGAAGAGTATCATTAAATGTAGTCATGAGGTTTTCAGTACTCAACAATTCCATAAACAAAAAAGACTGTTTTTCCCATACATCAGAAACCCATATTGAACCACATCGGGCTTGGAAAATTAAGGTCTTTTTTATTTTTTTTGAAGACACGCTGTAACCTTATTTGCGTCAATCTCTGACTGCCACAAACAGTTTTCAGCGACGTTGCATTTTGTGCAAACTGAAACCCCACTATTCCTCTCCCTAGCTGATAACAATGACCTAAGCCGCCAGCTGGAGGAATCAGAGAACCGGGCCAGCCAGACAAGCAGGACCAAAACCCTGCTCTCGACACAAAGCGATGACCTCAAGAAGCAACTGGAGGAGGAGATCAAGGTACAGCACTAGGCACACATCATCTTTGTGCTGTAGTACTAAACCTGAACAATGCCCTTGAATCCTACTTATAAATCATATTCTTACCATTATTTTCATTCCCGAGTACAATTGTGCTGGTGCATTGATTTTATCTACATGCATTTGTCAGAACAGTGCTTTGGCACGTAAAGTTTTAATGCTAAAATATGCCAACCAGCCTGCTGTTATTTATATACATTTCAGATATATTGTTTTACCTTGTGTGGTGAAATGAATTGAAGTGAATATGAATAGATCTAACCATTTTGTTCCATTCCATTCTATTCTGTTCAAAATATGCCTCTGAGGGATCAGGCTCACGTTACCATCAAGGGCAGATTTGGAAATCCAAGTTATTTTTTCACTTCTCCCTCGTAATGTCAGAAAAAAAAGTAGGCTGGATTCTGTCAAAATTGTAGTTAACTAAATGTTTGTGACTGTTTGAAAGTTTTTAAGTGGAAAAAGTATGATCTGATTTCCAATAATTTAAGGTATATCTGGAATTAATAGGTCTATTTAATTTCTTTAGATCCCTTTTAAGGTAGCTAACACAGCCAACATTAGCTTACCAACTTAAAGTAAATTACCTTTTGAGCAGTTTGTTTTTGTTTGAAGACAGATAACTACTGCTATACATTTAAGCCAACAAACTGTCACATGTGATACAATTTCATAGCTATGCATTCATTATACAATTCTACTACAACCTAGCAATAAATTATAGCCAAGTTCAAGTCTTGCGCTAACTAATTAGCCAGACAAACATCTGTGCAGTAGCTAACTTAGCGACAGTGCTGATTTCATTGCATTTTGATGCTAGCGATGCTTGTTGTAGCTAGCACACCGGCTATATCACAGGTTCATATCACTTTCAATCCATACTGCACTTGCGTTCTGCAACAACAAATCAAAATTTGTGAACATTCCTGAAGTATTAGTTTTAAAATGGATTAGTTTAAGTAATTAGTTAGGGCAGGTTTATGTAAAATATTTTATGAGAAATATGTAGATTTTTTATAATGTAGAAAGTAAGCAATGTTTTTGGGAGAACTACTTGGTAATAAAGTCACTTCTGTGAAATTTTTTAAATCATGGTTAGCCGGTTAACCGTCATAGTCATTCCTAGTGCAAAAACACTGAATATAAGAACACATTGATCCTTAAATGAGATAAATGTTGATTAATGAGAAACCTTCTTTTTTTTAACAAATAAATGGAACATTTTAAAATGTGTACCATTGGCAGGGTCTGGGCCCTCTCACCTATAGATCTGCCCTGGGTTAGCATAATACACCATCTGTTGCGACAGCTGACAGAGATTCTTTAAAAATTGCATACACTAAAGTGCAATGCACAGATGGTCACACTTTGCCTGGCAGCTTTGCCTGGTGTAATGTGAATAAACCATGGTGATTACAGTTCCCTTTGTGTAAAATGTGAGCAGAGGTTAAAAGCACCATTTTGGAGGTAGCCAATCACTACCTTGGGCTGGTGGCATTTAATATTAATGGGGTTTATACCACTATGTGAACCAGCCTTTACCTGTGGTTTACTAAGTAGCCCCATGTGTTTATGTGCCCCCAGTCTGTTCAACACTGTGGGATTCACTTCATTGTGTATGGCTTGCTCTCTATCCATGTGTGCTCCCCTAGGTAAAGATGGCGCTGAGCAGCAGTCTGTGCACCCTGAGGCAGGACTGTGAGCTCTTGAAGGAGCAGCTGGAAGAAGAACAGGAGAGCAAGCTGGAGCTGCAGCGCCAGGTCTCAAAGCTAAACAGCGAGGTGACGCACTGGAGGACGCGCTATGAGGCCGACGCCATCCAGCATACAGACGAGCTTGAGGATGCCAAGTACGAGCCGAGACAGCCTGACATATGTTATACACACATTCGCTCTGTCACTCACACACACACACACACACACACACACACAAATGTCTCTCAAACTATAAATGACACAACACACATCCATTCACATGCATGCACATACATACACAGACAGACACCCATGTACATAGCACAACATAATATGTAAGTCAAGAATGAAAAGTAAAATGTTGTATATGTATGTGTGTGGGTGTGTACGTACATCTGTGTGTTTGTGTGTGTACGTATGTGTGTGTGTGTGTGTGAATGTGTACGTATGTGTGTGTGTGTGTGTGTGTGTGTGTGTGTGTGTGTGTGCATGTACGTACGTGTGTGTGTGTGTGTGTGTGTGTGTGTATGTGTGTGCATACCTACGTGTATGCACATACGTACGTACGTGTGTGTGTGTGTGTGTGCATGTGTTGTCTGCATTTCAGGAAGAAGCTCTCGTCTAGGCTGCAGGAGGCTGAGGAAGCTGTAGAGGCCACCCAGGCCAAGTGCTCCAATCTAGAGAAGACCAAGCAGAGGCTGCAGGGAGAGGTGGAGGAGCTCTGCATGGATCTAGAGAAGGTGAGAACTGCACAGCATCCCAATCCATTGATCTAGAGCAGGTAAGACTCAATCTCAGTCCATTCATGGATCTTGAGAAGGTAATACTTAAAATGCATACCAACTAATCCTTTGATGTTTCCTCAAAAATCATTTTGCATCCTGAAGAAATGACCAGCATACACATGTAACCACATTTAAATTGTCTTAAATTAATTCATTAATGTTATTATTTCCATACGGATGTGCAGTATGTAACTAATTAATTGCAGACAAAATTAGATTAATATTACACATTGTAAATCAATCTCAGAATGTGAAGCACTGATTTAGTAATGAGCAAGGTAACTGAATTAGGACAGATATCTACAACTCTATAGTACTCATATGTGTGTATAATCTCTCTCTCTCTCTCTCTCTCTCTCTCTCTCTCTGTCTCTCTCTCTCTCTCTCTCTCTCTCTCCCTCTCCCTCTCCCTCTATTCAGGCCAATGGCTCAGCCACAGTTCTTGACAAGAAACAGCGGGTCTTGGAGAAGCAGCTCTTGGACTGGAGGCAGAAGTGTGAGGACCTGGTGTCAGAGGTGGAAGGCTGCCAGAAAGAGAGTCGCCAGCACGCCACTGAGCTCTTTAAGCTCAAGACGGTCTACGAGGAAGCTCTGGAGCAGGGAGAGGCCCTGCGCAGGGAGAACAAAGCCTTCCAGGGTAAGCGGCCGAGGACCCAATACATGCTTATAATCCAAACCAACCCTCAAAGGTGAGACTGGAGACCGATCGCTAAATGTGGAACTGTTTAGGCCGCGCAGCTTTGAACTAGAGTCCTGTGGGTAAACCATTTCCTTCAGCAGTTCAGGGGCTGACCAACCCATGACCCTGTGGTGAGGCCAAAACCCAGAACAACGGCTCCACAAACCCACCATTTTTTCTAGTTTTTTTTTTAAGTTTGAGCACTCCAAAGTAAGGTGACACTCCTCCCCCCACCCCCTCCCACCCTCCTTCCCCCAGGCCCTTGTGTTGTGTTTCTGATGAAGACCTCCCTGGTGTTGTTTCAGAAGAGATAGCTGATCTTACAGACCAGCTTGCCGATGGGGGGAAGAGTGTCCACGAGCTGCAGAAGGCAAAGAAGAAAATGGAGATGGAGAAAGAGGAGCTGCAGGCTACGCTTGAGGAGTCTGAGGCTGCGCTGGAGGTACGGGGCACTTACATCTGTCATCACCACGTCTGCACACTCGCCACACCTCTCTGTCTACCAGCTGCACTAGGGCCTCCGGGTTAGCAAATACTGTGCCTGTGGGCATTTTGAGAAAGAATATTGGCCCAACATGTGCATACCCTAAGATGATGATTAGCAGAATGTTGATGCTGAATGTTATATAAAGCCTTCCACTTCTCTCTGTTTCCAAAACCACTCAATCCAAAATTAGCACACGGGACATGCACTGCACCAAGCTTATGATTCTTGTCTTTTTCATCAAAGTTGAGCTCTATAGTAGATTCCAGCCAGAGGACGTCATATTGCATGTTTCTCTTCAACGCATTCCTGTATTTTCTGCTTTTTCTTTTCCAGTCCCTCTGACTGGTAGAGTAGAAATAAATCTGTCATACATGGAGAATGACAAAGCCTCACGGGCTACAATCTGAATTAGCACACGGTAATTAGGTCTGTAGATGATCCCGGTCAATGATAAGAAAGGAGTGCTCAGTTTTCACAGTTAAGATATCTGCCATTTGACTTGACAGGGACCCCCAGGGTGATTAGCACAAGCGACTGAGATGTCCTGCTTGCTAGATTACCTCCCCTGTTGCTTGGGGGCGAGCTTTTAAGACTACACAAAGCTGTGTCTTTATTACCTCTGTCATCGAGTGCAAAAATTGGAGGGAAGTCGTCAAGCAAGTAAATACCTGAGGTGCAAGGCATCTTGAGGCGTTCCATATCTTGAAAGGAAATGTGTAAAATTCTTCAGCTGAACTTTAACCTGTTGTCAATATACTGTATGTCATTCTAAAAATAATAATGTTGAAATTAAATTGTTTAAAAAAAAAATTCAACATACATAATTTAATTTAGTCTTCTTGGTTGTTTGGACACACTGTGTGATTTCATGACGTCAACTGTGAACAGCTAAAAAAAACACTCGTCAATGTGTAGCTGGGGGGGGGGCTATCACTGTCGAAGCACAACCATTTTACTAGTAACAGTCCAAATCAACGATTCATTATTTTATTTAGAATTTTAATTTTATATATTTGTATTTGATAAGTAAAAAATTCTAAGCGAAATGGTCCCAGGTGTGATATTAAGTTTTTGCTCTTTCACTCATTCTACTAGGCAGAGGAAACTAAGGTCCTTCGCCTGCAGCTGGAGTTGTCCCAGGCTAAGGGAGACATGGAGCGCAAGCTGCAGGAGAAAGAGGAGGAGTTTGAAACAGCCAGGTGATTTCTCTCTCTATCGCCCTTGCACTGTCTGCATGATATCTCCGTCTGACCGGACTCTGTCATCACACACATTATACTTCACTTAAGCACTGAAGTTCAGTTTATTTACATGACATGCCTGCTCCAAACTGTGACTGATTCCACAATAGGTATTGACTGTCTCCTAGTTCATGTGCTTATTCAATCTGATGTGAAACACTCGGCTTCTCGTTGTTAACACTTGCCCCTTTCATTTATTTTACTTTCCTGCTCTCACTAATACAAGATAAGTGCTTCCTCTCTTGGTAAGTTCCTTTCTCCTTGTCCTTAGTGCCTTTTGGGTTTGGACATTTGTGCAACACCACATTGTCACATCAGAAATTATATCCAGTTCTTATATATGTACATTATTCCAAAATAATGTATTTCTCATGCACTAAACCACAGCGGTGTGAAGAATAGTAGAGTAATATAAGTATTATAATACAGTAATTGTTTTCAAAGAAGGTTTCCCTTCTCACTAATTCGATAAAATGGAGATGCAGCAAGCAGAAGAAAGTGACATTATAATCATCGCCGTTCTCCCCCTAATCAGGAAAAACCACCAAAGATCCCTGGAGACCGTACAAGCCAGCCTGGATGCGGAGTTGAAAGGCCGCACGGAGGGAGCACGGGTGAAGAAAAAGATGGAGGGGGAGCTCAGTGAGCTGGAGCTCCAGTTGGATCTGCTGACCAAAAACAATGGGGAGCTGATGAAGACCATAAAGAAGATGCAGCAGCAAATCAAGGTGGGAGGTCAGGGCCACAGGAATCCCATGAATGTGTGTGGCGTCTGGGGAGAAAACACAGGAATCTTAATTTAATGGAGATGTAACAATATAAAAAAGAGACATGAATAAAATATACCTTTAAGTTGTCCTGCAGTATTTAACCCATGTTCACAGTTGTTTTTAGATGAAGTAGAGTTTTTGAGAATTATAAAAAGGGAAGTGCTCCTAATGTGGACATCAAAAAACATCAAAAGGCTGGGGGTACCTTTATATTCTAATAAAATATGTTACCAAGTGCACTTTTACTGTTTAATTTATTGCATTTAGGTCTGCATTTTCATGTCCCCCTACATATAAGCCCAGGTAAGGACAGACTGGTGTGCTGACGTTTTAGATATAACTTTTTCAAAAAGCACTGTGATTTAGTTATATTGGTTTCCATGCTCAGTTAAGCAAGTACAATGAAATACCGTTGCCAGTTATGCATGCCCACAACCTTGAATTATGAGCTTACACTACTGCTGAACTTGGAAGGTTACAGCACCACCTTCTGGGTGTTATACATATTTCTCTCAGTGTGCACTGCATGGGTATTGCAGCCAGTTTTTGTCTCCAAATAACTCCTTACGATAATTATGTGGTTTAAATTTTACTACACGGCTTTCTTTTTTTTTCTAATGAAAACTTTTCCCTGAATGAAAAAAAATATGTTCACTCCCACACAATACAGGTAATGTGGGGACACATTCCTGTGATGAATTATGGGTAATGTAAGTGGTTTCCTTTGGGTTTCCGAGCCAGTGATTATTCTGTCTCGAAGAGTTTGTCTCACCATCTCTGCCCTGGTGTCCTCGGCAGGACCTGCAGGCTCAAGTGGAGGAGGACGCACGTCAGCATGAGGACACACGGGAGGACCACGCCCTGCTGGAACGCCGCTGCACCCTATTGGTCAGTGAGAGCGAAGAGACTCGCGCTGGCCTGGAGGCCACAGAGCGAGCCCGCAAGGCCCTGGAGACAGAGCTGCTGGAGATGACGGAGAAGTACAACGAGATCAACAGCCAGGTCCGCTCCCGCTCCTTTTATCACATTCAATCTTTTGACTACTTCATGTACAAAGGAAAGTCATAACATAAAGTGGTAAATGCAGACCCTCAACCTTCAAAGACACAGGAGGTCTGTGAGGCTTAAAACTTAGTTTCAGGTCCATGTTGTCTTTCTCAACTTTAAAGGACTTATCCTCGGAGTGATTTGCTAAACTGAGACTAAACTGTAATTAAATATATTTATTCATATTTGTGGAGCTGTTTGTTCATGCAATGATCAACAAAAAAAAAAAACATTTACCGTGTGGAAAATGGCTCAAACAGTCAATTTACATTTGTCCATGTAGATAGGATAATATAAAATAATTCATGTGAGAGTCATGCCCGGTAGATATGAATGCAGCATGGCATTTTTTCTTTGTGGTGTGCAGTTCCAGACAGCCACCAGTGGGAAGAGGAAGCTGGAGGCAGACTTGCAGCAGCTCACCCAAGAGCACGAGGAACTACATGGCGAAGTGCGGGCAGCCAATGATAAGGCCAAGAAAGCCATGTTTGAGGTATGTCATCCCTTCATGAACGTTATGTGTGCCTGTGTGTGTGGTCTGTGTGTGTGTGTGTGTGTGTGTGTGTGTGTGTGTGTGTACTTGCTCCACTTGGATCAAGCATATCAGTGAATTAATCTTTCCATTGTACATCATTATGAGAATGCATTGTTTGCTTATGCTCCCACGTTGGCTGTGTGTCGGTGTGATGTGTATCTGTGCACTGTGTCCCACGGCAGGCTGCCCGGGTGACAGAGGAGCTGCGTCATGAGCAGGAACATACGCTGCAGCTGGAGAGGGCGAAGAAGGGTCTGGAGGCGCAGGTCAAGGACATGTCTGTGCGACTGGATGAGGCAGAGCAGCTGGCCCTGAAGGGTGGCAAGAAACTCATCCAGAAACTGGAAGGGAAGGTACATACAGCAAACACACACCTCTTTATGCCTTCAGAATGCAGTGAAAATCACCAAACAGAAGCCAACATAATACTGTACACCCTCTACTCCTAAAATTTCCATCCAGATAATTTGTGAAACACCATAAAAGTATTGAAATCAATGGGGGGGTGTATATATCATGCCTAACCTGTACGAGTGCTTTTGTGTTTCCAACTACAACGGATTGCAGCTTGACACCTACCTGTTTTAATAGCAATGCAGTCTATCCGAGACTCAAGTGACGTCAGTTCGCTCATCATCTCTGTCTGCCGTTTGTTCTCACGGCACAGAGGTCGGTCACCTTGTCACCCCTAACAGGATGGTTCTGTCCCCTCCGCAGGTGAAGGAGCTGGAGCTCGACCTGGACACGGAGCAGAAACGGCACGCCGAGACGGTGAAGACACTGCGCAAGAACGAGCGGCGTCTGAAGGAGCTCCTCTTCCAGTCCGAGGAGGACCAGAAGAACCAGCAGAGGATGCAGGAGCTGGTGGAGAGGCTGCAGAGCAAAATGAAGGCCTACAAGAGACAAGTGGAGGAGGCGGTACGGCTCTCTCCAAACCTAATCATGCCGTACACTCACTGTGTTTGTATTGTCTTGCCCAACATCTATGTGTAGGCTTACTCACTTTTAAAAGCCCAACTAGGGGCGACCATAAAAAATTAGTGCAAGCTACAAATGTTTTGATACAGGGTATCAGCGTTTTGTCTATGTACCTGTCCCTACTCAAATAAACATGAAATAAGTAAATAAATATGTCTTCCTCACATTTGAAAACCAGGCCCGCACATGCCTCCAGTAAGTTTATAAAATTATTTTATGTTGTATGTATGTTTATCTAATTAAGGAAAAAATGACCTGCTCCCATATCTCCACTATCCTAGCAGGTAGTGTGGAAAATGTCCCCTTCAAAATATAAAAGTAGAGCAGTATTTAAAGGAAGGATTCAAAGGATAGCACACTTTTTGGTATGATGCGTGTTCTAGAAAAAAATATTTTATTCAAAAAATGAATAAGATGCAGATTTAACGTTTTAGCAATGCGCATCAAACAAATGCTCTTGGAAAAAGATAAACATTGTTGTTGCTCTCATTCAATCATTCCCAACCCGTTCAGGAGGAGCAGGCGAACATGAATCTGGCCAAGTACAGGAAGACGGTCCATGAGCTGGACGATGCTGAGGAGCGGGCCGACATTGCTGAGTCAGCACTCACCAAGATCAGGACCAAGAACCGAGGGAGTTTTGGCAAGGGCTACTCCTCTGTAAGTGTACTCTTTCTTCATACTTATTACTCTGTTGTTCCCATTAAACAATACAATAGAGCAAAGAGATGGGCAGTTCCATGGTCAGATGCAGTATTATTAGGCCAAAGCCAAGGCTGAACACAGGTTCAGTACACCAGAAGTCCAGTGACAGTACAGTGATGTGCCGCCATATGTGGAGATCAATATAGTGAAAGCATTAAAGCATATCAATGACAGTATTGTGGGCTTCCCCTGCATTGCTTCAGTGTTTTGATTGATTCGGTTTGTTTTCAATTTGTCGTCTGGTTTTGCGCTTCTATTTTGACTGGCTTTCTCTCTCGTCGCCTGCAGGGTTACAGCACGCCCTTCGCTGGTGTCGTCAGGTCGCCCAGTTCAGCGGGGTCGGAGGGCAGAGGAGAGAAGATCATCAATGACGATGACTCAGTCAGTTCTCTCATCCCTGCCTATCTCAACTCACTGAAGAAGCTCATGATCGAGTAGCACGCCCGCACAGATCCCAGCGAATGCGGGAAAACAACATGATTAGTGCGAAACACTCTAGATGGAGAAAAAATCAAAGACTCACACACATATTTGCATTTTATTTTTAAATGTGTATTTTCTCACATGCACACAACATCCCTAATTTACTTGGTTGGGTAGGGCAATCATAAGTCTTTAAATTTTTTTAACTCCATGTGCCATGTTGAATATATATAAGTATGTATAATTCAGAAATAAGATGTTTCAAAGAACTAAATATGTAAAGATGAAAAAATTAATAGAAACAAACTAGAACATTGCTGTTGTGGTGAGTATGAAATGAAAATTACACTTGGAGGGGCAGGTTCAATTTACTATATTGATGACATTTTTTTTACCAGTGTCAGTGGGTAGCCACAGTAATGTAAGGAAGAAAAATGAAAAACGGTTAATTTCAGTTTTGTATCTGACATACCATAGTATATTAATAACCAGTTATTTTGGCTTCAGGACAACATATATTTATGTCAGTCCAACCTCCAAACCGATCCAAGCCCAAAAATATGACTGATTCTTGACAGCGTTGGTGAAGGTGAAGGTGCCTTTTGGAAATAGTTTTAGTCAAGGTATAATTACTTATTTTGATCGGTTTTTCGGTTCTGGTCTTTTATATTTACAGTAACTGGTGCAGAACAATATAAAGTATAAATCCATCACTTCATATAATTAAGTTATATGATCCCTGTGGTTACCATGGCCTTTTTACCTGAGTACTATCTATTTAACTTCAGATTTAAACATGGTAAATATTACACAACTAATACAGACTGGCACCAGTATAATCAGGTACAATGATGATCGCAGTTTAGCTATATAAAGAGAAACAGGGGAACAAGTATTAAATAATTTAATTATGTGTCTAGTACTCACATGTTAATGCATTTCATTGCTTTCATTCCATACCTGGGAGGAAAGGGGAACTAAATTATGGTAAATAAAGTGCACACAGTATTGTACTGTCCCGCATTTGAATTGTAAAATGGAAGTATGGATTGTGTTAGTAGAACATTCAGTCATATTATAAACAGTGGTGTGCAACTGATATGGTGTCATATGAATAATTTCTTAATGTAAAAAAAGTTTCAGAGTTTTTACATAACTAGATACTTGTATCATCAGCAGTTTAAGGGAATTGCCAATGTAAAGCAATGCAGGATATCTGATACATTTTATAATGAATTGTGACTTTTAAAAAATAATAAAATACTTTGAACCATATTAAAATCTTTTTTATTTTGGCTGTCCGCGGCCAGGGAATCAAACCCCGGTCGCAGTGGGCAACGTGCATCCCGGTTGGACGCCCTTACCGTTACGCCACCCGGGAGGCATTGACATCTATTTTTTATATTAACACAAAACACAATTCATGTTTTGAATAGTAAAATGGGATAAGAACATAAGAACATAAGAATACATAATGACGAGAACGGGCCGTTCGGCCCATCTAGGCTCGTCATGTCCTAATCTAAAGAGTATCTAGTACTACATCTAGCCTGGACTTGAATAGCCCAAATGTTTCTGCCTCTACTACCCGACCTGGCAAGCTGTTCCAGGCATTGACAACTCTCTGTGTAAAGAAAAACGTCCTAATATCTGTGCGGAATTTGCCTTTAACTAATTTCCACCTGTAGCCTCTTGTTCTGCTGACCCCACTTATCTTAAAAAATCTTTGGTATTTCACTTTGTTCATCCCTTTTAGGAATTTAAAAACCTCAATCAAATCCCCCTAAGTCTCCGTTTGCTAAGCTTAAATAGATTGAGTGCCTTAAGTCTATCGTCATAACTTTTACCTTTCATACCAGGTATCAGTTTAGTTGCCCTTCTTTGGACTTTTTCAAGAGCTTCTATATCTTTCTTGTAGTGCGGTGCCCAGAACTACACACAGAATTCTAAGTGAGATCTGACAAAGGCATTATATAACATTAATATAACCTCCTTTGATTTATACTCAATACTTTTTGCTATGTATCCCAGCATCCTGTTGGCTTTTTTCACTGCTGTAGCACACTGCTTTGATGCAGATAGGCCTTGATCAATTCCTAAGTCTTTTTCAAATTGAACACCTTCTAACTTTTCTCTTCCCATAAAATACTTGTGTCTAATGTTTTTATTTCCCACATGCATAACTTTACATTTAACAATATTGAATGTCATCTGCCATGTATCTGCCCATTTTTGGATTTTGTTTAAATCATCTTGGATTACTTTAGTCGATTCCAAACTGTTTGCCAAACCCCCAAGTTTAGTATCATCTGGAAATTTAACTATTTTGCTACTAACGTCCATATCAAGATCATTTATATAAAAGAAAGAAAGAGCAGAGGTCCCAGCAGCCCCAACTGTTACCCTGCGGGACATTCCACTGCCTACACAGCACCGACCTTGGTCTGAAAGTCCAAATATATAATATCATAAGCCCAGCCCCACCTACTGTTATGTTGGCTCTCCTTAAAATCTATTATTTTTGAATGATTCCAACGTATCCCCATTCCAGCAGCCAATTATAAACCCATTCTGAAACTACTCATCTGCAGTGATTATGGATTGAATGAAAATATCTGTCAATGGTTTATATATAATTTCCCCAAGTTCTGAATTCATTTTAGCAATGAGCCTCTCATGTGACTAAAAGATTTAATCATCAACAAAGTAACTGTTTGCGGAGACAGTTCCTTCCTTATTCTTTTTTCATCCTATTTTTCCTTACTTTTGGGATGAATTTACACTGTACATCTACAATAACCCTTTTAAATATAGTCCATTTTTCATTCACAGTTCTGCAATCTAGAAGGAAAAACTTTTAGGGAGAAACCTTGGGAGGAATCTATATTAGGGTATTCCAAAAAGAAATTCTCTCTCAAAATTTTATTAAAGTCAGCTTACTTTTGGGATGAATTTAAAATTCTTTTAAATAAGAATTCTAGAGTTTTAGAATCTATATTACTTAAATTCTCTCTCATTTTATTAAAGGAGGCTGTCTTAACTTGCCAAAAAATATCAATTATCTATTGAAATTTATCACAATCTCACCACAGTAGTTTTAACATCCAATTTAATCAATATATTTTATAGTAATGCAAAACATTCACTGAAGAGCAATTATATCTCCATTTACAATCTTTTAAAACTTTCAATGTCCAAGTTACATACTTTCAACAGAATTTTCGATATTACACTTTACACAACATTTAGGTATCAATATGAAACAGTAATAACACTTACATCAGTAATACTTAGGGTAACTCAATGAAGAAGAAAAAAATCAAGCTGCTGATTTAATGATCGATTCAATATAAACGTAGTTGAAAATGTTATCCAGTTAAAACTTCTCTGAAAAGGAATAAAGAACAAAACAGTGTTGCCGTTAATTTCTGTATAAAAATAAGCATTGTGTAAAATAGGTTTAATATATTATCTGTACCTCTTACGGCACATGTCTTGGCTGTGGTTTTGCAACAAATCTCTCTCTATATATTTTGTTTGTACATTTCCTACCACTGTTCAAATATTTTTGTTCTGGATTAAACAGTACGGAAATGTAAAGAATGGTCCCCTAGAAAGGAAATCCTTGTTTCTGTATATACATACAATAGCCACATCCACCATAGTATCAAACAAAAAGAAACAACCATGACGTGTGTTTATGGGAAAACGCTGCTATGGCCACATCTTGCCTTTACCTCAGCTTAACCTACAACACAGCTAGCTGTCATTTACAATCAGCAGATTGAGGAAGAAAGAAAAACAATAACTCCATTAGTCAGCAAGTCTGAATGAAATGTCATCTGACAGTGCCTCCATATTTAATCTTTCATAGTATGCCAAGAAAGGAACCCTGAGACAAGTATGGTTGCCTCAGCCAACTGTGCCTACAGTCTGTGCCATTCACTGGTGTTCATTTTCTGTAAGGAAAATGTCCTGGTTGTTCTGATGAACTGGTGCGATACAATGGCAAGGAGATAAGCTCTAAAAGGTAAAACACCTGGGCAGCCATACCAACTCTACATCCGGAGCGATGTTTTAAAATGTACAAGGAAATATCGTCTTCGGTGTCACATTGGCCACTACGAGAATGCCATTGAGCTGCTAACGTCAAGCACTATTAATATCGACATCTCGCACTTTCATAGAAATTAAGCAAACTTAAACTATGCAAACTTAAGATTATGTAAATATGCTTTTCTTCTTCAAGGACCCATTCAATATGGACAAGTGCAGAATAAAATGTAAATTATAAACCCTGGGGACACAAGCGAATCTGGCTGAAAGTGCAAGGGCTTCTCTCAAAACACACACACACACACACACACACACACACACACACAAAAATCAAAATCAATACTCACAAAAACTAAAAAAAAAAAAAAGATAACATCTTTTTTTATGGAATAATGCCTCAAGGGAGACACCACCAGGAACATTTTCCATGTTTTTCACCTTGTAGGCACTGCGAGGTATACACTGTGACACAGATCATCAACGTGGCATCTTTTAACCAAAGAGAGATAGCATGTGCAATGCCCCATAGATCACTCCATGTAAGCACATGCATGGGCTGCCCCAGCTGTGCCAAACCATCTTCGCACATCACAGAAACTAGTCCTTGCATCCTTACATTGCAGAAAGATATCGGAGCGTTTACAAAACTCTCGTCAACATTCAAAACAATGTATGTTCGACTAAAAAGATATACTGCGGAATTAGTACGGACAAGAAACAAGGTATAATTTACCCCCCTTCATTTCTCCCCAATTTGGAATTGCCTACTATGCCTCTTGAGTCACAGCTGTGTCACCTCCACCCACCCAAGGAGAACTGGGGCCAAAGAGCATGCACTCTTAGATTGGCTCACCCACGAGCCAGTGGCTGCTTTCCACACCATAGGCCACAGTTCTACAGGAAGGCTAGCACCAATCGGAGGAGTGAGAGCTACCAACGATCTTTCACTGAGGATAACTGGTGGCCTGGGGATGCCTTGCATGTCATTGCGTTAATCACAAGCTAAGGGTGAATCCATGTTCTGTAAGGTTGTGTGTAATATATGTATTGTGAAAACTTAATTGAATACAGCTTGAGATGATGTCGTAGAAACCCCACATTCCTTAAAAAAGAGGACCAAAGATCTAGTGTATCTATTCTGGCTGTAACCCTTATCATACCATTTTCTGTATGAAAAACAAACCCATCATTTGAGAAGTTAAACACCTGCAGGGATTCCTACTGCGATCATTTACCAATGTATTTAATCCCAGGCAGGAAAGAAAATAATGAAATTAATCCTATGTGTGAAACAGATGCCTTTGGTATTTAGTCATAAACATAAATAAATTTGCCTGGATTAATAATTTATGCAGGCTGATTTAATATCGAGGCTATGTGTGAATGAAAAGGTTTCCCTGAATCCATGCTTAATTAAAAGTAGCAGCTGCCTTGGAAGTGTACGATTGAAAAATCACTGCCTTCACTTGAACTTACGTATATGAAATGTCCGGAAGTAAAATGAGTGTAATTTAGTTTTGTCGTTAGAGATCGTGTGGCACACTTAAAAATGAGCCTGCAACTTAATATTTGAAAATAAAATTTAAAAAAACTATTAAAAAATGATTTTACATTGATATAGTGACCACATGAAAAATTGAACCAAAGAATCTCATAAATTCATACATTTGGAATGTATTTACTGTTATTCTGGATAATTTGCATTCATCCAAATAATGGCAATAATCCAATGGCAAATCATCAAAATAAGGTCAATAAAAAATAATTTCGTCTACACCACAGGAAGTGGTCATGTTTATAATGGATTTCTAGTTGCTCTGAGAGGAATACTGAAATACTTTGTTCAATATTTCACGTGTGATCTTTTTTTTCATGAAAATGGGACGTACAGTATATAACAGCAACAGTATTTGCCAATTTACTAAAGTGTGTTTGCATGTGCGTACATATGTCTATTTATGACTACAGTAACTTCCTTCTTTACTTCAGTTCACCATTCACTTTACTTATATTTATATTTAAATGCATAATATCCAATATATACATACAACTATTTTTCTTTTTTTCACATGAATGTGATTTTCTCTGACTTCTGACAGACAGGAATAGAGTCTAAAGTGGGCCACAGCCCAGACATGCCGTTCCGTGGCCTCGCATGACCAGAGCATGCATGGAGACACAAAGACTGCCACATTAATGATAACTGAGGTGGCAAAGAGATATTTTAGGAAAGGTTTGCGTTTTTTGCTTATTTGCAGTTTCCTTGTTTAGACCAAAGGCACTGGATGAAATAATAATGATAATTAAATACTCCCCTGTGAGCTGTATTGCAAAGCAGGCAATTAGAGCAAAATGAACTGTGCGCATCAGCAAGCAATCTTAGAATGGCCTGCAAGGATTCTATGAAACATGGCTAAAACTATATATTAGGATCAACATATAAGGCATCAATTAAGAGTGTATTAGGGGCTAATCACAATGTAAAGCAACTTTGACCCTTAAATTGAGAAAATAAAATAAATGATATTAGCATGATATTACATATTATGAAATATAGGAAAGTATAGGAAAGTGAGTATGCAACATAGCAGAAATGGCTTATTGTGATGGTGAGCTTCACATATGGCTCCTACTCTAAAGTGGAGACTAATTCATCTATCTGTCTTTCTGTATTGTTATTTCTGTCTTTCTGTTGTTATTAAGACAATGTGCTGTGCTCTGTCTGAATTATGCAACAAAATATCAGTAAACACATATTCATTTTAAAAGCACAGAATAGAAAAATAATCCTTTGCCCCATCAATGTCAATATGAGATACATAAAACTTAACTTTTTTTGTAGGGGCATATATGACCTATTGTTATTGACCGTCCAATAAGCCCTCTGATTGTGTGATCCAGTCCCTAAGTACCTGTCTTTTGTTCTAAACAAATTCTTAAATTAGGGTATTAGTTAACAATGTGGCAATCCATGAAAATCCGTAATATATGCCCAATAATGTCTGTATAATACATTGGCATATTTTAAGGTCCAATTATAGTTCCGTTAGTTAGTCATAATAAACTCTTGGCTATTGCCTTAAATATTGACCCAAAAATATAGTGACACCAAAATATTCACCTTGTACCCCTTGATCTTTGAGAATCTTCTTGTTTGTATTTTGTGATGGTTAATGGTTTAATGTACCTGCCATATTTGAATTTTTATGTTGTTTCAGTGCTGTTAAGGTGACACTATCCCAGTTGCTGTGTACAGAGAAAGCTGGCCAATACATGGAGTGTTGGTGTTAATAGTCTCAGGCTCTGAGTTTGGAATGTTCCTGTGAGTTGAGGGGGACTGGTGGTCCTGAAGCTAAGCTGCACCCCACGCCTCTCTGTGAGCATGACCCGTGGAGGACAGCATGGCTCCAGGTGCGGCCCCTTTAAATCTCCATGTCCACCGGCCGGATATCCCCAGTCTTGTGTTCGTTCACCCACAGCTCTCTGTCTTTGGCTGGGTCCACATTCTGAAGAAGCTGGTCCACCGGCTCCACCGTCTACAAATCACAAATGGACATTCTGATGAAACTAATGAAAGCCAGTGCTAATTTTTCAGTTTTCAAAAGGACAAATTATTTGCCTTTCGTACATGTGTATGTGTATGTGTTTGTGTGCACCATGGTAATGTGTAAGACATTGTTTTGGTAGACCCAACTGGCAGCAATTATGTTTGTGGGAATCTTTTAGATCTCCTAGCAACCACGTTCCACAATAACTCATGCCTGTCCTCTGCTGTCTACTAAACTCACAGGCATCATCAACAACTTAAGCTCAGTATGTCGTGTAAAGCTTGCAGTCAGACTATTCAGTACAGACTTAATTGAATCTATCTTGAATCTATCCCAGGCTATGGATGCAGATTTTCTCACTTCTTAAATAGGCCGCCTCTCTATCTATGTCTATGTCCCCTCCTCAAGCAGGGGTACTGTACGAGCAGCTGAAAAGGTCCTTTGCTTTCTTTGAGATTAATAACTGGCAGACACATTACTTTAGAGCAGAGCTTCATCTGATGTTTGGCCTGATGTTTGGCCTTCCTCTGATGTTTTGACCCAATAAAACATTGCAAGGATCTATAATAGAATCAGAGGGGAGCTAGAAACCTGCATGCATGTTTTCATGTTTTCTTAATGCGTTCGAGGCTCCAGAGCTAAGACAGTGTATCACTAGCCAGCATTGGGGGGTTTGCTGCTCTGCTTGCACAGATATGTAAGATGGAGACCACGAGGCTGTACTGTAGCAGTTTGCTCCAAGGATGCCTCAGGTGAAGGATTAGAAACACATGAGAGGACAAGGTAAAGAGAGGAGTAAGGGGAGAAATTATTTCTGTGATAATATAATATATGCTATTTTAGCAGACGCTTTTATCCAAAGCGATTTACAGTAGTGAACGCATACATTTTCAGTATATGTGGCCCCAGTGGGGATTGAACCCACAACCTAAGCGTTGCCAACGCTGTGCTCTACCAACTGAGCCACAGAGAACCACATGAGGCGGTACACTGATCTGCCTTTTATCTCACGCCAGGTTTCAATGTTACTAAGTGCCCAGGTTTGTGACAGCAAAAAATATGTCAAATGTCAGCTTGCAATTAGGGGTTTGGTGCAGAATGGGAAAGCTTGGCTTGCGCAAGAGCTTTAGCTAGCTGCCCGTAGTAATCAATGATGAGAAAGTACTCTGCACTGTAATACACTGCAAATATATTTTACTCAGAGAACAAAGTTTGCTTCACCAGTCTTTATATCTTGGATGTCCCCTAGTGGTAAAGTAAAGTACAGCCAGGCATTTTTATTCCACAAATTGGATAGGAAAGAAGGTACAGGTCAACACTTGCTATAAAGTCTTTGCGACAGCTGGACATGTTTTGGATGCTTAATTATTAATCATTGTTGCTGAGAGGCCACTCTGATTGTCTGATCTTCTCAAGAGTGTCAATGTGGGTCCTCTTCCAAGTCTCACTAATGTCCAGGGCTTCTGGTGAAAGAAGAACTAGGGGATGGGCATGGGTGGTAGCTTGAAACATGCAAGCCAACATTTTTATAGACTGGCCATTCAATTGCCTTTTTTGAAACTCTTATATAAAGAGTTTAATACACAACTTGTAATATTCCAACTACTATGCGCTATCTATTTGACCAAAGTAGCAGCAGAAATGCTCAAATCAAATAAGGAATTGATTTCTAGAGTGTGCTGACTTCTTGGTACATCTTGGCATACAAATACAAACAAAAATCTGTACTTTCATGAAAAAGGTAATCAGTGCAAAGAAACAGCTAGCTTGAGCTAACTTATATTATTCTGTCCGTGTTTCTGTGCAGTGTTCAGTATAAATGCTTGCTGCACATGTCATGTGACACACATCTCACCTGTAGTGGTATTGTAGATCAAAAAGTCAGAAATACATGTGCTTGCTTTTTTCTTGCATTTTTTCACAGGTTATGAAGTAGCAGGCTCCATTATTACCAAAAATACTTATTTGAAAAGCAGTAAAAATGTTACGTATTTGGGAATTGTTGCTTATGGCAGAGGCTTATGCCAGAAACATTTCCTCTTAAAGGGTTTCCTTACACTTTGGTTGAACATGTCCGTTTCGTGTCGTAGTGTTGTATACTGACACAGGTGCTGTCGTATCATTTCCACACGCTCTACCTCCAACCTCTCCAGTTCCTAGATAAAACATGCAAAAAGAAAGATATATTTCTCAGTTTTTACTATTACTCTACTAAGGATTGCTTAATTAACCAATTTGAATGATCAATTTCTGCAGTAAAACTTTTATTGAAGCCCAGCTTTGAAATGGTTGTTTAAAATTGAATACAAGCAGGAAAACGGAAATGTGGTTTACCAGACTTGAAGTCACCATCTCCTCGAACCATTTGGACTGCGACTGATTATAAAGATCAACACAGCGCATCAGGTCATCCCCTATAGAAGAAAGGGCACATTTAATTGAGACAGCGGTAGTCTGCTTGCCAGTTACTGTTACTGCTAGATACTGCTAAAAGCTTTATTTACGGCCTCCAACAGGTGGCGCCAGTGACCACGTTTATACTTGGTCACATGCCTTTGTCCCTCAAGACTATTTCACAATTCCCATGTAGATCTGGGCAAGCTTAACATATGCAAAGTTTATATACAGTGTTTATAAATGGCTCCAGTATTTATATAAGAAACATCGGTCTGTTCTTAATCCAATTTCTTAATCCATACACTAGTTCCATTCAAGAGGAATTAACCCAAAGAGAGGAAAATGACAATAGATTTTTGAGTATTTTTGTATAATATGTTTCTGCAAATGCTGCTTGGAACACATAATAAAGCATAATAGCCTAAACACTGTGTTCATTACACAAAATATTATGTTCATTTAAGTTTGTCCAATGTTGCAACATGGTTGCAGTCTGCCTCATGTGCGAGTCTGTTATTTGAGGATAGCCTTGGTCAGCTTATTCTGAAACTGGAACTTCATTTATTGCATCACATGGGTGAGTCAGAAATTAGTTTGTGTCCGGCAGAGACTGGATTTTGACTGTTTAAGTTGACAAATCGCATGATTACAAATGACTTAGCAAATCTGGTGGACACATTTGGTGTAAAAAAATGAAAGGTATGGGAGAAACATCACTGCCTTAGCATGCGATAGAAAAATGCTAACTCTTTTCAGGTGTGATATTTGCAATGTTCTGCAGTTTTGGAACACACAGTCTGGAACGCAGTCCGTACAGCTGGAAAACGTGAAGCCCTCTCGTCTGTTTCAGATTTTAAGGCTCCGCTTTTCCTTCACAAACAATGCGTAGTTTATGTTACCGCCGATATGCTGTAGTTGGTGTGGCGGGCAAAATGAATCTGCGGTGTGTAGGAAGTATTAAGTTACCTCAGGTTTGGATTCCAGTGCCGAACAAATTACAACAAGTGCACGTAATCAGAGCCGCCTCACTCACAATCAGGGAGCACTGGTTTGTAAAATTTAATTTGCTTCCGATTATCTGCCCAGGCTGAGGCAAAAGTGCTTCCCTTGGCTGCTATTTTTTCTTTGATAAAATCCAGAGGGGGCAATCAAGGGGTACGAGAACCAATTCAAATCTGCATGAGAGCAGATTATATCTCGCTGTGACTATCATTATTAAATCTGTATTAAGCTTTATTAAACCTATATTAACTCATTTAGAAAATTCTGAAAAGTGATCAGTGATGCAAGCCAGGTGTCAATATAGCTGTCTACTAGAATATGGCCAAAGCCGTGACTACCAGAGTGGGACTGTGCAAAAATACAGCTTTGGAAAACCATGCTGCATCATTTTACAATGAACTTGCTTTTATGATAAAAGACAAACAAGTATGGTCACCAGCATTTTAAACTATCCCTATGATCTGGCCAGTAAAGCAATGCCTGTTTAAACTTGCTGTGTTCTTTCTACATACCATACATACCTCCTTTGGTTTTCTTATTTTTCACGTTAATTTCACCTCATTTCCCTCAGTGCTCCTTTCAGTCAGAGTACGTATGATAGTCATCAAGTTCCTGTTCCTGTGTTTCAACATTGATTTCCCTGAATGCTCGGCTCTCTGCTGGGGCCGATGGAGCCGGCAGCCAGACACACACACACTGCTTCCTGCGCCCTCTCAAGCTTCTCACTCCAGTCACTGATGGCTAAAGTGTGTAATAATTATCTAAAGCGCTCCTGTTTTTCTCTCTGATAACAACCGTTTTCTGAGATTTCTGTCCATCGGTCTGGTGTTCAAAACGTGCGTGAGGCATCCGGAATGTTCTCACCCTGCTTAATTCAGACAGCACCATCAGTCTGGGAGGCCTTATCTGTATATGCTCACAAGACTCTTCGTAAAATCTTAAACCTCTTCAGGCAGCGTGAAATAATCTGTCTGGAGCACTCACTTTCCTCCCACACCCCCACAACCCCCCCCACCCACCCCACCTTTTTTTCAGAGAATGTGTTTGCATTTCCAATCTTCCTGAGTTTAGAATGGCTGACCCCAACAGGACAAGCCCCTCATTTAAACTGCTCCTCACTGCTGCCAAAAGATTAGCCACAGGGGACTACAGTGGGAGCCTACACCCACTGGCTCCATTAGTACAGCATGAAAATAGAGGATAACATATGTTTCCAAGGTCTATTGCGTTTGAAAGCAGCAAACACTGGCTGGACAAAAAAGCAGCCAAAATTCCAGGTGTTTTTACCCATCATCTGGAGGTGTAACACTGTTTTTGCTCTGTCTTATGTTTCTCTTCATCATCTGGTCCAAAAGGTGTCCACTACAAGATCTGTTTGTTTTCATCGTTTTGCTCATATTCTTACTCATGTATGAATTTAAAACACTGACAAAAAAAAAAGTTTGTTTGGTATGATGGTATTACATTACATTACATTATAGGCATTTAGCTCTTATGGGGTACAACAAAGTGTTCTGTAGTCAAGAACAGTTTAGCTGAAAGCCAAGTGGGAAGTACAATTCCTGGGTGCTTTTCTAGGACCCTGTTAAATCTGTAGCCACAATTCAGAGGTAGCAGTAAAGCACTCAATGCAGGAAATAATTAAGCCTTACAATACATAAACAAGTAGGTGTAAACTAAGTGACTATGTCCCTAAATTAACAAAAAACACGGGAGAGGTGACCCTGAAGAAGTCTTCAAAAAGGGTCTCAGCTGTTCTTTCCACCGGAAGGTCATGATGGTAGGTGCGGAAATTGAAATATCTATAAATATTTTGTTTGCACACCATTGCCTTTTAATTTCCTCAAAATGTTGTGGCACCTTATTTTTAATTTAAGTTTTAATACATGGACACTCCAAATACACAGCGGGAGTTTTTTGGTCTTGTAACAATTAATACCGGGTATTGATGTAATTAATATGGTCCTCTATGTGATCGCGTTGCTACTGCAGGTGCTTTAATCTTGAAGGACACTTCATTTGCAAAAGTTTTTACAGCTGTTTGTAATTATGTCAGCAGAGCTTAGTGAAGTAGTCAGAGGTCAAATGGTTCTCCTGAGTAAAAATGTTCTGTTAGTTTTTGATGAATGATGAAAACAAACAGATCTTGGTAGTGGACTCAGACTTTTGAACCCCAGTGTATGTTTCATCCTTGTTTTATCCTTACTTCACTGAACAGCAGTGAAAGAACCCCTAACACATCAGGCACTTCACAAAGACTTGGGCTGTTATGTCTGCATTGCAATACTGCTCTAAATGTAGTAAGCAGCACAGGCAAAGCTTGACCTCTGACCTGCTTGTGTGGATTTCCGCCGGGCCTTCTTTATGTCCTCCTCTGTCTTGTTGCTGAGTTTGATCTCCAGCTGCTGCGTTTTAACCTCCAGGTCTTTCTGCCTGTCCGCGAGGGCTTTGCGGGCCTTGAAGTATACATCGGAGCAAGAGTTGAGTCATTCACTGTCAACCTCAGACATGTATTTCCATTCCACACTCACTGTTTACTCCAACCTAACCTCTCCTTCACATTTCCCAGACTTGGGTTTTGCTCAAATTCACTGTTTATTTCCCAGTGCCAGTATTTTAGAGAAATGTCCTCAGTATTTGTGAGAAATGCCAAAATTGAGATAAGATTTATTGTGACACATAATTAAGTGTTTTTGTTATGGTTATTAAAAAAGTTTTTGTTATGGTTATTAAAAATGTACAACTGCTCGGACGTGACTGGTAAGTTGATATATGTGTGAATTGTATGGATTGCTGATTATCCATAGTATCAGAAAACATTCTCGAGTCAAGAAAAGGTCCAATGCTGTTGTGAAAGAATTGTGGACTCTTAACAACATATGACAGTATTTCTGAAATTCCAGAAAACCAAGAGGAAGGAGCATTGTTTGATAGTCTGGTCTGCTGTCTGAGTTGCAACAAAGCAATAGGTTAAACTATGGTGACAATGGCACACAAGAAAAAAATAATACAGAACTGACAGGGCCAATGATTCTTTTTTTTACAGTATGTGCTTGAAGTAGATTTGGTCAAGATTTAAATCTGCAGTACAACAGCCATGCCTACAATTGCAGAAACATGTGGGAAAGCAGCAAAATATTGCCACTAGAACAGATTGTGACTAACATTTGTTCACTAAGCATTTGGATTGTCCTTTGCCTGGAGCTGTACATTCTACATTCTATGTCATTCAACATGTCATACTTGGTATGTTTAATCAGTGGCTTGTCGTAAACAATGACAAACGTAATGGATGCAATTCAGCGTTAAGCTTAATTTCCTTCTCATTCAATTGAAAGATATGAAATGTGGAAATAATACATATACAATGCCCGTCCCCAAAAAAAGTCACACACCCTAATATTTTGTTGGACCGCCTTTAGCTTTGATTACGGCACGCATTCGCCGTGGCATCGTTTCGATAAGCTTCTGCAATGTCACAACATTTATTTCCATCCAGAGTTGCATACATTTTTTGCCAAGATCTTGTATTGATGATGGGAGAGTCGGACCACTGCGCAAAGTCTTCTCCAGCACATCCCAAAGATTCTCAATGGGGTTAAGGTCTGGACTCTGTGGTGGCCAATCCATGTGTGAAAATGATGTCTCATGCTCCCTGAACCACTCTTTCACAATTTGAGCCCGATTAATCTTGGCATTGTTATTTTGGAATATGCCCGTGCCATCAGGGAAGAAAAAATCCATTGATGGAAAAACCTGGTCATTCAGTATATTCAGGTAGTCAGCTAACCTCATTCTTTGGGCACATAACGTTGCTGAACCTAGACCTGACCAACTGCAGCAACCCCAGATCATAACACTGCCCCCACAGGCTTGTACGGTAGGCACTAGGCATGATGGGTGCATCACTTCATCCGCCTCTCTTTTTACCCTGATGCACCCATCACTCTGGAACAGGGTAAATCTGGACTCATCAGACCACATGACCTTCTTCCATTGCTCCAGAGTCCAATCTTTATGCTCCCTAGCAAATTGAAGCCTTTTTTTCCGATTAGCCTCACTGACAAGTGGTTTTCTTAAGGCTACACCGCTGTTTAGTCCCAATCCCTTGAGTTCCCTTCTCATTGTGCGTGTGGAAATGCTCTTACATTCACTATTAAACATAGCCGTGAGTTCTACTGTTGATTTTTTACGATATGATTTCACCAAACGTTTAAGTGATCGTCGATCACAATCATTCAAGATTTGTTTCCGACCACATTTCTTCCTCGAAGATGATGGTTCACCACTATCCTTCCAGGTTTTAATAATGCGTTGGACAGTTCTTAACCCAATTTTAGTAGTTTCAGCAATCTCCTTAGTTGTTTTCTTTGCTTGATGCAGGCCAATAATTTGACCCTTCTGAAACAGATTAACATCTTTTCCACGACCACGGGATATGTCTTCCGACATCGTTGTTTAAGAAATGAGAAGCTACTCACTGCATCAGTTAGGGTTAAATAACTTGTTGCCAGCTAAAACATATTAATCACTGCAGTAATTACCCAATGGAAGGCTCTTACCTATTTGCTTAGTTAAATCCAGGTGGTGACTTTTTTTTTGGCCAGGCAGTGTATAATAGTCGGTTTCACGAAACAGAACCTAGATCAGAAGTAATGTCTGACATAGTACTGTCCAGCCCCTTACCTTCTCGACCGCTGCGTATCGGCTAGCCAGCTGCTTTCTGAGATCAGTGATGTGGTGGTCAAACTTTTTCATGTCTTTTTTGAAGTTGTCCCGGAATGTAAGGAGGGGTTTCTCCACCTCACTTTGAAGCTGAAAAATATCAAGGGTGAGTTACAGTCACGGTCACTCACATCGCATAACTTGCACTATATAAAATAACTTAAAATGAAACTTTCAAAGAATGTGGCCAAAGGATGAATTGTGATGTGCTTTATTGTTCAACAGATGAAAATTGGTTGAAATCTCATTAATTACTCATAAACCTCATGAATTGTTTTGTTTGATGATTTTGTTTAATGATTTTTTAGTGGGAAGGCAAGGAGTGAAACGCAAGCCCCATTTCAGTGTTTGCAGTGAGAAAGGGAGAGTGAAATAAGTATAATTTAATAAATATTAGTAAAAGGTATTACCACTTGACGAATACATGCATATATGCAAGTGTCTTATCTTCCTGTTAAGTTACTCAGTGGTGATGTAATTTGTCTGTTTACTTCTCACACATAGACACAGAAAATGCACCAGATCAATTTCCTGTTTGGTTTTTGATTTTATCTTGGACTTCCAAACAATGTCATGTGTATTACTCCATGGATTTCTTAAAATAACAATGTCTTGGGCTGGCGGATAGCGTAGCGGTCTAACGCACCTGTATTTGGCTGGTCCTTTACTAGTGCAAGCTGCCTATCAGGGACGTGGTTCGAAACCTGTCTATGCCCAACCGGCCCTGGCCGTTAGCCCCAATCGCCAGCGGCATTTGGCTGAGGGAGGGTGGTCAGCACGAACGCGCTGTGAAGCACGTAAGGGTGTCTCCAGAAAGGAGGTTGGTGAGTTCTGCCACGAAGGGGACGGCTCATTGCCGGCCTCAGAGAGTAGCTTGCCCCATAGAGACGGGCAGCAAGTTTGTGCAGGAGGGTTAATCAAAATAAATAGAGGGTATAATTGGCTTCCGAATTGGGAAGAAAAATTGGGAAAAATCTGAAACAAAATAATAAAGAAATAAATATAACAATGTCTTTTTTTATTTGCAGATGACTCTCTGTCGGGTTAAGAGAGAGGAGATGATGATGGGGAGAAGTTAACATGAATGGCACGCCACAAGGAGTGCTGCACCTGGCATGAGGCAACTGAAAAGTATGAGTAAGTCCATCTGAGCAGGAGAGTACACGCCCCGTAAGCTCACGGCTGCCAGCGTGTTACACATGTGGCCTCTCGTCTCAGCTCCTCTCTCTAAAGGAAAATAAATACCGGATCTTCCAGCTGTGCTCCGGACCATTCTGTCAGGCAAACCACAGCTTCTATACATGTGCACTGGGATATGTATTCTTTAACCCTTCCGACCGTGACCTATAAGCATTTTATAATGTTACCTTCCATTTAGAAAGAAGGCCCATGTTTGCATACCCTATTATCGATCTCATAGAACTAGAACTGACAGAATTGGTAAAAGCTGAAAAATGCTCTTGAAGATTCTTACAGTTTGGAAATCACTAGAATCTGGGAATCCACACATGTTGTCAAATGAATGCTGCTAGATAGTATGACTGCATTTAAAGCCAGAGTAATCGGAAATAATTCATTCTGAATTAAAAATGAACTGTTTACACGTCCGCCAAGTTAGGTGAGCTATTGAGGTATACGTTTAGAGTACATGTCTGAATCTGAACTAAATACATCTGAATCTGAGTAATCTGAATAAAACAATTTTGAGCAGTCTCTCTTATTGAGTATGCTGCAACATCGCAGCAACTTATAAAAATGTATAATTTGCCGAACACAATTCGTCTGTTACTCTTGCGAATTAGACAGGCTCAACAAGATAATATCATACTGCAATTGCATAACTGTAGATGGTGAGAAGAAGGCTTTTGTACCAATTAGTTATACAAGGAGTTGTATGACCATCGAGGCATTTGATTAGGTTTAATTCTCTCTTTCTCCAACATACCAGTTCTGATTAGGAACTTTTGCTGCCATTTTCACAAGTATGTGATGTACACAGGAGGACATCACACAAAAAAATATTGGTATTCTGATTGAGAAAGTATTCCGAACAGGTGTTTACATGCCTATATTAGGCTAATATTCCCCAATTTAAGAGATTATCAAAGGTTTAACCAACCTTTCCATTTGGAACAAAAGTGCATATGGAAAGGGGTTGTTAAAGCCACTATATTCCGATTACAGTGTTTATATGATGGTGTTTTATTTCAAATGAGTGTTCATTCCAACTAATAATGCATTATTAGGCTACACGCAAATACAGAAAGTAAAGGTAAAGTACGGCCAGTAAAGGTGCTCGATATGAGCACGGGCAAGGCCCTATAGCCTATACATTGCAGGTTTGATTCTCGACTGCGTTATTAGTTTACTATGACAGTATCCACAGTGGCGGTATACAACTGTCTTCATCCTGCCAGGGCTATGGTGGATGGGAGGAGCTACCATATGATCTCAGCGACTCACTGATTTTAACCATTCCTTGTTTTACTGTGGATAACAAAACCTTTTGATTTGTTCAAACAAGTGATTTATAGCTCACTGTAGCTCCACCCATTATGGGATATCATGAAACTTCTCTCTGCCAGCACTAGTCGCCAGTAAGAGACGCCTCTCCTATCAATGGTTGTTCTCCTGTAGCGTTCTAGCCAGTAGTGTGGAAAATAAGTCTCTTGCTTGACATGAGTGAATCAAAGGTGTGCACACACATCAGCTGCACTGCTCTTTGCTTGGCATATGGGTGGCAGAGCGGTAACTCGAGAGGCGCTATTGACAATTGCAAATTAGGGGGAAAAAAACATAAAATTGTTCAAAGCAGAAAACTATATGACAAAATACTTCTGGATCACAATCTTACAAATCTGTTTTTGTACAATTGTTATAAATGGCTACAGCAGACCTTTAACAGTTGGGCTGGGACAGCACAGTGATATGACAGCAAACTTATAGCACTGCAGCATGAATGCTTTCCTTGTTTACAGCAAATGTAGCGACACAGCACAACAAAGAAAACAAAACAAAGGATCGACAGAGAATCAGCAATGCATAATATGATGTTGAAAATGATCCCATTATGCTGAAAAAATGCAATCACATTTATAGTTTTAAGTATTGTCACCCTCAACATTTATCATGACAGTTATGTGTTTTACATTGCGATAAACATGACATCGCTTGGTATGTTTATGGTGTCTTGCAGGTTCCTTTCATCCCACACCTCATTATGAAAACCACCGCGGATGTTTCTTTTCAGCTGAATGATAAAACAAAAACTTTTTTTTTTTTATCCACAACTAAACTTGGAGGGAAAGTGTTCTCACAAACAGTTTGATACCTTGGATGAGAACTTCAGGTGAACCTCGGCTTCATCAGCCAGGCTCTTCTTCAGTTGGGCCCAGGCTTCCCCCAGCGTGCTGTAGGGAAATAATAGGATGGCATAACTTAAAAGGGTCTCAGTATCATAGCTTGCAAGAAACACTCGGTATGTCAGCCAATAAGAGGCTGTAAAGTACGTCAACCTGTGGTTTAACCAAGGCCCAAAACGAACATCCTCAAATGTCATCTCAAAGGTCAGCTCAGAATCACTCTTGGCTGTTATTATGGGTGGGATGGGATCTTTCTATCTTAAGATTTTGAGGGCATTCAATCCTCTTTCTCTGCATTAATTATAGCATGAATGGTAATCACACCATACATCAAAGTCAAATCATAATTCAGTCCCGTGGACATTATGCTTGTTGTGACTTTAGTGCTCCAATGTAAATAAGAACTCTGGTCAATAATTACAATGCATATAATGCAATACTTTCCTATGCATACAGCACTTACGTGCACGATCGAACATTTAAAGCCACGTCCTGTAAACCTAGAACTCGTCCCTCCATCAACTCCTTCAGATGGTGACATAAGATATCCTGACAAAATGCAAGAACCATGTAGAAAACATCCATGTAGAGTTTTTCAATGTGTGGTTTGATGACAATTGCATTGTTTTGAACTAAAACTAAATAAAATTAAAGTATAATGACACTCAGAAATCCGTTCAATGGAGAACAGCGTGCTGAAAATAGACACAAGTGAATTTTCCCAGAAAAATCTATGATGGAATTGGTACACTTGGCATGATTTAATAACATTCAATAAAAACATCACTTTATTTGACCTTTTAAAAAAATTATTTGCGATGATACAACACAAAGAACAAAGCGGTTCCCGACACGCCGGGTCATGGAGATAATGCGAAAAGGTTCACAGAAAGCCTGGATGACCTGCAAATGACTCCAGTCTAACTCCTACTATCACTGCTAACCATCAGCCTGTGTTGTGATATGAGTATTGTGCACTGCACATAAATACCATAAATCAAATACATCTTTGCTAATAGAAGGACAAGACAAGCAATATAGAGGGATATATGTTTATACATTAATACATTATGAAAAGATAACGGTTTAAAGACTTTAACAAACCATATATAACAAAAATTCCAACTGGAGCAAAATACACAACAGAAAATGAACCTTCCAGGGTTTTTTTTCCATCCATGATAAACAGTTAAACGTCCCTGCTCTGACAGTTATGCATGCTATGTATAGAGCCCAGGTGCAAGAATCTCACCCCGTCATGAGAAGAATGTGTTAGGTATTTGAAAAAATAAAATCTTCACATGCCTCTCATTGGGAGATTTCCCTTTACTTAACCCATTTGTCCCAAAAGCCCTATTTTTCTAACATCTTAAATCTCAGTTTTTACTGTCCCTGAATAAACATTCCGCAAATGTTTGGGACAGGGTATTCCAAGGGAGCTTTCCACGTGAAGTGAGACGTTTTTCGACATTTTTCGCTGAATGGAGTCAAGGCCCAGAGTAAAGTAATGCCCTCGCTGGGCCATAAAACTCTCCACAGACACTGTTATCTATGTTGATTACAGTTCAAAAATATTTTCTCAGCCATCCAGACTACTGGGTTGATACTGAAGCAACTGCGGTAAAGTGCCTTTCTCAAGAGTAAAACCGTCAGTGTTCCCACTGGTTATTTTAAGCCTTAGCCCTCGAATCCACAGTCAACCACACCACAAGTTGCCCATAATACAAAAAGAAACTTGGACCAAAGGCTCAAGATAGATTATTTCAAAAGGAATTCAAATAAGCAGTATATTTTTCCATCTCACTTGCTCTGAATGGCATCTCTCCAACCTGCTGTAAAATCTCCTCCGTATATTGTATGTTTGAGAGCGCAGGTGTAGGATATGTTGTCCATAAAAAGAGTAATTTTTCAACATTTACTACAACCTGCACTTGTATGAATGATGCGTTTCCCACATTAAATAGCATACACAGTACAAAGCATTTGCAAGTAGGGCTTTACTTGTGTTAAATTAATGTACAGCATGCAATGTTTATTAAGTACAGTAATGATGGGCTATTAAAGTTGAAAAAAAAGCAAAACAGTATTGTACAGGGGTGTCACGTGCCCTTTCAGAACAATGGCTTTCAGATTGCAGCCACACAAACAGTAAATTCATGAATAAACAAGTGATTCTGAGCATGGATGTAGGAACCAGCTAGCAAAGCAATGATTCATGATTCCCAACAAAAGGACCAAAAGGACAGAATAATACAACTATTGTTCTGTGCTAAATGTCTTTGGGAAAGGGTGGGTAGACCTCTGTGGCATAATCTAGATTCTATAAGGAACAATACCCCCATTTCGGTCATTCAGCCATGACATCGCGCCAAGCCACAGAAATTTCTGAGGAGCAGCGTCTTGGTACAGCACTGCAACACAAATGCTACACAAACACCTGACACAGTAACCTGATGACACCACTGCACACACTACATGGAGGCTAATATGCAGCCCCCTCTCTGACAGAGCACAATAACAGAGACAATACTGCTTAAGGGAAGGAGTTTGGCAAACAATCAACACAAAAAAACAGACATTGCTGTCCTTATGAAACTATGACCAGAAATACAAGGTGCAAGGCCACAACAAAGTGTCTTCATTTCAAAATGCATGTCAAGGAAAAATTAATTGTCTTTTTTCAGTTTTTGTCTTTGTTTATGAAAGTAGTTTAAGTAGATTACATTATTATTAATACTGTGTTTGTACTCTGTTTGATCACTTATAATGTAGCATTATACAAGCAGCAACAACATGTTTTTAGAGAGTGTGAGAGGTAAGAAGCTAACAAGACCTGGATATAAACTTTCTGCTATCTTGTGAAACTCATAATCAGATAATTAGCCTGCCGTCTTGTTTTACTCTTGGGGTTAGAGGGATTTATTTCAGGGACTCACAGATTTGCCAGCTGCTGTTGTTCTGCACACTAACCAGGGAGCCTAGTGATACACTATTAGCTCTGTAGCTAGCAAGTACAGCATTTTCCCTGTTTCATTAACCACACAAAATTGTACAGGTCACTAGTCGTCAAGTTGTGGTGATATCAAATGATGATTGGAATGATACACAAGGCTGTTTACAGGCCATGCCTTGCCAGTCACAGAATGAAACATAGCAACACCTTTCCATAGGGTTGGGAAATATTTAAAAATATAACTTCTGCATTGTGGTTGGGTTGAAACCTTTCACTTCATGCAAGGTTGCCATGGAAACTACAGGGTTTTTCTCTTGACTTTAGAAATATACAATATCAAAATCTATATCTTATTTTCTTTTTCAAATGCATTTCATGATTGTATTGCTCTCGGTTTTATTGCTCCAGGATGGCCTTTCAAGAGACCTTAGTACTTGCTGTTCAGTACCAATGCGGTAGTTCTTGCTTATTATGCGCACTACTGTATGTATGATAGCACTGTAGGCTAGTTTGGATTAATGCCAAATGAATAAATACCCCCAAAATACCAAAAACCCATTGGTATAAAACCGGGATCACATTATTGAATTGTTTAATTCTTTTCTCCAATTAAGCTGCCTGTAATTTAGCACAAAAAAACTGCCAGAATAGCAGTATCTCCCTTATTCAGAAAACCTCAACAAACACAAATACTGTGGGGGGGTTGCAGTCAGGGTCCTACAAAAATGTTCAAAATTGGGTCTCTGTCTGCTGGTGATTCATGCACGAGTTCAAAACAAATGAAAAGTGGAGCTCATGTGCAATGACTTATCGTCACATCTGCCTACAGGGTCTAGTTCAGTGAAAATAATGGCGCACAGGGGGATTACAGTTTCTGTTTCACAGAACATATCTTTAGTGCCACAGATGTCCGATGTTATAATGGAATAAACCAAGATGTCGCACTGTTAGAATATGTCACTCAAGATTTTTCTGATGTTTTTCAAACAAACATTATACAGTTAACCAAAGTAAAGGAAATACTTAAGTAAATGCTAAGTATATTGAAAGCAGGTGCCTTCACACGGTGAGGTTCCTAAGTTAATTAAGCAATTCATATCCCATCATGTCATACAAATTCTGGGGCAGCCCCAGTTGCCCATTATCTTGGCTACTATGGCTGAAAGAAGAGGTCTCAGTGACTTTGAAACAGGGGTGATTATTGGGGCACGTTTGGCAGGAGCTTATGTGATGAAGACTGGTCAACTTGGTGATGTTTCACGAGGAACAGTGATGATTATTAAAACTAAAATCATTAATCCTGTTGTAGTCTATACATTTTATTTTATGTAAATATGAGAAAATGTTAAAACTCACCCTTCTTCCTGTGCAGCTAGGGGGATCTGTGAGAGCTTTGAAAGGTTCTTTGCATATTCCTCTTCAATCTTTATTCTGTAAAAGAGGGAAATGGTAGTGAAGGTTAGGGGCATGAGCTTATAGGATAGTGTAGTGGAACTCTTTCTTCTGCTTGCAAATAAGTATATACAGTATATGCTCTGTGGTGCCATGTGGTTAATCGTAAACATACTCTTATCAAGAGACTGAAAATATATTTAATACACAGTACATTCCAGATGTAATTAGTAGTTAGGAAGGTAACTTGCATTCATACTGTATATCTAAAGTTCCTATACTTTTGTTTAATGGTACATTTTAAACCCCATATTCTCCAAAGTTTCCTTAACAATCATTGCTCTTTAACAACATGTACAATGCACAGAGTAATTTAAATCAAGATGAAACATAAGGGAGAATAAAATCTATGTTTGGTGTGATATATAATCTTTACCCAACACATTTAGTCCTGTTCATGTTTTCTCTGACAAATAACAGGCTTGTTGAGTGCTTCAGTTTCAAGTAGAAAAAAAGCAACTGCACAGGAAAATATTGATTGACAGTTATTTAGAATCATACTAGCTGGGGAATTGTCTCAATGGTGTGTTTCTAATGCCAGCTGTGGAATATTCTGTCCTATTGCACACCTAAACAGGATTTCTGTGGTTTAATTTTTGGTTATAACACACACATACAGTATTTGCCCTATGACAAGTTACTACAATCAATTAACATTCAGTTTTTACAGTCTAATTACAGATGATAAGTAGTAATGTTCATTCAATCCTCATACTCTGTCATCTGCTGGCTGCTGGGTGGCTCATCCTAATAAGGCATTGTTCTAGTGTGTGGATGAGCCCCATAGTTTCGTATCGAATCCAGACCGTGCCAGTGCCAACTGCGGCCTGCGGCCAGCAGCCCAACAGGGCGTCACCCAGGGAGGGAGGGATTCAGTCAGCCGGTTTGTCCGTGTCTCGTTGCACACCAGTGCCCCTTTCCTGTCAGCTCTGCACAAAGTGTCTTCCTCTGACTCATGTCTGTGCAAGCTTAACTTGTAGACAGAGGTGTGAAAATAAGCAATAACTGATGTGTGTCAAAGGAGAGCACGTGCTTGTCTATGGTCTCCCGAGTTGACAGCGGAGGTTGCAGTGAGCGTGGCTTAGAATAAGATTGGGCCTTCGAAATTAGGGGGAAAAAAGGGGTAAAAGCATAAAAAAGGTAATTTGCTACTCTAAACCCTGTACTCAGCTCAATCTTATACGCAGGAGTGGTGGCCATGAATTGTACAGGAAGTTATTTTAAGGCAAACAAGTAGGATGGATTATTTTTAGGCAAACAAACAGGACGGCATCAGACGATTTCTAGGGCAACTTGACACTCCCTACATACCATAGTGGCATGTTATAAAAATGTGATCTTGATTTACCTGATGGATTCTATAACTAGTCATGCATCCAGTGCAATGTATTTATGACTCAAAATCTCCCCCAAAATGTTTTCTCTTAAATCACATAAGGGAAGGAAAGAAATGGTAATCCTTCACAGTAGAAGACATAAACTGTACTGCCCTGATGTAAACCTTTACTAAGCCACAATCTGTCCTTTCCTTTGTCTGAGAAACAGCTGGGAAATATCAATATAAGATTTCTAATTTCAGATGTTTTGCTTTAGATATTTGACATTGCACTATTTCAGTAAAATCAGTGCCAAAATAAAACGTGGCTCACTGGCTAACAGTATTGTCTGTATTTGAGTCCTTTCCTTTCCTCACATTGCCATTTTCCCCTTGAGCAGGACTGGACATTTGATTGTTGGTTAATAGTTGCTGAAGTTAAACTGGAGCTAATTAGTCATGTTACTCAGAGTTGAAAAGGATGTGTGTTCTTTCCACTGATCTTACCTAATGAAACTACACACTGTTTGTATTTGTGACGTACACCGTGCTTTCCTAAACAGCCTTGCGCAATCCAAATGTGCTTGGGCCATGTAAATACAGGAACATGGTTTGGAGAAATGATGAACTATTTCGATTACCATGTGGCTGTTGTTACGGCAACAGTAAAAAAATAACAATAACAGAACAAAAATATACAACATATGGTGCAACAATAACCACATACAGGGTATTTGATACAGCCTGACAACTATCCAAAAATGTGCTGATGTGTGCCAATTCAACTGAAATGATACAAGGAGTACAAGGAAATACCTGCCTGTGATATGAGGTTATAGAGGCTATCCTTCTGGAATTTGTAGAAAATGAAATAATGAAACTGATCGACCATACAGTAGCAATATACACCAACCCATGTTTGTATTCCTCTATTATTTAAATGCCATTCAGGTGTTAGCCGCATTACAACCTTAATACTGTGGTTTCATGGCACTGTGCTTAAATCAAATCCTTCACCACCAACAAAAAAATATGGAAAAGTAAAATCAGGCAAAAGACAAATTACAAACAATGGTTTATTACTTTGGGCTTGGCACTACAATGGTCCATGGTAATTATGTGTATTTATATTCAGATGAAAACCCTGTATAGCTACCTAGCTAGAGGTACCCAGAGGTGCACAATTCAGATTAGCCTAACATATTAGCAATCTGTGTAAAAACAGGGTGCATTTTCTCTGTTAATTCAGTACAAATTTGAAGCCACAATAGTTCATTCACCTTTCTCGGATGAACTCTGCCATTTCTTTCTGCATTTGTTTACCCTTCAGCTGTTTCTGGAGCAGAACCTCAAAGCCCGACACAGAGGCGTTTCCCTGCGGATCCTTTTTGTCAGTCTGGGGAGGGAAGAAAGAGCAAAAACGCATGAAGCACATGCTAAAAACCTCAGAACTTAATTTCATACGCGATATGAATGCATGGACATTAGCTTTACGAAAACATTGCGCTTTGCTTTGAACTTTGAACGCAATAACAGCTATAGCTACTTTACAGAACAAAGAATAAATTGTGGGATTTAAAACACAGACAAAGCTCTAAATCAGTCTGCTCCTTAACAAATCTAGACATAATGAATATATGTACATATTCTTACAGGAAGGTTCTACAGTAAGTAAATGAGTTTAAGTTTAGCTTCATAATAACATACAAGAACACTATGTAGTAATACAATGGATGTGCCATCAGCCCACAGTATAAGCGTTCAGCTCAGGGCTGTTAGCATGATAGCACAGTGTGGGCTGCCACAGGTATGCTAATGGAGTCATGGTATTGCCCCTCTCAGGAAGAAATCTCAAAACGCTCAAGTGACAACACTTGAGAACACTGGGAAAACATCAGACAAAGGGGACACCAACGTCTGTCATTTGATACACAGTGTAAAGGACCAGCGCAGAAAACAAATATAATCCCCGTTGTACTTAAGCACATAATTGGCTTACATTATATTCCGTGCCAATATGGTGACAGCGGGTATGCTGCACTGTGAAAGAGTGGAGCGCTGCATTATGTATGCATTTCCATCCGCATGTCAAAAGGCCGCTGCTCTGAATCAGAGTTGCAGCTGCGTTTTTGGGTGTAAAAGCCAACACATGGTCAGGCTGTTCAGTGGTGGGAAACGACAGGCCTTCACTTACCCAGAAATAGTCACAGTAGCTCCACTCACTGGGTTTCAAGAGCTGCTGCTCGGGCATGTTCATGGGCAGGGGAAAAGTGACACAGTTGATCTGAAGGAGAAAAAAAGAGAATCAGGTTATTAATACACTAATGGGAAATGTATAATTATATGTGTGCGCATATGTGTGTGTGCGTGTGTTCATGGATACTACCTGTGTGTGTGTGTGTGTGTTTGTGTGTGTGTGTGTGTGTGTGTGTGTGTGTGTGTTTATGTGTGTTCGTGAATGCAACCTAATGATTGCTATTAGACAAAATTTGAGTCTTGTTTGCGTTTTTCTCTGGATTGGGGTCCTTTGAGGTCAGCAGTGAGGCAGCGTTAACCTACTCTCACCCTCCCACACGAGTTAATGTGTTGACAGTTAAATCGGAAGAGCGGAGCAGCCCTGAGGAGAGAATTGTCCTCTCACGTATGCCCAGCCGCTGCTGTTGACAGACACAGCCAAACACAGCCAGGCATTGTCCCTGCAGCCCCTACTGTCGAACCGATCGATCCTGCCCGACACACGTACGATCCCCGCACCGTTCAGCTCAACGGTATTACCAGGGAAGCAGAGCAGCAGCCAACCACCCTCCCTCAGACCACCACACTCCAGACAGGTTGGGGCTCCAGACGTTCCACTGTACCCAAACAGTGGCCTCTACGTCACAGCAAACACGCCCGGCGCACTCAAAAATAATATATCTACTGTTTGGTCCCCCGTGCGGCCAATTACAGTTCAAGGGCTGCAATTATGTAATGCACACCATCTGTAAGGCAGTTTCTGCCAAACCCAACACTCTGGCATGTGACCTCTTTCTCTCTCTGTGGACCATCTCGCCTGCACCATAGTGTCTCACAAAGTCAACGTGCTGTGAGAATCTTGGAAACCTACATTCTTAACAGATCTTGTGGCACGGAAGCTCAGATTTCTGCGCGAGGGGAGGAGCTTATCTCACAGACTCTTTGGCAATTGGTTGCTGTGTAACTTGTTTGCTGCCAGCTGAGAAAGGAGCTTGACTTGACACCCACCATGAGGCCCAGCCAAACACAAATCCACAGCTCACCAGCAACACAGCACTCCTGGGGTGTACCACTGAGCAGCAAGAAAATAACTGTGGCCATGTTTGGTTTCTGCACAAGTGAGAAATGAACTTTTAATGCTTTCACTTCAACAGCCAAAGCGTAATTATACCATACTTAATCATACCAGCTTAATCATACCAGGCACAAATTGTACAAGTCTTTAAAATATATTTTCACAGAAGCTTTCCTCAAGTGATCAATGACACCACACTGCATAGCATCTCACATTGATATGTATGCACTTCAGACAAAATATTTCACTGTCATTGTAAACTGACACCAAAATCAATTCCACTGTTCCACTCAATCTACATTCAACCTAAGATTTAAAAAAAATATATATATACAGTACCTCGCACCCTAATAATGATTGAAATGAGGCCTAATCTTGGCCTGCAGATAATGTGAGTTAATCAATCATGCAGGTTCGGAGAGGAATACACACTTCCAAAATGCTTGTGCAGGTGCCGGGCAGAAACGGAGAAACATAAAAAGCGAAGGATGCCCGCACACTGTTAGACTGCTCCCAATGTGATTTAATATTCTAGTACAGACTAGACTATGGTCTTTGTCAGGTAAAGATGATAATGTGGTTGTACCTGCATAAATAAACAATTACTGGTCAATTAACAAGTAACAAGTGTGGCCGTACACATAGACATGTAGTTCATGGTATCAAAAATGAGAGAAAGGGTCTAATGTCAAAGGATTCAGTTAGACCTTTTGGAGACATAGACATAGCCTGTGTTGCCAGTAACATTCCCTTTTGAAGGAGCAGCAATCACGGGAACACCTTAACTGACAAAGACCATACTCTGGTCAAAACATTGTCTGTACTGGCACATTAAATCACATCGGGAGCAATCTAACAGTGTGTGGGCATTCCTTCTTACATTAATCAGTCATGCAACCATGGGCGAGTGAACTGAAGACTGAAGGTAAACATCCTTATTGTATGGTTACAGAGTTATTTTTTAAATGAAAAGCAATCATGTCTTTTACATTTCAAATGCAAATAAAACCACTACTTTTTAATGCCAGCGGATATGCATTTACATGACTTCCAAATGTGGTTAAATGACTGCTATGTAAAAAAACAAATGCAGCTTTTCCTGCGTGAAAATAAGTCTGGTTCCCGTGAACTACAGGCCTATGAACTAGATCTGTTTCCAATTAAAGAAACATTAGACCCTGTGCTTCGCTGAAACTGTACAATGGAAATGATGTAACAGGCTATTCGGGCAAACTTACTGAGGGAAAAAGTATGAAGTATGCATTTCAGAATTGAAGCAACACAAAGCAATTGTGTACTTATGAGAGCTGTTTATTGAAAAAGGCCCAAATCAATACCAGTCCCTCTGACATTTTTCCCAATTGATGGCGTCGGGTTTACAGTTCAACAGTTTTGGGTCTAAAAATATATTTTACACTGCAGAGAGTGATGTTGAAATATCAATCTTGCTGCCGACTCAAAACACACCTGTTCTGACTTCATCTTGGCTCCCAGATCACGGACATATAATTTACCTAGATCCTGCCACCTCAGCTGCCCTCACCATAAACACTACCTGATGCAGTTACGTATAAGTTATAAATGATATTCTAGCGTGATATAATTCATGCTGTTACTGTATAGTAGAGTAGTTGGAAATGTATGGATGTGTGCTGCTGTCTTTTAACTTAACTTTTAACATTCCCTTTTAGCCCCTTTCCCCTTCCCTCAAGAGGCTTTGCCTTTTGCCAGGCCGCCACTGTAAATAAGAATTTGTTCTTAATGGCTTGCCTGGTTAAATAAAGGTTAAATAAATAAATAAATAAAATAACTTGCCACTTTTTTTCTATACTGTACTAGCATGAAAGCTTTTCCAGTTTGATGTAAATTATAGGTCATATTGAGTTTTTTGCCTGTGTGATTGGATACCTACAGTATCGCCACTGTTTAGCTTATGCTTACCTGTTACTTAATGTTTTACTTACTATTCTGTAGGCAAACACTTGTTGCTGCAACTCTTATGATTTGCAGTTTATGTGTCACACCTTGATGGCCCTGTAAGTTGCTCCATAATGAGCATCTGTTAAATGAATTAATACTAATAATATTAATAATAACACATACTATTTGGGGAAAATAATACTTCACTGTTTGAAATACTCAATCAGATGCCAAATGTTCACTTCAACTTTGTGCAAGAGGAGGATCGCACTCAGGTATATAACACTTTAATGGCATAGATGGGTATCTGTCAAGCATGCAAGTAGTGATTAGTAGGCTCTTTTCCTTTGAATGACAAACATTGCACAGTGTGTCATCAGAGTGATTCACTGTTTCCAGAATGACCAGTGCTTACAAAAACACTTCACTGCAGATGGGCTTAAAAAACTTTCAAAATGTCATCAGTCAGAGCGGAAAAATACAGCCTTTTTAAAGGGCCTTCAACCTGCAAAATTGCTCTAATAAATTATCACATGCCCATTGTCGCAGAAACGCCTTTTTAAATCAAAATCATAACAGCGGCGACGCTGCATATTTTTTATGCATTCATAAAAAGCATGCATTAATATATAATTGTAGTAAACAACATAAAATGTTTGCATCCTTTTGAGGCTTACGTTCCCTTGCCAACCTCAAATGGCTGCATTCATAGATCTCCTGGTGAACCTTACAAGCTGCAGGCTTTGCTGTAAATGACCAGACTGTAAAAAACACACAGACCATTAAGCTAAGTTAAGAAAAAGGAGAGCTGTCTATCGCGTGGTGATCCAACATCCTTGATCAATCCATACCCAGCAATTTTCTCCAGGAAGGCAATCCATTTCATCTGCTTGTGCGTGTATCCAATGCCATTTACGCTCAATGCTGAGCCCAATCTCACCCTGATCAACTTACAAAATTAATTCAAATGAAATCATCCAGCGATAAATGAGGTTCCTTACTTATTGTAGTATATCGTTGTTCTGAAACCCCTTGCCTTTGGTTCACTATGTCTTAAACACCTGTTGCTTAAGCTTTCTCAGTTCTTGCTCAGCTTCAGCTGTGTGCCCCTTTAATTGCCACCGCAGGTCCTATTTATAATCACAGTGGAGACGCACCCCGCTCAGGTGTCATGTTTGGCCTTCGCACAGTGTCTCAGTCATTGTCACGCTCGCTAATTCTTCAGCTCAATTACGGCTCTCTGCTAGTTCAATTGTGTTGCTTTCTAAGGAGAAACAAATACTCAGTGAATGGATGGATGAAGGACACACATTGTGAAATGGAAGCATGCAGTATTGCACAGCCATATTAAATGATGTGTAAGCAGTAGTTTGAGCATGGTTACGTTGCACAAGTTCACTCGGTATAGAGCAAAGTCTCCTACTCTAAATACCATCTGTAGCATAACACATAATTTTTAAGCATGTGATATCCCACCTTCTAGGAGTGCATGTGTGTGTGTGTGTGTGTGTGTGCTGGGGGGGCAAAAGTAATCATGACCGTACAAAGTATTCCCTGAGCAATTCATGTCTTATACAACAAGCACCATTGCTTCCATCTTTAAAAAATATTAACAGTCAAATTTTATATTTCCAAATGCCTTACAGTGAGATAATAAAAACAAAAGCCATAAAACCACCACACAAGCCTTTTGGTGAAAATGAAATCTGACACAAGAACAATTAATGCACCTAAAAATACTGTGGTAATCACAACTATATACATTTTGTTTGTAGGGAGAAATGCCTTTTATCCTCTTCTTTTGCTACCACTATCCCACTGGCTTTGCTCTCTCCCTTCCTGTACCTTCCTACCTTTTATTAGACAGACACTGTGCTAGTGCTATGCACACTCCTCCACAGGAAGAAAATGTGATTATGATGTTTTTGCTGTGTGTGCACATATTCAGGCTAAAAAAAATCTAGGTCTCGCCTTAAGGAAATGTGGACTGCATTGGCACATTTGCTTAAGGTTCTTGTGCAGTGCTGTGTTGCTGCCTAGGGCCTGCATCAGATCTGGACTGTGACAGTGTCAACTGTGGCTAATATCCATATGGAGTATCTGACCACAGTATCACCAAGGGAGGGAAGGTTTAAGTTTGGCAGGGTATCTGCAGTGTCATCACCCACAAGAGACTCCTGTACTCAACTGGGTGCGCACATTCTGCCCACGTGGGCTGCGCCGTTCTCTGGAATCGACGCCGCAGCAGCTCAGTTGGCAGATTGCAGAGAGGAAACAAAGCAGTCGTCTGAACACACACGCTTAAAAGGAAGCATGTGCTATTGTGCTCGCTCCCGAATTTACGGAGGCTTGAGATTTAGCATTTCAAATTGGGAGATTTAGGAATATAAATAAATAAATCTGGAAATGTTTTGTTTGTTACTGCTACTATCTTAAAATACACACATCCAACCCATGTACAGATGTCCTTGTATGCGCACTCAAATACCCACACGTGTACTTGCACCCCCACCCCCCACACACACACATACATAGGCACACTAGGTCTTCAGCCTAGAGCCCTGTCACTTAGTTCATTTTCTGCTCCAGTGCACCCATATTGATGGTCATGACAGTATGATTTCCTCAACATATATCATTTCTGTTGCGTCTCTCCATAGAACATTAAACACCGCAGAGAAGGTGAACATTTAAATACAGAACAGATTCTTTATATATATATTTTGTGAATAGCAAAAGATAAATTTTGGTTTTTCATGCATCATTTAGCCTGTTACCCCAGCAACAGTCTGAAATGGACAACATCTACGGTGACCTCATAATAGGATAAACAAATGCACTGATTTGCATGTTGACTCATCTTAAGAAAGCCCATATGTGTATTCAGGGGTCTGGATGATCTTTACTTTGTATTTTGAAGGATAATTATACTGATTCTAATATTTCTCAGTTTTTTTGCCTTGGTATCAATTTTCCTGTTGATATAAACATCATAAACATTGTGGGTTTATCTAAGGCCAGTCATTCCTTAATGTTCTACTGCGTAAACCTTTAGAATTCTTGGAAGCCAAACCGTTAAAGCACAGCTGATATTTCAACTCGGCTTCCTGAGCACCCCTTTCAGCCAACGGCCAGCACCAGATAAGCAAACCTTTCACTCTTTCTTCTTCTTCAGACAGCGGAGGTAACTGCAACACTGTCACAATAGGAGGCGACACTCTGCTATATTTACACGAGGCATGACATTTAGACACCCTGTATACAGAGAGGACACCAGGAGTTTTATTGCAGGAAACAGTTTACATCCAGTGTGCACTGGCACACCACGAAGCAAATTAAAACACAAGGCAGGTCAGTGGAAAGGACACTATGGCCAAAGTACACATGGTGGATGATACAGATCCATGTCAAGATCTTATGAGACCTGATCTGATGCGAACAGAGCAGGTACTGTGCGGTAGACCGTACGACCTGCGTAACTGACAAGGAAACGACTTACAAACGCAAACAAATAAGCCAGCTGACCGGCGGACAAGCGAATAAATAAATTGGACAAGCACGATTGGAGACAGGCCCTTCCCTTCCTGTCCAATGTTTACCAAACTGCTGATGATCTCTTAAGGAGCAACTGCCCCCTCTCCCCATTTCACACACGAGACCAGCACTAGAACTCTCCATTGCTGCTGAGACTGCATGCCGCTCTGCTACTGTTGCTAGGGAACAAATTACATCTGGTGTAAAAGTCTTAGCCCGCCTATATTATTATAAATATACACAGTGTTCTCAACTATACCACACTGTAAGAGTGTGAATATGCTGTAAAATATTTGTAACTACTTGGACATTACTACTGTTTCATTCAATGTCATTTTATGTGGCGGCTTTCTAATGAAAACACACTCATCACACTTCTCAAAGCACCTCTCGAAAGATGGGAAAACATCTTGCTGTTCACAATGGCAATGTAATCTTCTTTTATTCTCTGCTAGGTAGACGGCTTCCAAAGCTGCTACGCATGAAGAAATGATAGATACAAATAAAGAGGGTTAAAACGTTGATTCATCATTTAACAGATTCAATTAAATGAGATTTAAGAAGGGGAAGTGAGGTTTTCACCCAGTTTTCTGAGAAGTTCAGAACGTCTCGCTAACGGACGTTCATCTGCTCAGTATGGGCAGTGGTGAGACAGCATGCTTACAGCTGACCACTCTGCCAGATTTACTCCACAAAGACATGGCTCTGGCTTTGGTCTAACAATAAAATCTTTATCTTCTTATGTATTAGGCTACCTTTAATTAACGTTGAACAAAACAGCAACCTGGAGAAGTCAAATGTGTCTATGGTTTTAAACTAATTTTCATCTTTGACACAAGTCTCATGTTTGTGTTATTTCAACAGCGTCATTCCATGTCAGTACCACTTAGAAATGATCTGGGAGGTGAACAGACATATATAACATGTGAGTAGTTGTATTAATTCATGCAGATCAATTATGTATTGCATCATTCAAGGTTTCAATTGTTGTCTTTTACCGCTGTCAGGAGAATAATTTGACCAGTTCCCCATTGTGCAGCAAATACAATGGTTCTCTGTGACTCAGTAGGTAGAGTGTGGCACTGACAACGCTTAGGTTGTGGGTTCAATTCCCACTGGGACCACATATGCTGAAAAATGTGTGCATTCACTACTGTAAGTCAAAAAAAGTGTCTGCTAAATGCCATATGTCATACAGTATGTTATGTTAAATACAAAGCCAAGAACTCCTTATCTAACCATTGCTGAATCATTCGCAGAGGCACAGGGACTTATGTAAGTCCCACAGACTAACTTGAGCTTCCTCAACAGAATCAGACAGTTAGCATACAGAAGGTCCTACAGTGGTTTGGAGAGATGCGGTGCTGGTTACAGCCACACAAGAGGGGAGGGGGCAAAAGACCATGCAAGATACAGTACAACAGCAAGTGATTAGTAAATTATCAAGACGAAAGCTTATGATTCATTTTATCATTAAATCGATCAATCAACCAAACTTGATTTTGTACATCATAGCATTCTTCGCAGTAAGTATCACAATGACTTTGTGTTTATGGGATACGGTATAGGTGGAGTAGGAGTGGGAATGAGAAACAGAGGGGGTGAGTTTTGAAAAAAGCAGAGGGCAAGGATTCAGTTAAGTGCTGGGAGTTATCTTTCACACAGTTCATGCTTGGTACAGCCATACTGTAGGAGTGTGTACGACAACTGCATGACAAAATATATTCTTCACCCTGGAGTATTTTTAGAACACAAAAATAAGTTTAATGGTTTAGAGCCAAGCGCAGATGTATGAACTCCCTACTGCATACTAATTCAGTTTGGAACTTGGGAACTAAGATGAATTAATAAAAACATACAATATGTATCCTGGGCCACAAGGCTGAATGAGAATTTTTTAAATCCTCAGCAGAATTGCAGCTAAATATAAACTTGGCGTTGCTGATTCCTTGTTGGATACATTTTTTCAGCTGCACTAAATTGCAACAATTAAATGTAATAAGGGAGAATAAAAGACCTACAGTTCTACGAGAGCTCAAATTCATCTTATTTTTTGTTTAATGTTTGCTTACTGGAGCTTATCATCACTATAGAAGTGTATCTTCACTGAAATAGATATAAAAAATATAGAATGGGAAAAAATCTGTATGCAACAAACAGAGAGATCCTATGATTTCCCCATCACAGCGTGATTAATCCCGATGCAGCGACGGAGCGTCGCCGGCTCTGCTGCTTCTGAATGGATGGTGGGTGACTTAGCCTTGAAAGCACTGATTTCGAGCTCAGATTACGCCTCTGGCATTCCAGGTTCACAGGCTCCTTGGGGGAGAGGAGCCCTTTCAGTTCCGAAGCGCATAAGCAGAAAGAGAGCGTTTGGGGGTAGAAGACTGTATCTATAGCCTCCATTACCAGCCCTTCACTCTAAGCTCTGTTCTCATTCCAGCCTATGGCAGCACAATGAGAGGAAATGCTTCTCATTACCAGTCCATTACTTGACAAGTCACACAATCAATTTGAATAAATGGAGACCATCTTTTTGTAGTTTATCATAGGGTCCAAGTCATTTATCTTTGCAGATGGCAGCAAATAAAAATAGGATCCATGATTCCATGATTGCACATAAAAGATCTGCACACACCAGGTAGCTACCTCAAATCTTTTCGTGCTGTATGCAAACTGCTGCTCACGTGACAACCACCCACACCATTCACCCTCAAAAAGCCCTGATAAAATTACCAAAGATTCACACCACTCTTGCCCTCCCTGACACTAAGCAATTTCCAGTCCGGCTTAGCGCTTAAAATCACAAGCATCTGAATTTCTTATTCTTCCTAGCGCGCCTCTCATTTCAACACCCTATTAATCAATAGTATCGCCTCTGTCACCATGGAAACTGGGCATGCTGCATCTCCCCTCGTCCCAATCCCCCCACATCGACGATCCTGCTCTAGTCAAAAAGGCACACTGACAGCAACGGAGGCAAGGAGCACAACAGAAAAATCACATTTCAGACACAAGGTCCCCACATCTGTCTTCGGTCCAGCCTAAATTAATTTGAGGAAGATATTCAACCCTTTCTTCCTCTCTTATAATCACATTACAAACCAATAAGAGACACACTAAATCATTAAATCCATTAGAGAGTTATAAATGTCAACCCATAATTAGCTGATAAGTATATGTGTACTGCTGAACTATTAGATTCAGGTCTTATGCAATATCCTGCAGTTTTTTTCAGCGCAGTTGTTGCTCTGTGTTTCCAAGTGTTCAGTATAGTGTTATTCATGCGTCTCTGAAGCTCGTATGAGCGAAACATGGATGTAAGTTACAAGGAAGAGGCAAATCACATTCGGAATTGACAACAGAGTTATCCTCTCCACTCGTAACTTAGAAAGCACTTTTGGACACTGTTCACACTGAAAACAACAACAGTCATTACCGCTATCCCATTACACCCTATTCAAATAGTTTTTTGCTCCCACATTTAGAGCTCACACAAGAGCGGTTTCCCATAATGATGGCTGCAAGAATGCACTTTCCTATTCCAATTTTCCTGAAACATCCTTTTAGAAGTGTGTCTGCAGTTGCACGTCCACTGTTGTTTTTGGTACTCACGGTGATTGTGGTTTCCTTGTTCGGTCTCCTGGTGGGAGAAGTGGACCTGGGGCTCTGTGGGGAGAGACAAGACGCATCGTCAAAGCTGCCCTCTGTGTCAGACATTGTTGGGGTTTTTAGTTTTCTTCCCCCCTCCTTTTTTTCAGGCGTTTTTTTTGCAGCGAGGGGTTCTGCCGTTTGCGTGCCGCGTCGCTGCTGTTGCCGTGGTGAGCGGTGGGTCTGCTCTCGGCAGCAGCGCTGTGCGTTCTCGTGGCTGCGAGTGTGCGGCGAAGTCGGCTGCGTTAAGCTGTCGCCCGAGTCCTGAGGTAATCAGCGGCGAGAGAGAGAGTGGCAGCGGAGCCTTCCACATCCCCCCCTCATCCACGCTCTGCCCACTGGAGCAGCACATGGACTGTGTGGGGATCGCAGGATTTATTTACACCGCTTTCACCATACCTCCTCTCCCACTAAAAAGAAAAATATAATAGGAAAAAAATGGGAAAGGAAGGCGGGGGAGAGGAAGAGATCTGCGTAGGGTTTTGTGTATATAGCAGAGTGATGATTACTCCAAAAGATAATTATGATCTAGGGCATATACAACAGCTGGAAGAGATTGTCTTTTTTAAATTTTATTTAAAGGAAAAGGATGACAAATGGATTGGAGAAATCTCTCAGGTCCCTCTGGGGGACTGTGTGTTGTTTGCCGCGCAGTGAGGAGGAGGTGTTTGTGCGCATGACTGCAGTGGTGTCATTATCACCCACCTTTTAATGACAGCTTTCGATTAAAGTCGGGCTCTGTAACAGCGAGTTCTGCTGCAGGTGATCGCCCAGGGCTAGTGTTAGGAATGCAGGCTCCAAGCCTTTCTCATTATATCACAGATTAATCTGTAACTGCTCGTTATCGCTCAGAATAAAACCTACGAGCGGAAGAAGTTGCCAGCCATAAAACTGGACACTGCCTGCGAAATGACTATCGCAGGTGTCCGGATAAATAATGCCGCTTGGAAATGCTGCCTCTACACCCTTGAAATGAAAGGCTGAAAAGAGCAGAGAAAATGAAAAAAACACTGATTGATGGTGACACACCACTGAGGTCTTCAGCTACCATTGGAAGATCTCACACCATTGTGCGCGCTGCAGCCTGTGGGAATTCCACTGGTGTATAAAAAAAAAAAAGCGCAGCGTGCAGAAGTAAAACATCAGAGGGAAACCCGCTGCCTTTCTGTGGGGCTGGACGGCAGGATTTCCAGGGATTCCGAGCAGAGGGGGAGATGAAAGGAAGCGGAACACGCTGAACTCTGCACAGCGGCCCCGTGCTTTACCGCCGTGGCAGCTTAACTGCGGAGGCTGCAGCCATATCTCGCTTACCTGCTGATCGTTACTGGCCTTCCGCACGTGGGTCAGGTCCAGGTGGTGCAGGGGGCTTCCGGAGCTATGGAATCCATTCACTGTGGGGGAAGAGAACCAGAGAAGGGAGATGGTTGGGATCACGGGAAGACAGCGAATAGAATAAGCTGCAGTTTACTGAATGGTTCCAAGTCCAATATGAATCGGAATAGAACATAATTCACTGAATATACAACTGAGCAAAGAAGGCAAGGCGGTGTTTAAATGTTAATGGACACGTGTCATCCTCATACCGTTCAAGCAAATAAATATTCAAGCTAATTTTTAAATGCATCGTTTAGATGCTTGCCAAGAGTATGTAACACAGATTCTGGTTTCATGTTACTTGTCTGCGGTCATTCCCATGGTTTCCCAGCATGGAGTTCTGCAACTTCTGGCTGGCCCTTCTACAAATGCTCTCCAGCCCCTACTACTTCATCCAAAACATGGCAGCTTGGCTGCTCCTCTTGCCAATCTCCTATTCCAGAGTCATCACCATCCACAAGGCACCCCACAGCCTGGCATACTGTGCTCTCAGGCACACTGTCCCCTCAAACCTATAGCAGCTAATCTTGATACACCCCCATCATAATAGTTTTGTATTGAGTTATTTCCATATAATGTGCAACAAAATACAATCTTAGAGGGGGCCAATTACTCCCCAAAAAACCACAACACTACAAAATAAAAACACCAACGATGAAGTACACAACAGCTGACCACAAATTCCAGGTGACAACTGGCACTGTTCAACTCTGCTGTTGATGTCTTTAAAATGTCTAGAAATATTAAGAAAATAAGACAATAACACGATCTGACAGAGTAATGACCTAGGTACTCTTTTTGTCCAATGTCTGGGGAAAAAACCCCATTAACAATGAATGTGGACTTTATAGTTATCTCACCTTCTGGTATGGGAAACATTGGTGAATCAGGGGATGTGCTTCTATAATGGGACCCAAAATGACAGATAAAGTCATAGACCGCAACATTGTCATTTTGAGCTATTTGCATATTCACACAATACATACAATATTTCAGCAACCTAGCTCCCTAGGTCTTCTCTTGAGTACCATTTCCATAAGAAAACATCCACAAGCCTAATGTATGCGCATAGAACATTTGAAAAGAAGGTAAATAAATTCAAACCAGCACACCATTTGTTTGTAAGTCATTTGCACAAGCATCACACAATATTGAGCAGACTGGCTTATTATAACCGTGCATACTGAGAACAACATAGTAGATTTTTATTTTTATTTTTGCAGGATGTGACCTTGGAATTCAAATGTAGGCTACCATGCAATCTATTGCAATTCCTGGAATCCATGATGAACTTTGTGAATCATTCACAAAGAGAGGTATGGCTGCTAGCATGTGAGTCTGCTTCACACACAAACACACACACACACACACACACACACACACACACACACACACACACACACACACACACACACACACACATTGTGGTGTCACAAGTAGCCAAATATACCATATATTGGAGCTAACGTTATGCATCCCTTACCTAAAGATAACTTGGCTAGCTATCTGTAATGAGAAAAGCAAATTCATGACCTGTGTACGCTTGACTGCTAGTGAATTTAAGCCTAGAAATGGCAATTCGTCCAATTTGCATTGGCACAAGTTCATTTCACCCCGCAGCTCCCTGTGGCTGTCTATGGGCTGTCCCCAAAAATATTTTTCCCCATTGAATTATAAACATTAAAAAGATATTTACCTGTATTATGAAGGTAAAATTAATGACTATGCTTTCCTATATTACAGTAATATTACAATATTAGTGATATTACAATACGTAATGCTTTTAAAGAGAATTAGGCTATTTGTACCATCACAATTGGTTTCTTAGGAACACTAAAGGCCTTTCACTTTCTGAGGGTCTTCTCAAAGAGCATGACACGCTGCACTTGCGCACTGCACACAACATAAAACATACTACAAATACATACATACATACATAAAACAATCACTCCCATGATGCTAGTAGGCTTAGATTAGAGCCTGTCTAGCCAGCCAGTCAACAATACATACCTAATTTCCATACAAGCTCATATTTTAAGCTTATTTGGGTACTATTATAAGGAAAACTAAGAATTGAGTCATGACATTCATTTTATATATATAATATTATATATTTAGTTTAACTATTCAGGGTGTCGTGTATGGTTGTGACTGAATAAATAAAGTAATTTATGGATATGTTCCAGAGATCAGCACTGAAATCTTTGGGAATCCACAGCAAGTTGTGATTTGACTATATTCTTTTAAAACAATCCGCCTACAACAACAGGGTTTTCAATATAGGCTTTGGTGTCATTTGAAAACCGGGTAGATGGCAGCACAGACAAATAAATTATGATTTTACATGGATATCTAAAAGCAGTCCGTCAGCAACAATAGATTTATTAATAGTTTGATGGCAAATTGTCATGTAAAATGGTGAACAGACAGCAGGTAAGGGCAACATCACATCGCTGGCAAATTAACACATTTGTGTAATGCTGTATATTGATCCGGTAATGTAATCATAGAATGTGTGTTCACTGTGTGGCAGTGTGGATTGAGCATACAGACCATTTGATGTGTGCTGCAAATGTTGAAGTTGTGTGAGATTTGGTATACACACAGTCACAGGCACAGTCAAATCATCTAAGTTAAACAAATCGATTATGATAATTACAGAAGGTGATCCTTACTTGCAGAGAATGTAGCTGGCGACTCTATCCACGTTACTATGTGTTGTAGTTGTATTGCTTAGTGTCAATTCAAAGAAACAGGCTGCTTTCAAGTGAGCATTGTTATTTTAAACTTGTAAACAATCTTTCTCAAGCAAATTAACTGCTGTGGGTGGAGAGGCAACAGTAGCAGTAGATGGCTGCCTTGCAGGCCATAAATATGTGACTGTAAAGATAGGTAGTGCGCTGTTGACTATTGTTAATGAAACACCTGAAGTATAGCTAGTTAGCTGGCTAGTTAACGTGGCAGCAATGTAGACATCAAGGGAAATTGAATAATGGAATATGTCACTGGTGAGGTAATGTTAAATACACTTCAGTTAGTTATTTAATTGTGAACTGCCAGAAGCAAGCTAGCTATTCAATTGATCGGTTGTCATGAAACGCTGTGTAGCTAGGTTGCTACCTGGGAGTATGAATGAAACAGACATAGAATTAGATTAAACTCCTCTACAGGGCTTACCTAGATACCCAGGCTACCCAGGCTATCATCAAAAAATATGATGTAGGGTTTACACATGTACTGATACAAAATGATTTTAGAAATGTATTTTTGTTGATCGAATAAATTAGTTCATTTAGTAAGTAATTAAGTTAATAAAGTTACATCTGTATAATAAATTGTATTTTAATCTTTTGGTATCATGACCTAGCAAGTGAGCCAAATGTGTCCATTAAGTTTTTAGTGTTAATTAATGTTCTATTGTCTGAAATAGCATCACATGTGGACACCCTTTTCAGTATTGCCAGATGCATGGAATGTATTACTCAAAATCCTCAATCTTCAATAGACTCAAATACACTTCCCCTATACGTTATTTTAACCTATCATTGACTCACATACATATTTGCTTTGAAACTTCCCCCATTCATTTAACAAAATCCCTACTTTTTTTTTTTGTCTGTGAGTCCTGCAACTGGCAACTATGAATAATAATAATAATAATAATAATAATAATAATAAACTATGAACAGATGCTCTTACTGGTAGAAGTAGATCTAAACAGATGATGTTATTGGTTGGAGTAGATTAATAATTTGGGGCATGGAGCATTGATGATGTAATTGGCAGGAAAATTAAGGAGAAGCAGAAGATCAGCCAATAACATCAGCCAATGACAACATTATCTTCATAGTAGCCAAACATATAAGGATGTGCACATGTGATGCTATTTTAGCCAATAGAACACATTTATAAAACCTTGATTGCCACCATATTTAGTCTATGTGGAGATGAACTCTCCTGGTAACTAATAGCCAAAATATTAATACTATTTCTTTTACAGCTGTGTTATCTCTGTGGGATGCTAATTTATGTACAAAATGTATTTTGTATTATTATCTCAAACCTGCAACATGTTGTTTCGTGACTCCAATAACTAGCATGACTACAGGATAGGCCATAAAAGCCATCCATTATCTAAGCCGCTTATTCCTGGTCAGGGTCGCGGGGGGCTGGAGCCTATCCCAGCATGCGTTCCGGGCGAGAGGCAGGAATACACCCTGGACAGGTCGCCAATCCATCGCAGGGCACACACACCATTCACTCACACACTCATACCTACGGGCAATTTAGACTCTCCAATTAGCCTAACGTGCATGTCTTTGGACTGTGGGAGGAAACCGGAGTACCCGGAGGAAACCCACGCGGACACGGGGAGAACATGCAAACTCCACACAGAAAGGCCCCGGCCTGGATTCGAACCCGAGACCTTCTTGCTGTGAGGCGACAGCGCTATCCACTGCACCACCGTGCCGCCTAGGCCATAAAACCGACTAAATTTCTACTTTTAAACCAAAAGATGTTGGTGTAGCCAGCCAAAATTCCACATCTGCCCTGTTTTATCCATACAACTGGCTTACTACCAAACTACACAGTGTTTCATTACAACAATTGTGTAGCTAGCTTACTAGCTTCAGTGTAGCTGAAGTGTAGCTAACTAGCCAGTGACACATACCATCATTAACTTTAGCTGTAGGCTACCTGCCTGGTTAACTTGACAGCTAGCCTACACTACTGGTATTTTCGGTTAAAACCGTGCACTAGCTAGCTTTCCAGTGACACAGCTACATATATACTACCAGCTGCTTCCCCCTTCCCACCCATGGGGCATAATTAGCAACCTAGTACTAACCCAATGCTCACTTCAAGACAGCATTTTTATTTGAATTAACATTATATGGAATATAAATACAACACATGGTAACACAGATTCAATCGCCAGCTACATTCTATATAACTAAAGATTACATTTAGATAAACTGCCAATGTATCTAACATCTGTCAGACATGTTCAGTCTGTAACATCAGTAATGCACAACAAACGTATAGTGTCCTCGCTCTGCAAGTGAAGGAATTTTGTTACCATATCCATATACCTTATTATTAGCCTATGGGCAGTTTGGGGAATAACAACTGCAGTAGAAACCAAAGGAATCCTGGCAGACTTAAAACCCACCCTTAAAGCCAATTGTGTCCCCTCACTGGACTCCCAGCCAGTTAGATAGTGACATAGCCAAAGGTTGAACCAGCTATAGGCTATAGAAATCAGCTTTCACTGGTGGGGGGCATATTCACCAACTGAGAAACTTAGCAGCATCACATTTTCCAGTATTTTTCAAATATACTTTTGCAGTTATATCTACAAGCGACAGCACAAGTAATATCTACAGTAAGCCTTCATTCTTCTCCTCCCTCAAGGCATGCAAAATGAAAAACATTCATGAGTAATAAGGGAAAATGTCCATATACAGACTCATTCTTTTCTCCTAATGATTCCTGAAGGGCTGTGTGTTGACATAATTTGTTTTATTAAGCCTGTGGATGAGGAATTGGATTGCATAGTAATATCATAGTATTGCAAAATTCCATTACCTTTTCAAATCAAGTAAGATTGTCAACAAAAATAATGTGCTCTCTTCATCTTTTCATAGGCCAAATGTCTCCATTAGGATGGATGTTAAAACTGAAGAAGGAACAAACCAATGAAGGTGGCCTGGTGGGCATGTTGTTTAAGTTAAAAAAAGTAACAAATTCTCATGAAGAGGGATCATATAGTTGTCAGGGAATTAAAGTAGGGCTAGTGGTTACCATCCCTTGGGGGGGAGCGTTTATCTTTAAATCAATTAACTCTTGCAAATAAGGCAGATGCGCAATGGAAGAGCAGTGAAGCAAAGGGAGAAATACAGTGCCCCTTTAAAGTCTATACCCCGTCTGAAAATGTTCACCTTTTGTTGGCTTACAGCCTGAAATTAAAACATATTAAATCAGATTTCTCCCAACTTTATATCAACCTTCTACCCTATAACTCCCAAGTGAAAAACATGAACATTTCTGAACATTAATTAAAAATTAAAAACTGGAATAACTTGGATTGATAAGTCTACACCCTGCTTATCATAACAACTTTAAACTAGCTCAGGGGTAACCAATCACCTTCCAGAACACACACCAAGCTAATTGGCCTCCACCTGTGTTTAATTGTAGTGATTCTGATTACTTCATAATAAAATCAGCTGTTCCTAGATGATTCCACTGCTGGGTAGTGCATTCCAGAGTAAAGAACCCACCATGAGCAACAACGAGCTTTCAAAATAACTCTGGGATAAAGTGGAAAGGTACACAAAATGGGTATAGAAATATTTAAAATGCCTTAAATATTCCTTAGACAACAGTCAAGACCATAATTAAGAAGTGGAAGGTGCATGGCACCACCAGGACCTTGCCTAGATCAGGCCGTCCATCCAAGCTGGATGACCAAGCAAGAAAGAGACTGATCAGAGAGGCCAATGGCAACTATGAAGGAGCTACAGGTTTTTATGGCAAAGAGTGGTCAATGTGTGCATGTGTCAACAATACAGAAAGCTATGGCCTCCCGCGTGGTCCAGTGGTTACAATGTTCGACACTGGCCACGGAGGCCGAGGTTTGATTCCCCATCCCGCCAGAGTCGGCTCTGGCCGGGAGTGCCACCAGGGGGCAGCGATTGGCTGTCCGCCCCAGGGAGTGAGGAGGGAAACCGACAGGACGTTCGCTGTGCATAAGAGTGGCTTATGCACAGCACTACAGGAGTACTGTAGTACCAGGTTACGGTCGATGGCCTGGTGAGTACCGTCTGGGAGGAGACGTTATTTCACCTTCAGGACTACGGCAGCAAACTCACATTACTAGGGGGGGATTGACATAAAATAGTGAGTCTAATTGGCTACTAAAATGGGATCAAATCTGAAACAAAATCTTTATAAAAAAAACAATACAGAAAGCTCTCCACAATTATGGTCTTTATGGTAGGGTGGCAAGAAGGAAGCCACTACTCAAAAAATTCCACATTCAGTCCCGTTTGAGGTATGCAAAACAACACTGAAGATTCTGAAGCCATGTGGCAAAAATTGTTGTGGTCAGATGAAACCAAGACAGAAATCTTTGGCCTAAATGCAAAACGTTATGTTTGATGAAAAACAGCACATAACCCAAAGAACACTATCCCTACTGTAAAGCATGGTGGTGGCAGCATTCTGTTATGGGGTGTTTCTCGTCAGCGAATGTCCTTGAGTGGCCTAGTCAGAGACCTAAATCCTATTTAAAACCTGTGGAATGACTTGAAGAGCGCGGTCTATCGACAGTCCCCACGCAATCTAATTGAGCTTCAACAGTTCTGTAAGGAAGAATGGGCAAACCTGCCCCAATCTAGGTTTGCAAAGCTGGTAGAGACATATCGAAACACTCATGGCTGTAATTCAAGCAAAGGGTCCTTCTACCAAGTACTAACTTAGTGGGCTGTATGCTTATCAATCCAAGGTATTACAGTTTTATTTTATTTTATTAATGTTCAGAAATTTTTTGATTTTTGTTTTACTTGGAAGTTGTAGGGTAAAATTTGCAAATAAAGGTGGAAAAAGTCTTATTTAATATGTTTTCACAAAATGTTGAGACTTTTTGTGAAAACCTTTTTGAGGTGTAGACTTTAAAGGGGCACTGTATATGTGAGAGAAAATATTCACTTCACAAATATAGCACTTAAGCGCAATAGTGGGTGTGTCCTTTTTTTGTTGTTGCCTTTCTAAAAGGATTCACTCAGAGACAAAAGTATCTGCTGCATTCCAAGCCATACATAAAATTAACAACAGGAAGCGTATAATCATAAGCCTCTGAGGAATTTGCTGCTGCTATCGCAGAGGAAGAGAGTCCTGAGGCCGTGCAGAATTTTGGGTATGCTTTTCACAGACCACAGCGAGAGCCTTAGACTGTCACAGAACAGGACATGCCAGGACTCCCCTTCCTGTCAGGTTCCGTCACGATCCGCCTCCCCACCTACAGGAGCTTATTCCCAGAGCGGCAGGAAGGACATTTGGAATGCTCAGGAGCGAGGCCAGTTTAACCTGCGCCTGGCTCTGCGCGGTGATGATAACGCTTCCATTTAAGGACCAGCAACAAAAGAGAAATCTACTGCAGATGATTCTAACCACAATGAATGACTGTTTGCTAACACAGAAACGCCCTGATAAGATGAGACTAACGGCAGCGAATTCCATTCAGCAGAATGACAGAAGCGGGGTAGCGACTGAGCCATGCTCTGAAGGGGTGTAAGAGCTGTCTGGTACCTGTGGGCGTGGAGTTCTTTTGTCTGAGAGGGGTCTTCGGGGTTCCAGGAGCGCTGGACGGCCGCTCCCACGTCGTTTCTGGAACAGAAACAGGAAAAGAAAGAATGCCGTGAGACAGGTACATTAGCTCACAGTAACTCTGGTAACACTGGAAAAAAGTTCTTAAGAGAGGAAAGCACTCATTAACAGTATGTAAACCCATGTTAAAAAATATATAAATGGATACAAAATCACAAAATGAATGCAGAAATGTACCAATTCACTCTAAAGGATCAAAATCCATACCATTTTCTAACATGCTTGGAGATCTTTGACACCCCTCTACTCTGGAAACATTATTTCAGTTTGATATATAGAACAACAACTGACACATATTCACAGTCCTTTCAGTTAAAGATGTTTTACAAAACCCTAAGCAACCAAGAAAATGCAAAATCCTAATTGCTGCTTCTGTCAACAAGAGGAAAAGGATGGCTTTAAACTGTACAACAACGCTGTAATATTTCCATTGGTTTATTTCGTTTTTTGGTCTAGTGCTGTTCTTGTGCTTGTTGTATTGCTACTCCTGTGTTTTTGTCTTGTATTGTGTTGTGATATTATTTATTTTCAATAAAAATATATAAATACATTTAATTTAATTTAATTTAAATTTTAAAAAATTAAAACTCTGTCAGCACTTTAACTTATAGTATCAATAATCTCTGGTACATTCAGCAGACAAGCATCACACGTGTTCATAGCCTTCGATCACAGGACCACAGACTGCCATGAGCCTAAGGTAGCACCTACTGCATTACACTGGGAATCTCAAAACCATCATATCAAATGTAACAATTGAACTTATATGGAGAAGAAGAAAAGAAAGGATGAAAGTAGCGTGTCTTGATGTAGAATTCTCTGATAGATCGCTGTAATAAGACTCAATTTCACTTTGCTGCCCTGCCAACTCTAATATCAAAAATTGTCACTGTAATTATGGGACCAATTTACCACTGTCTTCAAAGGGGAAGATCAGGGTGCTGAAATATGAGTGGTTTTGTTTTTGATGGTTGCACTCAGATAATTTTTTTGAAAGCAATGAGAAACTCAGCTTGTGCTACACAGTGGAGGCCCCGCTGCCAAGCAGGCCCGCTCCGCTCCAACGACACGGATGGGGAAGAGATTTGGCAGCCTTTTTCGGGGACTGGAAGGCCCTCAGACTTGCTGACGTGCAGTATGATCGGAAGCAATTCGTTAAAACACACTCCTACTCCGATTCCCTAAGTGAGCCTGTCACAACACAACCAACACAAAGAGCGTAACATAATCGGAATTATACATTACTCTGTGCGTGTGTGTGGGTGTGTGTAGTAAGTGTGTGTGTTTGTGCATGCATGGCTGCCTATAAGTGCATTGCAGTAACAGGCAACTATACAGCAAGTGATCATTATTAGTTTGATGCATGTTGCCAGTGGAGGTGGAGATTTTCCCTTGAATAACACACAAACATAAAGAGGGCTGCACTGGGTCTTTGAGTGGCCCTGCACTACTTATTTCCCCCTGAACTCAGTATAATAGTATCCTTTGTGCACTGACTGGAGAGAAAGGAAATTGATGGGCAGCTATTTGATTCACTACCGTTGAGCTCCCTCTCCCTTCCTCCCTGTTTGTGTGAAAAGAAAAAAATTGGCTAGGTTCCAAGATGGTCCACCTTATTATGTACTTATCATTGAGGGATGGTTCTTTAAAGCAAGATGTGATAGGTTTACGAGTGTGTGGGTATTCAGTGAAAATGATATTAAAGACAACGCTGTTTTACAGAAAAAAACACAATGCCTCGATCAATGATTTTGCACTCATAAACAGGACACACAAATCTGTTAACAAATAACTTTTTATAGATAGCTGTAGTAGTTAGAAGCCCAATTTACAATTTTTTTTATTTTTTTATACCTATTTTTATTTTATTACATATATCCTCTGCCATCTCAGGAGAGCGCAGACAAGCATGCACTGTTTCCTTAGGAGGCAGATGGCACTGGCACAGTGAGGATTGGATACCAGACTGGGACACATCAACTGAGCCCAGGGTTTTAAGAGGATGAGCCATCCAGCAGCCTCAATTTGGGCTCTTTAAAAAAATGATATTGTGGCTTTGAGTTTCAAAACTGATGGGTCTGACAGTCAGTCCTGCACAGACAGCAAATTACATTGTAGTATTTCTACAAAGCAGACAAACAGAGCTGCATCCTGCAAACCAAGCCACATTTTGTAACCCTAATGATCATTTTAGTAAGTATAACCTACAAAATAATTGTCGTCTTAGGCCAATTTAGGCTTGGTGAAAAACTATAGCAGAAGTGTCTCAGTGTCTCAAAATAATTCAACAAATGTAATGCGTGCCTTACTGAGAAATAAGAGGCATGTCCAGATTGGACAGAATACATTTGAGGGCAACGTGTAATAAAATAAACACCTCATAGACAGCACTAGTTTACATAATTTATTCTGCAGTGTGTGTGATGTTAAATTGCTGTATGTTTAGTTATGCATGTTAATTTATGTACACAGAATTTACATGTAAACAGTAAAAATTATAATCTAGTCAGTTATGATATTCCCATTTGCAGCAATATATTTGGCCCAAACATTCAATGATATGAGTTATTCATTCTTCATACCAGACTCATCTGGATAAGTATATGAATACTCATCTTTGATAAGTTTGGTTAGCAGTACAAGAGGCCACAGGTGGGATATTAGTTAAAGCCAAATTCCGCAAGGATATTAGGAAGTCGTTTTTTTTACAGTTGATGTGAGTAGAGTTGTCAATGCCACGCAGCAGGCTTGTTGAAGGGGGATAGTTGGATCAATATGGGGTACAATTTGCCACCAAATTGGGAGAAAAACAGGGGGGGAAATCTGAAACAAATTAAAATAAATAATAAAATCACCCAAAGAAAGAATAAAATCACAAAAGAAGACTGTTTTGGGGCACTGAGGGCCAGGTAGCTTCTTAGATTAATTTTTTCTCTTATGATGGGGACATATTTCTGATGGCAAGCTTTCAGAAGCATGGGATGGTGCCCATTTATTTTCTGCAGCATCGTAATCTTTTCCATCTCCCTCTCATCAACATCTTCTCTTTTTTTCACAAGGCTTTCTTTGTGACCCAGACCAAATCATAAACACTACAACCTGTCCTCCTCTGGAAGCTAATAAACAAGCGATAATCATATTTCATCTCTGACAACTCCTCTCAGAGTCTGAATGAAATTCAGCAACAGACCAAGGAAAAGAAGGACACTAGAACACTTCTTAGTCTTTGAACCAGACTTGCATAGGAACATAGCACTGCTAATAAACACACTGGAGGATTTGCACATCTCACATATGGATACCTCTGACAGGTGTACACACCTGTCTCTGAAAATACACACTTTCTCTCACACATACATAAAAAAGACACAAACATTTACATAACCTTACACAACCACTATCTTACACGTACACACACACACACACACACACACACACACACACACACACACACACACACACATACACAGTGCTTAAAAATATGTACGTACATGGTCTCACATTAAAACACATCACATGCACACTGCCTCATGCACATTCTCCAACTCTAGTCGGCATCCTTGATTTAATGAAAGGACTTCAGTTACTAGTGCATAGAAACCTTACTTCATAATATATTTACTGACCATTGTAACCATAACATTACCTTTCCTTCCATTACACATGAGCCACAAAATGACACAGGAAGGTTACTCCTCAAAATATACTTGCCACCATTTGGGCTCTATTTTTTTGCTGTTCTTTCTAGTTATTTATAATTCTGTTCTAAATGTGTTTTGGCAAATACTACAGCATAATACAATAAATTTAAGGATTAAAATAAATGTCCTAACCAGCTTATATTGAGGCAGTCTACTTCTTTTTTGGGAATTAGCAAAAAAGCATTGCATTTTAGCACAGGGCCCTCATGGCTTGTCATGTGCACCAGCACATCACTTTGCCAGTGTCATATGAATGGGAATACACAAACCTGTTACATCTCTTAACATAAAAGTTTATTATTTTAATAAATCAGAATAAAAGAAAGAAACCAAACAACTGTATGCTGTATCTGCACTTATGCGACTAGCTTAATCAACTTTAAATATTAAAGTCAATAAGATTGTGGAAAATAAACATGTCTTTGTCTCAAGGCAAGGAACAAAAACATACTGCTGGAGAGCAATTGCTTCTCTACTGGTAATGTTGCACTGGAAAAAAGACAAACTATGATGAACTGTTTAGCTAAATAGGTGTTTGTAATAAATAATAACCTACAAGATTATATACCAAACTAGCTGGCTATGGCCAATTGACGTATCTGATATACAACAATACAGCAATGAATTAGGTATGATAAAGTTGCTATCTCCTAGTGATAGTGATCAAATGTAGCAACTTACTGTTACTTTGAGCAATAACAAGCATATTTAAATCCAGACGATTATAAAATTACGTTCGACAACAATATGGTTAAATGTATAAATTCATATCCACATTCTTCTTGTATTTCATGAACATCTTTGCAGTCTCACAGTGAAATCTCAGGTCTTTCCATGTTTATGCCTCTAAAAGCTGGATAGAGGCCAGGACAGTGAGATACCATTCATAGAATTATCTCATGCTCCACTCACAATAGCAATTCAAATCTATAGCGTCAATGTTCTCTTCCCATGCTTCAGTTGAACTATTATTGTACCCCTTTTAATATTTCCCACTTTAATACATACCAGTCACATTCCTACAAATTCATTTTTGCATGGCAACCCAGACTGACGAGAGTGTGTTCACCAACTACTGTGACACCTGTTGGTGTCTCTGAGCTTTTCAGCTTCCATTTGCATACATTTCAAACACAAAACCCAATTAACCTGTTAACAAACAAAGCACAAAATGTACTCTTGGACAAACATGCCAAATATGTCTAACACAACAAAAAGGCTCACAGTTAATGATTTTGTTTCATTTAAATGCGACCATGTACATAGCATTGACTGAGAGTTAAACCTAGTCATGCAATTATGGTGTGTAGAAAAGGCACAGTGGACACAGGTCATATTTGTTCTGTGCAGCACTGCACCAGTAGGAAGCCACTCGGATCGTATTAACATTTCTGGAGGAATGGAACATTTGACCATTCAAAATCTGAGTGAAATAGATGGGTATGAAAAAAGCATGAACACTGTACTGTATTAGAGAGAGGATCATCGAGTGAGCATCTCAACAGTAAAATGGAGTGACTCCCGTAAGCGTTTATGTCGGTGTCGAGAAGACATTGCGTATCATGGGAAGGTTTTACTGCAGCAGTGTGTATTAGAGCCAGTCACACTGGAACTGCAGGCCCCTCCCTCTGACTGGGCCCTCACAGTAAGAACACAAGTTATTGGGCAGCTGCAGTCGTCCCAGGGGCAGCCAGGGAATCAACCCACCATGTCTGTGGAACAAGGCCACAAGTGCTGCAAGACGTTTCCCATTGCTTTAAATAACATTTTTTACTTGGATTTCTATGTCAAAAAGCCCAGAGCAGAAGAGAGTGATTAATTAAGGGCTGACTTACTGTAAAGGACAATTCGCACTGTCTAATGAACACTGAGTGCAAAAAAATATTATTATATTATTCTGGCTGTATGAGAACAAACTACACATTATATCATTTGATTATAAAAACTCACAAAATAGATGAATCTATGAATGCTGTTGTTTTGTTGTTGTTGTTTTTTCCCAATTAATGTGATAGTCTGACAAAGCTTTAATCATGAACATTTCATTTTTCCAGTGGAAAGTCTTTTGATCATTGAAACCTTTGCAAAACAGGTAAGAAATGCGCCTTACTCTAATAGTGAGTGTGACCATCACTGAGGAATTGGTTACCAGGCAACTGCCAACAGAAGTATCAGTATATCTAATTATCTAAATTAGTAGAGCTTCATTTAATGAAATGAAACCAAAAGCCACAAAGAAAAAAAAAAAAAAAAAAACTTTTTTTTTTTTTGCATATAACTTTTCTTATATGCCAGTACTATTCAATATCCCACAATTATGATACTGATGGAAACTGTTTCAACTGTTTGGAAACGTATCAAGACACTTGATTCCCCTACCCTAAATGATCTGTCATGATTTGCGTACTAGGAAATTATGGATGATGGATAATGGCCTAGTTAAGTTTATAAAGAACCTCATCTTTTATTTATAGCCATATGATGCATTGCCCCCATTGAGTTGCCTTCCTAGTTAGCCACCTTCTGTCCTCATTTTTATCAATTAGCCAACTGTTTATTCATGCCGCTCTGTCAAATCTCACCACAGTCCATGGGACCCAGCTAAAATGTGAGTCCATCATTTCACAACAGGATATCCTTGTGCGCTGGCATGGTCATTTCCCTTGTGCAACCGTTACTGAGACATAAAATCCTACTTACATCAGCACATGCATTTTAGTTATTCCAACATATGATATACAGGAAGCTAATATCATATTTTGGAGTTAATGTTATTGCCACATCCTAACGACGGCATATTTGAGAGCTAATAAATAAAAGTTCATTTTATTCTAAGTTTTAATTTACCCATATTTCCTACTTTACTTTTAATCTAACACTTAAACATTTAATCTCAAATCTACACCATTTTACCCAGGGAAACAATTATATAAAGTTAACAATGGGACTGAAGAAGTGTTTTAAAAACAGATGCAAATGCTGTATCCTCTGTTGCAATTTCTCAGGGAGTTTTGTGGTTGATACATAAAAGGGAATACATTGTTCATAAAATCTATTTTATGGATATTAATTGTAGAACTATTAATATGCAACCAGTTTAGTAATGAACAAAAACAGGCCACTTATTACACTTACAATAAAATTAATTAAAAGAGGCATATTATCTACCTGCTATCCACATCACAAGAGATCACTATGACGCCAAGCACAGGCTAATATTTGGACAGTCAACTCTGGGGTCACCTTCAAGGAAATTGTTTACTGTGCTGAATTGTTTTGATTGCCACCTCATAAAAGCTGTGGGAATCAAACTAACAGCTGATGTAGAAAAACAATGACAGACTTGTAACAAACAGGGGCCCCTTCAACTTTCTCAGAGTCCCGTTTGAGGGCTTGCACGTAGACTATTATTTCCCCCTTGCATTTGCTGATTAGCTGCTCGATTAGACATGGCACGTAATAATGAAAGCGTGGACAGGATAATACATTCTCAAACGCTCCCCATGCACACGTGAACTGGTCTCCAAGGACTGGTAAATGAGAACTAATCCATCTGCTAATGGCAATTAACCTCCTCTGAAACCACTACCACTGCCGATGAGCGCTCCCTATCTACTGACCACAATGCTCACACAAGACTCCAAAAAGAATTCCTCCCCCCCACTCATTCCTAGACCCCAACGCCCTGGAGGACGTGGCACGGGTTCAAGAATTCAGACAGCAATGGTCTATTAGCCAGGGACAGCCACAGTGGGCTCATAAGAACCTGTGTTATTCACCAAAGGGCACGTCGATGCTGTGATTCAATCGGAGCACAATCGCTGCTTGTTTTCATCTTTCCCATAGGGCCGGTTCTCCTGCCGCCTCCTGCTTATGCTGCATATGTTTATTTGCTCGCGGTGTGAACACCTAGTGATTTTTCTGCAAACATATTTTTCATGGAAAAAGCATATTATTAAAATGATTCAATTTCCCAACAACTGCCCCCTTTGCGTTTTATATATGCAAAAAAATGGATGCCCAATTAAAAGATGCTTCTTGCGGGCCCTACTGGGTCCACAGCTATGTGTCACCGTTAACATTTATGAATAATTACATGTTAAGTGAGCTGACCTTAATTTTCTTAGTTCACAAGGCCTTTCGGGGAAATGAATGAATGGTTTTACCACAAAAGCAGGTGTGAAAGTGGTCTTACTAATCCTCAACTTGGCAAACCTGTGTATCTGCTTTGGATGGTGGAACAAATTGCACAGTGTGGGGTTCACCTGTCAAAACTGTGCTATCTATAGCTTCAGTTCCTGGCAATAGGAAACAGAGCCCCGGGAAGTCTCAAATTACATAATAAAGAGTTCCCCTCTCTCCTTTTACACACAGATACAGACTGAGAGGCTCTTGTGCTGATACAGTACATGGCAAACAGCTGTACATTTACATTTTATTATGTCATTTATTAGACGCTCTTATCCAGAGCGACTTTCCCAGTATAAAGTTTTTTATGTACAATCCATTCTTACTTACTTAGCAATTCATGTTCAGTACCTTGCTCAAGGGTGCAACAGCACATGGGAATCAAACCTGTTGTCTGTTGGGTCTCTGGCATTCCCATAGTGGCAGGGCTTCGTTGGCCACAAGGGGCTGCTGGAGAAGCAGGAGTTACACTTGGAGCCATTATTTTAACACAGTCTAAAACAACATGCAGGCTGGGATATTTATGCTCCCCAAGGCCCTATTCATTGGAGATATTTGTGCGTTTTTTTGCCACCAGCCACGTGTGTTTATTTGCCATTAGTGTTCATAGAGTAACCTCAGCGGGGTGCCCAGGGAACCAACAGCGTTAACCTTGCAAAGCAAACAGGAACCAGAGAAACTTAACACAGGGACAGCGGGGACCCACGCATAATCGGTAACCATGGTGATCTAACAACATAACAAATACAGTCTTATCGAAATGAACTTTAACACATAAAAGTGAGGCCTATGAAATAGCAATATGGCTACAAAAGCACAATAGTTTCAGAAAAGTGCATGTTTAAAAAAACATTTAAATAACAACGTTTCATGTTCTTTTTTTTATCTGAAGGTTAAAGCTGAATTGCTTTGAAACAGTGGTGCTGGATATGAGACAGCATGTCTGGTATTAATGTGCGCATGTGTTTCCGTTTGTTTATGTGTGTGTGTGCGCATGTGTGGGTGTGTGTGTCTGAGTGTGGCGAACAGGTTTTAGAAGAGAAGGAGGAGTTAAAATCATTACAACGGCCACCCCAACCGTTATCAAAGAGGTAACGGTTTGAGTGAACCAGGCTGTACGAGGTGAACCCTAAGAAAACATTATAGCACCAGTTTTTTCTTAATTAGGGAGCTGTTCATGTCTATTCCGTACAATGCAGGAAACACATATGTTGCCTCTTCCTTTTAGGTCCAGGGCTCTCAGCTGGGTCTTCTCAATAAAGAAGAATTTCAAAGGTTTCCTCAAAGCATTCTGAAATTGCTTGGGAATCATACAATTCATTTTTGATGAAGAGATCGGACATGCCAAATGGGAGGACTGCAATTAGTTGTGACGAGAGAGTCTGCATGACAGACACCCATGTAATCGAGTTTGATTCATTTTCTCCCGTTCACAATAACAGCTTCAGCAAACCATGCCGACTGTAATCTAATGAGGGAGTCGCCCAGCACAACGGCTTGGACTGCTACCATCTTATTTTGGGTGGAGTCTCGTGCTTTATTTAGAAATGCATTCACGGCCACATCAGGCTCACCAGAACTGTACACCTCTTCAAAGGGATATTTCTGAACCATGGTGCCCTATTTCCAGGGAGAGTTTTCTTTGTGTGTGGGCCACTATGATGCGTCTTAAAATACAATGAAATATTTGTTTTTAAGGGGTAACCAGGATGTGATAATGTGTGCAATGATGTGGATGTTAAACACCTCAGAATCTCTTCTCTGGAAGAAAAAGTAATGTTTAAATAAAACTGTAGGATGTCGATAGGGCATTAGATCATTCAAAAATACCTTGTAAAAATAATGTGACAAAAAAGGATCTGCTTCACATCGGCCTCCCTTAGGACGTCTATTTTAGCAACAGGAGTAAACATTTCTTTTATCACGGCCTGTGGCTAAGGAAAAAAAAAAGAACCATCTGCAAAGCTCCACTATCTTACTTACACTTCGAAAGCGGGAAATGAATCCTTTTAACACACTTCCTTTTAATTTGATGAAAGGTGATGATAGGGGTGTGTATGATGCTGATACTAAGACTGAAATAGCATGAACAGAATTAATGAAAGCATAAGAATAAACTAAACAGGGCTGCTAGGAGACTCACCCTGTTAAGGCACTGTTCTAGTGTGTGGATGCACCCCACGGTCTGGTATCGAATCAGAGCATGCTAGTGCCGACTGTGGCCAGCAGCCCCGCCGGGCGATGCATAATGGGTGGTAGCGTTGGCCAGGGAGTCCGTGTCTTGTCGCCCACCAGCAAACCCGCTGATCATTACGGCGCCACAGTCTGGCTGTATAAAGCTGCACATTAAGTGTCTTCCTCAAACTCAACATGCACACTGCACTGCGTAAAGAAGCAGTGGCTGACACCATGTATTTAGGAGGAGAGCGCATGCTTTTCTACGCCCTCCCAAACCGACAGCAGAGGTTGTAGCAAGCGTGTCTTAGAATATGATTGGGCATTCCAATTTTGGGGAAAAAGCCAAACATTTTTTTTTAAAGAATACACTTCAGGCCATAATTTTGAGTTAATCTATCACTGTGTTAACAATGCTTGTTTGTGACAATTAAAAGTTGACACTGCCACTAGTTTTACTCCAATGAATCACTGACCAAAAAGACCAGGGGCTCCCTACTTGTCTGCAATGTGAAATATTTGCATATACATTTAATTACATTTGTCCCTACTAGCTCATTTATAAAGATAGTTTTTTTTTATTCTTTGCATTTCACCTTGAATATTCATTCTGGCAATCATACAGAGAGTACGTCCATTTATTTCCAGTATTGATATACTGAGCCTTTAAACAGTTCCAGTTACATTGAATGCTTCATCTATAACATGGCCTTTGGCTGTCAGCTGCCCAGACATGCATTTTATTCAAATCTACCCTCTTTCAATCAGACACTTGCTAAATCATCTGATTAAAATACTAAATTCTTTCCATCCTCTCCTCAAACCAGCCACCCTGGCTCTATCCTGTAAATGACATGAGAAAACAGTACCTTTAATGCCAGGTGCAAACTGTGCAAGCATTAAGTATCGAAAAAATGCTATTTTTACATTTTTAACCACTGCTCCCACTCTAAACTGACTGAGCATGTGTGCTGCCATGTCAAAAGGCTTCAATGCAAAAATAAACTCCAAAAGCAAATCTCCCAATCTCCTCAACAAATGGCTCTTAATTAAAGAACCTACTACACTTTTTTTGCTCCTTTCTAAAGGCTTGTGCAAACGGTTGTCAGGCCTCAGATTCCCCGCTGTGCTGCTTTGACGGATATGAGTATGTACTGCAATGCCCCTTAGGAAGATCTCAGATGGACAGATTTCTAATTGTCTAACAGTGGCCTCTGAACACAATGCCTGAACAACTGGAGATAGCCGTGCCGGGCCTCAGATCTGCTCGGGCACGGCAGTACCAGCCAAACCCGTCTGCACATCACGGCTGTCAGGGGAACAATAGCCCATTAGAGCAGGCCAGAGATTACACAGACAGTCCTCTAGTCACAGACTGTCCAGGGCAAGACACCCTCGGTCTAACATACACTGTCCACAGAGGGAGAAAATGGTATGCTTTTCAAACTGGAAGCTGAGGCACTGGGAGGCAGACTATGCCTTAAATTTGTCATCACTATTTCGTGGCCAGGCAAATCATATCTGTGGCTCTCTTCAGTGACCTCACATTCCTGCACATTTCACTTTCAGAAAAAGCGATCATTAATATTTCTTCCGGGGTTTGTGGAGTGCAATGAAATGTATATGCTGTTTACATAAACTTTAAAACTACCACAATGAATGCACTATTCCATCTATAACATCAGTAAATAATATTATATGAAATTGTTTTGAAATGAATTTGAGTTACGAGTTTGAGTTGTCTCCTGGGATGTTTGCTCATGTGCGGAATTTTGTCCACTGTGATGTTGCGAACTCAGTTGTGGACCTCCCAGCCAATTCTACCTCACACTCCTGATGCCTCAGCTCAAGCTAGTCACAGATTTATTGCACGTTACGTGAAAGTACTTTCAAATGGTTAATTGCTATAAAATCTGTGCTTTTTGCTTTTAACAAACCATAATCCAAACATATCTCTGGATTTGGCAGAATGTCAGGGTGAGAGCGGCATATGTAATTCTGACTTCATGTTTAACATATCCAGTGTGTCAAGAGCTATAATTGATGGAAAACAAAACACTGTGGGCCAAATTTACTAAGATAGTAGCAGCACAAAGATGATGGCCATTTTGCAAAAAAAAAAATTGGGGTCGCAAATAGCTCATGCAGTTGCAGTAGGACACACCAATAAAAAGGGTCCAAAACAACATGGCATGCTCACAGCAGGTCCAGATCATGCCAAGAAATGGATACGCAGCAACCTGGAACAGGTAGCGAGGAAATAACGAGAAAAAGGAAACTTAAATTTACATATCAGGAAATAGAGGTGCTGGTCAATGAGGTACAGGGTCACAACACCGTTGTACAGCATAGGAAAACAACAGCAATGTAGAAGAAAAAATGTATTCATTCATTAGGCATAACAAAACCAACATTAGATGATGTAAAGAAAATGTGACATGATGTTAAGCGGTGTCCAAAAGAAAAACTTTCCTCCAACATAATGACAGAAAGTGGTCCAACTGAGGAAAGAATATGACTAAACTTATGATGGGAGAAGGCCACAGAGCATTTGAAAGAAAAACTGTATTCACGATTCATTTTATACCCTCCTGACCGCATACGCACAATAAGATAATTGTTCAAATTCAAAACTGTATTTTTATACTAATTGCTAGCTGATTACAAATTGGTAAATACAAATCCGTCCTGCGTCCTTTGATATAATTTTCATTTCAAGTTCCAGTAAATAATATGCGTGAAATATAGAATATATATTTAAAATTAATTAAAGCATGCTTAGTAAATCAGACAGAATACTTAATCGACCTAATTTACAAAATCTCCACCCTGTTTTAGCATGTTCACCCCAGATATGCATATGCATGAACAGATTTGACTATTCATCAAAAGGAAAGTCGCAAAGTGACTTAACCACCGCAAATTACATATTCTTTACATTCCTGGCATTTATCTTATCCAGAGTGACTTACAAGATGTGCATATATAAATGGTAAGATCAATTATTGTACGCGCAAGAGATCAGTATAGTAAAACAGCAATAGACATCATTGTTGGTAGCTGCATACCATACCTGTAACACAGGGAAAGAAAAAGGTTAGTAGAATTCTTTATTTACTTATTTGAATTGGCTAGAATCGTGACTGAAAAGAAAATCAAATCCAAATCCTGACTTCATTCTGTACTGTTTTTGCTATAGGCACTGAGGAAAGTTTGAATAAGCATCCTCCTCTGCAGTCCACACATATTTCCCCATACTCACAACAATGTGCAAATATACATAAATACCATTGGTCCTCTACTGCCCTCATTCATAAATGAAACAAAATACAGCACATATCTGTGAGTTTTCCAATATTTGACCTTTCCGGTCATGCTTTCTGCACAATCTGGTTATGTCTATGGTCTTAGCCTCTAATGTCTCAGCCAATTTAACTTGGCAGATTACACAAATTTGGCATCAGGTAAAACAGCTATTGAACTGGACATACAGAACCTGAAGATCCAGTGTTGCTGGGAGCACACCAATAGAAATCTGAGAAGATTAAATTAATCAGTTGTTTCCCAGTTTGGAGAACAATAAGACGACAGCATGAGGAATTGGTCACAATAATGCCACTTCAAGTGGCATTTGGAGTGGTTTGACTAGGAATTTCCAAAAGGGAGATTTTTAATGCAAACCGTATATTGCTACAGTAACACAAATGGATATACTCATCCATTTACTGGCGTGTTACTTTTCACAGCTACTCTCAAAGGGACAGTGATATTGGCTTCACCTCACCTCACCTAGTGACTGCATTTCTAGGGGCTAGCAAGTTCAGTAGCCAACGACTGAATTCTATTGGGGCAGGGCTTGGTTAGTGCTTGGTCAGGAGGCCCCTTGGGTCACTGTTGGGAGTGGCTTTGGTGGGCCAGTAGGGAGGCAGTCTTCTCCGTGGTGCAAGTATAAAAGCAATACTCCTCAGCAATGATGGGGAAAGTGTGCTGTCAAATGAAACATTAAATGGAGGTCTTGAATCACTGATGTTACTAAAGACCCCGTAGCCCTTATCAAAAGGATAGGGGGTTAACCAACTGTGGAAGGCGCCGGTCTCAGCAGGGTAATCGGGGTGATTAGTGGCCATGCCTACTGGCAGAACAGCTGTCTTACATTTTCTAATTGTAAAACTGCTCTGCTCTCTTAGTAGGTGTCTGGAACATGGGAGGAAAAGGCTGGTGAGAGCGAGAACGGTGACCCAGGAGAGAGCTACTGAAAAGTCAGAAACATCTCTGGTCGTATTGAATGTTTTGCCGAAAGGTGGTGTTTGATTTAGTCTGTTATTTTTGTTTATTGATTTGTGACCCGAACCCATGAGGGCGACGCTCTTTCTCTCTCTCACTTCCCCATGTCTGGGGGAGAGGATAATACAAATCTGGTTCCTGGACCGTCAACTCCATTCCCTGTGTGCTGCTGTTCTGTTCTCTCCAGGGTCGCAGGGCGTGACACTGACTATGGTAAAATTCTCAAACTGACTCCCTGAATCTGGTCCCCGAATCATTCTCCATGCACCTTATTTTCCCATGTTGTCACTGGAATTTAAAAAGATAGTTGTCAGCTGACCTTCCTGATTAAATAAAGGTTAATAATAAACAAAAAACAAGTGACCCTCTCCTGGGCCAGACACTGAAAACAGAATAAAGCAGAAAGCACAATTTCAGCCCCCTGAAATGTAATGACATAAACATAAATCTGGGGAAGAAATAAGGTGAAAGACACAGAGGTCAGAGATGCAAACTTTTTTCAGGCTCACTGACTTGAGGTCCACTCTGTGAATACATTAATGAACAGGTCCATTCTGCATTTGTGGATTGAGTCTGTGCTATGCTTACCGTTGTTGGCCGTGTTGACGTAGTATTTGCGTCCCTGGGGTGACATGTAGCACTTCCAGCCTTGTGGGAGAGGATTCCTGCCCGGCTCATCTGCTGGCAGGGGGCTTGAGGACGCCTGCCTCTGTCACACAAAATAAAAAGCACAAAGTTATCAGGGCTATGGATCACCACAGGAAATGTGCATTGTAAGATAAGGGACAATATGCTGTTGTCTATCCCATGGCCTGCAGCTGAACAAGAGGGAAAATGGGTCAATATGGAGGCCTTATCACTAGTTTGCTTCCCTAGGTCTTTGATTGAAACATCAAATGTGTATTTTATCGGCACCATCTTTATTATGCTAATCACATTTGTATTAGTTGATCAGCAAGGTAATGCCTTTTTGAAATTAGTGTAAAACCAAGCATTTCATTTCACATCTGAATTACTAAGAACTATGGTGCTATTGTTCAGCGCGTGAATAAGTATGTGAGCCCATTCATTAGTACGTTGCAAAAACAAAACCTTCCACATTCCTGTGATAAAAGTCACACTCAAGCTCATATTTGTGGCAACTGACAACAATCACCTTTAGATGATTAGTTAAGTGTCGAAACACAGACACAGACCCAAACAGGTTTGCGGGCAGACAGAACTTTGTGCATAAGCACATTCTTCGGAGACAGAGAAGAAAGTGAGAAACCACCACAGCTGCATTTGTTTAACCACATGAAAACATATCTCAAGATCATCTCCAGCATTGCAGCATATTTTGAAACGTTACTAATGGAAACATGACTAGAACTCCTTTCCCATTACTGATTTATGGTTAATCCAAACTCATAGAGGCAGCGATTTGAGATCGTTTTTAATTAGAAGGCAAGCTTTATTCAGCTGCAACGGTGATTCAGGAAGGCATCAATCTAATGTAAGATCTACAATGCATAATTTACTGGTGACCATCTGCTGTTTAAAATGATAATTTCAGCATGTTTGATTTTTTCACTTAATGAAAACAATAAAACAAGGCTTTCATGCTTAAATGGCTGATAGCTAATTATACACTATATAAAGCACTATATTATATCTAGTGCTTTTTGTCATCCTAACTTCATTTAATTGAATGAATTTGGGAAAATTACACTAAAGTACAACATATAAAAATGTTAAATAGTACATACAAGGTTAAGCAAGCACTAAATAAGCATAACGATAGACAGGATAAAGAGGGAAGCAAAATGGGTGATAACCTTTATTTCCTGGACCACAAACTGAGTGGGGACCAATGTGAGTATAACGTTTCCATCAAACACAGAGGCGGTGGACTCAGAGAGAACATGTTGATCTGTTCTAAACACATCTCAGACCCTTGCCATTTAATAAACTCAAATCCTGTATCTCTGCCTCACTTGCTATTTTGAGCCAGACATTGTGAGGACACAATGCCAAAACAATATGCTAGTTTTCTGTAAGGGGCGTTATTCCGTAAAGGGTGTGGAATTCCACATTGTCAGCTAAATATCACAATCTGGTCACAGAGACTCCTTGACTCGACTGCAGTTTGGCATGCAGGTTTTAGTGGAGGTTAGTGTTAGTGACCTATTCACGACAGGGAAAAGGACAGGTATAGGAGAGGGTCTGACCCACCCACAATGATCTAGATCATGTCTGCATTTGTCACAGTGAATAAGGCACAAAGAGCAGTATCACTCATGCCATTCTCCCTGCCGATGGCTGCAGCAGCCATCAGTGTCACCTCCCTCTGAACCTGCCGCAAAGCACTTGCCTGAGGGGTTTAAATCTCTCCCAGTGCCATGCTGGCATTGGGAAGCATCGCCCTTTATGTTGTAAAGTGTGTTGTATGTGTTTCACTCATGACATAAATAAATGAACAAACAATAATCCTAAATGATTGCAATTTATTGCAATTAATGAGGGCAATTTTGCATGAATATCTCAAGGCCCATGCACAAAATCACAAAATAAATGCACAAAGCAGACAATTGCAATAATATACCAATTCTACAGAATTAAAGCAATGCACCATAGCCAGCACCACTTTATATAAACATGGCTAGGGAAGGAAGAGGACATAACATTCAGAATGTCTAATCTCAGGTGAGAGGCTATTTGACAGTGTAAATATGTAGGATGGACAGCAGGGGGTATATGAGGACGGCAAGCATGGAAAGACTTTGTAAGTGATGAGGGGTGCATTATAGCCGATCAGATCAAAGATTTTACAGGGAGCCATTGGAGAGATTTTAAGACTGGACTTATGTGATCTCTGTTTTGCCTTAAATTCTGAGTACTGATCATTTATATGTGGGCCAAATGGGATGCAAAACCTTTACCCTTGAAGAATACTGACCTTGGTGAAAAAAACATAAACGTATGAGCATTTATGCCAACTTTTGAACAATTGTAATATTTGAGTTGGCTGGAGGAGCCCAATAGCACACTTTCTGTCTTGTAGCTCTTTTGGCTATAGGACAGTTGGGGTCACACAGTGTTTTATTACTGTAATGATATTAATCAGAATTTACAGGGATACAATTGGGTCAGATTCAGTTTGCAGATACATTAGATTGCCATCAGCACATACAGTGCCCCTTTAAAGTCTACACCCCGTCTCAAAAATGTCACCTTTTGTTGCTTCACAGCCTGAAATTAAAGCATATTCAATCAGACTTTTTCCACCTTTATTTCCACCTTATAACCTATAACTTGAAAAGAAATGTATAAGTGAACAGAAATTCTCAAAATTTCTAAACATTGATTAAAAATAAAAATACTACAGCACCAGAGTTTATTTAGGTGTGTCTTAGAAAAAAGGGGTAAATACTTATGCAATCAAATATTGTCTGTTTTTTATTAGTAATTAATTAACAAAATGCTTTAGAATGCCAAAGGGGTGAACACTTTTTATACACACTGTATGCATGCTGAATAGAACAGCTGGAACTGTCCAAGCCCTGAACTCTGAGGGACCCCAGATATAATGGAACCAAAAATCTGAACTAAAAAGCACTCGTGTGACATTATGGCCTGGATCCAAATAACATTTGCCCTTTAGCTTTAGCAAGTTTTTTTTTCTCCCCAAACACAGTTTGGCAAGCTCTTTTTCAGCTGTGTTTCTGAGCTTGAGTTTATGAAAAAAATAACTAACACAATGCAACCGAGAGTAAAGTTTTAAGAGAAATGTTAACTGAATCCAGGCCTATGTTTCTTCTACAACAGCATACCAAATGTAGCCCACTGCTGAGATTAAATACATTATTAGAAACAAGTATTTCCTTGGGGAAACACTGAAATGTATTCATTATCCTCCAAGCCAGTATTAAATCCAAAATATGTGAAGCCAAAAGGCAAAACCTTCTTTATGAGATACACAATGAACTCACTGTACAAAAAACCCAGATCAAACTTATTTTTCTTGTTCAGAAAAGATAAAAAAAATCATAATTGCTGTCCATGTTTATGCAGTAGTATGTTGTAATCCAAATTTGGTGGCACTGCAGTCAAAATACTAAACAATATTCTTAAGATGTATCTTTGTGGTCCATTGTTTGCATATGCAAAACATAAAAGCAATATGGGTAAAATTGAGCAGGATGGAAAAAGAGGAACTGAAGTATACTCTTCCAATGACATTGTGATTTTTAGTTATTTATGTTTACACAATTCTGTGTATTTATGTAACTATAAGTATTTATGTTGCACCAAGTAGAGTAATTTGCAAGCTAAAAGTATTTTAGTCAGATACTGCAATCTCTCATAGTTAAACCAAGCCCCTTGCATTGAATGGCAGATCAGTTAAGGATTGCCTGACATCAATTTAGAAATAATTTTCAATTTTTGCACTAATCTTTTAAATCAATCAGTTATAGCAAATACCTTGCTTGTGCATCTTTCACAGGGCAGCCATAATTAAACGTATCTTAACTTATTAATAATAATATAATATATAATAATAATATATGCCATTTAGCGACTTACAGTAATGAATGCATACATTTTTCTGTATATATGGTCCCAATAGGAAACAAACCCACAACCTAAGCATTGCCAATGCCATGCTCTACCTACTGAGCAACACAGAACCACCATTATTAAAATAATAATTTTTTTGTAGTCACTAATAATAATGGGAAATCATACATTTTATCATTTTACACATTTTATCATCATCAGTCACCATACAATACTGCATGTTTATTGAAGAGCAACAAGGAGATTAGGCTCAATTAAAAACACATACCACACTTGCCACAATTAGCAACCCAAACATCACATGAACATTCCACACTTGAACTAGACCTATTAAATTGGATTGCATAACAGAGAATATTTGACCCTGTTGCACTACTAGTAGAAAATGTTCCTACATTGGCAGTGCTGGGTAAAGCCACATATAATTTAATTCGAATTCACTGTCCAAATTACAAACACACAATGTTCAACAATGGTCACATATTCTATGGTTTGGGAAATACTGCCAGTGCAGCAAAACCAACCACATACTTTGAAGTCTCCCTCCCTCCCTCTCTGCCTCATCCCCAGTGATCACACATCAGTAGGAGGAAAAAAACCCTGATCTGATACAAATTCATATTCTACGTCCACATACTCAACAATCTCTAGCGAATGACCATTATTTCCTTTATTTGCTTCACAGACTATTTTCCTCAATATTCCTAGCAAGTCTAGTAAGGAGACAAAGTATGACTGCACAGATATACACAGACTTTCAGTTGAATATGGCAGCTTTTTCCTCTGTATCTTTCTGTCTATCAGCAGCAGAGGAACATACTGAAATCCTGGATTGGCACTGAAAACTGGCACACCAAGTTCCATTTTGTTCTTTTCTGTCCAGCATCTACTGTGACTGAATTGTGAAATGAAAGATGTTTCACAGAGGTGTTGAAGAGGACGTGTGGTGGGCTAAGCTGGGAAGACTCCACATTATTCTTTCCTGTGCTTGAATGAGCAGAGGGCCTGACTATTCGCACAGCCATTACTTCATATTAAAGAAAGCTGACCTTTGCTTCATCATAGGAAAACCATTCCCTGCCGAAACACGATATACCGCTTCACTTGCAAAATTACAGTTGAACTTTCAAAAATGTTCAAAAATATGGCAAATAATATCTTAAATATTTTCTTTATCCTAACCGGCAAGGAAAGATTTATGGAGGTGAATAATCACAGTTTCATTTATTTTTTAAATCAATGGCAACAGTGCAAGTCACTGAACACAATCTTCAAAGACCCAAGTGTATTCTCTGGGCAGCTTGTGGGGAGTGCTGGGTCCACAGCTTTGAGTGGCGGGTTGCTAGTTATCCATATGGAAATGTTCATGAGCAAGGCTGCTTATGATTCCTTCCTAACATAAGTAAATGACCTACACACTGAAAACATTCACAGCCAAACAACAATCTTCTCAAAGAATCAGCAAGTCATATACCATTAATCCAGCACCACTCATTGAGAAAACAAGATTTTAGGGATTCCAAACATTTGTCTCTGGAGAGATGCTGATTACTTCGCGAGAATGCTTTTAATTGGTGAGGATCATGACTTTATACAGGCTGTGCCAGCTGTCCCCAATGCGCAACACTAAATAATGCACAACAGCAGATGGCTAAAAATGTTACTCTTTGAAAATGTACATTTTAACAAAAAACCTTGCAGCACTCCAGGATTGACGTATAAGAAGTGTGTCAGTTTAACATGAGAAAAATGTCAGGGTCTCACTGCTCTTCATGATAACTGGAGCAGAGGGAATCTTTTAAATGTTCTCGAATGGTACAATGGTTTTCTCCAAGATTTGTGTACGCTGTCTGTTGGTGATTCCAAACATATCCAGCAAAAAAAAAAAAAAAAGATTCAATAAAATAATGTGTTTCTCTGTTCTGGCTCTGGATGGCAGTTGGGCTGAGTTACGTCAACAACTGGAGAAGGAGGGTCGCTTATTAGACTGAATGCGGTATTTTATACCAATCAAAGTACCCAGTAGAACGTCTGAGATACAAACGCTATTCTTGTTCTCTAGCTGTTAATCTAACTGATAATTAAACCAGCAGTCATTTGGATTTCATTAGAACACATTAGAACATTTTCTGTCAGCTTTCCAAACGATACCTCTCCTTTTCAGTGACCTCTTTGGCTTATTTTGCAACTTGTTTGATCTGCCCCTTATTTATCTCCAACAATGGTGACTTGTATTCTTTAGCAATATTGCTAACCCTTTGTGTTGTATTTCAAAAAAATGTATCAATGGAAAGTATGACTAGTTTTGCTCACCTTTTTCCATCAGTGATAATATAAATCTTTAAATGTATGAAGAATTGTTGAATATACTACTTCTGGTTTCATACTGTGTTCGGTTGACTGGTCAGTCCGTAACTCATAAGGTTCAGATCTCTGAGGTTCTATTGCATAACATTTTGATTAAATGTTCTCTTTTACCACAAATGAACAGAAACCACCATTGTAACACCTGCCACTTAAATGGGCTGTATAAATGAATATGTATCAGTCAAGGTAGGGATTAGGGAGGCATGGATTAAGGGCACTTATGTTGGTTTATCCAAAAAAAACTACAAAATTTGTTCGATTGGATGTACCAAAAATTCTGAAATAAGTCAGATATTTTGACTGTTATAATCAAAGATTGCCCCAAAATATATTTTTTATTTGAGAATTTGATCTATATTGACTTTATAGAATTATTTTTTGTTCAAATAGAAATACCTATGATGCCCTACTAATCAGTAAAAATATCATATTCATTCATAAAAAATGAACATGGAAAAAAAATGACCAATCTCTACGAATGCATAGTGTTAGCATTGATATTAGGACAGGTCAGTGCTACTGTACAGTATTAATTTTTATATGATAAAAATCTTTCATCCCACACCCAAAAATACAGTTTTACACTGTGGAAAAACACTTCATGGCATTCCATTGCTGTGAGGCTGGCTTTCTGCCCGGAAAATCACGAATAACACATCAAATCTCTCCGAATAAAAACAAGGCTGTAAACATTCCAGCATGTTGAGGGGACATTTAAGAACTTATAAAGGTCCCATGGCCGCAGTTGCCCCTGTCCAGGCCCCATTCCTCTCAGCTGTGTTCGCAACTTATCACCAATGTATATGTCCTTGCTCTTTATCCATTTGTACTATATCAACCATCATCTCAGTTTCCTAATTAATTGTCCAACTAGACTTTGCTCGGTCATCTGTGAACAGTAAAACTAAAGCTACAGCTTAACTTGTTTTTACTGTCATTGTAAAGGGCACTGGGATATTTATGTTTTGAAATATGCAGTTGGAGGAAATTCTCTCAGACTATTTATGTATGCCTAATTTGGTTTGAGCTTTGTCCACATTCTCATACTTTGGAACGGATGGTTTATTAAATACATAAAGTATACGTGCCACTTTGGATGTATACGGAAACAAGCTGCAAAAGTTAAAGCCTTTAGTTAAAGCTCTCCAAAGCAATAATGTGTGTGCTGTGTCTGTTCCAGCTCCTTTTTTTGCTATTTCTTTCTTTAAGTGTAGATAACAAGTTTCGTAAATCAACTGAGCTGTGACACTCATGTAGGGGTTCTGTGCAAGTAAGAGACCCCATGAGTCTCTGCTTCCAACTCGATTTATGCCACTGAGCACCCAGTGCTCAGTCTCAGCTCAACAGCCTCCAAGTATCATTAACAGACTGTACCTCAAGATGAATCACTTTTAGATGAAAGATCATGGAAAAGTGAACATCACCATTTTGTTTAACATTTCACACTTCTACGGGTTCAGCACGGCTGGAACTGTATCCAGACTTTCACAGAATGTAAATGTGCAAATCCTGCCAAATCCCATAATCCTGCTCTCACCAAAACTCCACTGCAGGATTACTGTTCCCTTGTGCTTCTTCCAGAAATTTCCAAGACCTGTAAATACACTGAAACAGCAAAAAAAGTATCTTTCACACCATTATAGATGCAAAGGATGAGAAAGGGCCCTTGTCTAAGACATCTTCGTCCACCTTCCAAGCTCACTCCTTCCTCCTTCCACCTCTGGTGGAATTTTAAGTTTAATTTACATTTTTATCCACCCACATTATATTCATTAATATTCTACGTCTGTGCATTGGAATGTGGCTTTGTCTATGTCTAATAGCTGGCTAGCTTGTTAGTCACTCGCTAGCTAGCTAGCTACACTTTTTGGAGAGGGGAGCACAGAGCATCTAACTGGATGATGTTGTAAAATAATACTATATGTGTCTCAATTATTTTATCTGCAGCCACATTTTCAAGCAAGGTAATAGTTAACATTATTGTTAGCCTATATTTAGTATGCAAAACATTAGGACAACAGAAGGTTGGGGAAGAAGGTGCAACATTCTTCCAAACACCTTGGCAGCCAAACACCTTCCAAAAACAAAATCAAAACTTAAAATTTCACTAGATGTGGAAGGGGGGCAGGAGGAAGTTTGGAAGGGCGTGGTCCCTGTGGAGGGCGTCGGTCTCGGCAGCTAATCAGGACGATTAGCGGCCACGCCTACTGGCAGAGCAGTAAGCGCACACATCAGTCCTGTGTCTAATAATGACATCTGTGTGCTTTAAAACTGCTCTGCTCCCTTCAGTAGGTGGCTGGAACCAGGAGGGAGAGGCGTTTGAGACCGAGGAGTGAGAAGAAAAGCGAAAGAAAGCGAAAGAAAAGCGAAAGATAAAATATTGAACAAACTGAAAAGTTCCGGTTCGATATTGTTTAATTTGGTTTTGTTATTTTCAGTTAGTTACCCGAAAGCTTCGCGGCAACTAGGGTAAAGTGTTTGTTTGTGTTTGTTTTATTGTACGCTCTCGGTGCTCGTTCTCTGCCCAGTGTGGGAACAGAGAACTCTCTGTTAATAAAGTGAAAAATCCGGTCCGTAGACCGGCAAACTCCACTCCGTGTCTGGACTGCTCTGTCCCCGTTCAGGGATTGTCGCGTGGCGTGTGACGAAGTGGTGCCGAAACCCGAGAGATCAGGGTCGGTATTCACAAAGCATTTTAAGGGTAAAAGTTGGTCCTAACTCGACAATTTAGGAGCAACTCCGAAAAATAATGGGTGTGTCACTCATAAATGTAGGACTCCTACATTTTTGGGATAAGAGTATTTCACAAAGGGTTTGAGAGCTAAAAACAGCTCCTAAGTCCAGGAGAAGTTTGAAGCAGTCAAGAGGACTTCTAAGTTGCTAAAGACCTACTCACAGCGATCCGGAAATGGCTGCTGCCGGCAATCGTCGTCGCAATCGCGTCAACACTTTGGAGATATTGAATGATACAGAGCTCATAAAAAGGTACCGCCTCAATCGCGAGGGTATTATGATAGTAGTAGAGCTAGTCAGAGGTGCAATCACGTCACCAACAAACAGAAACAACCCGATAACAGCAGAGATCAAGGTGTTGACAACTCTATGCTACTTAGCCACAGGGAAAATGCAGCTATGCAGCCCAGTTATGCTGGTGTCAGAGTACCCAAGGATACTGTACACCACTGAGGCAGTTGGCGACAGTTCCTTGGGTGCTGTGCCTCCTCCTAATGAATACATTAAATATTATGTATTACAGATTACATGATCTTCGGTGACATGTTTAGTGAGATTAATTTATGGATGACAACATATGTTCATTTTTGTATATAGGCTGAATGCATTAAATGATAGAATAAAACATTGTGGTGTAGTCTATAGTGTAGGCCCTAGTTGTGGATGATTGGCCTAATGTCGTATTACCTGTGGCAGCTGTTTGTCGCTTGTATTCTGCAATCTCTTGCCTCACATGAGACTGCAGAGAGAACCACCGCTTCTCGCATTCATCAGTGGTTCTCGGGAGGAGTGGGAAAGCCGCGTTTATTTCCATGCGAATGCTTTCCCATGCTTCTTTTTTGGTTTTGGTGGTGATGCCACTTCCGAATTTCCCTTTGATTATTTATTTTCTTTCATTCACTTGTTCGGCCAGCAGTAGTTGTTGGTCTTTCGTCCAGTTTGGTTTGCGTTTGCGTTTATTGTCAGCCATGGTGATTCTAGTCTGGATAATTGGAAGGCTGCTTATATAGATACCCGCTGATTGTTTACGAGATGCAGACATGTAACGAATTGACTAGTCAGTATTCTTGGTTTCATGTTAAATCAGTGACACATAGCCTACATTTGTATTTTAGAATCTTTATTAGAATATAACAGGAACAGGTAGGCCTACATACCCCTTTACAGTAGCATATCATTTATTTTCTAGGTTGAAATCGCGGGCAGAGACCCATCCCCTATATCAGCCAATCGCTGTGGGCATTCTGAGTAAGCTCGTTCATGAGACACAACGTCATCCATAGCAACGACGTCAACCCCGCCCTCACTCTTAGCTTTAAAATTCTCAGACTTCTTTTGTGTGAGTTTGTCTTTGCAGCTTTGTGAATAGGTTTTAAGAGGGAACTCTCAGCTAAAATGTTTTAGTGCGATTCAGGAGTACTCCTAGTGGTAAGATAAAATGCTTTGTGAATACCGGCCCAGAGCAGCAGATTGTCTTGGCGTCCTGTTTGTGGAGTAGCCGAATGAAATCCACAGACATTGCTTTGAAAAACGAGAACGAGTCGGAGGGAATGGTCAAAGAAACCCCACCGTCCACACACTGGAAGGAGGTGGCGGAACAATGGCGGAAAGCTCTGGCTAAGGTTCTGCAGGAGAATGAGAAGTTGCACAAAGCTATTAAGAGAAACTTGGGAGGAAAATCCGAGCCCCAGCAAAAATGAAATTCATTGGACCTACGAGCAAAGCTGCACTTGCTCCAGGCCCAGGAACGACAGAGACGGCAATATAACAGGGGGGCACAATTGCGGCGCCAGAACCGTTCATTTACTTAAATGTTTCCTTTATTTTGGCAGTTACCTGTACATAAATGTATACAAAATGCTCCTTGTACACAAATAACAAGTTTTCAATATAAGTGAGAAAATTATGGACCTAATAACAGTACCTTGTGGGACCTCACATGTCACCTTCCATCAGTTAGAGGATTCTTTATTTTTAACAAACTGAAATCTGTAGTGTAAGTAGAATCTAAATCAGGTTTATACGCCCTTGGCTATGCTAAGGGTTGTCAAGGTGATTTATTCGGATATGATTGCCGATTACTGCATGTCAAAAGCAGCACTGAGGCAAACTAGGATACAAATGACTCTATTACTCTTATTTTCTAACAAGAACAAAGTCAAATGATTATATAAATCACCTCTTCATACTCTGTTTTGATAACAAAAACATAAATATTCATAAATTCACCTGAGAAAGCAGTAGAATTAAATATCAATGCTTATTCGCTATTGAAAAAAAGCCATAATATTCTACCTCCAGTATATTCAGTATATTCCCTCATAATATTCTACTTGAAGCATCATATAATTACAATTACTAGAGAACAATACCAACTTCTCTACAAACAGGAACGTGGGTACACCTCTGCCAACTGGAGGGAACCTTCCTCAAAGCCACCATATTGAAGGAAGTGAAGAAATAAGTGCAATACAAACACAAATGTTAAGAAGCAGGTGAAGTACAGTCAGTCAGTTTTTAGATTTTGAAAAGAAAAAGGCCGATCTGGTGTCTAATCCAACTTTGCATATTATTCTGAAAAAAGTTAAAAGAATCAACAATTAAATAAAACACTTCTACAGCACACAACTGCAGTATAAAGTCTGCAGACTAACTGAATGCAACCCATAGTTAAGCACAGATCAGTCATTACTGTGCTGCTGTATGTCAGAGTTTGCCTTATCTTACCCTTCAGTTTCAAGAATTAGTGAAACAAAGTGCTGACAGGAGATCACCACTTCGTCAATCCCACCCAGTTGATGCGTCGCCATTGGTCCATTAAACATAAGGTCACGAACACAATATTTCCTTAGGGACCAAATTTAAATCTTCCACAGGCACGTGAGGCAGAGCAGGGGAAAGTTCAGAAAAGCTTGAACAACACAGAGGAATGCTGATGTAGCCTGGGGGTCATACCATCACATCATGCAGCTCATTAAATTGTGACAGGCTTACAGGAGGCCTGGCTAATGGCTCCTCATAATGCAGATACCCCCTGCTGCAGCACTGTTAACAAAGGGACCTGGCTACCACGTTCAGGGGCGAAAGGAGACATGCACAACTCTCTCACTAAAACTGGAACTGGGCAAACACTGGAACAAAGGTAAGCTGGCCCCCTGTGGAATGGAAAGACAGGGGTTGTTAGTTTGTTTAAAAGGATATAGAGCTTTGTTAGCTACACTAGTCATCACTGGGAACGTTATGTATACATCTATTTCTGTCTTTTGCTAAGTATGTGTATGGCTATGTTGCCTGGAATGAGCAAATTAGAAAAGAACCAGTATACAGTATTTTGCTTATAGTTGAGAGTTCATCACTGATGATGTAGCTGGAAAGCTACAACAGAACAGTTATACCACTCTTTGTTGTATTACTCAGTACTCTTTATGGTATTCTTCTTTTCCCCTTTACAGTTGATACAGTTGTCAGCTATTGGGTATGTTTGCCAAGAATGTTTTTGAGGATCTTAATTGTGCATGATTAAAAACAGTTGCGAAGCCATCCATCCATTCCCAGCACCCTTTTGAGGGTCATAGGCAGCTGAAGTCTAGCCTTGCGTGCCATGCCTCTCCCCTATATGCCTGGCGCAAGGAAGACGTAACCAATATGTTCAAACCAATCACATCAATTAAGTGAAGATGGGTCTAAGGTGATGGCTGCGATTCCAACTGTGTGTCAAATGTGTCACACTTCCACTGGCTAATAATATAATATAATATAATATATGCCATTTAGCAGGCGCTTTTATCCAAAGCGACTTACAGTAGTGAATGCATACACCTTTCAATATATATTGTCCCAGTGGGAACTGAACCCACAACCTAAGCGTTGCCAACACCATGCTCTACCAACTGGGCCACAGAGAACCAGGCTAAGCTGGCACATACCTGGCGTGCCTATTGCTGCTACAGTAAGTGCTGTTCCCAAAGGATAAGGCAACAGTGTCTTGAGATCTCTCAACATCTGACCCTGTGCCTGCTGAGTTTGATGAGCCAGTCTCAGAACCCAAATGAGATCTCTCAACCTCTGACCATTTGGGTTCTGAGACTGGCATAAATCGAGTTGGAAGCAGAGGCTCATGGGGTCTCTTACTTGCACAGAACTCCTACATGAGTGTCACAGCTCAATTGATTTACGAAACTTGTTATCTACACTTAAAGAAAGAAATAGCAAAAAAAGGAGTTGGAACAGACACAGCACACACATTATTGCTTTGGAGAGCTTTAACTAAAGGCTTTAACTTTTGCAGCTTGTTTCCGTATACATCCAAAGTGGCACGTATACTTTATGTATTTAATAAACCATCCGTTCCAAAGTATCAGGGTGCAAGTCAGGACCACATCCTAGACAGCATGTCAGTCTATCACATGCCACACACACGTACATACAGTCCATACAAAACCACATTGTTCCATCCCTCCAGGCGCCAGGCAGCCATTCCTCACGGTCTCGCCACTTCTCTGTCCTGACCCCCCGGTGGTGGAATGATCTTCCGTAATCGGTCAGGACTGCGGAATCACTGGCCATCTTCCCCAAGAGATTAAAAACCCACCTCTTCAGACTCCACTACCACTGATTCTGTACATTAATTAACTGCCATCACCACTGTTTACAGTGGAGAAAAATACTAACTTTTCTTTCCATGTGTTACAGGTACAGTGTGCAGCTGCCAACAATGATGTTTACTGCAGAGTTACTACACTGATCTCTTGCACTAACCATAATTACTCTGATCATGTATAAATGCACTTTTTGTAAGTCGCTCTGGATAAATTAGTCTGCTAAATGCCTAAAATGTCAATGTAAATGTAATCCGTAAATACCTGGTAGTGAACCTAAACAACTGCTCTGTGAGAGGAAACCAGAATCAGAGAGAATCAATGGAGACATTGGGATAACATTCAAACTCAATGCAGAACCAGATTTTATCAAGCTAGTTAGCTAGGACTTTAGCTAGTTAGCTACAACATAACATTCAAACTAGCTAGCTGGCAATTGTTAATCACTATATGATTCACCAATCTATGACAAATGAATCCAGTTTTCTGCACATAGAGCACTGGGTTATCCTTGAGGTAAACTGTTGGTGCAGAGCCAGAAGTGTATAATGTAATACCGTGGTAATATTTTCCTCTAAAACTGGGACAGTAAAGCATTTTACAAGCACATTTGCCCAGTTCTGATACAGAAAAATTCTAGTGGAAGAACAAACCAGCAGTATATAACTTGTAGCCTGTGGCTGCAAAGGTACACAAGTGCAAGGGGGTACTCCTATTATTGCCACTCCTGGATTAATGCACAAGCCGTTGAGGCATATTTTAGTTTTTTCCATTATTCTTTGTTTCCTCTCCTCTCATTTTTCACATATGTGTACATGGTAGTGTGGATGACGAGACTACATGGATGAATAGACTGGGTAAACTACTTAAAAATATGCAATTTCTGAATTAAATGTGTGTAAAATATAAAAGGCTGTATGAAAACTAATGAACTTTGAACATCATATGCATGGTGCATTTTCATATACCATTTATGAAGTGTGGATGAGCTCTAGATTTTCAAGTCTATTTCTTGTCCTTTTCTCTTACTGTTGCAAGTTTATTGGAAAGATGTGCTCATACACACAGGAACAAGGATATCATTTACATGGTGTCAGCATGTGAATCACACCAGTAATGAGAGTTTATGAGTGAGGGTATGAGGAACATTGTCCCTTGCTGCATTATTGCACGTATTCATTTTTTCTTAATTTATCATTTGTTTATACTTTTATGTTCTCATTACAGTGATGAAATCGTCTTTTGGGTGATTCTTTTTTTAATTTGTGTGGGTCTGTGCGACTCATTAAAGCCCACGTTTCACTGCCTCTGGTCTCCAGGAGCTTCATCTGCTGATCAGAGGATGAAATAACTTTCATTATTGTCATTATTTTTGTGAGGCCTGAGAAGTCTTGGTTGCTTGGCTTAACAGATATTTACAATATACTATTAAAATCCATGAATCTTGCCTGCAGGAGCCCAAAAACTCATGGTTTACAGCATTGTTTTCCACAATGCTTATGCCTACCTTTCAGTTACCTTCTTATGTTTGAAGACTCTAAGTACCTCATACACCAATTTCAAAGTAGGAGGAGAAAAAACATCTACACTACCGGTCAAAAGTTTTAGAACACCCCCATTTTCCAGTTTTTACTGAAATTTAAGCAGTTCAAGTCGAGTGAATAACCAGAAATGGTACAAAGGTAAGCGGTAAACTGTGTTGGTGTCACACACTGAGGAACCATTCTTTCGCCTACTCGACAGCCTACAATCAAATTTTGATTAATCGGTCCATAAGACCTTCTTCTAGTCTTCAGTAGTCCATTGGCGGTGCTTCATGGTCCATGCAAGCCTCTTTTTCTTATTTTGCCATCTTAGCAATGGCTTTCTTACTGCCACTTGACCTGTCAAACCTGCAGCTCGAAGTCTTCTCTTCACAGTTGAAACTGAGACTTCCTTACTTCTACCAGTGTTAAGCTGTGCCTGTGAGCCGCCTATCACGCAAGCTGTTGACTCTCAGAAACTTGTCTTCTGATTTTGTTGTGGCTTTGGGTCTCCCTTTGGGTGGCTTTGGGTCCTCCAGTTTCCAAGTGCCTTTTGATGGTGTAGGAAACTACTCACTGCCAAAACATTTACACTATTTTTCAGTTTTTGGTAACCTAAACTTTTTTTTTTAACCTATGGCAGATTACTGCTTACCTTTGTACCATTTCAGGTTATTCACTGGACTTGAACTGTTTACATTTCTGTAAAAACTGGAAAATTGGGGTGTTCTAAAATTATTATTGGCCATAATAAAAAGCCTGGCCAGAACTGCAAGGAATCCCATCTTCATCCACAATATATTAGTAGGGTAATACCATGGTAATTACATTACCAGAGAGACTGATTTAGAATTTTAAAGTTCTGCAAGTACCTTTAAGTTTATTTATCAATGGCATTCTGCCACTGAAGCTTTGGGTAGTTATCAGTGGCAATATATACACTCTAAATTAATTTCAAGTATGGTTTAAACCTCTTAAACCCAAAACATTGAGACCTCCTGTTCTTCCGATGTGAATCACAATGAATCCTTTATAATGGTTGTTATTTCTTGCCAGGCACAGTGACGTGCCGATGAGATACGTCATTATTTGTCAGCTTCATCGGACTGATGGCAAATGAGCAGTATGGCTAACCTGTTCCTGCATACCGTGGGAGGAGTCATGCAGACAAAAGGGTTTCAGAGGAAGCTTACTTAAGGGTCCTGGTCCAACGGCCCTCTGTAAACTGCATGCCCCCGCATGAATGACTCACTCTCTCCTGAGCTGGCTGAATCACTCCTGACATGACCTATAGAAGTGTGAACCTACTCTGTCCTTCAGTAACCCCTCACCCGGGAAAATACGCATCTGGAAATACGGGGTCCCAGGGACCAGGGGCTCAGAGGCATATTGTCCTTTTGCAATAAGCTAAAAGTGAAAAAGGCCATCTGGCTGCTCCTTACAAGACTCATTGTGGTGTTTCTATGAGAAAGACCCATGGAAGATGACTGGTGGAACATAAGGCTTTTGTTGATCTACCTTTGCTAAAAGCTAATATTGCATTGATGTATGTCTGGAAACACTTTCTCTGGGGTTCCTTTTTAAAATCCTTATAGCATCACTTCGTTGTAAATTTTAATCCTAATTTTGGGATGTGTTTTTGAGAGTAAAATCCTGGCTGGAGATTCCAAGCGTTCCCAAATCCAGTATTTTCCATGCATCTACTTGTATCCAGACTATAGCATTCAATTAATATTTGTCCTTAATGCTGATAAAATGCAAGTTTGTGCATGAGCCCCCACTTTTAATGCACCTGAGCCACCATATCGTGATGCTGTCTGGAGTTTTGGTTTGTATGTTTTTTCTTCTTTCTTATTTTCATTAATGTGTTAAAGTTTTTAGTGTTTAGCACTGCAGTGCGGTGTTATGTTGTTAACAGTTGCATTTTGAATGCCGTATGACTTGTTGCTAGAATTATGATGAAGCTGACCATCTCGCAGCCTTTTGTCTCCAGATTCAATTGAAAAGTAAAAATGGCATTCTTTCCCCAAAAAAGGAAAATCTCATCAACATAGTTCTCAAAACTGCCTAGGTTTGCAAGTTGGTTCACAAGCCCAGCCGACTCGTGTAACAAAGCTAATGGCAGTCAGCCAGCTGTGTATGACTTTTTTTCATGCTTTTTCCAGCTTGGAATGCCCAATCGTATTCTAAGCCTAACTCACTGTAACCTCCACTGTCAATTTGGGAGAGCCTAGAGAAGTACGCACTCTCCTCCGAAACATATGATGTCAACCGCCGCTTCTTTTTTACACCACAGTCTACAAGTTAAGCCTGCACAGACATGAGTCGCAGGAAGACACTTCATGGGCAGCTTTATACCGAGAGACTGTGGGGGCCAACCGAGACAACTGAATTCCACCCTCTCTGGGCGATGCTGCCGCCAATTATGCATTTCCCCACAGGGATGCTGGCCAGTCGGCACGAGTATGGTCTGACTCGATACCAGACTGTGGGGCTCATCAACACACTAGAACGGTGCCTTAACAGGATGAGCCACTCAGCAGCCCCGGGCTCATATATTTTTGACTCATACTTCATTTAAAAATATGTATGCAATTAGTTATCTTTTGTCTCTAGAGGAAAAGCATTAAGAATCGCAAAAAGAATTGTACTAGGGGTATACCTGTATTTTAACTAACATTTAGTGCATCATTTCTGGATGTGCTAAATGTACTCACTTTTTGTGTGGCATTAGATACATTGTCCAATACAGTACAGTGTATTCATAGTTTGTAAAAACATAAAAAATGGAAAACCGTTCCCAATATCAAAGCACATGAAGAGTCAAGCATAGAACACTAAGAACAACCACAGGAGCAACATAAGAACAAGCATAAAGGTATATATAGGCCACAATAGTGCTTGGCACTAATCTACAACACAATATATTTCACTACAGATAAGGGATATTGAGGTGTCAGGAGCAAGGTAGGTAGTTAATTCCACAACTAGGAATAGAAGACAAGCTTGGGGGGCATTCATTGGCAGGCATTGGCAGGGATTTGCAGCATTATTTCATTTGTTTGCCTACTATTAAACCCCCAAAATTACATTTTAATTGAGAGAACTATTGGAAAAAGCCGAAAGAGACGGGAAATTCACACTAGCACCTCGACCATTATTTTGACCTATGTACTGAGAAGCCTTCGAATGCACAATGCTTTGATACCTCCTAAGGTACTTTAACAATGTTAGTCTACTTCAATCAATGTACTCACTACTGGACAGGCTGCTGAGGATTCAGTCAAACGTTCTCTTTGACTCTTTACTGGTGGAAACAGCAGAAACAGCAGAACTAGAAAATATTTTTAAACGTGATGCAGCAGTGATGCATGTGATTCAACAATACATTGTTTTTATTTAAATTAGTGAGATAACACTGATGAAAACAAATGCAGCTTGAGGACTCCTGAGTGGCTCCTTTGGTTTAACCTGAGCATAGACTGGGTCCTGTATTCTAGTTTATCGTAGTTCTGCCCAACAACCATGTCATTAACTGACTATCACAGTAGAGGCACACAGTGGCCAGGATTCCTTGGGGTACAGATACATTAACTCCTACAAATGATGTGCCAGGCACCCACAGAACAGCAGTTGTCATTCGTGTTGTCAATCTTATTAACCTTTCCTCTGATCAGCCCTAGCTTTCCCCTGTAGCACTGTGGCCTGCAGGGTTTAAAACAGAGTGTGTCAGGGGAGTGATCTTCAGCTGCAATGCTCCTGGCACATCAGGGCTGCTGGTACAGTGAAAACTTAAGAATACACAATTGCACTTTCCAAATTGGGGTGAAAGAAAGAGGAAAACTATTTAAAAATACAGCTTTTTTTAAATAAAAAACTTAAAGGAGTATTCAAGTGTTTTGTTTGCATAATTGATTTTCAATTGACCCACAATACTGTTGATCGGTCAAGATGGGGTTTTTTCATACATATTCTCATTATTTGGCAAGATACAGCCAGTGGGTTTTTTTTAGCATTAGTCACCATAGTCTAAATTAATGAGGGCAAACAGGGAACATATCAGTGCTCTCCAAAAAGCAAGAAAATGTCACCCAACACACTCCAACACAATCTGTATAGCAATGTTATTATGCCATAAGATAGTTCCAGACAAAAAGTTGTGGCTGTGTTTTTCACCAAATAATGGGAATAAGAAAGACTGATCAGCAACATCATTGACAATTCAAAAATCAATTATGTAAAAAATGCAGGAGTGCTCTTTAAAATCAACAGTCATAAATCTAGCCTTTCTTTGTCTAAGGCATTCAGGACAAATGTGACAAAGTAACTGTGATAGCAATTTAATTTCTGATTTCAACGTCATCATTTCAGCATCTTAAAATACAGAGCAAAAACTCCCTTAAATGTTGTGAGACCTTTAACTCCCTTAAATGTTGTTGTACCATCCCATTGGGACTTGCTGGCTAAAACAAAGTATTTCCTATTTAAAATGTGGTATCGATCAGTTGTCTACAAAAATCTGGTAACCTGTCCAAGCCACAAACAACTAATATGTGCAACTATTTCAGTATTATTAATGGGAACCAAACAAGCGAAATAAGTAAGGGCATAATGCGCCTGTGTTTACTTTACAAATCACATCCTGTCAGCAGATTCTGAGCAGCAGACCAGAGGTGTCACTGAGGAAGTATCTGTTTCCTATTATTCAGTAATAAATTTCATCACTTACACCCCATTCAGCACCAAAACACTGTCAAAACCTAAAGGCAGCACTTTTTACCATTTTCAATTTGTTGTGAAGTTTTGGTTTTATCTTGGTGTTGGTGCCCCTTGTCATGCAAATCTAAATGTTTATTTTCTCCTTCTTCATCTTATTTTTCATTTTAGTGATTAGAAGAATTAGACACAGAATTCTTCAATGAACTTCAATGTCTAAAAAATCACAGGGGGTTTCTTTGTGCACTCTCTAAAACAGTCACAATTGTTGTTTGTTTGGACATAATGACAACTCATGGTCCCTAATGACAATGTGACGGTTCTTTGGATGAAAAGCACACAGTTAATTATTGTTTTAAACCACAGTGAAACAGCTGAATCAATGCCATGTTAATCTGTGCTGCTGTTAATTGAAGGTACATTAATTAAAGGGAGATGACTGTGTTTAGCAAATGTGTGTGCTTTTATGCAGCCATGGCACAGGAATTGAATTATGTTAGACTTCAACTCTCAATTTGGACAATGCTGTGTGTCATCTATCTCCGTGTAGTAATTACCAGCTCTAGAGATCAAAGCTATCCAAACATTATTTTCTCAGTTGACTTCAGCAGGGTATATTTACTGTACTCTAGCCTCAGGGAACTGGTGGAGAATCCTCCAACAAAAGTTAGTAAGAGTTCATCATAATTTTATTTTGTCCTAATTGAACTGAAACTTCAAATTGAAGAACATTCTTTAAATAAATTTCAATGTATAAAAGTAATGCCTTTGCTTCACAATATTAGTTATAGCAAATATAAAGCCATAACATAGACCTTGTAAATTAAAACGATCTATTACACATGGTTTACTGGACAACTGCCTCTCTATAATTCCTTCTGCAATAATAATATATCATGACACCAAGTATCTAAGCAAGCTTTCACATTCTAGTCCTTTAAACGGTACCAGTGCTTCCATTTAAAAAAGCTTTTAATGCCATAACAACTGCAGAATGGCTTTCTGGAGCATTACATTCAGAAACTATTTAAACAAACATTAAAGGACAGGGTCATCATTACATAACATATGCCATCATGATAAAGCTTTATCCTTTTTCTTAATGTAAGTAATAGCTCAAATTTAACAAGAATTCACTAAAAATCTAGCAGCTTCATAAAACAATGAGTAAAATTTATGATTGGTTTCAAAGGTAGAGGAGTCGGCACCTTTTATTTGCAATGAGCGATGAATATGTTACTATAGCAGTCCATCTAAGTGACAGTTGATTGAGATTGATTAAGATATGTCAAAATCAATTCCTTACAAAAAAGATCACATAAGACTTTGGCAATTCGTGTGCACTTTTTTCCTAATACAGAGGGTACAATCTGACAGGTTGATTGAGCTACACTTTTGAAGACATCCATTCCTTTCCAATTCCAGTTGGCCAAAATGATGAAACACTTTGTAAACATTTCAGCTTTCTAAATAGATATATTGAGGAACGTGTGCAGGCTCCCTAAGGAATAGTTTGAATGGTGAAATAAAAACCAAGCCAACATAATGACCAAAATGACCAAATGAATGTGCCAAAATGACCTCAAAATATTTGTGCCAACATAAAACCTTTTAAACTGAAACCAGAGCCAGACCCTGCTCATTACACAACTTTAGCTAAAGCTGAAGACACAAAATAAGAAAATTAGTTGTGTGCTCTACCTAATTCTCAAATGTTTTAAATGCTATTATTCATCTATTAACAACATTTTTGATAACAAAATAGACTCATAAGTATTTCACAAAAATATATGTATTTATACAAGCAATATTTATTCTTTATTATACAACTATGAAGGAAAGCTCTTAAATAGAGGTTAAAACGTTTGCTGTTGTGACATTTTATGAACATAACCAGGCAAATTCAAATGCAGAGGAAGGACATGTTCATTTTATGTGGGCCAATGTTGGGACAACGTGATAGCATAAACTAGTCATATTAATATCATATATAATACAGGAAAAGAGCATAGATTCCTTTTAGGTATGAGGACAGTGAGCAGAGAATGCATAAACCTTATCAGAATCCTAAAGTTGAAAGCCTTTGAATGACATTTGAGGTGGTCTCACAGGACTCAACAGTGCTGTGGGTCAACAAGATTATGACAGCTAAACCCAGATATACTTCTCCCAAATGAACACAGCATAAAAAGACACCAGCATTTTTTGGGGGGGTTTTGACACCAGGATGGTTTCAGATTTTTTTGGAGGGCAAATACTGCCTCTCTCTCTTGTTTGGAAGAATTGGGATTTGACAGAGTAAGACGGATGAATTAAAAACCTGGACGCATCCACTGAATGGATTGCCTGATGAAGGTAAAAGAAGGCTATGGACATGAACTGAGATGACATTTGTCCTTAACTTTGACTTACATGTGAATTCAAGCATATCTAACACACATTTAATCCCGAGTCAATATTACAGACAAATGATGATTGAATCCAGCCCAAGGTGAAAATTCAGTGAAAAGCACAGGAGATGGCGGAGATAAAAAAATTAAAAAAGTAGCTACTGTATTGTGCCAAAGGCAGCAGAGCCAGACCAGGAAACGCACGTGTATCACAAGAAAATGGTTGCAGCTTACTAGCTGGCTAACAAACAGATTGGCGAGTTAACTGTAATAGTTTGTCAGCTGTTATCCTACTCATTTTCAATAGAAAGCAATCCACAGACCACTACAGAGAGCTTTGCATTTATTTACTTGTTTGGAATATTTTCTGGAATCCTTTTTGTGTTCCTAGGTTTTTGACAATTCAAGATGAGGAAAACACCAAACACAGCAATTAAGTTTGAAAGAGATGCATTAAAATCTATTAACCTCTTTGAGAGCACAAGAGAGAAACAAGTCACCATATAACATGTCACAGCAAATCTATGTTGTCCAGTTGACAACAATTTATTTTCTTTCCACTGTACTAGCACATCTAGCCTACACCACTGAAGAATATTTAATATACATTGGAATTCATAATCAACTGACTTCCTCTTAAATCAGTTCATAAATTACCATAACATTCCATTTGAATTCCATTGGTTTCTTAAAACAGATGCAAAAATACAATTGCTGTCCCTTGAAAAAAATACATCTTTTCAGCATAGTTGTGTTCATCAAGAGTAGGCATAGGAACACCTAAATATTTACAGTAATACAAATAATGTTTTATATTATACACTCAGTCCTCCATCTTGAAATTCTGACAGTATAGGTATAGCCATGTGTTAATCAATCTCCACCTTGCTCTAATTAAATATTGCAGTGAAGAATCTGACAGTTTCAAACACTCTCCTCTCCAATCAGCACATTCTTATGCATAAGGTCATTGCAATAACTTGCTGTGACATCAAATAGAAATGTGTCTCTGTTAAACCATTGGGTATCATCATCTTGCTAAAGACAGATCATTTACTTCTGTTCTTAAAAGCATTTCAATCCCCAAACCATAAGCAGAGCCAAGCCCAGGGATCAAATCCAGATACTCCCAGATTCCTGGCATTTCAAGAGCCCATTGTGAGGCTTGTGAGGCTTCACTTTCATCAGACGGGCTATTTCCCAGCTGAAACTGCAGTTAGATAACCTGCCTTCCTCTCCTAAGCACATATTGCAATGGCGATAATTGGCATGCAGAAGTAGCCTCCCCTCTCAACAGCAATGAGATAAAATAGCTGAGAATATCCTACGTGCAGATTCATACTAGATCCTTACCATACTGTCAGACCATTCAGATCCAAGGAGAGAGTTCAGCAACCAGCTGCTTTAGCAGAAGAGTGAGAATGGAGAGCAGATAATTACCAAGGCGCTGCGATCACTCAGCGAGTGACAAGCCTTCTTAGAGTGTGAGAAAAACAGTGAGCAGGAAGCATTTGTCACATTCTATATTCGGGAACTAATTACAAACCAAAAGGACTGAGAAGCCAGGGTCAAGTCTAAGTCTATGGAAAGAATGAGATGATTGGTCCTGCCATTCCAGCTTAGTTTTCCCCCTTTTTTTTTACTTCTCAAAAATGGCCAGTGAGAAAAACATGTTCTCATTGGCATGTCGTAGCTCACTGTCGTTCTTTGTAAGTTTTGAAAATGTCTGTTTTTGCTTCCCCAGATGTGGGGGTCATCAGCCAGATTCCCAGCTGTAAAGAGGGCTCGTTCTCATGGATTACAAGGCGCACAATGGCCAAGACTGTGAGCTTGCGAGGACGCTCTCCATGGCAACAAAGCCTCTTCTGTGTTTCCTGCAGCCCCTCCAGCCCGTGTTAATTGCATTGACCCGGACTGTCTTCCAGCCGCTCTGCACACACCCCTCATCAACACGAGGGTACAGTATACAGTATACTATACATGTTGTGTGACTTCGGGATAACTTGTGACCCTGAGGTATCTGGTTAGTTTAGACAAGAGGTGTAAAACAAGAGGGGAAAATGCTGGACAGGCTGCAGCCATATGAGTGCAGGCAAGACCCTATAGCCTAGACCTTATAGGTCTTCTTAGCCTACTTAAATCTTCTATGAGAGAAAGTGTGTCGTAGTAGGACACAGTGGGCACAACTCGCTTGAGGAAGGGTGGAGTTAAGTCGGCCAGGGTTCTTAAGGTTACCGCACCGTTAGCTCCTCCCAATGTTACGCCCCCAGGCTAGCAGTTGTCCTCAGTGAGAGAGAGACCTCTCTTCCAAATGGTGCTAACTATCCTGTCACACTGCCTGTGTCATGGAAAATATTCACAAACGAGTACACTGGGGAGTACAAGCGCTTCAGCTGCAGTGCGTGGGTGCGGGTGACACAGCGATGACCAGAGAGACACAACTGCTGATTCCAAATTGAGAAAAAAATAAGGGGAAAACCTTTTACAAAAAAAAAAAAAAGCTGATCATCAAATCTCCTCTTCTTCTGCTTTTATATATATATAAAAGCAGAAGAAGAGGAGATTTGATGGAGATTGAAAGGAAGCGGACCATTTGGAATTATTTAATAAGTATTCATGGAAAAAATATAATTAACATCAGTCTGTGATTCAGATATTTTTTAGGCCAGCAGAGAAGGCCTTGCAGGCCCTGACGGCCCACCACTGCTCCTTACCATAGTTAACAAGTCAGTCCTAATAAGCAAGCTAGCTCTCAATCAATGGCTAGCTCCATATTCATTTAATACATTTTGTCAGGATTTAAATTATTAGTGTGCTAACAAGAGGGACCATATTTTTTTCTTTGCATTATGAAACCAATAAATAACTATAGCACACACTAGCTAACTTGCTAGCAGAAAGAAGAGAAAATCTCAAATCAAACTGATATATAGTATTACTTTAATTCACTTGGGCATAGTGCTGTATATGCCTTAATCATTCTGATCAAATGAACAAACTTGTACATAATTTTACAAGATGTAAGAGCTGCTGCTGATCATATTTGAATTGAACAGGCTCAGTGCCTGAGATAACTGAGGCAGACGGAGTCCATGGTTGCCAAATGCGCATTGACCAACACATTTTCAGCCACACTCAGGTAGTCCTAGATATAATGAGAAACACTCATTTTGGATGTTGCCATGTCGATTATAGCTAGATTCTGTCAAATAGCAATAAGGAAAACGCACTGTGTCATGGGGCTCATATCTCCTACACACACACAGCAAACCAGTATGCCAACCATCACGCACAACTCATAGATATTTTCACACTTGATTATGTTCGGCTGGGTACAGAGTGCAGTGTGTATAATTGAGAACATGTTTGAGAATCAGAAAGTGAAATGAATCTAGTGTTCCATGGCAACCAACAAAATATTAAATCATAAATCAAACCACACAAGCTGCTTGACAAATTACAGATGTGGCAGAGAATTCATCTGGTCTCCACACACAAAGACACACAGATGTATCCAATAGTCCTCAAAAGTCAGATGGCTTTGATCAATGTATACCTGTTTATGACACAACAAGGCTCATCTTCAACTTTAAGGCCTCAAAACATTCAAGTGTATCACAGCAGTGTTTCACAAAAACATGAGTTTGACTAATGCAATTTAAACTGAAAAACAGGATCCTCTTAGAACAGTTAGCCCAGTCATATTTTTACTTACGGTGTTGAAATAAAACTCTGTCTGATGTGCCATAACAATCATTAAATAATTTTATTGAATTAAAATTGCATTAGCATCAAATAATTTTGACCTCTTTAAAGCAGAACTTTGACTTTTAAAGTTCTGCTTTTAAACAGTCTGCACAGACTAACTGACCCATTAATTGATGTCACCTTGGGCTCCTATGCCATGATTTAAAAATGTTTACCAGGCATTCAGTTTACAGGTTCATAGTCAACACATCTACATTTCTAAGCTATGAAGCTGTAAACTGAATGCCTGTATACAAGTTAAACAGACCCACTAAATGTAGGACGTCTTCCCAGAATGCATATATACTATATTCTTGATGTAAATTCCAAGGGCAGTCCCAGGAGCAGTCATTCAATTGCATAACTGGCTACATTAATTGGATTGTGTAATTTAAACTGCTCAAAACAAGCAGCATGGTAAATTGGGCACATTGCATGCTTCAATAAAGAAACCATACAAAATTCTGCACTGTGCCTTATCATTGCTCTTAATAAAGGGGGGGGGCAAGGGTTGTGGAACAATGCAATACAAAACCACACTACCACAATGTCATGTCTAGATGATACATATCACCAATGTTGTGTGTGTAGATTCACAAAATAAAATTGGCAATGGCAAAGCTGCACTGGTCTACTGAATATGCATAACTAGCTAAATTCACAAATATAGAAACCTTTGACATGAATAATGAAGGTAATATTATTGAGACCAAAAAAACACTTACCATGATATCCTGCAGTCCTTTCGCTCAAGGCTGCTGTAGGCTGTCTATATCACGACATATTGCTGAGGCTGTGTCAGGGAGCCACAGTCTTAATCAATCACAGCACAGTGATACATGAAAGACCTTTCAGCATTCTTGGCACAGTCTCCAGTCATATGAGCACAGACGTCTTCACAGACGCCTTGTGTAAGTGGCTAACTACACCATCATGATTCACAGATGCATGAACATTTTGATTCCATTGTTTAATAAATAAATAAACATAGGTTGAATAGCTCTGTATTTAAAAAACCTAGTTTTACATTTGTTTTGCCCTGATCCATGTTATTTTCATCTGTGAGCAGTGTGTGTTAGCCTGAGTCAGTTAAAGCATACGTTTATATGTTTGTTCTATAGCACTAGTTGGACTGTGCCACTAGCAGTGATATTCTATTATTGCAAGGCATTAATATCAAGTACCATCCAGTACAGGGTGGGGCACCATTTTTTACCCCAATAAATATCCCATCACCACTTTTCTCTTTCCTTACCTTGGATGGGTAAGGAGTCTGCTGTATGTGGGTTCTATAACTAGCAGGAAGTTGTATTTACTGTCCCTACAAGGGCTCAAGCATTTTCTATTCAGGGATTTCATCTCAACCACAACCAATATCCAGCACCCACCTGTCTGATGCGTAATTTGTGCCTGAATGCTCACTACACATCAGCCGAGGTGGAGGGGGAGGGATTATTAAACCCATTAAACCAGGAATGATTAGACGGCCAGACTGATAGAGCCAGGTTGGGAATTTGACCAAGATCTCAGGGGACTCTTTGTGATAGGTGCCATGCGATCACTAATGACCACTGTGATTTAGGACCTCAGGACCAGTTTAACGTCTCATCTGAAGAGACAGCATTTCTTACAGCACAGCGACCCTGTCATGGGACTAGAGAATTGGTTTTCAGCTGAGCCCAGAGCGAATATCACCCCATGCTGGCCCGCAAACACCACTCCCAGCAGCAATGAATTTCCTCTGGAGGTAACCACTCCCAGTCCTGCTCAGCTTCAGCTACCAGGCAGGAGTGAAGTACAGGGCGATATAGTAGCTGGTCATCTGACCCAGACTTCTCTCTGGCATTGCTGTGTCCTGCATATCCCAGAACCCTTCAGATGTAGTTGCACAGACTTAGCCTGGACCTGAAGCGCCACAGGCAGATGCCAGCTCTCATTTCCAAGAAGTTGAAAATATGCCATTCCAAGGGCTTCCTATCTAAAGGTGTGAGTCTGGGCAGCCCTTTGCACAGGAAACTGGTATGCAGTGAAGCATCCCAGAAGGGGTGGGGTGCAGTGGCAGAAAGGCTGTCTGCCAGTGACATCTGGGAGCTCCCTTGGTCAACACACATCAATGAGTCCTTCTTCCGAGCCTCGGAAGCAAGTCTTATTGAGATCGTATTTTGATCTGCTGTTCTAGACTCAGGCCTGCCCTAGGGAGTAACTGATGCCATCAGGAGAGGGGAGACTTCGCACAGCCACTGTGATGCAGATCAGAGGCTACTTCTGAGATCCCTGATTATTTTGTGCCTTATCATATGTTGTCGATCCTGCAGGATCACTTTTGGGAACTGCTAATTGCCCAGGACCGGACTTCACTAAGGTTTTGAGCACACTGTGGCACATGAGATCCAGCCTTCTGAAGCTATGGGTCTGGCCATGGAACAGCACAGATGGCTCGGGTTGGGCTTTCAGCCAGCTGTCATAGATAGGTTGCACATAGCCAGATCAGCCTCTATTTCTTATGTACATGTGTCAATAGTGTACATTCTGCCCTTCATGTCCTGACCATGAGGCAATGTCTGTGTGCTGTGGAATTAAAGAAGTGCTCAGTTTTCTCTGATCTATGGTAGAGAAGCATTGCTTTTTGTATGGGAGGGGCACAGGTTAGCCTGCCACAGAATTTTCCATTGACCCTCCAGGTGGCTATCGCTGCCATTATTACATTTTCCTGTCATCTCAACATTGTTTCTGACAGAGAATAAACACATGCGAGATGTGAGCTGTACAACTGTAGAGCTATGAGATGGCGGAGTGCTTAGAAAACATGTACAGCAACCGCCCACACAAACAGAGCCATCACACATTTCCAACTGGTTCACATTTTCCTCTCACAGTATACACAAACAGATCAAGGGAAAGAAGCAGTTATTTGCACTGACAAACAAACACACAGTAACAGTGAGGTTCCATAAAATGACCTTGATTGCTTTAGCTACAGGCAGAAAACTAGCATGTATTATGTTGAACATGCTGAATTAATTATCTGACAAAGCTGTACTCTTTTAAGATGACCATATGCTCCCTTATAAACAAGACAGTCCCGTTTCCACTGGGCCAGTTCCGTATTTTAGCTCAGTGTCTGGTGTCCCAATTTTCTCTGGAAAACTATGTATTTTCCTGCTTTTTCTGCCAATTGATGCATCTACTAATGTGTTTCCTAGTAATGCATATAGTGATCGGAATTGACCACATGGATACTCCAGCTTTCTAACTAAGGTAAAATATAAATTGGCTCACAATGACATTCAGATATTCAACCATTGTAGCACATGCTGTTACTCTTATAAACCTCAACCAGATGTGAATTTTGCTACTGTATTGTTTCTTTTTACAAACAAAAATGGCATGTTACTCACACGTGCAAATCATGCATTGTCCATAATCAAACATATACACTTGAAAATGTACAGGTAACTGTAAAAATAAAGGAAACACCAACGTAAAGTGTCTTAATAGGGCTTTGGATCACCACAAGCCACAAGAACAGCTTCAGTCTGCCTTGGCATAGATTTGAGAAGTATAGTATCTGGAACTCTATTGGAGGTATGCCACACCATTCTTCCATGAGAAATAGCATCATTTGGTGCTTTGTTGATGGTGGTGGAAAATGTTGTCTCTGGTACTCCAGAATCTCCCATAAGTGTTCAACTGGGCTGAGATCTGGTGACTGAGATGGCCATGGCATATGGTTTATATCATTTTCATGTTCATCAAACCATTCGGTGACCAATCGTGCCCTGTATGCTGGAAGAGACCAGTCCCATCAGGATAGAAATATTGTCTGTTTTGTCTTGCATCTTGACCCAATGCACGAACATCATGGTCGAGGAGTACGCGCTTTCAACCACAGTTGCTGCTCGGTGTGAAACATTGTCCTTGTGAAACATTAGCAAGTTGAGCAGTCTTTGTCACTGAAGCTCCTGCTAAATGTACCCCAACAATCACCCCTCTTTCAAAGTTACTGAGATCTCTAGCCATGGTAGCCAAAATAATGGGCAAAAGTATTTTTATACATGACCCTATGCATGATGGGATGTTCATTGCTTAAATAACTCAGGATCCACACTTGAAACGTGAAAGCACACCACACATGAAAGCACCTGCTTTCAATATACCTTGTATCCCTCATTTACATGTTCATAATTAAGTGTTTCCTTTATTTTGGTAGTTACTTGCAGTTCTGCCATTCAAATATTTTCCGTTATCCAGAACGCACACATTTACAAAGCTAGGATTTGAAGTATTGATTTAAACATGAGACCAAATGATTCAGGTTACATTACCACATACAGAATAAAGGCACGATTCCAAAGTAAACCTACCCTGTGAATTACTGTATTTCATGTAACCTTTCCATCATTGACAAATCAGTGATGGGGGCTCATGAGTGGCCCAGCCTACATAAGGGCTTTGTGACACTGGGAGAGGTAGAGGGAGGAGTAGAGAGGGCTGCGCCTCCCTTTTGGCTGCTGCCAGGTGCTCCTCTTCCTCCCACAGCCTGGAGATGACCACAGGTCCTTGAACAGCAGTAGCCTCACTTACAGGCAAGCTCACCTGAGGCTAATGAGCAATCAACTCAGCTGTGAACCATTGCCTTCGTTAGGCCTTTATAAAAGCACAGCTTGCACAGCACAGCACAGCACTCCCCCCGTCCCCATAAATAGTTTTTAGTTTAACTTTGTTTTAGGAATTTGGTTGATTTGTTTGTAGAAAGACGATACATTTGGAATCAGAACTCAAAACTGTTTTTTTGTTTGGTTTTTCAGCCACTCCTGTCACCTTGCTACAGGCTCACTCCAAGCATAAACTGAACTATATTGCCAAGACATCACCAGTTTGAGTCTCGACTATGTCATTACAAAACTACACCTGGGATTCCTCAGCAAGACTTAATACAGGGGTAGGGTGGGCTTAAGCAGGATTTCTTTGGTAACTCCTGCATGAGCATCCCCTAACTACTCATCAGAAGCCTACAGGTTACCAGTTTCCATCAGAGCGGTGCACCTCTCCTCCAATAGGTGCTAGCTCTCCTGTAGTATCATGTGGAGCTATAATGTGGAAAATCCCTTTGCAGGGACACATGGCATAGTAGCATTGGGAGTGGGTTGGGAGTTGGAATTACTCATACAACTTATTGATTATTATTATGTTACACATATAGGCATTGTCTTGTTTTGACCTGGGTTCTTTATCCGAGAAAACCACACTTGTAAATCATTTAGCCACCTTCATAAAACACAACAGGAATTACAGTGATGCTTGATTTAAACTTTGATGCTCCAATGGTTAGGAAATTCACTTACAAACCCCAAGTTTCAACAAGCAAGAAACTGTACAACATATGTCAGGAAATCAATAGTTAATACCTCCTCTGTGTATTACTTATAAACTGTGCAATGTTGTATCAATGTTCTCTTTTCCAGATGTGTACATACACTTGGTCGCATGATAGAAAAATACATAAAAGAGAGAACTCCCATACCTTGGCTTAAACTTGTCAGTCCAGAAGTGAGATCAAAGCCATCCTCAAAAGATCAGTCAACTTCAACAGGTAAATCATGCATTAAATCACACAAGTGTTTTCCCTTGTTCTACATCACTATCAACTTGGCAAGCATGCATGTTTTCTGAAACCTCAGTAAAAATGTACCTAATTTATATAGGCTATTGGACGCAGAAAACTAGACAGCAGAAAATGTATATTAGTGGGGCAAAATGGGGGGAAAGAATAAACACAAACAAAAACCAGCAAGGAATTCAAAGTTGTTCCTCGTCACACTTTGAAGCCTCCCTCATGCAAACACACTTCATGCACGTTCCACAGAGAAATTCCTTCAATGAGTTTCAGTCCTCAAGAGTGCAACATTTAGGCTGTTATTTCCACATTTCTGTTTTACAAATTACAAACACTGTATGCAGCAACAGATCACTCAGGCTTAACTACATTTGGCCAGACTGACAGAAATGACTGGTATAAAACAGAGAAACAAAGCATTCCACCTGCTATCAAAATATCTATCTCAAATCTCTATCTGCTATCTCAAATCTCATGTAAGAAGGATTCAACATATTTTATCCTACAGGTTTAAATTAGGGATGCACCGATATGAAAATTCTGGACCGATATTGATACCGATAATTAAAATAACACAAACGGCCGATACCGAATTTTATTTATTTATTGTCCTATTTGTGCCCTGGCAAGAGAATTAAATTCTGCCCTTCATTATCATTTTCAATGAGCAAAAATTAAATCATTCTAATGTATGGAACAGCGTTTATTGTAACATTATTTCACATACTAGTTGTAGGCTACTGTGCTACATGTCTTACTTGTAAATGGCTGATCAGATTTGATGTGAATGAATGAAAATGTGCAATATTGTTTTCTAAGGTTATAACTACACACTAACATGTTCCCACTTCCCCCAAGAAAGCACCTTTATTTTCCAGTGGCCTAGTTGGGTTGGTAGGCTAGGTCAGAAAGTCTAAATTCTACTAAACTGACTCAATTAAAAAAGTGATTGAGTGCTAATGAATTATTTATTCATCCTATTCAATAAGAAAATTCAGCATCACACCCTTAAGTTAACAGGCTGTGCCATATAGGCCTAGGCTGCTATGAAATACAGTAGGGGCATTCAACTGCCCCCAAGAATGCTAATCATTACTGAAATATATCACTATTACAATACATTTGAATATATACATATATACATATTCAGGCCAATATCCTACATGATTATATCAATGGACAATAGCATGCCTTTTTTACTTTCACTTTTAGTCTTAATTGAGAACGAATGGCAGATCTTCCTCATTTAACTTAGATTTATAAACCTGTAGGACAGCTAATGGTAACTTATTTTCACCAAAGACTTAGTACAGTTAGGCTACTAGCTAAAATAAAGACATTGGAGAATGTGGGAAAGTTGATTTGAGCCTCATGACCGAACCCCGCGCTGCCTTGACGTTCGCGAATTAGCGGGTGAACACGATTCTGCAGTGCCCCGCTAATAAAGGGTTAAATTGGTCAATATTAGGAGTTGAAAAATAATTCTGGTATCGCTAGAAAGTACATAATCTTCCCTATTATATCACTATCAGGCTGTCAACCCCTTGCAAACATATGCTAATTCAGATACCTCTGTTTCAATAACGCCTTCCCATCCCTCTTCATTTGAGTAGAACGGCAAGTCTTTTTAATAAGGCTACAACTCGCTCAGTTAGGATATTGCCTATAGCCTACTATAAATTAAAAACAGGACTAAATAAAATAGATTAGGCTATGCCTACAAATGAACTCTGGTGACTCCTGAGCAGTGCAGAGAAGAAACAAATGAGAGCCAGCAATGCAGCTGTTATTCCGTTGCGCAAGACGAACGCAAAATATAAGGACACGCAGATACTTTTCTTTGGTCAAAAAGCATTCCATTTCTGGCAGCCAATGATGAAAATTGTATTACCTGTCAACTAAAAGTGGTATGGCCATGCTATTGCTACATGCCTAAGTTCACCATACCTATGGCGGCGGACATGGTTATAGAAGTATTTCGTCAGTATATCGTGCTAATTATTTTTGGCCATATCGCCCAGCTCTACTGTGCATCTTGTGCAAGACTGTGTGGAGTGCCAGTGCTCATGATAGCTAGTCAATCGCAGCCTCGTCGGGGGAGTAAATTAGGTGTGGTTTCAGGCATTTTAGCCTGTAAATAAAAGATGCTGCTGTTCCATTAAAGTTTGAACATTTAGATTGACGCAGCACAAACTGACGGATAATTATCGGCCATTGCCATCGGTAAATTAAATTGTATTGGTGATAAGCGGATAGCGGTCAACAAGGCAAATATCGGCCGATACCGATAGTCCACCGATATATCGGTGCACTACCTAGTTTAAATACAACAACATTCCACTGTTTTTGATCCCCTTTTGTCAAAAACAGTAGTTCTTTCTGGAATAAACCATTCTAGGCACAGCAACATATCCTTATAAATGTCCTCTTACTGTACAATGTTGAGACTTAGATGTTTATCATACTGAAAGTGAGGTTTACCACAAGTTGAGACCAAACCAGAGACCAGATTTGTTGAAGAGTAGCCTACGCCACAAAACTGCACAGCTTGAGTCAGCAACTTTCATTCTGAACTAACACTACTAGCTATCTGGTATGCATTTTAGACATACCAGCCATTCCTTTGTAAATTTTGTCATTTCAGTAAGTGTGGTCATGTTACCACAAACAATGGGGTCACTATCTTCAAGGAAATGTGTCGAACATTCTCCAAAGTAGTTGTTAGCTGCTTCTGACTGACAAGAATCAGGAAGAAGGATTCACAGTTTCCATTCAATAAGTGCTGCATCAGCTGTTACATGCCAAACATTCCACAACTCTTTCCTGTAACTTGCCTGAAGCCTCCTGTACTGTACAAATAAAACAAGTTATGTTTTTTATGAATACTGAGTAACTATACACTATTTTGTTATATTAAATCCATTATGTATTACATCATTCATTATTGACAAGGCCCATGCAGATAGTAAAACATGAAAAAGAAGATGTAGTGGAAATATATTTGATAAACACCTGTGTTCAAAAAAGTACTTTATAAGCACTCTCGTTGATTATTTCTTCATTTGTACAAGGCCCATGCAGATAGTAAAACATGAAAAAGAAGATGTAGTGGAAATATATTTTTTAAACACCTGTGTTAAAAAAATTACTTTATAAGCACTCTTGATTATTTCTTCATTTTTAAATACTTTAATTTTATAATTATTCTTATAATTGACTAATAGAGCAGGTGTCATATTGCTATACTCCCTAATAAACTTATATTCTATGCTATAAGCATGTCTGAGCTGGTCAGTCTGTGTAAATCAAAAATAAATACTACAGACTTATGTGATCAATATCAGGGCATATTTATCTAAGAATGACTGCTTACCTTTCAGCTTTTAATAGGTATACCATTTTGTTACAGACATGTGATGCCTTTCAACATGGCAGTGAATGCATCAAGCGCAACCATGAAAGTTCAAATAATTGAACATTGGCACACCTGGGGTGTCATGTTGCGTAACACACAGCTGTGGCCACAGCCCTTGCGTTTCTGTACTTTCCTCCCCATTGAAAATAATGAAATGCACTGGCATTGCACAAAGACATTTCAGTGTGAAAGGGAAACCATTGTCACTTGCTGGTGTCTGATCAGGATGACCTATGAATAGGGTGTCCGTTTTCAGTTTTTGTGTCTATTATCATTCATGTTTTCTCAGACCTTATCTAATGATTACTAAACGTATCTACATTTGGCAATGCCTGAAATTGCAAACCTATATGCTGCCAGGTAAGCAACCTGTGCACACAGAGAAAGGTACGACAAGCTTAAGACATGAAAGTCCAGCAAATTCAACAGAACCCACAGATAAGGCAATTGTATATTGTCAACCTGGTCTCATCTCTTTGTGTCGCTAGAGTCAGACATCAACCTATTGACGCAAAGGGCATGGCAAAAGTGAGGCAAAGGGCATGAGACCAGGCAAATGTTGTTGTTAACATTTTTTTGGGGAGGTGAATAACTTACTTTAGGAGCTATGGAAAGCAACCATGAACTTCCACTCCACAGGGCAGCCTTATTACCACATAGCTAAAAAAGGTTGGGCATCTGAGGATGGCTGGAATGTACAACTACAAGCCTAAGTCTTTCCTAGTGATGCCATCCTGCCTGGTACGCCTGGTTGCTACAATAATCAATGTAATAAGTTTGAATCTGGGTCTAAGATTGGTAGTTTAAAAACCGCCCAAGTCCCAGATATAATAGATGGAGACAGTAGTAGGCTATCACATGCCACGTGACAAACCCTGGAAGGGAACAGAGCAGACTGGAGACACGGAGTGGAGTTTGTAGTAGGAGTGAGTAGAAGGTTAACATATAACAAACACGAACACAAACACAGACACAAAATCTTCAAAATAACAAACTCGGGTAAAAACAACGAACTAAAATAACAAACTAAAATAATCATAACTTATGGGATACCGCGCCTCTTCCTCCAGAGTTCCCCTGGAACCTCCCCAGGCACACACATATCCAGTGACCTTTCAAGTGCTTCCCACCCATTCATACTGAGACACTCAAACTAAGCAGTTTGAGTTCTCTTTTCCCATGCATACAGAGACACTCGCCACTCCCCACAGTGAGAGTTCTGGCAACCAGCTCCCGAGACACTCTCCACTCTTCCAGTGAGATTTCTCGGGCTGTTGCCCAGAAACACTCTCCACTGCCCGAGTGCGAGTTCTCTTTCAATCACACAAATAAAACCGAGGGCGAGAGGTGCCCTCTTTCAGAGCGCCCTCTCGCTCTCTATCACGATCACGCCAAGGGAGAGAGGCAGACACTCTTAGTGCGCCCCCTCTCCCTCTTTCCCACACACACAAGAAGCACTCAGTCACTTTCAACAAATGCACACAAAACTCCACAACATCAAACATCACGCCACAATACAACACTCCACAACACTCCACAACACTCCACAACATATAAAGACACAGGCAACCATGCCACTCCCACGTGGCCGAGACCGACGTCCTCCACATAGGCCTATGCATACTAAAGCGGTTTCTTGTTTATGTCTTGCAGCAGGGTTTCATCATGTAACAGACAAGACTGCATATGGTAGTATTAATTCCTCAGACATGGAAATGAGAGAAACACAAAGGTTTCTCACACAAACACAATCACTGTGTTATGAAACAAAAGTTAATGGATAGATTTTTTTGTGAATAGATATTTATATTGACAGCAAATGTAAACTTTTGTGATGACACAACTCCATCTGTAGCCGCCCGTGGAGTTCTCCCAGTTAAAATCACACAAGCTTCTGTTCCAGTGACAGTCCACTGAAAGGAGATTAAATTCAGGAGTCGTTCCATCTATCTGTATTAGCGGAGATAACCTGCCATACCCATACAAAAACATACATTCTGTTATTCTTGACAAAGCTAAACTTGCAAAAGTAGGATGTGTCACCTGCCCTAAAATTATTTCTCAACACAGGTAGTTGTTTAAACCATTTTCTTCAGTCTTTGTATACTCCAATCCTAATTATCCACATTCAATGCATGCCACCTCGGTATTCTGATGAAATATTTTGGAATGAGGAAGTCTTCACAATGGGGGGAAAAGCTTATCTTTATCCGATCAACGCAATGAATAGGACAATATACGGAAAAGAACACAGTGGTCTTCAAAGTGTGAAACATTTACATTTCTTTATATCAGAAAACCTGTATTTAATACGCCACCAAAACTAGCAATTGCAGTAATTTTGCTTACTGTTCAGTGGACAGAATACAATTAATTCCCTTGACATATGATTTTTATAATTGGTCTATTATGACGTTTTTTTATTTTGTATCATTATTTAAGAAGCATATCAGGCAGTGGCACATGGCTTTTTCCAAGTGGATGTGTGTACTTGTGCATGTGTGTCTGCGTACGTCCTGCTATTTCTACCACTCAGTTAGGGGAAATGTTTTGCTTTTTATACTACTGACTCGCAGACAAGACCTGAAATCAGGCGAGTGAAATCGGAGTTTCCTGCATCTATACCAAATAGCTTAATATGTATCTGAAATCAGAACCGTAAGGTCAGTACACATAAACTTCCACATTTGTAAGTAAACGCTACAGCAAATATCGTGAACCAAAACCCCAACTGCAGTCGTCATCTCCTTCTGTTACCAATGAGCTGTACTCGAATCCAGTCCCTTAATTGAGCTTTCGCGGTTAAGATAAATGTTAGATACAGATACAGTAGGCTTTAGGTGAGAAGACAACCTGTTCCTGACAGCATGCAAGTGACAACATTTGTCTACAAGTACGACCTGTTCTTACGGAAATGCTGTAGTGTACATTAGTCTGAATATAATATTTTAGCTCGATTTGTTGCTCTAGCTTTCATGTCAATAGAGCGACGACATTTGTAAAGACAACAGTGTTACAATATGGGAACGATTGTATTGATCCAACTCAGTACTTCAATGAGTATGGTCTTACCTCTAAAACCTGGACGTAACTTGCAGGGAACCATCCTCTCACTCCATCCTTCTCTCCTTCCCACCAACCGCCAGCTGATGCTTGTATTACTTTAATTATGTCCCCAGCCTCGAACCTCAATCCTTGTTGGTGGTGGTCTCCACTGAAGGCGTATAAACTTTTGCAGTAGGATCCAGCCATCGCAAAGTCGAATACATGCATATATGAGCCAAGTATGCTCGCAACTTGTTTCCCTTCGCTTTCTTTGTTTTCCTGAGCAACAGTCACCGAGTTAAATACTTCGCCGTCAATGTTCAAGTGTTTCTTGATATTCCGGAATACAACCGGGGTAGCAGACATCAACCGCAGAGATCGCCAGATTCTCGCCAATTCCCAGACTTTCCACTCAACGGTGTTGCCAACCTGTGTGCGCAGTCCTCACTCCTGCCCTGCTGCGCTCTTCTGTCTGGCTGAAGGGAGGAAGCGTGATCTCATCATCCAAGGGCTGTGTAGCCAGTATGAGCATAGAGCGGTGGTTTATCCCATGTGCAATTTGTTGTAGCTATTGTCTATTATAGTATATTCTCCGCGTTATCGGCAGACATTTATGAATGTTATATTGAATATACAGTATGTTCCCCTAATGAAACATAGGTATTTTGGTGATATTTGTGTCCTAATACAATTGGTCTATATTCGTTTTATGTTTCCTTATCAAAGTTTCACTTTGCAGCGTACATTTGAGCACGAATTGAGCATCCATGGAAATCAATATGTAGTCTATATCAAAGAAGGTAATAGCCTACTGGCGTGTTTTTAGGGGTAGCATAGGCTGTTTCTGTAAAACAAAAAAAGGCAAGCCCCCAGGTATGCCATCAGTAAAACGAGAGAGGAAATGTCATACCACAGAAATATGCTGTCAAATTGTAGTCCCATGAGAGTCAGGATGGCACCTGCCAGCTCATGGAGGTGGTGAATATAAATGCATCATATTTATCTCTAACACCGAAGAAATATCCTATATTTAATACGTTTCAAGGCAGGGAATCTACTGAATATGTTCAGAAAAGCCATGTGTAACCTGTATAACCGTTCCAATACAAAATGCTTGTAAGATCCAATTCTCACCAAACAAACCAAGTTTAAATGTGTTTATTCACAAACATACAGTAGTTTGGCACGTATAGCAATCCCTAAAATTAACTGGCCAAAATGTGCTTATGAAGAAAAAACTTGCATTTAACTTGCATCATGTAAATCAACGTTGAGGTCATATGTTTGAGGCAAAATGTATATTTTAGGTCGCACAATATTTGTATTATTTTTAAAATTACATTTTAGACATGTTACTAAAACTGAAAGATGTTACTCGATCTCTTGATCTCTTTTACAATACTGTCAGCCACACAGATGAGTAGCTCTCTCTAGTGGTCAGCCTTGAGTAATACAGCTTTGGACAACAAGGAGAGTTCAAGGTCTCCATTATCGTTTTAATCGAGGCATAGATATATTTATCTAAAATGCACATAATCTTATGAAATACATATCCCACAACCGAGATTTTAGAAAAGGTGTTACATTAGCAGCAAGTTACGATAAATTTAGAAACACTCACATACCACTAACTCTATATCCTTAAGCATATTTTTAAAAGTTCCTAAAACTTTTTAAAAAATGTAAAAAAATTTGCGCTGCAGCTCGAGGGACTGCACCAAACACTCTGGGCATACTGTGTTTGTGTTAGCTAGCTGGTCGCGGTCAAGTTAGTGTTAGAACCACCGCGACCAGCTAGCTAACACAAACACATAATTACAATAACACACACATAAAATATTAACACAGGGAGAAACACAAACACACAACCGCGTTCCCCCATGATGCCCTGCGCACACATTTCAATGAGCGACCCTCCCAGGATCGCTACATAGCCCCCTTGCAAGGGCTCAGCCGTCCCCGGTGACCCCACTGTCCAGTACATAGTCATTTAAATGTGGCACAGCGCACCGCCGCCGCAGGGTTTGCCTCCGGCCTCCCCCAGGCACACCGAGAGAGTCTGGGGGAAAGAGGTCTGGGCGACTCACCTGCCGCCTCGGCAGCGGGCTGTGCCAGGGGTCAGTACGGGGCCAGCCGATCTTGATGTAAGACAGACCACCTCCTGCCCCCAGCCGGGCATGCGCACCCGGTACAACACTTGGTCCCGGCACCAGGTGTTGTAGGCCCGCTTCTGTCGTACCCCCGACCCGGCCTGGGCCTGGCAGGTAAAGTCATGGACCACCTTTAGGCGCTCCTGCAGCCGGTGTGGGTAGTCATTCTCAGGCCCGCCCACCACCTCAGACTCAGGGGGCCGAACACCAGGTCCACCGGAGTCCTGAGTTCTCGCCCGAACAGGAGGCTGGCCGGCGTGCATTGGCTCGACTCCTGCATAGTGGTGCCCCAGGAATGCGGTTTCCCTCCAGAACAACTGGCATTTCTTCAGGTTCAGGCGCAGCCCAGCTTGGCGGATGGCGGCAAAGACTTCCCGCAGGTGGCGAAGGGCTGATGTGCTGGTGCCGCTTCTTCTTCCATGTCGCCATCTTCACCAGTGGCCATCCTAACCCGCGGGCGGTGAGCAGGCGCTTGACTCAAGGAGAGGGGTGTTAGAACCGCTTCCACTCGCTCAGCTATTAAAATAGCTTCAGCTAGCGAACCTGGAGCGGCAAGGCGGACGTGTCGGCACCACTCCCCCAGAGCTAGGGTATGCTGAATGCGAGCAGGGGTCCTCGGCCTGATCCATTTCTCCCTCAAGCTGACGCTGCATCCGGAAGATATCATCACTAATGACTTTCACTCTTCCTGATACATCCCCCCTTCTGACACCAGTGTAGCGAGCGTGCACGAGGTGATGTATCAAGAAAGAGACAGAGTCCAGTGGTAATGCAAAAATGACCACGCGAGTAGCCACTTTATTCAAAGGAATGATAATTATCCATGCTCCATACACCGCACAGCTATGGATAATATCGGTGGCAAACCTCCATGTTCCATAGACCGCACAACTACGGAGGATGCCTAAAAACCCTGGCTGGAACAAACGCGTCCTTAGAAGGACACGATTGACCATTAAAATGCCTTCCGTAGATGTCGAGGAACACTTTTGCCCTGCAGCTCGAGGGACTGCACCAAACACTCTGGGCATACTGGTCGCGGTGGGTGGTTCTAACACTAACTCACCGAACACACAAACACACAACCACGTTCCCTAGCTAACACAAATTTTGTATAATTTTGTTTTTGTTTTGATACACTGGGGTATGGTAGCATGCAAACTTGGGTCTGGAATAACCCATTGTTTAAAAAAAAACAATTTTGAAGTTAAACAAAATACTGTGGGCCTATGTTTTATGGTTCATGGTTGATTAAAAGAAAGTGCAAGAAAGCACTGGATATAATTCAGCAATGTTTTGATATTTGGACTTTTGGTTCTGGCTACCATCCTCAAAATGTTTATGGCACAGCATATTAACAGTTCACTGCGGGTGTACTGTGAACTGTTATTACACTGTGAAAGAAGTTAAAGATACTACTTCTGTAAACAGAAAAAAAAATAACATTCAGCATATTTGCTGTTGTAGAGTAAATTATGCTGTTTGTAATATTCCATTTGAAATGTCTAAAGAAATACCTGTTATTCTTGTCATAAATTCCATTTCTGAAAGTGTGCTATGTAAATGTGGGTTCTTATAGTGTTATATCCAAAATAATACCCATTTTGTTAAATATTCAGAGTGCATTCCTCTGTTACCTGTTTTCCAAATTGTAAATACATTTTTGCATTGCATAGTTATACGGTATATCTCAACTCTATGGAGATGCCATTTTATGCAAGTTGTTTAAAATATAACATATTAATTAAAACAAGATTAAATAATAGATTTAATCAAATTAAATAAAAACGTTATTGTTCAGTTGTGTTCATTGACATTGGAAAAAAAGAGATATGAATGTGACCACAAGATGGCAACCACAGATTAAGGGTAGTACTGTTTAATGAATTCCAGAAACATCTTGCCTCTATCTTTGGTTGTGTAGCCTATGTGCTACTGTGGTCATCCTGGGCAAACATAAAACTGTATTTTCTTTTAACATTTAAAACAATGTATTTTATTATATTTAGAAGCATCACTAACTTTCAAATACAGTTATAAAATTAATTAATATGCAACCCTAAACGCTGAACGGAAGCATAAATGTTGATACAATTACATAGTCTTTTAAGCGAATGAATAACAAGAGCCTGAAGAGTGCAGCAAAAGCATTTATTAACTCTACTTTTTTAACACAGAACACGCAGCACTTTAAAGCTTGTATTGTAGGAGTCCCATAAAATGGCCTCTCTCCACTTTCCCATTTTGTTCACTCTTCTTTGCTCTGTAGGAAGTAAACAGTGTTTTGATGTTATAATATTGTACTTTGTGCAACTAAACAAATAATTTTTGAAAAATACGTGCAAAAACCAGCAAGGGTTCAAGATGGGAAGCAAATTAATATATAAATAATAGTTGACCCAATGTTTGCCAAACTATCTGGATGTTGATACATCAGTTCTACTTGTCTATACTATATGTGGAATTCAATCTTCCAGCCCAGTACAGATTAAATTCATGCTTTCTCTTTTATTTTGCCACATTTCCCAAGCTTGCTGACTACGGATCAGCCTTGGTTGAGAATTTCTGGGGTGAGCCAAGAGGTTTCTCCTTATTCTTGTCTGTATCTATAACTGTGTTTCTGTCAGTTGTATCATTTAAAGCACATTTGTGGATACATGACCAGGTATCATAAACATTCTGAAGACTTGGAAAAGAATACAAATTCCTTCAGTTAATTATCACTTCGGACAGAGAAGGTGTTTCTTTGCACTATGTGTAATACAATATAGACTCATTAGAAATATTTAAAAATATGACACACATCAGTCATGTGTTTGGCAGGAATATTTCAGGAGATTAGTAACTCAATATTAACAGTCTGCAACAGGAAAGTGAGTCTAGATGTTGGTCCTTGGGATTAAAATAGTGGTGTCATATAGCAGTCTGTATTCCCATCTGCATTGTGTTTATGAAGATCACAAAATATATCAGAGTATTTTTAGAGGAGGCCATTTTCATTACTCAGTTTTAATGCCTGTCCCCAGTCTGGTAAGTAAAAAATGGAGGAGCAATAGAGTAAGACTACGTAATCCTATAATGCGTTGTTGATCTCCTGCAATGAATTACAGCATACATAGCATAAACAACATTTTTGGATTTGGTGATTTTGTTACATTGATTTAAACAAAGGTCAATAAACAAAAAAGGAAACCGTACCATTAAAGTGCTACAGAAAAGCTACTTATCTAGCAGTAGATTGCACTGATTACAGTTTTAAAAGTACACAGTGCAAAAATACACAGTACAAACTTTTCAAACTGTCATCAGTACAATCCAGCGCTTACTTAAATTGCTGTGAAACTGCACTGGTGAGTTTGAAAAGTTTTTAACATACATTTTCACTGCATAATTTTGTTTATGAATTTAGTTTTCACAAGTGTATTTTGAAGTTAGGGCTTTTAGGCTTTCGAGATAAGCTTTAGCCAAGTAAGTACATATAACACTTTTTTGGAAGTAATAGAGTTGAAATAGAAAGCAAATACAGTCGAAATACAAATCAATAATGCTGCAGCCTTGTTAGTAGTCTTGCTTGCTTATTCACTACAGAGTAAACAATCCTTATGAAAAACCTTTCCAAGGTTTCTGTGGACTATTTCAAACCTCCCAAAAACAGATTTGTGTGGAAAGTTAGATTCTAAATGTGTAGTTAGTTCTTTGTCCCTTTAAGATAACGTTCAACTAACCTTTGATCCCATGTCACGGCTCTTCGCTCTCATCTTGTTGACCTGGGATTCAGCAATGTCGGCCCGCTCTTCAGCCTCCTCCAGCTCATGCTGCACCTTCCTGAACTTGGACAGGTGAATGTTAGCTTGCTCCTCCTGAAAACAGGTTCAGAATATGTTTAATATAAGATTATCCAAATACGCTGCTAATTCAAAATGTACATTTGGATACTAAAAACAATGAATGTAATTGTAACTGTGACATACAGCTTCCTCAGCCTGCCTCTTGTAAGCCTTGACTTTGAGCTGCAGCTTGTCCACCAGATCCTGGAGTCTGTTCACATTCTTCTTGTCTTCCTCTGCCTACAGTAGATTCATAACTGTGAATCTTTGATAAGCGTAATAGATGTTTATATATGTTGTTTTGCTTTCAGTCAGTGACAATAACTTACCTGATAGGTGAGCTCCTTGGTTCTCCTCTCATATTTGCGGACACCTTTAATGGCATCAGCTCCACGCTTTTGTTCAGATTCAAGCTCATTCTCCAGCTCACACACCTGTAAATCAGGGATTCAAAGGTTAACAAGTGTGTTCAATAAAAAACTCCAAAAGAAAACGTGAAAATAAAAATATTGAGTTTCAATTTTTGTCATTCCACACAAGAATAGAACAGCCTACCCTAGTCTCCAGTTTCTGGAGCTGTTTCTTTCCACCCTTCAAGGCCAGATTCTCAGCCTCATCGAGACGGAGCTGCAGGTCCTTGACTGTGACCTCCAGGTTCTTCTTCATCCTCTCCAGATGAGAGCTGGTGTCCTGTTCTTTCTTCAGCTCTTCTGCCATCATGGCAGCCTGAATATTCATATGAAAATTTAGGACCATGTTCACAGAAAATTGATTGTTAATCTGAGCAGGCTTTAGATCATAGGCCAGAACTGAAATTCTAAACTGGCTTTTCATAAAATCGCTTCAACACTAGCAAAAGCCACCTTTATGTAGTAGAGACATATATCATTGTTGCCAATTAAGTAGGTATTCAGTGTATAATGTCACCAAGTATGACTGTCAAAAATATATGGATATGGATGTCATAAATATATTTAATAATATATACTAGTAGTTGGAAGTGTTTTAAAGCTAAATTATGGCTCTTATAAATTTCCAGCTGTTTCCTTTAATAAAACAACATTGTTTGTGAATCTAACCCTTAATGGTCCGCATGAATATATTTCCAATTAACAAAAAAAGATCAGCTTTATGGCATGGTTTTCAGGGAAATCACTACATGATAACAGTGAAATAATATTATATTTAAAATACTTCTTCCCATGAACACACATCAGTAATAGCCTTCTTGGCCTTTTCCTCTGCATTTCTTGCTTCCTGGATGGCGTCATCCACTTCACCCTGGAGCTGGGCAAGGTCAGCATCAAGCTTCTTCTTGGTATTAATCAAACTTGTATTCTGAAAACAAAACCATTCCTTTCAGTGAGAAAAGACAAAATATTGTACTATAGGTGTGTTCAGGTCATTTGAAGGAGGAATTGTGACAATGCAATGTTTCTTTCAGAAGGCACAGACATGTTTCTTTCTGTAAGCACATTAAGAAAACTGTGTCGTAAAAATGTTATTGACTCTACCTGGGAATGCAGCAGCCCCACTCGTTCACTGACATCCACCAGCTCCTGCTCAGCTATTTTGCGGCCTCTCTCCGTCTGTTCCAGGGCAGCCCTCAACTCTTCAATCTCAGCCTGCATCAGGGCGTTCCTGCGCTCCACCATGGCAACTTGCTCCTTCAGGGCCTCCTCTCCTCTTAAAGCATCATCAAGATGGAGTTGGGCATCCTATTAAAATCAGTAATACTCAATTATCATTCAGTCCAGTCCACAAATACAAACCATGTCAAATATTGATGGCCAAGAGACAAAAAGCTTGTAGAACACCACAAAGTTACCTTGAGTTGTCCCTGCACGTTCCTCAATTGTGTCTGGGCTTCAGCAGCCTGCCGGTTGGCGTGACTCAGCTGGACCTCCATCTCATTGAGATCTCCCTCCATCTTCTTTTTGATTCTGAGGGCATCGTTCCTGCTCCTGACTTCAGAATCAAGAGCATTCTGCATTGACTCTATGACTCGCTGGCTATTTCGTTTTACCTGCTCCATTTCTTCATCCTTCTCAGCGATCTTTCTGTCCACCTCAGACTTGATCTGGGTGAGCTCCAGCTGAGCACGGAGAATCTTTGTCTCCTCATGTTCCAGTGAGGCCTATTCAAAGAGAATAAAGTAAATACAGCAGGCACATTTAGCATAAACTTGTATTTCCTGTTTTGTAGTTATATAGCAGATACTGTAAATCCTCACAGGTTTCACTTAAATTGTTTTAAATCACACGTCTTTGCACTCAATGTACTTTATATTGGGGGAAAATAAATAAAATAAAAAATTTAAATTGGCCAAAAAATGAAACATTTTCTGCTCATGATGAGAAACCTAACCATAGTAAATTGAGTTTCAATGTACTATTGAGGAAGTTTCAATTTGCCTTCAAAGTCACACAATTTAGCTAGTGTGACAGTGCTTTTTTTCAGCTGAAAGTTGAAAGTTTCAGTGGGAATAAGCGCTTGTAAGTGTCGCCTAGTGTGGTGTCAAAATTCTCTAAAATAATAGATTTAATCCATGAAGATTGGACCTTGTGTTCATGTTTATAATGAACCTTTCTACTTAGATTTGCCATGACAGTGGAACCCAGAAAACTCCTGAAAAGAAAATGTGCAAAATATTATTGTGATCAGTTCTTGCAGACACCTCAAATACTGTACGTTTGATTTTGTTGCATCTATGGGAGCTCTGGTTTCATTAAAGGGAGCTGAGCTCCCCTTAGCTCCCAATTAACTTGAACCCTGTATATATAGCCTTTATGTGTATCCATCATTAATGGTATGATATCATATCAAAATACATCACTAGGGTTTTGGGTATATTTCTCAAATTCAAAGGTCACCAGCAAATGTATATCTCATCTCTTCTTTCTAAATTATGAAAAGCATTCATTCAGACAGTAGTGTATTTGTATGAAAAATGTTCTGTGTGTATGCTTGGCCATGTCTATAGTAATGGACAGTAATGGAAGTGCCTCCTGAAAAATTAGCATCCGAGTAAGCATGGCAGTTCCAGTCATTTGTATATATATTTCTGCAGAATACCTCTGCTTCCTCCAGTGCAGTCTGGATTTCTGCCTTCTCCATCTCTGCTGACTTCTTTAACTTCTCCAGCTCATGAATGGTCTTTCCAGTCTCACTGATCTGGTCAGTGAGGTCTGAGATTTCCTCTGGTATTCACACAAGAAGAATGGCATTGATAATAATTCACTTACATAAAAGATCATTTAGTTACACATTTCAAGTTGCTTTTTTTCATTAGTACATAAAGTGCTATTTTATAAAGACAGCAAAGAGTTAACAAGAAAAACCATACGCTGCAGGTTCTTGTTTTCCCGTTTCAGGGTCTCAAGTTGATCCAGAGTTTCTTCATAAGAGTTCTTCATCTTGAAGAGCTCAGTGCTGAGAGAGCGGGCCTCTTTCTGAGAACTGTCCAAATCTGCCTGGCTTTCCTCAAATTTCTGCTTCCATTCTGCCAAAACCTGAAATTATTTTGAAAAAATGTTCATTTCATCATGGCTGTAGTGAAACATACTGATGTTACATACCCCAACACAATAGTATTTAATACTAGATTAAATAAACTGGTCAGTATCTCGACTTCATCATGAACATCATGAGTTTGTTTTGTTTATATACCTTGTCAAAATTTCTTTGTCTCTTATCAAGAGTAGCAGCTAAAGCATTGGCTCTCTCCATATCAATCATGAGGTCCTCCACTTCACCCTGCAGTCTCTGCTTGGTCTTTTCCAAAGAGGCACACTTTGCATTCACAGCCTCAATTTGTTCCTCTGCATCCTGCAGACGCTGGGCCAGTTTTTTCCTAAGGAGAGTGGCACATTTAAGAACTCATTCAATACTTCCAAAAGGAAGACTGTAGCTGTAGAAACAGAAGGGTTACTTGGCCTCCTCGAGTTCCTCAGTGCGCTGGATGGCGTCCGTTTCATATTTGGTTCTCCACTGAGCCACCTCGCTGTTGGCCTTGGACATTCCACGCTGAAGCTCAGCCTTGGCCTCATGCTCCTCCTCATACTGCTCACGGAGCAGGTCACAGTCATGGCGGGCTGACTGTAAGCCATGGGCGAGAGCGTTCTTCGCCTGTATAAAAAGCACAAGATTGATCTTATAAAGTTGAACTGACATTTATAAACTATGCACAAGCCATATCAATGTGTGTGTACTACCTTCATTTCCTCTTCAATTTGTCTCTTCAGCTCCTCAATTTGCTGAGTGAATGCCTGTTTGCCTCTTGTTAACTGGGACACCAGGGATTCTTTCTCCTCCAGCTGGCGAGAAAATTCGCCATGTTCCGTTTGGAGCCTGGCTTTTTGTGCACTGATATCATTTATAGTGCGCATATTTTCATCACTTTTAGTCTTCAGTTCACTAAGTTGGTCCTCGAGGGTTCTGCACATCTTCTCGAGATTAATCTGACAAATCAGAACAATATCAGTGTAAAATGTAACAAAATTGTAATAATGTAATAAATCATATCTATATCGTGTTTTAGTTTTCCATTGTATTTCAGTTACCTTTGCTTTAGCTATAGCTTCTATGTTGCTGGAAAGGTCATCAACCTCCATTTTGAATTCGCTCTTCTCCTTTTCTAGCTTCTGTTTTACACGCTGAAGGTTGTCGATTTGTTCGCCTAACTCCGCCACAGTGTCCGCATGCTTCTTGCGGAGAGTGGCAGCGGTGGCCTCATGCTGTAGAGTCGACTCCTCAAGATCACGCCGCAGTTTATGGAACTCAGATTCACGCTTCTTATTCATCTCCATCTGAACCGTGGTTGCTCCACCAGCTTCTTCGAGCCGTTCGCTGATCTCCTCTAGTTCCCTGGAGAGATCAGCCCTCTGTTTCTCAACCTTGGCCCGAGCAGCACGTTCAGCCTCAATCTCTTCCTCCAGTTCTTCAATGCGGGCCTAAATATACAAATATTTCCTGAATCCAGAGGTGGCATGGATTGCATAAGGATTGTCAGTTTTACAAAGGTAAATGTCAGATGTTACCTGCAGCTCCTTAATTTTCTTCTGCAACTGACCACCAATTGCTTGCTCATCTTCAATCTTTCCAAGGAGTTGACTTGTTTCAAAGTCTTTCCTATTGGGGTTCAAGAAATATCACAAGATGTAAACATTGAGAACAACTGTATTTTTGGGAATATTTCATTATTTAATGATATTCATATTTTAATTCTTAATCTCACTTCTTAATCTTCTCCTCTGACTGCTGCTTGTCATTCTCCAGATCCATTATGGATTCCTGGGCAAGTTTCAGGTCTCCCTCAAGTTTCCTCTTGAATCGCTCGAGGTCCATACGGATTTTCTTCTCTTGCTCCAGAGAACATTCAAGCTGTAAAATGAACATTATTTATGAATTCATTTTGGAGTAGTCAGTATTGTTTCTTGTCTACACTCGGACCTCAAACTCACATCATCCACTTGCTGTTCAAGCTTTGCCTTGGCTTTGGTCAGAGCGTTGACTTTGTCTTCCTCTGCCTGGAGATCATCAAGGGTCTGCTGGTGTGCCTCTTGGAGGGCTTTCTTCTCCTTGGTTAACTTGACAATGCTTTCATCCAGGGATGACATCTCCTCAGTCAGGTTTTTAACCTGAGTAAATGTAAATATGTACACGTACAGTTATGGATATAATAATCAAAGTCAGACAGCTTTGAGTATTATAATATCATAGTGAAGTATTGACCTTATTTTCTGTGGCATGTTTCTCTTTTTCCACTTTGGCCAAGGTAAGCTCTAGGTCATCAATGTCTTTCTTCAACTCAGAGCACTCATCCTCCAGTTTCCTTTTCTTGGCAGTGAGATCAGCATTCATTTCCTCCTCATCCTCCAGCCTCTCATTTAACTCTTTGACTTTTGCTTCGAGTTGGATTTTATTCTTTATCAGCCCCTCACATCTCTCCTCTGCATCTGAGAGACTTTCACCTTCCTACATTTAAAAATAAACTTTCAGTATTACAATTTAAAAACATGTACAGTTAGGCTTCTCTTCAGAGCCTTAATACTTATTTTGGAAAATGAAAGATTGCAGGTTTTAAGACAATGAGACAGAAGGAGAGGAATGAAAGGCTGACTCACAGCCGCCACTTGCAACTGCAGATCATTCTTTTCCTGGATCAGAGTGACCATTTTCTCCTCAAGCTCCTTCTTCTTAGCTTCTGCCTTTTCTAAGTTTTCCTTGCATTTTGCAAATTCCTCCTTCATGTTGGCCATTTCCTTCTCTGCTTCTGCACTCTTCAGAAGGGGCTTGATCTTGAAATAAACCTTCATCCATGGCCAGTGTTTCACGTTCATGAATGAGCGGATGTTATACTGAAGGATGAAAATGGACTCTCTGTAGGAAGAAAGAGGGAGGAGGGATTATTGTTCTCAGTTTGTATTCATAATCTACTTTGAAAATAATCAAGCATTTTCAGTCACATATTAAATATTGGGGGGGGACATAATGAAAGGGAATGTTTTATATACAAATTATTGGGAGGAACAGATATGACTGTTTTGAATATTGGAGGGGACATGTTTGCCATGTCTCCCCCACTCGTTATGCCTATGATTTTATCATCATAGGCGTAATGACTGATGATAATATCAGTTTGTTCATCTTCAAAAAATGTATTTATTATTTACTTTTGACAAGGAAACAATAAAAACCAGTAATGGGGTTAACGTTTTCATAGAATTAAAATTGAAGAAGTGTTTAAAATTGAACTTTTTGGCACTAATTAAAGTTAATAATTTGTTAATTAATAATTTGTTAATAAGTTGATTCAAGGCCAATCAACATTTGTCCTTAACTGAAATCACCATTTGTCCTTCTCGATTAAATGCAGGAGTTTTTTCATGAACACTGTTTGTTGAGTTCAGTGATAACCAAAATGAGTGACAGAAATTGTGAACTACCATTTGCATTTACTTGAGAGTCTTAGGGCCCTATTTTGGTGAAATAGGATGGTGTCGGTAACACAGACACAAAGCGAAGACGGTGGCGCTTTAGGGCGTGTCTAACACAATTTCGGTAATTTCGTGATTTAGGACGATAGCGCACCTCCGGCACAGTTGTAAAAGAGGTTGGATTAACTTTTAAAAAATACATGTGGGTGTGGTGGGGGTTTGGTTTCATAATGGCCAATCAGAACACCTATTTTCTATCCCTTTAAATACTAGTGCACTAACACTATAGCAAATTGGCAATTTCCTGACATGACAGTTTTGCGCGGCTGCGCCAAGAGCACTTCTCAAAAGAGGAGAGCGAGGAGGTGTGGAAAAGTTGGCGCGCGAATCAGAGGGGGAAAACAAGGCACACATTAATTTGTTATTTTCATGAGTTTATATTTTGAGACCTACATTGTTAAAAGAAAGTGTTTTATTTTACCATCTCTTTTTTTCCTTATTTGTAGGTTTTCCAACAACATTTATTTTCTTCTAACTTAATGTAATTGTTAAATGGAAAGCAATAAATAACAAACTCACAACTGCAACTAGGCCTGTTTCATTTATGTTTGTCATGCAGTAGGCCTACATGTGTCACCCTGGAGTGTGCATCACAAACCACCTGGATATTAATGGAGTGGACCCCCTTCCGATTCACATAAATGATACCGTGATCAGATGATGCGCGCAACTGCACATGTGTGCAGACCCCAGGGAATCCACATTGCGTATAAAAATCCTGTTTAGTTCTCTGCTGGCTGTCAGGTGTAGGAAAAGTAATAAACTAATTTGCATGTTGGACAAGACTGGAAGAAACTGCATGCACAGCCGAACTGATAGCCGTCTGGCAAACACCGGCTACCAAACCCAGGATATCGCTCACGCTATCGCCTTCGCATATCGCCTATCGCATTTTCTGTAGTTGAAATGGAAAGAATAAAACCCTTTCACATAAGAAAAACAATGTGCATACAAACATATATTTATTTAACAGGTGTATCTTACTGAACGGTAGCGATGGATGGCCTGCTGGCTTCAGTCTTTCATGTCCGTGCATTGAATAACCACAAGCTGTGGTGAAATCATTTTTAGCTTAATTGATTACGCTTGCAAGTTACCCATTGATTGGACGATTTGCCTCAACGTGGGGTTAAATTCACAATATTCACAAAACATTGTCATGTGATTTCAGATAACCCTATGTTCATATGTGCACATCAATAAAGTCACCAAATTGCACAGAGCGCCAAACGCATTATTTGACACAAAACTTGCATAGCGCTGACTGTTTTCATTGTCACACCCCCTATTGCGCTGCCCAGCCCATAGTCGCGCAAACACCTTCATTGCGCACCACAAAATTGCCAAACTCGGCGGAGACGGGAAATATTCCGGTTGCGACAGACGAAACTGGCAATTCGCCTGCGCTAGGGCATAACACCGCTTAGCGCCGGCACGAAAATAGGGCCCTTAATGTTCTACTGTACCTCCTTTCCATCATTTTCATAAACTCCCTTCTCATGAGGTAACCCCGGCAAAGAGCTTGAGTCATTGTCACCAATGTTGCCAGTTTCTCATCTCGCATCTCCTCCAGGGTACCCAGCAGACCAGCTTTGAAAAACACCTGCAATTGAATGTAAAACATTTTGGTGTCAAATATGTGTCATTATGGTGCAAGACATCTTGGTCCTAACAAGGTTACCTGCAAAAAAACTGGTAACATTTAACAAATTCCCATACTGTGTTCCATCATGACAATTTTTAGTTTCCCCCTATTTTAGGGGGAAACTAAATCCCTCACTCTTGATTAAAAAGCATAGCTCAAGTGGCTTAAAATCTAAGCAAAGACATAATGTATTTCATCTTACAATTAGCAATCACATGTTTTTTCTAATTAAAGTTTTAACTATTTCTGTCACATGCATTCAATCAGATATTTGGACTACAAAATGTTACAGCAATGCCCACTATTATTGCGTATTAAACATTAGCTACTTTTGAGACAACCTTTGTGCTTAGCTACTGTGTTTGATAAGACAGGTGATCTTGCCTTTAGATAGTTCCTTATTATTGAAATATACGAAGTATAGTATGCAGTTTTCTATAGATAGGGGGCTAGCTGGTAAAACAAGCCATGGGAACTAATTCTTTATTGTGCATAATTTAGGCATGGTGTACATTACAGGTTTAATTACACACATAGAATTTCGTAAGCAAAAGATATGCAGCTTGTAGACAAAACCATCAACCGTGTATTCAAATAACAATCACCCCTGCTTTACCATTTGGATATACAACAATGTTCTATGACTAGACTTTAGCCAAATATTTGTCTGTGTTTACATGCTTGTCTGGGGACTGCTGATTCCCAAATGTTTAGCTGTAGCTCAGAGAGAGATACAGAGAATGTGTGAATGTTCTCTGTTTTCACCAAACCCCTAAGGGAGGCAGAACACAGTTCCTAGCTGCATGTGCTTCCCTTGCTTCAGTTGTTCTTGTGGAAACAGATGCTTGGAACATCAAGAAAGGGATTGTGCACATGCTCAACTTTATAGCTTTTGAACTATTCACATGATAATTGTAATGGTATTACTTGTTTGTCAGTGAAATTCCATTGTATTTCTTTGTATGTTTTCACCACTTGCCTTTGTATGTCCAAACTTGTACTGGCTGTGGTCCACATCAATTGAACCCAAGAGTTTTTCTGAAGCTTTCTTGTTGTCTATGAACTGCCCCTCTGGAATAACACTGGCATTCAGTACTTTGTACCTGTTATAAATATGAAACATGTTGTTAATATTTGGTGCAATCTCTGTATTATGCTATTATAATAGTGATAGTATTATGTTATCTACTTATTATTATAATTTCACACCTCTGCTTGAAGTCTCCATATAGGATTCTGCTCGGGAACCCCTTCCTGCAGATTCTGATGCCTTCCAGCACACCGTTACACCTCAGCTGGTGGATAACCAGTGGGTTCTCCATGAGACCTGTGTAGTTCATGACAATGATTTTTCAGATTCAGTGTCAAATGGTAATCATCATTATCTGTTATGCATTTAAGATGTAGAAGGAATAAGTGTGAATTACCTGGTGTTTTTGATTCATTGGGAATCAAGCAGCGCACAAAGTGAGGATGAGTGCTTCGCAGGTTTGTCATCAGCTTACCCAGGTTCTCCTGTAGAATGATATGTTTGATATCGATTAGCATTATGGAAAATAGTACCAGGTTTTATAAACCTTTCTTCATTTGCTTTGTCAATTGATGGGACCCGTACCCGAAACAGAGCAGACACGGTCTGAAAGGAACCTCCCTTCTTCTTGACAGCCTTCTTGCCACCACCAGCTTCTGCTCATGACAATCATGTTGTCAGTATGCATTCATCTTAAATGGTCACTTTTGATGATGGTTAGATTTAATGAAAGTCACATTTTGTTCTTAGTCTGCTATTTCAAAATCTTTTGCATTCCTGAAAACGTTTAGTTATTAATATGCTATCTTGAAAGTTTGCATTCCAAAAACTGAATATGTAAATACTTGATTAATTATATTAAGAGTAAAGAATATATTAAAATATCCCTCTGATGCAAACACAGAGCAGGATAGGATTTTGTCTTGTTGATCCTTAAAAAAAAAAAAAAATCTGAATATGCACTCATAAAATGTGACCTTTTCACAATAATCAAATGATTGGGTTAAATTAACTCTGGATCTTTTGAATATTTTTAGAAGCTGTTTTAAATGGTATTCTTATTCTTAACAGGGGTCCTCAATCTTATCCAAGACAGTGGGTGCAGGCTTTTTGATGGATGACTATGATTAGGTAATTACTTAGTCAAGTGTTTTAGTGCTAGGTTAGAAGAAAAGCCTGAACCCATGCTCGGATAACATTCAGCTGATCTTTATGCATTTTATATGCAATACGTAAATAAAAAACAAAAAAAACTCAAGCCCAGATACCATCAGTTGATGCAAAGCTTGCGTAGAGGTGAGATAGCAGTTTCACAGAGGATTTCTGATACAGCTGCACAACAGACTCATTCAGGGGGTCCTTGTTCTTGTCCAGCCAGCCGCCGATGTTGTAGTCCACTGTTCCAGCATAGTGCACCAGGGAGAAGTGGGCCTCAGCCTTGCCTTTAGTAGGCTTGGGTTTCTGGAAGCAGTTAGCTTTGCCAAGATGTTGGTCATACAACTTGTTCTTGAAGGTTGTGTCTGAAGCTTTAGGGAACATACACTCCTCTTCAAGGATGGAGAAAATGCCCATTGGCTGTTTAAGAAATAGAACATGTCATTTTAAACTCAAGTAAACCAATAGAAAGATTATACATTTCCTTCTTACTCTATACTTACTTTCTCAATAAGCTCAATGCAGGCAGCCAAATCCATACCAAAGTCGATGAACTCCCATTCAATTCCTTCTTTCTTGTACTCCTCTTGTTCCAGGACAAACATGTGGTGGTTGAAAAACTGTTGCAGTTTCTCATTGGTGAAGTTGATACACAGCTGCTCTAAGCTGTTGAACTACACATAAAAGGGAAGAATGTAAAACATCAATTGTTCTGAGAGACATTCATGGAAAAGTGTGGTTTGTAGAGTATTTGTTTCTGAATGTTTGTACTATAAGAGTTGAGTTCACATGGAGAATATGGAGAATGTGATAATAATACACCCACATACACATACACATATGTATGATGTGCATAAAATGTTATGGTTTAGCTTTAACCACTAACGCAATTGTGGAACTTTTTGTGTGTGCGGTTGCAGTAGAATTGACGGACATTTTTTTTAATTTAAGAAAGAAAGATATGTGCCTTACTTTGTTTAATTACGGTCAATTAACCGCTGTTTGCAAAGTTTATAATAAATGAAAATCAATTTTATGTTTTGCATTTCTTTTTTCCCGCTGAACCGAAAACGTACCGAACAGTGACTTCAAAACCGAAGTATGTACCAAACCGTGATTTTTGTGTACCGGTACACCCTTAATATATATATATCTGTGAATCTGTATAATATAAGAGTATATAATCATGAGATTCAGCCAATCTAGGCTCATTATTTACCTACAAACTAGAGAGTATCCAGCTCTCCAGATTAAGTATCTTAATTCTTTCCTCATGACTTTGACCTTTCATACCAGGAACCAATTTAGTTCTCCTTCTTAGTACTTTTTCCTTATAGTGTAAACTGCACACAATACTCTAAATGTGGTCTGGAAAAGTCATCATATAACATCAATATAACCTAATTTTATTCATACTCACTTTTAGCTATATATCCCAGCAACCTGTTGCCCCTTGTTTTCTTTTTACTGCTGCAGCACAATGCTTAGATCCTGATAGTCTTTGATCCACTACTCCCAAGTCTTTTTCAAATTGGACACATTCCAATTTTGCTCCTCCCATAAAATACTCCTGTCTTATTTTTTTATTTCCCACATGTAGCTATATTGAGTGTCATCCCTTAGGTTTCTACCCACTTCTGGATTTTGTTGAATCTTAGATCTTAGATTACAAATGAAAATCTATTTTATGTTTTGCATTTCTTTTTTTTAAACATTTTTTATCATCTGCAAAGGTGACTATTTATGCTACCAACATCCCTATCAAGATAATTTATGTAAATAAATAAAAGCATAGGTCCGCACACTGATCCTAGCGCAAGATACAATATGTCAGGAATGGAATCCGTTTGCATTACGGTTATAGACATGCATATGCTACTTAATATAATATACGCCATTTAGCAGACGCTTTTATCCAAAGCTTACTTACATCAAAGATCTCAAATCCAGCAATATCCAGGACACCAATGAAGAACTGTCTGGGCTGCTTGGTGTCCAACATCTGGTTGATGCGGATGACCATCCAAAAGAACATTTTCTCATAGACTGATTTAGCCAGGGCCATAACAGAATTATGCACCTATGAAAGGAATAATAACAAAACGGAGACAATTATAGGGGGGGGGAATAATAAACTTTGATCAGAAATAACAGGTGTTGAATACTGTATATGGTACAACAGACACATGGATAACTGCAGATACATGGGAAATTCATTTTTTACCTGTTGAACCGTCTGCCCTTTGGTGACAAACTCATTTCCCACCTTCACTCTGGGGTAGCACAGAGCTTTGAGCAAGTCAGCAGAGTTCAGGCCCAGGAGGTAAGCAACTTTGTCTGCCACTATATTCAGCAAAAGCAATAGCATTAACAATGCTGTTTTGTGTTGAACTATCATTAAAAATGAAATAATTACTCCTCAAGAACACTAAATAACTCAAATGTCCAATGTCTCTAAATAAATCCAATGTCTCTATTACAGTCAGTTTCTTTCATTCTGATGTTTTGAGAAATTGAACCATTAAAGATCAAAAATGTTATTTACCCTCAGTGCCATCTGGTTCAGCCTGCTCCTCACGCTGTTTCTGTTTGAACTTCATGTTCCCATGATGCACCACAGCACCAGTCAGCTTGTAGATGCCCATTTTTTCTTCATTTGTGAAGCCCAAAATGTCAATGGCAGTCTACGTTTGAAAACATATTCCATGTAAGAGAAGAAGCAATAGAACATTACACTGAATCATGTATGACCTAATTAAGAGCACTCACATCTGTGGCAACCAGCTCCTCCTTGTCATCAATGCTGGCCACAGTGATCTGACCCTGGCTGATCATAGGGAAATCGTAGGGGTTGGTAGTGATGAGGAGCAATTCTGTTTAAAAAAACATAGATTCAAATGCTAATACTCGCCATCAGTTATTTGTCTTCCAACATTCTTAGAGTATTCCAAAGTAATATTAATAATTAATTTAATTTAATTTAATAATCTGGCAACTGGACACATATAATAATATTAATTCATCTTACCAATCAACTCTGGCTTGTGATTGGTCATGACCTGATAAAAGATGTGATAACTTCTTTCATCTGCCAGCTGGAATGTCACTCTGGACTTTTCCAGCAGATCTGGTGAAATAGTAAGGTAAATAGTTATTAGCAAAATAAAATATGTCATTCCTAACAAAAGGATAATAAACTGAAAGGTTTGAGAATGCAAACTCACATGTCTCAATGTCAGCCGAAGCTAGTTTTCCTGTAGTTCCAAAATGAATTCTGATGAATTTACCCTGATTAAAGTAGATTAAAATAGCATTATTTTAGCATTTAACAAAACTTGTATACACACCCACACTGAATATGCAGCAAATTATTATTTTTTTTTTTTTTTTTTTAAAGGATCTGTGTTATGTGCAAATTTGTAGCACACAACATACAATACACTAAATATGTTAACCAAATTAATTTATTTCTTAATGATTGCCCCTGAGTGTATGTATGTATGTTTCCGAAAAATTATTAACTTACAAAGCGGGAGGAGTTGTCATTCCTCACAGTCTTGGCATTACCATAGGCCTCCAGCAGGGGGTTGGCTGCAATGATTTGATCCTCCAGCGATCCCTACGGAAAACACAAGATTGTTCACAGATATTTCATATCACATATTTTCTGAAAATAATCCCACACCTATATCTTGAATTTGTTTCTAACCTGCATTTTACCGGGAGCTGCAGCTTCTTTCTTCTTGTCCCCAGAAACTGCGATTGTTGCAAAGTACTGGATGACACGTTTTGTGTTCACAGTCTTTCCTGCGCCAGATTCTCCACTGTGTTAATAGTAAATAAAAGCCGTAATATGTGAACGACAACATTACATATGGAACATAGTTGAAATAGTGACAATACGACTGTTTAGAAAAGTCTTAGAAAACTGAAAACTGTTTAGAAAACTGTTTTTTGAGAAAGAAAATAGGATAAAATCAGAAAACATAAATACTTTTTTTTTTTTTTAATGAAAAGTATAATTGGGCACACTTACGTGATCAGGATTGACTGGTTTTCTCTGTCTGTGAAGAGAAACATTTGGGGCACTGTCAATTTAAATTAATTCATTACATTTCAATTAAAAAGTAATTCATTTATTCTGTGTTACATGGACAGTATGTTTAATTCATTACCAGTGAGCATAAACTGATAGGCATTGTCAGAGACAGAGAAGATGTGGGGTGGGGCCTCCATACGCTTTTTTCCCCTGTAGGCAGTCACAACCTCTTGATTGTACACAGGGAGCCACTTGTACGGGTTCACAGTGACACAGAACAGCCCGGAGTAGGTCTGAAATGGAAGATTCAGATTGATTAAATATAAAATGCTAAATAATTCCAATAAAGTTATTGGTTTTGAGTTTTATCATTTGAAATGCGTTAGATCATCCTTACATAGATCATCCATGCTGCGTAACGCTCTTTGAGGTTATACAGCACAGAGGCTTCATTGAGGTGGGTCATCATGGCCATGTCCTCAATTTTATCAAATTTGGGGGGGTTCATCGGGAAGACATCATCATCCTTAACTGTTACAGCCTGAACAATAAGATAGGGAATAGTAAATATGCCTGAAATTTCAGTTGATAATTTGATAAGCACATTAATAATATATGCACTAAATATCAATTGCAGTGTTTATAGGAAACACTCACTTGTCCTGCGTCAGTTTTCACTGTGACTTTGCCACCTTCTTTTTGTTGGATTATGCCTTTGACATAGAGCTCCTTGGGATCAACCACAAAACAGCCAGTCTTGGCATCAAAGGGCCTGTTTTGAGCCTCAATTCTCTCTTTTTCCGGCTTCCGGAGGTATATGGCCGCCTCGCCGAAAACAGCCATCTCCGCATCTGTACTCATGGTGATGACTCACTGTGAAGGCAGTACAAAGGATTTTAGACACAACATTTTTATTCCATGAAATTCCATGTCAAATCAATAGTCAAATTTGAACATTGTCTAACTGAAGATGGTTTTTCTCAAAAAAACTAAAACAAAAAAAAAAGCTAAAGATTTCCAACCTGTACACAGCACAACCAGTATCAGAAGGTGTTGATGTTGTTGTTTCCCTACAGTGGAAAAGGAATAACAGATTAATTTACTCCAAAATGATATTTATCCTGTTTGAATAGCAGTCCTGCCTTCCCCTTTGAAGACTCATCTTCCTAGGCAGAGTCAGCTTCCCTGAAAGATGTCCTTAAACTGTATATCACAAGTCAGACTCTGAAACTATAAAGTACCATTGATTCAGGACATTTTGTATGAACAAACTATTAACTGCTTAACAACAATGTGGCATTTGCCCCCAAATTTATCCTTTTGCACATATTTGCACAAACACTGCATATATCATTATACTCTCTTATTAACTTATTAAGTTGCTAAAATTAGATGAAATCTTATAGCATGCTTCTGTACCATATTTGAACGGAAATGTTATGTTTTTAAAAAAGACATCTCCAACCCTCAATATGCCTTTTCTAGAAAAATGTGTTTTTGTATAATATATGAGGCATGATTAAACATTCTCATAATGAACCATAGATCTGAATGCCATGTATGCCATGCCGAATGGCCATTATATGTTCTTCTACATGTTCTTCAGACATGTTTCTAGAGTAGCCTATTGAGAAGCCAAACAATTTTAACCTTTCTGTTACTCATGTATATATTATTACTGCATATTGCCCTAAAGCTCTAGATGGCAGTGTTGTATACAGTTACTGTAGTTACTTATAGATGCTTTTTGATCTAGTATAATACCTGTTGGTATCCAGACTTATTTTCCTTAATTTGGCACCATCCAAAATTACATAACCATTTATGCATTCAATCTCATATATTTGCTTCAAGACTGATTGGACTCACAATGTTGCTTGAATGTTGCTATATTTCTTTAATTATTATTTTCCATTAGATTTTCTCCACAACATAGATTAAAACAAAACAAGACTTATTTAGGTCGAAATGAAATGCATTAGCTAAGCTAAATATAACATAACCTATAATACCAGCTAGTTTTATTTTGACATCTAGCCAGCCGAAAAACCCACAGACTTCTGTGGCAACCTGGCAGCCTTGTCGGCTGAACACAGTCAATAATGTTGGGTGTTACATGTCGGGTGTTACTCTTTCTGGTGTTTACATGTTGCCTGATGGCAAAAAAATATATGGCTTTGGATGTTAGTCATACATAGAAGTAAGTACATAAAACACTCAATATTGGCGGTTTTGGCTAATAAAGGTGTTAGTGTGGGCATGGCCAAATAGTAGCCCAGCAATAAAAACAAACAAGTAGACATCACTTCCATTGAGTTTAGTAAGATCAATACACTATTCTCTTATGCTAGCTAGCATTAGCAGTTTTAGTTAGCTATCTAGCTAAAATTGATTGGTTAGGAAAATGGTATCATGACAGATCATTCTACAAAAGTTCATTTCACTTTTTATGTTCACTTCTAATAGAACACATTGAAAAAACCCCACATTGATTCATCACTCACACTGTGTTGAAAATATGCCCGCATGTCTATCTTCCTTTTTTTCAACAATTTGAACCACTGAGTATATATCGAATGCCTGCTCTAGGTTTTGAATCCGGTAGATGCCCACTTGACTTGCATAGGCCACATCAATGAATTTTTGCCCTAGTTCTACCGAGAGTAGGACACACCTACACTTCCGACAAGTGGCCACAGATTCACATGGTCCTCCTAGACACATGTTTTTAGTCATGTTTGTTCCACTCAACTGATGTAGCCTACTAAATTTAACGTGAAAATGGTAGGGACAAAATCACATTTTCAAAAAAGTGATAGGGACCCATCCCTACCAGTTATATAGGAAACTACACACTTTACACTAAACACTTCACAAGACCTCATAATACTAAAACACCTTTCCATCATTATCATCATTAGATTAGATGAATATTTTCTCTGTACCTTTTCTCTGTTGAATTCTCTTTGGTTCTATATGTCATAAGTCAGTATAATTGCTATAACTTTGCAATAATGAAAATTCATTTTTTTAAATCATTTAATGCTCCTTGTATAAATGCTTTACTGTTGTTGGATTGGAGTAACTGTAATCAAATAAAATGAAAATTTTTGTACAAACTTTAATCATCATGATTGTCTTTGCAATTAAACACCTGGTACATTCATAAAAGAACCTTGTTAAAAATATAATTTCAGTTATAGATTTTTTAAAAACGATATAACCTATGTAATGTGTGGAAGGTGTGCCAGCTGTGAAAATACACAATGGGAGTACAATAATTAAAATCATACAGAATAAAGGAAAGAAAACTTACCAGAGTTTGCTACGTGCCTCTTCGAAATTTGGAAGGTTCCCTTGAGCTCCTTTTATTGAGATCATTTTGCCAGCTAAGCAAGACAGTCCTCTCTTTTTGGTCATGTGAATCTGAACCTCTCTCTTATTAGATCAGTCCCCTCCCGCTACCAAGTGGTGTGAGGGTGTATTGGTTTTGTATGGTTGCCAGAATGTTCATTATTCCTGAAGTTATTTTACTTATCGTCACCTTCAGACTTCAGAATGTTTTACTTATATTTGATACTTAATGGATGGTTGCTATCTTTCAGCAAAAAAATGGTAAATGGGGCTGAACATAAAAGTAGTGAAGCAGAACAATGACATAATATGTACCATAGTCTCAACATTGTACTGGAATAAATTATAAAAATGTACTCTAATAAAGATATTTGATATGGCAATATGTGCACACGTATACACACACAAAGACACACCCACACACACACAATTAAACCGGATTATTTGGAATGTGATATTAATGCTTCTCCATTTTGCAGTAACAAAAACTGAGCAGGTGTATGATAATCAATGGTAAAAATGAGGTGGTGACAGTTTTAGCCTGGTTGTAAGGAACAAAGCTCCTGTCCTTCAGATCAATCAATTACACTCTCTGAGCCTCCCTTTTGAAATCGTTTAGTTCCAAAAGACATAAATCAAATGTGCAAATCACAGTAGAATACTTTCACCATTAAATTGTTCATGATAAAGTTTGTTTGATTTAAAAGAGCATGTCATTAAAACTTGGTGTGATCCTGTGGTATTTTTGATATGCAGTGGGGCTTAAAGAATGGTGTGAGGTTTAATGCATCCCATGGGTTTCAGACAGTGCGATGATGGAAATGAGATAATATTTATATCTGGAAAGTACTTCCATCGGTGCAACATTATGCTTTTACTAAAATATATATTTAAACAATACACCAGGAGAATACTATAGTAAACTAATATATAATACCTAAATGTAAGGAATGTAAGGAGTAATGTTTTAGCAACCAGTTGATTTAATTATTTATATATTGTTTAATCTAGGTATCTCATACAAGCATTTGCATCATGCCCAGCATTTGACACTGATATCGGAGAAGAGTCCCATTTTGGCTGCTGTGGGGGAGCTCATAAATGTCAGCGGGACACTGCCTTAAGCTTTGACAACTGGAGAGCATGGGGTTTCTCAATGGAAGAGAAGTAATATTGAGGATTTATATATATACTGTATTTATTATTTATTTACCTACTTATTTATATTGTTAGATCTGTGTTGGAAGGATTTTCTCAGGATTCCACTTAGTGAAAACAAATGGTGTCCTCCAATGAAAGTAAACAGTACACATGTAAACAAAACAAGTATATTTGTTATGCACAAAGAGTTACCATGAATATCTATTGCCCATCTCTAGCAAACATGAAGGTTGAAAGCTGAAACCCATATGCAGTGCATAAGGTCCCCCCAGCTTCTCTTATCTTTGTCTGACTTTGTCAGATATTCTGAAAACCTTCTTTGGTCTTCCATTTTGTGTTTCTATATATGTGTTACGCGAATCAACACAAATCCTATTACTGTCCAATTTAGAGCAACTACACTTCAGTGTGACTAATAATTTGTATCACTACATAGATAGATTCTTTCATTAAAATAACAGTGTGGCCCTGTAACATAACAATTTCACGCTCACTGTGAAAGAGTTTCATTAGACTTTCTTAACAAGGTTATGCTTTCCTTTGTCTATTTTCAAGCACATACCAGAGGCATTACAGTGGCATACTCTTTTACCACTTGTAACTCGCCAAGTGTTTCCTACACAGGTGGAGATATTACTTGCTACTCAACTATCTCTGGATTAGAAACAATATCTTTACAGCATTTCAAACATGCACAAATATAATTCCTATGCCATAAATACAATGTGAATTGATAGCCTGTAGGGAGGGCTGAGGATGTGACCATTTCAAACACAGTAGGTAGCTCTTTTAGATCAATTTATATAAGCCATTTTAAATGTCTTTAGTAGTGTACGTAAAAATTTGATGGGATGTTCCAGCATTACAAATTAATCTCTGTAATGCTGGAACATTTATGTATATATCTATATATATCTTTCTCATATGCACAAAACCTCTTACATATCTATGTACTTAACATGCAATCTTAACTTGTACAGACAGCATAGTAAGCATATTGAACCTTGACAATCTACTGTAGCCTGTATTTCCATATAAAATCTAAGACTAAAGGTTTAGGACAGTGTTGCATGTATAGCATATACGTTTATAAAGATCTATTTTCTTTCATTATTCTGTCATTATTTACTCGTATTGTTTTGCCATATGTAAATCAGATGTTCCACTAAGGAAAAGCCAGGAAATAATAATACAACTGAATCAGATGATGCTTGCCATTAGATTGCAGTGGCATAATAAAACACAATTGAAGCTGTGAGCAGGGCTGTCCTACTGACATACACACTGAGACACACGCTGCTTTGTATTGTCAGCACATTTTAAGAGCGCTCTAAAGATTCTAAACAAAGTTTAGAAAAACTAAAGAATAGTACACACAGCATTATATTGTAAGCACTGTAACCAAATTAAAACGTTGAAATTAAAGACCATACAAAGATCACCTTAAGATGTGTTGCTTTATTTATTTTCACTAAAGCTACCTTAGACAGACAACACACCACACAATTTCTTCCAGCACCACTTAGAGGTCTTCTACTCTTCAGATTCAGCAGGCTATGTGACAAGAAGGGAAAATGAAAAAAAAAAAAAAAAAAAGATTATCTACAAATTATTGGAGGGGACGGATGTGACAGCGGTGTCAGAGTACTGCTCCAATTGAAAACATGATATACAGTATACAGTATACATTTTTTATTACTATAATGCACTAATCAAATAATTAGTTCAGTGACCATGGATGTTGTGAGAAAGCATAATAGTAAAAAAAAATCAAGTTCTTATCAAGTACATTTACAACTAACCTTTGATCCCATGTCACGGCTCTTCGCTCTCATCTTGTTGACCTGGGATTCAGCAATGTCGCCCCGCTCCTCAGCCTCCTCCAGCTCATGCTGCACCTTCCTGAACTTGGACAAGTTAGTGTTGGCTTGCTCCTCCTGACAGAAAATAAATGCAACATTCCACCAATGAAGCATGTACAGGTAACTGCCAAAATAAAGGAAACGCTTCAGTAAATGAGTGATACAAAGTATATTGAAGGCAGGTGCTTCAATTTTCCTGGCATGGTTTAAGTCCACTCAGCCATTTACAGGGAAAGTCAAACGCAAATAAATAGAAAGCCCATTGATCACTGATCACTGAGTGATCACCTTCATCCTATGGTGAAGCATTTCTATCCTGATGGGAGTGATGTCTTCCAGGATGACAATGCCCCCATCCACAGGGCACGAGTGGTCACTGAATGGTTTGATGAGCATGAAAATTATGTAAACCATATGCCATGGCCTTCTCAGTCACCAGACCATTTATGGGGGATTCAAGACAGCGTTTTCTACCGCCATCAACAAAACACCAAATGATAGAATTTCTCATGGAAGAATGCTGTTGCATCGCCTCAATAGAGTTCCAGATACTTGGCCCAACACCCTATTACACTTTATGTTGATGTTTCCCCATAAAGTCTGGTATTGGTTTGCAGTTTTCCCAACATTTCCATAACTAATTTAAGATAGTATAACAAAATGTTACATAAACAACATTTTACTCATAACTCATAATATTGTTCAAGTGGAGCAAAAAAATTATGGATACCGTTGTAGTCATAAAAGCAATATCCTATTCGTTTTCCAGTCACCTCATAAACATCCAACTTAATCATGCACCTCAAGACACATATTTATAAATACATACATATACGAGACACATACAAGACACATATTTATAAATACATATCCATTTGAACTCACAGCTGCTTCAGCCTGCCTCTTGTAAGCCTTTACTTTATGTTGAAGCTTGTCCACCAAGTCTTGGAGTCTAATCATATTCTTCTTGTCCTCTTCAGCCTGTACCAAAAAAATTAAAAATACAAAATCTATTACATTTTGTGAATGTACGCATCTTAAAATGCACACTGTTCATACGTAAATCTTCAGCTAACTGAACTAGGTGTACGACCTGGTAAGAGAGCTCCTTGATTCTCCTCTCATATTTGCGGACACCTTTAATGGCATCAGCTCCACGCTTTTGTTCAGCTTCAAAGTCATTCTCCAGCTCACGCACCTGGAAATGAGAGATAAAAATGTCTGAAGAAATAGAAATAGAGCCATTGAAAATATTATTCAGTGTCATTATTGTTTTGAGTTGTTCCCATATCCGCTTCTTGGTTTTGCACCTTTTCCTGACCAATTTGCATTGTGATATATAACCTGGACAACATTGTTCCATGAGTGAAAATGGGTGAAAAATTCAAAACAATTTTATAATGCTACTGTCATATAACTAAAATGCTGGCTGTAAGCTAGGTGTGAGCCCAGAGGAGATACCATTTGTAACAAATAATTGACTTTAAATCGAATTAAAAATATCAGAAGTCTTAGGAGTATTTAATTCCCTCAAATAATGACTCATGTAATAAAAAATTCAACTCTTTCGGCAAACTTTGTGGTTGTCCATGTGTTTATACATTTCAAGTTCATACATTTGGGAAAATGGGTAGATTACCCTAGTTTCCAGTTTCTGGAGCTGTTTCTTTCCGCCCTTCAAGGCCAAATTCTCAGCCTCATCCAGACGGAGCTGCAGGTCTTTGACTGTGACCTCCAGGTTCTTCTTCATCCTCTCCAGATGAGCGCTGGTGTCCTGCTCTTTCTTCAGCTCTTCTGCCATCATGGCAGCCTTAATATTTAGCAAATAGAACATTTAATTATGGAGAAATATTATTATTATTATTTATTTATTTTAATGTTTAAAAAATTTTTTTTTTTTTACTTAAAATGTTAAATGATTTTTAACAAATTGTTCTTGTAATACTTATGAACAGTACAGAAAGGCACCTTTCACTGTAAAACTTACATCGGTGATGGCTTTCTTAGCCTTTTCTTCTGCATTTCTTGCTTCCTGCGTGGCATCCTCAGCCTCACCTTGAAGTTGATTTATATCTCCTTCCAGTTTCTTCTTAGTGTTGATCAGACTGGTGTTCTGCAATGATTTTATTTTGTCAAATGTCATAATTCATTTCAGTGAAGTTAGCAATGACCAAAGATGAAACTTTAAAATGTTAACCTGGGAATGGAGCAGCCCCACTCGTTCACTGACGTCTATCAGCTCCTGCTCAGCCATTTTGCGGCCTCTCTCTGTCTGTTCCAGGGCAGCCTTCAGCTCTTCAATCTCGGCCTGCATCAGGGCGTTCCTGCGCTCAACCATGGCAACTTGCTCCTTCAGGTCCTCTTGACCTCTGATGGCATCATCAAGGTGAATTATAGCATCCTAGAAGATAGAAATACACGTTTTGATAAATGCGTGAAAGAGGCAAGGAAGCTACTCTAAACCCAGCTCTGAATGGCTCTGCATACCTTGAGCTGTCCCTGGACATTTCTCAGTTGTTTCTGAGCCTCGGCGGCTTGGCGGTTGGCGTGACTCAGCTGAATTTCCATTTCATTCAGATCTCCCTCCATTTTCTTCTTGATTCTCATTGCATCATTCCTGTTTCGGATTTCTGCATCTAAAGCATTTTGCATTGAATCAATGACCCTCTGGCTGTTCCTTTTCACCTGCTCCATTTCCTCGTCCTTCTCAGCGATTTTCCTGTCGACCTCAGATTTCAGTTGACCGAGCTCAAGCTGGATGCGAAGGATCTTGGATTCTTCATGTTCCAAAGAGGCCTTGTTATGGGTCAAACCATTTCCAAAAACAATATCAGAAACATAGCTCAGAAGCATACATCGAGACATAAATATACTATTATAAAGAGTATTCCCCTTCATAATTGTAAAATCTACAGCATTCAGATTATGATTGTAATTATATACCTCAGCTTCTTCCAGAGCAGTTTGGATTTCCATCTTTTCTGTCTCAGTTTTCTTCTTGGACTTTTCCAGCTCATGGATAACTTTCCCATTTTCTCCAATCTGTTCGGTGAGCTCTGAGATTTCCTCTGTAATTACGTCGACACCATAGTTAAAAGTGGGTCGTGAATGCATGAATGTCAAAGACAAATCTAATCTTGAGAAGTTAACGTACGTTGTAAGTTGTTGTTCTCTCGTTTCAGCGTCTCCAGTTGATCCAAAGCTTCTTCATAAGAGTTCTTCATCTTGAAGAGCTCAGTGCTGAGAGAGCGGGCCTCTTTCTGAGCACCGTCCAGCTCTGCCTGGCTTTCCTCAAATTTCTGCTTCCACTCAACTAAAACCTATATAATGAATATATCAATTTAAAAATAACACAGCTGCAGTATGTGCCTTTAAACCATTGTGAATTGCTACTAGACCAATATCAATCTTACAAAAGCATCCAATACCTTGTCAAAATTTCGCTGTTTCTTATCAAGAGCAGCTGCTTGGGCATTTGCCCTTTCTACATCAGCCATGAGGTCCTCAACCTCACCCTGCAGTCTCTGCTTTGTCTTTTCCAGGGAAGAACACTTGGAGTTCACAGCCTCAATGGACTCTTCTGCCTCCTGCAGACGTTGTGCAAGTTTTTTCCTGTTGGAAGGTGCGTTTATCTTTGTTATGCTTAAAACATGTCAATGGTATTGATATGTAAAACACATTGAAGAAATAATAATACTTACTTGGCGTCTTCAAGTTCCTCAGTGCGCTGGATGGCGTCAGTTTCATATTTGGTTCTCCACTGAGCCACCTCGCTGTTGGCCTTGGACATTCCACGCTGAAGCTCAGCCTTGGCCTCATGCTCCTCCTCATACTGCTCACGGAGCAGGTCACAGTCATGGCGGGCTGACTGGAGAGCGTGGGCGAGGGCGTTCTTGGCCTTTGCAGAAGAAAAACAAATATTACTTTTATAGAGGTATCTATTATTATATTTATCCTTATTATTTTTTCATGTAGCTCCAGCTTTTCCTGTCAGCAAGCTTGCTTTAGTAAGATGACTATAATGTACTTTGAAATTACCTTTTGGAGTGGTTTGAATTTATTATTGCTTAGTACTTCCCATTATAGCACACCACTTACATAGATTATATTTGATATATTATCCATATATACAGCTGGACAATTCTTGAGTACCTTAGTCAAAGGCACAACACCATAGCGTCACCCAAGATCTAAATCTGCAGCCATGTTTTAACAAGTTTAATCTTTACACTGCTGCTTCCTTGGTATGACTGATTAAAGATTTTCTAGCTGTGATTATCAAGGATTATCAAGGACTGTGCTTTTCAAATACAGAGAACTTAGACAAATAGTCACAGTTCCAATTTCATCATTTTTTGTTTAACTTTAACCTGAATTATTCAAACTACTATCTTCTTCACTTCATGGGTGACACTGATGAATGGGTTTACATTGATTTCTGTCATTCGTTTTATGTCGGAATCAGGGATAATTATATAAATTGAAGCATCACCTTTGTTTCTTCTTCAGCATGTCTCTTAAGTTCTTCAATTTGCTGAATGAAGGCTTGTTTAGTCCTTGTCATCTGTGACATCCAAGATTCTTTTTCTTCCAGCTTCCGGGAAAACTCACCTTGAGGAAGAGGATTTGAAAATATTTGGACCGTGTAAAGTACTGTATCACATAGATCTTTCATATGTCACATGCAACAATGTTGCTTTCTTACAATTTTGTGTCTGAAGTCTTGCTCTTTGAGCACTGATTTCATTCAACTGGCGAAAGTTCTCATCATGCTTGGATTTGTATTCACTGAGTTGGTCTTCCAAACTACGACACATCTTCTCAAAATTTGCCTTGATGTGAAATGACAAAAAACACATTATGCCATTTAATAATAAATATTAGTATACTTCTCTTGGTCAAAATGTTTAAAGAAGTTTACTTTTGATTTTGCCACAGCTTCCATATTGCTGGAAAGGTCATCAATCTCCATTTTGAATTCGCTCTTCTCCTTTTCTAACTTCTGCTTGACACGCTGAAGGTTGTCAATTTGTTCTCCTAACTCCGCCACGGTGTCTGCATGCTTCTTGCGGAGAGTGGCAGTGGTGGCCTCATGCTGAAGAGTTGACTCCTCAAGATCACGGCGCAGTTTCTGGAACTCAGATTCACGCTTCTTATTCATCTCCATCTGAACCGTGGTTGCTCCGCCGGCTTCTTCGAGCCGTTCGCTGATCTCCTCTAGTTCCCTGGAGAGATCAACCCTCTGTTTCTCAACCTTGGCCCGAGCAACACGTTCAGCCTCAATCTCTTCCTCCAGTTCCTCAATGCGGGCCTGTACAAACATGACAATAGGCTCAATTTTACAGATATTAAATCACAAAACAGGGTTGTTTTCATGACTGCCTTTGAAAATACCTGCAGCTCCTTTATTTTCTTTTGAGATTGAATTCCCATATTCTGCTCATCCTCAATTTTTCCGAGAAGCTGGCAAAGTTCAAAGTCCTTCCTGTCAAGTAAAATGTGATTAGTATCAAAAATCTTCTGTTCATTAACAATTTATTCCAATGTACACGGAGGATACATTTTACATTTGGAATTGTCTCAATCATACTTTTTGAGTCGTTCCTCCATTTGCTGTCTGTCATTCTCCAGATCCATTATGGATTCTTGAGTAAGTTTCAGGTCTCCCTCAAGTTTCCTCTTGACTCTCTCGAGGTCCATACGGATCTTCTTCTCTTGCTCTAGAGAGCCTTCAAGCTGCAAAGTTATAACATGTATGAAATAGTTGGATAATCAAAATTATTTTTTGCAAATCGGATACACTTGGACCTCGAAACTCACATCGTCCACTTGCTGTTCAAGCTTTGCCTTGGCTTTGGTCAGTGTGTTGACTTTGTCTTCCTCTGCCTGGAGATCATCAAGGGTCTGCTGGTGTGCCTCTTGGAGGGCTTTCTTCTCCTTGGTTAACTTGACAATGCTTTCATCCAGGGATGACATCTCCTCAGTTAGGTTTTTAACCTGAGTAAATGTAAATATGTACATGCATATTAATATGAGTTATGGATATAATAATCAGAGTCAGACAGCTTTGAGTATTATAATATCATAGTGAAGTATTGACCTTATTTTCTGTGGAATGTTTCTCTTTTTCCACTTTGGCCAAGGTAAGCTCTAGGTCATCAATGTCTTTCTTCAACTCACAGCACTCATCCTCCAGTTTCCTTTTCTTGGCAGTGAGATCAGCATTCATTTCCTCCTCATCCTCCAGCCTCTCATTTATTTCTTTGACTTTTGCTTCGAGTTGGATTTTATTCTTTATCAGCCCCTCACATCTCTCCTCTGCATCTGACAGATTTTCAGCTTCCTGGACAGAAAAAAAAAATGGATCATTAAGATAAAATGTATACACTACCGGTCAAAAGTTTTAGAACACCCCCATTTTCCAGTTTTTACTGAAATTTAAGTGGTTCAAGTACAGTGAATAACCTCAAATGTTACAACAAAGGTAAGTGGTAAACTGCCAAAGGTATAAAAAAAAAGTGTAGGTTACCAAAAACTGAAAAAGAATGTAATTTTTTGGGCAGTGAGTAGTTTCCTACACTATCAAAAGGCACTTGGAAACTGGAGGAAGCTGACAGGAAGAGGTTTGGCAGACCCAAAGCCACAACAAAATCAGAAGTCAAGTTTCTGAGAGTCAACAGCTTGCGTGATAGGCGGCTCACAGGACAACAGCTTCAAGCACAGCTTAACACTGGTCGAAGTAAGGAAGTCTCAGTTTCAACTGTGAAGAGAAGACTTCGAGCTGCCGGTTTGACAGGTCGAGTGGCAGTAAGAAAGCCATTGCTAAGATTGCAAAATAAGAAAAAGAGGCTTGCCTGGGCCATGAAGCACCGCCAGTGGACTACTGAAGACTGGTCTTATGGACCAATGAATCAAAATTTTAAATCTTCGGTTCATCACGCAGGGTTTTTGTAAGCCGTCAAGTAGGTGAAAGGATGGTCCTCAGTGTGTGACACCAACTGTCAAACATGGAGGAGGAAGCGTGATGGTCTGGGGCTCTTTTGCTGGATCCAGAGTCAATGACTTTCACAGAGTGACTGTTAACACACGTTAATCCATTACTTGTTCCCTGAAAAGGGCCTTTTTTATAACTCAGAAATTTACATTCTTTTTCAGTTTTCGGTAACCTACACTTTTTTTAAACCTCTGGCAGTTTACCGCTTACCTTTGTACCATTTCAGGTTATTCACTGGACTTTAACAGTAAACAAAATGTCAGTAAAAACTGGAAAAATGGGGGTGTTCTAAAACCGTTGACCGGTAGTGTATATATAAAACATTGTCTATGGTTTCTCAGTCTTCAAGTTATAAATCACGTTCTATTTACAAGCACACTCACTGATTGAACTTGCAGTTGCAAATCATTCTTTTCCTGGAGCAGAGTAACCATTTTAGTTTCAAGCTCCTTCCTCTTGGTTTCTGCCTTCGTTAGATTTTCCTTGCACTTGCCAAATTCCTCCTTCATGCTGGCCATTTCCTTCTCTGCTTCTGCACTCCTCAGAAGTGGCTTGATCTTGAAGTAAAGCTTCATCCATGGCCAGTGTTTCACATTCATGAATGAGCGCATGTTGTACTGAATGGTGTAAATGGAGTCTCTGCGAATAATAATTTTTTTAAACACGATAATGAAATATTTTTGATTTGCAGTTTCTCAGTTCATAATATTGTTCATAATATTATATGGTCATATATTGTTACCTTCTTTCCATCATCTTTGAAAATTCCTTTCTCATGAGGAAACCACGGCACAGGGCTTGGGTTATGGTGATGAGCACGGTCAGTTTGTCGTCCCGCATCTCCTCCAGGGTACCCAGGAGACCAGCTTTGAAGAACACCTGCAAATATTAAACAGGAAATTTGTCAAGAGACCACCTGGTAGTGTTAAATAAATTAAAGTGCATTGGCCTCCATGCGTGTCACTTGCCTTAGTGTGCCCAAATCTGTACTGGGTGTGGTCCACATCAATTGACCCCAAGAGCTTCTCTGAAGCTTTCTTGTTGTCAATGAACTGGCCTTCTGGGATAACACTGGCATTCAGTATTCTGTACCTGTTACAAATTTAAATATAAGCACAAGTGATATATATATTGATATATATATATATGCATAATATAATGCAAAATACAATGTACACTGAACACCTGTTTAAGGAAAGTAGCTTGCATGTACCTCTGTTTGAAGTCTCCATACAGGATTCTGCTTGGGAACCCCTTCCTGCAGATTCTGATGCCTTCCAGCACACCGTTACACCTCAGCTGGTGGATAACCAGTGGGTTCTCCATTGCACCTATAATTATGATAAACATTTCCATAATGGTGGGGTAACATTTATAACTTATAAGTAATCAATTTACATTAAGTGATTACTTTCTATTATTTGTCAATTAAATAAGTAATACATTAATCAATTACCTGGTGTCTTGGTCTCATTGGGAATAAGGCATCTTACAAAGTGAGGATGTGTGCTTCTTAAATTAGTCATAAGCTTCCCCAGGTTCTCCTGCTCAACAGAATATGACCTATCAGTGACAGTATGATCATGCATGCATAGCGACATATTATCATCATTTATAATCCTTTAAATTATAACACATTATTTTCAAAGCCAATGTTATGCAAATTTCTCTCCATAAATAATATGTCAGAGTTTGACAGTAGTGCAGAATTTACCCTGAAGAGAGCAGACACTGTCTGAAAAGAGGATCCCTTCTTCTTGGCACCTTTCTTCCCACCACCACCGCTCGCTGCAAGTAAAACAATAAAAACAATTGTCTGTCTGTGCCGATATAGATTTGAAGCTGTGGAAATGTAATTACGCTCTGCATATTCATAGCTGGAAGAATAACCATTTCAAGGCATACATATAGTCAAAATAATTTAACAAGTAAAAATCAAAGAAGCCCACACACCTTCATTTGAGGAAAAGCCAGCGTAGAGGAGAGATAGCAGTTTCACAGAGGATTTCTGATACAGCTGCACAACAGACTCATTCAGGGGGTCCTTGTTCTTGTCCAGCCAGCCACCGATGTTGTAGTCCACTGTTCCAGCATAGTGCACCAGGGAGAAGTGGGCCTCAGCCTTGCCTTTGACAGGCTTGGGCTTCTGGAAATTGTTTGATTTACCAAGATGTTGGTCATACAACTTGTTCTTGAAGGTTGTGTCTGAAGCTTTAGGGAACATACACTCCTCTTCAAGGATGGAGAAAATGCCCATTGGCTGTTCAAGAAATAGAATATGTCATGTTAAACTCAAGTCATCAAATCAAAAACCACAAAAATGTAGACTAAATAAATGCAATGTCATTATATTTAGATGTACAGGTAAAGTAATTGTAGTGAGCTTTTTCTTACCTTCTCAATAAGCTCAATGCAGGCAGCCAAATCCATACCAAAATCAATGAACTCCCATTCAATTCCCTCTTTCTTGTACTCCTCTTGTTCCAGGACAAACATGTGGTGGTTGAAAAACTGTTGCAGTTTCTCATTGGTGAAATTTATACACAGTTGTTCCAGGCTGTTGAACTACAAGATGATAATAATTATAATTTTTCTGCTGGAAAAATGGTAAATCACTACCCATTCCGCATAAATATTAAATATACTATTCCTAAACACACCCCATTCTTACATCAAAGATCTCAAATCCAGCAATGTCCAGGACACCAATGAAGAACTGTCTGGACTGCTTTGTGTCCAACATCTGGTTGATGCGGATGACCATCCATAAAAACATTTTCTCATAGATTGATTTAGCCAGGGCACCGATAGAGTTGTACACCTACAAATAAATGAACAGGTTTAGTTCACTTCCACATGGACGGCTCCTTAAACCCAAGACTTTCCTGCTGCAACACATTACCTGTTGAACTGTCTGCCCTTTGGTGACAAACTCATTTCCCACCTTCACTCTGGGGTAGCACAGAGCTTTGAGCACGTCAGCAGAGTTCAGGCCCAAGAGGTAAGCAATTTTATCAGCAACTGAAATTAAAATGTACACATTGATTCAGATGTGTCTAAAGGTGTTCACAGTTCAATGGTCATTGGTAGTATGTTGAGTAGTTTTAGTAAATATAGTAAACCATGTTTTACCCTCAGTGCCATCAGGCTCAGCCTGCTCCTCACGCTGTTTCTGTTTAAACCTCATATTCCCATGATGCATCACAGCACCAGTCAGCTTGTAGATGCCAATTTTTTCCTCACCAGTGAACCCAAGAATGTCAATTGCACTCTTGAAACACAAAAATGAAGTTACTAATGGAGTTTTCCAACAGCTCTCAAAATAAGAAGTTGTAAGTTAGTAAGTCAGTGTTTACTTACATCAGTGGCCATTAGTTCATCACAATCAACAATACTGGCCACACTGATCTCCCCTTGACAGACAAATGGATAATCATAGGGGTTTGTAGTGATAAGAAGTGTTTCTGTTGGGAAAATAAAAGAGTAAAAAATCAGTTACAGAATAATTTACACAATCATTTCTTATTACTTACTTTTCTGAAATCATTAATGGTGGAGGTAAGTCATTGAACTATAAATCATAAATGATTTGTTACATCTACTTTCTGTTTTAAAATGTTTTTGGCACAGTTGTGTCGACGTGCTTAATAAGATCACCTGCTACAATATTCAATATGCTGTATTTTAATCAGCACCACTGAGATTAAAAAAAACAAACATTCACAACACCAACCATAGGTACTAAACAGTCTGTGCTCTTTATCTTTGTATTCGTTCCAATTTTACTGCATTACCATTCCAAATATCACTAATGCATCTAGAATATGTTCTTATGCATATAACTGAAATCAGAGCCTCTTTGGTGCTGTTATGAAATCCGATACTAGAACTGCATTCTGCACTGCAGCCAATAGGTGGCGGCAATATGCCGGACAGGTGTGTTGTCTCAGACCAGTCTAGCTCAATTCTCAAAATAGCACTATGGTGCTGTAGTCTGTATGTTTTCAACATCCATAAACAATGTCAGATTGACCTGGGCTTTACAGAATCTTTGTGGTGTAGTAATTAGGAATTTAGCCAGTATGTTTGACCATGTTCTTACACTACAGCAAGGCACAGGCTATGTAGGTTACCAGCATTTAACATTGGGCCAACATCTTAAAAACTTGTACATTCTGCATAATGTTTTTAATGACTACTTGCATGGCATGCAATATTGAGTTGGTAATAGATGGACAATGAATGTTTCATGAGGCCAGTGACTTATTGGCTGGAAATGTAAAGTGTTCTGATCTGTTCACAATGTTCACATTTCTGATGACTGGCATTGAAAATTCCATTGATGAATCCTTCCTTCCATGTTTTACTCTTAACGAAGATAGTGCATGTAAGTGCATTCATTGAATATGAATTGAATGAACCAAATGATTATGTATTGTTTACTTGTCACAGTTGCTACAGATAAGTAATCATTGATCAATGAGTCTCTCTTACCGATAAGTTCAGGCTTCCTGTTGGACATGATCTGGTAAAAGATATGGTAGCTCCGTTCTGCTGAAAGCTGGAAAGTTACCCTTGACTTCTCTAGCAGATCTGTCAAGCCAAAGAAAAATAATTTGATAGTGCAACGTGATATATCTGAGAAACCTATTGTTTTCCTGAACATTACGGAACTCACAAGTCTCAATATCAGCGGAAGCCAGTTTCCCTGTTGTCGCAAAGTGAATTCTGATGAATTTACCCTAAAAATGGTTAAAAAGATCAGAAAAAATATCAAATTAATGGCAGTGGTTTATAGAGGGCAGGTTACAATAATGGTATGTAATTTAATAATGTAGAATGCTGACACAAAACTTACAAAACGAGAGGAGTTGTCGTTTCTGACAGTCTTGGCATTACCAAAAGCCTCCAGTAGAGGGTTGGCTGAAATGATCTGATCCTCCAGTGTTCCCTGTCGAATACATACTGCCATTTGTTTGTCTATTTTTGAAAACACTGCTTCTGAAATTAGAAAATGAGATGGAAAGAGATCCCCTACCTGCATTTTGCCAATTTGAGCCTCTTTCTTCTTGTCACCAGAAACTGCAATTGTTGCAAAGTACTGGATGACACGTTTTGTGTTCACAGTCTTTCCTGCACCAGATTCTCCGCTAAGTGTAAAATAAGTAACATACATTAAGTAACACAAAGCTTCAGCTCAATAGTGTACTGTGTACTTGTGTTTTGCGACACTTACGTGATCAAGATTGACTGATTTTCTCTATCTGCAAGAGAAGAAAGGACAGCACAAAGTGTTATACATGTTATACTTATATTTTAATAATATAAGGTGCAAGGAATATTATTATATTGATTTTGACCAAGTTACTGTATTTTTACTGTAGTTCTTATACTCTTTATGAACAGTATAAAAACTGTTGAAGCGAGGGATTGAATTCCATCCTTAATATTCTGAGTGAAATGTTCCTCAGCCATGAAATATGTTGTAATGGAATGCAAAAAAAAGAAGATGATTAGTGATAAAAAAAACTAATATTACGATAAGCTTCATTGTTAGTTTCACTGTAACCTATTGAAGCTCAGTAAATATTTACCTGTCAGCATAAATTGATAGGCATTATCCGAGATGGAGAAGATGTGGGGTGGGGCTTCCTGACGCTTTTTGCCTCTGTAGGCCACCACAACCGATTGCTTGTACACAGGGAGCCACTTGTAGGGGTTCACAGTGACACAGAACAGCCCAGAGTAGGTCTGCAATTCACAGGGAATACATGAACATAATTTAGTTTGGAATAGCTGTAAGTAAAATCATGACTAATTCTATCAAATGTATCACTTACATAGATCATCCATGCTGCGTAGCGCTCTTTGAGGTTATACAGCACAGAGGCTTCATTGAGGTGGGTCATCATGGCCATGTCCTCAATTTTATCAAATTTAGGGGGGTTCATCGGGAAGACTTGGTCATCCTTAACTGTAAGTATCTTGATTAAAGAGGAGAAACCACTTTTATTAATGATGCTCTGCCATTTATTAACTTTACCAAAAGGGTTTGGTATAATGTGATACGTACTTGTCCATCTATGGTTTTTACAGTGACTTTGCCACCCTCTCTGCTTTGGACATTGCCTTTGACATATAGCTCCTTAGGTTCACATGCATACACAGCCGTTTTGGCATCAAAAAGCTTGTTTTGCGCCTCAATCCGTTCCCTTTCCGGCTTCCGTAAATACAGCGCGGCCTCTCCAAAGACCGCCATCTCTGCATCCGAACTCATTGCTGCAACACACTACAAGATATAGTTGAAAGTTGCAAATGTGCTCCATGCACTATTTGCTTCTAATTTGCTGTACAAAACCTTAATGTAAGTTGTACTCCTGCAAGTTAGAAAAAAAGGTGCAATCATATGGCATGAAACATCATATGGCATGTCATTGTATTGAAATTTCCAAGAACAGATCCCACAGTGGTGCAATTTGGAATAAAGCATTTGGTTGAAAAACTACACCAAAAAAAGGAGCAAGTTCTTGTTATAATCCACCATAATTAGATTTCAATTCCCTCAATTGTTCTGGTCTTATACATTGCTTCTTGTAGCAAGTACTAGCTAGATACCACACCTTCAAATGCATTAGATTGTCAGGTCTGAGTGTGAGAGGATGAGGTATTGTCCCAATATGTGAGACTTGAGATGTCGGCATGCCTGAGGCCCACCAAGGCCACATGTTCATTCGCCTTTCCACAGGTATAACTGCTGTAAATCAATTTTTTGGAACAATTTTATTTCATAACTGTATGCTCATATTTTGTTTATACTTAACTTTTGCAATTGTAATTTTCCACACGTAACTAGCAGAATACCATTACCAAAAGTTAGAATTTAAAATATTTAACTGCATTGCATATATTATACTCCTCAATCCTGTTTGTACTGCAACTCACATATTACAGTGCTTTGCTATTTGTTCATGGAGGGAGAAAGATGTTCTATAATCCATAACAAATGTAGAGAGTTATACATTACAATCAATTTCTGCATACACATAACATCTTGTTTTATAGTTACTTTTTCAATAGCTTAAACTAAGTAAAAATAAACCAATTTAGGCTACATCTCACCTGAGTTGGCCTGAGACATTTAAACAGTGCTTCAAAATACACAGAGAAAATAAACTGTAATAGTGTTAAGGACATCTACTTACAACATTCAAAACTACAACAGCTTTTCATTTCCATAGCAAAACAAAAAGAACACTTACCTTCCTGAATTGCTGATAAGAAATGTTTGATCCTATGATACTACAGCGTAAACGAACAAAACGTAAAAATGTTAAATCCTTTTAATTCAGAATGCGAACAACCCTAATTATTAAAATTCTGAATTTTGTATTCTGTGAAATTACATACAATTTATCTGGTGAATGAGTGATATCTACAAAGCAAACTGAAAAAAAAAGTTTCAATGAACTTACCCATTGAAGTTCTAATCACAAAGTCAGAGTTGCTCAGACTGTGGCTGTTTTTATAATGGTGCATTTGGCATCAAGACTAAGCACCTATATTTGGATTTTAGGCGTCTTATGTGTGTGTATGTGTGTGTGTGTGGGGGGGGGTATTGGTGATTAAAAAAATGTCTCAGAGGTTTTGCCATAAATCCATTACAGATAGCAACCGTAAAACTGCATGTGACATGTCTCTTGGGCTGGAATGGAATGTCTATTCCCTTGAAGTGGTAAAGAGAATAAATAGTAAGCTGTGTCACATGAGACAATTTACAAAGAACCGGTGGATAGTGTTAATGTTTTAATTGTAATGGATCATTTGTGGTATAAACACATGCATGCGTTTGATAGCATCTGTGCTTAGATGATGGGAGATATGTGTGCAACTAATATTAGACTGCCATTAGGAGCCAAAGCCAATCACAATGCCCTTTTTCCACTTAAGAAGGCATAGGTTGAATAAGGTTGTATGTGTGTTATCCAGGCTGTTGACCTCACTTCTCAAATCTTTGAGTTTACTTCCAGGGAGAATGTATGGCATGAATTGGATGTCACCTCTGAGAGTTGGAATGTCTGGCAGTAACCATGGATTGCATAGAAACCAATCTTCTGTTGTCATAGGATAGACTGAGGCAGTGGTTCTCAGTCCTGGTCCTGGAGGGCCGCCTGCTAGGCTGGCTTTTTCATTCACCCTAAAATAAATCAGCATCCAAATTATACACAAGGAACCAGGTGAGGTGAGTTAATTATGTAATCAACTTCTTTTATTAGTCTATTAAGTGCTGAATAAGAATTAAAACCAGCATACCCTGCGACTCTCCATGACCAAGATTGTGAACCACTGGACAAAGGGAAGATCCATACTTGATTTGAAAAATGTTGTTTTTAGTGAGACATTTTAATTTGTAAGGATTAATCTTTAATTACAGTTACAACAAAATACAGCACACCTTTAATCAATTAGAGTCTCTCAGATTTTATATATAGTTCTTATTAATTAGGTCTTTACATTATATATATTGTGTTGTGTAAAATATAGAAATCCAAAGTATTTTAATGCATCCGGGATAAAGAGAAAACTCAGTCATATGATTAGCATGCATTTAATGAACAGCTTTGTGAGAGTACATTGGTTTTCCATATTTTAGCCAATTAAACTAAGCTCAATGAAATCATTCTCTCTGAAAAATATTGAATGTATGCTATATTAAGAAAGAGACATCAGAAGATTGAACATTTGAAATGAAGAATTCTTCATATTCTAAGAAATGAATGGAAGTGACAAGTGTTAGAAACTATATTGACATTTTTAACAAATGTGTATCGTTATTTTTTACTTTTCTCTCAATTGTTTTAGTTTTTTCCCTGTTTTTCTCCCAATTTGGTAGTCAATTACACCCTCTATTTATTTTGATTTACCCTCTCCACACAAGTCCACCCCTTGTCTCTACGAGGCAAGCTAATACTCCGAGGGCGGTGAACTCTGTTTCCTTCAAGAAGGAATTCGCTCACCCACGTTCTGGCTGGCTCACCCTCCCCCCTCGGGGTGGACAGCCAAATGCCGCCCCCGATCGGGGCTGACGACCAGGGCCGGTCTTCTCCCAATTTTAAATGCCCAAATATATTTATAAGCCCGCTCCATTGCTGCACCGTCAGTTTGGTAGAGAGCAGGCGGTGAGACCTCCGTAACAGCCACTTCTTCTGTTTGCTCTGCAGTCCATCAGTTGAGGTATGTGCACCAGAAGATGAGCAGCTGGCACAGGCACACTGTAGCATCATGCAGTAACGATTTCAACCAGTGGAGTCGCTAATGCATGACGGTGTGTGCGAAAGCCTGCAGAAACCTTCCATCGCTGGGTGATGCTATGGCTAATTATACATTTCCGTGTGGACCATTCCGTGGGCCATGAGGTATGTCACTGCACCGACGACTAGTGCTTTAGCAGGATGTGCTGTACCTGACAGCCTGGAAGTGGACATTTTGTGAGATTTGCGAGAGGTTTGAAAATTGTCTATAATATAAAATTGCCCCATGAACCTACCCGTAGGGAGTGAGCTTATAATAACATCTACTTTTTTTTTTTTATTTAACCTTTATTTAACCAGGAAAGATTCCGTTGAGATTAAAAATATTTTACAAGGGAGTCCTGGCCAAGACAGGCAGCAGCACAAATAAAAACACAAAAAAATGTTGCAGACATAAACAGAACAAACAACAAACTACAGAAAAGAACAAACTCAAAACCACAAGTATTAACAGCACCGACATCCTAAGGACTCTGCCTCCATGTCCTTCATATTGGATTTGAAAACATTCAAAGAAATCAAATTAGTAAGTTTTAAAACCTTCTGCAACCCATTCTAGTCTGAAGGTGCAGAGTACATAAAAGCCCTTTTTCCGGTCTCTGTTCTGACATCTACTGTAGAGGCAAGGCTTAATGCAGAAGGAATGGCCTTTCCTAACCAGGTTTGAGATGATAAAATAGGATATAAAAAAGCTTTTGATATTGCTTTGATTTCATATACTTTGGTGATACCTACCTTCATATATCTTTTCCTAAGTGTTGAATAGATATGATTATATGGCTATGGAGAATGGTCACTGTCTGTTTATATATAGAGAATATTGGCACAGATTTCTTAATTGCTTTTCTTGTGTAGGCAGGAAGCAGTTTCTTGCTACTTTTGCATGCGCTCATAGTTATGGTTATAATTATACAATTATAAAAATTGTTTGGGTTAATTTAAGAGTTATAGTTTTTTAGCCTGAATTTCTGGTTTGCCAAACTTGCTTTCAACCTTCATATCAGTCCTGTTTCTGGCAAGTAAATAACAGTACCGATGAAGTCAAGGTTAGAATCAATAAAGCATAGTCGGCTAGATTACAGACAGTGCATTGTACACAGTTCAGTTGATATAGTTTGTTTAACATTGCAGAAACGTTAATGTGACCAAATACATTCTCATGTGACTACATAACCAAATGCTAAAATGTAAATATCAAGTATCATATCATATTTTCTATTTAACTACTGTATTGTGGTTAGCAGGCCTATTATGAAGATGACTACACAAATAGTAACGGTACATTATACAGATGACTGAGAATAGTAGAGGTTTCAAAAAAATAAGCTTTAAATTGGGGCTGGAGATCCTTATCATTAAGATTTTGGTTGCTGGAATTGCTAGCCATTCTTGCCAAGTACATTTTTCTTTCACAAGGCTCTTTATTTGAGGCCTGGTGATTATAACAGTATAAGAATGGCAGTGGTCCAGGTTTTATGTTTTCAGATCATGAGTAGCACAGAGAGCTCAGCTTACTCAAACTGTTCTTGGTTTAGTCCAGAACAACCCCTGGGCAGGTGCACACCTCCAGCGCATTTACATTTTTACATTTTTACATTTTAGCCATTTAGCCATTTAGCAGACGTTCTAATCCAGAGCAATTTACACAGTTTACGGCTTTTACATAATAGGGCAGCACAATAGTATGTTTAGTATCGTGTAGTATAATGTTTAGGGAACTGGGTTTGTAACTCAGAAGTTGTAGTTTCAACTCCCATGCAGGGAAAGATACTTAACCTTTGAGCAAGATACCAAACTTGAATTGCTTCAGTAAAAAATATCCAGCTGTATGCATCGATTGTATATAAATGCAAACTGTGTAAGTGGCTCGGGATAAGAGCGTCTGCTAAATCCCTTATATGTATTTGTAAACTCATCGGAGACATCACTATCAAGTTGAGTAATATCTGGCCAACACATTTTCTCCTCCAATGGCAATTACACCTCACAAACTTGTCTGACAGAGTTGTGCATCTGATTTTGGAATACAATCAGACTTTTAGCTAACTCATATTGAGGAGTACAAAGAATGGCAGATAATACCTGTTTCATATTACTTATTTTCAATTTAATTGAACCATATCACAGCAACAGAGCTTAATCCTTGTAGATTTGACACAAATGACCTCCAATAGGTGAAGGAGCCCTCTGGGTAACCACTGCTTTTATGTCTTCTAAAAATGTTTCTGCTACATTCTACAGACATGGAATATCACCTCAAGTGCATGATATACATTCTCAGGGTATTCACACCACTGGAAAAAGACATTGTAAATTGCCATACTGGTGAAACTGATACAAGGTCAAACTGCTAAGGCATGCCCTTGCTGTCAACCAAGACAAAGAGCCATGCCAGGGAGTCTTCCAGCATGAGAATGATATCAGCTGCTACTTAAGTTGTATTCAATCTTTCCCATAATGTCATATGATGATGTACTTTTACAATTCAATCATAGTTGCACATCTTGGGGTGACACTGATGAGCATTTTTAATGCCATGTATCACTCATTCTTTGAATATAAAATGGGGCAATATGGTCTCCAGCACAAGTTTGTGATCCAATGAAAAGCTGCCAGTTTAAACAGGATGAGTAGAGAAAGGAAAGACACTACTCTTGCTTTATCAGTGTCCATCCCTCATCTTGATCACAATCATTTAGATTCAGATTCAGATTTATTGTCAACATCACAATTTTACATCGGGTATGAAGAGTGCGTGAAATTCTTTATGTGCAAGCTCCAATGCAGTTACATGACATTAAATAGAATAATAATAAGTAAGTAATAGAAGAAGTAATAGTAAGTACATAGAAGTAATAGTAAGTATGTAAGGTCATCAAATATCAAATATCTATGTAAATAAAGTGTGGCAGTGTCTTGTGCAATATCACAGTCATTAGCAGCGAATAATGTACCGAAGTGTGCAAAAAGTCATCATAGCAGTAAATATGAGTGAGATGTATACAAGTAAGATGGTATGATGATATGAGTGACAGTTCAGTGAGATCAGTGCTTGTTGTTCAGCAGCCTGAACATTTATGTGCATCTCTTACCAACCAGAACCAGAAATCTCACTCTGAAGATAGAAAGACAGGACGTGCACCACCTACTCCAAGTGTCCAAACCCTAGTTGAGAGTTTTTAGCTCCAGAAAATTAATGATATTATTGTGCAGTTCATGGTAAGGTTTTTATCACGCTTATATGGATTATATCTCTGGATATAGGATCAAACATATGGCTGTTCAACAATATTAACGTTGTTTTTGCGGCCTCCTGGGGCTTGTAGTTCAGCCAATGCAATATGGAATCTGGCAGCCAGCCTCACTGCAGCCTGCAAGCTTAAGCCAGACAGCAGCTGAGAAGGCGATTTTTCAGCCCGTCCGTTCCCTCTCTTACAGCTCTGATCACCCTTCTGCCTTATAGCTTACATACAGAATGCTTTGATGACAAATGTCAACTTATATCCATGCTTTCAATTGGTGGTATAAAAATGGGGATTCTGTAATTTTTCCTTTGAACACAGTTGTCACACACCATATGACGAACCCCGGAGACTAACAGAACAGCAGGACACAGGAAATGGAGTTGACGGTCCAGAAACCGTGTTTTTATTTATCCCTTCCCCAGGCACATGGAAGAGAGAGAGAAATAGAGAGCACAGATCAATTAAAACCAAACAAAAATCTTCTGGCGTCCCCCTCACGGGTTTTGGCCACAAACAATAAACTAAAACAACAAACTAAATTAGACAGCCTTTCGGCAAAATACTCACCAAACACAGGTCACACATTTTTGAATTTTCAGTCTTGTTCTTGCGGATGTTTCTCTCTGCCAGCTTTTCACTTCTAGATCCAGCCTCTGTGTTCTAGACATCTACTAAGAGAGCAGAGTAGTTTTATGCACACAGGTACAATTAGATCATACAATACAGGTGTGTGCACTTGCTGCTCTGCCAGTAGGCGTGGCTGCTAATCGCCCTGATTCCGCTGCCGAGACCAACGCCTTCCAAACACAGTAAAAAAGCTATTTCAACTGTGAACAGAATTTCCAATTTCCCATTTAAATTGTTATGGGTTACAATATTCAATGTAAGCTATTTTCTTAAAATGTACAGCATTTTGTGGCAATCCGTTTTCTGATTTGTTTACTGTACCGAATTCATGAAAAATAGATTTAAAACTGAGACGGATGTGTGAGGGTTGGACCCGAAATGCACGACTCAGAAACAATGGCGTGAAGTAAAGACCCGCAAGGGCTTTATTAAAGGAATATCCAGGAGACATGGTCAAACAAAAGCTAAGTCCAAACCAAAATAATCCAGCCAATAACCAAAGTACAGTACTGAGGGAGAAGGCAGTCTCGAACTCGGTAAAACCATGCAAAAATCTAACAAATCAGAGGTACAGGAGGACGGTAGGCAGGCTCGTAGTCAGGGACGGTGCAAGAGTCAAGACCGAAGTTTGCTCCACGGGGCAAAGGCACAAAAAGACAGCAGGCAAAACTTGTGGTACAAAACAGGCAGTGGTAACAAAACGACAGGCAGTAGCAATGGTCAATAAACAGGCTTGGATCGTAACAATGAAAACAAATAAGGAAAATGCTCAAAAGTGCTATAGTAAACTAGGCAACAATTTCGCAAAGACATGACAAAAACACTTGAGCTTATATGCAGGTGTAAACAGGTGCAGACACTTAGCTTGAGAACAGCGCGAAACAGAAAACAGCTGAGGAGTGCGTGACAAGGTAACAAGATAATTAGTCATTGTTAGTAATTATCCTATCCTGACCTAGCGTTAGTAGATTAGTAAATCAGACATGAACTAGAAACGAAAGGAAACATGAATACACATGGTTAGCAAGTTAGTAATTATTAAATCTCCAGCATGTAGGCAATTAGAGTAACTAAATTGCCAATCGTGCTAGCAGAAACAATGAACCTATCTAATCGTTAGTAAATTAGTAAATTAGTAAATCAGACAAGGAGAGGTTTAGAAACAATAGGGAAGCGTGAGCGACAGTGAGAGAGAGAGAGAGAGAGCGAAAGCATGAATGCAAGATTTGCGGAAAGAACATGGAAAAGTGTATGCCTTACTATGAAAAGAAACGTAACATGCAAAAACAGAATCAAGACATGACATGAAATGAAACGTGACAAAAACATTTAATTTCACAAATTCTCAGCTAATAACAAATTGTGATGAGAGTAGTGACTGAGTTTTATTTTGTAAAATTTAAAATATGTATTTTTGCACAAAACATTAGATATTAGTATATAGCTAAGGTCACAGTAATGATATAAACAATATTGATCATTTTTGCTAGCCTACAATATCCTATAATGGTACATTAGCATTTTGACAAATCTGTCATATCCTATAGCTAGTTAGCCTATTCTTTGTTAAGTAAATAAATGATGCACGTATTTTGTTACTAAACTGAACTCTGAACACATTGATGCGCCAGGTCAACACTCACCAGGAGCTGTGTTTATATACATTTTTCTGAATATATAGAACAGCATCTGGGTGAATGCTGACAGCAGCATCCATATAATTTAAAACTAGCAACTAAAAGCCTGCCTGTCAGGGGTTTGAGCGCCCTCACACTACCTTCTCCCCTTGTTCTTTAAAGGTAACCCACCACTCTCCAAACAGCACACCGACACGTAAGTAAAAGGGTAAAATACAATGTCTTTATTTAACAATTCATTATTAAAAGCACACTCTACAAAAGGACTAATTCAGGGTTTTTATTCCTCCCCCTCCCACTCCCACTCCCACTGAACAACCTCCTGGCACCCGCCAGGCAGTACAGAAGCCCCCCCAGGTAAGCCTGCCCATACACACCACACCCTACACACTGTGACAATCACACACCTGAAGAGACTCAATTTCACACACAAGGAGGCACTCTACACACATTTCCACATCACACACCCAATTAATAGCCTGCCGGGATGGCCTACCACCTTGCCCACCTCGTCAGTCAAAGGGGGAGAGCTGAACCCTTATTGGGCACATTCAAACCCTACACAATACTCATCCGATGCCACAGACACACAACACGGAACAAGAAAAAAAAAGCAAAATATGGTGGAGCCCCCAGCCATGCCGCAATGCCGGTGGGGGACTGCCACAACAAAATAATAATTTTAAACACACAAATCACAGGAAAGGGTCGCCTCCACTCCAGGCTGGTCTGCAAAGAGGTACGGCGCTACCATCACTCAAGTTGTCCCCGATCCGCAGTCCCTTCACTGCTCCGCCACAGCTCTCATCATGTTCGTCCCTCAACTCAAACCTGTTTGGATTTGGGGGGAAATCTCCCAAATTAGCTCCAACACCTCCCTTGGTTCCTCGCTTCCCCTCTGCTTTGGCTTATCCTGCAGTCTCCACCGCCGCAGGAACAAAAGTAATGTTGCCTTTGTTTGACTTTTCATTCCCAGGTCCCCGGACCTGGCGTCTTCAGGTAGGTACCCCGCCATCACACAAAAACCACACAGACATAAAACAACAACATCCAAAAATTCAACAAAAACAAAACTAACAAAAACCAAATAAATTGCCCAAGCAAAGACGAACAAAGGGACCACACCCTTCCCCACACAGCTTGCTTTCCCCGTTTTCTTCCCTTGTCCCCACAGGTGAGCTCTCCAGCCCCAATTACCTTACCCCATGGCAGGTGCCCCGCATTAGCCCCCAATAATTCAATGAGGCGGCCCTGCACTGCACTCCAGGGATCATCTCAAAATCACACTCTAGGGAACCCACATAAATTGCTGACATGCCCAATAAACTCCAATCCCACTCTAAACTGTCTCCCATTAGTTGACGCATTATAATGTCAGAGGGCACTCCATGAAAATTGTAACTCTTTTAATGGACAACAGAGCATTGTTACAATACAATAATTTGCGCTGACCTCAGTGGAGTGCCAATGCACTACTCTCATTGTAACCAATGCCAGAAGTGCATTTTTGATGCATACCCTAAGGTCAATGTGAACACAGTCTTAGGCAGTAACTTGCAAGATGCTTGCATAATTGGGATGGCAGTCATCCATGTTACATCCAAGTTTTAGGGTTTCATAACATTAATTGGCTAGCTACCTAGGACAGTGATAGCTAGGTGGCGAACCTAGCTCTCTACTTTAACATTGTTTTAAACATGATAATTGTCCTCACTTGTTGTTTTTCAGTAAGTGATTAGCTTTATTGAATGGTAATCTTATACTGATGTTAAATACATTAGCTAGCCAAAAATGTGTTTCACGACTTTTCCATTCATTATCAGCTGAGAATATGTGAAATTATCTCTTTTGCATGAGTTAGGTAGATTGTTGGAATCAACTAATGATACAGAACTGAAGAGTGGGGTGAATCAGCCTTGTTTTCATGCAAAGATATACACAGTGAATAAAGTCTAGCTAAACCAGTCAGTTGAAGCTGTTTTCTGAGTGCTCCAGCTGATGTGCATTTTAGGTTTATACACTGTACACAAGGATGTGTTTAATAGGGAGGTAGTTTGTGGGGGTGGAGTTGTTTGCAGCACTTGTGTATACATCCATAATAAACCCCACTGGTCAGCTCAAATAAATGCACAACACTTTCGAAATAGCCAAAAAAATACAAACGTTTCCCTCACATGCTTTAGTATATTTAGTTTTTTATATATTTTGACCAAATAAGTGTCCGTATAACAGGGCAGCCTGCTCCCAGTCCCCTCTAATGGTTAAGGGTGAGTTCCCAGTGTTCCCATTTCCTCAATTGACTACAACCATATTTTCATATAACAATACTGTAATACAAGGCAGCTTTCTTTTTAAAGTAATTTACATTCAGACAAATATTTTTTATATCGCTTTATAGTACAGTACATTACACTTCAAATGAGCTATTTATACAAGTTTGTATGTTTTTATTTATTTTTTAATCTGACTAATAAAGCAATGTTAGGATGCATTTATACATACATATATACATACATACATACATCCATACATACATATAACATATACATTTTCCTTCCCGGTGTTATAGGTATGGTACGCAGATGCCTGCAATGATGTCTATTGCTGTATTCCTGCACTGATCTCGTGCGCTAACTATGATTGTTCCTACCATGTATTAATGCACATCTTGTAAGTCGCTCTGGATAAGAGCGTCTGCTAAATGCTTAAAATGTAAATGTAAAATGTACATGCCCAATGAGAGCCTATTGAAATTATTGAAGTGTGTCCTACTGTGACTTGACCGGTCAGTTGTGTTGGTCTAACGGGCTGTCATTTGAAGGACCAGTCTGTGAAGGAGATGCTCACAGGTGAGAGTGTGATACGTAAGCATGCTGTGAGCCAATGGAGAACTATACTGACACCTCCAGTCAAGTAAGGGCATAAACTACAAATAATTCCAGGTCTGAAATGTAAATTGGGGTAATGATGCAATGCCTTGTTGAAACATTCCCTGAGGGTCGGCTGTCCCAATGAGGTTGTTGCCTGCTCCTGGTGAAAACTGATCTGAAAACAGTTTCAGTTGGCCCATTGTTCATGGGTAGCTGCACGGAACATTATTTCCAGTAATTCCTCTGTTTCTTTTTACTTCTTGATGGGCAGAAGGGACAGCATATTTAGCGCATTAATGTCCAAAGATTCTCTGGCAGCATTTCAACTCCATGCCAAGGTAAGCAGGTGCCTAGCAAGTACATTATTCATCATAAATCCTGTCCTCTAGCTAAAGCTTTGGTTAATTTTAATTCAGTACATGTACAGAAGATTTTCATGAGATACTACATACTACCGATCAGGGATGATTCTAGTATTTGACTTTTAAGGGGGCTCAGCCGCCAATGAGAATGTGAGATGTACACATGCAGAGCACAAGCCTACATTTTTATTAATTTACTGTTAAATTTGCAAACAAAAGACTGTGAAGGGGAGGGCCTGGAGTACAGAATGCTGCTGATTGGATATTAAAGATGATAGGAGAGTTTGCTAATTGTTTCTTGCTGTTGCTGTTTTCAGTCAATCTACCAGCCTGCATACTTTGGACAAGAACCCAAAATCTGAGGGGCTTAAATTAATTTTAGAAAATAATAACTATACATTTTCAGGGGAGCTGAGATGAAAGACAGGGGGGCTAAAGCCCCCCTAAATAGGGTCTAAAATGTCTTAAAATAAATTCTACAATTTAGTAAGAGGACACGTTTTGCAACTGTAAATGCATTAATATTGCCTTTGAACAGCCAATGGAAGCTAAAAAAACAAATATATAAATACAAAATAATGACTACTTCCTAGATTTTTTTTTTTTTAAAGAGGGAATGTTATGTACATAAACAAATCACATCTAACAAATCTCTTATGCCTATGTCCTGATATCTACTGTGTTCACTGGATAGAAATATTACTTGTGACTGCACACACTTTCCAGCTTAAGCTCCACAAATACGGTATTGCGTCCCCTCAGGGTTGAGATTTCCCCAGAAGAATGCAGCAGGCATCAACATTAAGGACCCCCAGGGTGCTGTCTCTATGCAGTGTTGATGCCTCTGCAGCAAGGCATGGTGAGACAGCAGTCAAGGTGGCAGTCCTCTTCCCGCACACAAAAAACCTTCGCACTTATGCATGTTTAACGGGGGGCACCCGCCTCGTCAAAATGATGTCATACTTTCTATTGCACAGCCAGTGTTGAAGTGAAGGGTAAAACGTGCAATCCACAGTCCTACAGATATGAGCTCAACAAAGATTTTGTTCAGTTAAACAATGATTCACTAGGTTCACTTGCAGTACCTGAAGAACCCTGGGGGTGTGTTTGCTTTAACATTAGAACGTTGTGTCTTTAGTACTCTTCTCTGGCACTGAGAATTACAGCAATGGATTGTAGTATTAGCGAATGTGGTATTGTGAGAATGAAGTATAATCTAATACTTGCAATAAAGATGGAAAAAATGTAAAGATAGAAAGGCTCTAGTTTTAACCAAAAAAAACAAGAATGCAATATAAATTTTTCTGTAAAAAACAACTGTCTTTGTCTGTTTTTAGAAAACATGTTTTAATGACTTTTTTACGTTCTATTTGTTTGACGTTTTGCTGTTGTACACACAAGCATTAATAAGAAAATATAAGGCAGAAACGCTTGGGCTATTCAAGTCCAGGCTAGATGTAGTACTAGATACTCTTTAGATTAGGACATGACGAGCCTAGATGGGCCAAAAGGCCTGTTCTCGTCATTATGTATTCTTATGTTCTTATAAAGCAAATTGTACCAAGTCTATTTCTACTGTTCATATACATTGGTATAGTTATGGTGGTAGGCTTATTCCGTTTCTGATTAATCAGCCATTTCATACAAGAATAACGAGCACACTGTGTTTCTCATTTCTCAAACGGCCCGCTCCTTACGGGGAGCCACATTCCATTGAGATTCATGGATCTCTTTTAAGGAGAATCTTATTTTTGACTTTTGCCCACATCTGAAGGACGCGACTTTTAACGAAGGATAAGAATACCAGGGATTACCTCCGAGAAGCATGTGCCCTCTCTTGCTGAAGTGTGAAAAAGGCTCCAGTGAGACAGGGACTGAAGGAGGGAGCAGCTGGCATATTTAGACTGTGAGGGAATTTGTAAGAACTCCTACACCTGTTCGTCTGCTAATGGCCTATAATGAACAGTGGAACACAATCTACTGTTTTACAATGGGTTTTTTTGCTGTGGCCAACTCCTTTTACTAAAATAGCTGCAAATTACAGTGATGCCTTTCTAAGGACACTGTTGATAAACCAGCTAGATCTTTTAGCAAGGACCAATTCTCTGTTACTAAATCAGACCTCCTTTTATCTTGATTAGATTAATTATATGGGCCTGCTCAAGAAGGGTCAGTGAGTTTGATCAAAAGAAGGCTGATATTGCTAAGCATTTATTTTTATTATAATATGTAAATCTTATTTTATTTTGATAGTATGGATCATAAAAAGGGATTCCAAGCTATGAAACTATTTCCTTATTAATCCCTGTAAACGGCACATTAATGTAGTTCTGTTTTTCCGCACCCATACCCCACCAAATGTCGAGACATATCAAGGAGGTATCAGCTGATTCCGTGTCCAAAAATGGCATTGGATCACATCACATACATTTGTAACAATCTTTTTTTGTAGCAGATGCGAAAATCTCATGGCTTATGAGTTAATGTCATTTCAAGTTCAACATTGCAAAATAAAGCTCTGATAAGCATGGCTGTCCTGTGCAATGACAGTCACATACAAGTGTTGTTTTAATTTACAACTATTTTTAGGCACTGGGAAACAAAGTTCCAGTAGTTATTTTTAATTTGCAATGCATTGTGTAAATAATTGATGAGCTATTAAAGTGTGTATTTTTGAATAAAACAATATAGCAACCTGTGCGAGTTTAGGATATGGAGGTTGTTGGATCCTTGGGTGAGCCATGACATCTGTATCATGACTATGTATTCATATTCATTATATTGCAAAATAAACATGAAATTGCTTAAGGTTGAAATAAAATCATGTTTAATCTCATATTCAGACAGAAGAGAATTGCTCCAGTTAACTATCTTCTGGAAAAATAACAGTAACTCTTTTAGAAAATTTTTTTCTTAAATATGTTGACTCTTCAGAGGTATATGTTATCTTCCGCATCATCCTGTACAAAGGCACCTACCTACTTTGTGTACCTGTTCTTTCTCAACATGCATGATAGTAATAATAGAGATGTTTCCTTGAACTGGCCACAGTATTCAACAAATTGGCCAACCAGGTTCAGGATGTGGCTTGGGATCTCAGATGGTGCATCCTGCCAAAGCACTAGGATTCAATTATATGGGGCATGTCTCAATGTAGTGGCATGCCCCATGTGGCCATGCCAGTACCAACTGACCAGCAACTCTGTAGGGCAGTTTATGTTTGGCTGCAGCTTTGTCCAAGGAGGTAGGGTCAAAATTGGCAGGGTTCTCCCCACATCGCTGTGCAAGCATGACTCCTCTGGTCAATTGGGTGCTTGCAATCTGCCTGTGCCACTTGCGCATGAAGCCTAGATCTCCAAAAAAATTGTCTGCTCAGCTGACAGTCTGCTCTCCTCCGAATTTACGGAGGACAAGGCACCAATGGAATGGGTCTACAATTACAATGGGCCATTCTCAATTGGGATACAAATGAAAAAACAGAGAATGGGGATGGGGTGTACAAATTAGTACAAAAATTGTTTTGGGAGGGGGCTTCTGTAAAAACAAGTACTACAACTGTTCTTTGTATTTAGGCTACGTCTACATTACTCTGATGAAAAATGTTTATGTGCATATACTGCCATCTAGTGATCATCCCAAGAAATTATAGTTTTGCAACGTGTCATAAAAAAAGCAAATCCCGTTTTTTAAGGGAGTGGACTCCCAAGGACTGTATTTCACAAAGCTGTGTCCTTTCCTGCTCAATAAATTCAACAATGGGTCATTTTAGTCAAAGGAAATGAGACATAATGGCACACCCATTCCACATGGTATTAGATTTATTGTTGTCAGCAAACATACATTTCAAGTGAAATATACAGTATGCATTCCCTTTTCCTTCCAATTTCAAAAATATTATAAAGGCAATAAAAATGTACTGACATTTTATGACTTGTAATTTCAATTTATATCAATACTATCCACTCTAAAGCAATAAGTGGGGTAACTTATTGGCCAAATAGTCTCCACTGTTAAGCCTACATGACAGGTGTATACTATTTAACTCACTTCTTCAAGACAAACTATCTATTATGTTATTACACATAATAAGTGCCCATTACCCTTTTTTGCAGCTACATCACAGATATTTAAAATGCGATACAATCTCACCCACCAGCAGCCATAAAACATTTTGTACTTTGAAAACCATGAAAAACAAGTAAAGGAGAAAAAAATAACTCAGTAGTGACATTCATAAGCCCAGAGGTACTTGTGTTTACAAACCAGCCAACAGTGCTGATTAAAGCATATCCCCCGTTGTACAGTACAGGTTAAAATAACTTATAAATAGGTTGTCTATCCAACTTAAAATGCGGTAATTCCAGAACCAATAGCATATCGTCGCTGTCTGATGAAAAACACACCTCCACTTTTGGCATTTTTTTTTTTCATACATGGAAAACAGGCATACAACTCCATGTATCCAGGGAGTCGGACAGCTCAAGGGCCAATAAAAAGTCATTAAATTGTATCATTTGAACAAGTTTCTCCATTGGCTGTCAGACGTGCCTGTGAAAAACGTGCATCTCCTCCCTGCCTGAAGACCGATTTTACACGACACTACTTTGTCTCCAGTGCTGCTGTCTAAGCATGAGGTAAGTTAAAGTGGAAGCTCTAGCCTCATATGACTGTAGTTTCAAGTTTGTAAGCGACACAGATGTACATTAGGTCTATGATGTTTTGACATGATCATGCCCTACAAATCATCTTTATTTAGCTCTGGCTGACTCGCTTTTACATTAGACTACTTGTGTAATTAGCATGGCTAGCTAGCTAGACTAACTTTACCTGAGGCATTGCTACCGCTGTGATGGCAAGCTAAATAGCACTGTGAACAGATCCTTTCCATCACTCAGAGAGGTACGAAGTGGAAAGTACTTTCATAACAGTTAGCTATTTGTTTTAGCAAACAAGCAACATTTTTGAAGTAAATGAGAAGTACAATGCCCTGGAACCAGGTCAAACACAAATGGAATGCATTTTTACATTTTTAGGCATTTAGCAACTGCCCTTGCGACTCTGCACATAGTGCAATAGAGAGACAATTGCGACACAGGGCCATATACGCTCCAGCTGAGTATGCCACCTTGCGAGCTTGCTGCCCTACACATAGTTCATTGCAATAGAGTCCAGGCACAAACCCTGGAGACCCAACTGTACGACACAGGGCCATTGAATCACTCTGGCACATACATTAAAATGTTCTCCAGCTGAGATATGCCACTTAATCTTAACATGATTCATTTGTATGTCATGAGCTTGCTCCCAAGACCAGGCCATTAATATAATGCTACAGTGTCACCAGTTAGGTTGACCACAGTTCATGCGTAATGTGTTTGGTTATAGAAACAGCAAGTTTGCCAGTGTCGAAGCTTTTTCCTAGACATTCCTGCTTAATTAAACATAGAAAAAAAGCATTTATCTGCCTTGTGTTTGAGATGCATGTTTTTCATCGGACAACAACAGGATGTTTTGAATTAAATACAAAAACACTCAAAACTTTACATTATGCTTATACCTTGATTAAAATTGGGAGAGATGAGACTGGTTCAGCTTCATATAAATCCATTTTAAATACCATTTTACACATTGCTATGCAATATTTGGTTATAACTAAAAAAAGCCATGTTTTTTCAATACAAAAACACCAAAATGTATATTTGCAACACCAATCCACACAAAAAGAAAGAAAATAATAATTTAATACAATTATATATTCTGTTTTGAGTAATGAGAAACAATTATACATATCAATTGAATTACTTCTAAAATAAATATAGTATAAATTATAAGTATAAATTAAATGTAATAAGTACAATCCTTCTATAGTGTCAAATTAATGGTGGACACTCACAAAAAGTAGACGATCAATTTTAAAAAATGACATTGCAAATGTACAGCTTCGTGATTTACTTCATGCTTTTTTAAAACCCAATATAACTTTCTTGTTGCAAGGCATGCCAGTACCAATTTACAGTGATTTCAATTTGACCAAATGATCAATTCAGGCAGATCTATGCAATTTACCTGTGTTTTGTAAATAATTTAAAAGTGCTGGCACAACCTTTGCACCTTGTTAGATCTCGTATGGCCTTAGGGATACGGGAGAACTCTGTCTGAGACCCTGCCATTCCCTTTCAATGCCATCCTGTCTTCATATACATACACAGTGCCAAATGCTTCACTCTCCGGTGGGGTCTCAATGACCCCTTCAAATGTGAGGTGGTGCACTCCAGAGGCATCCCTGTAGTAGCCCCCATCATGGTCATGTCCAGCCATGAAACACACTACACTCTTGTGAGAGTGTAAAATAGAGAGCACTCTATCATAGTTCCAGGCAAGACATATGGGATCTGTGGAGTAAGGATGCACGGGCAAGTGGCCTGCAAGTAAACATACATCTTTTATGAAGGATGACATAAACATATGATGAGACAGTAAGTAAAAGAAGACAAGACTCACTATACTGCACATGCTTTTCCGCTAATTTGGTGTGTGGAAACACTCAGGAACACTTTCACTTAAGGAACAAGGGTTTTACTTACTCACAACTACGACTTTTTCAAGTTTCTCATCTGAGAGGGTTAGTAATCTGTCAAGCCAATCAAGTTGGCCCTGACTGAATCCTCCATTGAACTTCACAAATCTTTGTTCCAGTCCTTCGGCTACTGTTTTGATCAAATACAAGGAAACATTCTTCAAAGGTGATTATGTTCATATCCTCCAGTGCAGAGATGGGCAGTATTTCTGTTACTTGTATTTGAAATACATATTTCAATTACTTTTGAGTATTTTGTCATTTGTATTTGACAGGGCTGAAAAAATTCAAATGTCATTTGTAACAAGATACTTTAGGGTGGAGTAATTTTGTATTTTCAAAATACTCAAAATCCTTTTCCATGATTCAAAGAACATAAAAAAAGAACAACAGTACACTTAGACACTCACACAGTGATTTTTAGACCCGCTCTCTGTCGGTTGGACAAGGCAGTGAATGCATGCACACGTGGATGCATGCATGTGTCTGGTCGCAGGCAGCTATTGAGAATTCGGCGCTTGTTTTCACACAAGCCTACTCACAATATTCTAAGTGGCATTTTGAGAAATCGTGACGTGACATGACGTGAAAAGTTAGAAAAGACGATTTCTCAAAATGCCACTTTGTGTCTCCAGAAACAGCTAGCATGTACAATTCATGCTGATTTGTTTGTAAGTTTGTACTGTACTATTTTCAGTATTTTTCTTTTATAAATAGCATCAAAGATAAGAAATTGGTTGTCAATAGCCCAAACAACCAAAATGGAGGGAGTAATGTGGGCAAACTAATTAGGAGATACTAAAGATGTGATTGTGCCTCTAACACTTAACACACGGCGATTACCTATGTGATTTTGGCTTTTTGCTCATATTCATAGAGAAAGGCAGCCACCTATTCATATGTTGGCCTACAATAGCCAATTGGAGACAAGTTTTTTTTTCCTGTATTTTGAAAATACAAAATACATGTATTTTATCTGATACATTTTCTGGCACTAGTATTTTGTATTTTGATCTGATACATTTATTTGAGGGGTATTTTGTAACAAGATACATTTTGATGTATCTTTGCCCATCTCTGCTCCAGTGCAATTAAAACACAACTGGTTTAGGCCTACACCATTTTTTTTTACAAATAACTGCACAAGAAATGCAAGGCAAGGACCTAAAATACATTAAATTCAAATAGGTACTCGTATACGTGTATTCATGTATACTGCCAGTGCCAATAATACCTTTATGTTAGAAAGGGCTTCAGGGACAGTAATGTACTGTTTATCAAAGTAAAAGTCAGAACAACATAAGTAAGAGTCACAAGCAGAATTACCTGGAGGGTGATTGAGATCATCATTGTCATTGTGCGCCTGTAACATTTCCAGTGCTTCGTAATATCTTGTACTGGGTTCCTTTCGTCCAATAATACTCAAATCATAGGCATCGAGCACGACAAAGCGGAAATATGGAGCTGGACTGAAATGGTAAGCGTAGCTCTCTTCTGTATCTGAAACACTGCAGCTTTGAACGGCGTCTTCAGCCATTGTGCCATCCACGGTTTTGCTATTCAGTGCCGACATCATCAGATCGTCTCTGCTGAAGTTGTAAAATTCATGGTTGCCCCATACATGGTGGACTTCAATTGCACTTTTGTCCAGCTCGTTCACAACAGTTTCCAGAGCTCTTTCTGAGGCATCGTACTTCTTGTTGTACCCGTCGATTACATCACCGAGCTGAATAATGAAGCGAGGCTGGACTGCCTCGGATTTCCATTTTTCATTAGCTCTGCGCAGTAATCGCAGGCTATTTCTGTAATATCGTTTTCTGGTGTGTTTAAAGTTAAAGCCATCTTCAATATCGGCATATTGGATGTCGGCGATGACTCCAAATGTAAACAACGGTGGTAAACTGCCGTACATCTTTTTTGTTCGTGTCAACCTGCCTGTCAACTTCTCACTTTTTGCCCACCATCTACAAAAAGGCAAACATGATATAGTTCGGTTCAGGTTTCAACGTTAGTCGATAATTGCAAATAAAGGGGTAAAGAAGCAGCGTCAGTGAGCTGGCAAGCTTTCTAACTAACTATACATGGACCATTAGCTAGCCATGTGATAATGTATGATGTGATAATGTAAGTGATATAGCTACATCTACAAGTGACATACTTTGTTAATGCAGCTTAAATGCTATATATCAATGCCGTTAAAAGACGCATCAAGCTAGCTACCTTTATGCTGATACGAAGCTAATAGCTAGGTAGTTATGGAAAGTCAGAAATCTACTGTAACTTAGTAAGGTTGATTCCGTGTATAACGCTAAAACGAAGACATAGCTATTTTGCTGTCAACGAAACCACATTAAGCTAAATAGACACTGGCATTTTGGTCATTCACTTACCCGAGGAACCTTCCTTCGGTAACACAACTCTTACGAAAAGGGCATTTAAATTTCAACATCAAACACAACACTTCCGATCCGACCGTGCGCCGCACTCAAAGACAAAGTTCAAAATGACACAAGGAGGGTCATTTCCTACCACATTATTCTCGTTCAACACTCTATCGCCATCTATCTAGGATGTCTGAATAAAAATGTAAAAAGACGCACCTCAATAAAATGGTTAGGGTTTGATAATTAGCCTACCCAACACCTTCTACAGACTGCAAAGCACTGGATATAGGCTATAAAACATGTAATGCTGGTTATAAACATAAATATTGTAGCAAGCGTGTGTGGTGGGGTGCAACAAGAAGACGAGTTCAATGTGGCTATGTGCTTCATACACCACAAGGCCCCATAGCCACTTTATTCTAAAACAAGGATGATAAACCTGGCCCCATACACCGCACTTCCCCTCTTTCCTTTGTCCACAGCAGGTCCCTAAAGGGTCACGCAAGTGCACATTGGCAATTAACTAGTACGTCACGCAGGAAGTACCATTCAACAATGAACACTTTTACAATGAATTACAGGCAACTGCACTAAACAAGGAACAAACGTCCGTTGCGGTGGCATTACCTTCTAGCTCACCGCGACCATCGGTTTTACATACACAGATTTATAAACAACAACACACACACAACATGGTTTGCAACACATAACGCTAACTAACACTGGGGGGAACAACCAAACACACAATAATGTTCCCCCACAATGCCCCGCACACATATTTACATAGGGCGACCCCCCTGGATCGCCACAATATTGTAGCAACCCCCCCGGGACGTTAATAGTTAAATGTTCATGTGTCCCTGTTGCATGTTACCGTTTGTGGCATATCGGGTTTTGCAGTGTCCAGTCTGTCAATCCGCCTGCTCTCTGCCAACCACAAGAATGTCTGGAATGAATAATGCCGGGCAGGCTTGTGGTTGGGGGAGCAGCAGCAGGGGGGCTGGCCCTGCGTGTTCATATTTATTGGGATGTGCCACCCTGGTTCCCTCTTTTTTTTGGTTGTGGTGCTAAAGTGACGGACTGCAGGTAGTTTTCCCCTTAAATAAAAAGGGTAGGTTTTATTTGGCGTGAGCTACGGCCGAACAGTAGCTTGTTTAATAAAATGTGTGTTTTATTATTTAGCCTAGCTAGAATGCTACATTTGGTGTCAGAAGTAAACTAAACTATCTCTGGCTAGCTAAGGATAGCTATCAGAGGATAGCTCGCTAAGCTACGTGCCCGGTAGATAGCTTCCCGTGCAGCCAACAATGTTTCCTATGGTGAGTTTCTAAATTGAGAAGAAGGAGGTGTTGGATGGGTACGCTGACGGTGCTGGCGCTTCGACGTAGGGGGACCTTGCTGAAAAGCTTCAGGGGCTAGAGCTCGCCTAAGAGAGGCCGCTGCGCGAATGGCGGCTGAGGCGGGCATGAGACCCTCTGCTTTTCGCGCGGATCCTTCTCGCGCCGAATGTGCGACATCAGCACAGGAAGGGCTTCAGGAGGTAAACTTTGGCGTTTTCAAGGCGTCCAGTAAGGCGGAGTGGGAATATTCGCATGGCCAGTTTGAACTGTTAGCCCATGCAGGGGGGTGGTCGGATGGAAATAAAGCACTCCAGTTAGCAATGTGCCTCACGGATGATGCTCTGTCATATTTGCTATTGCTTAGCCCAGAGGAGAGATATGACTATGGGGCTCTGGTCGGAGCACTGAGGAGGCGTTTTGGGCAATGTTTACGACCTGAGCTCCTGCGCACAGAGCTGAATAGTAGGTGCAGACAGCCTGGTGAATCGATACGTGTGCGAGCCAATGACATTGAGAGCCTGATGCCACGGGCATATTCACACATGCCCCCATCAGTACAGAGTGAACTAGCACGGGACCAGTTCATCCAGGCTCTCTCCCCTGTGGAGCTACGCAACCAGACTCAGCTGGCTCACACACAAACTTTGCTAGCAGCCTTAGAGTTGGCTTTGGAGAGGGAAATTGTGTGGGCTGGCGCTGCAATGGGAGCTCAAAGGGACAGCATGCCTACTGTGAGAGCTGTGGTGGGGAGCTTCCCAGAACAGGAAAAGCCAGCATGGGTTGCGGAGGTGACTGAACTCTTACGTGCAGTGTCACTGCAGACAGCACGCAACACATGCCCTGGCGCCAGGCTCTGCTGGGGGTGTGGCCAACCAGGGCATTTGGTCAGGAATTGCCCCAGCTCACCCAGAGCACAGGGAAATGGCCCGGGGTCCGCATAGATGGGGCAGTGCGGACTCCTGGCTCTGTACCCCAACTTTATTCATTAATGGGAGGTGCCCAACACCACAGACGGGGGAGCATGGCCTCACTCCTGGAAACCAATGACTGCACATGCTTGGAGCCTATTGTTGTAGCTGGACGTACCTGTGTCGGGGACTTTTGCCATGTTCCTGTCACTGTGGAGGGGGTGCCTTGCTCTGCCTTAGTGGACATGGGGTCCACGGTAACACTGGTGGGGCCTGACCTGGTGCCAGGCTGGACACAGTTTGAGCCTACCACTGTGCAGCTCCGCACAGTCACAGGCAAGCTGGCACCCATGAAGGGTAGAGGAGTGTTGATTTTAACAATAGGGGGCAGGACAGTGCATCATCCAGTGTGGCTCGCAGCAGTGCAGGACCCCTGTATTCTGGGTTTGGACTTTCTGAGGGCCACAGGCTGCCAGCTGGACCTGGAGAAGGGCACACTGCGCTTCCAGGGGGGCCCTGCAGTCACCATGGCCCCCCCTAATGTCTCAGTCTCACAGCCCACCAGACTCCTGACACAGACAGTTGCTGCAGCAGAGACATGTAATCGTGACCCCCCCGCCCCTGCAGCGTGTGGCACCCCCCCGTCACCTATGCACCATGGCTACCCTCACACCCCTGCAGCTGAGTGTGAAAACCCCCCACCCCTCCTGTCGCCCACCCAGCGTTCCTGCCCTTCCCCCACCTCTATGACATGCCTCTCTATGAACACGGGCCACACACCCCTAGCGTAGCAGCCCCAGGCAGGGGAGGAGACAACACTGTTGGCAGTGAGGGGGATTTGGGAAAAGAACTGTGATGGCCTCAGCCCCCAGCAGCAGGAGCCGTTGCTGTTGAGGTTGAAAGACAGTTTTGCCCTGTGTGAGGAGGGTTTGGGCCAAACTCATCTAGTGTAGCACGAGATTGACACAGGTGATGCGCTGCCCATCAGGATGCACCCCCGCCGCCTTCCGCTTGCACGCCAGGAGACCGCAGGCAAAGCGCTGCGCGAGATGCAGCAGGCAGGCATCATTGAGCCCTCAGAGAGCCCCTGGGCATCGCCAATTGTGATGGTCCCTAAGAAGGGCGGCCAGTGGAGGTTCTGTGTGGACTACAGGCGGCTGAATGAGGTAACTAGGAAGGACTCATACCCTCTGCCACGCATTGACAAGGCGTTGGACTTAGTCACAGGGTCTTCCTGGTTCTCCTCGTTGGACCTCCGCAGTGGGTATTTCCAGGTGCCCCTCTCCCCGGCGGCCAGGCCTAAGACTGCATTCTGCACCAGCAGGGGGCTGTGGCAGTTCCATGTTCTCAGCTTTGGACTGTGCAATGTCCCCGCCACTTTCGAGAGGTTGATGGACAGGGTGCTGGCTGGCATTCCCCGAAAGGAGTGTCTAGTCTACCTCGACGACATTCTGGCCCATGGCAGCTCCTTCGAGGCGGCCCTGGGGGCCCTGTGGCGCGTGTTGGAGAGAGTGGCTGCAGCAGGCCTGAAGCTCCACCCTGAGAAGAGCCACTTCATGCGGAGAGAGGTGGTGTTCTTAGGACACAAGGTTGGGGAAGAGGGCATCAGCACCATGGGGGACAAAGTGCAGGCTGTCAGAGACTGGCCCACCCCCACTGACCATAGGCAGTAGAAAAGCTTCCTGGGTCTGGCCTCGTACTACAGGAAGTTTGTACGTGGCTTCTCCTGCATTGCTGCCCCCCTGTTTCACCTGCGTTCGCATGATCAGAGGAATGTCAGGAGGCATTCAGCAGGCTGCAGAATGCACTGATTAGGGCCCCTGTACTTGCCCCGCCTGACCCCACCTTGCCGTTTATCTTGGACACAGATGCTAGTAATGTGGGCATGGGTGGGGTGCTGACCCAGGTGGGGCCAGAGGGAGAGAGAGTGGTGGCATATTTCAGCAGGACATTCAACAAAGCCGAACGGCACTACTGCGTCACCCGCCGGGAGCTCCTCGCTATGCTGTTGGCTCTCCGGCACTTCAAATACTATTTGTGTGGCCTGCCCTTCACTGTACGGACTGACCACTCTGCTCTCCAGTGGCTCATGCCATTCAAAGAGCCAGAGGGACAGGTCGCGTGCTGGATAGAGGAGCTCCAGGCTTACAACTTCACAGTGGTGCACAGGGCTGGAGCATGCCATACTAATGCAGACGCCCTCTCCCGCCGCCCCTGTACTGCGGATGGGTGCCACTACTGTGAGCGGAAAGAGGCTCGGGAGAGAGACCTGTGCATGGAGGGGGAGGGCTGTGCCACAGTGCGTCAGGTGGGTATGCCTGTCTGTTGTGAGCTGCAGACGGTGGACGTAGCCGAGTGGAGACAGCAGCAGGAGCAGGACACAGACCTACGTCCAGTGCTACAGTGGGTGGAGGCACAGCAGAGGCCCCCATGGGAAGAGGTGACAGTGCTTTCTATGGCAGTTAAGGGGCTGTGGTCCAAGTTTGGGGCTCTGCACCTGTGTGAGGGCATGCTGCAGCGTGCATGGAAGGAGCCAGCTACAGGAGAGGAGAAGGTGCAGGTGGTGGTCCCCAAGGCTCTGCGGGAGACAGTGCTTGGGGCAACTCATGGAGCTGCAGGCTCTGGACATTTCGGGGTCACAAAAACGCTTTGCCGTCTCCGTCAGAGCTTCTACTGGCGGCAGTTCAAGAGGGATGTGGCGGACTTTTGCCACCGCTGCAACAGCTGCACAGCACGTAAAGGCTCCACCGGACGGTCCCAGGCTCAGCTACAGCAATTTCCTGTGGGCGACCCGAGGGAGAGAGTGGCTGTTGATGTGGTGGGGCCGTTTCCCCGCTCCGACACAGGTAACCATTTTGTCCTCTCGTCCATGGACTATTTCACTAAATGGCCAGAGGCATATGCTCTGCCAGACCAGGAGGTGGAGACAATAGTGGATGCCCTGGTAGAGGGGATGTTTAGCCACTTCAGCACAGCAGAGTCCATTCATAGCGACCAAGGGAGAAATTTTGAGTCCCGCATGTTTGCCACCATGTGTGAGCGGTTGGGCATGCACAAGACCCGCACCACTCCACTACACCCTCAGAGCGATGGCCTCGTGGAGAGGTTTAACCGCACTCTCGGCGAGCAGCTGGCTATCCTCTCAGCTGAGCACCAGCGAGACTGGGACACACATCTACCCCTGTGCTCATGGCATGTCGTTCTGCTATCCAGGACTCCACCTCATGTACACCTGCCCTTCTCATGTTGGGGAGAGAGATCCGTACCCCTGCAGTCCCCAGAGACAAGTTTAGGAACCATTCACTTCACTTGAAAGTATACTTACCGATTTGACATCACTGCATGAGAGGTAGTGTTAGTAAACACATGACAACAGGAAAATAATAAAAATAAAAACAACACATGACAACGGGAAGAAGAAAAATTACAACGGAAGTGCCAGTAGTTATTTGGACCATAGTCTTGCGTTGCTAGTTGACAGTTCATAACGGATAGCGATGAATAACAAGCGATTTTTTCAATAGAAAGGACATTCATGCAAATACATTTGACTCTAGATTTCCTGGTATTTTGGCATTCACTAATTTGCGGACTCGTACAATCTACTATAGCTAGACCTGATCAGCCACTGCTTGGTCGTAACCATTTCAACTGCAGAAACGTGTCGAGGTAGGCTTGTTACAGGTGGTAGCTATACTGGCAAACGCTAACCAGCCATGCTCACCTGTCAAGGAGGAGAGATGTCATTTCGGCATCGGTGCTAATAAGCTGCGAACAAACTGAACAAAATCCGTCTTGTGGCCAGTTTAAACAAGGAAAACATCAGTGAGGTAGGCCTATAGCTGAATTTGATTGTGACTTCATAGAAACTCCTGTGATGTTCATGTTGAGGACCTTTGTTCTATTCATGGGCTCCGCCCACCTCTGGCCACTGTTGCTAACTTCGGACACGTAATGATGAAATGTGAAATGGTGAAATGACAGAACAAACTATCTTTTTTGTTAGATTTTCCTAATTCTACGTTTTTACTCAGTTTCTCACTTTCTCCCTATTATATATATTCTAGCCATTCTAATCATATCTGACAAACGTCTAAGCACTATTATTATAAGAAACGTCAGTGCTTATACTAATACAATCCAATAAATACCATATAAAATGCAATGTTGTGTATTACAAATAAGACTAAATATATTGCATGTTATTAAAAACGAATGCATCGGTTTATGGCAATTAATTGGCTGGTTGCTGAGTTATCAGTAAATATAAAAGTAGCTACCCCTACCCTGCTATATGCTACAATTTGCAGCCCACTATGTAGCTAACGTTAGCGACTCTTCATGTGTTATACAGCAAGCAACATAGCTAGCTAGTCTCTAACGTAGCTAATGCAATTTCCTGGCGTATGCATAGCTGATCGCTATACGAGCTAGCTATTTGGCAAATGCCAGCTCGAAAGCTTAGTCTATTAGCTTTGGCAGTAGGCTACTGCTATATTATTGTATAACTCTTCTAGCTGTGTGGCAATGTTCAAGTTTCTAAACATCGCAAACTTTTAAATTAATTGAACAGGGAATGCTAGCCCAGGGGACACCAACACAAATGGGCTCTCTTGTTATTAGGCTACTAATACTACTATAGTCTTTGGGTCTGGGTGAACTGTAGCCGCGTTACGAGCCTTCTTCTTCTTCTTCTTCTGTGGATTTTAACGGCGGTTGGCATCCAAATTGTTGCATTACCGCCACCTTCTGGTTACCTCCATCACCTGCTTCCCTACTAGATTCTTTTGATTAGTCCAGTTTCTTTTAAAAAACTGAACAACACCTTTCTCCCCTGCACTTCTCCCACACAACCCACAATGTCCTTCACCCTCAACTCTATTTGTCTCAGTCTCTGCAGTCCAGTCAGCATTGTCCTTCTCTCCTCCTCATATCTCCTGCATGAGATTAAGACATGCTCCACCGTCTCCCTTTCCTGACACAGATCACATTTCCCAGTCGGATGCTTCCCTATTATATTAAGTGTTCCATTCAAATTACTATGCCCAATTCTCAGTCTACTAATTACTATTTGTTCTTTCCTATTATCTCCACTATTTCCTACCCCTCCCACTTTATTTTGTATTTCATGTAAATGTCTCCCCTTTACTTCCTTATCCCACTTCTGCTGCCATTGATTTACTATTTCCCCCACACTATGCTTTTCCCTCTGATTTTGAAAGTTTTATATTGATGTCCACCTGTTCTCTCCTGACTGCTTCCTTAGCCACCTTGTCTGCTTTTTCATTCCCTGGTATTCCCACATGCGCTGGCACCCACATAAATTTAACAATTTTCCCCTGCCTATCTACCCTTGCTTTCGTGTATAGCACCTCATATAGTAGATCTTGATGGCTTTTACCTACCCCACTTTTGATACTAGTCAACACTGCCACCGAGTCACTACATATGATTATTTTATTTTCTACCCCTTCTTCTGCCCACTCTAACCCTAACAAAATGGCCACTAGCTCAACTGCATACACACTTAGATAATCTGATGTCCTTTTTGAATCTCTATCTTTTACTGGGAATCACAGCTGCTGCCCCTGTTACCTGCTTCTGTGGATCCTTAGACCCATCTGTAAAAATACATACATAATCCCTATACTTACTACCCATATGACTATGGTATTCTTTTACTAATTCTAAATTTTTACTCCTACTCTTTGCCTTCAGGATATCAAAATCCACCTCTACCTGCTCCATAGTCCACACTGGTCTAACAGGCCACAACACAGTTGGACCAAACTCTAACTCCAGAACCTTCATTTGTTCAGCCCTACTCTTACCTACCCACCCAAAACTAGCTTTTTGTGCTCTTCCCCTCTCCCAGCAATCTTCCAAAACCCTCTTAGTCGGATGATTATCCTCATGCCCCCTCAAATTAATCCAGTAATTTACCATCAGATGCTTTCGTCGCATCCCCAACGGCATCTCTCCGCCTCAACTTGAAGAGCACACACTGGTGCTGTTTTCACTGCCCCTAGGCATATCCTCAGAGCCCTAGCCTGAATCACATCCAATACAGCCAACACCGTCTTGGCTGCTGACCCATACACCACACACCCATAATCTAATCTTGACCTGATTAATGCTACATACACATACTTTAATGCCTTAATATCAGCTCCCCAATCTAATCCAACCAGACATCTCATTATATTTATAACTTTCTTCGTTTTCTTCACTAAACTCCCAATATGTTCTCTCCATGTTAACCTGGAATCAAAATGGACTCCCAAAAATCTAAAACTCTCCACTCTCTCCAACTCATTTCCATATAACTTTAACTTACTTACCTCCCTACTTTTCTTACCTGTAAAGAACATAACTTTAGTTTTTTCCACAGAGAACTTAAAACTCCACTCCTACGAGCCTTCATACACTGTTCTGGTATATTATGTGATTTATAGTTTCTTGTGTTTTGTTTTGTTTTATCATTTGCCATTTCTTGTATTAAGTGGATGTACCTTGCCTAATGTGTTTGTGCATGTATTTATTGGGGACAGGTGTTGGAAATCAGCTTTTGGCTATAAACACTTAATGCAACGCATCTGAAGCTTGTTTTTTTAAAACATTGTAACGCTTTTTGCTATGTCCCTGACAAATAAACAAATAATAAAAAACTGCAACAGTACTCGACCATCATTTTCGACTTCCACGGTGCATGCGCTGTCCTATACCCCTCTCGGGTAGCCTAGTTGCCTATTTTATGTTAAGCATGCGTGTACTACGAAAAAATGTGCCCAACGCCATGTTATCATTGCCAATTGGCTACATTTGGTATTCGGATTAATTAGTAATACTTCTAAACTGTTTTAAATATGAACAGAATTGTGTCTTTTTTTAATTATAGGCCTATCTGTGACAAAATACGCCTTGTTAGACATAATACAATAGGTGACATGGAGAGAAGTCTATTAACACTGTATCCACCTCTGCGAGGAATGTCAGATCAAACAAAAGAAAGTGAGCAAAGGTGCTGTTTTTAAACCGATTATACAGCTCTACTGTACCAGCATTATCTATTTTGGAGCTATCGCCCCAGTTTGATTACATTTCTATCACATGATAATCACATGGGTCACAGTCATTAACTACAGAGAAACAATATTACAGGTTACTAATTTAATAATTAATTACGAGTTTTACTAAAGTTTTAAAGGATTTAAAAACGTAGAAGGCCCCTCAAGCAACGTCTTGCAAGTCTTTGACGCTGTTAGGAATCGTTGTGTGTGTGGCTGGCTAGGTAACGTTATATTTATTGATCAGGAAATTAAGAAAATCTAATGGAATATAGCGTTCGTTTTGCCTTTGACCATCATAATTACCTGTTCGAAGTTTGACAGTTAGCAACAGTGATCAGAAGTGGTCGGAGCCCATTGACAGAACAAAGGTCCTTCAGCATCACGTCACAGGAGTTTCTATTAAGTCACAATCAACATCAACAATCCCTCACTGTTTTCCTTGTTTTAATCTGGTTGCAATAAGGACTTTGTTAAATTATCTCTGTCTGTTGATTGATGTTGCATTTGCCTGTTTCATTATCATATTAAATTGACTTCTTAAATACATATTTATATAGACCAGATTAAGGGACATGGGTCAAATTCAGTGACCCAGATGCCCCCCAGAAACCAACTAGTCAAAAGAAAACTTGTGGCCAGAGAAATAAGAAAACAAAGAACAGGGCAGCTGAGGCCTTCTTGTGGCTGATAACTCAGCTGATGCTGATGGGACTGAGAAGGACTGCAGCGAGACCCTAGAACATGATGACATTAAATCAACCAACCTGGACATTAAAGACAACCTTGGTTTCTGTGTTTGGTATAGCTGACACTTTTACACCGTCAATTGGCCTAATGAGGACAGCCCTGACAACCCAGATGTGGTGGTCTACACAAGATGAAAATGAATCAACAAACCTTGACATTCAAGGAAAACTTGGTATAGCCAACACACAATTGGACGTCTCCCAAGTTAGTAAATTGCCTTTGCACTCTGAGGAATGGCCACAAGGCCAAAATGATAATGTGCCTTTTAAGGTTTTTTTTATAATTCTGTCATGCCTGTAACTAATAGATTTTTTTGGGCAGTTTTTGTGAGTGATTGTTGCACTTTCTTGACTTTCAATACTGCATTTTCTGCGTGTGACCAGGTATGAACCATGCTCTGGTTTTGAATTTCACTGAATTTAAGGAAAATATATCAGTATATATATATACTATAGATATGGAAACCTTTTGAAAATGTAATGTTTATTACATGATTTTACATTCAATACACCTCAGGGTGACACTGTTAAGTGAAATTGACTTAAACCCAAATGTTGAAGGTTCTGGGTGGAGCAGTGCTGCTCAACTCTTGAATTAGGTGCTGAACCTGAATTGCTTCAACAAATGTGATATTTGTTGCCTGTCATTTCCTTTTCTATATATTTCTATATATAGGCTAATACTAGATATACAGCAAGGAAGTGGAGTAAATATAATTGTATGAATCTAGCAGTGGGATATTTATGAACAAAACTATGTGTGTTCATTTGTGTGTGATTTTTTATTTTTCCTGCAAGGTCTAACCCTTGCAGGAAATATGCATAAAAATGCTTTTAATGTCTCAAGCTTTTACTAAGTTTGACTAGCAATTAATGGCGGTTCACTGTTTTGGCTAAGTGGTCTCAAATGATTTGCATTTTGTTCTGTGTTGGAAAGGTATCCTGTTATTTTGTAGAACACAGGTTATCAATCAAAGGTAGCCTATATTACACACGTCACACGGTACTACATAAACCAAAATGGCAACTTGAATAATAGTCTAGGAAAAAATATATATGGTTGCTATTGAGCTTGAGCATTACATTTCTCACAACATTTGTATTCTTGCAATGCATATTATTTACGGCGGTGAAAGGAAGGCTCAGAAGCAATTACACCAATAGTTAAATGTTCAATTTCAGTGCTGATACCAACTGAAACGGTCCGATGTTACAAATGGTCGAAATCAGTCATTTATTGAATACTGAAACAAGGTATAGCTGTGATTGTTACATTGTAAATTGTTTGAACACTTACATCTCATTCGGCAAAGTTACGTGGTCTATTGACATGCGAGGGTTCTGAGACTGAATGTAGTTATATGACTGCTATAATGAGTTCTGTAGCTAGGTGTCCTGCGTTGAGAGGGTTTAGTTACTCTGCATTGCAGCCAAGCGCTGCTGCTGAAATCAAACACACAACAATGGCGACTCCCAGCCCCAGCACCAACTCAACAACCTCCTCCAGCAACAACAGCAATAACGCAGGATCTACATCTGCATCACACCACCACCAATCCCAGTCTCAACACATAACAACAGTGAGCAGCATGCAGGGTAAGAGCCGGAAAAAATGAAACCTGTAAATGTTTGTTTTTTTCATTCGGCTAGAATTACTGGAGAACATGATTGGTGAAGTATTCTTGACCTGCCATTGCTGCACCGTAGCGATGCAGCTTGCATTTCCTTATCAGCAACGTATGCGTAGGCCTCGGTGTTTAGAAATATTTTTGTGTCTCCGCTGTGATTAACCAAAGAAGGAGGACCGCGAGAGACAGATTGATTAGAAAATAAAATGTATTTAATTCTCAGAACATGTGTATTTTTATTGCCAAGTTCCCACTGACAGCTCATAGCTAGCTAGTAGCTACCTCGTTACATTCATACTGGCCTGTAGCTAGCTAGCTAGAGCAGATCAATTCTAGTTCTAGCTAGGAAAAAAGTAATTAGACTCTATTCGCTTAGCAATTCTTTTTTATATACAAACGTATGTAATGTATATAAAACACGACGGCCTCGTGATTCAAGTGTACTGATGTATTTATTTAGAGAAACTAGCTAGCTATGCAGCTTTGTAAAAGCATGAAGCAGAGCTAGCAAGATAGCTACCGTTAGCCAACGTTAATAATAATGCATGTCAGCTAGCCAGCAAACTAGCCAACTTCTTAGCGTAGATAACTCATTTTCATAAGTCGTACACCAGCCAAGACGAATCTAAAATATTGTTGTATATGTTGCTTATACGAGGTTATAATATTTGTAAGCTTAGCCGTGTGAAAGCTCTGATGTGGACTAATAGTACAGCTCAAGCTCACGTTAGCTGGTTAGATAATGCTGCATTTGAATCTCCACTCAGTAAATATAACTAATAATCGCAATTAATAGTAGTAAAAACAGACCTCGAATTTATTTATATTTAACAAGCTACATGTATGCCAGCGATGTGGCTCTTTCTTGAATGATAATAAGTACTGTGAGACTTTGTTGCATTATAAGTCATTGAATGTGTCATTTAAACCTTTCAGAAACCAACACGTGCTGGAGATGTCAGAATGAAACAGGTACTCCTAAACATTTTTATAGGAATGCAAAAATAGAAACGTATATCCTGAAAATCTATAGAAGATTCCCTTCGTGTCATGTTTTCTAAATCCATAGACAGTTGTTCACAATTGATCATTGATTGTATGGCAGTAAAACAATGCAGCTAGCTATAATTGGGCCTATATAATATGTTACAGTGGCCATTTCTATGATACATTTGATTACATATAAACAAATAGGTGAATACACGTCTGCAATATTGGAAAACAAGTAAAATGTCACTTAAAAAAAGGAGAGTAGGTATGCATGACATTCTAGACGAAGGCACTGTGTTTATTTCCCTTAAATTAAGATTTTGGTAAAATGGATAAAACATTAATTGTTTTTCTCATTGGAATGCTTCTATATTTCTTCCATTATTAATTATTTTGTGATGGTACTGTATTTAAAATTGCATGACTATATGCCATTCAGTATTAGAATGTATTCTGTACCTTAATTCTAAATGACCCAATTGCGTAAAGAGAAGAAAGATCAATTTAACTCCTCAAGACACTGTGATATTGGTTATAATAATATATATTTGTTGGTGACCCCATGTGTGGGTAAAGGAAAGTTATTCTTCCTTTATCTTTCCATTGAAGGGAGAGATTAGGTGTTGACTGTTTGTTAAGGGTATATATTTGGTTGATCAGAACCTCTTTGTAACTTTATTGGAGCCTTTATTGGAGTCAAAAGCACATTAGGAGATTGTCTTGAACAATGTCCAGCAAGTATAATAGATTTTTAGAAGTAGGCCATGTTCCAATGTTGTGCCCCTTTCTTAGTGTCAAGGCCTGGTGGATTCCACAATTTAATCCAGGACAAAATATGGAATAAAATTGATCAGCAGGGTTTTGGTCACACTTGGGGTGGGTAATACATTGTTTATACTTGATATACCAGTTTAATTGTATGCATGTTTTAAGGGTATATTGCATATTGTGATATGCTAAGATCAGGCATTTTAAATGCTGGTCGTATTAGCATTCATGTCTGTAGGTCATATTTTTATCTACCTAACACTAAAATTGCCCACTTATTTTATCAGCTATTCTTTGTTGTGCTGTTAGTTCACATGCTGGTGTGATGCAACACGCAATAAAGATTGTTCCTTTAAATGCTTATGTTTAATGTCATGTTTGATGCCTGAATCACCCCACTTTCTGGTATGGCACACAAGTACAATTTAAAGAAATTGAAAATATTCTTATTTATTTCGTTATCTCAATGGTCTGGAAATACTGTGACATAGGTCGCACCTTAAAATTTAGGTGTTACATTTTTAATGCTTCTGTTATTTTTTGCCTGCAAATGAATGATTAACTGCTTTCATTTTAACCTATATTTACATCTATATTTAGTTCCAATATTGTACGTGCATTAGTATTTGATCATTTGATGTTACATAAGAGATTCCCCCTCCCCAACAATACACACAATTGTTTGGATTGCAAAGTATTTAGGCATTTTTTAAGCAAGCAATTGTGTGTTTGTGACTGAGTGTATTTTTGTATGAGTGAGTCCAGCATTTCCAGGACTCCCAATAATTTGCAATGGAAACCCAGGAGGGGATTCTTCACAGTTGATCAGAGTAAAGTACATGGTTTTCAGAGACAATTCATTGCAGATTTTATATTTGCAGTATGTGTCAAAATAAAAGTTATGTTACGAAAGATTAGGTTTATGTCCTAACCAAGACCCACTGTCAAATGAAAAAGCTGAGAAGGCTGTATATATATATATATATATATATTACAATAACTTTAACCATTAATTCAAATCCAAAGAAAGCAGTGCTCAAAATCATACTTTCCCCCTGTCATATTAATGATTTTTTCCCATTTCAATGAATTACAAACACAGTTAAGTTATTGCGACTGCAGCCTGCGGTTACACGTGTATGTTCCTTTTCATATCTTGTATCTGTTTTTGTAAAATACATTATTGAATAATTTGGTCAATCACATAAATGTTTGGGAAATTATAATTACATAATGTTTTAAATATCCAGTTATCCAGTAAGTATTACTATAATCTCCTCATATATCAAATGTCTATGTGCTGCCAATCAAACACAAAGAACAAAGCATAAGGTGGATGCACCAGTTTGATACAATGGTAAATATTATTCCATGATATAAAGGTTTGCTGGTATAAGTTTAAAAAAGATTGTTTTAGGCAGGCAGACCTATTGTCAGGCAATTATGTTAATCTAGAACAGAAATCTGGCATACTGTGATTTAAAACACAACTTGTTTGCTAATTCATATACTCAAAAGGAAGTTAAATGTGTTTATGGAGAATTGGAGGAAAAAATGGTTAAGATGCAGTATTATATCATTTTTTTAATTTAACCTTTATTTTACCAGGTAGTCCCATTGAGATCATCGATCTATTTTTCAAGGGAGACCTGGCCAACATAGCAGCAAATAAGTTACAGACAGAACATACAGTACACAACAGAAAAAACAAAAGGAAAGTGCATTTGGAGGTCAGAAGTTAAAATACCTACACACATTGACAAGTACCAGCTGAATAATTTAACATTTCACCTATGCGAGCTTTAAAATCAGGTAGAGGGACCATTTCGCTTAGTTTCAAGTCTTTTTGGAGACTATTCCAAGCATATCATAATTCTCTCTTGATAAAGTGGTATTTCAAGCAGTGCACTGCTTAGTCAGAGGACTACTTGGACTCTAATTGGTCCTTTGTTCAAACCATTTCTCTACAGCTGTCAAGAGAGTCATTAGGTCAGGTCCTGTAATCAATCATACAGTCAGTTTTCTGACCACCTTATAGAGGTTGCTTCTAACATGTAATTAGCTTATTTGTGTATTTATTCACGTGTTTACTTGTTAGAATGATTATTTTGATTAATACTTTTGAATTTTTCATTAATAGCAGAATTGTACTGTATTTAATGGAGCGTTCAGGATAGTGCTGTTTGCCTGTGACAATAGAGGCAGCAATTAGGCTAGATTATCAATGCTTCAATTGTAGATTATTAGTTTTAAAATTGAATATACATCCAAAGTTTTTTAAAATAAGTGCATTTGAGTATTTTGTCCAAGCCTCACTAGTGTAAGAAACAGAATAATGGTAGCCTGATATATAAACAAGACAAGAACATGTTTAATACTTAAATTAGTGGTTACTGTATATTCTAGTTATACCCTCTTTGTAAATGTATGCCTTTTTCATACTATACAACCTTATTTTGTATTCTAATTTACTTCAATTTATAGATAAAAAACCCCCCACAGTACTATATCAGTTCTATATCTGCCAGGTCTGATATGTATTCTGACACAATTTTCTTTGAGTGTATTAAACAAGTGGGGAATTACAAATTGCTTTGTGCCTGCTTGCAAACATGATTGTGGGATGGCTGTGGGCATGTTATGTATGTATGCCCTAACATTCATAACATACAAGTGCACTCTGCTTCTATATATGCTGTGATGCACCCACTTATCCATCTTGCTGAAGTCATGCAGTTTACCCTGTCTTATCACTGTAACCTCCTCTGTGAATTCACAGACCGGAGACTTCTTGCCATTATACTACAGGATTTCACTTTCTGTTCAGTTGGTGCAGTCAGACTCTAGTCAGGTGCAATCCCCCCCCCCCCCGATTGACACTATGGAACTCCCGGCCACAGTCAGCACTGGGACGGCCAGGGTTCGATTCAAGACCATGGCGTGCGTTACTGAACCAGTGCTTTAGCTGGACATGCCACCCAAAAGCCCCTTAATTATACATGCTTTCTGTTTTCCACTCAGTAGCCGAGTTGGTAGAATGCCACACAAAAAGTTAGAGCTTTTAACTGGAGAGTTGCAGATTGAAGTCACTGTGACTGTAACCTTGAAGAAGGTTGTTGCGACCCAGTGTTTCTGATGCAGTGTAACTGGCAGTGGGAGACTGATCAGGATCAAACAATCAACTAAAATCATGCTTCGATTTTAGTTGGTTGTTTTGATTTGTGATCTCCCAGATCATTGACCATCATTGGCTTACAGGCTGTGAACACCTCAGCCAGCAATCTACAGTGTGCAGACCTGGGTAATCCTACAACATACCAATAGCAAAAAAGGCTTGTACTCTTGATAGGCAGGGTATGTTTTTGTTCTCTCAACTTTTAAAGCAAGAATGTTGAGGAGTAATCTTTGCTTAAATGGCCGTAATGACACTCAAACAAATGAGAAGGCGGCGGCTTTCATATTTGCAATGGGTACATATTCATTTTACGACTGGCATAGTTTTCTCTCCATCAGCATAAGATCAGCCACTGAACAGAACAAGTATTTGTGCACATCGCTTATCATTGCGGACTTCGTAAGGCACTGATTCTTTGTGCACTAATAACATCCTGCCTGAGTGCAGGTAAGTGCACTATTCTATGGGGAGAACATTGTGCACATGTAGAATCAACAGTAAGTGAGCACGCACAGCAAAAATGAAGATTTCTTTCTTCACACTTAAGGTCTCTACATGCTTGAGCGACTGCAATGCGACTGCAACGCAACTGCAACCCGACATCCTCTGCAACACGTCGCAGAGGTTGCGTTGATGATGCAGAGGATGTCACGTACCAAGCACAAAAATCGAACTTGCGACCGCAGCGCAACATGTAGCGCAGCGTAGATGTTGCACAGCATTGATTGGTTGCGGAGTGGAGGCGGAGCTGTCATAGTCATAGTTCATCGAGCTAGTACATTATTTTTTTACATTTTACATTTTAAGCATTTAACAGACGCTCTTATCCAGAGCCACTTACCAGATGTGCATTAATACATGGTAAGAACAATCATAGTTTGCACAAGAGATCAGTGCAATAATACAGCGATAGACATCGTTGTTGCTGCATACCATACCTGTATATATCTATGTTAACGTTAGCTAAGCAAAACTAACGATATCTATCTAGCTAGCAACCTGGTATCACGGCCAAATAAAGCTTGCTAACAGTAGCTAACGATATAGATAGCTAGCATCATTTGTTTGACACGGTATAAAATGAACCAGCTTCAGGAAAGATTGGCTGAAGATGTTTGAAGGTACAGGAGTTTCCCTGCTTTCATGAAAACTTTACCGACCTTGTTCAATACATTGACGCCTACTAGTGTACAGAAGTGTAAGGACACCATGTCGCATAGGTTGCGCAGAAGTATAAATTGCAGAGTGCTTACGACATGTTGCATTGTGCGAACCGCAAAGATGTTCGCACAAGTTACCCAGAAGCATGTAGAGTTTTCTTAAAATAAGGACAATAGTTGTAGGTTTATTTATGACACATACATATTTAATACTGTGATGTTCTCTCATAAGTTGACCATTTTATTTCTGCAATGTATTGATTATAAGAGAAAGCCAGTGGTCATGCACACATCATATTCAGATGAGGAGCTGAGTGGAAAAGTAGCACATGTAATAATCCAAGGAGGCCTCACACCATTTTAATGCTCCAAACCTTTATTGGTGAAATGCCAAAGGACAGGAAAAAAAGATCTTAGAGGATCTTTGTCAGGTCTGAAGTGTTATTATCATTACCACCTTACCATAATTGTCATTAGATATGCATAGTCACCTGCAGCCTAAAGGCACAACAATTCAATCTCCATTTCTTTGAAAAAGATGACTCTTTAGAGAAAGAACTACTCCCGGTAGTTTTTCTTTTCTCGAGGGGTCATCCCATTTCGAACATAGATTTGCTGTTTGCTTTATTATAGAAAAACTTATAATTTGTCAGATGGGTCTTGATAGGATTGAGGGGTCTTGATCAGATTTGATACACTTGAAAGTTTTATTTCTGTCTCTCATTTGTTCAGAATGTGATTGTTATGAACATTGTATACCTCATGTTTCATTGAATTTCATCAAATGCCATCAGTTTGAACTTCAAAGTGTAGTGGCTGTGGTTCATCTAATATTCGTACTATGCTACTGCCAAAAATTAAATGTAATTATGTGATAAAAATGTTTTTCTCCCCTTCTCTCTTCACTCCCACCACCCCCACCTTTCTGACATGGTGTTGAACAATGGTGAGCCGTCCCAAGTTAATAATTTTTTCAGAGTTTTCTTAATCTCAACCATCCTCTTTTTTTTGTAATATTTTGTTTTCACTCCATTTGTTTTTGGTTTATATCTTTGCCATCAGTACTTGGAGCGAAGGTTATGTGATCACTCCTGTATGTCTATCTGACTGTGAACATTATACAATTTTTTTTTTATTTAAAAGGACAGATTTGGTTACAACTTGATGAAATAGTTGCTATTGGTCAAGGAAAAAGTAGATTATTTGGCCGACGTGACAACTTCAGGGTGGGGGATGTGTTCACTCAATTGAGTGTTGTGTTCACTCAAAAGTTACGTTGTGTTCTGAAAGTCTCTCAATCGTAACCTCTAACTTGTTTTCTGGAAGTGTAATTTTCTGTGTAAATATATTGAACATTGAAGAGTAGGAATAGTGGATTTTTTCATATATTAATTCATACATTGCTTGTGTGTTTTCTGAAGAATAAGCAGAGGTAGAAAACATCCCCCTCCACAATTTGTCAGTTTGAGTCATGTAATTTTACCTTGCCTAATGTGGGCGCATTTTATCACTAAGATGTCAGAGACAAAGTGCCCTTTTCAGTGTTGACCGACTTAAGCACCTGCTTAAGTTCCTCCAGGTAATACAACAGTTGCGTGGAAAAAGTTGTTCGTATTCAGACTTATGGTAATAGTGTTTTCCATTCAAAAGTCTCAATTCATTCCTTTAAGGAGCATGTGTCTTTAAGTATAAACATGTCAGACAGATTTGACTAGTTGTCCACCATTTAAATTATGAATGAGCATCGACTTGTGTGTGTGTGTGTGTGTGTGTGTGTGTGTGTGTGTATGTGTATATATATATATATACGCACACACCCATTTTCCCTGTCCGTTTTGCTTTGTGGTGTATTTTCTAAGAGTACATTTATTACACTAGTCAGCGCAGGTGTGTTCCAGTTTCAATTAAGGAGGGTTTAAAAGGAGAAGAACCTGTGTAGGCAATCACACAGTAGCCGAGATGGAAAAGAAGGAAGCAAAGCAGCGAAAGCCTATTTTTTTCTATGATGAATTAGAATTACTGGTGAATGAGGTCAGCAAACACTATTCTACAATATACAGTGCAAAATATGTTAAAATTGGCAATGCGCAATTCTCTTTTATTGCTATATAGATGCTCTTACAAACAATGGCAAGCTACTTATTCAACCTTTGCTCTGGAGCAAACATTCTTAGAATGAATAGCTATGTTTATTTTTAAGTTTTATAGTGATCTCCACACACCCCTCTATTTTGGATAAAACCCCTCCCTAGACACACAACTTGACAGGGAGTGCTTAATTCCACAAATAAGTTCAAAGTCTAAGTACAAACAGACAGGTAAGGTGCCTAATTTTTGAAGTATTAACATGCTACGTGCATTTAACTCAAAAGGTAAAATATTTGAAAGAGTGTAGACTTTAAATGGCCACTGTACATAAAACATAATGTTACTGTTTTGTTTTTGTTTTTACTGGGGTGTAAAAAATTGAAATTATGTTGGGCAGAAGAAAGCTAGAGCATGTTACTTCTTGCCCACCACAATCCCACAACTGTTTTGTGTAAGCTCAACAGGTTAAACTGCGTGCCAGACACCTTGGCAAATTCAGAATATATGTATATACATACAGTATATACATATTTTAGTAGCACACTTGATGGTATAACCAGCTTTATTGCATTCCCCTTTAAAAAAAGAAAGTGACTGCTGTCACTTTACAGAAAGTTTATTAATCAAGTTATCTCTTTGTTTTATAGTTTTAAGTTTTATATATGTTGTCACACGCCACATGACAAACCCTGGATGGGAACAGAGCAGCCAGGAGACACGGAGTGGAGTTTGTCGGTCTACGGACCGGATTTTATTTAATTTATTTTTCTGTCTCTCCCCCCAGACATGGGAGAGAGACAGTGGGAGTAGCAGGTTAACATATAACAAAGACCAACAGAAACACAGACACAAAATCTTCACCCTACTCACCGCGAAGCTTTTGGGTAAAAACAACGAACTAAAATAACAAGTTAAAATAACCAAACTTACGGGACACCGCGCCTCTTCCTCCAGAGTTCCCTTGGAACCTCCCCAGGCACACACATATCCAGTGACCTTTCAAGTGCTTCCCACCCATTCATACTGAGACACTCTGAACTTTTCAGTTCGAGTTCTCTTACCCATGCATACAGAGACACTCGCCACTCCCCACAGTGAGAGTTCTGCCAACCAGCCCCAAGACACTCCACTCTTTCAGTGAGTTCTTGGGCTGTTGCCCAGAAACACTCTCCACTGTCGAGTGCGAGCGCTCTTTCACTAAAACCGAGGGCGAGAGGCGGACCCTCTTCCAGGGCACCCTCTCGCTCCTCCACAATCACACCGAGGGAGAGAGGCGGACACTCTTAGTGCACCCCTTCTGCCTCTTGCCCACTCACGCAGGAAGCACTCTACTCAGTCACTTTCGACAAACGCACACAAAACTCCACAAACATCAAACACCCAACATTCAACATCAAACAATCCACAATTCACAATCCAACATCAAACATTCAACATTCCACAACATACGTGCATGCGCACTCATACACACATCAAGACAAGACTGACTCATTCCCCACTCACCCCACCTGCTCTTAAATAGGCTTAGGTTCTGCCAGTGGTGGGCCGTCAGGGCCTGCAAGGCCTTCTCTGCTGGCCTAAAAAATATCTGAATCACAGACTGATGTTAATTATATTTTTTCCATGAATACTTATTAAATAATTCCAAATGGTCTGTCCGCTTCCTTTCATAGCTTTTCTGGTTGCGCTGCTTCCAGACGTGTATTTTCATATTAAAGCATTTAACCAATCACATTTCAACCATCATTTGTTGCCAGGGTCAAAGAAATCTGCCTGGAGGCCTTCACAATCAGTTCTGCAGGCCCTGTAGCATAAAATAAGTGTTGATCAAACTGTTGCTTCAACCAATCAGATTTTGAGTTGGGGACACGAAGGCCTTTTAGAAGGCCTAGGTAACGTCAGCGTATTCACACCCTTTGATTGGATAGTCAGAGAGTGTCTGACTATGATGTAATGTGATTGGTTAAATGCTTTAATATGAAAATACACGTCTGGAAGCAGCGCAATCAGGGGAAAAGCTATGAAAGGAAGCGAACAGACCGTTTGGAATTATTTAATAAGTAATCATGGACAAAATATAATTAACATCAGTCTGTGATTCAGACATTTGAGTGGACATTTTCAGCCCTAAAGTGAATTAAAACTTATGCCAGAAATATGACAGGGCAGGCTCGACTTTCAGCATTAGCTTCGATGGCGATAGAAAAGGACTTCTTGATGGAAATGAAACACACGGATAATCTGTACGACAGAGTAATTGAACTCTTTTTGAGGAAAGAAGGGATGGATTTTGTGTACAAATAATAAGGATTTTGGTGAGTAAAATGTTGCTATTTTCCTAAATAATATTGCAATTTTATGAGGTTATTATTGATGATTTTTTATGTGTGTCGCAGCTGTAGCACCCCGGGTTTGTTTCTTCAGTAAAGGCATTTATTCTGGATACACAAGTTATCTATCTTCGATGCAACGGCAACGGGTGTCTGTTCGGTTTGTTTTTGCACTTTGTTTATTTATCTTTCTTCAGTCATGTTTCATTCTCGTTCTGTTCCACGCCTGTCATTGTTCCTGTTCGAGTTCCTCTCCTTGTCTTGTCATGCACTTCGGGAAATTCTATGTTTCGGGTTTTTTAGGGAGGAGGAGGAACGCATAAAGAAATCTGCGTGCGAATAAAGCGGAACGTGAGAAGCGTACAGAGATAGACGGACGAGAAGAATGACAGCGATAGTTAGAAGCGTGAGATAATTAGTGATTAGTAGTGTTAGTAACTTAATCTAAATCCCTAATGTTAGTAGATTAGTTGGTTAGTACTATATACATCTAACTAATATATACAAAGTGTAATTAGAAAGAAAGAAGGAAGTAAAACGAGATTAGAAACGAAGACGGAAAAACCGAAACATAGAATTTCCCAAAGTGCATGACAGAACAAGAATGAAACATGACTGAAGAAAGATAAATAAACAAAGTGCAAAAACAAACCGAACAGACACTCAAAACATAACAATAAGATGGCTTTTATAGCCATAAAATAGTTATTGAGGGGTGGATTGATTCAGACGGAGCACTACTGAAGGCCTAGGTGTGAAATGCACGGCCCGCCACTGGGTTCTGCCCAGCTCAGGTGGGACTTGTGAGGCAATCACCCAGTCACAATCATTCACTCACATACTTACACAGACACCCAATCAGCCAATTGACTTCCATATCAATTGACTGATTGACACCAATTAAATAATTAAATAATAATTAAACCAATTATGGCCTTTGGAGCTCCCTTCCGGGCGACAGTTCACTTTCACACCCTGTGAGAGTGCTAAACCTGCCCCCGGAAAGTCTCACTGCTCCAAAGGCCTCTACCACATGATACAACAACATGCCACTCCCACGTGGCCGAGACCGAAGTCCTCCACATATGTATATATTTTTTAAGTTCTATAGTAGAGTTGCGGTCCTCACTGATGACAACTAGTAGGCCTACTAACCTGTAGGCCCCTGGTGAACATCAAGGGGGCACATAGGCAGCAGTAACCTGAGGAACCCTGGCCAAATCAACCCCGCTCACTGGGATGAATGGAACAAAGCTAAACATGCCTCGCAGTTGCAAGCCCCTGTTCATAGTGGCGTAGACTCAGATTAGCGATGTATAGGTTTTCGCTCTCATCCTACTCTTTTGGCAAGTCCCTTTACTGACTGGGCGACATGGGAGCCATATTTGCAGTTTTTAAAAATCTCGTCCTGGTTCTTTTGTGATTGTTTGGCCAAAAGCAAGCAATATGTGATAGTATTAGAAAAGGAAAGGATTTTCAGCCACCAGTTGTTAAGATGTGCAAAAGCAAATGTGCATATATTGAGTTAGAGAAATAAATGTTTTGTCTTATTCTTTTTTTGTGTTATGCTTATGTGTATAAATAGATTGATATACTGTTTGGAGGTTTTGTAAACCAGGAAGAAATTGATTTTAGAAACTCGTTTTTAAACAGTAAATGGGCTATAGCCAATGGTAAGATTTGAAGAGTCAAGCACCTCATCAAGATGAAAATAACTGGATGACAGTGTCATTGAGTGAAATGTCATTGAAGTAATCTCACAGATTTTTATTATTTCCTGGCAACTGCTCAATTAACCGATGAAAACCTCTTGCTACAGTCAGTCACAATGATCATACTGTCATTTTCAGTCAAGTCGTACAGGAATGACTCAGGCTTTGAGTTTCTATGATGCAATTATTGCATGATTCTTGTCATTCTGTTGGTGTTTGAAGTGTAAAGCATTCAATTAACTGACCTGAACTGGTTGTTGGTGCCTCAATAATGAGAAGCAGATGACAAGGTCAATTGTGTCAAATAGAAGTTGAACTTGGTTGAACTTAAGTAGGCATGTTATGCATATTCATTTGTGAAAACATTCACTGGCAAGTTTACGTCCACAAAGTCTGCAGTGGTGTCGCTTAACACACTGCCCTTTTTCCAATATTTTGAAAACAGATATTTGAGTACTGCCACGAGATAGACCATTAATTATTAGCACAAAAGCTATAAAGCAATAAAGGCACATGGTTTTCAGTATTGTGTTTTAGTCCAGCTTGCAAAACGTCTAATCCATTAAATGTGAACTTTCTGAGTAATGCAACTACATTGGGGTAACATCGATCAAAGCTGCCCCTGAATAAAATGAATCTGACTTGAACAGATTTTAAAATCATTCATTCGTATTGTAGCCAGGAGCTCCCAATGGGAAATTGTCATATGAACCAGTTCCTTTCTTCTGTGCTTACTGATTATATTCCCTTGCCGTTTTTTCAAGCTTTAGTGCTCTCTTGTTGTTTGTTCATTCTATAATTATACACAAACAGAACATTCATAAACCCTTGATGCTCTGGAGGTACGCTGTGTAATCCAGTAAAGCTGAAGCCACTGCTGTACATAGTGCTGCTTTAACACAGGTGGATGCTGTAAGTATATTGAAGTTCATACACACACACAAGCCTACACATGTATGCATACAATGCATAATTTGACACTCATTGATGGTTAGATATTGGATATAATAATATACATAGGATCTTATTATGTATGTTTTCAAGAATGGAAGGTTAAAGAAATGATATCAGTTACTACATTCTCGTTGATATAATATTGTTATTTTCCCAAGGGATTCTCCTTTATTGTCATATTTGTTATCCTTCTAGTTTGTTCTCATAATGATAAGCAGCACAACAAAGGTTGGAGTAGAACATATGATTGCACCACATTTTGCCAAACATTTACTCTTTTCAAGCATTGACTATGTGCCGAGCGATGTAGTGAGATAAAATAATGCATGAAGTGAGGTGAGCAATACTTCCTTGCATCCCATCTGAGGATCCTCTTCGCTAGCAGGAAGTATTTGGGAAACCTTTTTTTTCATTGTGATGAAGAGTGGGCCTAGAATCTTGTGAGATACACTATGGATGGGGAAGCCCACAGGGACAGAAAGCCGAACAAAGTGTGATGCTATTTACTGACTGAAGAAGGTTGTCATGCACCACATTAAAGGGTCTGAAATTCAGATTATTTTTCCAGAATTGCAAAATATCAAGGAGCACCTAGAACTGAAGGTCTAGGTGTCATTTGCAGTAAATTTGAATGTCCTTGCTTTGTAAATGTACCTGCGCTACAAGCCTCTTGTGTTTTCATGATATCGTATTGTCAACCTCCCTGAAAGAAGCAAACCAATGTGGAAAAACAAAAAGCTAAATGAAAATTTTAAAAAATGTTTTCTTTTCACCTCAGGGTTTCAGATAAACCTGTCTGGAGTTCCCCAAAGTAAGCCAAGCATTTTCTGTTATACCAACCCTTTTTGTGTTTCCGTTTGACAGTCTGGTATGGGGGAGTCTGTCCACTATTGTTCTTGACTAATCCAAGATGGAGTGGTTTGCGAGCTTCCATTTACACTGGGCATAGTGCATATCTTCACTGCTTAAATGGTTCTCATGTCGGAGATAATTCTCCACGCTGTCAGTACTCCTGCCAATTGGTTTTTATTTTTATTTAAGTACCTCTACTTCTAAATGTATTTTTTAGAAGTTTTTTTCCTAAGTACAATTATTGTAATGGAAGCTCTACCAGAATTTGTGCACTTCCTTTAAGTACTAATACGGCTGTTCACGTATGGTTCTTGTCACAAATGATGTATTTGCTTTTCCTCTACTTTGCATTTGTTAAATGTATTAAATCACAACACACATAGTTTTTGGCATGAGTTGCACTTAATACAAATCTGGCCAGTGATAAAATGATGATTATTTCTCTTTCTAGTTGTAGTTTTTCTTTACTTTTATTTTCATGAATGCATTTTTATCTGTCCATGGGAACTATGACAGATGAAGTAAAGTTTACTCAGTTGTTCTTTTATTACATTTTTATGAATTTAATCAGAATTTTGTATGGTGTTTATAATGTTTATGACAGTGATCAGTGGCTGTGTGCCAGTACCCTTGGAAATTAATGGGCATGTCTCCACAAAATTCAAACAGTGAATTGAGGGAGACATCTGTTCAAAAACTTCCATCTTGCTAGGCATGCCAAAGATGCCCATTTGACAGACATTGGATCAGCAAAATATTTTACAAAATATGCCCAGTAAACTCACTGTGCCAACTGTCTTCGTTGCCATGCATGGCATAATGATTGTGGATTTTATATGTTTTTGAATGCTGTAAGAAGTTTTACTGTTCAGCTTAAAAAAACTAACAAAAAATTGTATTTACTTGTTACAAAGATGCAGAAAGTAGTGCACTTTCCTATGTGGCTAGATTTTGTCTTCAAATGTCAGTGCATGAATGAACTTGCAACTTATTTAAATAATTTTACATGGGTAAAATATAATATATCACACTGGACACAGACTGCCATGATTCTGCAAATAACAAATTGCTAACTTAAGAGTTAATGCATAAATTGTGTCACAGGTTTTGTGGTTTTGTCACAATTTTGTGTAACAATCTTCATTATGCCCACACATGAAAAATTTGACCGGGCACACCCACCCACAATGTGCAGTTTAAACTCGATTGGGGAGGTTTATTTCGCTGACATTTTAGTGACTGTTTTCTTAAACCCCTTTAACATTCCAATTGTTTTGGACCCTTTAATTTAGCATACTACAGTTTCCATTTAGTGCTTGGACCCGTCACAGCACACAAAATAAAATAAAAAATAAGCATGTAGCTAATATGTTTTATATTCAGTGGCTAATCCAAATAATCTGGACAGTGTCACAGAAAGTCCCATTCCTGGCACTTCTGCATCACAATCAGATTTAGCCTCTAACTGAGCCATTGGGAATGAATACAGTCTGTCAGACCAGCATTGTTTTCAAACTCTTTGAAGCATTGAAACAACTTCCCCATTAAAGTGGAGTACAACGCGATGCAAGTAAAACCCTATGACAATGTTACATAAAAATAAAAAAAAGTAGGGGGTGGGTCATGTCATGGACCACAATTAGCAGATTTAGATTTAGATTTAGCAGACTATTGTGGCTAGTTGATGATTTTCTTCATCAACACTCCACACTGCACTGTTCTCAAAAAACTTACTTTCAAGCCCTGATTTTACTCTAATATTGGAATGGTAAGTGCCAGAGTAAGGAATAGTGTAAATAATCCGATCATGTTTAAATTTGAATCTCATTGTTTATATAAAATGCAATCTGTGAAATACTCTTTGTCAATTCTTTAGTTATATACAGTGGGGTCCAAAAGTCTTGAGTCCACTACCAAGATCTGTTTGTTTTCATCATTCATAAAAAAAACCCACAACATTTTTACTCAGGAGAACAATATGACCTCTAACTCCTTCACTAAGCTGACATAATTACAAACAGCTGCAAAAATGTTTGCAAAGGAAGTGTCCTTTTTCATGATTAAACCACCTGCAGTGGCAACTCCTTCACTAAGCTGAACACATAGAGGACCATATTAATTACCTCAATATCCGGTATGAATTGTTACAAGACCAAAACAACTCTCACTGCGTATTAGGAGTGTCAAATTTAAATTTTAATTTAAAACTTAAAAGAAAAATAAGGTGTCACAACATTTTGAGGAAATGAAAGGCAATGGTGTGCAAACATAATATTTATAGATATTTCAATTTCATACCATCCTTTCTCAAACAAACATTTTTTTTTATTTCTATCAGTGTTTTATGACATTCTTGAATAACAAAAAAAATTGTTCGTTTTCGATGAATGATGAAAACAAACAGATCTTGGTAGTGCACTCAGACTTTTGGACTCCACTGTATCAAATAAAATTTGATTGATTGAATCAAAGCTAATTCATTGAGATTTCAGCTAGGACTGAAAGCAGCATACACATTGTGCCCCAACACTGTTTGGAAACACTGCATTAGATCCGTTTCTGAGTATCTGTCTCAGTATTTTCTGTGGCGCTGGTGGACTACAAAAAGAGTGCACAAGATCAGATTAAGATGTATTATGGACTACTTACTTTGTTTTAAAACAAAATGATGGTGCGCATACATTGTTCTCAGTAATGAGACATGGAATTGCCAACCATGACAGATCCAACATGCATTTCTGTGATGTCAGTGCAGAATCACAATGCAAGGTCCTCCATTTACGCTGTGAATGGAAAACGTGGTTGTGACAGGACAATATAATTATAGCCTTTCCTTATACATATTTTAAGTTTTGAGGGCTCTGGGGAGTGGAGCAAAAATTAATACAGTTCTCATGGTCTCCATTAATACAGTTCTGATGGTCTCCATAATGACCATATTTGATTGCTTTTCTATGTTTTCCTGCTTATAAAAACACATAAAACATCATTTTGGGGGGCTGCACACATACATCACCTCATTCCATTGGCTTAATAACTTAGACACATTAGTAGATGTATTCCCTGTTTAGTGTCACACTTAACTTAATACATTCCCCTGTTACTCAAAATCAAAATAACAGCTTGTAAAATAAAGTCTTCCAAAACAGTAGAAACCATCATTAAATCACATGGCTGTTCTATCCTAAATTGGAACTTACTTCACAGTGCTACGTAGTCTATCTCAGATTTTTCGATATTCCTCTGGCTGCTTTGTCCCAGGTCATTCCATTTAGATGGCAAAGCACTTGGAAAATTATGAATACAACCCTGTGTGAATGTGAAATATCTGGAGAAACTACAATAAAGATCCAAATTCAAATGACAGTTGAAATTTTAAATATGACTACGTTTTAAGAAAAGGATGTTCAAGATGAAAGGAAACATCTGACGGAACTTTCCTGGCTGCATTGTGATTTCTTTGCAATTTGTGAAAGAGGATGGATTTTATGACGGCTTGTTTATGGGCCTGTTGTCCTTGTCTGTGTCGATATGTAGGTTTGCATGGTAGGTGTAGGTTTACATGGTCTGTGTTCTCCCAATATTAGCAACCAGGGAGCAAGTAGTTCAGAGATGTGTTGGGGAACAACCAAATCCTTCCTCAATGTGTCATCACACAAATTCTACCATGTGTGGTTTGTGATATGCAGATTTGTCTGACAAGGAAATGTTGGTGTGTTTATTGCTGTAAAATTATGCAGGAAAATTTAATTGAACAGGCTAGTTTGGAAGATTCGGTGACTTTGACATGAGCAGAAGGGACATTTAAATGATTGGGAAATGCAATTAAATGCATGATGACATTTTTGTCTGGATAGTAAAGCCCAGTGGATATGGAAATGAGCTAATTGGATGGTGACGTCACCCCTTTGGAGTCATAAAAGAATGATATCCTCCCTTTGTGGCCTGTGACCTGGGTATTTTATGCACTGAGCTAATTGTGTCATTATGTATCTATGAGCGTGAAGGTCAGTGCTTTGATTTCCAATAGGCTGCACCGGTTATACTTAGGAAAAAGTGAAAGACTATTTGAAATCAAACAGTTAGTCTATCACGAGTATATCTTGGGGACGATGGAGAGTGGGAGGAAATGTTAGATAGAGAGGACATGGCGAGATGGATGGAGTGGAGATGGAGAGACACAGAACAGTTACTGACTGATTTTGAATAAAATTCCAGAGGAGGCTGGAAGGAGAAGTGAAGTAAAAAGGAGGGAACAGAGAAGAGGGATACTGGGGATACTGCATAATCTGAAGAGGACAGAGAGCAAAAGGAAAAAGCAAAAGAGAATTGCAGATAAGAAAGGCTTACCCCTGCAGAATGGGACAAATCCTATGAAGATGTGTAAGAAGAAATATGTAGAGACTATGATAGGGGAGTCTTGGGGGTATACTCTAAACAGAGGTGAACTCTAGAGAAGCAGACCGAAATAAGAGCTAGGCCATAATATTTGTAAAGGGTAGGTTTAAGATGCCGGTCTCCTGGAAGGTTGTCATGCCCTGGCTGTTGACCCCCTTCAGCTTAATGTCTTAAATGGAGTCTGTGTTGGCAGATATGACTAATGAATGCTTCCGTATCCAAAAAGGGAGTAAAGTGCGAAAATAAATGCGAAAGTTTGCCTGACGTAAGACGATAGTAAGTAATACTGATTTGCTCTACCCCTTGTGGCAAATAAATTACTTTTATTTGAAAGGTTTTATCAGATAAATCCTAAGAATAACACAAGGCGTTGTATTCCGTGATTTGTTTGGCCTGTATGTCTGGTTACATGACATTGTGCGTTTGTTGTGTCAGTCTAAGGCTTTAAACTCTGCATGATGTGTTGCTTTTCTTCTGCTGGTAGAATGATTGATAAATATTTCTGTTTTATTGATCTCAGAATAAAATAAAATAATTTCGCAATTGCAGTTTGAGTAGAATGTAATGTGGCTGTCTATGAATGTTTTGCATGTTTGAATGTAACAGTAGTGTAACATAGGATTTAGGACAGTGCACTCTTTGACTTAACTTTTGTTTCGGTTTTGTTTTAAACAGACACTGCTATAAGTGGTTATGATAAGTCTTTTATTAATGGTAGCAAGTGATTTGTGTGTCACTGTTGGCTGGGGTTCAGCTCAGGAGTGTTAAGTTATCACTAATTGGCTGTAAGTTTCTAAAACCTGCATACAACAGCAATAGAAATCTTCACGTGATCTAGAAATTCACAAGCCAAAAGCGCTTGCTTTTGATTCGCCTCTCTGACATGTTACATGCTTTTTCCAGTTCAGCTCAATTTACCACATTCTCTTTTCCTCCGACCCTTTTGATTGGCTGCATACAGCTGGTTGCATTTTCTCAATGTCCTGCTTGCTGTGCACTGTAGCAATGAGGGAATGGGTGGCTCCTTTGAACAAACCTATGTTATTTGAATGTGGTTCTTCATCTCTCCCTCTCAGGTAAACGCAAAGCACTGAAGTTAAATTTTGCCAATCCACCAGTTAAACCAACTACAAGATTCACTCTCAACACAGCAGGTCCTCCTTTCCAGAACCCACATATGTAAGTAGAGATCTCTTTTGTGGACTCTCCTACTGAAGGGTGGTGACATAAAGTGCTTCAAGTGTGACATGCATGGTTAGGCTCTGCACCTTTCTTTATATTTATTTGTATGTCCACGAGGACCATTTAGGGGGGCTCTCGGATGACGTCCTGACCATTTCGGAGGAGGCAAAAACTAGTCTGCTCTCTCCCGAATACAATTGCAAGTCAGCCTTCAAATTTGGGGATTAAATTAAAATGTGGAGACTGTTAAACAGAAAGCCATTTACCATTTAGGACCTACTTCTGCTGCTTCTGGCTTCTGCAAATGTATATGCTCTCTTCTGTAATTAGGTTTGAACTTTGTCCCACAAAACTGCTCTCAGGGAGGGAATTTAGTGATAAATTAGAACATATTTAGTGATAAATTAAACTTTCCTTTTGTGAATGAGAAATTAAGAATATTGACCAATTTCGCTGCTTGGACTGTTCATTTATTTGATGCTGTTTGAGGGATATTGCCTGGATTCCATAATACGCTCAAACAATAATTTTAAAAACAAAGGCCATGATTTAAAAGGGCATGTGCAACATTTATCAGTTCTTTAACTTTTATTATTTTAAATAATTATGTAATTGGAGGTTGAATTAAAGTTGAGTTTTTTTGGAAGGTACACATCCGATCAGTGGCCCTTGCAAGGCCTGAATTATAAATGCTTGGCACATCTGGGTAGTGATGGCAGAGTGAGGTTTTGTTAACCCCATAGTGAGCCCCATTGAGCCACTATATGTTGTCTATATGTATTTAATTGACTCGAATTAACCAAAAACACGATTGGTACAGATCAATGAGCCACTGAAAGATTTTCCACCTATATTGGTGTTCACTCAACCTCAATCTCCCAACAATAACATCAAAGGAGATTACTGATATTTGTTGCTTTTTCGCATAAACGTAATTACATGCTTTTTAAATGGCTTGGTTTTTCATACAAAAAAAGGTATTTCTTCTACATTTGGTTTGTTTTTCTTTGAAAACCGCAGCACTGCAAACTTTTTATTCGGAACCTAACACTTGCCCACACATTATTTGTGGTAGCAGAGAGCTGCATGATCTTCTGGGCCAAGCATCAGCATTGGATAATTGGAGGAGTTGGAATCTTGTTGATACAGGTCACAAAATATTCCTTTAAAATATCATGGCCTGTTTGGTAGCAGGTTTCAGCACGATGTGATGATGCATACAAGCTCAAAACCTGAATCGTTGGAATGTAGCCTTAACAGAATTACCCTTTATTCAGCTGGCGCAGTACTTCAAATTGCAGGGCTACTGATAGATTGATGCAGCACACCAATTGCACATTATGAAAGAAAATTAATGAATGAAATAATTGGGAAATGCAGTGTGACAGAGTACTTATATGAACATACGTTTCATATAACGAATGTATACGTGAACACATGAAAGAAAGAACCCTTGAGGAACAATTGCACTGCAGGGAGCTGCCTCTTTATAGTAGCTCTGCACAGTCCATCCTAATTTGGGGTCATTCATGTAGCCAATCAGATGAGGAGTTGATTTCCTTGCTGAAATGTGTCACCTCACTTAGGTTCACAACTTGAATTGTTTAGGTGCATTCAGTTTACACTGAATGCCAAAGCCTTCAGATATTGTCCTAGCCAGTCCTTGTTCACTGGCACTGCTCTGCACATGATGTACGACATGCTAGAGGATTGAGGAAATGGCTTTGCTGCTGTGAAACGGTCGCATCAGGATTGATAAGAGCCTATAAGTGGTTTCAGGATGTGGGGCATTACTGACCGGAAGAAGTGGTGCCCTTGTATGCTATAGGGGCTAATTATGAATATGAAGCAGAAGCATAAACCACAGTGTTGTGGTCTACTGAAGAGGCTTGTTAATTCAGTACAGCATCCTACCCTGTTTAATAAGTCTAACTTCAAATTCTCCCATTCTCTTCCAGTGTTGGCTTAATATTTTGGAAACTGGAAGTTTACTCTGGCTCAGTTAAACTTGAAAAATGATTTTTTTAAATGTGCATAATGTGCAGATGTGCATTTGTAGTGGATTATACCCTAATGGCATGCCATTTTCGTCACCTGTTTCATTGCTAGAGAGAGGATGCGGACGCACAGTATTGAGTCTTCAGGAAAGCTGAAGATATCTCCAGACCAGCATTGTGACTTCACCGCTGAGGACCTAGGAGATCTTGGAGAGATCGGCCGGGGTGCATATGGTTCTGTCAACAAGATGGAGCACAAACCCACTCATCAGATCATGGCTGTTAAGGTACATTCCATCGTCTTCATCGTCAGGTTTTCTTTAGTTATAAGAGGAGACACTGGGGAGGGGTTGAATGACAGATGAAAATAATTTTCATGATCTACTAGTTATACAGTTTGCTGGACAATATTGCTGACCATGTTGTGTTGAGAATTATGTTGTCTCCTAAAATTAAGGAATCCTAAACTTGATTTCTGCCAGGTAAAACAAAATAAATACCAAACCAACTAAATATTCTTGGTTTATGTGGTAAAGACCCATTCATGCTTAATTGAAGGGAGAATCTAAACCCTTCGGAAAGCAAGGAATAATACATATACAGTGGGTATATAAAGTATTCACCCCCTTTGGCATTCTTCAAATTTTATTTTCTTACTTCAGGGAATCAAAATGTATTTAATTGGGACACTTTGCGACTGATCTATAATGTAAAAATAACAACAAACTAAAAAAATGAAAAAACAAGCAATAATTGATTGCATAAGTATTCACCCCTTTTTCTAAGACACACCTAAATTAATTCTGGAGCAATGTATTTTCTTCAGCAGAAGTCACATCATTATTTGATTGGATTCTACCTGTGTACAATTAAAGTGTTTCAAATGATTTCAAATTAAACACACCTGTCAGTGAGAGGTCCTACAGTTGGTTAGTGCATTTCCAAACAAGAGCTTCATCATGAAGACCAAAAACCATTCAAAGCAAATATGAGAAAAGCACCAATCACGGGAAAGATATAAAAATATTTTTACTTTGAAAGTCCATCATAAAGAAATTGAGAGAATATGGCACAACTGTACATTTGCATAGAACAGGCTGTCCTTCAAAACTGTGCATCCATTGGAGAAGGACACTTGTTAGGGAGGCCACCAAGAGGTATATAGCAACTCTGACAGAGTTAGTCTTCCATGGCAGAGATGGGAGTGACTGTCCATGGGACAACAATAGCCCGGGCGCTTCACAAATCTACGCTTTATGCGAGGGTGGCAAAAATAAAGTAATTGTTGAAAACTCACATGAAAGCTTGCCTTGAATTTGCCAGAAGGCACGTTGGGAGACTCAAACTAAGTGGAGGAAATAAACTCTTTGGCATCAACGTTAGGTGCTATATTTGGCGCAAGCCTAACACTGCAGATGGCGACTAAAATGTTTGGCAATGAGACCAGAAAATATATTTGGTGACAGTTTTTTTAATGCCAGTTAAAATGTTTTTCTGTGACTTAAAGAAAAAGAAAAAAAAAAAGTGTTAATTTGTAACGTTAAATGACGACTTCCACCTAGACTTTTGCACAGCAGGGGCTTGTTGAACTCACTAAATTCTGAACCCATCTCACATCTACCTATCAACCAAACGAGCAGCCGAGATATATGTGAAACTTCTTTACAAGCGCGAGAAGGAAAGAAGGAAACATAGAAATGCTAGGGATTTCATGATCGCAAAGTCTCCCCCTCGCACCACCCCATTGGCACGGACAATGTTGCGTGCCTGTGAGGAAGCAGATATGGAGAAAGAATTCAGAGAACTGAAAATTAAATTCAATGTAGCTTACATTATTGCTGTCAAAGAAACGTAAAATGTAAGAAATATTCATGAAGTTTAGCTCCCCAATTATTATTATTTTTTTCTATTTTTTTCAGTTTTTCTCCCAATTTGGTTGCCAATTATACCCTCTATTTATTTCAATTCCCCACCCCCATGAGTCCGCCGCCCGTCCTCCGGGAGCAAGACACACATTCCTGGCCGATTGTTCCCGCCTTCTTCCACGGACGCCTTTAACCTTCTCCTCGATGGACTCGTGCCGGCTCACCCTCCCCCCTACCCCGGGGGCGGGCAGCCAAATGCCGCCTCCGATCGGGGCTGACGACCATTTCTATTGATGAAGAAGAATGGCATGGATACATCCAAGACATAACGACAATGATACAGCATGCGCTGAGTTTGTTGGTTGCATTGCAGACAAATTGAAGGAATTGATGGGAGGTGCTATTAAGAGAATAACTCTTATTTACATTCTTATTTAGTTGAAATCATGCTGCCCATATCTTCTGCTCAATGTGAATGGGGATTTTATGCACAAAACCGTATATATTTTTTTAAGAGCCAATGGCTTGTTGGGTAATTTCTTTGTCTGGAGCCCTGCACTGCGCATCAACCCAAGAACACTATCCCTACTGTGAAACATGGTGGTGAGAGCCTAATGCTATATGGATGCTTCTCTGCTTCAGTGACTGGACAACTTGTGAACATAGGGGTCAAAATGGATGGCGCAAGATATAGACAAATTTTGGAGGAAAACCTGCTGCATTCTGCAAGAGACCTATGATTTAGGAGAAGATTTATATTCCAGCAGAACAATGACTCAAAACATACAGAAAAAGACACATTGTAGTGGTTTAAAAACCAAAAAATATATGTCCTGGAATTCACCAGTCAAAGCCCAGACCTCAATCCCATTGCAAATTTGTGGAAGGATTTGAAAATTGCTGTTTGCCACCGGTCCCCATACAACCCATGATGGAGCTCAAGTAATTTTGTAAAGAAAATTGTGAAAATGTGAAAAGCTGGTAGAGATTTACCCAAATAGACGCACAGCTGTAATTGCAGCTACATATGCTTTTACCAAGTCAAGATGGTAAATACTAATGTAATCAATTACTGTCTGTTTTTTTATTTGTAATTAATTAAGAAAACCCTTTTTTTGACATAGAGTATTCAGTGGCAAGAAATTCCAATTAAATACATTTTGATTCCATGAAGTAAGAAAATGTGAAAAATGCCAATACTTTTTATTCCCAATGTACATTTTAATTTGTCCTTTGAAGTTAATAATATTTTGGCCAAAGATGATTTAACTAGTTATTATTTAAATTTTTCAACAAACTATTAAATAGCAGTCTTATTTCCAGGTGTTTTGTTTGAATGCCCTTGTTAGACCTTGTCACCCATTTGTGTCCCTGTCACAGAGGATTCGATCAACTGTGGATGAAAAGGAACAAAAGCAGCTGCTAATGGACTTAGATGTGGTTATGAGAAGTAGCGACTGTCCATATATTGTTCAGTTTTATGGAGCTCTCTTCAGAGAGGTGAGCTGACTGTTGTTTTTTGCAATCAGATGCAACAGAAGAAATTCAAACTTCATCTGCTGCTTTTTGTTTGTCTCAGAACAGCACTTTTATTTTTTGCATTATAATGAACCATGTCTGTTTATTTTCATTGGTATTTTGTTTTATACCTAAATGTAAAAACATATGCACACAGACTCATTAAGATTCATCTCAGTTTTGATCATACAAAGTAACAATGCTTTTTGTGGCCTCTATGACGAAGAGTTTAATTTGATGTATAATTTATTTAAACATTCTTTTTTTCAGGGCGACTGTTGGATATGTATGGAACTCATGTCTACCTCATTTGACAAATTCTACAAATATGTATATTGTGCATTAGATGATGTGATTCCTGAGGAAATATTAGGCAAAATAACATTAGCTGTAAGTAATTCCCTGCTATTTAATTATATATTAGTTTTATATATACAGTCAAGCTGGAAAGTCTGCACACCCCTTTCACCCTCTCCACGTTTCATTGTGTTACAGACTTATTCTACAATAGATTAAGTTCATTTTTTGTCTCAAAATTCCACACAAAATAGCCTATAATGACAAAGTGAAAACAGGTTTTTAGACGTTTGTGCTAATTTATAAAAAATTTAAATGTAAAATATCATATGTACACAAGTGTCCTCACCCTTTTATATGACACCCAAAAGTGAGCTGAGGTGCATTTTGTTTCCACTGATACTGCTTGAGATGTTTCTACAACTTGATTCTAGTCCACCTGTGGTAAATTCAATTGATTGGATATGATTAGTTTTTACTTAGTTGAGTAAAAACCAAGCCATGAAGTCCTAGGAACTCTCCATAGACCTCCGAGATAGAATTGTGTTGAGGCATAGATCTGGGGAAGGGTATAAAAACATTGCTAAAGCATTGAAAGCACCCAGGAGAACAATGGGCTCCATCATTGTGAAATGGAAGAAGTTTGGAACCACCACAACTCTTCTTAGAGCTGGCCATCTGGCCAAACTAAGTAACCGGGCAAGAAGGGCCATGGTCAGGGAGGTGACCAAGAACCCAATGGCCACTCTAAGAGAGCTTCAGAGTTCCTCTGCAGCGATGGGAGAACCTGGCAGAAGGACAACCATCTCTGCACCACTCCATCAATCAGGCCAATCTTTTTTGGTAGTGGCTAGCTCACCTGATTTGACTAAAGCTACTCCTCAGGGAGTGAAAGGCATATGACAGCCCACCTGGAGTTCGCCAAATGGCACTTAAAGGACTCTAAGAGCATCAGGAAAAAGATTATCCGGTCTGATGAGACACAAATTGAACTTTTTGGCCTGAATGCCAAGTGCTACCATAAAGGTCTGATTGATGGAGTGCTGCAGACACGTAAGGGTGTCTCAGAAAGGGGGTCGGTGAGTTCCGTCTCGAAGGAGGCGGATCATCGCCAGCCTTGGAGAGTAGCTTGCCCTAAGACGGGCAGCGAGTTTGTGGGGGAGGGCTAATAAAAAAATAAATTGAGGATATAATCGGCTTCCAAATTGGGGAGAAAAACATGGGAAAATCTGAAACAAAATAAAATGTAAAAAATTAGACAAGGGGCATGTATTGGCACTATTGCTAAAGAATACAATTTGAAGGGCCTGAACAGTTCACAAAAGAGGCCAAAGATAGTGGGTCACTGAAAAGGTTTATAGCTACAAAATAAGAGTAGTATAGTAAGAAAATATGGCTACAGTAATGTAAATAGCAATTGCAATTAAAATGATTCAAATTCTTGAGAATATTTAAGATATTTAAGGTCTAAGGTATATTTTGGTGGATGACAGGTGTGTTTTTAGATATTTCTGATCACCTTATTTTATTCCAGACTGTGAAAGCACTAAACCACTTAAAAGAGAACTTGAAAATAATTCACAGAGGTAAGCATAATCGTCCCCAAAAAATATAGAAATGCAGAAATATTCGCTGTTTAATTTTGCACTGGAAATACCACGGCTGTATCCCACCCCACCATGGATTCAAACCCATGACCTCTGCTATACATCACTATTCTAATGACTATGGCAGTCTACCACTCATGAAGTAGACATAAACTGTAGCTGTTCTGCAACAGGGGCATATTTGTAGCATGAAATGATTATAAAGCTTCATTTATACAGTTGTTAGTGAATTGCATAAATGGGTATAATACATTGTAAACATTTTGGTCTTTTACTTAACTGTATAAAATATACTTGGGTCTACTTTGAATCAACATTTGTAGCATTAGCATTTACTTACAAATAAATGCAGTTGCCTTTTTCATTGCAAAAACATGTTTGTAATTAATTTGGATAATTTCTGAACCAAACAAATGTTGATTGAATCCAGGCCTACATTGCCATGTCGTTTAGCTTTTGCAATAAAGAGAAACCTCCACCATCACCTCTGACAAATCCAGTTTATAGTAATCAACCTGCCAAATCCATACTGCCTGTCATGCTAATTGCTCGAGATTGACTGATTGACTGAGTGAGATTGACTCATACATTGCGATTGCAAAGTATACAGTGCCTCGCAAAAGTACTCAGACCCTTGGAAAGTTTTCAAATGTTGCTGGATTACAAATTATACGTTCACATTTTTTTTTTAAACATTTAATATATATATTTTTTTTCAAAACTTACATGCTCAAACTGAATTTTTATAAAGAAGAAATTAGTTATGTCAGCAAATATTTGAAATAAAAATAAAAAACTTAAATATGTTGCTTTCATAAGTATTCAGACTCCTCGCATTGATGCTTGGACACAGATTGTGTGACAGATTCTCGATGGGGTTCAGATCAGGACCTGGTTTCACTGGACCACTCAAGGACATTCAACTTTTTATTCTTGAGCCACTCCAATGTAGCTTTGGTCCTGTGCTTTGTTTCGTTGTCCTGCTGAAAAGTGAATTTTTTCCCCAGCTTTAGTTTTTTTTTTAGACTGAAATACGTCGTCTTGCAGTATCTGCCTGTACATTGCTCTATCCATTATTCCTTCTATTCTGGGAACTTTCCCAGTCCCTGCTGAAGAGAAACATCCCCATAGCATAATACTGCCACCACCATGCTTCACTGTAGGGATGGTGTTATATGGGGCATTAGCAGTGTTAGGTTTGCGCCATACATAATGCTTTGCATTTTGGCCAAAAAGCTCTATTTTAGTCTCATCTGACCACAAAACCCTTTACCACATCTTAGCTGGATCACTCACACACTCTCTAGCAAACTCCAGGTGGGCTTTGAGATGTTTTGTTTTAAGTAACAAGTCACAGTGGTTTCCCTCAAGTGTCCTCCTTGTTTGGTCACTGACTTTGGAGTGACAGGCTTTTCTAGGCAGGGTCTGGGTGGTATGATGCAGCTTGCACTTTGTGATTATTGAGCAGGGATCACTCGGATATCCAAACCCTTAGATATTGTTGTGTATGCTTCTCCTAATCTGTGCCTTTTAATAGCCATACCCCTGGCTTCCTGAGAAAGATCTTTGGTCTTCATTTTTGTGTATTTCTGTCAAATTTGCTACCCGCCCATGATCCTCACAAAGACTGTTTTTAATGCTGAAATCATGATAATCACTGTTATGGCACACCAAACAGAGGCCAGTCAACTCATTGTGTGGCTCGTTAAGGTAATGGTTTTGTTTTTTTGTTTTTAAAAAATAAACAAATGTGTAGAGTAGGTTGTATTTATAACAGATATTACTTACTAAATCAAAGCTTAAAAATTTGAAAATTCTACAAGGGTCTGAGTACTTTTGCAAGGCACTGCATATCCAAAGAGAATTTGTAATTCCTACTGTTCCTCTGAATGGTCAAATCTGGTCATGACCATAGATGACTGCATGATCGGGTATAGTGAAATAGTGAAATTTTGTATTGACGGTTCCATTTCCCTGGTAAGCCTGTTACACATAAGCTAAGCAAAAAATTAAAAGCTAAATAAAAGTTACTGATCATGTTAGCATGAGCCAGTAATTGCAGTGCACAGCACAACCTCATGTAATAGTACATTATTCTGGAACACTATTTTACTTCATCCTGTTTTCATTTCCCCCTTCCAGACATCAAGCCTTCCAACATTCTCCTGGACAGGAACGGCAACATTAAGCTTTGTGATTTTGGCATTAGTGGACAGCTTGTGGACTCCATTGCCAAAACCAGAGATGCAGGATGCAGGCCTTACATGGCGGTAAGTCAGCAGGGCAGTTTTGGCTGGAAATGCATTGGGAGATTAGTGAAAGAGGGTCAAAAAGCCTTCTGACTCATATATGCATTTTGAGGGGGGAAAAATTGCACATTATGTTCTTGCAAAGTTGCCAGAATTATTATCTTTATTCGAGCTGGTTTAGGAGATGGTTAATTTTCAATGTGGATAATGGCTCTTGATACTGTGTGGCTGTTCTTTCTGGTATGGCTGCAGTGCCACTGCAATGTTTCACATAGTTGAAGAGCCCCAAACTGCTGGCAAAGCACTTGAACTCAGAGCGGCGTCATTCAAATAGCATGTTTTGTTTTTTTACCGGCTTGTTGACGTGAGCCTGGAGTCCCCCCAGTCCCCCGCCCCCTTTCTATTTTCCATTCTAAATTTGGTCGTACTCTCGTGATGCAAGGCTTCTCCGATGCTTGAAATGAGGCCTCATTCTTACATCTTTTAGAATTAAGCAGTTTGGTCATTCCCAGAACAGCGAGCTCACAGCAGAGGAATGCAGAGCAGCGTACGTCTGGTTTCCCCTTTCAAATTCCTGAATGGCATTCTTGATTGGCATATTGTGTCTCGCGTTACTGGATGCTTCCATTTTGACCTTCATCAGCACCTTCTTTCATTATTTTTCTTGAGAGTGGTAAAACATGTTCATGTTAAAAATGTGATAAAATAATACAATTATTACTTATTGCCATGCTTTGTATTTTTCCTTACTTCAATTCGTCCCATCTCAGGGTGGATTTCTTGTCAGTCAAATTTTATTCCTGAATAAATCCATTGTCTGATACTGTGTTGTTTATAATTCATTTTATTACGAATTGTACTTTTTGTCAGGTGCCTGACAAAGTCTGGCCAGAATGTTGGATATTCATTTGGAATTCTTAGTAGTTGTCGGCAGGAGTGCTTGAATTGCGAGGTCTTTTTTTTGACATTTAACTACCATAAATAGGCATATTTATACATTGCAACACTACATCATATATTTCATTGTTACCTGTAGTAGGTCATACACATACATAAATCACATTTCACTTTTCACTTCTCTCTGAAATGGACCAAAAGCAGATTTAATCTAACTTAGTAATGCACATTATTGCGTGTATGCGCACATACATTTTTAGTTGAGTTCCTACATATTCATGGTACTCCTAGATGTATTAATTTAACAGCACTTGTGCTGCTACTGAAAAAAGTTACCATTGAGCTCTGCACACAGGGGGAATGACATCACTGTCTAAATTCAGCTTATGAATCAGCTGAAAGAGGTTGTTCCTCAGCCCGTCTCGTTACGTCATTGTCGCCCCTTTGATTCAGTAAGATTGCGCTCAGGGCTTCGGTATTTCATTAACCATTTGGTGCAGTGGAGTGGAGGCCCAGCTCTAAGATAATGTGTCACATGGCAGGAAGAGGTGCTAGTACAGGTGTTGCCCTTTTTCAGTCATCCTGTAAAGCAGGGCTATTCAACTTCAGGCCTCGAGGGCTGCAGTGTCTGCAGGTATTGGCTCCAACCATGCACTGCACTAACTGATTTCACTCATTCGCTCACCTTCTGGACCGAGGAGGTAAAATAACTTGTGGAATCAGGTTTCAGCTGTGGATTTGCACAGGTGTTTGTTGTGGATTTGTTCTCTCATGGTTTTCTTGAATATTTCTATTAAATCATTTTCAAGTAAAAATATGCTTTTGGGTGCCTGATACAAGATAATGTTTTAGTGAAATAAAGGATTAAAGTACAATATAAATACACTAAAGCCTTTCATTTGTGGTTGTGTCTAAGACTGGATGAATCGTTTGTAAGGTGAATAAATCTGCATTGGAGAATAGAGTGTGCAACCTTTTTTTCTTTCACACTTCATGATATGTTCCTAGGTCATCACCTCCCAAACAAGGTACCAACAGTCACGTGGCTGTTGCTTCCTGTAGAAGCCCCGCATGCTGTGACTTCCTGTTGCATCTGAGGCCGGTCACATAGCACGTATTTTGTCTTGTGCAGCTTCACAAAGGACCCTTTTAAAAGGAGAACTGTTTTAGGGAGTTATTCACTATTAATCATGTGGACTTTTATTACATAGATCAAATGAATGATGTTTTAAATGAGCTCCCTTCCCGGCCCTTAGACTTCCCCTCCTGACCTTTTAGCCCGACCTCAACCCGTGAGAAACATCTACATTTAGGCCGAGTGCTCATGTGGTACAGCTGTGTTGTGCCGTCAGCTGTGGGAACCATAACATCCAGTTACTCAGAATTGGCAACTCAGGCCGTTTGCTTTAACCCGATTGTTTTGAACAACAACAACAAAAAACACGATTTCCTATAGACAAAAGTGTAAGGAATACGTTTTACGTAAATGTTTTTCCTCATGTTTGTGACAGTTGTTTACGTACATAATGATGTAACCATTTGTTTAATATAACATGCACCCTGTGTTCCTCTTTCAGCCTGAAAGAATAGACCCCAGTGCTTCCAGGCAAGGCTATGATGTCCGATCAGATGTGTGGAGTTTGGGAATCACACTCGTGAGTCATCATCTTTGACCATTTCAGCCTCCAAAACAGGAAGGATTTAAAGAATTTCAAAACATATTTATCATGATTATGTTACCTTTGGGTCATTGTACACATTTTATGGAAGAATCAATGTAAGCTTAATAAACATCCATGATATGTAGTCATTAGGTAGGTTGGGTGGAGATTGATGTAGCTTTGCACCATAACGAGCCATGCAATGTTTTCATTTTATTATGTTCTGTGTGCTCTCTCTGTACAGTATGAGCTGGCCACGGGTCGGTTCCCTTACCCCAAGTGGAACAGTGTTTTCGATCAGCTGACACAGGTTGTGAAGGGTGACCCTCCACAGCTCAGCAATTCAGAGGAGAGGCAGTTCTCTCCCAAATTCATCAACTTTGTCAATCTGTGGTATGTATAAAACAATTTGAATTTGAATTGAATTCCCCCTTAAGTAACTAACTACAGCCGTGGCCAAAAGTTTTGAGAATGACACAAGTGTTGGTTTTCACAAAGTTTGCTGCTTCAGTGTTTTTAGATCTTTTTGTCAGATGTTACTATGGTATACTGAAGTATAATTACAAGCATTTCACAAGTGTCAAAGGCTTTTATTGACAATTACATTAAGTTTATGCAAAGAGTCAATATTTGCAGTGTTGACCCTTCTTTTTCAAGACCTCTGCAATTCGCCCTGGCATGCTGTCAATTAACTTCTGGGCCACATCCGGACTGATGGCAGCCCATTCTTGCATAATCAATGCTTGGAGTTTGTCAGAATTTGTGGGTTTTTGTTTGTCCACCCACCACTTGAGGATTGACCACAAGTTCTCAATGGGATTAAAGTCTGGGGAGTTTCCTGGCCATGGACCCAAAATTTCTATGTTTTGTTCCCAGAGCCACTTAGTTATCACTTTTGCCTTATGGCAAGGTGCTCCATCATGCTGGAAAAGGCATTGTTCGTCACCAAACTGTTCTTGGATGGTTGGGAGAAGTTGCTCTCGGAGGATGTTTTGGTACCATTCTTTATTCATGGCTATGTTCTTAGGCAAAATTGTGAGTGAGCCCACTCCCTTGGCTGAGAAGCAACCCCACACATGAATTGTCTCAGGATGCTTTACTGTTGGCATGACACAGGACTGATGGTAGCGCTCACCTTTTCTTCTCCGGACAAGCTTTTTTCCGGATGCCCCAAATAATCGGAAAGGGGATTCATCAGAGAAAATGACTTTACCCCAGTCCTCAGCAGTCCAATCCCTGTACCTTTTGCAGAATATCAGTCTGTCCCAGATGTTTTTCCTGGAGAGAAGTGGCTTCTTTGCTGACCTTCTTGACACCAGGCCATCCTCCAAAAGTCTTCGCCTCACTGTGTGTGCAGATGCACTCACACCTGCCTGCTGCCATTCCTGAGCAAGCTCTGCACTGGTGGTGCCCCGATCCCGCAGCTGAATCAACTTTAGGAGACGGTCCTGGCGCTTGCTGGACTTTCTTGGGCGCCCTGAAGCCTTTTTCACAACAATTGAACCTCTCTCCTTGAAGTTCTTGATGATCCGATAAATGGTTGATTTAGGTGCAATCTTACTAGCAGCAATATCCTTGCCTGTAAAGCCCTTTTTGTGCAAAGCAATGATGACTGCACGTGTTTCCTTGCAGGTAACCATGGTTAACAGAGGAAGAACAATGATTTCAAGCACCACCCTCCTTTTAAAGCTTCCAGTCTGTTATTCTAACTCAATCAGCATGACAGAGTGATCTCCAGCCTTGTCCTCATCAACACTCTCACCTGTGTTAACGAGAGAATCACTGACATGATGTCAGCTATTCCTTTTGTGGCAGGGCTGAAATGCAGTGTAAATGTTTTTTTGGGGATTAAGTTCATTTTCATGGCAAAGAGGGACTTTGCAATTAATTGCAATTCATCTGATCAATTCTGGAGTATATGCAAATTGCCATCATAAAAACTGAGGCAGCAGACTTTGTGAAAATTAATATTTGTGTCATTCTCAAAACTTTTGGCCATGGGTGTACTATAATAATAATAATATGGATGAAATGGTTCAATATGCATGAACATCAATTATTGTAGATGTATGCAGAAACCTCCTTGTAACCTGGCTGAATGTGGGTTTTTTTTAACGCATGATTGAATGTACTGGTGTGTTTTTATTGCCATCTGCTGGTAAAATCTGCTGGTTCTGTGCGTGCGTGCGTGCATGCATGCGTGAGTGCACATTTAAATGTTCACGTTCAGGGGTGATAAACTGTCTGAAAACCCCAAGAGTGCCTAAAACAATATTAATACAATTAGAAGAAATACATTCTGATTAGAAATACATCATAACCTTATATTTTAATTCAGCCAATTTATCAGGCAGCCTATGATGGCATTATATACAACCTGCAGCTGTGTCGATAGCAGGACAGATTGTCAGATTTTGTGCTGTGTCTATATTATTTGTGCTCCACTTCCATACTTGAACTACACAAACATTCAGGATTTGTTTTTGTTTCCTGAGGGGGTCTTTCTGTGTTCTGTGTTTTAATTTATTTCATTCTTTTCAAGCCTTACAAAGGATGAGTCAAAAAGGCCAAAGTACAGAGAGCTCCTGGTAAGTATTTAAGTGGAATTCATTACCTAGAGACTGGAGTTTAAAAAAAGAAAAAGAAAAGAAAAAAACAGTTATTCAGTGGAAAGTATTTTATTGGTAGAAATGAAAATGTGTGTTTGGTTCACAGAAACACGCATTCATCCTGATGTATGAAGAGCGGACCGTTGAGGTTGCTAGGTATGTATGTAAGATCCTGGATCAGATGCCTGCCTCTCCCAGCTCCCCCATGTATGTGGATTTATAGTGAGCTGAGCTACATGAAAAGGGTCTGGAAGACAAACCTGTAGTGTAAAGATTTGTTTCATCATATACTGTATTTAAAAGAACATAATCCCAAAACACCATGTGCACTAATGGTGGTGTTCAGTTCGACCATTTCTGTATCATAATGACATATGCACAGGCACAGAACAGTAGTTGCCTTGGTTTTTGGGGTTTTTTTTTTTTTTTTGTACAGAAAAGGCATCATCTTGACATTAGATAATTTTATGTGAAGACAGTACAGTCCTTAAATCATGAATAATGTCCAGTGTTTTGAAGAACCTATTAAAATATGAATTTGAATGTCCAATGTTTGCCTTATATTCATGGGGCGTGTACACCTCATGAAATGCTCATTCTTTTAAAATCAGCCGTGGAATACAATTTTGAGACCTGAGGAACTGCAAACAAAATTCATCATGTAGCTCACCTCTTCCATGCTGATTTTAAGCACTGTGCATTCACCTTAAGACAAACAAAAAGTTAGCGGCATTATTAGATGGTTTGGTTTTCCAAGAGGCTATCTGTGTAAGGTTTCTTTACAGAAAAATGCTAACTATGGACAAAAAGGACAATTTAGCTTCACAAAGTCATGATTGATGGGACTACATTTATTTTGTGGGAAAGAAAAGTCAATATGTACTATATGTTTTAACTTTAAAGTGATGTAAACAAATACAACATTTTACCAAAAATTAGCTGGACAGTGACACTAAGGGTTTTAGGAAACACAAGGCATTGACTTAGATAAATTATATGTGTGCTTATATGTAAGTTCATATTTGCTTTTGAAATATCTTCAAATGTGGGGTAAGGCAAACACATGTAAGCTTGCATTCAAAGTCATGGACAACTTTACACTTTGTAAATAAATGGGTATGCAAAATGTTGTCCTATTAAGAAATATTGAAATATGTAAAGTGGCTTTATGTCATTAATATGCAAAAAAGATTGTTTTTAGTTTGTATTTACTGCATTTTTTTAATTTTAATTATCCAAATCTTATTTACCACACAATAGAATATCCTCAATGTTAGCCATAGGATGTTCAGACATTTGTCCATGACTGTAAATGTGTACATATCTCCCTTTTAACTAATACATCTGCATTATTGTTTTACTTTGCCCACCGTTAACTTTGCATCAGCACTCCTTGATAATAGATTCTCATAGACCCCTATTTCAGCTTTAACAGTGCTCTTAGCATGTTTTTGCAATAACTCTTTACCACAATGTCAGTTAATATGAGCTTGCACCTGGAAAACCATGCTGTGCTGGTCACCAGCTCTTACTTAGCTCTTCAATTTGAACATGGGGTTCAGCAATTGAAAAAAATAACCATTAGTTAGTCTTTCTCATAATGCCAGGATTATTTGTTTAATGCATGGCACCAGATAGTATTCAGCATTGTAAAAGTAAACCGATTTATACAAGAACTATAATTGACAGAATGTCCGGAGGGGAAGGAGAGATGTGGGGAGTTGTGAAATTATACTGTACCATTGCATTTCCATCACTGTTGACTGCCTGTAAAAATCAAATGTATCAATATTACCCTGGATTTAAATTATCTACATATAATGAACACGTAAATGTTTTACTGTGGGGTTGCGGAAGTTGAACACAATGGAAATTGTCTTGCACTAGACAACATTTCTAATGGAGAAAAAAATGTGTAGAGATGTCAATTTATTAGAATATTAATATTAAAATATTATTAAGGGTGATGAGTATTACATTGTATCTTTATTAAGGATTTAAAACATGTATAATGTTCACACAACTGTGAAAATATTATATCTGTATGTTGTGAACTTGGGTTATTTCCTGTACAATAGAAAATGTATAAAATATAAAGCAAGAACAAAAGATGTGCAGGGATGTTGCCTGGTATGTCTGTGAACGGGAGCACAGGTTATGTAACACCTGACTTCAAAGAGCTCCTGACGATTTTATCCTATTTACTTCACATATTTAAGAAACTATCAGTGGAATCTAAGTGTTCATGTAGTGATGATATGATATAGTATCTGCCTGCAGGTCAGTTGTAATAAACCTAGGACGTGACTGTGACCTTGTCATCTTGTTTTGTAAGGTCTGGAAATATACAGTTGCAAAAAGTTAAATAAAACAAACCAATCTGCCAGAAATGTGACCGTTCGTGTAAAATGATGGAAATTATTTTATTTTTTCTCTCCCTTCCTCTCTTCTCTCCTTATTTAGGTTTCATCTCATGTCATATATACTGTATATAAGACTGGTACTCTCAACTATGTCACACTTACTGTCCATTGGAGACGTATCTTTTTCTATATAGAGGACTGTATGCTAAATTGGGCTAGTCCGATAAGTATCGGCACTAAGGTTGAGAGCGCATTTATAGAATTTAATACGCTGAATTGAATTATGTTGTACACCATAATCCACCAGTCTTAAGATACACTGAACAAAAAAAAACTCCCTTGGCAAAACTACACTGCAATAAATCTGCATTAATGAAAGTAATACATTTAAATGAGATGTTTTGATAATGTGTCTACCAGTGATAAGTATTGGTATTGCTGAATTTCTCAAGAGAGTTGCAAACCCATGGAATATATACTGTATTGTAAGTTAACCATCCATGCTTCTGAAAATGACTAGTCTGTATTTCCATCACCAATTAAGTTAGCCTCAAGGGATATAACTAAAGGACTAAAACAGTTTTGTATGGCAGTCTCATATGGTTTTGATGTGCTATAGAAGACTGGTAAATCTAATAAACTTTTTATTCCATTATAATGCCAATGGAGAGTAACTTGTCTCTATTTCATTGCCATTTATACTGAAATGCAATCATTTCTTTCTATAATTGGCCATACTAAAATAACAAGGAAAGATATTGGAACATTGAAACAGTCATAGGATATTGCAGCAGAAATAACATCTAGAATCGGTCAAGATGATATATAATCGTTACAAGTTTCTAAATGAAAGCAGTACCTAATTCATGAAATGGGGATTACAAGGTAATGTTTGGAAGTGTCCCTACGTAACAGGCCTGAGGATCCCCTGGTAACATCAAACTTCAGACAGAAGCCACTCCATTGAGCAGCAAGTGCATTACATTTCCTCTTTTGACATGGAGCTTAATTTTGAGACAGAATTCTTATTGAACTAATATTACTTATTTATTGACCAGACTTATTTTCAGTCCAATTTGTCGATTAAGTTAATACTTTTCAATAATTCTTAATATGAAGGAAGGAAGGCTCTTTATGATCAACTGTAATGATTCAGTTGAAATGTAGATGGCAGTACAGGTTTAGGGAACATGAGGGTCAGTGTTCAATAGACTAATTTAGTAGCCTTAAAAAGACATAAACACATCCAACATCACCATCCTTCTCATTTCAAAGCAGTAGCACATACATGATTTTGTGCCAACTCTTTAAACTTGATGAGTTGTTTTTTACCATTAGCACATTTGAAGCAATTCATTAATCTCAAAGCAGTTCATATTTTTTGTAGTCAAGAAAAAAAGTGCAATGGAATGTGGTATAATATAAAATTCTGCTAAATTGCTTTATTTTTTAATGCTGTAATTTGAGATTGATTAGCTAATGGGTGTGAGAGAAACTTATTTTTATACACATTTAAATACATGAATACGGATCTGCAAATGCACACAGGTAACTGCCAAATTAAAGGAAACAATTGTAAATTAAGGTGTTCTGGCAGCTCTGTTATGGTGTGGGGTGCTATTTCTGGCATGGTTTAGGTCCACTCAACCCCTTAGAGGGCCAGGTAAATGCCAAAAAATACAAAGCCATTCTGGGGGGTCACCTTCATCCTATGGTGAAGCATTTTTATCCTGATGGGAGTGGTATGTTCCAGGATGACAATGCCCCATCCACAGGGGCACGAGTGGTCACTGAATGATTTTATGAGCATGAAAACAATGAAAACCATATGTCATAACCCTCTCAGTCGCCATATCTAACCTAAATGAACACTTATGGTAGATTCTGGAGCAGTGCCTGAGACCGATTTTTCAACCAATGCCTTGGTGTTTCACTTATTTTGGTTGTTACCTGTATACATACAATATGTTTATTTTATTTTATTTTTTACAAGAAATGTCAGGTAAAAGAACACTAAGTAAATAATGTATTTGGACAGCCTACATTCACATAAAATACACCCATTTTGCAACTATCTTGTAAGTAAGCATTCTGAGATGAAAGGATGTTCTTGTAATGGAGAAATGTCATAAAACTATAAACTTGCATTCAGTGCATACAACTCTAGATTACCCATTTTCTAGTTTTGCAGGTGTGGTTTGATTATGGGACTAGAAAATGTGCCAAGTGTGTATGAATCACGGTCTCGAGATGTACTGTACTCAGGTGACAGTTCTCATAAAAAGTGAATGCAGTATCCCGACCAAAACATGCTGCTCACTTTATTCATAGCTAGTACATGTCAATCGTATTATATAGGTGCTTGACAAAGGTTTATCAGAACAGAAAATAGTGTAAAATATTAAAATGTATTACTGTAATTAATCTGACTCACATTCCGGACTGAGTCTTTTTGTAATATTTAAGATTGGTTAAGGTGAACTCAGATATGGATATTGCCACAGCAAAGAAGATAAACTGGTGCAAACACTCATCAAAGGTAAGATTCTAACCATGTTATAGTGATGAAATCCTTTAAGAATACACATCTGAAAAAGATCATTGTTAATATTTGAAGTGACCCTGCAATTAAAAACACAAGCAATTATTTTGCGGTTGTCCTCCGAGATAGCTTATGAGAGTCAACATTCTTGTTGCACTCAGTTGAAGACAATTTCAAGATGGGTCACATTGACTTCTGTTCTGGCAGATTTGGCTATAAGAGTCCTCAGTTTATTACAGATTCCTACCAGCCCACACCCTGTGATCATATGGCCTGTAGTTTTATACAGTGTGCTGGAGTCTAGCAGAAATGTCAACAAGACACTGAGCACTGGCTTTAGGAGAAATATGAGACAAAACAAAAGAAACATTTTTATTGCTGAAAGTTGAATGAGTTTTATTCAAAGTTTTATTGAATGAAAGTTGTATCCACGTACTCTGGTGCACAATAGAGTATCATCTTAAAGCTATAAGCTGCAATTCCAAGTCCCACTAAACAGTCTATGTTCTATGTACAAATATGTTATGTACAAATTATACTTAAAATAATTGTATATTTGTAAAAAAGGGATCTAGTTTAGCAGTAATTTCACAATAAATATCTCCGAGCTTAAAAAGCTCAGCTCCCACTGGAAATTCTTGAATGGGAAATGTGAAACAAGTGAAAATCTAAGAATATGCCCAGCTTTGTGCCATAGAGGTAATGGGAATCATGTTAAATTATATCTGAAGTCAGTACACATCCACTCACAGCTATGAGTCCTTTGATAAACTAGCTACAGTAGCTAGATGTGCTGCCTACCAGACACTTGCTTGTTGGGACTTAACCTGAACTAAATCAATAAATATCCAGATGTATAAATGGATACATGTACATTTTTATCTATGTACTGTATGTTGTCCTGGGTAACAACATCTGCAAAGTAAATAATGCAATGCTGATGGTAAGTTCAATCGATTGCTTGTGCATGTTTTCATAGCTCTAGCAAGAAAATGCAATTAACTAGAAAACAGAATATTAGCTATCAAGAAAACTGTCAACACTTGGGAGCTCAATGCTAAGAAGCTACTATTAACCATTTATCTTTGGTGTTTTGCCTCAGTGGTTTATATGATGGAGAAACAAGAATAAAATATGATGTCTTCTGAGGAATCTAACGTGCCTGGTTAAGATATATTGCTCTTCAACATTCCTCTCAGGTGTGTGATTGTAGACCAACTTTCAATTGAATATAAATAGGATGCTTAAGAAAGGATTCACCAATAGAATTGTGTTTAAATTTATTGTCTTCTCATCTACAATAATACAGTGGTGTAGACAAATACTGAGGATGTTTACATAAAAATAAAAATAAATTCAGTGGCCAAGCAAAAAGAAAGCTTTCTGTCAGATGTTCTTGATTCATTGCAGGAAATCAATCATGCAATCACAATTCTCACAACCGTAAGTCATCACAAGTTGTACAAGGGATATTCTCTGTAAGAGTATATCAACTGTGATTTTGTAAGAAAGTACATGTTGGTGCATGTCCTTCGATATTCAACCTGGTAACCCTGAACTGAAGCATATCCTCTAATGTTGTGCACCTTAAGACAAACTCTGTACAGCACTGTGCAAGTCTTTCATTCCACATCAGCTTTGGGGAGAGGGAAAACATAAAATATGCATCAATTCAAAATCGAACAACACAAAGCACTTATTTTGCCTCAATCTCCAAAAATGCACTAACCTCTTCTTCCCCTCTTACAGAATGACCACAATAGTGACCTGACAAAAATAGTGCTTTAGAGTTTGCCTCCCAGTGACACAAATATGCAGGGGATGTTCTTGGGCTCAGAATAACCGGACTATTTTCTAGTGTTGAAAGAATGTGCATCAATAGTTTTAAAGGCAAGAAGCCATAAATTGAATTATGAACATTTACTCCTCCCTACATCATGTTCTGCCTGTAGCTTCCCCAAAAGGTATATCAATTTTAGTTATTTTTACATTTCACCTGTTAATGAACTGCAAGTAAATTAAACATAAAGTCGGCAAAGAAAACAATAACTTGTTTTGGTAGCGACATAATTAGCAAAAATATTCACAGGCCTGTTCAAAATCACAGAGTACAGTTATTCATAACCACGTCATAGATTTAGTTTCACGACATGTAAGATATCATTCTTAAGCATTTACTCCCGTTGCAGAAAACTACTTTTCGAGAAAACTATAGTCACACGTGACATTTACCCTGAGGCATCCTCAATTGTCTGGGGTTTACAAACGACAGAGATTTTTCACAGAAAGGTGTGCAGTGCATTTCCAAATAATCTGAAAATAGCACAGAGGGTTGATAATATAAGTAGTTGTGCTCTTTATGTATCACTGTTTATTAAGCCTATTCAATCAAAAGCCATTATAACAGAAATGTGCAGTTGCTTACTATCAGCATAACACTGCTGATAATGAGCATAACATAGCAATAACTGCGTAACACTTTTCTTCACTCAATATAACTTTCCATGAAACATTAATTCACCAAAATGTCTACTGCACAACACTTTTATTTTCCAAAAACATTCAATGCACTGTTGAATGAACCTTGCCTTGTCCTTGCAATTTAGATTTTTCTTTAAAAAAATGTTTTTTATTGAATATTGCCACTTCATGGACATTTTATATTGAAGTTGCTTTTATTAATTACATTTGGAGTTATTTACTTTTTAAATAGTGTTAAGTTTCAAAATAAGAGATTCAAGTGTTAAACATTTTCTATTTTGTTAAGCATATGAACAATGTCGTGGTTTGTTAAAGAAGTGGAAGTGAAGTTTTTTTGGAGGATTATGGCTATCACAATTGGACAAGTTTGTAAAATTTGTATTTGTCAGGCCATAGGCACTTCATGAAAATAATGAACAAAGAAAATATCCCAACCCTTATGTGTATAAAAGTGAGTATTGAATAAAGCTTTGTCTTGTGATAAATATATGTAAAATACCTAAAGCATCTACATAGTGAAATTAAGCTGTATCCAGAAGTATTATGTGCATTACAACAAAGTGGATTCTCATACTTTTATTTACCCTAACTCACATCAATAAGGGATTCATTTCAACAGAGATGATGGCTTTTATTCACATGTGTCTAAGACGTTTAGATTGTTAATTTGATTGTGATTGCTATGTTAGTGGATTTTTTACACATACTGGCAATACATCGTGATATTGAATACTGAAGGTCTTGTGTAATGTTGCATTGATAAAAACCAGCCTTTTAAAAAACGGTTTTCAATTACAAATTGAATTTGTAATGGAAATACACTCATGATCTACAGTATGTAATAAAAATCCTTGGAGAAACTGGGTTTGTGGTTTACTGATGAGAAGGAAAAAATATATTAATAGAATTTAATTGACATGTTTTCAGGAGCTCCTAATCAGGTTATAACATTACCATTAAGGGAGAACACTTTTGATATATTGGTCGTACCGACAAACAACCGTCTGCATGTGCATACAGTACAGTATGCGGTAGAGTAACATACAGATAGCGAAATAAAGTTATTTCTAATAAAGTGTCTTGTGGATTGAAAACAGTGAGACTTACAGATGGATGAATACAACAAATGAGTACATCCACATCAGGTTTTAATACCAACATATTCCATCTCTCTGCAACTGTTTATCTAAGATATCAAGATGTAACACACAAGCTTGCTATAATGGTCATATGGATAATGAATATGCATTTGGATAGGCAGGGTTAGCAACTACATGTAGCTAACAAATGCTACTGTTTGTTTGGTATCCTGGATAGGTTGTGGTCAAAGCAAGTATAGGCTACTGTATTTTTTTATTTGAATTAGATTGATTAAAGTTTGGGGTGACTTCAAAACCTTACTTTTTTACATGTTAACCATTTCTGTACACAGCTGGATATTTAATGGAGCATTTCAGGTAAAGAACCTTGCTATCTTGTGGTGGGCATACATATTAAGTAGACAAACCACAGATGTATTTTTCAATGTATTAGAACAGAGATATGGTTATTCTAGTCATACTTTCAAAAATGCTGTGTTTAGAAATAAACAAAATAATTGTAAAGTTATTTTACTGGTTTCTGAGTTGATTTAGGAAAGTGTTATGTTTGCACTAATGCAGACTTGCATGCAAAATTGGTATTTATAAATACCAATACAATACTGCTCAGAACCACAAACCCAGATTTCATAATTTCCCCTTTACATGGATCATCATTCAGATTTTAAATATTCCAAAATGTTATATGGTGGTGAAGACACCCGTTTAGGTGTCACATACTACCAACTACTTTAGGGAGTATGCATATGTTCATTTAAAATGACATAAACAACACCAAATTAGAGAAACTGTTTCACAAGTGCTAGTATGGCTGGTAGAATTTTTGATCAAGAAATGTAATTTTTAGAAAAATATACTGTATAAATAATTGATTTGGCATATTTATCAAACTGTTTTTTCAAGTGAATTTTTAAAAATTAACATGGTGAGGTTAAAATGACAGGATCTGGGTTTTAAGTCCATCAAAAATCCAATTTTATCATATAGGAATGTCACATAAATATTAATATAAAAAATAATAAATACATCTGAGAAGTGTTCACTTCTAAGATACATGAATAGGGTGAAATACTTCGTATAAAATAAAAAAAATCACATTCAAAACTGTAGACAATTTGATCCCAGGAAGAAATAGGGGGCACGATTTGAGGAGATTCAGGTGCAATTAAAGGCATTTCACAATTTTATTTATAAGTTGAGCTACAGGGTAAGACCTATGAATCATATGTAATGGTAGATGGCTGAAAATCATTCTGCACTGCTGGGAGAAGAAAAAGACTCCATGCCCTAGCATGCATTCCCCTATTACTGTTGACCTGTGATCCCCATTATCATTTGGTCTGCTTCAACACATTTTAGTTTGCTAAGCATGGAGCATTTCATTTGAATTAATGACTTTTTGGGGAAATAAAATGACCTCATCACTGAATATGTTTTAGAATGTGACAGCAACTGAAACTGGTGACCCACATTTAAGATTCTGGATTTTTCTGTCAATTTTCTTTACACTTTGTGAAAATATTGCCTTTTTTTTCTTCTAGAACAGTGAGAATACAAAAAGCTCAGTGTTGATAAAAAATATATGTGTTTTCTATACACTTTAGTCCAACTGCAGTGTAGCGAATAAATATGTTCAAGCAAAAGGGTATTAAAAAAGTGATAAAATAATTGCATGGAAGGGCAATTAAAATGCTTTTCCTGCAAATAAAAACTATGAAAAAACATTGTGTGACAACTTGTACTACACTACTCAATGTGCAATGTGAGCGTTCTTGTATTTACAAAGTATGAGAATATCTAACATTTTGCATATTGTGAGAATTCAGCTGAAGTGCTTTGTCTCACCACACTAACTCAAATGCAGACCTCAACTTGTCTAATCGTTTTTTTAGTTATTTTTTTACAAATATCAATAAGCTATTTACAAATGGTTGACGCCTAACAAAACTCTTCATATCATTGCAAATTTGTATTTCTCTTGTCAATAGCTAAACCCAAATAAAAACATCTTCTTTTCAGTTTTCAGTTTTTACTTCCAGTAAAATAATAGCATTGTTTCTTCAGCGTGCACTGTCATAATACTGAAGTGTGGCTTTTCAAGTTTTGATTGACCAAAACTAAATGCATAGCGGCTGCCGCTGCGCTACGTTAGTTGCAACCGCAATGTCATTATGTAACATTCCTTTTCTGATAATCTTTATTTCAAGACATACAAATGTTGATGTAGCTTCAAACTGCCCCTGTAATTGTGCACATCACGGTCCAGGAAGACAAGGATTGTCTAAAAGCACCTGATGTTGTTTTATGAAAGTACATTTTTAGAAAAAAAAATGTCAGCATGTAAAGTAAAAATACATTTCTGATACGCAACTGCTGTGAGAGGCTGTTCCCTTTTGGGTGCTTGAAACTTCCCGTTCACCACTGCTCTAAGTGAAGGTCCATGGCCGAGTTCAAATTGATGTCTGAAACGTCCAGGAATTCTGTGTTGAAGATGCTGGGCCCGGCTGGAGGGATGGAGCTGAACCCGGTGGCGGAGCTCGGCGGCGTGAGATCCAGCCACTCCATGGTTTCCCAGGGTGACTCCGTGAAAGTCATGCTGAGCCCCTGGCCCTCGGTGGCCGGGGACACCCTGGCGTCCATGGAGGACAGCGGCGCCTCAATCATGTCACGGCTGTGGAGGAGCTTGTCCGGGCGGGTGGCCGCGAAGCCCTCACCTGCGTCCCCCAGCTGCCCTTCCCCGGCGGCCATCTTGTGAAGCGCGATCTCGCCCGCTCTGCCCATGGGGCCGTTCAACAAGGCCTCCAGGTGGCCATCCCCGTTGCTGGCGCCGTGCTCGTAGGAGAGCTGGGATGGGGACAAGTGCTCATAGTGCCTGTGGAATTTGGGGACTGGGATGCTGGAGCTTCCTGAAGAAACTGTAATGTGAGGCACAACTTTGGTTACACAGGGCCTGTCTTCTTTGGCGTTAGCTGGCATTTCTTGAAAAGAAAGGGGGGGGGAAAACATCACAGCACAGGTTGTGATTTAATGTCCAAGAAGGAGTGAAATCTGGATGTGCTTAAAAAGTTTGAAAAAATAAAAATAAAAATCCCTGCATCAAATATGCTGTAGGCAATTGGGCAAGCACCCCTTTCGGCTGTCAAGCCCAAACTGTTTTCAGTTATGAAGCTATAACTCATGTACCGCAGAGCAGCAAAGATTACTTAACCATGAAGAAATGCTGTAGTGTCTCGTAACAACCAGGAGGTTGGCTTCTCTACATTTGTTATTCAGTCCCAATAACTAGACATCTCAGAGTTATTTGGCTGATAAATGGGTTTTTTTCTATTCAGCATGGTTACATATGCTGCATGCACCTGCATGCACATACTATCAAGTAACTGCTCCTTCCTGTGGTAGTTCAATAACATAAGATTTTGAGGACAATGAGCATTCACTGTTTGATTGTAGTTTTCATTGATGTTAACCTTAATGTCACACTCACCTCCACTTTCAATTAGCACATCGAGAAGTTCATCCATCTGCTGGCTTCTGGTCATTTGCTGAAATTTGAACAGGTTGTTACATTAACACATTTGAACATTTTCAGCTTTAATAATTTATGGATTGATTACATTAACATGTATTTCAAACCTAACGTTCAATACGTATGCAATGGACTTGCAGTTCAGACTTGGTTCATCCTTTACTGAACACTTGGTTCAGTCCTTTAACGACACAGGTGCATCGTATAGCTTACCACCAGACACAAAAATGTAAGAGTTCAGTTTACTCTTCCCATTTAAATTTAGGATTTAACAACACTGAGGATGTAATAGCATGCATATAAGATCACAGTATTTCTTTCCCATATCGGTACCATTGCATTCCAATCTCACCGGTCACCAGGGACAATCAGGGCTATCATTTATTAATGTCAAAACACAAGCTTGGCTGAAGGTGGAACGTGTGTATTGGATAAAATAAAATAAAATAGCAGAGCAGGAGTGCAATGCGAGTGAAAGACAAAGAGCAAGCGATGTGCCGGACGTAAAGCAGCCGAAAAAGATTCCAGGCCAGCCACTAGTCACAGGACTCAAAGTAAAGAAACGAGCATCTTGTTCTCTGGCTTCAGTTTTAACGGTGAATTTAGTTTACCTGCTTCACTGCATCTTCATAGCAGGGGGGGCTTTTTATCTTTGATGCAGCGGAATCTGAGCTACAGCAGGTAGCGGAGGAGACGGGAAACTTTTGACCCGCGTGCCTGGGAGAGTGTAATATTGCCATCTACATGAGGAAATAGATCAAAGAAGTTACGTTTCTCGTTCAAAAAAAAAGAAGGGAACTTAAAAAAGGAGTCTGAAAGCTGTAATTGGTGTCTGGGCAATATCTTTGTGGTCACAGTCTGAAAATAAAAAAAGAATAAGTAAGAAAGTGCGCTTCCATCCGTTCTCAGATCTGTTCCAGTCATTTTTAGGGGTTTCCCTTATTTATACGGATCCCTCCTTTTAAATACTCACTGCCTGATAACAGGAAACGGCAGAATAACCGAAAGAGGACGTGAGGGTGGACTATGCGTGACTGTGCGTCTGGAGAATTTCAGCTGAGAAGGCTCCAGAGATTGAAGCCATTACAAAAGTAACATACGTCTTAAAACTTGGTCGTATGGTTTATTTTCCATTTTTAACCCAATAACCCCCCTCCCCTTCCCCAACAGGCTTAGAAAAAAGGTGTCGAATTAAAGAAAAGCAGAAAACAGTGATGTGATGGCAGTTATACTTAGCTTTTCCTGGGCACATATTTCTCGGCACAGATGAAGATTAGAAGAATTAATGTGAGCTAATGGTAGTGAGTCGATGTGATTGCGAATCAAAACGTACCTTGTGTTGCATATTTGAGGTCTTTGCTTTGGAGTGGTTCCTGTGGTTAAAGCCAGTGTTGGTGGTGCTGGAGAACAGTGGCTGCAGGCTCCTTTGGTCAGGTGAGTAGGAGCAGCTCACAGGCTGGCCAATGCTCTTATGTTGGGTCTGTAAATCATAAATCATAACAGCTCTCTGTTAAATAGCATTTGGTTCTTTCTATTATTACCAAATGCAAATACCCCAAAATGACATTTTACCTAGTCAGAGATGCTCCATATAGAACATTTATCAGTGTCTGTACATCACTCTGACATCCTGGAAACATGTGCTTACTATACTGGTACTATGCAGGTTCATTAGCCTTTGGTCAGAGCGCAGGTTGTCAGTACCTGCGCGGTCCGCGGCCTGTTGCTGGCCTGCTGCGGAGAGTGGCACCGGCTCTCGGTGCCGAGCGCAGCGGAAGACACGGGCAGCAGGTAGGGGTTGTTGGGGGATGAGGGCAGGCTGCTGTGCTGCGGGCTCCCAGCCGCCTTGGCGATGGGGGAGTGCTGAGGGGAACACTGGGGGCTGAGGAAGGCGGAGAGGGCGGAGGGGCTGCCCCCGGCCGAGGCCTCCAGGCAGCGAGGGCCTACCAGGCCGGAGAGGGAGGCCGCCCCGCAGCGGCCCAGGCTCTCCATGCAGCCGCCGGGCAGGCTCTTCAGCTGCTTGGAGGAGAGCGGGCAGCTGGAGGCCACGTGCTCCTGCTTGATGGACACGCCGAAGAAGTGCTGCTGCTGGGGCGGGGGCTGGAGGTGGTGCCGCTGGGGGAGGCCTGCAGGTGGCGCTGGTGCTGCGGCGGCGAGGCCCCGCGGGTCCTGCTGGCCGTGGCCGTGCTTCCTCTTGTGCAGCTGCATCTTCAGCTCCTCCACCTGCCGCTGCTCCTGGTGCAGCTTCCAGGTCAGCTCCTCGATCACCTTCTGCTTCTCCACCAGCATCTTGTCCTTCTCGGCGTCCGGGCCCTCCGCCTCCCCGCGCGGGCAGCCCTCGTCGGCGCCCGGGTGGGCCGGAGAGGGCTGCAGGCCGAACTGCGGGGAGGACATGGTCACGTCGCTGAAGCTGTCCGGCAGGGAGCCGCTGACTGAGAGGTCAGAGGAGGCAGGCGAAATGGGCGGGGTCGAGCTGGTGCTGCAGAAGGGGTAGAAGCCACTGGCACCGGTCGAGCCCGGGGACTGGTACGATGTCAGGGAGCCGGTGGGGGTCACGGGAAAGGTAACGGTGGTGATGTCACTGGAGCTGGACGACGGACTGGCGTTGGGGTCCTTGAAGGGCCTCAGCCTCTCTATGAGGGCGGTTTTAGTGCCGGACACAGGAAGGCCTCGTATCCTCAGCTGTTGTCTCAGCTCAGATACCTGTCATCACAAAGAGACTAATAAAATCAGGGGGAACATAAAGTACCAATGGTTTAATGACAGCTACAATTTCTATTTTTAACATATATATATATATATACATACATACATATAACGTATATAGAGGACCATAATGGAAATAACTTGGCTTTTGCCAACTTTTTTGTGTTATCCTCAGCAATGTGCATGCGGTGTGCATTAATATGATGTCATGTGTCAAGGGTATGTGTGTCGCATTATGTATATCTATTTCTTTTTTTAAATTGTCAAATAAAACTACTACTACTACTAACATGAAGCACTGCATTACAGTGCTTCTAAAATGCTTAAAGCATTTACATTCTTATTTTTTATTCAAGCAGAGCTTTGTACAAAAATGTGCTTGTAAATTCTATATTTAATGGCAAATGTCTGATTGGCCTACTGATGATACAGAGATAAAATATGAATGTCTTGAAAAGTTTGTTCAAGTTTGGAATTGTCTGAGCCATATTGCATGACACATAAGGTTTTCCTATACAATTTTGTAGCTGAATATAGTATATAATGCAAATAAAGTTGACAATACTGTATAAGCTGGGACAAAACAAGAATATGCTTTTGTAAAGCGTTAACTGAATTGCTGTGGTGACCATTCCTTCAATTGCCAGGAAACAAATTTGTCCCGATTTTAAAGACCCAGCATGTACAGATGATGCACATCAAATTATAAGCTCCTGGAAACTGCCGTCCTGTAAGCAAAATTATAACTTATTTACATACGCAGGAAGCAATGCAGTATTCAGGACTACCATATACATATAGGTGTACACTGAATGCAGTATTCAGAACTATACATACTTTAAGGTCATCCAGGTTGGAGGGTAAAGGTCCTGGCTTTATTGGTGAAATGCTGGTTTGCCCAGAAAAGGTTGTCTTCACAGGAGATGAGGAACTGCTGGCCGCGTTGGGAGCATTTGAAATTCTCGCAAGTTGTTCATTGGACTGCCTGAGGTATGTACAACAAATAGCATTTATTTAACATAATTTGCAGCCTGAACAATGTTTGGTCTCTGTGTTAGGGTTATAAATGGATGAAGACAAATTTCAGTGATCATCTCTTGAGGATGGTAAAAGTTTCTGAGAGAAAAGCGCTGCTGTAAAATCATGATTTTCAGGAAGTCATTTGTTGCCAGGAAGTTGTTATACAGTAAGAACCATAGCCCTTCAAACAATTATGTTACTGCTGTAAACTTAAAACTCCCCTGGCAAACAATAAAATGGTACACATTATACAGATAGTTCCCTGCACACAAAATATGTGGCTGATAAGAACAAATAAAAAATGATCCTTAAATTAAAGCACTACTGTTTATTTATATTTATATAATATATTTAATATAGGGTGGTATTGAGACTCTTAAAAATAACACCTTAGGTTAGCCTTACATGTCAGCATAATGGTTTGAGTTTTCGAAAAGTATTTACGCAAAAGCATTCCTTCACTATGGAGAGGAACTGCTGAGGTCCTGAGGTTCAACAGGCAACTTGTCAGGAGATACCAGAAGAGCAATGGATTGGAGCAGCAATTTGCCCATTTCATTAAAATGTACACTTGTCCTGTGTCCATGTTTACATTTTTAAGATTGATTGTGTTTTTATTCAATCTGACAAAGAAAGGCATATCAGTTAGCTTTACATGAATAAAGCTTGGTTTTTATTTTAAAAATGTGTTTTTCTTTTCTGCTCGATCATCAGTTTGAATGTGGATAAATCACTTCAAAGTAAAGTGATGAAATTAAATTGATATAGATCAACTAATTTGTGTTTAGGGGTGATGTAAGATGTAAGTGGCACACTTAGAAGTTTTTCATTTTAGTGTAAAAAGGTAGAGTAATCTAAGAAAAATACGATTTTACAGCACTTTCCCTAATCGCATGTTGCTGTAATATGGCAACAAACCCCTAAGTACCCCCCAGAAAACAAAAAATTTATATTTTTATTGTTTTCTCTTAATTAAGTCTGAAACATTTATATATTTTTATAATTCATGCAGCTCCAGATTTTTAGAGCAATCACCTGCACTTTTCTTTATTTCCAGCATGTTTTTAGAACATTTTGGAGCAGGTTTAGCACATGAAGCAACATTATTTTTAGCTTATACATTAGGGCCACTGTAGAAACAGCATTTGTAAGCTATTTTAGTTGACTTCCCATCATATCTCAGCGATGAGATGCATGGAGGATCTGACAGGGGGAACCTGTGGGTGTGACGTACGGTGGTTGAGCAGTGGACTCACTTGAGTGGTAGCGAGTGCAGGGGCTGGAAGCTAAAGTTCTGCTGGCGTTGCTGGGAGTGCTGGTGGTGCTTCTGCTGGCTGAGGATCTGCAGCTGCAGGAACAGCTGCTGCTGCTGCAGGAGCCGGGCGTAGGCCGAGTCCATCGGGGGAGGGGACTTCTCCGCCTTCTGGTCTGGCGGAATGTACTGGTGGTACTTCAGCTTCTTCACCTTTGGCTTTGTGTCTTTCAGCTTTTTGTGACGGTTCTTGTCAGATGATTTTGACTGCTCCATCAACGGGACGTGACCAAAAGAATGAATGTTAGTAATCATAATGAAGTACAGGTACAACCACGTGTATTGTACGTGGTATATTGCATATAAAATGATAATGGACATGCAGGTGACCAGAGGCTACACAATCCATATGCAAAGGCTTAAGATTCCATGTTCAGAAACAATTCTTTCTTATTGACAAAATTGATAAAAACAGACCCAATCCTCACACAGCTACTCAAAATTCATACTCTCTTATTCCTAATTAAACACTGAGTAATCACTAAATTCCCCACTTGTATTTTATTTAATATTTTCCCAATTTGGAATGCCCAATCGCATTCTGCAACCTCCGCTGTCAATTCAGGAGAGCGTAGACAAGCATGTGCTCTCCTCTGAAACACGTGAGCTCACGAATCATGTGCGGTTGCTGGTGTATGATGACAAGACATGGACAACCCGGCCATCTGAATCTCTCCCTCCCTGGGCGACGCTAACACCAATTATGCATTGCGCTGTGGGGCTGCTGGCCACAGTCAGCCTTAACAGGATGAACCACCCAGCAGCCCTTGACTGCATTTTAGATTCACTCAGTAAATATTATTATCCTTTATTTCAAGATAGTTTTGTGAACAAAAACAAAAATCAAAAAACAAAAAACTATAGAATAAAATGCAGTTCAATGACAGGAAAGAAGATTCTATTTCTATTCTAAATAAATCATTCCTTACCTTTACAATTGCTGGAACTGGTATGGGCGGGCTTAGTTGGTTGTTGCTCATCATAGGTTGGCTTTCCTCTTGACTTATTTGGTTATTAGGGGAAACAATATGGCCATTTATCTCCCTATTCTGAAATCCCTGGAAGAGAATAAAAGCCACATTTACTACCTTTGTCCCATGATTAATTCACAGAAAATCCACAGAAAAAAAAATCTGAAAAGGTGAAGTCCAATCTAAGTCCAAAGCTTATGTTCCATTTAATACTGTTACTTGTTTCCACTCTGTTAAATGTCATAATAAAGCTTTTCCACATTGTTGCTCTTTTATGTTAACATTTTAACAATTAATAGTGTGTTCAATGATAGCAAATCACTCCAATATACTTCATGAACAAAATCTAGACATGAAATGGCTAAGGAATTTTATCCAAAACAATAACGTTACTGTTCTGGGAAGTGTATTTCTTCCACTTTTGGTTTGGCAAGAAAAATATCACTAAAGCCCGTCCTAAACATGATTGTGGTGCAAAAGAAACCATTCATCAGGTAAACTTCAAAGCCATCGATAAGGAGCTCAAACATAAGCCTTACTTCATTGCTTTAATTCATTGCAGATGTTGAAAAAAACCGCCCTCAAAAACAGTATGGCAAGCTTTACTGTGTCGAAGGGTTTACACTGCGTTTTCTCAGCTGGCACTGACGAAATGGGCTGGGGACACGTGGATTCACTTGCTCCCTTGCATTTCGTCCCCCCAGACACGTGATGCCAATAATAGTTGAGCGGCCTCGTGCCACTGTGCTCACACGACGGACAATAGTTTGGAATGCTTATAGCCGTGCTGGAAAAATCAAAGAGCCCCGCACCAAGTCCACTCTGTAACAAAGACATTGGCATGCGGGAATCAGGTATCAGCCAAGGGCCTGTCACATTCGGGTTAACGGTCATTCAAGAGCTGAAGCAGGACACTGCAATTCTCTTACTAGCCACAGGGGGCATCCCTACCCTAGGTCGCCTGTAGACTACAGCATTTCACAGATGGCGTTCGGCGCATGCTTGTTAAGAAATATAGCCTAGCATGCCTGTTATTCCCTGAATGTATATGTTTCAGAGAATCTTGCTTACTCAGAGCAACACATGTAAAGGGAAAGCAATTATGATCGATAAGCTCAATGATTTCTCTGGGAGTTGGCCTACAGTCAATTTGGTGGCACAGCCTGCATCGGGCACCTGAGACATTTAGTGTGCTGCTACTACAGCATAATTACATTCTGCTCATATAAATCAAGTTAGTAAATGAATATTTTAAGACAAATGACTGCTTGAAGAAATGTTAAATACGGTGCCAACAGCTGTATTTAGAGCCAACAGTAAATACAGTATGCCAACATCCAATACAACGAATAAATGGTGCAATTAGTGATCTAAATTCAAATGCATAATTTAGTAGAACTACCTTTGAAACATATATGATGGGTGCTTTATAAATATCAGCAAAAATAGTATCAGGGTCACAAACATTCTGTATCTTTAATTACAGATCTTGATTTTCTGTTGCATATCTCGCAAAACAGCAGAATGATATATCAATTGATGAATTGATTTTATTTCAATGTAATGAATCTATTTTTGTTACAAGTTGTTTTTTTACGCAAATGCACGCATTTGAATGTGGATGGTATCTGATTGTGCTGAGAATGTGTTTCTGTGCTCAGAAGTTATGTGGTCAGAAAAATGCCCAGGATGACTATCAGAACTCCCTGCTCTCAGAAGAAGAAGAAAAAAACCACAACCAACACAAATGATTTTACGCATAAATGCCCAAATCATAAAAACCTTGCACCCATGCTGTGATTATTACCTAGTTATTAAGTTATTTATTTGACCTCAAAATAAAAACTTTAATGGACATTATCCGTTCTGGATAATCATGAACCTAATAGCACTTGATCTCACCGTTTTGTCTTTGTTAAACTACATGCTTTGAGGATTACTGTACCACTCTTCGAGATTTTCATCAACAAGTTGCACACAACATTTGTAGAAGCCAATGAGTAATTGTAAAATAACATGGCGATATCTGAGCCAGAATGCAGTTGCTGACAGCCAGTTATGGTACTAAGATGGTAACTAATTCACATGTTCACCTCTAAGAAATGTCAGTTTATTCCCAAACATAACTGTAAGAATACCATTAGCATTAGTAGCTGTGTATGGATGTTAGACCAAGAGACTCAGGTGTAATGGGGCAACAGTGCTAAGTAGTGCTTCAAAAACTGACTTGTAACCAAACAAATGTTGGTTTACTTCTCGAATATGAAATGTGGTAGCAAAACACATAGAGGATAGTCTGAAATATATGCATAGTATTGTACTGAATGTACAGTACTACACTGCAGATTATGTAATGTAAGATACCCACCCAAATATGACATCTAGAGAATGTTGTGTCCAATATAATATTATAGGCTGAAGCAAGACTAGGGAAATGCTCAATCCTAACATTATTTTCTTTCTGTTTAGGGTGCAACGTAATCAAACGGCTTTGCTGCAAGAATTGCAAAATGCCTGCAAGCCACATATAAACAGTTATAAACAAGGGGCGTATTGAATGGGAGGGACAGATGTGCATCCGCACTAACAATGGCTCAGTGCCAAATGCGCATTTCTTTTGATAGGTATGAACAGTAATAGTTATATCAACAGCAATAACAGAAGCAGCAGCATAAGACTATAGGACTATATTGCCATACACAATGATCGGGACATATTATCCTCCAAACACTGATTTATAAAATACAAATAAAGCACAGAGTACGCTATTACGTTTTAGCAAAGGAAACTGACTGTTACTCAACTACATTTCTTCATTATAAGATGGGAAATTCTGAATTCAGGCAAGTCTGATAAAATCATCCCTTTGCTGGCACAAATGAATCTCAATCTTCATCACATGTCTATATACATATATGTATATACAGGTAATGGCCAAAATAAAGGAAACACTTGATTAAATTAAAATGAAGCATTCTGGCTCTGTTATGGTGGGGTATGGTTAGGTCCACTCAACTCCTTACAGGGCAAGGTAAATGGCAATTATTACAAAGCGATCAATCTATGGTGAAGCATCCTGATGGGAGTGGTCTCTTCCAGGATGACAATGCCCCATCCACAGGGCAGGAGTGGTCACTGAATGGTTTGATGAGCATGGAAATGATGTAAACCATATGCCATGGCCATCTCAGTCACCAGATCTCAACCCAATTGAACACTTATGGGAGATTCTGGAGCAGTGCCTGGGAAAGCATTTTCCACCACCATCAACAAAACATGAAATGATGGAATTTCTTAGGGAAGAATGATGTTTCATCCCTCCAGTAGAGTTCCAGACACTTGTAGAAGCTATGCCAAGGTGCATCGAAGCTCTTCTGACAGCTCATGGTGATCCAATGGCTTATTAAGACACTTTATGTTGGCATCTCCTTCATTTTGGCAGTTACCTGTATGTGTGTATGTATATACATGTATATATATATATATATATACATATATACTTTAGGAGAGAATTTCAATGTGACTTTGATCTAATAGGATAATGATTACAAGCAATTACAGTTCTGTATGACGCCAGACCCTTCACAGCCTTTAAAAGCTGAAATAAAAGGTGTTGCTGCCAAGGGAAACATGGGTTGCAGACCATAAAATAACTTCACACAGCGCTCATGCTGGATGAGTAGAGACACTTTGACAACGTGAGAATGAAGTCACAGGAGAAAGATGGAAGAAGGAACATGCAAGAAGGAACATTTTCAAGAAGAAAAATGAGCCTTGTAGCCCTTATTACAGTTTGAATTCTCATGATGCAGAAAGGTTAGAAGGGATACATGCTTTTGTGCTAAGGGTATTATTGCATATAGAGCCATATGAATTGTCAATATTGTACAATAAACTTTAGGCTTGACTCATAGAGATCAAAGGATTTTACTCATTCAAACTTATTCAACGTGCATTCCCAGCCACACTATTATATATATATATATATATATATATATATATATATATACATACATTAGGCTCAGTTTTTATTCATACCCTTGATAAAGAATAACAAAAGAGATCGTATAAAATAAACTATATAAGTAATGAGGTATATTTTATGCTCAAAAAATTCAAAATCTACATTACTAATACAACTGTTCAGAAAAACATATTTTGTTTTATTAATACAAATTTTTTAACCAGAAAACATCTGGATCACAATTATTCATACCCCTAACTCTTCTTTTAAATTGAATCCAACAAAAACAAATCTTCATAAATATACAATTATATGAACTTATTTGAAGTTCATTGGAAGGTTATGGAACTATACAGTGGCCTACAATGTTTTCCTGTTTCCCTTGGGTATAAAAAGTAGGGAACATACACTGCCTGGCCAAAAAAAAAGTCACTACCTGGATTTAACTAAGCAAATAGGTGAGAGCCTTCCATTGGATAATTACTGCAGTGATTAATATGTTTTAGCTGGCAACAAGTTATTTAACCCTAACTGATGCAGTGAGTAGCTTCTCATTTCTTAAACAACCATGTCGGAAGACATATCCTGTGGTCGTGGAAAAGATGTTAATCTGTTTCAGAAGGGTCAAATTATTGGCCTGCATCAAGCAAAGAACACAACTAAGGAGATTGCTGAAACTACTAAACGCATTATTAAAACCTGGAAGGATAGTGGTGAACCATCATCTTCGAGGAAGAAATGTGGTCGAAATATTTTTTTGAATGATCGTGATCGGCGATCACTTAAACGTTTGGTGAAATAATATCGTAAAAAATCAACAGTAGAACTCACGGCTATGTTTAATAGTGAAAGTAAGAGCATTTCCACACGCACAATGCGAAGGGAACTCAAGGGATTGGGACTAAACAGCTGTGTAGCCTTAAGAAAACCACTTGTCAGTGAGGCTAATCAGAAAAAAAGGCTTCAATTAGCTAGGGAACATAAAGGTTGGACTCTGGAGCAATGGAAGAAGGTCATGTGGTCTGATGAGTCCAGATTTACCCTGTTCCAGAGTGATGGGCGCATCAGGGTAAGAAGAGAGGCCGATGAAGTGATGCACCCATCATGCCTAGTGCCTACCGTACAAGCCTGTGAGGGCAGTGTTATGATCTGGGGTTGCTGCAGTTGGTCAGGTCTAGGTTCAGCAACGTTATGTGCCCAAAGAATGAGGTCAGCTGACTACCTGAATATACTGAATGACCAGGTTTTTCCATCAATGGATTTTTTCTTCCATGATGGCATGGGCATATCCCAAGATGACAATGCCACGATTCATCGGGCTCAAATTGTGAAAGAGTGGTTCAGGGAGCATGAGACATCATTTTCACACATGGATTGACCACCACAGAGTCCAGACCTTAACCCCATTGAGAATCTTTGGGATGTGCTGGAGAAGACTTTGCGCAGCGGTCCGACTCCCAAATGAATGCAACTCTGGACGGAAATAAATGTTGTGACATTGCATAAGCTTATCGAAACGATGCCACGGCGAATGTGTGCCGTAATCAAAGCTAAAGGTGGTCCAACGAAATATTAGAGTGTGTGACTTTTTTTTTGGACAGGAGTGTATGTTTGAAATACAACGCTTTCAACTGTTGTGTCAATTATTATGAAGTTTAAGGCCACTGGAACAGTGGCTAACCTGCCAGGTAAATGAAGCAAGTCTATCTTGCCCCCGCGTGTAGTGAGACGGATGGTTTGAGAGGCAAAAATAAGTCCATGGGGCACAATTCAAGATCTCCAAAAGAACCTGGCATCTTGGGGTTACAAGATATCTAAAGCTACCATTCGATGATGCCTACATGACAATGGCCTTATGGCAGAGCTGCAAGAAGGAAGCCTCTTTTGAAGACATCTGAACTATAATTGGAACCATGTCTTGTGACCGAATCAAGCCTTTTGGACATACACATCAGTGTTATGTTTGGCGTCCAAAGAATGTACGTAATGTTGAAAAGCATCTAATGCCCACGGTGAAACATGGTGGTGGATCTTTAATGCTTTGGGGTTGTTTTGCATCCACAGGCCCTGGGGCCCTTATTGACGGAACCATGAACTCCAGCATATACCAAGACATTTTGTCCAAAAACCTTGTTCCCTCTGCCAGGAAGCTACACCTCGGCCACAGATAGACCTTCCAACAAGACAACGATCCCAAACATACCTGCAAAGAAACTAAGAAATGGTTGACAGAGCACAAGATCAATGTCCTGATGTGGCCATCTCAGTCTCCTGACCTGAATCGAATTGAAAATGTGTGGTTTGAACCAAAAAAGCAGTCAACCCAAGAATCTGAAGGAACTAGAACAATTATGTATGGAGGAATGGTTGAGGATCCCTCCCAAGAAGTTCCATAACCTCGAACAACACTACAAAAGGTGACTACTTGCTGTATAATGGCCAAGGGAGTACTTATGACAGTGGTGTGAATATTTGGAAAAATATATAATTTCTGAACCGTTCGATTGTGCTTCATGCCAATGCATTATTATTAAGGAATATCATTTCTGGATTATTTTTGAGCATAAGATATACCTCATTACTTACATAGTTTATTTTATATGATCTCTTTTGTTCACCCTTATCAAGGGTAAGAAAAAACGGAGCCTGCTATATATATGGCATCTATGATCCTTATTGTACCTTGAGGAAGTACACCTCTTGGGAAGTCCAAGTGTCTTGGCTTACCCAGGAAGGTACATTTGATTGAGATGTGCTGAGATATAAAGTGGGCTGGTGGGGTATCTTACCTGTCTAGTACTGGTTGCTGCAGGAGAAGAGGAGTCACTGCTCTTGGTCTCCGATGAGCACACTGACCCCTGAGACTCATTGCTGTGGGGCTGCTCAGGAGACAAGCTGTCACTGCTGCTGTCCTCCTCAAATGCGTACGAGTCCTCTTGCTTTGGGAACTTGCCATGGTGCACTACACAGACAGAGCAATTGCAGAGTTGGACTGAGTTTGCCACATGTCTGCGGTCAGCGTTCTCAACAACACACCCCGTGACGTAACAAAATATTTATATTGGTTTTAGGTAAAACAAGCTCGCTAGTTATCATTACTTTTAGCCAAGCCGCTAAACATACTCCAAATACCAGATACTCCAAATGCTAAATATCATCATCAGCGGCGTTCAGAACATTGTCTCTTTGTGTGTGCAATTGTAAGTGTGTTTGTGTGTGGTTGGGGGGGGGGTGGGGGTAGTGTAGGCGTGTGTGCATGTATGATTGTGTTGGAACACAGTTACAATTCTATGTACTGCGTGAGGACTTTATCACTCGGGATTAAGAAACGGCTCGTTCGTCACTTGCACCTAGTTGAACGCACGGCCTGGAAGAGCCGTGGCGCAGCAGGGGAAGACTGTCAAAGGGCACTTGAGCACGGAAGGAGCCCTGATAAGCAGGGCACTGAGATTCAGCACTATCTGGACAAGTCAACTTTGGGGGTCACGAAGGGGACAGGGGGCGGAGGAATTCATTTTTGTATCTGAGCATGTGACCTGCCAGGAACAGACCCTGGTTTTAATCACAACAGCCACAGCCCTGCTGACGACAGCGACGACGACCCCCTGCCGCTCATAAAACGCAGAGCAATCAGGTCACTGTTATTTCCTCCACCTGTTGATTGTGTATTCATTCACATGCTGCCACCTGACTACAAACCGTCTGCTATTTGTCATCTTAGGTCACTTAGAGGACTTGTTGCTAAGGGATACAGTACAGGTAGACATTATATAATGCAACATTTAAAATTATGGATTTTTACATTGCACTCTTTGAATGCACAAAATCGCACTGCAACAATAAGGCAGGGTTAAACTGGATTTTTTTTCCAGAAATATCTTCCAAAAGGACATCTTCATTCAATGGACTTCTACCTTTTTCCCTTTAACATTTGTAGACATATAATAATCAAAGATAACAAAATTAGGAGCTAAATTCGATCAGTTTATACAGAAACAGTTGAAGGTGGCCAACTGTGGCAGAACAACGCTTTGACTGACACTTTCCCTGTCACCTCCCCACAAAAACCCTCTCAGGCCCTCCCAACAAACGAGAAGGACAGACAGCTGCATGACAGCATAGTCCTGTCAAACACCTTTGTAGGTGGTTTAGAGGCGCCGTATAAATCATGTGAAGTCAAAACACAGAGAAACAGAGGGGAGCACACAATTGATCTAGAAAAAAGACAGCTCTAAATACAGCTGCTGTTTATCTCAATAAAACATGTTCCATTTTGTACACAGGTCAAGTAAACTAACAAAGCTAACCTTAGGTCAGTCTTGCACAGCAATCTTTACGAATTGAAACAAGTAAAAAAGAAACACACATGCGTGGGCTTGATACAGAAAAATGTGGGTAGAAAGAAAGGCAGAGGATTATGTTGAGGTTTGCACTGTATGTTTCAATCGAAAAATACTGCAACAAATAGCACAATGAGGATATAAATGGAATTTTGAATCAAACAACCGTCATTTAATATCGTCATTGTTTTCAACAGTGCAATCAAACTGCTTTCTTTCTTTTTTAACCTTTTCATAAGTAGGCTACACACTAAAGGACTGGTTATGTAGCAAAGCCATGTCATATTGTCACTTATGTGAATCATCACTCAACTAAATGACAACAATGTATATTTAAGTAAAGGACATTAAAAATACTACTTGGGTTACAGTAATAAGAATAAAATAAATAAAAATACTGAATTTGGTAAAAGTCTGAAAATATGAAAATGTATCTGTTTAATTGAAAATGAAAAAGGATCAGGAAGGATAAACATATTACAGATTACAGGTTGTAAACCATTCCAGTATTAGTGCTCTTTACTGCAATGGTACAACTGCACACATGCACACAGCTACAGTATAAAATGAGCTTTCAATTTGTTAGAGTTGAAACAGATGTTGGGATGTGGTTAGTCGAGGTCTTTCAGGGCTGTGGGTTGAATTTCACTAGGGATGCACAATGTATGTTACCATCAGTTAAAGCCAGTGAGCCACCATAAAAAGGAGTCCCATTCCCTTGTAGGTATTACAGACAGGGAGGGACGAAGTGACCCATCCGTTCAATTAATGTCAGGAATAAAAAGCATAGCCTCTATTTTTTTAGATACCTTTCATTGCAGCTTCTTTGACAGCTGAATCGACAGGAATGATATTCTTTTCTACCAGCTCCAAAGGGCCTGGCCTTAGCGCAATTTTCTCATTAAGATCGTCGGCAAGCCTGGCTCGCTTTAGTTTCGTCTGAGTGGCCTGTATGGAACCTTCCGCGGCTGAGTCTGCACAGTAAACATAACGATAAGCACCATTAATCCACCGCAGCAACTTCTGACAGAACCACATACATGAGGCAGGAGTTGAGTCATAAACAGTTTGTGTGTGATTCCTATCTGGGGACCTCCTCCGTCCACACTAGAATATTCCGCCGCGACTCACTTGAAGCGCCACATTACATGGACTGTAAACAGCTGCATTAAACGGCGCTTCCGAGTGCTATGAAGCAAGCTCTGTGAGTAAAGTCTGGATTTTGTGCTTGGCATCGGCTGTGCGACAGAGCTGTTTCCAGCTCTCCCCCAGCTCATTCCAGTGCTGTGACATTGCACCACAGAGAAAATGTGTACCGTCATCCTCACTGTTCATGTTACACGGTCATTTGTGATCCCACATTGCTTGACTTAATGCCACAGAATTCACTTAATGGAGAGCGTATCATTGCCAGACGTAGTATAAATCTGCCCTGTACTTAAATACATCCCCAAATTTGAATGGGTGCTGAGAGGGTAATCAAGAATCTCTCAAACGTGTAATAATGAGCTACAGCTCTAGAATTTAGCAAAACCCAAACTGAATTTGTGTACATAATGTGTTATTGTGTTTTAGCCTAATTGTTTTCGTGTGATTTTGTACACATGCTTATTTTGTCATTGGCTACAAATGCCAGAAGTTTGTTTGTGAACTCTTTCAACAATCCTGACCAAAATTTATGGTTTGGATTTTCAATGATCAAACATGTATTTTAATTTGAAGAGAAATGATTGACCACAGGCCAATTGTTGTTCCTTACCTTGTAATATATGCATGTTGACCAAATCTGACTTCTCCGGTCTACTTCTAATTTTATGTTTTAAGTAATCTCCAGTCTGTAAAAAAAAGCAGACACTTTTTGAGGCATGTACCTCTACAGAGCATGTATTAACTGCAATCTATTTAGCTTCATTATCCACACAAAGTGCCTTTCTGCCGTTTAAAAAAGGCTACATTCACAGTAAAAAACAGTTTATTGTGAGAAATAATCATTTGAGTTAAGCCACAGGTCGAGAATACCTCTGTAAATGTTTGATTTATGTATACTGTAACCTTGTTTTATCCCCCTTAAAAACAACTAGAGACTTTTTACTGTGATGTTTAATGGCTTGATGTTTTGTCAAGAATGTTCCCCTGGGGTTGAGATGGATGTGTGAGATGCAGAGGGCTGCTAATATACAGCTGGTATATTTCCACTTCCCCTTATCAAGCACTGTATATTTTTTGTTTTTTTTTGCTTGTGGCATTATAAAATTATATTTCCATCGTAACATTAATCCCCTCAAATGCATGTTTTCACTCTAGTCTCTCTATAACAAGAGATGTTATAATTAAATCTGGGAAGCCAGTACACGTTTGAATAAATTCATAAGCACGCCCCTTTTCCTTGGAAAGTGCGTGAAGTACAGAGTACGAAATGAATACACTCCTGACTTTTCAGATGAACCCTATCTATAGCCTGTTCTTTGGCTCTTGGTGCCATGGCTTCTAATCTTATCCATTTCTGCCACAGACGGCTGGTTGAGGTGAGATTTTAGAATCACCGTTTGCCATTGCTTAACACAGTGAAGTATTGGCGATAGCTGACTCTGTCCTGTGGTAACCAGGAATGTACTGGGGGATTTGCAGCTTTTGCAGCGAAATCAGACTCTTGCATTTTTGTTGTGTACTAAGGCAGGTGACTTCATTAACAGAACCGGTTCCAAACATTTTGCTGTGCAGAAAATTGTGCTACCCTGCTGGGAATAATGAAAGAGCCATGGTAAAATAAAATAGACCAGTTTAACAAATCATGGCTCATGATAAAAATATTGCCTGCGACTGAAATAAATGGTAATAAGCATACACATTTGTTCTAATCAGTAAAAAGTCATAAAAATCTCCAAATCAAATACGCTACATATCTTATAATTCTTTAGTATATTATACTTTGTGATTGTTATCATAGTAAATGATATTTGTAAGATTGGTGTTTTAACAATATAATTGTAGTTAATGATGCTTTTGCAAGTCAATGCCATTAACTTAAATGCAATAACATGCAGTAATATTATTCCATATTATTGGCGTGATATTTGCCACCTCTTGTGTGAATCACATTCTTGTGTTTGCAAGGTAATTTAAGACAAACGACTGATCCCATCTGATCCCATTGAACCCTTTTTTAAAACCAGCGCTGCAGGTCTGTCATGTATTTACCAAGATTGCTCTTGAGTTACAGTGCACCTGCTTCTCTACTGATTGATACCAAGTCTGTGGCGTTCGCCTCTGTTACCTTGGATCTCTCAAGACTTTTCCTCTGTTCGTGGAATGCAGCTGGGCTCTTCAGTGCTGGAAAAACAAACAATGAAATCAAGCTGATTACAAGATCCACTGGTATCGGTAATACTCTCCACGCAAACTCTGACAATTACCCTATGTAAATATACAATGACAGACCCTACAATGGCCACTGACATGCTGGGGTCTGTATTTCCAGCACCTGAACTGCTGCCCAGTTGCTGAGCAGCAAGTGTTATTTAACTGCTTTTGCCACCATCAGAAACATTACTGTGGATCAAAATTAAACTGTCATAAATCAACTGCATACAACTGGTGTATTGCATTTACTCCAGTTGAAGGATTTTGCTGATTTTATAGTTTATGTATATATATTAGACAAAAGAGTCTTATTTAGACAATGAACCCATGACTAAGGAAGAATAAAACAGTTTTGCTTCATGGTCATCCTAAACACCTAAATAAAACTCTGAGATGCTAGACTGAGATCACAAGAAGGGCATGTACTCTATCAGCTGTACTGGCATTTCAACCCCAGCTTCTCTTATGCCTAGTACACACGAGTTTAGCCCCAATAAAGCTCTTTTAATTGTTCTTGTGGGTTGGCTATGTGTTTGATAATATTCTTGACGAAATTCAAATCCAAATACCTCGGCTTAACATCTTTGATGATGCAATGTGTAGTATGTCAGGACCCATGAGTGATGATAATTGCTCTTGATAGAGCACCTTATGGGCTGTGAGTGGATATCAAGTAGTTTTGACGATTTCTGTTCAGTCTTTGGTTTCATGAGCAGGGAGGGACTGCCAACAGCCAATTAAAATAACCATTCAAATAATGTAATGTGCCAAAAAAAAAAAAAACATAAAAAAACAGCTGTTTTCTGTAAGCTCTTATAATGTGTTTCCTGTAGAACCACTTCAAAAGCTGTGAGAGAGCTGTATAATATAAAATATGCTAGGAGTGTCAATCTTTTACAGTTTAAACATTACGAATTAAGTAAATGTTTTACATTTTCCCTTTGCATTATAAATAGCTTGTTTTTAAAAATAAGATTAAGACATCAGTTGACTTTTTTGTAGGGCATAGCAATTGTTTTTGTTAATAATGAAAATTGCAGCACAATTTTCTGGGTATACATCATTGTGATTACACATTAACTCGAGGAGAGAGGCATCCAAGATAGCCAAATCTTACTAACAAACAGGAACTTAATTCACAATTATTTATGCTTTTTTTGTTTTATTTACTAAAGTAGCATTTATTTACTAACAAATCTGTCATTTTGTTATTAACATCCTAAATTAAAAATCTAATTTCCCAAATGTTTATTTGCGTACTTGTGTGTGCATGTGGGTGTGTTTGTTATCTGAATTCATAATTGCTTCCTCAACAATATGGAGGGATTTTGTTCCCTGCTTCAGCTTCACTTGTTAATTTGATATTCATATGATTGTGCTCGTGATTGTTTGGCTTACGTAATCCTCTGACCTAAAGCAGCCCAAGATTGGGCTGCATCATGGGCTGCTTTAGGTCAGAGGATTACTGCATGTGTAGAAATGATCTAGTCTTGCGGCTGCGGAGAAGTCTTTTGCCTAGGACTTGAATTGATGTTCGATTAATGGCATTTAGCGTATCCCTCTTTGACGGAAGTGCAATTGTTAAATCATTATGTGATTATAAAAAGTTCAATTACCATGTTATTTTGATAATATTAAATAACATTAGTAGCCTATGACTGAAAGCAAATGAACAACTTGGTAAACTTGCCTGTAAACAAACCGCATCTCATGTTTTTTGGTGCAGGGAATTTTGTTAACCTTGGGGTCACCACCCTTCTTTAACACAAGCTCAAATGTACAGTAGAAAAAAATAAATAAATAAACACCTTAAAAGTCTAACATCTATGTTTTGACAGACAAGACGTCCCCCTCTAGTGCTGGTAAAGTCCCACCCAGACCGGGAACAAGCCACACGCCTCACCGTGCGTCCTCCAACGCCTCCCAACCTACACGCCAAACAACCCAGAGGCCCGACAGCACACTCAGGAATATAATAAACACCAGATGTTCTTGGTGGAAATGTATACACAGACCATACACACCAACCGCGTTCAAAAAAAAAAAAAAAAAAAGATTGAAATAATTGAAATATCCACTCCGTGAAACAACAATGTAAAATAGTGTAACTCAATCTTCCAGATGGTTAGTTCAAAATCAACATATGCAGTCTGAAGAGTTACGTAACAATGCACGCATCATCACAATTTTTACCGTCAGGTCATTTATCAGGTATTCAGGGTGACTTGCATTGCACGGGGGGAGCGATAATTACAATAACGCAAGAAACGTGGTATCAATGAACGTGGATGTGAAAAAGCTCATGCAATCAATATGTGGAGAGGCTCAAATGGGATGAGCAGGGGGGTCTGTGCGTGGAGGCTAACGGACTTCAAAAACCTTTCCATCTGCTTCACCAGCCCCTTGCCCACAATCCAGAGATAAACCGGCAATCCAAAATTCTTTTAAAAGACCGGCCAATCACGTTTTCTGCGGGGCTTTATCTGCGGCAGACTCTGAGAAATTGATAGGGCTGGCTTCTGGTTTCCTTTAGCCTGCACACTTAGGGAGACTTATCTTAATGTTCCTGCTCATGCCATTCTGCAAAACCGTGCCAGAGATAGCACTCAACAGTCTCTTCTCCAGCAGCATCTTTACACATATGACCGGATCAAAGACATGAATGTACAGCCGTGACCTATGATGCAGCTCGGTGCTCGACTACTCTTTAAAGGCCCCTTCCTATTCCACAAAACCGCAGGGCCACAACGAGGGCCGTGAGCAGCCGCACGAAGCAAATGTCCAGCAAAGCAGCGATCCAGGGAGGTGGACCTAATGTTTCAGTGCAACTTAATGTCTTAAGTGTCTCAATAACCAACCCCGGAAGGCCTGTTTTCTTTAACCAATGGTTAAGCAAGGAGCTATATTTAATTATCCTGCACTGCATGCTGCTTTGATCATGGAAATCCTACCAGGGCTGCTGCCGAAAGGCTTATATCATTGTTTTTGCTACTGTGCTTCAAATTCCCCTCCCCCACCTCTGGCTCATGGGGAGGGGGTTAAACCTAAACCTAAACCCCCCTGTCTCTCATTTGTACCTGTTGACAGGAACTGGGTGTTCCCGGGAGGATGGGGCCAGAGCCCAAAACTAATGTCATTTATTGTATTTATGTTAATGAAAAGTGTTAAAAACACAGGAGCGCCCTCGACTGAAAAAGTAGGAAACTGATCCGGGAGGGTGACATTTATGCCAACCTCAGAGCGGTGACGCTAAATCAACAAAATGCAGGTCTAATCTATTTTGATGTAAACAGGTGCTATTGGCGTAAATCTATCCCGCTGCAAAGCTGAATAGCACTGGCCCAAATAGCTCCTCTAGCACAAGAGCATTCCACTGAGGTCAGCTTCTGGCCTTGCTGTTATTTGTTTGCTGCCAGAAGCGTATAAGATGTTTATTGCTTGCGCTGATTCAAAGCTCAGGCACATAGATCAAATTTAAAAGCATTTCGAGGCTCCGGTTTCTCTTTTTTCATGAGGTAAGTGCATTGGCTCGTGGAGGCTGTGCCATCGCGTGTTGTGTTTCTCTGGTGTTGTCTGACATTACTGCGTAGCCCTTTCAGCGCGGGCTGCATTCCTAGTGCGCCCATGATGCAGATTCGAGACCTCTGAAAAGCACTTCTGCTATTGAAGGTAGAGCGCAGCTTGGGGGTGGGGTGGGGGGTAGGGTGGGGAAGAGGTGTTACTCACGAGGCATGATGCCCTGGTCTGCTAGCTGCTCCCGCGTCCTCCTCTGCTGGAGTCTTAACTGCAGGACTAGGGGGGAGGGGGCAAGGGGAACAGAAGAAGAACAGCCTGATTGACTCTCGACTCACTCCAGATGTGCAATCACCATTTCCTTTAAAACGTGCATGAAAAGGCAAGACTGTAATCCCTGAGGTCAGGCACCTCGTCATTGTGGCCTCACGTCAATTCTACAGTTTCACAGCACAGATTGGAAGGCACTGGCGAGATGTGCGGTATCTTTGAAATAACTGGCTTTTCACACTGAAGTGTAAATAGGCACAGTGATATATGGGTATTTTTCATCACAGCAGGGCAAGCGTGATAACCCTTAGATAATCCCTAAGATCCATCTCCTCAGCGTGTTTAGGCTTTGAGGTCTTGCATATTGATGTTGTTATGATGCTATTTAACACATGACGCATCTGGCGTTGATGGGTCCGAGCTGAGTAACACTCTGGGGTGGCAAAAGCCAGCCGTAAAATCAGCCGTAGAGTTTTGGCTGATGGTGTGCATGTGCTTTTTCCCATTTGTGGCACGTTTACTAAAATGGCCTGTGGATACAGCAAGCAATTAACTTATGTAAACATACAAAAACAAACTTTGAGCACAAGCACACATTTCTTACACATGGATTCAAGATTGAGACTTGTATAACTCTTGTATAAGACTTGTGAGGACATGCGCATCTGTCACAGCTACTGTAAGATGAATCACCCCACAGTAAAACACTCCAGCACAGAAAAAGCTAATTATCTTTTAATGTGACATATCTTCCTGCTCTCCATATGGTAGTGTATTGTTCCTTTTAACATGTAAAAAGGTAATCTTTCCTGGAATTCCAGAGAGTCATTTTGTTCTCATGTATAGCTGAGGATAGCATGTGATGCCTGCTTCTCTTTTAAATCTTAACTCAAAAGCATTGTAAAGTTATTTTAAGGACCACAATATATATTTTTACATAAACTGGACAGCTGTTCACATGATTAAGTACATTCTCTCACAACTTCATTTCCACACTCCATTTCACATGGAGTATTTGCACAGGCTCACATTGCAATGTCCATATTAACATATGCACAAGGACAAATGTGTCTCAAGGCTTATCCAGAATGAGATAACAATTTATCTCATAGTTATTGCACGCATTAGTAGTAATAGTAGCAATAGTAATCTCTGTTTTATATGGTCCACGTCATTATCTTTGTGTGCATTCAACCCCGACGCCCAAACGAGAAGCATTATTTTGCAAGAAAAGACTTTCCTTTGGGAATAAAATGAATCAATATAATTGAAATGCTGAGTCTGGGCCTTCTAATTGCAGAGTGCTGCGTTTGACCTCATGGCCAGGTCACTTGAATCCACAAGGTACTTTGGGGAAAAAATGCTGTTACAGAAAACCCAGCAATGAAAACAAAAACCAAAAAAATAAAGCTGCGGGCTGCACAATATTCCTTAAAACAGGATGAACAACTATGATAAACACAGCTCCTGGCCTTTAAACAAATCTCCTTGCAGTGTGTGGTCTCCATGGGCGTGGCATTCCATAAATGCGTGCATTAGGTGGTTAGTCACCCCACTGGAAGTCTATGCGGAGCTCTGCACACTCTATGTCTCTCAGCTTCTTAAAATGCATTGGAAAGTTATTTGGCAGTCATATTGTTATTCTGATGCTATGTGCTCTGTTTTAATGGACTGTGAACTCACTAATTACAGCATTCTCATCTTGCGTGTTGTCAGTTAATGGCAGGAGTAACCCGTTTTTTTCCCCTGTCGAATATTCTTCTACAAAATGGGTAGACTAAAAACAAATGCTCAAACAACCACAAACAAAAAAGTTACCAGTGGACTTGTCTTGCTTCATAAAACTTCAACAGGGGACAGACCAAGCATAATTAACCATAAAATGTAGTCATGTTCTTTTGTGTCTGTGTGCGTGCGTGTTTGTTCTGTTTAAGGGAATTCTGCCAGATCACAATGTTCTGTTAGAAAAAATGCATTGAAAATATTTGTTAAAAAAAAGGGGCTTCCAGTTAGGCTAAAATTCCAAAATGCTTACCTAATTTGTGGATTAGGTAAGCATTTCCTTTAAAATAACCACAACTGAACGGGAAATGATGCTGTCCTTCAAAGTGCAAGTCCAATAGGTTAATTGGTTGAGGTAAATGACAGTGACGACATACAAATACCAAAGTATGGTATTGAATAGCACACTGACGCATAGCCCCTTCCAGCTGGTTCACTGGGCTCCTTCTTTTGCCATGGCTGACAAGGTTATAACTGGATTGTAAGGAGGTACATTTGAAATCTGATAAATAAGACGTTCAAGTTAACCAATTCCTCATCATTGACTTCAACATGGATGTATATCCTCCACTGCAGTATTAATAAACGTGCCCCACGTGCCAATGAAGAAACGATTCTGACCAAAAAAATGTGCGTATAGTTTGACACTACCACATTAAAAACAAAGACAAGAAATGTTCTGGAAAGAATGTACAAAATCTTATGGAAAACAATCATTGTGCCGGACATCTGTTGCTGCTTAGAGAACATTGGCTGAATGACCTTTAACCTCTGCATCTGGCATCAAGTGGCACCACTGTGGGAAACTCAGAGGCATAGTTCACTGGGCACTGAATCACGCAGGGCACAGAGAATAAGAGCTGTGCAGAGCCCTGCAAGAGTACTTACTGAGAGAAATCCTCTGTGAACTTCAAAGCTCCATCACAAACATGTAGTCAGCTGACTTTATTTGCACGTACCTAAGTGTTTTCATTTTAAATGAATTCACTATTTACATTGCTGGCAAGCTTTTAATGTTACACTCTCCAGACATCAGTCAAAATGGTCCTCAAAGCAACACACACTTTGATTTCAAGTATATGAAGATGTACTGTAAGCGTGTTATCTTTTGTTTGTGTGACTCTGGGCCTCGGTTTCAGTGCAGGATGTAGTTGCTATTTTCCTGGAGGCTGGAAGATGACGGAAACATTTTTCCAAGAGTTACATAAAGTGCCTACCTCTTGCACTGCTCCTATCTGCTATCTCTCCTAGATAAAAGACAGATGAGAATGTCACTATCTACAAAATTGAAAGCAAGAGCTAATTTATTTGTCTGTTCATTTATCAATTTAGTAATGTATTTATTTTGTTTCCCCCAAAACATAAAATGAAACATATTTGTGCTGTGAATGCTGCCCACATTCAAATCAATCTTTTAGGATAAATGGAACTTGTCAGGTGAGCATAGGTGGGAGATATACCATGCATATATGGATCAATACAAGCTAATACACAGGGAAACATCACAGGTGATTAAATGAAGACACATTTCGGGCAGTCAGTTTGCTCACTACCTAGGAGTGTGCGATTCAGAGCCCTGAATCGCACCAATGACGACTGCTTTCCAAAAGAGTAATCAAAGTCTTAAACAGTCTCTGGATCAAATATCTCCCCCAGCAATAAGAACCAGATTAAAACTAATGACATATAAATAGCAACACCAGTTGTTTGCAGCAATTGCATCTGCCAACACAGGTTCTACCCTGCACTGGTGACCAAGGGGTAGGAACCAACTGGAAGGCAATTGCAGTAACTCCATTGTACTAGATAATATTGGAAATGTACAGTACTTCACGCAAGGTGTAAGGACTGAATAATATATAGCACCTCTGTTGCAGTTTTAACTCCATGTTTAAAAATAATATTCATACTACTACTGCTACATATGGTACTGTCATAGTTTTGGTTATTATATAAAAATGCTGCTCAACGATAGCTACTAGAAGTCATAGCAAGCTAGCTATCACTATAAACATATATGTATTCATAGCCAAATCCATAAATAAAATGGACCTAGCTAGCTAATGTAGGTATCTAGAGCAGAGTAAATAATCTCCTCTAATTTGTGATATATTTTTGGGATATATTTTTTTAACCTAATGATGAATGACAAAAATACTTTCAGATTATGTAATTATAAGAGGGGAATTTGTGAATGGAATCTGAGGTCCTATATGGATGGATTCAATACAATGGTGAATCTCCTTTCTTAAACATATTGAAAGCGCACTTCCTGTTATGATTGAAACCTGGGCTGCCAAATCCTCAAGAATCCCCACAAAGGGATTTTTGTCTTTCTTTCCCCAAAATGAACCCTGTCTTTGGCTGTGCATACCTTAAAGTTGTAACCTTATACAAATTATATATTGCTGGAAAAGGCCCTCCCTGCAAAGTATATCGCACACACACACATTTAAAAGCTTGTGAAAATTATGTATATTACTGGTCGTTATATTTAAGCAGCGTCGTCCATTCAACACAACAATAACCTGACCACACAATGCCAAAAGCTCACGTCACAGCAAAGGCTAACAGCAGCTGCATGGCTATTGCCCGGGGACACCATTAAATGAAACTACAGGACACTTGCTGTAGTGTATAGCAAGTCCAGCTACACTATTTAAATCATGTCAGTCTATTCTCACGTTTATCGCTGCCACTAAGGATATTTCAGTTTTTAATTGTTACCCTTTGTTTCTTATGTTTGTGTGAAGTGATGACTATTTACAGACGATAGTAAGAAGTAGAGGTGAGTTCTTGTAACAAGTTAATCAACTTGGTTGCAGTTGCACTGCCTGGTGTACTGAGCATTGAACATGTCACTTAAACCTTAAAAGAAATGTCCTCAGAAAACATTCAGGTGCATAATATGACTTATTTTAAGAGCAAATTGAAAAGTTTGCAGCCTCACCCAAACGATCTTCCACAAACGACATTGCAGCATAATTACCCAACTTAGCACCCCCCACCCCCACCCCAATCACTTCATTATCACTGAAAGTAAGCACATACGTAAGGGAGGAGATGGAGATTACATTGTGCCTGACCATGACAATCATGTCTCCCCCCCATAGATGGACTCGCTCCAAGACTCCCAGGTTCAACTCAAAATATCTGAAAATGATATTGGTCCTTAATCAGATTCAGAGTTGCCACGCACATACTGTCTTTGTGGTTCCTGAAGTTTATGGCATCACAGAAATTATTTTCCTTTCACACCCGCCATGCCCTGTGTTTCTTGGAATAGCTTTGACAAGACTATGAGTAATGTTACATATTGATTTATTAGCTCTCACTCCGATAGTTTTCTTGTACTTGGCACCCAGCACACTTTTCAATGGCAGACGTGTTCTGATTGCAGCTCACCACCTGCCTGTCCACAATCATACCCAGACAGCCCGCTGCCATAATACCACACGAATACGATCATACCAGGTACAACATACACACCCCATTTCAGTTAGAAAGACATCAGGTTTAATGTCACGATCACAGTAATTCGGGGCTTGATTCAAAATTGCACAGAATGACAGATATGTATGTGTGTGTGTGTATTTGCGAGAAGGGTGTGTGTGTGTGCGTGCTGATGGACAGTGGTATCGCACTTGACAATTCATACACATGTCCTTTCTATCTGAAATTCATGGCCTATGTCTCACTATCCGGTACATATACAAGGTGAAGGTGGCTGTGAGTATTTCTGGCTGATGTGTAAATTTAGACCAAATTACAAAGAGGTCCCTGTAACTGTGAGAGTGGAGCTGGACACACCGTTATATCATCTCATCACACGGGACGTGAAGTAATGTCTTTCCCCTCCAACCAATATTGAGTCAGGGCACGTGTGCAGCGATCACTATCTGCCCTGCTTGGACCAGCCCTTAGGACTGACCCTAGTTACGTCAATGTGCTTGTTATACCCAGCGTACACAAAGACCCCTGGCATTACAAAGAAGGAAAAGGCAACCACTTCCATTTCAGTAAGAGTGAAGGACTTTTCACTGACTGAGCCTGCATGTATAGACAAGAGCCCAACATCTGCAGTGTATTAGCTGTCAAATGTGTGTGGGTAAAAGCAAACTGCCTTTAAATGTCTCTTTCCATGCCACATTTCTGGCTGCAAGCTTTCCGTTTTCACTTCCTCTGAGCTCTGTGTAATTTCCCCCCAGTGTTAGCTACTCTAAACAAGATAAAGGAAATGCTCAATTTTCATTCAAACTGCTGGTGGGCAGTTACCATGTAGAAAGACAAAAAATAAATAAATTACATTTTGCTGGGAAACTGGATATTTGTGTTGGATTCATGAGCCAGTGGTCTAATCATTTCAGCATTCAACATAAAGATGATGGACGATTAAGATGGTGAACCGTACCTTTAACTCAGGAGTCGCCTGCTTAAAAAGGCACTATATTGCAAAATAAAGAAAACTGTAATCACCACATAAATCCATGCTATATGATCCCTTGTACTTCAGTTCCATATGTATGCTATTTTTGTCATTTTACCAAAGGAATGATCTCAGTATGTCAGTTACACTCATCATCAGACAGGTGGCAGTATTGACCATGTTTTATATATATATACATACATACATACATACATACATTCACACACACACACACACACACACACACACACACACACACACACACACACACACACACACACACACACACACACACACACACACATATATATATATGCACACACAAAGGTCAAGGGGATATTAAAGGGGATGCTCAATGTGTGCAATGTGTTTTTGAACAATGTGCTATTGAAATATTGTAAATATATAATTACCACAATGATCAGGTTCAACAGGTGACTGAAAATGGAGGACATACCTTTAACTAAAGTTTTTTTAATTTTCCGTAGGGCAACAAACATGACAGGAGAATACAACATTTCAAATACAGTAGAATCATGACTTATAGGAATTCGGACTGATAAAAAATGAATAAAACACGTATATTCAGTTACAACAGTACACTTTTAGTTGCAACATAATTTATTTATATAATGTCACAAATTGTGTGCCATGGCAATCATAAAAGTAACACAACTATCACATTATACTCTGAATGTATATTTCTTTGTCTTGAAAAAAGACAAAATACAAACCAATACACCATATCCTGTAATCAGTCACTGCCACCTTTCAGTCCAGCATATCATTTTTCTGAATGATTTCAAACTTGTTTAATTCCAGAATTAATAATCATATTATTTAGCATAATCATAAAACTACTTCAGCAAAAATGTATATTTCAATAAAGATTAAAATGAATTTCAAGTAAAAATGAACGGAACACATAACTTTTTTTTCTTTTAAATGACACACAAGAAAAATTAAATAGAAGCAAACAAACTTAGAAGGACTTACCTGATCTGAACTTGCTTCGAATCAATAAGGAGTGCTCAGAACCCAGAAGAGTCATGGTGTTCTTTATAAAATTCCAACGTCAGTCGAACAACAACATAAATAAAGCACACCCCTCACTTTAAACCAACAGCTGGCTCCAAGGACATAAGACACCAAATCTAGTAAAAAGCACTTCATCAAAAAATAATTTGATGAGGAAGGGACAAGAAAACTAACAAAGAAATTTGTAAAAAAATAGGGCGATACAAATGCAGTATATCTCTTTAAGCTTTGACACACCAGTAACAAGACTTTCCCTTGAGGGTTGTTGCTTGGAATCAGTCAGCCAGCAAAACTTGTTAAAGGTTTTGGTCCCATCTAGCCCTGATCCTCTACCAGAGAGCGAGTGATATCCCCCGTGCTGGGAGGGTCTAAAAAAGCGGTCTCGGTAGACCCTCCTCCAGCTGAGTTTACTATCAGAGCTGCAGGCTCCCCTCTAAAGCGCCTTCCCTTGGGATCGACCAGCGCGCAGGGATCCCAGTCTGCCCTCCAAATATAAACCACTCCTCAGACCAGTCTGGGGACAGGGAGCACTTGGGAGTGAAAGTAAACAGAGAAAAAAGTACGAATAAGAGCCTCAATCCTTTACAGAGGCGCACGGGGGGTGAGGGGGAGGATAGAGACACTCACCTTGTCTTTCTCTGTCCCGAAGAAGGAGGATTTACTGTACTGTGACTGACAAATGGTTCGTGAAACCGTGCGCGCATCAATGTTTAAAACAACCCCTAAGTGGGAGCGTAATGTCTTTCCTCCCCAGTGATTCCATTAAAAAAAAGCTTTGCATTGAAGTGCTGGGTTTAAATTCACGGTACGAGGTCAACAGGTAATGTTTTACTCAAGTGACCTCAACGCATTTATTTTATGAATGGTCTTTTTTCAAAAATACTGTTGACCAATACTGTTGACCATTTAACATTTTTTTTGAAAATGACAGTCCTTCCTCCAGCTCCCACTTGCAGTCATAACATTTGTCTATGTTTTTCTCTGATTTCTGTTACATGTCTGCAATACCTCCATGGAGCCATTGCACACTGCATGCCAACGGTCCCTGAGACCTCCAACATTCATTCTTGCTAATCTCTCCTAACATGACAGATTTATAGAATTAGTCTTAGCACCACTTGGCCTGCACCGTGCTTGTTTGCCTGCTTGTGTTCTTCTCCCCACAACCTGATAAAACAGGGGGGAGCGATTAAAAGATGCAACAATAAAAGCTTTATAGAAAAACGGTTTTTACTTTGAACATTCAGTGTTGCATAACAGCAGTTCCATAAGAAAAAATAAAACCAAATACATTCTTGAAAGTCCTGGGTGTGTTTTCTAACAAACAGCAACATACTGATTTACTGAATGCATGTCACCTTCTCAGTGGCCTTCAGCCACAGTTGCTTACAGGTTGTTTTCTTTCAAAGAACTATGCCTCCTCCCAGCTGAAGAGATCTTGTGGGTACAGCTGAGAATGCAGCTTGCGAACGTCTGTGACGTGCATAATGTCACCACGCCTGCACTCCTGTCAGAGACGGGCCACGCACTGCTGACAGAGCCCCAGTAACAACCACTGTAAAGGGGCTGCTCACCCCTCTGTCCTTACCCTCTCTACCCCCAACACTGCACACAGCAGTTAACTCTAAGAACACTTGGCTCTAATCACTGAAAATGTAGACATCTGAAGAAGAAGAAGAGACACGCCACACGAACAACTGACACTATAAAATAATAGTGGGAGCAGAATTTCTGTCTATGAGCCATGCAGTCTAGATCACACAGCGAGAGAGTGAGTGTGACGCGTGCTGGACCTGAGTACATGATACGATCAAAGTAAACTGTTTAGATTAAAAAATCTTGTGTTACAAATTCATTTGTTCTCTTTTGGAGAGCCCCAAAACCACATACTTTACTGATTCAATGTTGGACAGCTTAATTAGCAGGTGAAAGTGCTTAAAGGAAGGTTTCACCAGTGGGTTTGACAACGAACACATAGCATCCTTGTAAAATACCAGTGAAGGTCACAGAGCCCTGTCTTAATCCCCGCCTTAATTGGGCCTGGTGTCAATGGAGATGACATGTTTCATCTGAATGGACCTACTGGAGCTTCTCTGTGTAACAGTGCCAGTCATGAATCACTCGGCTGGATTTATGGTGCATGTTTGTATACAGTAGTGCACACAGAACTGGCAGCTAATGTTCTTTAGAAAAATATTCATTTTAAAGGCATGCTATATCAGTGACTGAACCCTTTTCCAGCAGTTTTAGTCCAAACTGAATTCATCAGCAAGTTTAAATTCTGTTTATTACAAGATATGTTTATTGGCACTCTGAATTGTGGGATTTATTAAGTATACAGTGAAAATGTTGTAAACAGGCAGACTTGATTTCTAGTGTTATTGATAAGGTTGAGAATGAATAAATTAAGAAAAGTGTTGAGTCTACAATGAAATTAAATTTTTCTAAGTGGCAAAAAGTGCACTTACACTCAAGTGCGCATTTTAGGTTTGTCCTTTTTTGCAGATTTAGATCCACTCCCAGAAAAAAGTACAAAAGAAACACATTTACATACGATTTTGAGAAGAAGAAAAATGTTCCAAACAATGCTATCAATTGTTAGCCCTGTAATGAAACACAGGGCTATGTGTTGTACGCATATTTCATTTCTCACTGTGTCCGGATCTCACTCACGCACAATTACTAAAAACAAAGATCTGACGTGCTCGAGATGCTTTACATGTCTTGCTTCATATGGAATCCAGGGAATTAATTTGTTACTAAGGCCATTGGCATAACTTTGATTGGTTATATTATGAAAGTCTCTGGCATCGATTCAATCCACAGGGAAAACGTAAGAAACAAAAGCGCACTGGTGAGATTTAAGCCTAATTATTTGAATCGAAGATATAGCCCTCATTATGATGTTTACAGTCAGATGGATTAGTTAGCTCTGTGTGTTGTCAATTCTGTCTCAGTGGCAGTGCAGCCAAATTTAGCATGCTCGATGTGACAAGACTAGTATTTCCATAACATCAGCTGTTATGTGTAATGTGCCCCCTCTTTAATTATGTTAAATCATTCTCATTCATCAATTTGCTACAATGGTTATGATCAGAAATTAGTGGGTGCTATTATTTTGAGTTGTAAAATTGTAGCTTTTTCTTTTTTTTTGATGCGTGTGTGTGGGGGGGGGTGTGCTGTTGGCTTTCCTCCGTCATGCTTTTGGCTCCACCTCAAACGCCGTCAGACTGGGTCTCCCACTGCAGACAGTCAGAGAATGGATGTTGCCTCTGCCGCATACTGTCTGGAGCCAGAGGGGCCAACAACGGCTGCAGTCCCCCCACAAAACGTGAAAGTTACAAACAGTGAACAATTGGTTTGTCCAGGCGAGAACGGCCTGGGGCAGAGGCAGCAGCTGGTTCTTATCTGTCTGAAGCCCATTGGTCTCGGTTACACTGTTGCTTTAATTACAGTTCTCTGCTTACTGTCGCTGTTCGGACTGCCCTGGAGAGATGGCCACATCCACAGGTAAACATTCACAAAGGGTGCACTTAAGTCATTCATCAGTTAACAGAGGGACAGCACTATCTGCAAGTTTTTTTCAATTTTATTGCATAGTTTTAAATCTTTCGTAACACGTCTGTCCATAAAGACTGCAGTCTTTATGCACTTTTACCACAATCAATGTAATTTAATTAAATCTCGCAGCATCTTTTGCCCTGACTAAAGTGTAAAGTGAACCAAAAATATATATATCAGAGATACGACCCTTCTCAAAATTCACAGAGGTAAAGAGGTTGTTATGATCACTTTTGACCACAAAGGAGTTTGCATCCTTTAGGATTCCAAAACACAGATATGGTTGGGTATGATTCATAACTGTGATTATCTGGCCCATCAGTGTAATCATAGAGTGCTTTCTCACACATGTCTCTTTTGTGTTTTTGGATAGGGTGGGAAATGAAGAGGGGAGACTATCATGGACTACGTGAGGAGTTGGCCCAAGCAGGGACTTCATTAAGATGTGCTTCAGAATAAAAACAGGAACAGAAGAAGAAGAAGAAGAAGAAGAAGAAAAAAGACCAAATCAAAAGTGACAGCAGCAGCTTGGGGCCCGAAGTCTCCCGTGTCCGACAGACACTGGGAACTTTTGGTGTGAAAGTATGGGCTAGCAAAAGCACTCTGACTGGAATCCAAAACAAGGACACAATCACATAGGTTAGCTCACACAAAATCTGGACCGCACAAATGAAAGCACCGTAATATTATTTTGTGCCTTTGAGGTGTTTGCATAGCCGTAATTGATTTTGCCTCTGCTTGCGTCCGGGGATACTGGCTCCATGCCACTAGAGAGACTGAAAATGCTTCAGTGATTTAAGTTTAAAGCAGAAGACTACAGTGGGTTCAACATCACCAAAGAATAGTATTACCTCCTGGATATTATTTGGGGTTATGAGAGGCTTTCTATGGTATCCCTGAAACCTCGCTGTACTTAAAATTTCGTAACAAATTCTTGAATGTTCCTTAGTGTGTCAATCACACATGTACTTAAATAAATGTAAACGAAAGCACATTTTCACCGAAAACGAAATCCTTTTAACCATTTACACACACAAGCAAAATATAACACATACAAAAAAAGAAGTAACAGAGCAATACAAGTTCATCAAAACATGTCTAAAAGCATATCAGCTAATTAGCTTGCTTGTTTTGTATCCTGAGAATGTAATAATTCTTCTTAATTATTATTATTAGATATTTTTTAGGTCAACCCACAGCCAGAGTTGTAGCTAGGTGATTGTCAGGCCAGCTAAATGCCTGTTGGGTCAGGAGCCCTTCCTAAATAACTAAATAATGATTGAAAAATGACGGGGGTCATTGTGTAAGTGATTCAGTATACATAATTTAAAACAACACATTTAAACCAAAAGCCAATCTTACATCAAGGCAATTTTTTAAAGAATCACTGACATGCTAACTAGCCAGATATAATGCCTCACTCGCGAGGTGACACATAATTAGCTTTCTCTGTTGGTATTGTCAGTCATGGAACTAGTACTACTAACAAGCTTATTTAGTTTGTGAATAGTTTTAAATAGCTTTGGAAAATACCTAGCTAGCTAGCCACACCTTTGTCTGTTACCATTTAGCTACATACTGTAACATTTTTAGTCGCTCACTACAGTATTTATGTGAACAATATTGTTATTGAAAAGCTAACTAACTGTATATAACAACCAGGTTATCTTGTCATACTGGTAGCTAATTAGCCAGCTAGCTAGCTGTGTCACTTACAGGGTAATTCAGAGTTGTTTAAGATTGCTAGCAACGATCCAATTGATTTGTCATTTATTACTCTATCTAACTATTAAAAATGTGACAGTGTAAATATTGGACAATTTTGAGTCAAGCTAACTCACTAACCTCTCACAGCTTTCCAAACAGGCAGGCACAAACACCTGCTTCACAACCAACACAGCCACTCACATTATACATTAGTTTCTCAAATGTTCTTTCACATGCACACAAAATCGAATGCTACATTTTAAAATCATATCCATGTATTTTGAGCATTTACTTATTATATAGGCATCATTAGTTATCCACATTCACTTGCCTGCCATTAAAAAAAAGAAAACAGCACAGATTAGCCTTTTGGCAAGTGTAATATGACCTAATTCTTACAACTACCTATAAGGCAACCTACCTTATACAATTAAAACAGAAATCCCCAAGTGCAACATCTACAGTATAAATCATGATTACTAGCTGTTGGCTTTCAGTACACAAAAAAAAAAAAAGGGCAGTCAGGTGTACTTCATGTCTCAGGTCAACCGGCAACGAGAAAGCTCCCAGAGGCGAGGCATCTGGGGATTGTCATCTGCTGGTGGTGCTGACACAGACGCTATTACAGGCCGCCAGATTCACTGGAAGGTAGATCCTATTTACATGCTTATCAAAGCCCCCAGGAACAAAAGTCTCCAAGCCTCAGCAAAGTGCTGAGATTAGTGAATTCAGAGGGATAAAACTGGTACCTTTTCGGTTGCTTGCAACAAAATTTTTGAAATAGAAATAAGCACCCATAAGGCGATACTTGTTTTTACTTGGTTTGATATTCAAATTTAGACCCAAACATGAATAATCTTTGGCCAAACGCATCCAAACAACCAAGTTTGGAATTCTGATGTCTTCAGACACTGAGCTTGGCTATTGTTACTGGCCGTCTACTAACAACCCATAGTTCATTTTTCTTTGATGATCTTTGCCTATATAAAGTTTTTGAAACAGAATAATTATTTTAACACCGCTTTAACATTCCACTACCCTTTAATGCATACTTTTGATTCCTAGGATTTATATGAATTTGAACTGTTATTCAGGACTAGTGCTATATACAGCTAGCCAGGAAAAAAAGAACCACAGGAATTTAAAGTGTACCTTATTAAGAAAAAGACAGTAGAAATGAATGAATGATTGGATAAACAAAGGACCATGTACATGAACAACACTACACTAATTATTGTGCTTATATGAGCGATGAGGAATTTAAATCCTGTATTAGCATGATGGGCGATGGAAGTTTATTATTACATTAACCCCTAGGCTAATGTTGTAGCATCTGTATGACTGTTCATGCATTCTTTATTGAACTGAAAATATAACTGATTGACTACACACGAGGGAGGGTTCGTAAAGCCGATTCAGATTGTATGAGGCTGGAGGGACACATACCCCCATCTGTAGTGAGACTTGACTCCACAAAACAATTCAATACTTTCAATAAAGTCTTTTTAAGAGCATTCTTTCCCAATAACCTCATAGCATATTCGATTCTGACTGGACGAAATCTGTCATATGAAGCACCTGAGGCAATCAAGAGTAAAAATGTTTGTGTGATAACGAGCTCCTCCTGGGCTGCGGATTCCCTGATTTTCATTTGAAATACTGTGTTGGCTCCATGACAATGTTTTATCATTTATTTATGATGAAAATTGAAGTGATTATAAACGTTCCTGTTGATGACTTGGTCTTCATTTAGCTAGAACTGGTAGGGAACTGCCAGACTACCAGATACAGTTTACACTGATTAATGAAAATGAAAATGCAAAAGTATAAATATTATATCAAAATCTAATTTGGCAATACATACACTAATGTTTACAAAGTAAATAGTGAGCAAATATTGCTGCTTGATGTTGAGTGGTATTGTTCCCTGAGATAACAAAATACTGAGCCAAAAACAAAATATTAATGTCATGTGATTTAATACATGAAAAAAACTGTTGTTTGGAAATTGACTTGAACCTAAATTTCCTAAATAAGTTGACAGTGGAATAGAAACAATAACTGAAGAAAACAATATGGACATTGTGCAGTGGACGTTGTGCTATTTTTCCTGACCTGATTCCAACAGAACATAATTTCCATTTCCAGTTGGCAACCTTCACCAGCTGGTTGGACTAGCACAAGGCGAGTGGTGCATCATCACACAACTGTCTATCCAGAAACTGACCAGGTCTTCAGACAGTGTGCCACTTTTCAGCCTGTTTTACTTCAGCCAGTGTGCCACTTTTCAAACAGAAAACATGTCATGACTTTCTGTTCTTATTTTTGTTAACATTTTCTATGGTTTTCTTAATATACATGTTTATATTTTTCATAGAATCCTTTATCAGTGTGCATCTGTACGTATGCATACACAAACACACACACACACACATGCACACACACACACACACACTGTTCTATCACACCTATACATACATACCCAATGTATTAACCTAGGTCTCATACCATACTGGCCTGACATTCCTCCAGTCTATCTGAGGGATTTAAGATTCCCAGAAGAAAGATTTAAAGCAGATTTATTTATTGCACATTATATGTATGTCTACTGAATTTAGTTGTCTAGTCATCTGTGGCTTGGCACAGCCTTTCAATGAGGAAGTCAATGTCTTTAGTGCGCTTTATAGACAAAAAGATGCAGGCGACCGAGAGATAGATAGATAGATACTAGATTAAAATAGGGATGTCCTTCAAACCACCTGTATAGACCTCACATAATTTACAGATGAGGAGTACTTTGGGGATATTTGGGATAATTTTGGATAATTATTGTGGCTGACTGTGAATTTGGCAAAAAAATCCTTGCGAAAAAGTTAATCTGAAGAAAAGAGGTCAAGACTAAAAAGAGGCTTCCAGCCCATTGAGGAAGCCTGGTAGAGCTGAAATAAGCATTCAGTGAAACAGATGCTGTGACTTACCAATGCCTTTAATATGGCATTCCACTGAGGAAAACATACCAGCCTCCCGGGTTTATATGCAAACAACCCCATTAATATGCGGTGCAGTACATCAGGGGGTCATTCCCTTCCCTGTGATCTGACGTGCATAGTCAATGAGAATGGGCATAAGATGTGGGGCCTGAACTAAGGGAGCTGGTGAGAACAACAGTACCTTCATTACTCCTATGAGGGAAAGAACTGTGCAGAGCATTGAACACATTTACATTTTACTTTTACTTAGCAGGCACTGTTATCCAGCCCTATCTAGACCTAGGCTTTTTTTTTTTTAAACATTAAATCCATTTAGACAGCTGGACATTTACTGAAGCAATTCAGGTTAAATTCCTTGCTCAAGGGAACAATGGCAGAGCATGACCTGGTAACTGAACCCAGAATCTCTGAGGTCCCAAGCCTATCACATTATCATCATCATCATCATCATCATCAAATACTTCAACCAAAAGCTGGGGCTATAAATATCACATAATACTATATATTATGAACACTCTCACTCTCTCTTAGTGAGGTAATATACATATTTCCTCTTTACTTATAAAAAAAAAAAAAAAAAAAGATTTTGAGGGGGTTAAACAAGTGAAACAACAACTATAAGGCCTAAATATGCTGGTGATTTTCCACACCAACTGTCAATTTAGGATGCTGTTGTAGTCAAATTAAAAACCACCTCAAGTGAGGGAGCCTTAAAGGCCAAGCTTAATATCACATTTTTAAAGCTCTTACAGGACCATTCCTCATTTGCTAAAATGTTTGTGTGCTTAAGTTCGTTGGAAAAAGCACCAAGTTAAAATATACACCATTTTGCATAAATAACTTCTGAAATACAAAATGACAGTGCCCTGAGTATGTTTATCTCTAAAGCTTCCAAAAATGAGCCGCTGAAAATTCATATCCTTAGCCTCTGTAAGTGTAATGGCATAGGCATTGCTCTCTACGCAGTTGTCTTGGCAAGACTTTATAGTATGTAAAAGTACTACTTCTCTAGTGTTTGTTCTATAACTTTGGTTGACTCCCAGTCATTAACGGTGGGATTGAGACAATTTCACAAAAAGGGCTAAGAGGCTTGAGACACAATTTTGTAGTTAATATTGATCTAATATCAAACTTTCACTTTAAAATACGCACTTTTCTTTTCAAAATTGGTTTAAACAAATTGCAAAGGAATATTTGCCAGCATATGTTTGCATAAACCCCATCCAACCCGGTTCACTTCCCAGATCATTTATTTTCCCATGGTGCATGTCTAGCGATACTTCTCGGTAAAATCTGGAAATTCTTTTGTGGAAAAAGCACACTTTTTATTTTATTTTTGGCAGGGCAGTCATCGCCCATCTGTTAATCTACCCGTCTGCACAGATAGGGCATCCTTGTCACCCTTATCCTATCACAAAAATTGGAGCAGTTGCCACCCTTGGGAACAAAGCAGACAGGCTATGATATCATGGATCGCTGATAAAGCCACAAGATGCTCTGGTTAAAAGACAGGCAGCCGCGTCAACCTGCAGCTGGTCCGTCGACCCCCAGACCTCCCCCGGGGAGCTATCGTGGAAATATCATTCCACCACAGTCTCCAACATCTCTGTGACTTTCGTCTTGCCCTGGCCACTTGTATCCACAGCAGCTCTCTGAGGCCTGCTGAAAAATCTTTCTTCAAATAACTTGGACCGGGAATAAAAAAATCTGCCCTTGCATCAAAAAGGAGGGATATTGAACAGTGCAAATATTTATCTTTCATGTCTCTGACTGAACCCAACACTTCTAAACTGCCTGGCTGAAACCTACTGTCATGAAGCACATTTTTAATGCAAGAAAGAAAGGCAGAGAAACAGAAAGCAATGTTTTTGTTGGTATGGCCCAATCCCCCTCAGACTCTACGTTGCAAAGTTCATGACATTTGTTTGACGGAGACAAACTGGGCAAAGGGCCACCATGAGCTCAGTCTCCTCCTCAGATAAATGTGAGTTATCTGAATGCACCGATTCCACTTGACCTCAGGATTACAAATTATAAATAGTCCTGAGAGTAGGGCCCTGTCTGAACCTTGACGTATTCATCGAAAATGTCAGATTCTGCCATTTTGTGATCAAACTTTACAGGAATTCACTATCGCCATTCAAGAATGTCAAGTAAACCCTTGAATCGTGTTCTTTGTAAGTGTGAAATCACATTAGTCACACTGCCTGGTTGTTTCAGAACATTACACTTACATTATTGTACCGGGAGATCTAATTCCGTCATAGAAAATATGCTGTCTTTTCAGATTTAAAAGCTGCAAAATGAAATGTGGAGCAGTTACGTCTACGGGGTCTTGCTTGCCCACTGACACCCTCAAGACATTGGTATTCAATGAAAGCTGTTCTTAAATAAATATATGATCTTGCAGCAAGCAATTTGTATAACCATGTTAACTTTTCCTGTTTTGTACATGTATTCCGTATGACTTTGCCACTAAGGGGACCTATTTCCTTCTTCCCCTTTCCTGTGAGATTGCATCTTACAAAATGAGACAGAAGGTAATTGAAAGAGACCACTGTGTGTATTCAACTAATACAATTATAAACTAAAGAATAAATGTTGGTTTTACCACATGGAAAATATTCAATGACTTGGGTTGGGTTTCCTGTTAAGGAGACTGACCAAACATTGGTCCGATTAACACCAAAATTGTTTCCAGTACATATGATGATATAGACTTTACCACAAAAAAAAGAAGAAATTGGTAAAAAATGTAAAAATGTAAAACAAAAAACAGTAGTTTGCTATATACCCATGTGGAATATTACAAATAAATATTAGAGTGTAAAAAGGTATATTTATTTATATGTGAATCAACATTTGAATCATTTATGTATTTTTAAATGAATTGGTATTTTTCAACCAGAGCCTTAATGATAAGACTAACACATGACTCGCATGCATATGGGTAAAGCAAGCTGCTATGTGATTTGTCTGGGACATCAGCAATAGCATCAGCCAACACAAAAACGTGACAAGGACCCATGCCACTCCAGGTGCTCCCACCATGACCAGCTCAGATGCATTCCCACGAGCTAACTCACCCCTGGATCACATTCTGTTCTGAGACAGAGTACAGTATGCCCTGTCGAGCCAGAGTTTCTTACTGCGCTGCAGCTCCGGAATGCCACGTGGGATTCCTGTCACCTGCTGCCTGTCAGCTGTGTCAGCCGAGCCATGCATCACCGTGGTAATCAGTGGAGCCGGAGTATTCCATCTGGAATAGGAAGCGGGAAGCAAGAGCTCTCCACGCTAAGCCTCAAACGCTTCTACTCATCTTTTATGGCTAAATAATGTGCTACACAGTGTGATATGTGATAATGTGGTTTTAGTCTTTTGTTATTTATTCATTTTGATACTCTTTTTGCTATATTATATTGTATTTTTACTACATACTGCTACATATTTTACTTTTTGCTATATTATATTCTATTTTTACTACATAATGCTACATGTTTCCTACTGTTTGTTTGCCTCTGTTGTTGTCTCTTTTTTTAATCCTGAGCACTTGCCAAAGACAAATTCCAATGTAACTATGTAATACATATGGCAAATAAACTTGAAACTTGATATCAACAGGCATGGGAGAAATCTATCCATCAAAAACATAAAATCTATATCAAATATACATTTTGGATGATGAGGTAACGGGGAAAAAACACTGTAATCAATGGATCAAAACACAGTTTTTAGTGTCCAGAGCCCTGCTCCTGATAGCACAGTGACAGACTACAGCTGTCTATGGAGGTGTCATTGGGGGAGCTAATGTGGATTGTTTGCTTGGTCTTTCGTTTTCTTCAGAGTGCGATGACAAGGGGAGCTTTCATTTGCTACACATTCATCTGTAGCTTTATCTAGCTTCACTATCTCACTAGTCCACCTAACACGTCTGGCTTCTAAAAATAGAAGCATACTACTCACTGCTTTTCCTTACTAGAGAATGGACTCACTTTTAATCTGTAGATTTTTTTTACAATGTATCTATAGTACAGTTCCTCTGTCAAATGTATTAATTGATACAATCAGTGTATAAGGGTCATAGCTGTATTTCTGTACAATATTTTGTATTCACAAATATTTACCCATTAAAAAGTCTCAATATTTTTGATCAACAAAACAACATATATTTTAGTAATGGGCCATTAGCACAACAGATAAGATAAAGCCTTCTATCAGCCATTTTTATACTTAATCTAATCTAGGCAGGCAGTGTGGTATAATGGTTAGGGAACTGGGCTTGTAACATTAAGGTCGCAGGTTCAATCCCCAGGTGGGACACTGCCCTTGTACCCTTGAGCAAGGTACTTAGCTTGAATTGCTTCAGTTAATATCCAGCTGTATGAATGGATTGTAAAGAAATGTAAAAAACCCCAACTGTAAGTCACTCTGGATAAGAGCGTCTGCTAAAATGCCTGTAATGTAATCTATCTGCTTGGTTCCCACATACATTCAGTACCAGGCTCATATGTCTTTAATGCGCCTCTCTGCAATTTAGTAAGATATTACAATTTGTTGAATGCTTTACTGTAACTAAAATACAACACAACTGCCTGCATTGTCAACAACTTGGTACACTAAAGCAGGGGTCCCCAAACCTTTTTATCTGAAGGCCCCCTAAAATAACTACCCTGTGGCTGTGAACTCTCTGCTTCAATAAAATGCTGAACTTTTGACACCTTTAGCTAAAACCCATCACAGACAGCAATGCAATGGCTATTTAGCACACTATTGCACAGAAGCATGTCATAATTGTAATTCCATCATTATATTATGTATCTACATAATATACAGTGCCCATTTAAAGTCTACACCCCACATGTTTGTCTCTGCTGTTAGGATGATTTCAGTAATTAACTGAATAGTAATAGTAAGACTGACCTAACCTGCAGCTTCTCTGGCTCAGATTCCCAATAGTATGTCAGTATATTAATGCTTGCCACATTGCTTTCTTTGTGGGATTCACTTAACAACAAAATAAATTGTGAATGTTCAAAACAGAATCTTTTTCATGTCCTTATAGAAAACCTGGATTTTTGTACCATATGTTTCTTAGATTCCGAGGCCTATTATTTGTACTCCGTAAAGAATACGAGAGCAGGTGAGACTTGGTGCTATGGGGCTTTGCCTATCAACTGGGCAGAACACGTAGATATGCTGCCTTTCTCACTGCTGTGTATTTAACTAGAAAGAGAGGGAGAGAGAGAGAGAGAGAGAGAGAGAGAGAGAGAGAGAGAGAGAGAGAGAGAGAGAGAGAGAGAGAGAGAGAGAGAGAGAGAGAGAGAGAGAGAGAGAGAGAGAGAGAGAGAGAGAGAGAGAGAGAGAGAGAGAGAGAGAGACAGTAACTGCCTTCAGGGATCCTAACTTGGCATGCTTAAAAAATAAATGGACCTCCACATGGAAATAAAGCTTAGGTCAGTGTCCTAAATTCCTTGCTGTAGTCAAACATTAGGGAGTCAGGGGATGCAAACAAACTGTCGATATAAAAACAATTTAAAAAGGCCCTGAGCTGTGAACATGTACAAACTCTGAGCAGCCAAGGCCATGATCTGACTCAGTACTTCAACTGTTACTTGATAATAAATACCTCTTAATTATTACGCACGCTTACTTGTCAAGGATCATGCACAACAAATACATTGCACCAGATTTATCTGTGGTGTATGGGCAGAAAACATAAAACATAATCATAAAAATACAATATATACTACATTAATGAAGTGTAAGGCCAAGCCTTAACAAATTGAAATAGTTGTACAAAATGAATGGCACCTCCACTTCTGCACTCAATAATTTCCCACCTCTGGGCCTGATCCTCCTCTTCATTTGATTTACAATTGTAATCTATTGTATAATCCAACAGAGTAATAAACATAAATACTGTATATCAACAGCGTATCCAGAAAGTTTAAATTCAATTAACCATGCAACCTTTTAACCTATGATAAACAGTTGCACTGCCTCTGTTAGCATTGTGTCACTATTGGGTCATGCAGAAAGATTCAATATAAAACATGGTACTATGTTGTTTTTGTATTAAACAATTCCCATAGCTGCCGGTATGTCAGTTGAAAATTTAAAAATATGACCCCATTGCTGTGTTTTGCTTTGCCTTTGGGGTGGGCAACTTTCAAAGACATATACAACATAATTTATTCAGTTCCCAGATTTATAGAGTTAAGGAAATACTACAGTCTACTGAAAAGCATTCTGTCATTGGCTTGTTGGTGCCAGAGCACCATTCACAAACCTCAGATATTTATCAGTACAAATACCAAAGTATAATCAGATTTCCCCATGTTTTAGTCACATAAACTGTGCAAAAAACTAAGCCTCAATGTGTTCACAAGACTCTCTCAATGTATGGTTGCACAAATGGCACTGATGGCACAGGGTTTGAATGGAATACTGTCCTGTTACATCTGTCACAAGGCACAGATAAGGATGTCCCTGGACCTCTCCCCCACAGTCTGTCTGTCAGTGCCCTGTGGTTGACCCAACTGACCTTATGGGGATCCAGGTCAGTTTTCATGTACTGGCAGACATAGAGTCACCATGGCTACAGATGATCATTTCATCCAGTGTCTAATACCGCAAATTTGAACAGGAGATTTCAAGTTAACCCCTGAGAGTCACATGGTAGCCATTCCATGTAATGTCACAAAGTCACATATTTGTGTATTTTGTCAATTCACAATGTAAATAAATTAAAACATTTTTGAAAAAATATCCTTAACTTGGAGATCAATAAACTTGCCAAACTGTCTTTTCAATTTGAGGAAAACTAACACTTGCATTTAATTGTAAATCAAGTTTAAGTACAAATTGACCCAGGCCATAGTTAACAATAAACAATGTGACAATGTGGTGCCAACACCCAGCTAATAACACAAGAGTGGCATTCAATGAACAAGCAATGCTCCATACTTTGTGCTCCCCTACAGGACCAATACTGTGCACAACAGCATAATAGTGAAGTTTTACTGTTGTTGTCTGTGACAGCAAATGATAGTGTGGCCAGAAAACCGTCTGATGTATTGGCTACTTCTATGCAGTGGTAAGCAATGGTGTCTGTGTGTTTGTCAAGTTTAGTGTCATGATAACATTTTAAACATAAACCCCTATGTGTCTGTTCTCCCACTGATATAAAGGAAATTGGGTCCTTGAAATTGATAATGTTTCCCTTTTCTTACTGTCACACTATGTACCCAGTATCATGTATACTGTATATATATATATACACACACACACACACACACACACACACTTACATAGCAGTGCTCTGCTATACCCGCTCTTGCAGTGCAGTATGTTTCAATCTACTCTTTCCTGGCTAAAGTGAGCATCTGTCTCAAGATCACAAACAGCATATTCAGCATCTGTCACATTTGCTTACATCATTGAGGTACAAATACATGAAATCTCATTCATTTGACTTAAAAACAGCTTTCATACAGACAACATTTATGTATGTCTTCATATCCTTGAGAAAGTGTGACAAAAAATTACATAATCAAGGATAATATGATAAATAATCTACAGATAGTGGCCAAAAAGGTGGAAGCACTTGGGCAAATGAGGGACACAAAGTATCGAAAGCAGGTGTTATTCCTGAGTTAACATCCCAGCATTCTCAGGGTCATGTAAAAAATGCTCAGCAGGCCTGGTTGCCTACAATTATGGCTAGCATGGCTAGAAGATAAGACCTCCGTCATTGAAAGAAGGGTGATTGTTAGGGGAAATTTAGCTTCAGTGCTGAATACAGCTTAACTTGCTGATATTTCATATGGAACATTGTCTAAGGTGTTGTTGGCATGGATGTCTGAAGGAAAGACATCAACATTTGCATGCTTGTCTTCCTAAATGTGTACAGTCAGTGTATTTTCCCTTTGTAATCCACATTTAGTGCACCTTAGGACTATGAGACCTACACAGCTGGCACAGGCAGATCACAGGTGCTCAATTAACCTGTGGACTAGCAGTTGGGCATTGAAGTCAGGGATATTTGGAACCCTTCCTCCATGGGCGATGCCATGGCCAATTATGTGTTGCCCCACAGAACTCCTGGTTACAGTTGGCACTGGCACAGCCAATCCAGACCATAGGACACATTACTGAATGAAACACAAGTGCCTCAATTGGATATTTCAATTGGGATGCAAAAATGATTACATTTTTAATGTAACTGGAAATGCAATAAAATTGCAGGGGTTTCTCTGCTGATATTACTGAAAACCAAAGTTCACAATAAAGGACTGCAGAGCAACTTCTGAATTGAATGAATACATCCAATATACAACACACATATTGCACAGTATAAAGAGGATACACTAGTATGGAATAATCTATCGCTTACAATAGCTCAACTTGCTAACATGAAACAGCAATTATTGTTGACTGGTATTCCTACTTTATGTATTTCTACTTTTAAGGGCTTGGAATAGTGTCTTTTTCAATATTTTTCATATGTGAGGTTACTAATATGCTTTATCTAAATTTTAAGGTTAATATTTTCTTTTATGTAATAAACTTAGGAGTGTCAGACATGTTTACTATGTAAAAATGTTCTTAATGCTCAGGGTCTGCCAGCAAATCTGAATTGTTGTTTTAAGATTTGATTAAGCAGCAGCCCATGTTATAATTGTGCATCAAATTAAGCCTGAGTGGAAACTTGACAGATTTTCCTGAGAATTTCAGTGAAAACAGGGTACACTGCATATCTAATACTAATGAAATGGCCAAATTGCCCGACATGGTTATCTGGTGTGAGTCATATATTCATTTAGTAATAGACAGAGTTTATATTCCAGATTTTTTTTTTGTTCTGACCACTTTTATAGTAAAGCTCAGGTTCAGTGTGTTCCTATCATCAACCGCATGTCTTTAATCATGGGCATATGCTTCCAATTGAAATTAACATATGGTTCTAACTTTCCGGGTTTTTTTCTTCTTCTAATACATACCTTGGTTGCTGACTAGTAAAACTTAGAATTAATTCTTATTTTTTATTTGCAACATATGAAATTGGTTCAAAAAACAGGTCTGGAATTTTACTGAAAATGATTTCACCTTGCATGCGATGTCATTCCTTTTCCCGCTGTAGCAGAAATAGCCTGCTGGCGTACATTCAAATGAATTTGGGTACAACTGTATTGTGTAGATAATTAACTTGTTCTCCATTACATGTACTGATTAATTGATCTGTTTACATTTGGTGGAGCGGACATTCACATGGACTTTCAAGTGTTTGTTCTGTTTACAGTTTCAAAGATCTTAATAAATCTTTTTCGCCACTTCTCAGTTATTGACCGTTGCTTACTGTATTCTGGGTAATGCAGTTGGTTACGGCTGCCAGTACACAATGATGTTGTCAAATGGCATTCTTTAAATTTGTTCTTATCACAAGTGAGTCCAAGCAATTCACTTCTCAAATTATTTAAACAATACATCTGTTACAATCAATAAAGGCAACAATAATCGATACAGCATGCAATTTTGACATAGGTACTAAAGTGCATTATTTTGTATCCTAACACACAGCGCATACGTTATGTTTACGTGCAGGGATCAAGGAATGCACTAGGCTACTCTCACGTTCTTAGCTGGAACGTGAACTTCATTTCATTTCCCCGTTGAACTGGATTAGAGCTGTATATTCTCTTACTGTTTTCATTTCCAGGAAGAGGGATTTTTTTCCCCTTGGTAAAACGCACAACCCAAATCTCTTGTATCCACAATACAACACCTGGAAAAAGAAACCGTTCATTAATCTTTGCTTCTGCAGAATCCAAGGTTTTAGCCATTTTCCCTCTCAGACCACATGTGATCGAGTACCGTGCATGCTTCGGCGCGGCCCTTGGTGAGTTGTTTTCGGGTCGTCCTGCCCCGGTGGTTTCTTAATTGAATTTTTGAACATTTCGTTTAATATGCAGCTGTTAAATGTCTATAAATAGACCACTGAATGAAATGACCTAATCTTTTCCAGTCGTACTGCACTGTTTCAGAAATATGTTCAGCCATATCACCCTTTGTATTACCCGATGAAGGAATAACTATGCACTGCTGTAGACCTGACCATTCTTTCTAAATACTGCTTTTCACATGTGAGCATTAAATCATCCTGTAATAAAACATAATCTAGCTAATTAGTGATTTATTCATAAATGTTATTGATAAACCACAAATGATTTTGCTCTAGCGTGTGTGTATGTACGCACATTCTAATTTCTTCGATGTTTTTCATCCTTTTTTTCCCTTTAAGTGTCCGATTTGCGCACTAGATCACTGAGCGCAAATGTTCTACAATCTTGTAAATCATAGATTTGTTCTGGGTGATTTGTTACATTGTAATTGAATAAACAATTCTTTATTCAAACCAAAGAATGGAATTATTTTATTAGGCAAATTGTCAATAATACTAAGCAGATAATTGGACTACTAATTCAACCGCATAGTTTCAAACACCAGTTATGAAGTCGTACTTTAAATTATGTACATACACACTCCAACACAAGTAATGGCTATTTGCCTTACCCAAGGCACCTGATCACTGTTTCAAATAGATAGCATTGGTGCCATCTCCTGGTTCATCAAACTCTGTGGATCTGTAGCATTTCTCCTATTCAACACAGTAAATGGTCTAGTAATTGATCAACATAGTAAAAGACCTATTAATTAAATACATGTTGATAAATGTATGGATATCTTCATATTTATATTGTAAGATACAGTAAGATACATAATGCAGTATGTGGATCCATGATTGTTCACATCATTTGTTTTTAATAAGGATGGTAAGGATGGTATAGCAGCAGTAAATACATGTATGTAGCTTGAAATTAATGGCTATACTTGTGCTACCAATGACCAAAAAATCTGGAAAATACCACTCTGCGGTGTTTCATTTCAGGTGAATTACTACGACACTGATTGCCTCTCTTTTGTTTGAGGGCAAGGTTTGTGCATGCAACAGCACCTCCACATGTCTGTTTATATGTCTCTACCCTCATCGAAAGTTCATGTAGATCAAATTACTGCAGCGCAATACTACCATCGCTTCACAATATAACACCATTGCTCTTATTTATATTAGCTACAAAACAGCTTCAACTGTACATTCCTAATAGGTGAACAATTCTTGGCTTGTGGTTTGGATTTTTTGAAGCTTACGACAAAATTAAGCATCAATGTCCAGACCACTGAGCACTTGCCATATGTGAATAACCTGAGATCAGACTCGAGTATACATTTCAATAATGTTTTACTATGGTATTAATAAATGTGATCCAAAAGCAATATAAACTTCAAGGTACCGTGTATAAAGGTGGGCATTCTGCTATTGGGTTCTATCATCTCACAAATTAATTTCCTTTATTCTTTATTTTAATCTCATAAATAATTAGTTTTTACTGACCTTTTAGGTTGAGGTTTTGTTTGATTAAACTCGCACACTCTTGCCCTAAGAAAATGCTGTATCCATCAAGTACTGCTCATTAAAGGCTTCCATCAAAGCCAAAAATGCGATCAGTTGATGAATAAGCATGCAAGTAATTTCATGGATGAACTATATGTATAAAAACAACAGGAAAACTTGTGCTGGCACAAAATACACCTGTTAATTAGAAAATGGTGGGGCTCTTATTTTGTTTAATCTGTTTTGCTGATACTGTATCAGCAATATATTTTAGATCATTAATGCATAAAGACGAATGCTTATGAATGCATATGCTGGTATAAGAAAAAATAGTATATGCTGTAAAGTACATTACAGCATAAATTAGGATTAATAAAAATAAAAAATCTCTGTGTTAATGCTTTCCATACATTTTGTGGTCTGAAATGTAAAAACCCATCATTTATCCAGGTTTAAACATGTATATCACACAAACTGTATATCATTTGTGGAGTGACACAACATGAAAGAACCCCAGTGGTTAATTTGTACATGATGAGATTATATACATAAACTTTGCTATTAATGACAACCTCTTTGGTCATGCTTGCATTTTAATTGGCTGTATTGAAAGTGCTGGTAACCCGAAAAATCCTTTCTTTGTGGCCGCCTCTCTGAGCACTCCAAGCAGGGTGCAATTATATCCATATGGGTGTAATCTCTCAGCAACAGTCACCACAAAATCAGCACGGAATGCACTTGAAAGCACCTTCGGGAAGTAACACGCAGGCCTCATATTGTAACAATAAGGTTTTTACTGCAGGTGTTGGGTCGGAGCACTGATGTCAATATCAAACAAAAAAATCATCTCCCCTCATTTGTGAAACCTTAAATCAAACCCCCTTACTAATGTACAGAACAAGATGTGTTTCATACAGATTCATACTATAAAGAAACTGCAGTGAAAATTGGCACATGTAAGCCTAATACATTATTACCTGACATAATAATTGAATTATCTTTCCAGTTGAGCCAATAATATGTTTATGATTTTATGTTTATGATTTTCAACCCCTTTTCATTTTGGAACATAAGTTCTACTAATGGACACATTACGTATGTGACATTAGAGGCAATCTAACAACGAGATTATTATGTGAATTTGAGCCCTCCCTCACTTGATGCCTCACATATACATACAGTAAGTGGCACAGTGGAGAATATTGCTTGGTTTGTTTTTAGGGGTCAGTCTGCCTGCAGATGATTATTTAGCAGATGTAATATGTGGACAATAAAGAAGGTTTCTGAGGTCATGACAGCTATTGTACAGTAATGACTCACAACCCTCAGACTGCTGCTATTCTCTTTCCAAGGACCTTGTATAAATGGTAGATTATTGCTTGGTGACCAGTGTGGCATTAGATTGGCCCCTAGTTACAAAGACTGCTGCCATCTTTTATTACTTTATTTAATATTATTTGTCATCACAACAAAACTCTATGACAGAAGATCTAGGTATGCCAAAGAAACTGAAAAGGTGTCTGTGTGGCACCGATGATATTCTGGACTAGTCTCTGGACATCCTATTCACTTGACATAAACCCAATAAAGCAACTGTGAGATGCTCTGGATTTGCATGTGTATCATTACGATCCACAATTCTGTACTGCATGCAGCACAGAGTGGACTAGTTGCCAAATTCAGTTTCCTCTAGGGACAGTGAAAATGCACTTATTTTTGATGCAAACAATATTAGTTTGATCTGTAAGTGGAGACCATGGTCCCAAGCCTTTCTTCTTTGTAATATGAGTAAGAGTTGGCCCATTCATGCTTTTAGTTCAGGCAACAAATATAGTGCAAGCCACTTAGCAGAATATGAGTCACAAACATACACAAGCACAATGTATTTAGTCTATTAACTATCTCCCAAGTGTGTAAAAGGAATCTTTGTTCAAAAAGCAACAGTTCATATGAAAACTCATAATAGGCCTTCTTTACAAAGCATGGGATTGCTCACCAGCTGTCTTGTTATATAACTTAAGGAAACAACCTGAAAGTGGCTTATAGGGGAAAAAAATATATATATATACAGTACCAGCCAAAAGTTTGAGTACACCTTCCATCTGGACTACAGCTAAGCGGGCACTCCTTCATTCTTGAACAAGATAATGACCCAAAACACACCTTGAAGTTGTGCAAGAATTATCTGGTGAAGGGGGAACGTGAAGGACAACTCAAACTAAGGACCTGGCCTGCCCAGTGTCCAGACCTCAATACCATAGAACTTGACGGATGAACTGGACAGAACAGTCAAAGCAAAGCAACCCACAAGTGCCTCTGGGAATTGCTGCAGGAGAGCTGGGAAGACATATCGGGTGATTTCCTGCTGAAACTTACTAACCGAATGGCCCGTGTTTGTGAGGCTGTTATCACAGCAAAGGGTGGATATTTTGAGGAATCCAAGATTCAATTTTCAATTAAATTTTATTGAACATTGCTTTGATGTTCCTTTTGTTTATTGTTACATGTCTTTTTGTAATTTTCAAGTATTTAAAGAAACTTATATGGTGTAAAACATTGTCAATTATGAGATAAACCTAGTTTCCAGCAGGTGTACTCAAACTTTTGACTGGTACTGTATATGTGTGTGTGTGTGTGTGTGTGTGTGTGTGTGTGTAAGGAATAAATCATGCATGCATATATACACACACCTGGGATGGTGATGAGGCTGAAAGCCCCCAGAAGTGCATATATATCCTGAGAATGCACTGCTTGGAGTGGTATATTCGCTTATACAACAGCTACGTGCCACAAAAAAGTATTAAAAATGTAAACCGTTATAAAGTAAAAATGATTATATTTCAGCATGTGTAAATCCGCCATGAAATACAGTTCCTTGACACATTTATTCCAGTCACATCCTTGGTGCCAAGAACACAGACAGAATTATAGCCAAAAGCCTGTTTGCCTGAGTCAAGATAAGCTCAAAGTAACAATGAAGGGGAAGATAAAAAAAGAAGTTAACAGCGCTGACGTTAGGTAACTAGCTAACATGAATTACCTAACTTAACAAGCTTGTATAATAGTGATGTAAACAAGCTTAGCTAGCTAGCTAGATTAGTTACAGTACCTAACAATGCATAAAACCAACTAGCTATCTGCTAGAACAAGTTGATAGCAGTGATAGCTAGTTAGCTAAGGTTAGTGAACTTTTCTAGCACTTGCCATGTATGTATAACATGGCTTGCTAACATGTCTGGCTAATAAGTTGTTTAATATAAAACATCTGGCAAGCTAGCTGTGACTGCCCTGGTGGCAAGGCCGTAACCATGGAGTCAACATTGGGGGGGACATTTAAAAAAAAAAATCAGCTAGGCTATATATTGGGGGGGACATTTTGAGCATATCTGAATATTGGGGATGTGTCCCCCCCAATATATATGGTCGTTTCGGCCTTGCCTGGTGGCATTAAATAGTTTCTTGCAAATGATTTTAGTTACATTAGTAAGTTAGCTAGGTAGCTTTCCAGATGTTTTGTGGAAGTTACTAGCCAGACATGCTAGCACCAGTCAAAACTTGTTTTATCTCTATTGTATGGTTTTAAGTTAGAAACATGGACGGAACATGGACAACCCGGCCAACAATATCCCTCCCTCCCCGGGTGACGCTACACTATAAGTGGCTTTTTTCCTATAAGCCACTTATGTGTCCCTCTGCGGGGCTGCTGACCACAGATGGCACTAGCATGGTCTGGATTCAATACCAGACCATGGGGTTTATCCACATACTAAAACAGTGCCTTAACAGGATTGGCCACCCATCAGCGACAAGGCTGCTTTTTCCAAGTAAAATGGACTCCACTGTATTCTTGGAGCAACATTTTAAATGGTATTTGTCATTTCAGATTCAATTTAATCTCAGAGATAATCATAAAACTAGATCATCTAAGCCTACTTGCTAGGGGTATGCACTTTTATTTTAGGGTCTTTCAACAATAAAAGATTCTAGATTTAAACAGAAAAATTGGATTGAGTGGTTGAGTTGTAGAGATGTTAATGTAGCCTATGATTTTGACATCTCCTTTAGCAATATGCTTATTGTAAGCGAGGTTTCAGAGGCTGTCAACTTTCGTTACTTTCTAAAGACGTCCTTGAATAATCCTTTGTCATTTGTGTCTGGAGGCCATGCAGAAATAACACCTAAATCACATGTTAAAAAAACATTATGTTGGCTCAAGATAACAGATTAAAAATGACAAATTGGTAACCCTTTTCAGTGTCGTTGGCTTAAATCCGGGCAAGAAATGCTGTGATGTTCTACTGAACATGCAGACATGAATATTATAAAGTGCCATAACACAATAACTCTTGGATGCCTGCAGTGTAATGTGCAGATCTCATATTTAACCTGCGACAGTGAAATTTACCATTATCAGTGTCCTGGTATATTTTAAATTCCAGGAGTGATGCATTTATTATAGCGATTTTTTTCTTGGAATTCAGCCCCTTCTCCTGGAGTTCCTTGGATTTCAAAAATGTGATTCTGCACAATGCCTACACTGTTTGAAAGGACCCAAAATTGAGTACTGTTTTCTATACATTTACACCAAAAAAAATGTAGGGGAGTGGGTTTTCTCAAATTGTAGCTGGCATAGTGCATTTGTAGTTGGCATAGTGATAGGACAACATCACACTGTGAAAAAAAAAAAAGATTGGTCACAAACATTTTGTGTATTGTGTGTTCCCTAATCAAATAGTGGGAGTAGGCAACAGTTTGAAATGCTTTCACAATTTGGTTACACTCAATGTTCCTGCTAATACTTTTTTAAAATCATAACTAATTGAAACTGTAAAATGTGACTTTTGGAATAGGGAGCAGAAAACCTGACTTCAAAGAATATTATACATGTGATGTCTACCATACTCCAGCTGGGCAGCAACAGCTTCCATAGTGAAAGGCAAAACTCACAATAACTAACTTATATCCTAAAAAAGTTATTTCAGAAAAAACAGTGCTTTTTGTGAAGTTAAAGACAAAAGAGGTACAAGGTTCAAGATTATCTAATCATCTCAAATTACACTAATAAAATACATAGCTTGCTGTCTAAATTATTTTATTTCATAATTTGTTCACATTCTGGCAGTGGTTTAGGAATGCATGTTGAAGCTGCCCTGAACCAGACTCTAAATAAATAATTAATACATAAATAAATAAATAAATAAATATTGGTTGCACCTAAAGAGAGTCCAGTTTATGTTCAGCCACCTCTTTCATTTACTTTCAGCCAACCACCACACATGACATCATGGAAAACTTTGTGGACCCTAAAAGTGAAGTAGGAAATGCTGTACTTCTTTCACCAGAGGTACATCATTCTAAAAATAAAAATTGATATCATAGGATTCCTCAAATACTTTCATCTCAAACCTTGTGATTCAATTGGCATTTAAGCTGGTTTGATTAGGCTATGAAGTTGAAAAGCAGAGCGTACTGATATTTCAGCATGGATTAATCATCAGCTGGTTTTAATAAAATGTTCAAACAATCTTGTTTTATCTGGCCAGAGGAGTTACTTGGCAAAGCTGTGCCTTGCATACTTACCTATTTACCTGGTATGTATGTTGGCAAAAATACACACTTTTCTTAAAGTGGACTATTCTTTTTTGAGGCTTTTAAACTTTTTTTGCCACAAGAAACTTGTATACTAGCTATACTGTACCTGTCTACTGAACCAACCCTTGGGCCAATGATTGTTAGTTTCAATAGGCACTATTACTGTTCTTTTTTTATTATATTCAATATACTTTTGATATCCTACTTAATGAAAAAGGAACTCAATCCTACCACATTGCACAAGATAACACACAAATGACAATCCATGCTTTGTTTAAGGTTATGCTCCAGTTCATTCCTTTGAATGTAATATTTGTAACTGCCTTACAACTTGTACCTGTTCGCCTGCAAGTGATTAGCAACAGCCTTGTATTTCCAGGGCAAATAAAAGCTTTGATTGATGGTGCTGATTTTCCTTTCTGCCTGTTTGTCTGCATTCATACAGTGTAGATAGCAAAAGCTAGAAAAATGCACACCCTATGCGAGCAGCTGGCCTTCAGGGTAGTTAAACATGTGTAAAAGTGAATAAAGCCGCACACATTCTACACTTGCAGGGCTAATTTATTTTCCAACGTTTCGGCTGGCAAGCAGCCTTCATCAGGGTATTCAAACAAGTGTATTTACTCTTACACATGTTTGGATTAATAAACATACAGACTGGTGAAATTATATAGTAGACCTGGGCTCTTCCCTTTCCATACCTGGCATTCTGTAGAATTATGTATGCCTACAAGGGACATGCAAAAAGAAGAAGTAGACGTTCTTAACTGCTGGAAAAAATTACTTCACATTTATAGATTCAGAATATACTGCACTACAAAGTTAGGTAAGACATTTATAAACCCCCACACAGCATGCTCATTCTCATGTCAAAAGATGCTGAAGATGAGATTTCCTTTGAATAGTTCCACAGTACCCTCCAAAATGATTCACCCCCTTGATATAGATGAGCAAAGAAAGCTATATATATTATATTGTATTATAAGTATATTGCATGCTCAAAACATTGGCAAATCATATTATTTTATACTAATACAATTATTTAAGAGAAAAAGATTAACCAGTAATTTAACAAGTAATCTTTGTTTCCTAAAAAATACATGAGTCACAATTAATCACACTCCTGTTTTCAGTAGTTTGTGGACAGTACGGTAGTATAACAGAAGAGTTGTCTTCTATATTGTTATGAGATTGGTGAGATCGGGGGGATCTTTGACCATTCCTTCATACAGAATCCTTCAGATCCTTTAGTCTGCTCTTGTGGACTGCCTTCTTCCACTTAAACACACATTTTTGATTGGGTTCAAGTCTGCAGACTGAGATGACCATTGCAAAACAGTCATTTTGTGGTCAGTTGACTATTTCTTGGTTGATTTTGAGGTATGGTTGGGATCATTGCTGAAAGATCCACTTGCTAAGTGTCAGGTTCCTGGCAGGTTTTTGTCCAAAATGTCTTGGTACTTGTAGGAGTTTTTGATTTCATTGACCTTAACAAGAGCCCCAGACCAGTAGATGCAGAATAACACCATAACTTCAAAGAGCCATATTTCCCTCTCGAGTCATATCTTCTCTGCCCTGGTCCCTAAATGGTGGAATGACCTTCCTCACCTACCTTCCGTAAAAGACTGAAAACTCACCTTTTCAGACTCAATTAATTTTTTTGCTTTGTATAACAGGATTTGAAGCATAAGTGTCGGCAATGTCAATGTTCAGACTGTAACTTACTGTTCGATAACTCAAGCAATTATCTCTAGCCATGTGAACGCACTCTTGTAAGTCACTTTGGATAAGTCTGCTAAATAACAAAGTTGTAAATTATATATATTTTTTATAGAGAATTGGCAACCTGTGGCAACCTTTTTCTTTGCCTCAGAAATCATTGGATTTTATGTAAAATAATTATATGGGATGTGGACACATTTTGCGGAAAAAATATGATTTGTTAAACAAATTATTTTTTCTCTAAGCAATTGCATTAGTGTAAATGAATATAATTTTTAGCATAAAATATAGTTAATTACCTGTATTGTTTCTTTTGTACAGCCTTCTTTGCTCATCTTTATCAAGGGTGCGAATACTTTTGAAGGGTGCTGTAACAAGAGCAAGGCTTCCAATGACTTTGTTGTTGACCAGGACATTTTGAGGGGGTGTGCCAGTTCATGATTACTTGAATCAATTCCAGAGTGTAAAAGTCACAAACCGTGACACTTATACCTGCTAGTCTGGTAGTAAAGAATCACATATAAAATTAGCATTATTTTTTAGTTGAGTACTCTTTTACATACTTGATAAATACTCAAATGACAAATTGTGTGGCTGTAATATAACTTCAATTTCATGAAATTTGTACATATTTTAAAATATAATCAAGATTTATAACTTTTGTCAATATAACTTTAATGCATGGAAATTCATTCATTTTGAATTAGAACCCAATAAAATGTCCTTAAACCCTGGTGGGGAGCTTCTTGACAGGCTGAAAGGTGAGCTACACATGCATAGAAAGGCTTGTCGACCTTATAGAAGCACTAAAGCACTTCCAGGAAAGTGTACCAGGCCACAGGAATAATGCAGCACGAACACTGTACATTTGATTCAGGCCTAAAAACTCTCCAGAAAGATCATTTGACTTAGTCAAAAGAATATGGTGTACCTGAGTTCAGCTGAAACAATCGAAAGAATTGAAAACAAAATGAAAACAATTGGGAACCATTTCTCAATTATGATATACAAACTCAAGAGTCGGAACATGCTGCATTGTTATGGGAGAAGCGATAGACGGGTGTGGCACTCACCATTCTTCCTCTCGGTCAGTGGAGACAGCTGGGCGCTGGTCTGGAGACTCGTCTGCTTGGGGCTGTCAGAGACACGCTCCATCTTGGCCCGGCTGTAGGCAGGACCCTGCCCTGTGTTCTCATCCTGGGCGGGCGGCACAGTGGCAACTGCTCCATTCATTGCCCCGGACGCACTCCGGATCGTCTCTCACACAGGTCACACTGTCAGCACACACAACACAATGCGTCAGATGGTAAATGGAAAGGTATTGCACAAAAAAATACAGTCAAAAATAATTGGAAAGGAAATGGAATTCTTTGCTCATCAGGCATGAAGACAAGCACAGAATAGAAAAGGTGCGTGATACTAAAAAGGAATCAAAAACTATCAAAATATTTAAATGTACTTGATTTAACCTGGAAAAAGACATATAAAATAGAAATCTACAAAGTACTTTTATAAATTGCACAGATTAATGCATCAATATGAGTGTCTGTGTGCAGATTTAAGAAATGAGCCTGTTCTTTTTTTATTAGTTTTCATCCTGACAGTTCGACCTTCATGTTGTTCCAGCACAGAAAATCTCTTTGTTTTGTTTTCCTTTGAATCAGTTTTTTAGCCTGAAGACATTCTGCAGTTCCCAGAATGTGTAGCTTAATCAGATTTTATTTATAAAACTTAAGCACACTTTTTTTAACCTACGAACGTGTCTCCCATCAAGAACTTAAGCCAACTTATTAATTTACAGAATGTACAAAGTGCAGGCCTTTGCATGGTCTCCACCTGTCAGTAAATATTAAACACACAAGTTCAGAATTCAGTAGCTTTGGAAGCCCCCACAGTGTGTCTGTGTGAAATATGATGAGGTCTTCATCTGCTGTTGGACAGGCCAAACCTTCTCTATGGTTTGCCTGGGTACAGTCCATCATCTACAGAAACAAACCCCATAGGGCACTACAAACACACATCTCTGTTTTCTTTAATAAGCTGTATTTGGAAAGCCACTTAGACTCGTAAAGGCCAATAATTCATTCAGTCATTATATGCAATAAAACAGCCGCATTGTCAGAGCTCTGTGGGCAGTTTATTACACATATGGGTGGCCAAAATCTGAAAGACATCTGATGGCATGTTAGAAAAGGTGATATTACTAGTACTAATAAATATATTATTCTCCTACTCCTATTCAGAAATAATTTTAATCTTTCTATACAGTCATATATACCCGGTGTATGGAGACTCTGTAAACATGGTTACACAAGACCAATGGCATTCAGAGGAATTTTTAATTTGGATTTTTGATTTTATATGATTATATAATTCTTGGAGAGTTGCCATTTTTTTCTAGCCAAATACAGATGGATAAGTTGTTTTTGGGTGGGTGACAATTCCTTCACTGAAGAGAATACCATAACATGTCAATAGTTAGTAGTTTTACTACATTACCAAGTATGTTTTAAACAATAGTAAAATTCAGTTCAACAACAATTCAGATTGAGAAATATGTTTTCAGCCTCTAAAATGTAGCTCATCAGCTAATACATTTTATATTTGTACACAGGGTTTATGTAACTCCTTATTGTCATTTTAAAATGAAACATTTCTGCTGAAAAAAATGTGATGGCATTGGTGGAGTGGTAGATGCTCTATCTGATACATTTGGGCACGGGGTTAGAGAAATTTATTTTGTCAAAAAGGAAGTTTTTTGTCAAAGTGCCTTCCTGGTTACTGTGGATGTGCTCTCATGCATGGGGTGGTTCCTGTTTGGGGATGACACATGAATTAGATTAAACTTACACAAGAGACACATTTGATAGATAGGCTTGACTTCTTCAGAGAAAACTATATTGAAGGTCTGGGAAGAGCCCATCATTAATCATTTATATGTATTATTTATATTATATTATGGTTATATTTCCTTGATGTTTTTGAGGTTGACAATGAGCTTGCACAGTGCAACCACTTTGAATAGTTGGTTGGATGCTGTGCAATTAATTGTCAGTCTTATTTGCAAGATGTTGTGTTGTTTTTATTTGGGGTCCCCCCCACAACCCTGTGTGTGTTCCTTTGTGTGTTTCTGTTGTTTAGGTTGTGCATTATGTTCTGTAAATATATAAAAATTTATACTTAGTGTTTACAAAAGAAAAACAATATATACTGTACATATATGAACACAAGGGAAATACTATATGGTCATGAACCAGACTGACTGGGGGAATATGGAGATAAGGCAACAATTTGTTATGTTTCTTTACTCTTTTTGCAATTTTAAGTGAAGTTATGTATCTGGTACTGTTTATGACTTTCCTATTTTCTGTGGTCTTCTAATCACCAATCAATTCATACATTTTGCAGGCTCCTCAGATTGCACAGACTGCAGGGCAACAGGGATTACACACATTAAGTATCATTTCAGTGCAATCATAGAAAACATGTTACAGCTAGCATCTGTGAATCGTAATGTGTGTTTTAGGACTTAGTCGCACTGACCCAAAGGCACAGGACCTTTGTTTACTCACAGATTACCAGTTCTTCTCATATTCAGGTATGTCAAAACAATAACTCTATAAGAGCCCGTGGGCCCCCATGTTATGGGTCCACAAGATTGCTTCTTGTTAATGCGGCATATGTGTGGCCCTGGCTGATTCAGTCTGTAAGCAAGAGTATGGGCTCTATTTTGAGAACACAAATGCAGTCTGCAAACGCTAGGGCAAGCAACAGCGCAGATCAAAAAGAGGCGTGTCCAAAACTACAGTAACGCAGGCAAAGCACATGGGGTGTGGTGGGTATCCACAACATCCATTCAACAAATCTTGATTTTTTAATCATAATCGCCCCCTATCTAGGACTCTGGTATTGCCGATGAGTGGTTGCCTCTGCACTAGGACAAGTGCGTATGTACAAAGATTCCAAGAGTAGGAGTGCTGATCTAGGATCAGGTTTCCTCTGTCCATATCTTAACCATATCCTTTATGAGCTAAAAGGCTAAACTGATCCTAGATCAGCACTCCTCCTCTTAGAATCTTTGTACATACGGCCCCAGGTTTCTGGTGGTGGAATTTTCAGAGTTCAGACCATTTATATCTGTTAAAATACCACTGTGCTGCTAAACCACACCCTCAAATGACAGACCCAGCCCCTTTCCACCCACCCAGAGAAAGCACTTAAAAAGAGGGATGAAAATACCAACCTAGGGGCATCTCTGTGCCACTCCTAAATATCTTGACAGCTGCGATGGGGTTGCGAGAGGCTTTTTGCATCCTCAAAATAGAGCCCTATTTTTCAGTGTAGCGCCCGAGTAGGCGCGTGCTATGGCGTCATTGTGGAGGGGAAATACCTCTCCGCCCGCTGGCTCCACCCCCGCGCAGAGTTGGGAACCCCGGGACTAATTCCCCAGCTGAAGTGCATAAGCGCAATTACGAATTGTTAAAAGGTGTGCTTTCACACAGGTGCGGGGTTGGGAGTAGGTACGAGATTGTGTGGGCGGGAGTTTGGCAAGAGAGAGAGAGAAATAGTTTTGTTTGGGAGAAAAGACTGTGTGTTGAATTAACACTGCTTTGTTCTTTTGAAAGTTTTTGTTTGGGATTATTATTTGTGGCAATCGGATTCTTTTTGGATAAAACGACAACGGATTGGACAAAGGATTGGACAAAGGATTTACCCCGGAACGGACAAAGACAACGGAATTGGATCACGGACAGCACAACAACGAGAGTGAAAGTTTGTGGACATTGTTGTATTTCCAGTGACATTTGTTGCAAGCCGAATTTCCCTGCCACGGGAGCGGCATTTCCTTCCGCGGAAACCTCCGCTGTAATTAATCAATCTCGTTTTGCTTTTGAACTGTCTCCATTTTGCAGTTGTTCATTGATTAAGTTATCGATTATTGGCGGAGTGGAAACCCCACACCATTGGTTGTGCTACATAAGCTATTGTAATACATATGGGTATCAGGATTCACAACACATTGTCTTTAGACAATAGATGTCAGTGAAGAGAGCCCAGCAAAGAAAGCCATTTCCTGCATCCACGGGGAGAACAAGGATTACCCCGTGACCCTCTTGAGGTTACAAACGACAAAGGGGCAATACATCGGAAAAGCCAGAGTCGTCGAAAACCTGCCGGTTCTGGTGCTGCTGGGACGGGATTGCCCAATCTTTCCCCAGCTCTGGACAGGGATGCGGGGGGAAGAGGGAAGGCGGTGAAAGATGAGACGTGGCCGAAAAGGGGAAGTGGCAAGGGCAACCCAAGGACCCCCCCTGTGCGGGGTCCGAATCCGAAGCGGTCGAGGCCACCAGACTGTGCGGATTCCAGGGAGCGGACCCGCAACCATCAGCAGAGGGGCCATCAGAGGCCAGTGCTGCCGAGGCCAACCCCGTGGAGGAAGAGCCGACGTGGGAGGAATTGTTCCCGATGGGCCACGAGGAGGCGCCAGAGTCCCCGCCCTTGACGGGACGGTTTGGGATGGCCCAACTGGAGGACCAAAATCTGAGACATGCCTTCCAACATGTCACGGTGGTCGACGGGACACTCATGGAGGGGGTAAGCAACAAAACTTACCCTCATTTTGCCATTAAAAAGAGACTCTTATACCAGGTAGTCATGAGTGAAGGGCGTGAGATAGAGCAGCTGTTAGTACCACACTCCATGGTAAACACTGTTTTACAGTTGACGCATGCGCACATGCTGGGGGCGCACTTGGGGGTTGAGAAGACCTCCGAAAGGATCAAGGCACGCTTCTATTGGCCCAGGATAAAACGTGCGGTCGAGAAATTCTGCCGAGAGTGCCGGGAGTGCCAGAGGGTGGCACCCAAGCCCAAATGCAATGCCTTTGCCCATAATCTCTGTTCCCTTTAGCCGGATCGCATTGGATCTCGTCAGGCCCCTCCCAAAAAGCAGCAAGGGGTTCCAATACATCCTGGTCATCTTGGACTACGCAACACGGTACCCCGAAGCCATTCCCCTGCGCACGATGGCCACCAAGGGCATCGCACGAGAACTGATGCTGCTGTTCTCCCGGGTCGGCATACCGGACGAGATCCTGACAGACCAGGGCACTCCCTTTATGAGCAAGGTAATGCGCGACCTATGCCAATTACTAGAGATCAGGCAAATACGTACGTCCGTGTACCACCCCCAGACTGATGGTCTTGTCGAAAGGTTCAACCGAACCCTGAAGAGTATGTTGCGGAAGGTTGCTATACCGCCGATGGCCACACGGCATGCTGGACCTAGCTAAAGAAGCCTGGGAGGCCCAGCCGTCCCCCCACCAAACTGTAGTGGAACACGTGACCGAGATGAGAGAGCGGATGGCCACCCTGTGGCCCATCGTCCGCGAGCATATGAAGGAGGCACAGGAGACGCAGCAGCACGTCTACAATTGCGGGGCGCGGCTCCGTGAATTTCAGCCCAGGGATCAGGTACTGGTGCTGGTCCCCAGATCCGAGTGCAAGTTCCTCACCTGCTGGAAAGGACCGTACGAGGTCCTAGAGAAAGTGGGCGAGGTTAATTATAGGGTAAGTCAACCAGACCATCGCAACAAAACACAGCTGTACCACATTAATCTGTTGAAACAGTGGCATGTCAGTGACCAGGTCCCAGAGGGTGGACCGCAGTTGTGTTTTACAGCCAGCCAGACGGACGAGGTTCCGCTAGGGGAGCAACTGAGCATGGAACTACGGGAACTGGTGGGCCGCCATCGAGATGTCTTCGGTCTTAGACCGACGTCATTGAACACCACATTGTCACTCCCCCAGGAGTCAAGGTAACACAGCGGCCGTACCGCATTCCTGAGGCACGGCGTGAAGTGGTGCGCCGTGAAGTGCAGGTGATGTTGGTGGCCTGGATCATAGAGGAGTCCCGTAGTGAGTGGTGCAGTCCCATAGTCCTGGTCCCCAGGCCTGATGGAACAATCAAGTTCTGTAACGATTTTCTAAAACTGAATGAGGTCTCAAAATTTGATGCATACCCCATGCCTAGGGTAGATGAGCTGATGGAGCGGCTCGGGACAGCCAGGTACATCAGCACGCTGGACCATGACGAAGGGGTACTGGCAGGTGCCCCAGGGAGTCTATGGAGAAGACGGCGTTACCCCGGATGGCCTGTATCAATACCGGAAACTTCCATTCGGGTTGCACGGGGTGCCTCCCACCTTCCATGACATCGTCATCCATGGAGAAGACTGGGGGACCCATCTCAGACAGATGCAAGAGGTGCTGCATGCCCTAAGAGGGGCAGGGCTGACAGCAAACCCCGGAAGTGCCACCTGGGACTACAGGAGGCAGAGTACCTGGGCTACACCATTGGCCGAGGGTTGGTCAAGCCCCAAGCGGGCAAAATTGAATCAATCCGGAATTGGCCCCGCCCCACGACACAGAAACAGGTGCGTACGTTCATCGGGCTGGCCTGTTATTACAGGCGATTTATCCCCAACTTTGCATCCCTGGCTAGCCCGTTGACCGACCTGACTAAGAAAAAGTTGCCGCGACAGGTGGAGTAGACCGAGACCAAGGAAATCGCATTCCAACACCTCAAGGACGCGCTCTGTTCCGGACCGGTGCTGGTCACTCCGAACTTCCAAAAACCCCTGCTGGTCCAGACGGATCCATCGGAGACTGGAATCGGGGCGGTCCTGTCTCAAGTACAGGGGGGTGAGGAACACCCCATGATGTACATAAGCCGTAAGCTTCTACCGAGAAAGACGAGGTACTAAGTTATCGATTATTGGCAGAGTGGAAACCCCACACCCTTGGTTGCGCTACATAAGCTATTGTAATACATATGGGTATCAGGATTCACAACACATTGTCAGACAATAGATGTCAGTGAAGAGAGCCCAGCAGGAGACTAAATAAACGGCAACGATGACAGCTCCCCTACAGGCCTACCAGGAGACTTCTTCCTAATAACTGCTGCTCTGACATTCATGAAACCTGGATGTGAGCAAAGGGAGGTGCCATAAAGACTATATGGCTGATCTGGCGGGGAACAATACCCACTGTTCCAGGATGCGCCACAATGGCACTACCTCTGCACACCACCATTGTCAGCTGTATCAAAGAAAAGGGCGTCATCTCACCTCTCTCTTTCACAACCATTTGAAGAAAGGGGATGTCGACCACGGAGCATACCCGCACCTGCATGACCAATAAACAGGTGTTCGCCATGGTGATGGCACGAGACTCACGTGGGATAGCGGCAACGTTGAAGTTTTGGCTTAAAAGGTAACCCAGAATATATTAACTTTGTCTCTGAATGAGGTGGTTACCTAGTCAATAACAGCATGCCAATTGATAGGTACTGGGAAGTTTCACCTCCTGATCATTGATCCGAACTGCCAGTGGCTGCTTCCCTGAAAGTCTCGCCTCCGAGTCTTGGCTCAGCTCTGTGCAGGTATTCTTTTGGACTGACCGTCTCCATGTGTCCCGGTCTCTGCCATCCTGCGGTTGTCCATGTCACCCATAAGACCCCTGGAACAGGGCATTGCCCATTCGCATGTGTTTATTTGTTTTCGCATGAGTTAACTTCTCCCGAGTGTACTTGGCCCAATGAATTTGGAGAACTTGCGCGTCGTCCACCCTGATGCTGGATTACTCCAGGAGGAACTCTGCTGACCAGCTGATCCGGGATCCGTGGACTGCCCACCTGTTGGACCCGCTAAGTAAATCAGCATTTCATTCATCCTTGCATGGCATCTACTGTAGCTGTCATTAAAACGTATAGTAGTCAGGATAATGTTTCACTGTTCCTGTTGACCATTTGCCAAGCAGCGTATGTATCTGTTTAACAATCGTTGTCTGTTCTTGTATCTTTCATTTTGTTTATTCCCTTGTTCTTTTCCCTTTTGTTTTGTTGAAATTCTTTTAGTTAGTTGCTATTGTGTTTTGGTTATATGGTGCTGTAATTAGAATGAGTTGACTGATAGACATCACTAGTGATTATATTAATAAACATTCTATTCATTGATATGTAGGTTGTCCTGTCTTTTGTTTTGTATGAATTGGGTTCTACTGGCTACCGCCTCACAAGATAAATATTGAAAAAGTGGACGTTGACACGACTCATGCTAACGTCACTACCCATTCTAATATTTGGAATTTCAAGGGAAATTAATTAAAAAAATCAGATTTTAAATGGCTAAGGGAAGTTTAAACAAAACTAAAAAGTATGCACATTTTTTGTGCATTTCATCTATTCACAAATAGCAAAGTTGATGCTTGGATTATACAAACTCAAGAATTATTGCTCACTGAAAAAAACGAATTAAATATTTATCATTTGAAAGGTATGAGTGCAGTAACCTGTATTAAACAATGTAGACATATAAACTCTATCCATTGGAAAATTCCAGGTGACTGTGATTAGATTCCACTGTTTAGAGTCCATATTGCCAAGGTCTTGATCAAACCCAGAAACTGAGCAATTGAGCATAAACATATAATTCTTTGATAACATGCCTCATGTGCTTTCATAAAAGCAGATTCTGTGCTGCAGCAGACACTGTGGTGCATCAGAAATAAGCATATGACCTCAGGTTGATTCAATAACATTTGCTTAAGTACTTAGGTGACAGGGAAATTTAATTACAGAAAGAAAATTTATGAAAAGGGATATATTTAGACACAAATTAGTTTTTAAATGGTTCATGGTGACCACTTTGTTTGTTTTTGTCTTAATGTCCAATATAATGTAGCTCCCCATGCTTAATCCCAGATTTTTATTTTCTCCAAATTTGGAATGTTCAGCTGTATTAGTAGGTCCGCGTCATTGGCTGAAACATTCTGGCTGAGACAATTACATGTTCTGACAAGTACACACACCATCGAAGTGTGTGCTGCTAGCCGCTGATTCTTAAAGTAACTATACCAAATCATGTCAGACTTGGGAAATGTCTCCTATCAATGTTGTCATGTGCATCTGGTCGATGGATACGCAGTGAAAACATCCTCAGTAGTTTAGTTTTATAATTGCTTCCCAAGGGGAGTCCGAATGAATATGCATGTGTGAATCAACCATTGAAATTCTTATGTTTTTAAATCAAATCAAGGTCACTGCATATCTTAGGCCTCCTTCAAGTCCTGACTCCTGAGCAGATAGTTTGTACATATCTGAGGTGAGACCTCACCCTCTGTAGATATGGGCAGTCTGAGTTTAAGGGGGAGGGGCCTGGGTAAGAAACAGGATGTGCATGTAAACATGTGTGGATGGAACAATAATAAACCAACCCTTGACTTCAGACACAAGACAACACTTGAATTATCTTCAATAAACGAAGGCCAGGGAGCACCCTCTCTTTCCAGCTCAGAGAGCCTCACTTTAATGGGTCTTAACTGATGGGCCAAACTTTAAAGCCCACCCCGAGATGGAATCCTGGCAATTTACAAGCGAGTGACAGCTGGACCTGGGGAAGCTCTGACAGCAGAAAGGTCTGTGGCCTAAGGGACAGTGATTCAGCTGAGCCATATGCTTGTTCCTAGGTGGGGGTCTGAGTGGCTCATGGTATAAGAAACCCCCAATCTGCACAATAAAAAAGGGAACCCATCTTCAAAGACCTATGTTATTGCTTGATAGTATCTGCACTCAGAGTGGAGTGCAGCATTAAAGCACAATTAAGAGCCGACACATGCGCTTTGAGCACAATCAAGATGTAGGTACCGCATTGATAAATTAGTCTACTTATTGGTGCTAGAATGATCAATTCCTTCAAGTCTCCCTGGCAGGAGCCCTGCCTTCGACAATTAATAACAGTGAAAGATTGCTTAACGGCCCGTGGTTATAACAGTCTATATAAATACTATATAAATACACAAACACTGGACTCAAAAGTGCTAATACACACTCTATCAACAGGGAACCTAATCCATAGTTGGCTCATGTAAGGACATGGATCTAGTTACCAAGTTGATTGTGTCAACTTCCCCTGCATGCGATATACCCTAGATGTATGATGACTTAAGGTGTAAGTTAATTGTGATTGATATCATATCGAGGAGTAGTTTGAAGAGTACATGATACTGGGTACAGACTCATGCAGTAAGCTACTACGCAGTGTAAACAAAGGCAGATGTGTAAGAATGAAGTCTATGGGTAGGACGTACATACCATTCAGCAGGACTGCAAGAAAACCTTTGTTGTTTGGGCTGATCCAATGAATTTGGCTAGTTATACTTAAGACCCACTCTTAAATGTGAAAACATTTCAAAACATTTCCACAACATTAAGTCTTCATGTTGTAGAGTAATAGCTTCCATTAAAATATGAAATGCAAATGCATCATCTCAATCTCATCATCCACCAATACTTTAAAGACTCAAGCAGAAGCCCCAGAATCTCTCAAGCGGAAGCTCTGCCCTGTTTAAGTGCTTCTTCTTTCAAAAATAGAAACGGGTGTTGTGGGGTGGCCACTTTAACATAGGCCTACGGCTATGTAAGTATTCCCAAGTAGGCACGAATGTGGGTGTATGTGCTCGTGTGCTCGAAAGCAGAAAGTCTTCATGGGTTTATACAATCCCAGTCCAAGATTTTAACCTGCCCTTCGGTTCAGTTCAGATCCAAGCAAATCGGGTCTTGATATGCATTGATGCAGGAGAAACCCAAAGTTTCTGAACATTCTCTGTGTCAGTCCACACTGCTTTGTGTTTCTGATATGGCTGCTGCTGCTGTTTGCACTCACTTGAATATTGAATACACGCATTACCAAATATGTTGAATAAATGTTTGGTTAAACCAAGATGTGAACTACCCATGTATTCAACTCATTAAATCATATTTGGGGATAAAGGCAGATATACAGTGGCTATAAACATTATTCACCATGGCATTTTCACATTTTATTTTTTTATTTCATGGAATCAAAATAGATTTAATTGGGATTTCTTGCCACTGACTAACACAAAATACTAAAAAATGTCAAATAAAAAAACAACTCTAGTTGATTCTCTCTATCACTCTAGACTCTAGTTGAGACAATAGTTGATTTGCATAAGTATTCACTCCCCTTGACTTAATACTTGGTAGAAGCACCTTTAGCTACAAATACAGCTGTGAGTCAATGTGAGTAAGTCTCTACCAGCCTTGCACATCTGGATACTGCATTTTTCACCCATTCTTCTGTAGAAAATTGCTCTAGCTCTATCAGTTTTGATGGGGACTGTTGGTGAACAGTAATTTTCAAATCTTTACACAGTCTTCCATGGCAGAGATGGAAGAAACTGTCCATGGGACAACAATAGCCCGGGCACCTCACAAATCTGGGCTTTGTTGAAGAAAACAATGTTAAGTTCATACTCACCATTTGCATGCTATGAATATTTTATGCCATCTGACTGTACAAAGTTCAAAGTAATTAATAGTTTCGTTTTTTTGTCTAACAGATACAGATACCAAGTACCGTGGAAATACCAGGCCATGAATCAGCCAATGTCAACCTAACCATAACTGATGGTTGCTATGGTAGCCACCATCTCCTAATAGGTTTGAGCATAGAAAAACAACATTCTTGCCCAAGGGTTGATTTAATCTAAAGTATCATAAGTTATGTAAAAAAATATTTTATCAAATGTATTACTGATATAAGTAATCTCATATACTAAAAGTTTGATGGTTTTATTACTGAGAAAGCGGTGGAGCTGTTGAAATTGCAAGCTCTCAGAAAGGCATGACATTTTAAAAGGTCACTGAACTGAAATGGATGAAAAATGTAATTCCTTTTCTTTGACTTTAAATGAACAGTGCATACATCATGGATCCTTTAAAGAGCTTCAGCATGTGAGAGAACACCCATCTATTGATAGAGTTGTTTTCTGTTTGTGGGTATTTACACTGTAATATCCAATGATCCGATGCGCTCTGTACACTGATTAGTATCACCTGAAATGTACAGTATCCACCAATTTCTTTTGAAGGCAAGAGAAAACATCAAAAGGCTGCAGTGGAGGTAGCTCCCTGCCTAATCACCAGCGTAAGTCGGAGCCGAGTTCAAGTTACAGAACAGCTGATCCCTGAGCGTTCACTGCTCAGATACAGCGTGATGGAACTTTCAGAGGGTCGTCTTCTGGCCAATCATTTCCATCTTGACCAAGGCCAGATGCCCTCTCCATCTAGAGATTATTTCATTCCTGATGCCGTTTGATCTGGAATGTTTTGTTTCTTTTCTTCTTCTTTTTTCAGACCACCAGTTGTGCTGAACCGTTGCCAAAATTATGGGAGGTTTTCGTTGACTTTTTTATTAATGCGGGACAAAAAGGGGGGGTCATCCTGGGACTTCCACAAATGACATGCTAATGAACTGTAAAATGAATGTGTATGCCTCTTTCTCTATGAGTAGAATATGACAACGCCATTGGTTTATGTATGGCAAAGAGCACGACTATAGAGAAAAGCACAAATGGAGTTGACAGTGCTTTTGATGTAGATGCCAATGTCCTGACTTTTTAAGTGAATTTTCTTAATTTTTTATTCAGTTAGGAAACACCCAGTGTCTTTTTGATATGTCCAATACTTAGAGGGGGTGATAATTATGGGTACACAATGTGGTGTCTCTTTTGGGAAGAGGGCCAGTACTGGTCCACATCCACTGTGAATACACCACAACACCGTCATCTGTAGACTAGCAGGAAGCCAGCTCTGTAGGGTCACCTCATGAATTGCTTTTATTAATGCGTTATCTGTGATGCATTAAGATGGGAGCCAGCCCAGTCCTTGCCTGCAAGTGGCACTGACACAATGAAGCTGTAGGCTACCCTGAAAGAGCAACTCAAAGCACGACAATTTCACAAGGAACACTACATATGCCTAAAGGCATAAACACAGTCGATTTGAAAGAACATACTATCAACTATAGTAAAAGAAATTGAAGGAATAAGGCATCAGAATGGGTAATGTTATGAAGTAGTGTAAACCTCTTTTAAGGTGGTTATATATCCATCATACCTGTCCTCTATAGTATACTTTTGATATATTTAAGAAAGATATGTTTTTTTTTCATTCTAAACCTCTGCAAAACTAAAATCCTTGTCCCCAAACATGTTATCCAATGAGCGGGTGGCTCTTACTCCCGTAACCTCCCACGAAACCACAAGCGTGCCACACTGGAAAAGCCGGTGTAAAAAGATTTGTTTGAAAGTAAATAGACACGCGAATAATAAAAAGATACAGGCTTTACCTACACCCCGATTTGCAGGACAAGTTGTTATTAAATGACTTTTTAACAGAGCATTTGGCAAGATTTAGAGCTTTTGCCATTCTATAATAAACAATGGCATGGCTATATTGAAAATATTTACTTAATTCTCCAAAGTGACTTATGGCAACATTGGCTACTAAATAGAATGTCACGAGTGTTATGGCGTCAGGTGCCACAGCCTGTATAAATATTCTCTGTACACTTGTTTATAGGAAAACCCCATCTGGCTTTGGCTAACAGAGTCAGACATGCCAGTGACCCCAGGTTTTTCTAATGGAAAATATAACACAAGTGTTTGCTAAGCTGGGATAACTACAGCAGTCAACTGTCAAGTGACAGACAAGACAACCCTGTAAAAGACTCCAGGGCTCCACATCTGAAACCCAGCCCTTAAAAACAAAAGAGTCATAAGAATGTTTGGATTTTGAACAGCAATCCCGATAATTCCAGTCATGTAACTTTCCGTTCTTTAGATTTGCAAATATGTTTGAATCGCGCCTGTGAGGAAATGCCAATGCGAGGGAGGAGATCACCGTACACTGCACAAACAGCGCAGATATTGATCTCACTTTGTTTCAATCTAGGAGGTCATATATCCATCTGTTTAAAAGGAGGAGTATAGTAAAGCATCAAGATCTGAGGACTGTGCTGGCGATTCTCTTTCGCTGTATTGCAACTAAAAGTCCCAGATGAGGCTAAAAAATGCGCAGGTTTTTACAACAGATGTTTAAATTGAAGTACCGCTTCATTTTAGAACTTTGAATTATTTTGTGGTTATTTAACAAAAGTCTGCAGGGTTATTAATTTGAAAATACATTAAACAACCCAAGCTTTTTGTTACTTCTACCTTTTTTATGAACAATTTGGTTTAGTCTAGAAAGTGTACTAAAAGCTGTGGGTGACAGCTGATGAATACAGACCTGTAGTGTAACTTATGTGAGATTAGCTATGTAAACTGATGGATAATGTTGAATGGTTAAACGTTTAAATAAATAAAGATAAGGACAAAAGCTCTTCTGAACATAGTAGAGCTATAGGGGAGACAACAATATATTTGCTGATGAGTTTATTTTAAAGGGAAACCATTCTTCCAGAACTTTGCCCCTTCCAGACTTAGAACTGTTCATATTTTATGAACACGAGTAATCGAACACGAGTTTTTCGAGTAATCGAACTGCCTCTTTGTTTCACAATCACAGCACTTGAAATATCAGTACCGGACATCTTCAAATAGATTAAGCGGTACATTTAGGTTCAGACATAAATCTGTCTGGCTGTTGTTCAGAGCCGTTTAAGTCTTTGTAAAATTGTCCAATACTACAATTGAGTTAATACTCTACTGTACAATGACGTCCGGCAACTCTAGACTTAAAGCCATGATGTAAGGCCATTCAAAGCTATTGACAGAGTTACTATTTGGCATATAATTTATGGCACATCTGCAGATAAATTAATGATGATTGAAAATGATTGAAAGTTATGACATACAATAATTAATATAAATAATGACTGTGTATAAGCATATATTTGCCTGTAAAGCTCTGTTCTAGCACTGTAATGTAATGGGACTGGCCACCGAGAGGAGGCATGCCCAGAACTGTGGGGGAAGGGTGGATGGAATACTTATACACATTATCTGGCAGCGCATCGCGAAAATGCTTTTGAGCGTGGCTCGTGAATCTCCCTCGGGAGCATAGAGTATGGACAGAGGGGGCAGGCATTGGGAATAAGAGCATAAAAGCGTCAGTCCCATAAGCAGAGGTGGTGTTGGTCAAAATGAGTACACTGTAGAGGGCTCTCAAGTGGATAACCCTGTAAATGCCCCTTCTGGCATTTTGCTGAGGACAGCGTGAGGCCACTTATGCTCAAATTCAACAGAAAATAACACTGCTTGCAAATTCAACAGAATTCCACATGAAAACGTGAACCGGTCCAACAACAGACGCCAAGAAAGATTAAGATATTACAGAAACAAGGATCTGTTACTGTCTCGCAGTTCACCAGATGTGTTCCAACAGCTATGACAAACACAGGAGCACTGTAAATCCTTCACCTGAATCACAAGAGATAGAATACATCTATGCTTTTAACATGCAATTAATTAGTTGACTTGGCCCATGAAATGAGCAGTGGCGTGTGTCACTGGCGTCTTGCACCCTAGCCACTTAGAAATCACCGAAAATCACTTGATTTACATTTTCTTTTGTTACCTGTATATTTTTCTTCAGACAAACCGCTATCCACTAACAGGGGCATTCTTCCTTTTTACTACCTGCAAAATCTTATGAAATCTGAAACATAGTTGAATTTCAATAAAATCAATGGCTAAAGAATAACTGTGTTATGATTGATTGCTTTTGATATCTTTAAATGAGAGTGGTCAGACACATACAGTGCACATTTAATGGAAAAATGTATCGTTTTTCATTTGGAAATGAAGGAATTATGTACACTGTGTCAATGAGCTGTGCTGCAAAGTATTTACTTTGCAGAATGGAGATTGACAGCCCTCATACAAACACCTACAGTGCTGAGGCAGCACACTTGGAGCACAGCCATGGTGGACGTCTGTGGTAAGGAAAACTTAGGTTTCAGCCATCAGGCTTCATGTCTGATTCTACCTGCCATGTGGCACCTGCCCATCACCTCCATCTTACCACTTCCCCTTTGCACCCTCCATGTTACAGCTGCCCTGGGACAATGCACTCAGTGCTCTCTAATGTTGTTTTTTCACCGACAGCACAGTACAGCAGGGCACGGTAACCATCCGTACCCGTAACTAACGGGTCGAGTCCCGGGTTGAGTTTTCCCACTGCACAACAGAACCGTGAAGATAGGAGGAGTTAGATAGGAGGAGTTATCTGTGACAAAAGTGACAACAAAGTGGTGACATTAGCATTGACATTGTAAACATTCCAGCTCAAATTTACAAAAGCAGAACACGGCTTTCCCATAACTTTAGCTACAATTTTCGTATCTCCACCTAGGCGTTTGGGAGTCATGCCGGGAGCAGCGAGTGCAGGATGTAGCATGCAGTGGCTTCACACTGGGCTATATAATCTTTCATATTTATTATTTCGTGTTGGTCCTCCAATTAATTGCAATTTACCATTTAATACCTCATATTTCTTACATCTGTAGCCTACATTTTTTCAATCGTATAAAAATGAAAACATTAGTCATATTTGTCTTTGTGTTTACATCCGTGCTTTTATGTAGCTTGTCGCTGCAAAAATATGTCCAGCACGAGCTAGGAGTAGTAATGAACGATATATATTGGGAAAAATTGTATTGTTTGGGTTCCCTTAATTCACTTGATATAATGCCTATTCTATGATGTCTGTAACACAATGATATCAATGATCAATATTCCACCCATGTGTTTTGTTACATCACGTGCTATTATTGTTGCTTGGCGGTGGAAAAAGCGCCAAAATGTGGGAGCACGGATTGGTAACCATGCCATGCCGTGCCGTACCGTCCGGTGGGAAAATGCTATAAGTGCACCTCAGACCTGCCCCCTCCGGCACACTGTACATGCAGGACACTGTTCATCCAAACTCTTTCTTTGGTTTGATCAAAATGTTGAGGGTTTGATTTGGGTATCCGCTGTTAGTCCTCCTTTAAAGAAAACGTGTAGGTGGAAGTGTGCAATATAAATGAAAACATTACACCCCCATCAAAATAATGAATTAATTAGTTATTGTGTAAAAAAATCCCACTGGATAACATGACGAAGTCATTCAATTATCGTGTTTAAGGCTCACAACAATTGAACAACTAACAAAGCTTCCCTGAAACGGCAGCTCCAAAAGGACTTGCCGTAACAAAAGCCGTAACAAAAGTCACTGTGGGGTCATTGTAACCAGGACATGAATGAGATCAAAGCACAATCACTATCAGGCACTTAAGGCTGTGTCTTCCAATCCCAACTGCCATGGGATTATACTTAAATGTTAACTGGGCACTAAATGTCCTGCTACATTTCATTGCTACTCTCCACCCCTCCAACCCCTTTCGCCAGCTAGCCCATCCACCAAGAGATTTGGCACCGGGTGCCCCCTGCCCAAAGCCAGCAGATGTGCAGCCCAGACATAACTGGCATGGCTTCTTGTAAGGCAGGTTTGACCCCACACAGCTGTGTACAACCACAAGGTCCAAATCCAATAAAAGTATTTCCGAATTTACAATAGCACTACATTGGTGCAGTCTGTATAGTGCTCGTGTAAGTTGGAGAAAATCAGGAGCAGGTTCATAAGTGACTAAATTTAAGCTGAAACAACTGTACAGTAACAGTGCACACATTGCCTAAAGGTATAGTTACAAGCCTGATATGGAGAGAAATTAACGAAGGCTTGCATTTTGGGGAAAATAATGGCTTCAATGCATGTGCTTTGGATTTCAAGAAATGCTTGCATTAAAACAGTGGAAAAGGTTACTCTGTGGTAACAATGTTCGATATGATACTGAAAGAACCAATTTAGCATTTTTGTCTTAACTCATTGGAGAGCCCTGGTGAACACGTTTACAATGAGACGGTTACCGCATCACAGAAGCTCTGCCAACTTTGTCGTAAGAAGTTCTCCATCTAGTTTGGTCCTACTTGGGCTAAATCATGGCGCGTTTTAAAACGATCTTGCGATAAACAGCGCTGAGCGGCGCCTGCCCAAAACAAATAGTTGAGCTGAAGGTAACAGCATGTAAACCCTGGTGTCCGTGTACTGCACACCATGTATCGAGGTTTTCCAGAGGAGAACCTTTGATTTATAACAGTCCTACGTGCAGCTTTTATCACAATAATTCTGAATGTGATTAAAATTCATTACATTCTTTTTTTATTTGCCTGTCTTAATACCAGAGAAGACCAGACAAGCAGGCCTGGTCAGACCGGAGTTATTGTCTACAATGACCATGACCTGAAGGCTAAGCAAACTCTAAGTACACAAAGATCTTTTGGAAAAGTTTATTGAACTGCTTGTGTAGATTTAAAATACTGGTAATTAATGCTACTTGGCATACAGAACCATACATTTTCAAGGTAAGCTGTTAACAGGCTCAATTAATTTATTTTTAGTGCGTTAAAGAGGCCTACACAATCCATATACTGTTAAAAGTTAACAGGTACAACATAGTTAAACTCACAATTTGTCCATTTCATTAAACGTCCAAATATTTTAGGACAGTGAACTGATTGTAAAATTATTATATTACTCATTGAACAAGCAGTGTATTATGTACCAAATAAATATTTTGATTAGACATAGTATTATTGCAATAATTTAAATTGTTTGCATGGATATATCATGTACTGTATGATCCATTATAAGAAATTACATGCAGTAATGCAGTAGACATGATAAGAAGCCAGTCTGCATATTCTATGAAGTATACACGATGCATTGCCAGGGTTTGCGATACTACTCAATACATTCTACTTTAATTGTTTTAACAGTGCAATCTTCCCCTATTTGACAGGACTCATTGTGCTGCTAATAGCAGCTTGTCCTGTGTTAACCTTCAGCTGCAGTGATATGGTCAGTGATGGCTTTACAGGGCTCCTGAGTGCCAGCCAATCACCCTGGCATGCCACAAGCCTCCAGATGGCATGATGAATAATGCCCAGTGTGTTTAACTTGCTAAATACAAAGAAGCAATGTTATCTAAATACATAAGGTAATATAAATACAAAGAAACCGTATAATCTCTTCCAAGGCTTGCAAACGCTTTGTGTGTGACATTTCTCCTGAGTCTCTCCGTTTCAGCTCTGACACCGCGGGCTGGCACTGGCAGTGTTTAAAAAGCTCCTGGAAAGTTTACAGTAGGTGTACTTCTCTTCAGTTTTTGTGTGACAACCTTTAGCGCACCATACCCATCATCAGGAAAACAGCAGGGACCTCCCTGGAATCCTCCCCCCCCCCACCGAGTTTCCATTCATACATTCGCACACAATACCCTTCAGCCTCCACATTCCCCTCGGAATGCGTTCCGTTTACAATTAATACGGCTTGTTTGTCAGGCCGCAAGTTGTGAGACTACCGTGTACTCAAACACATGGCTTCTTTTCTGCTCTGTCCGTTGTCACAGCCCACGTCACCTCTGCAGCGTTGCTTACCGAGAAAGTGTTCTTGCCAGGGCAGAGTGGGGCAGGGCTGCTCTGAAATTGGTGCCCGCTCTCAAATATTCCTCAAAAGCAAGTATTAAAGCACATACTCCTATATAAATAATCAATACATGATACATAATAACCCAATAAAAACACATCATAACACAATAACATGATAGAAAAAATAATGTATACAAATACATATATGCATATATGCAATGCACGTGATACAGGCATTTAAAGTAAGGTAGGGTTGATTTGCAAGGGCTGCTCCAGCGATACTATCCAAAGACAGAGATAACAATGTCCAGTCTTCTTCAGTATATGTTTCAAAGTAAAATATTACCAATAATTAATTAATTAAATGTGGGTATTTACAGTACATGAAAAATGCAATATAGATAATGTTAATCAATATAATGTAAAAATCCTAATTTCCCAACCCCAAAAGTACAAATTTCTTGCTAATGCTCTCTCTTGGCTACATATCTAATCTTATCACAGGAAACAGAGTGTCTGCTTCCACTTTTCAGGCCTTGGCTGAGCTGGAACACTGTTTGATACGGCACACCTGCAGCAGTCTACCACGAATCTAAACAACCTGTTTAAACATTTCAAAATGTTGAAGGTCAAACGTACATTCCAGTGACATGATATTTTATCGTTTTCACTGGAAATATAATTGTATTTTGTGGTTGTCTTGGTTTGATTTGAGAAAGAAAAAAAAAACTTCTGGGTATACTTCCTTGATCGATTTGTTATTAAGTAATGCAAATATTTAACGATTTCCGATAAGATTATTATGTCTACTCTATTACATGAAGACATTCAGCCATGACATAATCACAACTGCGTGTGCCAATTTCTTTGAACTAATTGGACTGATTTAGCTGAATTGTAACCTGAACACAATTTCTTGGGGCAGCCTGTAAAATCGCATCATTCAATGACTCAGTTTGTATAGCTAAATATTCCTGGTGCTACGCATGCAAGACACAAAAGGAAAAGAATGCTGTACATCATCACTCGTGAGTCTCTGCTCTGATGAGCTCTATGTCCAGCGTTGTTTTGACTCATATCACAAAATTATTCTTATGAGATGACTGTGTGATGTCATGAGTCATCGAGGCAAACACATCCTTAAGAAGCAATATTTAGCTCTACGATGTAGGAGGAACAAGTTCTGGGTGAAGCTGAACAGTGCTCATGTACTCTCATGAATAAAACCATATTGCGTGTCTTGAATGAGCACTGAAATTCATATTTGACATATCCTTATAATCTATAGTCTATGCCTAAAAATGTATTTATATTGGTTACAAGTACATTACAATACACGTGTTACGTGACATCACATTGGGTGCTCCATTCAATGTATCGTGCATGTGGAGTTCATGAAAATTGCATATTTAACTCTAATTGGGGTAGCGAAGGTATCATTAACAATGTGCTTTGAGAAACCTCTACAGTATGCAATTCAATAAGTTACAGTCATTTTTCTTCTCCTGTGACATAGGACACTAAATCAAGCCCCTCTCTCTTACTGGTTTGCACTTCTAGTGCAACATCAAACAGCCTGTGAAACCAAGATATTGATCATTGTTTTTCCTGTGCCAACCTTTTGCCATGTTTTGATACTTCAGAAAGTACAAATCTAACATGGTGTGATGGATTCTGTGACCACAAGTAATTATTTTATTTATTTATTTTTGTTTCAGATTTTTTCCTGTTTTTCCTCCAATTATACCCTCTATTTATTTCTATTTGCCCTCCCCACATGAACTCGCCACCCATCTCTACAAGGCAAGCTAATTCTCCAAGCAGCGAACTCTACTTCCTTCGAGACGGAATTCGCCCACCCACGTGGTGACATCCACTGGAGACACCCTTACACGCGTCTCGGCGAGTTCATGCCGACTCACCCTCCCCCCTCCCCTTGGGGCGGATGGCCAAACACCGTCCCCGATCGGGACTCCCCACCAGGGCCGGTCTGGTACAGTCGAGTTTCAAACCGTGACCGTGATAGACAGCTCACACTCATAGAGGACCAGCCAATACGGGTACGCTATCAGAGGCCCCCTGATCACAAGTAATTCTTACGTCAGTCAGTGTTTGGCAGTGCACAGCAACAGAAATTCATGCGTCACCTCCAAAGTAAGCATCAACCAACCTATTTATCAATTCACACGTACTGCAGGTACTTACACTGTGTTCTGTGGATTTTCACAGATCACAGTGCCTGCAATATAAATGTAGTTTTGACTCTCAGACTCAGACCCAACCATAGTAAATCCATTTGGCCCAGAACCAGGATGTGCTCTAGCGTTCGCCGTAACCCTGTTATATTTCCACACAGCTCCTTTTGAGGAACAAAAAAATGACCCATCTTTTGGTTACTGGAACAAAATGCAGACCTCACTTTGACCCCCTGCACCTTTCAATGAACTGTGTACTTAAAATACCCCAGCCCATACATAAGGGAGCCCTAATACACATACAGTACAACACAGCTGTGGCAAAGTTATCCTGCTTTGCACTGCTATTAACCCTTTGCTGTGTATCCTGTTGATTTTGCTATAATGTGTTGAAAAGACAAAGACATTTTTCATCAGGCTTCACTGCTGCGGTGACATCATTTTAGTAAATCATTTTATTTTGGATGGGATGATTCTCCAGTAATGGCAGTTACGGGGGAGATAGAGTACAAGAGAGTAACTCTATCAGGCTGAACCTTCCAATGGGATAACTGGGTCAGCAACCTTTTTTCTTTCTCTTAAACTTGTGATGTAATAGTCTTTAAATACAAATTTACTCAGAAAGCAACCAGAGCAGGAAACGGCCATGGTGTGATTGTAATTGTGAGTGGCATAGAACACATTTTCTCTCTGTTCTGTGGTTTTAAAGTTGTGATTCTTATGGAAATTGGCAATCTTACATGTCCCACAGAAACTCCTTTGGAATTACCTCAGTACTTAAGTCCTAAAGTGATTCAAAGTATAAAATGATTATATTTTCTACTCTAATAATGTGACCATTGAAGTGTATAGTGTATAGACTTTTTTTTCCCCTATTCGTTTTTAAGAAAAACAAGCATTATTAAGCCACTTACTGTTAGTCGGGAAGGCCTAATATTTTTCCAGCTGCTTTGACATATAGTACATCTAAATTCATTTTAAATTCTTGCTAATAGTCTGCAGGGTTTTCCCTGTAGTAAATGCTAACTTTATAGTTAAAGTGAAGGACAACAAGCCCCGTTGATTGACACATTTTCTTTCTCTTTATGGAGTCACCCAGTTACTGAAACTCTTTTTCAGCTGAATTCATTCATTGAATGTGCTCTGGCATGGTTTCTGTGTACACTGTAACATAATTTGATTTAAGTCAAACAAAAAGTATAGAAATATTATAATATTATAACGTTTTCATATAATATATTACAACCTTACAAGTTAGCGACAAGTTAATTTTGATTGGTGAAAACATGCCCACAGCTTCACTCTCAGACACAAACGCTAAACACCTCTGAAGAACAGCGTTCAACAAAGACCCCTGTTTCTGAAGAGCACATGAGCGTTCTTGACTGTTATCAGATGTGCTGTCCTGGGGTGAAGAGGGAGAGAGACAGTCAGGGACAAAAAGAGCAGCATTGGGCACCTCAGCTGGAGGTAGTCTATGCTGGAGCTCTCCCAGCTCAGTGCGATTGGCTCAATTGAATGACTGCCCACTAACGACAAAGTGCACGCTCCAGATGACCTTTTACGCTCACGGCGAACAATAAAAGTGGAAAGCTGAACTAATGCTCCTGATGCACACCAGTGTGTTCCTTGAGACAAACAGTTATGTGACAAATTACAGAAGTGTTTCATGAAAGCCTTCACGTAGCAATTTGAGAAGGACCATGTGTGGAAATTTTTGTAATTTTTTTTACTATCCTGGGTACATCCTAAGGGACATTCATAATTGCCATTCTCTTCTTTTTCTGAGGGAACATGTTTTCTATGTTTAGGCCTCTTAGTTTTTCAGCATATGAAGTCATTATAATAAAAACCTGTGTTGTCCAGTGCTTGTTCATAGTATGACTAATAGTCTTAAATTATGAAAGACTTAAATTTAAAAGAATCTCAATTTGAGAAAGCAGAGAAGCCCCAGTACTAATATGGTGATTATGCTAGCTTAACTGGCAAGTGGCAGTGATTAGTAAATGGTAAAAAATGTGTGTGCTTTTGAGGAGAACCCTAAAAAAGGGGTTAGCACTGTTTCATGCCCTTGAACTTTCACGTTTTCATGTATCAAAGCAAGTTAACGAAGGAAGCACACTAAGAGTCTCCTGGTTTTATCGTAGTTCATTCACGTGTCAACTCATTCTTGGAACTAAGTTCCTGGAACTGATGTATGTTTTCATACATCAGTCTCAGGATTTTCACATTTCAAATTTCAAATTGCTCTTGGACAGTAGATACCTAACCAACATAGTTTAGGTTTTTTTGTTTATTTTACATATTCGAAAGAATCAAACACACAAATGAAAAAAACTCAAACTTGAGTCTAGGTCTCTCTGAGAAAATACAATCTGAGCAGTATTTTTTGACAAATAACACACGCAGGCAAGAGTTGCTATTCCACATGTTTAATGGCCTATAGCTGTGGGGAAATAGAAGAACATTCTAAGGCGTGTAGAGCAATCTTATCTTTCCTGCTCCTTTCTGTTGATTTGTGTTTAATTTCCAACACAAGCAAAGGCTCGCCAGTGGAATTTAGAGACTTGGATTAACTTGGGAACCAGCACCCCAGCATGCTCCTTGAACCTCCAATTTGAAGGCAATTCTGCCCGGAGTGATGGTTTCCCAACAACGACAAACAGAACAGAGATAGGCAGAGAGACAGAAATATCTTGAAACATGTAAAGCTGTCTGACGCAGTGGAAATATAGATCTGGAGATTCATAATTATATTTGTACTACTTATACGATGTCGGAATGATAGAGGAAAGGATTTTTTTCTGACGGGTCATGTATTAAGAATAAATATACACAGTCAATTGAAATACAATTAATAATTCTGCCATAGGAGTAATATAACATACTTTATGTAGCTGATAACTGTTGATTGACCTGAAAAGACCCTATAGTATTACTGATTAATTAATATAATTTAGCATTATTCCTATGATACAGCCAGCATATCATTACTTTGAACTTAACGGTGACTGATTCTTAAAAGACTGGTAAAAACTGCCAATAAAATGCAGGACATAAATTGCACTGTCAACTGAATGCAATTTACAGTGCTCCCTAATGTGGATTGGCTGCTTCACTACACAAGCCATATATACAGTATGGACCAAAATACTAATTATGCAGTGGCTTTACCATATAAATGGTAGTAAAACTAAGTAAAACTTATTAAATCTTTTACAAACATATATTACACAATATTATATATTTATGTCTAAAGTAGGTGGAACTTGTGCTTTTTGTCATCACAATTTAGTATTATGGCTTTCCTTAAAAATATTTAAAAAAGAAAAGTGCATTCCAGAATATTTCCAATCATTGATCATAATTAGGAATCTTAAAATGTTAAGACATGACAGCGTTAGTCTCTGTGGTGGGAAACCTGACAGTATGGTTTATAAATAACCCTCTACCTAATTTAACAGCAGAGATTGTGTCTGTTTTGCTTTGGCCTTTTTATCCTTAGGACATTTTGAGTGCCTATGCTCCCCTCATGGAGTACGGGGTGAAGAATGCATGACTGGCTGTGTGTCTCAGTGCTTTCTGGAGTCACCCAGTGGCTCAGTGTGTCATGTGAAGCTCGGCTGAGTTTACAGGGTCAACAAGCAGTGTTCCGCATCTCGAACAAAGATACTGTAACCCAGGAGAGGGGGGGATCCCGAGGGTATGCAAACCATCAGGAAGCAAATAAACAAGAACGAGGTCAAATCAAAGTTTGGGAACTCCTGTTAATAGCCAATTAGAACCCTCCTTTCTGAAGGAGATTTCAGTTTGATATGGGCCCATCTCCTCCTGTCATGATGCTCCCTTACCCATGCATTACAGAACTTTGGTATAAAAGCCTCTTACAAGAGCTATAAACAAACCCCATTCAGGGTCTAAGGGAACATATCTTAGAGGCAATAAAATACGTTCTTTATCATTCTTTATATAAAGGAGCGCCCATTTAAACCTGAAATATGAAATCAATGTAGAGCATTGTGAGCTACAAATTAAAAGTGCTCAATTTCAGGGTTGAGATCATTTTAATTACAAGGCACACACTTTGTGGCCACCAGGTACAGTTGACCAAACAGGAATTCAATTTTGTGACTTCTGTAGGTTTTTTTCTGTAGTGTGCTTGTAAAATGTGATGTAAGAGTTTTACAGGATTTCTTTCCTCTGAGCTAAAGGAAAAGCGTGCGTCTCTGTAGCAAGCCAATTTATTTTATGATTTCACGTTGAACAAACAGAGGAGGTGACAGATGACCTTTAATGTCCTGCTGACAGTTTGAATAAAAGTTTATTTTTATTAAAAGTAGCAATAATTTTTAAACACCATTTTACATTATGATTTTAGGAGTTACACTACACTATGTAAACTATTTACTTAAGATCTTTTTTGGCTTTCTTTCAGTAAACCCACCATTGTTTTAAAGAATACCAGGAAGATCTTCAGATTAGCTAGAAGCCAGACTCATTGAATGACCTATGAGATGATCAGACTTGTATGGATGTATCAATCCATTGATTTTCTTGCTTTCTAATATGTTTTTCCCGTACAAAAATATTAATTCTAAAACATCTCTTTGTGAATTAGGTGCATATACCGAAAATGTATGTCAAAGTGTCAAACGTGCCATTCGTTCAACTTCACTGGTAGCATTTTTTTGGGCCGTTCACAATGTAAATGAAATATCATAATAACATCAGGGTGTTCATGTATGCTCATGTGTTAATGTGTCCATGTGTTCAATGTTCATGTACATCAGTGTCAGGCATACTCACTCCTCTGCACCCCAATCTTTCTCACAATGTGTCGCAATAACCAGCTAATATTAGCTACCATTAACTAGCTAGCAGGAATTAGCTACCATTAACTAGCTAACATGAATTAGGTGACACTAACTAGGTAGATAAGGGAGCTGCCTTGAATTCAGTGGGAATGAATAGTTGAAAGACATAAATGTACATATAACACTATATAGAAACAAAAAGAAAGCTGTGTGAGCTACTTGTGTGTGTGTGTGAGTGTGTGACATTTTGTCCAGTCTATAAAGTTGCAACAGCAACATGAAATAGAAAGTGGTACAGTGGTGAAGTCACTGGCACAGGATGCACATGACAGTGTTCAATTCTTGCCTTTTTTTGTTCATTTTATATTCCTCCCATAGGTGAGGCAGAGCAACAGAAGCCTTACTACTTGAAAGACTATTCAATATCTGTACTAAATGTTTGCAAGTCATAATCATTTAAAGACCCAGACAAAATATTATGAAAAAAACACCCACACAACTAGCAAGCAACCTATCAATGTACTCCCATGTTAGTTAGCAAGTATTTCCACCAATAACTTTTCAAACAGTAAATTAATATGAAGTAAAGAAATAAAATGTGGTCATGTATCTAGCTCAGAGATGACCAGGATGAAGGAGTTGTGAGTGGATACAGGATAACTGGTGAATATATGTGCTACATGGCATTTCATATTGTAAACCACCAATTTCGCTCTCACGGCAACAGGAAGTGCAAAGGGACAATGCAAATGGGATCTGTCCCGAGCATGCAACATCTCAGGAGGATGGAATAGGCCTAAAGAGGTAATTGGCTGTTCCAACTTGCAAATTGGGGTGAAAATAGGGAAAAATATAATACAAAGTTGTAGAACAAACAGATTGTAATTGCTATAATTGATGTATATAAAATGTGTTATTGTTGCTCTGTGTGTGGATGCCTCTCTTAGTCGTAAACATTACTAAATGTTGGTATCGCCAATGCATACTGCAATTGTGCGAAAACCTTTTCCTGATGGATTTTTATGACCACTGAAATAATACTTTAGCCCATCTAAATCATACCAAGCTGCACAACCATATCAGCGATCCAGTCTTTGTTACACCCACTCAAAGAAAGTGCTAATAATAGCAAAGAGGAAAATAGCAACTTCTGGACAGACATTTTCTGGTGTCTGCACCAGTCCAAAATAGCAATATTGTAATAACCTGAGTTTTAAAACTGAGTGATACGTTTTATCATTGCATAATATTTTCATTCCGTAATGATAGGGCACCATTTGCTACTTCTAAACTTTATTTAGTATTATTAGTTTGTTTTAAGTATAATTGCAGAATCATTGTTAGTTGTGTCATGGGTTCTTCATTGTGTTTGATTTGCAAGGTATAAACAGCCCAAATGATGACTGATTTCTGATTATTTTTAAAGTTCAAGATACTCTCCCATGTGAAAAACAATGCAGAGAGCTTGATTGTGGGCTATGGGACACTGGGATCATGAGATACAGATGTTTTCATTTGCGAAATGTAGCATAAAATAGTTTATTTTTTCTTATCCCACACAACTGTGCAAAGACGTCAATTGTTCATCACTCTTTATTTTTGTAAGGAAAATGAGTTTAACTGATATACAGATTTAATGACAATAGTGTGCTTGGCCCATATGCATGCGAGTCAGTATTCAGCCTCTGCATATATTAGACTGGAAAATCATAAAATATGGTCGGAAGTATTAATAAGATAGTGAAGATGGTGTTGGAATGGAATATTCTCATTAAGATCTAAAAAGATAAGCATCATTACTCGGGTTCTAAAGCTTCCCTCTTCTTTAGGAACTGTCAGAATAACCCTTCCATCTGTCAATCATACAAATTCATTCTTAAAATATTACTTTACAATAAATAACAACAGTAATAACAAGAAAGGGAAATATTAATGATCATTGGGTTCCATGTTCATAAAAGATCAGAAAAACAAAGTGTGTTTGTTCTGGAAAGGTCATGTGGTGCTAAGCACTGCGTTCCACTGCAACATGTAATGAAACAATTCCTTCTTCACTCCAACAATAACTCTAGCAGCTATTTTTACCTCTATCTCATAAGACATAAACACAGCAATCACACTTAAATGTTTTTGACATGTATATCATAGGCAGTTGTTTTTTCTTGTGAGGCATTGACACATTATAAATAGTATAATATCTAAAATCAATAACTGAGTAAGGTCTTCATGGATAGATTTGAATGGCTGGAAACAATACTGAGAGCATCTATATCTAGATCTATGACCTATGACTTCTACTCTATTTGGTATTTTTCTAACATAGCTAATATAATTGTAGTTAAAACATTTACACCTGGAATTAAATAACTAGTCTTGGATGGAACATCACTTAATTATTTAGGAGTGCTGCATTTGAACTAAACAGTTGAGTACCAGAAATTGTACATCGACAGGAGATAAAGAGTTTGTACTCACATATCTGCACAAATTAAAAAAACAATAATTGTCTCAGGGATCATTTCTGCTACAGCATGTGGTTAACTTAGTCTCTTAATCAGATGCCAACCAATAATATCCACACCTGTTACCAACGTCCCTCCCAAAGATATGCATATTTCTGTGGTGTTCTTCCATTTCCATTCCCAACCTTCATTCTATTGTTCTCTGATAACCTGTAAATTATTTAAACCTACCCCTTCTCTGTGGGCTCAACCTTTGATGATTATATTATAGGTTTCTGCTGGCTTCATGCTCTCTCTCTCTCTCTCCCATTTCTCTGCATCACCTGAATCATCATAGATCCCCTCTCATGGTGCCAAAAAACAGCACAAAATCAACACTTTATTATGATTTATTATGTGGGTATCTAAAGTAAAGTGAGAGATCTAAGAGATTTTGTATCAGTCACAGAAACTTCAAAATTATTTACTGTGTCAAGGGGAATAGTTCTGAAAATCATGATGGCATACCCCAAACAATAAAAAACTGCATCAGGGAAGAATAACAGTGGTCGCAAGTCGAAGCTTACTAGGGATAGACAGACACCCAAAAGGATAGTTGCTAAAAAGAATGAATTTATTGTATGAGCAGCCATCTCTTGGAAATCATTGTGTCCGATTATTACTGCATGGTAGAATTACAGCCAAGGAATACCAAGCCATTTTAGGTGACCAGGTGCACTCTATGGTTCTCATATTCCAGATGACAACGCCCCCATAGACACTGCTAAATGGATTCAAGAGTGGTTTCATGAACACCAGGACAAAGTCAAACACCTTCCATGGTCTCCCCAATCACCAGATCTAAAAATAATTTAACCTTTATAGGAAGTTCTGGAACATAGAGTGCAGAGAAGATTTCCAGTGCCTTCATCTCTCAAAGAACTGCAGGCTATCCTTCTTGGAGAATGGTCAAATATCCCATGAGAAACCGTTTAAAATTTGTATAGCAGCATTCCAAGGATTGAAGCTGTTCTGAAATCAAAGGGTGGCCCAACACCTTATTAGTTAATAAATATTCATATATTGTTTAGGGTTTCCATTATTTCGTCTACCCCTGTAGATGTTCAACAGGGTAAATGCCTATTGAAATTGTATTACTCAAAAACACAGTCAGTAACAGAACTACTTTTTTATTTTATTACTTTGTGTCACATTAGCAACAATACAGTCCGAAAACAGTTCAGCAAATGCTATCTCAACAGCTTGATGGCTATAGCTTGCTATAGCTACTGATTTAATGTTTGAGACCGCATTTCCATTAAAACACTGCCTTTATATCAGATGCGCTTGTTAGAATTTATGCTTTCAATATGGGACATAAGCATAGACAAACATCTACAGCCAGGTGCAGGGAGAGGGAAAATGTCAGAAGATAGCGCTCATAATACATTGATTCTCAATTGAGGGGTTCATGGTGGGGCCAAGTCTGGCATAAGAGCAAAGAGAAGATTAGGCTGCATAGCGTTTACAGTACTGCTGGTTTATATGTGGATCCAAGGGAGTGATAGTGTGTTGTGAAAACCTGCCACGTTTCTGGAATCACAGAGGTAGCAAGAACTTGGCTCTTTTAAACACTTGCGTTTTTGTTTCATGTATAACTCTACAGCGGTATACCTCTTTCTGACAAAGTGGGACATATTCAGGACCTCAACAATGAGGCGCAGCACAGTGACTCTCACTCTGACCTCTTCAAAGCTGTTCGCCTCAGCATAACTCCTGTGGCACGTAAGGCGTGCACATGCCACCATCACAGAACGCAGACGCGAAGCCTGGACACAGGCCATTTTACCACATGCACGACAGTGGGAGGAGATTTCCACTGTTTAATGTTACAGGATCAACACTCTCCCATAGTGCCAATGAGCCAGGTGTCTCTTGAACATGCAATTGTCACAGTCAGGATACGCCGTTCTAATGTCTATTGGCCGGCACACAAGCTAGTTATAAATCTATGCAAATGGCAAGAGCCCAGAACAAGGTGAAGTCATTTCAACCATAACTGGAGAGAACCTTTCACTTAATGAATTTCCCACTGAAAGTATTATAAACAGATTTGATATAATCCTCTAATTCTGATTCAGCTTTTTTTCACTGTTGATACACTTGTCAAGTTTTTTTAAATTTACTGTTCTTTAAACCATAGTTTATCCTTTTATGCATGAACCTTGAAATTTAACAGACAAAGATCAATTATCAACAGCATGGACACACAGGTCAGTTGCATAGCATAGGATCACTTTGGAATCAAGTACAATGAGTACCCCATGTACTGCACATTTACTGCCATCTCTTTAAACCTATTTTCATGTTTCTGCTGCTGTCCCCTAATTGCAAACTATGGCTGACGTGTTTTGACGACCGAAATAATGTCGGCTGTTGCCTCGTAATCCCTGACTTCCTACATGAGACCTGCAGCTTTACAAAGGGCTTGGCTAATAGCTTTCTTTTCAAATGACTGCTTTGGTACACTACTTCAGAGGGAAGTAACAAGCATGAAATTCAATTATGCAGCACACGCTCAGGAGCCTCATCCAGAGCTGTCTACTTTAATCCGTACCATACCCTGGAGGATTTTCAACAAGGCCACACTTTCTCGTACTCCCTCTCTCTCCTTAATAAGCTGTATGGTCCAGTGTTTGACTTCACGTTTCACTGGAAAGAGATGTTGTTGTTTTTTCAAATTGCAGAATGAACTGAAGTAAACATAAACTCATTTTATTTGAAGGTAAACCCCTAAAATCTGAAGCCAGGGAATGTTACAAGGGATATCCCCCCCCCCCAAATATTTTTTAAAAGTCAAGAAGTGTGTAAAAGAGCCAGGGAGAGCTCATTCCTCACTGATTAGTCAGAGAGGTGACCTTTAAGAGAGAGTTCTTTTTTAGCATCACAGATGTAACGCGCTACAAGCGAGGCTCGCATTGCGTCGACACAACGCCAATAGGGACAGACAAAGTGGTCAGGGGAAGAGAGAGTTCTCCTTCTGGCCTGTTCTGAGCCTCAAGTCATGAGGAGCGAAAACACAAGCCGGGCCTGACCCTGATGACAGAGGCTGGACATGTCTGCTACGGCGCGGGAGCCCATCCCAGACACAGAGCGCCGTGAACCGCCAAGAAATGCAGGGGAGGCTTCCTGCCCCGATCCAGAGTGGGAACACACCATGTGTCCTCCTCTCATCCAAAGACCCGGCAGCCAGCAAGCAGTGATGAATTACACAGTGTTCTGTACCCACATACCTCTGCTGGAGCCATTTTCACTGCCTGTCTCCTGCCATTGGGTGGGATTGAGAAGATTCCGGTCATTTCTATGTTCAGGTTTGTGGTGAAGCTATATTTGAGGTCTGGCACATCCTCAAAGACATTAGACACATTTTATGGCTTGCTCTGTGTATGCTGGTGGGTGAAGAGCTGTTCATGAGCTTCATAACGCTGTGTTGGTAAAACAAAATGTATGCACAGCATATTTGACAGTTTAAATACTTCGATATCCACTGCACAGGGCTTTTTGTCTTTGAACCTGTCATGATCATTTCAGAACCGGTTGTTACCTTCATCACTGAGACTAAGAGGCTTACGAGCTACACATAGTTCTTTCTTGTGCTCATTAAAAGCATAATTCAATAAACTATTTCCAGCACACTCAAGTGTAGAAATATGTGGCAATGTCTTCAATGCAAAGTGATATTTGTGATGTTAGTTACACGGATATCAACCTACAAAACAAATCAAATGAACAAATAAAAAATAAAAAAACTATCTTCAAAGCTTTTCAAATCCATTTCACAACAATGATCTTCAGTGTTTGGGGAAAAAAGGAAATGGAAATGAGTTTGATGAGTAATGAAAGCATACCCTCAAAATGTTATCTGATAAAAAAGCAAACCTCTGGATCCATGGCTCTCCACTTTGTCTGCTCTAAATGTTAAGGAATTCCGTCGTGATTCTAGGGTCAGGAGGCAAGGGAGCAACAAATCAGCGCTGACTAACCCATACTACATTTGCATGATTGTCTGCCCCCTTACACCGTTTGTTTCTCCTTCTTCTTTGTTTCCTTCTTTCAAATGCAACAAAAGGGTGTGTTGGCCAAAGAAAGCAAAACAAATAGGCCCTGGGCTGAGTCCAATATGAGAAACCTGCGGGATTGCTGTTTGGAGGTATATCCCTCCAGATCTCAGGCTGTAATGGGGGGCTGATTGGGGAGCTGATGGGAGTTAGCAGCGGGGACAGGCTGCCCCCCTCGGCCAGGGTCTGTGTGCTGCCAGTGGCTGGGAAACAAGCCGGACTCGTGTTCTCTCGTCATCCTGTGGGAGCAGAATGTCCAGACTGGCCCTTCTCACGGGTATCGTGCCAGAATGCCCAACCTGGCACAGCCGTGACACAGGGACAACGCGTTGCCACTATGCAGAATGGCAAAGGACAGATGTGCCCAAAGAATAAAATAACTTCAGCTCTGCTGGAAGCATCCCTGCCTTATCATTCATTTATATTGCCATTGTAAGTGAGTGAAAGCATAAGATTCTAATCTGGATCAATAAAACGTTGGTGTATGCTGTATCTCTAACAAACTGAATTTTAAATTACCCTGTCCTATACACAAAAAAGGCAAACAATGAAGTCTTAATAGAAACACACACTACATACATGAGCTTAATACACTGCTTCACTGCTCCCTAAATGCTGCAGTAGACTCAATTTCAGTAAAATTACTTAATGTTAAGATACCTATATTTACACACACTTTCTTTCACACAGGAAAATGTATAAAATAAATGAAATATATGTTATGTTATGCAGGGTTCTCAGACATCTCCCCATCATACTAATGGTAAATAATAATTATTTAAAAATATTGAACTGTTGAATACTGCTCCAAATAGTCCATTGATATTTTGAAAATCTAATATATGACCCTTTACTGATATGCACAGCCATGAGTTAAACAATATCATCATGCTATCCCAAAAACCAGCATTCAATTTGCTACTCATGCCCCCAAAAACACAAGTTCTTATACCTTGTGTGACCTGGAAAACTTTCTGATTTTGATACATATGTAAGATGATGTAGTTAACTAACAGGAATAATTCAAATAAATGCAGATTAGGAGAAAAAGCAGCCTCACAACTGATTAGGTGGACATTGCACATGAGCATGTGTGGTTATAAATGCAGTGACCTTCTTCTGTCTGAACTGAGCATGGTGTGACCTTCTAAGACTAATTCTGTAGTGTGGATATCATTCCACCAGCCTCCCAAGGGTATTCAATGTCAATGGCATCTCATTGACTGGGACCAAGGAGTGCAGGCCACTGGTACCATGCTACGGGTCTTGGAATCGTGGAATTTCTATTTCCCTCTGGGCACACTGCAACATATAAAAATTGTGGGAACCAGCGTGTTTCTTCTTTACTGCTGAATCCGTCTTCAGAACTATTTCATTTTACATTACATTTTTACATTTTAGGCATTTAGCAGACACTCTTATCCAGAGTGACTTACAGTTTTACATTTATTTTACATACAATCCATTTGTACAGCTGGATATTTACTGAAGCAATTTAGAGTAAGTACCTTACTCAAGGGTACAATGACAGTGCCCTACCTGGGAATCGAACCTGCAACCGTTGAGTTACAAGCCCAGTGCCCTAACCATTATACTACTCTGCCGCCCCAATGAATTTCCAACGAAGTTAATTGGAGATCATTTAGCATTAGCATCATTAGCATCCAGCACCCCTGTTGCTCTAGGAAAACCAAGAATACAGTGAAAATCAAGAATATTTGTAGTCTGCGTTCTCCGGTGCGATGAGTGTGTAACTCAGCTGGTGGACAGCAGAGTGAAAAGAAGCAGTGCTGGCTATATGTGTCTGTCTTTTCCCAAATTGACAAAGGATGTTGTAGCACTGGGGTGGGCATCCAAATATGACATTCCAAATTGGAAGAAAAAAAATAGGGGGGGGGAGAGTCCATTCCCCTCCCCTAAGCCCTTCTCCACACAAATGCCTATCAGTCTATCAGTCATACCTAGTTATTCCGGTCTATAGCAAGAACCACAAAATAATGAAAAGTGCTAACGAGCGACAGTGTGAATGAAATCTTGGTGAAACCTATGATGAACTCCAATAAGCAATGACAACAGAACCCCTGCAGGAGCAAGAATAGCAACATGCCAGACCCATTTACCAAGGTCATTTATTGGAATGACAATTCATTTTAGTTTGCTAAAAAAAATACCTGGGTTGCCAGACTTTTCCTAGAAGTGAAAAAAGCAGGTGTAATGCACATATCTTCAATAATCATCTCAAAAGGCAATGCTAAATGTGGTTGCTTGAACTGAAGGCTTTTAAGTAGAGGGGAGAGTTACTTTGTATAATACAATATTTGGGAAACAACATCATTTATAACCATATTATATTTGTCATGTGCAACTAGTGACATTCTAGGCTAATAGCTGACCTTTACTGGACCATAATTCATAATATCAGACAAGTATAAACTTCAAAACACAAAACCCCCCTCTTAAATCCTTGTAATACTAGACGAATTATACTTTCACTTCAAATCACCCAAATGAACATAGCACCCTCTTATATATAGCAGCCATTTAGCCTTCCTCATGTCGCTCTGTGTGGGAAAGACAAAAAGGGGCAGTTAATGTCACATGGGTCGCCCAGCTCCCAGAGCTCCTCTCCTTCTCTCTCCCCCCCCTCTTTCTCCCCTCCAAATTTCACCACTCATATGTCATAATGTATTTTCATTATAATGATTAGAATAAGAGAAATTATGATTTCTGCTTCATGGGAGACTGTTTGATTGAAAGATCCCACAACTCCTCACTCTCACAAGCAAATAATGATCAACTATTAGCTAATAATCCATTAATATGAGGTTAGCATAAGAGTTTCATATGGTGATGTTGGGCAATCATTTACCTTTTGTACAGACCTGTACAAAGTCACATGAGTTTGTATAAAACAATGTTTTCTTCTTATATATATTTTTGTGAATGCAAACAAATTAATTTAAAAGATTTCATGACAATAATTGATTGGACAACATTACACACATTACACATTTCTTTGATCTGTAATTGATTTACTGCTCATTTAATTTCTCACTATGGTCAAGCTGATTTAAGAGGAATTTAGACATCCGTTTGATTGAATTGACCCTTTACATCAAATACATTGCTAAGTATGCTGTTGCCATTTTTACAATTTTTTAATGTTTTTTACACTTTTTCTAAATTTTTGGAATGCTCAATTGTATTCTAAGCCGAGCTCCCTGTAACCTTCACTGTCAGTTCGGGAGAGCGTAGACAAACATATGCTCTCCTCCAAAACACGTAATGTCTACATGTTAAGCTTGCACAGACATGAGTCATAGGAAGACATGCAGCTTTATACCAGCAGACTGTGGGCACCGGCAGACATGACAGACACAGAAACCTGCATGACTGAATCCCTCCCTCCCTGGGCGTTACCGACTGGCCTGCTGGCCACAGTCTGCACTGGCACGGTCTGGTTACTGTACTATACTAGAACAGTGCCTTAACAGGATGAGCCACTCAGCAGCCCCTAGCTGTTGCCATTTTTATAAATCCCCCCAAATCACCTCATGAACATTCAGTATATTTCAACAGTTTAGCCTTACATGGTGCAATTCAAAGATCTTAAGCACAAAGACTGAGATGGAATTAGAGAAGGATCACCTGCTAGCAATTCACTCGGATGAGTTCCTCCCTGTGGGGTTTACTGCCATATGCTACAAGGTGAGCTACCTGTTCATGTGTAGACACAGTATGTGTGACGAATGAAGCATGCCAATACATGCAAAGTGCAAAATAGGTCCAGCAAAACATAAAGAAGTCAAAAGTTTTAAATAGGCATTCTACTGAATATAGGCTACCTCCTATCGTAATATTGTTATGTTCTGAATGTCTGTTCTGTTGTTTTTGTACTTTGTTTATTTTTTTTTCATTATTCATTATTCATTATTAAGTATTCTGCATTCTGTCACGTTCTGTTCCCCGTCTGTCATTGTTCCTGTTTATTCAAGATCCACTCCTTGTCTTGTCATGCACTTCGGGAAGTTCTATGTTTCGGTTTTTCCGTCTTAGCTTCTTATCTCGTTTTACTTTCTTCTTTCTTTCTATAACACTTTGTATATATTAGTTAGATGTATATAGTACTAACCTACTAATCTACTAACATTAGGGATTTAGATTAAGTTACTAACACTACTAATCACTAATGATCTCACGCTTCTAACTATCGCTATCATTCTCTCTCGTTGTCCTATCCCTGTACGCTTCTCACGTTCCGCTTTATTCGCACGCAGATTCTCTCTTTGCGTTCCTCCCCTTCGAACTGTGCACGTGTCTGCCTGCTCTTCCAGGTCGTATATTATCTATGTGTCTGTGTCATTCCCAGTCCGTGTCTTTCGTTTCCCCTCGTTATTCTATTAGCAAATCCCCTCGTTTTCACCTATGTTCCTGCCCTTCTCTCCTCCCTGTCACACCTGATTCCTATTGTGTTTCCCTTCCCTGCTTGTATATAAGTTCCGTGTTTATGTTCTATCCCCATCAGAGCTGATCTTCATTCCCTGAGCCGATTTATTGTAAGCCAGAGTCTGTAGCATTTCCTTAGACACCCCTTCTGTTTTTCACTTTGAGCCTGCCTTCCGATTTTGTTTGTTTGCCTATCTGCTTCCCGGTTTTGACTTTTTGAATTGTTTTGTGGCTTCTCTTTGCCTCGTGATTTTGTACCTCCGCTACCCTGACTACTGGTTTTTGATCCTTGCCTGAAATTAAACTATTCTTTGCCAAATCCTGATCTGCATCTGGGTCCTTATCCCGTACCTAACAAATATACCTTTGGGAAGTATGTTTCCTTTAATTTCATGCAATTTAGAGGTGATACAGTACATGTTCTGACATTGTTTTCACACATATTGTTATCAGTAAGCTCGATAGCATTCAAATTGAGGTTAACTGCAAAATATTTTGGAGACATGTACTGGGAATTATGGTAAGGGTTTTCCATGGGAGAAATTCAAATCTGTATGTTTGCATGCAATTCATATGTAAATATTTATCTAGTGTGTATCTGACCACATATTTATATTGTAAATAAGCCCAGACTTTACAATAAACGCACTTGTACCATATATGTGTAATTCACCCAAACCTCAAAAAGTTTGCAGAGAGTGAGCACAGACTACCTGTTGGAACCTAGCTGGAGATTTGGTCATGCGCTGTATAGTGTTAAGTGCATGCCATAATATTTAATTTATGGTGTAGACACACCAATGTGTGTACATACTGAAATTCTGTGCAATGCTGCTTGGATGCAAAATATGTTGAATGTGTCATGATGTAAATCAATATTTGTGTCTGAATGGCAGAGCAGCACACAGCAGATATCCACAGTGTAAACAGAGTGGAATCCATGGAAAACCTCACATATGAGGGACAACTCACCAAAAGCATGTTTTTTTCTCTCTCTCTGTCTTGGCTTCAGGCGTCTGCGTTTACAGTTTGTGCACAACCCGGCGACTGTCCTCTCAAGAGCCCCTACGCCTGTTTATGATTGCTTGGTGCTGCAGTTCGCAGTCTGGGTTCACTGCCCTTTTATTACTGTTGCAGCTGACAGATAAGGTATGTTTTTAGGTGCACTTACAATTCTGGTATTCTGTTGAAGTTGAACAGCAAGTTACTTACTCAATGCAGTCATAGATTACCACACTAAAAATACCGCAACATGAGATACTATAGTATACACAATATACTGTAGTGTATACTTCAATGTTCAGTGTTGTGTCTGTCTCTGTGTGTGTGTGTATATATATATATATAGTATACAATAGAGTACTACAGAATTGTTATTAACAGCTAAATTCAATTATATATCAGCTAATTTAATTATACCTGTAGAATGATTTTCAGAAGAAAAAAAATCTGCACATAAAGGGTGAACTTTTACTTTTATTTATTTTTTTCCTCCAAATCTCTATTTCTGAATTCTGTTTATAAGAGCAACTGTTTATTCAATGGGCTATTTCTGGTTCATTGTGACATTGCACCTGCTAATATACCATTGGCATCATTTTCTAAGCTTGAGAGGAAGAAATCCCAAAATAGCTTTCCCATGAGCTTAGAGTTTAAAATAAAAAGACTTGGGCAGAGTACGCCCCAATAGCTGGGATGACTCTGTCATGGGAACTTTCTAGAGAGCGATGTTAGATATTAGATGTTAAAATAATCACAATGTATGTACAGTATATATATGTAAACACCGATATTTGCTTTTTGACAATATTACTTGTTTACAGATGTAGCCGTAGTAATATGGCGACCTCATGAAGATAAGACTGAAAGATGAGCTCAAGGCCATCTGCATGGGAAGAGACAAAGCAAGAAGCTGTGGTGAAGTAACAATGGGAACGAAGAGAAATAAGTAAGAATAGTAAAACTGGGGGAGTAAATGAGAGCCCATAAAGACCCTGAACGAGTAAACACAGTAAACGCTCCCTGTGGAATTGGTGACACAACATAATTGGCAAAAGCGTCTGTGAAATATGCCAAATGTTCACAAACGTTAAAAAAAAGACAGATGTGTCTGCTGCATCAAAAGCACGTCAAAAGCTGACTTTGGCTACTCCTGTGAAAAAGAAATCTCACCTTTAGTCTATCGTCCTGGATAACTTTAATGCCGAAGGATTGGAAAAGATCTGTTCTGAAAAAGAAGTATGAGGTTGACGCCACAGTTCGGACTACCGCGTGTACTAATTATGTGCCAGGTCGTCTGTTACTGAAAAAACACAGATCTGCACACCTTTTTATTGCCTTCTAAAGTTGGTTTCTATTTCAGGGAGGAATCAGTTTTGGCCAAGATTCTCTTTTTCCACTGCAGAAATCCATGATTCATAATCATCCTATAATTTATTGTTATGCACTACATTCAGAATCTAAATTTGTGGTTCGAGAAGCTAATGGTTTTGTCATCTGGAGGTAGGATCACTTTTTCCATATTGCTCGGCGAGGGAGCGCATTTATTTGCGGGTCTTCCAGCAACAGCAAAAAAAAAACGACAACAGTCCCAGACTGTCCCCTGCACGGGAGGCAACATGGGTGGGCGCATCCCGCTCAACTTCAGAGAGCTCATCCAGAGAAAAGAGAGATGAAATAAGAGACTTGACAGATTTTGTGCCAAATTGTTTCAGTCTGTAGTGCTTTAATGACAAAGCCCTCCCCTTTTAAGTACACTATCAGCTGTTAAGACACAGTGGAAAAACAACAGGGAGAAAGGATAGGCCATGCTGATAGCTTTGATTTTTGAGGTTCGGTTTTACTATGGCCTTGTGAATAGACATTGCACCATAATTGTAATAAATCGAACACTACTCATGAAGATAGTATTTTTACACAGATGCCCTTGTAGATTAAATACTCCTATACATTATTACCAGATGCAATACATTTCAGCCTATTGTCTGTAATTAAGACTTTTTCCATCGTGTTCCATCTTATGCTCCACATATTTTTTAAAAATCCTATACTTTTTGTGAGATGTTGATACTCATCATGCATTCCTTTGTGAGATACTGAAACTCAATTAACTTTGGGTTATGGCAAAGGACAATGTTACAGTCAACGAAGTGAAACTGAAACACGTGGTTAGATTTAAATAAATAAACCCTCATAGGTGAGCTTCTTAGGTGCACCTCAGAACAAATAAATATCAAGAAGTTGAGACGGCTCTCTTCACCATAGACATATCCAAAGGAAATTGTCCAATGAATAGGGGACCTTTTTATAATGCTGCTGATTCAGTTTCCAATTTCAATATGACTTGAATAGAGAAATAAAGACCCCGCCCCCCATCATTACCTGAGGTTGGAAATCCCTAACCCATAGCGTAAAACAATCCAGCTTTCATTTGCTTCAATCATATACAACCACAATGTATAAAATGACATACTGTACTGAACATTTGATTTTCTTCCAGCATATATATCCAATGCAGTTTGATAGAGCAGGCATTAAAAGTATGCAGAATGGAGTCCAGCAAAAGAGAGCCCTTCCAACCTATTCTGTTTATAGCTGGCAGGATGAAGCAACTTTTTCCCACCACATAGCCATTGCTACAATATTTGCATATTCTGAAGTCTGCCCACAACCCCGTTTCCGAAAAAAATAAGTAAAGGGGATTCCCGTATTTTCTTAAAGTGCTGTTTTTATGTGAAGTCTCTTGTGGGTAGCTGCATTAATTCTTCCTCAACATCTGGCACAAGCACAAAGCAAAGCTAACATCCTCATTTACCCGCTTCAATAAACACTTCACGTGACACTGCTCAGTGAACTGTATCCAGACATGTCACCTAAATGTGACCCTTCCAGACTCACTGGAACACTTGTGGATGACACACAGAAGACCCCTGTGATTAACACTCTGATATAAAGGAAACGTCACACGCCTTTGATCTCTTTTCATTGCTACGCATGCATCGCGCAAGCCCTGGGGACGTTAATGGCAGAGATGGATGCGCTGATAAAAGCTTTACGCAGGTTGGGCTCTTCAAATAAGTTGGGCTTCACTAGCACAACATTGGGACAGCTTAACACGCTTGTTTTATCTGTGTGTAGTCTGTTGTTCATTGTAAAGGAGTCATCATTCCAGTTAAGGGAATTTGAGAAATGCAAACAAAAACATACGCATACAAAAACCAGAAGGATGTTTTACTGGAACTAGTAAGATGTTATAGGTCTCCTGTCGCCATGCAGTTGGAAAACAGGACTGCCGTTACTGAACCCATCCCACAGTAAGACCCATCTGTGCTATCCCAGCTTGAGGCATTATAGCTTACTGACCCTGGAAAAGAACATGCCCTGAGAATTTAACATTTTATAGTGTGTTACACTACCGCCATGGGCTTATTACTGATTTAAGCATTTAGATTCATTGGACAGTGTTTGCTGTAAGTTAAAACAGCAGGATAAAATAAACATATTGTATTACAGGGCTAATCACCAACAGTCCAATACATCTTATTGTCTGAGTGCAAATTTAAGTTACTCATTTGAATATGTAAAATGATATGCAATTTAGGCACAACCCACACTCAATCTATCCGTGTCACATTTGGAATAAAGATATCATATATATATGCAATAGTGGGGCACATTTAAATTATTCACATTAAATCATGTAGATGCCAATATTTTACATGACCAACAGGTCACACGGTATAAAGGTGATGGTGCTCGTGTGTGAAGCATCAACCCTCAAAGACTAATCTCAAGTGCTCTTCTGTATCTAAATAATCTTGCTAGTCTCTTAATCTTCACTCCTCATCCATTGTGGTCTCCAAAACGCCTTCATCCCAATTCTCCTGATAACTGAGCCCATAAGCCTTTACTTGTCTTTTACTGTGCCCATCTCTTAAACAGTCTCATCCTATTTCACTCAGACGGAAACCAGTTTTTATTAGCAAACTAGATTGTGCAAGTGATCAGTTATTTATTTGGCTCTTTATGCTTAATGTTAGCAATAATGTGTATTATAAACTTTGGCTGGCCAGCATATTTGTCACTAAACAATTGTTAATGTATATATGAGTGTATGAATGGTGTGTGTGCCCTGTGATGGATGCCTCCAGGGTGTATTTGCTAGCTAGGCTCCAGCAGCTACCCTGACCAGGAATAGCTTAGACAAAATATGGATGTATTATAAACTTTTGACATAGTCACTAAACAATTGTTAATGTTGAGCATTTAGCTAGCTAGCAAGCTACTCTAGCTAAATACGTTGACATAGACAGTTACATTTAGGCTAGCTAGCAATTATACCCAAATTTGATATACCAAACTTGAGCACAAAGTAAAAATACTTTTCATGTAGCCACATAGCAGAAATGTCAAAATAGTACTGATGCTAACCAACAAATCTGCATAGCTAGCTACAGGCCCACAACTATGATTGAGCAGCAACAGGCCTAGAACTATGATTGGGCAGTTTTCACTGCAGGAGAAGATGTCAAATAATTCTGGCATTGAAATGACAAAGACCTTGTAGAATGCACCCTGATTTGGTGTTTTAATCATTAACTCCTCACCTGTTGTCAGACCGTTTCTCAAGGACCCTCACGTGGCATCTTCTGCGGAGGTGGATTTACATCACTGCTCTGCATCTAACACCTACAACACACACAAAACAGCATTAATAAATAAACTAATAAATACATTGTACACATTACAATATATTCATCCATATATAATATGTAATACATATCTAAGGAATAAACCATGATAGACTGTGCAGTGTAAGAAAATAACCGGGTAGTGTGATGTTGTCCCAAGGCAAAGCCGAGGGGCCAAGAGGCAATCTGAAGTGTTTTCTTTTTATACGAGTGCCCAGCCTGGAGTGGTTTATTCTGATTATACAACAGCTACTTGTAAAAGGAATAATTTGGCACTCAAATACACTGAAATGTTGTTGTTAACTTTTTATTTTGTTAACTTTTTTGCTTTTATTTTCAACAAGGCTCTACCTGGGATTTGAACCTGAAACCTCCTGGTGACTAGTCTAGTTTCGTAATGACATTCTACATAGCACAATAGAGAGGCTGTGGTTTAAATTCACAGAACAAATTAGTAATGCTTCATGACCAAAATGCCAGCATGTTTGAGAAAATACATATATTTTTCAGAAATCCATAATATTTAACGTCGTCCATTCTGAGGGACAAATATGTTTAGTTTAAAAACATTATTTGTTTTGACATGCACATTCCAATCAAATTCCATAAGCATTGGTTTATACACAAGAAACGTTTTCATTTATTTCAATTTGTCAAGTGAGCACTTCTGATAATCAAAGGACTGAATAACAACAGTGACAGGCTCCCACAATGTCACTTCCATTAGGTTTGTTATAGATTCATTAAATTCTCACTGTTTCATTTGGCAAACAGAATGATCCCCTTTTCCCCTGACAATTGCTATCAATGACTCTGTAGTTGTGAGAAGCTTTTACAAAATCGAATCCATCTTAATAATTTGTGCTTCAGAGTTTATTAGTGTAGTTTATTCTCCATATTGTCATAAAAGAAATATGTCATGAGTGACAGAAAAAGTTAATACTTCGGAGAGAGAAATACAACACTTGTATCCCACTGGGAAGCCCTTGATAAGATTCAATATAACCCATAGACATACTTTTTGTCTTCATTGTACAAAAATAGCAACTTATAGGACTGAATGTATTGTTCCTGGCCTTCAATGTGGTTTGTCCAGCTAAAGCACTAGTCCTAGAAACAGTGATGTTCCCCTCGGTCCAGAAGCTAATCCTGACTGTGCCAGTGCCAACTGTGACCAGGGGTTCTGCGGGGTGGTGCAAATTTGGCCATAGGGAGGGAGAGTTTCAGTTGGCTGGGCTTCCCCCACCTCATCGTACAAGAGTGACTCTGCTGGTTGATTGAGCACCTGTTGTCTACTTGTGCCAACTGCACATGAAATATAGTCCTCTGACGCGATGATTGTAAAGCTCAGCTGGTGTAATGTAGAGAGAAAAGAACGGTCAGCTGCCAGCACGTGCTTTGGAGGATGTGTACTAACATGCGCTCTTCCAAATTCATGGAGTACATTGCTGTGATTGGATGGGCCTACAAAGTATGATTGGGCATTCCAAATTGGGATGAAAAGTAAAAATAAGGGATGAAAATGGATTAAAACTAAATACATAAATAAATGTTCTGTTTGAAACAATTCGCATCAAAATGAGGTTGCTTTCAGCTGCAGCCTACCTAAAGCCTATGCGACTGTAGTGAAGCTACATCTACTAGATAATTGTTTTTAAAAGCAATTATTCCCCACAAAGATTTTGGTCAATAGGATTATAGGGCTTTTAAAAACAGTCCTGGGGGAAGCCTCTCACTAGGAGCTAGATACATTCCTTTCAAACCATTAAAAAGGTGGCTTCCACTGGGTTCTTGTTTTATTAGATGTATCCAACCATACACAATGGTGTCTAGCATTGTAAATTATTCCAGAGTAAACAATCGCTTTGGAAAATAAATGATATAGACTACAATCCAAAACATACACAATTCATGAGTTATCCAACTAACTTGTGTGAATATAGGGTAACAATTCTGGCTTTCTGGTTTCATGAACCCAACCGCATCCAGGATCTTAAGCCTGCTCTGCTAAAGTTAGCCCAGCCATGTGTTTAGATTGCTATCATTCTGGTCAATCATCACAGGTAGTCTCTGTTCTGATAAACTTATGTCACTTTGATAGGAATCCCATTGACTCAGGACAGCGGGATAGAGGAGAACACTTGCATTAAGATTTAACTTTATGACTAGAGCTAAATAAAAATCATCATTGGGATGCTTCCTATGCTGCTGAAGGAATAATTTGATATATATATTTATTTGATATATGCATGTGCTGTGAACAAGAGTGTGTGACTTGTAAATATATTTAAAAATAATCATAATTAAATTACACAAATGATATTTGAAATCAACAGAGGCAATTTGTAGCAATTTGCCTGGATTTATTCAATGTTACAAATAATATTTGATAATATTCAGTTTACCTAGTTTACAGAGCCATATGCATTCTATGTGGTTTTATATATTATATATCAAAGTACTATATTTTCAAAAATCAGCACTGTGCAGTTTAAGGAATATGTCTCCTATATCTGATATTAATTCAGTCCACCCAAACCGAAAATGCTTTTTTTTAATCAAACAAAATGAACATTTTACTTTTTGTTATGGGGTCAGAAAATCCTATGTGAAAATATATGATTGCGTCATATAGCCTACTAGCATTTCCCTCTTGGTATTATTTTTGTCTGTAATTCCTTTACAGAGAAACATTAAGCCCTTTTAGCAGGTCTACCGGCCTGCGTGTATTTGTCATTATAACCTCCTTCTTCCAATGCTTGTTTTCAGAAAGAAGTGCATTGAACAAAGGGTTAATACGCTCCAATGTTTGTTGTTGTAAAGTATCTGGTGACCTTCATCGAGAAACATTTTACATTCTGAAGGAATAAAAACAAACTGCAAAGTAAATATGCATGTAATCACTGAGCCTATAAACATGCTAAATCCAGATGATAAGAATGTTCACACAATTAATGTCAATCATGGTGTATGCCAACAGAAATGCTTCACTCCAGTTTCGCTCATGGGAGTGAGAGCAGAGAGCTGGCAAATCTCCTCCATCGACAAGAAATAGGGGGAGATGCTAATAATGCTAATGTGCTAATGTAAATTAATATTACTTGTGGATTAGGGCTCAAATATGCCAATAAGGGACTGATTTAATTATTTCCTTCTATTGTTTTTTAAATGTGAGGAACTACAAGTAGGGCAACTGCGACATAAATGAACCACAATGAACTTGTTTCCTAAAATAAAACGAATTTCCTAAAAGTCTCTCTGTTCTGGCCAAGTCTGCAAAATCCCATTGAGTTTTTAGAAGCACGTCTTCTCAAGAACAAGTCACAATTTGAAGATCGAAATTAGCATGACGGGAGCCTGGGACATGGTGGCCACATATATATATTTTTCTTTTTAATTGCAATTCTGTGTTGCACTGATTTGTAACTATTATTCTCTTTGCTATATATTCTCACAGTAGTTCCTGTTTAAGATTTACCATTGAACTCTACAGCAATATATATTTAATATTATTTCACTGAACGATTGTACGCCACATTCTTAAGTTCAGCTAGCTTTCGATTTTTGCAGGATTTCCATTTTTACCTGCATTTCCACTTACCTTAGGGAGGGATTGAACAGTAGTCATAACATCCCCCATCATGATAAAAACTTATTTTTTCCGGAATGTATCATGGCAACCAGCACAACAACACAACAGCACTTTGCTGATAGATCCTGAGGTCACTTCTCCAAAATGCCCAAATCTTCAAGATTGAAACTCTAATCACAAACCAATTCAGAGGGTGACGTCACCATAAATTATGACAAAGAGCCCCATAATTAATGACCAAATGTGACTGATGCAAATTAGTTACATAACTGTTATAACCAGGAACAGTGCAACTGCAATACAAAGGGAGCATTTAATATTAAATACGAATTAACATTTAATAGCCATGGGGGGGCTCAACCGAAGGAACAAACACTTCAGTTCATATCTTCTATAATATTTGTGGATACTGAAGCTGGCTTTTTGACTTTTTTACAAATCCCTTCATCACCATACAGGAATATTAATGTTTTGTACCATCAACCTTAAAAGTAAAGAAGTAAACGCACAAAATGAATAGTTCAATGGCTCTTCCATGGTGCATCTAAAATGTCCCGAAATGGTGTTTACTCCTCAGACGCTGATATCATCCAGCAAGTATGCTTGTTTCCAATTGATAAGAACTACTTAGTTGGAACCATTTAGTTGGAAACCATGGGAAAGGGCAGGGTTACTTTTTCCTAAACTGTGAAGAATGACACAAACAAACATACTATTTGCCCCAAGCAAGTCTGATTTAATAGATCATAGGGCTGTTAAGGTTTTGATCCTAATTGGGTCTTCATCAGAACTACCCTGATAGAAAAAATTATTATATAAAGTCTGAGTATATGCTGGGAAAGCGTTAAGGAATCGGGCAATAAAGGGGTTTGCTTGTATGCAAATAAATAAAAAAATCATTTTAAATGTTTAATTGTTACTTTCTTCAACAGAATGAATGAAAGTTTGTGTTCCATTGAAAATAAATGGCTTTGAAAAATAAGTATGTCCCGGAAGTTGCTTGACAGTTTCCGCTTTCCCGGCATATTGGTAAGGGGGACCACTCCAGAGCAGGGGGTTGTGGGAACCCCAGGAATGAATGTTAGGACCTCTGTTCTTCCTTATTTACATTAGTTATTAATGCATGGAAAAATTACAGTTATTAATTTATGGATTATCTTATCGGAAGTTGGAGTGGAAGCAGAGATCCTTGGAGTGTTCAAGACCAGGCTGGATACAGTGCTAAATGTGCCCTAGACCATAGGCAAAATGACAATCCGAGATGGGTTAGAAGTTCTCATGTGTCTTGTGATTTCTTCCTTTTATTCGCTTTGCATGAAAAAAAAAAGATCACAGCTTTAAGCAACATAACTATGCAGTTAACTGGCCAGTTGAAATGGCTTAAATGGGTAATCATAAAGTGACATTTCTTTTCACACTTTTATATCTTCGCTGTCAGAAGAAAACCTTGTATATCCAAAATGAGTGGTCTTGTGGCCAGATAAACAGGAGAGGAACACATCTATATTCTCACAGTAGTTCCTGTTTAAGATTTACCATTGAACTCTACAGCAATATATATTTAATATTATTTCACTGAACGATTGTACGCCACATTCTTAAGTTCAGCTAGCTTTCGATTTTTGCAGGATTTCCATTTTTACCTGCATTTCCACTTACCTTAGGGAGGGATTGAACAGTAGTCATAACATCCCCCATCATGATAAAAACTATCCAGGATGGTGTCCTTGTGGCACAGATACACAGGTATTGCATAGCCAGTTTTGCCATCAAAAGGAATTTGTTGCCTTTCCAACACATTTGAGCATCGTCCTCTCCATTGATCACTGCCTACTGAGCACTAAGCACTAGGTTATTTCAACAGCAACTCACCTCTCAATAAATATAAGAAGCACTCTTTCCACCACTAGCCGAGCTTCATGCCACAGCCAGTGTGAATTGACAGCTTTCAGATTGGGCCCTACTGAGAAGCCTTGTGACTTTTAAATACTGATCCACAAACCCTGACACACGCTATTATGGTATAAAAATGTACAATTATACAGCCAGCAAGAGGTGATAAAAAAATGTGTACATTTCAGCTATGCATGTTTTTGTTCCTGAGAATGGAGCGTGCCACATTGTGAAGTAGTGAGGGATGAACCATTGCAGTGAAGGTTCCAAGTCCTTTCTGCCCACATCTACCAGCTGACCCAGCCATAATGTAAAAGAGCTGAAACGGATCCAAGGTAAGTACCTGGAGGCAGAATTTATGTATACGGGAATAGAGTATCTGGAATCTTGAGTGTACACTAAGCAGAATGGTTACAAAAGGGCCACCACTGCAGCAATGCTACACTCCTCACTAGTGCTGTGGTCCACATCCTTGTTATTTTTACATTCTTAAAACGGGTTCACTAAACAAAAGGCAGCAAAATAAAGCAGAACCATGACAGTTTTCCAACTCCCATAAGATAAGTAATATACGAATTGCTTGTGCTCTCAAAATGTGAAGTGCAAACAAATCCATTATCTTAGATATATCATTTTTAAATTTGCAAGGCAAAACATCTGATCCAACTCTATGTACAAACACTTCCAAGATTAAGCTTTTGCAGCCAGAGACAGAGATAAGAAACGATCATTCTCAAGTGCTGCTTTATGAATCATTTGGGGATGAAATCATCACAGCCAGGAATATAGTGTGCATCCTTTGTGCAAATAAGGGAAGCAACAACAATAAAGTTGTGCCTTACGTGATACTAATATTAGTCATTTCTTTTAAGTCAAAAATGCACTTTTTTAAAGTCATAATTCACAGAACTGGTCATATTTACTTCACTCCAGTAGACCCTGAAAAGGTAGCTGCCTGATGCAGGTAGGAATGTTGCACTTTACCTTGTGGATCAACAACAATAGCTCTTCCCTGGTACATCAAAAAATGACACTAATCAGAAAAGATGTGTTCACCCTTAGGACGCTGATATCATCAAGCATGTATGCTCGCTTCCAAGTGATAAGAACAGTTTAGTGGGAAATGTTCATTTTTCTCAATTTATTGAACGGCACAACTTATTTGGACAAGCGCATCAGCCAACACGGCACTACCTATGATATTTTTGTTCTGACTATCCGAGAAACAAGATAGTCTACTTAAGTTAGTGCAGTGGTTCATCCAGAGTGGGGATGTAATTTATCATGGCAACCAGCACAACAACACAACAGCACTTTGCTGATAGATCCTGAGGTCACTTCTCCAAAATGCCCAAATCTTCAAGATTGAAACTCTAATCACAAACCAATTCAGAGGGTGACGTCACCATAAATTATGACAAAGAGCCCCATAATTAATGACCAAATGTGACTGATGCAAATTAGTTACATAACTGTTATAACCAGGAACAGTGCAACTGCAATACAAAGGGAGCATTTAATATTAAATACGAATTAACATTTAATAGCCATGGGGGGGCTCAACCGAAGGAACAAACACTTCAGTTCATATCTTCTATAATATTTGTGGATACTGAAGCTGGCTTTTTGACTTTTTTACAAATCCCTTCATCACCATACAGGAATATTAATGTTTTGTACCATCAACCTTAAAAGTAAAGAAGTAAACGCACAAAATGAATAGTTCAATGGCTCTTCCATGGTGCATCTAAAATGTCCCAAAATGGTGTTTACTCCTCAGACGCTGATATCATCCAGCAAGTATGCTTGTTTCCAAGTGATAAGAACTACTTAGTTGAAACCATTTAGTTGGAAACCATGGGAAAGGGCAGGGTTTCTAAACTGTGAAGAATGACACAAACAAACATACTATTTGCCCAAAGCAAGTCTGATTTAATAGATCATAGGGCTGGTTAAGGTTTTGATCCTAATTGGGTCTTCATCAGAACTACCCTGATAAAAAAAATCATTATATAAAGTCTGAGTATATGCTGGGAAAGCGTTAAGGAATCGGGCAATAAAGGGGTTTGCTTGTATGCAAATAAATAAATAAATAATTTTAAATGTTTTAATTGTTACTTTCTTCAACAGAATGAATGAAAGTTTGTGCTCCATTGAAAATGAATGGCTTTGAAAAATAAGTATGTCCCGGAAGTTGCTTGACAGTTTCCGCTTTCCCGGTGTATTGGTAAGGGGGACCACTCCAGAGCAGGGGGTTGTGGGAACCCCAAGAATGAATGTTAAGACCTCTGTTCTTCCTTATTTACATGAGTTATTAATGCATGGACAAATTACAGTTATTAATTTATGGATTATCTTATCAGAAGTTGGAGTGGAAGCAGAGATCCTTGGAGTGTTCAAGACCAGGCTGGATACAGTGCTAAATGTGCCCTAGACCATAGGCAAAATGACAATCCGAGATGGGTTAGAAGTTCTCATGTGTCTTGTGATTTCTTCCTTTTATTCGCTTTGCATGAAAAAAAAAAGATCACAGCTTTAAGCAACATAACTATGCAGTTAACTGGTCAGTTGAAATGGCTTAAATGGGTAATCATAAAGTGACATTTCTTTTCACACTTTTATATCTTCGCTGTCAGAAGAAAACCTTGTATATCCAAAATGAGTGGTCTTGTGGCCAGATAAACAGGAGAGGAACACATCTGAATGCCACAACGCGGTCGAAAAGCAGAAGTGTGATCAGAATTTGGCTGATCACACTTTGCAGTGGGCTCCACTGTTTCTGAAACAGCCACACAAAGCCTCTATGCCAAGTTCCACCTTGACTGCTTCACAGGCCACTGCACCCGACTAATACACATCCCACACTGCTGCCCATAACACATTTGTGCTAACAATATCTTAATTAATGCAATCACAGAGTAAATGGTGCATCAAACCATAACACTTCACCCCTGGCAAAGAATCCCACATTTGCAACCTCACACCAATAAAAAAAATTCTCTCAGTGAAAGAACAACACAGGAAAGCAATGTTGTCCCTTATAACAGGTTATATTATTTCATTATTATTTCATTAATGGCTTCAGATCTGATAGAAACTGAAGCTTATTCATTTTAGAAATGTTTACAATGTTGACAGAGGCTAGAGCAAAAGCCAACAGAGCCACAAAATCAAAGGGGCTCATGGGAGGTGGAGTCAATTACATTACTTTAAAATGGAAAGATGACGCTTGTGGATCATTTTGTGTAAAGTTTAAGTTTGTGTAAAAATATTGGTTGCGGTAAAAAAGAAAAATAACAATAAAAATAATCTGTCAAATTTACTTTTAACCACTTTAAGGGGAAGTTCAAAATGTTTGCTAAACTCTTATAATTTAAACGGTATATGTTTAACATCCCTATTAAGGACATATGTTGACAGAATCCAAGCCATATAATACATGTGTTATGCAATCCCTCAATATTAAGTAAATAAGGGGAAATGGAGCTGTTTGCTAACTCTCCCAACACGTGACAAGGAAGGTATGTTAAATGTGCTCTCAATCATGTCCCAGAGAACCATACTCTGTTATTCCACTGCACGTACAGCAAACCTCATTAACCATGTGAAATGGCAATGATAAAAAGCATTTAATCATCAACGTTGCACATGTCCAGTGTAACTCAACTGCTGTTCAATTATCTTTTTTAGCACCAACGAGTCATCCGACCACAACCTCAACCACAAAGGAACCAAGCAGCATTCCACAGGAAATATCATTGTCGCCAATTAACCGTGAGATCACCTGTTGCCAAAACAACTATTAAACCTAGTGATCTGCAACTGGCCATTGTGTTTAAGCCCTGAGTACTGCCAGAGATCAGGGGTGATATGAGTAAGCGACAATGAAATAGATTACAGTGAAAAAATAATCATTACTTGCAATGCTTTACCTACATTTTCAAATTGTTGAGTCTAATTGTTTAGCAATTAAAATGCTTCTAGCTGTCAACAAACCATCACATATTAGTGATAGTAAAAAAATGGTGCAATAATTCCCATATAATTGTATCCTACCGTGTATATTATGTAAAACTAAATCCATCCAGTAAGCAAATAGAAATATTTGCTTCAGCTGGAAACATCTTCATGCATAAACGCTTTAAATCCTAATCTGGGTAAGTGCGATATGGTTCATTTCCATCACATCAGCATGCACATACAGAAAATGAGCTCCACCATTCAGGTACAACAGCTGTGCCTCGCTGAGCAGCGGGGAACAGTTCATAGAATGAAGATTCTCATGAACAGGTCTGAACGCAAAAGTAAATACTGATGAATTTTCAATTTTAAATAACATTTTTGCTAATGTTGCCATCTATTCAACAACATAAATCCACATCCATAGTACAGCACATCGGTTTTAACAAGAGTAATGGCAGAACATTGTCAGCATTACTTTTCATATTACTTCAACTTACATTAAATTCCTCATCTTCACGTAAACACCCTCATATTTAGAAGTCTTCTGTAAATAGTGAGTATTGCTGTTTTTGGAGCGTTCTCTGAGCAAAATATTTACAACATACCTGATAGTAGTGATCCTGTCCATTTCCCTGTGAGCAGATGTTTAGGTGCAGACCAAGGCCAATGATTTTAAACCAAGGGAAACGAAAATCAGAGGCTAATTAAATGTCTTGTTTGTAAGAGGTACAAAGGAAATGTCACATGTAAAACTGCACAGGGGTAGTCTGCTGAAGGTGTTTAAACCTGGAGCGAACAAGGGCTTTTTAAATCACAGTGCCAAATTTGCTTTTAGGCTCTCCCAAAAGAGCTCTTTTGTTTGTTTAATTAAATGTAGTTTATGGGGTAAAAATCCATCTTTAAAAAAAGAAATATGCTTCATTGTTAAGATATTTAAAGGTATATCCATTAAAACAATCTCCAGGTTGATTTCTTAAAAGTTGACATAAATGTTTAAAAGCTAATAGCAAATTATTACTCAGAAGGGTTGCCATGCTTCAAGGTGAAATTTATAAGAGCAAACAACTTCATATGGATTTATTATTTAATCCAGACCACAGTACAGTGTGATATTATGCACTTAAACTGAGTATGCAAGTGAATACAAAGGGATGTCTGCAAACGTGTATACCTATGACCACTTCAGTTCCAGTTTCTCCAGTTCCTTTAAAGTTATTGGATTTTGCTTTTGAACAACTTTCTGGAGTTTGCGTCACTCCATCAGCCTGTGTGGTCAGAATGTTGATTTTGTTATAACCACATTGCAATTTCTTTTAATGTATTTGACATGTATGCATGCTTAGGGTTATTATAATATTAGACTGACAAATAGTCAACTACGAATGAGCCTACTATCAGGATGAACCATGTGTTTAGGAAAATGTTTATTATATATAAGATATTGTATTGTATTGTATAGAATAATTCATAGACTTTGAATCAATTAAAACTAGTGCATCAATATGTTTTAATCCATTTTTCCTTTGATTCTTTAACAGGCACCAGGAGCAGAAGACATACAAATTTAGAAGAGATATGCCTCCATATTTATGATTGAGCATCACCTTTTTGGAATTAAACATATTGTGGTTTAGCATTTCATGTAATTCCATGTCACAAAACATGCTTCCTTGTTATTAAGGAATAGTTTGGCAAATTAATACTACTATTTTTAGGTAGTGGCTTCATACAGTGCCCCTTTGAAATCTAGGCCTACACACCATCTCAAAAACATCACCTTTTGTTATCTTACCGCCTGAAATTAAAACATTACATCATGTTTTAGGTGTACCAGGTGGACTCTACATTTCTGAACATGAATTACAAATAAAAAACTACAATACTTGGATTGATAAGTCTATACCCCTCTTATCATACGAATTGTAAACTAGCTCAGGGGTAACCAATCACCTTCCAGATCACACACCAAGCTAATTGGCCACCTGTGTTCAATTGCAGTGATTCTAATTTCTAAAATCAGCTGTTCCTAGAGAATTCCACTGCTGGGTAGTGCATTTCAGAGTAAAGAATCCACCACGAGCAACAAGGAGCTTTTAAAAGAACTCTGGGATAAAGTTGTGAAAAAACACATATCAGGAAATGGGTATAGAAAGATTGCAAAAGCCTTACATATCCCTTGGAGCACAGGCAAGACCATAATTAAGAAGTGGAAGGTGCATGGCACCACCAGGACCTTGCTTAGATCAGGCCATTCTGTCCAAGCTGGATGACTGAGTCTGGATGGATGACAGTCTCCTTGACTGATCAAAGAGGCCACCAAGAGGCAACTATGAAGGAGCTACAAGACTTGGCAAAGAGTGGTCAATGTGTGCATGTGTCAACAATACAGAAAGCTTTCCACAATTCTGGTCTGTATGGTAGGGTGGCAAGAAGGAAGCCACTACTCAAAAAAGCCCACATTCAGTCCCGTTTGAGATATGAAAAAAAACATTCTGAAGATTCTGAAGTCATGTGGCAAAAAGTGTTGTGGTCAGATGAAACCAAGATAGAAATTTCTTGCCTAAATGCAAACCGTTACTATGGAAGGCGGTCTCCGCAACGGTGGGGGAGCAAGGTTGCCTGTTTTGCCACAGGACTTCTGTGGATGACTCTGGGACAATTGGACATTCCCTGGCCAGGTTTGGCAAATTGCAAATTGTTGGCCATGCTAGTCCCAGGTGTCTTCATTTATCAATGAATGTTAATTGCTGTTTTGTCAAGTGAATAATTCACTTAACAGATTGTATTTGTGAGTGAGTGCGTTTCTGTGTGTGAATGGCAGAGCCACGGATTGCCTCATGATTTCCACCTGAGCCAATTTGGCTTATTTAAGTGCAGCTGTGTGGCTACCGAGGATGAGTGTGAAGTAAGTATGAACTAATGTGAGTCTTGTGTTGTGTGTGTGTGTGTGTGTGTGTTGTGTGTTGTGTGTTGTGTGTTGTGTGTTGTGTGTTGTGTGTTGTGTGTTGTGTGTTGTGTGTGTTTTGTGTGAGTGTTGTGTTGTGTGAATGAATGAATGAATGAGAGTCCTGTCGATGTATATGTGATGAGTTTGCATAGGGACAGTGTGAAGAATGTTCCTGTGTGCCTGTTAATGAGAGAAAGCCACTGAAAAGTCGCGGAACATCAGTGTCCATTGAATGTTAATGTTAATGTTTGTACCCTGACTGAAAACATTACGGGATGTGTGTGTGTGTCCCTGTTTATATTTGGAAGTGACTGAAAAGCTGCAAGTCTGTGTTTGTTACTTTGTTTCCCAAAAGGGTTTCCATCTCAGAGGAGGCAGACTTTTATTTAGTTTTTTATTTTTGTTTATTGTTTCTGCCAGAGAGCTTTGCGGCAAGTATGGTGAAGTTTTTGTTCATCTTTATTTATCCTGCTCTCCCGCTCTTTCTCTTTCCCGTGTCTGGGAGAGAGATTGAATAAAGATCCAGGTCCGGAGACCAAAAAATCCACTCCGTGTATCCTGCTGCTCTGTTCACATCTGGGGATTGTCACGTGGCATGTGACAGTTACTTTTGGCAAAAACCCAATACAGCATAACACCCAAAGAACACCATCCTTACTGTAAAGCATGGGGGTGGCAGCATTCTCTTATGGGGGTATTTCTCATCAGCAGGGACTGGGCAATATGGATGGAGCAAAATGCAGAAAAGGTTTTGAGAAAACCCTGCAAGAAAGTTGAAATGGGGAAGGATGGACCTTTCAGCATGACATTGACCCAAAGCACACAGCCAAAGCAATAGTGAAGTGGCTAAAAAACAAAAGGTGAATGTCCTTGAGTGGCCATGCAGAGCCCTGACCTCAATCCTATTGAAAACCTATGGAATGACTCTACCAAGAGCCCTGACTGAGATTGAACTAAGGCAATCAAAATCTGGTAGAGACATATCCAAACAAATTGTAATTCAAACAAAGGGTGAAAGTTGGGTGTATTAATGCAAGTTATTGTAGTTTTTATTTTTAATGAATGCTTTTGAGAAGAAAAAAATCAAGGGTAAAATGTCACTGATTTAATGTTTTAATTTCAGCCTGTCAACAAAAGGTGAAAATTGTTGAGATTGGGTGTAAACTTTAAAGGGGCACTGTAGGTCACACATATACAGGAAACTGCCAAAATAAAAGAAACGCCAATATAAAGTCTAAGGTGTTGGGCCACCATGAGCTTCAGCTTCAACGTGCCTTAGCCTAGATTTTACAAATGTCTGGAATTCAATTGAAGGGATGCAACACCATTCTTCCATGAGAAATTCCATCATTTGGTATTTGGTTGATGGAAACACTGTCTATTACTTTGGCAGCTACCCGTACAAGCTAATATGACTGATAGATCCGATAGCCAATAAATCATTTAGCACAATGACATGGTCATGCTAACTTCATATTTCGAAAAGGGTAGGTTTCAATTGTAGGAGTAGGTTAGCAATAGTTTAAAAATGTAAACAATGCTTGTTATAAGCTACTGTATCTGTTGAAATTTTGAGTTTGTATTTTCAATGTGTGTATCATTTCATATAGTTTTTTTGTATTGTATTGTTTTATGTATTTCAATTGTATTTCATTTCAAAGTTCCTACACTTTGTACGATTTAGTACATTTTATAGTATTGTATCATGATGGATAAAAATATGGATGAGGCTATTTCCAAAATTGGTGGAGCTATCATATCAGTGGACTTGGTAGAGCTATCATATCAGTGACTGACTGATTTGAACAAATTAAAGCAAACTTCAACCTTTTGATTTGTTCAGTGTCAGTGATTCAAGTCAGTGATTGACAATGCATAGTAGCTCTCTCTTCATGGAGTTCATTTTCCGCTTACTCCTACTCTTTGGGATAAAAAAAAATCAACATACACACAGAAACAAATTAAATCTACAAATCTATAAATCTGCCAAAAGTATGTTAGGATTCAACACAATTCATCGTCCATTGACAGGAAAGAGCTTTGACTAGGGAGGAAGTACACCGAAACCCCTTAAGGCCAGATTAATGATGTGCTTTAAAACTTGCAGAGATAATGATTATTTAATGGTTTGTAAATATATCCCACCTTGGTTTTACAAACAAATATGGGTTCTCTATGTCCATTTGGAAGGAGGGCCTTGTATGAGCAACTGCTCAAACTGCCCTTAGAGATTATCTTCCTCACTTTATGGGTATACTCCTCCTCGTTCTGGCTTTTAGAAATGCTTTAGTATCAGTGGCATGATCACAGTTACAGCAGTAAGATTACTCTTTAAAATGGCTTCCGGTTTGCAGTTGCTCAGTGCTCATGGCCTGGTAATTGCATGAATGTTGTAATTAATGCATCTGGGTTGCATTACCACTTGATAAAGGACCCCATCACAAATTTGGCAGACAGATGAATATTATGGCAACCAAATATAATCATCAAACTACTTGATCATCTTTGCTGTTCCTGTTTAATATAGCCACTTTTATACAGAGCATATGTCACATTGCTGACATTGGTGCAGGTAGTAAGTACAATGGAGAACACTACGATGTGTACTTTTCATTGACCTTGGGTTATTCGCTTCTCATAATATTTTGTCCAATATTTATTGTGATTTCATGTAATTACTGCACAGATGGCAATTATTTAAATAGTTGGCTAAGCGGAAAATATAAAATCAAGATATCTCTAAACAAACAGAAACCACCAAGACGCAACAGCGCATATTTCCTGGAAGTTACAGATAATCTGGGCAGTTATTACCTTCACCCCCCCTCTTTAGAGACAATCGTCTGATAAACCAAGGCCAAGAAGACATGTTCCATCTTCAAGGGAATTCCAAATGGATAAAAAGGGCAACAGAAACAAAACTATATAAAGATTCCGGTTCAAAGGTTTGTTTTGTATTTAAATCTATGAGATTGCTATGGATCAGTTTATCCCAATAAAGGAGCGGTTTCGATGGGCCACACTGCAGAAGTCAGGCAAAGTTAAGAAGAGCTCCATACAGAATATTTTTAGGGGACATGGATCATACAACATATCTATTGATATAGGACAGTATCTGCTTTAACCATCTATCATACAGACTACACTGATTCATGGGCATCAGCACATCTTCATAATTATAATTCAAACAGGATTGTCACAAAACCTTTCATGTTTCACCTAAACATTTCACCTTCTGCATTTATTAAAAATCTGAATATAAGGGCTGGTTGCCCACTGTGGGGTGAATAAATAAATCATTTTTACAAATCTGAACATTACAGTCTAACCTTCTTTGCCACAATACAGTTTTAAACAGTTTAAGGTGGTACAACTGTTTAACCAATCTCTAAATAAATCTAGAATTCTTGAATATTTCATAAATTTACTTCTCAACACATATTCATCCACAAAAGAAATGCGAAAGGTGATTCATAATTTGATTACATCATTTCAATGGGTTCATTTGTTAATTCCAAAATATAATATAATATAATGTGCTGCTCCTTAAAGTTACCTAAGCAATCTAGTAAAAAGTTTGGGGCTATTAAGCTTAAAAACATAGATTGAATTATTGCAATATGCAGTATTAAGCATATTTAATACCTTTACCATACATTCAGTGGGAGCAGGCAGGACTATCTGTTCTGAACTACTTAAGCAGTGCCACATGAATACATTAAATCTAAGACAGTGTATTTACTGGTTACATACACAATTATGGGTAACATATATGTATGTATGATTAGATTACCTTCTGGTGAAAAAGGTTTGGAAGGTTATGTTTTACATGAGAGATAATGATTGGAAAAAGGCAAAAAAGATGGGAAATTCACACAAGCACCTTGACCATTATCTTGGCCTATGTTCTATCTTCCAACGCACAATGCTTTGATACCTGCTACAGTACTGTAACTATGTTGATCTACTACAATGTACTCACCACTGGGCAGGCTGCAGAAGATTCAATAAAACATTCTATTTGAATCAACAACCAAATCGATTATTTTCAAAGTAATGTAAGACTTAAAGAGTTGATTAATTTCTAGAAATAACTAGGTATTTCCGTGTGAATTTCCTCTCTTTTTCTGCATTTTGCCGAAAAAGATATATCACTTACAACATAGATTTTTGGATTGAATAGCTCTTTGTTTTGGCACAAAACACTATAGCTTAGCTATGCTACAAGTCAGTTACTCACAGTACCTGCCAAATAGCTGCAACTGAATGAAATGTATTGTTTGCAAGTTTATTGAACATGAAATTTAAATAGAGTCACCATTTTCGTTTAACATATATTATTCTTTAACTTATTTCTATCCACAATGTTGTCTTTTCTCCCAATTTTGAATGGCAAATCTTATTCGTAGAGGTCCGCTCCATCACTGCAATATCTTTGTAAATTATCCTCCAAAACCCAAGCTGCCAGCCACTGCTTCTTTTCACTCTGCACTCCACCAGCTGAGCTATGTAAACTATATAACGGAGTGGGACACTTAATGAGAAGCGATGCAAGCCGACTGCAAGTGCCCGGTCAATCAGAGGAGTCTTGCGCCATGAGGCTGATACATCCCGTGCTAACTGAAGCCCACACTCCCAAGTTGATGCAACTTCAAATTAGGTGACACCCTGCAGGGCTTCCGGCCAATCACCACTGGAACAGTCAGGATTCGATACCAGACTGTGGTGTGCGTCATTACACTGAAAACTAGTCTATCCATTCAAAAGGATAGTTTGTATGTTAAACATACTACAAACGATACATTTTCATAGATTACAGGGTTGCACAGATATATTTTGGGGTGTAAAGAAAGTGGCAAAAAGTAAGCAGTCCCAGACATTTTTTTCTCTGACTTTATGCATTTACTGACAAATGTCTGTTCACTACTGTAAGTTGCTTTGGATAAAAGCGTCTGCTAAATGGCATATATTATTATATTATATTATTCTCATTGTAGAGCCTCTGACACATCCATGGTCAAGCTTGCAATGGAAAGGATTGTTGATTGCTTCAGATTTTATTTCATATTACATCAGTCAAGTGGGTTCTATCTATCTAGTTTACAGAAAAGCATGACTTATCAAGCTCAATTTTAAAATAATGGGAAAAATGGGAAAAATGGGAAAAGTCAAAAAGACAGTATGAATTGACTGCTTCAATGCAGATGTTTGGTGCTGAGGCAGAGTTACGGTTTGTGTAGTACACAAGCTGTCCAGTTTCAAGATCATTCTTGTTTTTACCTTCACTACAATATTTGCGCATTGGGCCATCATTTTTCTAAAGCTTTTGACGTTAACTTATGATGCTATTCAAATCTCCATTTCCTTATTCCTAGTGGTAAGATAAAAGCCTTGTGGTTACTCTTGACACCTAAATAGTTTACCTGGCTTTATAGAGCTAATGTTTCTGTATCCACACATGTTAATCTTGCCCACAGGAACATTTTTGTTATGTCAGAATTTTTGCTTAGTACTATCCTGTCTTTTCTCCTGTGGGCTGGCAAAAATGACTTTGTTTTGCTGCAAGACTGTATGGCTTGCTGTGTATTTTTAGTCCACCAACGTTGTCTCCGTGGCCTTATAAAATGTTTCTATGCCACTGCAGAGGCCAAAAGCATAAATTATAGTCAAACAGGCAAGAAGGAAACAGGAAGCTCTTTTCCTACTGGCACATGAAAGGACTGCTGTTGGTAACATAATCCACCTTATCACCAAACAGCCCATTCTACAACTGTCCTTGTCCCCAACCGTGCTTTCAATAATCATCAACAGCCCCACCAGCACGTCGTAATCAATTGGCAGATGTCCTTTTTCTTCTTTCATTCCTAAATCAATTACTCTTTCACTTCTTTAGCTGCTGTGAGCGTTATGAAGTACCTGGGAACATCAGAACTCTCCTAAAAGCATAACCCCTACCTCCATGAGCATTGCTCTCTAGTTCTCTTCCAATGTAATTAATTGTTAATTGTTATATTGCGTAACTGTTATATCTTCTAATAACTTATTCTAGTAAGATATGGATAAAATACTAATTGTATTTCCATTTTAATATCTATAATATGTATGCACACTTACTTTTGTACTCTGCATTTCATTTGACATTGTATTTAGTTTCATTATTCTGTGTTATTCCATTATGTCACTCAGGATAAAAGAGTCTGCTAAATGACCTCTTCAGTTCAATACACTATTCAATCCAGCAGTATCTGGACTGCATATATCATCTTGCCTACATTCCTATCTACATTTGTGAAAACCAGCATAATAATTACAGCGAACAATAATCTTATCATTACTGCTGAAAAACGTAGTTTGTGACCCAGTGTACTCTGAAACTATTTCAGAAGCCAACAGGCTGCAGATGGAGCACTTCAAAAGTCTTGCCAGAGTGCAGATGGGCAATTACCAATTGCAGATGCATGCTAAGGGCGTTGGGTGGTCTGTTTTTTTTATATCACTGAACTTTGAAGGGTTGCATGCTTTACCAGCAGATGGCGAATGTGTACACAATAATAACAGTACATGTTGATTGGATTTCATCGGGTCAATATTTGCCTGTTTCTAGAGACCAAAAGAGCATATTTAAAATAATATTTCTTAATAATAATATATCAGGTAGCTAATGTCAACATGTCTGTTTCTGCTTGAGCTGTGGATGTTTTATCTGAGGTGTGTCCATCTATTAATGTGACAGTTGATGTGCAAAATACAACTGTGAATCAGAGACCAATTACAGGGAAATAACTTTCAACCCAATATTGGTCTTAGTTTACAATCACAGCGAAGGAGTCATCTTCTGGGACCCTGTGAATCTGCTAGACATGTATGAGAGGGAGAGTAGGAGAGGGAGTTCATCACTAAACTTAAATCACTAAAATGTATATGAAGGCTAAAAGACCCAACACAGCACTTATTAGATGGCAATAATTATTGGAAGCCAATAATAGAGCTTCTGAAATTTTGAAAATCAAAATCCCCTAGTAATCTATTTTAGAATCGGAATACTATTGACCTCATCATTGTGCAAAGTTGTAAATGAATTCATTGAAATACCGTGATGTGGGAAGCAAAAGAAAATGCTTAATTTTGTCCCTAAGGCATTCAGAAAACACCAAATGTGCATGACATTTGGCAAGAATTACCATTGGAAACCCCTTTATAAGTTATTTGCAATATTTGTTAATAAGTACAGTTTGGTGGGAAACATTTTATGTTAGCAGAACTACAAACAACAAAGGCACAACGCGATTAATATTAATCAGAACTATAATCACGATCCTATAACCATGAAATCTGGAGACTGGCAGTTTGCCTACATTATTTCAGATGGAATCTTTCGGACATTGCTGTAACACTGCAACAGTGTCTTATGCACTGTAAGTTGTAAGTCACTGCTACATTGAAAGAGTAATACACAATCATGTACTACATGGAAAAAAGCATTTTACAGCCATGTGGAAGCCAGTAAGTGTATTTAATTCAATTGGCTGTAAAATGCTAATAAATGCATCTTTAAAATATAACCTCAAAATAAACATCCCACTCAGTTATTTGCCAGTAACCATGAGAGCGAGACCTCCATACAATTAGGTGCTTATAGGATTAGCATTACTGTCAGCTTGATACAATATTGAATTGTAATTATACATGTCATAATTTATTTTAATTGAAATGTTTTATTATGTTTTTTTAATGTTAACTCAAAACAGATTTTCACCATTGGAAATTCAATCAGTTGAGTTTGGGGATGGCAAACAATGTGCAATAAATGGCAATTCAAGGAAAATTAAATATAGAGCATGTTATCTTGCCAGCTGCATTGAGAAAAGTCTTTAACCCTTTCAGCCCTAATTAAATGCCATTTCTCTCTTCAAATCTCCTCAGCTCTCCTCCGACTCTGTGAGCTCCGTCCTTTTTTTTTTGGTGAACTACCATAATAACCCTAAATGGTTAGACAGAGCAGCTTCTCTGCTTTCAGGAACTGTTGGATTTTGTTCTATTGCGCATATAATTCAAGAATTACGGCAATGAAAATGATGCATGTAAAATAATGTCGGCGGCGACATGGCCGTTTTAGAAGGGTTAACAACAAGTGAATAGAGTGTATGGTACTTTCCTGACTACACTTTAATCATTGGGCAGAGAAAACAGTAACAAAGAAATCAACAGTAACATGAGCTACAAGTCAAAAGTGTCAGGCAATAGCATGATCTAAAAATCAAAACAGTGGGTTCCTCATCAAAACCAGACATCAGTGTACCACACAGTACCCTTTATTTATGAGACCCATGTTAATGGTGTACAACAATCAGCCATAGTCATCTATGTCTTCATTCTAGTGCAGGTTCTGCTGTGACTGAGCATGCTACCCCCACAAAACATACCACCTCTCCCACTGTACTCACTGTTCCTGCTCATATTTTCATTGTAACCTCAGCCCTTAACCCTGAATGACTTTGGACACATTCACAAGTCTACAAGGCTGTCTTCCACATTCTCCTACCTCCTGCACACACCGTTTCCTCGTCTTTATTGTACTTGTGAATTAACAGCTTTGTGAAGGATTCATGGCAAAAACCCCACACTGATTGAGAAGAGAAAGTCGTGCATTGAGCCTGGGCAGTCCTCCAGGATGATGACCAAAATGATCGCATAACATATGGTGCTTACATGTATTCACAATGGCAATATGGGCCTCACCTTGAAAATCCCCCTTACGAGGATGAGGGATCTCCCACAGTTATCCCGCTTGACCCTCATGGCAGTCAAAAACCAGTCTGGGGCTAAAATAATGATCATTTGGTGAGTTATGTGCGTGGGTCCCTCGCCTCCCCTAACTGCCCCTTGTTCTTCCTGCTGGTTATTGCACTCCCTTCTCATTTGTTATCTACCTCCCACTGCGTTAGTTATATTCACATATTGCCCTCTCCTAATCGGCATGTTCATCAGCTAGCTCCAAGTTCTGGAATCCCCTGCTGAAACTCTTCCACTGAAATTTGAATGTGACAGAGACAAACAAGACAGCGAGTCATTGTCTTCTCCCGAATAGAGAAGATGGAAATTCTTAACTGTCTCAGTCTACTATACATGTGCACAATACAGACACACTTTCTAAAATGTGCCAGGTTTTCACTGTTACCTGGCCTTTATTCTCAGCTCAAAGCAATAGGACCTGGGAATACAAATTTTCAAAAATGTATAGAAAACAACTTGAAAGACATAAGATAACTACTGTAGCCAACTATAAAAAAACTGGAAACTGGAAAAATATATGTAGTTAAAGTATTGTTTGGGCTATATTGAAACTCCTCAATATGACAGCAGAAAACATTTGCTGAATTATTACTATATATTCATCATAAATCAACTACTCTTACAGTTACCAGTGTGTTTATGTAAATGTGCTGTCAAAGTAAAATGTAAACACAATAATCCGCTATTTCATTAATCTAAAGTGCTCTCCAGAATTATTGGCACCCTTGGTAAAAATAGCTAAAAAAGGTTGAAAAAATGTATTTCTTGTTCATCACCTTGATCTTACACTCAAAATATGAGATAAATCTAACCTTTAATTGAAGTCAAATTATTCAAAGAAAAAAAAAAAATCCTTATTCAAAAATAAACAAAAACACATGTGCCACAATTATTGGCACCCTTAGAAATTCTTATGAACAAAATCTAAATGAAGTATATTCCCATTTATATTTTCACCTGAGTCTTTAGGAACTCTTAAGTGGTCATCCATGACTTGCTGTTTCACTGGGGTATAAATATGAGGTGACACACAGGCCAAACTCCCTTAGCCATCAATCAAGATGGGGAAGATCAGAGAATACACAAATTAAATGAGACAAAAGGTTGTTGACCTTCATAAATCAGGCAATGGCTATAAAAAATAGGTACATGCCTGAAAATACCTATCTCCACTATTAGGGCAGTAATTAAGAAGTTTAAAACAACTGGAGCTCTGATGAATCTGCCTGGAAGAGGACGCAAGTGTATTTTGCCCCCAGGATCATTCAAGAGGCAAACATTTCTCCAAGGATTACAGTTGGTGAATTTCAGAAGTTGGTTCCATCTTGGGGTCACAAAGTCTCCAAAACTACAATTAGATTACACCTCCATGCCTACAAGCTATTTGGAAGGCTTGCCAGAAAAAAGCCTCTGCTGTCATCAAATCACAAATGTAAGCACCTGGGCTGTGTTCAAAACCGTTCACTCGTTCACTCATTCCCTATTCCCTATATAGTGTTCCCTATGTAGTGTTCCATGTAGTGAACGATTAAATAGTTTTTGGACACTACAACTAAACGTCATTTGCGTTAAAAAAAATGTGCCGGATATTCAGGTGACGCAAGCGGATGCGCCCAGTATCACGTAAACAAACCGAGCACTCATGGCAGCAGGTTGAAATGTACTCAGGTAGTATCGGGTTTGCATGTTCAGTTTTGAATGTTAAATCCCAAATAAATTGTTGAAATTCTAATGATGTGCAAGTGTGGTTTTGTCAACTGTGGTGCTGTCTGCTAGCCACTGCTTTAGCCACAAATAGCTACCGTTATGGAAGTCATGAGCTAACTAGCTTGTGCGCTAACGTTAGGATAACTTCGGTATGACACGACCGCATTGCATTGTGGTATACGGGAGAAATTGTAGGGTACATTCGCTGTTCATTATAAATCGCTGTGAATTGTGGGTATTTTATAGTGCACTATATAGTGAACGAAATTAACAGTTGAGAATTCGAACAACACTACAAAATGGCGAACACACTATATAGTGCACTATATATGGAATAGGGAACGGTTTCGAACACAGCCCTGGAGTTTGCTAAATGTCATTGGAACTTTGAGTGAAACTTGATTCTATGGTCAGATGAGACAAAAATCTCCACTGTGAAGTATGGTGGTGGATCTGTGATGATGTGGAGCTGTTTTATTTCCAAAGGCACTGGGAACCTTGTTAGGATACATGACATCATGGACTCCATCAAATACCAGGAGATTTTAAATCAAAATCTGGCTGCCTCTGTCAGGAGGCTAAAATTAGGTCATGGTTGGATCTTGCAGCAGGACAATGATCCAAAGCATACCTCCAAATCCACACAAAAACTTTTCACTGACCACAGATTCAAGCTTCTGCAATGGCCATCCCAGTCCCCTGACTAACCTGCCATTGAAAACCTATGGGGTGAGGTGAAGAGGAGAGTCCACAAGTGAGGACCAAGGACTCTGAAGGATCTGGAGAGATTCTGTATGGAGGAATGGTCTCGGATCCCTTGCTATGTGTTCTTCCACCTCATCAAGTATTATAGGAGAAGACTCAGTGCTGTTATCTTGGCAAGGGGAGGGTGCACAAAGTACTAAATGCAGGGATGCCAATAATTGTGACATATGTTTTTTGTTTTGTTTGTTTTTTATAAGGATTTATTATCTTTTAATAATTGCACTTGAATTAAAGATGAACATTTTTTCATAGCCTTTTTTGCTCATCTTTACCAAGGGTGCCAATAACTCTGGAGGGCACTGTATATTTGCTATTAACTGCATACCATATAATGGGACATTTTGTTTGATCATTTATTTTGAATACGCAGGGCACACACACACACACACATACTGAAAGGCATTCATAATGCAACAAATTAACAATTTTAATTAATTTTAATTAATTGCCCAACCATGAAATATTCACCTTGGTTGCATGTGTATTTGTATCATACCATATATGGTAGAATAGTTATATTCATGGAAATGTGGATGTGATGGTGGATTTTTTCACACGTTTATGCACCTCTAGCGATTAGTGCAAAATGCCAGGGAAAACACTTAAGAATAAGTGAACAAAAATGATATGATTAAAACATAGCAGACCAGGAGCATTGGGATGCTGATGGCAGGAGTGTCAATGAACAGTGTCACGTGTCAGCCTGACATGTGTACATATCGACATGGAATCACCTTGCGACCAACAACGGTCAGTAATATGAGCAATGTGTCACCACTTCTAAACAAGACTGGTATATCTGCTTGAGACATGTGGACCTTGAGTGTCACAGAGACCACTGTCATGGGAAGATACGCTCTTGTATCATAAGATAACAGGGAACCAAGACATCCATATATATATGTTGAGTCAACCATACAAATGTTGGCATTGTGCCAAATGTCCGGTGTAGGGAAATCCTGTAAAAACCTACCAAACACAGATAGGCACAATGTTGTGTTTAGTGACAAGCTACGATTCTGTTTATTTGGGCACAATGGTAGAGGATCAGCTTATCATATATGGGGAAAGGTACCATATAAGAGTTGGTAGATATAGATTGGTTTGGAGATGTATGTGTGATGGTATGGGCAGAAATAAAACATGGATGGAGATCACTGTTATAGAGTTTATCAATGGTTCCCTACCTGTGCAGTACTCTAATATTTATGACAATGACAATTGAAGACTGCATGTTGCATATCTCCATATCTGTCAGACTTCCCAGACACAAAATAAATGTGCGTGAGGGAAAGTGATTGATTGATTACCACAACCACGTACATTTCTGAGCTGTGTCTAACACTCATCTTAACGCCATGCATACCATGCTCATCAAACTATTCATGCCCTGTGGATGGGGCATTATCATCATGGAAGAGATAGAAAGAATAAACAGGAAGAATGGTGTTGCATCCCTCCAATAGAGTTCCAGACACTATGCCAAGGCGCAATGAAGCCATTCTGGTGTCTCAAACTCCCTTTTATATTGCAGAAGGAATGGTCAGGCATGTTAAATATTAAATAAGAATGAGACTGAATCATTATAGGTCAAGTATTTTTGTGCTTTTGCCCCATACAGTTGCCTGTTGTTATTCTTGAGTAAAACAACTACATGTTATATTTTTCTATGTGAGGTGAAAAGAAAATCACACTACCTTACACTATATGGACTCAGTCTCAAACTTGTTCGCTGTTAGACAGCTTGATGAGATTGATTACATTTCGGATGTGCTTCTACATAAGTTGAGTGCTTCATTTTATATTTATCATGCTGTTTTCCTCATGCTTAATAGGAAGTGATAACTCACGAGAAATCCAGTGGAACCCTTTCAGTCAGACCTTGAAAACACACAATCCCGATAACCCAAATTCATTATCTAATTATGTGGAAAAATACATGAAAGCATTCACAATTTCACACACACTTCCACAGAAAGGACCAGCTTCACACAGAACATTTTTCATAAACCAGTCATGATATCAACACATTGTGTAAAGAAAACATAATTACAGATTTCCAGCATCTTGAGATTAATATAGGCTTTAAACTGTATGTATGCTGTAGATCATTGTATTTGTTTGTGTGCTGTAGATGGTATAACTTGACTCAGGGGCATTCATCGGAGATGCCAGACACCTCTCGTCCATCTCTGTCTGATTTGATTGTCTGTGTGTACAAGTGGTTGGGTGAGAGGGAGTGTAAATGTGTCAACATTAAAAGGTGATTTAAGAATAAGTCAACTTTATTAATTTTAAATGCCTCAACAGAAGCCAAGTAAAAACATATCTGGTGGATATGGAATGATAAAAGGGCACTTACCCTCTTTCCTTGGGTGTCCAACAAGAACTTTGTTGTGCTCTGAAGAACAATTTCTTAAGGGAAAACAAAGATGGCATCTGGCATCTCTGATTTTTTTTTCTTTCACACTCGGCCATTTATCTTGTGTTCTCAGTCTTAGAACACATATTGATTGAGATATGAGCCCTCAACTTTTTCTTGGATAGAAGAGTCCCCCCAAATATGAATTAAATCGTCCACCTTGTTGTCCCTCCATTGGGATATACTGTCACTACCGTCTATGTTTACAACAGTACGGACAACACAGAGTTATGGCGGGAGTAATCTGTCGTATGGAGACTTACATAAAAACCACTTAGGCTACGTTAAGCAATTAGGATTTGAACTTCCACATACAGGTTGCATGCATGTTGCGAGGCTAGGTATCGTATTTAGTACCGCATACATGTGTGGTCCAAAGTAGAACTGAAAAAATTCAACTCCATGTGTTTTTTTGTTGTTCAGACTGTTCTAAAAACGTGAGTGTGAGTGAAAAATCTGAACCGGGCCACTTTTAGTTGCAATGTGAATATAGCATTATGCTAGCTGGCTATTATGCTACCTGGAAGTTAAGCTAGGGAGACTGGTGGCTAATAGCTAGCTAGCTTATGAAATATACTAGCTAGGGCTGTGGTTCTCAACCTCAATCCTGAAGTACCCCCCATGCATGCTGGTTTTCTTTCTTTGTCTTGTACAGTTAAGATTGTTGAAAACGTGTTTAGGTTCCATAATTTTGTACTGAAACAGATTCGAACACAATTCAGGTTTGGCTCATGACCATTTGCTTTGTCTTTGTCATTTTGTTTTAGATTCAATGACCAGGATAACTAGGATTTAAGATTTCAACAGTAGGTCCGTCAATAAATCAATAACATATATTTTTGTACCTAATTTTGAAAGATTTGGCACAGCACATTACAGAAAATGAAGGCATTAGTTGTCTGATAATTGATTTGACATGCATATCTGTTTCCGACATAATATGGCATTAAGAGGGTAATTAATTTTAAATCATTCCTCATTAGACATTAAAAGTGTATAATTAAAACCCATTAATATCTCATTATACTTCAGGAATTGCAATTATGTTTGGAACCAGCATGCACGGGGTTACTCCACGACTGGGGTTTTCAACCACTGAGCTTGGTAATAATGAGCTACCAATGCATTTAACCAAGTAAACGTTTGTGGCGAACAGAACGATTGTTGGTTGTAATTTTTAGGACTGACCCCATTTAGTCGACTGGTCGATTGTTTGGTCGATGGGCTGTTGGTCGACTGAGATTTGTTTTGGTCGAGCAGTCGCGTGAAAAAATAAATACAAATAAAATAATAATCTCCACGCAGCATGAGACACCAAGATTCGCGCCACAGTTTGGCATGTTTGTCAGTAGAAAAATCCATTCTGGATGCTGTGGGTATGGCAGTGACAGTCCTTCACTCTTAACATAGCTAGGCCTATATATATGTTCTCTTTAAATTATATTAGGCAGTTAAGGTAATAGTAATGCTATGAATAATTCTGCAAAACTAATAAAAGTAACATTTAAATGTGTTTTGCTAATTGTATGGTTTATATACTGTATTTATAACTAGCATGTGTAACACCCCATTTCATGTAGCCTATATTGTATACTTCTTGTTTTAGGCACTCGAATGTGCATTTTAATTGTAGCCTAGGATTTGCCTACAGTTAAGATTAGTGATATAGGCATACTTTAATTACTCATTTTGATATAACCTAAGAGCATAATGTCAAAGAAAAAATCTGGAGTATGGCAGCATTTCGTTTTAGTTGCGGACAATCCAAAAAAAGTGGAATGTAAACTTTGCAAGCGCATTTTCCAAGGCAGGGTTTATCGTTAATAAAACGAGGAGCAGCCTTTTGCCAAAAAATGAGGACAAGCTAGTGTTCCTATGCCATAACATGAAACGACTGGGGAAGTAGGCCATCGGATGGTCTCTGACTCGAGTAAGTTAGGAGGCTCGGAACGGAGAAGTTTTTTCTTTCTTTCAGGTAATCTTGAACTCCGGCTCCATAAAGTCATTAGCCTATTGTTACTCATTTGTGTCATTCGCTTAAGAAAGTTATAAAACATGAGACAAGCGCAGTGTGCATATAGTTGTATTTATTCAAACAAATAGGATGTGAAAAAAAAGTTTCGACCAATCAGAAAAAACGGACGACTGTTGGTCGACCAAGATTTGTTTTAGTCGGGGACAGCCCTAGTAATTTTTCTGCCAATAACAGACTTCGTAAGCCTGCCACCTCAACAACACAGCACCACCTTGAATAACAAAATGTATGCATACAATTTCAGACACAAACTTTATTTAAAATGCAAATACTAAAGATTGTTAGCATTTGCATTGTTATATTGCGTTGTTGAATTGTTATAATAAACTAGTATAGTAAATTATGCTTAAAATTTAAACTCCAAAAACAGTGGTACATTTACAAAGAGGTTATTCCCCCTTGGTCCAAATTAAAAGGAATTCCATCACTCCATAGCAATGCAGTAAAAAAAATATAACGTGATCCAGAGGCTGGCTCATTAATGGGGTGGTTCACCATACAGCCATGTTTATGACAAGCAAAGCGCCACAGAACTCTTCGCAAAGCGGTTGATGGGAAGGGAAGTCCAGATCATATAAACTGATAAGGAACCAGATAAAAGAGTGAACTGAACTTTGCCTTTAAAGTGGAAAGAAATTAAAGACAGCACTTTGAAAATCGTACCAGAATGCAGTTTGGGTTTTATTAATAGGAAATGATAGCTCACTTCTTCTCAATCTTAAGGAACTGTATTCTGGCCTCCCTGTTTCATTGGGGTATAAAAATGAGGTAACACATAATGTCACATTCATTTGTCATCCAGCACCATGGGGAAAGGCAAAGAATGATGGTTATCACTGTAACCACCATTATGTAAGCTCTGCGATTACTACAGCTTGGTATATTCTTCCATGAGAAAAAATTGTCCCGTGAGGGCTGGCTACCTGCCTATAATAACCCTGTAGCCAGCTCCATTTCCTTGTATACTCCAAGGCGACGGAGGTCACCAACAGAGAGGTCTGTAGTCACCCATTGTAACCACTTCACATAACCGTGGTTACAATGATAACTGTTGTTATGTTTCTCTTGCTTGGATCACTACAGCCCTATACTAAATCATTTTGGTGAGCTACACCATGGCCAGGTTGTAAGATCTACACCCTAACGGGCAAACTCATGACGATCAAGCACCCTTGTGTCACCATCACTCACAGGGGAGTGAGGGGCCAAACCAATAACTGCTGAACCCACCACACTAAGGGCAGCTAAGTTAGCATGATAGAATCTGGTAAAGGTGGCAGAAGTGCATATGTCAGCTAAGCGGAAGAGCCCACAAGGCAGTGACTCTGGTGGAGTGGGTCACAGTTGCAGATGGCAATGGATGGCCTGCTAGCCTATAAGCTGATTTGGGTATTCACAATCCAATGTGACGGTCTCTGCTTTGAAATGCGCATGCCTAGAGCTCCATCGCCACAGCAGGTGAACAGTTAGTCAGTCCTGCCTATTGCACAGGTTCGCATGACATACACCTCCATGGCCCTAATAGGGCACAGAGTGTGCTGGGTAGCTTCGAACCATCCACCCCAGGAGAGAAAAGCGATCAACAGAAGGTCCTGATCTACATGCTGAACAGGCAGGACCTTGAGTAAGAATGAAGGGTTAGGGCAGAGAGACACACTCAGCCTACCTGATCCCCACCTCACACATTCAGCACTCACAGACAGTGTGTGAATCTTCATAGACAGGTGTTTCAAAGACACCAACTCAAGTGGTTCAAAAGGGGTTCCAGTCAGAGCCATCAGTACCAGGGAATGAGGGGACTCCTCGTGGGGTGCAGGTAGCGAATGGCCTTCATAAACCTCAAGATCAGTAGATGGCCACTCAGCAGGCTATTCCGTCCATCATCATGACATGTTGAAATGGCTGCAACATACACGTTGTGGCATCCCAAGGGACAGGATGAGGAAATGGCGGCCTGCCTCTTTAATTCTTAGGAGCCACTGGAGGGAAAGACTGCATTTCCCAGCAGCCTGCAGTCCCACAGCTGAAGCCCGTAAAGCCGGAGGACTACGGACAGCTGAAGGCAATTTTGAGGCCTATTTAACGGACTTGTTTGCGTTACACTGAGAGAAGGTGTAGGTTGGTGGGTTGTGGGTTGTGGGTTGTGGGTTGTGGGTTGTGGGTTGTGGGTTGTGGGTTGTGGGTTGTGGGTTGTGGGGTGTGTTTTGGAGAGAGAAGTGTTTTGGATTGCTTATTGTGTTTGGAATTGGATTGTTTTGAAGATCCTGTTTGTGTACCGACTTGGACTGTGTGAGGAACTGACCTGGATTTGGACTTGGATTATGGACATCGACAAAGATAAGGATTGTGGACTCCCCCATTGTGGATTGTTGTGAATTCCCCCAAAGACCCCACCCTTTTTTGTGTTTTGTCAGTATTTGTTTAATAAATTATAATTTTGGTTGTAATACTGCCTCCTCCAGGTTATTTAACTTGCCTATGCCCTGTGCAAAGTTCATGAGTGTCGCCCAACCCCTTGGGACACCACAACGTGGTGCAGAGGATGCTCGCCTAGCTTCAAGCATTGATTGTAGGAACTGCAGAATTGTGGGAGCACCACAGGATTCTCAAACTACTTCAAGAGACCTGCACCATGTCTGGAATACCAGCGGGTTCATAAATAGACACTGTAGAGGGGGCTCTGGCACTCTGCAGTGTGTGGAGGATGGCATGCTGAAGGCCTAGGTTAGACTATTTACACCAGTCAGCATCCAAGCCCCTAGCTGGAGAAGAGCAGGGTCTGGGTGCCATAAGGTCCTCAGAGCTTGGAAGAGGAGATCTGGTCTCAGGGGCAATCTCCATGGTGTCTCCGACAGCAGCGCTAGCAGGAGGTGAATGGTTGCCTGGTCCATTGCAGAGGGATCAGGAGCAACTGATGGCCCACTTCGCGCACTCTGTTGAGAGTGCCAGCAATCAGTGAAGAAGGCGGAAAGGTGTAAAGTCTGTGTCCGCTCATGATGCTCAGAGGCCAGAGACCCTGGGAAGCTGTCCAATGAAAAACACAGGGGGTTTTCAAAACCATACACACCCCGTCCAATCTCGTCCAGAGGGGTGTAAGCTCCAATCCCCTGCATGAGGGCTCGCTCTCAAAAGCATGTTCACCATGGTGTTCGAAACACCTGGGACGTGCGCAGCGTGAAGCAGCTCTGTGACCACCTCACTCTAAGGCACAGGTGTCAAACTCATTCCATCGAGGGCCAAGTGTATGCAGGTTTTTGTTGCAACCAATGCACTACACCAGGTGATTTCACTAATTAGCCCACTTCTTCAACCAAGGGAGGGACCTAATTGAAATCACCTGGAGTAGTGCATTGGTTGCAACAAAAACCTGCATACACTCGGCCCTCGATGGAATGAGTTTGACACCACTGCAAGGCATATATAAGCCATTCAATATACAGCTATTTGAAATAGAACCCATATTCAACTAAGCAGTTCAAAGTATTTGAGCTTTGCACTGGCAAGGAGTGGTTCAATGCATGTGAAGGAGAGTGGTTCAATGCCGTCTCTACACCCGTGTCATTTTGTTAGATACTTGTTTTTAAAGAAATATATGTATGTACATATGTATGCCTACTGGTTTATGTTATGTTAAATATTAAACGTTCAATACAATAAAATGTAGGCTACATAATTGGCCGATGTATCATGGGGAAATGCCCTGAGCGATTTTACCTTACAACAATGAACGAAAAATAATGAAGCAATTGCTGATATCCGTATTTTATATCCATAAAAGTCCAACCTTTATTTTAAATGCGGTAATAATAACAGCAAAAGAATACTGAAACAACTTTAATTGACACTGTGACAATATTCTTGAGTGGGGGTAACGGATATTACTTAATAAAATAATAATTTTATGCAGGACAACATCAGTCGTTGCAGAACGCAGGACAAGTCAAAATGACATCTGGTCACCCTATGCGGAGCATCACAAGTGCATCAATGAAACATATATATTATTAATAAACAAGTTTGAATATATATGGCTTTGATGAAAATACACAAACTAAACTAAACTAAAGTTTGCCACATGTCTTTTTCTCTTCCTCCTCCTGGACAGCTATATCAGTTTCCGTCAGAGAAAAACGCTTTTCTCAGTAGGAAAAGGATACACATGCATGTTTAGTTTAGTTTAGTATTGCCACATGATACCATCCAGTTACATACTCCATTTTATTGTAGTGAAAGCAAGTCTCATAAAATGCTCTTTGCAAGTCATGGTGTTTCCTCTTCATTAGACACATGACGAAATGGTGGTATGGCTGCTGTCAAGTAGTAGGCAGAACACATTGACATCCAAATGACACCAGATAATCCAATAGGTTGGATACGTGGAACTATACTTTATATTGAAGGAGGGAAATGCTCTGCGTGATGCTATGGACAAATATGCACAGCCTTTTGGGGCTGACATTACCAGGGGATTAGTAGGAAAAGTTACTACACTGAAAATAGCTGTTTTGGATATGCCCCAACATAAATAGTTTAATTCTTACATATTTTAAGTACTGTTGTATTTGTTTAGGCTTGGCTTTGAATCTTTGTAAAATTTACAAAACAATATATTGAACAAATGTCAATTTTACCTGTCAAAGCTGAAAAGGGAAGAATCTGGGGAAGCCTACTGACGTTCAAGTCTTTTGCACTGCCCCATCAAGTCCCAGACACAATTTGTAGGCTAAAAAAGTCATCCAGTCTCAAGATATCCAGAAAGAAATATCAAACTGTAATGATTTGCTTTCCAGCAAACAAAACGTTTCAAATCAAGCCATTCTTAGACTTGTGCTGAATTTTGAGAAAACATTGAGCACTGAAAAATATTGTTACTTCAACTCAGAGGAATTTGCAGGCAAAAAAAATAAAAAAAAAACCCTTGAGGAGCGAAGACCTTTGGCGTCTTCGAAAACTGTAACCAACAAACAAACGCACCCTGCATACATAGGCCAAAGCATTCTGCCGCTACAGTAGCCGGAAAAAGGTTTATTGACATCCAGCATACTGCCACTACCTACTGCACTCTACTATACTGATAAGTAAAAGACTCCATTTGTTTGCATATATATTTAGACTGCAGTTGCTTTATCTGAAACATGACACATTTATTTCAGTTTCCTTTCCTTGCAGAATGGGTACTTATCATTTAGCTGTATGCACAGCTCGTTTTCCTATCAGTTTGTAGTAATAGACATGCTACACTGGTCCTCACGTCAAGTTATGGTAGTTTCCGGTACTAAAAATAAAGAGGATGAAATGCTACAATGCTCATGAGAATTAACAGTTAATCTTGATAAAAAGCAGTAAGGGATATGAGCATTCAAGGTACTGTATTACTGTTAGACATGAAATGCCTGTTTAGAAATATTGTTGATAGTACACTGTCTTACTTAAAATACAATAAAATAAAAAATACAAACAGCCACAGATGCCTGAACGTGCATATGTGCACACACACACACACCCACACACACACATGTGCAAGTTTGATAGTTAGTGTTTGGTTTTTTGTGGTTGACAGGGACTGTACCAGGAATACCAGGAAGCTGATAAGCTACCAGGGCCTGGCTCCTGAGATGAGACAATTGTTGAGAAGATGAATATTTGTTTGTTTTGAGCAGGTGCCTTTTCTGCCCCACGGAGAATGATCACTGGGAAAAAGCTGTTGGTTATCATCTGGAATGAATATAATGGCTAATTGTAATTCACCAACAATAGTAAGTCAAAATGTTTAACAAAAACAACTACTGGCTTTCTGCACATTGCATGAAGCATTTATATGTATTAAGGGAATAAATCAGTTTGTTAGGATATTATATCCCTGCGATAATTAAATCCAAGTGTTACAAAATGAAAGTTTATCCAGTACAAATGACTGTAATCTAATATATTATAAATGGACTGATTTGGAATATGTAAATAAACAAAGGATAAGGTTTTTTCAGTAAATTGCTCTAAGTACATGCTGTACTCTGCAATTCTGACATGGCAAAGATACCTTATATTCCTGACATCAGCGTACATTCATAGCTCATGAGTCAACACACAAACACACAGAAAAATTAAACAGTCATTTACCTTGTGAACATCTACACAGTTGTATAATCCACAATGTTCTGTTGCTACATGTAAAATGAGTGGATAACATAAATATAGAACGTATATAGTTTCATAATGAATCATTTTCAAATTCAAAAGTGAATTTTAGATATACATTTCATTTTAGTCATTGGATTGAATGCAGCAAATGTGCTACTTGATTGTATTGTAAGTATTTGCTACAATGACTACAAAAAGTATCCATTTTTTCAGTTTAACTCTCAAGGGTTATTGTTTCTGTAGCATCTGCCCCCACTCCCTGTCACATGATTTGGCATACAGTAAAACATCATTTGAGAAGTCCTGTACTAACATAATGAAAGTCTATTTGAAGTATGTAATTGACATAATATCTTCAGGTCATGATGTGTGAATCATGCACACTGTATAATTTTGTATTTGGTAGGATTTAAAACATGTTCAAATTAATTATTATTTTCAAAATAATTCTGAGGTACCCATATCTTTTCCATTAAGAGGAATTTAGGAAAATATATGATGTACAATTACTGTCGTAATTATTTTCTATTCAAATCACACACAACACACAGCATAACGTAGTAGCCTACATGTGATAAGGAAGCATAGTTTTGGTTGCGGGGATGTCAACAAAAGTATAGACCAACCATCAATTGCCTCTCGAAATTAACTTGGTTCAGTAACATTTCAATTCTAGTCGGGCTACAATATCTGTCACACACCATATAGGCCTCTTCTACAGTGCAACAGCTGTATCTGTCATACACCTGATCTACATAACTTAGGTTTCTGTGATGTTGAGTTTGTCCGTGCGGTTGACAAAATATCAATGATCTGACACGAGATAAGCTATACATCTGGTGGCGGGATCCTCTCCAGTGACGTTACTGACGGTATCATCTCCTAGTAGCATAAAACCGACTTCATTATTTTTGTTAAATGGTATGGTTGTCTTTCGTTATAATTATGCACAGTACTTCATTAAATATCAATACATGGCTATGTTTACGACTGATTTCTAAATAGTACATATGATTAGCCAAATTCAAAACAAATGTGTCTCTTCTGTTGCAACGGTTAATCTAAATGGATGCGCACTGGTGGAAATTTGAAAAGCTTGTCTGTAATTCATTCTGTACGATAGCGTCTTCCGAGCTGGACAGTAGCACTTAACATATCAGAGAATGTAAGTTACACAACGAGCAAATAGTTCACCGTTTGGAATTCATATCTAAATGAGACTACAGAAACTGCATAACGCGTGGTCGCAGTGGACCTTGCTGATGAAAATGAGCTACAACGCATTGCGCACGGCAGGTAGTTCGGTATTTACTTCAGAACAAGCATTGCTTCCTTAAAACTATGGCCAGCGGTCTTCCATTAGCGCAACTTTTTTTGTAAGCCAAGAACAGAATGTAATAAAATACCTGTGTAAGTAGCTGTGGCGTAGAGTGTTATTTCTCTCAGATGAAATTTACTGAAGCTGCTGGGGATGAAGCGTAGAAGGTCATGAATTTAACAGGCTGCCTCATATACCGTTCTTCAAGTCTGAGAAGTTCTGGTAAAGCAACAAGAGCCGAGTTTCCGACGCTCTCGGCTCACGGAAACAGCCGAGTCTCATAGACCGCGCCAGCTTCGGTGACGGAAATATTTCAAGCTACTGTACTTCACCAAGTGCCGTGTGAACTTCCGAAATAGGACTTTGACGTAATGGTATGCATTAGTTCATCGTGACGTCTTCACCACTTCACTTCACAATAACTTCATAAGTTATTCATATGTATACATAACTTACATTTCTACTGCCAAACTAGGTATATTTACTAATATTGTTGTAATGTGAACATAATGTCATAATATTTGACATATTGAAATCATTTCCATAATTCAATTACTAAAGTTAAGAATGATAATAAAGGTTTACAAAAAATGTGGAATAATTGTTTTTATTTTGTAGTCCCTTAACCCTACTTGTATCATAATAATAATATTATAAGTACACAAAAAAATTGAGGAAAAACAAAAGGTAATGTATTTTGTCTGATATTGTGTCCATTTCTAGACAATTAATACTACACATTTTTAGTATTCATCTAGAAATTTCTAGTATTTCTATACTGTTTCATTTCTATTCAGTATGGAGCTGAATATTGAGTTATTGTGGTCACAGATCCGTGTTTGTGAAATGTGGTGCATTCAGATGGAGGGTTTACAAGTATTACTCAGCGTTCATTTTATGAAACTATTACCTGATGGTTGGAGGATGAGGTCGTTTTCAGAGGGGGCTGTTTTGTGAAAGCTGTGCAGATGATAGGGAGAGAAGGCCTACACCTGCTGGAAGAGAACATGTGTAAACAACTCTGGGCCTGGCCTGTGCAGTGCCAGGCCGATCACACTTTGATAAACCTTACAAGGGTGCAATGGGAGAATTTTATTACCCAAGTGCTAATGTGCTTCATACTCAATTTGAGGTTGGGCAGTGAATCAGAATGCAGAATTAACATGCAAATCAGTGTTGACGATCACCCAAAACCTGAAAGGACATTACTCTAGTGCAGAAAGCTACTACAAGAGGGCACCAATGGAAAAAAAAGGTATCTGAGGGGATATTAATCATTAATCGTCACAGAGTAAGGTGAGATTAAACAGTACATTAAATCAGAGCGCTTTAGCTCCCTCATAGGTCTGGAATGCTTATTAGAAGTTATTTCTATGTTTTAGTGTTAGCGCACATCTGTTTGCCATTTACATTTCTTTGTTAGTTTCCCACTCTTCTCTCACAATAGCTATTAAAAGTCAGAAAAGAGAGTGGAGAGGTAAAGTGTAATGGGGTATTTAAAAACATGCAGTTGCAACAGACCAGTTCCCAGTGAATAAATAGCATACTGTAATATAGATGTACACCGACAGTTATACATTTCATTGTTACACTTCATATTTTTATACAGGTCCATTCTTCTGAACATTATAATACCTGTAAATCATTTTATTCCATTTGTAACAACTTATAGTAGCAGTATGCTGCTTGTTTTTGTTCACTTTGAATAAAATGTTAATTTTGTACCTCAGAGACATTCAGGAATGCTTGACCAAGTACATACATAGGCTAATTTTGCCCAGAAGTAAATTTTTATAATAACCTCACCGTGGATATAGACAATGTCTGCAAATGAACTGTTACACTTTTGGAGGGGATCACATCACTCCCCTTGAATTACCCTCAGGATAGATATCAGACTGTTTAGTGTAGAAACATTAAACAGTTCTGTAAATGACTTTTACCCATGATTGTATGAAGATAATACACAGAATAGCTTATCTCTAAAAAGGTACAGAGCAAATAAAATGGATAACCTCATCAACTTATTGTTTAATGAGAGCATTAGACCAAAGGGGCAGAAGCCCACGGACTGCATGTCTTTATTATGTTGTAATTTAAAATTCTACGTATCGTTCTCTCTAAAAAGAAACAGAAGAAGCGGATAAAAATAGAAAACCTATTTCTGTTTTGTGTTTGTGTTGGAAGTGTCTTGCGTACTTTCTTCTGGGGTGTACTTGCTGGTCGTGAACCTATTTTGTTTTGAATTCCTTCCTTGGAAAAGAGGAAAGACAGAGTAGTTCCCAGCCATATGGCAGATTCCATACAGTTTTAAAAATTAATAAATCATCTTTTGTGATTCATCTCCTGCAAAGTGTATTGTGATGACGTTTGAATGTTTCATATTTGGCTCAATACAACAACCAAAAAAATATAGCAAAACTATTTCGAATTCCTCTGCTTAAGGGGAATATAATTATCTTGTGAAAAGAGAAACATTGCTTGAAATGAACATTGAAACAGTTTTAACATTATCTAAAACGTAAATATGAAAGGAAACGCATAGGAAAAATACATTTTTATTCATATGATTATATCAGAGCAGTTATATCAGAGCAGTTACTGCAGCCTAGTTTTCTTCCTAAATAATAAAATATCTTTCAATGTATTGTTTTTCCTTTGTCTTTCACATAGCATTCCAAGAATGTATATAAAGTTTGTTTGCTGTGATGAAATTGTGTTCAAGATTGCCTCAGATATTTACCTTTCAGCCCAACAGAGGACACTGTTTCTGTCTTTTATGATAAAAAAGTAATGCAAAGTAAGAACAGAATGCTCACATGCCACTGTTATGCTCCCAAGTGTTTATTTGCGTTAATCCGTGAGCAGAAATCAAAGCACAATACTGATCCCTTTGCTGTCATGTGCTTTTCATAGTTCCATTAAATTGATTTATTCCTCATAATTTCCATTATGAGCTCTTTAAAAATAATTATGAAATTCTGAGAAGGTGTGCCTCCTTTGTCTACCTGGAGAAGTCTCCACTGGTGTACACTATAGAGGAGTGATGACCTCATCACTCATCCCTCGCAGCTAGATTCTTGCTGCTCTTTCATTAGGTCAATTGATACAAGGCGGCTCACTATTCAGGGGGTGTTCATGCTCTCTTGCTCTTCAGCTAAAACTATTTTAAAGTTCCTATTTTTGATTCTGACACAGACTGTGGAATGCATGGCTCAGAGCCAGAGTCTAAATTTGTCAGCAGGATATTACCAGTGTCTGACAGTAATTTAATATTTTGGTGACTGCATAAACATGCAGGGTGGCTATGTTGATGATTCAGATGAAGATTGGGGTTATGCCAATGGTTTAACCCCTACTCAAAGTCCAGTCAAATATCCAACGTCATCTACATTACCTCAATGTCTAATCCACCCTAACACAATTCACTGAATGCACAATAAGTATACCGTGCTCTAGCAGTGTGCATTCAGTCCCACCATGTTTTATTGCTTAAATAAAAGAGGTTTTAATTGTGAAAGTCATACTTAATTATCATTAAATTGTGTTTCCTCTTGGCCTAGTGAGTGACGTGTGAAGAATATTTTCAATGGATGCCATACCATACTGGATACAAGTTCTTGATTTGTTTATTTCATCTATTCTATGCTAAATATTGATGTGAAATATCATCCCTCAGCTCAAACACATTAGCGAGGGAATAGCAATGTGCCCGAGCCAACAACAGTCAAAACAGAAGGAAACTCTCGAAAGCAGATTTCATTAGGAGCTGTCCTTTGATATGAGATTATTTAAAGAATGGAGAACAGAAGGCTGACTTGATACATTTCCAGTGATGCCATAGAAATCCATGTTTGACTGCACACTTAGTAGACTCAATAGACTTCAGACTGGAATAATTACTGGGCAAATTATAGCATTCATTGCATGTTCTTTAACATCTGTCTCTGTACACTATCATGCACAAATCATGGCCTGAAGGTGTGAAAACTGTGATTATATAATTTACTACCAAGTTCAATGCTATGCGCCTTGGATGAAAAATGATTTTACATGTCGAGATGCTGAAGATTTCCAGTGACTGAAGGCAATTTTCTGACACACCTGCAATGGTTAGACAACTTAGAATAGTAAAAGAAGCCTGACATAGTACTGATTGTTAAAAATTAAACCATGTGTTCTACCGATGAGGTTTATAGACCTCTATTCAATAAGAAAAAATATTCATTTTCAAACTCGTTTGCGTCAAAGTTCTCTGCTGGTCGAAATTTCCCTAAAACAAAAAGGACATGGGGCTAGTGAGAGAGCATACACATCCAATATGTTTACATATATAATTGACATACATTTTTACATTTATATGTATGTATGTTATATATGTTATAAGTTTTATATTGTCATTTTTGCCATTTTTATATTGTAATTGCAAGCAATTTTTTGTTGTAATGATGTGAAATTATTTATTTTCAAGCATTTTCATAAGCATATGAAATATAAGTCATATGATATAAGTTTAGTATTATTTTTGTTATTTCTGTAATCAGACAAACATGCAAATCAACACTTTACTGGTGTCATTCGCCTCAGAGGCTGTCACTGTCAGTAAAAATGTATTTGTTTGTTTTCAGGCATGATTGCAGGAAGCAGGCAGTAGGAGGCAACGGTGGGATAGTGCAATGCAATCCACAATGCGCCATGTGGCCTCATACTGCCATATCCAGCCAATGTCAAGCAACGGGAACTTTTAATGTACATGTAGAACGACTTCTGTTAGTGCAGTGCAGCTCCGCACAGTCGCCTTGATGCAAAAATGGACCCTTGAGGACAGATTTACTCAGCTTTATACCAGTGCAAAGTTAACACCTGTTTTTTCTAAAAGGAATAAAAAGCAAAAACTAGGTAAAACAGCAAACTATTTATATTTAACCTTTATTTAATATTTCAAGTTGTATATTTAACATTGCACCTTATTCTTGGAATAAGTATATGCTTAGGAGCCAATAATTGATTGTCCTGTTAAAGAATACAAATTGAAAGTAAAGCAACAATAAGAAATCATATCTTACAAAATTGCCAACACATGACTGATTTCCACTCATGACCGAGGAAAGGAACTGAGAGAGAAAAAAGTGGAAATAGTTTCCTTTTGTTCCTCATGCTTGACCTGGCCCTCTATGATGTAATGTTTATAGAGGGCACAGAGAAAGCACCAAACACATGAAAGTGTACACAATTGAAAACAGATTTGCACAGCTTTTATCAGAGAGAACGCAGTGCACTTTTATTAAGTTTTCAGAGACAGGTCTACTGTGTCGGCGTCAGGAGGTAGACTTCTCACTGTCTCGGAGTGTACATGAAATAAATACGAACGCAGTCAGAGGAGTCCAACTAAGGAGGGATGAGCCACTGAGTGTAACTGACAAAAGCAAGCAATTTGCCAAGCAGAATAAAAAAAGATCTCTGGAACTATTGAAGTGAATTTCAAGCATTTGTTTCTAATTAGGCCTGGCTCCTGGGATCAGCCCAGAAGATACGTTCCTTCTGAACATTTCAACTTCTATAAACAACCAATCTTCTTGTTACTAAGCTGACGGGTTTCAGGCACAGGCCTGTGTGGCCTTGCCAAGATGTCTAGATGGTTTCAGTGTTACACTTTTGACTAATAATCTTATTTTGAATATTCATTTACATCACACAACAAAAATCCTGAAGTCAAACTCCATGCCAAAAAACATCTAAACACCATGTGTCATTCTGATATCCCCAAAAGAGATCTGCAGGCTTGTAACTGCTGTTAATTGCAATTTCAGGGCAGCACAAGAGTTAGCCTCCAGATATCCACTGAACAAGCCCCGTTTTACTCAGATCATTTATTAATATCGCTGGATCTCTCTCACTCTTTCTCTTTCTCTCTTACTGTCGAGAAGAGAAACAACAGAAAAAGAAAGGAATGATCAAAAGTGCATTCTGCAGTACTATTGATGATCGAAAGGGTTTTATTCTTTTGCAGAGACCACATTTTTTTAAATGTATAAGAACCTGAGTTCAAAACCTGATCTCATACAATAGATTTGTGTAGGATATCAATGGTATTCAAGTGATCTAACAGAGGGCCAACAGTAATTGTTCCTCGTTAATATTTCATACCGATGCCTGTATCAGCTGGAGATATATGCTTCAGTGATATTTTTCCAAATCTATCATGTAAGTGATTTGCGGTGCTTTGATCACAGGTAGAGCATGTTGGGAAACTGTTAAAATAATTAAATGGGTTGCATTGATTTGGGACCCTGTCGTAGATGGGGCGTTTCCCTCTGAGCGTTAACATGTAGCGCAACCACATTTGTGGCGCAAGTCCAATTTGACATATTGCCTGTCTCTGCCACATTTCAGTGTTCATATCTCTCTCACCGAGGCAAAAGGCCATACTTCTGCAAGAATTTGAAGTAAAGGAGTACTCACTGTGCATGTTCCTTGGAGTTTAAGGCAAGCTGACAATTCTGAATCCCCTCTCTTGTATATATATGATTAGAGGGATGACCTTAATCACCCATCCTCCAGGAATGCAGATGTAATGTGAAGTGGGAAGGAAAAGTGCCTTTCCCTCCCAGTTGGTAAAGCACCATACAGTAAGCACTGCTTTGTTTGCAGACTGGGTGGTGACCGCCTGACTTTATCTCCCTGTGTTATATTTATCAGCACAGTGAAGTCAGAGGATTTCAGTGGACACCAGAAGCCCTATTTTCGGGATGCATGCATATTTATCAAACACAAGATGCAATTGACTAGCCCAGACAAAAAGAGGTGTGTCCAAATCAATTTTGATATTGTGACGGCACTGGCGCACACGACACAAGGGGCAATTGGGCTGGCAATAGCGCTTCAGTTAGCTGAAGATGTGAATGTGATGACGGCGTGACTGAGCACTGGCCACTCATGGCACCTGACACGTTAAAAGAACATTTGCAGCGCCATGACAGTGCATTGCTGTTTTCATTGTCTTTGCCTGTTGTCAGCATCATATGGCTGTATTACAGTGATTATAAACCTGACCTGTCCAAACATCATAAATGCACTGTGTAACACAACAGGCCACTGATAACCATAAAATGAAAGGCTGCTGTCTTAGAGTTACAGGTACAATGTATTGTGTACAATGTGGTCAATAGGTAGCTATTGTCTCCTATAGCAGATGACATTCTGCATGGTTGTCTCCATAACCAAATGGCTATAGGAAGGTTAGTGTTTGCAGGATATATGGTCATTTTTCTATCATTAATTTTCAGTCTACATTTCTCATTCTAATCCTAGTTTTCAAACGAGTCTCTGGAGTGGAGTTCTTGCAGTCTACAGATCACATTCTGCCACGCAATGCATCAGATTGCTCTGCCTATAAAACAATTTGGCAATTGAATTGATAATTAAATCTAATGTAATAATTATTAAATTAAATCAAATAAAATATAATTTACATGTAGGGTAATTGAGGGGTTTTAACACGTAATACCACTGTTCAGTATTCAGTGCTGGACTTTAAATGAGGGTATTTGACTGTTAAGGCTACTAGATTCAGTAGTAGGCATTTTTATCTCATTCTCACAGGCTTGTAGAGACTCAGTAAGGGATTAACCCAGCAGATGAATATCACTATTCATATTCCTTGAAGTATTCCTAATCCATGTACTACAAAAGGGTGAAGGGACCTTCCCTAATATGTAAATGTGAAATATTGTGCTTAGTTTCATACTGTCCCTATATTAAAAACAACACAAGTATTCTTAAAAAGTTACAGTGCTACAAAAGACAGATCCTACAGATTATCAAGGGTTCTTAAAATGGTATAATCTGCTGCATATTGTCATTATGTGAACAACAAATAGTCTGTATGTCTTCAAGACTGTGATCTTGATATAACTGGCGAACAACAAATATCTTCAAGACTGTGATGATATACTGGATATGACAACATCTGGTATGAAATCAGTTAGAGGGAACCCTAACCTTCATAACTATGGTGATAACAGTTAAGTATTTTCAAGAGAGTTGTTTTAGTCAAGACAAGACAAGAGACACCCCTGAAAATAAAATCCCCCTTTTTCTCATCAGTTGGCTTCCTTACCCTTTTGCCTTAGGCTCACATAATCCGTAACTGATTTACAGTATGTGGAGGGCGTCGGTCTCGGCCACATGGGAGTGGCATGGTTGCCTTTGTTTTACATGTGGTGGAGGCCTTTGGAGCAGGGAGACTTTCCTGGGGCAGGTTTGGCACAACTGTCGCCCGGAAGGTTGCTCCAAAGGCCATAATCGATTAAATTATTATTTAAGTGGCAATTGATTGGAATTCAATTGACTGATTGCATTTGTGTGTGAGAATGTGAATTGTTTGGTGTTGAGTGATTGTGATTGGGTGAGTGAATGATAGATGGGTGATTGCCTCACGAGTCCCACCTGAGCCAGCAGAAGGTAAGCCTATTTAAGAGCAGGTGGGGCGAGTGGGGAATCAGTCTGGTCATGTCATTATGCGTGTGTATTGACAGTGAGTCTTGTCCTTTGTGCATGTGTTGTTGATTGTCATTTATGTGTGTGTATCTTGGAGAGTTGTGAGTCTTTGTGTGGTCATTCGTGTGGTCATTCGTGTGGGAGTGCACAGGCACGTATATTGTGAAGTGTTGGTGTTTGATGTGACTCTGTCGCACATGGTGGCGCATGTCTGTAATCCAAGTTGCTGGGAGGCGGAGTCTGTGTGGAATATATGTTGAGTTCAGTGTGCGTTTGTTGAAAGTGACTGAGTAGAGTGCTTCTTGTGTGTGTGGGAAAAAGGAGAGGGGGTGCACTAAGAGTGTCCGCCTCTCTCCCCCAGTGTGATCGTGAAAGAGAGCGAGAGGGTGCCTCTCGCCCTCGGTGTGATTGGAAGAGAACTTGCACTCGGGCAGTGGAGAGTGTTTCTGGACAACGGCCCGAGAACTCTCACTGAAAGAGTGGAGAGTGTCTCGGGGCTGGTTGCCAGAGAACTCTCACTGTGGAGTGGCGACGGTCTCGGTATGTTTGGGGTAAAAGAGAACTCAGACTGGAAAGTTTGAGTGCCTCTGTGTGCATGGATTTGGGAAGCACTTGAAAGGTCACTGGATATGTGTGTGCCTGGGGAGTTTATAGGGGAACTCGGTGTCTTGTTGAGATGTGTGTCGGGACAGTGTGTAGAGTTCTACCCTGTCCCGCAAGAGTTGTGTGTGTTCCCCGGAAGGGGATTCCCCCCTCGGAGGAGGCGGGGGTTTCATTTGTGGTTTGGTTATTTTAGCTTGTTATTTTAGTTCATTGTTTTTGCCCGAAAGCTTCGTAGCAAGTAGGGTGAAGATTTTGTGTTTGTTTGGTTTATTGTAACCTGCTCTCCCACTGTCTCTCTCCTGTGTCTGGGGGGAGAGACAGAAAAATAAAAAAAATCCGGTCCGTAGACCAAAGAATCCACTGTCTCAGACTGCTCTGTTCCCATCCAGGGATTGTCATGTGGCGTGTGACACAGTACCAGTCAAAAGTTTGAGCACACCTGCTGGAAACTAGGTTTATCTTATAATTGACAATGTTCTACACCGTATACGTTTCTGTAAATACTTGAAAATTACAAAAAACGCATGTAACAATAAACAAAAGGAATATCAAAGCAATGTTCAAGAAAATTGAATTGAAAATGTAATCTTTGATTCCTCAATCTAGCCACCCTTTGCCATGATAACAGCCTCATAAACATGGGCCATTTGGTTAATACGTTTCAGGAGAAAATCACCCGACATGTCTTCCCAGCTCTCCTGCAGCAATTCCGAGAGACACTTGTGGGGTACTTTGCTTTGCCTCTTCTGTCCAGTTCGTCCCATGCAAGTTCTATGAGATTGAGGTCTGGACACTGGGCAGGCCAGGTCATTAGTTTGAGTTGTCCTTCATGTTCCTCCTTCACCAGATGGTTCTTGCACAACTTCAAGGTGAGTTTTGGGTCATTATCCTGCTGAGTCCCCGGTGAGCCGTAATCCAGATGTAAAGTGTACTCAAACTTTTGACTGGTACTGTACATCTTTATTTTTTTATAACTTAAACTAAGCTTTAAAATACAGAAAAATAATCATAACAATTTTCCAATAGTGAAGGTTCCTTAACAGTGTGTGTATTGTTTGAGGTGGCATGGTGGTAGTGGATAGCACTTTAAAATGACAAAATAAGGTCGGGTTTAACAATTTTCCAATTCTGTGTGGAGTTTGCATGTTCTCCCGTGTCCGCGTGGGTTTCCTCCGGGTACTCCGGTTTCCTCCCACAGTCCAAAGACATGCACGTTAGGCTAATTGGAGAATCTAAATTGCCCTGTGTGTGTGAGTGAATGGTGTATGTACCCAGGCCACCATTATAAATAAGAACTTGTTCTTAATGGCTTGCCTTGTTAAATAAAGGTTAAATAAAAAAAAATTCTGGCAAGGTTAAAATTGTTACTTAATGGTATTGAGTGATCATCTTCACTCCATATTAAAGCATTTCATTCCTTCAGAGAGGATGTCATTCAAGATGACAATGCTCCCACCCACAGAGCACAACTAGTCGCCCAATGTTTCAGGAGCATGACAGTGATGTTAGTCATACATCATGGCCTTCTCAGTCACCAAATATGAACCGATATTATGGAATGATGCCTGAGACAGCGGTTTCCACTTCCATAAACTATGCATGAGTTAATTGACTTTCTCATGGAAGCTTATTGATGTTTTTCTCCTGCAGAATTCCAAACCCTGGGAGACTATGCCCTGGCGCATACAGCCAAAATTGGTTAGATGTGGTAGTCCAACCCCAAATTCAGTCACTTTATTTTACTGTATAATACTGTATATTTCATATTCAATGGGACTGTATTCAATAGTCAGTCATTTTATATTTATTGTAATATATAATTGGGGGTTATTTCAAAATCTATTTAATTTGTAATAATCTTTCTTACTCTGAGGCTCCTGAGTGGCTTAGTGTGCCATGGCACTCCCTCTGACTGTAGGCTGAGCTCTATGGCAATTTTGTCTTGGCCATACCATTAGTTGACAATGACAATGAGTCCCCATAGTTGTCTTCATCCGACCAGGGTAATAATAAATAAATACATACATATAGTAAATAATAATAATAGTAATAAACCTTACTTTAACCATGCTTGTGCCCATCACTTGCATATGATGATGCCAATGTTTCACATTGCCTTGATCTTGGGAAATGCGCATTATAAACAACTGTTCAGTTGTCAGGTGTCTAAGGGGGAAGAAGCATAGAAATCTTACATGCCTTTACACATTTATTTTCCAGATTTGAAAAAAATCTGAAAACATCTATACGTCTATCAACACTAACAGCAAAAAAAAAAAAAAAGCTGTCATAAATGCTAGCGACATTAGTCTCAAAGAGTGAGTCAAAATTAATAACCATAAAATATTCTTATGTTAACAATATTGTTTTCATATAGTATCACATATATGATGTGGGAAATAGTTGTATTGGTGGCTTATATTATTAGAGCTTAAGAATATACTGCTGGACATGTCTTATATTAACTCATTCATAGTACAGTTCTTAGTTTATTCAGGACTCTCCTGGCAGGTTACTCCGTCTAGTTAGAAAAGCTTTATAGGATGCCGTGTGCAAGAGACTCCACTGAGGGGAGATGAGAGGGGGAGTAGAGAGGCTGTTCCTCCTAAAGGGTGTTCCGACATGTCTGGGATGTATCCACAGCAGTGGAGACTGCTGAGCTGGGAACAGAAGAGGCACAGACTTTGCTTTTTAAATCAATCATTACCCTCACCTGTTTCCATTTACTTTCCTCGATGAACAAACAAACAATTAATTAGCTGAATAATCAATATCAATAGTATAACAGGGATAATTACTTGGGAATAATTACTTTTCATTCTCTATCTGAATTCGGGGGAAATTGATTACATAAAATGTGTTAACCTGATCTGTGATGATTGTGCAGTTTAAATGAGTTTCTGAAGGTTGTTTGCTAACCTTTATTGCACATTACACTCAAAGCTGCTGCAATATTCATTTAAGGAGAGGATTTCCTCTTTAAGTTATTAAATCATTTTAGCTTAATTGTTTGATTGAGATTATGAGATTTGAATAGAGATTGTTTGATTAACAATAACAATTAGGCTATAAGAATAATTAACTAGCAAGTAATCCCGGACATGGAGAACAAAGTAGATTTATGCACAACTTCAGAAAATTTGTATAGAAAATGCTACACAATTTTATGATGCAAAGAAAAATTAAATTAAATTGGGACGCTATAGCAATAGATATTGATTATTCAGCTAATTGATTGTTTGATTAATGATAAAGGATTTTTTTTTAAATTACTCAACTTTTCCTTCCCAGTGTTACAGGCATGGTATGCAGCTGCCTACAACGATGTCTATCACTGTATTACTGCACTGATCTCTTGCGCGAACTATGATTGTTCCTACCATGTATTAATGCACATCTTGTAAGTCGCTCTTGATAAGAGCGTCTGCTAAATTCTTAAAAATGTAATGTAAATGTAAATGTAAGAAAAGTAAGTGGAAACAGGTTGGAAAAATTATTGGTTTTAAAGGTAAGGCTTGTGCCTCGGGTTGCCCTTAAATGCACTCGCCTCAGAGGGACTCCTTCCAGAAATGACACTGTTTAAACAGATGCCTTGTCCTGCAGAGGATTGCCCTTCTGCATTGTGAATAATTTATTACGAGAGCCAGATCTGGTGATGTCATGGATCTCAGCTAGGAACCTAGCATTATTACCACCACCACGGCTTTCCTCACAAGGAGCATTCCTGATGTGGCTTCATAAGCACATGCCTTCCGGATGAAATGTTAAAAGGCATTTAGTGGAGGTCAGCATGAATGGCAGGGTCATATCCTTTATGGTTTAACCTCTGGTTATTCATGGCAGGGTTATCATTTGAAAACTGCTTAATTTTCTACAATTAAGAGCCTGGTTGCAATTGTCTATAAGCCCTATCTTTTTACAACAAAGGGCAATAAGAATTTTTGACATAATGCTGAAAAGTCAGCACATTCGTCTATGATTGATGAAAAGTACTACAGTGTGACTAATAAGAGATTTAGACTTTGACTCTACCTTGACTACCAGCTACATATATCACAAGAAAAGATTTCTTATGCAAGCTTATGCAAGCGTATATTAAAAATAGCTTACTAGCTAAATAACTAATAACTAACTAGCATTCTAGCTACTCCTCTAGCTAGACACTATTCTGCATACAGTAACTAGCTACTTCTCAAGCACAAGCTATAATTATTACTGATTAGTATAGCTATAACTACTTAGTACAAGCTAGTGAGAGAAGTCCTTGCAGTTTTTGAACAGAAATATGTTGGCTACCTCTCAAGTACAAGCTAGCAAAGGAAATATCAGCTGTTTTATGTGCAAATCACTAGTCTCTGATCAAATGTACAATGTTACCTATCAAAGACTATTTTGCTATCTTGTCTTTATATCAAACATCCCTGTTACCATTATTATTTGGTCCTAAAAAAGAAGATACTCAAGGAATATGTTCTCGTACCAATATTTGGCTGGGCCGCTATGACATTATCATTACACTCTTCTGTTTTAGAAGCTTTACATTTCGCCAATGATAGCTTATGCATTATGATCACCCATAGCTTTGTGCTGTAAAAACAAACCCCATAAACTTAAATGAACAGCCCATGGAAAGCTATCATACGATGAATTAAAATATCCTGACCCAGCCATCATCATTTTTTGCCAGATTTAAATTCATTTTGCAACCATGTTAAGATGGTTGTTAAGATTTTGGCCAGCTTCACAGTGAACTACTTAAGCAAAAATGTTTTTCCCTATTTTTGCTTTAGTTATTTGGTTTTTATTATGAGAACCGACATTCCATAATTCCTTTTATGTTGATTTTGCTTTGAACTGTTCTCTCAAAAAGGTGTTTGACATGTTACGGACATTTCAGATTTAACATGGGAAGTCACTTTCTGTTCGAAATTTTGGCATTTACAGGTAGAACATGTTTTTTGGATTTTGTATTACCAGTTGACGTTTGGACATTTATACAATTAAGAAATGCCACCACTGATATCCAGTCTGGCTTTAACTAAAATCATTAAATATAAGGATATTTTAAAACAGTATCTTAGATTGTGAAGTAAACACATTTAGTGAAGCACATCCAAACAATGATACAATGCAGATGCATTCAGTTATGCTTAGTACAATGCTGTATTTCAAATAGGCATCAATATCATTGTTGACATAGTAATATTTCCAGATATTATTTTTCCCCCCTGAGTGTTCAATCACTAAAAAGGCTTAAAATGCCCAACCCTAATCCCTTTGTATGAACAAACATCAAATTATTGATTTTGAGTCCTACCTTAAATTTCCTAACAAAAACAACCTCATTCAATAGCAATGTATTTGCCCGCTGGTGAAGATACATTGCTAATGTCGCGATAATGCTTTCAAACAAATCACAGCTGTACATTTCTCTCATGCATTGTGGAAGACTAATGCTTCGGTCAAAACTGGTGCCCTTGAATGTTGTGCAAATCCACAGACAAAAAATTAGTTACATGATCGTTACAGTCAACATGCTGTCAATTTATTTGGCACAAAGCAGATATATTATATATGTACATTAATTACAATGATATTCTTGTAAAGTACAAACTTAGTGTTTTGCAGTGTTATCAAGAAGACCCAAAACAGACTTGTCCCTTATGGTTAGCAAGTAACTATTGCCAAAAAAGGGAACTTTTAATATTATAAGATCTGACAGTGTTAATTTGTTACGCTTTGCAATGCTATGTGAATGAGAACTGTCTACTTCACTAAAATAAATTAATAAATAAAAAATTATGAACCAGAATTTTTGTAACCAGATTTTTATTACATTCAATTTCACTTTTAGAACATACTGTTCATGCTTCTTTGCTGGGTTTGGTTACCTAAATATCTCATCTCATCTCATTGTCTAAGCCGATTATTCCTGGTCAGGGGGGCTGGAGCCTATCCCAGCATGCATAGGGGCGAGAGGCAGGAATAAACCCTGGACAGGTCGCCAATCCATCGCAGGGCACACACACCATTCACTCACACACTCATACCTACGGGCAATTTAGACTCTCCAATTAGGCTAACGTGCATGTCTTTGGACTGTGGGAAGAAACCGGAGTACCCGGAGGAAACCCACGCGGACACGGGGAGAACATGCAAACTCCACACAGAAAGTGGATTCGAACCCGAGACTTTCTTGCTGTGAGGCGACAGTGCTATCCACTGCACCACCCTGGTTACCTAAATATTTTTTATTTAATAAATGACAGTTCTAAGAAAAACAACAAGCTCCAAGAATGCACACAATGTGCCCTCACAATGTCATCACAATTACAATTGTTTTACCAGCATGTCTCTTGTCCCACAAGAGGCAACAAAACTTTAGATCACGTTTACACTAACATAAAGGAGGCATACAGAGCTGTTCCCCTCCCCCACCTGGGACAGTCTGATCACCTCTCTTTGTTCCTACTACCCAAGTACACCCCACTCATCAAACGGATTAAGCCCCTGACCAGATCTGTGAAGATATGGCCTGAGGGGGCAGACTCTGAGCTACAGCGCCGACTACAACCCACGGACTGGAGCCTGTTTGCCACCCAGGCCACCACAGACTCCCACACTGACATTCACTCCTACACCTCCTCTGTTTTGGACCATATCAGCTCCAACATCGACAGTGTCACCACCATCAAACGGATTACCACTTTCCCCAATCAGAAGCCGTGGATGAACAGAGAGGTCCGCTTACAGCTGAAGGCACGTGACACCGCTTTTATAACTGGTGACAAGCGGGCCTACTGCTCAGCCAGGACTGACCTGAACAGGGCAATCAGGCAGGCCAAGCACAGCCACAAGCTCAAGGTTGAGGATCACTTCAACACCAATGATCCCCGACGCATGTGGCAGGGCATCCAGGCCATGACGGATTACAAACCCTCCAACAACTCCCCCCCCGCAACTGACCCCTCCCTCCCTGATGAACTCAATAAATTTTATGCCCGCTTTGATAGAGACAGCCGGGAGACGCCCACCAGGGCTGCTCTCCCTGCTGATCTCCAACCCTCACTATCTCCCCACGGATGTGTTCATCGCACTGAGCAGGACTAATGCACGTAAGGCAGCTGGGCCTGATGGCATCCCTGGCCGGGTGCTCAGGAACTGTGCTGAGCAGCTGACGGAGGTGTTCACTGACATTTTCAACCGGTCTCTAGCCCAGGCAACTGTCCCAGCGTGCTTCAAGACCACCTCCATCGTGCCTGTGCCGAAACACTCCTCCGCGACGAGCCACAATGACTTCCGCCCTGTTGCACTCACCTCCACCATCATGAAGTGCTTCGAGAGGCTGGTCCTGGCTCACCTCAAATCTGGCCTCTCACCATCTCTCGACAAACACCAATTTGCCTACCGTGAGAACAGGAGCACGGACGACGCCATCTCTTCCGCGCTACACTCGGCCCTCTCCCACCTGGACGAGCAACACTCACGTGCGAATGCTGTTCATCGACTTCAGCTCAGCATTCAACACCATCATCCCATCCAAACTCATCTCCAAGCTTGGTGACCTTGTGGTAACCAAGGACCTGGACATCATCCCCTCCGTCTGCAACTGGATCCTTGACTTCCTGACCAACAGACCCCAGTCTGTTAGGATAGGCAACCTCACCTCCTCCACCCTAACCCTGAACACTGGCGTCCCACAAGGCTGCGTGCTGAGCCCCTTCTCTACTCCCTCTTCACCTACGACTGCACTCCTATGCATGATACCAACACCATCATCAAGTTTGCAGACGACACAACGGTGGTGGGCCTCATCAAAACAACGATGAGACGGCCTACAGGGAGGAGATCCAGCACCTGGCGACGTGGTGCGCCGACAACAACCTGGCACTGAACACCAAGAAGACCAAGGAGCTCATCGTGGACTTCAGGAAGACTAGGGCTGTCGCTCACGCCCCGTCCACATCAATGGGGCGGAGGTTGAACGTGTCTCCAGCTTCAAATTCCTGGGTGTCCACATCTCCGAGGACCTCTCCTGACCTTCAACACCTCATCACTGGTCAAGAAGGCTCACCAGCGTCTCTTCTTTCTGAGGAGACTGAGGAAAGCCCACCTATCTCCTCAGATCCTGGTGAACTTCTACCGGTGTGCCATTGAAAGCATCCTCACCAACTCCATCATGGCCTGGTATGGCAACTGCACTGCCTCTGACCGGAAGACACTGCAGAGGGTGGTGAAAACTGCCCAACGCATCACTGGCTCATCTCTCCCTGCCATCAAGTCCATTTACGACAGACGGTGCCTGAGGAAGGCTCAGAGCATCATCAGAGACTCCTCTCACCCTAACCACGGACTGTTTGCCCTCCTCCCTCCGGGAGGCGCTACAGGAATCTTCGTTCCAAGTCCAGCAGACTCAGGAACAGCTTCTTCCTCCGCTGTCATCTCCCTGAACTCCTCATCGCCTCCTCTCACCCTCCAGTGACTGCCCCTCTCCACCTCCCCGTAGTATCCTGACCTAGACTCTGGATCACTCCGGATACTCTGACTCTGGATACTATGGTTTACTCTTCATGTAGTAACTCTGTTCACTGACTCTGGATACCCCCTGACTACCCGCACTAGCTCTGTCATACCTTCATTCTGCACATATCCATGTACAATATTGTAATATAGCCTTGTATAATTCTGTATAATTTTGCTGTACTACCTATACATATATTCATATATTTATATATTTATACTCACCTGTACTTACCTATACATAACTGCACTAGTCTGTATATATATTATAGCAACCTAACTACCTTTATAGTAATTATTCAATACTGTGCCTGTTAGCATTATATCTAATACATACATTAATTTGCATGGGGCAAATTAATCTATTACATGACAACATTCAACACACATGCACATTTCTTTAATGTATTGGCTTATTGTGCCCATGGTTTTTTACAAACCTAATATTTATACATCAAATAAGTGATAGTTGAAGGTAATGATTGCACTGTATGCAAGTTTAATATTGTGCACACATCAACACATCATCAATACATTGAATGTAAAAAAGCCTACCTGCAATATTCAAAAGCTGCCACACCCTATGCACGTATGATGCTTATCTGGTCAGGAAATGAGCACAATTAGGAATGCAAAAATACCATTTGGAAAGTGCAGAAAGGTAAATTGTGAAAAAGCAGGGCTTTATAAATTGTAGAATAAACCCTTGTCTTGGCCTTATAAGCTATGATATGCATACATGTATTTAAAAGCAGATGACACATAAAATACAGATTGTTCCTTCTGCTTTCTCTGGGGTGTCTAAACAGCATGCACCAGTGACTTTAATATGTCAGAGGAATATGAAGTATATATTTTTCCAGCCAACTTAAACAGTGTGCTGTTGTTTTAAATCTGGTGGGACGTCTCAGGACAGCCTGTGGTTGTAAGGTTTAGAACAAAATAAATTCATGATACGACTAGTCAGAAGTCCGAACTACAGCAGTCTCCTGCTTAGTGAATACATTAGTACATATGGATTAAGCATGTTTAAGAGAAATGTTACAGTATGTGATGAGGACTGATGATTGAACTGGGAGTGGGAGACATAAGAAGGTACACACAGGTATTTGGGTTCTGTGGAGTTCCTCATGTATCACATTCCCCTTTGTATAAGACATGTAGGCTACTCTGTTTTCGGACGAGAGTAAAGATAAGAAATAACAATAGCTTGAATGATGACTGTGCACAGACAACTTAATGGAAAAAAAGTGAAAATGTGATTCCACCTCACTGTAAGCCATAGGAAAAAATAGTCTCTGGTTCAATAGCCTTTTCCCACAATAGGTCATTTGATTCATTTAATACTAAGGCATCTGAGTTTCAGGTTTAGAGACAGATGGAACACTCTTTATGAATCTAAGCACTGTCACAATCTTTGTAAGTTCCTGTCTTTTCAGCTGCAGTGACAGTGAGCATGACTGCTCACTGGAGAACGGGTGAAGGAAAAAATCAATCACTTTACATAAACTGTAAACACGCGAATGACACAGGGCAATATAAAATGGAAAATTCAAATAAACAAGAGAGTGCCTGTTTGGAGGCATCACTGTTATATTAGTTCTAAGAAAGGGTATTTAAGTAATCATTAAGAGCCATAATTCACAGCCTGTGGATTTTAAATAAACAGTATACTTGTGCAGGCATATACAAATCCCAGATTTACTTTATCCAGATTCCAGAAACCTGTGAGGTAAAGGGCACTTGCCAGCCTGCCAGCTTTGGCATCCTTTACAATCACTACACCTGGGCATTGTACAAAAACTCACAGAAAAGAACACCAACTTTGAAATTAATTTCTGGCACATATTTTCTTCATGAGACTATGTTAAAGCAGGGAACGCTAGTTGTTCACACTTTAAATAGGGTAGCAAACATGTACAGTATACTATTATTTTTATATTATTGGGTATGTGATATATAATTAAATTTGTGATATTTTGACAAAACCTGTTTCATCATGTTTTGGAGTATGTGGTTGAAAACCATTTGAAATCATTAAGCATCAAGCACAATTATGTTTTTTTTTTTTGCATAGCCAGGTTTTGCACAAAAGTTAACATGGACTAATAATTCAAAAATGTGAAGAAGGTGAAATAAGCATATTGCTTGTATTGGTTTTTCTGTAAGTATGTACTTGATGCTGCAAACCAGCTCACTTAATTTTTATTTTTATTTCACTTGACCTTTTAACCTTTTTATAAAGGGGTTTTATAAATGGATGTTTTTGACCCAGCATTTCTGCATGCAGTGCTATCTTTTATTTTAATAAAAAGGTTGAAAGGATTTCAAATTAAATATATAATAAGAGGACATCTAACTACAATAATACTACATGCATAATCTGGGAAGAAAACTGTAAGAAAGATAAAGAAAATAATTATTACTGTAATATAGCTAGTCAGAGCAGAATAATTCACATAAATTTGCAGTTGCAACTGCAACTAAAATAGTTGCAGTTAAAATAGTATTCAGCTAGCTAAGATACATTTAGTGACCTGCAAAATGCCTTTACTTATCCACAATGATATTATGTTTCTATGGTAACAGCAGAACACCCTGGAAGAATAAAGGTCAAACTAGAGTCTGTGGTAAAATGGTAAACAAACCCAATCTTTATTAGATGTTTCAGACCAATCCGATGATTGGTAAATGGTGAAGTGGTGATAGACCTTGATTGGTTAGGTGTTAAAATGTGCCTCCCATTTCAATATTTCAACAGTAATTCATGATCTACACATTTTCCATCCCGAGGTACAGATTTTAAAACCATGAAAGTTGTGGTAAAAGTCTGAGCATCTGAACATGCAAATACATATATAAATGGTACTAGCACATTCATGGAGAGGGCAGAGAGAGAGAGAGAGAGAGAGGGAGAGAGAAAGTAGGGGGGAGGAACTTCAAATGGAAGGAACACTTTGTCTGTGTTTATATTTGCATGGATTATTATTCGGATCCTCTAAACCTGGACTTTATATTTGTTTTTAAATTATGATGCTTAAAAGTTCAGATTTCAAGCTTGTGAATGGCAATTTTAAATTTATTTTGATTTGTTGCATATAGCATAACCTTCACACGTTATAATTATACATGAGAATTAGGATTTTGTCTTAACAAATACAGTTTTCTAAGAAAAAATAACAAAACCTGCAGTTAAACGTGAACCAAAGTTAAGGACTTATGTTGATTTAGTCCAGGGCTACATGTCTAATTGGTTGTCCAACCATTGGACACACAGTGTGATTCAGAAAAGTATGGTTTGCTTGTTTTTGATGTTTGCTGTTTGATTATTCATTATTTGAGCTATACTCAGCTCATTAAGTTGTCCATTTTCAGCAAGCAGATTAACCTTTAGATGGTTACAGTGAGCCAGAGCAGGACCCAGAAGTCACGGGGTTCAAGGTGAGCCAACAACCTGGATGGGGCACCAGGAGGCACACAGGACCATTTAAAAATGCCAATCAACTTAACATGTCTTTAGACTGGGGGTGGTTACCAGACAGTCCAATGGAATTCTAGGTAGTCACTGACACGATTCAAACCCAGAATATGGGAGCTGTGTCAACTGCCTGCTGTTCCACCCCTTACACTAAAACTCATCAGAATGATACACAAGTTTATTGATGATATATGACTCTAATTTTTACTATAGAGATACCTTAACAGTGTCATACACAAAAGCCCTGGTTTCACCCCAAGTCTGTCCTTCTTGTATTTCACACACAAAATGGTTAAAACTGCACTTTTGGCATGCAGCTCTTCCAAGCAAAAAAAATAAAAATATTTTGTTATAGATCCAGAATTGATTTACTAAACCCAAAACTGGTCTGTGTCCAGGAACATTCTCCCCGCTGACCTCATGAACAAATTCCTGACTTTAATTGAGGTTTAATTGTGCCTGATTACATGGCAATTAAAAGGAGCACAGAAAAAAGAACACTTTAGCTGTATGGCGTGACTTAGGCAGTGCATTACTTTTATTTGTTGCAGGGAAGGTGTCAGCAGAGAGCTAAGCCCATCGGAATCTGTCACAGCATAATCTGACAGGGGGTTCAAATTGATGAAAATAGCCAGTGTGTAAATATCAAACCGCCAACTGGCATTGTGAGGAAGTCAGGTAATTTGTCCATTTTATGTAAACAGTTTGATATTAGTTGTGCAGTTTGATATTACATCATGGGATTGTCAATATGCCTTAAAAGGGCCTTTTGGCAACTAATGTTTGCACTGCGTTATGGATTTGAAATGAACACCGAGTGGAATAGTGAACTGTCCCAAATCTGTGAAATCATAAAATCTATTGTTTAATGAAAGCTCAATTTACCTTTGTTTATTATTCTACAGATGAATAATACATCCTTATATGCAGCTATAGTAACCACCATGAATGGTATCCATAGGTCTAGCTTGCAACATTATTTGTTTCCTAATAGCTTATCTTAAATTGCTGACACCTGTTGAACACTTGCAGCCCATTGTGCATACTTGCAAATGTGATCACACAAGATGTGACTTCTTTTTTAATTTTTTTTATTTGGTAGCCAATTACTCCCGCTGTGCTTAGTTCAATCCCCTCCCACATAGTTCGCTGCCGTAGTCCTGTGACCGGCAGTGACAAAGGCGAAGCGATGCCTCCTCCGAGACAGCACTCGCCGAGCTGTCGACTGCAATTCTGGTACCCCAGAACCACTCCTGTGCGCAACGAACTGTGTCGGCTTCCCTCCCCCCTCCCTGGGGCGGACAGCCAATTGACAGATGGCACTCCCGGCCAGAGTTGACTCTGGCGCCATGGGGAATCGAACCCCGGTCGCCGTGGCCAGCGTTGGACGTTGAAACCACTAGACCACGCGGGAGGCCCCAGTTGTGACCTCTTTTAATGTCAAATTGTAATCATCATACTTCCTGAACAGTAACACTACTTGTTTTAACTCATGTATATAGTGACTCCCACAGATGCCTCTACAACATATAATTCTGCAAATTCCTCTCTGCCGTGTACAATGATTTTAATCATTGGTGCCATCCATATCTAACTAAACCCAAATGGCATGAGGTAGGCCTATTCTATGTTATCATAATGAGTCATGTAATGTATTGAGTCAAGGTGGAGATAATTAGCTATTTGAAACCTGGGATGTTGACATTAGTGACACAGCTTATTAGAACTGAAACTTAATTTACTGTGGTTACTGATGGAGATTCTTCTTGGAAAATGAATCTATTTGTCTTTGAATATCTTGGAACATGCATTTTTTAATTCTGGAGGCTGAATACACACTTATCCTTTGAAATTAATAATACCTGATGGAAACCATTTTGCTCGGTCTCTAAAGCTTCATCTTTCACTCCTACACTATTGTTCATCGGCACAATCAATTTCAAATGTTGTGTAGTCATATGCATGTGTGCACGCACACAAACAGAGAGTACACACATACATGCACACACCTTATTTAAATGTATGTGTGTGTACTGTGTATAGCATACAGCATATATGTATACACACACACACACACACACACACACACACACACACACACACACACACATATATATATATATATATATATATATGTGTCATACTCGAGGTCCCCAGACAGCCATTACCAACCCAATATCCTGTTTCAGAGTGAGTCGTTGTAGCCTGTTGGTCTTGGCCTTTCACCAAAGCGTGAAAGTATGAAAATTGTCCAGTCATGGCCTGCAGCTCTTTAAAGCACCAATGTTCCAGAGACCTGCACATGTTTTAAAAGAAGCCTGGTGAGATCATGTTAACAAACAGAACTATTTGCCGCTATTTGTAATGCTGCATATTTCAATGACCATAATGGCCAGTGATTATAGCTATGCAAGAAGATAGATAAACACTGTTGACTTCCTCCAGGCATTTTATCAGCTTTCTCATACTCGCTGCCCTGTGTTTTACCCTCAGCTGCTAAATGTGTCAAATCCCTCTGGAGCGCAAGGCCAGAAATAGCCTGACATGTTGTGCGGAGGACGTGGACACAAAGCCATTACTACAGTTCTCACTCAACGGGTTGTGGCAGAGTTCTCAGCAAATAACCCAAATAGTCTTCCGCTGTGGGAGAACCTTTTGCTTGACTGTGTTGACAATGTAGCAAAGAATTTCAGAAAAAAAACACAATACAAGAGGAGGATTATTGTACAATTGAAATAGATCAGGGTCAGAGAAGCCCATGTTTTACCTAAAATAAACCATTACAACTCATTGTTTTGTATTCCCTGCCTTTTTCTTTCAAATCACCCCGATTAGGTTTTCAAAATAGCCATAAGGAAGCAAGGTCCACTGTTCTGCCAAAGACAATTGAGATTAACTGGATTTCAAGCTAAGATAGATGTTGGTCAAAATATTATGCCATAAACATTAAAATGTCTTCTCAAGCATCACCTGAAGCCAACTATTCAATATATTTTTTGAGGTGCTCTTTAGTTGTGGGTTGAACATGGATGATCCTTTTATTTCTACCATATTTTAAGTGTCATTTAACCCAGCAATAAATCACAAGCACAATCTCTTCAGGATTGTTAGGCCTTCGTATGAGACTAATAGACTATGAGAGAAGAGAATGCTTGTATGGAAAAAAAAACGTAATATTAAAGTGTCTGATTTAAAATGGTTTATTCTAATAAAACCATAGCTTTAGTGAAGGTGAGAAGTGTTAATTGAAATGAAAACATGCATCAGTTACGTTTATGGGTACAGTCAGGATGACTGGCAAGGTCTGGGCCAACCTGTGTGGAGACAGATGTGTGCTGCGATATAGATTGACTAAACAGAGAACATGAGCTGCTCTACTAGACTGTGCTTCATTACATTTGATAGCTGAGCTTTGGTAGGGAAACTGACAGGAACTGAGGTAATGTGATTCTCAAATCAGTGCCAAACTTTGGATATTCAAGATTTATAGTCTCCCACACTGGGTCCAAGTGTTGTACATGCATGTGTGTGAGTCCCGTGTGCACATGTTTAGATGTACAGTATATGTAGCAAACAAGGGGCACAAGCGAAGTTGAAAGATTATTTAAATTAAATCAAACACAATAGAAAATAAACAGTGTGGTCTCATGGCAGCCTCCAGCTATAGTGCCAGTGCCGGATTGAATTTTCGTTGCATATGTTTTTCTTATAATGACATGTAATCCAACTTTTCCTATTGCAGAGTGCCTTACCAATTAGCCAACCAGCAGAGTTATATTATTGGGTATTTAATTACTATTGACCCTAATTAACTTAAATCTGAGCCACCCATAGCAGATGCTCTCTCTGAAGAAACTGAGCCTTTCCATAGGCATGTTAAAGCACTCGGGCGGTTGTTGATTTAACATGTCAGAGTGTAGTGTGTGTCAGGGTCCAGTTAGTGTCAAGGCTTTTGGGAGTTGTTTTGGACAGCAGGGAGGCCCTGTCATCACACATATACAGATGGGGGGAAATTGAAGCGATAGAACCACAGTCTGTTATCCAGATTCACTCCAGTCCTCTTTACATGCTTACAATAGTTATTCCAAAGCGTTCAGCAGTCTGAATACACTAAAGGAAATTGGAAGTAGCAGGGGAAATAGCTATATCGTAACCGCAGATTTGGAAATGCCACATATACACTTCATGTTACACTTCTTACATGCTGAGGAGGCGAATGGGGAGCTTGGTGGTTGTGTGAGTGCCACTGCCCTGATCAGTCATGTGATCTGACTGAATGTGCTCAGTCATGTGCTATTGTTGTACATATTTTTGAAGACCCATCAATTTCATTAATATTTTATTACTTTTCATTATTTAACTGTTTGTCTATCTTGTTTGTTGATTGAGTGATTGTCAGTGTTTGGAGTTGAGAGAGTAACAACAGGAACAATGAATCTCACTGGCATGTACGCCATGTGTATGTGATCAATCAATAAACTTGACTTGACTTGACTTGACTTGGTTTATTAGGAAAGCAATCCGAGTTTGCCCCTACAGATTATTTTATTAACTTTATTTGTACATTTTTTACTGCAAACATTTAGCTGTTTCTTCTATATATTACTAACATTGCTACACAGAGCCAATGCAGCCTATTAAGCAGACAACTCTGGCTTGAATCCCACTGGATCAAAACCCCTAATTTTTCATTGACTCTAAAAGTAATATTGGCTGAAGAAATTGACCTGTTGACCTGCTCTAAATTTTAGCATACAATTTTAGCTCATCGGATGCAGACACGCAGCACATGTTAAAATGTTACTCAAGTAATTTTATATTTATAATTTTTTATATATATTTTATAACACTAATTGGAACAGAAAAACCTTTCACCTATTTTTGGCCGACATTTAACTACATGGTTGACAAAAAGAATGGCTTCTGGCTGGAAGTAACTGCTTGCACAGCAATAAATGTTTATCTGCATAATATTCCAAAAGTTTATTTTTGGAGGCAAGGCTGTCCTAGTAAATGTAGAATTTATACAAATGTGTAGCATGTATTTCCCCCAGGATTGCATAGAAAACCAAACCCAGTACTCCAGGGTGACTCAAATCTGGCCCACAAATCCAACTTGAGTTCTGATTTTCTTTCCTCTCAGGTAGGTAATTGAACAATTAGTGCAATTGATTGGACAGAGGGTCTTCCCACCTGACTCCCAGGTAAAGGGAGGGTGGGAAAACAGCAGTACTCAGCACACGAGGGTCGTGATTTGAGTAACCCTACAGTACTCCTTGGGGTTTGCAAAGTTCATAAAACTGAAATCAAGTGCTGTCGCATCTATCCTGGACCCGACTACTGCCGTTTGGCGGCCTGTCCAGGATGTATCCCTGTCTCTCACCCAACGCATGCTGAGATGGCCTGATCAGGAATAAGCGGGTTAGATAATGAATTAATGAATTAAGTTATTATTAGCAGCACAATGATAAGCTATTATAAATATATACCTAGCTGACTAGCTATTTACAATAGCTTTGTAGTATTATCCAACATACTATACGAATGTTAACTTCAGTAGCTAGCTAACGTTACCAATACGCTGATGGAAGCATATTTTTAACAGGCTATGCAATAACATTATGTAATGATAACTACATTTTATATTGGTTAGCAACCTATGCTTATTGCTGGCAAATACCTGGCTAAGACACAAATATGAGTGTATATTTGCTAGTCACAATTGACATTTTATGTGTTAGGCCACTGTGCCAAAAATGTAATTCTCTCAATATCAACCCAACAAATTCCATATTAGCAACATTAAAAGTTTTATCTTCTTATATGGTATATGCACACTATGAGCAGTGTTCACTAAAGTTAGCTAGCTAGGCTAGCTAAACAACACCCTGATACAGCGCACTATACACTTGCGTGCTAATATGATATATAGTAAAACAAAGCCTTCCCATTGATCCTCCTCTTCAAAGCTGCCCATATATCTACATGCCATCTTGCAGCATTGATTATGTTTACATGCACACAATATTCCAGTTATGGTTCATATTCTGGTTAAGCCATATTACGTATAAGCTGTTTATATGGTCCATAACATGTAGACCTCCTAATATAGCCTACTCACTCACTCCTTTCCTTATTCCACTTGTTGAGCTGTCTCTCTGATGCTCCCTTTTTCTTTCTGCCTCTACCTGTCTTTTTGGTGCCATTGTTCTTTGGAATTAATTTGAACAAGTTCATTACAAATAACAGCCAATATTTTAATTTAGCCTGCATCTGTTCAATGATTCAATGTAGACCTATGGCAACCATCCATTCTTCGGCTAGGTGATAGTACAACATGGAATGGAGATTGGAATTCACAAATGGAATTCACTATATTCACTATTCACTATATTCACTATTCACTATATACTGTATTTTGAGAGGTATATTTCTAAAGTGATTCATTACGCACAAGGGTGTTTAGACGTCACGCTGTGCACGCTCTTGTAGTGTAACTGCAACGTTATGCAGGAATTAGGACTCCCTAATGTAAAACGGGATATTTTCCCCACATTGGGACAGCCTATAAAACTGCCCCACATTACCTGAAACATACTCTTCCCACTTTACTTAATTATATCTGGCAGTGGTGGACACTAACAAAGTACATTTACTTTACTTAAGTAAATGACTGTAAATGACTGTAAGTACATAAGTAAGTATGTAATTAAGTACATTTTTCGAGCATCTGTGCTTACTTAAGTATTTCCATTTTTACTTTTATTTTTACATGCACTACACTTCAAAGTAAAATGTGGTTAAATGTAGGACTTTTTACTTTTACTGGAGTAATATTCTATCAGGGTATCAGTACTTATTTTTTTTTTTTCTGATTTTTATCCCATTTCTCTCCCAATTTGGTAGCCAATTACACCCGCTATTTTCATGTCAATCCCCAGCGGTGTCAAAGGTGAAGCATCGTCTCTTCCCAGACGGCACTCGCCAAGCCGTCGACCATAACTGCGGCACCCCAGAGCCACTCTTGTGTGCAGCAAACATCCTGTCGACTTCCCTCCCCCCTCCCTGGAGCGGACAGCCAATTGCCGCCCCCGGTGGCACTCCTGGCCAGAGCCGACTCAAGCCGACTTTGACTTAGGTAAAGGGTTTGTGTACTTTGTCCACCACTGATATTTGGTAAACTGGGACAGATTAAAAATGATGCAATTTGAAAATATTAAACATAATATTGATAACTTTTTTATTGATTTTGTTGCACCAGTATGCCATATGCATAATGACAAAATAATTAGGCACAATGTATTATTTCTTACAAATGTATAACCTTAACATCAATTCCAGCAATGGTTTATGTCAGTGACACGTCCAAGCTTAACTGTCCCACATTACCTGATGTCCCACATTACCTGAATTCACCCTACATGGTAATCAGCGTATTGCAAATAAACTATAGGACATGCCTGACATGCAAAATGAAAACAAACAAACAAAATGAAAATATTTTGGGCAAAGATCACTATTTTCACAATACAAAACAACCTCAAGAAAATTTTTGTTAATATTCAAACGTATAAAATTGAAACCAAAATGACATCCTCAGAGTATTTTGAGCACAGCTTAGAACAAACCTCTGATGATCACTACTTTCACAATACAAAACAACCTCAAGAAACATTTTTGCTCGGACACGGGGTGAACATGCTATGTTAAACCCAAGACCTTCTTGCTGTGATGAATATCCACTGAAACGCCATATCAGTAGTTTCCTGCTGCTTTAAAAAAATTAATTAATCTCTGATTCAACTTTGTAAACAAGTCACATGATATGAATGAATCATTGCTAGGGCAGACAGGAAGACGAGACACTAACAATGATAGCCTACACATATGTCGTAGGGGACTACTGATTTCAGTACAATACAACACAACCATTTAGCAGACACTTTTATCCAAAGTGACTTAGTTGTTGGTGGTAAGCTGCGGGCAAGTACACTATATCTATACGAGCTAATGTAAGCATCCATGGTAAGCATACTGACAAGCCAATATATATATAATATAATATAATATAATACTGACAAGCTAATATATTGTGAAGAGAATCCTTGTGAAATTCCAGTCCTCCAAGTGCATAATTTGTCCAGGAGTCATACATTGTAAGATATTAATTTTGAGCGCTGATGTACGCAAAATAATTGGGACAGTACAAACATTTCCTGTAAGCTTGAGGCCTTCCGCTAGCTGGCTGGTTGGCCTTGTGGCATCTCCCCGGCCGCAGCAGCTGGCTAGCTATCCAGTTATACTTTTCATCAAAAACGTACAGAAGAAGACCAAGTTGACCATATTACTATATTCTTATTTCAGTGCGAAACAACTAGCTTGTTAGCGTCAGACAGGTATCTTCCATCTTAGGAGGAAGGACTCTAGCTAACGTGGTAGCCTCAAGTCTGCTCAAACCCTAACCTACAGGGTTTTTCATTGCCAACAGATTTTAAAATGATTAAAAAAATGAAATGAAACAATTTCTGTTTGATAAAGCCTTTTTACTGTCTTCTGAGTATGCCATTATTTAAATTAAAATGTTAAAGTGACGAAGGAAAGAAATGTTCATGTTAGAAATGCTGTGGCACTACAAACACAGCCAAGCAATTGGTTGTGACTTTTCATGATGGATTCCAACTTTATTGGGAATGTCAATCATTCAGAACGCAGTTACAGTTTCAGGCAATCATGATCGAGCCAAAGACATTTGAAAAAGGTTGTCAAAATATTAAGCATTCACAAATGGCGATGTTGATAATGCAGTTTAGTCAAGCTGCTAGAAGTTCTTCAATGATTTCAGGGGAACATAAAGTTATAGAATGTGACAACGTGATTGATTCGTTTTTTTTACATTTTATCATACATAAACAAATGAATCCAAAGTGTCCTTAAGGTTATATGAGTTCTATAAGTAGGCTATATGAGTAAATGATTAATTAATTAATTAACTAACTGCCATCACCACTGTTTACATGCTTAAAAATGTAATAAAATACAAAAAATCATCCCTGTGTTACAGGTATGATGTGCAGCTGCCAACATTGATGTCTATTGCAGTGTTACTACACTGATCTCTTGCGCTAACCATGATTAATCTTACCATGTATTTAATTGACTTTTTGTAAGTCACTCTGGATAAGAGCATCTGCTAAATGCCTAAAATGTAAATGTAAAGGCTTAAATATGTGCTTAAGAGATTATATGCATTATGCATTATTACTTGCTTTCCTTCTTCTCAAATTATTTTTGTGCTCATAATTTTTTTTGTTGATGTAGTGTCATTAGGATATTGCATGTGCGTGTATAGGTATTTAACAGATAGGCTACAGTACTGTGGTTCAATCACAATGACTGAAGCTCATATTACTGTTTGAAATTCAAGTTGGTGATACTTTGGCACCCTCCTATGGCTATAATTGGTATCAGTGCAGATTAGCCAACATTTACATACAATTTACTTTATAATATTTAATATACATTTATATGATTGCAGACACATTCTTTGTGTTACAGTGTAGTGTATAATAATTAAAAATACTAGTGTATGTTAGGCCTTATGGACTAAGGGTTCTGGACTGCATATGAAATATTAAAATCAGAGGGGACATAGTTTATATTTCATATACATAAACTGACTGTGGTATAGCTATATTTACAGCTGGGAGCAAGCAGAGCAGTAACTGAAATATAAAAATATCTGAAATAATAATAATAAAAACTATGATTAACAGATCTGTGGTTAATAATGTCAAGCAAAGATTCTGGCCTAATAAGAAACAAACCTGGTAATTTATATCACCATGTGAAAAAATGTTGGAGAATAAAGACAGGTCTAAATTTTAGGAAAATTGAATCCTAAAACAATAAAGTGTGCATAGTATATTTATTTAGGGAAAAAAGTGCCATTTTGTAATCTGGTAACATTATAAATGAGAAAACTGCATATACACACCAGATATATGGTGCATATACGTTGATGTGAAATCTCTAGTGTACATTTCATGATTGTAAATGAAATAATATTAACAAACCTAAACAATTATAATTTATGATAATATAAATCCATAAGGGAGTATGCTTGCCACTTTGCCAATTTAAGTTTGATTGCAGTGGTGGGTGACTCATCAATCAAAAATAGAATCATTTTCAAAGTTACAATGATTTTGATGTCAATATGTCTTTGCCTTTTCTCTTAATGTTAATTTGAAAATATGAAATTGAGCTACAAAACACAGCAGAGGCACAGATGTTTGGGACAAGTTCCAGAGAGTTTGAATGTTCCAGCTCCAGTTGAAATTGATCAATTTAAGTCTAGCACACTGACTAACAGGTAGGCTTAGAAATAGCTATGGGATATATAATGTGTTACTATATGCATATTTAATTAACATAGACATACTGTATATACTATTAATCAATCAGCACTATTTAAATATTTGCTTTAAAAAATACTATTAAACCACAGGCATGGATGAGATAAATATTACTAGTTCTGAGAAGTTGTGGTAAAGTTGTAAGAAATGTGTTATATGAACCCCTAGTATTAGTATTATAAAACCTTAGTAAGATACATTTGTTGGAGTCCTAGTTAAGGCAGGGTTGGGTGAGTGTTATCAGTGCAGTCAAAGCAACTGTACTTTAACTGTGCTCCAGATAATATCCATATCTGAATAACTGCTGTTTCTTATAATGGAACAGCTGTCTGCCTTGATACTACTATAAAACTTCAACTTCAACTTCTTACCTGAACTGTTTTAGGAGATTTACTGTTGACACTAGCACTGAACCTGCTGGCCAGATGACATAGGACAAAGTGCCATTTGAATAAACAAGCAAACTATATATTTATAGTAAAACAATTCATACTGAAGATACTGTTACCTCATTTTTAATATACTTTAATACATTGCATTGCATTGCATTGCATACATTGCATTGCATTGAAAAATTTTAGTGGTTTTTTAACATTTACGTGCATAAGTGAATAATGGACATAAAATGGACTTGATGGCTCCATTAGTAGTTTTAACTCTGAAGAACCAAAGTTTTAGATATTTGAAATCATGACCCACAAACAATGCAAATAACAAAACTGTGTTGATAATGTCCCTTGCTGTCTTAGATATGACTCACAGAAATAATATGTAATGAATATTGCTTTAATGATTTTATTTCATACATATTGAGAGCATGGATGTTGTTGCTTAGAGCACAGCCCGAGTGTTGTGGAACACCTCTGTCATGCCTTTGTGCTGGTAAACATCCATCCATCCATCCATCCATTATCTAAGCCGCTTATTCCTGGTCAGGGTCGCGGGGGGAAGGCTGGAGCCTATCCCAGCATGCGTTCCGGGCGAGAGGCAGGAATACACCCTGGACAGGTCGCCAATCCATCGCAGGGCACACACACCATTCACTCACACACTCATACCTACGGGCAATTTACACTCTCCAATTAGCCTAACGTGCATGTCTTTGGACTGTGGGAGGAAACCGGAGTACCCGGAGGAAACCCACGCGGACACAGGGAGAACATGCAAACTCCGCACAGAAAGGCCCCCGGCCTGGATTCGAACCCTAGACCTTCTTGCTGTGAGGCGACAGTGCTATCCACTGCACCACCGTGCCGCTCGCTGGTAAACATAACACATCTAAATAGGTTACAGAATGTGTAAAATCACCCTGGATGAGGGCACATGCAAATCAGATAAATTACAAATCCACTCAAGTTGACACCTCAAGTTAAATCAAAACAATGGTTCAGCAAATCAGGGAAAGTGTCTGGGCAGAACTAGCTGGCCTTATTAAATTGCACTCTTTAGTGCCAGGGCTCCATAGCCCTGCCTTAGACAGTTGTACAGTATTTGTGTTTGTGAGCTAACATTTTCCAGACAATAGATAACAATAAATAATTTTGGCCGCTTCCTAGTTTGGCATTCTCAGACTTTTGAACCACGAATATTGATGTACATAAACGTCCGGATAGCCACCCTGCTTGCAGCTTCCAACAGCATGTTCGTATCACGTTTGTACAGTTTTATGGTTTTGTAACAGAAACACTGACCCCTGATTATTCCCTTTGGTCTGTCATGCTAATCTTCAAACAGAGAAAGCGTCCCTCCTTTGTTGCTGGGTTTCCCGCACACTCTGTGGTGCAGCAGCCTCTTATGGTTAGTCAAGGATTGATTCTCTCTTTGAACTATAACAGAAAAGTACAAAGAAAAACACTGAGATATGCTACTGATAATTCTGTTTGTCAGCCATTTGCCATCACAATGAATAAAGAAACACTATTTTCCTCTGCCAAATTTCAAGTGTATGGAGTGTGCATTTTACTGGATGAAATGCTTTGTTTTGGTTTGATTGCTATACACTACAGAAAAGCCCAAACATACACGGTGGCTTGATAACATCCAATGAAACATTGAGGATATTATTAGAAACAAATCCCTCAAAGCTCTTCAATATGTGTTTTCACTTTTGGATTATTATAAACAGATTACAATGTTGCTGTATTTCACTGGTGCTTTCTTTTTTTGAGTAGACTGTCTGCTATTCTCAGTTTCTGTACTCAGAACCTCAGGGCAAAAGAATACATATACAAAGTCTGTTTCATTCAAGACCTGGGGGAAAACCCCGCAAAAAACATAATGTTATCATTACTTTTTTTCTGGATCATTATAATTACTTGTGTTTATTCCTGTATAACGCTCATAAGTGAGACTATTTTTTAAATTTAAGACAGGCAAATCCTCCAAACTTGGAAATACATGATAAGGAGTCAACACTTCCACTACAGATCAAGTTACCTGTCTCTCAGTTCTGCTCTCCAGCATTGTTCATTAAATGTGCTTTTTGATCAATTATATTAAGACGATCTCCTTGTTGGCTGGCAATCAGTCATGCAATCAAAGCCATTAAATTGGTAATCTCAGCCTGACTATTCTCATCTTACATGACATATTTCATTATAGAAATAAAATATAGTTACAACAGGCTACCCTGACGAGAGGTTACCATATAAATTATAATAATGCTGCTATCTGCTTCAGAGGGGTAAACCAGACAACTGGACCCTATTAGACAAACCACATGACCACAACCCGGCCACAGCACAGACAAAGCATAAGCACAGCAAAACCACAAAACAATCAGAGCAGGGCCATAGCAGAGATAAAGCAGGGAAACAGCATGGCCGCAACACAACCACAGCAGGCCCATAGCACACATAAAGCAGAGACACAGCAATAATTTCTGGGGACATTCAAGTTACAGTGGGTATAAAAAGTATTCACCCCCTTAGGCATTTTTCATATTTTATTTTATTTCTTCATGGAATCAAAATTGATTTAATTGGGATGTATTGCCACTGACCAACACAAAATACTATATAATGTCAAATAAAAAATAAAAATAAAATATTTTACTTAATTAATTACAAAAAAAAAATGGCAATAATGATATTCATGTCCTGTGATGTAGGCTGCTTCAATGACTGGCACAAACAAAATAACCTATAGCTTTTCCTGTGTTGCCTGACTAAAGAACACTAACTGATACTGTAAAATACTGTAAATAAACTGTAAATAGTTTTGTGCAATGAGGGCAGACAATTGCCAGAAGTGCAATTTTGTCTTGGGTAAACACATTTTTTATATTACTGTATTTATATATTATATATTTTGTATGTGTGTATAAATGACTCATTTATTGCTTTTCAAACATGGGATTCTACACAAGAAAACTAAAAAAGCCTACTTCATTGTATGTTTGATCTTCGGTCCTTTGGGATGTGTTGTGTCCACATGCTATCCACATGCTTTATAGGAGTGTCCACACCACTATAAACTACAATGTGTTTCCTTTCAAATTATACCAAATGTAGGCATGTGGCCATCACAGTTCTTGAGCTATGAACTGTTATATTTGGGCCAAAATAGGCTTGAAAGCAAAAAATAGGTGCTGATGGTTAAGGGGTCAATTTGAAGTCATTGGAATTAATTGTACACAGGTGGACTCCAATGAAATAATGATGTGACCTCTGAAGACAATTGATTGCACCAGTTTATTTAGGTGTGTCTTAGCAAAAGGGGTGAATACTTATGGAATAAATTGTTGTTAAAAAGCTTTAAAGTATTTTTTCCAACTTTGACATTATTATTTTTTTTAATCAGTAGCAATAAATCCCAATTAAATCCATTTTGATTCTATGTTGCAACAAAATAAAATGTGGAAAAAGTCCAAGGGGGTGAATACTTTTTATTCCCACTGTATTGGATTTCAAAATTCCATAATTTCAACCATCTTGAATATGGTGATCAAACCCTCACACTCAAAATAATAAACTAGGCTACATATTACTCCTAATATATTTTTCTACATTCCTACCAAATTAAATGACATTTGGAGGCTGATTAAATCTCACAAACTTTGTGGGATATAATGCCTCAAGACACAGTTCAAAAAGTCATAGGTGAGATCTGAATTCTATACATAGACATACGCCTTGCAAAACTGTCACAGGATTTTGGTTTGTACAGCAGACTTGTTTTCAATGTACTTACTCCATTACTTAAATAGGCTGCTTTAACAAAAGAAAACTATTGTAAAGACAGCCTATCTAACATGTATGGCTGGTTAGCTAGCTACAGTACTATTATAATCAAACATCTGAAGCAAAACAAGCTATCCGAATATGCCTTGTCTGATACACTTCAGAAATTCATAACCATATTATCATTCTCACCTCTAATATAAAACTGCAAGGATGTATACCTAATTCAAAGAATTACTTAATATTTTTTAACTAAAAAAGCCAGGTTACTCACACATACAAACCATATACTCTCTACACATCTATAAATACACACCTGCTAAATCAGTTTGCCAACCAATTTTTGATATCAAAATAGTGCCAAGCTACAGCAAACACCATGACCCATCTAGACTAAATGAGCACTTAACAGCAATGTTATCCAAATGTTTCTTACATTCATTCATGCAAATTGGCCCAGTTTGCTTTCATCTTGCCATCTAAGAGAATGTGGTCTTACAAACGGTATTTCTAATATCAAATGGTCGAATCCCCAAAAGTCTCAGGATATAAAATAATTTATACCACTTCAAAAAGCATACTTTATGCTTATCCTTCCAATCAAGTTGATTCATACTTCACTTTACATACAATAAAGACTAACATAGATAGCGCATAATATCAGTACCAGCACATATGAATACAGGCTTATATACTCTGTGTTTTATGTACTACCCATACTTCCTAGTTTCCAACTGTACTACAGTATGTACCAAGGACCAACCACAGAAAAAGCATTAATGCCATAAACACAAGAATGTCTGTGCTTCCAGTACCACGTCTTGTCCGATAATAACAATTACTCAAATACATCTTATTTATACTTATATATTTATACTTATTATTTGTCTTCCTCCACTCGTTATCAGTTCATGTATTAACAGCAATAATTTAAATACTTTATGGAGCTACCTGTTCTGCTATTATTATTCCTAATAGGCTCACTATACAAAACATGGCATAGTACATATCCTACATGAATATACAGTGCATAAATCTTTTTCTGGTATGAAAAATGCACATGCTTTGTCTATTCATATAACAAAAACATATGTGCTATATAAGAGGGGGAATGGCTGAACGTTTGTTGAAACAAATAATGTATAACTTTTCTATACATTACCACCAGACCTTCGTCGCACATACCCTCTGCTTACACTAGCCATAATTTCACACATTGATCATACACATAATGTTTGAAAGACGTTGTTCTCGAGATGGCAAGATACAGGGCCAAGTTACATGAATGAATTGTGTGCCCTATTTACGTTGAAAATGTTTTTGTTGAGATAAAATTTACTGTCCTAGGAAATCACCTTAAGCTGGGAAGTTGGTTTCATGGTATGACATGTTGACCTTCCTCGTAGAATCGATGTTACCTATGGAATCATTTGTTAATTTCCTACGCCAGAGCATAAAGTAAATGGCTGACCTATTCATGTATTCTCTCAAAACTTGACACAAAAAAAGTTAGGTAAAAAACTGAGTTGCATGACTTCAGCTAGATAAGAATACCTTACCTAAATGTAAAAAATTGAATGGGCCACAGGAGAAAAATTATATACAGTGTGAAAAATGCCCTTCTTGACATGGAAATTGCTTATTTCCCCCCCTTTGCCCTAGATGTGAAGTGTGATGGAATTCCTTTCAGTTTTCTGTATTGTAGTAGAACAATAAAGGAAGCATTCACCTGTTGTTTTGTAAATTATATTCTGGGTCCAATAATGGTGAGTGTTTTTTGACAGATAAACAGCTGGATAAAATCACATTACGTCAGAAAACCAAACAACTGCCCCAATCTTAAAAGCATCTTGTTTAATGGTCTGACCACATTTTCAGTCACTTGTGAGAGATTTCCCCAAACTATTTGAGAGTAACAATGTGTCTGCTTGGCTGTATTCATTATTTGAAGGAAATCCCCCCGGTGATGTAATTGCAGCTTATTGAAGCTTGATGAAGCTTGAGCCAAGCACATCTGCTCCAGTGCAAAGAGATGAGCTTCTAGAGATGACTTTTGGTGAACAACGTCATAGATTTACAATTGCTGTGAAAATTACATTTATAATTACAAAATAAACCTCATGTTTATTTAGAATGTACAACAAAACAAAACAAATAGGCCCAATGTGTGGGCAAAACACACAGCTACATGTGGAAATCATTCATCTAAGTAGTGTAATAATAAAATATGTATGAAATATAAAATATATATGTAAAATAAAATAATGTTCTCTGCCTAGGAGCCTCTCTGGGACATTCATACAGCATTTATCATATTTGTACAAATGATTGTACACTGTGTTGTGTTCCAATACAATCATATTCTATAGCCTTGCAATCTATCATCTGTCACAGACATCACATCAGCGAAGCCAACCTTTTCAGAACAGCAAATTACAGACCGGACTATACAACATTCATAAATATGCTGATATGGCTTATATTAATGTAAGGGAGGAAGTGTAATGTGGAGCACTCTTTCAATTATTTCTGTTGAATGGTATTTCAATATGTTTCTTCACATGGTCATAGTAAACACAGCCCACCGTAAGAATAGGCAAAAAAAGTTTTTATGAAACTGTTAACATTTGAAAACATGAGGAAATGGCACTTTGGAATTTTATTGTGGGGAGTATTGGTGAGTATTAAAAATGGTTTTCTCATCTCTTGCTACCCTCTGCTGGTTAAACGTTGCCATTGCAACTAACATGAGGGAGAATGAAAATGTTTGTATTTAATTTAAAAGATAACATTTTAAGACAACTTGAAGTTAATTAATTAATTTACAATACTTTAGTATATTGCTTTTTTCCAAATTAAATTATGGATGGATGGATTGCGTATATAATAATAATCTTTAATTCTTTCTCCGATGTTGTTCTTTCAATGATAATATACTGTATACCTATTGAGTTACAGCATTTGCAGTTGATGGAAACCTGTTATGCATGTGTATGTGTGTGTGTGTGTGTGTGTTTATTACCTGAAACATTAGTACTATGCTTGGATGTTACAGCACATTTAATCATATTTCAATTATTTTTTTCCCCTCACTTCATTAGCGGTAACTAGTTATTGATTGAAAAATACAAAACTTATATTAGGTTTTTTTCTGTATCTTTCCTCAGCCGTATTATTAAGACATCATATCCCTGGACATAGTTCAATATTTGGCATAAAGGTAAACTACTGTGCTTCTTATATACAATGTTAGCAACTATGCTATTTTGATAAGAAGACATATAGTTTCTGTTATATAAGGTTTGGGTGACTTGTATACAATGACTGCCTGACAGTCAGAAAGTGTGAACTATCGATCTCTTGAGAACAGTGGGGTCCAGTCAGTTTAAAGAACCTCTCACAACAAATCATTTAAATCATTGAAAAATCATTAGTAAATAATTGAAAAATACCATGATTTACTAAAATGAGCATATCATGTATTTGTGACTTTAAATACTTGGGGTCACTTGTGGCAATGCTGTCTAACATTTCCAGAAACTCCAAACATACTGTTTTTCTTCACACACAGTGCTGAAGAAGACAGTCTTCGAGTATGACAATGATGACTGGGACTTGGACTTTTCAAAAACATAGTGAACTGCGTTTCTCCCTCATTTTTAGCATTTTACCGTATCGCTTTATGATGAATCGGTTATGAATAAAGGAGGGGCAGGTGAAAAATGATTTACATATAGTCCATGTATGCTTTGACCTCAAGAACAGATGATGGAGGAGCTCAAGTATTACTGTAACTGTAAGAGATACTCAGCTGCATCAAGCCAGTAATGTCAATGATGTAGCAATGTCTCTGCTTCAGTGCCCACAGGTTTCAGTTGCTGTGAAGGTACTAGGAAATAGGGAACATAACTTAGCCTGTGTCTAGCCCTGCAGAAAAGCCTGGGGCTGTATATCCACCCTGAACTAAAAGTGATATTCTTTCCAAAGACATATTTAATCGATCCACTTCCTGACAGAGGGGAGAGGTCCCAAAGCACATATCCCAAAACCATGTTAGAAACCAACAAGAGAGCATATGCATAATTAATCAATATATATTATTGAAGTACATTTAAAACTGGAACAACGTTTCTTCTTTTCCGTCACATTCATCTCGGTCTCAAATCTGCCCAAGGTATTACTCCAAGAGCATCTTTGCTTCAGTCTCCCCAATGTATCCAGGCTGACAGCTGGACCATGAAAATATGCCCTACAATGCACTGACAGTAGCTATGTTTCCATTCACATGAACAAATTTAAATCGAACAACTTAAAGGTCAGAAAAATAATGTATATGCGAAAAAAAGAAGAAAAAAAAGATGTTCTTCCATGATGATAATGAAAACAGCTGATTAAAATATTGTCACATGACCTCAAACTTATGTGCAACATCCACATGCAACATGTGCATATTCGGTAAAAAAAACAAAAAACTTTTCCACCACCATTGGCCGCACAACATATTTTATCGACAACAAAATTACCGCACCATGTCGAACATAAAAACTTTGTGTCGATATTGAGTAATGTTGACCGACGTTTGTTGTTTCCATCATGACTGCCTACAAACTTTTTTATACGACATGACTTTAACATAGTTAGGCTACTGATGGATCTGTCCACCCTTACAATGTATACCAATGTGAGCTGGCTGGTTTTGAATACCAAATTTACTTTAATGAAGTTGTCCAATTATGCATTTGATTTAACTGTTGTAATCATGTGATTCCAGCTGCAAGCAGCCATTATGGGGGCCAGACACATCAGCCAGTCTTGTGAACAAACCACCATGTTTGCCTCATTGCACATTAGCAACTCATCTGGTTGATCTGGTGCCTGTAGCCATGCACCAGCTGTGCAAGAGGTGCAGTCCTTTAGTGCACCCAGTGTATGCTGCCTTTCGTTCCAACAATAATTGCAATTCCTGAAATATAAAAAGCTGTTAATCGTTTTTAATTAGACATTTTTCATGCCTAATGAGGGATATTAATGTTAAAATAATTAATATTCTATATAATTGAAGGACTTTAAATCAGTCAAATCAGTGTAGGGAAAGATTTTATCCCTCATATTATGTTCAAATTAACTAACAACTTTTATGTTTGGGGTCAATTTGACCGCAGCAATTTAAACCTGCAGAAAATGATTGTAACTGAAAGTGTTACCCAAGTTTCTCTCTCAGCTACTTTAGGCCTTTCTACTGACCATCTTAATAGCCCAGTAAATAAAACATGACTCCCCCCATCCTCCCCTTATACATCAAGTATTGATTTTATATGACTATTGCAAAATATGCAAATCACTGTACAATCTCATTCATTGGCCTAAAATGGAAAACAAATTATGTTTTGGTGTTTTCGGGGCTTTTTGTTGATATTACGTGCTCATTAAAAAAGAAAAAAAACATTTGGAAAGAAACACCTTTTACTATCAAGCATAATAACATTTATTATGTTCGGGGTCAATTTGACCCCGGGAAACTCAAAAAAAATGTTCAAACATTTCAAATGTTTAGGTTCAAAAAACACTTCAGAACATCAATAAGTAACACATAACAGTTATTCAATAATGAAGAAACACCAATAAAAAGTAAATTAGTCACCAGAATTGAGTTTTGATAGAAAATGAACATAACAGCTCAACTAGGTGCCCGTGGGCATCAATTCTTCATTCAGACGAGTCATTCCAAGGCAAGTGCAGTCATTCAGATGAGTTCAAAGTCCAGAAGGCTTCACTCCCAGCAGACCTGTGGGCTTGTACAGTCTACACTACTGTGCACATGATGTGCAGAGAGTGTGTGTGTGCTCCTTGCAGATGTACTTCTTGCATTTCACACATGTGGTGCTGGTTTTAGAGTAATTTCTGCTGGAACAGACCTGGCACCTGCTATGTTTTCCGCCTGCTGTTGGACACACTGGAGTAGCTGGGGTGTGTGTCTCCTTTTGAATCTCCTTTGCAACAGATGCAGCTGCTGGGAAGGCACTGTCTTCTCTCGATGTGAGGTGTCACCAGCGCGTAAACAAGCTTCTCCAAGAAAATCCTCCGTCAACTCAGTTTTCCATCGTTCCACTCATTGTTTGTTTCACTCCATATGACAAAAGCATTGTACGCACTCACATCAATGATGTTGAAGAAAATGACTAGGGGCCAACGGTCAGTCATACATTGGCTGGCAGCTGTATGTGGCTGTGACCTTGTCCAAGTTGTCAACCCCTCCCTTTGTCCCATTGTAGTCCAGCACCATTTGTGGCTCTCTGTCTTCTCTGCTGCTCAAGGCAGCATCTTTGTGCATGGTACTCATCAACACCTTTGTTTTTCTTGGGGCAATAGGAGACAACAGCAGCTTTGTCAGTGAAGGCAAACATGGAAGATGTTACTCTCCTGTCCTTCATTGCAAGAAGCTCACAGGGAAGCTCTGGCTTGTTTTTTCTTACTGTCCCCAACATGGTAGCATATCTGGTGGGGCCTTGAAGCATTTTGATGACATTAGCAGCATTAAGTCTACCCTGTATTTCAACTGGGGATCCGGACCATAGTAGCTTTTCATTTTTGGAAGTGAACATGTCAGTTCTTGGTGGTTAAGAGATGACAAGGGGGTTTCTTGGGGATTGAGAGACGACAGGACGGTTTATTGGTGGTTGAGAAACAACAAGAGAGTCAGAATGTGGTATCTCAAGGGCTTCATTCTCATCATCAAAGGAGGATGCCGCATTAATCAGGGTCCTCCTCAACATTATCTTCAGTCTCAGACACATCCTCATCTAAATCACTTTCACCCTCCAAGATCTGTGGCAGAACCTCAGTGGCAGAAAATCTACACCTCTGTCTGGTGGTCATTTTCAAAATCTTTAGTTGAGGCACAAATGCAAAGAGAAATGGTTTAGAGCGCTGTGTGTGCAGCCCTCATTATAAGTTTGGCCTGCCACCATGTTGCGTGAATTATCAGAGTTCTTGGGGGAACTATGTTTTCCCCACCCCCATGCTGCAATAATTATCAGAGTTCTCACGCAAACTATGTCCCCCCCTCCCTCCATGCTGCTTGAATGATCAGAGATCTTGTGGGAACTATGTTTTCTCCACACACACACAAACACAGCCCACCGTAAGGATAGGCTAAAAACGTTTTTATGAAACTGTTAACATTTGAAAACATGAGGAAATGGCACTTTGGAATTTTATTGTGGGGAGTATTGGTGAGTATTAAAAATGGTTTTCTCATCTCTTGCTACCCTCTGCTGGTTAAACGTTGCCATTGCAACTAACATGAGGGAGAATGAAAATGTTTGTATTTAATTTAAAAGATAACATTTTAAGACAATTTGAAGTTAATTAATTAATTTACAATACTTTAGTATATTGCTTTTTTCCAAATTAAATTATGGATGGATGGATTGCGTATATAATAATAATCTTTAATTCTTTCTCCGATGTTGTTCTTTCAATGATAATATACTGTATACCTATTGAGTTACAGCATTTGCAGTTGATGAAAACCTGTTATGTATGAGTATGTGTGTGTGTGTGTGTGTCTGTGTGTGTGTGTTTATTACCTGAAACATTAGTACTATGCTTGGATGTTACAGCACATTTAATCATATTTCAATTATTTTTTTCCCCTCACTCTTCATTAGTGGTAACTAGTTATTGATTGAAAAATACAAAACTTATATTAGGTTTTTTTCTGTATCTTTCCTCAGCCGTATTATTAAGACATCATATCCCTGGACATAGTTCAATATTTGGCATAAAGGTAAATTACTGTGCTTCTTATATACAATGTTAGCAACTATGCTATTTTGATAAGAAGACATATAGTTTCTGTTATATAAGGTTTGGGTGACTTGTATACAATGACTGCCTGACAGTCAGAAAGTGTGAACTATCGATCTCTTGAGAACAGTGGGGTCCAGTCAGTTTAGAGAACTTCTCACAACAAATCATTTAAATCATTGAAAAATCATTAGTAAATCATTGAAAAATACCATGATTTACTAAAATGAGCATATCATGTATTTGTGACTTGAAATACTTGGGGTCACTTGTGGCAATGCTGTCTAACATTTCCAGAAACTCCAAACATACTGTTTTTCTTCACACACAGTGCTGAAGAGGACAGTCTTCGAGTATGACAATGATGACTGGGACTTGGACTTTTCAAAAACATAGTGAACTGCGTTTCTCCCTCATTTTTAGCATTTTACCGTATCGCTTTATGATGAATCGGTTATGAATAAAGGAGGGGCAGGTGAAAAATTATTTACATATAGTCCATGTATGCTTTGGCCTCAAGAACAGATGATGGAGGAGCTCAAGTATTACTGTAACTGTAAGAGATACTCAGCTGCATCAAGCCAGTAATGTCAATGATGTAGCAATGTCTCTGCTTCAGTGCCCACAGGTTTCAGTTGCTGTGAAGGTACTAGAAAACAGGGAACATAACTTAGCCTGTGTCTAGCCCTGCAGAAAAGCCTGGGGCTGTATATCCACCCTGAACTAAAAGTGATATTCTTTCCAAAGACATATTTAATCGATCCACTTCCTGACAGAGGGAAGAGGTCCCAAAGCACATATCCCAAAACCATGTTAGAAACCAACAAGAGAGCATATGCATAATTAATCAATATATATTATTGAAGTACATTTAAAACTGGAACAACGTTTCTTCTTTTCCGTCACATTCATCTCGGTCTCAAACCTGCCCAAGGTATTACTCCAAGAGTATCTTTGCTTCAGTCTCCCCCATGTATCCAGGATGACAGCTGGACCATGAAAATATGCCCTACAATGCACTGACAGTAGCTATGTTTCCATTCACATGAACAAACTTAAATCGAACAACTTAAAGGTCACAAAAATAATGTATATGCAAAAAAAAAGAAAAAAAAAGCTGTTCTTCCATGATGATAACGAAAACAGCTGATTAAAATATTGTCACATGACCTCAAACTTATGTGCAACATCCACATGCAACATGTGCATATTCGGTAAAAAAAACTCAAACGTTTCCACCACCATTGGCCGCACAACATATTTTATCGACAACAAAATTATCGCACCATGTCGAACGTAAAAACTTTGTGTCGATATTGAGCAATGTTGACCGACGTTTGTTGTTTCCATCATGACTGCCTACAAATATTTTTATACGACCTGACTTTATTCGCATAAAAACGGCCTAATGGAAACATAGTTAGGCTACTGATGGATCTGTCCATCCTTACAATGTATACCAATGTGAGCTGGCTGGTTTTGAATACCAAACTTACTTTAATAAAGTTGTCCAATTATGCATTTGATTTAACTGTTGTAATCATGTGATTCCAGCTGCAAGCAGCCATTATGGGGGCCAGACACATCAGCCAGTCTTGTGAACAAACCACCATGTTTGCCTCATTGCACATTAGCAACTCATCTGGTTGATCTGGTGCCTGTAGCCATGCACCAGCTGTGCAAGAGGTGCAGTCCTTTAGTGCACCCAGTGTATGCTGCCTTTCGTTCCAACAATAATTGCAATTCCTGAAGTATAAAAAGCTGTTAATCGTTTTTAATTAGACATTTTTCATGGCTAATGAGGGATATTAATGTTAAAATAATTAATATTCTATATAATTGAAGGACTTTAAATCAGTCAAATCAGTGTAGGGAAAGATTTTATCCCTCATATTATGTTCAAATTAACTAACAACTTTTATGTTTGGGGTCAATTTGACCGCAGCAATTTAAACCTGCAGAAAATGATTGTAACTGAAAGTGTTACCCAAGTTTCTCTCTCAGCTACTTTAGGCCTTTCTACTGACCATCTTAATAGCCCAGTAAATAAAACATGACTCCCCCCATCCTCCCCTTATACATCAAGTATTGATTTTATATGACTATTGCAAAATATGCAAATCACTGTACAATCTCATTCATTGGCCTAAAATGGAAAACAAATTATGTTTTGGTGTTTTCAGGGCTTTATGTTGATATTACGTGCTCATTAAAAATGAAAAATAACATTTGGAAAGAAACACCTTTCATTATCAAGCATAATAACATTTATTATGTTCAGGGTCAATTTGACCCCGGGAAACAAAAACATTTTTTTCAAACATTTCAAATGTTTAGGTTCAAAAAACACTTCAGAACATCAATAAGTAACACATAACAGTTAATCAATAATGAAGAAACACCAATAAAAAGTAAATTAGTCACCAGAATTGAGTTTTGATAGAAAATGAACATAACAGCTCAACTAGGTGCCCGTGGGCATCAATTCTTCATTCAAACGAGTCATTCCAAGGCAAGTGCAGTCATTCAGAAGAGTTCAAAGTCCAGAAGGCTTCACTCCCAGCAGACCTGTGGGCTTGTACAGTCTACACTACTGTGCACATGGTGTGCAGAGAGTGTGCGTGTGCTCCTTGCAGATGTAATTCTTGCATTTCAACCATGTGGTGCTGGTTTTAGAGTAATTTCTGCTGGAACAGACCTGGCACCTGCTACGTTTTCCGCCTGCTGTTGGACACACTGGAGTAGCTGGGGTGTGTGTCTCCTTTTGAATCTCCTTTGCAACAGATGCAGCTGCTGGGAAGGCACTGTCTTCTCTCGATGTGAGGTGTCACCAGCGCGTAACCAAGCTTCTCCAAGAAAATCCTCTGTCAACTCAGTTTTCCATCGTTCCACTCATTGTTTGTTTCACTCCATATGACAAAAGCATTGTACTCACTCACATCAATGATGTTGAAGAAAATGACTAGGGGCCAACGGTCAGTCATACATTGGCTGGCAGCTGTATGTGGCTGTGACCTTGTCCAAGTTGTCAACCCCTCCCTTTGTCCCATTGTAGTCCAGCACCATTTGTGGCTCTCTGTCTTCTCTGCTGCTCAAGGCAGCATCTTTGTGCATGGTACTCATCAACACCTTTGTTTTTCTTGGGGCAATAGGAGACAACAGCAGCTTTGTCAGTGAAGGCAAACATGGAAGATGTTACTCTCCTGTCCTTCATTGCAAGAAGCTCACAGGGAAGCTCTGGCTTGTTTTTTCTTACTGTCCCCAACATGGTAGCATATCTGGTGGGGCCTTGAACCATTTTGATGACATTAGCAGCATTAAGTCTACCCTGTATTTCAACTGGGGATCCGGACAATAGTAGCTTTTCATTTTTGGAAGTGAACATGTCAGTTCTTGGTGGTTAAGAGATGACAAGGGGGTTTCTTGGGGATTGAGAGACGACAGGACGGTTTATTGGTGGTTGAGAAACAACAAGAGAGTCAGAATGTGGTATCTCAAGGGCTTCATTCTCATCATCAAAGGAGGATGCCGCATTAATCAGGGTCCTCCTCAACATTATCTTCAGTCTCAGACACATCCTCATCTAAATCACTTTCACCCTCCAAGATCTGTGGCAGAACCTCAGTGGCAGAAAATCTACACCTCTGTCTGGTGGTCATTTTCAAAATCTTTAGTTGAGGCACAAATGCAAAGAGAAATGGTTTAGAGCGCTGTGTGTGCAGCCCTCATTATAAGTTTGGCCTGCCACCATGTTGCCTGAATTATCAGAGTTCTCGCGGGAACTATGTTTTCCCCACCCCCAAGCTGCAATAATTATCAGAGTTCTCACGCAAACTATGTCCCCCCCTCCCTCCATGCTGCTTGAATGATCAGAGATCTTGTGGGAACTATGTTTTCTCCACACACACACACACACACACACACGCACAAATGAATGTGAAAGTGCCCTCAGTATCAGCCAACACAACAAAAACAAGATCAAAATGATGGTTTTATATAACAATAGAACTTGGGGTCAAAATGACCCCAACAACACTGATGTGTACAACATGTGTACAGGATATTGAAAAAAAAAAATTAAGTTAATTTAATGTTTTCCATGTTTTCCCCATAAAGTTAGGAAAAGTCATGAAAAATCTAGCTGAAAAAAGTATGTTGACCCCAAACATAATAGGAGGGTTAATTAAGACATGTACTGCTCCACTTTCCTCTTGCGACGAGATACGAGATGCGATTGGCCTGCTGGTTTGTTTAGTTTTGTACAGCGGGTGACCACTCTTAAGGGTGTTTCAGTTAAAGCGTCGCTAGGGACATCAGCACATGCCCGAAAACGTACAAAAATGCGCAAAATTCAACATCATAACTTACCAAAACAAATTCAGACTCTGTCGTGAACGTTTCCTGTTTTCAATGTATTATAGCCTAGACTACTATTACTATTGTAGATCAAAAAACGCTACGCTATCCGAGAAAGTCATTTAAGTTCAAATTTGTCTTGGTAAAAATCTGGATTTTTGCTTACAACAAATGCCCCATCTAAGCAAATACTCGACATGAAACTATTACAGTGCAGTCAGATTTCCGCAAGCATGAATTCCATGACGTTTGATGCCAATAAGAACATTTGGAACCTAAAAAGCTTTGGAAGTGCCTAAAGGAAATTGGGTACAGTAAAAATGTAAAATCTAAAGCTAGCAACATCAGTCTGGATGTGGATGGAAATATTACAACAGACAAAAAGGTTGTGGCTGATCATTTGAATTCTTATTTCGCTACAATTGCAAAAAAATTGGTTGAAAAACTCCCTCCGTTTTCGGGTGTGTATGGTGAAAACCACATACAGCATTTCTATTCTAAATTGGAAATCAAGCCAAACTCTTTTGTCCTATCCAAGGTTTCTGATGCTGTTGTCTATAAAATGCTTTGTGAGTTAAATCCTACCAAAGGCACAGGTCTAGATCTTTTACCGGCTAGATTTCTTAAAGATGCTGCAGAAGTGATCACACCTTGTATTACTCATACAATTAATCTGTCCATTCAGTCAGGAAATTTTCCAGAGGAGTTTAAAATGGCAAGGGTAGTTCCACTATATAAGAAAGGCAGCAAATGTAATCCTGGTAATTATAGACCAGTATCTATTTTAAGTGCTCTGTCTAAAATAATGTAAAGAATTGCACAGGATCAGATAAATGAATATATTTTAAATAATAACCTTTTATATAGTTTAGTTTAGTTTAGTTTTTATTTCGACTTTGTCAATAAAAAGTACATGTCATGCATTTTATTTAAAAAAGTCAAGGATATTACACAAGAAAGTCATGGACTTATTTCCATTGTGGTCCTTGCTGTTCCCATACAACACATAGACAGTACAATACAATAAAACACATACACAATAAAATACAATAAAATACAATAAATACAATAAAATACAAAAATACGATAAAAACACACAATATAATACAATAAAAACATCGACGGTACAGTACTGTACACATACAATGCAGACAATATCATACTCATAACACTGTATCCTATGCTAAAAAACAACAACCTAACCCACTGACCTATTTACTCTGGGATTTTGCCCATGAGCCATGCTTTAACCTTTGTTTTAAAACTATACTTATCTGTGGTTTCCTTGATGTCTAATGGTAATTTATACCACTCCTGAGGTCCTACATACGCAAATGAAGACTGACCAATCTTTTTCCTACACCTTACTGGACAGAGATCGGCCAAGCTAGCTCTGGTTCTGTGGTTATGTGTCTCACCTATTCTTGGAAAATAGCCGTTTAGGTAGTTGGGGGCCCTACCATTCACTATCCTGTGTACCAATGACAATCTCATCTGTGTCACCCTGGCCTCTACAGGTAGCCATCTCAGACTTTCTAGCTGACACCTCCCTACATGCTCACGGGGGCCCATGCCCATTACCGCTCTAACCAGCTTGTTCTGTGATATCTGCAGCTTCTTTTTCAGCCCTTCTGGCAGACCACTGTTCCATGCTATACTCGCATAGTCAAACTGTGGCTGGACTATACTGTTCGCAAGGAGTCTTAAACTATCCCTATCCAGTAAACCTGCCTTTCTAGATAGTAGCTTGACTCTCGCATTCACTTTTCCAATTACCTTCAAGGCCATCTCTTCCCCTCCTAGACTGCCGTCCAACACACAGCCCAGGTATTTAACACTATCTTTGGCCTTTATGGTCTTGCCCCCTAGCTCTATCCTGAGCCCTGCTGCCTTCTTTAGACTGGGTTTGGATCCAAACAACATGGCTTCAGTTTTTCCTAAGTGCAGGGATAGCCTATTATCCGTTAACCATCCACTAATCTTGGCAAGTTCCTCACCCAGCCTATTCTGTATTATGTTCATATCCCTATGGTTAATGAGCAGGGCTGAATCATCAGCATAAAGGAACAGTTGGCACGAACATGCATCTCACATGTCGTTGATGTATAAAAGGAACAGCAGAGGCCCCAAAATGCTACCCTGTGGCACCCCACAGTCTAGCGGTTTGGGTTCTGATATGAGCTGCAGTCTGGTTTTAGAAAAACACATTCTACTGAGACATGCTTGCTGTATCCAGTGGCGGGCCGTGCATTTCACACCTAGGCCTTCAGTAGTGCTCCGTCTGAATCAATCCACCCCTCAATAACGATTTTATGGCTATAAAAGCCATCTTATTGTTATGTTTTGAGTGTCTGTTCGGTTTGTTTTTGCACTTTGTTTATTTATCTTTCTTCAGTCATGTTTCATTCTCGTTCTGTCATGCACTTCGGGAAATTCTGTTTCGGTTTTTCCGTCTTCGTTTCTAATCTCGTTTTACTTCCTTCTTACTTTCTAATTACAATTTGTATATATTAGTTAGATGTATATAGTACTAACCAACTAATCTACTAACATTAGGGATTTAGATTAAGTTACTAACACTACTAATCACTAATTATCTCACGCTTCTAACTATCGCTGTCATTCTCTCTCGTCTCTATCGCTGTCATTCTCTCTCATGAAACATGACTGAAGAAAGATAAATAAACAAAGTGCAAAAACAAACCGAACAGACACCCGTTGCCATTGCATCGCAGATAGATAACTCGTGTATCCAGAATAAATGCCTTTACTGAAGAAACAAACCCGGGGTGCTACAGCTGCGACACACATAACAAAGCATCAATAATAACCTCATAAAATTGCAATATTATTTAGGAAAATAGCAACATTTTACTCACCAAAAATCCTTATTATTTGTACACAAAATCCATCCTCCTTTCTTTCCTCAAAAAGAGTTAAATTACTCTGTCGTACAGATTATCCGTGTGTTTCAGTTCCATCAAGAAGTCATTTTCTATTGCCATCGAAGCTAATGCTGAAAGTCGAGCCTGCCCTGTCGTATTTCTGGCATAAATTTTAATTCGCTTCAGGGCTGAAAATGTCCGCTCAAATGTCTGAATCACAGACTGATGTTAATTATATTTTGTCCATGAATACTTATTAAAGAATTCCAAATGGTCTGTCCGCTTCCTTTCATAGCTTTTCCCCTGGTTGCGGTGCTGCCAGACGTGTATTTTCATATTAAAGCATTTAACCAATCACATTACATCATAGTCAGACACTCTCTGACTATCCAATCAAAGGGTGTGAATACGCTGACGTTACCTAGGCCTTCTAGAAGGCCTTTGTGTCCCCAACTCAAAATCTGATTGGTTGAAGCAACAGTTTGATCAACACTTATTTTATGCTACAGGGCCTGCAGAACTGATTGTGAAGGCCTACAGGCAGATTTCTTTGACCCTGGCAACAAATGATGGCTGAAATGTGATTGGTTAAATGCTCTAATATGAAAATACACGTCTGGAAGCACCGCAACCAGGGGAAAAGCTATGAAAGGAAGCGGACAGACCATTTGGAATTATTTAATAAGTATTCATGGAAAAAATATAATTAACATCAGTCTGTGATTCAGATATTTTTTAGGCCAGCAGAGAAGGCCTTGCAGGCCCTGACGGCCCACCACTGGCTGTATCTAACTGACCTTATCAGAAGGGAAGTGGATGCAGGGAAATTTTGTGGTATGGTCATGTTGGATTTGCAGAAAGCATTCGATACAGTGGACCATGGTATTTTACTAATGAAATTAAGGGCCATGGGTTTCGGTGAGTTGGCTCTTAAGTGGGTACATTCATATTTATGTAACCGTACTCAAATGGTAGATGTAAATGGTACTCTTTCTGAGTCAAGAACTATGGGATGGGGGGTGCCTCAGGGGAGCATCCTTGGTCTGTTATTCTTTTTATTATATATAAATGACTTCAAAGCAGCCACCTCCTGTAACCTTTTTTGATATGCTGATGATTCCGTTTTGTTAGTATCACATAGAGATAAAATTGTGGTAGAGAACACACTTAGTGATGAGCTTCAAAATGTATGTAAATGGCTATCAGATAATAGATTATCCCTCCACTTGGGGAAGACTGAAGCCATTATTTTTGGTTCCAAGATTAGATTGGCTAGGTCTCCAGGGTTTGAGGTTAACGTTGGAGAGTTCCCCATAACCGCAAAAGACAGGGTGAATTATCTAGGTTGTATTCTGAACAAGTTTTTATCAGGTGAGAATATGGCTTTAAAGACCCTCACCAAAATTAATTATAAAATTAAGTTCCTAGCTAGAAAGGCTGCCTTTTTGGACAGCTTAATTCTTTACACACTTGCAGGAGTTCTAGTCCAGAGTCATTTTGATTATGCTGCCATCTCCTGGTACACAGGATTATCACAGCATCTTAAAAACAAACTACAAACGGCACAAAATAAATTGATTCGGGTCCATTGAAGGTCCATCCACGTACTCATTTGGACCCTGCACATTTTAAATTGATCAACTGGTTAACAGTGGAAAAACGATAAAATGCTGACAACTAAAATTGTTAAAAGTCAGGTGCCAAACTATTTAATTAATTACTTCACAATGGTAGGTGATACCCATAGCCACTTTATTAGAGGCAGCACAATTGATTTTATACTGATTCATTTCAAAAGCCTGATGGGCAAAAACACGTTTATGTACAGTGCAGCAGTGCAGTGGAATAATTTACCCACGAATCTGAAACTGAGTATTTCGCTGAATACATTTAAAGTGGCCTTAAAGAAGTGGCTGCAAAATGGAAATTGACATGTAGTTTTTTATTCTTTTATTTTTATTTATTTATTTATTTATTTATTTATTTATTTATTTATTTATTTATTTATTTATTTATTTATTTATTTATTTATTTATTTATTTATTTATTTATTTATTTATTTATTTATTTATTTATTTATTTATTTATTTATTTATTTATTTATTTATTTATTTATTTATTTATTCTGACATAGCTTCCCCGCACTGCCATATTGTAAGTTGACTGTATTGTCTCTGCTCTGGTGATACTCTGTTGATGTGTTTGTGTGTGGAAATAAGCCTTCAGGCTTTATTGTGTTTTTATCCTCTGTGATTTTTTATTTTCTCTTGTATGTTTTGTGTGTTGGCCTATGTGCCGTTTTTAATCACCAAATAAACCAAACCAAACCAAACCAAAATAGCGGCACAGAGGGTGTGGAACCATTTCTCCACAGGCTGTGCGGCTATTTTTCGTACAGTGAACTGTTACATTGAATTGTTTTGAAGTAGCCTAGGCTGTACACGTGGAAACGGTAGCAAATATTCACTGGCATTGATTATTTTACCATAATGTTAGAGTAGTTATTATGAAAAAATAGTAACAACTGCTCTAACATTAGCAGTTATTACTGCTCTAAATACACCCCCATCCGCCCCTTATTTCAAACCACCTGTTGTGTATCACGTGTTACATGTGTGTTAGTTCTTAACATTTGTTTCAAGTTTTTCTCCCAATTTGGTGGCCAATTATACCCTCTATTTCTTTCGATTTTACCCTCCCCCACGAACTAGCCGCCCGCCTCCACAGGACAAGCTAATACCTTGAGGCAATGATCCGCCTCTTCCGAGACAGGACTCGCCCAACTGTTTACCAGGTCGCCTTACCTCTCCTCGGCTGAGGTGCCGTGTGCTCACCTAAGTCTCACCTTTAAAAAGTTTGATTGCAGAAAATATTTTGTATGAACTAAGACATACTCATAAGAGATGCTATATTTAGCTGTACAAACCAGCTGCTCACGAGACTAATCTAATCTGGAGCACACTGTGCCAGAAGGCATGACAGTTGCATGTTGTCATTCAAATTTTAGCTCAGTTTGTCATATTAGCTTCAGCATTGAAGATTTAATTTCCTGCTGGGTGCTGCTGGGATATTGAGTATCCTGAGGTGTTATCTGACATTTCACTGGAGTTCATCAGCATTGAGACATTTCTCCTTTTCTGTGTGTTTCAGATTCATCCAAACACAGGCTATGGTATCTGATGGTATTGTACAGTTCTTTGGTTTGCATTAGTCATTTTGTTCTTTTTTTTAGAACTTCCTTTTCATAATTGAGGTTATGTACTCTTAAACAACATGAACATGGTTGTTATGTGACACTGAAACATGTTCAATGTCCAGTATTCAGTATGTGAAAAGTAAGGCTGTAGAGGTTTTACAGATCACCGTCTGTAATTTACCATTTTTATATTGAGAGAGAGAGAGAGAGAGAGAGAGAGAGAGAGAGAGTGAGATGAGATGTGCCTGCAATCCTATCGTTTTTAAATAGGTCGGATTTTGGTGTTATCTTGTGGCTCACATGTCCTGGCAATATTTGATCACTTTATTGCTCCTGCTGCTAAGTGAATGACTGGTGGTTTCCATTAAGATACTAGGCCAGAGGTACATTTCGCAATTTGTGTTTACTGGTTGTCTGACAGCACTCTTTGGGATCTGTGGGTTGTAATATTTAACATTTTATGTTTGTGTGAGGAATCATTGTCATTTTCCATTTTCCTTATATGGTCTTTTGTCGGTGTATTTCCCGGCCACGGCCAGCTGTGGATTATCAGTGTTTATTCCGCCTACTATTTAAGGGCTGTGTTTTCATCACACAAACGCTTCTGTGTAAACCATTGTTACGCTCTAGCCGGTACTAGAACTAAGGTATTAGTTTTCCACTCGGTGGTCTCTCAGTTAAAGAGAGAAGGTACTATTTAGGATCTCTTATAAAAGGATTAGCGTTGCCACTCTGTGGTTGCCATTCTAGGAGAATTATTTCCTTCCTAGCTTTAGGTTTATTGCTAGTCACTCCGGTGGCGTTTCCTTTTCGAGATTCATTCTTTTGTTTTTGGGTTAAAAAACTCCCAGAGCTAAAGTCTCTAATATCATTTAAGTTTCTTACCTCTTCGTTGAAGAGTCCACAACCTTTGGGTTGTTTTGTTTTATTATTATTTTCCATGGACTTTATGCCCAGAGTTTCTTTTTCTTTGTCCATCCATTTTTTCCCCTGCTCCCTTATCTGTTTGCAGACTTAGTGGCTGACTACTCGTAGTTAGCTTTTAGATATTCGTGACATATGCGAGTGGCTCTTCCATCCTCGACCCACACTACACTTCAATGGAAATCAACGTTTAGAAAGTCTTGTGTTTAAAAAACAGTGTGAAGAAAGTGGGGAAAAAAGAAAATGTATTCACTCAGGTATTTCACTAATAATCTTTGACAACAGGGAAAAGGTAGGCTGTAAGTTAGTTTCACTTTTGTGGTGCAATGTTTCCTGTTTTCAATGTATTATACTAAGTCTGATTACTATTGTAGATCAAAAAAACATATTTATTAGGCCTCCTGGGTGGTCTAACGGTTATAATGTTTGATGCTGGCCACTGTGACTGGGGTTCGATTCCACTGGCCAAGCGAGATTTGGGTCTGACTGGGAGTGACACTAAGGGGCGGCATTTGGCTGTCCACCCCAGGATGGGGAGGTTAACCGACATGGGTTCGCTGCGTATATGAGTGGCTCTGGAGTACCGGAGTTACGGTCGACGGCGGTCTCGGAGGATACGATACTTCGCCTTTGTCACTACCGGTCAGAAGCCAGAGGGCTACGGCAGCGAACTCACAATATGAGGGGCGGATTGACATGAATAAGAGAGGGCGTAATTGGCTACTAAATTGGGAGAAAATGGGATAAAAACAAATTCTTTAAAAAAACTAAACTATTTATTTGCGTAATTGCACTCAAAATTGTCTCAATGTATTAAATCTACATTGCGATCTACATTGCAATGTGGATACATATTTAATGAAGACCATCACGCCAAGCAGTGTAAGCAGTTTGGATTGATTGCAAAGGTCTGAAGTAATGACATGAGATCGCTTATTATGAATAGTATCAGTAGTATGATTATGGAAGGTGAACTCATTAAATTCGATTTACATTGCATATACAGTAGGCTCTGTTTTTATTCATACCTTTGATAAAGATGAACAAAAGAGATCGTATAAAATAAACGATATGCCTTATGAGGTAGGCTATATTTTATGCAAAATATTCTGATTGGTTGAGGTGTTTCAGTGAGTGGCTCAATAGCACGGTAGCATAGACCTATATTGTACATATAAAACAACCACATGGAAATGTGGGAATTCAGAATTGTTGAGATTTTAGGCTAGCCAGATGGCTAGTACCTATGATCCAACTTGCAAATAAAAACTGATAGCCAGCTAAAGCAGACATGTTTCTGTGTGACTTAAGTAAAGAACAAACCACTCAGGGCTGTGCAGTTGCACTGCATGACCTAGTGACTGAAAGTGATATTTACTTGGTAGTCATCGAATTCGTTGTCTTATTGGTATATTGTAATTGACAAGTGTGTGGGTGTGTGTATGTGTGCGTGCGTGTGTGTTGGGGCGGACGATGAGATTATAATAAATGGATAAATCCACACCTTACGTAGCTTCTGCAACAACGAATCAGGTAACTATTAAGTAAGTGATAATCACTCAGTCACGTGGTCATGCAGTGGTTTGATAACTAGCTAACGTTATATGTTTTGTTATCATGGCGATATCTGTCGGCCATTCAACGTCAGCTTTAAGTGACAGTGAAATAGTGAAATAGTCACTTACTTGTGAAAAGTTATCCCACGAGGTTTGCTTCTATGGTTCCTCCTATTTGTACAGTCAAATGCCGCACAACTTTGTGGCATTTTTGCATAAGCTTCGTACCTCTTCGTACCGTGTTCGCGGCCAGGTTTTGCGGAAAATCGTTGAGGAAACTCAACAATTATGAAATGTAGAAATCAAGTAACTTGCATGTTATGGAGAAATTTCCCACGTTTATAACAAGCCAAATGTCACGAAAATTGGTTGATAATTAAGCGAGTAGTAACCGTAGATTTTATCAGGGCTAGTCTGCATCTGTCAATACACATAGGCTACGTTTATTTAGACGCGGATCTTGCCCGCCTCAATATGGCGGTCGTGCAGACGTATCTGAAAACGATTAATATGGCATCTACATATACCTATATCTACAGTATATTGCCCTGATGCCCCGACCGGGGGGGAAGTCCTGCGACCAACACGATCCTGGACACGCCTACCGACCTAAAGCAGAATATAAGTAAAATAGCTACGCGAGTTGCCAGATGCTTTTTTCTTTATTTTCCCTTACTAGTGATAGTTTATTACTTGTGGTTCTCCCGTGGTCATAGGTTAGTGCGCGTTTTCCCTTTTTAAAACTTGGTGCGTTTTCGCTCGGACGGTCACTGCAGTTTCATACGTGACAGTCGCTACCCTCAATGTGATTAAAATCGGGCGCGCAGAGAATCAGCTGACTGACGGATATCTTTACCCTTCCTACATATTTTACTGATTTCTTTATTCGGTGAACCGTAAGTAACCAAGTACCTTATTCCTATTTCTATAACAGTTCATACCCTGGTCAAGCGTGCCTCTTGTAGCTAATATAACTTTTTTTTTTGCTAGATTCTTCCTGTTTTGTTTTAAGTGTTTTGTCTCCCCAAATATGTACCGTGTGATATACTATAGTCGAAGGGTATTTTTAGTTCTTTGAGTAGAAAAACTATATTTAAAAAGTTACCTTCCTTGGTTTAAGTATTCAGAGTAGCCTACTTAGGCCATTATTAGGTTAGTTGTAGGTCATTGATGCTGGATTCAAGTGGGAAATACATATATAGTGGTGTGGATAACATAGCAATACAAATATTGTTTGTATACATTTGAAATTGATTGAAATAGCTAGCTAGTTACATAGTTTGATATATAGTTATGCCTGTGGATATCTTAGCAATAAGAACATTGTTTAAGCGAGCTAGTTATTGATGGCTTTGCTAAACCAACGATTCTCTTCAGAAAGAGAAATGATGCAATGTGTCATGATTTATGAGGTGATTTGAGGTATATTATTTTTTAATACCATTAAATTAATTAATTTAGAAAAGTTTCAATGGGCTGAATATAGGCTATTATTTGAATGTCTGAATATACAGTCATGAGAAAAAGCCCCCCAAAATATTAAGTTATTCTCTTAAAAATATGGACATATCAATATTGTATCTTCTTTCTAACAATATCTATAGATAAAGGGGATGTAATTGAACAAGAAACAATGAAAATGTAACTTTGTAATCATTTATTTAATGAAAAATTAACAATAATGCCAATTCCTACTGAGGAAAAAGTTAGGACACCCTATGCCCTAATAGCTAGTATTGCCCCCCTTGGCTGAAATAACCTCAATTAGATGTTTCTTATAACTGTCTACAAGTCTCTGACATCGATTGGGAGAAAGTTTTTCCCACTCCTCCTTGCAGAATTCTTTCAGCTGTGTGATGTTCGAGGGGTGTCTTGCATGCACAGCCAGTTTCAAATCAATCCACAGCATCTCAATAGGATTAAGATCCGGGCTTTGACTTGGCCATTCCAGAACTCTCAATTTATTTTTCTTGAGCCATTCCTTGGTAGATTTACTGGAATGTTTTGGGTCATTGTCATGTTGCATGGTCCACATCCGCTTCAGCTTCAACTTTCGAACAGATGGTCTCACATTTTCCTCAAGCACCCTCTGATACAATACAGAATTCATAGTGGATTCTATGATGGTGAGCTGACCAGGCCCTGCTGCAGAAAAGCAGCCCCAAACCATGACATTTCCACCCCCATGCTTCACAGTTGGTATGAGGTTCTTGTTCTCAAATGCTGTCTTGGTTTTGCGCCAAACATGTCTACTCTTACTGTGCCCAAATAGTTCAACTTTTGGATTCATCTGTCCAAAGCACATTGTTCCAGAAGTTCTGGTCTTTCTCTAGGTGTTCTCTGGCAAACTTTAGTCTTGCCCTGATGTTTTTTTTTGACAGCAGGGGTTTCCTCCTTGCACACCTCTCATGTAATGCAAACTTGTTCAGTCTCTTTCTTATGGTGGATGCATGTACTTTGACATCAATTGTGGCAAGAGATACCTGTAGGTCCCGTGATGACATTCTGGGATTGTTGGAGACTTCTTTAAGCATCTTTCGGTCAGCTCTTGGGCTGAACTTGCTTGGGCGGCCTGACCTGGCCATGTTGGTGGTCGTTTTAAATGTTCTCCACTTGTAAATTATTTTCCGGACAGTGGAATGGCTAATTTCGAATTGTTTGGAGATCTTTTTATATCCCTTCCCAGACTCATATGCATCTACAATTTTTCTTCTGAAGGCCTCAGAGAGCTCTTTTGATCTCGTCATGGTGATGCAACTCACTTCAACAATCAAGAGCAAACCAAACTAAATGTCTGAGGTTTAAATAGGACAGGCTCCTCCAAAATCCTCTGTAACAGTGTTCTAAACATTTGCACCTGATGTGGTGCTCTTGATTATAATTGTAGGCATTTTAAGTGGAACTAAATGTGGGGGTGTCCTAACTTTTTCCTCACAAGAAGATTGCATTTCTATTAATCACATTTTACCAATCATTTTAAAAATAATTTGTTTCAGTTGTATTTGTTTAGTTATATTACCTCAATTTTTCAATATTGTTCAAATGAATATCAAATGTCCATATGTTTGAATATGTTGAAGAAGACAAAGGTTTTCATAGGGTGTCCTAATTTTTTCTCATGACTGTAGTCTACTACAGTAACAGCTAATGATGACCAATTACAGTTTGAAAATGTAACGTTGACTAAATTTGACTAAAACATTCATTTCACTACTATATAGCTGGATATTCCTTGCCTCTCTGAAAAGACTGCCAGTGAACTCTGTCTCGCAGGTCCGGCTGCTTGGGCATTTCCCCTCCTCCCTTCTTTTCTGTTGCAGCTCCAAGTTCTCTTGCTCCTGTTTTTTCTAACGTGTTAATGTGGTGTTGCCACAGTTACGAACAGCCTTCCTACATACATTACATTTTACATTACATTTTAAGCATTTAGCAGATGCTCTTATCCAGAGCGACTTACAAGATGTGCATTTATACATGGTAAGAACAATCATAGTTCGCGCAAGAGATCAGTGCAGTAATACACCAATAGACATCGTTGTTGGCAGCTGCATACCATACCTCGCAGTTCGCAACGTTTTAATTCACAGCTGTGAAATAACTCCAAATGATGCTCCTCTGTCGTTCAGCCATCAGTGCAACTATGTGTCTTCTCTGAACTAAAGAGGAACAGTCTAGGACAGCGCTGTGTGCACGTTGTTTGGTAGTGAGTGCACACAACAGCAGCAGAGAAGAAAAGAGTGCATGCACTAAGAAGTGTGTTCACTTCGCAGTTCTTGATCTAATGTTACACTCTTGTCGAAAGATGACAAGGGAACGTTTTTTGCAGAGACAGTTTCTCTACTCTTTGATGGAAAAAAATGGGTACAACGTAGAACAGAGAGACTGATCCGTTTTTTTGTATCGATTCTATTTACGCTAGTATTGATACTCAAAACAAGACTTAGTATTGGTAGTATCGATCAGTGGCGGTGTCATGCCAGAATGTGTCCGGGTCTCAGGAATGTGTCCGGATGACGTCATTGGAATTTTGGACTGTAGTTGCCAACACAACGAGCTTGCATTCCTGAGTGAGAAGACCCGGAAGAATGTGTCCGGGTGATGTCATTTAGCTACGAATAAGCTGTACAGCGAAGTTAGCTGCTTTGCTACGAACATAATATATGAATTATAATTTATAATTATTGATTATATCGATTATAATTATATTATATTATATTATAATTATATAGCCAGCTAGCTACAAAGATTAGAGATGCACCGATTGCGATTTTCTTGGCCGATTCCGATTTCCAATTTTTGATTAGTCTGACTTGCCGATACCGATTTTGGCCGATTCCGATTTTTTTTCCTAAAAACAATAATTGACAACTTACACAAACATTTTTGTAACTTTGCTTTAATAGAAAATTAAGATTGACAATTCTGAGGTAGGTCAGAAGCATGAGGTAGGTCTCACTAAAACACATTTCAAAATAAAAAAGTGTTCCAGGTTACTGGACAGAGCTTTTATTTTTTTGTGCAAATTAAATTCAATGATGAATAAAAGAGAATCCAGTGCACAGCTAGCTACTATGCACATTTACTTTTCCAAAAGAAAACAGGTGCAACATCAAAATACAAATTAAAATAAATAAAATATAGCCTACATTTTGTTCTTTCCTCCTCCCCATATTTTAGTTCGAACCTATGATGCGCTAGACTAATTTGTTTGCTAGAGGTGGATTAGAGTAGATCCCAATTCTATATAGTGCAATGGAAAACACTTGTAGCGATATAAGGGCGCATGTTTCAGTTGCGGAGCTTGTCAAAGGCATTGAAACAAGCCGCTCTTCAGCAGAATTTCGTTATTTGCGTGAGTCAGGTAGCCTAACGACTACGACTTTAACTAGCTTCAAAGCCTAGATAAAAAGCACAGCTGGTACCTTCATGAACAACACAGTTAATACACCATTTGTGGTTTAGCTAGAAATCGTTAGATGAATTTATCATTAGGTCTAATAAGTTAGATTTGTATGAGTGAATAGCACTGTTTCATAACGTCACTCATTAGCGAACATAATGATTTCAGTGCAATTCAGTGCTTCAGCAGGGCATTATTACGTCAAGTTTATGCACTACCACCATGTTCTATTAATGGAAAATGGTTCAGAGGAACCGAACTAGCGCAACGAAGTTAATTATGAATTAACCCCGGTACTGTAGACTTGGTACCTGGGTGATGATTTTTCAAGTGTCTGATTAGGTTGGTCGTTCCGAACGTTTTCGAGGTTGTTCCTCCGCGGCTTATTTTCGATTGACATGTATGACAAACTGCAAGCTTTAAGTCGTCTTCACTGACTGTGAAAACGCCCATACTGAGGACATGTTAAGGCGTGTTCAGCGCTGCGCTCATCTGATCTGTCTGCATTGGCTCACGGGTGCGCGCACGTCACGTGAAAAACCGGCGCACAGAATCGGCTATGTGGAGTGATCGGGATCAAGTCACCGATTGAGGCCGATCAGCTGAAAATCGGCCATTTCCGGTCAGAGGCCGATCGATCGGTGCATCTATAACAAAGATAATAATATGCATTGTCTGTTCAGCTGTACAGTTAAGTTAGCTGGCTAGCTACGAATATAATATATGGAAGTCATTACATTACAGCTAGGTGGCTAGCTACGAATAACCATTGCTTGCTCAGCTGTAAAACTAGCTAGCTGGATAGCTATGAACATAATATATGAATTATATAGCCAGCTAGCTACGAAGATAATAATATGCATTGTCTGTTCAGCTGTACAGCTAAGTTAGCTGCCTAGCTACGAATATAATATATGGAAGTCATTACATTACAGCTAGCTAGGTCGGGGGGCATGGCAAACACCTTCTCGTGGTGCCTCCCGTCAGTAAATTATGACCCCTAGTCATAAGAGAAACCGAGTTTGCCAATTAAGGGCCCTCACCCGGGCTGGTGCTCGGCAGCAGTCGGGGAGGAGAGCCGGTGGGGCTTGCTCCACTGGCCTCCAACCCAGAATACTGCAGCTGAACACCGAAGGGCTCACCACCAGTAAGATCAGTGTCATCGAAAAGCTGGCCTATACCTTCAAGGCCCTCGTCATCCTCCTCCAGGAAACCCACTGCGTTTCAGCAGACAAGCTAGTGCTACAAAATTTTGCACTAGCTGGGTCTATCCTGAGCAGGAAGCATGGCCTCGCCACGTTTGTCCACGAAAGGTTGAGCTGGACTCTCGCCGACCAATCTCCAGCTGACTCGGAGATTGAGTGGTTGTGCGTGGACGTTGCCGGTTTAAAAATCGTAAACGTCTACAAGCCTCCTCACTCGCGATTCACGCCAGCGTCTGTCCCGGTGTTCCCCACCCCTGTCTTTATGTTGGCGACTTCAATTGCCAGCATGAAGACTGGGGGTACAACACTAACACACCCGACGGAGAGAACCTGGCTGCCTGGGCAGCCAACAACTGCCTGACCTTGTTACATGATCCCAAGGGTCCAGCCAGTTTTCTCTCCGGACGCTGGAATACTGGGACTAATCCAGACCTGGCTTTCGCGAGTGTCGGCGTAGACAACCAGCTCCCTGACAGACGTGTGCTCGGAAATTTCCCACGGTCCCAACATCGACCATCGCTGATAACCGTACCCAAACTTGTGGACATTGTCCCGAGTGAGCCGGTGAAGCGATGGAATTTCCGAAAGGCCAACTGGAAACGCTTCCGCCTCCTCACCAACAAATCCACGAGGCATCTTCCATCGCCTAATACCAACAGTGTGGATGAGGCATACCAGGACTTCTGCAGTGTGCTAGTGAAAGCGGCCAAAAATCCATCCCACGTGGACGTCGCAATAGCTACAAACCATGCTGGGATGCGGAGTGTGAGAATCTTTACTGCGCCTTCCTCCGGGCTCCTGCAGGAACCGAGTCAAGCAGGGCTGCTACAGCCCTGTTGTCAAGACTCGGCCGGAGGAGACAAGAGCGCTGGGAGGAGGCTGTCAATACCATCGACTTCTCACACTCCAGCCGCAAGGCATGGAGTATCCTGAACAACCTCACTGGCAGGTCAAGACACTCCCCTCGTCACTGCCCCATTTCTGCAAATAAAATCGCATCTCAATTTGTGAAAAATGGGGTATACGAGGGTAAAGACCGCGAGTCATCACGACTCGTGGCAAAAGAAGTGTCTGACCTCTGGAGGGCCCCAACACCTAGTAGCGACAACATCTCCGGTGAATTCACACCGGAGGAGTTCGCTACTGCCCTCCAGCACATAAAGCCAGGAAAAGCTCCGGGCCCTGACTCCATCTGCCCGGAGCTTATACTCCATGCTGCACCTGCTCTGAAGTCCTGGTTAAGAGCTTTCCTCTCTTCCTGCTTGCGCCAACTGAAGATCCCCAAAATCTGGAGAAGAGCCCTAGTTGTCGCGATCCCGAAGCCGAATAAGCCTGAAGGGGACCCTAAGAGCTATCGTCCCATCTCTTTGCTCTGCATCCCCTTCAAGATCCTTGAGCGTCTTATCTACGCCCGCGTCGAACCGATTGTTGACCCACTGCTCCCCCGGGAGCAGGCTGGGTTCCGACGCGGGAGATCGACCGTAGACCAAGTCACTTTGTTGACCCAAGACATCGAGGACAGCTTCTCGGCCAAAAAGAAGGCTGGAGCCGTTTTTGTCGATCTGACGGCTGCCTACGATACCGTATGGCATCGCGGCCTCACCTGCAAGCTGCTCCGCCTGCTGCCGGACAGGCACATGGTCAGAATGATCATGGAGCTTGTCCGAAATCGCAGCTTCACCCTCACCACCGGTAGCGGACAGCGAAGCAGGTTACGACGCCTCAAGAACGGCGTCCCCAGGGATCGGTCCTGGCCCCCTCCTCTATAACATCTACACCTATGACTTGCCTGACACAGTCTCGCGGAAGTATGCCTACGCAGATGACCTCGCGTTGGTGTACTCTGCTGGAGACTGGCAGTCATTGAGGGGACATTAGGCCAGGATATGAAGACACTAGTGGCATACCTCCAGAAATGGAGATTGAAGCTCAGCGAGGCAAAGACGGTGTCGGCAGCCTTCCATCTTTACAACAAGGAGGCCAAACGTGAGCTCCGAGTAAATATCGGCGGAATACCCCTGCCATGTTGCGCTGAGCCAACGTACCTCGGCGTGACACTGGACAGGTCACTCACGTTTCGCCGACACTCGCGTCACTGCGCAAGAAGCTAACATCTCGTGTGGCATTGATGAGGCGACTAGTCGGGTCAGGCTGGGGCGCCGGGGCAAGAACACTGCGTACGGCTGCCCTGGCCCTTGTCTACTCGACTAGTGAGTACTGCGCGCCAGTATGGTGTCGCAGTGCTCACACCCGCCTCATCGATACGCCTATCAACGAAGCATTGCGCATTGTGACAGGATGCCTGCGCCCCACTCCTGTGGACAACCTCTCCATCCTTGCAGGCATCCAGCCCGCTGGGCTTCGCCGTGCGGGAGCCTTAGCACGTCTCGCATGCCGGGCCATGGAGCCAAACCATCTGCTTCATGAAAGGCTCACTCTAACAGCTGAGCCTCCCGGCGCCTCAAGTCGAGACACCCATTTGTGCCTGCCGCACGGGAACTCCTGCAGCAATGCAGCGACCTTAATATCAGTGCGGCACGGTGGGTGGATTACACCTGGAGCACGGAGTGGGAGGAAAACACCTCTAGACTCCGTGACTTCATCCCAGACGCCGGTCCTCCCCATCGGGGTGGACCTGCCCGACTGGCGTGGGTGAGGCTTAACCGCCTCCGGACTGGCGTCGGGCGTTTCTGCTCATCGATGCACAGATGGGGCTTGGCCTCCTGCGCGGCCTGCGAGTGTGGCGCAGAGGAACAAACCGCAGACCATGTCATCCTGGATTGCCCGATTTATCGGGCACCCAATGGGATCCATGGTCTGTCGGTTTTGGATGACGACACGGTGACATGGCTGCTGGAGGTGTGCCCCGAAATATAGCCTGGGTGAACCCCCCCTAGGCTTGAGGTGGTAAAAGGATAGCCCCTCGGCCCCAAGCCTAGGGGAGTAGGAAAAGAATATACCCAAACGACGAAGAAGAAGAAGAAGAAGCTAGGTGGCTAGCTACAAATAACCATTGCTTGCTCAGCTGTAAAACTAGCTAGCTGCCTAGCTACTTATATAATATATGGATCGCCTGCTTAGATGGCTAGTGAAATACTTGCTAGTGAAATAAAAACGTCGGAGACAGATCACTACATCAGATAATTATAATTTCCTTTTTTATAGGCTACTGTGCTTATATTGTGTCTGAACAGACAATGCATATTATTATCTTGGTCCGTTGGTCCGTTGATTAAAAAATGGTCGCGGAAGTTGACACAGGGAAATTGGAGGTGAAATATGGAGGTGTACTATTTCCTGTGGCTGAGACAGCACAGGCCAGTGTGACAAGCGTTCCCCTTTCAGCGGAGGTCAGTGACCCTACTTGTTTGAATCTGCGTCTGGCCACTACTTTGTCAGGTTTATGGACCGTGGTCACCCCAGTTTTGTCGACATTCCACATGTCCCCTGGTCCAAATTGATGTCTGTCTAGCACATTTGCTAAATTGTCAAAGAAGGCATTAACATTTTCTCGGTTGAAGCTACTAGCTCTGGCAAGGCTAGTTGCCTCAGGCTTTCTTAGCGAGAGGATTGGGTGCCGTTTTAAGAAGGCTGTAAACCACTCTGAGCTGGCCTTTTCTTTTTCTGCCCACATTGGTGTGAACTTCAGCTTGTGTGCCACAGCAAACTGGTAGGCAAGTCTTTTGATCTCACTTGGCGACAGACCAAAATAAATGTTAGCTGACCTAGCGATATAATGAACAAGCTGCATCTCCAAATCAGGTGGAAATACCTGCCTTGGCTTTCCATAGCCAACCACTGTTGTTGGCACGGCTGCCTGACTGACAATTTCTTCGCTGATAACCTTTTCACAATACCGAGTCAGAGTACGGTCATTTATATTGATAGATTTTTTCTCTAACTTCACCTGCCTCACTGCCTTCAACATTATGTCAGGAGGTGTGCTGTCATTCTCTGTCTTTCTTTTATAATTTCTCACCATCTTTCTTTCTTTCTTTCCTTCCTTCCTTCCTTTCTTCCTTCAATCCTTCTTTCCTTCAAAAACACATTTCAATTAACCTAATATCACAAAGCTTTTTGTGCATATTCTATGTGTCTATTTATACTGGGGCAAGTCGTCTCATGTGAGAACTTGCCTCAAAGCCATTGAGACAACTTGCCCCAAACGGACATATGGGCTAATGTTTGCTAAATTTCGAGGCTAGTTCAACATAGCACTGTAGCTAACATATCAAGAGACACCTTATTGTCTCCTTTATTCAGTACACAGATATAATTTTGAACATGTATACCTAATGCAGTTGTATTACATAAAGTAAAAGTGCCATTTTTTTACCTTTGAAGCTGAAAAATACGAAAACTGTGCTCACCTCTGATTAAAGTGAACGTTAGTTGAATATGAACCGAAGTTGACCATAGAACATGTTGTCACACAAAGTAGCTATTTGATTTTTGAGATAGCGCCCCTGTGGTTGGAGGTATGAACAGTGTGACAACTTACCTGTGTGACAACTTACCCCACTCTCCCCTACCTACGTTGTAACAAGGCGCAATAGGCACCCCTTGTATTTGAAGAAAATATACTAATAATAGTTTTAATATACTTAAATTCTAAAAATCCAAGATATATACAAATAACACATTTTAATTGAACAATAAATAAAAATAAATAGATAAATAAAAATAGCATGCATCTTTTAAAAGGAACAAAAATAAGGAGGTGCTGTCCAAGACAATAAATAAGAACACTGAAACATATTGCACATTCATTTAAAAATTGAAGGTGCACACAAATAAAAACTAAATTGAACACAGCGGAGTTGCACCTTTTCAATACTGGCTGAGTCTGGCTCAATGTGGCTGAAAGTTCATTATGCACAAACCAGACTTCTGCTGTTTTGCTGCTAGTTTAGCTGGGCTATATGCATGTTAACTAGCTAGTAGTAAGCTCATAGTGATGCAGTATAGTGCTATTATTATCCACAAAAATTCACAGAAAAAGTTCAGTGTCATTATTGCCAGTGTAATGTTAGCTAAATTCTTGAGCTACTAGCTAGCATTCACTTTAGTATAGCAATTGATGCAATACCTACCTAGCATGATTATTTACTTCAAAACGTAAGTAACATAATGAGAACATAACAAGAAACGTAACATAATGTTCATGATGAGATTACATAATACATACCTTTATCTTTGGCCTGTTTCTCCTTTTCTCTTTTTTCTAAACTGAAATCCCGAAGGCTCTGATGTTTTCATTTTGGCAACATACCTCAATGTGTGTGTGACACGATTGTTTGTGTGACTAAACGACTGCCCATCAATGCAAGGTCAAGAGAGCAAAATTGCAGCTCAACAAAATTGAGATATTATTTCCATTTGCTTATGTGTGTTATGTGAGCAGGGGCGCATTTGGTTGCAATGCTATTTTGTGATTTCATTGATTGAATTGTACTGTACAGTGTGAGTTTGAGAGGCGCTATTGACCTCCAATCCTCCCACAGTTCAGGCTTCTAGCAGGTGAGGACTAGGAGACTTCATAGGCTGACAGACAGCAGAAGCAGTGGGACGAGAAAGTTACATCATGCCTGCACGATGCTAGCATAGCGTTGATGTTGTAGGTTATACCCCAAACACCTGAATAGTCTTTCCCTACATAAATTTAAGTAGGAGGTAACTGACGTTAACTCTAGCTATTTATTAAATTAGCCGACGTTACTATCGATACTATTGACCTGATGCTAGCGCAGTGCTGAGCGCAGATGAGCGAGACTGAAGTGAGCAGCAGGCATCTGTGTCTGTATATGGAGAGCTGTGTGCATGCGCCCCTTGCCGGCGTGCCACCCTAGACGACTGCCTATGTCGCCTATGCCAGGATCCACCACTGGTATCGATCCGGCCCAGCCCTATTTTGTGTGTCCCAGAGTTATCATCCTGCCCTTTCCTCACTATTTCCCTCCTCACATTTCCTACTTGGTTATATCAGGAAAATGTCACATAGCGAGGACATTTCATAAAAGGAAGAGGGTGCAGATTGCATTGCTGCCGGGGTATCAAGGATCACTGAACTATTTGCAGTATATTATTCTTGTGAACAATACCATTTCATTTTGTTTCATTACAGCTGAAAACTGCTCCCGCCCCAGGCCGCAGTATAATGTTTCAAAGTATTACGGAAGACCTTGTGAAGCACCTGGACAGCAATGGTGAGCTCATCCCGATCGCTAGCGTCATCGAGTCCAGTGAAGTGGATGTGTTGTCCATTGTGAAGATTGTGAAGTCCTCATGGATGCCGTTCTTCAAGAGGGAGCGTTACCGTCCCACAGAGATTAAACTGCAGGAGTTACTTCAGAGTGGTGACACTGTGGATTTTGGTGAGTGATGTGAAGCAAATGACTCTAGCTCCAGGTGACTGTTTATGCATCTGTTCACTCTTCTGAAATCTTGGTTCCATTTATAGTGAGATTATTAATGCATTTATTATTGCATTTGTAGGGTTGGAATGGACTGGCTCTGAGATGTTAGTTAGCCAGCCCCTCTCCCCCCCTGCACTAAGTTCTGTCATCTGGTGAACCCATTGGTTGAAAGGGGAAATTGCCACTATAAACATGATTGCAGCATGCCCTGTTCACCCGCCCGCATCCAACAAATGGTCGACCGGGGAGTGGACCCCCCCCGCATCCAACAGAGGATTGACCTGGGAAAAAACCCCTTTACAGCTTTGGGACTGTATGTGTTAATCCACAATACATATGTAATAGGTTCTAGTGAGCAGAATTACTGTGTCTTTTCCCCTGCGTCATGTCATGTCCATTAAGGGTTTGCAACTGTTCAGAGGTTAGAAGTTGTTTGTGTTTCCTTGTAACATGCCATAAACCCCCACTCCGAGAAGCCAGGGATCTGGTAACACCCTGGGAACCAGTTTCCCCACGGTTGGCTGGAATAACAGGATTTCTGGCTACCGACAGTAGCTTTATGACTACCAACAGGAAAATTGGGACAGTCATATAACACGTGATGTACTCGTTCCCGCAGGGTGGGGGCACTCGCCATTCTGCTAGCCTTGCAAAACCCGCAATTAGTCTTTTGTCAGAATAACCAACAGCTGGGGTATCGTTTGAAGGCTGGTCAGAGGTGTATAAAGGCATTGTCCGAATGCAGCTCGGGGAGTTCATTCGCTTAACGAAGGCTCCGGGCACTCTGCGTTCTAGTTTTCTATGTTTAAGGAATTTGTTATACTGCCTTGTCTCGTATGTTTTCTGTTATGTATTGTGTAATGTCAGTTTTGTGACATATTGCTTAGGTTGGACCATAAGTGTGCAAATCATTGTTTCAACCTATGTCCTCTTCCCCTTTTAGCGCTAGAAAGGGAAGCTTGTAACACGCCGGGAGCGAGGCCGCACGGACTGTCCGGCTCTGTCCCTCTGCGCTGACGAGTTAGTCCTGCATCGGATCTAGGGTAGCGGGCTTGGAATGTTGATTTCGCTGTTCTGCATACAGACAGCGAATGCGCCGAGTCCCGATAACACTACTCTGTAGAACTTGCTCTAAGTTCTGATGCCACTGAACTTCGCTTAGACTTAGAATGTCCCAGTAGCTGTACTGTAGTCAGGCAGTGAACGCTTCAAGTCTTGAAACCTCGGGGTACCAGGCTCGCCATGGAATTAGTTGTCTATGATGTGGGTTCTAGAGGTTAAGCCCTTCGTCTTCTATATGACTGTTACAAAGTAAGGGCAAACGCAATGTCCGCGGCATAAGGTGTCTGTATTTACGTAATGTATTGTATTATATTGTTTGTCCGGATATATTCCCCAAATCGCTCCAGAGAAAAGCGGAGGTTCAACGTGGTACGATTGACCTCATAATATGGAGCCGATAATTCAATAACATCAATTTCACTAAAAATGTCATGCGGTACATGTCTCATAAAATTTCCCTACACATTTCATATGAATTTATTATTTATTATTGAATATAATATTAATGCATTTATTATTAATGCACTTATTAATGCATTCAAAACAGAACAGACCACTAAGAGGACTACTGGGTGGCTTGTCCTGCTGAAACACTGGGCTTTAGAGTCTCATGCACAACATGGCTGGTCTATCGAATCCTGAACATGCTTGTGGCATCTGTATATTGTTTGTCGGCAGATTGACCTCCCACAGGGCGGAACATAGCATCTGAAACACTGGCAGCCACAACATGGCTGGTCTATCGAATCCTGGGAACATGAACATAGAACATCAGCCTTGGCTTTGCCCAGGGAGGTAAGGTTTCATTTGGCTGGATTATACTCGACTCCAGCGTGAATGCTGAAATGTGTTTGCGTTCATGTTGTCTCCATGAACTATGGAATCATATTCATATGCAATAGTCAGGTTCATTCTAAAATTACAGACTTGACTCTGACAATGGTTAGCCCTTTTTGGTTCCTGCACCCCCGTCAAGCACTTATCACATTATGACTTTTGAGCATTATTATTTTCTCATCATTACGTTTCATTCACGTCTGTTTCCCCGTCTGTCTTTGTTATTGCACTATTCGGGTGATTTCGACTTTATGGGTTTTTTGCCTTATTTTCCTATCTCGTTTACTTCCTTCTCTCTTTCTAACACATATTAGTTAGGTGTATATGGTACTAACCTACTAATCTACTAACATTAGGGATTTAGATTAAGTAACTAACATTTACTAATTACTAATTATCTCACGTTTCTATCTACTGCTATCATTCTCTCTCTTGTTGTCCTATCCCTGTACGCTTCTCTCTTTTCACTTTATCTGCACGCAGATTCTTTCTATGCGCTCCTCCCCTTCGAAATGTGCACGTGTCTATCTGCTATTCCAGGTCGTTTATTTTCAGTGTGTTTATGTGCTTCCCAGTCCGTGTCTTTTGTCTCCCCTCGTTATTGTATTAGTGATCCCTATCGTTCTCACCTGTGTTCTTGCCCCTCTCTCCTCCCAGTCACACCTGATTCCTATTGTGTTTCCCTTCCCCGCTTGTATTTAAGTTCCCTGTTTGCTTTCAGTCTGCGTCAGAACGTTGATCATCATTCACTTTGCCGATTGTGTGTAAGCCAGAGTTTGTTTGTATTTTCCGAGACACCCCTTCTGTTTGACTTCGAGTTTTGCCTTCTGATTTAGTTTGTTTGCCCTTCTGATTATTTGGTTTTTGATTTTTGGACTTCCTGTTTGACTACTCTTTTGGATTTGGATTTTGTACCTTATCTGACTCTGACTACCGGCTTTGAATTCTGCTTGATCAATAAACGTTCCTTCCCTGTCTTATCCTGGTCTGCACCTGGGTTCTTGTCCAGTCCCTCACATCCAGCACATATGGTAACACGTGATGTGTCTTTCCAGCACCATGGTACTGAAAAACAGTGACTAGTTTTGTATCATCACTGGTTTGTGCATATACATTCTGAACAAGTCTGTTTACAAATGATGGCAAATAAGTTTTACACCGATCAGCCCCAACATTAAAACCACTGATAGGAATAACATTGATCATTTGTTACAATGGCACCTGTCAAGGGGTGGGATATATTAGGCAGCTAGTGAACAGTCAGTTCTTGAAGTTGATGTGTTGGAAGCAGAAAAAATGGGCAAGCATAAGGATCTGAGCGACTTTGACAAGGGCCAAATTGTGATAGCTAGACGACTGGGTCAGAGAATCTCCAAAACGGCAGGTCTTGTGGGGTGTTCCCGGTATGCAGTGATTAGTACCTACCAAAAGTGGTCCAAGGAAGGACAACTGGTGAACCAGCGACAGGGTCATGGGCGCCCCAAGGCTCATTGATGCGTGTAGGGATCTGATAAATGCCATTCCTGCCAAAACGAAACCAAACAAGCCGTGATTGAAATCACAGTGCCGTCTTTGCGACTTCCAAATCGTTTTGTTGCCAAATTCGATATATTTCATGCTTTATGTACAGTTATCGCAAAGATGGCACTGTGATCTCAATCATAGCTTGTTTGGTTTCGTTTGACAGGAATGGTGTATCGGTTTTTGCCTATGAACTGTTCATATGTAGTTGAACAGCCAAATACATTTAATAAACGTTCTCTCATGATTCAGTAGGCTACTGTGCACTGAAATTGCTCATTCAACAAGACAGACCTTTACTAATGTTCACCAACAATCATCTGTTTCACCAACATCTTATCTGTTAGCTTAAGTTGTATACATTGCTTTCTATTTTCCATGAAGGTCTGAACTGCATTCAATATGCAAAGCTGCAAACTGTTTTTAGGCATTGATAGCTTGCTAAATAAAAATGTTATGGATGGAACTGACATGAAAAAAACTTGTTTTGTAATTTGTTAAAAGCACGGTTTTGGGATTGTTCGCTACATGTTAGCTAAATCTAGCTAAATTTAGCTAAATCTATCAGAAAAAGTTAGTGATGGCAAAATTAAGGTAAATGTAGCATGTGAATTCCATAACTGTCTTTTTAATATTTGTCTCCTTGGATAGACCAACCCTTGATTGCCATCAGACTCGCTTTTGGCTATGGCTGTGGTGATGGGCACCTTCACACGGACTGATGCAACCCTTGATTTTGATCAGACTCGTCTGTTTTCCTGCTGGCCGGGAAGTGGCCACGCACTGTCCATGGCTTAATGTGCCGGTGATGGTAGCCTGTACTTGCTCGTTGCAACCAGGGTGTTGTTCTACATTGTTCCCATATAGAGCCAATCATAGAAGCTCCATATTAAATAAACAGTTTGGTTACGTATGTTACCTTGGTTTTATGAATGTATTGGCGAACTGATTGGCTTCGCTGCACTACTGCGGGATATGCTGTAATTTCATGTCATTCCAAGGCTGATTCAATGGGCATGAGTCCCTTTTATAGTGAAGAGGATGCTACCATTGGCCAGCAGCTGGTGTTTTTTTAGATTTGTTCACTCTGTCATTAGCTGTTAACCAATTCCCATATAGAGGGAATATTCCGATATTTCTGCTTCTTGAAACTAGTGCGTAAAGTACTGGCATTGTTGACCAGATTAACTTCCAGAATAACCGCAGGGGAGTTTTTCTCTCCTTTCTTGCGAGACGCCATTTGCGAAGATGGTTTCTTTTTTTAAGATGTGGGACATTATGGGGAATTAAAGGACACTATTGTATCAGGAAGGTTAAGCTGGGTCAGGCTAATATTCATATAAAAACAAATGAGCGCACCAGAGTAAGAGCAAAAATCCTTGGCAGCCAACTTCTCCAGCTTGTCATGTGATCCTTCAACTTTTCCTTAACATTAAATAGAAGACACTACAGTGATAAACAAAGTACTGCTGATCTCTGGAATGTATTCAGTATTTCAATTGATTGCTATAGCACCACCAAGTGCCAGTTTGGGGCCTTATGGCTATGGTGTTGTATTGGTATATACTGACCTGCCAAGTTTCATGAGCTTTTCAGAATCCATTTGGATTATAGCAGCTTTTGTCAAAAGTGTTTGAAAGGGGCGGCGGATAGCATATCGGTCTAAAGCACCTTATTTTGGCTGGTCCGATACGGTGTGCGCTGCCTCTCTACCAGACTGGCCCAGGTCATCAGCCCCGAATGGGGGCGGCATTATTTTATTTTTTTTGTGTTAGAAAGGTAAAGAATGTTTTTTTTCCACAAATGTAATAGGGTTTCAGCACTTTGTGCTTGGACCCTAAATACTACCAACATATTTTTACCTCTAGTGCTCCGCCCCTTGGAAATGGTTTTAGAAAACAGAACTGACACATCAATATTGATGGCAGCCAGTGATTACAGTAGAACTGTTACGGGTGTTCTGTCAATCAAATGCGATGTATATTTAATTGCGAGTCTGTTGTTTTCATTTCCTCTAGGTGAGACCTGTCACAAACCGATCGGGGATGTGGATATGTATCAAGAAGGGCAAGGTATTGTGGGATTGCAATGCAATGAGCAATTTATCGGGGATGCAGAAGTAAATATGGAAGTGGTCAGGACTGAGTCTACATCGAAGATAGAAGTGGAGACTGTATCTATGAGCCGTGACAGAATACACCACGTGTTGAAGAACAGGTGAGTTTGCATTCTATACTGCCAATAAAAAAACACAAGAGCCATTTCTCAGAGCCAACAAAAAAATTATAATCTGCTTGGAATTTGTTTTAGAAGGGGAAAAAATCCCAGCACATTCAGATTCTGAGATGCTTGAACTGCAGCATGCAAGCTGCTATTCCTTTTTATTACACATTGTGTATGCAATTACAGAACATCCACAAAATAAATCCTATGTGATGGGGGATTTATCACTTCATATGTACACATTAATGATGCCACATATGGTATCATTAAGAGGTATCCCTCTTAGTGATCAATTCGATTCATTTGAGCCTGAAAGTAACTGAAATTCCCACCACTAGTCAGCGGGCGGGGTTTAAATACATGTGCAGTACATTTTTCCACACACTTGTCGTGGAAATTAAAACTCAGTAGGATCAGAGAGAATTCCTTTAAACAGTATTAAAGCTTTAATTACGAGCAGCTGCACGGAGACCCGTGTCACGCAGGACAGCGAATCTCCCGCCTTCAAATTCAAATGGATATTTATATCCAACACAACGGAAGGGGAGGGAACAATCACAAGGGGGAAGTAACAGGGCGTTAACTTACAGGTAAATGGAGCTATGGGCTAACATGAAGGTATAACAGGTTGTTAGAACTGTCACGGTTGTTCCCCAGATTCACCACCAGATGGCGGTGTGCGCCTTTTTCCTTAAGGCGCTCAGCTGGCTTGAATGACCAATTATCTCTTCCCTATAAATACCCGCACCTAATTTCATTCGGGGCGAAATCGTAAGCCATCTTTACGATTTTTAGCCGGTAAGGTAAGAATGTCTTTTTCAAGACGTTCACAAAGACTTCACAAAGACTTTTCTTTAGAAACGACTATCTCCATTTCAACCCCTTCTAAAGACGCAAGAACTTAGTTAGTTGTCCCTTTTAAGGAAACCTTTCTCTCTAAATGGGGGTTTTCGGTTGGTTTCCGTTCGTCAGTCTGTTCGACTGTTTTGGGTTGCTAACTTGTTCTTTTGGCTCTTCTAGCCGTTTACGTTTTTGGGGAGTACTCTGGTCCTAACGAAAGAACTCATTTTAGTTTCCTGCTTTAAGAAACCTTGTTCGCTAAAATGCGCTTTTCTTTTGGTTTCGTTTTATCCAGCCGGGTCGACTGGTTCGTGGGTTACTACTGGTTCTTTTGGCTAACTGCCTTTTCGTTTTGGACATAAAGAGTTTTGAGTTAAGGTCGGTTCATTCACCATTTAATTGTACCCACTTATGGAACTTCTCTCGTGTGTAAATTGTACCCTCTCTGGGTTGTTTTCGGGTTTCAATTTTGTTTGGCGGCTTTGCTAGCCTCCTGCGTTTTCTTACGCTCTGTGCCATTTAATAACCTAGCCTCATTTGAAACTCACTTTTGGTTAGGAGTGTTCCTCTGGTTTCATTTGTTCAGTAACCTAGGCTGTTTATGGGTTCTATTTTAATAACCTATAGTTCCTACATTTGAAACTCACTCGTGGTTAGGAGTGTTCCTCTGGTTTCATTTGTTCAGTCGTCTAGGCTGTTTATGGGTTCTATTTTATAACCAATAGTTCCTACATTTGAAACTCACTCGTGGTTAGGAGTGTTCCTCTGGTTTCATTTGTTCAGTCGTCTAGGCTGTTTATGGGTTCTATTTTATAACCTTTAGTGCCTACATTTGAAACTCACTCGTGGTTAGGAGTGTTCCTCTAGTTTCATTTGTTCAGTCGTCTAGGCTGTTTATGGGTTCTATTTCCTAACCTTATTTCTTACATTTGAAACTCACTCGTGGTTAGGAGTGTTTCACAGTTTCATTTGTTCAGTCTGATAGGCTGTTTACTGGTTACTTATTGTTCTGGCGGTTCTCCTAGCCCTCCTGCGTTTACATACGCTCAGAACTTTTGATAACCAAATTCTTTGTCACTTATGTATTAGAAACCTTGTTCGCTAAAAATGCGCTTTTATTTTGGTTTCATTCTTGTTCAGCAGATCTCCTGGTATAGGTTTTACTCTGTGGTTCTGTCGGTCCCCCTTAACCGTTTCGAGTTTTGGCGGACGTCAGATGTGGGTCTTGTTGTTCCCTGCTGTCTGTCATCCCCCCCTAACTGTCTCTTAGGCTCTTGCGTTTCCATACGCTAAGACCTTTTCGCCTCCATTTAATTGTACCCACTATTGTACTTCTCTCGTGTGTAAATTGTACCCTCCTGGTCGCTGAGGTTGTCTTCGGGTTTCAATGTTGTTTTGGTGGCTTTGCAGTTTTTTGTGGATGCCAGATAGCAGGTCAACTTGTGGGCCCTGCTGTCTGACGAAGATGTCGGATGTGGGTCCAGTCGTCCTGCTGTTCTGCCGGTCCTCCCTAACCGTTTCGAGTTTTCGGACGTTCAGAACTAGTGGGTCAGATTTTACCATGTGATCTTGTGGGCTCTCCTAGCTCTTCTGCGTTTCCGGACGCTCAGTATTTTTTGGTTATGTCCAGTCTTAATACATTTATTTACTTGTGTCTTTCTAAAAAAACCCTTTGCTCGCTATTAAGCGTTTTCATTTTGTTTTCGTGGGTTCAGTCGTCTAGACTGTTTTCAGGTGATAACCTGGTTCTGTTGGCTTCCCTAGCCTTTCACATTTTGGGATGTTCAGTATTATTGGTTCGGGTATTTACATAATACTTATTTAAATTGTACCCTTATTAGAAACCTTGCTCATTTGTTATGGGCTTTCTGTTGGGTTTCGTTTGTTCAGTCACTTCGACTGTTTCGGGTTGCAATGTGGTTCTGTGGCTCTCCTGGCTTTTCGCGTTTTCAGACGCTCGGAACTTTTAGGTATTATGCAAACTGTGTAACATGTTTATTGTACCCAATGTAAAAAAACCCTGCTCGCTATTAAGCGCTTTTCGTTCGGGTTCTGGTTGTTCAGCCTGTTGGGCTGTTTCTGGGTTTCAACCATGTTCTCTCGGCTCTCCTAGCCTTTATTTTGGGATACTCGTGTCTTTATTTTTTACGAACTTTTAGTTGTAACTATTATAAAGAACCTTGCCCGCTAGGCGGTGCTTTGATTCAGGTTGCTTTTGTTCAGTTCGGTTGGACTGGTTCAGGTTACTACTTGTTCGTTTGGCTATCATTGCCTTTACGTTTTCAGACACTGGGAGTTACCACCCGGTGGGTGTGGTTTGCGTTCATCCCTTTATCTTCCCTATTCTCTGTTTTACAGAGCTAGTGGTTAGACGGGTTCCGTCTAACTTTTTGATCCCCTAGGGTTCTGCGAGTGGCGCCTATCACCACCAACCCTTACAGTACGATTTCGCCATATCTTGGCGTCAGCGGGTCCCTACGGTTTCGCTAACTAGCTTATCTGTTTAAACAAAAAAAAAATTTTTTCTCTTCTTAAACACCCGTGTGGGTCGTAGGGTCGTCAAGAGTCGCCCTTAAGGGGGGGTCCTGTCACGGTTGTTCCCCAGATTCACCACCAGATGGCGGTGTGCGCCTTTTTCCTTAAGGCGCTCAGCTGGCTTGAATGACCAATTATCTCTTCCCTATAAATACCCGCACCTAATTTCATTCGGGGCGAAATCGTAAGCCATCTTTACGATTTTTAGCCGGTAAGGTAAGAATGTCTTTTTCAAGACGTTCACAAAGACTTCACAAAGACTTTTCTTTAGAAACGACTATCTCCATTTCAACCCCTTCTAAAGACGCAAGAACTTAGTTAGTTGTCCCTTTTAAGGAAACCTTTCTCTCTAAATGGGGGTTTTCGGTTGGTTTCCGTTCGTCAGTCTGTTCGACTGTTTTGGGTTGCTAACTTGTTCTTTTGGCTCTTCTAGCCGTGTACGTTTTTGGGGAGTACTCTGGTCCTAACGAAATAACTCATTTTAGTTTCCTGCTTTACTCTTACATGTTTAAGTGAATTTATCAAAAACGCCCAAAAACGACATACCCAAAAGTAAATTAAAGCTGCTCTTCAACCGCTTGCAGTATATGCATGGTTTTGGTCTCATTCAAAAGATAACACTCTGAATTTTTGAATTGCAAAACAGTCAGAATCACTAAGTGCCTCTGGCACTGTGTAATAGTGGTCTGAATGTGCTGAATTTGAAGGATATAAATTCCGCCTGGAATTTTTTGTAGAAACAGATGCCTGCAGGTGACTATAGCTGGTAGGTATAAGCTGGAAAACACCATAGGAACATAGCATGAAGTGTTACCAAGTTCAGGTTCAAATTTCAGAACAAAACCTCAAAAAATGAACATATTACACAGTTTTTTTGAAGGGTACCACCAGGCGTTCCCAAACTGTGCCATTTGGAGACTCCAAAGGGGCCTTTTCTTTCTTGTCTGAACAAATACAATTTTGAAATAAAATAAAATTTGCATTCAAAAAGTATAGAGCATAAATAAAACACAGCAAACATGAACTATTTACAAAATCCCTGAGTGAGGTTATAGTGTCCTTTCTGTATTCTTTTTTACAGCTCATCTCACATCAGCAGTTCAGTCACACAATGAAACACAAAGGGGGAAGACACACATACACTTTCACACTTCCCTAGTCAAACAAAAGAGCGAGGGCACAAAGGGGGGACACACACACAGCACACACATACAATTCACACTTCACAGTCAAACAAAAGACAAACACAGGCACAGACTAATTTATAAGAAACTACCTTTTAGAAGTTAGTTTCACTTCACAGTCAAACAAAAGACTAAACTATAGTTTATTTATGTCAAAATATACAACAATATATGTTATAATATAATGAAATACTTGAATATTTCAAATTTTCACTCCGTTTCGCCATTACTAGATTATTCGCATAGCTGCGTAATCATAGGGATGCGCAATTGCGTGGCCACTGGTACAATAAACCTATCCAGAAGTGAGTTTATATAGGACCGCTCAACCAACCAAATGTCGTTAGCTCATTGGATTAGCTAAACAATGATATGTGTCAGTTATCAGCTAAATCGGCTTCGATTTGATAAGGCTATCGTAAATCAAAGATAAGAAGGCAATCGCGGTGAACACGGACACGCATTGGCTATTGACGGCTATTGAGGCCGCTTTGGGGGAGCTCCTATTTGGTCAAATGAGGTGTCATTCAAAAGGTCAGACCTGTCAGACATTTTTGTAGTAAAATATGGTAATTCTGAGATCCTGACCCGGAGTTAGAAGCTGAAAACTTGCAAGATTACGCAAGTCTGTAGTGAAACGCGTATTTACGCTCCAGCGGTCCCAGCGTGTTTTTGAAGGAAAAATGAGGTTTGGACTATATATTTTACTGGATTGGATCGCCTGGACTCTTTGCCAATGTCACATAAGCGTTTTAGTCGGATTGTAATCGATCGGTGGATTACAATATGAATTTGTAGGTGAGTTGACTAGAATTTTTTTCGTTTGTTGGTTTGTTGTAGGTCTGACATAGCGGCTGATTGTACCTGCTGTTGTGATCTTATCTTGGAATAGTTTATATCATTCGAATCACAAGAATCGTAGCTTTCTAGCCATATAAGGCATGTGCACTTTTGTTAACGTAACTTTTCTGTATTTGGCCGAATTCGCGCAGATCGTATCTATGTCCCGCCGGCGGGACGTCCGATTTTTAAAAGGTTAAGAAACCTTGTTCGCTAAAATGCGCTTTTCTTTTGGTTTCGTTTTATCCAGCCGGGTCGACTGGTTCGTGGGTTACTACTGGTTCTTTTGGCTAACTGCCTTTCTCGTTTTGGACATAAAGAGTTTTGAGTTAAGGTCGGTTCATTCACCATTTAATTGTACCCACTTATGGAACTTCTCTCGTGTGTAAATTGTACCCTCTGGGTCGCTGAGGTTGTTTTCGGGTTTCAATTTTGTTATGGCGGCTTTGCTAGCCTCCTGCGTTTTCTTACGCTCTGTGCCATTTAATAACCTATAGTTCCTACATTTGAAACTCACTCGTGGTTAGGAGTGTTCCTCTGGTTTCATTTGTTCAGTCGTCTAGGCTGTTTATGGGTTCTATTTTAATAACCTATAGTTCCTACATTTGAAACTCACTCGTGGTTAGGAGTGTTCCTCTGGTTTCATTTGTTCAGTCGTCTAGGCTGTTTATGGGTTCTATTTTATAACCAATAGTTCCTACATTTGAAACTCACTCGTGGTTAGGAGTGTTCCTCTGGTTTCATTTGTTCAGTCGTCTAGGCTGTTTATGGGTTCTATTTTATAACCTTTAGTGCCTACATTTGAAACTCACTCGTGGTTAGGAGTGTTCCTCTAGTTTCATTTGTTCAGTCGTCTAGGCTGTTTATGGGTTCTATTTCCTAACCTTATTTCTTACATTTGAAACTCACTCGTGGTTAGGAGTGTTTCACAGTTTCATTTGTTCAGTCTGATAGGCTGTTTACTGGTTACTTATTGTTCTGGCGGTTCTCCTAGCCCTCCTGCGTTTACATACGCTCAGAACTTTTGATAACCAAATTCTTTGTCACTTATGTATTAGAAACCTTGTTCGCTAAAAATGCGCTTTTATTTTGGTTTCATTCTTGTTCAGCAGATCTCCTGGTATAGGTTTTACTCTGTGGTTCTGTCGGTCCCCCTTAACCGTTTCGAGTTTTGGCGGACGTCAGATGTGGGTCTTGTTGTTCCCTGCTGTCTGTCATCCCCCTAACTGTCTCTTAGGCTCTTGCGTTTCCATACGCTAAGACCTTTTCGCCTCCATTTAATTGTACCCACTATTGTACTTCTCTCGTGTGTAAATTGTACCCTCCTGGTCGCTGAGGTTGTCTTCGGGTTTCAATGTTGTTTTGGTGGCTTTGCAGTTTTTGTGGATGCCAGATAGCAGGTCAACTTGTGGGCCCTGCTGTCTGACGAAGATGTCGGATGTGGGTCCAGTCGTCCTGCTGTTCTGCCGGTCCTCCCTAACCGTTTCGAGTTTTCGGACGTTCAGAACTAGTGGGTCAGATTTTACCATGTGATCTTGTGGGCTCTCCTAGCTCTTCTGCGTTTCCGGACGCTCAGTATTTTTTGGTTATGTCCAGTCTTAATACATTTATTTACTTGTGTCTTTCTAAAAAAACCCTTTGCTCGCTATTAAGCGTTTTCATTTTTGTTTTCGTGGGTTCAGTCGTCTAGACTGTTTTCAGGTGATAACCTGGTTCTGTTGGCTTCCCTAGCCTTTCACATTTTGGGATGTTCAGTATTATTGGTTCGGGTATTTACATAATACTTATTTAAATTGTACCCTTATTAGAAACCTTGCTCATTTGTTATGGGCTTTCTGTTGGGTTTCGTTTGTTCAGTCACTTCGACTGTTTCGGGTTGCAATGTGGTTCTGTGGCTCTCCTGGCTTTTCGCGTTTTCAGACGCTCGGAACTTTTAGGTATTATGCAAACTGTGTAACATGTTTATTGTACCCAATGTAAAAAAACCCTGCTCGCTATTAAGCGCTTTTCGTTCGGGTTCTGGTTGTTCAGCCTGTTGGGCTGTTTCTGGGTTTCAACCATGTTCTCTCGGCTCTCCTAGCCTTTATTTTGGGATACTCGTGTCTTTATTTTTACGAACTTTTAGTTGTAACTATTATAAAGAACCTTGCCCGCTAGGCGGTGCTTTGATTCAGGTTGCTTTTGTTCAGTTCGGTTGGACTGGTTCAGGTTACTACTTGTTCGTTTGGCTATCATTGCCTTTACGTTTTCAGACACTGGGAGTTACCACCCGGTGGGTGTGGTTTGCGTTCATCCCTTTATCTTCCCTATTCTCTGTTTTACAGAGCTAGTGGTTAGACGGGTTCCGTCTAACTTTTTGATCCCCTAGGGTTCTGCGAGTGGTGCCTATCACCACCAACCCTTACAAGAACAGCCCTCCAAGGGTCTTAAACCAATGGGAAACAAACAACTGTTCCTTTGAAGTTGTGGCGCGAAAAGCCTTTTGTCTCTGACTTCTGTGGCGCTGCAGTTTGGACCACTCCGAACTGCAGCGTCACACTGAGTTAATTCGTGTCTACTGTCCATCTCTGTGGATGTGGTCTAGCATCCCAACTCGATACAAATTTCTTCCTCCACAATCCCCCCTTTTGTGCTATTTTTTACAATCTGCACAAACTTTACCTTACATTTGTATAGACACTTCCTTACATTGGTGTCTAGAGCTTTTGACCCTCATGTACATTCTCCCAACTTGTGTAGACACTCCGTTGGTGCCTAGAGCTTTTGACCCTCATCTCTGGGGGATATGGTTTTGTATATAGAGCTGGAAATAGCCAATAGCTTTTGTGGGAGAGCTTTTTTTTCTCCTATCCACCTATTTGAGGGAGACACTTACAACTCAGTGTGAGGTTACCCGCTATCATGGGAGATTGCTACACCTCTCACATGGGGCTGAATTAGTTCGCTGTTCTAAACAGCCAGGCCCTCACAGGTCTACCCATTTTTGCCAATTGTATGGTTGCCTAACAAACATACTCAACAACCTGATCCATTTACAGCCTGTTTTACCTTCATGGCTAACAATGATATATCTATAACATTAACAGTGTGTTATGGTGTGTGTATTCTTTGTTACTTCTTTTCTTGCGATCTTCACTGGAACCTCTAGGTCCAGATTCAGCGGCTTCGTACTTTTTTCCTGGGAGGCGAGAGGTTATCTAGCACGTGCCCTCCTCAGTACTCAACTTCAACTTCCCTTTTGTCTGGGAAGGGATGGGCCACGCAGGCCAAGAAACAGGAACAAAAAGGTTCTGCATCTGGAGGGGGCTTCCCTTCGTCGTGTAGTGGTTCCAGATGGGCTGGCTTTTGCACTTTACTGCTGGGTCCCAGTCGCTTGGCTTCGGGGAGTGCCGGGTTAAGTCATCCTGGCCGTCTGGGTCTCCTCCACCTGTTACTGTAGAACCCCTATGCAATTTGTTAGCATCACACAATACCTTATCCTTGCATCATCCATCAGATGCATGCCCATGTCTCCGACCGGATAAAAGTGGTGATGCGTGCTAGTGCCGTGGGTGCCGAGTGGAATTCTGGTGGTGGAACCTGGTTAGGCTGCATTTCGTAATAAAATCTTTGATTTACTTTATACCTTAAGGGGGGAGGATATGAGGCCTGTTTTGCTGGTGCTGGATTTTCCACATCAAATTGTTGGCATGTGATACAATTTCCCCATGTCTGCTGTGCTAGCACGGTTTTAAAATTTTGTTTAACATTTTTCCCAGTCCCAGTCTTTGTTACAGGCTGCCATCATTCCCCCTTTGCTCACATGCGTCACACTGTGATACATGCGAGCACGGTACAGCAATAGGCTGATTGGCGCAACCGGATGGCCAGTCCGGCAGTGCCACAAGCCATCTAAGTGAAGGTACCAATCATTGCCTGCCCATGTCCAATCTTTGATTGCGTCTAATATATATATATATATTTTTGGGCTTGCTACGTCTACTTGTGAGACAATCATTGGCAATGATGGAAACCTTTGGAATAAAACCAAAAACATACAAATCAGTATGAACACATGGTACAACATATTGCGTGGAACAGCACAACGTAAAACACTCTTTGTCAGTCATCCCTTCTCCGTAAACGGTACACCGTTTCGGAATGCTCTACCTCCATCTGGAAAACAACAGGGTCAACAGGGGTTACTGCAAAAGTGAGTTAGTGGCTTAACAGAGTCAGATGTGCAATCATTAATCATCAAGATCTCCCCATCTAACTGGATGGACAGGCACATGTACACACACATGTACACACATACATAGACATACAAATGCGCACACTCACTCAGTCCTATTTATACTGGTATGCATACCCTAATTTCTAGGGCTGTTCCTGACTAAAACGAATTTCGGTCGACTAACAGCCGTCCGTTTTTTTCGATTGGTTGAACCTTTTCCCTTATGATTATTTATTTATTTTTCTGCGCAACCAAAATAAATCTCGGTCGACCAACAGCCCATCGATCAAACAATCGACCAGTAGACTAGATGGGGTCAGTCCTACTAATTTCCAAGATTCATTTAATCTTGGAGTCACTTGTTTGTATAGGTTATATATATGTATATATATATATACACACTATTATTATTAGTTTCCCAGGAGTTTCTGACAGGATGTAGACCCAATTCTAATGAGATATAGCCTCCTTTATGAATACCATTATTTACCCAAATTTTCCGTTGTAGTTTAAACATTTTTGTAAATATTTTTTCCATTAAACGCCTATGGTTTCTATCTTTAATCAACAATAAAATCAGGTACATAATATATACATAATCCAGGATGCTATTACGTGATCCGTCAGTTATACCCTCGATATTAAATCAGCTCCGCAGTTACTATAATGATGCTTCAAAATATTACTGCTAGCTTAACTTAACCATTATTAAACACAGCATGCTTTGTAGATTGAAGCTGATACTCGAGTTCTGCTTTACCATAGTGTGTGCGTCAAAACCGCACTTCCGTCATCATCCATTGTACGCATCTTAAATCACGATGGATGGTACTATGAGAGTTCACTCGGAGCACACAGTTAAATCTACCTATGGAAATATGTTTTACCTCAGCGAATATTAGGTTAGCTGGCTACAGGTTAGCGAGAATGATCAATATTGTCTACATCTTTACTGATCAGTAGCACAATGTTTAACTTTGAATAGGACTCTTCCCCCATTCGGGTTCACAACGTGCACGCGCGGTTTTCAGGACTGCTCCAGGCCGACATTTACCTGACCTGTCCGTGACCCTCTTCGCTCAGTTCCTCTTTCCATTCAAATACTTCTAAAAGTGGCAATGACACGGCATTTCCACAAAAGTTATTCCAACCCCATTTGTAACACCAAATGGAGATAATTGTGCTACTGATTTATTGCGACCTGAGCCACATATAAATGTATTGATACAAAAAATACAGCTCAGACTAGCTTCCCATTTAAATCACCGTTAGCCCGATAACCTTTGCTATAGAGGTACATTTAGCGTGCAAAATCTTAATGTCCCCACCCAAAACTCGATTGTGCCCACTTTCCATTCCCCCCCTTTTCTTCCCTAGCGGCCCCCTCCCCCAACGTGTTCTGTCTTAGTAAACTACATTTGGGAGACAATAGAGCCTCCAGGGGGGGTCTTACAGCTCTGCTTACAGGAAGACAGGGGTGTCTGGGGGGTGGTATGTCGCAAAACCAGTTCTATTGGCTAGTCATAAACTGATTGCCCTGGCTGATCTGGGGAAAGGGAATCCCTTTTGTCAGAGTTCCCTTTGAAGCTCCGCCAAAAGCTATAATGGAAATCTTCCCAATCGCCAATACAACGCTACTAATCTGATATTTTACACAAATCCTTGGTATGAATAAAATACAGTTGCTCACTCTAGTAGATGATAAAAAGGTCCTACATTTAACCCCATTTGCCTTTGAAATGTAGGAGTGTAAGCAAAAATAACATATTCCGTCTAATTGAACACCACGTATTCACCCCACAGCATGTGTTAAATCTATCCTGGGAATTGACTATTTTCTCCTATTTCTATTTCCTAGGTAGCTTATATTCATTATTACTTTAGGCCTATACCTTATAATATGCAGATTACTATTTTTCTCCTTCTTTTTATTCTGGGTTTAGTCATGCCAACAAAAGAATGCTAGTACATCTGTCCCGCTTTCCTAACGCACTCTCCAAATATACTATTTTAGCCAAATCAAGAGATCCATTATCCGGGAATCGGAGATCAGGATCCTTGTGTGTATATTTATTCCCGCTCTTTAATTGATAGCATGTTGCGGATCATAGTGCGTATACATGCATATATTTTACTATAATAAAATATGTATTATAAATTATATATTATTATTACTCTTAGCAGGGGTCTTCAACTCCAGGCCTCGAGGTCCGCAGTGTCTGCAGGTATTTGCTCCAACCACATACTGCACCACCTGATTTCGAATAATTACTTTACCTCCTTGGTCCAGGAAGTGAGCTAATTAGTGAAATCAGGTGGTGCGTGGTTGGAGCAAAAACCTGCAGACCCTCTGACCTCGAGGCCTGGAGTTGAAGACCCTGCTCTATAGTAATAGCCGTGATTCAGCTTACGAATCTTGATTCCGCCACTCCGATACGCAACCTTCTGCAAACGGATTCTCACTCCCATCCCATTGTTCTACAAACTTATTCCAAGAACTGCACCTGGCCCATGTAGAATGTTTGAGTAAACATTTGCAACCGGCCTGCACGTCCTTTGTCTGGAATTACCTTACGGGTGAGTCCCTCTAACAGCTGGACATGTGCTCAACACCACGTGTCCCTGATCTCCTATCTTGCAAACGGCTTCTCACTCCTCCCGTCCTATTGTTATATCTAGCGTGCAATATTTCCTGTATTTAAAAAACTGCAACACGGCCAAATAACTGGAATTACTTTCGGGTTGAGTGGAGAACCACTTCGCTCTAAACAAATCACTTTGGTTTGTTTATTTTTTTATCTAACCGCTGGACAAGCGCTCTCGCCACGTGTCCACCTCACAGCGTCCTGTGTTTCGTATCTATAGGCCCATTTGACTAACTTAGCATATGCGAACGAACAACAATCCCGGGTACACACAAGCACACAATTCTGTGAATCGCTTTTCTTCTTGCCACCGTAGTAAAACCAGTCTAACTTTTATGCGTATTATCAGCTAAACATTTTAAATATCTAATCCAATAATTGATCCGCCGCACTGACAATAGCCCATTGCCCTAAGCAATCACAGAATGTGCCCTGTTGTTTCACAGTGCATATGCGTGACACGACAAACTTTAACAAACAACACAACATTCACATGAGATTGTTCATTCTCCATCCCGGGTATTAAAATAGCGACCCAATTCAATTCAAGTTATCGGCTGCATCTTGCCACACGTAATTATACGGTCTACTCCTTGGTCCTTTTCTGCGTATTATCAGAAATATTTGTATACAATATCCTCTCCAATAATTGACCCACCGCGACCGACAATAGCCCATTGCCCTAGACGATATAACTTGATGGCCCTATATACACGTAACTAAGGCGTAGCTAGTACTTAAGCTACTGGAGTAACAGTCTACGCGAAGCCTAATGACACATATCTCTCTCCGCGGAGTTCCAACTAGACTCAGTTTTCCATGTTGTACAACAAGTAAAATATTCTCTTTTACAATGCGCAAGGCCAATGGAATATTTTCCCAGATTTAACAGACGCCCACAACGACCTCTTTTCGACCTAACCTGCCCGTTTGTTTCGCCTACCGCATCACCAGATTTACGCGATCATTCGTATCCGAAGCTAAATATTTTAAATACCTAACCCCCAGACTGATCCACCGGTCCTACTATAACCATAGCTTGTTCCTTTAACCGTACTGTTCCCTCACATTAACGCTTACCAAGTCCTGATCAATAAGTTTATCAGCTAAGCATTCTCAACACCTAATCCAATAACTGATCCGCCTTTTCCGACTATAACCATAGCTAAACTTTCGTCGAAGTTCCTCTGTTATCGGTTAACCTCCTCAAACATTTAGTATACTGTTTAAACAAACTCTCTCCTGTGTCCCTGTAATTGCGGAACGCGAGACTCTCTATTGCGTTACTCACCTTCACTGACGGGAACAGTCAAATACCACTATAATGGGTTTGAATAAGGCCCCAACCTTTCTCTCTATTGCGCAGCGGCGCATGTCTGGTCCCGGTCAGTGGAAGAGAGGCCGTTCTGTCGAGTGTCTGCATTCCCGGGTCGAAGGCACCAAAATTGTCGTGGAAATTAAAACTCAGTAGGATCAGAGAGAATTCCTTTAAACAGTATTAAAGCTTTAATTACGAGCAGCTGCACGGAGACCCGTGTCACGCAGGACAGCGAATCTCCCGCCTTCAAATTCAAATGGATATTTATATCCAACACAACGGAAGGGGAGGGAACAATCACAAGGGGGAAGTAACAGGGCATTAACTTACAGGTAAATGGAGCTATGGGCTAACATGAAGATATAACAGGTTGTTAGAACAGCCCTCCAAGGGTCTTAAACCAATGGGAAATGAACAACTGTTCCTTTGAAGTTGTGGCGCGAAAAGCCTTTTGTCTCTGACTTCTGTGGCACACTGTCACACTGAGTTAATTAGTGTCTACTGTCCACCTCTGTGGATGTGGTCTAGCATCCCAACTCGATACAAATTTCTTCCTCCACACACTGGAACAGTGGAGCAGGTTGCACACTGCGGCCGGGGTTTGAGCCCCGGGTGCGCCAGCCCGGTTCTGGCTGGGAGTCCTGTTCGGCATTTGGCTGTACGCCCCAGGGGGAGGGAGAGCCGGCACGAGCTCGCCGAGCAACAGAAGGGCGACCCTGTAAGACAGGGCGAGTTCCGTCTTGGACGAGGTGGATTATTGCCTTGGGATATTAGCTTGTCCCATAGAGAAGGGCGGTGGGTTTGTGGGGGAGGTAGAATCGAAAGAAATAGAGGGTACAATTGGCCACCAAATTGAAAAACAGGGAAAAAAATCTGAAATAAATTAGAAAAAAAACCATGAAAAGTGGCAGCAATGTCCTCTTAAGATCAGACTTACATTAAGTGACTATATTTACTCTTCTTATTGAAAGCATCAGGTTATCAGCCATTCACTTTGAAAGGTGATTTGTTAGAAATGGTCTTGCTATGGTTTGGATAATTTTATTAAAGGAACACCCTGGTACATGACTAATCACAAATGACAGAAGGGCTTCAAGGCCATCCCTGAGAAATTCCTTGGAGTCCTTGAGTGCCCGTGCCACCTTCTGATGAATACTGGCTCTCACAGGTGTTGTCTCTGAGAAGAAGCATGTGCAAATAGACTCAATGTATAAAATGGACAAATCACTGACATCCCTTTAGACTGTGTATTCTGTGTCTAAATTTAAGATATAACCTTTTTATATATTGCTGCAGTTGTGACATATTATAAATTCCAAACAGCTCCACAGTTCTCAGAAATATATTTAAATGTATTATTCCTGTGAATTGTAATAAATAACGCATAGAAAAACATGAAATACTTGTTTAAATGATTTTGTGGTACATATTTTTGACCGTTTTGATTGAGGGATACAGAACTGACCCAGAATCATAGTACCTACTATTAATCTGTACCCCAAATATTTTGTGTAAATACTTGGACCTTGATCTTGATACAGTATCAGCCTTGTGTCCGCAGAATACAGCCACACAGTTGGGTACATTTCTGCATGTTTCTTTCACCCCAGTACAGTCAATGAGGAGCACTACCTGATACAGAAGATGAAAAAGTCCAAGCAGGTCATGAGACTGGCTGTGGTCTACAAGGTCTTAAAGGTCAAGAACCCTGTGACATTGAGAAGGATGACCAGGGGAGAGGGCCACATGAGTATCTCTGCTTGCAGTCTTGCCACGGTAACTCCTACGGCAAATTTTGAGCGCAACCCGACCCTCCCAACTGTCATTCTCTTTCTGTTTGCCTACTGTGTCCCATCACTCTCGTTAGCCACAATTCCACTATGAGGCCAGGTCAGGCCAGTCTGAAAAGTGGGGCTTGGTTACACTAACTGCCCTGTGCTGAAGACCCAGGCCACTGGCTCGTCTCCTTTTCCACAGACCAGGGCTGACGGAGGTGCTGACGCCACACTTAACATTCTTTTTACACCTTTTTATGTTCTTGTGGGTGTTAACGGTGTAAACTCCCCCTCCCAATTCAGAAATATTTCACCTCGACAGTGATTCCTCTCAGAAAAGTATTGACGACCAGCAAGCTAACAACAGGGAGCCTTAAGCTATCGTTTGCGTGATGCTAATGTTGTTGTCATAGCGATATCATTGCTCGGATTCTGCTATTTACATATTTAATGTTTCTTTTAGGTACCAGGCTACCTATTTTGTTAGTTATTACATTACATTACATTACAGGCATTTGGCAGACGCTCTTATCCAGAGCGACGTACAACAAAGTGTTAACCGTAGTCAAGAACAGTTTAGCTGAAAGCCACCCTAGCGGGAAGTACAGTTCCTAGGTGCTAGGAGCAACCACATAGTTAAACTAGGACCCTGTAGGTAAATCTGTAGCCACAATTCAAAGGTAGCAATAAAGCACTCAGTGTGGAAAATAATGCCTAAGCCTAATACAATACATAAACAGGTAGACATGTGTAATACTAAGCAACTACGTCCCTAAGTTAACAAAAAACGGACTACGGGGAGAGGTGCACCCTGAAGAGGTGAGTCTTCAGTCGTCGCTTGAAGGTGGCCAGGGTCTCAGCTGTTCTGACTTCCACAGGAAGGTCATTCCACCATCGTGGAGCCAGAACTGACAGACGTGACCGGGAAGCGCAGGTGCGGAGGGGGGGAGGTGCTAGGCGTCCTGAGGTAGCAGAACGGAGTGGTCTGGCAGGTGTGTAGGGTTTGAAGATCTTGAGGAGGTATGTTGGGGCTGATCCCTTGACTGCCTGGTATGCTAGGACCAATGTTTTGAATTTGATGCGAGCTATAACAGGCAGCCAGTGGAGGGTAGTGAGCAGGGGGGTGACATGGGAGTGTCTAGGAAGACCAGACGGGCTGCAGCGTTCTGGATGAGTTGCAGGGGTCTGATGGCAGATGCGGGAAGGCCAGCCAGGAGCGAGTTGCAGTAGTCCAAGCGGGACAGTACCATTGCTTGATCCAGGAGCTGGGTAGAGTACGTGGTAAGGAAAGGATGGATTCTCCTGATGTTATACAGGAAGAATCTGCACGCCCGGCTTACCGCTGCAATGTTCATTGATAGGGACAGCCTGTTGTCCAACACCACACTGAGATTCTTCGCGCAGGGTGATGCTGTCACCAAGGTGTCACCTAGAGAAATGGAGAAATCAAGGTGGGGAGAGTTTAGGGCAGGAATGAAGATTAGTTCTGTTTTACCTGGGTTGAGCTTTAGGTGGTGACTGTCCATCCAGCTCTGAATGTCCCTCAGGCAAGCAGAGATGCGGGTAGAGACCTGAGTGTCTGATGGGGAGAAGGAGAGAAAGAGTTGAGTGTCATCAGCATAACAATGGTAAAATAAGCCGTAGACAGAGATTACAGAGCCAAGGGAGCGGGTGTACAGGGAGAAGAGAAGGGGACTGAGGACTGAGCCCTGTGGAACATATATATATATATGTATATATATCTTGACTTTATTATTCCCTAATCCCTCCAAAAACATATAATGGCAACTATCATAGCCACTGTTTATCAATAGAGCATTTTATTTTCCTGATGTATTTTTTTCTGTCTGTTTTTAGCATTCGAACACAGGCACCTCCAAGTATTACATATACAACACATTTCCTACTTCCCCATCCTCACTCCTGATTGTGCCGAGCCACCACCACATTTTAATATGCAATATCCTTGATACCAGCCAGCTAAGGCATCCTGTATTTAATCACTTTTGACTCTATTGACCTCCCAACCCCTAGTTTAAATATTCCACCTCATATTTCAAACAATGTTCCAGCTGTAGTTAGAACCCAAGATCTCTCTACATAGATTTTTTATTTTGCTTGATTTTCCAAAGGCAATTTGAGTATTACACATGTAAACCATTATTCACAGGTACCGTTTTGCATTTGCAGAACTCTGCCGTTAATCCTTTTTTCACCAACAAAAATATTTGGGGCGGTTATGTTAATATGCTGTCCTCCCCACTGTTTTTTCATTAAATGCATACAGTGACAGGATCTAACATGCTGTAAACCACGCATATTGTTCAATGCTGCTCAGGCCTGATGTACATTAATGTAATGGATACAGGGGTCATAGTTTTGTGTTTAATTTCATTTAAATTGTTACTGCTACACTTTAGTATTCCATTATGTATCACTGGAATGAGCATGAAATTATCTTTATTTTGATGTATAAACTGATGTGTCATGCCCAATCACAAAAAAGTTGCAATTGAAAAACCTCATATACAAATTATGAAAATGTGAAAATATGTATTTGTACATAATTTATAATAATATATAATTTGTGGAGATATATGGTATGTCATATCAATTAAAAGTTTTAACAAATTAGTGTTATTATATACAAAATATGTGTGTAAATTATGTACAGATAAATTATTACAATCTTACATTTATTTGTCACATCTATATTTACATGTAACCATTTTGAAACTTGATGTGAAGAGTTATATTTCAATGAATTGAGTTTGTATCATTCTCTGTAATGTTCATCTCATTCTTCATTTTGTTATTAGTTAAAATTGTATGGCTACCTTTTGTTTGTTGTGTCTGTTGGGATCATCATAAGCAAACCTCTGGTAATGGAAACAGCCCAAACATGGATCAGTTGAGTAATTAGCTGAAGATAACTGGCTTTGGCTTGTTTGTATGCAGATGTTTGCCGGTGGCAGAGTGGCCAATGTGATCAAATTGAAACTGGAGGCTGGCTGTGTTCTGGGCTTCGGAGTATACCCCCTCCCATTGACGAAAACAGAGGGTAAGACCCAGCCATTTTGGATCATAGTTACAGCTGTCACTGCTCTCTTTTAAGACCGCTCAACTCCTTCAGGGCAGTGGTTCAGCTTGTCTGTCAGATCTCTCTAAACCACTCTCATCATCAGAACTGTGTAGAGAAGTTAAAATGGTCAAATCAAGGATGTTTAAATCTTGTGAGTCAGTGCCTGGCTGGAGTGGAATCCTGCAGACACTGATCCAGCATGATTCACAGTCGATTACCATGAGCTGCAGTGCCTACTCTTTTCTAATTTTCCCATAACCCTCTCTACCAAGGGTTTTCAGAGCATACCTAATGATCTAATGAAAATACATTGGGGACTAATTTCCAGGAAGATGCGTTGAACCTTTAGGTGGCAAGTGCTCGGGTTGCAAAAAACCTTTCTACCCCCTCAAAAAAACACAAGACCCAAAGATAGAAGCTATAAGTTAAAAAAACTCAGGCAGACAGTTGGGACAGAGATGACACATTTTCTCCTTAAATAAGTTAAATATATGAAAGAAGCGTGCCCATGGGGGCATATCCAGCTGTGGCGCTTGTTTGTAGTGCAGTGATGTACCCTGTGATTTGAATCAAACTGACCTCTGTGGCGACTGTGATTGGGAGCCCCACAGGATGATGCATACAGTAATTAACCATAGTATCACCCAAGGAGGGAGGGTTAGAATTGTCAGAGTATTCCCCACATCATTGTGCATTAGTGACTTCTCTAGTCTACTGAGTGCCTGCAGTCTATCTGTGCAAGTTACGCAGTCCTACAGCAGTAACTGCACAGTGCATTTGGATTGTAGTGATGCGCCTACAATTACGACTGGGCATTCCTCATTTAATATGTTTGTCTAATCTGCATCCTCCTCTGTCATTAGTTGTGTTAAATTCATGTTTGTGTGACTGTTTGTCAACTGACTATTTGCCTGTTTACCATGCTGTAGGATATATTATACCCTCTCTGGAGCATTAAAGAAACAGGATATATCCTACAGAGGGGCCAATGGACATATTTTTACAACTGAAGGCAGTGCTTACACATCAATCAGAATGCTTGCATAAAGGTGTCTGTCACTCCACCTGCTGACTAGCCTACTGCACTGCAACATGCACCTCATTCATGATATTTGAATGATTATTTGAGATCGTAATATGTTGGTTGCTTAACAAGTAGCAATTTGTTGGAGTGTTGGAGGACGGAACTGAGAGAACCAAGGAATTTTGCATGGCTCTGCCAACGCTCACCTTTAAATTGCTTGATTGCAAAAAAATAAGACATGCCATAAGAGATGCTACATTTAGCTGTACAAACCAGCTGCTCATGAGACCCTAATCTCTGGGCGTGGGCCACTTTTTAAAGTGGAGCATACTGTGCCGGACATAGCATGACCGTTGCATGTTGACTCAAAGGGTACTGCTGGGATATTGAGTGTACTGAGGTGTTATCTGACTTTTCACTGGAGTTCATCAGCATTGAGACACATCTCCTTTCCTGTGTGTTTCAGATTCCATCCGATTACGGACTATGGCATCCAGTGGTATTGTACACTCGTTTGGTTTGCTAACCTTTCACTTACAGTGAGATTACACATCAATTCCACTGATTTCATGCTTCTCAATCATTGCCATGTAACCAGAGGGACAGACAAAGAGCTAAAATATAACTAACAATGCAGAAGATACTTATTGTAATGGAATATCAAACAAGATGTAGCATAAACAGACCTCAATAGCAGGATGTAAGATATTTAATACTATTTTAATACGTTTAAAACAAGCAAATTAAATGTGGGATTAAATTGTGGGTTGTTTGGGGTAAAGAAACAGTGCTTCCATAATCCGTTGCTTAAATGGTGTCAGGCAAATTTCACTTTGGTTTTTGTAGCCAAATTACTCCATGACATTGTGGATATCAATAGATTGAACTGTGTGTGATTAACTTACAGTGATGCTGTACAAATGACTGTGTCTGCTACAGAGGATAACACTTTTTCATTTTTTTCCCTCTGCTCTCAAAGGAGATTGGCTTGCAGAAGAGGTCACAGGTGGTGAGTATTTGAACCTGGCAGTAAAGTTGATTGCCTTTGTGTAGAGTAGTACATTTTAGCTGGATGCCATTGAATATAAGTGCTTATCTTAGTTTATATTATGCGATTTGAGTCAGATGACCCAAGTGAGGGAGGACAGGAATAGATGGGCAAGACCATTCCATTGTCTGCATGGCACAGGAAGGAACACAGTCCAGCTTGGATCAGTGATAAAGCACCTCAGTCTTTCAAAATGTATTGATGTTTTGTCCCAATGGTAGTCTTGTCCCAGAAGTACTATCTACTGTAGTTTGGTAAAAAGGTCACAATTCATGCATTACAGTTTATTGAGTAATTGGTTTTGCCAGTCCTCTGTCTTTTTTTCTCATTAATAGATTCCTGCTCATAAATGACTAAATGTAATATTAAACAGCATCATTGATTGAACCTGGCTATAACTGAGCATTGAAAGGTCCAGTGTTCAGTATGTGAAACAAAATGGTGTGGAGATGCAAGGCTTTCACACTCACCACAGCCTGTAATATGCTTTAATAATCCTTTTTTATTGTTTTTAACTTTTAACAAATGTTTCATATTTTTATACTAAGATTTTCTGGCAATGAAGCAGCGTGTGGAAGCAGATTTGAGACGTTTTACGGAAATTAGTCGGGATGTACAAAGGCTCATCCGGGACCCTCTGTCCAGGATTTTGACGTGCCCCCAGGCCCTGTATGCTTTGGACTGCATGGTATGTGTGTTTGGTTGGAATGCTTTCAACAAACACAAGCACAAACATAACGAGGCTAGTCATGCTCAGCCATTTCCTGTGGTGCATCTTGACTTCCTGGAGCATTGTACTTCTTTTCTGAATTTGTATGTTTATCATTATAGAACAATGGAAGTAGTTATCGGTCACACTTTCCCACATTTGTATATGCTGTAAATAAATTAGTCAATTAGTTTAATATGCTGTAAATAAGAAATTATCAAAAATAATAAACAAAATCTGTGAACATGCAGTGTAGATACAGTATCAGTTTGGTTTGGTGGTAATTAAACAAATATTTCTGCCTTTTATTTTCTCTCCGGTCTCTAAGTTGGCAAGGACAGTAGCGAAAATGCACCTGGATGGTAGTGAATTTGCTAGTTTTGTCCATCGCAAATTGAATGACGTGTGCCACACACGTCTTCCTCTTACTCCCATCTGACAACTATATCAGTTTTCTACTCAGAAGTGCACAGTAGGAAACTGATACATACAATGGGGGAAATAAGTATTGAACACATCAACATTTTGTCCAGTAAATGTATTTCCAATGAGTCTATTCAAGTGAAATTTGCACCAGACAAAAAATCTAAACATTAAAGTCCATATGTAAATAAAGTTATGTGTAATAAAGTGGAATGAAACAGGAAAAAAGTATTGAACACACTAAGAAAAAGCAGTACACCACAGCAAGGAAAGGCAAGGAACTAGCTGAAAACCATAACTAATTAGGAGGCAACTCTACCTCCAATCTGTGCTAATTAATGTCAGCTGGGTTAGAATATATTGATGGGCTATAAAAGTTTTTTTTGTTACCAAGGTGCCACACAAGAAACATCTAATGATGGGTAAAAGCAAAGAGCTCTCTCAAAACCTTTGCAACCAGATTGTTGCAAAACGTGAAAATGGAATTGGCTACAGACGTATTTCTCAACTTCTGAATCTTCCAATAAGCACCATTGGCTGCATTATCCGTAAGTGGAAGCAACATCACTCCACCATCAACCAGCCACGCACAGGAGCTCCTCGCAAGATTTCTGATCAGGGAGTCAGAAGGATACTTAGAAGAGTAGCCAAAGAGCCAAGGACCACTAGGAAAGAGCTCCAGAAAGACTTGGAGGCAGCAGGTACAACTGTGACAGAAAGGACAGTAGGCAATGCACTCCACTGCCATGGCCTCTGTGCACGCTCAGCCCGCAAGACTCCACTACTGAAAAAAAGACATGTTGAAGCTCGTTTAAAGTTTGCCAAACAACATTTGGACAAGCCAGTGAACTACTGGGAGCATGTACTCTGGTCAGATGAGACCAAAATTAAACTTTTTGGCTGTCACACAACACACCATGTTTGGAGGAGAAATGGCACTGCACATCACCCGAATAACACTATACCAACAGTGAAGTTTGGAGGTGGAAGTATCATGATGTGGGGCTGTTTCTTCTCTCGTGGTACTGGCAGACTTCATATCATTGAAGGAACAATGAATGAAGCCATGTACAGAGAGATTCTTGAGATGAACCTGCTGCCATCCACCAGGATGCTGAGGATGAGATGTGGGTGGACCGGTCCAACAATCCAAAGCATACAGCAAAGGAAACTCGCAGTTGGTTTCAGAGAAAGAAAATCAACTTGTTGGAATGGCCCAGTCAATCACTTGACTTAAACCCAATTGAACATTTGTGGAAGCATCTGAAGATCCAGATTCACAAGAGGGCCCCCCGCAATCTTCAAGATTTAAAGACAATCTGTGTAGAGGAATGGGCCAAAATCACACCTGAATACTGCGGGCGATTAGTTACTTCATACAGAAAGCGCCTTGAAGCTGTCATTACAAACAAAGGCTTCTCCACTAAGTATTGAATTAATTTCAGTTAGTGTGTTCAATACTTTTTTCCTATGTCATTCCACTTTATTACACATAACTTTATTTACATATGGACTTTAATGTTTAGATTTCTTGTCTGGATTTCTTGAGTTAATACCAAAGTCTGGTGCAAATTTCACTTGAATGGCCTCATTGGAAATACATTTACTGGGAAAAATGTTGATGTGTTCAATACTTATTTCCCCCATTGTATTAGCACATTTGTTTAGTTTAGTGATTCCATATATGGTGCCCAATTATACACCCATTTTATTGTAGTGAAAACAAGCCTCATAAGTTGCTTTCCCGCATAATAATTCATATGTCATATTTCATTCATACCAGATACCAGAACCAGTCTTTTTTTATTTTGGCTTATCACACATTTGCTGTAATCAAAATATTAACATAATATCTGGATAGCTATGGAAGTAATCTACTTCTGTGTGTTTGCATCTTACCCACAGCTAGAGTACAGAAAAGTATAGTGCAGTATATTATGCATAGTACGGTAATGTGTTTTGTGGGCTGTGTGTGTCTGAGGATTACTCTGTATGTGTCAGCACAGCTGGAGGAAGGCTGCCTATGCACACTTAACCCCTCCCCTCTGGATAAAGTACCCGAGGGCCTCAGGCTGAGTGTCCAGCATCTGCTGCAGGTAGCGGGGCTGGACAGGGTTGAGGACTTTGACTGCTTGAACCTTCTCAAACCCCTTGGCTTGCTGGTCGGCACCCTGGCTGGTGAGTTACTAGCTGTATTTCCCAAATGTTTTTCTTTCAAAACCGGTCACCATCTGTAAAATACCCACCTGCAAAGCTGTGGTGGCAGAGAGGTGATTTTCACTGTCTGTGTTTGTGCTTGCTTGTGTGTGTGTGTGTGTGTGTGTGTGTGTGTGTGTGTGCATCTACAGTATGTTTGTGCTGTCCATATGACCTTTGAAAGTGTAGGCAACAAGTGTCTACCATATGACTAAGTTATTGATGACCTACACTGAGCAGTTGTGACAGCACCCAGGTCACTAACTACTGACACCCGGGCCGGCCAGCGGAGGATGGGCTTCCCCACTAAAATGGGTTGCTCTAGAGTTTTTTCTTGCCATTGTTGTAGTGTTTATTTTCTCTTCCCACCTGAGTTTTTGCCTCATTTCTGCTTTTTGGGGGTTCAGGCCCAGTACTTTCTGTTCCCTGTAAAACGTATTTGTGACAGTTCTCTGTAAAATAGCACGATACAAATAAAATTGAATTGAATTGAACTAACTGGACTCTTTGTCTTCCAGACCTGGGTAAGGAGACAGTGACTCTTATCATGGGCCTGGACAGTGAGGTTAGAGGTCAGGTTGCTGAACTGGTGAGCCATTCAAACACATCCGTTTTTATAGATTAAAAAATATAATGAACAACTTGCTATGTGAATTATGTTTTATCAAGCATGCTGCTCGAAGGACAATGACCGTCAAAGGACAGTGCTCTTTGTACAAGTTCACAAACGGGGCAAGCTGGGAAGTTCTAGTGTGGTCCAGTGCACATAAAGATCACAGGTGTTTAGCTGCTGCACGGTTGTAATCACCTGATCACCCGTTTGTGCAGGTGGAGGCAGTGCTGGAGAGGGTGTGTAGCGGGGATGGCGGTGACCTTCAATGGAGTGAACGATTTTCACGGAACACTGTGACGGTGGCTGATGGCATGCTGATGTCCTGCGGGCTAAACCTGGGCGAGGACCTGGGCTCCCCAGGGGCTCCTGATGTGGCCCTCCTGGCCCTTTACATCGCATTACAGGGGATAGGCATGCTGTTTGTAATGTAATGCATTTTAGTAGAAATAACATTTTAATGAAAGCATAAGCTGCCAAGAAACGCTTGCTTCGGGAGGTAAATTGGGAGAATAGAAATCATAGGATAGAAATAGATTTTTCTTCCTACCGGCTTGGTCTGAACAAAAGCACAAATTTTAATTACATAACGGTTCATACCATATTGTTAACAGTGGATCTCACTATTTTATATGTAGTGATATATGCGACGTAGTTAAGTAAGCTAAATTAAACAAGCTAAACATACCCACTTGTATCATATGTGATGAAGTTAATCAACACTTCAACATTAAGTTGAAAAACAATAATGCAAATTACAATTATTAAGCTACTAACTACCATCTTTTGAGGGCACTAGTAATCTGATTTTGCAGCATTACGGTAGCAAGCCAGCCATGTGCTCATTGACAATTGTAGGACCAAACAATCAGTTAACTGTTCACTAGCTAGCTATTGACATCCCCCACACTAGAGCTAAAATGCACTTTACGATGAGAGAGCACTGGACACACCTGGATAAACAGGTGCACTGCAACTACAAAAATAGCTGGCACTCAGATTCCATGTGACGTCTGCCTCCAAGTGCATCCGTGTTGAGGACCTGTCGGGAGGACTTGTATATGAGACTAAGAGTACATGATTAGTTGTGGGTATTTTTGTTATTTTTCTAATAAATTACTGGACTCCTGCGTGCATGGTCAAGTACTCTTTCATATATAGGACCTATGTCCTATATACAGCATATGTCAATGTCCATTCATAGTTTTCAACTATTTCCATGCAATAGTGCACAACTAGTAAAACCTGCCCAATATTATTTTTATGAGGTAAAGTGACACTATCCTTAAAGGGATGAATTGACTCTTGAATGGAAAACTCTCTGAAACGTTATAGTTAGCCATCAGAGGGTAGTATTCGTAAAATGGTTCATTTATATTGTTCTGGCACTCTGTCCAAATTTCTGAGTTAAGTGGATACGTAGCAGAAGTCTGAATATTAATAACTTTTACTTCTATTAACTTGAGGAAATTAAGGAGGTGCACGGTTAACTCTGAATAGGGCCCAGAATGAGTACGGAAAGAGAGACAGACAAATAAAATAATTTATTCTGTATGTCCTGAGGTTGCTATAACTAACATTTTTGTTACATTTCTACACATAATTTTCTATTTTTTATTTTATAGCTGGTGAATGTCATGTGAATAACAAGCAATTCACAAGGAAGCCCAAACATAGCCTATATGGACTGTACTGATTAAAGTATTGTAATGGTGAACAGTTAGCTTAGCTACTAAATGCTAAATGTATGGGGGCTACCATGCTATGTTGTTGTGTGTTCAGTCTCCGCAGATTCCTTGTGTGCCAGTTTCCCATCACTCCTTGTGTCATTCATTGGATTGGTGTGGTAACTTGACTGTGTCTGTCTGTGTAAGAGGTTATCCCTGTGACTTCCCCATGAGCTTGACGTGTCTTTTGTTCTTCCCTGCATTGCTAGTCTTTGTTCTAATAAAGCTGGTAGCGCGATTATGGAAGCGCAAGTCTTCCTGAGTTTTGATTCAGCACTCAGTATACACATACCCTGACAGTATTCACATATCACATCTTTGGTGTACTTTTTACAATGTGTAGTTAAATTAAGAGCTAAATGTAGTAAGAAATATATGTAATAATAGTAATAAACAACCCTTACCCAACGGTCGACCATCTTGTAATGGCGTCAGGTGCAAGCCTTTAGGGTGAAGTGTGACAAAGGCTAGCAAAGTATCCCCATTCAGAAAATGTGTGCATTTTCATGAACATTAAAATGGTGCAGAGTATATGCAGATTGATTTTCATACACCATTTACATTTTAGGCACTTAGCAGACACTTGTCCAGAGCGCCTTACAAAACATGCATTTATACATGGTAAGATTAATCATGGTTAGTGCAAGAGATCAGTGTAGTAATACAGCAATATACATCATTGTTGGCAGCTGCATACCGTACCTGTAACACAGGGAGAGAAAAGGTTAGTAGGGGTTTTTTTATTGTTTTTTTTGCGGAAGATGGCCAGTGATCACTTCCATAGTGATCAACCGTCATCACTATGCTGTGGTTGCATGTAACACTAAGACAAGGCCACCAATTCCATTGCATATGCTCTTACATTTCATATTATTCAGCTGCTATGGAAAATGTTCAGCTGCTGTTTGTAACTAAATATATGCAACACCCTCATGCCACTTAGAAAACAAGGATCGCAATTAAACAAAAGTTGCAATTACTTCCTATATAAGTTGCCAGCTCCTGTCAAATTCACAGGTGCTTAATTCAGAATTAGTATGGTACATCTTTACTTAATTAAACAGAAGAATACAGATTAATGTGTTGTGAATACAATCAATATTGTATGTCACAGTTGGAGCCATCCCTGGGGAAGATTTTTCTTTTGAAGCAACCCGTTGAGGAAATATTTTTAAAAGACAATTATTTGAATGAAAGTCAGTCTGTAACAAAGCAACTAGTAACCTCACTTTTCAGGCTCATAATCTATAATACTACGAGACAGAGCATCTGGGATCAAGACTGCTGAGCAACAAACGTACTCCTCTAATTTTTCAGGTACCTTTTAGCCAGCAGAGGGCAGCAAATGTTGTGGAGAGTAATCCGAAGTGGCATTCACATTCTTAATAGGAGTTGCCGTTACTTAGACAGTATTGGTCTGCTTACTATTTCCCAGTTGCATGTGTGCTTTTCCAAGGTGTAACACTGATGTATCTACTGTATCCATGATTTAAACTCAAAGAATGTTAATATTTCCATTTATAATTCATTATAAAATGCATGGCATGGTTGGGTGGCACGGTGATGCTGTGGATAGCACTGTCGCCGTACAGCATGAAGGTCCCGGGTTCGATTCCCAGCTGCGGCCTTTCTGTGTGGAGTTTGCATGTTCTCTTTGTGTCCGCATGGGTTTCTTACCACAGTCCAAAGTTTTCTTTATTGGTTTTCGAACAACAATAATTAAAAAAAGTTGGCATTCCAACTTTAAAGAAAAACAAACAAAGACATTCAGGTACATAAAGGGAAACTTTAACACTGACAAGGGGACATAAAACCACATCTTAAATCGTACATTAACAATCACAGCACAGAAACACAGAGGTTCTTTAAGACAAAAAGACAAAAAAACTATCTTTTTCAAACAAGGGGGCCTGCGCAAAACAAAAAGATCAAAAGGGCTTTTAAGATTTAAAAAGAAAAGGGAAAAAGGGGTTTGTGCTCGGGCTTTGGCCTTCCGGAGCACGGCTCCTCTGGGGGGGTGAGCCGTGCCAATTACTCACCCCCCATCTCTCTCGTCCCTCTCTTGTCCCTCAAAAGAAAAACCACCAGAGATGCTGTCCTGGAGGATGTTGGTTCTCCAGAGAGTGATCAAGTCCCTTGTTTATTTTGGAAAACCCTTTGGGGGGTGGGCAAGAGGCGCCCAAACCATGTATTAGGTGGGGTCTGGAGTGGAATGGAGACTGAGAGGTGCAAATGTTCATCCTGGACCACAATGGGGAAACAGGGGGGTTACTCTGGGAGATGGGAAGTGAACCGGTTCTATTGCATGTTTTGAATATTGGTACAGATTTGATTTAGGCAGTCCAGGACCGCATCGGATTTTGGTGGGCGCCTCTTCGCTTCTTGGCTACGTTCGCTCACTGTCTAGTAAGGCCCGTCTTGGAGAGGTGGGGCAGATTGATGTTGCCCCTGAATCCCCTGTCTTTTCGGAGGCAGAGGGCCCCCAAATAGGGTCTTGTTTTTCTTGGGACAGGGCAGGCCTGGGGTACTGAAGTGCCCGGTAACCAATTGAGCAGGGTGGAGGTGGGTTTGGAAAAGTTTGGGGATGAAAATTTTTTGAGTGGGGGTGGGGGGGGGACACCTGTGACCTGCTGTTTTTAATGGGGGTCTGAAACTGTTTGGTTTATTTGCTGCTCTGTGTTTTAGTTTTTTCCTATGCCTCTTTCCTATTACTTAGGTACAAGTAACACCAATGGCAAAAAGACAGCACAAGCATTATTTGGGTGAATGTATAAAAATAATTAAAATACATTAAGCTTTCATTTTTGTGGATTGATCAAGTTAAGAGGTTAATTAATATTGTACAATACATTTTGATTATGTAAAATGAAATACATTTCAAGACATCTAGAACGACCCAGTTTTCAAGTTCAGTTCACCAAAAAATTTAGTTTTCTGAGACACATCCGGGCACTTAACTAGGGAAAAAGTAGAATATAATGGATTTAATCGAACTTCCTACCAACCAATCACGCAGGACAATGGGTGACCACCTGATATCAGCAGTCTGTGCAGTAAGTAAGTGACTCTGCCAGTGGCAGCGTGAAATACTACCACAACTTGAGCTGACAATGATTTCTTAACCAATCATGGATAGTGGTGTTAAAAAATTACTGTGGAGTAACCAATGTCTGGCCATCACGTACACATTAAGAACCATTGTGGAAGTTGGGTCATCCTGACTGTGTCTATCTGTGGGAGTAAACAAATGCCTCTCTGTCTCACCTGCAAGTAACGTCAATGTGAAGTTACATGCAAGACCACATCGCAATATATATATATTTTAAATGTATAGTTTCTCATTTTCCCCGGTTTTTCTCCCAATTTGGTTGCCAATTATACCCTTTATTTGTCTGAATTCACCATCCCCCACCCATCCTCCGGGTAATGACAGCCAAATGCCACCCCTGATCAGGGCTAAGGGCCAGGGCTGGTCTGGCAGAGATGGGCTCTGAACCGCATCCCTGATAGGTAGCTGCACTCGTATCGGACCAGCCAAGATACAATGCGTTAGACCGCTACGCCATCCGCCGCCAACTCACATCGCAATATTAATTGAGTTTTTTGAGTTCATGTTTAGATTCATCAGCTAGCCAGCACACTAGTCAATCAAATGTTTCAGGAGATCGGCTGATATAGGGTATATAACTCAATTATAACTCCCATATTATTATATGGCAGCAAAGTATTATGACCCCATTTCCAAGCCGGACTTCAAAAATTGGGACAAAACCCCAACAGAAATGTTTAAATTAGAATTACCTAAAAACAACCTCCATATTCATAGAAATGCACCAAATAATGCCTGCACAGCAGAACTGGGCCTATTCCCTCTGCAGATCCAAATTTAAAAAAAGCAACTAGCAACTAAGTTCTAGTGCCACTTAAATCGGGCAGTACTCACTAAAATACAAAGCCCTACTGAGCAACCAGATCTCCCAAAACAAGGAGCCCCTGGGCTAACAGGCCCTGAGGTCATTGAACAGAGCCACACCGAAATCAATGACCCTCAGAACCAAAATACAGATAAAACAATTCCCAAATCAACAATGAAAAAAATAGATCTACATTTGAAAAACAAATACACTGAAAATTGGAAAGAACGTGCAAAGATCGCGCACTATTCAAAAGACTAGATGAAGCAGTACTTCACTGTGCAGGCTTTAAAATGCGTCATAAGCCATAATTGTCCAATCAACGACGTATAAAGTACTTTATTGCGTTACATTGAGTTCTATTAGTTTAGTGAAGCAGAGAACATCTGAAGTATCTTTTTAAAACCTGAGGGTGGTACTGTTTTGCATGATACATTTTTTTTAAAGTGAGACCTTTGGCTTGATTCACAGAGGAAATGGTCATTGTGATGATACATAGCCATTAAAAAATACATGTTTTATATGATATGTGTGTCATGTTTTTTGTGTGTTTTTAGGTGAAGTCATTTATTTATTTATTAGTCAACGTTACATCTGATACATAGCTATGTTGCTGTAGTAAGGTCAGAATTTCAGCTAGCTGGCTATGTTAGAGAAGTTACAATTCAGCTACAGTTAGCTAGCTCGCAGGCTAGTTAGTTAATTTGTGACAAAAATAACATTACTACTAGCTAGCTATGTTCATATGCATAAGTTGTGCATAGCTAAATATCTAATTGTGAATAATGTTGACTAATTACATGAAACTATAAAAATACAGAAATATTCCTCCTACCTTGTCCTGTCACCTTACATTTTTTTGCTGAATAATACAAAACATCCCCTTCTTCTTATCTGCGCAGAAACCACAATGACTACTGGGAATGGTAAATACATAAAAGTATACATCCATGCATACTGTAGCGTTCTAGCTAAGCTAAATAAATAAATGAGAAAATAATAAAACAGACTGGGCTGAGTTCTTGAATCAAAAGTTTATTCATTAACAAGCTACTGTTTGGCCGTAGCTCACCCCAAATAAAACCTACCCTTTTATTTTAGAGGAAAACTACCTGCAGTCCGTCACTTTACCATTGACAAGCACCAGAACAAAAAGAGAGGGAACAAGGGTGACACATCCTCATAAATATGAACTTGCAGGGCCAGCCCCCCTGCTGCTTCCCCAACCACAAGCCTGCCCGGCATTACTAATTCCAGACATTCTTGTGGTTGGCAGAGAGCAGAGCTGATTGACAGGCTGGACACTGCAAAACCTGATATGCCACAATCAGTAACATGCAACAGGGGCACATGAACATTGAACTATTAACTTCCCGGGTCATCTACACTGCCCCCCCACTTAAAAGTTCCTCGCCCCCGAGGCAACAAACAAAGTCCCTGAAGCGGCCTGGGGTCTCCTCTCTCTGCGTGGCCATGATGGGGCCGGGGTATCTAGCTGGGTGCTGGGACCCTGGGTGATGGGTTGCTGCTCTGGGGTACCGGGGACTGAGGCAGGGTACTGGGAAATGGGAAGTGTGGGCCATCTGGGATCAGAGCGGCCAGGCCTGGGTGTGTGCAGGGGGAGATGTCAATGCCCGAGGAAGGGTCACGGGGCCCCCAAGGCCTGTGGTGAAGAGCCCCCTGTACAGAGCCAGTCTGTCTCTGTCCAGAGCCACCTTCCTCCCCTGGGTGGCAGCTGGACTCGGTACACCACCTCCCCCACCCTCTGAAGGACCCTGCAGGGCCCCCCCAGTGGCTTTCCAGCTTGGGGCACGCCCTTCTTCCTTCAAGGGCTGTAGACCCAGACCAGCTCTCCGGCAACAAAGTGTCTATCCGAGTTTTCACATCATAGTTCCTCTTCTGTCTCACGCCAGCATTCAACAGCTGTTCCTGGGGAACGTGTGAGGCTGATCTCTAGGCGGTCCTGGAGCCTCCTGGCACATACTCAGGCCTGGGGAACAGCAGAAGGAGTCTCTTCCCAACATGAGAAGGGCAGGTGTGCATGAGGTGGAGTCTGGATAGCAGAACAACATGCCATGAGCACCAGGGGTAGATGTGTCCCAGTCCCGCTGGTACTCAGCCGAGAGGATAGCCAGCTGCTGCCGAGTGCAGTTAAACCTCTCCTGAGGCCATCATCACTCTGAGGGTGTAGTGGAGTGGTGCGGGTCTTCTGCATGCCCAGCCCAGCTTACACATGGTGGCAAACACGGGACTGAAAATTTCTCCTTGAGTCGCTATGAATGGACTCTGCTGCGCGAAGCGGCTAAACATCCCCTCTACCAGGGCATCCTATTGTCTTCGCCTCCTAATCTGGCAGAGCATATGCCTCTGGCCATTTGATGAAATAGTCCATGGCCGAGAGGAAAAAATGGTTACCTCTGTCCGAGCAGGAAACAGCCCCACCACATCAACAGCCACTCTCTCCATCCGGGCGCCCACAGGAAATTGCTGTAGCTGAGCCTGGGACCATCCGGTGGGGCCTTTATGTGCTGTGCAGCTGCCGCAGCGGGCGGCAAAAGTCCACCAAATCCCTCTTGAACTGCCCCCAGTAGAAGCTCTGTGAGGAGACAGTGAAGTGTTTTATCCTCCGAAATGTACAGAGCCCGCAGCTCCATGAGTTGCCCCAAGCACTGTCTCCCATAAAGCCTTGGGACCACCACCCACTTCTCCTCTCTGTTGCTGGCTTTCCTTCCATGCATGCTGCAGCATGCCCTCCACAGGTGCAGAGCCCCAAACCGACCACAGCCCCTTAACTGCTGTAGAAAGCACTGTCACCTCTTCCCATGGGGGCCTCTGCTGTGCCTCCACCCACTGTAGCACTGGCCATAGGTCTGTGTCCTGCTCCTGCTGCTGTCTCACTTGGCTCGTCCACCGTCTGCAGCTCACAGCAATAAATAAATGAGAAAATAATAAAACAGACTGGGCTGAGTTCTTGAATCAAAAGTTTATTCATTAACAAGCTACTGTTTGGCCGTAGCTCACCCCAAATAAAACCTACCCTTTTATTTTAGAGGAAAACTACCTGCAGTCCGTCACTTTACCATTGACAAGCACCAGAACAAAAAGAGAGGAACAAGGGTGACACATCCTCATAAATATGAACTTGCAGGGCCAGTCCCCTGCTGCTTCCCCAACCACAAGCCTGCCCGGCATTACTAATTCCAGACATTCTTGTGGTTGGCAGAGAGCAGGCTGATTGACAGGCTGGACACTGCAAAACCTGATATGCCACAATCAGTAACATGCAACAGGGGCACATGAACATTGAACTATTAACTTCCCGGGGGGCTACACTGCCCCCACTTAAAGTTCCTCGCCCCCGAGGCAACAAACAAAGTCCCTGAAGCGGCCTGGGGGTCTCCTCTCTCTGCGTGGCCATGATGGGGCCGGGGTATCTAGCTGGGGTGCTGGGACCCTGGGTAGTGGGTTGCTGCTCTGGGGTACCGGGGACAAGGGCAGGGTACTGGGGAAATGGGAAGTGTGGGCCATCTGGGATCAGAGCGGCCAGGCCTGGGTGTGTGCAGGGGGGAGATGTCAATGCCCGAGGGAAGGGTCACCGGGGCCCCCAAGGCCTGTGGTGGGGAAGAGCCCCCCCTGTACAGAGCCAGTCTGTCTCTGTCTAGAGCCACCTTCCTCCCCCTGGGTGGCAGCTGGACTCGGTACACCACCTCCCCCACCCTCTGAAGGACCCTGCAGGGCCCCACCCAGTGGCTTTCCAGCTTGGGGCATCGCCCCTTCTTCCTTCAAGGGCTGTAGACCCAGACCAGCTCTCCGGCAACAAAGTGTCTATCCCGAGTTTTCACATCATAGTTCCTCTTCTGTCTCACGCCAGCATTCAACAGCTGTTCCCTGGGGAACGTGTGAGCGGTCTCTAGGCGGTCCTGGAGCCTCCTGGCATACTCAGGCCCTGGGGGAACAGCAGAGGAGTCTCTTCCCAACATGAGAAGGGCAGGTGTGCATGAGGTGGAGTCCTGGATAGCAGAACAACATGCCATGAGCACCAGGGGTAGATGTGTGTCCCAGTCCCGCTGGTACTCAGCCGAGAGGATAGCCAGCTGCTCGCCGAGAGTGCAGTTAAACCTCTCCACGAGGCCATCACTCTGAGGGTGTAGTGGAGTGGTGCGGGTCTTCTGCATGCCCAGCCCAGCTTACACATGGTGGCAAACACACGGGACTGAAATTTCTCCCTTGGTCGCTATGAATGGACTCTGCTGCGCCGAAGCGGCTAAACATCCCCTCTACCAGGGCATCCACTATTGTCTTCGCCTCCTAATCTGGCAGAGCATATGCCTCTGGCCATTTAGTGAAATAGTCCATGGCCGAGAGGAAAAAATGGTTACCTCTGTCCGAGCAGGGAAACAGCCCCACCACATCAACAGCCACTCTCTCCATCGGGGCGCCCACAGGAAATTGCTGTAGCTGAGCCTGGGACCATCCGGTGGGGCCTTTATGTGCTGTGCAGCTGTCGCAGCGGCGGCAAAAGTCCACCAAATCCCTCTTGAACTGCCCCCAGTAGAAGCTCTGACGGAGACAGTGAAGTGTTTTTGTCACTCCGAAATGTACAGAGCCCGCAGCTCCATGAGTTGCCCCAAGCACTGTCTCCCGCAAAGCCTTGGGGACCACCACCTGCCACTTCTCCTCTCCTGTTGCTGGCTCCTTCCATGCATGCTGCAGCATGCCCTCACACAGGTGCAGAGCCCCAAACTTCGACCACAGCCCCTTAACTGCCATAGAAAGCACTGTCACCTCTTCCCATGGGGGCCTCTGCTGTGCCTCCACCCACTGTAGCACTGGCCATAGGTCTGTGTCCTGCTCCTGCTGCTGTCTCCACTTGGCTACGTCCACCGTCTGCAGCTCACAGCAATAAATAAATGAGAAAATAATAAAACAGACTGGGCTGAGTTCTTGAATCAAAAGTTTATTAATTAACAAGCTACTGTTTGGCCGTAGCTCACGCCAAATAAAATCTACCCTTTTATTTAAGAAGAAAACTACCTGCAGTCCGTCACTTTACCATTGACAAGCACCAGAACAAAAAGAGAGGGAACAAGGGCGACACATCCTCATAAATATGAACTTGCAGGGCCAGTCCCCCTGCTGCTCCCCCAGCCACAAGCCTACCCGGCATTACTCATTCCAGACATTCTTGTGGTTGGCGGAGAGCAGGCTGATTGACAGGCTGGACACTGCAAAACTTGATATGCCACAATCAGTAACATATGCAACAGGGACATATGAACATTGAACAATTAACTTTCCGGGGGTCGCTACACTGCCCCCACTTAAAAGTTCCTCGCCCTTCCTTCCTTCCGGGGGTCACTACAATACTATGATTTTATATCCTCCCAAGTACATCAAGGGAACTTCCGGTAAATTCTATGTGTACTTGCCAAGTTGCATACTTCAGTTTGGAACGCACTTGATCACATGATCGTTTACTTCCGTACTTGATATACGCACTAGATAGAACGCAAGTATGCCATTTGGGATATAACCGGTGTATATAGTCAGAGAGGATACTACGATTATTGTCTCTGATATAGTAGATTTCCCTCATTATGCGCATTATGCGCTTTATGTTACGTGGTTCCCAGGGCGCTACCTATATCATAAAAGTCTGTTTTGGCCAATAGCACAGCTTTGTAAAAATGGACAGCCCAATAGCACAGCTTCTGAAAAATGGACTGGCCCAATGGCATAGCTTTGCAAAAATGGACCGGGCCAATCACAGTGGCACATCGGCTGAAGGCGGTCCCTTACACCATAGTTTGTTACGCCCGATCAATCCTAACGGCACCTGTTACTACAACTTTGCAAGGCAAGCTGCATGCTAAATGTACGGGAACATTTTTGAAAAATGTTAATGTCTGGGCGGTTGCAGGCATTGGCCAGTCCGGTGGTCAGGACCCAGCGGCAGCGGTGAACCGAGGTGGGTTCTGATGGTGAGTCGCTGGGGAGCAGAGTCAGCAGGCTGCAAGCCATGATGGGGCGACGAGTGTCTCGCTCTCAGGGTTGAGGGGTATTCCTTATCGCCCAGGTACAGGGCGAGTCGATCGCGGTGCAGCACCACTATCTGACGCCTTTGATAAAGTTGCAGCTTGTAGACCACATCTGAAAGTCGTTAGAGAACGAGGCAGGGGCCTTCCCAGTCGCTGTCCAGCTTCGGTGACTGGCCCTTTCTCCTTCGAGGATTGAACACTCACACCTGTTCGCCTGCTTGAAACTCCCGACCTGTGCAGCGTCTGTGTCATAGTTTATTTTCTGTTGCTGTTCCGCCCCCCCGCTGATGATCACAGGCCAGTTGGTGTACGCGGTCGAGGCGATCTTGCAGCTGATGGGCGTACTCGAGCCCAGGTTGGCGGGGCAGTTCTGGGTCCGGCGGGCAGCCGAAGATCAGGCTGACAGGCGTGCGCAGCTCCTGTCCCATCATGAGGGACGCCAGGTCGACCTCTTCATCTCCCTCCTGGGCTGCGTGACTTGAAGAGGCGTTAGGTCGCCTATCACTGTCGGGGGGTTGGTGTCGGGAATGGCAGCAGCCGCACAGCTCCGACCTTTCTTTGCATGTTTTTATTCTGCCAGCTCGTGGTGACGGCAGGATTCCGTACCGCAGGGGGTAAGAGACAGTGCATCGGCATTCAGGTGTTTTGTTCCTGCCCGATGCTCTGTTTCGAAGTCTAACTCTTGTAGAGCCTCTAGTCAGTGGGCTACTTGCCCCTCTGGGTCTTTAAAAAGCAGCAGCCATTGAAGGGAGGTATGGTTGGTCCGGAGCACGAAGCACTTTCTGGTGATGCCCTAAAGTGCTTGGTGGCTGCGACGACTGCCAACAGCTCCCATCTTGTCACGCAGTAGTTGCGCTCCGGCTTGTGCAGTGCACGGCTGTAATAGACCACTACTCTCTTGCTGTCCTCGCTTGCCTGTGAGAGGACGGCTCCTACGCCATCGTTACTGGCATCAGTGTCCAGAATAAAGGGCTATGTCGGGTCAGGAATGGCTAAGATGGGACCAGTGATGAGAGCCTTGCATAGGTGGTCGAAGGCATCTTGGCTCGCTGGCGACCACGTGAACTGCTGCCCCTTCTTAGTGAGCTGGTGCAGGGGCCAGGCGATGTTGGAAAACCCCGTGATGAACCTCCGATATTATGAGGCTAGGCCCAGGAAGCTACGCACCTCACCTGTTGACGTTGGCAAAGGCTATTTCTCCACTGCCTCAACTTTCGCTGGGTTGCCGGGTCACCGCCGGGTCTCTGGGTCACCCCGGTTAGGCCAGCCTGTTCTCGTTTCCCGCTGTCTGTCGGTTTGCCTGATGCTGCATTCTTCTCCTGCAGGCCCTCGCAAAGTGGCCTTGCTTGCCGCAGTACGAGCAGGAGGTGTTGGAGTGGTGTGCTGCTGTTCTAGCTGGCGCGATGTCATCGTCACTCACCTGTTCCCCGCTGGCTGCGCGGATGGCGCAATAGGCGGGTGTTTCCTCATCCAGGATAGCCTCAAGTTCTTCTGCTTTCACCAAGGCCTTATTCAGGGTAGCGGGGCTGGTGATGTGAACCTACTTTCAGAGGCGTGCCAGTCATAGCCCCCACCGGAAGGCGTCGAGGGCCAGGCTACCGTGGTCTTCTCCCGGGTGTTGTGGGTAAGACCACTGTCCCAGGTGCTGGACGTCGGCAGCGAGTAATCCGATGCTTTCGCCGTTCGATCTCTCCCTCCTGTGCAGCTCCTGTTTGAGTGCGAGGAGTGACGTCATCTTGCTGAAGCGCCCTTTTATCGATGTGCAGAGAAGTCTGTAGGTGGGCATGGTGTCGGGACCCAGGTCCAGGAGTGCCTTTGGTGCCTCTCCCTCCAGGGCCGCTGCCAGCCTTACGCCTTTCACCGCTTCCGCAATGAAGCAGAACTGGGTTGTATATGCTTCCCAGTCACCTTTCCTGTTGTAGCGGCTTACTTTGAGCCCCGGTGGAACGCGCTCCTACGTGGTTTTGGAGAGCTCCACCGAGCTACCTTGCTAGCACTCACACAGCCGCCTGTGAATCAAAGTTTTGGTCATAGCGGTAGCGAATTTGCAAGATTTTAAATCAGCATGTTCAGCAATTCAGATGGCTTGCTAAACTGGAACGGAATAAAGATTTTTTTAGCCTGGCTTGCTAGTAGTAGTGTTTGTTCACTAGAGTTTTTTCATTAGGGCCGCCTGTAGAGGAACAGCTAGATGGGACATTAACAAGATGTAAACAGGAAACACGTGGCCCAAATGACATACATAAAAAACGCAACCAATCACGTGACATTGTTTACCAATTGCAAACCCGCCATCTTGCCTGTGTGAACACGCTAAATTCGATTTCGTTTGAATATCTGAGGCCTTTAGTCTGCTACTCTAGGGATGATGCAGAACTGACGACGCAGCGCAGCGGGACTGATGCCGTACCTCACGGCATTGGCGGCCTTGCTCCCAGCTTGTTACATCTTTCCCTTACTAGTGCTAAAGAGAAAGAAGACATGGGTTGAAACGATGATTTGCACATTTATTTCAACTTTAACCAATCGCACAGACATTACACAATGCATACGAGACAACCTACAAGACAAGACAGTATAACACATTCCCCAAACATGCAGAACTAGAGCGCCCGGAGCCTTTGTTAAGCGAATGAACTCCCCGAGCTGGGCTTTTACTACTTCCATTATACACCTCTTACCCTAGACATTACTCCACTCTCACACAGGTTGTTGAAATGATGGGACCAGCTGCACACCTTAAAAATAACACCAGTTATTTCCCATATTCCGCATTTGGCCTGTTTGCTGTGTTTATTGAAGGACCCTGGAAGCAGTAGGGGATGTTGGTGCCCCCAACTTTGTGCAAAATGACAAAGACAAAGCAAATGGTAATGAGCCAAACCTGCATTGTGTTAAAATCTGTTTCAGTACAAAAATTATGGAACCTAAACACATGTTTTCAATGACTTTAATAATACAAGAATACACGGTGGTACTCCAGGAGTTTGAGCACCACACCTTAGTCCAGTGGTTAAACAGCTTAGCTGGTGGACCGCAGAGTGAAAATACATTCTGGCTGGCGGCATGCTTAGGACACATTTCCTAGCCTGTGTGCTCCAGAGTTTACAGAGGATTCTGCAGCAATGGGATAGGCCTACAGAATCAATTAGGCATTACCAATTGGAAGAAAAGTAAAATAAGGGATAAAAAGTTGTTAAAAGATAAGAAATATTGTGATGGCTGTCTTTTGGTGTAGCAACAGACCTGTGCAAACATCATTGCATGCATTGAACATTTCAAACATTCGCTAAATAGATTGTCTCCTCATCTCCTTGCAGCCACCCATTCAGATGGCATCCATGAAAGATTGTAGAGATGTCAGAGTTGGGCAGGATGAAGAAAATAAGAAAATTAGCAGACCCAAGTTTTTATATCAAATATCAAAGAGTTTATTCTTATTGTGGTCATGTTCCACTATGAACACAAGTAAATCAACACCCATAGGCCCAGATTTGATCTATCCATTGCAAGTCAAAGGAAAACCGCATCACAGGTAAATTTAATGTGTGTCCTAATAGAATATTAAAACAGTCCCAGTTAATATGCTGATCACATATTTTATTCATAATGTGTGCTGTGTAGAAGACATGCAAAATTAATGGCTGGACCCACATTCCGGGGGAATATCGTTGTCTCTCAAACCTGAAAATAAATCAAATGGACAGCTACCAAGCTCTCTTATATGGTCATAATGTTTAATTGGGGAAGGTATGGAAAGAAATAACATAAGAAGAAGGAGAAAAATAATAGTGGAATTAGATATTTCTCTACAGCATGAGGCACTTGAACAACCCAAATATTTGAAAAATGATTAGATTAAGATGCTATCATAACCATTTTACCACAGATTTTTGGAAAGTAAATAGTTCCATATTTCCATATTTAGTCTTGATACCTCTTCTAGTCTGATTACTGCAGTCAGATATATACATTGTTTATTTTTATGTGAATGTGTGAGCACACTTTTAAAATACAGTAGCCTATTCTGAAGTTGAAATGTGTCTTTCTCCTTTGCTATTTTAGGTATTTGCTGTTTTCTCTCCCTAATTTGGAATCGACAGTTGAGCCTCTTGAGTCTCTACGGTGTCACCTGCCCTTATGTAAAGATCTCTACAGCTGAAGCACATGCACTCAGCCTAATGCACTTGGCTCACAGCCAGTGACTAATTACCACACTACAGGCCACACAAGAGAGCAAGAGCTGATTAGGGGAGAGGTGTATCTCAATGCATGGAATAGCTTACGAGGACTTGAAGTGGAAGCAGACTTTTTATATAAGTCCAGACTTGAGCCCTTCCTATAGATGGTAACAGTTAAACTGGCATTTCCCAATCATCAGACACACTTTTTGCCCCTCCACCAATCAGAGCTATACACCTATCACAATGTAGACTTATTTATTGGGTGACTTATTAAGTTTAATGTTATAACACTGACGAAGCCCAGGTGGGGAATATGTTTTTCCATGATTGAAATGGAATAAACTATTTATGTTTATTCATTTGAATTCTAAGAGTGGAGACTTTCTCTATTTGGAATGCTGACTCAAATAAGATCCATATACCATTTACAGAATAACTACAAGTGCATAGGGGTTTTGCTTGTTTCATATCATATTTACGACAAAATGTGGTAGATTTTATATAGTTGATGAAGCTGATGTGTTTTAATCCCCACCTTCCTAGATTATTAGTGTTTCATGTTATGTTTTTTTTAGGTTATATTTTGGTATTGTTTAGTTTGGTTTCAGTTACTCTGTTTTTTTCCTATAAATTATGAATATGTACTAATAGATGTGGTGTTATTGGGACCTTTGTGGAGACATGGGTTCCAAAACGTGAATATGTGTAGCAATACAACAAAACATAAAAGTTGTTACTAAGCAATGTCTCCTCACAACCACCTGTGACAGAACATTTGGGTTGCCAAGACTATGTGAATAAATCCCCATTTTGTCTTTTTCCTTCCTTCTTCTAAGGTTAATGTTGCACTATTTTAATTGAGTTCACAAAATGTACAAAAGGCATGGATAGTTATCAATATTAAGACAAAGGGTCGAGGCCGCAGTTCCACCAGTGAAAAAATCATTACTGGGGCAGAGGAATGTCTGGACTTATGCAAGTAATCATGTGCAGGTCCCAGACAACTTCTAGAAAAACCAATGTAACTTATCTTCATGTCTTTGATTTTGCCCCAAATATCTGTTTGTTACATTCTAAAATTGTAGTTGCTATGAGTACAGCCATATGCTGTAGTTATAGCACTGTGCATAGTTTACCAGATTCAGACTTACAATAAGAAGGTCAGGAAATCAAATGTTTTATCAGCCTTCTTGTATCCACCCTTTGGTTATTTGAATCATTCACAGACGTGCCTTGAGTAAACAAAGTTACATTTCTAAGTAAACTAAGGTTTTTGTATTTTATTGTGAATGAAAACATGAATTTAACGATACTAGAGAATGATTACATTTTTAACATATTGTAACTGTGGGGAGCTAGCCTACACATAAGAATGCTAGTTTCCCTTCATCTTGTTTGTTTGTATCATCTAAGGTGGCTAAGCTAGGTATCCGCAGGCTACAAAGCTACCATATGTCCCAGGGGCCCTTGCGGCCGGTTAAACCCTAAATGTATACCTAGCTATATTCACTCAATGTTCATAATGGAAAAGCAAAGTCTCTCGACTCTATATTCCGCGACAATATTTTTAACAGCCACAGTTGTAACTTCCCATTGCTAATACATGCTTCTTCAATTAGGATGGGGCAATATTAGCATTTCTGTCCTCCAAACCGATTTATGCCAACCGCCGCTTATTTTCACATTGCAGTCCATTAGCTGAGCTATGCCGCTTTTGCGCAATCATAGCTGGAGCAGGCAGACTGCAATTGCCTGAATAGGGCCATAAGGCAGGGAGCGCCTCCCGATTAAGATCCTCCCTCCCTTAGCTGATATGATCACCCCGTGGGACTCCCAGCCACAGTCTGGTTTAGGGGCATAGGGACCTATATGTGATTTTATAGGCTAAAATCACATAGGCCGACCTTAAAGTGGATGGTGGGCCAGAATGATAACATGCATTTGGCTATTTCTATTATGTTTCCCAACCTCTGGGAGAAATAGTGCCATAGATTCGGGTTCAGTGCACTTAAAAGAACCAATTCATCTCTAAACCTGGTCATTCTTAATATAAAAACAGGAACGCAAATTAATTTCCTTTGTGTAGGTGACAAAAACGGTCAGTTTCCCCCCTTTCAAATACACCACATTGTCAGCATTATGGTTGGCTTTCTGTCAACTCTAACAATTATGTTTTGTAGCCTAGTGTATTTCTCAAGCGCGCTGGTTGTACCGTAATTCATAAAATTATTTACAAAAGTTTCCGTATTTTTCTCATATGGACTGCATATCCTTGTACATAGGGATTTTACCCCCGACCTGGCAACACTGGGGAAAATCTGGTTCCGTAGTAAGAGCCAATTGTCCCTCAAGCAACCGTAGATGAATGCAAACAGTTCTGTTACTATGGAAGCAAAGAGGGAATCACTACATGCAGGACCTTAGCTCCGGCAGGTCAGAGTACTACTGGCTTCATGGGCTACTTCGGACATTTGGATAAGTTAAAATGGGGGACGCACCTGTGGCAGATAAGAGATTCGAATTCCTTGAAGAATATGTTTTAAAAACTCTGAAACTGAAACCAGACCGGTGGCAGAAATGTGTGACAACCGATGAATACAAACAAATCATACAAGACTTCTTCGACCACTCTGACCAAACTACACTTGTTGTGTCGTTAAATGCAGCAGGGCAATTACTTCTTTCCTCCGAGTTTCGAGCAAGCTCTAAAAACAAAGCCGTCTATTTCGTGAAACGCAGCAAAGATGTGCTCACTCCAGACTCTATTCAAAGTAATTTATGCTATGGAGACTTATCATACTCCCCTCTGGACCAGTTTTCAGCACTTGTGGAAGAGGTAAGACTAAACTGTTCCCATATTCGCTTCCTTAATGTTAGCAGGGATGAAGGTCGGTTCGACAGAGATTTCGGCTTAATCTTTCTCTTATTGAAATTGTGTTTTGCTATCAAGTTCTTATTAACTTGACACTCTGGAAGCAGTAGGTTAAATAAGCTAAATTGAACTAAAGAGTTAGGCTACATCTAGCCTTGCTAGTTACATTTTCAACAGGTGGCTCTTTTTGCTTAAATCTGAATCGAGGACGAGCATAAAATGCACTTTTGTTTAGTAGCCTGATGGTTAAACCGTCCATAAACAAATGATAATGTCTTTCATGCTTTAATAGAAATTGTGGCATTCAGATAGGCACAACGAGACACAATTAAACCCGTATAAATACAGTGGACAATGCCTGGCTTGTTTGGATGATGTCATGGTTACAACCAGATGAAGTTGTGTGTAGCTATGCATACTGCCAGCTACCCAATTGCTCATTTAGCTGGCAATTGGGATACAAGTAAAGCAAAACTTCCAGTTGATGAGTACCTTTTCTCCGAGTAGGCTAATCAGTAATGAAACAACTCCAAGCTAGAACGAAATACTTATGCAGAATTCTAAACGTCACGGTAAACTTAATTCGTTGTAGGCTCAGCGTTATGACAACAGCTGTGTCCCAAGTCGTATACTTCAATGCTCCCGCTCCACAGTTCGCACTTCACTTCATGCTTAAAGTGCGCACTCTGGAGTAGCCTATGAAAGCACAGTAGCTCACGCTGTAATGTGATGAGCTCACACCCACGATCTTTAACATAATATAATAGGCCTATAATATATGCCATTTAGCAGACGCTTTTATCCAAGCGACTTACAGTAGTGAATGCATACATTTTTCAGCAAATTTGGTCCCAATGGGAATTGAATCCACAACCTAAGCGTTGCCAACGCCATGCTCTACCTACTGAGCCACACAGAACCACTTTGCCGGAGTCGTGCCTTAACTATCCCGAAAAAAGCGTTGCAAATAATAAACAAACCAATTGGAAACATTTTACTGTACTCGATGTAGCTACCTATAGCTAGCAAAATATTGCTGATATATCCTAATATAATAACAACAACATGCAATTAATATATTACATTGTATCATATATCATATATTATATATCATAGCAGGCTTCATATGCTTTTTATAGCCTATCTGACATGGTTATATCAGGCTATATCTGCAACATTTAGCCAACTATAGATAGCTACTTCAATTGAATACTGCTTTAGAAATTGCTAGTTTATGCTAGTGGAAGGCAGCGATAGCAAGACATAATATGTCTTAAGGCAGTTTGTGATAACCTTCAGTAAAAAAAACCAATCCAATGAAGTTGGCGTTGTATTGCAATGGCACTGGTGACGTAATGTTTGTTGCTATGATACTCCTTATGGGGTGGGGTTATTCAAAATGAAATAGAAGAAGGGAAGTTGCGAGAATCCATGCTGTAAAACGGCGGCTTACAACAAAATGCGATCCAGAAGGCAAGCCATCAGGAGCTTGTAGGAGAGCTACGGCGATGAGGCTTCCTCGGTCAGTCGCGCTTGTCAGCACTGATATAGCCTACCTAAACTAGTTAGCCACATTGGTCAATGAAGTGAATCCTAGCTAGCTACCTCACATTGCACATTCCTAAAAGTACTTTTTACTTCCCTAAACGACACTGTTACTTCAGACTTTGTCCAGTTTTTAGCTCCATGGTACGTCACATAGCATACAGCAGTGTCCATTCAGTTAGTGGCTACTAGATGAATCTGTAACGTTACCAAGTCCTCAGTAGGTCTACTGTAGTTCCTTAACATAATGTTAGTGTTTAAAATCTAGGGAGAAAGCCTAGCCATCTGACAGGATAAATGACTATGTTCCCATTGTTTACTAAACCAAAAAGACAGACCCCTTAAAGTTAACTAAAAGTGTACATATATTTTGTACATATTTGCCTCTAGGGAGAAAGCCTAGCCATCTGACAGGATAAATGACTATGTTCCCATTGTTTAGGTCTACTTGTCTGTTTCCCCTCCCTTTGCATACAAGAGGGAGGGTGAGCAGACAACCACCTGGAGCATAGTTTAATGTTTGGATCAAATGTGGAAATTTAAATTATATGGTCTCTTTCAAAATGTGCTGGTATTGTACAAGGAACACATTTTCTAAAAACTCCATGGTTGTTAGTCATTACCAAGGAGTCAAATACACTTGTACTTAATTGTGTTTGCATTATTCTCAGCTGGGGTCTTTGAACCAAGAAGATATCAGCTTCCTAGACTCAGCTCTTGTTAAAGTGTGATCTTTTGCTGTGATTCATTTTAGTTTGTTTTGAAGTTTCATACAGCTCGTAGCATAGCATCTGGTAGTGTTGTAAAAGATGTACTTGTGAAAGCTTATATCGAGAAAAATGACAGCTTTTCATTGTGAAAGTGTGAATATGTGAATTGAATTCAGGTGTTACTTTTCATTTGATGGGAATAAATTACTGAAAAAAGTCTAGATTATGTAGCACTATGTCCTCTGTCCATTTGGAGGATTGATGGGTTGCCAATTAAGAACCTACCAGAATGAATACAGAACTATTTCTGCCCACAAGACATCAGTTTAATCAGTGGTTAAGCATTTTATAGACACAAATCATGACAGACAGTGACTGAAGTTCAAAGCAATTTATTAGCCTTTTTGAGAGTTGTATGAGAGTTATAACTGGATCAATATCCAGCTATGGAAAAATATAGCCTACTACAGGGTTTTTACTTATTTTTACTAGCTCAGCTAAAGCCCATGTGTCGACTTTGTATGACCATAGTATTAAATAAAAAATGAAAAAGGGAATCTTTACAAGTTTATTAGACAGAGCAATAAATTAAGTGCTAATGCATTTCAGATCACTGCTCTTTAACAGAGCACCAAAGTGAGGTAAAAATTGCATCTGTCAACTTGAAACAATCACGTACCTAATCTATAATTTAGCAGTACTCCAGTTGCAACAATTCAAATTTGGTACAGATCCTAAAGTAAACAAAAATATGGTCATAATTGTACCATAATATTATATGTTATAACAAACTGTCACACAGATGGTAGAGCTGCAGCCTTCTACGATAAATTGAAAACAAATTATGACCACGTCCTTACCAAGGCTCTTGCCTGAGCCAGATAATCCAGTAGAGATGAAAATGAAAGCAATCACACCTTTATTTGAAAGAAGCACAATCTATTTTTAATCAGTGTAGAACTATTTTTTCAAATTAAGATTTTTTTTATCTTGGCATGTGTCATTGGGTGACTTTTCTCTGAACATAGTAGTTGACCTTTGACCTTGGTGGATTGTTTCAAAACAGCTAGAAATCTAAAGAACAAATTGAAATTGAGTTTAGAACTTAGTACTCATGGCTGGGTTCACCCATTGGAAATGATAAATGTACCAATTTCACATACTGCTTAAATACAGTCAATGCTATACTTTTCTTAATCCCAATTTAGATCAAACTACTCAAATAAAACATTTCACATAAGTTGTACTGTCTTTGAGGTAATTTAAGTGCTTTAAGTCTTTAAAAAAGATAAATCTGCTATTTTGGAGAAAATCCCTAGAAATTACAATACAACTGGACATGGCACTCTCTCTACACATTACACATGGTTGACCCTTGAAAGGTTAAGGGTTTGAGAGAGGGTTGGTTATGCTGTGAAACTTGCTGAAAATGCAGGCTTATTTGATTTCATGATCTCATAGGTCTCGACAAGGAATTTAACCTCTGGCTGATAATATAAGTTCACTATCTGTGTGCCAAGGCATTATAATATATTAATCTACAATACAATAATTACCTTGCTACATTTTTTATTGCATGTCTGTTTTTTGAAATGATGTATTATATAAGAAAGTGGGGAAAAAACCCTGCATTATTTTTTGGTTTGTACAGTATATTCAATGTATTATTTCACTCATATAATAGTAATAACATTATATTATGACATACTGAATGAGGCCCATTCTATTAAAATGGAAAAATATAGCATGGCATGGAAAGTTTGAGCTATTGTACTTTTCAGTGTACACATCCGTGCATTTATCAAGAGCTGAAAATCAATGTCTTAACAGCAACACAATTTCCTTTGCAGTAGGACCTTCCTATGCTGCTTGTCACAGGCAACCTTGACATAACCCCCCCACACACTTTATTTCTTCCTCATGGTAATTAGGTTGTGGTGCCAATCCTGTCCAATAAGAGGAACCACTGTGAATGGCCGCATGTTGTGTCACAAGACATAAAGCAACATGTTCACTCTCTGAAGACCAACGTGTTTGTGGTGGCCGGACAAGTCAGAGGCAAGACTCTTCTCCCTCTACCTGCAGGATCAGAGAGAGTGGAGCAAGCTGCCCTGGAGAGGGACAAGAGGTACTAACATGCATCTTATATTCTACTGACAATATGTTTTCTTCTGTTGACTTGTTGAATTGGTACTCTGTCTTTTCATCCTGTTCATAAGATTAGGCCTAGGGAGAGCAGTTCACTGAATTTGTGACTGAATTGCCAAGATATGTCAAGATACCAAATTAATGGACTATAGTCAGCATTGAAAGACATTTGCAGGATGGAGTAGCTGCTTTAGTCTTGATGGTTTGATTCAAGTTACCGCCTTTCTGCTTTAAATCATTTAGTGGAGACCTAGTGGACAAAAGCATCATCCACTCCATTGAGTCTGTAGTGATTGAGTGGAGCCACCAGATTCGTGAGGTACTAAAGAAGGATTCCTCCGAGCCACTCCTAGAAGGAAAGAGCCCAACCCCCCATGTGGAACTGCTGTTTTGGAAAAACAGGTCAGTGTGTTGGGTACTCCCTGTATCGAAAAACCTAAAATACAGTATCATGGTAAAATTGAATTAATAGGTTGATTCATTGATATTTTTCTACAATATCAGACCAGAAAACCAGACACAGATCCACAGATCAGTATTATAAGGCTGGCTTATTTGAGTTTTACTTTTGTATTTCTTTTAGATATGCTGACCTAGAGTGCATTTATGGGCAGTTAAAGTCAACAAAAGTGTCCAAAATGTCAGAGCTCTTGGAAAGAATGGAGAGCAGTTATTACCCTGCCTTTCGAAACATGTTTCAGGATGTCCTGGCAGGTAAGCTTTTCTTCCAGGCAAGTACAGTTTTCTTTAAAGTATAGTCACATCTGTCCTCATAATAAATACAGCCCATGTTTAATTGGTCTTGCTGAGACCGATTCATTGTTAAAATGTTTAATCAAATTTGATGTTTAATTTTATAGTTTTTTTGTCCTTGAATGCTCAAGGCCTGCCATTTGTTGTTCTACAGTAGCTCGTCTTTTAATTGTTTTATTGATGTTTATTGATTTAGGAAAAGGCCATTTATTGTTCACTATGTGTGAATTAGTTGCTGAGTGATAGGTTATCTGAAAAACCTCTAACCCTCTGGGCTTCAAACTTTATTTCTGTTCAGCACTGGAAGAGGCGAGAGACATCAACATCTACCTCAAACCCCTCCAGCGACTCTTTGAGGGCCTGGAGAGCGTGGAGTTCAGCGAAATCAAGAGTCAGATCAGTCCCTTAATGCATACTGTATGTTTGCTCTGGGCCAACTCAAAATACTATAACACCCCTGCCAGAATCATTGTGTTGCTACAAGAGATTTGCAACCTCCTCATACAGCAGGTAAATGGATTGTGTTTGTGGACTTGTTGATTTTTCGGAATGTTTTCCCACGAACCTCCACCCAATAAATAATTAATCCCACAGACCTAACTTTTAAGTAGTTGTTAGTGATAATTCAGAGGTGAAGCTCTCCGTTTTGGGAATTTGAAAGGACGAAGACCTTGTTTCATGATTATTAATTGAAGACTATTCACCTTTATTAATTTCCCATGCTTTTTCTATATTCATGCAAAACGAGCGATTTTTCCTCCACAGAATAATTAGCTCCTGAATATATAAAAATGAATCAGGTAACCCATTTTGCCATATTAATTCTTAACCCTGCAAATACATTAGCCTCATGTTGTAATGGGTAGACATTTTTCTTGTATTGTACTTACTACATTCAAACTTTGACAAAAAGCTGCATGCGCCACACCATGGAAGGGCACCTGCAAAGTAAATTAACTACATTTTAATACAGATACATCTACTATTTTAGCCTTAAAGCTGTTGCTTTTATACTGTAATGTATAGGTGTTTTGCACATGACTGTTCTAATTTTTTAGGCCAGAGCCTATCTGAATCCAGAGGATATGCTAAAGGGGGAGACAGAGGAGAGCCTGGCCAAGGTCCAGGGTACCATGGACATCCTGCATCATTTCAGGCAGACCTATGATGAGATGAGGGGCAGTCTCGGGCAATACCAGAAGAATGGGCAGGAGCTGAGCCCATGGGACTTCTCCCCCACCATGGTGTTTGCTGGGATGGACCAGTTCATCCAAAGGGTGCAGAGCATTGAGGCAAGCTGAGGAGACCATAATACGAGGACATGATTGGACATGCTGTGCTGTATTCTTTTCCCCTGATGTTAAAATGTAGCAAATTGTGAATGCTTTTTAGATTGATGCACTGCATTTATGGCCTTCCATTAATGTTTTTTTTTTTCTTTCACAGTAGTGTTAAAAGGTGGATCTGTGGATAAATCAGTTCGACTCACAAATGGGGAAGGATATAAATTATTCTATGAAAGACAGGGCATTACATTATTTTACAGTTTTTTTACAGGTTAAGGGAGGAAAGCAATGTTTTATTTGTGTTTGTGAGGGCTGTCTTTGTGCTTGCCTTTCTCCATGCCACTTCTACAACTCTGGCCCACTATAGAGTCTGCTGTTGACTGCCCTTGATATGATGAAGCTGGAGAAGATTGAGTTTGGAGGAATCCGTGGAAAGATGCTCAGCCAACAGGTGCTGTGCATGTATGAGGAGTTCCTGGAAACATACAAAGTGTTCACAGAGAAGTCCTATGACTGCCTGGACCCCACTAACCAGGTACATACTGCACATTTCGAGATTTTTGTTTTATATCATGCAGCATATTTGCTACATGAAACAAAGAGCTAGTAGACAAAACTGTTTATCAATCAGCTGCATTATTGACACAGCATGTCTGAATTTGTTTATTTGCCTGCTAGGAATTTGAGGCTGATGTTTGTGAGTTTAAGTGCAAAGTGGAAGACATGGACCGACGTCTGGGTGCAGTCTTTTGCCAGGCTTTTGATGACGCCTCAGGTTTGGAGCATGCCTTCAAAGTGAGTTCCAGTTACTATGGCAACGGTCTCTGGACACACACACACACACATGTACACACGCATTCGCATGCATGTGCATATGTGCAGAAAAATACACTCCAGTTCTTCTCCTCTTTGTAGAGAAGTGTACCAGGTCTAAATGGTGGCTGGTTAAAACAGGCAGTTCTGAGATCCTTGTATCTCTTGTATATCCTTTAATCTACTGTTCAGTGCACTGCATGTATCACTGACTGAATGGTAAAAGAATACATAAGTCTCTCGGGAATCAGCGTTTCCATGCCTTATGCATTCTTGGCAGGTTCTGGACATGTTTGGAAGTCTTCTTGCTCGTCCCCTGATTGCTGCTGATGCTGACGACAGATACCCTCTCCTAGTGAGCATGTTCGACAGGGAACTGGACTGCTGCAAAGTGCTCTACAACAGACATATCCAAAGAGAGGAAGAGCTGGGTGAAATACTTAAAATATTCCATGGCCCTTTACAGCATATCTGACTTTATACAACCCTAAACCAAGAAAGAGTCTTACACAAGTGCTTAGAATACAATGAGCTGGATTATCACAATTGTTATGTTAATAATGGAGGCGACTAGATAAACCAGCTTCTTAATGCTTTTATCATAGTACATTTAAAGCTTCTTAAAATAGCATATTCAAATATTCTTGAACTGTAATTTTATCCAAAAATCTAATTTCCATATTTTTTTCATCAACCCACAATCTGTATCTGTGAAAAAATTAGATACACCATACAACCTTTCTAGATATTGTATAAGCAAGTTCCTGGTTTAAAGAAGAAACTCATCATCACCACCGTTAATGCCGGAAAAGAGATGGGGATGTGAATGGGTATCCTAATTTGGCCCTCTGCAGCATGTGAGTGCAAGTGTAGGGGTCTCATAGCATGTATACCTGGTCGTCCTGGGTGCATTAAGCCATTAACAAGCCATTAATGTTTCAATGACAACATTAAAATTGTTTTTATATTTTAACCCATTCAGACCTAAAATGCCTGCTAAAAACGCCTATTAAAACCTAAGCAATTATTCTACACAACCTCTTAAAACCTGAGGGTTTTCTGGAAAAAATTCAAAAAAAAGCCGACACCAACGTGCACTTCATTTCCCCACGTCTATTTCAGCGAATCACAGCGCATTTCATTAATCGCAAAATCGATGCGACCTAAACGTCACTCCAGGTCTTAATGGGTTTTAAACAAGATGGAAAATTATTTTCATTATTTTCAGACTGCAATATGTTCAATTTGAAAAAGAGTAGTAGTAGTTGGGAGTAGTAGTTAATCAAATTCTACCAGGATCTAAGCATTGTACTGTAGCAGTGAAAAAGGCCAACAGGATCATGGCATATATAGCAAAAAGTACTGAGTATGAATCAAAGGAGGTTCTTGATGGTTAAATAATGCCAGAAGGGCAATTAAATTGGATTCTGGTATGAAAGGTAAAAGTTATGAGGAAAGACATAATCTATTCAAGCCTAGCAAAATGAGACTAAGGGGGGATTTGATTTAGTTTTTTTCATTCATGAAAGGGATTGACAAAGTGAAGTACCAACATTTTTTCAGGTTGAGTTCAGTTAGCAGAACAAGAGGGCACAGATGGAAAGTGGTTAAATGTAAATTATGAAATTATTTCAGGAAGTTTATTTTTGCACAGAGAGTTGTCAATGTGTGGTACAGCTTGCCAGGTCATGTAGTAGAAGTAGAAATACTTGGGGTATACAATTCCAGGCTTGATGCAGTACTGGATATTCTGTAGACTGTAGGTAAATGACAAGCCTAGATGGACCGAATGGCCTGTTCTTGTCATTATATATTCTTATGTTCTTATGTAGCTTTTTGCATGGCTGAGACTACGAGAGAAATAAATGCAGTTTGGCAGAGCAAATACATTTTTTGTTAATTTTAACTTTAATAATAATATGATATGATAATATGCAAAAACATATGTACATGCCGTTACACCCATACTAAAATAAAGGAAAAGGACAACATACTTTGAAATGTAATATGGGTAAAATTCTCCTTTAAATGAATCAGTGTCTCTAGCCAGTGACCTTCTTATAAAACATTTCACACTACTTTGAACTTATTTTAAACTCATACTGTTGTGTAGGAATCTGTTCATCACTCAAGGGGACAAAGTGCATTGCGTTTAGGCCAAATCTGTGCCTTCGTGTCAGCAGAAAAAAGTGAAATATTGCATATTTCACCAAGCTTTACCTAACACCATAGGATGTTTTTTAAGGGATTAAATGGATAATGAATAGTGGATGAAGGATTCACCTGTTTTTCAGTGTCATGGGTAAAGATTATGATAATACCTTGTTTGTTTTCAAAATCAATTTATACCTTAATTATAAAACAACAACAATAACAAACAGAAAAATCGAATCATCCTAGGTTGCTGTTTAAGCGAAAATAAATTATATTCATGCATTTTTAATAGCTGTGTATACATCTTCTTTTCCCCCAGGGTACACCCCTGTCAATATGAATATGCCTGCGGTAGCTGGGGGATTGAGGTGGGCTCAGGAAATGCAGGAGCGCATTCAAAAGCCATTTGGAAACTTCAGACACATCACTCATCCGTGAGTTTCACTTTTTAGGACTGTTTGACCAGTGTGTTCACATTTTTAACAGTGGGTACTTTTTTCACCATATTGAAAGGTTTAGGCATGTAGACTTTGTCATTCTGATGCTATGTTTCAAACTGCCGACTCTCCAAATGGTGGTTTAACCTTTTTTTCCGTGTGAATAGTTGCATGGAATCTGCTGACGGGAAGAGAACAATCAAGAAATATGAAGAAATGATGGATATACTGGACAGGTCGGTGATCTCACAGTAACTATGAAAGGATATTTTATACATATTAATAACATAATAAACTTTTTTTATTTTGTTTCCTTAAAGGTGATATCCTAGGGGTCTTTAAAATCTATCAAGATAAAATGGTAGGTCCGGTGGTGCGACGCACGTAACGGCGCCCCATTTTTTTTGACATGAGACCAGATCATTTATTTCGCGGAGCACGAAAAAAGCTCTGTTTGAACCGGTCCGTGGTGGTGGAGAATTTTGCGCCTGGTGCAATGATAAACCAGTGCCGTAAATGTTAGAAAAGCTCGGTTTTGAAATGCTCCGTCAAAATGTAGTAATTCTCAATAATTTATCGGTTTTAGTCCGGATAGGACGGTGTCCGGACCCGGAGTTAGTGACCCCTGTCCAGGGCTTATCTATCAAATTGTATATTTTTACATCAAGCACAAAGCTCTGTTTGAGGGTGAGAGGGAACATAGTCTTTTTCCCCTGATACTGGGGTTTTTTGTTAACGTCAGTGAATTGCACTATTACCATTTGTCAATCAAAGCATGAACACCTGTGTCAACAGGAGTTTTCAAATAGATTTTAGAAAGCATGCAGGAATGCATCTTTTATTTTACAATGTCTTCCTGATAACTTTTCTAATGAGCAATGCAGCAAGTATAGTGAGAAACCACACCATAGGATTAAATTCTGCCTTCAACTAACCAACCTTTAAAAAAAGAATTGCTCTTTTTCATTTAAACTGATATTTGAGTCTCACCTTCTACTCAAGTGCTGGTTACCCTGGACCGTCTTTCAAGTTGATACGCCATCAGTACTCCAGTTTTTGATATCATGAAGTTCTGCCTACTTTCAGTGTGTTTATATATAAATGAGCAAGATGGCTTGACAGATAGCTTTTTATGGAGGAAGATGCCCTGGTGTTTGTGTTTTTGCCATAGAGATAAATGCCATCAATGTTTATTTTCTATCTATCAACAATATGGGGAGAGTTTCAGGCTACCTAGCTAGGTTAAGCATTGAGAAATACGCTTTCTGGCAAATGGGATTTTCACAAGGTGAAAACACCCACTTCCTCTTGACTCAGGATAACCTTACTTTCATACTGAATATAGGGTTGGCCAACACACTGCTGGTGCAGGTCAATGATCTGTCTAAACACATCTGGCTCAGGTTGGGAACAGGAAGCAGACCTACAGCTAAGGCAGTGCAGTAGAAATATGGTTTCATTTCTTTGACCTACATAGTATAAAATCATTTGAAAATAAGAATTTCCTTTGAAAGTCAAAGCTTGTGAAACACTCATAATCGAGGCCTGCTGTGGGCCAGCAAGGCTGAGACACAGCCAGCTGCAGCCCTGATTCATTCACTCAGTAAAATTGGGTTCATATAGCTGGATACATTTCACAGTTTCTCCTTCTCATCTCTCAGTGAATGGGCTATGAAGAATGACCCTGGAAAACATATCTAATATATACACTTGGAAGACAAAGTATCCTATTCTGTGAAAATTGCTTTTAGAGCTTTGCTTTTGTGTGCGTTGGTGTGTTTGTGGCTCACATGGGCAATCTCGTACAGCATGATCCTTTTCCCTGCTAGCTACTTATAAATAAATAAATAAATAAATGGAAAGTAATGAGCAGGCTCAACACTGTATTCTCAATGCTCAGAAATTAGGCCCCTTGTTAGAAGTGAACATTTGCCGATCTAGTAAAAACACTCTAGTCAGGGCAATTAGGAGCAACTACAGTCATTACCTCTCAACAAAGAGGCGTATGATTTATTGCCTATACAGAGCCAGTTGATTGCTGTAGCCCCTGTTCTGCTGCTGTGGAGAAATAACGCTTAAGCCCAGATGGAGAAAAAATCCAATACCGGTCCCTTTATATGAGTTCTTGTAATCAGGTTATTTACAGATTGATATGGTAGTTCAGAGACCTGACATATTGTCTCTTCAGTGTCCTTGATTAGATCGAGTGGGGATGAGTATATCTGTTTCTTTAATGTTTGTGAGTGGCTGCTGTTGCTTATAATGCTATTCTGTGTCTGTTGTTCCAAAGAATCTTGTAATTCTAGCAAAACTGTGCTCTCTGCTGTGATTAATCTTTTCCTGTGTTCACCATGCACTTCCTTATTTCAGGAGGGTATTGCAGACAGCAAACAATTGCACAGCTGACAGGGAGGCTATTTTTCTACTTGCAATAAATACATGTATGAATCAAATAAAGGTAAAGCTGTAAAGTTTAAATTAAGAAGACGTTTAATCGAGCGATGAATGAAATGCGCTGTGATTTGAAAATGAAATGAATACTTTTTTTTTGAAATTTTTTCCAGAAAACCCTCAGGTTTTAAGAGGTTGTGTAGAATAATTGCTTAGGTTTTAATAGTCGTTTTTAGCAGGCATTTTAGGTCTGAATGGGTTAAATGAGATACTATGAAACATAAGTTCCAGTGGCAATATTTTAATTTGCAATGCAGCGCAGATAGTTTGTTCTGGGGTCATTCCATTGCAAAAGTAGTGGCCTCCCGGGTGGTCTAGTGGTTACAACGTTTCGACGCTGGCCACTGCGACCGGTGTTTGGTTCCAGAGTCGGCTCTGGCAGGGAGTGCCACCAGGGGGCGGCAATTCACTGTCCTCCCCAGGGAGGGGGAGGAAGCCGACATGAAATTTGCTGTGTACAGGAGTGGCTCTGGAGTACCGGTCGACAGCTTGGTGGAGACGATACTTTGCCCGTGTCACTGCCGGTCACAGGGCTACAGCAGTGAATTCACACTATGAGGGGGGGATTGACATGAAAAATAGAGAGTGTAATTGGCTAAAATGGGATAAAATCTGAAACAAATAATAAACTTTAAAAAATATATATATATGTTACCCTGCTAGTCTAGATATGGAAGTATTTGGAAAATATTAACATTTTTACCTTTTGGGACCTTGTAAACATCCACTAAAAGTCACCATGACTACCATGACTCGGAAAAACACTTTCTCTCAGTAAGAGACAGATAGGCTATGAAATTTGTACACTTGGCATGAAATGACATTAAATATTCTATTGACCGCATTAGTCTCCATGTCAAAAATAGCATAAACAAGTGATTTAGCATCTATGACTTTTAAGCGAAATACATCAAACTTCATAAAGTATAATGCCGTATCTAAACTAGTGTATTATGTCCATTGGTAAAATTATAACTATAATATAAGTTTATATTATAACTACCGGTATGTATTTTATTTTAATTTTATGCTATTTTCACATCAGTATTATAAAGTTTATAATAAAAGTGCAATATCCATTGATAAACTTTGTACTTTTAATTGAGAAAATACTGATATATAAAAATAGCATAAAATGAATTTTAAAAAAAAATATATATACATGTATTGTGTCATTTTGGAAATATGCAACTGGAGATATTGTCCCTCATTTTTATACAGGTACTCCAACAAATTATATGAAAACTGGACTGAAACAGTGGGGGAGAGATCTCAGTACAACCTGAGTCAACCCCTCATCACCAGAGACCCTTCAACAAGGCTCGTCACTGTCAATTTCAACCCCCAGGTAGGAGAAACAGCAGTGAGCTACACATCCTCTTTTACTCTTGATAAAATATGGGAAATTCCATGCCACGAGAGTTTTGTGGCATTACCTTTCAATTAGGATATCATTTATACCCAAAGAAATGTCTTCCTTGATGACAATTTATTCAGCCCTTAGAACCTAGGAAGGAAGGTTGGAAAAAGTAAATGGTTGGAAAAATGTATTGTTTCTTTTCTAACCAAACATTTTACACATCAGAGTATGTAGATCTTAAAATATTCCTACATTTACATAACATAAACATTTTTCATAACTGAAAATATAAATGCTTTAATATGTCAATGTGACGGTTGCTGGTTGTGCCCAGGGCCGAGTTAAGCCTCCCCGGGGCCCAGGGCTAACACACCTCCCTGGGCCCTATGTCCACGATTTTCAACTGGAAAAGTAAAAGCACATTGACGCGACCAGGCCTGGCAACGATAAAGACATGCCGCAAATTCGACAAATAGGCCTATGACAAGGGATATCAGAAGTAGATAGTGAATATGTTACAGAATGAGACCTCCAATTGAAAACTTTGAACGTTGTAATGTATTAAAAGCCGTCAAAGAGTACCGACTCTTATATTACAGTGCTCTCGAAATATTCACGTCTGTTACCCGAACGCATGAGTTCAAGTTCAAGTCATGACCAACCTTGCCCAGCATGGCAGGATAATGAAAGGGAGTAGTAGCCTAGTGTACAAAGTAGGCCTGCAAACCAGAAATTTGACCACAAATGACAATGCACAAAACAATACACTTCCCGTTCAACCACTAGCACCAACAAAACAAGCATTGATATAAATGATTTAATGTTACTCACCTATAGGACAAAGTATCATACTTTGTGTAAGTTAATTGAGCTACCGTTTCAATTTCAACACGTAGCATTAACACCTGCATCTAATTATACAATAAATGCGAATGTATACAGCAAACTTGAAATAATTTAAGTTTATACTGGCTTTAAAAAAATACTTTTGTTCAAACATTGCTACAAATTACAGGCCAACTTGCTAGAGAACATTAGGCTATTCAATTGCGTTGTTTTGTTCAGCTAGCTAACGTTACTTACTTAGGAACACAACTAAGCTATTCGGTCATGCAAAATTAGCCCACTTCGTTTTCTTCAGTCGAACTCGAATTAATATGAATTTATCTAAAATAATTTGTTGACAGTTATAAAATGGTGGTTGCTTGGGGGGGAATAGGCTACAACATATTTTTTTGCAGCGAAACCCGTTATAAATAGTAATTTATTACTTTCTGGTTGGACATCTCAGGTTATAGCTCTAGCTAAGTGCGTTTCTCTCGCCAATTTCAGCAACTAAAGTATCAAAATGTCATCGCACGTGAAATTGACATAGGTCATTTTCTAATTTCACTAAAGCAGAACGACAGCGCGCATACATGTAGCGACGTGATTGCGCCGCGCGACAGGTTTACCTCTGCTCGTGACGCTACAGCAACAGATGAAAGTCCTCCGACACACCGAGTTGGACCGACGGCGAATCGATTTCCACTTGTAGAATCGAGCTCCCGAGACAAAGCCATCCTTACCCAAAAGGGAACAGACTACAAACACACTCTCACTGACACTGATTGTTGCGACAGGACAATGTGGACTACTACAGGTGAGAAAGTGGACCAAAATGTACAGTAACAGTCAAAACACCATAAACCCGCATTCAAAAATTAAATGTAGGCCTAAAGTAATCTGCTATTCCCGGGGCCCCCTAGTGGCCGGGGCCCTGGGCTGCAGCCCATGTTGCCCAATAGGTTAACGCGGGCCAGGTTGTGCCCTGCAGCAAGTTTCGAACCGAGGATCTCTGACGCGACAAGAGAGCGATTTAGCTCACCGAGCTAAAGACTCAAGTCCCTAACTCCGGGAACTAATCGTACTCTTATCCACGTCACTTCGCAGCCGGCTCTCACGTACCAGAGCTCACCCGCTACATCAACAAGTGGAAACTTAAATTAATAAATTATTGGATATTAATAATTGATTAATTACATTGTTTATTATTCTGAATATAGTTGTTTCAAATATCTTATTTCTTTCTTTCTCCTTCTATTTTGAATCAATCCTGGTTTCCCACTGGAAAATGTGAGGTTTTTTTTTTCAGCAATAAAATAATTGTATAGTAAATGGCTAACTTATTATTAAATGGTGCTGGCCTGCCTTTGTAGAACAATCAATTCTGAATGAGGCTAGTGTTTATTTTCTATTTGAAACTCTGTCTAACACAATGTTTATGTACAGGTAACAGCCAAAATATAGTCTGGAACTCTATTGGTGTTTTGTTGATGGTGGTGGAAAATGACTCAGGTGCCACTCCAGAATCTCCCATAAGTGTTAAATTGGGTTGAGATCTGGTGACTGAGACAGCCTTGGCTTATGGTTTACATCGTTTTCATGCTCATCAAACCATTCAGCTACCACACTCAGCCTGTGGATGGGGGCATTGCCATCCTGGAAGATACCACTCCCATTACCATATAAATGTTTCACCGTAGGATGAAGGTGATCATTCATAATGACTTCGTATTTATTGGCATTTACCTTGCCCTCTAAGGGGTTGCCAGGAAATGCACCCCACACCATAACAGAGCCAGCAGAACCCTTCATTTACTCAAGTGTTGCCTTTATTTTAGCAGTTACCTGTAGCTAAGCAGTCACACAGCTTTTTTGAGAAACTTGCAATTGACTAGCAGCAGTATCCCAAGAGATGTTATGACTCTGTTTCTGGATGTGAAAACTGTTTCAAGGTGATTGCCACTGTCATGATGTCTACTGTTTTTCAGGATTTCAGTTTTTAGTTTTTTAAAGTTTCCGTAAATCAAGCAACAAACACTTTCCATTTTTTTATATGGCAATATCTTAAAGGCATCTGCCACAGGTATAAATAGTTTTGTACATTTTGAGAGAAGTGAGGGTGTTTTGCATGCATTGGACATTGCTGTCATATGAAATCCTCTGGAGAAGAAATCAGATAGCAGCTATCTCTGCTTGCATCCTGCAGTTAGTGTCAGTGCTGCGAGAGGTCAAGTACCTGGATTCCAGACAGACTGAGACCATACCCGACACAGCATCCGACATCTACTCCAGCAAAGAGTCTTTGCGACAGTATGCGGCTAATCTTGACCTCACTGCCGGCTGGTACAACAAGGTGATTCGCTCTGTGCTGGAGGTGGAGTTCCCCCTGGTGGAAGGCCAGCTGAGGGCCATTGACACCCACCTAATGGAAGCTGAAAAGTCCATAAACTGGAGGAGTGATGGTAAGAGGCCCCAAACAACTCAACTTTCTACATTCCAGAATTTATTTTTACAGCAGAGTTAAGTTTTTTATTACACAGACCTCAATTTATAGCTACGATTTGGTGGTAGATAGTATACAAAAGGTATGAATTAGTTCAGTGTAGGGTATAAGGTATTGCACATTCAATATGGTGCTCATGCTACTCACTAACTGAAGCTAACAGGAATTTTGTCAAATCAGTTTCTCGATGCACATGGATAATGATGTGTTCTGTCATGGGGGAGTAACTATTAACAGAGCTATGATCGAGCATATTAAACACATTTATCATGTCATGCAGTTTAGATTAGAGCATTTTTATTTTACACTAAACTCCTCATGTCCTTCAGAAACACCTCAAGCCAGTTATGATTTAAGCAATACTTCATTTTCCATATACTAATCTGTCACACCTCATGTGTCACACGTGTCCTCCTAGCACCACCCGATCATTATAAGATCACCGCAGTCACTCTTTTTGACAGACACTAACTACAGCTGCACAGCAGCATCTGCTCTCACTAATCTTTGCTGTCAATTACTGTTATCATTCAATTAAAGATATATATCTGCCTGGTTATTTACCTGGGGGGAATATTGAAGCATCTTTAACTAAATTAAAAGCACTCCATGTTAAAAGGAAAACATTGTGTAGTATAGTATCTGAAGCACACCTCAGCTCAGGCTCCAGTCATTGTGGAGCTGCACTATGCCCTGAAACATCTTGAAGTGATGTTGGTGATGTAATTTATGATGCCCAATATACCTTGTCCTGCTGTACTGATAACGCCATCGCAACCTATTATCTCACCCCATCTCCTTACCATTTTGTGTCTAAAAAGGAAACTTGGAATTGATTCAAGTCTTGCCTTGTGAGACCTGGAATGAAAAATATATATGACCACATATACTATATGACCTATACATTAGTAATAACTGCCGATGGTGCGCTTAATTCATAGTGTGCTGGACAGTAGTGTAAATACTCTACTGCCAATTCTCTGGGCCCTGAATGACTTTTTTTGGACAAGTAGTGATAAGCCACAACCAAGTCCCCCATTTAAGAAAGTAAATGCCTTTTTGTCATTGATGAATACCCACAAGGTAGGTGGGTAGTCAAGCTCTCTCAGGGACCTCACACACAGTGGAGTACAAACACACCACTTTAACTTAACTCAGAGACCATCTTTTCCCTGAGAGAGAGAGAGAGAGAGAGAGAGAGAGAGAGAGAGAGAGAGAGAGAGAGAGAGAGAGAGAGAGAGAGAGAGAGAGAGAGAGAGAGAGAGAGAGAGAGAGAGAGAGAGAGAGAGAGAGAGAGAGAGAGAGAAAACATCAGAAGCACTGTTATTAATGAGCATGCTGATAAAGAGCCAAGAACGAAGAAAAATGGTCTTAAGTCTAAACCTTACAAACTGTAGCGGTGACTGAGAGGGGACTGGCAATATCCATCAAGTTTTCAACATGCTCCACATTTTTACCATGGTCAGATGAGTATCCAGGCTTGTAGCAGTGTGTACAAATGGATGATGCTGTTGGGTACTGGCTATTTGTGGTGATGCGTGACTCAAATATATTGAGATGGAACTCAAAATAAATAGTTTTGCGGTTCTATAGATGATCTCTTGAGATGTGCTGCTCATTACAATTGAGAATCTGATGCATATATTTTCCGGGGAGTTGTACATTTGGTATTAAAACCCTTATAAATAAAGGAATACCTTTGCATGCTACTTTGTACACTATGCAAAAAAGGTCCAACATTGTGGCACATACTAATAGCTAATTGTTGTATATTTTCAGAACATAGAAAAATACAAAAGTGCTATTATCTCATTTACATTACGGTCATGTAGCACACGCTCTTATCTAGAGTGTATGGTCTCATCTCATGTATGAATATGAATGGGTCAGTGTTCTGTCAAGCATGTAAACTCAGTGGAAAGCAATGTTCCTTTTCATTCAGCTCAGGTACTTCAGTCCATGATATATGTTTAATGAAGGGTGATCTGCATATTTGAATAGCGCAGTTCTCACTGCTCAAAAATGCCTCAGCGTTTTGTTGCAAATGTTTTGACGGGAAGACATGTCGATTGATTGAAATTTGTTTTCTGCTGTCTGCAACCCCACTGAAAATGTTACATTGCCGCTGTTCCAGCCACTTCTCATTAATTGTGGTTGCTCAGGGACTTCAAAAAGCTCTCCATGTTGATGCAAATAGGAATCTGGGACTACATCCAGCAAGTCCGGGAAGCAGTCCATGACCTTGAGAGCCGCCTGCAGAAGACCAAAGACAACGTGGGGGAGATACAAAACATCATGAAAACCTGGGTGTCTCCTATCTTCGAGAGGAAGGAGGGGAAAAAAGACACCCTTCTCAATCTGGACGATCGGCCAGAGCGACTGGAGAAACGCTACGGCCACATCCGTGACTCTGGGAACAGAATCCATTCCTTACTAAAGGTTCCTGTATTATTTGTTAATGCTGCCATGCACTCTACACCCAACCATTATACACTCCCTGCTGAGGGACATCAGCTGGCCAAATGAAAGTGACATATTCAGAGTGGTGTAATGGAACCGACCTTGCGCTTGAATATTTTATTTTTCTAATTTCAGGAAAATTTGGCGCTCTTCAAATCTGACCCTGCCTCGGAGGTGTGGAGAGCATATGTGGAATATGTGGATGAAATGGTCATAGATGGGTTCTTCAACAGCATTGAGTGCTCCCTTAAGTTCCTCTTAGATAACACAGGTAAGCTAATGCCACAAGTTGAGAAACGGGACCTGTTTGATCTAGCAGATCCAGGGGCAATGCTTTGAAATCATGTCATTTCTTTCCCGTCAGACCCCAAGGCTGGTTTGGCACCTCTGTTTGAAGCACAGTTAGAACTGCAGGTCCCAGATATTGTGTTCCGACCATCACTGGAGTTTGGGGCCAGTGATGGCTTTTACGACTTAGTCGAAGGCATCATCAACGACATCTACAGAAGCTCTTCCCTGATGCCTCGATTAGCTGAGCACAGCAGCTTCCCTCACTACCAGGTACAATTCCTGCTCAGTTATTACACTGACATAAATAGGATTTTTCTATCTGTGCAGTTCATATCCCAGTAATTATGTCCCTTGAGCTTTCTGAATTTTTTTATTTGAATGCCAAATTCCCTTGCAATATTAGCATTAAACGTTGAACTCTTGATAAGCCTTTGCCGCAGATTTATGCATCCAGGGAACATAACAATGTTGCTTCAGAGGGGCGTTGAGGGTCATCCCAGTCTCTAAACGGATACTTCACCGGCAAGGTCATGTTTAATTAACTTTGATCTGTTTCCCGGCCTCTTTGTCATGCTACCATAGGCTGATATGGAAGACATGGCGGACTTGGCTGATATGCGCCATCTCCTGATGGACTGCGCCCAGCAAGCCATGTCCAAGTGCTGCGAGTACCGCAATACCTTCGAGCACTACTCCTACCTGTACGTGGACGACAGGAAGGAGTTTATGCGACAGTTCCTGCTGTACGGCCACGTGCTCACTAGCGAGGAGATCCAGGCTCATGCGGACGAAGGCGTCCCAGAGCAACCCCCCACGCTGGAGCAGTTCAAGGAGCAGGTGGACTCTTACGAGAAGATCTACGACGAGGTGCACTGCCTGGAGCCCATAAACGTATACGACACCTGGATGAGGGTGGACGCCCGCCCCTTTAAGAGCGCCCTGCTCAACGTAATCAAGAAGTGGAGCCTTATGTTTAAGCAGCACCTCATTGACCACGTCACACACAGGTGAAGAGCTCAGTACAGCCGACAAGCAGAGTGTAGCAGTGTGCCTTGTTTCCCGCCACTCCTCCTGTAAGGCCGTTTCACCCTGTTACTTCTGTGTTTTAATACAGCCTGTCGGACCTGGAGGGCTTCATCAGAGTAGCTGAGGGCGAGCTGGGCTGTAAGGTGGAGGAGGGAGACTACAGCGGCCTGGTTAAGATTATGGGACACCTGATGGCTGTTAAAGAGAGGCAGAGCAACACGGATGAGATGTTTGAGCCTCTGAAGCACACCATAGAGCTGCTTAAGACATATGAGCAGGAGCTACCAGAAGAGGTGTATAAACAGCTAGAGGTACATTGGGTTTTCTGAGCTCTGATATTAATTTGATTTTGTTTCACTTTTATTTGTTCACAGACAATTTCAATGTGGGGCGAGACTGCACGGGATAGACTTTGTTTTCTCTCAGTTTTGGAAAAATGTCAAAATCCCTGTAAAATTGCAGCTGTGTAAAAGGTTATCTGGATCAGCTAATCAGATAATATCTAAGAAGATAGTCTGTATCTCACCTGTGGACATTAATGAGAATTTATTGTAGCAGTGGATATATCACATCATGTGTTAATTTCAATGTTCATTTTGTCCATACTTTTTATAATACTATCTATGTCCACATGATCCCAAGTAGACACAGAACATTATGAAAATACAATGGTATGCACATATATGTAATGTAACAGTGTACATTTACAATGTAACACATTGCCAAACAACTTATGTGATGAGCACATTAAAATTATATGGGTAGGTGTGTGAATCTTATTTGCGAGCAGTATCCTTTGTGGTTGGGTGAAATTGATCATTTGACTTGTGCTTGTCAAATGACTCATTGATGTCAGACATTAATAGCATAAACAAGAGTTGAATATTTTCACGAACAGTAATGCGATGCTTTATGATATACCGTTATTCATAGCTTGTAAAGGAAGGCTGAGCTGGTTTTGGGGGAGCTAAAGCCTGTCAGCTAGCTTCACCCTCAGTTTGTGCATGCTGTGTATTATCACCGTGTTATGTCAGTGCTTTATGAAATAGTTTAATATAATGTATAATAATATATGCCATTTAGCAGACGCTTTTATCCAAAGCGACTTACAGTAATGAATGCATACATTTTTCAGTATATGTGGCCCTAATGGGAATCGAACCCACAACCTAAGCATTGTCAGCGCCATGCTCTACCTATTGAGCCACACAGAACCAGTTTAACACCAGACTGCTCTGGCTCACTTTTGTGCAGGAGCTTCCAGAGAAGTGGACCAATGTGAAGAAGCAGGCCATCACTGTCAAGCAGCAGGTTGCCCCTCTGCAGGCCAATGAAGTGGCGAGCCTGCGCAGGAAGTGCGCCTCTTTTGATGTGGAGCAGCACTCTTTCCGAGAACTCTTCCGGAAGGAAGGGCCTTTTAGGTAACATGCCAGCAGCAAACATTTCATCTTTAGACTGATAGGTTGGACTCATCCATGATGGAAGTGATCAAGGGCATTTTTCATTTATCCACTTCTGTGGGAAAGTTTGAGACAGTTTATTTATGATTGCGAAAAAAACAGACACACTGTCCATTGAACAAGGAAGCAGCTGCATTCAGTGTGTGATGAAAATTCTTCAAAGGAAGCTATAGCTCTATAAAGGCAAAGTAACCATGACATATTATTGAGAGAGATATTCAGCATGAGTGCATCTTGTTTCTTTGAAGGTTTGACAGCGAAAACCCATACCACATGCTGGACACGGCCAACAGGCAGATTCTGGAGAAGGAATCGACCATGGCGGCCATTATCAAGTCTGCCTGCCTGTTCGAAGTGAACAACCCCGACTACAAGCAGCTGAAGCAGTGCCGCAAGGAGGTGTCCCTCCTGAAGGAGCTGTGGGACATGATTACCGTGGTGGACTCCAGCATGGCCGACTGGAAGACAACCAGGTGGCGAGAAATCAATGTGGAGAACATGGAGCTGGAATGCAAACGCTTCTCCAAGGACATCCGGGGGCTCGATAAGGAGTCACGGGCCTGGGACGCCTTCACGGGGCTGGACAGCATGGTGAAGAACATCATGATCTCCCTGCGGGCGGTGGCCGAGCTGCAGAGCCCGGCCATCCGCGAGAGGCACTGGCTTCAGCTGATGCAAGCCACGGGGGTGCGCTTCTCCATGGACCAGGACACCACCCTGTCCGACCTGCTGCAGCTCAACCTGCACAACTTCGAAGACGAGGTTCGGGGCATCGTGGACAAGGCGGTCAAGGAAATGGGCATGGAGAAAGTCCTGACGGAGCTGAACGCCACCTGGACAGGGATGGAGTTCCATTACGAGCCCCACCACCGCACGCGGGTGCCCCTGCTCCGGTCAGACGAGGAGCTGATTGAGACCCTCGAGGACAACCAGGTGCAGCTGCAGAACCTCATGACCTCCAAGTACATCGCCTTCTTCCTGGAGGAGGTGTCAGCCTGGCAAAAGAGGCTGTCCACAGCCGACTCCGTCATCTCCATCTGGTTTGAGGTACAGAGAACGTGGTCCCATCTGGAGAGCATCTTCATCGGCTCCGAGGACATCCGCTCCCAGCTTCCTGAGGTCAGACCGGCAAGGACATGGAATATTGACAGCCTTATTGCATTCATATTTTTGTTTAATTTCTCTAAAATTCACTGCTCAATATATGTATGTTACGTGAATGTGCAAATTCTGGAAATCTGTATATTCCCCAGGGAATCTGTAGCTTCACCGGTAAATGTGTACAAAGTTAAAGCATGGAAGGCTATAACGGGAGCAGAGGTCCATCAGCTCTCTGCTCCCTGGTCAGTTGCGCATACCCTCCTGTAATCTGGATTGAACGGGAAGTAGTAAGCAAAACAGATTTCAATTTATTTCAAGACCATTAAACCTAATCGTAACAACATCCAATTTGACAGGCGAATGAGCCTGATATCTTTCAATAAAAGCGTAATATCATGAAGAGCTGCCCCAAATGGAAAACAAAATCGCATGGCACAGGCTAACATGTAGAGATGACTTATGTAGCAGCATTGATGATTTCAGAAATACATGACTATTCTAATGATAGGATAGCACATCCAACGTCTTCGAAAATAGAGCATCCTCAAACATTTGTGTCATCCTTAGGCACTGCAGAATATAGGATAGGCAAAATGAAGATAGTTGTGACTATATCATAAACTATTTTCCATAATTTTTCTAATCTAAAAGTAGCCTAAAATGATTCGTTTGACCAGTTTTTAAATGTGTGAGAGTAGCACATATCTCTCCTGATATTACTGTGATTTTTGGCTACACCGGAACTCCCCTTGCTTTGCTCATGCACTTCCTCTGAGTCCTTTATGGGTGCAGCACTTTCACGTTTTTATATTTTTTCAGATTTGTTATTGAGCTTATCAATTATAAGATGTGTTATCGATTGGGATTTTGTTCATTATTTAGGCTATCCTACTGACAACATCATATAGGCTACATTTAATAGCCTAGCATAAACTTTGATAAAAAAATAAAAACTTGACACAACTGTTTGTTAAAACATTTCAAACCAATATTTAAAGCCTCGTTTTGCTTAGCGTAGCCTATACTGTTTAGTCTGATAGCCTATTTAATTTTACACTTAAGGGATAACAGTTTTGTAAAAATGGATTTGATGATATGTGTGTGACTACTACAGTAACTTTAGACTTAGGAAAGTGCTATTACCCATACAGGACTTGCATGAGCGAAGCAAGGTGAGTCCAGGGGTAGCCAAAAATCACAGGGACAGCAGGAGAGATAAGCACATTTAAAAACAAATAAAACATACATTCCGCCTACTTTTAGATTAGAAAAAGAATGTAAAACGGTTTATGATAGAGCGTCGTGCCTGTTTTCATGTAGCCTATCCTATGTCTCGCATATTCTGCAGTGCCTAGGGAGGACACAAATGTTTATTTGCAACTCCCCATGATATTACGCTGATATGGAAATATATCACGCTCCTTCGCCTGTCAAATGGACATTGGATGTTGTTATAGTTAGGTTGAAACTGAAATAAGTTGAAATCTGTTTTGCTTATTCCTTTCTGTTCAGTTTGGCTTATTGGCTTATAAGAAGGTATGCAACTGACTACGGGGCAGAGAGATGATGGACCTCATGTTATATGCTTCATGCTTCCATCTTTCCAACTTTCTATAATTTAGTGCTTGACGGGGAATCTACACACACACACACACACACACACACACACGTATATACAGCTCTGGAAAAAATTAAGAGACCACTGCAAAATGATCAGTTTCTCTGGTTTTAATATTTATAGGTACTGTATGTGTTTGAGTAAAAATGAACATTCTTGTTTTATTCTATAAACTACTGACAACATTTCTCCCAAATTCCAAATAAAAATATTGTCATTTAGAGCATTTATTTGCAGAAAATGACAACAGGTCAAAATAACAAAAAAGATGCAGTGTTTTCAGACCTTTAATAATGCAAAGAAAACAAGTTCATATTCATTTTTAAACAACACAATACTAATGTTTTAACTTCGGAAGAGTTCAGAAATCAATATTTGGTGGAATAACCCTGATTTGCAATCACAACTTTCATGAGTCTTGGCATGCTCTCCACCAGTCTTTCACATTGCTGTTGGGTGACTTTATGCTACTCCTGGCACAAAAATTCAAGCACCTCACCTTTTTTTGATGGCTTGTGACCATCCATCCTCCTCTTGATCACATTCCAGAGGTTTTCAATGGGGTTCAGGTCTGGAGATTGGGCTAGCCATTACAGGGTCTTGATCTGGTGGTCCTCCATCCACACCTTGATTGACCTGGCTGTGTGGCATGGAGCATTGTCCTGCTGGAAAAACCAATCCTCAGAGTTGGGGAACATTGTCAGAGCAGAAGGAAGCAAGTTTTCTTCCAGGATAACCTTGTACGTGGCTTGATTCATGCGTTCTTCACAAAGACAAAACTGCCCGATTCCAGCCTTGGTGAAGCACCCCCAGATCATCACCGATCCTCCACAAAATTTCACAGTGGGTGCGAGACACTGTGGCTTGTAGGCCTCTCCAGGTCTCCGTCTAACCATTAGACGACCAGGTGTTGGGCAAAGCTGAAAATTGGACTCATCAGAGAAGATGACCTTACTCCAGTCCTCTACGGTCCAATCCTTGTGGTCTTTTGCAAACCTCAGCCTGGCTCTTCTTTGCTTCTCATTGATGAAGGGCTTTTTTCTAGCTTTGCATGACTTCAGCCCTGCCCCTAGGAGCCTGTTTCGAACCGTCCTCACCATGCCCTTACCCCAGCTGCCGTTTCCCATTCTTTTTGTAGGTCACTTGATGTCATCCTATGGTTGTTGAGTGACATTTGAATGAGTTCCTCACTCAAAACTTATTTTCAACTCTTTTGGCATGGTCAATAGTTATTTTTTGATTCCAATTACTTTTGAGGTACTACTAGCACTGTTTTTTGCCATCCAGCTGGTCCTATTGCAAGAGGATAGTGATGACCACAGCAGTGGTTTTTATACTTTTCCTCATTAAATAAGATTTGGCTCAGGTGATCACCTAATCAGTACTTCATTAAGTAGAATGAGGTGTGCTTGTGTTGGAATTCAACAGACACTGGAATGGCTGCCATACATGTAGAGATGCTGATTTAAGAAAAAATTGTAGTGGTCTCTTAATTTTTTCCAGAGCTGTATATATATATATCATTGCATACAGAAAATATACAAAATATCAATAAATATCGAAACAGTTTTAGCCCCTGATCAAAAGATGTAATGTAGACTTAAGATACGTTAATTGAATACAGTTAGGTTTTCTCACAACGCTGAAAAATGACCCTTTTAACAAGATAAACCAAGAAAGTTTTTATATTAATATTGCACTAATTTAATTTACTTGGGTCATGGATGTACTACATGTTATTCATATTTACTCTTTGATATGCCAGTAATGCCTTCTTCTTGTTATGAATTAATTTCCATATGAAATTTTCAACAGGATTCAAAACGCTTTGAAGGTATCGATACGGATTTCAAAGAACTAGCCAACAATGCGAATAAAACACCTAATGTTGTTGAAGCCACCAACAAACCAGGCCTTTACAATAAACTAGAGGACATTCAAAGCAGGTGGGTATATATAATTTGCGTGATTCTGTCCAATCCCGCCCTTTTCGTTCTCTGCCTATTATTGCTCTGCAATTTGTAGCAAAACAAATCTTTTAATCTGGATTTTTAAATTAGATTATCGTAATACCACTGAAGTCTCATTTTACATTTTATGTGTACAGGATATTGTATTTAAGGCAGTCATATTTGTGGATTTGAGACTCTGGATTAACAAAAATGCTGTGCATTGAAACTGAAAAATAGCTTTATATTGCTTAGTGCCATCCCATTGGTTTGCCTTTAATTCACAGTCCACCTCCCTGAGAGTAATGAGTAATGTCAATGTTTCTCCAGACTGTCTCTCTGTGAGAAGGCCCTGGCAGAGTATCTTGACACCAAGCGACTAGCCTTTCCCCGATTCTATTTCATCTCCTCTGCTGATCTGCTGGATATCCTTTCCAATGGCACAGACCCCCACCAGGTACATCATATGAAACCTCAAGTAGAGTTGCAGCCATAATAATGCCAATACATCCCTTAAATAGATTGAATCTAGCCTGCACATTCTCATGGAAACTAGTACATGATGTCCTTGAGTGATACAATTTGAATGACCATGGAAGGTGTGTTATATTTACTGCCCTCAATAGTTATGCCCTCAGTGTTACAATTCACAACTATATTTTTTCACAATGACAAAAGGCGCTCTTAGTCTAAAATATTATCACTTGAAAATATGTATTTTTTTAACAATGCAGTACTTTGAGAATTTTTTATTGAAATGTAGTACACTGAATTGTCACAAGAGGGCAGTGCTGGTCATTGATATTACGGATGGTCTGCTCAAAAACTCCATCCTTGTATAACAGTCTGGTATCTTTAAAAAATAATTGATTCATTGTTGTAGATGTGCATAGTTATTCATACTTTGTGTCTATAATGAAAATTTCCCAGGTTCAGCACCATCTTTCCAAGCTTTTTGACAACACAGCGAAGATGAAGTTTCAGACAGACTCGGGCGGTAACCCTACTAAGACTGGCCTGGGAATGTACAGTAAAGAGGATGAATATGTCACCTTCAATGAGCCTTGCGACTGCACGGGTCAGGTAGCTCACTGCAGCCTTCTCCCCACTCATTACGATTGATCATTTATGATTAGCATTGCAAATAAAACACAAATGCAGCCTTAGTTTCCGGCTTATTGATGCCGTCAATAAAACTCCATGTACAATGTAGCACTTCTATTAGACTATGCACCAATGCATTTGAGGGTGTAGATAAAGTATATCTGGATAAAGGGGGAAATGAAAAAACTCAGTACTTCAAAAATGTCTGTTGTGAAGTCTGCAGGCACTGTGGTGCTGAGCATGGTAAATTATTTACATTTTCCCAGCAAGAACTTCACACTACTCTCATGAATACGTTGTAAGGATGTCACTGTCTCAGAGTTTTCAGAATATGGCTACTAGGAAATATGGGAGGCTCACGGCTATAATCCTGATGGGAATAGCCAAGGCATAATGGAAATGGCATAAGCTATTAATGTATCTGTCTTTATATCTCCTTATATAGCCTTAAAAATAAATGTCTGTGTGTTTGTGTATATTTAGCAATTACACTCTATATAATGATTATTATTACATATAATAATGCTGCACATCACACACAAATGTAATGTTTCTGCAGTTGAAACAGGATACATCCAGTGAATGGGATTGTTTGCGATTGTTTTTTTCGAGGTTGAGGTGTGGCTAAATCGGGTGCTGGACACGATGAGGTCTACCGTTCGTCATGAGATGACAGAGGCAGTGACGGCCTATGAGGAGAAACCCAGGGAGCAGTGGCTCTTTGATTATCCGGCACAGGTACCGTGCATGCCCGTCTGCGAGTGGCACCAATCAACAATAAAACAATGAATTGTCCGCATATGGAGCCGGTTTTTGGTTTCTCGCAAAAACCACCTCGAGGTTTAATGTTCCCATTTCATTCACAATTGTTCCATTTGTATGATTGTTCCGAGAGAGTTCCGCAGATTGAATGTCTCATTGCTGAATTGCTCTTCACAGACGAGAAATAATATGTAAATCAAATATTTTCTAAGGGGCACCGCATTAAATCTGCCAGAGATATGAATGCGCTGCCAGGAACTACATGACGAGGTTTCCCGATACGGCCCTTCTGAATTTGAGTGTGGGAATACCAAATATAATCCCCTAAATTGCTGAAAAGCCGAAGGATTTAATTTGTAACTGCAAGGTCATCATGGGGTTTCAACAGCTCTCATGAATGAAGCAGAGCTGGGGCTGTTTAATTTGTTGCATTTGATTGCATTGGCTGGAGGAAGCCAGATTTCCGGGTAAGAGTGGAATGGGGAAAGAGGCACTCTGAAAAGGTTAATCCTGATATCGGTGACCCGCATTGAAAGTGTATCCATTTCAGGCTGAGTCTGTGTGTCTAGGTCGCGCTGACGTGCACCCAGATCTGGTGGACCACAGAGGTGGGAATTGCTTTCTCTCGTCTAGAAGAGGGTTATGAAAACGCCATCAAGGAGTACTACAAGAAACAAGTCAGCCAGCTGAATACCCTCATCACCATGCTGATTGGCCAGCTGTCCGCGGGGGACAGACAGAAGGTCATGACCATCTGTACCATAGATGTCCACGCTAGGGACGTGGTGGCTAAAATCATCTCTCAAAAGGTATAGTCATAACTGTACATTACAATATCATTTACTCTGTATGAATGAGGCTGAAAACCCTAGCTCCATTGGCAGCACACTGCACATAAATCATGTTTTTTTATATTATCTGTTCTCTGCAACTCAGTCGAATTTAAACTTACTTAAGAAAGTTGAGTACAAGGTTTTAGATTGCATTGCATTTCAGGCAAACATGAGATTTGTTTGAGATTATAACATAATTAGGAATTTGTTATACAACCCTTTGTAGAAGTTAATCTGGTAAGGTAATCTGCTGAACTTTATGAAAACTTTTCGTTTTTGCCTTTTGTGCTTCATCAAACGCGTGGCCCTCACTGAAAAGTAACGGAAGCCCTGAGATAACTATCTGTCAGAAATCTCAGCTGAATAGAACGGAAGAACAGCAGGTGTCTTGGTTTAAACTTTTTATTTCTGTTTCTCAGTTGGTAATTATCTATGCGCCTTTCATCTGGCATGCAAATGATTTTCACAGGGAGGGGGTAACGGCTTGTTTTGTGTTTGTCACCTGTCCCAGGTGGAGAACTCGCAGGCTTTCGTGTGGCTGTCTCAGCTGCGGCACCGCTGGGACGAGGACAAGAAGCACTGCTTCGCCAATATTTGTGATGCCCAGTTCCTGTACTCGTATGAGTACCTGGGAAACACACCGCGCCTCGTCATCACGCCATTGACAGACAGGTGTGGCACGGGCTTCCAAGCTGTTAAGTTCCTGATTTGTGACCCGTTGTGGGGAGGAGGTGTGTTCGAGTAATTGTGCTTGTCTGAAGCCAGTTCAGATGCTGCATGTTGACTAGAGGGTTACTTTCATGTTCCCTGACTTTGGGAATCACATTCCATTTACCTCTTCAGCCATCGTGCGGGTAAGATCATAACTTTCTGCCAAACTCTGTTGGTCTTCGCAAAGGGTGCCCAAAGGTAGAATTACATTAGAATCCATATGTGCTGAGCAAAGACACCGGTCAAGGAAACATCATTCATCGGGGGCCTTGGCTTCTTGCACTGTCTTACAAACTGTATTCCAATGTCCCAGAACAGCTCAGCTCTCTTTGTAGCTTAGATAAAGCCAAGACAATAATCTTTGATGGCTAAATCAATGGCCATGTAATTGGCTGAGCATATGGTTAGTCTCTTATCTCTGCAGTCAACCCCTTACCTGTCAGGCGTGTGGCTCCCATCCAAACGGGACGAACCTTTCAAATAATTCATTGGCTACAGGTAATTGCATTGGACCGATCACTGTAATCACATTTTAAAAGGTTCTCCTTTCTCCTTTTCAATTAATTATTTGTATGGATAGATTTGAATATGTCTTTGTGTTCAAGCAATTGGAGCAGTTGAAAGATATTTTTCCACTCCCCAAATTTTAATTTTGCATAATTGCCCTGTATTTAAATATTTGGTTTACAATTGGGTTAGTAAGCAATTCCACAGGATTGACTGTTCACTGTGTTTGTTGTTGTTGTGTGTGTGTGTGTGTGTGTGTGTGTGTTTTGTCAGATGCTACATCACTCTGACCCAGTCCTTGCATCTCACTATGAGTGGGGCCCCAGCTGGCCCGGCAGGCACAGGGAAAACGGAAACGACCAAGGACCTGGGCAGAGCCCTGGGGATCATGGTCTATGTCTTCAACTGCTCTGAGCAGATGGACTACAAGGTACGCAGTTCTGCTAGCCAGAGGGCATATCCATGTAGATACAGACTTCAAACCCAACCGGTCATATTTACTCCTTTGTAAGCAATTCTTGCTCATACCTTTGAGGGAGAAAATGTGATAGAAATCCAAAAGTGGTGATGTTGTACTCCCAGCGCCTAACAACTCCAGTTAGTGTCAAGTAAAAATGTTGACACAGATGGGTTTGAGGAAACGCACATTTTTTTTCTAATGGGATAGCTCTACCTCTCCAAAGCTAACACTTGTCCAAATTGGTCTAAGTGCCTTTGAGACTTTACTTGGACGTTTCAGTGACTTTGAGAGGAATCCATGGCGGGTATCTACGGTTCCAGTTAATAATGAATGAATAATAGCCACGCACATCCACTGTCATCCAGTCTGCTCTGAGACAAAGTCAAAGAGGGAAAGAGGAAGAGCAGAGGCACTTTGAAGATTCACGCAGCCGTCCTTTCTACCTGAGCCCATATGTTACTCTTTATTAATTCCTTTTCTTCCTTGGTCTGCCAGTCATATCAAGGGCTGTTTATTAAGCTGTGCAAAGCCTCCGCTCCCTCCACACAAAGGAGGCAGATTCGTTTGTCTGACCGATTTTACTATTTACCTCCCAGATCATGTCTCAACTGCCTCTTCAATTTCAGCCTTCACTTTTTTTTTTGTTAGTACTAGCTTATTAACCTATTGTATATAAAATAATAATATATATGTAAAGCGATGGGAAAGGTATACAGTGCGTAGTGGTCAATAGGGACACGTACACAGTTGTAAGGGTTGGTGGTGATAGGCGCCACTCGCAGAACCCTAGGGGATCAAAAAGTTAGACGGAACCCGTCTAACCACTAGCTCTGTAAAACAGAGAATAGGGAAGATAATTAGGGATGAACGTAAACACACCCACCGGGTGGTAACTCCAAGTGTCTGAAAACGAAAAGGCACTGATAGCCAAACGAACAAGTTAGTAACCTGACTCAAAGCCCCGCCTAGCGGGCAAGGTTCTTTATAATAGTTACAACTAAAAGTTCGTAAAATAAAGACACGAGTATCCCAAAATAAAGGCTAGGAGAGCCGAGAGAACATGAATGAAACCCAAAAACAGCCCAACAGGCTGAACAACATGAACCCGAACGAAAAACGCTTAATAGCGAGCAGGGTTCTTATAATGGTTACATTAAACATGTTCATTATTTTACATAATCCCAAAAGTTCGAACGTCCAAAACGCGAAGGCCAGGAGAGCCACAGAACCACATTGCAACCCGAAACAGTCGAAGTGACTGATCAAACGGAACCCAACATAAAGCCCATAACCAACGAGCTAGGATTCTAATGAAGGTGCAATTTAAATAAGTATAAGTAAATACCTGAATCAAATATTCTGAACCTCCCAAAATGTGAAAGGCTAGGGAAGCCAACAGAACCAGGTATCACCTGAAAACAGTCTAAACGACTGAACCCACGAAAACAAAATGAAAACGCTTAATAGCGAGCAGAGGGTTTTTTTAGTAAGACACAAGTAAGAAAATTATTATGACTGGACATAAACAAAAAGTACTGCGCGTCCGTAAACGCGGAAGAGCTAGGAGAGCCCACAAGATCAAATGGTAAAACCTGACCCATTAGTTCTGAACGTCCAAAACTCGAAACGGTAGGGAGGACCGTCAGACAGCAGAGCAAAAAAGTTAACCTGCTATCTGGCATCCCGCAAAAACTGCAAAGCCACCAAAACAACATTGAAACCCGAAGACAACCTCAGCGACCAGGAGGGTACAATTTACACACGAGAGAAGTACAATAGTGGGTACAATTAAATGGAGGCGAAAAGGTCTTAGCGTAATAACGTAAGAGCCTAAGAGACAGTTAGGTGGGGATGACAGACAGCGGGAACAACAAGACCCACATCTGACGTCCGCCAAAACTCGAAACGGTTAAGGGGGACCGACAGAACCACAGAGTAAAACCTATACCAGGAGATCTGCTTGACAAGAATGAAACCAAAATAAAAGCGCATTTTTTGCGCACAAGGTTTCTAATACATAAGTGACACAGAATATGGTTAACAAAAGTTCTGAGCGTATGTAAACGCAGGAGGGCTAGGAGAACCGCCAGAACAATAAGTAACCAGTAAACAGCCTATCAGACTGAACAAATGAAACTGTGAAACACTCCTAACCACGAGTGAGTTTCAATGTAAGAAATAAGGTTAGGAAATAGAACCCATAAACAGCCTAGACGACTGAACAAAAGAAACTAGAGGAACACTCCTAACCACGAGTGAGTTTCAATTGTAGGCACTAAAGGTTATTAAAATAGAACCCATAAACAGTCTAGACGACTGAACAAATGAAACCAGAGGACACTCCTAACCACGAGTGAGTTTCAAATGTAGGCACTATTGGTTATAGAATAGAACCCATAAACAGCCTAGACGACTGAACAAATGAAACCAGAGGAACACTCCTAACCACGAGTGAGTTTCACATGTAGGAACTATTGGTTACAAAATAGCACAGAGCGTAAGAAAACGCAGAGGAGGCTAGCAAAGCCGCCATAACAAAATTGAAACCCGGAAACAACCTCAGCGACCCAGAGGGTACAATTTACACCCGAGAGAAGTTCCATAAGTGGGTACAATTAAATGGTGAATGAACCGACCTTAACTCAAAACTCTTTAAGTCCAAAACGTAAAAGGCAGTTAGCCAAAAGAACCAGTAGTAACCCACGAACCAGTCGAACCGGCTGGATAAAACGAAACCAAAAGAAAAGCGCATTTTAGCGAACAAGGTTTCTTAAAGCAGGAAACTAAAATGAGTTCTTCGTTAGGACCAGAGTACTCCCAAAAAACGTAAACGGCTAGAAGAGCCAAAAGAACAAGTTAGAACCCCAAAGCAGTCGAACCGACTGATTAACGGAAACCAACCGAAAACCCCATTTTAGAGAGATAAGGTTTCCTTAAAAGGGACAACTAACTAAGTTCTTGCGTCTTTAGAAGGGGTAGAAATGGAGATAGTCGTTTCTAAAGAAAAGTCTTTGAAGTCTTTGTGAAGTCTTTGTGAAGTCTTTGTGAACGTCTTGAAAAAGACATTCTTACCTTACCGGCTAAAAATCGTAAAGATGGCTTACGATTTCGCCTGATTGAAATTAGGTGCGGGTATTTATAGGGAAGAGATAATTGGTCATTCAAGCCAGCTGAGCGCGTTAAGGAAAAAGGCGACACCGCCATCTGGTGGTGAATCTGGGGAACAACCGTGACAGGACCCCCTTAGGGGCGACTCTTGACGACCCTACGAACCCACACGGGTGTTTAGGAAGAGAAAAAATTTTTTTGTTTAAACAGATAAGCTAGTTAGCGAAACCGTAGGGACCCGCTGACGCCAAGATATGGCGAAATCACTGTAAGGGTTGGTGGTGATAGGCGCCACTCGCAGAACCCTAGGGGATCAAAAGTTAGACGGAACCCGTCTAACCACTAGCTCTGTAAAACAGAGAATAGGGAAGATAATTAGGGATGAACGTAAACACACACCCACCGGGTGGTAACTCCAAGTGTCTGAAAACGAAAAGGCACTGATAGCCAAACGAACAAGTTAGTAACCTGACTCAAAGCCCCGCCTAGCGGGCAAGGTTCTTTATAATAGTTACAACTAAAAGTTCGTAAAATAAAGACACGAGTATCCCAAAATAAAGGCTAGGAGAGCCGAGAGAACATGAATGAAACTCAAAAACAGCCCAACAGGCTGAACAACATGAACCCGAACGAAAAAACGCTTAATAGCGAGAGCAGGGTTCTTATAATGGTTACATTAAACATGTTCATTATTTTACATAATCCCAAAAGTTCCGAACGTCCAAAACGCGAAGGCCAGGAGAGCCACAGAACCACATTGCAACCGAAACAGTCGAAGTGACTGATCAAACGGAACCCAACATAAAGCCCATAACCAACGAGCTAGGATTCTAATGAAGGTGCAATTTAAATAAGTATAAGTAAATACCTGAATCAAATATTCTGAACCTCCCAAAATGTGAAAGGCTAGGGAAGCCAACAGAACCAGGTATCACCTGAAAACAGTCTAAACGACTGAACCCACGAAAACAAAATGAAAACGCTTAATAGCGAAAGCAGAGGGTTTTTAGTAAGACACAAGTAAGAAAATTATTATGACTGGACATAACCAAAAAGTACTGCGCGTCCGTAAACGGAAGAGCTAGGAGAGCCCACAAGATCAAATGGTAAAACCTGACCCATTAGTTCTGAACGTCCAAAACTCGAAACGGTAGGGAGGACCGTCAGACAGCAGAGCCCAAAAGTTAACCTGCTATCTGGCATCCGCAAAACTGCAAAGCCACCAAAACAACATTGAAACCCGAAGACAACCTCAGCGACCAGGAGGGTACAATTTACACACGAGAGAGAAGTACAATAGTGGGTACAATTAAATGGAGGCGAAAAGGTCTTAGCGTAATAACGTAAGAGCCTAAGAGACAGTTAGGTGGGGATGACAGACAGCGGGGAACAACAAGACCCACATCTGACGTCCGCCAAAACTCGAAACGGTTAAGGGGGACCGACAGAACCACAGAGTAAAACCTATACCAGGAGATCTGCTTGACAAGAATGAAACCAAAATAAAAGCGCATTTTTTGCGCACAAGGTTTCTAATACATAAGTGACACAGAATATGGTTAACAAAAGTTCTGAGCGTATGTAAACGCAGGAGGGCTAGGAGAACCGCCAGAACAATAAGTAACCAGTAAACAGCCTATCAGACTGAACAAATGAAACTGTGAAACACTCCTAACCACGAGTGAGTTTCAATGTAAGAAATAAGGTTAGGAAATAGAACCCATAAACAGCCTAGACGACTGAACAAAAGAAACTAGAGGAACACTCCTAACCACGAGTGAGTTTCAATTGTAGGCACTAAAGGTTATTAAAATAGAACCCATAAACAGTCTAGACGACTGAACAAATGAAACCAGAGGGACACTCCTAACCACGAGTGAGTTTCAAATGTAGGCACTATTGGTTATAGAATAGAACCCATAAACAGCCTAGACGACTGAACAAATGAAACCAGAGGAACACTCCTAACCACGAGTGAGTTTCACATGTAGGAACTATTGGTTACAAAATAGCACAGAGCGTAAGAAAACGCAGGAGGCTAGCAAAGCCGCCATAACAAAATTGAAACCCGGAAACAACCTCAGCGACCCAGAGGGTACAATTTACACCCGAGAGAAGTTCCATAAGTGGGTACAATTAAATGGTGAATGAACCGACCTTAACTCAAAACTCTTTAAGTCCAAAACGTAAAAGGCAGTTAGCCAAAAGAACCAGTAGTAACCCACGAACCAGTCGAACCGGCTGGATAAAACGAAACCAAAAGAAAAGCGCATTTTAGCGAACAAGGTTTCTTAAAGCAGGAAACTAAAATGAGTTCTTTCGTTAGGACCAGAGTACTCCCCAAAAACGTAAACGGCTAGAAGAGCCAAAAGAACAAGTTAGAACCCCAAAGCAGTCGAACCGACTGACGAACGGAAACCAACCGAAAACCCCCATTTTAGAGAGATAAGGTTTCCTTAAAAGGGACAACTAACTAAGTTCTTGCGTCTTTAGAAGGGGTAGAAATGGAGATAGTCGTTTCTAAAGAAAAGTCTTTGAAGTCTTTGTGAAGTCTTTGTGAAGTCTTTGTGAACGTCTTGAAAAAGACATTCTTACCTTACCGGCTAAAAATCGTAAAGATGGCTTACGATTTCGCCCCGATTGAAATTAGGTGCGGGTATTTATAGGGAAGAGATAATTGGTCATTCAAGCCAGCTGAGCGCGTTAAGGAAAAAAGGCGCACACCGCCATCTGGTGGTGAATCTGGGGAACAACCGTGACAACAGTCTCCTGTGTTCCCGACTTTGGCAGCACTAGCATCATTACCTTGCACATTGTCTCACCACTGAGAGGTGTCAGAGGGAAATACTAATACCGGCTAGAGAAGGCGCAGTTTGTATAATCGGAGGGCTCTGTACCAGATCAATCCCACAGTCCGAACTCTTTCCTGCCTGATATGTTTTCCAGTCTGGAGCTTGGGAAGAACTGACAGGAGGGTGTTGGTTTTTTTTTGTTAGTAAAAAGGGCTTCTTTGTTTCTCACTGTTCCTTTTTGGCATAGATTGTCTGGGATAGTGTGTTCACTGTTCATTTTTGTAACTGAGTGTTGTTAAATAGCATGTCACTCACAGGCATTTGGGATCCTGCAAGGCCAGTATTATTTGTCCTGTACTAGAGATCAGTGAGTCCCATGACCTTAAATTGGCTATCAGGTATTCAGCAGCTGAGTCTCGGAAGTGTATTTATATAGTGCTTTTCGCACACCTCTAATGCGGTAGTGCTACCTTTCTGCCCTTCTGTCAATCAAATTAAATAATCAAATCTGCCTTTCAATCAAGTTAAATTGTTTAAATTATAACAAACTAATTACATCTAATATGTTTCATTGTGAGAAAGGGATTGGAGATTGATCGAAACCTTAAAATGAATCATTATGCTAGAAATGCAATTTTCATAAGGTTGGACAGGTGGGTGCAATTAAGTTAAATGGATTCCGCTGCGTAGCGATGATCCTTATTAAAACTGGTATACTGGTATATAATCATGCAAAAAAACAATCAGAAATAGCTTCAGGGCAATCAGCAGTTTAGAGTTAAGATTTTAGCCTTCCTTGCAAGGTGACCAGCCTCAACTGTTAGTTACCAACATTATTCATGATGGTTAAATGCTGAATTTGTTCGCTGTAGATACCCGTCCTCTTTGTGAGAAGCGTAATTAAATACCTTTCCTTGACAATGCAGCTCCTATACTGCCTCTCTGAACTGCAGTGATAAAGTTGTAGACTTATAAATGCAGTCGCTAAAATATAAAGGCTGCACTTCATTCATTCATTATCTTAACCCGCGTATTCCTGGTCAGGGTTGCAGGGGAGCCGGAGCCTATCCCATCATGCATTGGGCAAGAGGCAGGAATACATCCTGGACAGGTCGCCAATCCATCGCAGGGCACATACACCATTCACTCACACCTACAGGCAATTTTAGACTCTCCAATTAGCCTAACGTGCATGTCTTTGGACTGTGGGAGGAAACCGGAGTACCTGGAGGAAGCCACACTGGGAGAACATGCAAACTCCACACAGAAAGGCCCTGGCCGGGATTCGAACCTGGGACCTTCTTGCTGTGAGGCGATGGTGCTATCCACTGCACCACCGTGCCACCATAAGGCCACACTTGCTTCAGTAAATTATGAAAGTTTACCCCATCTCCAATAAATCAGTAACAAGCTTGGCTTGTCACAACTGCAGCCCACCGTTCTAAGGCACATTAATGGGAACTGCACAGGATAGGGAGGCGTGATCGGTCTAAAGCTGTTTCTCTCTTCGGGAGTCGCTGCGCCCATTTTCATCATTGGTTATTGACACGCAGTACTGTCCAAGGCGACGCTACAGTGGGGGGCGTTAATGCCTTATGTCTTTGCCTTATGTTATTCTCTTCCTCTCCCTCAGTCCTGTGGGAACATCTACAAAGGGCTGGCGCAAACTGGAGCCTGGGGCTGCTTTGATGAGTTCAACAGAATCTCAGTGGAGGTGCTCTCTGTGGTCGCTGTACAGGTGAGCATGCAGTCCGTGCTCTGAATATTATTTCTCCGTGTTATTTCAATTAGCGCGAGTTGTGGTGCGGAATAGCGGTGGACTTGTCTGAAAAACCTGTCAAAAACCCTTGGGATTGAGCTAGAACTTAAAACCGAACTATTAAGCAAAGCCACATTGTATTATTATGTTATTATCATTGAATTACACGAGTTACCAAGTTTTTCTGTTATTACACAAAAAGGTATAAAAGAGAGTATCACTTAAAGTCCAATTTATTGTGAGTATAGAATATGCTCAATTAAATATAATGGCTAAATGTCTGCCTATTCCATTTGTATTCAAAGCTGAGCCATCTACCTGAAAATAGATTACCCTAGGGCGGCGGATAGCGTAGCGGTCTAAACGCACCACATTTTGGCTGGTCCGATTTGGTGTGCGCTGCCTGTCAGGGATGCAGTTTGAAACCCACGTACATTACATTTTTACATTTTACATTTTGCATTTTAGGCATTTAGCAGATGCTCTTATCCAGAGTGACTTACACAGTTCACATTTTCTTTACATACAATCCATTTATACAGCTGGATAATTTACTGAAGCAATTCAGGTTAAGTACCTTGCTCAAGGGTACAACAGCAGTGTCCCCACCTGGGAATCGAATCTGCAACCTTTGCATCAGCCCAGTTCCTTAACCATTATGCTAACGCTGCTCTACGCGTCTCTACCAGACCGGCCCTGGTGTTCAGCCCCGATCGGGAGCGGCATTTGGCTGTCTGCCCCAGGGGAAGGGTGGAGAGTGAGCCGGCTCGGGTTCGCCGTGAAGCACGTAAGGGAGTCTCCAGAACATGGGTGGGTGAATTCCGTCTCGAAGGAAGAAGGAATTCGCTGCCCACGGAGAATTAGCTTGCCTGGTAGAGACGAGTGGTGGACCTGTGTGGGGAGGGTAAATTGGCTACTAAATTGGGAAAAAACGGGAAAAAATCTGAAACAAATAAAAAAATAGTTTACCCTGAAATTCCATTCCATGTGAATTCACTGAATTGACTTTGGAATCAATTTTTTTAGTGAAATTGAGGAGAAAATATACATTACTCATTTTAAATACTGCTGCGGAGTGTGCAGTTTTACATTTTGATTGGTTAGTATTCATTTTCAGCACCATCAACAGCTGTATCATTACAATTTCAATGATATAGCAAGGGCAGAAGAAGCACCTAAGAGCTTTGGGTCTAGAGCTGGGGGCTGTCATCAAAACAGTAAATGGTATGGTATTACTGGTACACTGCCATGTGAAAGGTTATACATATAGTTGTAGTATAGTATAGTATAGTATAATAGGAGCTTCACTACCATAAATGCATAGTGGCTTTTTCAGGGACATAAAGTCCAGAGGCTTGCATTTATGGGTACCACAAATACAGCTTTACAGTATTGAGCATTACTGTTGTCTGTTATTTATGGGCTGATACTGTTCATCTCATGCAGATGCATGAAAAACAAAACTGTAAGGGAAAAATAGGTTTTGGATGACATGTTTGGGGAAAAAAAGATGATGGGTGATTTCTGCTGTGATTTTTTTTCCTGAAGGCAAAGAGAAATATTGTTTTGAGGCTTATGATGGCGATGTATATTTTTCCTATGTAAGCAAGCTGTCACAGGCCATACGTGTTTAGACAGTCTATGACAGTGCACACTGATACTGCTTGGCAGTTAGTATTATTATAATTTTTCATTTTATAGTTTTTACTTAAGTAATTTGTATTTGTACATTTGTGAATGGTGGAACAAGTGGGTGGGTGTTGTTTGCAACATTTTAGATAGTGCCTCAGTCTCTGCCTCCAAGATGAATAATATTGCCACGTTAATATTAATGGTAAAAAACCAAACACATATTAGCAAGGGTTAATGTACTGCGGACAAGTCTGTTAACAGCATGACAGGGTCGCCTTGGGGTCTTATCACCCTGAAGTGTGTCGATATTTTCAACAACACTTTAAACAATGACTTGTCAGTACTACATGATCCTGCTTATACCATGGCTACTTGCCAAATAAATTAATACACAATTGAAATACATGTATTCTCAAACTTAGACAACATTTCATGAGGTACACTACCTGTCAAAAGTTTAGAATCTCGTTCCCGGAGGACGGGCGGCGGACTCGTGAGGGTGGGGAATTGAAAATAAAATAGAGGGTATAATTGGCTACTAAATTGGGAGAAAAACGGGGGGAAAATCTGAAAAAAAAAAAAAAAAAAAAGTTACCAAAAACTGAAAATAAAGTACATTTCAGAGTTATAAAAAAGGCCCTTTTCAGGAAACAAGTAATGGATTAACGTGGGTTAACAGTCACTCTGTGCAAGTTGCCGACTCTAGATCCAGCAAAAGAGCCCCAGACCATCATGCTTCCTCCTCCATGTTTGACAGTTGGTGTCACAGACTGAGGAACCATCCTTTCACCTACCTTTCGGCATACAAAAACCCTGCGTGATGAACTGAAGATTTAAAATTGTGATTAATAGGTCCATAAGACCTTCTTCCAGTCTTCAGTAGTCCACTGGCGGTGCTTCATGGCCCAGGCAAGCCTCTTTTTCTTATTTTGCCATCTTAGCAACGGCTTTCTTACTGTCACTCGACCTGTCAAACCTGCAGCTTGAAGTCTTCTTTTCACAGTTGAAACTGAGACTTCCTTACTTTGACCAGTGTTAAGCTGTGCTTGAAGCTGCTGTCCTGTGAGCCGCCTATCACGCAAGCTGTTGACTGTCAGAAACGTGTCTTCTGATTTTGTTGTGGCTTTGGGTCTACCAGACCTCTTCCTGTCAGAGATTCCTCCAGTTTCCAAGTGCCTTTTGATGGTGTAGGAAACTACTCACTGCCAAAAAATGTACATTATTTTTCAGTTTTTGGTAACCTAAAACTTTTTTTTTTAACCTCTGGCAGTTTACCGCTTACCTTTGTACCATTTCAGGTTGTTCACTGGACTCGAACTGGACTTCTTAAATTTCAGTAAAAACTGGAAAATGGAGGTGTTCTCAAACTTTTGACCAGTAGTGTACGTCGGCTGCAAAAAAACATAATAGCATCAGGTGTTGCTGATTTCTAACTGGACTTCCAATGAATTAAGTGTATTTTAATTGTCGGGAGCCTCGTGTTAAGTTCAGTGGTGGGTGCCTTGATATTTGTACACATGAAAAATTGTACATCCTGAGATCTGGATAACATGTGTGATATCAAGAGTTAATGTACCCCCTATGACACATGCTTAACCAATCAGAATTGAGTATTTAACCAAGCCGTGGTATAAGTAATATTAATATAGGACAAATACAATCCAGAATACTGTTCACAATCAGTCAACAAGCAACTGACCTAGACGGCCAGAAAGTTTTCCAAACTAGCATCATTAGTGTTTAAGAAAATTACGACTCCAGACTCTTTTGTTCTGAGCAACCAGTGTAATGCAGGGATACACCTCAGTGCAGTTTATTTTTGCCAACACAGGTGGTGGGATCAATTTTCCATTAGGTTAACTAAAAGCAAACAGAAGGCTTTACAGACATATCAATATTGAGACAAATTAGTAGTGCTCTTCCCCTCCTGAACATGATTCACTGTTGCTGAAAGAATGAGTCTCAAGCAGGCACTGTTTGCGCATACTGGTTCACAGCAACAAATGGTCAGGCAATTGAAAAGCCAATCCAATTCAGAAGATTCCTTTCAACATTTAGGCCTAATTCATCTACTCTGCTACCTCAGTATGCCTTTCTGATTCCCTTTCCCACAAAAGCACAACTTTCAATGCTGTTTCAATGCTTAATTGTGGCATGTAATATTCATAAATCAAGTATACAGCCAGGGATTTGAAGGTCACTCAAGGATATGGAAAAGGTACGTTTCTCAGCTTTTCACAACCAGTTAATCGAGTAGAGCTGACTGAATGGCATGTGACAAGAACCCCATGACATTAGTTGACTTTAGTTATCTTATTTTGTGTTTAGTTACTGTATCTCTGTCTCTCTTTCTCTTTCTCTCTCACGCACACAAACATACGCACACACATCAAGTATCACCAATTATCAATTATCAACAAGTTGTCTTCAGATCTTTGAATGACACATTTGTGGAAATATTTTGGCATCTGGGCAGTTACAGTTGAAAAGATGAAAGATTTCCTGTCCCTGCTGATTTGAAAATGATTCCAGTTCTGACTCCATCGCTTCATCAGTCAAAACAAACACCAGTATGTATCCAGCCACGCTCAGACACAGAACAGAGATTCTCTGCAGCTTCCAAACACATTTTTTTGTTCTAGGACCAGAGCTTTTCCCATTTCTTTTTCTGGCAGTTTAAAGAAGCCAGGGGCGCATGCACTCGTTGAAGTTTCTTGACTGTTGTACTCTGTGTCTTCAGTCCTCTTCAATCCTCTCTCAATTCATTGTGCACTGCACCTGCACTGCTTGCTATTCCAGAAGAGGTGAGATTATGGGCAATGTTATGACACCAATTTAAATGAGGGTGATTAAAAAATTGACTCAGACAATTAGTCTTACAATCCCCCAGATATGTTCATGTTCTTTTAAAGTGCTACTGGTAATTTCAGTAACACTGCATTTTATGCATCTTAAATATGCATCTCTGTCTGTGTATCTTTATCTGTATATGTACAGTCAGGTCCAGAATTATTGGCACCCTTGATGAAAATTTGCAAAAAAGGCTGTTTGCAATACAGGTTATGAGCTATACCATATGCTCAATTTCGTTTTTTATATTAATAACATTTCCCCCTCCCCAAAAAAGTAATATATATACATATACAATTTTTTTTTCTCTTTTAGATGTGTGTCACAATTGGCACCCCTAATAATTATTTTAAATAAAATCCAACAAAAATAAATCTGAATGAACATGTCGTCTTCTATACTGTTTTATGAGATTTATGAGCATATTGGGGGGGACATATCTTTGACCATTCATACATAAATAATCTTTCAAGATCATTCGGTCTGTGCTTGTGTACTGCCCTCTTCACTTTAAACCACACATTTTCGATTGGGTACTTTCAGTAGAGGTATGTAGGTGATTTACATGTAAAAAGTAACCTGCCCTTTTTCAGGTTAAAAGCATCCAGGATGCCATACGAGACAAGAAGAAGAGGTTTAACTTCATGGGAGAGGATGTCAACCTCTTCCCCTCTGTGGGAATTTTTATTACCATGAACCCTGGATATGCTGGGAGGACAGAACTGCCAGAGAATCTAAAGGCACTCTTTCGGTGAGCAGAAAGGAAAAACAATTCTGCTTGAATGATTTGGCTGTCCATGAATATCTTATCATGACCCGTTTAGTCCTGGCCTAAGTGATTGTCGAGGAACTAGCCTGGCTCAATGACTATTCCCTGGCAAATTCTATCAATGTGGAGATCTGCAAGCAAATTGATTTCAGGGCAATCATCTCTGTATAAAGCTCAATCATTTTCCCATTTGTTCTACATTATATTGCATTGTATTGATTTTTTTAGATTTGTAGGTCATATGACAAGAATGAATTAGTTTTATAAACCTACTGTATATACTTTACAATTTTATGGTATATTTTACTTTGTCTTCACTTTGCATGTTCCTTGTGATATATTTGTTATATGAAGCAACAAAATTAAGCTTATAAGTCATGTTTGTATCAATTTCTTGTTGCTTTGGCTGAATTGTAGGCCCTGTGCGATGGTGGTGCCAGACTTTGAGCTAATCTGTGAGATCATGCTGGTGGCTGAAGGCTTCATTGAAGCCAGACTTCTGGCCAGGAAATTCATCACCCTGTACCAGCTCTGCAAAGAACTCCTGTCTAAACAGGTATGACACCATTCCGCAATATTTTTTAAAATTTTTAATATTTTTTTTACACTCATTCCGGGCCGATTGTTCCCGCCTCTTCCGAGACGGAAATTCTTCCACGGACGCCTTTTACCTTCTCCTCGACTGACTCGTGCCGGCTCACCCTCCCCCCCTTCCCCGGAGGCGGACAGCCAAATGCCGCCTCCGATCGGGGCTGACGACCAGGGCCGGTCTGGTAGAGACGCGGGTTTCGAACCGCGCCCCTGACAGGCAGTGCACACCACACCAAAGTGTGGCGCGTTAGACCGCTACGCCATCCGCCGCCCCCCATTCCGCAATATTTTAAAGTGATTCCATATGCGTATTTTTTCAACCTTATGGTGATTTTAATGCATATCCAGCTACATTTTAATCTGGAGATAGCGTAATATATTAAAAAGGGTATTTCATCCAAGGCTGTATAATCTTAGCATGAATGTATTACACCTGATATATCCTAAAAAAAAAAAAAAGAAAAGAAAAACTTTTCGAGCTATAAATGAGCCATAGAAGGATTTATACATTTTTCAGGAATTTTTCATCACTTTTTAATGAGGAATGTATTTCTGCCAGTTTCAGGGGCATGTCTGTCACCTCACGTTAAATACCATCACATTCGTTATGTATGAGTATAGCTCTCTGAAAAGCAATAATTAAGTACTTATTTTTTCAGTGATGTTAACGTTACCGCCTACATATGTTTTTATGTGTGAGCCTGAATGAATCTTGCTCTGTTGCCATTCATGCACTTTTCTGATGTATAGAATATAGAATCATGCACTTCAGTGTTTTTAGAATACGCTGAATCCAAGCATTTGCATTTACTGTTAGGGTGCATTAAAGCAGCAAATCTCTTGACACCAACTGACTTGAGTAACATAGAAAACATGTTTTTATCTTCAATGCTGATGTGAATCAAAGAGGACTGTGCAGTGCATTCCTGTGTGGACTTATGCATGTCCCCCTGTGTTGCAGGACCACTATGACTGGGGCTTGCGTGCCATTAAGTCTGTGCTGGTGGTAGCGGGGTCCCTGAAGAGAGGGGACCCTGAGAGACCAGAGGATCAGGTGCTTATGAGGGCCCTGAGAGATTTCAATATCCCCAAAATTGTTACGGACGACATGCCTGTCTTCATGGGCCTTATCATAGACCTGTTCCCCGCGCTGGATGTCCCACGCAAAAGAAACCTGGACTTTGAGAAGTTTGTCAAGCAGTCTGTACTAGACCTCAAGCTGCAGGCTGAAGACAACTTTGTTCTGAAGGTGAGTGTGAAAATCAATGATATTTGAACCGGCGTGATGTTCATTTCAGTGGTCCAAAATATACCACGCACCCCTCCCCCCTTCCCCCTCAACCCCCCTAAAACAGAACCTAAATCAAGCTGAAAATGATTGGATGGCCTTTGATGGTTAATGATCGAGCATTACCTCTTGCTATATCCAGCATGTTTCTTTTTTTTTATATGTTATTCTCCAAAAGCAATAAACCTGATATTGTCTCAGCCTCATATGGGGGTGAGTGTCAGAGAGGTTGGGAGCTGGATGAATTGGCCAAAGTAATATACTGTGAGTTATGATTGTACTTCAGGTGCCCGATATCTGAGTCCTAATTCCAGACATTAGTGTGAAGTTATAGATATCAAAGATGTAGGTATCTACCGCCATGGGAAATAAGGACAATCTTCAGAAGGTCAACAGAGCACAGAAAGAACAAAAATGATGTTCTGTAAATAAGCCTGGACTCTGAAAAACCGTTAACCCGAGCACTGGAGGCCCTGCCTGTTGCTTAGGAGGTCAGTGCCTTTGTCTTCCCCAATCGCTGGCACTGCATGAAGCCGGTCTTCTTCAGTGCAAGAATGTGAAGCTCTGTCGCGAAACTCGTTCCCGCCATTATTGAAGGCCCCTCATTGACATCACATCAAAGGTGCAAGCGCCGAGGCTTTTAAAAATCAGAGCCTGCTCTGAACATGGAGAGCCCAGTCGATGGCATTGATTGAGCATGCCATCGGCATTGTGGAGAAGATTCCTGTCTCTAGGGGACGAGATTTGTTATCTCTCTTATTTTGGTGGGGTTTTTTTGATTGGGGGAAGGGTTGTATTCTCAAGGACTTCAATCAAAGTCTAATTTTGTTTCTCTACATCAAAGGAGCCTCATATGGCATTCCCTGAACTGAAATTCTCACAAACTGTTTGCCAAACTGTCTATAAATTGGTCTTTATATTGTCAGTATTTAAAAAAATACAGCAAAGCAATGTTAGATTTATCCATGTCCTATTTTTGTCATTGTGGCAGAATAAAGACATGTCAATTAGCTGGAAATATGACATGGCATTTGGCTTGAGGTGGCATTCCAGGTATAGTAATATTTATCTGGTAGTATCTGATAGACAGCTTGTAGCTAAGTGTGTTGGAATTTCCCTACATCAGCAATGCAACAGTCTTTGCCTGCCACATAATTATCATGGCTGACAGGAAATTATATTTTGACAGTGGGACTATAAAAAGAGGGATGGCAGAATAAAATTTTAGACATAAATAAAAATTGAAATTACTGTCATACTGGTTCACTCTACTTTACTGTCTCTGTTACCGTGATAATCAAACAAGAAACGAGTGGGGAAAAAACAACATTAGGTTAAGTTAATTCATTAAGGATTAAAGCCTTTGCTGAGTTGAATGCTTGCATGTGATGTTGGTGCGACAGTAAAGAGGGACTCTGTGCTGTCATTCTGTCAGGTAGTGCAGCTAGAGGAGCTTCTGGCCGTGAGACACTCGGTGTTCGTGGTGGGAAACGCTGGCACAGGAAAGTCCCAGGTGATGAAATCCCTGAACAAAACCTATCAGAACATGAAACGCCGGGCCGTGTGGACCGACCTCAACCCCAAGGCAGTCACCAACGATGAGCTCTTTGGCATCATCAACCCCTCCACACGCGAGTGGAAGGACGGTGAGGTCTCGCTTGTTTGATATGTGGAGGAGCTAGGATCACTTTTAGCCGCCAGCCTTTAGAAATCTGTCCTCATGAAATCCTTTAATTTATTTCACGATGGAGCAGTGGCTTTGAGCTGGGATCTAGATTACTAATAACCGTTGCATTTTTCAGGTCTCTTCTCCAATATCATGCGCGAACTGGCCTACGTTAGTCACGATGGACCAAAGTGGATTGTGCTAGATGGAGATATTGACCCAATGTGGATTGAGTCTCTGAATACTGTCATGGATGACAACAAGGTAAAGCCTAGCGACTGGATGGCAGAGTAGTTCAAAAATATCCTCAAAAGAAGCAATTGAGGGTCCTACAGTAGTTGGACACCATATGGAGTCACCCTGTTTCATACAAAGGAGCACACTCCACTCACATTCACTTTGTAAGTACCACATAATGTATTTTTGTGCTTTTGTTTGCTGGGATGATGTGTGTGACCCTCTGTCATAGGTGCTGACTCTGGCTAGCAATGAGAGGATTCCTCTGAACCCAACCATGAGGCTAGTGTTTGAGATCAGCCACCTGCGCACAGCTACCCCTGCTACTGTGTCTCGAGCTGGTTAGCTTCTCCCTTCTTTACATTACTCTCACTGTATTTAAGATGAGGTTAAAACAGAACTAATGCTTAATCCCATGCTGTCATCTCCCATATTCATGTCTCTGTTCTTGACATTAATTTAAAAAAAATGTGTACAGGTTCAGAAATAACATTTAAATGAATTAACAAGAATTAAGAATGACAATGAAGGTGCTAGCATTAGTAGTATGAAAAAAATGTATAATTTATGGGTTTGTGTTTGCGCTGTGTAATATTTTGTCTGTACATTCTGTCCACTCAGGCATTCTCTACATAAACCCGGCAGATTTGGGCTGGAACCCACCTGTGACCAGCTGGATAGACAAGAGAGAGGTCCAGTCAGAAAAGGCCAATTTGACCATTTTGTTTGACAAGTACCTTCCCATTTGCCTCGACACCCTCCGATCAAGGTAATTCCACCCACTCGTAAACTATTGGGGCTGATTTTGTTCATGAAAGAACATCACAGTTGTCTTTGCCACCATGAACTCAGAGCAGTTACGATAGAAGTTGCAATATGTAAAAAATTTAAATGGCAAAAATGGCAAACAGTTGGATGGGAGAGCAGTTCCATAATAAATTTAACAAAACTGGGAAAGGTGTGAAAATATATTTTATAACTTCAATTTTTTCATTCTACAATCATATTGATATTGTTACTAAATACATTAAAAACTTTCCATAAATTAACAGATTTAAACACATTTTATATATTTAACTGTTTGTTTATTTATTTTATTTAAAACTGTTCATCTCACTGTAAGTATATTCAATTGCTACCATGTTACTGAGAACTAAGTAGAATTTGAGCATGGCTAGCTAGCACTAACTAGCAGCAGTAGTCAGTCAGTAAGGAGAAAATTCCTCTCAGAAGTGTTTGGAAAACATTTATCAATAACGTAATCATTTTCATAATGAAGCTAAATTGTTAGATTGGGTACTACCGTACTTTGCAAGTATAACATTTAACAGCTGGCATGTAGAGGTGGAGGGAGGGAAATTTTACCTTCAAGAATGTGTTTGGGGTTGGTCCTGTTTAAATAAATGTGGTAGGAAGCTTGCATATATTGTTTCGCCTACACTTGAATGTAGCCAGTTAGAACAAAACATTACCCAGCTATCCCCAATATCGGACACCTATTGTGGTGGATCCATGTTAAAAAATGTAAAAGAATCCTGTCAGTGAACCATAATTGGCTAGTTAGCTGGCTTATGAAAACATTGTTACTTTTCAAGCAAACTGTGATAGTACTAATTAAGTAATTGAGCAAAATGGGATCAAAAAGACTTCAGACAGCTGGCATTTATCACAGCATTTATTCACATACTGTTCTTTTACTATCTAGTGCGGCTAATCTCTTGGGGTGTCATGTGATGGGTCTCTCTTCCCTTTGTTCTTTGAAGGAAAACACTCTGGGCAGGTGGGAGGGGGGGCATAGGGGGATCTTGTGATGGAGAAAGTGTTGTGAGTTATGGTAACATTATCAGGTCTAGTATGGAGAAACAGCAATAGCTGGATGTGAATAAATCATTAGATATCAGTTTGTCATTGAAGTTGTCTAGAATATACCTACCCTATGTTGAGTAACTACACAGTCCATAAAATCTATATGAAATCATTGTAATTAAAATTAATTGTATGAAGAATTCACATATATGTTTCCACAAATAATAAAGTAGTTTTCATGTTTACATGAGTTTGCTGTGTTTCACGTAGGTTTAAAAAGATCATCCCTGTCCCAGAGCAAAGCATGGTTCAGATGCTGTGCCATCTATTGGAGTGTCTGCTAACAGCAGAGCACACACCACCAGACTGTCCCAAGGAATTGTACGAGCTCTATTTTGTATTCGCTGCCATCTGGGCATTTGGTGGGGCCATGTTCCAAGACCAGGTAGGAATATTTTTATGATCCAGCTACAGACCACACAAGTAATAACAATCACTATTTTTTGGGTGAGGGGTAGGAATATGTTGGTACCCCCCCCTCATTTCCCCTTTTTGATACATTTCCTGTGGGCTGGAGGCACAAACCCTATCTTTTAAACTTGGAGAAACTGCAATAAAGCCACTGCAATCTCTTTATTTTTATTTTAGACCAAAAACCAACTCAAATACCACCACTGCAAGGAGCATAGTGGTGCCTGTTCCAGCAGATCTTCATGGGCCACCTCTAGAGGAGATTGCACTATACCCAGATGCATTAAAATATTTGGCCAATCACCTTTTGCTGAAACTATCAGTAATACTAAATATCTCAATTGCTTTTAAACTGTATTTGAATATAGCAATAGTTTGTGAACCTTTTTATTTTTATTTAATGAATTTAATCATTACAAAGAATAAACTTTTATCTCAAAGATAAAAACCTCTCATCAACTGTGTTTTGCACAAGCTTTGAGTGCAACACGCAATAAAGGCTAGCACACCAACTTAAGAAAATCAGTGCTGTTTCATGAGCATTTAAACTGCAGAATCCTTGCAGATCAGATTAATGTGTTGTATGTAATCAATATGCCTTGAATTTGGGCAGAGAACAAAGAGTACAATAAATTATACTTCTTAATTCTGGATGTAAGGAAATGCTGCACAAGATTGTGGTGTAAAGAATAATAACGCTATCACAAAATAAAATTGGCAATCATTACAACCTATTGGTATTGATTATTCAGCTAATTAATAGTTTGCTTTTTAATAGGAAAGAAAGTAAACTGAAACAGGTTGAGGGTAATGATCAGTTTAAAGGCAAGGAAGACACCACCGATGCGCATCTGTAATGAACTTCAATGCTGATACTCTGTTCGAGGTTACATAGAGAAGAAAGTTTATGAATGCACAGCTGTTTTGAGCAGTGACGGGATTCTTTGTTTCCATAAAATAATAGCTTTTGGAAGAATAATTTTCAGAAGTTAATGGCATCCATCTCAGTTTTGGGTACAGTTGCTGTCTTCACTGCCAAGAAAACTGTTTCCATTAAAATATAGGGTCTTACTCACTGGGCTCACAGGCTAACAATAAGCAGCAACCAAAATAACAGTGGGGCTCCTGGGCAAAGGCCATGTCCTGCACTCTGAAATGTAGCAGACAAGACACTCTTAACCCTGTCATGTAGCTGTCATCGATTTATCTCTGTAACCCTTGACTGCTGTGCACTCTTGCCCAGGTGAGCCAGATAACGTGGCCGCCATGGTCCTGTGGAACAACCCTTTCAAGCACACCATCATTCATCGCCGAAATAATATTAATCACCACAGAGGAATTGAATCACTTTGGCGCATAAGAGACAGAGGAATGCACGTTATGAAAATCCACATGTACATTAAACACAGCTTTACATACGTTATACCTGTACTACTAATTACATGATTGCATTGAGCTCTGTGTACTGGATGCACAGCATTGCTTGGAAAAAGTCAATCGGATGGGAATGAATATTTGTTATTCTAATTAATAATCGCAAAACGAAGTGTAATTATTAATGCTACATTTTCTGGGAATTTGAACTGTAATATTAATGACACAAACGAGCGCTATAAAATTCAAGGGGTCATCCTAGCTACAGTTAATCTGAATTCTCTCTGGTATTCATGTACTGTTGGTATTAAATATTGTTAAATGTCAGTGTGTGCCAAAGGTGCTGCAATGTGTTGAAATGCATACCTTAGCATTTTAAAAAGTGAACCAATATTAGTCAAGATACAGCCCCGATGATAACCTGTGTATAACAAAAGGTCATAGTTTTTCTCTCGACCCAGTGCATGCATCAAGGAAGGTAATGCATGTAGTTATTACTTTTTTTGTGGAAAAGTCAACCTGTTTTTTAACGTTGAAACACTATAGTGTGCTTGAAAACAGGAAACGATGACGGAGTTGCTATTGTTATGTGGCTCTGAACACTTGATAAATTCGTGTTTTGTTCTCTCTGCAGCTGGTTGATTACAGAGTTGAATTCAGTAAGTGGTGGGTGACAGAATTCAAAACGATCAAGTTCCCTTCTCAAGGCACTGTGTTCGACTACTACATTGACCCCGAGACGAAGAAATTTGAACCGTGGTCAAAAATGATTCCCAAATTTGAATTTGATCCAGATATTCCTCTACAGGTTTGCAATTATGTTCATATATTGTGTGTATAATTCATATTATGAGGAAATATTAATGCATGCTAGTAATATTTATTATTTAGAGATGTATTGAGAAAATAATATTCATTTGCACTTACATTTCACTCACTGCTTAGCACAGGGGTATCCAATCCATTTAGAAGGTGCTGTTCCAGACACTGTGACAGTATAATGCAATATGTTTCATTGAAAAAGCCTCTGAGCGCTGATGGACACAGTAATATGAATAATACAAAGTGACATTAAAATTTGTATTAAAGTTAGCCTTTTGGGGCATGTTTATGAATCCTAAGCCTTATCTCAAAGGAAATAGCCCAAAAAACTAAACAACAAAAAAACCGGGGTGATCATTTTTGGCATGCATTAATAGCCTTTCTATCACTGCTTGCTCAAGCTAAGGTGGTGTATTATCAAAACTGTAATTAAGTGTACATATTAAAACATCCTACATCTCATTACGCACAAGAGAAATGCAGTGAAGGGATTCTTGCAAGCACAGTACGGGACATTTCCCCATGTTCAGTGTACATTGACCTTTTTTTCAATGTATACCTTGTTTTACAATGTTTAGTTGTAACAATGCACATAATCACCAATAATATCAACATTTATGATTTTGTACATTATTTTATTTGTTTCCCTGTACATAACCACAAATAATTTACAGTAAGGACTAGAACCCCTGCTGTACTGTTCCACAATGTTGCATTCACAGTCCATCTCGGCATTCAATGAAAACCATTATCAATATTTTTCCCTATTTGTCCCCATCTCAAACTGGTGTTATAGACTTTATTTAATTGCTATGTGGCCTGATTACACATGAAGACGGCCATCTTAGGAATGTGGCTCTTCTGGTGTTTTTAAGTGAGTTATTAAGATATCTGATATCCAATACAAATGGTTATCATCAGAGCTTATAAGGACTATATTATGCTTGTCAACAATATTAACAGAAGATGTGTGTGTATGCAGCACATACAGCTCTGAAAAAAATTTAGAGACCACTCCACATTTTTCTGAAATCAGCATCTCTACATGTATGGCAGCCATTCCATTCTGTTGAATTCCAACACAAGCACACCTCATTCTACTTAATGAAGTACTGATTAGGTGATCACCTGGACCAAATCTTATTTAACGAGGAAAAGTATAAAAACCACTGCTGTGGTCATCACTATCCTCTTGCAATAGGACCAGCTGGATGGAAAAAAACAGTGCTTGTAGTACCTCAAAAGTAATTGGAATCAAAAATAACTATTGACCATGCCAAAAGAGTTGAAAATAAAAGTTTTGAGTGAGGAAAAGAAGGGTTCAATTCTGGCTTTACTGGCAGAGGGATACAGTGAGCATAAGGTTGCTTCCATCCTTCAAATTTCAAAGACGGCGGTCAAGCAGCAGACATTGGGGACAACAAAGCTACAGACTGGCAGAGGGTGAAAATGACTCTCTACTGACCGGGATGACCACCAACCCATTTGAATATCACTCAACAACCGTAGGATGACATCAAGTGACCTACAAAAAGAATGGGAAACGGCAGCTGGGGTGAAGTGCACGGCAAGGATGGTTCTTAGGGGCAGGGCTGAAGTCGTGCAAAGCTAGAAAAAAGCCCTTCATCAATGAGAAGCAAAGAAGAGCCAGGCTGAGGTTTGCAAAAGACCACAAGGATTGGACTGTAGAGGACTGGAGTAAGGTCATCTTCTCTGATGAGTCAAATTTTCAGCTTTGCCCAACACCTGGTCGTCTAATGGTTAGACGGAGACCTGGAGAGGCATACAAGCCACAGTGTGTCGCACCCACTGTGAAATTTTGTGGAGGATCAGTGATGATCTGGGGGTGCTTCACCAAGGCTGGAATCGGGCAGATTTGTCTTTGTGAAGGACGCATGAATCAAGCCACGTACAAGGTTATCCTGGAAGAAAACTTGCTTCCTTCTGCTCTGAAAATGTTCCCCAACTCTGAGGATTGGTTTATCCAGCAGGAAAATGCTCCATGCCACACAGCCAGGTCAATCAAGGTGTGGATGGAGGACCACCAGATCAAGACCCTGTCATGGCCAGCCCAATCTCCAGACCTGAACCCCATTGAAAACCTCTAGAATGTGATCAAGAGGAAGATGGATGGTCACAAGCCATCAAACAAAGCTGAGGTGCTTGAATTTTTGTGCCAGGAGTAGCATAAAGTCACCCAACAGCAATGTGAAAGACTGGTGGAGAGCATGCCAAGACTCATGAAAGCTGTGATTACAAATCAGGGTTATTCCACCAAATATTGATTTCTGAACTCTTCCGAAGTTAGAACATTAGTATTGTGTTGTTTAAAAATGAATATGAACTTGTTTTCTTTGCATTATTAAAGGTCTGAAAACATATTTTTTGTTATTTTGACCAGTTGTCATTCTCTGCAAATAAATGCTCTAAATGACAATATTTTTATTTGGAATTTGGGAGAAATGTTGTCAGTAGTTTATAGAATAAAACAAAAATGTTCATTTTCAAATGTTCAACACATACCTATAAATAGTAAAACCAGAGAAACTGATCATTTTGCAGTGGTCTCTTAATTTTTTCCAGAGCTGTATATTGTACATCATAAAATGAGGAGCAAAGAATTAACAAGGAGTAGAGAAAATAATAGTCTTCCTCAGAAAATTCTGACTGGGACTGTTCACAAAGCTTGTTTAGCTGTATGGAAAGTTGTTTCTTTAGAAGAACACTAAAAGTGAAGTTCATGACAGAGCTATTTAGCTGATTTTCTTTGTCTTTGTCTCTGTCTCCTTTGAGATTTACTTCACAAAATATATGAAAAAAGAACAAGAAAAAACTGTGAGATGCAATGCCGTGAAACTTTCATTTACTGTTGAAAGAATCCTGAGTGTACGTCTGTATGTGCATAAACAACTCAGTTTAAACTAGCCGCTGTGGAAATGTTTGTAATAAAGGGAGATTCAGCAGTGGCGCTTTTAGACCCTATTTAGGGGGGTTAAGCTGCCCTGTCTTTCATCTCAGCCCCCCTGAAAATGTTGGGGATGTAACAGTAAATTAATTAACAATTTAGGCTTGTGCTTTGCATGTGTACGTCTTACATTCTCATGGGGGCTGAGCCCCCCTAAAGGTCAAATCCTAGAATCGCCCCTGAGATTCAGATACTCAGTGTGGTTTTGGATGAGGAGTGATGAAAGGGGAAGCAAGCATATGGGACTTTTTTGGGTGCGACTTCCATTTATTGCCATTAGGCTACAATATTCAACTGCTGAAACACAGCAACAGACAGTCACTTTGACAACAGGACAACATGATAACCCACATGGGATGTGGGTTCAGTTCATGAAATGGTAGGGACACAGCCAAATCCAAAATACTGCTAAGAAACACAGAGAGACTTGGCTTAGTATGAAACCTAATCCCGGATTCAGTGCATCCCTACTAAATAAAATATCACCCATGGCAGTTCTCTGTATATTATAGAGAATACTGTATTATCAAATTTAGTGATATTTCCGACGAAAGCGTAAAAGCGTTCTTGTCCGCCTCATGGTGTTCACACCTGTGTTGCATATTTAATGCTGAATATCTGAGTAATGACTCACTGTTTCGATGTGTGCGCGTTGCAGGCCTGCCTGGTGCACACCATGGAGACCATCCGTGTGCGCTACTTCATGGACCGGCTGCTGGAGAGAAAGCGGCCGGTCATGCTCGTGGGAAATGCAGGCACTGGGAAATCAGTTCTAGTCGGAGATAAACTGGGCTCCCTTGATCCAGAGAAATACATGATAAAGAATGTTCCTTTTAACTACTACACCACATCAGCTATGCTGCAGGGTATGTGTGCGCGTTTGTGTACATGTGCTTGTACGTACGAGCAAAGAATGCAAACTTTCTGAATGTTAAAAGATACTGTAAGAGGTAGAAGGTGAATTGTTATTTTCTATTGACGTTGATGTATTGTGCTTGCATCTCTTTTTCAAGAATAGAGTCTACTGTATTGTATTGCTTCATTTCTCGCACACAGCTACACTGCTGCAGTCTGTTACAATATTCAATATTTTTGTATTAGCTGCCTTTGTTTTCCTTGGCAAAAAAAGTTAATTATAGAGGAGTCTGACTGGAAACTAATAGTTTGGATTATAAATTCTTGTTTTTGACATCTGTTGAACTGTCTGCATTATAATCACAGTTAAGCTTTCGAAATAATCCTAGCTGCACTGAGATTACATTCATGTAGACAAAAGCACATTTTTTTCAATCTGTGAATTGTCAATTTCTCCAGCCATTTTCTATTAGAAAATACTCAGGAATACCCAGAATGTTACACAGATAAGTAAGTCTTCTACAAGCATCTGAAAACATATATTTGATGTGTGCTGGAGACATTTCTGCAGTTTGGACAGTCAAAAAAATGTAATTCCATTTTGTATTTGTTTTTTTCAAATTGTACCCTGTTGTTTTTCTTGGCATAGCTGATAAAACAACACATAGGTGAAATAATTAGACACAAAAGGCTACAGTATATCTTCATGACTGCTAAAGATATGATCACTCATGGTGTAAGCTTGTACTTATTCATTGTAGGTAGAAACCTTTCTTTTATTCCATGACTTCAGAGTAGCTGTGGGGTGGTATCTGTTCTTGTTTTACCATTCTTGAGTGTCACGTGAAAAGTCACATGAAAAATGAATAAGGGCCCTGCCTCTCTACCTTTGTTTCCCAGCTATCTTAGAGAAACCTTTAGAGAAGAAAGCTGGGAGGAACTACGGGCCTCCTGGCAGCAAGAAGCTGATCTACTTCATCGATGACATGAACATGCCAGAGGTGGATGCATACGGGACAGTGCAGCCACACACACTTATCCGCCAGCACATGGACTATAACCACTGGTATGTTCTGACTGGCTTGTGGTAGTAATGTGCGTCTTTAAGGGTCTTTGATGATGGGGTCTCAGAGGCAGATGGATGTTAAATCTGTTAAAATGGGCCAATTTCCCCAATGATATTTTGACAAGGTATCATTTAATGCGCCTGTCTCATGTTCGCAAATTTCCATCACCTAAAGGTGTTTCCCTGTCTATCTGGAGTTATACCTGTACTACCATTTATACGAACAAATGTCCCACCCTTGAAAAAGGATTTACTAGCTTTCAAGATACTGTGACCTCAATCCAAACATGATTCAACTCAACCCTTTTCCAACAGTGATGATGGGATGTTAATTGTGTAATTAACCCAGGAACCACGCCTTGTGGAAGCACCTGCTTTCAACATACTTTGTATTCCACATTTACTCAAGTGTTTCCTTTACTTTTGTTTATGTATATATATATCTTATTTTTCATACATAAACATGTTAATGCAAATGCACAACATTTAATACATGTTTGACAGGTTGGCTCCTGTTTCTAAAATTATATTACATCCCAAAATGTCAGGATAAATGCATGTTTTTAAGCAGAGAGGAAAGCTTGTATTTTGAGCATTAAAGTAGGTTTTTAGATGCCGAAAGCAAAGAGGGGGAAAAAAATGTCAGTCGGCTCGTCTTGTGGAATCGTGACGGCCGGTGGGAGAACTGAGCTGTGGAACAGCAGTGAGTCACTTTCCCAGCTGAAACAGAAGAAGAAAAAAAAGTTTGGTGCCTGCTGTTGCAGAGAGAAGCAGTGTGTTTTGTCCCCTCAGGTACGACAGGAACAAGCTGTTGCTGAAGGAGATCCACAGTGTTCAGTATGTGTCCTGCATGAATCCCACAGCAGGCAGTTTCACCATCAACCCACGGCTGCAGGTATCCCGGAGACACGCTCATTTTACCCCTGTGATTTATCAATATCGCTGCGCTTCTTGCTGCGCCAGCCAGGCACAAGAGAAATGCACGCAATATCCAAGGATTTAATTTGATGCTGACGTTGTTCATGGAGATCCGGGTTTAGATTCATTAGACAGATTTGCAAGATAGATAAAGAGACAGAGGCAAATATGCAGTGATGTACAAGGAAAAGGTCATTTAACTTCTGAACAAGCACCTGGCTGGATGCTGTAGAGCAAATTTTGGATGAAGTAAAATAGCCAAGTCCAGAACTCTTGTCACATTGCCCTCAGCAAAGGGTTCATTTGGAGAAACGGACAGCAGTGTGTTGGCAGGGTGGCATTTGGCAGTGATGTCTGAACTGACACATTTCAGCTTGTGTATTTTACTGGGTATTGTACTTGTGCATTTTATTTTTACACCATTATGCAATATGTCAATTATAACCTTTTTTGAACAGTTGATTTTATATTTCATAATACTATATTATATTGTTGCAGTTGGCCGGGGCTACTATGTCTTGCACCTTCTGACATTATAAACCATGAGAACATATAGTTCTAGATTTAATCTGCAATTTTGCAGCAGATATTTTGGTATTATTATGGGCTAGAGGTGCTTTAACTAAGTACAAATTAAAGGAGACTGAGTAAACCACAGATGCAGGATTATTGGATTGTTTTGCCAGTTGTGAGAGCTGCTATTAAAAGTCTGTTGATCTTTGATAGACCACTTGAGACTGGTCATAATTTTGGAGGAATACATTCTCGGAAGGATGGATCTCTATACAATAAGGGGTTTAATTGAGTAAAAATCAACAGAATCATTTTAAAGATAGGCTACACCTTTAACCTAAATGTATCCCTTTGTTAACTGTATAGCACACTGGCCTTAATAAACGCACAATAAACCATAGAAAACAAACTTCAGTTCAGTGGGAACTTCTGTGCTTCTTCATGAGCATTAAACTGCCTGATCTGCACAGATCAGATTAAGGGGCATTTATAAAGTCAATATTGAATTCAGCATGGAGAACAAAGAGTACATTTATCCACAAATTCAGATAATTTGTAGAATAAGAAAAGGCTACACAATTTTGAGGATAACATTTGGAAACTATACCTAATTGGCATGAATTATTTAGCAAATGAATTGCTTGATTGATAATCATGGAATGTAGGTGGAAAGAGGTCAAGAGCCCGATGACTCACTACCGGTTCTGATCCATTCTCAATGCTGCCGGGTTTGCAGCGGCACTTTTGTGTGTTTGCGCTCTCCTTCCCTGGAGTGGATGCCCTGAGCACCATCTATAGCAGCATTCTGAGCCAGCACCTGAAAGGAGAAGGCTTTGGGGTAGCACTGCAGAAGAGCTGCTCGCAACTCATCCAGCTGGCCCTGGGCCTGCACCAGAGGGTGTCCTCCAGCTTCCTGCCCACGGCCATCAAGTTCCACTACATCTTCAACCTCCGGGACCTCTCCAACATATTCCAGGTACAAAGCCCCTGCAGCTCCCATGCCATTCACTCAATTCATTGTGATTACTTTGCGCTGAATGCTGACACGTATGGCAAATATTTGTAAACACTTCATCACCATCTCAGCAGATAAATTCATTTCTAATGGCTTGCATGCCCTGAATTTACTTTAAATTTGAGTTGTTATAATGGTTCATGCGGCCCATCTGTGATGCTTGATGTATTAGCGTGCTTATTTGCATTAGATAGTTAAGCTGAAGCTTTGGCAATAGTAGGACAGTAAGGTAAAATATACAAATCTAAGGTCCCAAGATTTTTCAAATTGGGGTGAGTAATTTCTTTATGAAAGAATTACTGATGTGAAATCATGACTTCTGGCAGGGATTTGTCCATTAAAAAGAATTGGGTGTAGATCTCAAGGGTTTTTAGTAACATTTTAATACATTTAGATGACAATATTAATGTACCTCTGAATATGCCTGTCTGGGAGCCTCAGATTTTCCTGTCTGTCAGAATTTCACCTACTGATTCACAGGTCAGGTTTGCTCCTCATTTAACACGTAAAAATGCATAACTTAACACACTACCTCTGAGCTCTCTGTTGCAAAGAAGACATCACAGAAGTTTTAACTAATGCATGTTTTAAAGGACAAAAGACAGCTTTCTATTTTAAAATTGTGAGATTGTCTCACAAATCAAAACACAAGAGTTTTCTCATTTGGGAGAAATTAGTTTTGACCTCAGGGTAATTTTTGGAACATGTACTCATTAAATACAGGCATCACTATTTGACTGTCTGCATGAATGTTGTGAATACAAATGTTTCCATGAATCTTTTGAGAGCCAGCCTCATTTGGATGACATCACTAGTATATGTAATCAAGATTAGCTTTTTATTCTGACAACACAGACTGAAATGTTGAATATATGAAAAAATGGAAAAAAGGCAAATATTATACTAGACCAGTGTATATGGTATATTATGGTTGGAATGAAAACCAGGAAAAAAAGTCGGTGGGGTTTTTTGTTTGAGGTTAAGAACCACTGTAGAACAAGTAAACAGTGGTGACGTCAGATTGACTAGATGGAAAATTAGTGCATAGGGCATATTGCCCTGGAAAATGTAATTCCAACCTCCGCTCCCAACCTATCATCTGCATCGGTCATCTGTTAATGATCACTTGAGCATGATTAAGTGGTGGTTGGAATGAAAACATGCAGGGCAGTGTGCCCTGTAGGAATCGATTGAGAAACACTGTACTAGACCAGTGGTTCTTATCCTCGGTCCTGGGACCGACTGTGTATGCTGGTTTTCATTCCAACCATAATTGCAACCTCTGAATGTTAACTATTTTTGACATTTTAATTACTATTAAAGCATGATTTACTCTCTTAAGGCCATATTATGTCAGAAATAGCTATGTATGCCATGAACAGTAGATGTCCCATATTCACATCCCAGGACTTTAAATCAGTCAGATCAACTATTGCTCTAATTTTCTTAACATGCTATATGACTATATGATTCCTTTAGAAAGAGATTGATTCAATTATAGACTGGCAAGTGAAATCAGTGGGGGCCTAATTGTTGAAAGTCTGGACACCTGGTCACTGAAACTAAACCACTCGTGGAAAATTAAGATTTCAATGACAGAGAATTTGGCAACGAGCCAAACCTGCATTGTGTTAACTTACAATTTAAGGAAAAAAACGATGGTAGAACTTGCACACAGGGTTTCAACAACCTTAATTGATCATGAGATCGGCTGCAACAAAAACCATAATACACATTGGGTCCCTAGAGCGAGGTTGAGAACCCCACTAGACAAAAACAGCACTATATTAAAGTTCTACATGTAGTTGTAGTTGTACGGATCATTGCTTTTTTGAAGATGGCCCTTATTGAGTAGGGCCTTATTGAGTATTCCTTTGCTAGTATTGTTTTTAAGTCAATACCATATATCAGGGGTATTCAAATCCAGGCCTCGAGGGCCGCAGTATCTGCAGGTATTAACTCCAACCACGCACTACACCACCTGACCAACCTAATGCATGGTTGGAGCAAATACCTGCAGACACTGCGGACCTTGAGATATATTTATATTTAATATATTTAAGGATAGCTTCAAAGGCCAATGCCTTATTATAATATTATTTTATTATTTTGTTTTTCTTTTTTATGTTTTTTTTGTCTTACCTTGTTGTTTTCTCTGAACTATAAGTAGCTAAACATCCTTAAGGTCAATGAGGTGGGGTTTGCATGAGAAAGTAATGTTTTTAAATATTAAAATGTTCTTAATGGCTTTTTCCAGTAACTGGAATAGAGGTTCCTTTTCAATCCAGTTTGGAGTTTAATTTGATTGGAAAGATAAATCTAAATGTTAATAAATAATGAAGGTCATGCACTGAATTGATTCCAGAACATCTCTGAAAGTAGTGGGCATTTGTTTGTCTGTTTGTGCTAGAATCGCTTAAAACCATGTCCAAGGGGAAGTTCATTTCTCTCTTTAATATAACCGGATTTGTGAAAGCTGTTTAATGTATTTCTTCAGGTGATTCATCAGCGGTCTGCTCAGGCACCAGTGTGACTTATTTAGCTTTGAACACCTCAGGTTTACTCTTTGTCTTAATGCTTTATCCAATCACTAATTCAGCACCAGTGGATGAGCCCATAGGCCCAAATTTGATATATATATATATATATATTTGCAGATGTTGAATAATTAAAATCAATTTTCTCAACCCTGATCTGCTAAAATAAACAATCCTGTTTTGCCGGCAACTTTTCTCTATGGCTTTGTGAAGGCTGGGGGTGAGAGTGAATTCACTCGAGAAAGAGCTCAGCTGTAAACTGTCAGGACACATTGTACCTGAAGGATAAACTGAGTGGATTTAGAGTGCAGCATTCTCCCTCGCCTCCCTAATATGACAGCAGAATGTGTTATCTGTTGTATCTTGTGTGGCTACTAGGCATAACAGTAGCCCCTCTGCTGTATGCCATCTTAAATGGGCTCTTAGGGTACAGGGGAAAGTGCCTCCTCTTTTCATTAATAAGATGGAGATCGGGGAATGTTTTGTGCTGAAGTGCTACTGCAGTTCAGTTCTGTGCTTATTAAGTGTGTAAGGAAGTGCTTGAGATGCAGCATAGCTGTCATTTGGTGGGTCAACATTTGCTCTTCTGTGTTTGGTGACATTGGAAGTTTGAAAGCTGGTTTGAGCTGCCAGAAAGTGATTGGAAGGAGTCTAAAGAAAAACAATCTCAGTCCCTCAGCAAGCATATTGTTATTTCTGTAATCTGCATAATTATGCAGGTCTTTGGAAATGGTTTTATTTTATTTTGGATGCCATATGTTCTTGGCACCCTTCATAGGCCATGAGTTTTAAAGTTGAAGGTATATAACAAGACTGAACACACAGAGTATTTTATATTGGTGACTTTAGAGAATGTTTGTAATTAGAAGTGTAAATTTTACTGCAGTGAAAACCAAGGTCACAGCGGAATCTTGAACAATTCTTCCTTAAAGAGATATTGCACAATGAACAATAGTAATCTTGTGGCTGTATACATGCTTCTGTCACTATGGAAAGAAATCTATCATTGGCCAATTTGCTTAATATTGTGTTGTAATACAAAGGTGGGGTCTTGAAGGTTACATAGTCTTCAGGCACAGTTGTTAGAGGATTCATTTTTGAAAAATGAAAGATGAGATTATATTTTTGAAAGATCCCACTGTATTAATGAATCAAAGAGTCTTTAAAAAAAAACAACTATGTTCTGCTTATTTTTAATGAAAAATCAAAGAGTCTATAGTGCAAAAAAACAAAACTATGTTTCTGTATATGGGGAAAGTCCTTACATGAGTTTTGTTCACTGCAGTGGTATCTCTTGATTTTTTGGCAGAAAAGTACAATTTCAGCCTCTTGACAGTACAGAAGTCAAACACTTCTCTGTTATGTGAACACTACTTCTTGACTTTTAAATGACTTTCCAGAGAACAAGTCATTCATTTTTCATCATAGTTTGTTTTTTCTGTTCTGACACCATAGGTATTGGGCACTTCGTAGTCTTGCTTGGTTATTTTTATTGTATTTGATGGGCTTGGTTTCTTGCTTTAGAGCTTGGCACTGAGGGTAAGTCAATCCTGTCAGTTTGTGAGCCTTTATAGTCTGTCATGCATTGCGTTGAGTACATTTATTTACTTGTTCCAATCAGGCACAATACATGCTGCAGGTTTACTGGCATCACCGCGCAAGACATTTCAAAACGCCTTAACATTGGAGTGTGCCTGCGGAACACGATTTGTCGAGCATTCCCAGGGTTTGGAGAAAAGCACCATTTGCAACAATGTATGTTCAGCACGAGCCGTGCCGCCAGGTAGCAAGCAGGCAATTTAACAGCAAGAAAAATCATGCCAAAGCCCAGTGCAGCAAGACGCATTCTGCTGTTCAACTTCTGCATTTTTTCAAAGAGATTGAACAACAACCAATGCGACAGTACAAAAAAATTTCTTCACCCTTGCATGCATTCCGCAGTGCGTGAATGAAGGAAATTATGTTTGATTGTATCTCCCCGCACTTTGCGACTCCAGGATATCTTAAGGAAGTCATTTTAGAACCCATATCCCAGACAAATGGACTGAGGGGGATCTCTTTTTTTTTTGACAGTTGGTACCTTGTGCACCCAAAGTATGAGTGGAAATATTCTGCCCTCTCCATTTACATCGCTAATCACACCAATTACTTGCGCCATTTAACACTAGAGTCAGAAGAGAATTGTCACATTGCTTTAAATATTGTGACTAATCGGATTGGCCTCTCGGTAAACTTGAGCTGACAGCTATGATTTGCATAAACACTGGTGTGGGGAATGCGCGGCATCTGTTTCATCACGCATTTTACCTCCTGACGGAGAGCAAACAGTGCTTGTGTGTAACCGTTCCCATACCTCATGACCTGGCAGCACAGTTGAAATGAAACTGAGTCCTGTGATCTTCATTTCATGCTTGGCTACCACATAATCATCCCAATGGAGGATGACAGGTTTAAATCTCCCACAGGGAAACTAACTATAGAGTAATTGTGTTGCCGACCCCATTAAATCCTAAAAGTTCACTTGGTAATAATGATTTCATAGGTTTTGGCAATACAAAATACGAGTACAACCATATTTTTGCCATGAATACAGGCGACTGTATTGAAACATTAATTTTTTTACTCAAACCTTTGAAAAACCTTTTTATCATTTTTATCAATCACAGTGATTAAGGTTTTTCAGAATATAGTTTAAAATGAAATAAGAAGTTGATTTTACAGTTTTTTGTTTTTTTAGCAAGAAAATCTGCTTTGTAGGGATATTCTGTGGTTGTATTGAAATGTCTCCTCCTGAAACATTTATGCATTCAGGGATCATAAATATGCTTAAATAAACAACCTGTCAAACTATTACAATATTACACTGTTATACTATTACAATCCAAACACTGTTTCCCCTGAAGATTTTTCTGTTTTATCCAAGGAAATGTAATTTTTGCAAAGAAAATATTGGTGTGTCATGAAGCAGATTTATTTAATTTGTTTATTTTAAAGTGTTTGGTTTGACTATACATTATTCCTGAAATACAAAAAATGGAAAGGCATTTAAAAAATGCATTGCCAATGTGCTCGTATTTTAAGCACATTCTGCAGTGTTAATAACTGTTAACGTACTTAGATTTTTTGTTCTTGTTTACCTCAAGTCCTTATACATAATTTATGCCTCCTTTGCATCAATTCCCAATGCAGACAATGTTTGTGGTTTTGAATGTTCCATTTTTAGCTGTTGCATTTAACAAAACCCTTCCATGAATCTCGGCTTTCTCAATTTAAAAGTATGACCCCGGGTGACCTTGGGAGAGGAATAACTATAGGGATTGCTGCATCTTAAACAAATCAGTTTGTTTGGAATTCCGGATCAGACAATTTCCCCTTCTGAAAATAGCCTCTTCAGACTGCAATGCCATTTTGGTTCAGATGGCACTATGCATGCAATAATATCTTTGCATACATAAGCATCCGTTCAGAAGAAATACTTTCCTTCCAAAAATCTTTAAAAGTTGCATTTTTCCATTAATGTACCCTTGCTTAGCATGTGATCTTGTGCTTGTAATGGCGAAACTTAATGACATGATGTGCGTGTTTAACAAAAGTGCGCATTATGCATTGGTGAGCCTCATTATGCATTGGTGAGACTGTCTGCAAATGAAATTACAATTACATGGTTTGTTTTCACTTTTTTCTGTCAGTTATGAAATGTTCAGAGATTCATTACTGTTCAGAGCACATATTAAATGAGTTTTTGTACTGTTTTTAGTCATGCTGAATCTTGTGTGAATCAGTGAAGTCTCCACTCCAGGCTATCTTGTATATACTGTGTTACAGTCTTACTCTGTTAAAACTGTTTTTATAATGATGTTTAGCACAAAATAATATTTAATGTTTTGTTTATTGCTTGGTCAGTGAGCAAATTCATCAAAAGTCATCAGAAATCATCAAATATCATCCCTGCAGACCATATGAAAATTAATTGCTATTGAAATTTGGGTTATGTACCACCAAACCATCAGTGAAAACTCTGACTAATGTATATTCATAGCTACTTATTATATGGGTTTTGTTAGATAGATTAGAGATTTGCCACCCCCCCTTCCCCGAATGGCTGCATCTGGTCTTTTTTATAGAAATATTTCAAAATAAATTGAAAAAAATCTTCACAAAAATCATTTAAAAATGTGGTTGCACTCATTACAGCCACACAATTTTAAAGCCCCATTGATAGGTGCTGCTAGCAAGTTCACATGCATGTATACTATCCAGGGCCTGTTGATGTTGATAGTCATGATGTACACTCAGTGGCCACTTTATTAGGTACACCTGTACACCTGCTTGTTAATGCAATTATCTAATCAGCCAATCATGTGGCAGTAACTCAATGGATAAAAGCATGCAGACATGGTCAAGAGGTTTAGTTCAGACCAAAAATCATAATGGGGAAGAAATGTGATCTAAGTGACTTCGACCATGGAATGATTGTTGGTGCCAGGAGGTGGTATGAGTATCTCAGAAACTGCTGATCTCATGGGATTTTCACGCACAACAGTTTCTAGAGTTTATAAAGAATGGTGTGAAAAACTAAAAACATCCAGTGAGCGGCAGTTCTGTGGGCAAAAATGCCTTGTTAATGAGAGAAGTCAGAGGAGAGTGGCCAGACTGGTTCAAGCTGACAGGAAGGTGACAGTAACTACAGTGGTATGCAGAAGAGCATCTCCGAACGCACAACACTTCGAACCTTGAAGTGGATGGGCTACAGCAGCAGAAGACCAGGTTCCACTCCTGTCCGCTAACAACAGGAAAGTGAGGCTACAGTGGGCACAGGCTCACCAAAACTGGACAGTTGAAGATTGGAAAAATGTTGCTTGGTCTGACGAATCTTGATTTCTGCTGCGACATGCAGATGGTAGGGTCATAATTTGGCGTAAACAACATGAATCCATGTTCAGGCTGGTGGTGGTGTAATGGTGTGGGGAATGTTTTCTTGGCACACATTAGGCCCCTTAATACCAATTGAGCATAATTTAAATGCCACAGCCTACCTGAGTCTTGTTGCTGACCATGTGCATCCCTTTGTGGCTACAGTCTACCCATCTTCCAATGGCTATTTCCAGCAGGATAATGCACCATGTCACAAAGCACACGTGATCTCAAGCTGGTTCCACAAACATGACAATGAGTTCAGTGTACTCCAATGTCCTCCACAGTCACCAGGGGCCTCATTTATAAAAAGTTGCGTAGAAACCATCCTATATTTGATCTAAGATCATTTCTGAAATGTGCGTAAGTGTGATTCAGAGAAACTGAACGTACGCCCAAAAAAACGTGCGTACGCCACTTGCCCAGATGTGAAATCTATAAATCGCAAATGATCTTGAAATTGTGCGTAGCTGAATGGTTTTAGATCTCCGCCTTGTAAACGCCCCCTAATTAATATCATTAGCATATAAAGGAGCACGAATCAAAACAGAAATGTTCTACTTGATAATGGCGAGCTGCAAGAAAAAGAATTTTAGCGAGGCGGAAATCGAGGTCTTGTTGGCGGAGGTGCAGCTGCGTGCAGGGACGCTATTTGGGAGCCTTTCCAATGGCTTTACCAGTACAACCAAGTACGTGGCCTGGCAGTCTGTAGCCCAGGCTGTGAACGGGGGGCAGCAAAGGTCCCTGAAGGACGTAAATAATTTTAAAACTGATTTAAAACTGAGGTCAAAATCTATAATAACTCGTTCCCTTCTTATTGCGCGGTTGGCGATATCTTCGAGAAGCGAAGCCATTCTATTTTATAGCCTACAGATTGACCGAAGTGTTTTACACGCGTGGAACCATAATATGTATTAAATACATTTCAAGGATGTGTCAATTATGCTAATTGGGGTAGTTTTGGAAAACCAATGTGTGTTTTTGTTTTGTTTTCCACAAGTAGCTTAGCTTATGTTGTTTTAATTTATTAATAAATGTATTGTGCAAACACTACTACTACTACTACTACTAATAATAATAATAATAATAATGAGGAAACAATTAGGCAGCAGACGACATGTTGGCGCTGTTAGATTTCCGAATACATTTTACATTACATTTACATTTTAAGCATTTAGCAGATGCTCTTATCCAGAGCGACTTACAATATGTACATTAATACATGGTAGGAACAATCATAGTACGCGCAAGAGATCAGTGCAGTAATACAGCAATAAACCATTGCAGGCAGCTGCGTACCATACCTGTAACACTGGGAAGGAAAAGGTTAGTCAATTATTATTTTTTAATGGAGTAAGCAGGGGTATATAGTGTTGAGCAAGTAGGCAGTGGTGATGACAATTAGCTAGATGTACAGAATTCAGTGGTAGTGGAGTCTGAAAAGGTGGGTTTTGAGTCTCTCGCGGAAGATCGCAAGTGATTCCGCGGTCCTGACCGATTGCGGAAGATTATTTCACCAGCGAGGGGTCAGGACAGAGAAGAGACGAGACCGCGAATACCTGCAGTACTCCAACATTGCCACAAGGAAAAGTGCGTACGCCAGGTTGAAACCTGACGTGGAGGTAAGTACTTTTCCACGTCAAAGACCGTTTTTATAAATCTGAACTTTGACGTGGATTTGAGCGTACGCACGTTCTAAGATCAAATTTGTGCGGAAGTACGTTTTATAAATGAGGCCCCTGATCTCAGTCCAATAGAGCACCTTTGGGATGTGGTAGAACGGGAGATTCGCAACAAGAATGTGCAGATTACAAATCTGCAGGAACTGCGTGATTTTATCATGTCAACACAGACAAGAATCTCTGAGGAATGTTTCCAGCACCTTGTTGAATCCATGCCACGAAGAATTCAGGCTGTTTTGGGCACAAAGGGGGGTCCTACCCAGTACTAGAAAGGTGTACCTAATAAAGTGGCCACTATGTGTATATTTACCATACTGTAACATTTCCTGTTGTATTACCTAATGAGCCTAGCTAGCCATAACCATGTGTCCTGTAGCGAACTGCTTTTGGCAGGTGGCCGCCTACTGTATCAAAATGAATTGATTAAATGTGACTGTGTTGTGTGTTTTCCCTGTCGGTGTACTTGACATATAAAAGTATATATATATTATTATATATATATTATATTTATATTTTATATATATAAAGTTGTCATATAAACATGAATGTTTAGGGGTCGCGCACAGTTAATTAATAACTCAATATAAATAAGGTTAGTAATTCACTGTGCGCGACCCCTAAACATTGATATATTGAACAGATTTTACACTGTTTTATATAGGTTTTATCATTAAGTGGATCAAAATTATAAGTGAGCGAATGCATGTGACAACTTCATGTTTTTTTTACGCACCCTTATATATATATATGGGGTATATGTCACATATATACATATACATGTGTAAGGGTTGGTGGTGATAGGCGCCACTCGCAGAAGCCCTAGGGGATCAAAAAGTTAGACGGAACCCGTCTAACCACTAGCTCTGTAAAACAGAGAATAGGGAAGATAATTAGGGATGAACGCAAACCACACCCACCGGGTGGTAACTCCAAGTGTCTGAAAACGTAAAGGCAATGATAGCCAAACGAACAAGTTAGTAACCTGAACCAGTCCAACCGAACTGAACAAAAGCAACCTGAATCAAAGCACCGCCTAGCGGGCAAGGTTCTTTATAATAGTTACAACTAAAAGTTCGTAAAATAAAGACACGAGTATCCCAAAATAAAGGCTAGGAGAGCCGAGAGAACATGATTGAAACCCAGAAACAGCCCACTAGTTCTGAACGTGAACAAACGAAACCCAACAAAAGCCCATAACAAATGAGCAAACTCAATTTAAATAAGTATTATGTAAAACGGTTAGCCCACAAAACCAGGGGACCGGCAGAACAGCAAAGGGTTTTTTAGTAAGACACAAGTAAATAAATTATTAAGACTGGACCCACATCCGACATCCTCACATGGTAAAACCTGACCCAGACAGCAGGGGGCCCACAAGTTGACCCACATCTGGCATCCATCCTTAAAAACTGTAAAGCCGCCAAAACAATATTGAAACCCGAAAACAGCCTCAGCGACCAGGAGGGTACAATTTACACACGAGAGAAGTTCCATAAGTGGGTACAATTAAATGGTGGCGAAAAGGTCTGAGCGTATGAAAACGCAGGAGCCTAAGAGACAGTTAGGGGGGATCGACAGACAGCAGGGCACAACAAGACCCACAACTGACGTCCGCAAAAACTCGAAACGGTTAAGGGGGACCGACAGAACCACAGAGTAAAACCTATACCAGGAGATCTGAACAAAATGAAACCCAGAATAAAAGCGCATTAAAGCGAACAAGGAATCATTTGTAGATGACAAAAGAATAATTTATAATGACCAGACATAACCAACAGTTCTGTGCATCCGAAAAACGTGAAAGGCTATGAGAGCCGACAGAACACGTTTGTCACCCGAAAACAGTCGAACCGAATGTTAAGACTTGACCCATAAGTTCTGAGCGTATGAAAACGCAGGGAGGGCTAGAAGAGCCGCCAGAACAATATGGAAACCCAAAACAGACGAACTGGCTGAACAAAATGAAACCAAACAAAAAGCGCTTAATAGCGAACAAGGTTTCTATTTGTAAGTGACAAGGAAATAATTTACAATGACCTGACATAACCAACAGTTCTGTGCGTCCGAAAACGTGAAAGGCTAAGAGAGCCGACAGAACAAGTTTGTCACCCGAAAACAGTCTCAGCGACCCAACAAAAGAAACTTAACCAATCGCTCCTACACACGAGCGAAGTTTCAAATGCGGGTACAATTTACACACGAGAGAAGTTTCAAATGTGGGTACAATTAAATGGTTAATGAACCGACCTTAACCCAAAACTCTTTATGTCCAAAACGTGAAAGGCAGTTAGCCAAAAGAACCAGTAGTAACCCACGAACCAGTCGAACCGGCTGGATAACACGAAACCAAAAGAAAAGCGCATTTTAGCGAACAAGGTTTCTTAAAGCAGGAAACTAAAATAAGTTATTTCGTTAGGACCAGAGTACTCCCCAAAAACGTAAACGGCTAGCAGAGCCAAAAGAACGAGTTAGCAACCCGAAACAGTCGAACAGACTGACGAACGGAAACCAACCGAAAACCCCCATTTAGAGAGAAAGGTTTCCTTAAAAGGTACAACTAACTAAGTTCTTGCGTTTTTAAAAGGGATTGAAATGGAGATAGTCGTTTCTAAAGAAAAGTCTTGTGTAGTCTTTGTGAACGTCTTGAAAAAGACATTCTTACCTTACCGGCTAAAAATCGTAAAGATGGCTTACGATTTCGCCCCGAACGAAGTTAGGTGCGAGTATTTATAGGGAAGAGATAATTGGTCATTCAAGCCAGCTGAGCGCGTTTCAAGGAAAAAGGCGCACACCACCATCTGGTGGTGAATCTGGGGAACAACCGTGACAACATGACATATACACTACCGGTCAAAAGTTTTAGAACACCCCCATTTTCCAGTTTTTACCTTTTTTTAACCTCTGGCAGTTTACTGCTTACCTTTGTACTATTTCACTGGACTTGAACTGCTTAAATTTCAGTAAAAACTGGAAAATGGGGGTATATACCTTTGACTGGTAGTGTATGCTAGTTAGTTTTACACTCCAGATAGAGAAACGAATTGTTTTCTGGCTAACCACCGCTATAGTTCACACACATACTGTATCTCAGAGCGCTCTTTATGTTTATGCTCCAGGGCTGGATATCTTTGCTAGGATAATCCAGGAGTCCCTTTCTAATGGGATTTATTGTATTGAGTTCTGGTCTTTCTAAACTGATTGTGAAACTACATTTTTTAAATACAAGAGACCTAAAATTAAATAGTTATACAATTATGTGCAACTGTATAACAATATAACTTGGATATAGCTAATTTGATGTTTGATGTGTTGAAAAATGACATTTCAGACTTGAATTGAACTGACTGGTTATATTTCCTTTTGTAGGGTATTCTATTTTCTACAAGTGACTGTTTGAAGAGTCCCCAGGACCTGGTGAAAATCTATCTTCATGAGTCTAACAGGGTGTACAGAGACAAGATGGTGGAAGAAAAGGATTTTGGAGCCTTTGATAAGATGCAGTCTGATACGGTGAAAAAGTTTTACGAGGTGAGAGTTGTATAAAGTTTCATAAAGGGAGGGTGCACAAAAATGTACTCACACACCCTTGAGTGCTAGAAATCATTAGGCTGCAAGAACTGTTTCTCCGGCCGGACTTCACCGACCAAAGCAACTCGAGGAAGGAATGCTAATCAGAAAGTGCCTGTCAGGACCAGGGCTATCAGTCCAGCAAATTGGAAAACATTCTAATGGCTTTCTTCCCAGTGCTCCTGGAGTTTATCACAGGGAGTTCATGCTACAGTGAAAAAGCTAACCACTCGTCTTCTGTAATGCAGCGTTCAACCGTTACCAATCCTACACAAGCGTAGCAATGCCTACCTGTCATGTCTAGTTGGATAATGAGGAAGATGATGGTTGGAGAAAACTGCTACTCCTTGTCCACAAGAAAATTTATATAGAGAGAATTTCAGATATGGTCAGAAACACAAATGAAATATGTTGAATTTCAATGTGAACATAATACCGTATAGCCATGGAATTGACGAGTTGAACAGTACATGTGTAAAAACTACATTCTTATAATGAAATAGTGTTTCACAAATTTAAAAGGGGGAAATGCTATCCAAGATGAATATATATGCAATTGCATTTGTTTTGCTCTGTGAGAGTTTGCACAGTAATTAATTTCCTTTAGGACATAGAGGAGACCCTTGAAGAGACTACGGTCATGAATATGTACTGCCACTTTGCCTCTGGTATTGGAGAGCCCAAGTATATGCCAGTGCAGTCGTGGGAGACCCTCAACAAGATTCTTCTAGAGGCCCTTGACAACTACAATGAAGTCAATGCTGCAATGAACCTTGTACTCTTTGAGGATGCCATGTGTCATATGTAAGAAAAACCTCCCTGATGTGGAAATGAATGATTGTGGTGGTGATGGTGGTGATGGTGGTGATGGTGGTGGTGGTGGTGATGATGATGGTGATGGCTATATGAACTCTGATACATCATAGGAAGCAATGCCACCTTCATGGTAGCCTCAATGGTAATTCATTCATAACATCAAATATTTATGAATATACTTTTCCGTGGTTAGATTCAGGGAAGATTTCCTGTAGACGGCTAAAGCCCAGAGGGAAATTTGTCAAGACAGGATGACAGGGATGTATTAATGCATTGGGGATGAAGGGGAAAGAGCATATGGTGACATTTGTTAACCATCTGCCCTGTGTGGTAAAGGACATGTGAAGCTTTTGCATCTACTTTATGAAACTGTACATAACTAGAGGCTTAGCAAGTGCAAATAAAATGTAAAAGGAAAGGCAAAATTATTTGAGATAAACATTTATCTGACACAGGATGGACAGTCCAGATGCAAGTTGTACATGTATCTCTCTATGTCTCTTTCTCTCTCGGGAGAATTCAATTAAATTCTGCTGGGGTCGCATGAAAAATACAGATTCAAAAAATCTAATTAATCTGTATATTAATTGGATATTGTTGTTTTTTCAGCTTTACTTAATCTTAATTTGCTCCTAATAATATTTAAATTCCAACACAGTGGCATTGAATTTGAATATTGAATATTAGAACAGAATATTTTATTGAGATTTGAAACTGACAAAATGTACCTATTTGCATCTCAATCCAATGCACGGACATCACTGTCAAAGACTATGCGCTTTTGACCACAGTTGCCCCTAGCTGATGATGACCTTCCCTCAGACTTCCATGCCAGCATCACTTTAGCTACTCTTCCTCATGAAACATCAGCAAGTTGAGCAGCCTTTGTCACTGAAACTCCTGCCACATATACCCCAACAATTGCATGTTGTGATAGTACTTTCCAACACACACAGTCAAAAATTCAGACGTATGAACATCTGACATAGCCAATATGATCAACTTTTTAAAGTCCAGCTAGTGCAACTGGCTCTAGTACTCTAGCGATGTCTATCGCTGTATTACTGCACTGATCTCTTGCGCGAACTATGATTGTTCCTACCATGTATTAATGCACATGTTGTCACTCTGGATAAGCTAAAGCTAAGATAAGCTTAAGCTTAAGCTAAATGCTTAAAATGTAAATGCAAAATGTCGGCCTCCCGCGTGGCCCAGTGGTTACAACGTCCGACGCTGGCCACGGAGACCGGGGTTCAATTCCCTGTCTCGCCAGAGTCGGCTCTGGCCGGGAGCGCCACCGGGGGCGGCGATTGGCTGTCCGCCCCAGGGAGGGGGGAGGGAAGCCGACATGAGATTTGCTGCGCATAAGAGTGCCGAGTACTTGGGCGAGTACCTCTCGGAAGAGGCGTCAGGTCACGTGTCGCTACTGGTTACAGGACTACAGCAGCGAACTCACATTACTAGGGGGGGGATTGACTTAAATAGCGGGTTTAATTGGCTACCAAATTGGGAGAAAATGGGATAAAAAAATCAGAAACAAAAATTATTCAAATGTAAATGTAAAATGTACTCAAGTTATATCGCTGGAGATATCCGTGACTGGGTATTGTTCAAAAATGTAAAAAAATCCTCCTGGGTGGAAGTCTCACTGGAATGCAAGTTGCCCACTGCGGCCAGGGTTTGATTCCCAGCTGTGCCAGTCCAGCGGCAACTGGCTGTCCACCCCAGGGAGGGGGGAGGGAAGCCGGCATGAGCTTGCTTCAGAAAAGCTTCTATTTGGCTGGAATCACGGTTGGCAATTAGCAAGTTCAATCTCGGAGGAGGTGGTTCGCTGTTCCTGCCACTCCCGGTATCAGAAATGACCTAGCAGCGGGCTTGTGGGGGGGGATAGTTGGAATAATAGAGGGTATAATTGCCCACCAAATTGGAAGAAAAAACATGAAAATTTGGAAAACCATATAATTAATTTTAAAAATCTGTCAGTTTTTGTGAATAGTACTTCCTCTTCAGCAACAAAGTGCAAGACAGGTTTGTAGCTTGATAGTTACATCAGTTCACAAAGTCTTGCTAGTAATCTAAAACCTATGATACCTTACCTTGCTGGGTTGAACCCAAAGTCTAGCTATACATCTAGCTATCAGTACTATCTTTATGTGTCAGATGGACATTATGAATGTATTTTTGTACCTGATTAAAACATTGTATTTTGCATGTATTTTAGTTCAAGTTCATACTAGTGCATGTACAAGATAACCACCCCTGCATGCCATGTATTCTTATATATAAAAGGCATAAAAGTGGTTTATATACAAACACACACTCACACATACAAAAGTGTAATATGTATATGTATATATATGTGCTTGATGACACTATACTCCTGCTCTCGGATTCTCCTCCCCTCCTCATTCACACGCTCACTTTTTAATCTTCTCATGAAGCTGTCGCATCAACCGCATCCTGGAGTCTCCCAGGGGGAATGCACTCCTGGTGGGAGTGGGCGGCAGCGGTAAGCAGAGCCTGACGAGGCTTGCGGCCTTCATAAGCTCTCTGGAGGTGTTCCAGATTACCCTGAAGAAAAGATACAGCATCCCTGATCTCAAGGTAGGACCATGTGTAACGCACAAGGTTCAACAAGACTCATCACTCCAACACCGCCTCATTATTAATGCCTACCGTAAACAAGTGGGCGTTAATCGGTAGACACCATTAATTCCATAAACCGGTTTCAGACCCGTGTACAAGAGAAACATACGTGAATTTTGTACTGTTTGTCAGATTTTAACATGGGATCGTGGCTTAGATTTGTTTGTCTCTCCTTTGTTTTATTTGGGGAGAATATGCTAATTAGGCAATTAACTAACAAAGATACAGTATGTGCCCTCAGCCCCAGAGAGAGAATGGTGCAGTGCTTAAACTTCACAGTGCAGAAAATAACAAGATTATGTGATAATTGATACATATTCTAACTGGTTGCACTTTACAATTAAAACAGGGTAATCGTTATTTCTGGGATGCTTGTTTCAGAATGACTTGGCAGGACTTTACTTCAAAGCCGGAGTGAAGAATGTTGGCCCTGTGCTCTTGATGACCGATGCGCAAGTGGCAGATGAAAAATTCCTTGTTTTGGTCAATGATCTCTTGGCGTCAGGTAAGGGATTTCACAGCTGTAATAGTTACAGCAGAACTTGTAGTAGCTGTTGTGTCCCTCGTCATTTAAAATGACGACCCATGTTTTTTTAAGTGTTTAAAAAACAGTGTCAACAGTTTGTCGCTTTGTGATACGATTCTAATGGTTTGAATCTTGCCATGTCACTGATAAACCACAGGCGAGATCCCAGATTTGTTTCCTGATGATGAAGTCGAAAATGTCATAGGAAGTGTGAGGAATGAGGTCAAAGGCCTCGGACTGATGGACACCAGGGAGAACTGCTGGAAGTTCTTCATTGATCGTGTGCGCAGGCAGCTCAAGGTGAGGCTGTCACATGTGTGTGCAGTGTTCTGTGCATTCCAGGTACAATACATTTCAACCTGTCAAGATCCACACAGCAGGCCCAAGTCTGTGACAGGTGAGGTGCAAATATTACCTCGGATTTTCCATGTGTTGTCCAACAGTGGTGAATGAGAAAGACGTCCCAAAAAATGTCTAGGGTTATGGTACTACCTCTGACAAAGGGTCTTTTGAAAATTACTTTCTGGGTTGGCAGTGGTTCGCTTTGAACAGTGCTCATTAAGAGTTTTGAACTTTTACATTTAAATTATTGCGTATTACATTAAATCAGCATTCATCATATTTCATATTATATTATCAAATTTGTTATTGAAAATATCATAAATAACAGGTGTGCTATACAGAACATCCCACTGACTGGCAGCTGAAAAAGTAATACAAAGCTTGAAAGGTCAATGCTATTTTGAATCATGTAGTGATAGTTATGGCTCCTGTTTCTCTCATTGGTATGAATAGTTGAGTTGAGTTGAGTTGAGTTGATTTTATTGTCATTCCGCCACATACAAGTATGTGGAAGAACGAGATTGCGCTTCGATTTACAACAGTGCAACATTAATACAACAATTACACAACAGTTAAGACAGTGCAACATTTACGACACAACATTTAGGTCACATTGAGGTACATTTTATAAAGTGCAGTAACATTATAAAGTGCAACAGAAACACATTTAGGTAACAATAAGGTGCAGGCATGTATTGTTTTGTAGTGCAAAGAACAGAAACGGCACTAGTAGCAGCGTGACTGTTCTCAACAGTGCAACAATTCCACACCAGTTAGGACAGTGCAACATTTACGACGAACAGTGCAACATTTACGACGAATTGAGGTACATTGTAGTATTATAGTGCAGTTCAGCCCATGGCGCAGGGCTGGAGGCAGTGTTTATGTTCCAGTTTAATGTCCGTTCAGTAGTCTGACAGCTTGGGGAAAGTAGCTGTCGTGGAATCTGGTGGTCTGTTTCTTTGTCGCGAGGCTGCGGTACTGCCTGCCCGACCGTAACCTCTCGAACAGTCCGTGCGCTGGGTGGGTGGTGTCTTTTATGATGCCATTGGCTCTACTTCTGCAGCGCTTCGTGTAGATGTCCCGGATGGAGTGGAGAGGGGCACCTGTGATCTTCTCGGCTGTACTCACTGTGCGCTGCAGGGAGTCTCGTTCAGCCTCCGTGCAGTTCCCTCCCCACACTGTGATGGTGCTGGTGAGAATGCTCTCCACAGCCCCTCTGTAGAACGTTGTGAGAACTGTGAGTTGCAGTTATTACTGTATTTGCAATTATATACAGTACTGTGCAAAAGTTTTAGGCAGGTGTGAAAAAATGCTGTAAAGTAAGAATGCTTTCAAAAATAGAAGTGTTAATAGTTTATTTTTATGCAAAGTGAATGAACAGAAGAGAAATCTAAATCAAATCAATATTTGGTGTGACCACCCTTCAAAACAGCATCAATTCTTCTAGGTACACTTGCACACAGTTTTTGAAGGAACTCGGCAGGTAGGTTGTTCCAAACAACATGGAGAACTAACCACAGATCTTCTGTGGATGTAGGCTGCCTCAAATCCTTCTGTCTCTTCATGTAATCCCAGACAGACCTTGTCCTTGTTCTTTTTTACGCTGAAGATAATGACATTGGCTGTATGTTTGGGGGTTGTTGTCCTGCTGCAGAATAAATTTGGGGCCAATCAGACGCCTCCCTGATGGTATTGCATGATGGATAAGTATCTGCCTGTATTTCTCAGCATTGAGGACACCATTAATCCTGACCAAATCCCCAACTCCATTTGCAGAAATGCAGCCCCAAACTTGCAAGGAACCTCCACCATGCTTCACTGTTGCCTGCAGAATAGTGTCTACTCATTATTGTACCGCTCTCCAACCCTTTGGCGAACAAACTTCCTTCTGCTATAGCCAAATATTTCACATTTTGACTCATCAGTCCAGAGCACCTGCTGCCATTTTTCTGCACCCCAGTTCCTATGTTTTCATGCATAGTTGAGTCGCTTAGCCTTGTTTCCACGTCGGAGGTATGGCTTTTTGGCCGCAATTCTTCCATGAAGACCACTTCTGGCCAGACTTCTCCGGACAGTAGATGGGTGTATCTGGGTCCCACTGGTTTCTGCCAGTTCTGAGCTGATGGCACTGCTGGACATCTTCCGATTTCGAAGGGAAGTAAGCATGATGTGTCTTTCATCTGCTGCATTAAGTTTCCTTGGCCGACCACTGCGTCTACGGTCCTCAACGTTGCCCATTTCTTTGTGCTTCTTCAAAAGAGCTTGAACAGCACGTCTTGAAACCCCAGTCTGCTTTGAAATCTTTGCTTGGGAGAGACCTTGCTGATGCAGTATAACTACCTTGTGTCTTGTTGCTGTGCTCAGTCTTGCCATGGTGTATGACCTGTGACATGAAACTGTCTTCCACAACCTCACCTTAGTAACAGAGTTTGACTGTTCCTCACCCAGTTTTAAGCCTCCTACACAGCTGTTTCTGTTTCAGTTAATGACTGTGTTTCAACCTACATATGAAATTGATAATCATTAGCACCTGTTTGGTATAATTGGTTAATCATACACCTGACTATAATCCTACAAAATCCCTGACTTTGTGCAAGTGTACCTATAAGAATTGATGCTGGTTTGAAGGCAATGGGTAGTCACACCAAATATTGATTATTGAATAATAGCTCATAGTCCAGGCCCTAGTGTTGTTGCGACTGGACTACTGTAACTCTCTCCTTGCCAGCCTCCCCACATGTGCCATCAGGCATCTCCAGATCATCCAGAAGGCTGCAGCTCATCTTGTCCATAACCAGCCAAAATACTCACATGTTACGCCTCTCCTGGTCTCCCTTCTCTGGTTACCAGTTGTGGCCCAGATAAAATACAAAGCTCTGGTCTTGGCCTATAGGGCAGCAAGAGAAATAGCACCCTCATACCTGAAGTCTATCTTCAAACCTTACACTCCTGCCAGATCACTCCATTCTGCAACCTCTTCTCGTCTCGTTACCCCTTTTCTACTCTGGCCCCTCTGTGGTGGAACAAGCTCCCCACTGCAGTCAGAACAGCCGAGTTACTGTCCATATTTTGCTGCAGACTTAAAAACCCACCTCTTCAAACTGCATATTGGTTCGAAATAGCCCCTTCCTCAAATCTGAGCTAAAATCCACAGAACAACTTGACACTATCCCCTAAAATTCCACTTGCACCTACTATGACAGTTATAATGTAATAAGCTACATAAGCTTTAATGACACACACTTTTGGCGGTGTAATTGATGTCACAGAATCGTTGCTGCTTGTTGCCTAACCTCTTTTGTGTGAACTTTTGTAAGTCGCTCTGGATACAAGCATCTGCTAAATACCTAAATGTAAATGTGAGAGAGAATGGTTGGAAAAAGCTGAAAAATATGATCAAATAATGTATTTGGTTGTTGATTCCTTGATTCAATCCTCAGCAGCCTGCCCAGTAGTGAGTACATTGTTTGAAGTAGACCAACATAGTTACAGTACCGTAGCAGGTTTCAAAGCATTCTGTGTTGGAAGCTTTGTCAATGCATAGGTCAAGATAATGGTCAGGTACTTGTGTGAATTGGTCAGGTACTCCTGTGAATTTCCATCTTTCTTAGCTTTTGCTAACCATTATATGCCACTAAAACATCGTTTGGGGATTTAATTATAAACACATTTGCACCACCAGATTTTCAGTATATACAAACATGCAGTTTTTAAATGCTGCTCTTGGACCTCTAGGGGGGTTCAAATTTGTTTGTTTTTATAAAAGCATAATAAGTCCCAGGTGCCTATTCTTTCCAAAGTGCACATGAAAGCTCACCTCCCCTTTTCCCACTCCCCTGGCTTGCAGGTGGCCCTGTGCTTCTCCCCTGTGGGCAACAAGCTGAGGGTGCGTAGCAGGAAGTTCCCAGCAGTGGTCAACTGCACAGCAATCAACTGGTTCCACGAATGGCCCCAGGAGGCCCTTGAATCGGTCAGTTTACGCTTCCTCCAGGAAGTGGAGAACATTGAGGTTTGTGTGGACGCAGTCAAACCCATCACCTGAGCCCACACCTTGTGTTATAGTCTTGCTTCTCCAGCATGATCCCCCCACACACACACACGTGTCAACAAGTTTTGTCTTCTTGGATTGTTCCCAAAATCTGTGAAATTTGTCAGTTGGATAAAAGTAATTGTAGTGGGAGGCATTGGAATAATTTAACCTATATTTAATCACTGTTGGTCTGTTTGCAACAGCTCTACATCTTGCTTAAAAATCTCAAGGAATAAAGATGCATTGTTCACTGTAAACAGTGCTACTGCTACTACAGTATAATCCCACATATCTGACCCCCATACTTCTGGCATATCTGATTATCCGAAGGCTTTGTATGCCAGTGCATTCTCCTTACTATAGAATACCAGCTCAAATGGAAATGCTTGCATAGTAACGATTCTTAATATATAAGAATTTTTATATAGTCTAAGCAATCACAGAAACTGTAATAAAATGCAATAAAATGACCCACTATTGAAAAAGAATCATAGGAAAACACAGCAATATGTATTAACGTTTGTCATTTGTAGACTGAAAAAAACAGCTGCTATGGGAGGTACAGTAAACTGAGCACTGCAAATGTAGGTGAAAAGAAAATTGATTCAGCTCTTCATTGAGAGATAAACTGAAATCGTTTATCTTTTCTAGAAGTGACCACTAAATAAAGTTAAAGAGAGAGAGTAAAATTATGCTCATTTATTAAACAATATTTGTATCACTTATGTTTGATAACTCAAAGCAAACCTTTCAAAATATATAAAAAAATATTTACTGTATTTAATAAATTACACATTAAATATTCAACCTTTGACTGTCATGCAATTTTTCATTGTATTCAAATACCCAACCTTCCATCTATCCAATTTCTGGTCCCAACAGTGTCAGATATGCAGGATTATAATATTTATTATATAAATGATGATGATGATGGTGATGATGTCTATATATGTGTCTGAACACATGGGGCCACATTATTAACCAATGCTATATCCTTCATTTATATTTGTCCAAATTTAGCCCGAGGTAAAGGACTCAGTCAGTAAGTTTATGGCCTACGTTCATACCAGCGTGAACAACAGTTCTAAAAGCTACCTGGCCAACGAACGTCGCTACAACTACACCACACCTAAGTCCTTCCTGGAGCAGATCAAACTGTACCAGAATCTGCTGGCCCTTAAGAGGACAGATCTGACCACCAAGATGGAGCGGCTGGAGAATGGGTTGCAGAAGCTCAATAGCACTTCTGCTCAGGTGTGTCAATAAATCTCTCTGCTGTATTCTGCTTCTACGAGTTTGCTTCGTCACTTTGCATTTTTGCCCGTCTCCATCATTCTACTCAGAAATGTCTGCCTATTATCACCCTATTGTAATTGCTTGTGTTATTATTATTTATGTATTCATTCATTTATTTATTTATTTATTTTCTTAAGTCTGTCTTTAAGTTGAATTTGTATGTAAGTCGGAACAGGTACATACAGTTCTTATTAATTGTCACTTAGTCAAATGTTTGTCTTAGTATAGTATTTATTTGACCTTTCTGTGCATATAAAACACTTAAGAAAAACTTCCAAATACAATAAAACATCTTAAACGTAGGCGGCACGGTGGTGCAGTGGATAGCGCTGTTGCCTCACAGCAAGAAGGTCTCGGGTTCGAATCCAGGCCGGGGGCCTTTCTGTGCGGAGTTTGCATGTTCTCCCCGTGTCCGCGTGGGTTTCCTCCGGCTACTCCGGTTTCCTCCCACAGTCCAAAGACATGCACGTTAGGCTAATTGGAGAGTCTAAATTGCCCGTAGGTATGAGTGTGTGAGTGAATGGTGTGTGTGCCCTGCGATGGATTGGCGACCTGTCCAGGGTGTATTCCTGCCTCTCGCCCGGAACGCATGCTGGGATAGGCTCCAGCGACCCTGACCAGGAATAAGCAGCTTAGATAATGGATGGATGGATGGATCTTTTTTTATTTTTTATTTATTTATTTCTGATTTTTCCCCCGTTTTTCTCCCAATTTAGTAGCCAATTATACCCTCTATTTTATTTTCAATTCCCCACCCTCACGAGTCCACCGCCCGTCCTCCGGGAACGAGATTCGTATTCCTGGACCTATTTCCCCGCCTTCTTTCGAGACGAGATCTTCCACGGACTCCATTAACCTTCTCCTCGGCGGACTCGTGCCGGCTCTCCCTCCCCCCTTCCCCGGAGGCGGACAGCCAAATGCCGCCTCCGATCGGGCTGACGACCAGGGCCGGTCTGGTAGAAACGCGGGTTTCGATCCGCGTCTCTGACGGGCAGCGCACACCGCTCCAAAGCGCGGTGCACTAGACCGCTGGGCCATCCGCCAGCCCGGATGGATGGATCTTAAACGTAACATTCAGTACATAATAATACTGTAATAATAACAATACTGTAATATTAATAATAATAATACAGTAATAATAAAAGTAACTATGTACATACAGTACTGTACTGTAAAAAACATTAAAGAAAGGCTTCGAGCCTTTTCTTGCACTAAAGAAAGGCTAATAGGCATATTACGCTGATTTTGGTCTTCTATCCAAATGATCAATAGCCTTTCCATCTCAATAATTAAACCACTGGGCTGCTTGGTAATAATCATGGCATTCATCAGGGCATGGCCTTTCACATGCTCCATTATTCTACAGACACATGTAGAGGCGATACCGTAATGTTGGGTGAGGCGCAGTTCCTGGTGAAGACCAGGTCCAGCTGGTTACCGGCCTTGTGGGTGGATGGGGATTCAGCCATGGTGAAGTCAAAGGACTGAAGCAGGGGGAGGAATGCAGAGGCCTGGGAGGTCTCTAGCTGCAGGTTGAAGTCCCCGAGGAGTAAGACGGGAGTGCCATACTCAGGGAAGGCACTGAGTAGGGCATCCATCTCGTCTAGGAAACTCCCCAGTGGACCTGGAGGGCGATAAAGAACAATGATGTGCAGTTTACATGGAACAGTGACAGTGACAGCATGAAATTCGAAGGAGGAGGGTGAGAAGTGAGGAAGAGGAACAATACCAAATCTCCACAGGGGGGAGATGAGTATACCTGTCCCTCCACCTCTACCTGAGGGTCGTGGAGTGTGGGAGAAGGTGTAGGCGGCAGAGAGAGCAGCAGGGGTGGCCGTGTTCTGTGGAGTGATCCACGTCTCCGTGAGCGCCAGGAACTGCAGAGAGAGTAGGGAGGCCTGGGCCGAGATGAAATCGGCCTTCCGGACAGCGGACTGGCAGTTCCATAGTCCGCCTGCTACCACCACGTCAACACCGGGAGATCTAGGAGGGTGGATGAGGTTGGACAGATTACGGGTGTGGGTAGAATCTCTCCTTCTAGGCAATCTAGAAGAGGAGACATGGACTGGGATAGGGAGGTAGCATATAGTGTTAGATGCAGAGGAAGTAGAACAGGGAGATACAAAACTATGATACTTACCTTGCGGCGAGCACTCCCTAGCTGGCTCCCCTCGGTGGACTCCTGCAGGTAGACTCCTTCGACTTTGTCCGCTGAGTCTTTGTACTCCTGCAGGTAGACTCCTTCGTCTTTGTCCGGTGAGTCTTTGTACTCCTGCAGGTAGACTCCTTCGTCTTTGTCCGCTGAGTCTTCGTTCGGTGAGGCTAGGAAGGTGAGGCTGCCGCGAAAAGCTGCCGCTATCCACAACTATGGCTGCTAATATAGCCGAGTGATGCTAGGCACTAAGTGGCGAGTGCCACCTGACAACAATGGACAGTAATTAACAACTGTTAGCTTTCTTACGCTACTAAAGGAACGCTCAACAACAAACACGGGCTGATACAATAAAACCGATTGAAAACAGCTGAGTCGCAATCAGCTTTGAAATAAAACTACAACGCAGCGATAGAATCGAATAACTAATAACTGCTGGACATCAGCGACACAATAGCCAGCTAGTTACAATACCAAAGTAGCATTAAGTGCCAATTCTAACCGATGGGACAGGATACGAACGCAGAGGCTAAGCAAACAAAATCTAACGCCGGATAAGTACACTTTACTAGTACGCGACAAGACAGTTCTAACCGAGATACAAATGCACATGCCTTATGGCAGTCCGTGCGTAAGTATGAGTTGTCCATAAGCCAGACGTTTGTAACCCGGGGACTGCTCTGCACAGGGCGTGTATGATGCGTCAGTGCAGTAGTACTGGGGTAGTAGTGCTTGTAGTTAGTGCATGCTGCATGCTGCTCTCTGCTTGCTACTTTCTGCTTTCAGCTACTGTCGCCGGCTAGCCCTCTTTGCAGGGGGTGAAAAGAGGAGCCGAGTGCGTAAGTCTCCTCCTGCCGGTACACAGCCTCTCCACCGCCAAGACTCCTACAGTGCCTCCTCGTGGCCACACACGGTAACTGGTACCTCGCGGTTCCAGGCTAAACTGTAAAGGGGATCTCGGAGCAGCAGTGGGCCCCAGAGACAAGGTGTGCAGGCCCGCCGGCGTGCGGACACGCCCTGGCACCTGTCAACCACTGTCCCAGCTATGGGTAAATAGCGGGCAGATGGGGCTCTGCCATGGTAGGCCACCCATCTAGGAGAAGGTCACTCCGAACAAAAACCACAGGCGCTGCTCGCGCCTGGCTCCGCACCTTATACCACCTGAAGGTGTGCAGCAAGGGCGGACGAGGGCTTTAAGCCTGAAACGGCCAGAGTAGGGCTGTGAGGAGTTGCGCCCACAGTCCTTAATAAGCAATGTATAGCTTTCATGGAGACACAAGACATCGGAAATCATATACTTCCAGCGGCGGGAGTCCGCAGGAGCCACGCAGCGGACGGTGGTGCTGGTCCTCCTCCGGGAGGACACTATGACGACTGGACCCCAAACCCTCTCCAACGGAGAGGAAGGGTTCAGTTTGACCACAGCCCACTGACTAATGCACTCTTGCGCTGTAGGAGGCCATTTATTATGGCAACCTACAACGCAAAACACAGTGAGGGAGGAGGCGAGGTTGGAGGAACTAGCGCACTGTGCCGAGGAAAGGGGAGTGGAGATCCTGGCAGTCCAGGAGCATAGGAGAGTGCACACTGACCAGCCAATCAACTATCGCAGAGTGGGGGGGTGCACGTTCATCACCTCATCTGCATGGCGGAATGATGCCCAGGCAGCAACAGGTGGCGTGGGACTCATGGTGAGCCCCGAGCACGAAAGGCCCTCCGTAGGGTGCACCCGCACACCAACAGGATCCTTAGTGCCGATTTCGAGGGGAGCCCAGTAACAACGGTCATGAGTGTGTACTCTCCCACCAACGTAGCACTGATCGAGGAATTGGAAAGGTTCTACGATGACCTAAGAACAGCGATACACCATGTGCCAGCTCACAACTTTCTGATAATCCTGGGGGACTTCAACGCGAGACTCGGACCAGAGGACGCACCCTTCACGTACCACACCAATACCAACCGCAACGGAGAACATCTAGCTGCTCTTCTTACGGAACATGAGCTACTGGCTGCCAACACCCTGTTCCGTAAGAGAATGGGCAAGAGATGGACGTTCAGGACCGAGCCACCAGTATGCGGCGTCAACTGGACTACATACTGGTAAGGAGGAAGTGGAGGAAGTCCATCCTGAACGCAGAGTCCTACAGCACGTTCGACTCTGTAGGCTCCGATCACCGTGTGGTTGCTGCGAGGCTGCGCCTGAGCCTGAGGGTCCCCAAGAGCGCCCCGAGGGCCCGGCCCGACTGGGAAGCCTTCGCGGGAAGCCCTGAACTCCAGGCCAACTACACAGCGGAGGTGAGAGGCCGCCTACATCTGCTGGCCGAGGAGGGGGAGCCAACGACCTACGAGCGGTTCCTCTCCGCCAGCGAAGAGGCAACCAGGAAATGGGTACCGACGAAGGGGAGACATAGAGCCTCCCCTAGGTCCAAACACCCAGAGGTTGTGCGGCGCGGACACGGGTGGAAGAGGCAGAAGCTTTGTGAGAGAGGGGACCGCGGAGAGTCAGGAGGAGCTGAACGGCGCCAAACAGCAGCTGTTCAGCACCTATGACAGGATCAAAGGGGAGGAATTGATGGAGAAGGTGAAGAAGGTGGAGACAGTACATGGCGAACGGAGATACAAGGAGTCATGGAAGGTCATAAACGAGATGAGTGGGCGCAAGAGGTCGAGGGAGGGACAGCTGGCAGGCTGCAGCCCAGAGGAGAGGGTGACCTCCTGGTTCACCCACTTCCGGGATCTCCTAGGCACCCACCCAACAGTGGACGGAGCTGAGGAAGAGATACCTGCAGTCCTCACAAGTCTTGAAATTGACGATGGCCCCTTCACAGCTACGGAGTTTGCCACAGTGAAGTCCACCCTGAAGGAAGGAAAAAGTGCTGGACCGGACGGTATCCCCCCCAGAGGTCCCTAAAAACTGCGATCTCGATGACATCATACTGGAGATTTGCAACCAGGCTCTGATAGAAAACATCAAGCCCGATATATGGTCCCTCTCCAACATCATCCCGGTGCCCAAGTCTGGAGATCTGGCTAAGCCTGACAATTATCGTGGCATTAGCCTGACCTGTGTCATAGCGAAAATGTACAACCGCATGATACTAAACCGGATTAGGGACGCCATTGACCCACACCTGAGGGATAACCAAAATGGCTTCAGAAAGGGAAGGACCACCGTAGGCCAAATCCTGGCCTTAAGGAGAATCATTGAGGAGGTGAAGAAGAACAACTTGACAGCGGTGCTGTGTTTTATTGATTTCAGAAAGGCATTTGACTCAATAGACAGAAGCACACTGCTGAAAATCCTTAAGGCTTACGGGGTCCCCCCGAATCTACTCCGGGCCATAGAGGCCATGTACAAGGGCACAAGAGCCAAGGTTGTAACCTCAGATGGCATCAGCGAGGAGTTCAACATCCTAGCAGGGGTGCAGCAGGGGGACACTCTTGCCCCCTTCCTCTTTATCGTAGCCCTGGACTACGCGCTTAGGAAAGCCATCAACGGGCGGGAGCAGGAGCTTGGCTTCACAATTACACCGAGGAAGTCCAGTAGAAGCCCTGGCATAGCCCTGGCAGACCTAGGCTACGCAGATGACATCTGCCTGGTGTCTGAACGCGTGGAGCAGGCACAGGAACTCCTGAACAGAGTGGAGGTGGAATGTGCTAGGGTTGGCCTCAGACTGAATGCAAAGAAGACTGAGGTAATCACCTATAACATCCACATGGACCATCCGCCGATTACAACATCAGAAGGCAACACTCTGCAAGAGGTCAATGACTTCAAATACCTGGGTTCCTGGGTGAACTCCACAGAGCAGGACCTTAAGGTCAGGAAGGCTCTGGCGTGGAGGGCCCTGAACGGTATGTCAAGAGTGTGGTGCTCAAATCTCCCCGACACATAAAGCTGAGCCTATTCCATGCCACTGTGGAGTCTATCCTCCTGTATGGCTGCGAAAGCTGGACCCTGACGCCCACCCTGCAGAAGTCCCTGGATGGGTGCTACACCAGAATGCTACGAGCAGTTCTGAACGTAGACCAGAACATCCACATTAACAACAAGGACCTGTACGGGCGGCTGCCGAGGCTCAGCAGGAAAGTAGCATCCAGGAGGATGAAGCTGGCCGGCCACTGCCACAGACATCGGGAGCTCCCAGTCAGCAGGCTGGTCCTGTGGGAGCCAACACACGGGCATCGGTCGCGGGGACGCCCCGTGCTAACGACGTGGACGTGCTGAAGACAGATGTGGGAGCTGAAAGCTCTTCGGAGCTGGCTGGGTGTATGGAGAACCGAGAAGATTGGAGACTCCGATGGAAGCTCGTCTGAGGACGACCTAGAGAGAGACTGCCATGGCCAGATTTTCCACCATTTGGTGGTGCTATAATAATCAATTAAAATTTCAATCTTTAAACACCCATAAATCTTGCCAAGTTTGTCATATAGATGAACCAATGTCACTAGACCCATCTCCTCACAAAAAAACATTTTGAATAAAACCTTAAAAAAAAAAATGTAACATTTAAATGTATTTCTAATTTCCCCCTGTTTTTCTCCCAATTTGGTTGCCAATTATACCCTCTATTTATCTCAATTCCCCCTCCCCCACGAGTCCGCCGCCCGTCCTCCGGGGCGAGACATTATTTCCAGGCCGAATTTATCCGCCTCTTCCGAGACGGAATTCTACCACAGAAGCCTTTTTCCTGCTCCTCGACGGACTTGAGGCGGACAGCCAAACTCTGCCTCCGATCGGTCTGGTAGAGACGCGGGTTTCGAACCGCGTCCCTGACAGGCAGCGCACACCACACCGGACCAGCCAAAGTGTGGTGCGTTAGACCGCTACGCTATCCGCCAGCCCGAATGCCTTAAAAGGTTTGACATATTGTCAATATGCAATATTATTATTATTATTATTATTATTATTATGTCCCTCTCTTTATCAGTGTCATCCCCCTAACCTTCTGCAGGATGTGCTTTAAAGACATAAAACTATACCTGCATTTAGACGATGTAAATATGCAGTCAGTCAAAGTCTCCAATAGAGATCAGTTTGAAGTTTTTTTCCTTGAAAGTGCTTAACCTTTTGGAGCGTAGGTCCAAAAAAAAAAAAAAAAGACACTTATGACGTTTGATATGTCCATAGATTGGACATTCTGTTAGCCCAGTCTGTTTTATTCTCAAAGCACACATTTTTCTGTATATGCACAGTAGACTCCGTTTGTATTCGCACCCTTGATAAAGATAAACAAAAGAGATCATATAAAATAAACGATGAAAGTAATGAGCTTTATTTTATTTACATAATGCAGAAAATTATATTCTTTAATAATAATGCATTGGCACAAACTACAATCGAACAGTTCACAAACAATATTTTTTTTCCCAGAAAAATCAAGAATCACAAATATTCACACCCCTGTTATCAGTAGTTTGTGGTTCCTCCCTTGGCTATTATAACAGCCCAAAAAAAAGTAATTGCCTTCTGTACGAGGTTATGGAACTTATTTGGGGGGATCCACAACCATTCCTCCATGCAGAATTGCTCTAGTTCCTTCAGATTCTTGGGTTGATGTTTGTGGACTGCTTTTTTGAGTTCAAACCACAAATGTTCAATTGGATTCAGGTCTGGAGACTGAGATGGCCACGTCAGGACATTGATCTTGTGCTCTGTGAACCATTTCTTAGTTGCTTTGGACATATGTTTGGGATAGTTGTCTTGTTGGAAGGTCCATCTGTGGCCAAGGTGTAGCTTCCTGGCAGAGGGAACAAGGTTTTTGGACGAAATGTCTTGGCACACGGTGGAGTTAATTGTTCCATCTATTTTAATAAGGGCCCCATGGCCTGTGGAAGCAAAACAACCCCAAAGCAATAAAGATCCACCACCATGTTTCACCGTAGGCATGAGGTGCTTTTCAACATTACTTCCATTCTTTGGACGGCAAGCATAACACTGATGTGCATGTCCAAAAAGCTCAATTTTTGTTTCATCTGACCACAAGACACGGTTCCATTCATAGTTCAGATGTAGTTCGGCGAATTCAAGATGCCTTTTTCAAGATGCCTTCTTTTCAGTAAAGGCCATTGTCATTGTCTTGGCAAAATAACCCCAAGATGCAGGTTGTCTTTCTTGCCCCATGGACTTCTTTTAGCCATCCGTCTCAAAGGCAGTGGCCTTTAAACACTGTTCCTAATAATAATTGAAAAGCGGTAACAGTGAAAAGCGGTATCTAACTTTTAGTGATTTTTTTGTAGCCATCTCCTGATCTGTACAGGTAAATAACCTTTTGTCTGACTCTTTCAGGGAGTTATTTGCCTTTCACCATGATGATAGCTGACCACAGTATTTCAAACCTGTGTGTCCCCTTTTTTATACCCTAGGGAAACAGGAAACCATTGTAGGCCACTGTATAGTTCCATAACCTTCCAATTAACTTCAAATAAGTTGTATATTTATGAAGATTTGTTTTTGTTGGATTTAATTTAAAAGAATAGTCAGGGGTGTGATTAATTGTGATCCAGATGTTGTCGGGAAAAAAATATTATTAATAAAACAAAGTGTGTTTTTCTGAACAATTGTATTAGTATTGTAGGTATTTTATTTTATACGATCTCTTTTGTTCATCTTTATCAAGGGTGTGAAAAAAACAGAGTCTACTGTGTATGTACTGTATATGTAATTTACATCTGCAATGATTTCCACAACTATATGATGTGTTGCTGATTACACTGATTCAATCACTGAAAAGGCAGACCTAACTTGTTTAGAGAAATTCACACACTTGAGGCCCCTGAATAAAGAGGTATTATCCATTACAACATCTAGCAAGGTGGCTAACCTGTATTTGAGTTAGATGTTTTTGGCTAATGTTAACTGTTTCATTTAAATTTATTTGGTGGTTTTCTAGACATCCGATTGCTGTTATGTCTCATAAGACAGTGCTGTAAATTTCATTTAGAAGTGATTTCATAATACAGAACATTGAGTTGTTAAAATATTTATTTACTCTCACTGTTCATGTTTTATGTGTACACAATGTTTTCCCCCTGTGACCAGTGTTAGCTAGCTTATTACAACTATCTAACTAACATTAGCAGCGATTGTCACGTCATCTTTAAGAACGTTCAGTTACAGATATTCTAAACGTGCCCATGTGCCCATCAATGGTAGGAAAATAATGTACACAATGATCTTGCCATAGGGTTAATCTGTTCACATTTTTCCCATGGTCTCCATAAGTATTTTGGTACATTGAATTCACCAAGAATGTGTGCTCTTTCTGTCCCCCTAACGGTAAAGTTATTGATCCTCATTTTTTTTAACATCTTTCATATCTCAGTATTTTTGCACTTTGTATTTTCCCCCTGGTAATTGTTACAATGGTCTCAACTGGAAGATATATTTGTGTGTATAATAGCTGATGCTGCTTACAAGCCACTCTCGAGTGCATTGCATTTGTTGTACAACAGCTCTGTACATCTTTTACAAAGTGGCCTCCTAAGAATTTGCTCACTGACCTCAGCAACTTTTTTGTGTCTCAGAGCACATTGCTTGGGTTTATTATCTCCCCATAAATCCCGTACCAGCACTAGGGACGGAATTTAAACGGCTTGCTCAGACCACCAAATTATTTGCAACATAACATGCTGCACAAGATAATGCAAATGCAATGTATTGAAGTTTTCTGAATCGCCATTTAATACCTTTTCGTCTTCTTCTCAGGTGCATTGCGAATCATTGTCAGTCTGTTTTAATGAGTGGGATGTGACCAAAGTCCCAAGATGTAGGTTTTTTAATGGGAGAATGTTTTTATTTACTGATTCTCTTGTTGCTTGCTACACAAATTAAAGCTGGCCTAGTCAGTTTAGAGATGTGCGACCCCAGAGGCACATTGCTGCAGAAGCACTTACTTCGTGCTTTTCAGACCTTAATGGGCTTTTACAAATTTCCTTCTCTGATATTAATTTATGAAAGTTCATTTAATTTTACTCTCCATGGACAACTCCACAGGGAAAACACCTGTACAGACACAGAGGCTTATTGTGACATCCTGAAAATTAAAATGATGTAAGTTTGTATGCAAATTTTGCTAACTACTATGGTTTATCTATAGCAGCCATAGTTTTCCACCCTCTGCAGTGGTGTTTCAGGAAGTGGTATGAACATGGATTTTTACTTTGACTGACAGGACACATGAGGACATGGTGTATTCTTGACTGACTCTCTCCCTATGCTTTTGCATCACGACTATTTAATCCACATCCAGTCTGTATAGATTGCTGCAGATATGTCCATGTGTAACTTTTTGGATATTTAGCATGCACAGGACATAGGATAGGCATGTCCCTCACTGACAACTGGTAACCTGCATGTGATCATTTGAGCCCTGCTGCTGCGGACTCCTAACATCTAACAACATTGATGTGGGCTATACGGTTATTATGTGGTTATAATAACCTGGTCAGTTAAGATGCTTATTAAGCTGATCAGTTATTGATTTTGATCAGTTTAAAGACAGTTGAAAGTATATGTATATGGACTAAGTGCATATGAACACACCTATCAGGGTCTGTGGCATTGCTCATACAATAAATTATATTACATTTTGTTACAAAATGAATGGGTGATCATATATTTTAAGATATATTTATAATTACATTGCAAAATGTATCAGGGCATATTATGGCAATATAATTGGCATGATATTTTTTAATATTAAGATAATTATTTTCATTATTCTTTAAACTAACACTAAGCAAAAGTGAATAATTACTGATAATTCCACTTTTTCCACTGATGATTCCATGCATTTAAATTTAATGGATTATATGGTGAGTTAAAGTACTAATGCAGATTTTCTTTCTGGGAAGTTTGCCCAGAAAGAAAATGTATGAGATGTAAGAGATTAATTTGAATTTAAATATTAAGTAGCATTATTTTTAAACTTGCATTTCTGCATACATAGAATTACTTTTCAAATTCATAATTTTATAGCACAGCATGTTTTATCTTTCCCTTTAAAAGGGATTAAAACTGTTCTCCCGCTACTTGAATGGTACTGTGAAAACACAAACAAAAAAGCCCAAGAATGTTTTTTTTCCTTTGCAGTTATATAGCGGCATCTGTGGCAGATCTAATACATCACTTTAATTGACCACATGATAGAATCTTGATTTTGTGAACATTGTGCAATTGTATTGTGTTACTAGGCTGCCCAAAAGAAACATTAGTACGACTCAGGACTCTCACTTCCTCTGGGTTAATTGGCCCATATGGAAATTAAAATTAATCTCATTGATTTCTCATGTGAAATAATTTTTGATTCAGGGAGTAGTCCTTGCTGGTTAGTTGTTTGCAGAAACTTTGTAACACCTGTTTTAACATATTGTATTTATTTTAATATTTGAGTGCTTTCTCTGGATTAGATGACTACTGCCTCAACTCCCACTACTACGTTTGCTGCTAATATTACTTTTTAAATCTCATTATGTGGTATTTCTTGTTTTTACCACAGTAAGCATCATCTACAGTGAGCTATATCTTTTCTCTGCATATATTGCACACCTGTCTGTGACACAAAAGTGTCAAATAGGGCATCTGATTGCAACAGTGTATGACATTGTGAATACAGCAGGAACCCAGCTTACTCTGATATGTGCTTGTGTATCATATTCATATACTCTGAGAGGCAAAATGTCTGCATAGTGTGATTGGCCAGTCAAGGCCAGTTAGGCCAGTCATAACTTGATGGTCATTTATTAATGAATGAATTAAATCGTTCATTCATTTTTTTCACCAGTGGCCACCGTGGGCCACTTATCCAAGGACCTTATTGGCAAAGTTACGTTTATTTATTTGCTAAATTGAACATACAATGAAATATATAATATAAATATATTGTTTACTGTATATTGCACTATCCACATACTTATTGTCTAAATTAAGGTCTTATTAAGGTACTAAATCAAGTGGTTGTCATTAAAGGTAATTAATTCAAGACATATTGGCAAGTTGGATTTAAGTGCTTTTTAGATTTCACTTGTACTGTTATGTACTTTAAATAAATCATACCTTAAATAAATACAAATGCATTCACAAAAACTGTATTCACATAAAACCATTCTATCAACTTGACTAACCCAAGGTCACGTGTTCCCCTTTTAATTGTTAATGTTAAAACCATTACTGGCCTCATTTATTTCCAACTGACCTGCAGAAGTAGCTTGGGGCACAATCTGGCATATCTGAATTGGCTATTGATTGCACTTCAGAATATCTTTTTTCTTCAGTGTTAGCAACAATTCTCATGGCTGTTATTTTGTCTTATAATTTCCTAAGTAAACCATTAGACTAATTTTAATGCTATAAGCTAACAACTATCATTTAAGACTTATCACACAAAAATCTATATACTGTCATTTTTGGCTGTACAAAATACAAGATAGTGCATCTTACTCAAGGTGTCATTTAGAGTATTGGACTTTATTATGCTACCCAGTGGTCCTCTTTCTGTGATATAGAGAATACGGTTAGCCAAGAAATCTTGTTTTACATCTACTTCAACCACTCCAAATACGTGCATAAGACAAGGTTGGAGGTTTTTCGGAGTCATTCATAGGACATGTCACAGTCATGCTTGTTAGCATGTCTTGCAGAAAATAACTACATCTTGTAAGTCGCTCTGGATAACAGCATCTGCTAAATGCTTAAAACGTAAATGTAAAATGTAAATATCTGAGAAATTATTGTACTTTCATCATTTATATTTATTGATTTGCAAAGCCTACCTTTAAAATGGACCCACAAAGGAAGGTCACCTTTGTTATTTTTATTATGCATCTAGCGGTTAGCAGTATTGGACTTTCTGAAGCTTCGTCAGTCGGAAAGGTTGCTCCATTACAGGAATTCATATTAAACGACACAATCATATTTGTCATTGTTTTCTGAGGAGATTTTTCTTTCAATTAAAAATCCATTGTGACTTGAATGGATGAGAAGAAAAACCCATCACCAAGATTAGATAATCATGCTCGAAACAAAAACTTTGTTGTGCTGTCATTCAAAGATGTGAGAGATGTAATTATGAGATAATGGCTAATTCATCAGTGTATATAATTCACTTGTTGATTGCTTTTTAAGTGTAAACAAAACTAGCTTTACAAACCCACCTGCATTACCAAAACATTTAACTAGAGGACTAGGATAATTAAGCCAGAAATAAAAAATCAGTCTGTTGATAAAATAATGCGAGTATTTTACATTTTGGTATGCAGCATTTTGTATCAGGGATCGTACCTTGAGATGAATCCCCTCATATGCGTTTATCTCTATCCCAACTTGGTTTCCCTGTGCCCTGACAGGTGGATGACCTGAAAGCCAAGCTTGCAGCCCAGGAAGTGGAGCTGAAGCAGAAGAACGAGGATGCTGACAAGCTGATCCAGGTGGTGGGGGTTGAGACGGAGAAGGTGAGCAAGGAGAAGGCGGTGGCCGATGAGGAGGAGCAGAAGGTGGTGCAGTTCGCTGTGGTTGTGAGTGGAAAGCAGCGGGACTGCGAAGAAGACCTGGCCAAAGCCGAGCCCGCCCTCATCGCCGCACAGGACGCTCTGAACACTCTGAACAAGGTGAGGAGCTGGGACTTTTCGAGCCTGCTCTCCTCTCATATCTGCCTGCACGCCAAACTTTGCAATGCATGTTAAATCATATTCATAATATGTGTTGCTCGCGATCCCTGGCTGCACCAGCCCGACTCTGGCCGGGAGCCCCATTCGGGGCGGCGATTGGCTGTCCACCCCAGGCGGAGGGGGGAGGGAGAGCCGGCACAAGCTCACCGAGAAGCGCGGAGGGTGTCCCTGTAAAGACAGGTGGGCAAGCTCTGTCTCGGAGAAGGCGGATCATTGCTAGCCTAAGGGTATTGGCTTGTCCCGTAGAGACAGGCAGCGGGCTCGTGGGGGAAGCCGAATTGAAGAAATAGATAAATGGTGGCCACCAAATTGGGAGAAAAATCTGAAATAAATTATTTCAAAATAATAATGATAATATGTGTTCCTCAAGACCATCTGCAGAAGCTCTGGATTTATAATGGCTGACACAGAGGAATACTTAAATATTGGTGCGCTGGTCGTGTCTAATTGAAGTCTTTAAAGGAGAGGTTTGGCCTTGGTTTAAACCACTGTTGCATAGCTGCAAAACTGTTGATTTAATGTATTAATATGACTTTAGTTGAAGATAAGTAAGTCAGCTAGCAACGGAGAAAAACATTACTAGCAGATTAACAAGCTACCGTGCCATCACTTGTTACCATATTTATAGCTCACAAGCTAGCTAACTTGTTAGCTTTTACATCCAAACATTTCTTTTTTATGATGCTGTCTGCCACCCATTAAATAAAGAAATATGATAAAAGTTAGCTTTGCAGTAAATATTCAACCTGATGGTCTGTATATTTTTGCAGAATGTTTGTTTTAATGGTGCAGTGCTTCCCACTATGTTTTATCTGCAGTAGCTTGCTGGTTGATGAGCTATTACTATTACCCCTTACATTACCATACATATCAGCCTACAGCTGCCAAGGAAATTTGAATCCTATGAAATATATTGTCCTTTAGATCAGATTAACCAACATAATCACTTTGATTTTAGAATATTTAGTACTGAAGGTTATCAGAGTCTATATCTCCCCTGCTAAGTGTAACTGGATGTGATGCAGAAGCAGCCCTCTTCAGCTGTGCAATGCTAAATATGACTCCTCTGTACAACATGGTTAAATCTTAAGATAAGTTATTATTTTAACGATACATTGAATCGAGAAGCCTTGTATCTTAGTTAAATCGTTAAATGTTAAATGTAGACCTCAAAACTGTCACAGATGTGAATACACATCATGCTAAACAATAGCAGTTCATATATACAGTATTGTTCAACTCAGGTCTCTCCAGTTGGTCTCTGGGTTTGTTTATATTATATAATTTAAATTATGTGACATGGTTTGGTGAGGCTTGCATTTTAAGACTTGTTTGGCACACTTCACATTAGTAAAGCAACACAATAGATGCATTATTTTAGGTTTTTTTCTTCAGTTTTGTTATTACCTGGAAAAAGAAAAATATATAGTTGACACTACACATTGTAACATGTGTGGTGTCCCCAGGGGTTGGGCGACACTCACGGACCTTGCAGAGGGCGTAGGCAAGTTAAAGAACCCAGAGGAGGCAGTAATATAAGCAAATGATAATTTATTAACTACTAATACAACACAAAACAAAGGGTGGGGTCTTCGGTAGAATACAAACACAAAGTCCGCAATCCTTATCTCTTTGTCAATGTCCGTTCCAATCCAAAATCCAGGTCCAAGTCCGCAATCCAGTCCGTAGTCAATATCAGGGGGTCCTCAAACAATCCAATTTCAAACAAACAAACACACTCCAACACTCCTCTTCAAATCCTGGCTAGTCAACGACTTCACAGGTTCTTACTCTTCTCTTAAACACACAGCACTCAGCAACTCCTTTCTACACACGTTCCTACTCCTCTCTCAGTGTAGTGGGAATCAGCCCTTTAAAAAGGCCTTGAAATGGCCTTCAGCTGTTCGTTAGTCCCGTTTGCTTGACTTCTCTCAGGTGTCACTGTGGTCTGATGGGTAATGTAGTGTTTTGGGGCTGCCATGTGTTGTAGGCCAGGCAGCCATTTCCTAGTGCAGCCCATCAGGCTGCCACACACCCTCCTCCTCAGCTCTGACCTCGGGAGGGCTGAGCGGCCTATTCCCAGCGGCCACCAGGAGGGTCCCCCTCTCCAGGTCCACTCAGGCAGTTTTCCACCCGGGTCAAACGTCCAGATTCCACAGTCTCCGTTTGCCTGAAAACGCATCTGCACGCCGTTAGTGAATGGCAAAAGTCGCTCACCTTGTCTGCCCCCAACTGGCCATAAGGGTGTACCGGCTCTGGGCTCCACGGACGGAGAGGTCACCGCTCCTGCTCTGGTCTTCACCAGCCCTCCATGGCTCCTCCGGTACACTTTGTGCTGTTCCGGAATCCAGTGTCCTCTCTTTGGCCTTTTTCGCCACTGCCACTTTGCTTCCAGGTGGTCAGGTGTGGTAACCGGGGAAAACACGTTCTTAACAGAGTTAGCTTCATCCTTGAATTTCTTTTCTACATTTGAATTTCTTTCCCATAAACGTTTCCTATATTTCTTCCCTTTAAATTTACGCCAGTTCTTTTCCTGGTTTCCCTTCCGGTGAGAGCTTTGAATCTTCCCTTTGCTCAACTTTAGTGATGGCGACGGACTCACCACATCAGGAGATGGTTGGGCCTTCAACCAGGTCTCCTCAGCCATAGTCAAGAGACCCTCTTCAACACTGTGGTCCCACCACAGCTCATCCTCCGCATGCTGCTCCTCCAGGCCCCCTCGAAGGTCTGGCAGGCTGAGTGGGACTGAGGACCATTGACTCCACTCCAATGTCTGGTCATCGCCTCCTGCTGGCTCCACTGGCTGTGAGATCTCCACCTGGGTGCCAAAATCTTTCCTGACCGGAACACATTTTACACATTCGAGTTCTTCACTCACCTCTTCCAGTTGATCCTGTAGATCCAGCAGAGTGTCGGTTTGTATTTTTAATACTTTCCTAAATGAATTCTCGGTGGCCCGCTGCTGGGCTTCTTTCTGGTCCAGCCTCTCAGTTATGACCTTCACTTCCTCTCGCAGTAGAGGGAGCTCTTCGTTTCTCTTCTGTTCAGTCAGGAGGGCTGTAGAGGCGGTTTGGTGAAGTTCTTGAAAAACTAAAATCTTTGCTTCTTGTTCTGTTAGATGAAACTTCACCTCTTCCAACTGAGCCTCCAGCTCCCGCCTTCCCTCGCTCTCCTGCTCCACTTGGTTCCGGAGTTGCTCCGCCTCGGACGCATGGTTCTCCGCTTCTCTCCTTAGCTCCGCCTCCTTCTGGGCGAGCCTGGTCTGGACATCCTCCAAGGCCCTGGCATATTCCGCTTTAGCCTGGTCTTGGGACTCCTGGATGTCCCGACACTGCAGATGCTTCTTGTCCAACATCTGTGTTAGGTTTCTTACCTTTTCTTCAAGCGCCAGGTTGTGGGCCTTTACCTGCCTCACTTCATCACCCAGGGATGCTTTGTCCTTTTGCAGCTCCCCAGCCCTGATTCCCAGCACTCTCAGGGAGTTGCTGTGCTCCTCCAGCAGTTGCCCCACTGCCAGCAGGTGGCGCTCCTCTGAGGTCCCCAACTCCACCTTTGCCCTGTCAAGCTCAGTCTGGGCACTCTTCAGCCGTTGGACCTCCTGGAGGGTGACTCGCCATTGGTCCTCCACCATGGCCGCCCGTCTCTGGTTCTTCACCAGGTCCTTCTTTTGGTCACAACAACATTGCTCAAGTTTGTGGATCTTGTCCTGTTTGCCCTTGATTACATCATGCGCCTCTCCCAACTCCGTCTCCAAAACAGCACATTTATCTTTCTCCTTGATATGCTGCTTTTGTGGCCTACCTGGGATCTTTTCCCTCTTTTCCCTAGGGGGCACCACAGAGCAGGGGTGGCCATTCTTCTCTTTGACTTCTTGTCCCTCCGTTGGGTCTTTCCAGCCCACTTCTTCCCTCCTGGAACACTCACTGGGTTGGTGGCCATACTCCAGACAGCACATGCACCATGGGGCACCACTTTGTGCCAATTGGGCCTGCTCCTTGTTCCAAGCCTCCATGGCTGGGCCTACTGTCCAGTCACCTTCCATCAGCGTGCCTTTTTCTTTCAAAAATGCCCAAAATGAATCCTGCTGCACTACCTCCTCTTGCCTATCAGTGATGCCCTCTGCCCGCATTCTCCACCATATGTGGTGTCCCCAGGGGTTGGGCGACACTCACGGACCTTGCAGAGGGCGTAGGCAAGTTAAAGAACCCAGAGGAGGCAGTAATATAAGCAAATGATAATTTATTAACTACTAATACAACACAAAACAAAGGGTGGGGTCTTCGGTAGAATACAAACACAAAGTCCGCAATCCTTATCTCTTTGTCAATGTCCGTTCCAATCCAAAATCCAGGTCCAAGTCCGCAATCCAGTCCGTAGTCAATATCAGGGGGGTCCTCAAACAATCCAATTTCAAACAAACAAACACACTCCAACACTCCTCTTCAAATCCTGGCTAGTCAACGACTTCACAGGTTCTTACTCTTCTCTTAAACACACAGCACTCAGCAACTCCTTTCTACACACGTTCCTACTCCTCTCTCAGTGTAGTGGGAATCAGCCCTTTAAAAAGGCCTTGAAATGGCCTTCAGCTGTTCGTTAGTCCCGTTTGCTTGACTTCTCTCAGGTGTCACTGTGGTCTGATGGGTAATGTAGTGTTTTGGGGCTGCCATGTGTTGTAGGCCAGGCAGCCATTTCCTAGTGCAGCCCATCAGGCTGCCACACATGATACCAAATATTGAAAATGTAAGTATGTGAAGGTGTTTCAGAAAAAAGAAAAAAAAAATGTAAGTAGTAAATTCACACTAACCTTGAGGTTCTCTATTCAATTATGATTTATAGTTTTCCCAAGTGTTAAGATTGCCACATAGAGGAACAAGACATTTTCCCACCATCAAACTGAGAAGGCCCTCACAGAGTAATGAAACCGCCAGGGGGTTTTCACAGCTCCCTGTCTGACGGAAACGCTGCAGCAGCTCTCAAAAGCGCTGATCAACTGACACCTCTATTAAATTCCTCCTTTTCAGAAGAAGCTAATTAATAATCCCCCTTATGCTTTAAAATGGTGATATCATGTTGTTTATTTTTATGCATCCCTCTAGAACAACTTGACGGAATTGAAGTCCTTTGGATCCCCGGTGACCGCGGTCACCAACGTGACAGCTGCCGTCATGGTGTTGATGGCCCCTGGGGGCCGCGTCCCCAAGGACCGCAGCTGGAAGGCAGCCAAGGTGATGATGGCCAAGGTTGACAGCTTCCTGGACTCCTTGGTCCACTTTAAAAAGGAAAACATCCATGAAAACTGCTTGAAGGCCATCCAGCCATATCTGCAGGACCCAGAGTTCCGCCCCGAGCTCATTGCCGCCAAGTCCAACGCCCTTAGCAAAGCCAACGCGGAGCTGGCCGCTGCCCAGGACAAGCTGGCCACTATCAAGGCCAAAATCACTGAGTAAAATGCCATCCAAACCAGAATAGCTGATTAAAATTCCATCAGTGGCCAAACTCCCTGTGAGTAAAATGCCACCAAGGCTACTATTGCTGTGTGTAAAATGCAAAAGATCTGAAATCGAAACCCTGCATTGTCACAGTAATGTTTTAGTTAAATTTTTACTTTCCATTTCAGGACATAAAAGGGACTTATAACACTCAAGTACCATATTTGTATCCCTTATTTTATTCATTTTTTCTTTAGAGAGCAGGGTTTGAACTTCATGGAACGGCAGTCTCTCTTCTCCAAAGATTTTAATGAATCTAAAATCCGACAGCAATTAAATGTGTTCTCCCATATGGTAATTATAAACGTATGCAAAAAAAGAAAAGAAAACGACATCAGAGAATGTTCATTTACCTTCCTCAGTATGGGAAATCAATAGCCGTAGATGGCACCTTTTGCTATACGCCTTGATCTTTGTCATGTAATGAGTGTTTGGATCGTTTTAAAGTTTTTGCCTTTTTAGCGCTCCTCTCCTTAACAGCCCCTACTCCTCTCTTCCGTCTGACAGCATCTTAATGAGAACTTGGCGAAGCTGACGGCAAAGTTTGAGAAAGCCACGGCTGACAAAGTGAAATGCCAGCAGGAGGCCGAATCCACAGCACGCACCATCTCTCTCGCCAACCGTCTGGTGAGCCTCACAGGCAGGAGCTTCTGACACTCACCTGAGCGATGATAAATCCCAAACAAGCTCAGCATCTTTCGCAGAAATATCTGTTGACACTGCAACTGTATGTCCCAATTATCAGGCTGACACAGAATTTAAAAAAATTAATCTTTAAATCATCTTTATCAAGGGTGTGAATTATCTTGGAGTTGACTGTAATGTCACTAGCTGAGTGTGACTGGAAGTCCACAGCAGTGGGACACAATTGGCCTTGCCCTGTCAGGGGCGGGGTCAGTTTTCCTTGGGTTGCCACATTTCTATATCAGAAAAATTTACAGTTAAATTATTATTTTTTTAAATTATATATACATTTATACATACCTATATCTCACGCAAGTCATCTCTGTAGTTTGACATCCAGGGATGTTATTTTGGTTAAAAACCCAGAAGTGAAAGCTTAAAATTGGTCTTTTCCTCCTTCCAGGTGGGGGGGCTTGCATCAGAGAATGTCCGCTGGGCTGAAGCAGTCGGTAATTTCAAGAGTCAAGAGAGTACGCTGTGTGGGGACGTGCTGTTGATCACAGCCTTCGTGTCCTACCTGGGTTACTTCACCAAGCGCTACCGCGTGGAGCTGATGGAAAACACCTGGAGGCCTTATCTAAGCCAGCTTAAGGTCAGCTGAAAGAGCATGAGCTTAGATGTTCTTACTGTATCTACCTTACAATTTTCTAGTTCCTGTGTGAAGCTGAATGTTCCCCTAATCCTTGAAAAACGTGAGAATAGGCAAGGGTATGTTAGTGTTATCGTGCCTACGCAAATGCATTAGGTTTGTGGTGGATACAAATAACCGTCAGGCTTCTCTGCATCATTCATCTTAAATATTGTGGAGGAAACTAAATGCATAACATGTTGCTTCATTAGTTTAGCGGTTAACAATTTACAGCTGGATAGGTTTTAATTTAGTTTTCATTTCCAGTGATTAAAGCCTGGCCGTTTGTTATCTATTGTTAAATAGTTTTCTGCTGTCAGTACCTGCAAGAGAGAGTCATGGCATTGTGTTAAAGTATAAATAGGCCTTTATAAAATTTAAATGTCAAGAAATTTGTCTTCAAAAATTAACTTTCACAAAAATGAAAATGAACTGTTTTGAAATCTGATCTAGCTTGAGAATGACTGCACATGACCAATGGAGATGCCAAATTAATATGTAAACAAAATTATGTTCAGGTCAAGCAATCATTGCATTTCTGGATAATCATCTCATCATTGTTGGATACTGCAAATACTATTTTTATCCTTTCTTCCTAACTTATTCTTTTTCTTCTTTCTGCACCCTACTTTTCCAGTACCCCAAACAATACTTTTGTCCTCTCTAAATAGCCTGCACATCATCATAGTCAGCAACTGCAACATCAGGTTATTGTCCTGATTTGGAATGCAAAGGTCTGTGGGTAATGGCTCAGGCACAGATAACCATTTATGTGTTATTCAAATCACAATACTATTAGGTTTTCTGCACGTGCTGCATCTCAAAATTGACTTCTTTACAGTTTTGGGGCATGATCCCCAAAAGTAAGTGTGCATGTCCTTGCTGATTGTCTAAGGGATGCCTGATGAGTCTTTGAGATTCTACATACTATACAGAAGCTTGGCAAAATCCCATTCACTCCAACTGCCCTATGACATTGACAAATCAGGTCCCAAATATGTTCAGAGTTATCAGCTTAATGTACTAGAGCCCTAACACATTCCAAGGGACATCCATTCAGGAAAACCAGTCAATGTTATAAATTCAAGAATGTCTACCCAGTGAGAAACACAGTTGTGACGTAATAATGAAAACCAAAAGGGCGCTATCTACGTTGGGTGGGGGTCAGTTTCATCTAGATGATACTGTAGAGATTGGTATGATCGCTACCATACTTTTTAAAATAGTAAGAGTATGATATCTTGTAGGGCAAGTTATTTTTTTAATGGATCCTCATATAAATTCCAATCAATATTCATAATGTCTCGTGAATTGTCTTACGGTTTCCCTACATCAAATTTAGTAACTGTTCCCCATTTGACTACACCTTTCTTCCAAGGTTTCAATTCCAGTCACTCCAGGTTTGGACCCGTTAACCATGCTGATGGATGATGCAGACATAGCAGCTTGGCAGAATGAAGGGTTACCAGCAGACAGGATGTCCACAGAGAATGCAACCATCCTCACTAGCTGTGAGCGCTGGCCATTGATGGTTGACCCCCAGCTCCAGGGTATAAAGTGGATAAAGAACAAGTATGGCGATAACCTCCGTGTCATCAGGATTGTTCAGAGAGGGTAAATGGCTCTAAAATTATTGCTTTTTCAACAATTACTCGGATTCAGCATTAACATGTTGGTCCTTCTGAATTTCATACTAATTTTTCCCCCACTCTTACTTTCACCCAGATATCTGGACTCTGGAGAGAGCCTTGTCCACTGGTGAAGTAGTTTTGATTGAAAATCTGGAAGAGGTCGTAGATCCAGTACTGGGACCTTTACTTGGCCGAGAAACTATAAAAAAGGGGAGGTCAGTATTTTCAGGGCTATATAGAATATGTGTGAGTGTGTCATGTTAAGTATTTTACTGATGTATACTGCACACATGTCCTGATATACACTGCAACTGTTCTCCGAAAGTCCCATGTGCGTTTTGCTCTTATTCAAGGTACATTAAAATTGGCGATAAGGAATGTGAATACAGCCCAGATTTCCGTCTGATCCTCCACACCAAACTGGCAAACCCACACTACCAGCCAGAGATGCAGGCGCAGTGCACCTTAATTAATTTCACAGTGACCCGGGATGGACTGGAGGACCAGCTTCTGGCTTCTGTTGTCAGCATGGAAAGGCCAGACCTGGAGGAGCTCAAGGCAAGTACAAAGTAGGCATGCTTCTGTGTGCTCACAGAGCTGTATGAACTACTCTTTTCCCAGTCGAGGACGACCCTGGAGGTTTGAGGTGAAAAGTCAATTTATCTACCTCAACAGCAACCTGGTAACTTGTGCTCTTATGCCCAAACCACTGACTGGAAAACCACGGAAACACATTCTCCTCCAATATTTTACCAAAATAATCAATAGTCAACCAAATAAAACCTAAAATGTCAACTGACTCAAAACCAAAATGCCTCCAAATATTGAGTAGGCTATATGTCAGGAGCTATATTTACTTCACATAAATCACATACAATGCAATGTGACATACAGTAACTGGTATTACTGTAGGAGAGTGTGTGTCAGCCGCCAAAAGGTAGGCAAAATTGCTAACCACCAGTACACAATACCCACGTTTTTTCATTCTCTCAACTGGATCTGAAAGGAAATTCTCTGCAATGAAGAAATAGCTAAAGTTGATAAGAGATTGTGCAGCAAAAATGTGTCAGAATTTGATTCCAGACTGACAGAATTACATTGGTTATTTAGCTGTCTATTTTTGAGACCAAACCTCTGTCTTTCAACATCACAAGGGGCTAGGAGACAGGGCTCAGCTATTTGATCTGAAACCATTCTCTAGCAGCTTTGAGGTCTATATAGATAAGGGGAATACTGCTTAATGTTTCAGTGTACATGATTTCAGTGAATGACAATGAAATGTGTGCTAAACTTGCCACCTCGGCAGCTTCTACGCTGAAGAATGAAGACTTCGGCAGCTTCTACGCTGAAGAATGAAGACTTTTTAAATTAATTAATTAATTTAGTGATGGACCATTTAAGTTAAGATTAAGATATATGCAATTTTGTGTCAGAATTCCAGTGTGATGTGTACCATGACACAAACACACACACACACACACACACACACACACAGACACTTACATTGACATATCAGCTTGCTTATCATCATCACAGACTGAGCCTTGCTAGCTTAGACAAAGTGCTTCACTTCACATTTTCAGGCTTGTCCAGTATGCTTACATTAATGAGCGCTGCAAGTTGTGATGGAGGCTGCATGATACATGTGTGTAAAATGAGAATAATGAAGTAAATGTAAACTATTCCATCAAAGAGACATAGCTAATGAGACTACATGCTCATGAAGGCCTTAGAGCCCAGCTTATGAAATGTATTCCCTGCAGGTCTGTGCGACAGGTAAGATCCTCATTTTTCCTTCTCTGTACATTCTGGAGAATCAGAAAAGCAGCTTCACAGGAAGAAAGATTGCTGATGGGAACACTTTAAAGATTGAGATTCCGATAAGTTGGAAACTGTGTAGCAGGTCAGCCATATATAACAATTAATCTTTTTATATTTTCAATTATTTCTCCTCTCTCTTTGTATTTTATCTGGGCTGCATTTAAATCAAACCAGGAGACTGCATTCATCTGAGCACATATCAGCATTATACCTGACATACCTGACAAATTTGGAGTCATTTTAAACTATCCCCAAAATTCTGTGAAAAAAGGAAAGTATAATTTAATGAAGATTGTTTAATTAGCATATCAGTGGGATTGTATACAAATATGTCACATTTTATTGTCTTATCACTGTAATTAGCTTTGAAAGTCTAAAAAGAAACATTGTATAGAGAGTTTACCTGCTCTAAAAGTGAATTACACTTTTTATTAGTTTTTTATGCAATCGAGTAGTTTGTTTTCAGTCGGTTTTAAACATTCCTTAATGCACAACGAGGAATAAAAAAATTTATTCTAATTGCCACTGTGGAACATTTAACATCCCCGTGTGTTCAGAAATTATAAACAGATCCATGCTCCCTCACTCTACTTCTCCACATGTTGTACTCCATATTGAAGCTAAAGGATTTGGAGTGTAAAAGACACATCTGTCCATTTGAAATGAATCCGTCTCTGCCAGCACTCGAATGCCCTTTCCCAACGCAATGCATACATTGGCCTTGTTTAATCAGAGAGAATGCCCCACCTTTAAAATTAAATGAAGTGGCCGGACTCTAATGTTTTAATAATAATTTGCCTTCCCTGCAATGATAGACATGTTATCTCATTCTGATCCCAATTAGGGTTTGTGCTGATTGGTTAATTATTTGTTTTCTGGGCAGAGTAATTAGATGTACAATATGCCAGCAGAGACCTAATCGTTAATAACTGACTCATTAAAATGTAGGATTTTATGGTTTGCTTCTCCTCCTCTGCTTCAAGACTGCATGCAAGGTCAAGGTCGTGCCAGCTCAATGGGCACTGAAATTCCCCTCCATATTTTTTCATAAGTTGTCTGCATAGCTGGAGGAAGAAAAGAAGCAGCAGCAATACTGCAGTTTCTTTTAATAACACCCTGATGCTAGTTTTTGGGACATCGGGAGTAAAGTCAAGCCAAGTTTGTTATTTTGTGTCAGTACATTAGTGTCTCATCTGTTTTAGAAATTCTTAGTCAAAAGATTTACACAATGTCCTTGCTAATCGCTGGCCAGACAACTGTGGATAAATTATATGTAATCAATTATACATTTAAAACAAACTTCAGTAAGCATGTTGTTCACCCTTGATTTGAATATCTACATGCAATGTTTTGGAAAGTTAGTAGTTTATGAATATATTCTTGGCAGTAGCCCTTTTTGGCCAACTTTCTGATTAAATTGTTAACTTCTAACTATTACTAATTACCCATCACATATCTGATTAGTCTTTTACAATTGTTCTAGGTAATAATTTATTTCCTTCTCCTACTGCTGGAGAGCTGGGCAATGAAATGTTGCGGCATTATTGTGATATATGCACTGTGGTCTGGTAGAGGATTTAATTAATTAAAATACAGTACGCATTCATGCAGAATGACTATTGCTTTTATGTGAACAGCTACATCACTGCCAATCAGACTTTGATGCTACAGCAAGGAAGTAGGATTTATTTGGTCGGAGAGAGAAGCACTGTACCCTGCAAAAGCACATATAGCTGTTGTCACTCTTTCTGATCCTCCGAAAATGTGCACGCTGTGAGAAAGTTGAATCGCTTGATTTTCCACTGGGCATTGTATGCAAATTACACATTTCCCTTGAATGCGCTTTTTGAAAGAAAGACCCAAAGAGTAAACTAAACTTTATGCTTTTAAAGGGAAAAAATCTACAAACGTGGCCAGCTGCTCTGAGTAATTCCACTAATCCGCACATGCGGCATGGCTTCTGTTTGAGCCCGCGTGGTTCTGTTTGGCTCACACCAGAGACACTGGCCCAATCTGCGATGATACCCCTATCAGCTCGGGGTGAGGGAGGTTTGCTTGGGTTTGATGCTCTTTGCCAAGTGGAAGTGGGTTAATCCACTCAGACAGGGCTCCCCTTCATGTCTTCAGCTATCAGATACAAACATATTGATCACTGTTGCCTTTGGGATGCCCTCCAGCTTTCTTGTTGTCCACCAGTAGAGGTTTCTACCAGGGCTGTCTTAAAATGTGATTTTCACAGGACTAATCCACAGGTCAATCCTTTTGAATTTAATGAATCAATTGACATTTCATGATAAAGCAGGTGCTTCAACAACACATTTCTTGAAAGCCCTGCTATTTCTCTCATATATCTAACATGAATTCATATTAGCATTCATGTAAATGTTAGCTCTTATGTTTTATGACACATTACATTTTCAGAAAATCACTTTCTAATGGCATAATTACATAGATTGGGAATTCAGCAATATTTTCATGTGGGCAAAATATTTCACAGATCATGTTCAGACTTTTCAAATACATTCTGTATTTGGAGGCTAAAGGCAAAACCAAGTTTCCTTCAACTCAAAACTTGAACTAGAACTGATGTCTGCCAATTGGCCACCATCAGTTATTAGGTATGAATTGAGCCTTAAACCTTATCACGCTGATATATAATGAGAGTTGGAGTTTTAATTTAAAAACTTAATAAACATTAATCACAGTGCAAAGCTTTTGCTGATTTAGCTACTTGATCATGTAATCAATCACTACAGCCTGTAGCTACTGCCTTAGTGTCCTTTGTTTTCTTTTGCAATGTTGTACTGAATTCAGAAAGCTCATTTTCCCTTTATGACTCTGTTCTCTAGTCCAACCTCACAAAGCAGCAAAACCTCCTGTCCCGCCTCTCTTCTGCCTCTGGGAACTTTGGAGACAAGATTACCCTGACAACCAAAAACATTATAAATGATTAGAAAACTTGTTCTGAAATATGGGTTGCAAGCTGGTATCTGAAAAATCTGGAAGACACAGCAGTCATAACATTATAAATGGCCAAATGGACAATATGGCTACCAGTCATCAGATGGCCAAATGGACAATATGGCTGCCGTGTTTTAATGCTGTACATTTAGCTGACCAATTATATCACATTTAATGCAAAAACCATATCTTAATAGGGACAATGTAATTTTAATGTTAATTTTGAATTTATTGCATGACCACAACATGCAAAAAATCTAATGTTTAACAGTATTAGAATGTATCATTTAAAACGAATTTAAAAATTAAGCTAGCAGTAAATGTCAAATGTTGAAACCATTTTCTTAGTGAACTGCCAGTCTGCTATGGGGTTCAATCAGCTGTTCAGAATTTTCCATTGCATGTAAAAAATTTGATAAATTATAGTAAAAATTGTGTAGCTAACTAGAAAGCTAATGCAACAACAGTGTTTATAATGTGCAAAGGGGCCATGAGATGGATGTACTGATAAATTATATGCAAGCTAAGTTATCTAGCTAGCTAGCTAGTTAGCGTTAGTGCATCAGCTAGCTAAGTTATGTTTTTAGAAAGCTTGCCGAAGTATATAACTAATTAACTGACTCATTTTTCTTACTGGATGAATATCTACCTAGCTAGTAAACTAGCTAGATATTGTGCTTGATTTAGATTGTAGCTTTGAAGAATTATTTATTTAGTAAATAATAACAAACTACCTCCTGCAACTGTCAAAGCTGTACATTAGCTCAGTGGTGTGAGAAAATAGTTTATTGTGCACACTATTATTTAGTCCGACAGCAGTTGTACCTTAAGGTGAAATATAATATTATTACTGTTTATTTCAAGAGGAAATAGTTTTACACATTTAAAAAAAAAAATTAATTAAACATTTTTTAACAGAGAAGCAGTTGCCAAGATGGCAACAGAGCAATATGACACATTTTCTTTTGCTAAAATTGAAAATAAGTTCCTGATTCTTTCGGATCTGTGTGTGTGTGTGTGTGTGTGTGTGTGTGTGTGTGTGTGTTGTGTGTGTGTGTGTGTGTGTGTGTGTGTGTGTGTGTATATGTGTGTGCTCGTGCGTGTGCGTGTGTGTGTGTGTGGGGCTTTTTCATATCTGATGTCAGTTTAAACTGAAGAGATGAGGAAAAATTCTCCCAACCTGAACTAGCCCTTATCAGATAGACGTTCAAATGTAATACCAGAAAAGATCACGTTGACAAAACCCCAATTAGGTATTTAGTAATTGTTTTAAAATGATCTGAGGTAAACCTACCTTTCGATATCTGTACAGTACTAATTTTATGATAATAGCATTAGGTTGTGGTCCCATAAAAATTAAATGGATTCATGCAGAAAAGTGTTCTGACTTCCATGTCATACTACAGTGTTAATGATTAATGGGTTGGTTGTAAGTACATGTTTTGCTGTTTGAACAATGTGGGTGGCTCCTTGCTCTTTGTTGCTCTGAGTAAATCAAATGAGAACAAGAATGTTTTGTTCTTTTGTCCTTATAAGAACCACAGCTCTCTTCCTCTGAAATATCCCAGCCTAAGCCTTACTGCCTCAACAGTTCAGTATTCCACTGCAGGACAGATTTTTTAAATAAAGAAAGGCTGAGGTCAAGGAGGCAGCCCCGTAATCCGTAGGACCTCCATGCATTACAATGCATTTGAAAGACGCAAAACGTTTCTGAACAAATTAAATGTACAAGTTTCTCTCTAATACTTTCAGAATCACCCATCCAGTTTATATATGCTGAGGAAACATAAAATAAATAACTTTTTTTACTATTTTATTTTTAAGAAAGGATAAATTGTGATCTATTTGTGTTGGCATTGCCTTTGTGACACTCTGAAGATGACCTGTAATTGATCACCTAGACATGCAATAAAGAGAAAGTAGTTGCTTTCTCTTTATTCACTTTCACAACTTGCTGCAAGAGTCAGATGTTGGGTTTTTAGACCTCAGGATACAAATGGAAGGATATTTCTTAGAAGTGGATAAGCTTTCCGTATCACAAAAGGTTTTCACCTCTCTAATTCAAGATGTGTGATGTCAAGCACATGCTGAGCACCACACACAGACAGTGCCAATAACTGCTTTTTTAACACCCACACTTACATTTCATTCTGCATTTGTGTGATTTATTTGGAATATCCTTCTATCACGGATTTTTGCATTAATTGGATTGCGTAACCTCTGCCATTAATTGCTATGATTTTAATACCCAGGTTTTAGACATATTAATGACTATGGTAATCATGGTTAATTTGCTGAGTGAGCACCCTCATATGCTGGTTATATTACAGGTAAAGGAGGCCAAGGTGACAGAAGCCAAAATCAATGAAGCAAGGGAGCACTACCGCCCTGCTGCAGCCAGAGCCTCCTTACTGTACTTCATAATGAACGACCTCAATAAAATCCACCCCATGTATCAGTTTTCTTTGAAGGTACTCTTTCTAATGACCCTGTGCAGTGAGAGGCATCTGTTAAATCATAGTTATAATGTGTTTTTCCTCTCTGGCTGTTCATTCTGTTGGTGCACACCTGTCTCTAGTTTCTGCACTGGTCTATGTGGTTGCTGCCTCCAAATGGAGTAATGCTCTTGTTAACATCTTTTATCTTGTCATCTACTCTCACGAGAGAACTCTTCGGAAGGCACACGTGACGTATAGTATCCAATATAAGACCAGACCACTCTTGTGTACAGGACAGTGGCACTGTGCACATATCAATATGTTCAGAAAGGATGTGTGGGGATTTAGAATTGGTAACACAGTCTAGACCAATTAGGTTAATATATCAGCTGCTACCCAAAGTGGGATGCTGGATAAAACCCTTTTAAAATCGTATATTACTGTATACAACACATACAAAGGCACTCAGAGTGCCAAATTCAATCATAAATACATTATGCCTATGGCAGATTCATTGTCAAATGCAAATGTCGTATATTCTTTTCCGCATTGAACTGCTGGAGTTATTCCATTTTGCTATGGTAATTTAACTAGGAAATTCCCCATGTACATATTTGCATAACCTCTGGGTGGAATTTTCAATTTCCATTTCCAAGCTGCATCAACATATCTTCTCCTGATCCTGCCCCCACAGCAGCTGTGCGTAAAAAACGCAGACTCTTTCAGTGATTGTGCACGGACCCGAGCAAAATGACTTGTTGTATACTGAAAAAAACTGATAACATTTGAAACGAGGATATCCATGTAAATGCATTCGTGGAATAATCATAATCACCTAGTACTGTGGTACTGTCTTGAGACACATCAAGGTATTTTTAAAAAGTTTGTAATGTATTTTTTAAAGGGTAAGCAACTGTGCTGTTTGGAAGGCCAGTGAACGGTCGTCGTTTGTATTTTTGCAGGCCTTCAGCGTGGTCTTCCAGAACGCTGTGTTGAAGGCACCTCCAGATGAAACGCTGAAGCAGAGAGTCTCCAATCTCATCGACAACATCACATCATCCGTCTTCCAGTACACGACGCGTGGGCTCTTTGAGTGTGATAAACTCACTTACATCGCCCAGCTCGCCTTCCAGGTAACACAGCCTTTCCTCGCACTTGTAGGCATTTCGAAGGGTTCGTTAAAAGGGCCTTTAAACGTTTCAAGAATGTAGGAGCCTTCCGTTCATAGAGGCTTTCATAGAAGTCATATTTTTATTTCTTGGTAAATTTCAGATTTTGCTGATGAATAAAGAAATCAACCCGACTGAACTGGATTTCCTTCTGAGGTACCCTGCTCAGCCTGGCTTGTCCTCACCCGTTGACTTCCTGTCCAATCACTCCTGGGGTGGTATCAAGGTGAGCAAACACAGTGAAGCTATTCAGGAGCTGGGCTGCATTTATTGAGAGTTAATTTAAATGCCACTCTTAGGTTAACAAGTACACTCATGAGGACATTTGTCCTCCATTCAGATAAGATAATTAAACTTTCTCAATTGACATTTCTTTACTATAAGCAGTTTTCATAATAGTAGGTATATGAGTGCTTTATATTAACTACTCAAATAATGGAGCAACATATAGTTTGCACAGTTAATTAAATGAGTGGGGGTGAATTTTTCTAAAGTTTTTCATGCATTTTTATAGCTAATAATGAGGATGATATTAGCTATTAGTAGAGCACAAAGACCTATGACATAAAAACATATACATTTATCTTTTTTGTTTTATGTAAGCAAGGAGTAAAAACAAAAAGGAATATAATGTACAATATAGAAGTGGCAAAAAAGGTCTGGGAGAGATGTATTAAAAGGCTGCTTATAATGTACAGGGTATACAACCCTATTTTAACACTTAGTGCCCTATTTCCAGACTGATGCAGTGCAACGCAAGGCCCAAATACAAGCTTATTGGTAATTTAATGTGGTACGCTGATAATATTTTACTTTACAACTGAAGTTGGCAGTTTTCTGGTCTAAAATGAACACGTTTGTGCTGGCATGTGGCATGAGAGATGTGGTTTATGAAAATCACCTATATTATATTCATATATATCTTATATATGAATATAAATATATTTTTTGCTTAACAGAAGTTCAATATAAATATTTCATTTAATTCAGCTAGCAATAAAATCTAAATCTTAAATCTTTTTTGTTGATATTGGTTACCTGTTGTGTGCAAAATCCTCCCATATGTGGTTGGGAGCAGTAAGCCACAGCTTTTAATTTGTCCAAGTTTATATGGTTTTATAACAAAAATACTTAGCTACCCATTCCTGAAACATAATAAGGTAGACAAAATGTCTGAAAGTATATAGTAATGAAATATATTAAAATGTATCCATCTAGAAATGCTCCTGTCTCATCTTGTGAAATCAAATACTGTAGAAATGATCATTTCATCAGTCCTGGGGTTTTTTAAAGGGGAAATGACGGACGATCTGATTTTCCATTCATTCACACCCTCGCCACACCCACAGGTACTATAATCTGTTAAACCAACCTGTTTTACAATAGCACTACTTTGCATTACTGCTTTCCCCACTGTGAAAATAACAAAGTAGAATTTTGACACACCCTAGAAGCACTTAGAACCATAGAATTTGCATTGTCAAAATTGAGCTGTATGGCTGTTGTCACCTGTAAAATTCATAGCTGTCCTCCGATTCAGCCCTGTAGCTATGAATTCTCACCCCATTAATTCCAACATAATTGCCATGCGCAGTTTTGGGTGGATCTTTAAATTATCAAGATGGGCTGACAGTGGACACAGACCAATTGATTAAAAAACTAATGATATAAATGCGAGTGGATCTGCAAAGCACTTTTCTAAACTGATGTCGATAAACATTGGTCAGGGCGTCTAGTCACAGGGATATTGATATAGTGCTTATAATTATAGGCAAGCACTTCTTGCCCAATTTGCAAAGCCCATAATTTCAAGTGGAGTAGCTTTCCCCAATTCCCACCATTGCAAGTTGCAGTGGTATTTTCCCATTTGCCACAGAATTCATAGGTACAAAAATAATCGCAGTTCCCTTTGAATTCTAGGTATGTGAATACATCCTAATATCTTTCAGTCTGAACTGACCTGGCTTCCATATAAAGTGGCCCATTCCCCCTTTGACCTCAAATAGTTTTTAATGAGACTGTTTTCTGACCCATGGATGACATGCATATTTTGAGTTGGAGAGTAAAGGAGACATCTGGTGTTGTGCAGTAGGACATCAGAACACATGTGTTTACTCTCCTGTCAAAGGACTTGCACTTATGCCATGAATATCATGAACTCATGGCCATGAATGTTTCAAATGAAATCCTAAAATATTTAGATAAATCATTATGGCGCTCAGGAAAATCCACCCACTATTGCTTCAAACAATTCATCTGGTTAACTACTTTTATTATGTGGTTTAGTGACATCATTGTGTAATCAACTTTGTGTAGCGAATGAAATTTGCTGTTGTGGCTTAAATAAATGTGATGATGGTGGGAGTAGACCCCATACAGGAACATCTTGCATGCCAATGTGTGTATATATACAGTATTGGTTTTGTTTTATATTTGAAATATATCTATATCTATCTATCTATATCTATACACTATATGGCCAAAAGTGGACACCCTTAATAATTATTGAGTTCAGGTGTTTCAGCCACACCCATTGCCAACAGGTGCATAAAATCCAGCACATAGCCATGCAATCTCCACAGACAAACATTTCGAATTCAGAATGGTTCGTGAAGAGCTCAGTGACTTTAAACGCGGCACTGTCATAGGGTGCCACCTTTGCCACAAGTCAGTTTGTGAAATTTCTGCCCTACTAGATGTGCCCCGGTCAACTGTAAGTGCTATTGTGAAGTGGAAGCGCCTAGGAGCAACAACAGCTCGGCCACGAAGTGGTATACCATGCAACCTCACAGTGTGGGGCCGACGAGTGCTGAAGCGCATAGCGCGTAAAAATCGCCTATCACTCACTACAGAGTATCAAACTGCCTCTGGAAGCACCATTAGCACAAGAACTGTGCGTCGGGGGCTTCATGGAATGGGTTTCTATGGCCGAGCAGCTGCACACAAGCCTCACATCACCATGCGCAATGCCAAGCGTCGGCTGGAGTGGTGTAAAGCACGCCGCAACTGGACTCTGGAGCAGTGGAAACGTGTTCTTTGGAGTGATGGATCACGCTTCACTATCTGGCAGTCTGATGGACGAATCTGGGTTTGGCGGATGCCAGGAGAATGCTACCTTCCGGAATGCATAGTGCCTACTGTAAAGTTTGGTGGAGGAGGGATAATAGTCTGGGGCTGTTTCTCAGGGTTTGGGATAGGCCCCTTAGTTCCAGTGAAGGGTATTCTTAATGCTACAGGATACGAAGACATCTTAGCCAATTGGGCGCTTCCAACTTTGTGGCAACAGTTTGGGGAAGGCCCTTTGCTGTTCCAGCATGACTGTGCCCCTGTGCACAAAGGGAGGTCCATAAAGACATGGTTAAACGAGTTTGGTGTGGAGGGACTGACCTCACAGATGCTCTTTTGGCTGAATGGGCACAAATTCCCACAGACACACTCCAAAATCTTGTGGAAAGCCTTCCCAGAAGAGTGGCAGCTGTCATAGCCGCAAAGGGGGGTCCAAATCCATATTAATGCCCATGGTTTTAGAATGGGATGTCCAACAAGCTCATATAGGTGTGATGGTCAGGTGGCCACTGACTTTTGGCCATATAGTGTATATATACACTGCTCAAAGAAATTCAGGGAACACTTAATCATCACAGTATAACACCAAGTCAATTAAACTTCTGGGATATCGATCTGTCCAGTTAGGAAGCGAAAACAATTGTGAATCAATTTCACCTGCTTTGGTGCAAATGAAAGTGACAACAGGTGGACAGGAGAGGCAACAGCAAGACAACCCCAAAAAGTAAATGGTTTTGCAGGTGGTGGCCACAGACCATTTCTCTCTCCTTATCCTTCCTGACTGATTTTTCTTTAGTTTAGCATTTTGCTAGTGCCCTTGTCACTACTGGTAGCATGAGGCGGTACCTGCAGCCCATTCAGGGGGCACAGGTAGTCCAGCTCCTCCAGGATGGCACATCCATACGTGCCGTCGCAAGAAGGTTTGCTGTGTCAGCACAGTCTCAAGATTGTGGAGGAGATACCGGGAGACGGGCCATTACGCGAGGAGAGCTGGACAGAGCCGTAGAAAGGCAACAACCCAGCGGCAGGACTGGTATCTGCTCCTTTGTGCGAGGAGGAACAGGAGGAGCACTGCCAGAGCCCTACAAAATGACCTCCAGCGGGCTACTCGTGTGCATGTTTCTGACCAAACTGTCAGAAACAGACTCCATGAGGGTGGCATGAGGGCCCGACATCCTGTAGTGGGACCTGTGCTCACAGCCCAGCACCATGCAGCTTGATTGGCATTTGCCATAGAACACCAGAATTGGCAGGTTCGCCATTGGTGCCCCGTTCTATTCACAGATGAGAGCAGGTTCACACTGAGCATGTGACAGATGTGAAAGAGTCTGGAGATGCCGTGGCGAACGTTATGCTGCCTGCAACATCATCCAGCATGACTGGTTTGGCGGTGGGTCAGTGATGGTCTGGGGAGGCATATCCTTGGAAGGCCGCACAACCCTCCACGTGCTAGCTAACGGTACCCTGACTGCTGTTAGGTACCGGGGTGAAGTCCTCAGACCCATTGTCAGACCTTACGCTGGTGCAGTGGGCCCTGGGTTCCTTCTGGTGCAGGACAATGCCCGGCCTCATGAGGCCAGAGTGTGTAGGCAGTTCCTGGATGACGAAGGCCTTGATGACATTGACTGGCCCTCACGTTCCCCAGACCTGAATCCAATTGAGCACGTCTGGGACGTTATGTATCGGTGCATCCGCCGCCGCCAAGTAGCGCCACAGACTGTCCAGGAGCTCACTGATGCCCTGATCCAGGTCTGGGAGGTGATCCCCCAGGACACCATCCGCCGTCTCATCAGGAGCATGCCCAGGTGTTGTCGGGAGTGCATACAGGCACGTGGGGGCCATACACACTACTGAGCCACATTATGAGTTGTCGTGATTAAATTCACGGTTTCAATTTCGGTGTGATTTTGAATCCAGCCCTTAATGGGTTAATGATTTTGGTTCCCATTGACCGTTATTACGTCATTTTGTTCTCGACGAATGTACACAATGTAATCAATAAAAATTTTCAACTTGAATATTTCGTTCATCGAGATCCGCGATGTGTGATTTAAGTGTTCCCTTAATTTCTTTGAGCAGTGTATATATATATGCCAAAGTATATGTGTATGTGTATGTGTGTGTGTGTGTGTGTGTGTGTGTGTGTGTGTGTGTGTGTGTGTGTGTGTGTGTGTATATATACATGCATAAAGTGCCTCGAAAAAGTACTCAGACCCTTGCACAATTTGTACATTTTGTTGCTTTCCTTTATAACACTTTCATTTAAGAACTAATATCTGTTATAAATACAACCTACTCCACACATTTTGAAAAAAAAAAAATGCAGGTGCAAAACATTACCTTAATGAGCCACGCAATGAGTTGATTGGCCTCTGACTGTGTACCGTAACAGTGACTGTCATGATTTCAGGATTACAAACACCTTTGTGTCTTTGTGAGGATCATTCGTTGAAAAGGTGGCAACAGCGACAGCAAAAGGTGCTTCCACCAAATATCAATGCGAGGGGTCTGAATGCTTATGCAAGCAGCATATTTAAGTTTTTATTTTTATTTAAAATATTTGCTGACATAACTAATTTATTCTTTATCAAAATTTGGCGTTTTCCACCACCATCAATAAAACAACAAATGATGCAATTTCTTATGCCAGAATTGCATCCCTTCAATGAAGTTCCCGACACTTGTAGAATTTATGCATTATGGCCCAACACCTTATTTATGTTGGTGTTTCTTTTATATATATACACACACACACACACACACACACGTTTGATAAATTATCAGCTTCAAGATATCTGCAGTATGTCCCAAATCTATTTTTTAGCTTAAAGTGCCATAAATAGATATGTGTAACTTAGCTTTCTGGATCTGAAGATAACATCATATTTTAGTTTGTAGCAGAACTCCAACAAATGTATGTCACTGTTAACAAAAATATTTTTCATTTTCATTTCAGATTTGTAATTTTCATTTTACTGCTGAAAGACAGGGTAGAAAGACATCACAAATTAATACACTACCGGTCAAAAGTTTTAGAACACCCCCATTTTTCCAATTTAAGCAGTTCAAGTCCAGTGAATAACCTGAATGGTACAAAGGTAAGCGGACTGCCAAAAAGTTTAGGTTACCAAAAACTGAAAAATAATGTACATTTAAAAAAAGGCCCTTTTCAGGGAACAAGTAATGGGTTAACGTGGGTTAACAGTCACTCTGTGCAAGTCCCCGACTCTGGATCCAGCAAAAGAGCCCCAGACCATCACGTTTCCTCCTCCATGTTTGACAGTTGGTGTCCATCCTTTCGCCTACTCGACAGCATACAAAAACCCTGCGTGATGAATTTTGATTCATCGGTCCATAAGACCTTCTTCCAGTCTTCAGTAGTCCACTGGCAGTGCTTCATGGCCCAGGCAAGCCTCTTTTTCTTATTTTGCCATCTTAGCAATGGCTTTCTTACTGCCACTCGACCTGTCAAACCTGCAGCTCGAAGCCTTCTCTTCACAGTTGAAACTGAGACTTCCTTACTTCCAGGGTTAAGCTGTGCTTGAAGCTGTTGTCCTGTGAGCCGCCTATCACGCAAGCTGTTGACTCTCAGAAACTTGTCTTCTGATTTTGTTGTGGCTTTGGGTCTGCCAGACCTCTTCCTGTCAGAGTTTCCTCCAGTTTCCAAGTGCCTTTTGATGGTGTGGAAACTACTCATTGCCAAAAATGTACATTATTTTTCAGTTTTTGGTAACCGAAACTTTTATTTTTATACCTCTGGCAGTTTACCGCTTACCTTTGTACCATTTCAGGTTATTCACTGGACTTGAACTGCTTAAATTTCAGTAAAAACTAGAAAATGGGGGTGTTCGGTAGTGTACGTTGTGTTACCATTATTGGAAATGACAAAATGGCTTCATAATCAGCTGGATAAATCCAGAAAAGGGCTCCAGCTATTACAGAGGTTTTGGTCAGTAATTGTTGAAGTGGATCTGTTAAAGAATTTCAGCTGCTTTTTGTTGCCGGATCTCTTATGGCATATGGCAACACAATATTATCTTCATTAAACCTGTAATTATATCAAGGGCAATGAAGGGGGTAGAGCAATATTCATGGTTTGTTTAGCTGCAGCCTTCTGTCGAAATTATTTTACAGTGGAACTAACTGTTCCACCTTTGATTAAATGTTGTTGGAGTAAGCATTGCATTTGGCGTTGTTACTTACTTTTAGAGATAGATGACTGTATATGTTAATTTACTCCATTTTGCAATGGTTATAAACAGACTCACAGTAAAATAAATAATCCATGCATGGGCATCCATTTCAATCCATTTTGGCTAAGGCTTCTGTATATGGTATGAAATTAGGAGGATTGCCAGAAAGATAAACAGCACAAATTGAGTGCAATTTCGAAAACAATCGTGGCTACTATGTTTGTGAACATATAGTAATTAGAGCAATTTGTGAAATTCTATTATAATGTGGAAACTAGCAGTTGAGCAATCCAATTGCATTTGTTAAAGGCTACAGATTTTGCATTAAAACGAGTTATTGTGTATTGATTCTGTACCGTCTGTGGTGTTATTAAAGTTTAGAGATTAAAGATTGCAATTTAATTAAATTGCTAAAGACGCAAGGGCACTACCCATGTATTTAGTTATGTTTTCTTCCTCATACTGTACAGTTATTATCCATTGTAGATATACTCAGAGTAAGGAAATGGGTCATAATTATCAGTAGACTCCTAAAGATATGTCTTATTTAAGACCTCGCTCTGGAACACAAAGCAGATGATTGTTTAATTATGGAAAGACAATTTCATTGTGCTGGACTGGTAATGCCGCAGTGCTAATTTTGTTTATGAGAAAGTAACAATTAGAAAGTGACTCCAAGCTAAATAATTGAATTAACTGATAGACCAAATAAATGGAGCTGGCTGCTTTGCTGAGAGGAGTCCTGTGTTTAAGTGTTAATTTTCCGTAAGAAAGCCTTTGAGAACAGCTTGGCATGAGTCAACACAGTGCTTTGGAAATATTTATGCTGATTTTCAGCAGCCTGTGTTTGTGCTGCACAGTGCATATAAGGAGAACAGACATGGCAGCAGTGCTCTTCAGAGATGAGATAAGTATGCCATCAAATATTGCAAGCAATAAAGAATCTTTAGTTTTTTGCAGTATAAGCATATTGAATCCTGTCTGTTATGAAGAAACTGTAATGTGTATTCAGCATTTTGAGCCAGACAGAAGGCTTACAGTATATTGCCATTGATTATGTTTGCTCTCTGGACTGTTTTGTTCTGGTCTAAATCTTTCTCACAATACAATAATATGGAATATGTTTAGTTTTTTTGTCGGGATGAGAGTGAAAGAGTGACTGCTTTTTGTGGAACTCTGACACAGTCAATCTAACCAGGTTACTGTCAACCTAGTATTTTAAGAAGATATGCATACACATTTAAAGATTTTAATATTGGGTGGGGCATAGCATAAATAAACCATGGATGCTGCATTCTCTACTTTCCCTGCTGGTTTTATTCAATATTTATGCGTTTAACTCACATAATGTCTTCCAATTCCTATGCATGACATGCCACCCCTCCATCTCAGGCTCTGTGTGGCATGGATGAGTTCAGGAACCTGGACCGCGACATTGAGGGGTCTGCCAAGCGCTGGAAGAAGTTTGTGGAGTCCGAGTGTCCAGAGAAGGAGAAGTTCCCCCAGGAGTGGAAGAACAAGACATCCCTGCAGAGGCTGTGCATGATGAGGGCCATGAGGCCTGACCGCATGACCTACGCTGTGAGGTGAGACACTAGGGCCCTATCAGGCAGAAGAGACAGGCGATCCCGTGACCATGATGAAGAACAGAAATGGAACCATTAGGAGTTTGGCTGGGAGTGCTGTTGGGGGGGCGGTGATTGGCTGTCCACTCCGCGGGGAGATTAGGAGGGAAGCTGGCATGTGCAAGTGACTCTGTGTCGGAGTAACAGTCAGTGGTTCCATCTCAGATGAAGTGGTTCAGTTTGCCATTGTCCATAGTTTCAGCAGCAAACTCATAGTACAATGGACAAGGGATAGTTGACAGATGAGGGTTTAATTGGTAACCAGATTGGGAGGGAAAAAAAATATATATATTAAAAAAGAAATGGGAACATTAGGCATTAGGCGAGCTAATGCATTTATTTCCAAGGTCCTGCATGGACCGTGGAAAGTAAACTCCACCAGTTCTACGCCTCTTCCCAGTAACTACCAAGAGCTACTACTTAAGAAACTTTTTGAATTCTGATTTAGTTATAAATAAGTTGCCTTATCATGTCGAAACACTATTTCAGTGTGTGCATGTGCTGCATGGTCTGGTATCAAATTCAGACTGTGCCAGTGCTGGTAGCATAATTACCCCAGGGAGGGGGTTTCAGTCAGCAGGATGGCCATGTTTCCTCTCTCCCCAAATTAAAACATGTCAGCATAAGCAATGGATTTTGATTATGTAAAAGGGTGGGCTTTAGGGATATCTTTAGTGTGACTGGAACAATGTGAGGGAATTCTCCACATATTATGGAAGTGAAAGACTTACTAGCAGATTTATTATCAGTCGATTTTGGTAGCTAAGCAGCTATCTAAGTAGCCTGGGAAACAGCCATCCCAGCTACTTTAAATTATTTTATTGTGTCTCTCTCAATGCCTGAGGTTAGCTGCTCTCTAGGAAATAAATCCTGTGTGCTCACAAGGCTCATCAATGAGAAATGCAGCCTTCATTCTTCTCCGCCATCACCACACCACTACCGTACATTATTGCAGTTGTATCTCATTAAAATGTCCTTATCCTAATTAAGAGACTGGCTAGCTAGCTAGTTAAATAACTGGTCGTCTTGCTATATATGTACAGACATAAACATGCATGAATCGCCAGAATAAACCAGGGGAATAGCTACCTTTTGCCATGTCAGGATGTTTAGCATCATTCACCATGCTGCACAAATTCACATTCCACTGTGACCACGGCTTACTCCCCACTGACTCCAGTTTAGTCATCTACTCCACTGTGAATTGTGCTCTCTGTCTCTGGCCACATGCTCAAAATTGTAAGTCTGTTGGCCCTCATGGGACAGATTATTCCCAACATTCCCATAATCCTCACTCTTATTAGCCTGAGCCATAATGAGTTGTGTAAACCTAAGGAAAAGCTTATTTAGCTAGCTCAAATGTTTCCCTGTCATGTGCCACTCCAGTTTACATTTTGCATTGCCGTGGTTGAGATTAGTATAAAATATCTGACATTATAATTAATTGGTTGAATTATAGGGTAATACATTTGATTACTACAGGTGTGTGCTAAGCAATAAAGCAATTTAGTGATGTTTGACCTGCAATGTGCCCTTTAAGAATATAGACCAAAACCCCACATTTGCAATACTTTCAAAGTATTTACCTGAATTGACTTTTATTTGGGAACAAGTTTGAATAATAATTATAATAAGTTTCTCCTACTTTCTTTGCGCTCATTTTGAATTGTATACTAAACCTATTCTAACTGTGCAAAAAACAAATTGATAGACTTTCCAACTGGCAGTTGAAACACTTTGCTTTGCAGATGATCAGTACATACTTCGCCAGAGGATTATTGTATGATTTTTTGAAGGGTTTTAAAAAATCCATGTACTTTTTTTGAAAATGCATTTCATTACACATTCAAAAAGAAAAAAAAATATTGAAGGACCCTATAAAAACATGCATAACATTAATGTGTGCAGTGTATGTACTGTATAATATAAATGCAAACACATCGGGAAGCTTTGTGAATGAAGTCAGGCTAAGTGGAATGGTAGTAATATAATTGGTTTCCCTTGTAGGGATTTTGTGGAGGAAAAACTGGGGAGCAAGTACGTTGCGGGCAGATCTCTGGACTTTGCCGTCTCCTTTGAAGAATCTGGGGCAGCGACTCCCATGTTCTTTATCCTGTCCCCTGGCGTTGACCCACTTAAGGATGTGGAGAAACATGGTAACGTCACAAATCATTCCTGCAAGGCAGCAAAGTCAATGTTTTTTTCCCCAAATTCAAGTGTGTATGTACTGTACTGCAAGGGCTCCTCCCTTCAATCTCATCTTAAGATCAGACCACTTGGCAAAGCTGTTCCTCAGTCAGAAAAGGGGATACACTGCTGCTGAGTGGTAATGGTAATGTGGTGCAATTTACCAAACATTAGCTGAAGGGTTTTACTAAAGTAGTGATCAGACATTGGCCCTTTGAATCGACTTAGCTACAGCATATGTTGCCATGTAGAACACATACAGGAACCAACCAAGTCTGTTGGAAACTGGGATCATTTAATTAATTATATTTACTCTCACATAGAGTAAATGTAATTAAACTAATCTGATTCATCATCTGAAGATGCATCACCCCTCTAAGGATCTTTTATTTCCTAAAATGAAGTGAGGAGAAAAGGCCAACCGTAACACAGCTGTCGATGCAGCAAAATCGAGTGCAGCAATGCAAGCGACAAATAAATAATGAGGAGACAAAGTAATGGCTGGGCACATGTTTGATGGATATATATGCCCTGGAAATCTCTATTGGTGCACACCTAATGAGTAGTAAACATACTTGCCCTTCTTCTAAGACCTGCCCTCAATCCCCCAAGAGACAACCACCTCTCTGCTGGTGGGTTGTGACATTTGTGGGGAGATGAAACAGCGAGACAAGCTTCTGTCATCACTTCTATAATTACCCATGCAGGCTACAGTGCTTTATTAATGTTGAAAATAAAAACCCCCATAAAAATACGTACAGTAACAAACTGATGAGCAAATTTACGACTACACGTGCAAATTATGACTTAATTCTGTGCTTAGTGGTAATTCTGCGCTTTAAGGTCGGCTTAGTTGTAGCTGACAACATCAATTTGTGAGCATTCAGGTCATCCACGTGTTAAACTCTGATGCAGCGTAGCACCCTTCGGAATGTACTTCATGTATAGCTAGCTAGCTTTCAGTATGAATCATGCCTCAAAGACTAGTTAAACTACCAGGCAAAACATACTACTACTGATATCACATATTCTATGGCGGTCAGAAACACTAGGTAATGCCCTTGTTGGTGTTTGGACATTTTTGATTTTCCCTTTTGGCCTAAACAGACATTTTACATTCTTTGCAGACAAGAGTCTTAAATGAGAACTCCAGGCAGCCAGCTTTCTTAACTGGAGAATGAGGATCTACATTTTCATACATTTTCATACATTTTCATACATTTTCATACATTTTCATACATTTTCATACATTTTCATACATTTTCATCGGCGCTGTCATGCAACTAATCAACTTAGTTTTTACTTTAGACTTTTTCCTGTGCTGTGTTTCTTGGTCTTGGTCATTCAACACCAAGTAATATCACATTCACAATATGAACATTTCATAATTTCCTATCGTTGCATATTTTCATAACAGAGATTCATCCCAGGCCTGCTGACAAAGAAGTGTAAATTAATGTCTTACAAATCGTTTTTTATGAACTCCTATTGTAACCACACATTCAAAGAAGCTTATTGAAAGTGCAGTCCAAGTCTGTCCTCTGGCTTGGTGTTGGCAGAAATGTGCATTTGGGAAACAGCCCTGGAAGAATGATTGAAGGAAAGGTCCACAGTCCTGCATGTCTATCTAGGCACACACAGTACACTTCCTGAATGTAATCACACACTTTGCATGCCGCATACACTGTGAAGTAATACGATTCTGCGAGAGTGTGGAGATTGATTATGTGCGACTCTGGGACACAAACGGCCAGAGCTAAGGTGCTTTATGCTTTCGATTTGATTAATCAGAGCAGGTCTGTAAGCAATGCCCACAAACTGACTGAACCTGGATCAGGATGCAGATTCTAATCATTCTAATTATATACTGTATATATATATATATATATAAATATAGGCCAGATATGTCCCACAACACCGTACCTCCTGCACCAAAGTAAAGCACTCCCGCACTCACCTGATGCACTCACCTGCGAACCAATAACTGTTTTAGTACAAGTGCCGACTGAAGGTGGAGCATGTCAGGAAGGGAGGGGCTATTAGCGGCAGTAGCCCAAGGAATCTTGACCAACTTAAACCCACCCAACCTTGATGCATATATTTTAAGTTGACACGTGTGGCTGATATTCTATGTGTTGAACTGTTTAAAAAAAAAAAAAAAAAATCACTGGGGCTTATTTTCTCACTGGTGTTATGAGTGCTGCGCTGCCACCAGCCTGTTAAAAACTGAATCTGTTTTTTTATTAAGTCGGTGAGAGAAAGAAGATTCAACTTTAATACAATACTTTTTCTGCCTTTGACGTTAGTTTTTGTTGAAGAAGGAGGACAGTGAAAATTGAAGCCGTGCAAGTTTCATTACATGTCCCAAGAGGCGTTACTGCAATTTTCGGTCTGCTTTGCTCTCTGTCTGAACAGATGGTTTCTCCACAAATATTAATAGTCTTTCCTTCCAGGAAGAAAACTGGGCTACACCTTTGACAGCGGAAACTTCCACAATGTGTCTCTGGGACAAGGTATGGCGTGTTTACCGTCTTTTGCCGTCCGAGTGGAGCCTTGGACGGTTTGGTGCTAGAACATTTGGAAAGCACTGTGTCGGTAATTGAGTGTAATTAACAGATTCATTCCTTGTCCTTCCAGTGGAAATGAACTTGAATACATGTAAAGCCCTCTGACAGATGTGTGATGCAAAAGCCAAATGCATTGTAGAAAAAAAGAGGCTGTGTTCACCTGTGCCGTGTGGCCTGCGTGATTAATGACCAAATTGGCCCTGCCGTGAGTGAAGGAGAGAAATGTGTCCACATTCCCATGCAGTCTAATCACCTGCTCCAGGGAGGAAACTGTAGTTCAGTAATGAGTCCATTAGACCGGATACGTTTGTTTCAAATGTCACAGCAAAAAGAGACATACTGCCCCCACTATTGCCATTAAAGAGGCATTGGTACAGGTATGTGTGTGATTACATTCAGGAGTGTATGATAGTGCATGTAAATTGAATCACCTAATAACTGTAATGTAAAAAAAAAAATGTGTTAAATTATTTCAAAGTCATCTTTATAGTTCAACTTTATTGAAGAAATTGATTCTCTAAAGCTGGTAAACTGTTATAACTAAGGGAAAGGCATGCTGTGGAGCCACTGCCCACCATTTACGCTAAAGCGTGTGGGTGAAACTCCCTGTGGAATTCCAGTGGGTTTTATTGGCAGATATGAATGGCAGCGCAAAGCACAGGAGACCGCTCCAATGTTAAATCATGCAATTAGGAAAATTGTTATCCTTGCTGCGGTATCAGGACTGCAAAGACAAGCAGTTGTTTAATTACCTTTGCATAAGAGCAGCAATCGATGCCTTTAAAATGACGCATCCCTTGGCAACTGGCTCCAGTCTACTTTACCATTTGTGCAGGTTAGCCCAGGTTGGTGGAGGCTCTTGAGCGAGGCACTCCTCGTAATTCCATCTCACCACTTGTGGTGTCACCCAGGAGATCTATGGGTCATAGAAAGTTCCCCTCCAGTGAAGGTTAATTATATTTCACCACACACACTCTAGCCCACTGAGAGAAGGGCAGGCCTCCGCTGCTGTACAACAGCAAATCAATCACTTAGATTGAGGAGAAAATACCCACAGCCCTGGAAACCTGTTCTTAAATTACTAAAGGTCTCACATATTACCACCCATAGGTATTCCTTGACCAGTGTTTGATCAGAAAGTTGAGGCAGTAAGTGAAAAGAATGTACTCTTTTTAAATCACGATGTGCGATTATTATGCAGTTATTTTTATTCGTAATGAACCCCTTTTAGAGAAGACATTTTTTAAAAGGACTGTATAATTACTATGGTTGCAACAGGTCAATAATGTGCAGTTTGAAGACAAAGTTGGCTCCTTGGATTACTGTAAAACACTTGAATGACGCTCTGAATAATGAATCAGAATATTCTATGTTTATGAAACATCCGCCTATAGAATTGTTTGAGAAAAGGGCAAAATCACTTTCATGGTTGTGAAATCTGGTCAAACCGCCCATACGATTAACGTTTCGGGACAAGCGACTCTATGGACCCTATAGGATGGCAAGTACATGTTCAGTACAATGTACAATGTTAAGTATTTTAGCAGAACGAATGTACCCAGTATATGTATAAGTATATCATGCATGTTTTTTCCCATTCAACATAGCCCCTGCTTATGTACCTCTTCATAAAGTGAGGTCTGCCATTTTGTGTACCACACGACCTGTCCAATTGTGGCTGCAGTAGTGACATGTGTCGTAACAATGTACACTTATTCAATATTTATTTAGTGAGGCGGTAGCCAGTAGAACTCATTTGTGACACTTATCAATTAGAAAGTTTATTAATACAGACTCGTGACTCTGTCAATCCACTATTCAAATTATGATATGCTATATAACAAAAAAAAAATTGATTAACAGTCGGCAGTTCGGAGATCGGATTGTTGTTGGCTAGGTAACCCCCCACCCAGAGACATAACCATATTTTGGGTTACCTTTTAAGGCGAAATCTCAAAGTTGCCGCTATCCTACGTGAATCTTGCTCAGTCACTCACGCTGTCACTGTGGTGACCAACTGGTGATTGGATGTGTGGATGGGGGTGTGTCCTGTGGTCAACGACTCCTTCCTTCAAATTGCTGTACAAGAGAATTGCTGTGTCCCGTAGTCGACATGCTTTTCTTTGATGCGGCTGACAGCGGTGGTATGCAGAGGTGGTGACGCTGTGGCGCATCCTGGCACAGTGGGTATTGTTCCCCGTGGATCCGCCGTATGCTCTAAGGCTCCTGCTGGGCTCTCTCAGCTGACATCATCTGTCTAAAGACAATGTGAATCTTGATACCCATGTGTGTTGCATGGTGTTTCCATGTTAGTCAACTAAAAGCAGGATTCGGCTGTATAGTCTTTAGCTAGCTGGTTGCTTCCTACAGTAGATGTTTCCTGCATCAGAGGTTACGTCATTGTGCTCCTTTCCAGCTATGGTTCATTTACAGCCCAATTCGTCAGCATATCTGAGGTTTTTTTTCTGCTCTTTCATGGTACGCATTTAAAATGATATTGAAATTGAATTATTCAGTGGAATAAATCGGTCACTGAAATTCGGGCTGGAGATCTTTTGCATACTGTAGTACCCATAGTGTTTCAGAACAATTATATCACCCCCCTGTGAAAGAATGGATGCACCTGTCTTTATAGTAGGCATCCACATTTCTCTGGTTAGGCTAATGCAACTGCTTCATCATTTGCACACCGCCTGTGAAGCTATTCATTTTAGGACTTCGCTCATCCATTTAGTGGACCAGACTGTCTGCTAGAAGAATAGGTTCAACTGAATGTAACTTCCCTTGGAAATCTTAGAGCAATACATTTGTGTAACTGGAGGACAAATAATTGAATAATGCTAATTAAATGTAGAATTGTGGTCCATAATTTGGTTTAGGTTTTTGTATTATTTATGCTGATTTTCAAGGTGAATAATAGGCTAGTAGTTCCTTATTTTGAGTTTATCTTTACTGCATCATTTTAATAGATGCACCTCAGGACCACTGTAGCTTTCGTGTAGAACCATAATTGAATTATGTTCTGCTTACAAAAATTTTGGTTTGTAATATACTGTATGACAGCACATTTGAAAAATGTGTCATTTATGAAATCTTTTTTTTTTTCAAGTAATTTCTGAAACCATTCACAATGCCAGAATTGTACTTGCTATTGAGGAGTAGTTCTAGAAAAACATGTATTTATTTAAATGCAATACATTAATGGGTATTTTGAAAAAAGAAAATTGTCCAACAATCTATTAACACATGGTACCATAATATGCAAACATCCAAGGGCTGTTATGGACTTCTCCTGCACTAATTTAGATGTTCTTATTGGAATGTGCAATTGTCTATCTTCCTCTCTGTTTTTATGTCATTGACAATGATAAAAACAGGGCACAGCACAGCTGTTCAGTAACCCGCTAACTCAAGCAAAGTCTAGTATATCTTTCTTAGCCAAATGATTTATTTTAGTTTTCTGTGCCGTTAGCCAGAGAGAAAGGTATTCCTCTCATTTTGAGAAGACTAGCCTTTTTCATTCATTCATTAATTCATTCAATCAGTCACAAGGGATCTGTGTTTTTGGTGACTGGGTTTTCTAGCCTATTATTCAGTCCTCCAGCTGCAAGATGTCAATAGAACCTCCTTAGTAAGCCACCTGTTGTGCTATTTCTTTTTTTTATATTTGAAATTGTGCAACCTGAACCATCTGCAGCGCACAATTGCACTCATTAAAAGAAAATGCAATTAATAATAAATATAACAGTCTACTCCAAATTGTGGATTTGGTATTGGATTGTTTTGGTATTTAATAGCTGTTTTTCCTACAAACCTACAAAGTGCCCACTTGTTATGAAGACTACAGCTATAGAGGTGTTAATTGTTTTTACAATCAAATATACTGCAAAATTCATCAGTAATTTTACCATAGAGAACCATTGAGTTACCATAGAGAACTGTCTTGCGTCCTGCGCTTGCTCTCTGCAAGCGGTAGGATTTCTGTCCAGTTGTAGCAGAAAGAAGGGCATAGGTCCAGGTGCTGTAAATGGCTTAAAGCTCTTTTGTACATCAGACGTAGTATTAAGTCACGTGTACGCCCAGCTGGTGCTACTGGGCCCAGATGTGGGCCTCCTATTGATGTGACACTGTCTGGTGTCCAGAGACAGAGCAGTGTTTCTCTGGTTTCAGACAGCGCACCGAGTCATTCATTTGCATAAAGGGCGTCGGTCTCATGTGGCCATACCTCTTTTTTTTTGCTTTGAAAAGCCTGGCTAAATTTCAAGAATAAGCAGTAAGATTAGTCGCTCTCTTGTTTTGATTGTTCTATATTTCCTTGTATGAATACGCTTGAGGGAAAGATGGTTGTTTTGGTTGAGAACATCAGAGAGCCTCTTTCATTAAAAAAATGGTATGCTCTTTATGGGGTTATGTCCACACGAGTACCCTGTGTTTTTTTCTTCTCAGCATCCATTATTAATGAAATGAAGTAACAGAAAACCTTATTTTGCTATTTATTGAATAATTACATGTGGTGGTGTGTAGGCTCATATTATAGTATCAATGTTATTTTTGTAACCTCAAAGTATGAGATGAAGTGAAACTTATTTCCAACAGTTTATTGCTCTGTGCTAATCGCAGTCTCAATATTTCTGTATTTATGAGAAAAGGTTTTTTTCCCCTCTGTATTAGTTCGAGGCAAAATAATGCCAGTAGCATTTCAAGTACTCTGTAATGATTCTTTATTTGTATTTAAGTGAAGAACATCAGGGTAATCTGCTGTGAAATCTTGATGAAAATATTGAATCTGTATTTTTAATGGAGTTTATGGGTGTTATGTTCATTATCTTCTTTTTTTCCAAGCAGAGCTGTTATGAGCAGAAAACGTTCATACTTTCACAGTAGTATGTTTTTTAATCACTTTCTACCACTTCATTTTATCATGTTTGCATCCAAAGATGTCGGAACAACCCAAATCTGACAGGTGGTGACTGCGTGGTTGCGTGACCACACCCCCCCAAATATGTAATCATGTCACCTGCACTGTGCTTCAGTGTTCTGTACGTTACTGAGCGTCGGGTACTTCTCTTCCTGTTTCCTGCTAGAACATTCATCTAGTGGCCAAGTGGCTGAGCACGCTGGAGAAGAAGCTGGAACAGCATAGTGAGGGCAGCCACCAGGACTTTCGCGTTTTCGTCAGCGCCGAGCCATCCGGCTCACCAGAGGGACACATCATCCCCCAGGGGATCCTGGAGAACTCCATCAAGATCACCAATGAGCCACCCACGGGCATGCATGCCAACCTGCACAAGGCTCTGGACAATTTCAACCAGGTGAAGCACCCCAACCTTCAGGCCTCAGTCATGAATATGGAGGCTAAGGTTCAACAGCACTGGGTTTAGCTCAATCAGTGAGCATGTGTCAGCATCTGTATATGCATCTGTGCATATTTAGATGATTTTCAAGGTGCCTTCTCATGGTTGCATTTCTGGCACATTGAGAAAGTGACCACTCACTGATCTTCACCTCGGAAGGCCTGTAGTGGTATGCTGACATGCGTTCCATGGGTGACCATGGGGGGAACGAGCAAATGAGTTGATGGTGGCATAATCCAGCTCATTTTGTTTATTGACAAAGTATTGTAGCGACTTGAGTATAGGAGCTATTGATCTTCTTATCTGCAGTTCACAATGTACATCTTATCAGGCAACGCGGAAACATCATTACCTTAGCACTTACATGCAGCCCATTTTACACCCAAAGTGATGATCGTTATCTGTTCTGATAGCGGAACATTTGTGATCTTGCAGCATTCCGGATAAGTTTGCAGAGGTAGCCAGAAGGTATTCTAGTCATGCAAACACCCTGATAGCTAATCAATGATATGATAACCGCCTAAAAAAACCCATACCACTCAGGTAATCCTGCAGTTATCCAGAAAATTACAATTGCTTTCATATTGACCTTTTCAGTGGAGGAGACTCAATGTCATGTTATCATTCATGTGTCCTTTTTCCACCACAGACAGCAGTCATTAGTTGTTAATAAGGAAAAGATAAACTACTACAATAGTAAGTACAGGAAAAAAATCATGCAAACTTGTATAGTTTTATTAGTTGATAGTGTATAGTTTGCTTTTTTTCACTTTCAAAAGCTGGTGTCAGGTACATGTATTAATGTTAAGGTTTTTCTTTTCTGTAATGGCGTATGGCACTTAAATTTGCAAAAAAGAAAGAAAGCAAAGTAGAATGTCACTGACACTGATTTTGATTCTGTGTGTACAAAACCAAAATTACATGTAATTCCAATTACTTGTGAGGTTGCTTTAGAATAGGGAGCTTGCTCCAGACCCCTGTTTTGACATGGGCCTCTAAACCCACTGCTGAAGTGAAAAACGAAAACTCTGGTATAATCTGAAGTTTTATTAACCTGTAAGGGTGTTTTCATTATTGGTATTGTTATTCTTTCATATGGCTCCTGCTTGTTTGACTCTTTGTAATTCAAGGAGGCCAACCTGGTGTCCCTGCTTCAGTAATTGGCAGTGTGGCCTGTTTCTGTTTATATTCTGACTTCAGCACATGAATGATGGTATCTAATAACATACACCTTTTTCAGTCTGCACTGTTCTCTGTCTTTGCGATGCTGTGAGCATGGACAAAAAGCATAGCCTGTGAATGACTAGTGGCCTGTAGCTCGAAAAACAGTCACTGTGTGTCAATAGCTGGTGTACCTCTGCCTGACAGCTCTCTCTGTGTCTGTGCCACATTACCTGCACTAGCATTGAACCAGTTCCTTGAGCATTTTAATGAAACCACAGCCCTTGTTTATGGCACACCATTGGCTAGAGACCAATACAGGATATACAAGACACCTCAGCAAACATCTTTTCCGGTCAGAAATCAGCCAGCATCTTCTGAAATGTTCCCGAGGCAATGTGTGCTCTTGGTTGGCTCTCAGGCAGACGGCCCTTAAAATGAGAAGGTGTACCCTGCTCCATAGTATTAGTTGTACAAAACAACTTTGCTGTGCCCAGAATATTAAAACGTCTGAATCAAAGCACAGCTACACCCTTTCTGTCCGTTTGGACTTCACCTCTACAGAGCTTGTAAGGGAAAAGTGTGGGGCTTTTAAACACTATTCTCCTGACACATTATGGAATAAAAGAGGATTATACTTGCAATTTACAGAAGAGTAAACATTTAGCAGGGTTATTGGCATGGTTGTTAAAGTGTTCTCCCTCAGAGATTACAGTGCAGTTTATTTTTATTTAAGTCATCTGAAATAATGAACTTTTGGGAGTGTAGAAGTTGAAGGCCCTGACAAGTGGTGACAATTAAAAGAGAATCCAATCCCGTGCTTTATTGGTGTCCAGTCATCCACTTGTCTTCGGCAAAAAACACCATGGAAAGTGGCTTTTTATAAGAGCAAATGACAAAGAAAGTGTCATGACAGTAGGTTTAAACTATAACAGATGAGCAGCCTTCCCTTTGAATGTGTCTAAACATACCAGTTGCAGGATATGTCAGTTTCATGCATATTCAAAATTCTGTTACAGGACACATTGGAGATGTGCGCCCGGGAGAACGAGTTCAAAAGCATTCTTTTTGCCTTGTGCTACTTTCACGCGGTGGTAGCAGAGAGGCGAAAATTTGGTCCACAGGGCTGGAATAGGAGCTATCCCTTCAATACAGGAGACCTCACCATCTCTGTGAATGTGCTGTACAACTACCTGGAGGCCAATAGCAAGGTGAGAAGCACATGTCTGCTGCCGAACTGCATTAACAGAACAACAACATGACATTTTCAGCTACTGCCCTTTTACTTTGTCTGTGTTGCCATTAAGGAGTAAGTTCAAATGTTTTAGGGTGAGTAAAGATAAATGAAAAGACCTGAACAGAACTGAAACTCACTGGAAGGTTGCATTTTTACATTACTTATTGTGAGAATAAGCAGATTAACGGTGTTTTGTTTTAAGGCAGATGCTTACTTGCAGAATTTCTGAGGTTTTTAAAAATTAAGGCTTGCACGCTGTCAAATGTGTGTGCTTTTGCCACACTAAAGCATTTGAACACTTGCAGAACTGCAGAGGTTTGTTAAAAATGTAAACTTGCATGCTGTCAAATGTGTGTGCTTTGGCCACTAGTGTTAACGCTAGAACAGCCAAAGCTGTCAATTACACTGCTGCTAAAGTATAAAAGATAGCATTTGCCCTTTCATGACTTCTCTTAATGAGAGTATTGAACATTGTCAACCCACATAGAGTAGGATTGCAAATAAAGAAAAGTTGTTTCATTCTACTTTACTCTAAAACTGCCATGTTTGGTCAAAGCTGTTTAATTCAGTGATGATGTGTCACATATTGCCAATCCTATAGATTTTTTGTGTGAAATGGCATCATATATTTTTGGTCAAGTGCCCTATTTTTTGGGGCTCAGCGCTTAACATCCAATAATTGCTTTGTTTCGGAGACTGAAAAGAATCCATCAGTGAGTAAGCGTTGTACCATATTCACTGTAGGCTGTTTGCCTGCATTCAGCATGACGTGTATAAGACCTGATATGTGTCAAATATGTATCGCCCCTTAAAACTTATGCAGAGAACTCCATGAAACTCCAAAGGGTGCCTCAGAAAGGTGCCTCAGGGTTGCAACACAGGCGAACTTACCCCAGTACTGTTGCTATAGTGCTATAAAATACCTGCATTGCATTACTTAGCAGTAGCAATATGTGCAGTACAGTTTCTTTAAAATAAATTCACAACCACTCACTGAAGAGAGACAGGGCAAAAGATGTATTCAAATGGACTCTATAGCATTTACATTTGCATTATGTATTTGGCCCTTGTCCAGGGCACCTTGGATAACTTATATTGTATACACTATTCATTAAAACAGCTAGATACTGAAGCAAATCAGGTGACATACTGTACATTGGGTGAAATGGCCTCAGCAGGGCCCAATGGATTTGGAAATGTTGCTATGTAAGGCTACCAGTTGTCTGCTTTTGGTTGTCCGATTGGGCAAGATGGTTACCCCGTGTTAAAGCTACAAATATGGACAATTTTGTTTAGAATTTACATTTAAATGTAAACCACAGATTTGGTTTGTTTAGTTAATTAATATATGCATGTGAGCTGTGAACTGTGGTCAATTAGAACTTACTAAAGTACAGTAAATGTGCTGAAACATGGAGGCAAAAGCCTAAAGATGTATTTCATGGAGCGATATTAGGGCCACCACAAATTTAATCGTATTGAATTTGTAAGGCTTGAATTGAATAATTGTATGCAAAAATGTTATCTGTATTTTGCAATATGCAGTTGAAACTAATGGTTTGTAATGGAATTTAATTATTATTACATTCAACTAAATAAATATTCAATTTAAATGCACTTGAAAAAATTATATTCAAGAATTATTGCATATTTAAAGCCAATTGGAAGTTACATTCAACTTCCAAAAACATTCAAAATCTGTTTTAAAATTCAAATTCAACTTAGTACTTACTATGCAGACTTCTGATGTCAGGTGGTCACCTGTTCTCCTGCGTGATTGATTGGAATGGAGTTAAATTAAATCCATGATCTTGTACTTTTTCCCAGATGTGTCTCAAAAAACTGAATTTGAATTGAATTGAATATACTATTCTAATTTCTAAGTTTAATGTGGTGGCACTAATATTGCTCCATAGTATTTTGTCTCATTATGAAATAAATAAAGGCTAAACATAAGAGTTGGTATGCATCACTTTCCATGCAAGTATACTTGAGTAACACACAACCCGGATTTGTATAAATAAATATTTGTCTGCTTCGTATTCATATAGGAATAAAATAATGTTCATAATATTGATGAGACAAACATTTTTTCTATGTGGAACTGTATGATTAGCCCATACCATTTGCCCTGTTACTTAAACACAAAGTGAATAAATTACCTGTTGTGGAGTCTAATGCACAGCACCAAAATGCACACATACTGTGTGAGTCAGCCTTCTTGATATTATCATCTGTCAGGATGCACTCAGGCATTTAAACAAAATCAGCACAAAAACAACAGCTGTGGAAAACATTGGCTGCCTTGCTTGAGCTCTCTTCACTTTGTTATACCGTTTGCTGTTTTGATCTGCAGTACTTTGGTGTGAGATGTGAGTTTATTATTTATTTATTTATTCATTTCCTCAACTTTACCATGAGAACTTGGTTGCTACTTATGGTATGCCACATTAAAATATGTAACTAATTTTGACATCACTATTTTACATAGCTAGCTAGCTTGCTAGCAATAAAGTATGCTGTCAAATTTAAATCTTCAGGCTATTTTGATGGGTATGTGCATTATTCAGGCAATAAGAACACCCAATGTGAAAGTATGTTTTGAATGGTAAAAAGAAGAAATTATAGGAAATTTGTAGCATGATAGGCCTTGAGGTATTTGAGGTATTTAAAAAATGAATACATTTTTAAAAATACTTTAAAAATACTTTTAAAATCCTTTACATTTCCAAAGTACATTTCAATGGCTTCAATGCTGTTTTGAATCATTCAAATCAAGGTATATAATATATAAATACAAAATCATACACATTTAGAAAGTCACATGTTAAAAATAGAGGATTTGTATTCAAGGGTGGGAGGCTATTGGAATTTTGCACTTGATGTATTCAGAATCTTTTGAAGGTTAACATTATGTTGGAAATAATAGATGGGACACCAGGTTGTCAGTTCAATATGTTCCTGGTTTCCTGCAGGACATGAGCTACCCTCATTCACTATACCAAAAAGCATGTTCCACCCTTAACAGTGCAGTTAAAAAGCACAACATTACCGTAAAGTCACAGTATGAGCACATCATATTTCTCCCACAAAGTAGGACTGTAGATTTATATTGTTTTAATACTGTGTCTTTGCAGGATTTCATGTACTAACATCACTTTGGCAGAAAATCAATTCCATTTAGTCCTTCTTTGTCAGTGTTTAGATATTTAAATAAAAAATCTAATATAATCACAGAATAATACGGTAGTTATCATTAGGCATATTAAGTGATAATTAAAAGACCAATATAGATCAATATGGCTTCTAATCCATTATTTTTTTTAAGTGAGTCAAATTATTTTAGTTATGCTTTCAGCTTTAGTCAAAGGCTCCCTACTTTTTCCCATCAATCACATACCTGCATAGGTTTCATTTGAGCAAAGCTCCTGCAATAAAGGACAAGGTCTTTAAAGGTGCTGCCGGCTTCTCACAGCTGTTGCATGTATGTTGAGTCACTGTTATTGTTGATTACCACTGAAAGTTGCGGGGGGTTTTTTCATCCAAGGTGGGCGGTTGCCCCCCACTCAACAATTTTTCCTGAAAGTGTTCAACGCCTAGCGATACCCCTGCTCATCCCTACATTGTTTTCGAAAGGAAATGGAAAATGTTTGGCCCACCTGCATTTTTGGTTTTTAAAATCTGGCCCCCATGAAAAAGTAATTGAATAGCCCAGCTGTAGCCCACTTCTACAAATGTGTCTCCAAATCGGTCACTCACTGGCAAATTCAGTCTTACCAGATACTTATTAGCCCTATCCCTATGTACAGATGCACTTTTATCCCAAATTTGGATTTGGGCCTAAAATATTTAACAATAAATATGCTCTGCTCAGGGTTCATAAATACAAAATGATGTTTCTAATATTCAATGTGGATGAAAATGCATTTTATTGCTGTTTACTGCATTGCCATGGGTTGCATGGGGGGAAGTACAATAGAGGGCAAAGACTATATCCAATTGAAATATGTACAATTTTTTTTTTTTTTTTTTTAAAAATACTTACATTTATAACTACTATATGTATGGCTTGGACTTCAGCCAAAGTTGCCCTAAATGAGCCTTTTTGTACATTGGTTCTTGAGAGACAGAACAGCCTCATGGGAAAGCATATTTGTGAAGAAAATACTTTCTAACCTGTTCTAAGATGTTACAGCCAAGCAGTCAGTCAGTAATGGGGTCATGGTCTTGGAGACCACGAGTCACTACACCTGACGATTAAGCCATTATCATCCCCCATTTTCATTTTTGCACTGCCAGTTCTATTGCATTAGAAATTCTAGGGCGCAACCATCTGTGCATCAGCATATCAACTGTATGGAGGTGCCTGTGCAGTCATTGTGTGGTTGTCTGGCCTGAGAGCAGAGGCCAATCACTCGTTAATGTTTATTGATGCAACAGAACAATGTCAGCAGCATCTCAGGTGGACTGGTCAGGAACAGAGCCAAATTCTCTTTAGCAATAACTCAAGGCTTTGCGTAGAGCGTTCTGATGGACATCAGCAAGTGTGCTGCAGACATGGAGAACAATACACTTAATTGTTGTGTACAACAGACCAGTCGATGGGGAGGTCCAATTCCAATGGCCTAGGCAGGGGTATCTGCTTGTTGCTGAACTCTACTTGTAGTGATTGATAGCAGCCAGACAGCACAGCACATTATTGATGTAGTCCTGGGACCACACTCCCTGCCTTCCCTGCAGGCTTATCCTTACATGGCTCTTTTATACAGCCTTCTTTTAAGATGTGAATGTGACAGCTATCTCATAGATGTCTGACTGAAAAGCCTTGAGCCCTGTATTTGATCCCCGATTGTAGATGTGTGGGATGAGGCAGAATTACATGGAGTCACACAGATATCAACAGAAAATATAATTTAAAAAATATATATATATTTTCACTTTTCAGACAAGACAGGCTAATGTCTCATGTCATCTCGAGTGCTCTCAAGTGCAACTGCCCTCTATTGGTAAATTCAGTTCAATCGAATGATGGATTTTATAGGTATTTACTATTTATCTGATTGCCTGTCATGGAATCATTGCTAAAGTCCGTTACATGCAGTGGACTACAGTGGAATTCTAGAGACAATTTGTGATGAGTTGCTGTATTGGGGCCTTCTTGTCCTCTGTCCCCCACTTGGAGAGTGCCCTCTCAGTCTTTCCCTGGGTGGTCATGTGTTGAAATGACTCAACATTTTATTGCTGAGAGAGGCCCTCCAGTCTTTCTTTATTTGCTTCATACTGGAGAAGCCTCTCTCAAAGCATGATGAATTAATAGGAAACACCAGAGACATTTCCACTAGCACCTTCATGTGAGGAAACAGGTTATCCCTCCTAATAGCTCCAATTTGCCAAAATAACATTCCAATGAATACAGTGCATTCATATGGACTTACTGTTGTGGCTGATAGCTAGTTACATTAATCAAATTGTAATTTACATATGAAATTATAGGCTGACGTCTATGTCAATGATTTGAAAACAGTCATGCATTCAATAGAAAAGTTTTACTATGCATTCATTTGAAATTGCTGCCTGATAATGGCACACTAACTTATAATATATATATTATTATACTAATAACTCAACAGATTTAACAATTTAACACCAGGAACAATAGCAATTATTTCAATTTTACAATCTTGCAGTGAGTCTGCATACAAGGTATCAGGTTGAATGTTGTGTAGCGAAGTTCAAATATCACCCCTGCCCAAAAGGTCAGAACAGGAACTTTTATTTTTGTAGCTAGATAGTGTGGCAGCCCGATGGGCTGCACTAGGAAATGGCTGCCTGGCCTACAACACATGGGCGCCAGGAAACACTACATTTCCCAGCAGGCCACAGTCACACCTGAGCAAAGTCACGGCAATTGGACAAACGACCAGCTGAAAGCCATTTTGGAGGCCTATTGAGAGAGAGAGAGAGAGAGAGAGAGAGAGAAGAGAGAGAGAGAGAGAGAGAGAGAGAGAGAGAGAGAGAGAGAGAGAGAGAGAGAGAGAGAGAGAGAGAGAGAGAGAGAGAGAGAGAGAGCACAACCAACCTGTGGAAGTCGTTGACCAGCCAGGATACAAAGAGAGTATTGGAGTTTGTTTGTTGGAAATCGGATTGTTTTGGACTTTGGACTACGGACTGGATTGCGGACTACTTAACTGGATTTTGGACATTGGAACAGACTTGGACAACGAGATAAGGATTTGTGGACTTTGTTTGTATTCCCTGAAGACCCCACCCTTTGTTTCGTGTTGCCCTTGTTCGTGTTAGTTTAATAAATTATCATTTTTGTTCATATTACTGCCTCCTCTGTGTTCTTACACTTGCCTACGCCCCCTGCAAGGTCCGTGCGTGTCGCCCAACCCTTGGGGACGCCACATATGGTGGAGAATGCGGGCAGAGGGCATCACTTACAGGCAAGAGGAGGTAGTACAAAAAATTCAATATGGAGCTTTTGAACCAAGAGTGGATGTTGGACCCGAAAATCTTCTCCTGGCTTGAGAGCGATGGGAGAAGACACCTGTCACTTTCGATCAACGTGAGGTGATTGCAGATTTCTTAAAGATGTCAGAGCGCACCCAAAGACGGACACTGGAACGGTGCCCTCTTTTCTTGATGACGAGCCTGGATGCCGTGTCCGAAGTCGTGACCCTGCGTTCTAACAGGGAGCGATTCGGCAACGAGTTGTGGGAAATGCATTGATTCTCTATGAGAGTGTGCGACTTCCGCGACTGTGGCCAACAGGTCCTATTTCGATTAATCGCGTTTCGGTGTCCCAGAAAAGTTCAAATTTCTGAACTTTCCGGGAAAGTTGCCCGGTAAGAGCCAATCAAATTAATGTCTTGCTGTTTTTACCTTCCACGTGGAAACCAACACAAAACCTACATCGTTCCGACACTTCAACATGGAGGAGAAACTGATAGCAGCGGTCTGCAATACTCCCATACTGTACAATGTTTCCCTGCAGGAGTACAGGGACAAAAAAAAAAAATGACGCTTGACAGCGGTGGCAGCAGTTGTTTGTTTCCTGGTCAGTTTTCAATTCAAGTCAATTCCTTTTTATTAATTGGTAACGTTATAGATGCGGCTATAGAGGCATACGCGAGTGACGGAGGGTCTTGTAATTAGCCAAACCATTGCAGCAACGTGTTTGGAATAGATTGTATGATAGTAAAACGTTATTTATTTTATTTATTTAACCTTTATTTAGCCAGGCAAAAGTTATGCACAGTTTATTCCGTCGCACATGGTTTTGGATATCATATACCAGCGCAGCTAAGCTAGCTAGCACCCATATTACAATAACGATGTGTTAATAATTATATACCATAACTGAGCTATGTAGATTTATCAAATTAGCTAGCTAGCTACTTGTGATTAAAACAAAAGAAACGGAAAAGACGTAGACATGGTAGGCTAGGTAGAAAATATTTAATATAAAGACAGCTGATCATACAGTGTAACAAATCTAACATTTATTTGTTAAAGAATACTCTTTTCGGCTTTGTTCTTCTGAGGCTGGAAACAGAGATGTGTATTTGGAATGGTCTATAAATGGTTGTGTTTTACATTGCAAAACAATAAAGACTTTTTTTTTAAAGTTTCAAGTCATCCTATTTATTATATAATATTGGGGACATGGGTCAACTAGTTGTTGCTATACAGTGGCTGTATGTGACATTTGAATAGGGATGGTTCTAAATATGAATATTGTAAGAAATATGGCAGCGCTCTGATCTTGATGAAGGTTTTATTTCGTTAGCGACAGTGACAAAGTAAATGACGGGTAATACAAGAATATCAGCAAGCACTCTGGACTCAGCCGAGTTCGTCTGAATGTATTTCTCCCAACTCAATGGCTCTAGAATACTCTAGTGTGTGATTTATTCACTCTATTGTATTGCTAATGTCTCTTCCTCTCAATCACCTATTCATATGTCAATGACTGTCTCCATTTGGCCGCACAGATCCTTTGTAATTGTGATATGATTTACCCGTCTGCCTACAGTTCAATATCTTACAATATGGATGGTTCTAAAAGAATGTTTGTGTTAACTGCATCTACAGTAGTTGTTGCTATAGACATTTGTGTGCTTGTGTAAACTGAAAAAAAGCTGTTGTAAGAAATGTGTACATTTATCTTTCAACCTGGAGTAATGGAGGTTTAGCTCTTTTAACCCTCAAGTGACTAACATATTTTATATACAAAAAGACTGACTGGAGTCAGAAATACCCCAAGTTAAACTATTGAATAAAACGGTCCAATTAATTCAAGAACATAATTTTTTTATTGCAATATCATTAGATATGTACAAACTTTTCTTTTGCATCAAAAAAAACTTGTTTTATGCAACATTGTCTTGCCATGGGACCGCACCCTCTGCAGAAAAGTAGGAGGCAAGTGTTTCCCTCACATGGATGGCCTCCTTGTGGCGTTGTTGGTTCCCACTCGGCGGATGGGCTGGAGATCAACAGGATCAGGAGCCTGTCTCTCAGCTGCTGGGCTCCCCGCGGTCCAACGGATGAAGTTGTGCAACACACAGGTTGCCTTCACACACTTCTCTCCACATTTCCAGGGCTGGTCCCAATCACTGGCCGTACATCCTCCATTGTGCTGACAGGATGCCGAAGGTGTTCTCGACAATCATCCTGGCGCGGGAGAGTCGGTAATTGAATACCCTGTTCCTTCTGGAGAGGTTGGACCCGGGAATGGCGCATATGAGGTGTCTCTGCAGTGGGAATGCCTCATCTGCCACAAAGACATGGGGTTGGCATCCCAGGTGCTCTGCTTCTGGCAGCAGCCTGTCTTCAGGGAGGTCCAGTCTGCCATTCTGCAGGGCCTTGCCGAACTTGGAGCTGGCCAGGGTCCCTCCATCACTTCTCCTCCCATAGGCGCCAACGTCCACCACGCGAAAACGGTACCTGGCATCTACAACTGCCAAGAGGACGATGGAGTATGTCCCCTTGTAGTTGAAGTACAGAGAGCCGGATTTGGAGGGGGCCTGAATATTCACATGCTTTCCATCGATGGAGCCCAAGCAGTTGGGAAAGTTCCAATGCTGACGGAATTCCTCAGCAATAGTCATCCAATCCTCCTTCTTTGGGACTGGCATGAACTCAGACACCAGGCATTCCAAGATTGCAGTGGCCACCTCTGGGATGATGTAGCCCACAGTGGTGATTCCTACACGATAGCTGTAGGCAATCGACGGTATGAGTCCCCAGTTGCAAGGTAACTGTAAAATAAAAGAATGCTATTAGTTGTATGAAGTAGACTAGCCTACTACATTGTTCAGTAGCTCAATTGTACATTAGCTCAACACATCCATTATTGATAATTTATTTAATCCTAAAAGCATAAATATTTATAGCTAGCTAAACTTATATGGCCTACATACATCTTATTTAATTTTTGTGTTGGTTAAAAAGCAAGTTTACTCTTCATGTAGTAACTCTGTTCACTGACTCTGGATACCCCCCTGACTACCCGCACTAGCTCTGTCATACCTTCATTCTGCACATACCTATGTACAATATTGTAATATAGCCTTGTAAAATTCTGTATCATTTTGCTGTACTACCTATACATATATTTATATATTTATACTCACCTGTACTTACCTATACATAACTGCACTAGTCTGTATATAAATTATAGCAACATAGCAACTAACTACCTGTATAGTAATTATTCAATACTGTGCCTGTTAGCATTATAACTTCTGCTGTAGTACTGTATTGTTGCACTTACTGACATGTTTGCACTCTGGTTAGATACTAAACTTATTTTCGCTGTACTGTACCTGTACTGTACAATGACAATAAATTTGAATCTAATCTAATCTAATTTCTTATCGCATGGGTACGTTTGGAAAAATGTACCGGAGACAAATTGCGAGCCGTTCCGCTGCACTGATGGGGCTCCGCCAATTTGTTTCAGCCGTGTTATCCGAGGCCCCACTCTGGTCAGCAGCTCATCGAACTGGGCACGGTCCAGCCTGAAGTACCGCTGGAACCTCTCTCCATCCAGCCGCAGCTCCTGCACCAGCCTGTGATATTCGCCGTGCTGCCGGGCGGGTCTGCAAAATTCTGTGGACCCACACACGGACCTCCGGCGTTTGCAGCGCAAGTACAAAGCCGCAATTACTAAAAGCCTTCTGCGTTTCAGTTTATCGTTCATAATTGAAGGAAACAATACTGCTAGCCAACTACTATTTCCAATACAGATTCTCAAAACCGATGATGAACTATTCGTTTACGATGCCAAAAAATTGTAAGCACGTCGGAAGCATTTTTGAGGATGCCAGTCAAGCGCGGTGAACGCCCACTGGGCAATTTATTCGCCTAGCATCGCCTAGCATCGCTCCCTGTTAGAACGTAGGGTGAGGGTGATGCACCAGGAGACTTGGGACAAGGAGCAGGCCCAGCTGGCACAAAGTGAAACCCACCAATGCCTATGTTGCCTGGGATATGGGCATCAACCCAGTGAGTGCTTCTGGAAGGAGAAGTTGGCTGGGAAGACCCAAAGGAGGAAGCCCAGGACTATGCCTGCTCGGTGGCGCCCCCTAGAGAAAATGTCCCAGGTAAGCCGCAAAAGCAGCATACAGGTGTCGCAGACAAGTGTGCTGATTTGGAGTCAGAGTTAGAAGAGGCACAAGTTGTGATCAGGGGCAAAGAGGATGAGATCCAGAAATTGGAGCAATGTTGTCGGGACGAGAGGGAGGACCTGGTGAAGAACCAGAGACGGGCGGCCATGGTGGAGGACCAATGGCGAGTCACCCTCCAGGAGGTCCAGCAGCTGAAGCAGAGTGCCCAGATTGAGCTGTGCAAGGCAAAGGTGGAGTTGAACACCTCAGAGGAGCGCCACCTGCTGGCGGTGATGAAATTGCAAGAGGAGCACCACCTGGACTCCCTGAGAGTGCTGGGAATCATGGCTGGGGAGATGGAAAAGGAGAAGGCATCCCTTGGCGATGAGATGAGGCGTGTAGAGTCCCACAACTTGGCGCTCAAAGAGCAGGTGAGCAACCTAACGCAGGTGCTTGAGAATGAGCAGCGACAGTGTCTGGACATGCAGGAGTCCCAGGACCAGGCCACAGATGAGTATGCCAGGGCCTTGGGGGATGCACAGACCAGGCTCGCCCAGAAGGAGGCAGAGCTAAGGAAAGCAGCGGAGAACCATGCGTCCGAGGCGGAGCAACTCCGGTGCCGAGTGGAGCAGGAGAGCAGGGATACGCACCAGGTCGAGGCCAACGCCCTGCGGGAGCAGCTGGCCCAGCTGGAGAAGAGCGTGGAGCAGGAAAAGGCCCAGAACCAGGAGCTGCAGGCTCAAATCCAGTCCATGGAGGGCAACAAGGGATGGTTCGAGCGCGGACTCAAAGAGGCGGAGGAGACGGCGGAGAAGAGTGCGCTGGAGCACCAGGAGCAGGTCCAGAAGCTGCAGCTGGAGCAGACCGCACAGCTTCAGGGGAAAATGGCGGAGATAGAAGCCCAGCAGCGGGCCACAGAGAAATCCTTTCGCGAGGTTTTAAAAATCCAGACCGAGACTCTGCTGGATCTACAAGATCAACTGGAAGAGGTGAGTGAAGAACTCGAATCTGTAAAGTGTTTTCCTGTCACTAAAGATTCCAGCACACAGGTGGAGTTCTCGCAGCCAGTGCAGCTGGCAAGAGACAATGACCAGACGGAGTCAGAGTGGGATCGATGGTCCTCAGTCCCCCTCAGCCTGCCGGACCTTGGAGGAACGGGAGGAGCAGTTTGCCGAGGAGGAGCTATGGTGGGACCATAGCGTGGAGGAAAGCCTCTTGGTGATGGCTGAGGCCGGGTGGAACACCCGACCCTCTCCTGAAGTGGTGAGTCCATTGTTTCCACTGAAGGGGAAAAGTCAGAGAAGAGTCAGGGAGTTTAAAAGGACTCACCTGAAGAGAAACGGAAACGGAACAGGCAGATATTTCGATGGAATGACCGTGGGAAGCGTGTGTGGAGCAGAGATGCCAAAAAGACAAAGAGAAAATCAAGTGTTGTGAAGAACATGTTTTCCCTGGTGGCCAAGCCTAATCACCTGGAAAAGGAGTGGAAGTGGCGGAAAAAGCCAAAGCGAGGAACACGGATTCTGGAATGGCACAAGGTTCACTGGAGGAGCCATGAACAGCTGGTGAAGCACAGGGCCCGAGGGGTGATCGGTCTGTCCGTGGAGCCCAGAGCCTGTACCCACTGGCGGCCATTTTGTTGCAGTAAAGGTGAGCAACTTGCGCCATGCACTAATGACTTTCAGATCTTACAGCAGATGAATGGAGAGGGAATCTGGACGTTTGATCCTGGTGGAGCACTGCCTGAGTGGACCTGGAGAGGGGGACCCTCCTGGTGGCCGCTGGGAATAGGCCGCTCAGCCCTCCCGAGGTCAGAGCTGAGGAGGAGGGTGTGTGGCAGCCCGATGGGCTGCACTAGGAAATGGCTGCCTGGCCTACAACACATGGGTGCCAGGAAACACTACATTTCCCAGCAGGCCACAGTCACACCTGAGCAAAGTCACGGCAATTGGACAAACGACCAGCTGAAAGCCATTTTGGAGGCCTATTTAAAGGGCTGAATCCCATTGTTCTGGGATAGGAGTAGGAACGTGTTTGGGGAAGGAGTGCGGTGTGTTTGGAGAGAGAGAGAGAGAGAGAGAGAGAGAGAGAGAGAGAGCGAGAGCGAGAGCGAGAGCGAGAGCGAGAGAGAGAGAGAGAGAGAGAGAGAGAGAAAAACCTGTGGAAGTCGTTGACCAGCCAGGATACAAAGAGAGTATTGGAGTGTGTTTGTTTGTTGGAAATCGGATTGTTTTGGACTTTGGACTACGGACTGGATTGCGGACTACGAACTGGATTTTGGACATTGGAACAGACTTGGACAACGAGATAAGGATTTGTGGACTTTGTTTGTATTCCCCTGAAGACCCCACCCTTTGTTTCGTGTTGCCCTTGTTCGTGTTAGTTTAATAAATTATCATTTTTGTTCATATTACTGCCTCCTCTGTGTTCTTACACTTGCCTACGCCCCCTGCAAGGTCCGTGCGTGTCGCCCAACCCTTGGGGACGCCACAATAGCTAATTAAGACACTCCAAATCCAAGAACAAGAACTGTGAATGTTGACAAAAATCAGAGGATGTCAGAGTTTGCCAAAAATAGTAACATATGATAGCTAGCTAACTAACTGTGTGATAACAGTTAGGACAATATCTAACATTGCCAGCTTGCATGCTAAGTAGCTAACTAGCCAACTCATATGGGCTGATTGCCACCTTGCTTACTTGTAAAACTGCTAGCTAGCTAAAGTCTGAGGTAACTTAGATACAATTAGTTGGAAATCTAACATTATCTCCACTACAAATATGTTGTATTGGTTCTGCAGATCGTTGTACTTTCTCTGCTTTTGGATGCCTTATGACAAGCCATTTCGGGCGAACCAGATATGCTGTCAAGAGGTCTTCTTTTTTTTGCTTCTGATTGATTGAGTGTACAATTCAGCACCTACACTAGCTAGCAGCAAAGGTTTTGCATTAATGTACTACTGTGAGGACTACTGTGAGGATCGATATGTGCATACAGCTTTGATGTTTTTTCAGGTTCAATGTTTGCGTTCAGCTTCAAAATAATATAAGGATATTTATTTTTAATTTAATACAGTTTTTGCGATCGTCCAGAAGCATCCCAAAATGTATTTAGACTCTTGTGCCCATTTTTTACCCTCCCCGGGACAATGGGACAACGTTAGCTTCAAGCCCTGTCAACAAATTTAGTCTCAATAAACATTATCATTTGACGTTTCGCTGTTTGAAATTGTATTTTCTCGAGTTGCTCGTTCCTGTCAGTGGTTTTGTTCAATTGAAGCCCTGAACTGTAACTATTATTTGTGTGTATTGTGTATATTGATAATACAAACAGGCTCATGGTATGTTATAAAACAGTTATACTGTTAGATAATTCAAGCCATGTGTGTTGTACAGTAAGTCTACCTCCATTTTATCAACAAGTTGATTATATGTCAAAGCTAATTTGTGATTGTTGTTATATTTTTGTTTAATTTGGTAAGTATAATTGATAAGACAATTTCAATCATTTTGATTTCCGTTATAAGTTTCTATAATTTATATATTTAAATAATTTTACATATTTAACGGCTATTTTATTTATAAATAGAGATGAAAGCAGTGTTTGGTTCAATAAATTATGTATTTATGAATTCCCAGGTGTGACAGATAACGGTATGATGGAAAGATGTGACAATGGACCAGTGAGTTTGTGATGAAGTGTCTATGTCATTGACTCCAGGTGCCCTACGATGACCTGCGCTATCTGTTTGGTGAGATCATGTACGGTGGTCACATCACAGATGACTGGGACCGAAGGCTGTGTAGAACTTACCTGGAAGAGTTTATCAAGCCTGAGATGATGGAAGGGGAGCTCTACCTGGCCCCCGGCTTCCCCTTGCCTGGAAACATGGACTACAACAACTATCACCAGGTTACAAATCCGCTGGATCTCTACACCGCACTGCATTCAGCGCACAGAAATGTTTTTTAAAAAGCGCGTTTTGTGCATTTGCGACCATTTTGACAAAAATTCACTGCCGCCTAGCACCTCGCGTAAATGTTAATGCTGAGAGCTACATTACCAGGGACCCCTGTATCACCATCCTGAATTGTTGCCAGATTGGAATAGGTTACTGCGCAGAGCAAAGCGCTGTGAGGCGCCGAGACCATCCAGATTGCTCCCGCTGCATCTTCGGGGAATTGGTGCGGCATTTATTAATAATCTGCAATCCAGGTGGCGCTCATTAGGCATCGTTGCGATGCAGATGCGAGCACCGCTCCGGGGTGGTCCTCTCTTCGGTCTCAGCTAGTGCGAGGGGAGCGAGAATGCCCACGCCGTTAACACAAGGCCTGTGAGGGTGAAACGTCTCCATCAGCCACCTGCGTAGGCAAGTCTGTGTTACTCATCCAGGAAGGATCTGAGGGTGAAAAATGTTTAATCACTGCATCTATTCTGTTGGGGATTGGTGATTATATATTCTATGCTGTTGTAAAAGCCTACAGAACAGAGCCTCTGTTAGTAGTATATCCATGGCACAGGCACATGTCTCATCTCTCACCACCTCCATCCCGAGACTGACAACGGAGGTTATTTAATTTGGCACTTTCTAGTGTCTCCGGCCTTTATCGAAGTGAAAAAGTCTAAAGTAGCGTGTGTTTATCCGACCGTCCTTTCTGTAATGGTCCACACTGATTAACTGATTGGCAGTGTGGTATGTGGGATTGTCTCTCCTCCTTCCCCCGATGTGTGAGGAGGGAGGCAGTGACTCAGGGGGTCATGTGTCAGACTGAAGCCGATGTGCTGGCTGGATCATTTCTCTGCAGTGTGGGATGCATGTTGTGGGATGTGACCATGGAATTGGCAGTGCTAAAGTGTGTGTGTGTGTGTGTGTGTGTGTGTGTGTGTGTGTGTGTGTGTGTGTGTGTGTGTGTGTGTGTGTGTGCGTCTGTGCGTGCGTGTGCATGTCTGTGTGTGTGTGTGTGCATGTCTGTGTGTGTGGGGGCGGGGCATGTGTGTGTGGGTTTGTGTGTGTGCGCAGGACATTTTTCAGAGACAACTACTTTACCGAGACATTGCTGAATCCCATGACCAAGAACAAAGGTTATGCTTGCTTTCAGCATTGAAAACATTTCAGAGCTAGAATTAAAAGCAGCCTGCCGCTTGGTGAGTGTTCTCAGTCACAACCAATCTCCATTGTGCAGAAAAAAAAAAAGCCATGCTATCATGAACACAATTTCTCAGTGCACCCATGTGTGGAGAGCCCAGTGTGGGCTCTGAGACTGATGCTTTGTTTTGTTGTGGTGTGATCCCCCCTCCACCAGTATATTGACGCCACTCTCCCTGCTGAATCGCCTTACCTGTACGGGCTTCACCCCAACGCTGAGATTGGCTTCCTCACCCAGACCTCGGAGAAGCTGTTCCGGACGGTGCTAGAGATGCAGCCCAGGGACAGCAGTGCCAGAGAGGGCAGCGGCAGCACCAGGGAGGAGAAGGTAGTCACGGGACAGTCTCAGGTCCCAACTTCCACATGTACAAGCAGTGCAAGGCAATTAAATACAAACTACTTTTGAATTGGACATGGAATTGGGCTTTTTTCAAATGAACAGATAGCGAGCAGGTATCGGGTACTGTAGGCTATACACTGCCGAATGGATAGTGTGACATTATTTAGAAATTTCAGCTTTGAAGTTTATTTTTGAGTTGTTTAGAAGTTGCAACATTGATAATACAGTCCCGGCCAAAAGTTTTGTCGCATGAGTGGACAAAAGTGACAATTGCTAATTACCCAACTCTTAATTAGCTAATAAAGTTAGGAAACAACACAAATTAATCATAAGTGTCTAAAGTTTATTTAGATACCATCAAAACAAAAATTTCATAGATGCTTATAAGGTTTATTGCTTGATAATGATGAACAAGCCAGTTTCTACCTGGACAAAAGTCTTGTCGCAAATCAAATTATAATCAAGAAATGTTATCTTTCTCAAAAAGTAAATAAAATAACAAATGAAAAATCTGTCTAGTATTTCATCATGGACTATAAGTTAAGAAATTAATATCTTGTATGGGTTCCTTTGGCCTGCAGAACAGTTGCCATCCGGTTTGGCAGAGAGTCGTAGAGCTTGTTGATGAAGTCGTCGGGGATGGCATGGAAGGCCATCCCAAAGCTCCTCCATGTTCTTCGGCTTGATCCTCCAACCTTCCTCCTTCATTCTTTGACAGATATGCTCAATAATATTCATATCTGGAGACTGTGCTGGCCATCCCTGAAGGACATTGATCTTCTTCCCCCTGAGAAACTTCATAGTGGAACCTGAGGTATGGCAAGGAGCTCCATCCTGTTGAAAAATCTGACCCCTTTTGTAGTTGGGAATGTACTGGGAGACAAGAATCTGTTGATATTTGGCACTGTCAATGTTACCATCCACCTTCAGATCTCCCTGGCACCTCCGTATTGGACGTAACCCCAAACCATAATCTTTCCACCTCCAAATTTGACTGTCTTCTGGGTGAACCGTGGGTCCAGACGGGCCCCAGAGGGTCGTCGACAATATTGGCGGTGCTTGGGCTCCATGCTCAACTGACGATTCATCTGAAAAATCTATTTTTCGCCACTTTTCTGCTGTCCACCCTTCCGTCAGGCTATGGGCCTTGGCGTACGCAACATGATTTCTTAGCTGTCTCTTGTTTAGTGCTGGTTTCTGGGCAGCAGCACGACCGTGGAGACCATTGCGAGCAAGAAACCGACGTACAGTTCTTGACGAAACAGGCATTGCTGGCGTCCACTCCTCCTGGAGCTGTGAGGCGGTTGACATGGGGCTGGCTTTTGACAGTTGGACAAGCAAGCTGTCGTCAGATATGAATATTATTGAGCATATCTGGGGACGAATGAAGGAGGAAGCTTGGAGGACCAAGCCGAAGAACTTGGAGGAGCTTTGGGATGCCTGCAAGGTGGCCTTCCATGCCATCCCCGACGACTTCATCAACAAGCTCTACGACTCTCTGCCAAACCGGATGGCAACTGTTCTGCAGGCCAAAGGAACCCATACAAGATATTAATTTCTTAACTTATAGTTCATGATGAAATACTAGACTGATTTTTCATTTGTTATTTTATTTACTTTTTGAGAAAGATAACATTTCTTGATTATAATTTGATTTGCAACAAGACTTTTGTCCAGGTAGAAACTGGCTTGTTCATCATTATCAAGCAATAAACCTTATAAGCATCTATGACATTTTTGTTTTGATGGTATCTAAATAAACTTTAGACACTTATGATTAATTTGTGTTGTTTCCTAACTTTATTAACTAATTAAGAGTTGGGTAATTAGCAATTGTCACCTTTGTCCACTCATGCGACAAAACTTTTGGCCAGGACTGTACAGTTAAATACATTTTAATGGCTGTTTTCTGGTATTTGAGCAACTGAAATTGTTTGTAACCTGCGTGTTAATTGTTTAAATTTGATTCGTCCTTAATTAAGAAGTACTACCATAACCGTATATTTTGGCCCTTAAAAAGTGTGACAAAGGGGCCTCCCGCGTGCTGTAGTGGTTTCAGCGTCTGACGCTGGACACGGCGACCGGGGTTCGATTCCCTGGCCACGCCCGGCTCTGGGAGTGCCACCGGTGGTGGAAATTGGCTGTCCGCCCCAGGGAGGGGGCAGGGAAGCCAACAAACGTTCACTGCGCACAGGATTGGCTCTGGTTTGCCGGAGTTACGGTAGACAGCATGATGAGTGCCATCATGGATGAGACGATACTTTTCCTTTGTCACTACCGGTCACAGGGCTATGGCAGCGAACTATGAGGGAGGGATTGACTTAAAAATGATCTTTTCTGAGCTGTGTTTCTTTGCTCATAACTCTGTGTAATGTATGAATACAGTCCACTTCTAAGCATCTACGTTCGTAAGGAGACTGGCATCTAAAAGAGTATTGCTAATGAAATAAAGGGAGAACATTCAACTTACATAATAAAATACTGCAAGGATTTAGTGATATAATTGATGTAATAAAAAAAAAAAAAAGATTCCTCTTTCTTTCTTCGAGAAATCTAAAATCTATGTAACAGCAATGATCAGAGTATTTACAACTGTTATGACCACTTCATACTGTTCAACAAAATTAACCGATAAAGAAATTAAAATAATAAAATGGGTACCCAATGTCAATGAGTGCACTCAATTCCTACCACCTGATGAAATAAAATTAATGTCCATCTAAAGAAATGCAGATGATGATTGCAGATACTGAAGCTGGGATGATAATGACGTGGGTAGGTTGCAGATGCTGCCCGTAAGTGGCACTGGTGCCACAGGTTCAGGATACACACTCAAAAAGGGGGGGTACAAAAACAAGTCAGGATTCTTCTTCTTATAATTGAAAGTAAAAGACGTACAAATCTCCTTTAAGTTCAACTCGCTCACTCGCAAATATCCCAAACTTTGGTTAGTTCACTGTAGTAATGCACTTCCAACTTTTGTTCTAGAATACGTCTGTGTTCTCAAGTTTCTATATTAATACTTCTCACTTTTCCTTCTAAAATGCTCATAGGTTCTTAACTTTTTGTTCAATTATTCTAACTGCATCTATTCCTGCTCCGTAGCTTGCGGCTTGCTCCTTTTTTTTTTTCAAAAAAAAAAAAAATGGCCGATCAAATCAAAACACAAAAAAAAAACACTTCACACTCTCGGGGGTTTCATAGTCAAATCACAACACATTTGCAATGAAGAAAAGTTAGGAATCGTCTGCAAATCTAATCAGTCTAAACTACTTGGCTCTGCTTGTGTTAGGATTAATCAGATGCATCTCTGGATCCTGCCGAGAAATATGAAAAAGAAACAAAAGCAAGGCCTCAACACTTCTAAAGCAGCTTTGAATGCGCCACACTGCAAACGATCGCCTTAGTCTCATCTGCATTTAGCATGACTGCACGTGTAGGCACACTTGTGTCTCAGGAGATTAAAGTGAGTCTGTTCCTAACCAAAGTCTCCAGCTCTGTGCTGACATTAAAAAAATGAGATACGGGAACTGTGTCAGTGTTTCAGAATTCATTATGACAGATGACCTTTTGAGTTTAAGAATAGGGGTGTTCATGGTTTTTCAACTGACAAAAGTATTGTATTTGTGAAATAAGTTTTTCTGTTCCATTCACGTGTTCATGTGACTTGCAGAGAAAAATAGATTAAATCTAGTGCAATATCCTTCCAGCCAATGCCTCATAGATTTGTTGTCAGGAGCATTAAGCCCTATGTGCTTGATTGGAACAACTCACTAAACTTCCATGAGAACTCAAATAATTACATTGAAGCATTCATCCCAAACATTTTGTGGGAACCCAAAGGCTACTGAAGATTTGGTTTAACCTTGTGATGTGACCATTTATGTGGAAAAAAGCCCTGTTATTGCAATTTTGTTTAATAATGAATATTAATGAATGCGACTAATCCATAAGGGGAGCAATGCGGCAGCCCTTGTTGTTATTTTTGCCCCCACACACAAGACTAAAGTTTTGTTTTTGATCTTCTTTTTTTCTTCAGGCAGTTGCAGCATTGTGCTCGTCATTTATCAATGTGACAACCACAGAGACAATCTTGTGGTGGTTTACATCAAGTGGTTAAGATCAACAGTCTATAGACTATATAGAGCATTTTAATGGGTGAACGCTGCCAGTGCTGTGTAGTCCATAATGTATATATAAATTAGCTGTAGAAGCACTTTGCAACTGACAATTCAGCAGTAGTCACACCTTATTAAACATTCTAAGCATGTCTTGGTGGTTATACTTCAACCAGTGCCAGTCTATAAGTCTGGTCGTCTGCTGGAGACATCTCCGTCATGAAGAATTCAACACTTTCTCCAGCATCAGTTGAGGTTCAGTCACTTTCTGAAATGCGAATTCGCTGAGTTAAGCTTAAAGACGTAGCTTTAAATAAAAACCTTATATTTTATTCCCCTGTACGCATGTCAAGGTATCTCCATGAAATAACAGGAATGGACATAACCTATTTAAATTTGTTCTTTACGTCAGCACAACTTTAGCCATCTTTTGTTTCAAAGTTTCCATGTCTACAGGTTAGAGATGGAGAGGCTGATCCCATTAACGGTTTGTTTTGGGGGGTGTTTCTGTGGAGTGCAGATAGAGGCTTTGTGTTAGAGGTCTGTGTAAAGAAAATGAACAATGAATGAAAAGGGACAATTCCGTTGCAGAAGCAATATTGGCCAGTCAGTTTGTGAGGCGGCATCTCATCACCTTTATGCTATCAAACGAGACCAAAGGCTGATTTCATTGCCAACTCAATGTTGTATCAGACAGTATGATGTTGAATGTTGAATACCAGAGCAGGGCAGGACTCTGTAGTCCTCTGTATGTTTTAGCAGAGATTATAGATAATTCTAGAGATGGTTGTTCACTCCTGTGTTCTAACATTGAAAGTTCCAGGCCAAGATTAAATTGAATGAATTTAGTCTAAATAAGGACAAATGCAATTAAATAAAATCGAAAGAAACCTTCTTGGTTTAATACAGCACTGCATCTCAAAAGTCTGTTTAACGCAGTGTATCTCTCTAGGCGGTGGAAGTAAGAGATTGTTTTATAACATTTTTATGATTTATAAAATTGATACAATTTTCATCCGCAAGCAAGATTTTTGGTGATGAAAGATCTGTGGTGTGTAGCGTGGTGTTGGTTGATTTTGAGATGCAGGATATCACTAACAGGTATGGGATGCTAAAACACCTATTTGATATGTCATTATTTTTCTTATGCAGTAGCAGACAGTTTTTTAAGATAATTTGTTCATATTTATGTATATAAATATTATTAATGTAATTAATAATAGGTTCCTGCTTGAGTTCAAGTTAACATTTACATTTTTACATTTTAAGCATTTAGCAGACGCTCTTATCCAGAGCGACTTACAAGATGTGCATAAATACATGGTAGGAACAATCATAGTTTACGCAGGAGATCAGTGCAGTAATACAGCGATAGACATCATTGCAGGCAGCTGCGTACCATACCTGTAACACTGGGAAGGAAAAGGTTAGTAAATTATATATTTTTTTAATTAAATGGACTAAGCAGGGGTATATAGCGTTGATCAAGTAGGCAGTGGTGATGACAATTAGCTAGGTGTACAGAATGCAGTTAACTTGGCAGCAAGAACAGTTTTTTATAAAAATTGAGTTAAATTACATATCCCTATTTTAGTTATTGTCGGTGAAAGGTCATTGCGCTGTATGCTTGCTTCACTTTAATGCTATGCGAGCAACCCATATTAGGTTAGACAAAGATGTCTGTTCATTATTATGCATCTGTCAGATTGCCATGTCAGTTTGAATAGCATTTTTCCTTATTTAGTGTATCACACTGATTCTAGAGGATAATCTTGACACAAACTAAAGTGAATCATTATGCATTATGTGAATATAAATGCATAGTATGTCTATAAGAAATATGTAGACATATCAAGACATCATGATGACGGTTATCTAAGGTGCTATACCCCTCTGGTCACAATTTCCTTGTGAGCATTTCATATAGGGGATTTATAACATTTTGCTGCTTTCTCATAATGCTATATAGCTATATATAGAGTTATATATGTTTATGTTCAGTTATTAGCATCTGTGTCAAACATTGGCAACAAGGCAATAATGTATTTTTAATAGTACATAAGACATTATAAATATGCTTCAACCCAGTAGTGAGTGCAATGGGCCTCATTTATTAAGCAACATACAAACTAATTTCTCTTAATTCCTTCGTACAAACATTTACACATGAAAATTATGATTCATCAAAGTTTTCAGGAGTCCAACTTGTTCAGATGTGAGAAGGAAATTTACGAAAACCTGAGACCACACGCATAGGGTGTGTAAACTCTGCAGTTCGTCTTTTAACTCGAATCTTTCACTTTTATTGATTAAGTATTTTGTCCTGAAATATCACAAAGAAAGATAAATTATATAGAAACAAACTATCTATACTATTTTAATGAAGTAAAACAAAAATGTTTGAAATGAGTAATAGCATTGCAAAGAGTTACTATGATTTCATAATTGCAGTTTTGTTTTTTAAACAATTAATTGATGAGAAATACTATTTCTAAATACTAAGGGCCAAAATGCTGTAAAGTGCAAGCTTGCAATGGCGGACCTTGCTCTATTAGAGGAATTGGCGAGAGTCCTTCTGTAAGATCACATTTTCAGGGACCGGTCTGACTTTTTTGGCAAGGATGACGAGTGGCTCATGAGCCAGTTCCGATTCCCTAGAACCCTTCTATTGAGGCTGTGCAACATCTTAGAGCCAGACTTAATGAGGCAAACAAGAAGATCTTCTTACGATTTTCTTACGATTGAAACTAAGTGCCTCTGAACATTTGATAGTTGTATAGTCATATAATTTTATGGGGAAATTATGTGCATATTTACGAAGTTATTGATGAATGAGGCCCATTGTTTTTAAGTAGAGTGTACCTTAGCAGGTATTTCCAGTGCCATGTCAGTGCATAGGTCAAAATAATACTTGAGGTACTTGTGTGAATTTCCTGTTATTTTCAGCTTTTGCCAACCATATAAAACACATTATTTGGCAGCATACTAGTTAAGAAGACCTGTCATATTTGGCTTTGATTCCCAATGTAAAAGCTGTCGCCCGGCCTCTTCCAACCTTCGCCCTTTGCGTCCAACAGGTGAAGGCAGTCCTGGACGAGATCGTGGAGAAGCTGCCCGAGGAGTTCAACATCCCGGAGCTGATGAACAAGGCGGAGGAGCGGACGCCCTACATCGTGGTGGCCTTCCAGGAGTGTGAGCGCATGAATGTCCTGACCCAGGAGATAAAGCGCTCCCTCAAAGAGCTCAGTCTGGGTCTGAAGGCAAGTCTCCCCTCAGACCGAAGTGCGAACACCAGACGCAGACATCGGCCGCACTTCATTATCTTCAGGCTAGAGTTATTTAAAGTGTTTTAATTAAACTGTTAGAACAAGCAGAGAAAATTGTATCCATAATGCAGTATCATTAATTTTTCACTGTTGGACCTGTAACAAATTTTATACATCAGCAGACCTATTTAAACATTGATGAAAAGCTTTAAAAAAGCTAACTCGACAATTGGCCATAATTGATTTCAAAAGTACTATTTCTGTTATCAGTTATGCAAAGGTGTAGGAGTACTGTAGATATGGCTATATAACTGTCTTTAAAACTTTTAAATATTTTTGAAGAAAAAACATAAAAAAATGATTTGAGCCATTTGTAGAATGTTCATGTAATGGATATTTATACAAGGCCTTCTCATCTCTGTTGGATGTGTAAGGGTGTTTCTAATGCAAACAATTTGTGACTTTATTTTTCATTACTGGATTAATGGATAAGACATTCTTCACTATTCAGTGACAGTTTTTGCATTAATATTCATGCAAAAATTATAGTCATCAGCATTCTTTACGGCAGGCCTTTGAGCATAAGTCAGCTTTATGGCCTGCTCAGTAGTGTGAGCCTTTTGTGCGAATAAAATCACATTGAAGAGGCTTCAGTGGCCTTTGATGAAGCTGAACAAAAGCCTCAATCAAACAAAACAATGCACCCTATAAAACACACAAGTAATTCAAAAGCCGGGCAAGGTGTCTGGGAACGTGGTTTGACTTTGTCTAATCGTACCACATTATTTGAATCTCGCCCGGGACAATAGGTGTTCAGAGGTACAGTAGAGTCTGAATTGTGTTTTGCTGATGTTTTAAAAGGGAAGGGCAGTGAGCCACTTTCAGATGGAGGGGGATTTAAAGTTTCATGGCTTTGTTTACTGCTGGAATTTGTGTGTAGCGCTGAGGAAAGAGCAATGGATGCTTATGAGGAAGGTGATGGTGATTATACATAGGCACCTGTTTGTCCACTTTCTAATCTTTCAAAGAAAGCTCTCGGTGGAAGTGAAAATAATAATTGAATTGAACTGTATTCAGAAATGTAGTGTATGATGCCATTATTTGTTGTTATGAATTTGGTGGGGTTTATGCATGATAATGTACTGAGAGGCAAGATTCCAAATTAATCATTGGTAGTCCATGTAGAAAATAATTAATGTGTGACATTTACTCATTTTTTTTTTTTTTTTTTTTTTTGGAGGCTACTGATAGCCTTAGGATATATAAACGGTCAGTACGGTCACACTGATGCATTGCCATTTCAGAGGGAGGGGAAGGTGTGTGTGTGTGTGCATGAATGTGAGTGTGTGTGTGTGTGTTTGTGTGAATGTGTGTGTGTGCGTGAGTGTGGAAGTGATTGTGAATATGTGTGTGTGAGTGTGGCTGTGTGTGGGTGTGTTTGTGCGTGATTGTGAATGTGAATATGTGTGTGTGAATGTGAATGTGTGTGTTTGTGTCAGTGTGTGTTTGTGTGAGTGGGTGTATGTGTGTGTGTGAGTGTGTGTGAGTGTGACTGTGTGTGTGTGTGTGTGTGTGTGTGTGTGTGTGTGAGTGGTGTGTGTGCGTGAGTATGAATGTCAATATGTGTGTGTGTGAGTGTGAATGTGTGTGGATATGCATGTGAGTATGTGTGTGTGAGTGGTGTGTGTTGGGGGGGATCTCCCTTCAGCTGTAATCTATGTATTTTTTATTCAGCTTGTTATTTTGACTGGTATTTTTAAGGACTTTAAGGAAGCATGTACACTATATGGCCAAAAGTCAGTGGACACCCCTACTATTTATTGAGTTCAGGGCTGTTTCTCAGGGTTTGGGTTAGGCCCCTTAGTTCCAGTGAAGGGTATTCTTTGGCTGACGACCAGGGCCGGTCTGGTAGAAACGCGGGTTTCGATCCGCGTCTCTGACGGGCAGCGCACACCGCTCCAAAGCGCGGTGCACTAGACCGCTGGGCCATCCGCCAGCCCGTGAAGGGTATTCTTAATGCTACAGGATACGAAGACATCTTAGCCAATTGGGCGCTTCCAACTTTGTGGCAACAGTATTCCTTTCTAGCATGACTGTGCCCCTGTGCACAAAGCGAGGTCCAAAAAGACATGGTTAGACGAGTTTGGTGTGGAGGAACTCGATTGGCCTGCACAGAGCCCTGACCTCAACCCCATTGAACACCTTTGGGAGGAATTAGAACGCCGATTGCAAGCCAGGCCTTCTCGTCCAACATCAGTTCCTGACCTCACAGATGCTCTTTTGGCTGAATGGGCACAAATTCCCATAGACACACTCCAAAATCTTGTGGAAAGCCTTCCCAGAAGAGTGGCAGCTGTCATAGCCGCAAAGGGGGGTCCAACTCTATATTAATGCCCATGGTTTTAGAATGGGATGTCCAACAAGCTCATATAGGTGTGATGGTCAGGTGTCCACTGACTTTTGGCCATATAGTGTATTTCTTATGACTGAACTGTTATTAATATTATACACTCATTTATTTCTTATTTTTGATAGGGAGAACTCACAATGACAAGTGAGATGGAGAATCTTCAGAACTCCATTTTCCTTGACCAAGTGCCTGAGTCCTGGACCAAGCGGGCATACCTGTCGATATCAGGGCTGGCAGCCTGGTTTCTGGACCTCCTCAACCGCATCAAGGAGCTGGAGGCGTGGACGACGGACTTCAGCCTTCCCTCGGCAGTGTGGCTGGCGGGCTTCTTCAACCCCCAGTCTTTCCTGACGGCCATTATGCAGTCCATGGCCAGGAGGAACGAGTGGCCGCTGGACAAGATGTCTCTGCAGTGCGACGTGACGAAGAAGAGCCGCGAGGACTTCAGTAGCCCGCCTCGAGAGGGCGCCTATGTGCACGGCCTCTTCATGGAGGGCGCATGCTGGGACATGCAGGTACCCCTTCGCTATCGGCCTGTTTATGTGTTTGGGTCATCAATTTGTCAGCAACCAAGGGGGTTTACAGGATGCGTTTCAATCATTATATAAGGGATATGTCAACATTGTGTTGTGTGTGTGTGTGTTGTGTGTGTGTGTGTGTGTGTGTGTGTGTGTGTGTGTGTGTGTGTGTGTGTGTGTGTGTGTGTGTGTGTGTGTGTGTGTGTGTGTGTGTGTGTGTGTTGTGTGTGCGCATATACATATATTTATATATTGTGGTGTCCCTTGGAGTTGGGCAACACTCATGGACCTTGCAGAGGGCGTAGGCAAGTTAAATAGCCTGGAGGAGGCAGTATTACAAACAAACAACACTTTATTGCATGCAGCTTGACCAAACACAAAAAAAGGGTGGGGTATTTGGGGGAATCCAAAAACACAAAGTCCACAATCCTTACTCATTGTCGTTATCCGTAATCCAGTCCACAAATCCAGTTCAGTTCCTCAGGCAGTCCACAAGTCGGTACACAAATCAGGGTCCTCAAACAATCCAATCCAATCCAATTCAATCCAATTCAATCCAATCCAATCCAATCCAATCCAATTCAATTCAATTCAATTCAATTCAATTCAATTCAATTCAATTCAATTCAATTCAATTCAATTCAATTCAAATCAATTCAAATACGAACAGCAATCCAAACCACTTCTCTCCAAAACCACCAACCTATTCCCCTCCCAGTTTGACACACGAGTCCTTTAAATAGGCCTCTAAATGGCCTTCAGCTGTCCATAGCCCCAATCTCTTCACTTCGTTCAGGTGCGGGACTGTGGGCTGCTGGGAAATGTTGTCTTTCCCTCTCCAGTGGCTCCCAAGAATTAAAGAGGCAGGCAGCCATTTTCTCGTCCTGCCCCATTGGGATGCCAGAATATATACTGTATATATACGTATATACATTTACATATAGATATATACTGTATAGACATGTACATACATACAGTGATTTCCAGGAAGGCCTCTGTGGAGTCATTTTTAATTACAGTGTAAGAGTATGTACTGGCAGAATTTAATTATCAGCACTGCTGCTTTTCATATATTAAAGAAGGGCCAAGACATAAATGGAGGTTTTCTCCTGGTCCTTAGGGGGGAAAAAATGTGCCTGAGTTTACCCAACTGTAAAAGTGAATATAAGCACAAATCCATCTGGAATATCCCAGCACAGCTGTAAAAGTCAAAGATTTATGATACCAGCCTCATTTATATGAATGAGTTTTTCCAGAATTTTCAAGGGAAAGTGACTTAACTTAATATATTGTGTTCAATAAACATAATATGTTTGATGACCAAGCAGCTTCTTGGATGTCTCTTAGATTGTAGTGATTTAGAGATTAAGGTCCAGGCAAAACATTATTGGTTTTAGTGCTATACAGGTCTGTCCTAGAGAAGTGAAGTATCTCTTATAGGGTATTTTTAACAGGAGTCATATTAACACTCATATTGGCAAGACAGACTAAAACTGTTTATTTCTGATATAAAGTGTATGTGCATGTGTGTGCATGCAGGTATATATAATGTACTTATATAATTAAAAAAATGCATTACATTTTTTTTTACATAATGGGAAAAGCAGTATTGACATTTGACCATATCTACATTTTTCAAACTAAGTTCAGGTAGGAATTAGCCTTAAAAAAAAAAAAAAAAAAAAAGCCTAAAATGAAAAGTTTGTCAGACAGAGGGAAGGATAACAGTCACATTCATTGATTAAATTTTATTGGAACATTGCCACATATAAACATGTCATACTTGGGATGTTCTGGGAGCGGGAGTGAGATTTTACTGGTCCCTGGGTGTTGTGTGTGCATGCAGTATTCTACCGAGTTGTACCATGAAGGGTTGACCTCAGCAGAACATCTAGCTACATTATTGCCATAGTCAGCAGCTGCAGGGGCGGTGCTGTGTGCTTAATGAAGGGCTAAGTAGATCAGAGCAAATTGTCAAAGGCTGAATCCCAGCTGTGTCTTACTGGAACAAGTCCTGTCTTGTACTGTAACGGGGCTGGTGTGAGCAGCGCAGTCTCATGCCCATGGTCACCCATGCAAATGAGCACGGTGGCCATTTCCTCCCGGTGCATGGTATTCAAGGGTCCTTCTACGAAACCTGTTTGCGGTGGGCCCGATATTCGAATGTAATAAGGCTTCAGATTAATTTTGCTGTCAGCCTGCTGTGCTACATAGTTCTAAAAGAGCCATGAGAGTTTGTTCAGAAGTCGGGCAGTATATCAAATAAGGCAAGGGAGGGAAGGAGGGCTCCAGAGAACTGTAATGCAAAATGGCAAATGTAAAAGGCTTTCCATGCCTTGGTCTTTACATCTGCAATAGTGGCTGCTTCTATTATTGATGCAGTACATGGCTGTTGAGCAAGCTTGGAGAGGCATTTGGCGGGGTTATAGTTGAGGTGAGCAATGCATGTACTGTAATGTTTGCCCACTCATCCATTTCTTATGCATGTTCTTTCCAAAGGCCAGTGAGGCTGAAAAGAGGCTATTGCATTCTGATATTGATTGAGATTCTCATATGAACTATGGATGATTTTGCTCTCATTGTACAAGTCAATTAGAAGTAGCAAAAGTAGATAAAAGATTTGCTCCAAGAACATTATTATTACCACCAATGGTAGTATGTATGTATTTATTTTAGAGCCTGATCTTTTCTCTGTCCCTGAAGACACAATCGCTCACCATTACCGCCTCGGTTTTACCTCGGAAATGCAAGTAATATTACCTGTAGACCCCTGCTAATTATAATTATTATTATTTCCCATCATCTATTCTCATTAAATTAATTGTATTTCCTCATCTTTTCCTGAATGCATAATGACCTGATCAAGCTAGCTAATGAAAGAATCAAGTGTTTGTACAACTGTGGATAAAAATGGAACGTGAGGTTTATCCTTGTCCCTGAAGACACACTCGCTCGCCATTATTAGCCTTGTGTTTGTTTGTTTGTTGTTGTTGTTGTTTTACCTCAGAAATGCAAGTACTGGTATCTACAGACACTGGTAGCACCCTGCTGTAGTAAGGTACATTTGCTAGCTAGTTGACGTTGCCGTGGAGAGTTACAATTGTGCTTTTCGAAACTTGTTTAAATGTACTTTATTTCTACATAAAGCTATAGAGTTAGATAGCTAGCCATATTAGCTTGATACGGATTGGTAAACAAACACTGCACAGTACAGAGCTCCCTGTACTGGATCCTTTAGCATATATCAATACCAATGGCCAAACCTAGATTACAGGAACAAGAATAGATATTGTGGGCTTTTATTATTATGTATAAAACACCAGGACACACCCGTGACATAAAGTCCATACAGATGTTGTTGTGTTTTTTTTTTTAAAGCAGAACACCGGCCGATATATCGGTTGAAATGATGTATCACTCAAGCTCTAATTTATTCATTCATTAATTCATATGTCAGATCATTTTATCCAGAGTGGATTACCAGGTCATTACAGCGAGATAGATTAAAAAGCATATCGTAGGACCAACAAGAATAACACAAATATAGGTACAGAACTGCCAGTAGCACATTAAATGAGCATCAAGCTTAAATACATTTATAAAGTATTTGCATACAGACTGTGCCTTAAGAGAAACATATTGACATGCACTTAAGAGTTATAGGCTGTAGTTTTAAATTTAGCCAGAGTAAGCTGGCTAAATTGCATTATACTAGAATAAATACTGTATGTTGCTATTCATTGTGCATTGTAGCATTTCAACATAAACACATTTGTTCATGATGGAACTGTGCTTTCAACAGATCCAATCAGTTATGTGCAAATTTATCCAAGTAGCACAGTGGAACAGTGGAGGAATACAGATTTAGGTAAATATCAGTCTTTGTTTCTTTCAAATATCTTCACTCAACAAAGCAAATTCGAAGCAACTTTTGAATACTTAAAAAATATACATGCCTGACATTTTGTCATTGTAAATATCTAGTAGTAAGAAATGTATGACAATAATTGCTATTTATAATACTGCCTATGCATAATGCCAATACAAGTATTTTCATTATGAGATTAAAATAAATGAGAAAAATTAAAAACACTTTTCAGGTATTACACTAATTGTGTACATACAAGGGATAGACAAAATAATGGAAAAGTATCAAATAATGACAGCATATAGCAAATAAGGAAAACTCAGTGGTCAAGTCAAAGCTGACCAACAGGGACAGGTGGACACTTAACATGATAGTTGCTAAAAACCACAAAACAACTGCCTCAAAAATTAACACAGAAATTAATCTACACCCAGTTTCAACAAAAGCTGTACGTCAAGAGCTTCACAAATATATATGATATATGATATTTATAGTAGGACTGCCATTCAGAAACCTCTTGTAACCAAAGCTAATGCGCAACAACTTGACTTCTGAGCAGTGGAAAAAGTTATATATTTTAGCAATATTTTTAGTCCCCAATATGCATGTTGCGTCTTTAGATATTAAGTTTTACATCTTCTGGCACTTTAGTCATGGAATAATTTGTTTTCCCACCCTCACTTCAGGTTGCATGTTTCATAATTATCACTTTCCGTGGTGGAATAATCTTCTGCACTCAGTCAGGACCGCGGAATCTCTTGCGATCTTCCGCAAGAGACTCAAAACCTCACCTTTTCAGACTCCACAACCACTGAATTCTGTACATCTAGCCAATTGTCATCACCACTGCCTACTTGTGTAATACATTTAGTATATGTATACTTGTTTACTCCTCAACAAAAAAAAAATAAAAATAATTTTACTAACCTTTTCCTTCTCAGTGTTACAGGTGTGGTATGCAGCTGCAAACAACGATCTCTATTGCTGTATTACTACACTGATCTCTTGCACGAATTACAGTGCCGATAGAAAGTCATCATACCCTTTTGAAATAGTCACTTTTTTTGTCTTACAGCCTGAAATGAAAGTACATAAAATCCATATTTTTCCAGCTTTATTTACACATTTTGCCTTACAACATTCAAGTGAAAAAAGGGCACAATTTTTGATAATTAATAAAAAAATAAAAACTACCATCACACACCAAGCTAATTGGCCTCCACCTGACATCAGTTGTCGTGGTTTTGATTATTTCACAATAAAATCAGCTGTTCCTTGAAGATTCCACTCCTAGTAGTGCATGGTAATGCAAAGAATTCACCATGGTTGGAAAGGTGCTTTCAAAAGGACTCCGGAATAAAGTTGTGGATAGGCACAAGTTAGGAGAAGGATATAAAAAGATTTTGAAGGCTTTAACTATCCCTCTGAGTACCGTTCAGAGTATTATTAAGAAGTGGAAGGAATATGGCACCACCCACACCTTGCCAAGATTGGGCCATCCCTCCAAACTGGATGGCCAAGCCAGGAAAAGATTGATCAGGGAAGCTACCAAGAGGCCAATGGCAACCTTGAAGGAGTTACAAGTCTTAATGGCAGAGATTAGGCGATCTGTGCATGTGACAACAATCTCACAAGCTTTACACAAAGCTGGCCTGTATGGCAGGGTGGCAAGAAAGAAGCCTCTTCTGAAAAAGTGTCAGACTGAGTCTCGTTTACGTTATGTGAAGAAACACATAGAAGATTATGATGCCATGTGGCAAAAGGTTATATGGTCAGATGAGACCAAGATTGAACTTTTTGGACTGAACTCCAAGCGCTATGTTTGGCGGAAACCAAACACAGCACACCACCCAAAACACACCACCAAGCCTATTTCTCAAGGATCATTGCAGAGAACAATGGCAATTCCAGGGTATTATTTTCAACAATTGACCAGCTTTTAAACGCTGTACCAATTTCGGATCCTCTCGGTATGGCGTCTGCCGAAAAATGCGATGAATTTGCTCAGTATTTAAATAAAAAAATAACAACCATTCGGGCAGGTATTGTCAGACATATTAATGACGCACATGAGCGTCTTCTGACAATAAAGCAACCTTGAAGCATTTTAATAGTATCTCTTAAGCTGATCTTAATAAAATTGTGACACAGAGTAAGTCATCAACTTGTAATCTTGACCCTGTCCCTACAAAATTTCTTTAAAAAACTTTTAACTGTCTCGCTGAACCAGTTCGGAAAATAATCAATACATCTCTTGAGACCAGAATCTTTTCCAAATGCTTTCAAAACCGCAGTCGTGAAACCGCTTCTGAAAAAAACTAATCTGGATCCAAATGTCCTAAGCAATTATAGACCCATTTCTAAATATACCGTTTATAAGTAAGGTTCTCGAAAAAGTAGTCTTTAACCAATTAAATTACTTTGTAAATGAAAATGACATCTTGGAAAAATTCCAATGAGGCTTTAGGTCCGGCCACAGTACAGAAACGGCACTGGTCAAAATAATCAATGATCTCAGACTTGCTGTGATCAGTGCTGACGTCGGAACGGTCTCGGTTCTTGTTCTGCTGGACTTGAGCGCTGCCTTTGATACTCTTGATCATGGTATACTACTGAATCGACTGGAAAACTGGGTTGGTTTATCTGATTGTGCTCTAAATTGGTTTCGAACGTATCTCACAGAAAGAAAATTTTATGTTAGTCTTGGAGCTCACACATCAGCGATATACAACATGGCTTTTGGGGTTGCACAAGGAAGCTGTCTTGGCCCTCTGCTTTTTTCATTGTACATGTTACCGTTAGGTCACATAATTAGAGATCATAACGTTGATTTTCACAGTTATGCTGACGACACACAATTATACATTACAATGGAGCCAAATGACTCAGTTGCTTTGTGCTCCTTGACTGCCTGTCTGTCTGTCGTAGAACAATGGATGAGCAAAAATGTTTAAAAACTTAATGAGGACAAAATGGAAGTTTTATTAGTTGGCCCAAAATACAAAAGGGAAGTAGTTTTTAATAACTTGCGTAGAAATACGCTGTCTAGTTCTCTGGGGAAATCGACTTCTTGGATCAAACCTGAAGTCACAAGTCTTGGTGTTGTCCTAGACTCAGATTTAAGTTTCAAGTCCCAAATCAACAAGGTGACGAAAACATCATTTTTCCATCTTAAAAATATAGCAAAACTTCAACAATTTATTAAACGACAAGATGCTGAAAAATTGATTCACGCCGTTGTTTCGTCAAGGTTGGACTATTGTAACTCTGTCTATTCTGGTTGCCCAAAAAACGCTTTAAGGAGCCTCCAGCTCGTTCAAAATGCGGCAGCCAGAATCCTCACTAGAACGAGACGCACCGAGCACATTTACATGTACAAAATACCCCTATTTTATTTACTCTGCATTGGCTTCCTATTGAGGCTAGAATTGATTTAAACATTTTATTTTTAACTTTTAAAGCCCTACATGGGCTGGCGCTGGGGTATTTGTCCGATGCGCTTTGGCCATATATTCCGGCGTGTGCCCTCCGGTTGCGGGATCCGGGGTTATTAGTTGTCCCGCCCGTGGCTAAAAAAATGGTTGGAGGTAGGGCTTTTTATTTTAGAGCTCCTTTTCTATGGAATAGCCTCCCCATTTCTATTAGGGAGGCTGATTGCATTAATGTTTTTAAATCCAGACTCAAAACATACTTATTCATTACATTTTACGCACACACATACATACACATACACAGTTTTTAAAATTATATTAATTTGAATACATTTTAGTTTTGCTTTGTTTTCAGTTTTTCTTTTTTTTCTTTTCTGTTAAGCACTTTGAGACCGCTTTGCGATGAAAAGTGCTCTAGTGAAAACTATTCGGTCATGACTCATGCCCTGTGCATGGGGGTCTTGTCATCCTCGAAGAGACCACTCCCATCAGAATAGAAGTGCTTCACCATAGAATGAAGGTGATCACTCAGAATGGCTTTGTACTTATTGCCATTTATATTTCCCCCTAAGGGATTGAGTGGACTTAAACCATGCCAGAAAATCACCCCCAGAACCCTTCACCATGGGAAACAAGCACTCAGGCTTGTATGTGTTGTAGGTGTCATGACATTTTTCTATTGCTCAGTAGACCACTGCTTTAGTTCTTTGTCACCACTTTACTTGCAAAGGTGCATTTTTAGGTGTAATAAGGGGGATATGCACTGCAACCCGACCATAGTATCCCTCTCTGTGAAGTGCTCAATTGACTGTTCTTGATGAAACGGCCGGCTTACGCCCTAGATTGTTATTTCAACAGTCAACTGATTCAGAGTTTCTCTACTGTTTTGCCATGCATCTTGAACCGATGCATTGACATCACGATCGAGGAGTATGCACTTTCAACCACAGCTGCCACTAGCCGATGATGTTGTTCCCCCTGACTTCCATGCCTACTTCAGCTTAGCTACTGTTCCTCATGAAGCATCTGCAAATTGAGCACTGAAGCTCTTTGTCACTGAAGCTTCTGCCAAATTAACAATCACCCCTCTTTCAAAGTTGCTGATATCTCTTCTTCTAACCACGATTGCCAAAATAATGGGAAACTGGGTTTCTCTCATATACTCATGTTTTCTTTATTTTGGCAGTTACCTGTATTCTCAACTATTCTTAGAAAAGAAAACTACATGCATTTCTTCTATTAATCATATTTTTGTCACAGTTTGACAAGGGTATAAATACATTCATTAATAAAACATAAAAACAACAAAGTTATGATGACAAATCTACTTGCTACTTTAATTTTGATGTATGTGGGGATAGTTTTTTGGAATAGTGAAGGATCTCCTTAAGTTGTGTACTACAATCTTACACTCGGCCTAGACTTGACCCCAAGAAGAGGGATGATTGTGTACTGCCAAGACACAGTGTGCATATCACCCAAATGCTTAAGATCTAGAATGTTTCCAGTTCTGCTACGAATGTCACCATCCATTTTTGCTACCTTCAACAACAACAAAGAAATGCCTGCCAAAAAAGCACTTCACAAGCACATTCTGGGCAATGCATTACCATATCCCCATGGTAGTCCCGTCCGTTTCTGTCTTGCCTATGCAAACCGTATGTTCTACAGCTCAGCGGGAGAATGCTCTGGAGGGAGAAAGTAATAAGTGAGATGTTGGCACATCTGCCAATAAGATGCATATCTGGGTTGTTCCTTGTACTGCAAGCATATTTGAAAGAATATAAAATTACAAAGTTCTGTACATTCCATCAGGTAGAAAGATTTAAAACCGATAGCTTGTGTAATTGTCACCATAATGGGCATTCCTGCATATTTAATTGCCACCACCAACAGGGCAATTAGTCGTGGCAGTATACTCAAGATTCACCTTAAGACAGATGGAAAACCTTCTATTTTCCTCTGAAATAACTGGCTCCCAATGGACCCTGAGTGATTTGCATTCTGTAACGAAGGAGCCAACTGACCCACTTTCTGGAATAGGCTTCAGGTAAACAGACACAACCTACTATTAAATGATTTGAGAAGGGAGTAATAGAGAGTTTCTATGAAGAAGAACGGCATACCACTCTATGTGCTTATCTGATAACACTACATGCGTTCTCAGGTTTAAGAATAAAATGCGAGTAAACAGTACTCTTCTCATGAATGGCTGGGAACTCCTTGCCAACTCTGCAATATTGCACAGTAAAAAGGCTCTAAATCAATTTAAAAAATACAGCTAGAAGTATAAAAGCCAAATATTGCAAGTTTATCAGCCAGTCTTTCTCCATTTCAAAGACTTTAGGGTAATTGAAAATGTTACCAGCTCGTATGTTTCAGAATTTATTAACAACAATGCTGAATATGCTTATTCCATTTTTTTCTAATAAAGTATAGTCATTTGGCATATGATCTGATTTGAATATGTTTAGGCTATATAATGGAGAGATTGAACAAACCACAGAGTTTACAATATGCAATGTATAACAATTAAAACCAGTCAAACACATTTTCCTTATGTAGACATGCATGTATTGGAGGATCCCAGCTGAAATGGGAAACTGGAAAATTACTTCAATATACTTGGTGATTTAAAGTAAATATTCAAGAAAATAATAAATCCTGCAGCTGTGAACAATCTTAGGAAGAGTAACTAGCAAGCAAGTAATCCCACAAAGTCACTGCTATGGCAAATGTGTGTCTGAATGTCAGTCAGTGGTCTGTATCTTCAGCTGTCTGTCATCTGTTAAGTGGGAGAGGATTAATTATCCATATAAGCAGTCCAGCTTCACTACTTCCAAAGAGTATAGCAAGAGGATTTAAATTTCAAATCCATTAACTTTCACCACTTTTCAAGGATACCAAATGCTTGAAACCTATTGTCTCAGACAGAATCTCTAAAATAGTCTTTCTTGAGGCCACTATCTCCTTGGCAACTGTCTGTCGAATTAAAACTACTTTAAATAAGGGTTTAATAAAGTTGGACGAAATGCAATCAGCGGCAATACATTATTTTATAAGGCTAATGAGAAAATATTGATCCTGTGTGGGACAAATTAGATTGTAAAGATTTTTATCAGATTACATTTTATGTTACTTAAGTCTGTCGGCTGAAGACTTGAACAGCTAATAAAATCTTATGGACACCACAAGCTAGACAGAGATTTAATGGAGAAGATTTTTGAGGGAGAATTTTGTGTGGAGAAATTATTGCCTTTTTTTGTTGGACGTGTGAAAGGATGACTACAGTATGAGCTGAAATTCAGAAGCAATACAATTATAATTTTCTGTATCAATCCAACTGTACAGTGAATGGTGACAAAATGCAGTGTTATCTTGTAAATACCAATATGCACAAACCATACCTCCTTTTGCATCATCCCAAGCTTTTATATGCTACTCTTATCCATTTAGTGAATAAGAAGCATGTGTGATGCTCAAGCAGGTGTCATAATTTCAAATAGATTAGCATTTGAACACAGATATTTGCATCCATGCCTATATTAGTCAATACACTTCCAAACATATATTTGTAGTCATTTAAAAAAGTGCATAAAAAGTGCATAAAAAAGTGGTGAAGTTTGTGAGTGACAAAATTGGACTTGTTTGCATCTACATTTGGAAGTTTGCCAGAAACAGGGCATTGGTCATTGTGTGTTTATTATAACCATACCAGACAACCCTGGCAATTGTTTGCATGTTTTGATTCATGCAGTTTCTACAAATTGAATATACTATGATTTAAGCCAGACATAACTTATGTGCTGGTTGGATGATGGATGACTTTAGTTTAAGAAGAGCAAGCTAACTACAGTAACTGCTACAAGCTATTGATTTGGACAGGTGCACATCACAGGGCAGGCATAGGAACAACTGCAGGCTTTATAACGAAATTATGCTAAATGGAATGAGACAGAATTGGTCACCATTTTTTGGAGCAAAATGATGACGTTGCAAAGTGCAAATGTTGCATCAAGAATATAGCATTATATAGATTATAATTTATATAATTATAAATTTATTATAATATATTATAATTATAATTATAATATATAATATATAATTATATAATATTATAAATTATTATAATTATAATTATAGAATATAGATTGATTGATTGATAGCATGCCAGAGAATAATATTTGCAAGTACCATACATGCATTATAGCCTATAACTTAAATGAAAAAACGTTCAGTGTGTCTGCAATGTTTACATTGGACATCAGAATAAAATGAATTTGTATCCCCTGTTTAAGTTGAGCACTTTGCACTTTGTTTGGTGTTGCAGAATGTACGTATGCTGTGGTGTGACATTCTCAATAACAGGATCAGACATAGTATTTAATAACTTCTTGCAAGATGCAGCTCCTATAGGAATTTAGTTAGATGCTATAAAGTTGCATTTACAAAGAACCACCCCAAGAAAAACAAGGGACATTTTCAGTATTCGTTTTGAATCTGTACAATAAATATTGGTATGGGTACTGGTATTGATAGAAATATTTGATTCCCAGCCCTAGTCAAAAATCAACGATGTGACATTGTGAACATATTTGGTAGCTTCCAATTTAGAAGGAGTTGGCCATTTTAAATATAATTGCAAACTTTCATACTAGCTCACTAAATTGCTTGCTTTAAATGACAACTGCCTGTGTTTAATGTGAATCTCAAACTGGCCAAATGACACTGACATTGAGCAAGGAGTGCATAGTAATCTCCGTGGTTAAAATAGTTCGAGGGAGCAAGGCTAAGCTCAGATTAAATTGAGTGGGTGCTGAGCATTTGATTGACATTGCTGCAATTATACACAACAAATTAAAAACAAACACTGTATAACAAGGACATGTGGAGCTCAGCATGTTTTAGCAAGCCGAAGAAACTGCCAGTCTAATGACAAATGTTGAAGGTTTGCCTGGAGGCAAATAAAGCATTTGTTGTGTGGATCTGAGCATGTCACTCGTCACCATTTGTTATTTGATAGATACCATTTGTTACCTCTATATGCAGCTGTTGTTTATTTATTGAATGTGTTATACATTAATCTGTTACCAAATGCTGTATTTCATTTTATAATTTTTGCAGTTTGTCATTATTTATTTTTTGTTACTCTTGCTCCTCATAGCCAAACTGCATTCGGTTATGTGTGGGTCATAAAGGAAATAGAGCTTGGAATTGCTTATAGAGAGTCTCATAGAGGGATAATATTGAATTGTAATAGTCTTCCTTTGTGCACATTCCTGGGTAATTTGTGCAGTCGATTTTATGCACCACCGGTGCAGTCAAAAGGGACATTATGTTTTCAGATTGTCCTTCTGTCCTAACCTGGCTCCTTCATACAAGTTATTTCTGACACACCCAATTATACATGGATTTGCATAAAACTTGACACAAAATGTTATCCTCACAGTTCCCCAGAACTGTATCAGCTCATTTTCAGCTCACAAGGTCAATAGTCAAGGTCACAGAGGTGCCTAATACGTTTTTCCATTTGCACTTTTCTCTTTGTGAATTTATAATGTGAATTTTCCTGCTTTTTCAATCTTTTCAACACTTACAGTTACTTTAAATGTTTTTTTTATGTACATGCATTATGCATTCGTATGCTTTATAAAAATTAACTTCAATTTCATGTCACTTACCCCTGCCATCTTTGTCTCATAGGCTGGAATAATGGCAGATTCCCGGCTGAAAGAATTAACGCCATCAGTGCCAGTAATCTTTATCAAAGCCATCCCCGTCGACAAGCAGGAGACTCGCAATGTGTACCAGTGCCCTGTGTACAAGACAAGGCAGAGAGGACCCACTTATGTGTGGACCTTCAACCTGAAGACCAAGGAGAACCCGTCCAAGTGGAGCCTGGCCGGTGTCGCTCTGCTTCTCCAGATCTAAAACAGGAATCCGAAATGGAATTTTGACATGTATGCACATATGTTCCAATAGTCATTAGATACGACACGTCTATGCTTAAAAAATGCACTTTATTCAGTGACTTTTTATTGTGTAATCGTTTTATCCTGCAATCAAATCAATCAAATTCATACAGATTAATTTGTTTCCATATAACTTTGTTTTCATTATTTTAATGGCAGATGTGATGAAAATATATGCCTTTGTCTTTCGGCTGTAGCGTTTATAACTGTGAAGTCTGCTTTATTTTTCTCCTTGTAAAATGAACATTTTCAAATTAAATTTTAATTTTAAAACTGGGCAGAGGGCCAGATTGGTGTGTGTTTTTAGCCAGATTAATTTTCTACTCATGTCACAGATACTCACCATGTGCAGCCTCTCTCTTCTAACCCTGCACCCTTTGTTTAAATTCCTTGTACCCACTATCCGGTTCTCAGTGTCTGATTAGGAGCTCTGGTAGTCCCCTCCATCTCCCCCTTGTCCCCTGGTTTCACAAGCTCTGTGGGAAAATACGGGATCTCTTACAGCTTTTCTCTGTATGTCTCCCAAGTGTGCATGCATAGCACAGTCAAACTCCGCTGTATCTCCTGAAAAAGTCCGCTGCATTCTGCATTCCGCCATTTCAGTTATGAAAACCTCAGCAGTATTCATCTCTGAAACATGAACAACCGTAATAGTTCCCCTGAGTCACCTTCATCCAGTTATTGAAGAAACGTAATAATGCACACTGGAACATAAGCAAGCAGACTAGAACATGAGGGAATGTGGAAAATGGCAGTAGGTGCAATTTAAGAAGACCACATTGATTACATCCTTGGCTTCAATGTGTTTTTTGTCTTATATTTTAGTATACCATGTACCATAGTATTTGGCATATCATATACAAAAAAGGAAATTCAAAAAAATCATAATCTTAAGATTTCAAACAATTCTATGAGCAAAGGACCAACCATTCAGAACACCAGGTCATTATTATGAACACATATAAAGACCTCAAGTTTTATAACAATATTAACAATTACAGAAATGTGGATTTTTCTTTATGTGCTATTATTATGTTTAATAGCTCTACTATACACAAACATAACAATGATATGAATATCACCTGCTTGAATATATAGTCAATTGTAACTGTAATGCAAACATCCTGTATATACCATATGAGTAGAAAATATTGAACATTTGTAATGAAATTACAATGAGTTGTGATTTGACTATTATTTTATACCTGTCTGCAACAACAGGTTTTTCAACATAGAGTTTGATGTGAATTGTGAGCTACAACTGAATTGTGAGTTAAAATATGGCAGAAAACAGCACAAACTGAGAAATTATGCTTCCATGTGGTTATGTAAAAGCAGTCAGTCAGCAGCAACGGGTTTATAATGGTGTGTTTGATTCCATGTGAATTGTCTCGTTAAATGGTGACCAGAAGGATTGACGGTGACATTTCTGACAAATTAACCCATGAGAATGGTACTATATATTGATCCGGTAATATAATCTTAAAACACGCGTTCATTCTGGCATTCTGGAATGAGGACACATAGCTGCTATTGCTGATGTGTGACAATGGGTATAGAGTAGCACAGATCATCTAACTTGAATGCATTGATTGTGGTGATGTTACATAAGTGGATCCTTATGGAGAATGTAGCTGGCCATTCTATGGACGGTAGTATGTGTTGTATTTGCATGTCACTTAGCGTAAATTCATTAATTGAAATAAACATTTCAGCTGAAGTTAATTTGCTAATTAGTTGTTTTGACAGGTACTGACAACATCACTGTGAAATTAGTAAATGTGTATAATACTGTATATGGTAATATAGCTAATATTGAAACGTGCCTTCACTGTGTGGCTGTTCAGAGCAAGGATACATTGTACTCGGTTATGTGCTGGCTGCTGCTATTTTGTTATTCTGAGTAGCTATTACTGACAGGTGGCCATAATACAGCACAAATCAATTAAAAGTAATGCATTGGTTGTGGTAACATTACAGAAGGTTATCTTTATTTACGTAGAATGTAGCGGGCATTTCTATGCATGTCAGTGTGTGTTGTACAGTAGTTGTGTCACTGGCTAGCTTACTACACTTCAGTAGTATGTGAACTGCCAGAAGCTAAGAAGCTAACTAGTTGCTTGTTTTAACGAAACGGTATGTAGCTAGGTAGTCAGCAATCTACTGCACACCTACCTGGCTACACCTACGTCTTATTAGTTTAAGAGTATACATTTAGTCTAGGGATTTAGGGCCTACCTTGTAGTTACCGTAGCTATCTGAGCCATGATACAATATGATGCAGGGTTTACATATTTACAAGAAATATGGCATATTTAATCTTTTTGAGCATGTTCTATTAGCTGAAATAGCATCACGTTCACATCCTTGTAGTATGTCTAAATCATGATGGCACATGCTGCATGGCCTGCAATTTGCTACTGTTGAGAGGTGATGTTATTTGTTTGAATATATCTGAACATATCATATTTTGGGTTGAGGCTGACATCATGGCAGTGACACGCTCCTGTAGATTCATGCTGTACAACATCAGGAGGGTTTCGCCCTTTCCTTACAATGGAAGCGTCACAGGTGCTGGTCCAGGCTCACGTCATCTCGCGGCTGGACAACTGCAAATCCCTCCTGGCTGGAGCTCCTGCATGTGCCATCAGACCCTTGCAGCTCATCCAGAATACTGCAGCCCATCTGGTATTAAATCACCCTTCACTGGCTCCCCATAGCCGCTTGCATCAGATTTAAGACACTGGTGCTGGCCTACCAGGCTGTGAATGGAACGACCTCTCCCTACCTCACAGCCATGGTCAAACCCTACACCCCAGCCCGACTGCTGCGCTCTGCTGCCTCTAGGCGATTGGCTACTCCCTCATGCCAAGTGACCAGTGGCCGCTCATTCCGGTCATTATTCTTAGCCGAATCGCTGCCCCTCTTCCACTGCAGGCTGAAAATGCACCTCTTTAGACTACAATTTGGACCTTAACCCACCCATCCCTATATTTAAAAAATATAATTGATCATTTCCTTTAGCACTTGTGTTGTTTATGCTGCTTACTTGAGGAATGATGTGCTTGAAGTTACACCAAGTGGTTGCTTATCTACTCAAGCTAAATGCGCTTTCTGTAAGTAGCTTTGGATAAAAGTTAAATTATTATAATGTAATGTAATATTAGTCAATGGGGATAATTCATAATTGAGGGATGGAGCATTTCTGATGATGTAATTGGCAGGAAAATTAAGAAGAAGAAGCAGAAGATGAAGAAGCAGAAGAGGAAGAGTATGATATCTATGAGAAAGCCCCCATGCACTGTTCACAGAAGATCTTGAATATCTTGATAGTAACATCCCGTTGATGTTTCCTGGCAACTATTGATTTAGGGACGCTTTCCAGGCCAGGTTAAACGGTCAGAATATCACTCATAATGTGGTTATTTTTAACTGTCTATACAAAATATAATTTTCAAGTTCCTTTTAGATAATAGAACATTTAAAAAGATAGCAAATGAAAAAGCACAGTTAATATATGTGTGTGTGTGTGTGTGTGTGTGTGTCATATTGTGAGTTCAATGTAAAATTATTTGTTTAAAATAAACATGGAATCCCATGAAAAACACAGGCATAACACTGAATAGCACTCCAAAGAGGTGAAACAATGCTGATGGCAGCAAACATGGGATTCCATTCAACATTTACCAGGCTGCTATTACCCAAAGGTGTGGTGAGCCTAAGAAAGGTGGCAGGTTTTCTTAAAATGCTTTAGCATGAAATCAATATTGTTTGTATTGCGCTTTTTACAAATACATTGTCACAGAATACTTAACAAAAGAGAACCCAGGCCCAGACCCCCCAAAAGCAAGCCTAAGGTGGCAAGGAAATATTCCCTTGGTCAAGAGTATAGGGAGAAACCTTGGGAGGAACCAGACTAAATGGGAGGAGTCTATCTTCTGGCTGATAGGGTGTGTTCAAAAGTGTATTAGGGTGCATATTAGGGTGGCTGACTTTGTGCCTCGCAGTTTGGTAGTCAGCAGTGGGTGGGTAGGGGGAATCTGGTAATGGGGGTCCAGGTCCAGGGCTGGGTGCCAGCGGCAGAGAAGAAGAACATGCAATCATAAAAAAGCAGTGTTGTTTCCAGGAGCAGTGTGTAACCGCAGGGGAGCACAAGCATAGGAAATATTTGAACACTTAGCCTGGACAGACAATGGCAGCACAACTACGATGAGAGGAACAGAGAGCACAAGCAGCCATGAGGCAGCTCCAAACCATTCACACCCATTCAAGAATAACCAGGCTAACAGTGATGGTGACATGTTAAGGAGGTGCTAGTATAGAAAGTTTCTCACCCCAGAAGACTCTAGGTCATTGTCTTCTCTATCTCTACACATAGACTATGTTTGGTAGCAGGCCAGGCTGAAAAAGTTTTTAATATAGATTTTAAAAATTGAGCCTGTCCGAATCCCTAATATGGTTTGGTGTTCCACAATAGTGGAGCTCTGTAAGAGAAGGCTCTACCACTAGCTTTGCTTTTCAAAATTTGTTAACGAAGCAGTCGGGTGGGCCTTCAGGGAACAATAATGCCTGTGAAAGATATAGGTCCATGCACTGCTATATTACTCCACTGCTACATTGGTTTCCTATCAAGTATCAGGCTGATTATAAAGTACTGTTAACTATTTAGTTGACATGAACCCAATGTAGCAATGGAGTAATATGATCCCATTTCTTAGATCTGGTCAAAATGTGTGTCACTTTATTCTGTACAAGTTGGAAGACTCTTTAGAGAAATACACTGCCTGGTCAAAAAAAAAGTCACCACCTGGATTTAACTAAGCAAATAGGTAAGAGCCTTCAATTGGATAATTACTGCAGTGATTAATATGTTTTAGCTGGCAACAAGTTATTTAACCCTAACTGATGCAGTGAGTAGCTTCTCATTTCTTAAACAACCATGTCGGACATATCCTGTGGTCGTGGAAAAGATGTTAATCTGTTTCAGAAGGGTCAAATTATTGGCCTGCATCAAGCAAAGAAAACAACTAAGGAGATTGTTGAAACGACTAAAATTGGGTTAAGAACTGTCCAACGCATTATTAAAACCTGGAAGGATAGTGGTGAACCATCATCTTCGAGGAAGAAATGTGGTCGGAAAAAAATCTTGAATGATCGTGATCGGCGATCACTTAAACGTTTGGTGAAATCATATCGTAAAAAATAAACAGTAGAACTCACGGCTATGTTTAATAGTGAAAGTAAGAGCATTTCCACACGCACAATGCGAAGGGAACTCAAGGGATTGGGACTAAACAGCTGTGTAGCCTTAAGAAAACCACTTGTCAGTGAATCAGACATTTTTTTTACAAATTAATGCAACTCTGGACGGAAATAAATGTTGTGACATTGCAGAAGCTTATCGAAACAATGCGAAACACGGCGAATGCGTGCCGTAATCAAAGCTAAAGGTGGTCCAACTAAATATTAGAGTGTGTGACTTTTTTTTGGGACGGGCAGTGTATTAGCAGCCAGATGATTAAGTATTAAGATAGTCTAGCCTCGGTGCAAAAACAGCACGCATCAACTTTTCTGCATCCTCTAATGACAGAAAGTTCCTCATTTTAGCAATATTCCTTAGGTGTAAGAAAGCCACTCTGGAAATGTTTTTGATATGAGCATCAAATGTGAGATCCTGATAAATAGTAACACCAAGGTCCTTGACCGACTGATTTGATGCAACCAAGCAATTTTCTGTATTTAGTTCCAACTTATTTCTTATTTGTTTTGGGCCCAAGACCAATATCTCTGTTTTATCTGAATTCAAAAGCAGCATTTTCTGGCATCCAATTCTTTATATCTGAGATACAAGCCTCTAACTGAGACAGTTGAAGCTCTTCACCCGGTTTCATTGATACATATAACTGTGCATCATCTGCATAGCAATGGAAATTCACACCATGTAATAACATCACCAAGTGGTAGCAAATATCATTAGAACAGTAATGGTCGTAGCACTGAGCCTTGTAGAACACCATATTTAACCTGAGAGTAGTCAGAGAACTCTTGATCTAGTTGTGCAATTTGAAACCTATCTGATAGCATGATTTAAACCAGGAGAGTGCACGTCCACACAAAATTGCTTGTTTGCGAGTAAAGCAGTGCAAAGAACACAGGCAGTGGTCTACTGAGCAGTGGAAAAAAGTCATGTGGTCAGATGAGTCATCAATCACCCCATTCTCTTCTCAACAAGCAGATGAGATGCATGTGTGGAGCATGCCAAAATAAACCTACAGGCCTCCTAGAGTGCTTCTTTCCAATGGTGAACTGTTCTGACAGCTCTATTTTGGTGTGGGGTGCATTTTCCAATCATAATTTAGGTCCACTAAACACCTTAAAGGGCAAGGTAAATGGCAATAAATACACAGCCATTCTGAGTGATCACCTTCATCCTATGGTGAAGCATTTTTATCCCAAAGGGTGTGGTCTATTCCAGGATGACAATGGCCCATCCACAGGGCATGATTGGTCACTGAATGGTTTGATGAGCATGGAAATGATGTGAACCATATGCCATGGCTATCTCAGTCACCAGATCTCAACCCAATTGAAGGAATGACACCTGAGACAGCATTTTCTACCACCATCAACAAAACAATGATGGAATTTCATGTGGAAGAATGGTGATTGTATCTCTCCAATAGAGTTCCAGACACTTGTAGAATCTAGGCCAAGGCGCATTGAAACTCTTCTGGTAGTTTGTGGTGGCACAACACCCTATTAAGACACTTTATATTGGTGTTTACTTTATTTTGGGGTTACTCATACAGTAGGTGGGAAAACAATACCTTTATTATCCTGGATAATGATGATGATGATGATCCACCATTATAGAATTACAAATGCATACAGCTACTTTAGTCTTGTAACAGAGTGTGGGCGCATGCTTTTCCGATGGGATTGAATTCAAAATGTAGACAAATTCATTGGTCCATTCAAATGACCTGTGTTATTACATCATTACCCAGGATTAAAAAATGCAAGAAATGACCACAAAATGGCATTGACTACATTTTCCAAACTTTTGGGGGGTTTTGGTTTCATCCACTATTGCACAAATATGATATATGACTGTAATTGTATGTCATGCATTATATAATATTTATATACATTTTATATTGTGTCCAGATAAATATTGCATTGGCTAAGGACTGTTGTGTGACATAGAAGGGTTTGGAAAAAATGTCAATCATCCATGATGCAATGAATATTCATGAATGAGGCCCAATCCATCATGAATTAATGAGTGAAATAATGTGGCTTAAAAATCTAAGAAATATTTTAATAGTTTAACAATTTTGTTAAAAACACTTATGCACTTAGGCATAAGTGTTTTTACCAAAATGTTTTTGTTGACTAGAGATCATTAATGTGTCTTGGTGAGTACCAGATGTTTTCACCTCATAAATATCCATTTATAATATATGGGTGAATGGAAATGGAAAATAGTTATTGAAACGGAAAATGTACGATTAAGTTCCAGAATCTAATTACATATAGACTCTTACTGTACTTACTATAAAAACCCAATGTGACCTATTAGACCCAAGTGTGTCATTGCCCTGCAGGAGGGAAAATAGTATAAATGGCCCTTGAATGTTGTAATTGCCATAAATCTGGCCTGACACATATCCAGCACATTATTTCCTCTTTACAAAGTGGGTCTGGGTCCTGAAGGGTTAACCTTTTCATGTCTGAACTTTAGCCATCCAGATTCTAATGCCATCAGAGGGGACCGCTATTATACACCCAGCTGAGCTGACATTTGTTATCTTAATATCCAACCAGATGGTGATACGGTGTACTAAAAGCCTCTTCCTCTTGTGAGACATGGTGGTAGGTTTCCTCCTCCGTGAATACCGTTGCTTTATGTTTACAAATTAAAACGTTAAAAGGCCAGCACCGCATTCATTTTTCAGGGGGGGTGACTTGTGCGCTGCTGGCTACGTGCAGAGGGAATAAAGCCAGGGGCAGGAGAGAATTCACCCAAGGCTCATGCTCTGAATAGGAAAGGAGGCGATTCTCATCATTTCTGCGTGGACCATTGGTTGCTAGGTTACAGGTCGGTCCTGAAAAGCTGCCAGTGTGAAAGTGCTTGCATTAATGCAACACGTACTCTGTAAGGACAGTTAATATACGGGAAAACATGGCTGGCGTTTTACGTCCTCTCGGCAGTCCTTTTTAAAGACTTTGAGCACGTTAAGATGAAACATGTGTACGCTGACCAGTGTGGAGCCCGGAGCTGCAAATGTCCCAGGGCTCCATGTGGAAGATTTATTTCTGCTCTTCCACTAGATTGTATACAAGCCTCTGTGGGCTCTGTGAGCACAACTAAATGCCATACCAGCCCCAAAAGGGAATGACTGAGCCCCTATCACGCACTGGCCAGGTGTAAGCAATGTTCGCAGATCTTCACATTCAATAATCCCATAAAGGGCACCTAAAATGCCTCTCTGAAATATAAAAAAATCCAAGGAAAGTGTTTGTTTGGATAAATAAAGGAATTATCAAACACCTTTCTGGGGGTCATATACTTAACAATAATAACTTTATTTATACAGCGCTAGTCTTACATGGCATCAAAGCACTTTCCAAAATAACAATAACATGATACAGCATGGCGGCACGGTGGTGCAGTGGATAGCACTGTCGCCTCACAGCAAGAAGGTCTCGGGTTCGAATCCAGGCCGGGGGCCTTTCTGTGCGGAGTTTGCATGTTCTCCCCGTGTCCGCGTGGGTTTCCTCCGGGTACTCCGGTTTCTTCCCACAGTCCAAAGACATGCACGTTAGGCTAATTGGAGAGTCTAAATTGGCCATAGGTATGAGTGTGTGAGTGAATGGTGTGTGTGCCCTGCGATGGATTGGCGACCTGTCCAGGGTGTAGTCCTGCCTCTCGCCCGGAACGCATGCTGGGATAGGCTCCAGCCCCCCGCGACCCTGACCAGGAATAAGCGGCTTAGATAATGGATGGATGGATGGATGATACAGCATGAAAAAAAAATGGTTTTAATATACATACAACCATTGAAAAATAATTTAAAACAAAAGAAATGCAGCATTAAAAAAGGCTACACACAGTTAAGAAAATGCATGATCTCCTTTAGTTTTTAATCTATTGGCTGGTATAGCAAGAAGGGCTTTATTGGCTGATCTTAGGGGGTGGAACTGCAATATATTGAAGAGATTTTGTGTACATGGCATGTACGTGCAACACAATGCATTCACTGGGTTTCATTTTCCAGCTTTTCCATTGTCTCACAGAGTTCAAATTGAATAATTGAATAGTTGAATAACTGAATGATTGTATTTGATTTATGTTACATGATAAGTGCATGAAAAATATTTTGAAATCTATCCTGGTTGCCCTTTAAGAACTTCACAATTGATATCAGTCATTTCTCTGTAATACCAGTGTTACGCACACAAACCTGCAATCCAGACTCAATGGAGCATGCCGGGACGAGCCCAGAATCAACTGCTGCCACTGGATTGAAGGACAGCCACTGTGCTGTAATTACACGTGCTCTCTTCGTGAGTGACAGTGGAGAGAGGATTTGACAGATTTGAGCCAACACTGCTACAGTCTGGAAATGTCCTCCATTCTGTCAAGTTGACCTCTCTTTATCGTGTTGTTGAAGATTCTATTCTAATGAATACCAAAGCCCCATTTGCGATTGGTATCAACAGGGGCCTTTCTGGAAAACTGCAAACTGACATTATGTAAAAGTAAACTTTTCTCTCAAATGTCAGTGCTCTCAAGAGTCACATCCATCTGATTTTATGCGCTTTGAAAGATTTGCATAGCTAGATTAGCAATGTTCCTGTAGGTGCCAAGGTACAAATGTCATATTTGTCATTATTCACAGTACGGATTTGTTTTCTCCACAGAACTGTATTTTTAGATTAATTGAAATAAAGTTTGTGATGTACGTGTTAAAGTATAATTTTATTTTCCTCAGGTCAACAAGGTTGTTATAATGTGCATACAAATTGGATATCTAAGAAAGTCCAAGAAGCTGTGAAGAGGAAGAATCCCACATAGGCTACACACTGTCACTGTCTCACCTGCTATTTCACAAATGGTTTGTATTTTCATGGCTGAAGGCAGGATAGCTTTGACATGGGGACCCACGAGACAATATGCATACACATTGACCCAACACAAACCACACACACACACTGTCGTAGAAGCAGTAAAATGCAGTGTTTTCTTTGCGACGAGTGTCTGTCATTTCCTTAAACATTATGTGCCTTTGTGCATTTCTGAAGATGTTGTAGTGTTGCTGAACAGTCCTCTGCTTTTAAAATGTATGTGTGACTGTTGATGGCTATTTTATTAGAAAACCCTGTTCTGAAGTCTATTTCACTGCTCTCTGTGAGAGCTTTCGATTTGTTTACATGTAGGTTGCTGTAGCAATTAGAACTTATTAAAATCTTTCTCCACACCTACCATTTAATTTCCGTGTCATATTTTCATCTAAATGCAGATGGGAAGGTATTTGTGTAAACTGGAAAGTAAAACTATTCGCCATCCATTTTACAAAGGAATGCAATTCCAAGGCTTTGTTTTCATGTTGTGAGAAATGTGTTTGCACCCTGGTCTCCAATGAATTTAAAGAAGGTCTGAAATTTTCACTCTCTGGCATTAAAGCAGTAGGTATTAATCTCTGTGTCAAACAAACTGCCCTGTTTTAATTTTTTCATTATTTGTTGGCAAATGCGTTAGATCAGCCTAGATCTCTGTATGCTGAAGAGTATATGTATGTACACTACCCTCTCATAATTATTCACACCCATGGCCGTATACCATTGAGGAATTGTTTCTGAGTCTTGAGTTGTATTTTTTTACATACTGATTCAGTGTAATACTAAATAAAAGTGAATAAATTGACATCACTTCGGTATTCCAAAGATTTTGTACGAAAACAAGATTACCGCTTGCTCGCCTGATCACCGTCATCGTCATTACTTCTGTGTATATGGTGGTGAAGTGTACCTGTCCTGAGCACCCGGATCTCGTTACTGCAAAATCTTTGCTCAGCAAAGATGACGCAGTGATGCTTGGGACGATTTTGCTCCGCAGTGGGAGTTGTAATTTAGACTGCTCATCTGAAGCTAAGCAAAGCATTATGTAGGTATAGAGATCGCTCACATTTTAAAAGTTGAATGCTTGTATTATAACCAGATGAATACTATTCATCTCCAGAGATCATCTATCGATAGCTAATTTGTGTGTAGTTTTGCGTAGTCGCTAGCCAAACGTATCTATCTCTGTCTAGCTGACTATTACACAAACAACTTTTTAGTCAGACTACAGTAGTGATAGGCTAATTTAGGATAATGTTAGCTAACGTGGCATACATTGACAGTGGTGATAGGCACAAAGCTAGCTACATTTTAGTGTACATTTTCAGTGGACATTCATAAAATCACGACAGTCTACTACTATTGTAGTGAATTATCCACAAGGGTAGACTGATTACATAAAATATTTATTAGTGACATTGCTCGTGACAAACTCCCCTAGAGGGGCTAGGTCTCATGACCTCAGTAATTCTCGACTCCAGAATATGGCCCTGTTTACACCCTTAATAAAGATGAGCAAAGAAGGCTGTATAAAATAAACAATACAGGGTTTGTTGTATGCTCAATAATGGGAAAATATTATTTTATACTAATACAATTGCTCAGAGAAAATACAAGTGCAAGTGCATTGTAATATCTGTGATCCATTAAAAACCTATGAGGCGCTTTACTATTATATGCAAGATATATTCCTAGTATCCCTCATTTATTGCTAACTATTGATAGCTCCTGAGAAAGATTCTCATCTCTATGACTGAGGGAATGTAAAAAAGCCCATCATAAAATGAATAGAAGTGAAAGTATGTCTCCATCTAAAGAGCTTAATGTGAATGAAGACACTGCAGGTGTCCTTCTCCTGCTCTGCTAAATTACTTACCTTCCATGTATCCAGTGTTACCAAGTGTAGTGAAATACCTGTGACAAAATAGATTTATTCCTCTATTCTTGAATTATATGGGTATGTTTAGGGCTGTTTTCTAATGATACAGTTCTCACAATTCTGCTTTAAAATGAAGCAAATACATTTTTAACAAATGCAATTTTTCTAGAAAGAAAGGTAGTGTAGATGAGATTGTCTTTATTCCGAACATGATTAAGAATTCTCTTTTTTCGGTGCCCTTCCAATGGAGTCCACATGAAACCACATCTGTTAAGCACATTGGGATATAGGCAAATACGTTTATCATGATACCATGCTATTAAACCTGATGGAAACATAGATACTGTTATTTAGTTATGCATAAAAGTGTATACCGGGAGGTTTTCTGAATGCAATCGCAGTTAAAGTCTGCTATTGACTAAACAGCACCTATTCCTGACTTTAAAGTCATCAAAGAGAAATGTAAATTTCCGCCTGGCCATGTCTCGTCTTAAGCAGGTCAAGTGTTGTGCCTTGAGAGAGAACAATCTAGAGATAAATACAGCTGGCATATTCCTGATTATGGGTTTTCAAGAAATAGCACTACGTTAAAATGACTATGAGTAGTAGTAGACTAATAATTAGAATAAAGAAAGCAATGATCATAATTCTGAAGGTAATGACTTAACATCGCTGCTGTAGGAGAGCACGAAGCATCGAGAGACCATCACTCTTCATTTGAGAATTTTGCTTTATTTGAACTCTTCTTATCTCTAGAATTGTAAGACATTCTGGTCACTGTTAATGGTGTCACAGAATGTCATGTACAGTCAGCTATGTTATTTCCATGCTCAGTTTAATTGGATGCATTAGTGTGATCAGTCGTGGGTTTCCTTTCATATCGGACTCCATCTGCAGCAAGATGGAAATAAAGGATTTTGTTTGACGTTATTATGCATATACCCCATTGATATACCCCATGTGTTATTCATAAAACCATATCCTCTTTTTGCATCGTATATATGTAGAAAAAAACTTAAAGGGGTAAATGTATGATGACAGTAGCAGTTTATTAAGAAGGCCCCCTGTGAAGATGAGGAATTGGTGATGCAAGGGTTCCATCCACCGTATAATTCCAAACACTCCCAGCTTCCTCCATGTCACACCAATCTCAGTGTTGAGTGCTAGTTGAATCTGCTCTGCTACAGACTGCAAAACAGTGCATGGGGATGATTTGATTCACTGCAAAATGATTCACTGTGGAAATACCTTCAACATTGCTTTCAAATTAATGCAAGATCACTCAAATTCAAATAAAAAAAAGTATTAAATCAAGTAAGTCAAAATATTTGTTTGCACAACTTAGATAAGAGTTTTGCAGGGAAGAAATTACTGTGGAAATGGCTTTATTTGCTTTATTTTTAAATTCATAAATAATTATAAATGGGTAAGTGGGGAAAAAAAGTCTGTTGGATTCTAAGTTTACTAATCTGATTATAGTTGTATACAGTACATACAGAATGTGCTTCATAAGTAAATTTGAACAACAAGAAAATTACAGAGAAACAGTCAAATACTGCTTCTTTAGAAGCTTATTCAATGAGTAAACCATAGTTTGTGCACAGATACAAAGGTACTTTGTCATCAATACTACCATAAACATGTCCATAAATGGACCTAAACACAAAAATACCACCGTACCCGTTTAAGGAGTTACTGTCCCAAGAATAAAATGTTACAGTAATATGTTTTCTGCCAGTCAGTACTTACTACAAAATGTCTAATTATGTCATAATTGAAGCTATCACAAAGCAAATTAGTTTAAAATTGCATGAAAATCAAATGTTTACCCAGGGGGGTACAAAGCGACATGATTAGCAGATTATTGATCCTGTTAACAGGAGACACAAAAAATGTTTTTGTTTTTTTTGTTTCACATTAAAATGTATATTTCTATTAAATATAGTCAATAATGTAAATCAAGTAGTGAGAGTAATTTAGGATTTAAAAATGGTATAATCTTTTCTTGTTTTAAAGCATGATGTAAATCCTTGTTGGCAATAGTCTCAGAACATGCAGTGTGAGTTCTCCCACTGTGTGTACATCTTTCTGTGGGTTTCTGAAAGCTCTGTGACACCATGTGCTCAACAATCCCATCACTGCAATAGACGACATAGGAATGTTCCAGCAAGAATAGGCAAGAAAGCACCCATACAGACAATAAACCCAATCATTGGTTCAGTTATGATGATATTGGTTTGATACAGGTGAAATGTAAAACATGATTTGAGGCTTGGCGTGTGGTAGATCTAGTGGGTATAATGTGTAGTCAGTAATTCCTAAAGTACAGTTTCTATCAAAAAAGCCATGCTAGCCACGTTGCCCGGCGTGGGCTTCTGATCAAGGCCACAGATAGCCTCGTCACCGTTTTGAGTCATAAACTGGAGCGCTGAGTTAAATGGCTTATGTAATTTTTTTCTCTCTTCCAAAAGCATCTAATAACAGCTGCTTATTTATGCCTACATTTTTACACAAATGCCACTTCCCTTTTTACAAGGATTGTGTTCTGAAGCAATGATTGCGCACAGTGGAGAAATGAGAAATGTTGACTATCCCTCCAGAGATTGACAGAACTAAGTTTCTCCCCAAAAGGCGAGTGTACACTTTTAATTGTATACCAAGAGATCAATCATTTCCACAGTGATAATTAAATAATTAAGCAGTGTTATTTGTATCTCACCAGAAAGTGTCAGTACTGTCACAATGCTGAACACTCTTTTTCTGCTAATTTATATAATTGAAAGAATTCTCTGAAAAGGAAGGTGGCATGTACAATAATAATAATAATGAAATCTGTGGTTATTCATTGTGGATCTTTTATAGCAATTACATAAGCCCTTTATTGGAACATTTTTGACCTTTAGTGATTTCCTTTTTGTAAAGAGCCCCTTCCAGCTCCCCTCAGCTTTAAAACTGTCTGATAAAAAAGGCAGTGTGTTATTTTACTTTTCTAGAGGTGGCTCTCAACAAAACATAAAACTGAAAAAGCCCATCCTGTAAATAAGATGAGCAATGCACTGACAGCAATCAAAACATTGAATTTCTCATATGTATTTCTCATCATGAGGATAATGCTGGACAGGGGAAAGGAGTTTTGAAAATGATTTTAAACCAAATCCCACTCCAACATCAGTATACTGAAAGTGGACCAGATAATTAAGTGTTGCTCAGTTTAGACAATTAAAGCATTGGCTTCTACCCTGATGTTTAACATAATTCCTTTACCACTTGCAAGTCTCAAGCTAGGTTAATACAGTCATCAGGCTTCCTAAATTGAGAATGAATTGAAAAACAAAACCCTTGGACAGGACTTTTAACATAATTCATAGTCTCTCTAGTCTGCGTTAAGAATTTCATCATGGGTTCTCAGAAATAATTATTCAACTCTACCTTTCAAAAAGTTAATTCAATATAAATATAACAAATATCTACTAACAGTTTTCCCCATTTGATTCAATTCCATATATTCTTTTTTAACCACCTCCTTCCTCTTTAGGAAATTGCAGTCTTTCCCAAAATCTGAGGTATATATCATCAATGTTATCTATCTATTGCTGGTACTCTTAACATCATCCTCTTAGAAGGTTGAAAATAAAGTGAGAATACAAGGCCAGTTTTCATCAAAATTGAGAAAGATGCTGACATACTTGAACCGTGACGAGAAAGTATTAAGTGTATTAATTGTTTGGGATTTAATAATATAAGGCATTGCTTTAATTAAAACATCTGGACAAACAATTCACAGTTTTAATCCTTTCTTTGCTAGTGTTAGAATTATATTTCTCCGTTGATTGTTTCAGTTACGTCAACACATCTGTAACAATTGAACCATTACACAACAATAATTATTCCAGTTTGACATATGCAGTATTTTATATACAACACAGAGTTATTGATATGTAAAAAAAAAAAAAGCAGCTTTTCCTGGCCAAGCACAAATATAGGACATACAGGAGGATGCTATATTGAGAAAATAATTATGTATTATTTGAAGCTACTGCAACAAGCTTAGTATGGTTACCTGTTTTGTGAATCACTGGAACACAGTCTAAAGCCGGATATCAACAGTGGTATTTTGTCGGTCAACCACATTCATTCAATTTTTCATTCTACAAACACATTTAAAAAGACACACATACATTATTGTACTCATTTGTAAGTCACATATTTGTCCAGTGGGTTGTCTAATCTGAAATTGTGGCCAATGTCTGTGACTCCACAACATAAATTGTTTATTTAGTACAAAAGCCTACCAGTACAGACTTTTCCATTTACTGCTGCTAGTATAGCCTATTTACAATCGTCTACGCAAAGGAATTGCCATTGTTTTAACAATAAGCTGATACGTGCTAGCCATTACCAAAATTGAAAAAGAAACGGAAAATTGAATTTATTGTGCTTTTTAACCCACAAAGCCACTTCCTTATTGAAATGGAACATTTTTGAGAGGCACCGATAGAAGTGCTAACACCAGTTTAGTTCAAGAAGAATCTCTAAAGCTATAACTAGGACTGGAAGTACAAATAGTAGATATATGTATATATTTATAAAGTTATTACAGTTTCACTCCAGTTCCACATCCTTAAGCATGTTTTTCTTTCACACCGGTAACCACTGAGATATCGCTTCTTATGTGCCAACGTGCAAAGCCCTTGAAATTTGCTCTAATAATTGAAGGTACAACTCTCTTTGAGAGAAATTGTTTGATCAGCCTTTTACATCCTTTATCCATCATAGACCTATTATATATATATATATATATATATATATATATATATATATATATATATATATATATATATATACACAACATCACACATTTTCATATTTGATTATCTGGGTCCCAACACTAGATTAATTCAATAGCTGGTGCTGAAAACAAATACCAATTTGTTTGTTTTGTTGTTCAAAAAATGTGTGGCCAGTATGACTTTGCTGGGACTACACTGATCTCAGGTTGCTCCTGTTGTTGTTGGTACTGTTGTTGCTGCTCTCTGTCATCTTTGCTGCTGTTGGTGAACATTGAAACCCCCTCTGCCTCCTAGTTAAACAGTCACCTCGGTCTTGCTTGCTGTGCGGTAGTGGTGGTGGTGTCCTGGGATATAATGCAGCTGCTCCACAGTGTGGGTCCGTCGGGCTGCGAACGCCTGCCGCTTGGAGACCGTTTGGTTCATAGTTAAAGTGTTGTGCGCATTGTTTGAGGCACTGGGATGAGAGTGCATTTTTGTCATCTTGTATCGGTCCATGACAGGCGTTGTGGGCATAAACACGTCCGTATGGGACAGGGCCCTGGGAATGGCCTTTTCGCGGAAGCCAGAGCGCTTCAGCGACATCATCCTGTCGGGGGAGAGGAGTGGGTCCTGGGAGTGGAGGCGGTCTTGTGAGTGGAGGCGGTCTTGTGAGTGGAGGCGGTCCTGTGAGTGAAGGCGGTCCTGGGAGTAGATGCGGTCCTGGGAGACAAGGCGCTCGGCTGACAGGAGCTGCTCATCGGAGAGAATGCGTCCCCGTAGGAGGACATGTCGTAGGAGGACGCGCCGTAGTCGTGCGCGGCGTCCTTCTCCGGGGACAGCACCCGGTCCTGGGACATGGCCCTCTGCACACGACGGGGCCGCTGCCGCTGCTGCGTGCCCTGCTGCTCCTGGTTCATCTTGATCACGTGCAGGGGGAGAGTGCCGCGCGCCGCCAGGTCTGGCAGGTGCCGCTTCCGTGTGTAGTACTCATCTACGTCCTTATCGGCTGGACGGGGGCGGGGGAGGAAGAGAGGGTTCAGAAACAAACAGCCATTTTAGAGGCCTACTGTCTGTTCAACACAATTGAGGCTAAACGATAGAGGAGATAGCAAGCATCAATTACATACATTACAATAAAACATTTGCCTCATTATAATACATTCTGTGAAACAAACCATCAATGAGCCAGAAAACTACAAATAAACCATGCTCCAAATCAAGGTTTTGGTTTGCACAATACTGTATACTATTTACAGTATATTATATACTGTATGTACATATCGATATATATTACAAAACAAGTTCTACAGCTTATGAGTTCATGTTGTATGTGCTACAAAGAGACAGGTACATTATATTATTCATGCCAGCACAGACAGTTTGGGAGTTTGAGAAGTGTGAAGAGACAGTCAGAGAACTGTTGCTCAGTAGCTCAGTAAAGAGTTCCAGTGCGGTATCATGTTGTAGTCAGCAATTTTGACTCTATCGCAGGCACCTGTGGGCTGTGTGACTCACTGGGTGCCAGCACATTTGTAATGCAACAGTAATGTTATTGCACACCTGCATGAGCTGAAATTCAGCTCCTTCAGTGAACGGCAAGCAGTGCAGACAAGCACACCATGCCTTTAAATGGCCGTGGCTAGCTGCCATCTTCAAATTGAAATATTTATTCCACTAAAGGCAAAGCCTGCAATATCCTGCAATATAAGTTTTTGTGAAAATTTGAGGTATACTCTTATTATCAATGTTTAACTTATTGACAAGAGAACCAGTGGAGAACATTTTACACTGTTTCTTCAACGCCTGAAGTTTTTCACACATAATTTGCTGGTTTTTCACACATCAAAGCAACATGCACGTTGTTTGATCATCATTATTTTTCAGAAGGTGATGGGTAGTTAGTTTTGTATTGATTGAAAAGCCTATGCCTATGCTTTATAGCATGGATTGGATTCAATCAACCTTTTCCTTAACTTTGACTCATTATCAAGAGCTAGGTTATTTTTATCAACAGTTTACACAGTTTTCCATGTTCAGCTATCAAGAAAACTGATAACAAAGTAGCGTCTGTATTTATTTGAAAATCAGTTTGTGGTATGGTTTGATTTGGTATTTTAACATTTTTCAGTTTGGGGGGGCATTCATTAGCATATTATCTGGCAGTGGGCGGCAGTGTAGTGTAATGGTTAGGGGACTAACAGCAGCTTTAGAGCAGCACAAATGGGTCAGAATAGTAGTTATAGCATGTAATCCTTGCTTTTTGGGCTTTGTCCTTAGTGGGTGTTGCAGGGACTAGATCAGTTGTTGCTTAGTGGGGTGTGGCTTAGTGAAAACCCACAGCACAGTATTATGTAATGTATATGTTTTCATATATTTTATATAAGATATTTGGGAGGCAGTATAGAGTAATGGTTAGGGAGCTGGGCTTGTAACTCAAAGGTTTCTGGTTCAATTCCCAGGTGGAGCACTGCTGTTGTACCCTTGAGCAAGGTACTTAACTTGAATTGCTTCAGTAAAATATACAGCTGTATTAATGGATTGTATGTAAGGAAATGTAAACTATGTAAGTCGCTCTGGATAAGAGCTTCTACTAAATGGCTAAAATGTCAAATGTAATCCAACATACTGCTGGAATCATTTTGTGTGATGTTCTTACATTGTAGACATTAGTCAAATAGCAAGGATTGCTTAACTACTGCTTTATATAAATAATATAATATAATATTTCACACACAAGCCTGTATAAAATGAATGTGTGCATGTGCACACTTGTGTATATAGCCCCACTGTGAAGTATATTAATCTACTGTAATTACTAGGTCAATTATCTTTTCTGACTTGCTATTCCTTCAAATATTTGCTTTATGAACCCTCCACACTGGGCCTCAAACTTGTTTTGTGGGAAGGCCATCATTGGTTGATATAATGGACAGTAATTCCATTGAAATATATTAAAGAAGCACTCAGACCTTGCAGCCGGAGTCTTTGATGAAACTGCATGCTGGGCAATATACTCATTTAAAAGCATCAGCTAAAGAACTTGAATATTCATTAACCATGAATATGCAGATTACAGGTTCAGGCCTGGGCTATGTCATTGCCTGAGAATGACCAGAAGTCTGCAGCAGTGGGACACACATGGCCTTGTACTGCCAGGGGTAGCGTGGGTTTAAGTTAGCGAGGGTTCCTTCCATCACAACTGCATTAGTTTCTTACAGTGATGCGCCAGGCTGTCATTTGCTGTCAGTATCTACATTTCCATGAGAATGCTGGGGGATAATGCCTTGCTACAAACAATTGCTTGTGTGCAAAATGTCTGCCAAGACAGGTGTTCAAAATAACGTTTTGCCAGGAAAAGTCATATTACATGTACACCTATTATAAACGTGGGTTATCCAATTGCGCTATTGTAACCCTGTCCATCACTGCGACATTCTAAATTCAGAGAGCAGAGACTAGCATGCATGGCATCCAAAATGCATGCAGCCATCCAATTTTTCCCTTTTCCCTTTTCACAAGGTTTAATTTGGTGTTTCAAAACCCCAGTGATTCAATACTTTAGCTTACTCGTCAACAGTTTAGCAGGTATCAAAACTGCTTCTTTTAACAGAGTAGTTTTATTCTATAGTTGCCGTAGCACATGCACATGTGCATGCACAACTCAAACATTTTACATGTAAATGTACCTTTTGAATCTATTTTGTCCCTAAGCCCTTTTGTTATATATAGGGCTTAAAATATGCATGTTAATATTTGGAATGATTTAAATTCAGGCTTGAAACTGTTCTTGGTCTTTCCATTGCGTGTTAACCATTTGGGTATGATTATGTCCAGTGTAAAGACTACAATAACCAATTCAAGACTAATTTTCACCAGAGATTAGCTTTAAGGGGGAAAACAGAAGTATAAGAGTACAGAGCCAGTACTTGTGGATAATTAAGTAAAGTCTTCCATTAAACACTGATTGCATTGAATCAACTTGCAGAGTATATCTATCAACTTCAGGCATTGATCCCAACGTTCAATGCATCCCAATAAGAACAGTAATCACATGCAACTATCCTTGTGAAGTATCAATCATAAAGTGGTCTTTAGAGGAGATTTAGCTTGTTATGAGATTTAACGGGGGAAAAAAAGAAAAAAATTTAAAATGAGGATTAACAGATATACAGTTCAGGAAATTATTCTAATCCGCTTTATAGTGATTATAGACAAAAAGAAGCATTAAGAAAAAATGATTCCTTCTCTCTCCTAAAGGAGCCCTGGTTTTCTTAACATCTCTCTTATCCAGAATTATATGTTACAGTGTGGCATTGGTATAAACATAAAGCATATTATATATATCACTTAGGAAAGAATTTTTGGCAGAGAAGCTGCAAGACTTATAGTGTGCTATAATCCTGGTGGGAGAGGTTCAAGCCTTATGACCTGAAATTCTATATTCTTGAGATCAATGTTTTAAATAGACGAGGAAATCTTACCTTCACAAGACGTTTTGCTCTTGCAACCTGTTTTCCTTTAGTTTGCTTAATAAACTATTATTCCAGAATAATCCTTGCCCATTAGCAGCTAATTCCATTGCTCTTAATTGTGTTTTGTGAGATAGAATTTTCTTTCTTCAGAGTTCAATTTAATCAAATAATTTGAATCATAACACAGACTAAACCTTTAACTGCAGTAGGTAAATCACCCTATTAAATCAAATCAGTTTTGAGCTGGAAGCAGAATAAATGCTCAGAAACTATCTTGAGAAAGTTACTGCATTTTCATGAGCATGTACACTGCAGAATCTGTGCCGATTAGCTGGTTTTTATGTGCTTTTTAAATATATTATTTGTACGTTTATACATGTTTAAACACTTTGTGGATAGAAATGCTGCACAATTTTGTGATTTAAATAAAAATAATATATTAAGATGAGGCAAAACTGAGAAATAGAATTTGCATTGGTACCTACTGGTATTGATTATTCAGTTAGCAGAAGCATTTAGCATCTGCTAAATGCTTAAAATGTAAAATGTAGTTAATTCATGGCTTCATAGCTAATCAAACAAAATACTGTCAAGATGGGTTGACAGTAGTGATCGGTTTCAGCACCCTCTATTTCTAGCTCACAGGCTGCCAGTGCTTGTGTTTTTGGTTATGAGAAATAAACAAACAGTATGTAACATACCAGAGGAGGATACCATTTTTAGCATATAGTTTCATATATATCAACATACATGACTTTTTCATAGGAACAATTCAATGCTAATTAAGTCTTTAATCTACAGATCCAAATGTTTGTCTCTTGGGCTTTCATGAGAAGGCTAATACATTTTGTAACATTATGAAAGGAGTCTAAGCTGCTTTGACCCCCCCCCCAGCACAATCCAACCGGATCCATCAAAGGAGCCAAAAGACAACTGGAAGTTAAAGAACAAGCAGCTGAGCCTCTTGGCCATAACGCATGATTAGCATTAGGAATAAATCTGGGCTGCTCTGATGGCGACGCCTAAGGAGACTTCACAAGGATCTACTGCCAGAGATAGTTCCCTCTCTTTGGCTGGACGCGTGCTGGCTGGTCCTCGCGGAGGGTGAAGAGGGTTGATGATCCAGATCCTAATTACAGATCCTAAATACATGCACAGAGCCCTCGGTGGGCTACAGCGCCTGTTTTTCCCCCACACTGGAAGCTGTTGAGTTGAAACTGCATTACACAGCAGAATCCCACACAAACTGTATTGGTTCTCCCGGCAAGACGAGGCTGATTTTAAACTAAGCATGTGATAAAATGGTGGCCCTGTGAATGCGGCAGCTTTCTTTCCGTGCCTCTCCTTCTCGAGGTAAAGTGAAATCCTCTCTGACGACGAGATACCGTTACTGAATACTAATGACTCATGAGGTTCCATTCGATGATTAAGCGTGGCTAAACATCCTGATGCAGACTGTGCAGGGTAAATAAGTCTCTATCCACTCTCAACCCGGCACATGCATAGAATGCTCTTTTGAGGGTTAGTGTGTCTTTTTTTAGGCAGACATTAATAATGTCTCCATTTGATTGTTATCCAACCATTTTTTATCACATTGCCATCAAATTTCAACAACAGCAACAAAAAAATGCGTTGATAATGAGAAATTCAAATGTTATTGGACCAATCAAATGTTATTGAACCAAGCCTCATGCAACAGAACAAGGGTGAAATGGATGTATCTAAACAGAATGCATAATCAGGATACAAACAGGACATTCCAAAGCTAAAACCACCATCAAAACCTATAGATATTTCTGGCAATGTAATAAATGAATGAATGCTACTGAAGTATAGAGTATCTTTGCAAAGATTATGTATTTTACTTAGATACTCATATTAGATTAAAGGTGCAATTAAATCCTTCCAGAAGAAATTACTTCAATACCAAAAACTCAATAAAAAATATGTGTATGTGGGGCCTTGGGTGGCGTAACAGTCAAAGCATTTGCCTGGAATGCAAGTTGCCCACTGCAGTTGCGGTTCGAAACCCAGCTGCACCAGTCCGGAGGAGGGGGAGGTTGAACTGGCATGGGCTCGCTGGGAAGTGCGAAAGGTGTCCTTGTACAGGAAAAAGTAGCTTGCCTCCGAGGTCAAGTGGCAGGAAAATTGAAAGAAATAGAGGGTATAATTGGCTACCAAATTGGGAGAAAAATTATAAAAAATCTGAAACAAATTCTCTGTGTGTGTTTTGGTATTCACATGTGTTAATAACTAAAATAATTTCACACTTAACAATATAAAATATAAAACATGCAAGATCAAACTTGGATTGAATAGGACTTGTACTATGCATATGCACTTATATGAATATGCAGTTTCAAGCTTGTCTTTATTTTTCTTTTCAGAGCACACCATGACAATACAGCACATATCGTGCAAGCAACCATTGCCAAATACAAAAACTAACAAAAGGACAAGCTCTGCAGAACATACCGCTCTCTGCGTATATAGTATGGATAAATAAACATGTTCAATAATTGTTTTAAAATCTGACTCCACACTGACCTAGAGCTATATAAAAAATAAGGCAGATCTGATCTGTTTAAAACTGGATTCTGGAATTCTCAGCTGGTGATATGTCTTTAAAGATGTCCTTTAAAGACATTAACTTGTATAAGCCACAGATAAAGCCAAATTGAAAGGCAATTGATGTCAGTGAAGGAGGCAATTTGCAAAAATTAAGGTTAATCCCTATTCATCTGACTGAAGAGTCAACTAAAGTATAAAATATATGAAAGAATCTTCACTTGTTCCACTACAGCACCCCATCAAGGAACTCATGCTCAAATCCCATTGGACTCACAGACAAACCATTGCATCATGGAACTGAATGACACAATTATTTTGAGTGCACAATTCATTGAAAGATGCAACCATGACCTTCCCTCTGTGTGCTGTTCGCGCAGACAACATTTAGCATACAGCATGGTCAATGTAACGAAGATTCACCTACTTAATCTCTTGAGAGAGGAATATTTGCTTAAATCAGATTTGACGGCTGACTCGTAGGAGGGGGGCAGGTGGGAGAGGCTCTGGAAGGAGCGGGAGAAAGACAGGTCGTAGGGCTCTGTCTGCGAGGTAAGAATACTGTTCATCCGAGAGCTCTCTGCAGGAAAACAGAACAGAGATGGCAGCAAACAGCAATCAATGGCCGGAATTACACTAAAGAGCAGAGGAGTGCCTGGGGGGGAGGGAGTGGGGCGTGGGGTGGGGAGTTAGGGTGTCATTGTGCAGTCAATGGTCTTTAGGGGGAGAATAAACAATGCCAGGGTAGCAGTAGTTCACCACACCTTCCGCACACACCAAAATAGATTTATCTCTCAGGGAGGCAATCCCATTGCCAATGATCAAGTCCCACTTTGCGTCCTCGCTGCATCTGTGATCAGCAGCCAAGGCGATGGGTTCGGCGCGATGCGCTGCCAGCGAGGGTCACTGCGCTGCATCCAGGCCCTGCGCAAACGGCCATCCGTCACGCCGCAGCAGAGCGGAGGGGGACCGGCGCCAGGGCTCTGACGAAGCGCAGACCTCGTGTCAGGTTTAAAAATAGGGCTAGGTGACTACTGCAGCAGAAAGGATGGGGGACACACAACACCGAGGACCATGTGGGACAGTAGTGAGGTATAAAGTGAGGGAGAGAGAGAGTGAGTTATGCACCATTGCCAACTCTACGTCTGACACATTCATTCTGCCCAGGAAAATAAAATCATTCCATGCCTCACCCTATTGCCCTTGATCAATATTACTGATAAATCACAACCCGCACGAAAAAACGTAAAAATTCACTGGGTGGGGAGGGAGAATACACATGTACAAAGGTGTATATGTGTATTACTTACCATGTCTCACTGTTCTGTGGGCTAATGAAGCCAAGTGAAAAAAGTATTAAAAAAACATCAGTAACAAAATGGTATGTTGATATACTGTAAGTGTGTCATATATTCCAACCATTCAGCATTATTTTTCTCAATATAATCATTAATGCTTCCTCACTGCATATCTGTGACACAATTCTATACTATTCCAGTTATATTGTATTAAGTGACTGACTGTTATATATAATAAAATATAATTTTAAAGTATATTATACAAATTATGATATATAACAACGATATAACTTCACTGCAACATAAAAAAAATACCAAGCGGTTTAAATATGAGTGTTTGTGTGTGTGTGTGTGTGTGTGTGTGTGTGTGTGTGTGTATATATATATACACCATACAATAATACAATACGGAACGTTATTCCATAACATGCAATGTAAGAAATGCACAAGTTAAAAGCATCCCTTTTTTGCTGGGTAGCGATTTCGATGTCTGCGATGTTTGTTCTGTGCTAGGAGAATTCTGCCAGTGAGAACACTTTGTTGCTGAGGTCTCACCGAGAACCATGAAAGTGCTGAGCGGTGAATAAGAATGATTACAGGATAGAAACCGCTAATTGAGAAAGTTTAGTCCTTTCATATGGGGAACACGAGCTGCAGCAAAGCTTATCTTCAGTAGGCATTCTACACTGGCATTTCAAGTTCCAGTTTTGTTCCCTCACAGTCACAGTCTGCAAAGTGCCTCTGAGTTGAAAAGTTGCAAAAGTGGATTCTCTGTGGATGGGTACCCTTGATGTATCACCATGGATACCCTATTGTTACTATTTGTACTTCACTCGTTGATTTTCAAAAATATTCCCACCTGTATACAGTAATAAAATGCATGATATCTACATGTTCAGTCTATTTATTATTGCAGTTATCTCTATTTACATTTGTGCAATTTGTCATGCTTTATATCACAGACATACACATGTGTGTTAGGGAAATTATTTAAAGTTAAACCTATCTGTTTAGTTTGAAATACAATACAGAAATGACACTGAGCAGGCAATGGGTTACATGGAGACTATCACTATTTAATTTCATATTAGGAAAAGCATTCCACTTAGAGAATGCTTCCGCCATAGTTAGTTGAAGCATGTAGACACAAATGTGTACAATAAGAAGGGTTTGGCAAAGTGTCATGTCTTATGAGTCATAAGACTTAAATGACTAAATCACTTAAACGGACCTTCTCACATACAGCTTGAGGCCAAAAGAGTTACATTGATCATAAACTGCCAGCATAGAACATTTGAATGTACTACACCTCAGCATCTTATCCAAGCATGAAAATGGTGGAATGGGTCAGAAATATTGTGACCTTTACAGAACGTTAACTTGACTCTAGGGAAATAGTTTTTCATTAGCTATATGAAGATGAACAGTGAAAACTCCAAATCAGTCTGAAGTAAGTGTATCATTGCTTTAAGGTGTGAAAATTCAATAAATACATGCAATGTATGCCAATGCCTTCACATATGAGATTACATTTGGGGACTGAATAAGGAGCAAAACCAGTAATTGTGCTTTTTTCAGTAACTGATATGATTATCACACTTATTTATTAAGATTTTTTCATTTTCTTCAAGACCTAAAAAGTTTTTTTTACATTTCACAATAAAATTGTTCTAATTACTATAAATAATGTTCTGCACATTGGATAGAAAAAGTTTCTATACATTTCTATTCCATTTTCAATTAAATGTAAATTGAGAAGTGTACGCATGGCATGATACTTTGAAATGAGGTAATACATTCCCACCATTCTGCTGGCCACTTCTGCTTCAGAATTTAAGCTTAATGGGTTAAGATAGTAACCAACACAACAGCACTTTGTCCATGTTTTTGTCCACCGAACATTAACAAATTACAGACATTGGTGCTCAACTAAATGAAATTCATAAACATTATATAAACATTTGCATTTGAGGTGATGAATGAACCATCTTTTACTGTGAACATTTGTCACAATTCGCTTGTCACATGCTAGTTATTTTGCTTCAAAAAAGATTTATCCTTAGGCCACCTTATTCACTAGAGACTGATGCCACCTAAATGCCAGTGCACCATAGATGTGATACCATTCACATATGATGGAACAATTACATAATCACACAAGACAACAACATAATTTCACTTTGGTATAAAATTTCAGATCAAATACAAGATATTTATAGATAGCTCTTTCCATTTTGAAAATGTATGCATGAGAAAGCTAATCCACTGTGACATTTTATGCATGGCATATTATTATAATTGAGCTTACTGCAACAGCAAAGGTTACAAATGCAGGAAATTTAGAAATTGTGGAAGTAGATTCAAGGCAGTATGTATGAAGCTGTGATTGCTATCTAAGAGTAGCTAAATAGAATGAATATCTATGCTGTGATTGCTAAGGATGTTTTTAACTCTGCAAATGGGAAGTATGAAGACAGTTTGAACTCAGGAAATTGTAATTCTGTTATTGAAAGGGATCAAGAAAGGTTGAGAAGAACTAGCCTATTGGCCAAAGGCGTGGGGGGGACGGGGGGGGACATGCCCCCTCCCAACATAAAAAAAAGTCATATCTGACCCCCCCCCACTACATTCCTACTGCATTCCTGAGATTGTTTTGTTGGAAAAAAAGATAAAATAGTGCTATATGGCAGAGTACAATCATTCTCTTTTATTGTATAAAAGGAGCCTCAAATAATTTGTTTGGATTCTTTACTGATCCTTGTACAACTGGTAAAGAAAAACCTTTGCTAATGCTGTTTGTGGATTTTTGAGTAGTCAGGAGCATAATAAAACATTAAATATCATTATTTATATAGATAACTGTTATGCATATGGAAAAAAAAATTAGATGGGCAATTAAATAATGTGGTTGCTTTCAATGTATTTTGTCCTAACTCATAAAGTCTTGGCAGTTTTCAACAGGGTAAGCCTCTCTTCTATATTGGAGGATTTAGGAGCAACATTCACACTGACATGGTTAACACTGGGGGTACAATTGGATGGAATTTTAGAAAACGGAACTTTGGAAATCATAATTGTATTAAAATATACTATATATTTTTTGTGAATTTAATCTAAATAGTAATATCTATTTTAATGTAATCCATAAAACATAAATCATTTAAAACATACTGTATATAATAAACATTGCCAACAGGTATTACTAAAGAAAAGAACAAGCTGCCAAATGCTTAGCATTTAATGAAATGTTTATAAACACAAATATAAAATGGGATAATGGTACTACAAATAAATGACCAAACATGAATTAGTCAAATGATATGCAATTGGGGTAGATATGTGCAAGTTAATTGTAATAGTCCATACAGTCAATTGTCTGAAATAGATCCAATTTTTCACAGTACAGTCCTGGTTTAAAAATATATATATTATCCACTATCCTCTAAAATCTCTAGATCCCGAATTGCCCCTCAACTGCAGTACGTTATCATAATGCCCTTAACTGTCCTTTAAAAATCTCTACAATCCTGTAAGAGTTTTTTTTACCATTTTACATAAGCCAATGATTCCTCCCACGTGTAATACAAAGTACATGATAAGAATAAAAAGAGTGAAAATTAGAGTGAAATAGTAAGTGAAAAAGTAATAAAATATAAAATATAAACTCCTCCCAATTCTTTTCTTACCATTTTTAGGTGTACGGGTTGGGCTAGCCAGAACCAGGTGGTTATAGTTGTGTTGGTGGTTACCTGAGGAAGAAGAAAGGAAGGACTCATGATTTAGTGAATTTCATTATTGAAAAAAACATACAGAGCAGGATACATGATAGGAAAGGTTGGTAGGTCCATTACAAAGACTATTTAGAATATACATGTATGTCTATCTATGTGTGGGTACACACACTTACAGTGGGAAAGACAAAAACTGGGGGGAAGTGATAGATGGATCAATAGATAGATAGATAGATACATAGACACATTAGACACAAAGGATCAAGAGACAGAGAAATGGAATGCAGCGCTGCCTCATGAGTTCCCGAACACAGGCCCCACATTTCCTCCTGCATTAGGCTGCAGCATCCTGTCAATCGCTCTATTCACTAACGCACGCATATTGGCTGGTCCTTTACGAGTGTGAGCTGCCTATCACGGTCGCGGTCCGAAACCCGACTGTACCAAACCGGCCCTGGTGGGGAGTCCCGATCGGGCTGTCCGCCCCAGGGGGAAGGGGGAAGGTGAACCAGCATGAACTTGTTGAGAAGCGCGTAAGGGTGTCTCCAGAATGTGAGTGGGCGAATTCCGTCTCGAAGGAGGCAGAGTTTGCTGCCCTCAGAGAATTCACTTGCCTTGTAGAGACGGGCGGCGGAGGGGGAAAGGGGGAATGTGGGGAGGGGGAAATCTAAATAAATAGAGGGTATATTTGGCCACTAAATTGAGAGAAAAAAATGTTTTTCACTATTCAACACTGAGGCACATTTTGTCCTGCATAAAATGTTGCTGTAAAATCTTCTCAGTAAATATTCCAGGAGCTATCGGGGATACCTACTCATTCCTATCTCTGCATTTTACCCCCAGATGATCTGGGGAGAAACGGGCTTGTTTCTAATAGTGTGAGAACATGCCTGACCCCCCCAAAGCAGTGCAGATCCCCTTGTTCTAGAGAGGCAACGATGAGCTGCTATGTTATATTCACACTATACATAGATATAAATGCAGCCCAAGATCAGGAGATCACAACAAACCCTAGCTACAGAGGAGGAGGGGATAACAATATCCGTTAACTGAAACACATACGGTCATATTCGCACACCATTACCCAACACGTCACATTTAAAGTACATTTAAGAGAGATATCAGATTCACCTTCACATAAACTAGAACTGAAGTGCTTACAAATCCTATCTGGGACTCTCTAATTAGAGTTGTTGTGTTACCATGGTGCCTTCCAGTGAACAAGTACTTGGTTACATTTTTACTCCCAAAAGAAACATGTATAAACTTGACATGGTGGTGAATGTTTTATGAGCGTGACCCTGGAAGCCGCAACACTTGACCGTTTCAAAATGAACACATAAAGTGAGGATAAAAGGCGTATAAACCATCACAATTACACAGACCGTGTATTATTTAGTTTAACCTAGAAGGATCATTTTTTCATATAATTAACTGCTGCATATTAACTGCTGCAACTCTCAACATTACATGCCTGAAGCAAGCCAATTGATTTCTTTGTTCTTTTTTTTATTAGCAAGTAATAGGACGTATTTCATAAACTGCATTTATTGAGTCACTTTTGTTCTGTTCTCTCCCAAAACTTAATTTAGCCACACTGTATGAAATAGCATTTCATTTAAATGATTTTGACTCTATAAAATGTGCAAACATAGGCTTTGATAGACTGTTTTGAGATAGCATAGCCAGACTGTAAAGCTTGTGTGACAGCAACAGTTGCCTTTTTTATATGTTTGTCAGAGAGCAAGAGGGCTCTTTATTACATCCATTGTGATTCTGAGCGCTGATGAATGGCGGCTAATCTGAGCTGCTCGGGATTTCTTTATGAGAAGCTGATCAATGGAGAATCCATCTGCAGTTGTAGCTTCAAAAATGCATCAGGTGAACTGGTTTAACATCCATTTGCATCAGTCACGTACTCCCGAGGCGTGAGGAGCTGCTATAACATGAGCGTTTTCATGTGTACAGTCATTTCATCAAGATGGGCTACGTTGTTTCTATGGCAGCAGCTTTTCTACCTCTCTATTGAGAGACAAACAGTGAGGTCAGAGAGGTTGGCTGGATAATGCCACAGTTTGACAACAGTGGAATTTCTATCCTGCGAACAAATGAAAATGCTTTCTTTGTTTAGCCACCTTTTTTCTGGTAAAGACGAGGCCACAGCTTTCACAGTCGGTGCTAAACGTGTGAATCTGTAGTTTATAACTCCTTGGTTTACATGAAAATAGCAACTGCATTTTAATGAGTTCATTTATCACTTCCATGAATACAAAATACACCTTCCACCCTATCTTCAGGGCCAACATGTAGATACACTGAGGCTATAAGCCCCTTGGAACACTTAATTCATTCTGGAAAACAGGCTACTCAAGAGGAGCTACAACTGCAGCTTGTAATTGTGATGACTACAACTACTGGAAGGAGACCTTCAGAAAAACACTGTCAATTCTAGCATCATGCTGCATGTTCACAACATAAAATCAGGCAAAAACTACTTCACTAAATAGAGTCAGTGACTGCAGTATGCAGTTTGAAAGTAGTGAAAAGTGTTAAATTGTTTAAAAAAGGCAGTATGAGATGACTGTAATGAAATCATAATTATATTTTCAACATTCAAATTCAACATTTATACCATCATTGATAAAAGCACACACATATCCACATACACATACACACACACACACACACACACACACACAGACACACAAACACACAAACACACACACATATACAAGCATTCTGCTATTGTTTAATCAATAAGGAGTATTTCCCAGTTCAATAATCCTGCTTTGATCTAGGGACCAACTAGCTGGTTTTGAAAAGGCTGCATTAAGTCAGTCCCTTTCGGAGCTGGCCTCAGTAACGGCCTGTCACACACAAACACTCTGTCATCTTTCTAACTGCTGGGCCAGCTCTGCAAATTGTGCTCCTTCAAACTGAGGTCTTCATGTCAGCTCAATTAGTCAAGATGGTGGAAGAAGTCGGCTGTGTATGGGAGAGGGCCTGATAGTAATGACTAAGTTACAACTTGGGAGCAACCAATTACGACACCCACTACTTTTGTAGGAAAAGTAAAATAGGGGAGTAACACAAAGGGTTAGCTGTTAGCTGTCAAACTCGGTACTTAAAGGCAGTCTCTGTATTTGTATTTGACATTACACGCTTGGTATGCTTGAGCCCTGTACTCTCACAGTTGACATACAGCTTCAGGAAAATGTTTAGTACTGTAGTGTACTATTAATATCAGATATCAACCTTCTCCCTTTAATGAACCAAAACAAAAACACCGCCACATGCCAAATTATTCAAAAACATAATGTTGTATGTCAATTTAATTGTATACATACAACAATGGGAAGTAGATTGTTTTTTTCTTTATTCTTTGCCTTTTTATATCAAATTTGCTATGAATGGTCTCTACAACTCAATATCTATGAACACTGTGAGACATATTTCTTAAGCATAGGGTTAGTTAAAATAAGGATGGAGGACATTATTTTGGAAATGATGACATAAAGAAATAGCCAATGGCCACAGATCATTTAAAAACAAATTACTTAGAGGTGTAGCTACTGGCTCAAGCTCTTTATTTATAAATATATTTAATACAATAGTGGTGGAGCAGGCTGTTGGTATACTAATTGACCTACCACAGTTATTCCAGACATGTTTCTGTAAAACTCACAACCATTTTGACTTCAGGAAATATCTTAAGGGCAACCAGGTTGGCTGCAGTAATAAATTGAGATTTTCCAAATGAAGCACCTACAGACAGTTCACGTCCATTTCCTCATCCTCTCCTCTTACCACTGTCAATGCATCTTGACAATAACACCCATACCATTCTGCATAATCGTAACCAGATGGCATCCAAATGATTCAATGCCCTGACATTTACTGGGCTAAAGTGAAACATTTTAGCAGGAATTACAAAAAGGAGACAAACATACACAGCAGATGTAAAATCATTACATAAATCTCCACAACAGTCAATGGAATTTCACTGGATCTGGAATTTGACAGCCCAGCATGATTATGCGAGTGGCCAATCAAAGCACCTTTGCATCAGGTACACCAGATATGTCCTTTCTATCCCCCTCTTGTAAGTTACTGTGGGCAGACTTCTCACAAATTCAGAAGTGTCTATTTGGTGTTTCCTTCAGAAAATGAGAAGCAAAAGCAAACAAACAAGGTCATCAGTGAACATTTGCATGAACAGCTGTGTAGCCTCCGGTGTTGTGTTCTCTTACGTCACCCGCGGGGCTCATGAATGTTGTTGTGAATTAGCTGCGATGCACAACTGTTCCCTTGCCTTTTCACATGGGCCAAAAGCATTGAGATCAAGGAGGCACCAAACTTTACATTAATCTCTGAACACTGAAGAATTCATAATAAATGGTCACACACACATACATGTGCAAACACGCACATGCATGTGCACACATGCACACACACACACACACACACACACACACACACACACACACACACACACACACACACACACACACACACACACACACACACTATATATATATGTAAACATTTCACACAATAAGGCTAACCATATTTATTTTATAATTTAATTGTGGGCTGATCCGGAAAAAAAAGATGAAGGAATGTTTCCTGACTGCAAGCATACTGTATATCTGCACATACTGGCCTGAAATATTACTAACTGAAAATAAAGTTATAGATGGCGGATATAGTCTCAAAATCATACAAGAATATCATTGGGCCATTAGGATGAGAAATATATTTTTGTTTAATTATTTTAAAATGTGCTTATCAGCCATAACAGAAAGTGAATTATTTAGACATAAAACATAACATTAAGCACATCTTTTTTTATGGGAAAAATCTTCATAGTACATTGCTCCCCACCAGCGTGAGCAAGAACAGCACTTCAAAATTGATAATAGATGGGGAGTAATTGATCATTTTAATTCAGGTCTCAGAAAATGTGCTCTTAATGTGAATGTTAATTCTACTAGCCTTTGAGATGGCTGGCCTGAGCATATCACCACATGCACGATAAGCTGTAAAACAAACTGGTACAGCATATCAGAACAATACTGATCGCCCACGCCTAACAAAAATATACTGTAGGATGATGATAAAATATTTACATGAAAACAGTGCCAAACTGTGAAACAAATCATACAGCTATTTGCACACTATTTGACACCACTCCCATGTGTAGACATACCTTATTGTCTGGGTTATAACAATGTCACTGTGGAAGACCATAAGTCTGTTCACATGAACAAAAGTAGGTTGCTGAACAGCTATCAAGATGGCATGGCATACCAAAGCCTGATTGCAGTCTGTAGGTGTTTGTGAAAAAAATTAATGACAAGCCTTCAGGGTTGGACCACAGCCGGCTCCAGAGATAAGCAAGGACCAAAGCGATCATGTGACGACCCAGATCCATCGCAAGGTGGATCTTTCCTCTACTGTCAGTGTCCCTTGCCGTCACAAAGCCCCATGCCATTTAATTACCAAAGCCATGTGTGAAGTGTGGCGTGGGCTGCGTGGGCCCGCTGGTCACACGCCACAGTGCGGGAGGTGTCAGTGACAGGATTTCATTTTTGCCCTACTGGGTAAGAGCAGCACACAAATACAGCTGCACTCCTCCCCCCGACAACCCCTCGATAGAGGGAAGCAGCACCATTTGGCATTGGGCATCTATACTGATGTTTGCCATTTAGCATCTGACAATGACAGTTGAAGCATTTGAAACATTTTAATTGCCGTGTTAAATGCCATAATAGCTGCCTTCACTAAAAGATGCAAATTCACTTTCTTGGCCCATAACAGATATTGTACATTAGTCAGCACTGACGGGGCATTTTCAGTGGAAACAGCCTGACCTGATTATGGTGCTCATAATGTGTTTGAATGAGTATTCATTTTGCTCCCTACAAATCTAGGTCATAATATCCCATAGAGCATATTGTAGACCCGAGGATCTCTCTATCAAAAGCAAGTCTGCTATGACTCTTTTACAAGCCTCCCTTTCAGCGCTTGCATTATAGACAAATATTCTCCATTCAGGAGTACTCACTGTTGGAGTAACTGTTGGAGTATTCACTGTAATATCCATAACTCTTCTTGCAAAAAAAAAAAAAAAACTCCACAAAAGATGATTTCAGCAATCACACAACATAACATATAGCTTACTCTGGAAGTGTAAGGTAAATTACAAATAATGCTTCCCCCCTCCCTTAATGGAGGTCTGAGTGGGTTTTATCCTCCCTGCATGACATTTGTGACAGACTCTGATTGATTGATTGACATATTGACTCTGAAAAGCTGGCCTGCGATCAAAATCAAGGCTCTGCTCAAGAAAAAAATGGGACAGAAATCATTCTAGCAATAAGAAACTGCCACTTAGACAAAGGGACTTGAATTTATGAAGGTGTATAATGGTGTCTGCCCTCCATTGACAAATGTGTGCTGATAGACTGCCCTGCTTCATGAGTGACTTTCACAGGGGTCAATGCATTTCTCAGTTGGCTCATTGAGCACTACTATAGTGTATGACCCATAGGCCTCTACCAGCCTGATCCAGGGGAGGAGGGATTTCTGTTTAAAATACAGCCCTTTACAGCTTGCAGACTGCCTCTTTGTGTAAAAAGGACAAACAAATCCAAATAATGAGCACACCACACTGAGCCAGTAATTTCTGTATCTGTGGACTTCATCTGTAACCAGGAAAACACTAACCAATTACTGCTGTAATGGTGTATATAGGTCACATTTGTAAAGAGAACATACACAGCAGTTCCGAGGCATAAAAAGACAACTAAACATTTATGTGGTTTTGTCATGCTTCTTGTAGGCTGTTGCTTTGAAAGTAACTAAAATGAAATAAAATGATATTATCTTGCTGCCTCCAGCATTGTGTGACACATACACCAATTCAAAAAGGCTTTCTAGCTATTGTCAAGAATAAAAGCAATGGGCGTTTTCTCTGAGCCCAGCAATGATACAGTGCCCAAACTGCATAACAGTGGGTATTTTAAAGAACTTACTCAGTACTTTTTAGTATTTAGATTACTGTAATATGTATACTTTCTTATCAAGGAAAACTTACAATTAGAAAATACATTTGTACGGTTGGACAACTCAGGAAAAGTACCATGCTCATAGAACCAATGGAAAATCATATCCCTTGAATTTTCCAAATATTCTATACAGCCACTCAGATGAGACTGCTTTTATTTTTCTTTCACACAAAGAACTCCCCCAACCCCCCAAAAAGAAAGAAATACTAAATAAAATACAATAAAATAAAAAATATGTATGCCACAGTAAAAAAAAACAATATCACCTTTCTTCCATAAAGGTTCTTTGTGCCACAGAAATCTTTGAGTGTAGACATTTTGATCACTGATAACTCCCTTTATGGTTAAGAAAAGGCAACTCATATCCTAGTCATCACTAGTTCATTTTGATGTGTGCCTCACCCCCCTTCCCCCTCCCCAAAGACAGGTTCCTTTGACATACTATACCAGTCATCCTTGGTAAATTGAAGCTGGGCAATCTTCTCTCGTGAGGAGCTTCACTGCGTCGCTAGCAAGGATAAGCACAGATTTATCTGATGTCTTCTTTAATTAACAAGAAGTAACATCATTCAAAGCTGCCTTTATCCGTGCCTTAGCAGCCATCTTCTTGACGAATGATGACAAGACAGACCGGCTTCAGGAATAAGGTTGTTTTCAGAACGAGAACACTCTTGGTCCAAGCAGTGGGGGGAAAGAAAAAGAAAGTAATCCTGCATTGCAATTTTAAGGCCAGGAACCCACAATACACAGAGATGTATTTCTCGATCACGTGAAAAGCACTGCACATCCACCACAAACACAGACAGGTTCCAGAGGCCTGGGGAAAGACACTAAACTACATGGAATATGAATTCCTACCATGATGGCTCTGCGCCCGCCCTGGCCACTGTTGGGTTCCTAGAAAACAGAATCAAGCAAAATGGGTAGATGGGAGGGCAGGTTGTCACCAAGAAAAACACATGTACAAATGCTTACAAATGGGGTGTTGTTGAGCTGTACTGTACAAACTACCCTTAGTGAACTCAGATACCCCTTTTTCAAAATGTTTTGTTGGCTTTGGTAGAATTAAGAACCCCTTCCCTGCATTAAGCAATTGCACCTATGGAAGCATAGATCAGTATAGCAAAGTAACCGATTAGCCATTACTGCACCATAAATTCAGATTACGTTAACATAGTCATTCTTTATTCCATCAGCTGACAAAATGGCAGGTTGCAATGATTCAAGACAGGATGTTTTATAACCAAGTACAGGCTGTTTAATGTATGTATGTAGTTACCTAAATAGAGAGCTGTCTATTTAGTCTATGCAATACATACATACATACATGTAATTGTAAAAAAAAATACTATTTGAATGGATACATAGAGAGATAATAATATTTTATTATGTGTTATTGCTTATAGATAACTATTAATTGTAATAGTTATCTATAATGTACTGTGAATGTAGATATAGAGGATAGATTTTTATATTGAATTGCTAGCCTTCTTTCTGACAGTCGTGACATGCAAAATATTGGAAACTCATAGAATTATATGTTACATGTGCCAACAGTATAGCTTTGAGGCATGGATTTTCAAACCCAATAACATAGAATTTATTTTTTTATTACACCTATGCAAACATTTGTATGAAGCATTTTCAGCTATTGAAGTTGTTGTACAGTTGACTAAAAGGGCATACCACAGAAAAGTATTATTTTACTTTAATAACATAAGTTCCAAGTATAAAATTGAACCCTATAATATGCTCTATACTTCACAATCAGGCTGATTTTACCAATCCACTGCAAACAAAATCCACTGTAAACCAATGTCTTAATGCTACAGGCCATCAAAAGAATGACTGTTAACTCTCAGTAAAGAATCAGAAAATATTTTGCAGATAAGCTTTTACAGAACTAAAGTAAACCCTTTGTCACATAAAGTTTTACCAGAAGAGCTATATGAATGACATTTTGTAAAAAAAAAAAAAAAAGTATACATGGACCATATTAAAAACAGCGTTTGCCAAGTGTAGAATTAAGCATGATCATAAGAGGCAATGCATGAAAAAAAATCCATCAATCAATTAGGTCATTCATTTGGGAAACTTGCCACCTTGAGAAATTAAGAGGGGAAATGTGCCTACTCAGGGATTCTAAAGAGCAAGTCCAAGTGAGGCAAAGTGCACATCATTAAAAGGAATGAGTGGAGTGGGCGAATGATCTCAAGAGGCACGGTCGAGGCGGCACAGATGAAAGGTAGCGCCCCAGTGGTGCTATTACCACAGGGCTCCAGAGGTGGTGCACTTTGATCAGTCACCATTGATTATGTATCAGTGTCTCATACAGCCTCCTCGCAGTGCAAAGACAAGGACAGGCCTTGTTACCCGGCTTGCAGCAAAGTGAAGCTGAAGTCTTCCTCGTCTGGATCTAACCTCATGACTCACTCACAGGAGAGCCCTATATTGCCAGCAGCGGTCGGGAAAAAGCAGATATGATTTCCCTGCAGTGGAGTTCAACATTGATGACTTGCTTACATTTCCAGGTTGAAAGCAGATTGAGTAGGATAGATCAGCAATAGAAAATACAGGAAGCTTATGAACTGCCATTAACAAATGGTTGACTGCTGTTTTTGCATTCACTTAGTAACTTAGTAACATCAGTGCTACCAAACCAGAGAAACACGATTTTTAAATGTTTTCATTCATAAAGTAGAGGATATAATATTTTCTACATGTATTTTTATGCAGTCTTAGAACCTCCGAAACAGATACACATTGGGGCTATTACATCTTCTTCAGCACTTCACATTAAATTTGAATATTTAGGTTATTTAAAAATGTTGATTATTTGCTAAACAGGAGGGGTTCTGATCCCTTGAAATATACTGGCTTTGTAGAGCAATTTGCTGAGCATCCAGACCCATAGTATTTCCTGGTGACATCATATGCCCTTTATTGATAGCATTAAGCTTAATTGACATATGTCTTATATTTCAAAATATTTCAAAATGTACATTTTAAGAACTTCCTATCTGGAATTGACTGTAGCACCATTTTTATCATCCAGAATCTATATGAGAAAATGAGACATAGGCAATATTTAAGGGCTCCTACATAAATATTTCCACTGAATGATTGGGCATTCTGAGTCAGATTTGAATAATACTAATGCACCGAATGCAGGATTCGTTTTCGGATTCAGCGGTGCTTGGGTTTGGCCAGATCCATACCATTTGATGAACTGAACGTGAATCCCACACGTGTTTTCCTATTAACCGTCTCTTGCTAGATGTTGGCAGCTGAATATTGTAGCATAATGGTAAGAAGGAAGGTGCAGCCAAAAACAATCACGTTTGGCAATATTAAGAGGGGGATTCCAGAAAAGCAGTTTGCACAATTTGTGACACTGAATTATCTTGTGGTAAGGATGCAAAGTATTAGCAGATTGTAACAAGGATGCTAAGCAGTACACGACACCGCCATTGCTAAAGCATCTGTGCGTGAACGTGCTATGGAGAACAACATGAACAAATAAACCACAGTTAGCAATAGCAGCAATCAAAATGTTACTGTAATGATGAGCATAAAATAGGTTGTTGGCCAATAAGCAGCAATGGCATTTATATGTGATTTATGAATATGTGTACACTATGCAGCCTTGCAGGGCTACACAGTCAACAACAGAAACACAGTTTTACTGAGTGAGGCATTCAACGGCAGGGGCACAGCAATGAACATAGCAGAGGCCTTAAAGGAAATTATGAAAATGTGGGCCATTCGCTCGCATAGTGACAACCGATTACCACCAACAAATACGGAACAGCTCATTGTCCTGGAAGTAAATGCTCACTTTGTGATGTAATTTTGTTAAGCTCTAGCCAAGTTGTAGGCATGATTACATAAAAAAAATATTGAGGAAATACTTTACGACAGCCTTTTCATTAACTCATTTAGTACCAAATAGCTAGTCTACTGAATAGAATGTTTTATACTTCAGGGCATTATTAATTAGGATATAGGAATTATGAAAAAAAAAAAAATGGTATACTTGTAATAATGTACAATTTGTACAACTTGTACAATAATGTAGGCCAATGTAGGCCTTGATTATTGAATTAATCTGGATCTAATCTAATCTAATCTAATCTAATAGGAGGTGTGTATGTTTCAGAAACTAATGTGTGAGAAAAAGCATGACATTTAAAAATGTGCAAACATTGGAGGTGATATCACCTGAAAATATCACATCTCAGTTCAAGCAGAACAGAATATCTTCCATAGACTGGTGAACATTTCTCAGGAATCAATTACTTTACAAACCCAACAAGGTGTGTTGTGGATTATGGTAAATATGAGCTATTCTTAACAGCAATACATTTTGTAACATTAGACACAGGTGCTATGTGATGTGGGTGGCATTTAAACACAAAGCATTCCATGCTTTAACTAAATTGGGCCAAGATCATAGACTGAATCACTGGTATATGGAAGGCCCATTCCCAGTCAGTTGTCCAAACCATTCAAGGTGGACCAACAGAGATTTAATGGGCTGATACCTATAGCCAGTCATGCCCATCAAGTCTGACAATTCTATTACTGATATATCAAAACATTTGAGTCGTGAAAATACAGGGAGAATGTATATTCCTGTTCCTCCAAGCAACAGAGTCACCTACTCTGAATGAGGATAGTAAACAGAATCAATGTGAGAAATACATTATATAGTCTTTAATTATGTTTCAAATGAAAACATTTGTATGATCTGTTCTTTCAGCTCCCCAGTGATTTCATAGGAAGTTAATTAAAGTAGATCAACTGGCACAGTTTAAGCAAACAGATATCAAACAGATGCAAAATTATCCTGAATGTAACAATAAAGGATAATGTTGACCAAATTAACACATTTTATTAAAGGATCCATATCATAGGATTCCGATTTTTAATTTGCACATTTCTCAGTTAAAAAGCTTCCATGTGTTAATCTGATTCCAAAACTTGGATTATCTATATATCAAATGTAATGAAATGCGATTGAAAAGGCCCTATCATGTGAGCTGCCAAACTCCTGGGCAGGTAAAAGTACATATCTGCCATTTCATACCTACCTTAATCACCCTGAGCTCCAAATGTCTTTTGTAAAGCTCAATGAATGGATGTACATTGACTCAACAGGAAGTGTATACCCAGAGTCTTGTTGGGTTCAATAGATTAAACAAATCAATAGACAAAATATATAATTATAGAGCGCTGTAAATTCCACCAATTTTGCTGTACCTCTTTTACAATTGTCACATATTAATTTCTGAGAACACGACAATTTATTTCCTTTATTACCAAATTTGCAATGTCCAATTTCAGTTAAAAGCCATTATAAGACTATCTCATTTCTGAAAAATCCTCAGAAAATTTAGGAGGGAGCAGACAAGTATGCAAATCCTCCGACACGCTTCCAGCCAGCTGCTGCTTCTTTTGACTCTGCAGTCCGCCCGCTGAGCTGCATGGCCATTGCGCCGGATCTTTCACAGCTGTTGCAGACTAATCGAAGATGCCCATTTTACCCGGTGAGTTGCTATTGTGCGAAGAGTTTCAACTAAAATCGTCCCTCCATAGTAGATGCTATGGTCAGTTAAGCGTCCTGTGGGACTCCTAGCTACAGTTGACACTGGATTCAACTCCTGACTATGGAGTGCATCACTGCAGTGGGAAGCAATGCTTTAGCAGGATAAGCCACCCAAGAGCCTGCAAACCTGAGAGCTGCTTCCTTCATCTGGGAGATGACATGTTTACATTAGCTAACATTAGTCAACACTAACATTACAGTACACATTATACCATTGCTAAGTTTGCATAACAGTTTCACCATTTAGTGTTCATTAATGCATGCTTTAGCTAAATTAGAAGTAACACTCAAAGCAATATGTCTATAACATAAAATACCATCATCCGATAACATGTTTTCATCCTTTAACAGGATGATCCAATCCTGAAACAGCAAGGCCATGGACCCCATTGTCACACACTACGTGGGGAAAACCAGAAACAGAACAGCAGGTTGCAGGGAATGGAGTTGCCGGTCTGTGGACAGAATTTTATTGTGAACACAGGGACAGAGTAATTCTACAACTATAAAGAAAAATAAACAGAAGAACTTCAACCCTCCCCTTCACGGGTTCAGAACAAAAACAATAAACCAAAATGAGGAACCAAAATAAATTGCTGTTTCAGGCAAACACTACTCAGAGCCTTTTCAGTCATTTCTTTGCTGCCAAAGTTTCCCTCTCTCCTGCTTTTTGCTCCCGTGTTCCAGCCCCCTACTGAGAGCAGAGGAGCTTTAAGCACACAGGTATATTTCGATGATACAGTACAGCTGTGCGCCCCAGCTGCCCTGCCAGTAGGTGTGGCGGTGTTAATCACCCTGATTCCTCTGTCCAGACTGGTGCCTTCCACACCCATCAATCCAATGCTGTTATCATGAAATTGGATATACCATATGCAATCCCTGTGGTGAAAATGGCTTTAATAAAGGCTTTAAAATGATCTCAAATTAGTATGTTGTTATAGTAAAAATATTTTTAACCTAATAAGACACTTTACATTGTTGCATTGCATTGTATTGCTTTGTAAAATATATATAACAATGAAAGTCTTTGTGACATTCAGCCATGGGGAAAGCTGTATATTTATAAAGCTGTATGTATATTATATTTCATTTCTGATACAAGGTTCACACAATGTCAATTCATTACCAATGCAGGTGTAGACAGTATGTCCATGTGTTCATTTGTCATTCAGTGGTAGGCGGATGTCCTAATGCACAAGGGCACACATTTTCATTTCCCCTGCTGTACCTCTACCTCTTATACTTACAGTCCCTTCTCCCAACTCTGTAGCCCTATATTGGAATGTACTGTATATGCAATACTGCCACGGGACACCAATGTCATGAAATACAACACCGCATCAGTATGGGCTACACTCATCATCTGACAGCTTCACCTTCCTGTGTATTTTCACCCTCTCGCGTCATAGGGGTAAATAGGCACACCCTGACTGTGATACTGAAGGGTATGCCACCTGGAGAGATAAACTTATTTTCCATTTAACATATCAGCACCACATATCTTACAACTTAAACTTTGCTCTCCCTGGTGCTTCAGGATGATGAAGAGCAAGACATGTCATCAATGTCAAGCAATCTAGTAATTACTCAGCACAGCTCTTAACAGGGCCATTGAGGGAAGCAAGCATCATTTTACAAGCGTTTCAGAGAGTGAAAGATGACTTTGCTGCTCTCCCCCCATTTGTCTTCTCTTCTTCTTTCACTCCTCACCTCTGTTGCCTCCTAAATAATCCTTTCAGAGGTGTGCTGAACAGCATGCTGCCAGAGCACTGTTCTCAAGCTTCTATTCTCAGCATTTCCTGTTAATCACAGCAATCGAATATTGTATGTGTCCACTGTCCAGGAAGCCAGAAGAGCCAATATGCTTTACTGTGATTTTTATTGGAAAGTTTATTTTTTCCTCTCAGGATGGTATGATGCTATCTCTATACACTGCAGTAAATAAGACATTTGTGAAAATAGCTTACAGAAAATGACACCACTAAGCAAGATGCATTACGAGACGGAACTTGCATTCAATAATGCACTTCTGAGAATGGAACATAAGAACAGTGATACAGGAGAGGCTGTTGAAAAAAGCAGAGCTGACAAAGGGTACCAGAGACAAATAAAGAGATGATCTAAGACCAAACCTACATACCAGCAGACTCAGCACAATCAGAAAACCACTGCAATGTTGGTGGCACAAAAGATGCCACTCAGCTAGCGAGAGAGCCTTTAACTGTTTTAAAACGGGGTTGTGCAGCTATTAAACATTTCAATAATTAACCATGTTTTCTAATTGGGGCCTTCATAAAAAATGAAATAATATTTACAATGCTTTTGTAATGTATATTCCACTCCTGCGTAGTGTTTTCATGATACCAAAAATTTGACTTTGATACTGATACCAGCTTAAGTACCTCGATACCGGTTCTGAAACGATACCACGGCAAAAACCTAAAACATCAGGAAAAGTTATGGAATATTATATTAGATAACAGAAAATGGAAGATGAAATTCGTTATAAAATTATTTTTTATTAATGAAAATACTGAAAATATTTGTCCGTTTTCTGACACTGTTGAAACTTAAATAATGACAAATAATAAAAGTATTCTGTTACAGCTGCTGAGCTATATAGCTATTGAACATGTTTTTCCAAAAATAAAATTAGTTCACAATAGAATATCAATAACAGAACATGCATCTAATGCATCTAGAGCCTTCCAGAAGATTTTTTGTCACAGAACATGGACATTTGAAAATCAGAACATGGGGTATTTTTCTCTCACAAACGCTTTCTGGACAGTTCTTTGGCCAGTGAAGGGTTCTTAGCCAGGAAAACAAGTAAGTCAATGTGGTCCTCCGTTCGCCTAATGTGTGTGTGTGTGTGACTGCAGATAATGCCTGAGGTGCTGAACACTCGTTCTGAAGCACAGCTTGAGGCTGGAAAGCACAGATACTGTCTAGCAAAATGTGGCTACATGGTCTTCAGAAGCATTTATCTCATTCATTTGTTTGTACAACAACAATTCACTGGTTGGTCAGCAGTGGATGTGGGACGACCCACTGTTCCAGGATGGTCTCCGACTCGAGTAAGTTATTTTCGATAGGCTATAGCCACTTTATATTTGGCTTTAGGCTACAATTTAAGACATTAGGCTATGTGTGATCATTTGTTTGTTAGCCTATTTTTTTGCAAAAGAGATTTTAAATCCCAATGAGACCAACCTGCTTAATTAAATAAAACATAGCCTACGCATTAGAATGTGTTATGGTTGTGGTCAAATAAAAGCATCAGCCTATTATGTGGCCATACCGCAACTTCACAAGCGCAACAGCAGAATCTGCAAGCGCAGTATGAAGAGGCTCGGAATGGAGATGTTTTTTTCTTTCAGGTAATCTTGAACTCCGGCTCCATAAAGTCATTAGCCTATTGTTACTCATTTGTGTCATTCACTTAAGAAAGTTATAAAACACGAGACAAGTGCAGTGTGCATATAGTGTGCATAAAATAAATAGGGTGTGTCATATAGAAAAAAAGTTTAGAACAATCAACTAATCAAAAAAAAACGGACGACTTTGGTCGACCAAGATTTGTTTTAGTCGGGGACATCCCTAGTTGTAATGTTTGAATCTTTAGGCATCAGGTGCCACTTTTCAGCCAAAACAGCACAGATGGCTTGTTGCTGCTCACAGATTTTGTCCACCAGCTCAAAGGTGGAGTTCCAGCGCGTAGGCTAATCATGAATGAGCTTGTGCTCAGGTAGCTTCAAGGTCTTTTGTTTCTCCTTCAAAGTCCTCATAATTTAGTTTGACCTGGAAAAGGCAGACAAGGTCTTCCGGAGCCTAGACAAGCATGTTGAGACACGGTCCAGGCCTATAGTCTTGCTTACAGCAAGATGCAGATTATGGCCAAAACATGGGATCCAAGTGTAGGTCTCAAATGCCTTTTTGTTGTTAGAGGCCTTGTCTGTGGTTATCCCAGCCATTTTTGACAGGTCTAATCCCCATTTCTCGGACATCATCTCCTCCAGGGCTTCATGGAGATGGTCTGATGATTGATTCAAATATAAAGCTGAACATCCTAAACACCAGAACTGTATTTTCCAGGATTCAGTTATATATTGGATTGTGACTGCCATGTATGTATCAACTGCCCTGCTGATCCAGAGGTCAGTGGTGCATGCGAAGAAGGGCTGGCCTGTGAGTTGTGCCTCAATAACATTGTTGGTCTCAGTGTATAGCTTTGGGATTTCAGTGTACATTAAATAATTTCTCCCTGGCATGTCATATCTTCTGTACAACTGTTGATATACAACTTGTTTTAAATATTTTGATATTTTCGTGATATTATTATTATTATGATATAGTGGTAGCCTATGATAATGGGGAGAAATGAAAAACGACCTCCTCTCCCTTAATTGTCTTGCAATCCTCCGATGGTGAAAAAAGTTTGCCTGTCACAAAACAAATTTCACTCTCTTGACTGAATATTTGAGGACATGTTGGACAAAATCTCCATCCCTGACCGTGTTATGCTATCGAGTCATGCAGCCTAGCTATTAGCTATCACATTCGCTAACCTGATGTTCTTTGAACTCTTTGAACAGGTCAGCATGCCTGTCAGCAAGATGCTTCACCAAGTTTCACATGTTGCCTCCCTTAGTCTGCATTGGCTTTAAACATCTTACAGATGGGCTTTGAGGTGTCCGTGGGCTTGCCCTCATTGTCGGCTCTATAAGTGAAATAATGGCAAATTTATCTCCGTGCGCCTGTTTCATTTACAAGCCGGGGACGGTCCACGACAGCATTTCTACTGGCATCTTTTCTGTCTGTCCCTCTCCTTGAATGCCGTGTGGTGTGTTGTGCTCTGCTCACTCTGTGCACATGGCACGCCCACTATGCATGCAGAGGGAGTGAATGCAAAGCATTTACACACACACACACACACACACACACACACACACATTTACACACACACACACACACACACACACACACTGCACTGGAAGCGCATCTGCATCTGCTCAACTCATACAACTCATTATTCTAAAAGTATCGGTACTAAGAAAATGTAGTATTGTACCATTTTTAAAAGCAGGGTATTGTGATACATTTCTACTATCGGTGTATTGTGTAACACATGTAGTGGCCAAATGTATAGGCAGTTAATACACTGCCAGATGCATAGAGACAGAGTCTGACCAGGGCACCAGGGTTAGATAGATGCTTTAGAATCTTTCATGATAACAGTGAGTCACAACCTCAGATGAATGTCTAATCCGAAGAATGGCACCTTCCATAGAACAGCGCTCTATATCTTCCCAGTCCAGAGAGAAGTGGTTCACTATTTACCCAGCAACATCACTTCCAGCTGGAACCTGTTTTTCCTAGGAAGTCTCCCATCTAAGTACTAACCAAGCCCAATTTCTGATAGCTTCAGCTGCTTGGCACGAAGAAGTGGTCCTGCATGGCAGGTGGCAAATTGTTTTTCATATGCTTATCCCATCATAACTTTCTTCTTAGATAAAATTACACCCACCAACACACCATTCAACAAAGGGTGGTATCTTAAACACATATAAAGCATCCCAGTGATAACTCCCAGTGTAAATACTGCATTAAGCATTCAGAGCACATCTCCTCTGTGTGTTCTAATGGAGCCTGTTTTGCTGGTCCACCGCTGCTTGGGTGTATACTGGGGAATAGGCAGCGACAGCAGCCTAGAGGGGGGATGGACTGGATTGCAGACAGTGACGGAGCGAACAGCCCACAGCACACACAGCTGGAAAAGCCATGGGCACTATTGATTAGTTGCCTCTGCCAGTGTCTGTGTCGTAATGACGCGCACTGCACTAAGCATCCAGAATAAACACTTACTGAGATAAGCACTCCAGCGCAGCTATGCTCACATTAATTAAACATCCTGCAGGGAGGCATGCGTTGAAAGGGCCTTTTGTTTGGAAGCGCTGAGGCTCGCTTTCATTTGCATACTAACAAATTAATTGGCATCCTATTCTCCTTCTCACTGTACCTGTGGCGGGAGGTGCCGTGTGCTCTGCTTGCTGCCTGTTTGACATCCTGCCAGTGAGTGTTCTGTTACCATCTCTCTGTGGTTCCTGCTTGCACAGCTTTAACTACAACATAATTATGCCCACACAGGCATGTGAGATCGTAGCCAATATAGTGTCTATACAATGACTCAAACAACCATCCTGAAATGGACGCAGGTGCACGCAATTATGCATGCAATGGATGTTTGTTGGTGACATAAGAGTAGTTTATGGGGGAGGTGGTGTGAACCTTTGAGGGAAAATCACTACCCACCCTTTACGTTTTGCTTTACAAAGCCACTGGATGGCAACCCCTCGCCAGCCACCAAGGAACAACAGTGTGCAACTATGCTACTGGTCGGTGGGGTGCATGTTCCTGTCCAGGTAGCTGTGAATTGGAGTTAAATGACCACACTGATAAGTTCCAAAAGGAATGGAAGAAACGTAATGGAATAGTGATACAGCAGAAGCTGGTGCAGGCTGCTTTCCTCGCAGCCCGCCGTTTGTCAGTGCTGTTTAATGGGAGGCTCTCCAAGGAGCACTCTGCCGTGTAAGGTCACCGCATGCAGATTACCTGCTGCTTTCAAGAGCATCGTCCCTCACGTCAGGGAATGAGCCAAAAATGATGTCATGACATCCTTGCGATGTCAAGTGCTCCTTCGCAGGACCTCTGTCAGCATGTCAGAAGTGCGTCACTTAAATGGAGATTAGATTCCCTGCATTTAATCTCCCATATGCTGAAGATAATCGTTCCATGGAGGTTTCGAAAAGGACCAATAGTATGAAATGGTGGCACACTATCCAAAGAAGCAGCAAAACTTAAATGCACTGCCCACTGCTGTGCCTGCAGAGTTTTAGCTCTGTACTTCTTTGAGATCTCTGTTATCCCTGCCAAGCAACCCAATTTTGATGAAATAACTATGTGAAAAATTCTTCATGTTGATAATAACTCCACAAATCTGATCAATAGTCATAAGGCTCATTACATCTGTGGTAGAAATAGTGGGAGACTCACATTGCAACTCCCTTTGAGTGTATACTCATCAGTGAAAGGAGCCTTTTTCATTAGTCTGTCTTTAAAAAGTCCATAGAAATTAATTTTACTGTTTTATTACTTTGTTTTGTTTTGTTGAGATAATCAGCCCTACAGTGTTAATCAAGTGTTTTCGCCACAGCATGCAACTTCCAGAGAGCAGCAATCAGAGAATCAGAGAGAGCGAGAGAGAGAGAGAGAGAGAGAGAGAGAGAGAGAGAGAGAGAGAGAGAGAGAGAGAGAGAGAGAGAGAGAGAGAGAGAGAGAGAAAGATGTTATTTCAGGGCTTCAGTTTCAGCCACATGATCAAAGTGAAAAATGCGTTTTTAATTTCAGGAATCATAACTCATCTTCTACAGACAGGCGCATTATTAAGAGATACTGCGGCAGGAGACGGTGGCGAATGAAAAAATACTGATGATAAAAAAGGACATTCACAGCAGTGCTACACATGCCATTCCAGGCTTTTGTATCATGCTGGGCCGCTGCAGTTGCCCATCCTGTTGAGACTTCTGACTGCATTTCTGCACCATATACGATAAGGCAGCAGGGTCAGTGCTGCTTTGCCTGAGTGCATAAATCCACTGGGTCAGCCATCGATGATTCAGCGACATTTATCAAGCATTGTTTTCAAGTACCTCCCCTTGAAAACTGCTAGTGTCAAAAAAGACCCCCATATTGTGCACAGGAATAGTAACTGTGGAGTAACAAGAATGACTTTTACAGACACAGCATGACACCATAATTGTTGCGACAGGTTTGTGTAACCCTCCCAATTTCAAATTATATCACTTCCAGTAACCAACATGAAAAGCTGACAATGATTTTTATCTTCACACCCAAAATGTAAAGAAAAGCACATAAATAAATAATATATATTTGGTAAAGCACTGACCAAATTATGCTTTGGCAAATTATGCATACTGGGTATTTGAGCAGCATACCATTAAAGACCCTCCAGTTTCCAAACATATGTGTAGATGTGTAATCTGAATAATTATAGTAAACCACTATTTAATGGCATTTTGACCTGGCATGCATTAACATCTCACTCAAGCTGATGAATATCAGAAATCTGCCCTTTGAGTTTGTTATGCTTTTCTCTTTTTTTAACAGAGGTGGTCTCTCGTTTAATGAAATGAAGGTGGATATGAATCCATGCAGAGAATAACAAGGTACAGAATACAATCCAGCCACAATTAAATTACCCTTTAGCTTGGGCAGACACTAAAGATATACGCATGCGACGTAATACCTTCAGAGCAGTGGGTTCATGAATAAGAATTAACTTCCACGAAAGAGGGAACATTGAATTAAATCTTGACTTATTCATCGAGAGATAGATGTTTTCCCATCTCAGATGGTTCTGCTCATGAATAAAGGAGGACGGACAAAAGAGCGGCTGAAACATTTTCCCTGAGTGAGCCCTGTCCCTTTCGTTCCCCACAACCCTCTCCATACCAGTGATTTGCCAGTGACCTTTCTCCCTATCCAGCTGCTCCTGCACTTTTTAGACACTTTGTGACTCTATTTATTTCCATAAAGCATACATTTACAAGGAAATATTGCAAACCCACTTGGAATAAAAACCTCCCTGATAAAAAAAACTAAAAAAACTAAAAAAACTACCGCTGCCACAACAGATACACCGGTAGGAATGTAATATGGAAAAGGAAGATTATCTGTTATCCATTTGTGGGAGAAAATATACAACACTGGGATTTTCATGCGTGATGAAAGTCTTGATGAATACAAGTGTTTCTCACTTTAAAAGTGATATGAATTTTGTTCACTGTTCATACTCATATTCAGCAAGGACCTGCAATGAGAATATGAGTTTGGGTAAATAAACTAGGTCAACGCAAAGCATCAATACGTCTTCCAGGGGATGGTGCATTCTAAAATAAGAGGCAGGCATAATGTGTCAGTCAATCCATTGGAGGAGAATTATGTCCAACCTTCTCTGTTCTGAGAAACTGCTCAGCCGCTTGATACTGAATTATCTCTTTCAGAGCCTGTCTTCAAGTGTTGACAGTTGTCCTCCCTGCATTTACTGGCGTGAGGAGGAGCCATCGCCTTGGGGCCAGAGGACCCCAAAGGGGATTTGCAAAGAACTCTCTGGTAATCAAACAAAGGTGGCAGTTCAATCTGCCTCAAGTCAAAACTCATATAAACTGTTAGCTCACAAAGGCGCTTGAGGAAACTGTGCTAAAGTGTGTTTGGTACAGAAGGGCTACTCTCAGAGGACTGAAATAGGCGAAGAACCAAGTGCTAAAAGGTTTCCACGTTAAGACAAACTAAAATAAACACTGAAAAGAAATAAATAGAGCTAAATAAAATCTTGTGGTGTTAAAAAGCATCAATCTGCTCCAGCATGTCTTCTGTTAGAGGCCCATTGGAAAACTGGTTTGAGCACCTAGAAGCTGTAGGTAAAGCGTATCTATAAACAATCAACGAACATAATATAATATTCAGGTCATGGATTAGAGGCAGAGACCTTGGGGTGTTAAAATCCAGGCTTCAAGCAGTGCTGGACACTCTCTAGTCTGTAGTTAAATGACTGGCCGAGATGGGCTGAATGGCCTGTTCTCATCGTTACGTATTCTTATGTTCTTATCCCTGATTAGATAAGTCAGTGTTTAGTGCTTACTAAACAATAGTTTCCCCTACAGATAATTTGGGCTTTGAAATATACATTTGTCTAGATGTACCATTATTACATCTTTTTTAAATGAACTTGAGAAATGCTAATTTTCAGATTTCAGTCAATGCAGAATTTGAAGGCTGTGATTGTTCATTAATCACAAAGGCATTCTGGAGAATGTTTTAAAAACTCAAACTATACAAATAATGACAATTGTCTTCACACGTTAACAGTGCTCACTGGGAGATGTAAGGTAAAAAATGCTAACCATGCCCCTGCCTTCCCCCAAATGTTTTTTCCATTAACAAATGTTCTTAACATCACTTATTCTTTGTATCAACTATAGAGCTCTTACAATGTGTTTTGTAGCCTGTATAGCTAAAGTACTGCACAATTATAAAAGATTTTTGTAGCAATATATGCCACTGATAAACTGTCTGGCATGTGTCATGGGTCTGAAATATTAGATAGTTCTGAAAAATAAATGAGAGAACACATGCAAAGGAATGCAATTAGATTTAATGAAGTTGTAATATGAACCTCAATGCAACAGACATAAAAATAACTTCAAACACATTAAGTTGCATCCGGAATTCTGTTTACATTAATCCCACTGGATTTTGCCCTACTTTATGTGCAAATTTCAAAAATTACAATGAAAGAGGACTTACTGTGGTATTATGTGGATTTACTATTTAAAACATAGGCCTATATATATACATTTCCTCTATCTTTAAGATTTATGATTCATGCTGTTCAATTCATCCTAATGTAGCATTTTGGTAAGGTATAAGAATGTGCCTCCCTCAGCAGTTAATGTGTGGTTCCAGCACAGTTCAGTTGCTATAGTCCTATTTACTGTATAATTTCAATACACCACATATAACCACATTTCTGCATAACATCCTCAATTTTCCAGGTCTATTATAGGATTCCTTTGATGGAATAAAAAAAACTATGAGTTTTCCCACATATTTGTGGTGGGATGAAATGTCTCTGTTATGAATGATATCAAGAGAATTGTACCGAGAACAGCCAGAGGCTATGCGTGATATTTTATTATGCAGTTTATATTCTACTGTGCATTATATTACTGAACTGCATTATTAGAGAATATGCATTTCTTAGCAAAGGTTAGGTCTCAAACTCCAAGATCATCATAACTAATGTTTTATATAGTCAGTGCCATATTTGTATGGAGTATGATACAAATTCAGCCTCTGAACTTGATGAACTACTATAGTAGCAAACCCCAACAAATGTAATACTTGAAGAGTGGCTCTCGAGCAGTGCTTATGTGTTCTCCTGTCATATTCTTTGTCATAGTAGGCGATATGCCTGGGTTATTCACTATATCCTCTTCAACCTCAACTTCTTTTGTCAAATATTGCCAAATAAATGGTTTGTTATGTAATTTTTGAACACAGAGTGGCATCAGTTGATCTTTTTAATGGCATCTTTTTTAATGGAGTTATGAGTCATCTCCAAAAATCCCACCATAATGTTCAGTAGTTGGCAGTAAAGCAGTCCATAATCATAAATATTCTTACAAATAAATGAAAATGTTAATCTTTCTTTTTTCCTTCACAAACACAGTTTGGTGAGTTCAGCAATCAATTAGGCACTCAACACAATTAAGTGCTGAGAAGGCATATGCAGTTTGTATGACCCTGCTTGTAGTGGGTTGTGTTACAGTCCCAAACATTCACCAATGTACTTTTGCATTTTTCCTGTTGTCAGGGTCACAGGGTCATTAGCACAGTTAATTTAGGAGTGATAGCACTATTCCTTTCTGTAGGTGATGCCCTTCACTAAATCAGTTTCATACAGAATACCTGTTTGATCTAAGCAGTCATTTCTTAAAATCTCATGTCACTGAACAGTTCCAAAACATTTTTAGATTGTCCTAATGTATACTGAGAAACCTAAACGTTTTGCTGATTTACAAGTTCTCTTCAGTTTTAACTAGGTCTTAAACCTAAGGGGCATATTTACTAAGGATAGCTCATATTATTTTCCCATTTAGTGGGGTATTTACTAATATTAATGATTGAAATGAACACAGCTGCAAATAGTGGCATCGCTATATTTAGCCATTTAACCACTGCAAAAGGTACTTACGCCACCATAGTAGGTGCCAAATGTCCCAGTTCTACATGCAGTAAGAGCTCTGTGGCCCTGCAAACCATGGTAAATCCGCCCTTCGGGCGGTATTTTCCATAATTTATTTTTTGAGCATGAGGTGCTCAAACAGCACAAGACTGTTTAGTTTAATAACCATTTATTGTGCCCCCTGCCTTTGGAAGTGCTCTTCTCTCTTCACCTTTTGGGTATTGAGATCAAATTTATTTTGGTTCCTGCTCATTGGGCCATAACTTCAAATTAAATTGCCCCATGTCTGGCTAAAATGGCCCAGCATCTGGACAGCTTGTAAAGTGCTTTCCCTCTGTGCTGAGCCGAAGCTGTGGCCCTTATCACGTTGGCTCTTGTGTCTGACTTTTCACGTGTCTGAATTTGGTGGCAGGGTAGGTATTTCCATGGGAAAGTCTGCAGCGTTTTATTGATGGGATGAGATGCTTTTGCCCCAAGAACATATTACTTGTTACGTTGTGTTGGTAAGCATTTACAGTAACTTGGTTGTGCAATGTATGCCCTGTCCTGGAAAATGAGCATGATCTGCTTTCTTGTGCTGTTAACTCTGACCATGAATAGTTTAAAGTCACATAGGGATTTAAGATATTTTTTTACTTGCCTTTGCATGGAAATTTGGCTCTTAGTCAGAACTGTTAGTGCTTCTGAATTGACTGGAAACAAAATACATTACTATTTGGTTGAGCTCATATTGTTTGCAACCTGGCAATCAACAGAAATATAACAACACCATTAATAATTTAATGGTAGTTAGGAAAACAAAGCATTTTGCCCTGTTTTGAACCCTATTGCACACATGCCTAACGATCTGTCTTTTCACTCAAAACATTTTGAAATCGAGAATTATTAAGTAGTCGCTACCATTTTAGCACTAGACTGAGCATTAATTTTTATCATATCATATTGCACATACAGATAACTGCCAAACAGGGTGTTTAGCCAACACGGGCCACCAGAACAGCTTCAATGCGCCTTGACATAGATTCTACAAGTGTCTGGCATAGATTCTACAACTGTATTGGAAGGATGCATTCTTACACAAAAAATTCCATAATTTGGTGTTTTGTTGATGGTGGTGGAAATCTCAGACGCTGCTCAAGAATATCCCATACGTTTTAAATTGGGTTGAGATCTGGTGACTGAGATGGCCATGGCATATGGTTTACATCATTTTCATGCTCCTCAAACCATTCAGTGATCACTTGTGCCCTGTGGATGAGACCACTGCCGTCAGGATAGAAATGCTTTGTGATTTATGATGTCTTTCCCTCAGACTTCCATGCCAAAATCACCTTAGCTACTGCCAAACATGCTCCAAAAATTGCCCCTCTTTCAAAGTTACTGAGATGGGATGTTAATGGGATGTAACCATGATGGGATGTTAATTGCTTAATTAACTGAGAAACTACACCTGTGTGGAAGCACCTGCTTTCAATATACTTTGTATTCCTCATTTACTCAAGTGTTTCCTTTATTTTGGCTCTTAACTGGACAATGTAATAGTTTAATGTTGCAGCTGAATGGCTACACCTATTGCTAATTGTATATTAAATAAGTAGGTATCCCTTTGTCATAGTTGTAGGCTAACGTCTGTTACAATTATAAACCGATCTGGCACAGTCAGGTTTCGAACCATGACCGTGATAGGTAGCTCACACTCGTAAACGAGTGCGTTAGACCGCTACGCTATCGGAGGCCCCACAGGTTATTATTCATTAAAATATTGAAGAAAATTATTGTTATAATGCAAAACAAACTGGGCTCTCTCTTTAATACTATAATGTAATGTTACATTACCTTAAACAGTACAGAGAAGTGATAGCCTATTTGCGTATTAATATTCTCCCAACCAGTTCATACAAATCATGTTTAACATAATTCTAGCTCATTTAAGAGACTTTGAGAAGCAAACCCATTGTGGTACAAACAGGAAATGGCAAGAAATAGTCTGCTCTAGAGTTTTATTTTATCATAAAAGACTCACCATACACAAGGCTCAAGGTTGAATGGGGTTTACTCTTGACATATGGAATCTGTTTTAACTAAACACATTAGAGAACATAAAAAGACCACGACCAATCTCTCCATCTGTGTACTATAGCTTTGACATTCATTGAAACATGACATTCATTGTCCCTAAAAGACAGCATCATCAGAATTTAAAAGGGAGTTTGAAATGCCACTATCAATTCTTTTATGGTAAATACTTCCAGACCAAAAAAAATACAAAATTAAATTTGTGATTAGAAGAGTTGACAAATCCTAAAAAGCAGAGACCCATGAGAATCATATTGGACCATTTTTTGTCAATAAAACTAATTTAAATTGGCAAATTTCAACACAATGAAATGCACTTTGAGCAATAGAGACACGAGCAAAACTACAAGAGAATATGAAAATGGAAAGTTTGCTTGAGCAATTTGAAATGAGAGAATGGTTTGCATTTTTATGCTGGTATTGTGAGGGTTTAACATGTTTTACAATAAATCTTTAAGAAATAATGTATAAGGCTATGTTGAAGGTGAAATAAGAAACTAGCTTTTGAATAAAAAACAAAAACAAAGTTTCAGAAATCAGCAAAACTGAATTTCTATATGAATTAATATTTAGTTGTGGTTACATTTACATTTTTTCTCAGGAAAGATGATGGAATGTATATTGAGTAACGATATGACTATTCAACTATTCTTACTCAAAATATAAATTTATATAGAAGAACCTCAGATATACAATCCTCAGAGTTACAGACTGGCCAGTCAACTGAACGTGGTGAACCCAGAAGCAGCATGCAATTGTGCCTTAGTAACATCAAACTCTTTATTGTGACTGGTGGAGAAAGGCGAACAGAAACAAATAACAGTTTCCAATTGATGAAAAAGAGGCATGTCTTGGCACTATTACTAAAAAATATGGGAAAATCAAGTGTTTGATATAAAGATGGGCCAGAACACAATCAAACACTTCACAACAATGTGACCAATTTATTCTTACCGTTGCCAAGGATAGACACAGTGGTGTGTCTGGAATATCTCTTAACTGAACATTCTGAATGATGATGTGACTGCTCATCTGGCTAGTAACAAGCTTGCTAAAACTCAACATAGAAAAATGGATTTTGCATAGCTACAAATAAATCAGGAACATCATTCAAAATAAATACTGAAACATTACTCAACTAAGCGTTACGGTTTGTGCAGTGATTGGTTCAGTGTAAATCATCAACACATCACACTGTCACGTAAATCAATGATGTGAAACAACCATAGGTTGAGCACAGTCCTTTATGATGTAAATTAATCTCTCTGACAGAAAAACATACATAAGTAGGCTATTTGAATCAAACAGACATGGCTAACAGGGATAAAACTATGTCAGATCAACTTCCAAATTGAATGTTATTTTTAGTCATGTTCTAAAAAAACTCACTCACCAAGTGCCATCGGCGCTGTTACTGTGTGAAAGGTGATACTTATTCAGGGGGTGATAGGCTGGCCAAGGACCCCAAAAAAGTGTGTATTCTAGTTATGGCTTTTCCAAGTCCAACTTATCGCTTGAATACAATAAAAACACTAATAATAGAATCTGTAATGACCACTATTTCCGGGGTATGGCTGATACAGTTTTTCAAAGTAGTGATTGATTAACTTCCAAAGTCCATTCAAAGTTCAGTTGTAGCAAGCACATCTCTCTCTATCTAAAAGGATTTCAGTATTACCCTTTGCAGTATTTAAATGAAATTTGACATAGTATAGTTTTTCATACAAATGTGTACTATGTGTACTAACCTTATCATCAAAATGACATAAAGCACTTTTCTAAATGTATAGGGTAAAACTTAATGCAGATCGATAGACATTAATATTAGGGCTGGGACTTTAACGCGTTAATTTCGATTAATTAATTACAGAAAAAATAACGCGTTAAAAAATGTACGCATTTTAATCGCACTATATTTTTGCACTCCAGACACCACGGAACGTTTCTCAGTGGACGATCATACCGATGCACAACGTGCATTGAGTGACGTCAGACAACAAAGCCCCACTCGGAGAAGAGCGTTGTAGGCTAACATGGAAGAACCAGATGAGACCGCGTTGTTTGGCCCGGTGGATGGGATATTTAGATATAAAAAACTCCCTGATGGAAGTGTGGATAAGAGAATAGTTGTGTGCACATTGTGCAACAAAGAATTTGCATATCACCGGAGCACTTCAAGCCTACGGTATCACCTCAATGCTAAACATGTTGCAGCTAGCGTGGAAGCCAGAGCTAACGCTGATCAGGCTAACGTTAGTCCTAGTACGAGCAAGCAGAGTCGCCAACCCACACTCGACCAGATGACGGGGTTCAGAGCCAAGATGAGTAAGACCACGTCTAACAAAGTAACCAACTCACTGGCTCACTGGATTGCCGTGGACTGTAGACCACTTTCGGTGGTCGAAGATAAGGGGCTAGAAAAGGTGCTACAGATTGCGTCGTCTGACACAATTTATGAACTGCCATGCAGAAAGACAATTTCGAAAAAGATCCAGCAGCTTCTTCCAAAGGTCCTTTGCACTATCATATTCCTAAAATTGCTGCACTTTGTTAAAAATTGCACTGGTCTGTGTAGTAGCTAAAATAAACAAGATTTTGCTGCTTAAACTTATGTATATGTCTATTCATTGATTCACTCGTATACCAAAATCCATTTGAATTGAAAAATGTTGCTTCTCGTGTCAAATATTGATATGCGATTAAAATGCGATTAATTTCGATTAATTAATTACAAAGCCTCTAATTAATTAGATTAATTTTTTTAATCGAGTCCCACCACTAATTAATATATTAAACTTGAACCAGATGTTCAAGTGTGTGGTTGTTAATCATTTTAATTCTAGGCTGTTCTGTGTATGTCCAAAAGTTTTTTTTAATGAATTTATATAGGTATTAAGCCTTGAAAATAAATGCAGCTCTCCCTAGGGGTTGACACCTATGGAAATGGTATATTCCTGCTGATAGCTTCCAATGTTTTGCTGTGCTAGCTAGTCCAAACAATGATTTTCTCATCAAAATATGAAAATATGAATTGTATGAATCGTTGTTTGTTTGTGATGGGTCTCTTGAATTCAATGTTGTTTAAATGGGCTGACTCCCTAAAAAGCAGAGCCTCATATCTGGAGAATCAGGACAAGGCCGTTTTGTCATTACCCAGAATAAATCTCTCCTCAAATGTGGCAAATGAGGCAAGCTCACATCAGAGTATCTTTAGAGAGATTGAACATTGAGGCTGTTGTACCTACTTTGGCATGCAGTACAGAAGATGGAGCCCTCTGACTGACTAATTAAATCAAATTTTTTGGAAGACTGAGCAGTGAAACTGAATAAAAAAATCAGCTCCTAGCATCATTGTACCTAATGCAGAGCTTCACTGTGAACTCTGTATACAGGAAATTACACCTGACTCGCAAGGTGAAATTTGTTCACCTTGTAAATATGTTACTGACACTTTATTGATAGAATTTAACTCAAATTATTAAGTTGAGTGTGTTATTAAAAGAGGTTTTTATGCCAAAAAAAAAGCATACATTTGAATGCCAGAAAATCCATTGCTCTTTTCATTATATTGGTATTGCCTTCTTTCTTGTTCATGTTGCAATCTTACATTTTAACCAAAACAAAACGGTGGTTCTCTGTGGCTCAGTTGGTAGAGCACAGCGTTGGCAATGCTTAGGTTGTGGGTTCAATCCCCACTGGGGCCACATATACTGAAAATGTGCATTCACTACTGTAAGTCGCTTTGGATAAAAGCGTCTGCTAAATGGCGTATATTACAAAACATCAGAAATCATCAGTTCTGAGAAAAATTGCCATCATTCAGAACAAACATGAAATGATTCACAAAACATATGATGTATTTTTTTTTTTTAAATGAGCATATCTCCAAGAACTTGCTCACAAATGTTGTTGCGAAGTAAATAAATGAAAAATGTTAAAACCTTTCAGGCCAAAATACAACCAATGCTTAAAATACATCTTTAATCAGCTAATACTTTCAAAAGCTGATCTACTTGTTTTGTGGCTTTTTAGTGAATCCCTTAGTGGCTATATAAGAGGACTAGAATGGAGGCTATTTCTGCTACCCTAGCAGTATGTGCTATTTAAAATGAACTGTATCTTGCTAAAATGTCAATCAGATTTGGTCAAACTGGTATACAAAAAATATAGAAGGTTTTAATAATACACTTCAGCGTTTATTTAAGTACAGCCTACTATTGCGTAAGACAATACTTTGCATTCTTTTTAATGCAATTGTCACCATTAGAAATCATTAGCGACGGTTAACTATGAAGTACTCTCTTAAATGCTATATGCTATATTAGTATATGTGTAAGCATTTAAGATAAAGTATCTTAAATGCTTACACATATACTAATAGGAATTGTCTATATTTATGTGGGAAACAGGGTTTTGCTTGTAGGTACTTAGTTGTCAATGCCTTTATGCTACTGACATCATGATGAGCCTCAGCTTTGTATCTCAAGGCAAGAAAAATGTTATTGAACGAATCAGAGCTGAATAAAAGCATCATAAACGGCTCACTGTGCACACATCGAGATCAGATGTTGATCACAATACATGTGCGCAGACCGCCTAAAGTTCAGCATTGTGATGGGGCACAATCTAACGCCCCAGGGGACATGGATATATTCACGTCAATTCCTGTGCACTTGTACTTTTCATTTCAGTTTAAAGCAGGAACCTGCTAATGACCCCAGATTCAACACACGGAACACTCAAGTAACAGAGATATTACTGTGCTGAAATTCACAAGCAGCTAATGAGTGAAATGGTTTAAATGCAGTCACTTCCAGAATCGTTTATGATCCATAAGAAAGCTTATAGAGGGAGAAACCTTTGTTTTCAGAGATAACATGATTCTGCAAGATGCAGCCACAACACCAACTACAAATAAATACTAAATAAAACAAAACAAACAAAAAATAAAACATATTTGTATAGAAATTCTGAAAATATATTTAATACTCGAGGACCTCCATTCCTACAAAGTCTTACTCTACGTGATGTTTTACTTGAAATAGAGGGAGCGGTTTAATGGATTAAGCAGGTTGTAATTCCTGTTTAAAGCATATGCCTACTGTACCTCTGGATACCATGATTGTAGTGGCCAGCAGCCGTACCGTCATGGACCCTGCTCCTGCAGGTGTGGGCTTGGCTGGTACTAGGATGGAAGACCTCCTGGGAAAACTAAGATGCTGATGGAAGTGATGTTGGTGGGTCAGTCAGGGGCGATCTTCCCTCTGGACTAATTGAACCTAATCAAACCTAATGCCCTAGTGCAGTGATGAGGACACCCATCTTTCAGATGAGATGTTAAACCAAGGCCCTGACTCACTGCCGTTACTAAAGATCCCATGGCACTTATTGCAAAGCGTAGGGGTTTCCCCAGTTAAATTCCCAACATGGCTCTCAATCTGCCACCTAATCATCCCCCAGTTTAACAGGGTCAATTCCCTTCCTTTCCACCTCAGTCGATGTGTGGTGAGTGTTCTGTTGCAAAACTTTTGCTGTGAAGAGCTTTGGGTTCATTGAAAGGTGCTATATAAATTCAATCTTAACTTAGATTAGGGATCGACAATATTTCTAATATCTCCAATAGGTAAACTGTATGGCCAACTGTAATCTGAAAGCATATAAGAACATAAGAACATAATAATACATAATGATGAGAATGGGCCGTTCGGCCCATCTAGGCTCATCATGTCCTAATCTAAAGAGTATCTAGTACTACATCTAGCCTGGACTTGAATAGCCCAAGCGTTTCTGCCTCTACTACCTGACCTGGCAAGCTGTTCCAGGCATTGACAACTCTCTGTGTAAAGAAAAACGTCCTAATATCTGTGCGGAATTTGCCTTTAACTAATTTCCACCTGTGGCCTCTTGTTCTGCTGACCCCACTTATCTTTAAAAATCTTTGGTATTTTACTTTGTTAATCCCTTTTAGGAATGTAAAAATCTCAATCAAATCCCCCCTAAATCTCAGTTTGCTAAATTTATATAGATTGAGTGCCTTAAGTCTATCATCATAACTTTTACCTTTCATGCCAGGTATCAGTTTAGTTGCCCTTCTCTGGACTTTTTCAAGAGCAGTGCCCAAAACTGCACACAGTATTCTAAGTGGGGTCTGACAAAGGCATTATATAACATTAATATAACCTCCTTTGATTTATACTCAATACTTTTTGCTATGTATCCCAGCATCCTGTTGGCTTTTTTCACTGCTGTAGCACACTGCTTTGATGCAGATAGGCTTTTATCACTACAATTCCTAAGTCCTTTTCAAATTGAACACCTACTAACTTTTCTCCTCCCATAAAATACTCCTGTCTAATGTTTTTATTTCCCTTTACATTTGCATAATGTCATCTTACATTTAGCAATATTGAATGTCATCTGCAAATTTAACTATTTTGTATCATGTCAAGATCCATCCATCCATCCATTTTGGATTTTGTTTAAGTCATCTTGGATTAGTCCATTCCAAACTGTTTGCCAAACTCCCCCTAAAGTTTAGTATCATCTGCAAATGTAACTATTTTGCTACTAACGTCCATGTCAACCATCATTTATGTAAATATTTATGTAAATAAGGAAGAGCAGAGGTCCCAGCACCGATCCCTGCGGGACACCACTGCCCACAGCACCGAGGTCAGATACGGTCCCACCTACTGTTACTCTTTGTATTCGCCCTTGCAGCCAATTATGAACCCACTCTAAAACTACTCCTGCAATTCCTACTGAATTTATTTTCGCAATGAGCCTCTCATGTGGTACCTTGTCAAATGCTTTCTGAAAGTCCAAATATATAATATCATAAGCCTGGTTCAGGTCAACACACTTTGTAGCCTCTTCGAAAAAGTCCAGGAGGTTTGTTAGGCATGACCTCCCTTTGAGAAATCCATGTTGGCTCTCCCTTAAAATACTATTATTTTTCAAGAATGATTCCAACTTATCCCTAATAATACATTCCAGCATTTTGCATGCGATGCAATTTAAACTGACAGGCCTATAGTTCCCTGGGTCAATACGGTCCCCCTTCTTATACATTGGAATTATACTACCCTGCTTCCAGTCATATGATATTTTCTCAGTGATTATGGATTGAATGAAAATATCTGTAAATGGTTTATATATAATTTCCGCAAGTTCTTTGAGTACTCTGGGATATATGCCATCCGGGCCTGCTGCCTTATTTGTCTTAAGTTTTTGTAGTACTTCTATGTCCCTTATCTCAAAGTCCTCCAAAACATTCTGTACCTTGTCTATACATTTAGGCATATTTATAACCTCTTCTCTAGTAAAGCTCTCAACAAAGTAGCTGTTTAGTGTGTTAGCAATATCCTTATTATTATAAACCAAAGTTCCTTCCTTATTCTTAATGCACTTAACCTCATCCTTAACTTTCCTTTTTCTACTACAATATTGAAAAAACATCTTAGGATTACTTTTTGCATCTTGGGAAATTTTAATTTCAAACTGCCTTTTAGCTGATCTTATTTCCTTTTTAGCTTTAGCCCACATATTACAATAATCCAACTTGTTTCTCTCTGAGTTATCCTTTTTATATACTCTGTACAGTCATTTATTTTGCCTCAAAATCTCCCGTAAAGATTTAGTCATCCACTGCGGAGACTGTTTTTTCATCCTATTTTTCCTTACTTTGGGGATGAATTTACACTGTACATCTACAATAACCCTTTTAAATATAGTCAATTTTTCATTCACAGTTCTGCAATCTAGAAGTTTTACCCTATCTATATTACTTAAATTCTCTCTCATTTTATTGAAGTCAGCTCGTCTAAAATTAAAAATTCGAGAGTTAGAGAAGGCTGTCTTAACTTGCCAAAAAATATCAAAAATGACTGCACTGTGGTCACTTGCCCCTATTGGTTCTCCTACCTCTGTGCTGCACATTCTATCAGGATTGCTACACAAAACCAGATCCAGTATTGATCTCCCTCTCGTAGGCTGAGTAACAGACTGTACCAAAAAGCAGTCATTGACCATATCTAAAAACTTCTCTTCACATTTGCCCTGACCTGTCACTATCTCCCAATTAATAGAGGGGTAATTGTCGCCCATTATTATCATCTCTCCTTCAGCACAGATTTGTTTTATGTTACCAAAGAGCGTACTATTTATGTTACTGTCTGAAGCTGGAGGTCTATAGCATACTCCTATATATTCATCACTCATTGGCTATATTGAGTATAAATATTTCATGAATAAACCACATGCACACTTTGTTGTGATAAAAGTGATATGACATGGTGTACAGGACACTGCGGCGTTTGAGCGAAGCGTGCCTTTAGTCCTGTGGTTTGAAGTGCAGTGTGGCTGCCATGGCCTTCAAAAACAGATACTGTGCATGCCTCCTGTTCTAAATAATATCCCCAGTATTCCTTTCCTGTTACTTGACTGAAATTCCCTTGGGCACTGTGTAGCAGATGCATGAATGACTTTCCAAGTTTAATTTAATGCTTTCATGCTTCCCCAGATTGCTATATGTGTTGGATAAAATCAGCTTGGTGAAATTCATCTGCTTCTGATAGGATTTTATTTTATATCTACATAGCTACACACCAAGATGGCCAGGCAGGTCACACAACATTGAACTGCATATTTAAATCCTGTTTGTAAAAAAATGTTGGTAATAATATCTCACTTTTAGTTGATGCATATTTATTTATTTTATAAAAATGTAAAATAAAACAGGTGGATACATTTGTTTTACACTGGCACCTAAACAGTCAATGTGAAAATCATTAAATTCAACTTTTATGGAATGCTTTTGATTTAAATATACATATGTTATATAAACATACTGTATATAACACATATCTTGACATATAGCAACACATATATCGATATTTAATCGAATAGTTTAACAGACATTTGCATTTTATATTTTCAGACTGTAAGCTATATATATAAAAAGAAAACAAATAAGTGGACAGCCTTTACTGTACTGCTGTATGTCACCTTTGGAAAGGTTCTATAGTTTGGGAACATGGGTAAAAAAAATTGGGCTCGTTTGATTTTTGAGTTTTTATGACTATGCAGCACATGCTGTGCAGTTACGTGGTGCCTTCCCCTGTAGTGTTTGTCAGAAGCTTGTTTAAAATTAGTCTGATGTGATACGTTTTGTGCACAGATAGGCAGGGGTTAACTAAAAAAACAAATCCATGTGCAGAGGTGGGCCCAGTACTCAAAATCCATAGTCAATTAAAAGTAAAGTTACTTGATGGACAAATTAACTCAATTAGAAGTAAGAATGGGCATCCTTCAAAACTACTTGAGCAAGAGCAAAAATTGGTCCAAAAAAATACTCAAGTACAAGTTACAAATTGTATGTATTTTGTCTTTTAGTAATTAATTCAAAGCATACAGGTTAACTCCCACAACAGAACATACAGCTGGTTAATTAACGAACATGACAGAATTGCAACAGAATTGCTACAAGTCTATTCTAAGCCCACCTACTACCGGACATTCAACCTGGCCAATCAGCTTAGACGACTTGGCATCTCCCTTGTCAAGGCTATGCTAGCAAGAAAGTTAATTAGGTACCTTTACTGCACAAATAGCACTGGCTCTGACTTTGTAAGCAACATTGTTCTAATGCTATATTTACAGTCAATCGAAAATTATTCACACCTCGATAAAGATGAGCAAAGGCTGTATAAAATAAACATATGATCTGACCATTCTATTTAAAAAATCACAGCAAGGGGAAAGGAGAGTGTGTGACTCTCTTTTATTATTTTAATTAATTCATATAATAAGAAATTATAAGAAACAAAGTCCATCTGGATGTAGCTTTACAACAGCGTTGGGGTAGGAGGTGCCTGGAAACAGGCAGGACGATTTGTATTCAGTCATGGTTGTTGCTGTATTAGGTGCTTGTGGTTGGTCGAGATCGAGGCCAAAGAAATAAATTAAAAGGTGCGTGGCTGTTGGCAGAATTCTAATTGGCTAGTTGCACACATCATTGAAATCTACCCAGTGTGAAAATGTAACAGCAGAGAATTAGTCAAATGTAATGGAGTAAAAGGTGTTTTTTTTCCTTCACAATTTACTCAAGTAAAAGTAAAAGTATAGTCCACAGAAATAACTTTAAAAAGTGAAAATCCCTTAAAAAACAAGCAAGCAAAAAGAAGCACACTTGTTACTTGTAGCGAGTTATGACCCAACTCTGTCCATATGGTACTTTCAAACCACAACTATTACAAAGAAATATGAACGTCCCCAATTTTTTTGTACAGAGCTCCACAGACTATTTTGTAAATAAGCATTGATAATATTTTCAGAGACAGTAGCTTGTGTCACAGAGGGGACAGAGTCCCTCCTTCTTCATCAGGCATTTAATTCAATTGTCAGGCTTTCATAACTGTCTGTGATCAGTTTTTTTCTGAGAGTGAAACATTTAATTCACACAAGAGTACTGTCCCGCCTGTACAAATACAAAATGATAATTTGCTGTTCAATTTGTGACATCCATTCCACACGAGCCACACAATGCTTACATGTTTGTGAAACCAGAAAGTTATTACCCCTACTGTGCAGGTACCTCTAGAAGCATAGCAAACACTAGCATGAGTACCAGTGAGCTAAAGACCCTATGCTTCACAGATAATAGCCCCCTAAACCCCCTCCCATTGAAGCCACTAATAGTCCCAAAACCCAATACATTACTTATTGTCATGGCAAGGAGTGTACAATTATTATGCTTTGTCTAGTGACTCCAGTTTGATAATTGCATACCTGTAGCTTCCACGGTTTTCTATTAATAATTTAAGGTGCATTTTCAACATTAACTAAACCTGTAACTCAATACAAGGCACTACGCTGTAAATACATTTCATTGCTTGGCACATAGAGAATAGAAGTACAGCAAAAGCAACTGGCTCGCATCGCGCCATACATAATCCAATTTATTAAAACATCAAGGATGACTGGATGCAGACGACTGAACATTAATTTGAATACCCTGCTGTTACTCAATCAGTGTGGTGTGAGCGTTCTTCACAAGGTACGCCACGGTCTCCCCTTGGCTTTACACATTCAATGAGGAAAATTTCAAACTGGGCACCAATGTGTCATCTAATGAGGCTATTATCCACAAGCTGACTCATCTGGGCACTGCCGCGCCTTACTGACACACACAAACCGACGTAGTTTGCACCCGCGTGGAATTCACTCTGAGCACGAGAGCAAAGATGGAGAAAAGTCCGCAATTTGCATTTGTCTTTTTTGTTGGCATTTTTAACAGTAGATTATTTATTCTGTTCGGCCGACGCTGCACCAGGATCGCTTGCAATGCTCACATTTTCACATCTATTCTATCTATATTCAGTGAGCCGTTTATACGCAGTTTTCCCTTGAGCATCTGAGGTAGACAACCATTCCTATGGGTACTGCCCAGGACTCAAATCTATAACCCTTAGGCTATAAACTGTTTCTCTAAATAAGATACTACGTGGTACAATAAATCAAATTACACATCTGCAGTTAAACATATATGTTGTTTCGTTATTTAAACACTGCCTCTAGATATTACAAATCTAGATAATTAATTGTATTTGGATCAGGCTAATTGTTCTTGATAGGAAAAGACCGGATACAATTTATAAAGCAACAGGAGAAGGAGGAAAACATTTTGCCTGAGCACAGCCAAGCTCATAGCCTAATGTACCACAGCCAACAAATACTGCTTCTTACTCAGCAGAAAAATGCAGCCGCCTCACAGACTTTGGGGTGTGAGAGTAAACAGATGTGGCTGGCCTGCAGACTGGAAAAGAGAGTCCCAAGCTTACACTCGGGCCTGCAGCAGAACATCTCAAAACATGTTTCAATAAATACACCAACCCACTTCCCCAATCCTCCCACCTACTTCAATTTTTAATGTTCAGGAAATTGGTTTTTGAAGGATCATAACTGAGGCTGATAAATATTAATTAAGTTTTTATGTATTGTTACCTACACTGTACCATACATGGCATGCGCTGCATATGTGGTAAGTGGGTTTCAATTTCGAAACTGAATGGTTGATGTCTCAAACAAGAAAAGGCAATCATTCTGCTTGTGTTCCTTCACAATACTGGCTGATAATGGGCACGAGAGGGGGGAATGAAGGCAAAAATAGTAATGTGACATATTTCTCATCCTTGCCTGTTAATACATCACAAATAGTGTGTTTGCTTTTTCAGCTACCCAGAAAAATACATATGAGACCAGCATGAAGCACATTTTAGATTTAAGTCATTATTATGCATATACTGTATACAGTACTTAAAAAACATGGCTTAACAGCTCACACATTTTAATTGATTTACGGCAGTTGAAGGTCATATCATTTGATAGTTATTCATGCAGTTGAATATCATGGTGAATTTACTTTACTTTAATTTACATGGAGAATAGAGTAGGCTGGTTTTCTACATTACTTTTATAGAGGCTGATACACAATAATCAGGGAAAAGCAATACAAATCTAACAACAATTGTTTATAAATCACCTGTTTGATAGATATTTATCAAATAGCTGGAAACAAAGTAATTACTTGAATTCATATTTATATAAAAATAACAAGTTAACATTTAATTGAATAACTATTATAATGTTCATTATATGTCCTCCACTTGATACAATATGAGCCTGCCCTGTTCAAAAATACTCACAAAAAATTCCACTTTGGACAGCTCTGCTGCACATGCAACGCTCAACACTGTAGTTCTGTTTTTCATGGTCTTTCCACAGGAAGTGGTGGTAGTTGTAAGTTGCTCTGGATAAGGTGGAAGTTGTAAGTCGCTCTGGATAAGAGTGTCTGCTAAATGCTTAAAATGTAAATGTAAATGTCTATCACTGATGCATATGGGCGGGAACCTTGCATGTATGCAATTGTCCAGGTCTGAAGCAGGTGTTACATTGGCCAATCAGGCTGCATGCTGCTGATAGACAAGTTTGATGATTGACAAAGCAGGTCAGGAAGCTTAAAAGCATAAGTGAAAGCAGGTTGTGTTTGCTCATTACACAGAATCTTCTCTGCTCAAACAGGCCCAGATGCTGCATTTGCCACTTTTGGGCAGATAACGTTCAATAGCATTATAATTGTCAAGATAAGAATGGGGTGACCTAAAGTATGAGCAAAATATAATTATTAAACACACTTTGATGGATTAAAAAATATGTCTTCTTGACAGTGAGGAAGCCAATTTTAGCTGAGATGCCCTGTCTCTGTTGTTTAATGAAGAATAGAAAGCTACAGCATAAATATGATTGAGAATGCACTCGCACCCAGTCTTGATTATTATATGTACAATAATACATTTGATCAACACAGCACACTAGTTAATGCTACCCTTTTAGTACAACGGTATACCCAAACACAACATGGAAAATATTAATAAACCTGCTGTGCATTCTATTTAGCTACACCTCCTCTTAAATATGTATATTTCACCTATCCTTGGTGAAATATTTAAGTATTACAACAACCCTGGTCTTTAACCAAGAAACAATCCCCCCATGGATAAACCATGACAAGCCATGCGTTCTCAGGATATATACGCACACCTCGGGTGGTGACACGTTTTCACCTCAGAAGTGCGTATATATTCTGAGAGCGCACAGATTGTAGTGGTTTATTCCGCATATACTGTGACTACGTGCCAGAAAAAGATATAAAAATGCAAGTCTTAAAAATTCTAACCATTATCAAGTAAAAATGGTATTTTGATATGTGCAAAACTGCCAAGAAATATAGTTCATCATTTGCCCAGGCTCAGGAAGAGATGATCGAAGCTTTCATTTCTTGCATAGTAGATGGGCGCAATGGGCTAAAAAGACCAGCCAGCAAGCAAAACAAAACAAAACTTGAGATATTGGGCAAACTATTGGAAATGGACATTTATTCCAGTCACATTCTTGCTGTAAAGAACACAGACAGAATTATGGGAAACAGGTAATATTATATTAAGTCAAGATGATCTAAAAGTAGCAACGAAGGGGAAGATAATAAATATGTAACGTTAACCTACCAGCGCTAATGTTAGCTAGCTATCTAACATAGGCCTACATTAACTAATTTAACAAGATTGTAAACCTCATAGAGAGATATATTAGCTCGATTAGCTACTTACCTTTACAAAGAACGATTGTCTGGTATTCATTACCGTAAATTGACATATCTTGACAGATGAGCTGCTGTGTCCGTTTGAATTTGAAATCCTAATGTACCGGTATCTATAAAATGTTTTGGTTACACGCAAGATAGATAACCTTCCACACATTTCAGACTGTCCCATGACGGATGGTAGCCAGTTTGCAATATCAATGTAAAGAACGGTCTGTTTATGAGGACGTTTGTGTCATGTAGCTACATTATGTTTATTCAAGGCAAATAACACATATATAAATTAAGATTTTAAAAGTATATACGTAGCTGTGAATAACATGCACATTTTGAAAAGTCGCTGCGTTTTTTCTTTATAAGATACCAACGTCTTAAGAAGAGCGGAGAAATACATTGTATGCATTGTGCAGTTTCTGATGTTTTTACAAACAACCATGGCTGAGAAACACGTAGCCAAACTTATTGATGATAAAGTTGGGGTACAACAGAGATGGGCAAAGATACATCAAAATGTAGCCTATATTGTTACAAAATACAAAATACCCCTCAAATAAATGTATCAGATCAAAATACAAAATACTGGTGCCAGAAAATGTATCAGATAAAATACATGTATCTTGCATTTTCAAAATACAGGAAAAAAAACTTGTCTCCAATTGGCTATCGTAGGCCAACATATGAATAGGTGGCTGCCTTTCTCTATGAATATGAGCAAAAAGCCAAAATCACATAGGCTATCGCCGTGTGTTAAGTGTTAGAGGCACAATCACATCTTTAGCATCTCCTAATTAGTTTGACCACATACTCCCTCCATTTTGGTTGTTTGGGCTATTGACAACCAATTTCTTATCTTTGATGCTATTTGTATATAAAAGACAAATACTGAAAATAGTACAGTACAAACTTACAAACAAATCAGCATGAATTGTACATGCTAGCTAGTGTTTCTGGAGTCACAAAGTGGCATTTTGAGAAATCGTCTTTTCTAACTTTTCACGTCACTTCACGATTTCTCAAAATGCAACTAAGAATATTGTGAGTAGGCTTGTGTGAAAACAAGCGCCGAATTCTCAATAGCTGCCTGCGACCAGATACATGCATGCATCCACGTGTGCATGCATTCACTGCCTTGTCCAAACGACAGAGAGCGGGTCTAAAAATCAGTGTGTATCAACCCTAAGTGTACTGTTGTTCTTTTTTATGTTCTTTGAATCATGGATAAAGAATTTTGAATATTTTGAAAATACAAAATTACTCCACCCTAAAGTATCTTGTTACAAATTACATTTGAATTTTTTCAGCCCTGTCAAATACAAATTACAAAATACTCAAAAGTAATTGAAATACGTATTTCAAATACAAGTAACAGAAATACTGCCCATCTCTGGGGTACAAGACATCTGTTCAAACAGTCATACAGTAAATACTGTAAGCAATGTTTCTTTCTGCAATGCATCAAGTGGAAAATAAACAGTGAATCCCAAACAAAATGTATTGTTGATGAGCATTTCAACATTTCCCACAAACGCTGATGACAACGTTTTCATCTGCAAGTTTTGATGTGCAAACTATGATAGCTCTGTACCATCGACCATAAGGGAGCAGCTGGAATTCCTTGTAAAGGGTGTAAAATCACTATAATACCTATAGATGTGGCCTAAGCATGTAGCATATGGTTGTTATACAATGATGAAAGACTAACTAGGTTCATTCCAGTGACTCCGGAACAAATTTTGGCAATATTTAGGGGCAAATGTATGTGGAAATCCTTTTTCCAACTATGCAGACTCATTTTCAATCACCTCAGAAGGACATTGCAGGAACTGAACTGCAAAATCTTAACAGTGGGAAAATGTCCTACTGTAAGCATGTGGCCAGCTCTAAATATGACAGGTAAAACAGCATAGGATGTATAGTAGCTAAAACAAGATGGATGCCAAGTATATTTGTCCATATATATACTATATGTTCTTATGTTTACTCATGTAACCTAATTGGTCATTTATTTCAAAGAGCAAAGCAGAAATCTGCAGAAGCACTATATTAGTTCATGCTCATTAGAGGTATAAAAAAGTGTCTGGGTAAACAAGCCTTAGCCATCAAGGCAATTTCATGGTATGATCAATTA